>OY728145.1:253801339-258801339 GCA_963277665.1 Viscum album | reverse complement strand
TATCGTACGTGTTTTTGACTTGTTATTCTTGATCATTTTACTTAGACCATGATTTAATTACTTAAAAAATGTATAATATGATTTATATATCATATATATTCATAATATAAATATATATAATAGATATATATATGAAATGGAATACACCGTTCATGAAGACGGTAGACCATACGTACGCATGAACATTGTTTTCGTTTTCTTATCATATTGAATGGAAGTGAGTGAATGACATATATGCACACACACACACACACACACACATATATATATATATATATTATATTAGCCTTATTATGTCATATATTTCATAATTATTCATAATATATATTTTTTATAATCATTCTTGGATGGTGAACGTGGAAGATGAGTCTCATCGTGTCGTGGAGACGGTAAGTCGTACGTACACACGAGTAATGATATCATTTCCTTAATGGTTTAATGGTATGGATTTGTATGGAATATTAATTTTATATAAATAATAACATGTTATATTTATTATTTAATTCATTTATATTCATCATTATACCCATCAAAATAAAGTATAGATGAAAAAAAAATTACACTACGGTGTGGAGACGGTAAGTTGTACGTACTCACGCATGGTGGTATTGTTTTTTATAGGATGGGTAAAAGGAGGAATATTATTTTACCATAATAATAACAAAATCTCAAAATATATTAGATTCTGGAGTTATTATTTTAGCATGGTAACAACTTAAGAAGAGGAAGTAGAAGAAGAAAAGAACTTTGAAAAAAGGGGTAAAATGATTACCTCTTCTTCGGGTGTCTCCTTTTTATTTGAAAAAAAGGACTCCTTAAGTTGGTTTTATTCCCAAAGGGTTCCCTATATTAATAATTGATGGAATTTTGGAGGATATTTTAGCATGGTTTGGCCGATCCAAAGGGCTTTGGAGGTGTGAATTAAAGAGAAGGAGAAGTGCCCTTTTATAAGAGAGGTGAGGGGCACTTTATTAATTTATTATAAATTGATCTTCAGTTTATAATAGCTCCAAAGTGATTTATTTCGAGTCTAAGATAAGTATGGGTCTAAATCCTCTCAGAAAATTATTTTTATACAAGTCTATGTCATGAAATTAATCTTATCTTTTTGGATTAACCCTTAGTTAAATAGTTTAACTCTTATTGTGTCTTCTTGTATTTTTATACTATAGGGTTAATATAGTTACTATAAAATTCCAAGAGGACCTCAAGTGGATCATTAATGGAATTTTTAACATTATATAAGTCATTTGGACGAATCTTATATTTTTAGTATTTTTATATCATTTAATAAAATAGTATTTTTTTTAAAAAAACTCATTTATGTCAATTTTGACACTATCTAGTAATTTATTTTTGTTAAAGTCATAAAAAATATTCCTTCTAAAAAAATCCATTAAATCAAAGATAAAATGTCATATTAATCTAAAAAAATCACATATGGCATAAAAACTTTCAAATTATATTTATTTTAATATTTATAATATCATTTATTTGATTCTTTCATTAATAAGGAAAATACTGCATCATTATTGTGTCATAAATAAAGTTAATTATTTAATGTCTAAAAATTATAAATAAAATACCATGATATAGGAAATATTTTTATATTTCTAATGACTATTTATAGATGAATATATCACTTATATAAATCTAATTAAAATTGTTTTAGTAATAAGATACATGTTTATGTTATATTTCCCTTTACTTTAAATAAATTATTATAACATTTCATTTTCACACCCAAGTGGATTTATGGGGTCCTAAAATCAACCTAAGGATGTTCGTGGTAGGTCATATATAATTAAATAGTATTAGGACATGTGTTATGATAGTTTTATATTATTATAATATTATTTTTTACCCTTATTTACATGATTTATCCTTTAACCATGGTAAATAAAAATAATTACCAAAGTTATTATTCATAATGTCCAAGAATGAAAGGTACTTATTTACACAATTTGAACCTTATGATTTAAAATATAGAATCCATTTTTTTCAAATTCAAAATACAAAATTGGTATAAATTAATTTAAAATTAATTCTCGTTGTCAAAAACAGAAAGTGGGTTTTTAAGAAATAAAAACTATCAAAAGATTGGCCTATGTTTATGTCTAATTTCAATGTGAAATTACTTTAAATGGAAAAAATTGGATTAAATTATAAAAACATAATCCAATTATAATTTAAAATAAATTAAAAAGATAATCTAACTATATGAATAATTTAGATGAAAAAACAGTTTTGAATTAAAATACAGTATTTTTCATTATTCATTAAAATATGAAAGTTATCAGAAAAACACCAAAAAATTTATCGAAACTAAATTTTTATGTTCCTCTTATAAATAATAATTTCATTTTTTCAAATTGAATATAGAAGTTTCAAATATTGGATCTAAAAAGGGTTCGCCATTAAAAGGTAGAAAAACTGCATTTTTTGAAAAAATATTTCTTTTATCCGAAAAAATGAATTTGTCCTTATATTATGTATAATAAACACATAATATGAATGTTAAAATTACATAGAATATATAAAATTTAAAATGTGGTTAATACTTTTTATAACCACTTTTTAAACGGCTACTTTGATAGGTCATGGTGCGCTCGAACTCGGTGTTGCGTGTAGCGCAAGCTATTGAATTATTAAGAAGAAGCGTATCGTGGAAGCTTGGGGTGTTACATAAGTACACTTTGAAAAAATGGATAAGTTTTGTATGTGTGTGTTGTATATAAAAATGTATTAATTACGTATATGTGAAGTCAATATTACACATGTTTGATCCGTGTTAAATTGAAAAATCAAATGACATTCAATCATATCCACTACTCTATGCGTAAAACAATATTTTGTATTATATAAATCATATTTATATACATTCATATATATCTATATATTTAATATATACTATTTATTAACATTGTCAATAATTATCCAATTAATAAAATGTTTAATATTTTTCTCAATTTACTTATTTCTAATTTTTATTTGTTTAATTTTCATTCGGCGTGTATCTATATATTTAATATATACTATTTATTAATATTTATAATTTATATATAGTATAATCAATTCATTCATTTTTAACAATAATTATTTAATTAATATTTTTTTAATATTTTTTTAATATACATTTTTTATTTTTTATTTATTTAATTATTTCATTTTATTTGGACCTTTATCAGCGATGATAAAGCACAAATAAAGGATCCCTTTATTAGCGTTAAAAATAAAATGCTGGCAAATGGTACCCTTCATCAGTGCTAAAAATAAAGCCTTGATAAACGACACCATTTATCAGTGTTGGGCAAAAATCCCTCAAGGTAACATTGCAGCATTTTTGGGTTGATTGTGTTTGTTAAAAAAATAGATTTCCATGGTGAATTTTCAAGTTCCATAGATTTTATTGACAATCCATGTTGACAAAGAACCATGACAAAGGAATGGACGATCTGGAGGCGGTATAAAAAGAACAGATACAAGGTGGTGTCGTTTTCTAGTGTTTGCCAAATTTTTGGGGTCCAAAATTAGGAGTTTGGTGAGCATCTCAAAATATTGATTTTCTTGAAGATCTCATCAAAATATGGAAAGGCATGAGTTTCACGAAGATAAGCTTCATGGATTGGATTTCGGGAAGACCATAAGAATGTTGATGGTGATTCTTCGCGATTACGACAAGCTTCGTGAATGGCAGAGTTGAAGAGCATTGCGGCGGCAAAGGGCATTGCGAGTGGAGCTTCGCAGTAAAGTCAGGAAGGAATTGACGGTATGCTCTGTGATTATGAAGAGCTCCACGATCAGTAAATTGTCATGGTGCTTTGCGATTTTGAGAGAATTTTGGCGGGAACTTCAGAGCTTCGCGATTTGAGTTGATGTGGCGTTGACTTCGTGCGGAAGGTTTGAGGGTCGGTGGAATCACCTATAAATATACCTCGACCCCCTCAGGAGAAGTAAAGAGTTTTCGAAGAAAATATTTTTCTCTTGACTCGCAAAGGTGGTTCGTGAAGGCAGTGTGCTTCACGAAGGTGGTTCGCGAAGGCAGTGTGCTTCGCGAAAGAAGAGCTTCGTGGCGGCTAATCTAGCTTCGCGAAAGTTGCGAGCTCCACATTGGCTCAGTGAGCTTTATGAAGGAAGTCGCTCTGCGATGACTTGAGCTCCGCAACGGCCTAAGCTTTGCGAAGGCTTGAGCTTCGCGAAAAGGCAGGGACTTCGTGAAGTCTTGTTTGAGCTTTGCGAAATTGGGAGCTTCGCAAAGTAGGGTGCCTTGCGAAGGTACTTCCCAAAGGTTGTTGCTCAGTGTTCAGGGGAAAAGGGGTATTCATCAGTGGATGAAATTTGGACATCAATAGAGCATCTACATACATTGGAGGATGCATTCATTAGTGGTAATGAAGAGACCTACAGGTCTATAAACTGTGAGTGGATCTTCTAAAGAAGCAGTGATTACACTTCAGTTGAGAGAGCAGTGAGTTCTCAAATTGTGAGTGGTTGTAAACCAGGAGGGACAGTGAGTCCGCTTCAAACTTATAAACAACAGTGTGCTTATAATGGAATTGGTACATCGACACACTGTCGGTGTATTCTCCTTGGACGTAGCCCAGTGAGGGTGAACCAAGTAAAAATTGTTGTGTCTTGTGGATGCTTTAAGGTTTATCCATACTCTGCAACAGGAAGGAGAGAGAAGAGGGTTTTGTATAACAGAAAAACAAGATCAGAAGGGGCAGTTGTTTAAATCTATCATACCCTGATTCACCCCCCCCCCCTCAGAGTATCTAGTCTATTGGACCTAACAATCAGTGCTTATTTTAGCGCTGATAAAGGTTTCTTGTTTTAGTATTTTAGTATAGTGTTGATCTGTTAAAGGCTTTTTTTGTAGTAGTGTTCAATTACACGTGTAATTATCATCAATTTGATTACAATCAAATTATAAGAAATGCCATATTATAAAATCTTTTTAATTCTTAAGTCAATAAATCAATTATTATCGGCCTTACGTTCTTTATCATTTTCATCAATCTCAACATGCTAAACAAATCATAGCATAGATAACACACTATCTAGCAATTAAGAGTCAAACCTTTATCACAGTGGAAAACAAAAACATGTGGTCACCACAACCAATTCTTTATTAATCTAGTTTAATACTTACTAGGATAATTTCACTGTCATTCAAAGGGCTAATATATGCTAACTTTACGATTACACATAAATAAAAGTGTGGGGGGCACTCCCATTTTGGGAGAATTCAACGGAAGAAAAAAAAATCTATCGGCATGTTTTTTTTGGTCGGCAACAACTACAACAAGGAGTCTTCTTCCTTTGGTGGGAAGCCGGCGGGATTGACACCAGCCGAAGCATTTGACAGCAGCTGGCAACATGGTTTTTCAAGGGTTGATGAACTACTCCATACCAACCTTGGACTGCATCATATATCTCTATCTATATAATGGGATTGAATACCATGTTTTGTAATGATCGAGAAAATTGTTGTAATCCCATTGTGTATCCTTTGATGTTCATCCAAAGAGTAATAAAAGCTTTGGCCCCCTTCTCCTGTGGATGTAGGAAACCCTTGCTGAACCACGTAAATCCCTCATGTTCTCTATTTTTCTTCTGTTTTTGTGCTTGTTATCATCGTCACGAACCTCCACTACCCTAACAAAGTGGTATCAGAGGGTTCGAGTACGAAATGACGAAGCGAAAACAACATTTTCCAACAGCTGTAAAATTAAAGTTACTTAGAATTTTTTTTGTGACCAAATCCATAAAGAGCATGATGAGATGATTCCAACAGCACAAACGGCGTAAAAAACAGAGCTGAAACAAAGAAGATAAAGCCAATAAAAGTTTCGGTCAAACAGTAGGTGCTACAACACCCCTATACCGGAGAATACGGCACTGTTCACACTGGCGGTGAATTTTCAGCGAGTTTTCCATTCACTGTTATGGTGATCCACGTCAGCGCCACATCATCGCTCGATCTAGATAGTTGAAATTGTTTTAGATATATGTCAATCAATCGGATTCTATTTTCATCGATCCAAGAGTCGATTCCAGCCATTTCGATCATTCCAGAAACATCTGTATAGTTAGTTTTTCAAAATTCATACTCCACAATGGATGAAAATACCAGTAATATGATTAAGCTTACTGTGTTTAATTATTCCATCTGGAAACCAAAAATAGAGGATCTTTTATATATTAAAGACTTGTGGAAACTAATAGTGGAGACCATTAAGCCCATTGCAGCGCAAGTGGAGAAAACATCAATAAGCGATAAACCCGATGAGAAGACGTCAGCTGGTACCCTGCCAGTGGATGCGAAGTGGGTCGTGCTCAACAGGAAGTGTGATGCCCAAATCAGATAGTGGATCGACAAGAGTATCTTCTAAAATTTTTCCAACAAACACAATGCTTTCGTTCTATGGCAAAAACTGGAAAAGATGTATGCGAGGATGACCACGCAAAACAAAGCAAACCTGATACCTCGTTTTATCAACTTGAAATTCAAATACAGGACCAACGTATCATAGAACATGAGCGAGTTTCAAGGTAATATTGATCAATTGAATTCTATGAAAATGATGATTGATGATGAGTTGCAGGCACCATTAATTTCGAGTTCTTTACCGAAGATGTGGGACACATTAGTTGTGTCAGTTGGCAATTCAACTCTGGATGAAACTCTCACCATGGAGATGGTGAAAGATATAACGTTGAATGAAGAGTCTAGAAAAAAAGATGGGGGACATACACCTAAATCAGAGGCTCTTGTCACTAAAATACAAGTAGAAATGGCAGGGAAGAAGCAGAGGTAGAGAACTCCATGACCAAAGTCTGTAAAGGAGAAAGCGATGAAAATATCGATCGAGATATTATGTGAAGTGTCACCACTATGTAAAGCCCAAAAACTTCATTCGGGAGTGTAGAAAGTTGAAAGCAGAGCAGAGGAATCAGGAAGGTAAGACCCAAAATTACGATGTTGCAGTTGTCAATGAAGAAATCGTTATTGTTTAGCAAAACAATCAGGTTAGTCTTGCAATCCAAGACTCGACATGGGTGATTGATTCTGGAACCTCCTATCATGTCACTACCAGAAGAGATTTATTCTCGTCTTACTGTTCAAGGAGTTTCAGACATGTGAAGATGGAAATGACAATGCATCCAAAATTACTAGTATTGGTAATATTTTTATGGAAACTAAAATTGGATGCAGGTTACTATTGAAGGATGTGAGGCATGTTTCTGATATTCGCCTCAATCTGATATCCACTGGAATGCTTGATGATGAGGGATATGTTAGTTCCTTCGATGATGGAAAATGGAAGCTTACCAAATGTAACTTGGCAATTGCTAAAGGAAAGAAAGATACTTCTTTTTATCTCACAGATGTCAAACCATGTGGAGGAGAAGTAAATGCAACTAGAAAATATGTTCCTACAAAAGTTTGGTATAGGCAGCTCAGTCACATTAATGAGAGAGGAATCATAATACTCTCCAGGAAAGATCCCTTTCCAGGAATAAAAGGTACACATTTGGTATTTGTGTTGATTGCATAATGGGAAAACAACATAGAATATCATTTTGTGGTTATATACCATCCAAAAAAGAAAATGTTTTAGATTTTATTTACACTGATGTCTGCATGATGAGCACTAAGTCGATGGGAGGTGCTATTTATTTTTGTCACGACCCGTCCTCGGGGCCCGTGCCGTGACTACCCCAAGCCCGCCTTCCATAGGCCAGGGGCTGGCGACTAGCACCAAGGCGTAAATCCCAACAAAAGGGAAGGCATTGACTTTGAGAAGTAAATAAGCACCACAGAGTAAGTAAGCGGAAAAGTAAACAAGTAAGTAAAAACTATGACAAGATGTGCTGAAAGTAAAAGGGGTCGGAAATACAAGCCCAACTGTAAGGTACAACTGAAAGGGAAAAACAGCAACTGAAAAAGAAAAGCCGCAGCGTCGAGCCGTCCTCTGGAAGTCCCACCTGAAGGGTGGGTACAGATAGCCTCCACTGCTCCTCGGGTTCACCTGACCGCTCCGAGTACGTCCCGCCCAGTGGTCCACCTCCAGGTATCGTCCTGCTCCGCACGCCTCCACCACGATCAGCGCTGTCCGTCGTCTGCAACCAACACAACGAAGTGCGGGCAAAGCCCATGTAGGGGTGAGTATAAGCTACTCAGTAGGGACCCCGAGACCCCTGAAGGTCTCCCGAAATCCACAACGGATAAACCACAACGGAAAGATACAATCACGAAGTAACAACCGACACTACTTAGGTATATGCCCATACATATACCTAAGTCATCAATTCCCATTCGGCTCCAACATCCGAGCCCAAGCACAACCCAGTCCACACAGGAAAGCAAAACGTATACCCACACAGGATAGCTCAACACAATCCACAAAGGAGAGTAAAACAGTAAATCCACACAGGATAGCACAACACAATCCACAAAGGAGAGTAAAACAGTAAATCCACACAGGATAGTTCAACACAATCCACAAAGGAGAGTAACACAAGATTTAGCTCACACAGGTATACTTCTTCGGATGACGATAAAGATAATCACTGATCCATCTAAGTCGTCGGACCCACAAAGGATCGATAGGTACTAACCCCCGCAAAGACCCACACAGGATCGGGCCCACACAGGACCTGTAGGCGCTGGCTCACACAGAACCGCTGAGCGCTGACCCACACAGGATCAGACCCACACAGGATCGGGCCCACACAGGACATGTAGCACTGATCCACAAAGGATCGCTGAGTGATGTAGTCGTCGCAGTCCACTGAGGATATCTGCACAGTCGCCATCGCAGTCCACTGAGGATCTCTGCACAGTCGTCGTTGGAGTCCACGGAGGATCCCTGCACGGTCGTCGTCAGAGTCGCAGCCAGCACTAGGGTTCCCGCACACAGCAAGCTCGTTCGGGAGGGTCCGCTCCACGAGCCGAGAGGCTGATACATCAACTGACACAAAGTCCGAAGTTGAGGTATCCAAAAGTTCCGTACCGTCAACAGGAACTCAACGTCGCAGACGGCGCGTCAATCGGACGCCCGGTCTGAGAGTTATTGGCTTTTTCGTCCCAGGGGGCCCGGTTGGTTTTTAAGGCAAAACCAACCCGACCGTACTCCAACTGCGTCCAAACCTCGGGCGGAGTGAGCCAAAAGATCCATCTCACTTAGATAAAACCACCAAAGCTGATGGCACGTCAATCGGACGTCCGTAGCTCAAGATATGAGCGTTTCCGCTCCGAGAGCCCGGTTGGTTTCGTGTACGAACCAACCCGGCCGAACCCAAAGTATTCCGAAACCTTGAGTGTGATATACCAAAACGACCGTCTCAATCCAAGGATCGCATTTCCGCTGACGGCGCATCGTTCGGAGGCCCATATCTCAAGTTACGGGCAAAAGACCGAAAATGGTCCGAAGACAGGGGGTCCGGGCCCGGGCCGACCCGGCCCGACCCCCCCTGGGTTGGCCGAACCGGGTCGACCCGAACCGGTCCAACCCGGCCGGACCCGGTCCGACCCGGCCAGGGCGCGGCCCGGCCGGTCGGACAGGCCTGGCTCGGCTCGGCCGCGCGGCCGAGCAGCTGGACGCCGCGGGGCGTTGTCCCCGCGGTTTGGAGGCGTCGCGGCCCCGCGTGGGGCCGCGTTGATTGAACGGACGTGGATTCTGCCGCGTCCCGTGCGGGCGAGCTGGACCCGTGCGGCCGAGGGTCTTCTGGTCGCCGCCGCCGCGGCTGAAGCCGCGGCGCGCCGGGGCGCCGCCGCCTCCGGCCGCTTCCGCGGGCCACCGGAGTTTCTCCGGTGGTCCGTTTTCCTTCCCATCTGCGCCGTTGCTCCTCCCGGGACCTGTTCTTCACTGCGGAAACAAAAAATCGCCCTTGCGTCATGTTTTTCCGTCGCCCGCCAAATCCGCACAACCACGAAGAACGGCGGAGGGTTGTCGGCCGTGTTCGTTTGGCCCGCACCCTCCGCGTTAGATGGAAACAACGGGAGAAAATATATTCAACACATGAATCAATAATTTTAATAAATTAAAATTGTTCATATGAATCCAGTTCTTTAAATTTTAAAGAAACGTTCACAGGAATAAAATACAAATGGGGTATTTCCAAAATAAAACCCTACCTCGTCAAATCGTCGCACGCGTTCTTCGCGAAATTGTTCGTCGCGGAAGGAGGGGATCGTCGCGTCGTCGCGGAAGGGCGTCGCGTCGTCGCAGAAGGGCGTCGCGTCGTCGCGGAATCCGGCGTTGCCTCGACGAACTCAACGGACCAAGAAATAACAGATTTAATTATAAATAATTAAATCCGTGTTTGTTAAAAACCAAAAAGGAGATTTAAAAAAAAACCTGAGATCTCTTACCACAAGCAGTTGGAGATCGGAGATCGGGGCGGGGAATAACGTCTTGGATGAAGCGTCTTCAAACTCCGAGGGTGACGGTGCTCTTCGCGTTCTTCGCGTTCTTCGTGAAGGAGGATGAAGGCTCAAGAATTCTGTCAAGGCCTCTCAACGTGCAATCCTCAAAATGTCGTGTTGGTCTTATTTTATTATTACGCCAACAAACAAAAAAGAGGTAAGTAACGACCCATTAATTCGTAAAATTAATTCAACGAAAGAAACTGCCCATTTAATTCACGAATAAAACCGCCCAATTAAATGGTGAGTTAAGAATTTAAGAAAATGCGTCAGTTGACTTTCATAATGACGGGTTTTCGCGGGTGCGTTACTTAGCGGAAAAGAAACGGCGGGGCTCGTGCGGGCCCCACCTCACAAATATCCTACCAAGAGGGTAGGATATTTTTTGATAGTACCATATCCATTTCAACTCAGTTTAAGTGGCTTTCAAGTGGCTTCAAGTGGCTTAAGTGAAATAAAATAAAGTTTGTCGAACAATTTATTTTATTTCTTAACTTTAAGCCCAAAAATTAAAAACCACACCCGAGCAAACGCAACTCCGAAAGAGGCGTTTCTAAGAAAATATCGGCGCTGCGATTCCATCGGTGCCCTCAGAATTCGATTCTGGGCACCGGTTCAAAAGTTAGAAAAACCCGCTCGTCCGTCCACTGAACGTACCCGAGCCAAACTTCAGAAAATGATTTCGGGCACACCGGGCCTCGGAATCATGTGCCGTCATAAACTGCGTTCTTGAAAAATTTAGAAAAAAAAATTCCTTAAAATTTACGGGTCTTTACATTACTCCCACCTCAGGGCTTTACGTCCCCGTAAAGATACATCATAAACTAGGGGAACAAATGTGGGTACTGAGCACGCATCTGAGCCTCCCGCTCCCAAGTGCTCTCCTGGATGCGCACAAGAGGAATCGATCACCCACGTAGGACTCACTCCTGTCGATCCTCTATCTCCACCGGGACCTCTGTAAAAGTCGCCCCATCATCCACGTCTAGCTCCCCATGGTCAATGATGTGTGTCAGGTCGTGCACGTATCTCCTCAGCTGAGATACGTGGAAGACGTCGTGCACCCGGTGCAACTGGGGTGGTAGAGTCAGGCGATAAGCCACCTCGCCAATCCTGCTGAGGACCTGGAATGGTCCAATGAAGCGTGGAGACAACTTGCCGCCTCAGCCAAATCTCCGCAAACCACGTCGAGGTGAGACACGCAAGAAGACATGGTCGCCATCCTCGAACTCTAGTGGCCTCCGCCTCCTGTCAGCATATGACTTCTTCCGGCTCTGAGTTGTCCTCATCCGCTCCTGGATGACCTGGACCTTCTCTGTTGTGGCCCGGACCATCTATGGTCCCACAAGTGATGACTCCCCAGGGTCTGTCCAGCACAAAGGAGATCTTCAAGGTCTGCCGTATAACGCCTCGTATGGTGTCATCACGATGGTGGAGTGGTAGTTGTTGTTGTACGCGAACTCCACCAAGGGTAGGTGATCCTCCCAGCTACGACCAAAGTCGAGGACACATGCGCGGAGCATGTCCTCGAGAGTCTGAATGGTCCTCTCCGTCTGACCATCCGTCTGAGGGTGAAAGGCGGTGCTTAGATGTAGTCGCGTCCCGAACGCCTCCTGCAACCCCTTCCAGAGCCGGGAAGTAAAACGAGCGTCCCGATCGGAGACGATAGACGATGGAACACCATGAAGCCGTACAATCTCCTGAACGTAGAGACGCCCCAAGCTCTCCACTGAGCCCTGCTCTCTGATGGGTAAGAAGTGTGCCGACTTGGTGAGTCGGTCAACAATCACCCAAATGGAGTCGTGGCCTCTGGAAGTGCGTGGAAGTCCAGTCACGAAGTCCATAGATATCTCATCCCACTTCCACTCCAAGACCTCCAAGGGCTGTACCAAGCCTGCTGGTACCTGGTGCTCTGCCTTCACCTACTGGCAGGTGAGGCATCGAGAAACGAACCCTGCCACATCCTTCTTTATGCCCGGCCACCAGTGCTGTCGTCTGAGATCCTGGTACATCTTCTCCACTCCAGGATGTACCGCCAAAGGAGAAGTGTGAAACTCTCTCATCACCTCCTCTCGTAAAGCGACTAGTACCAAGGTACGTCCTCTGAAAAGGACGTTGTGCTCTGCTCCAAGGGAGAAACCATCAGGTGCATGTCCCGAGGATATCTGTGCACGCCGCGTCTCACAGTCAGCGTCCTCACGTTGTGCCTCTCTGACCCGCTGCAGTAGTGGAGGGGTGACTGTGAGAGACTGAAGGAAGGCTGCTCCATCTCTATCCACGAAGGATATCTGCAAAGCAGCTAGCTGCTCTGTCGCCTCCTCAAGTAGCTGGATGCCCGTACTCCTGCTGAGGGCATCGGCTACCACGTTCCCCTTCCCAGTAGTATAGACTATCTCAAATTCATAGTCCTGGAGGAACTCGAGCCATCACCTCTGTCTCAGGTTCAGGTCCTTCTACGAGAAGATGTACCTGAGACTCTGGTGGTCAGAAAAGACTGTAAAGCGCTCGCCCATCAGATAGTGCCTCCAAGTCTTCAGAGCGAAGACCACTGCTGCTAACTCCAGGTCATGGGTAGCGTAGTTCTTCTCATGCGGCCTCAACTGACGTGATCCATAGGCAATCACGGCCCGCTCCTGCATCAGGACACACCCAAGTCTGGTCCCTGATGCATCGCAGTAGACTACGTATCCAACTCCCTCCTCAGGCAACCTCAAGATAGGTGCGCTGGTCAATCTCTGTCTCAGCTCCTGAAAGCTCTGCTGACATCTGTCTGACCACACAAAGGGTTTCCCCTTCTTTGTCAAAGCTGAGAGTGGCGTCGCAACTCTGGAGAAGTCCGACACAAATCTCCGATAGTATCCGGCTAGACCCAAGAAACTCCGCACCTCTGTCACGCTCCTGGGTGGCTCCCAAGCTAGCACTGCCTCGATCTTCGCGGGATCCACAGCAACTCCCGCCTCAGAAATGACGTGCCCCAAGAAGTGGACCTCACGTAACCAGAACTGGCACTTCGAGAGCTTTCCATAAATCTGGTGCTCTCGGAGTGTGTCTAGTACAACCCGCAAGTGGTAGGCGTGCTCCTCCTCGGTGGTCGAGTACACCAAAATGTCGTCGATGAAGACCACGACAAATCGATCGAGGTATGGCTGGAAGATCCTGTTAATGAGGTTCATGAACACTGCTGGAGCGTTGGTTACGCCGAAAGGCATAACCAAGAACTCATAGTGGCCATACCAACACCTGAAGGCCGTCTTCTGCACATCCTCGTCTCGAACTCTGAGCTGATGATAGCCTGACCTGAGGTCTATCTTTGAGAACCACCGTGCTCCCTTGAGCTGATCGAAGAGGTCATCAATCCTCGGTAACGGATACTTGTTCCTCACTATCACCTGGTTCAGGCGACGATAGTCGACACACAGTCACAAGCTCCCGTCTGCCTTCTTGGTGAACAATGTCGGGGAAGCCCAGGGTGAAACACTGGGTCGGATGAACCCCTTGCCCTGAAAGTCCTCCAACTGTACCCGCATCTCTCGAAGCTCAGCATGGGCCATCCGATATGCTGGAGTGGATATCGGGGCTATCCCGGGGTACAGATCAATGTAAAAGTCTACCTCTCTGCGAAGAGGTAGCCCTGGAACGTCATCGGGAAAGACATCTGCGTACTGATCCACCACTGCAGGAAAACCAGGACTCTGCACGTCAACTGCTCCAAGGATGAGGCTAGCCAACTGATGAGTGATGGGTTGTCCTCTCCTCTGTGTGAGTCCATCCTATGCTGCTAAGGCTCCCTTCTCGCCGGTGAAGGTGAACATGCTCTCGTCGGTGCACACACATCGCACCTTGCGCCTAAAACAGTCAATCTGAGCATGAACTGTAGATAACCAATCCATGCCCAAGATGACGTCATAAGGCCTCGACGCCGCTACAAGAAGATCCCAACCGAAGCTCTCGCCTCCTAGAGTAAGCTCACACTGTCGGCACCAGTGCGTAATGGTCGAGTCTGCTCCCGTAGGGGTGTCTAGCCGTAAGGATCGAGCCAACGGCTCTGTCGGAATCTCCGAGCTCCGAAAAAGGGCAATGGCTATGAAAGAGTGACTCGCTCCTGTGTCTATAAGAACTGCAGCAAGGGTGAAATAGACACAGATCGTACCTCGAATCATCTCTAGCGCGCCGTGGTCGTAGGCCTCCGCTGCCTGGAGTTGTGCCTGTCTCTGTCCGCCAGCTCCCTGTGGTCGGGGCGGGCCTCCTGGTGGTGGTGGTGGAAGAGCCTCAAAGCGTCGCCCACCACCTACTGCTCGGCCAGCTCCTCTGCCTCGTCCGCCTCCTCCTTGCGGACCACCACGGTCGACCCTCTGCCTCTGCCTGGGTGGCCCCTCCACCGTCTGCTGCTCCTCGGCACGGCGGGTCGGGCAGTCACGAACCATGTGGCCCTGCCCGTCGTAGGCGTAGCACTACCTGCCTCTCGGAAGACTGGCTCCGCGCTATGTGCCTCGCACTGCTGATCTAGTGTCCTGAGGTCGTCTACAAGAGGGTCTGGTCTGCCTGGAACCCTGAGTCATCCGCCGGCTACCTGCTGCCGAAGACTCCGCTACCTGCCGCCCTACGGTAGGTCTCACTGTGGACTCAGCCAGAAAGATCTCGATCAGAAGGGCTCACTCCAGTACTCCTGCCTGGGTCGGGATGCTAAGGGAGATCAGTGATGCCCTGATCTCGTGTCTCAATCCCTGCTCGAAGGTCCGAGCCCGGAAGAAGGGGTCCCGTACCATGTTGGTCGAGTAGCGAGAAAGATCGGTGAACCTCGTCGCGTACTGGGCGACCGTCAAACTGTCCTGCCGCAGCTGAAGAAGCTCCTGAATGCGCACCGCACGGAGGGTGGTCGGGACGAACTCTGAGCAGAAAAGGCTCTCGAAGTCCGTCCAGATGAGAGAGGCCTCATCGTGCACCTAGAGCATCAAGCTCCACCATCGTCCTGTTGCTGCGTGCAGTAGGCTTGCCGCAAGGATCACCATGAGGTCTGTTGGTGTCCTCACTAGCCTGAAAACTCGAACGACCGCCTCCAGCCAGTCCTCGGCTGCCTGGGGGTCCGTCTCCCCACGGAACCTGGGTGGTCACTGGCGCTGGAACTCGTGCAGAGCTCCGAGGCGTCGTGCATCGTCAGTAGTCGGTGATGGAAGCATCGGGGGCTCGGTGGGTAAAGGTACCGCCGGTGCCTCTGCTGTCAACGGGCCCTGTACCGAGGCCTCGTCGCTCGGCGGGCTGTCGTCACACTCTACTCTCGGAACCCTAGCTGGATGCTGTCGTTGGGCCATCCTGAAAAGGAAACAAGTGCGCCACGGTCAGAACAGTATACTTGGTGAGCTAACACAAGTAATCACAAAGAAAACTTGAAACACACATGCAATCAATGTTTTCGTGCATTAAGTCGGAAATTAGAAGTCAGGGTCCTGGTGTACGGATACGTCGGCCGCCGCACCAACACTGGACTCCCTGGACTGATAACCACACTCAATACGCTAAACACTATTGCTTCACATAGAATAAAGATCTGAGTCTGCGGTAGAACCGACCACCTTTGATACCAATTTGTCACGACCCGTCCTCGGGGCCCATGCCGTGACTACCCCAAGCCCGCCTTCCATAGGCCAGGGGCTGGCGACTAGCACCAAGGCGTAAATCCCAACAAAAGGGAAGGCATTGCCTTTGAGAAGTAAACAAGCACCATAAAGTAAGAAAGCAGAAAAGTAAACAGTAAGTAAAAACTGTGACAAGCTGTGCTGAAAGTAAAAGGGGCCGGAAATACAATCCCAACTGTAAGGTACAACTGAAAGGGAAAAACAACAACTGAAAAGAAAAGCTACAGCGTCGAGCCGTCCTCTGGAAGTCCCACCTGAAGGGTGGGTACAGATAGCCTCCACTGCTCCTCGAGTTCACCTGACCGCTCCGAGTACATCCCGCCCAGTGGTCCACCTCCAGGTACCGTCCTGCTCTGCACGCCTCCACCACGATCAGCGTTGTCCGTCGTCTGCAACCAACACAACAAAGTGCGGGAAAAGCCCGTGCAGGGGTGAGTATAAGATACTCAGTAGGGACCCCGAGACCCCCGAAGGTCTCCCGAAATCCACAAAGGATAAACCACAACAGAAAGATACAATCACGAAGTAACAACCGACATTGCTTAGGTATATGCCCATACATATACCTAAGTCATCAATTCCCGTTCGGCTCCAACATCCGAGCCCAAGCACAACCCAGTCCACACAGAAAAGCAAAACGTATACCCACACAGGATAGCTCAACACAATCCACAAAGGAGAGTAAAACAGTAAATCCACACCGGATAGCACAACACAATCCACAAAGGAGAGTAAAATAGTAAATCCACACAGGATAGTTCAACACAATCCACAAAGGAGAGTAACACAAGATTCAGCTCACACAGGTATACTTCTTCGGATGATGATAAAGATGATCACTGATCCATCTAAGTCATCGGACCCACAAAGGATCGATAGGTACTAACCCCCGCAAAGACCCACACAGGATCGGGCCCACACAGGACCTGTAGGCGCTGGCTCACACAGAACCGCTGAGCGCTAACCCACACAGGATCGGACCCACACAGGATCGGGCCCACACAGGACCTGTAGCACTGATCCACAAAGGATCGCTGAGTGTTGTAGTCGTCGCAGTCCACTGAGGATCTCTACACGGTCTTCGTCGCAGTCCACTGAGGATCTATGCACGGTCGTCGTCGGAGTCCACGGAGGATCCCTGCACGGTCGTCGTCGGAGTCGCAGCCAGCACTAGGGTTCCCGCACACAGCAAGCTCGTTCGGGAGGGTCTGCTCCACGAGCCGAGAGGCTGATACATCAACTGAAACAAAGTCCAAAGTTAAGGTATCCAAAAGTTCCGTACCGTCAACAGGAACTCAACGTCGCAGACGGTGCGTCAATCGGACGCCCGGTCTGAGAGTTATTGGCTTTTTCGTCCCAGGGGCCTGGTTGGTTTTTAAGGAAAAACCAATCCGACCGTACTCCACCTGCGTCCAAACCTCGGGCGGAGTGAGCCAAAAGATCCTTCTCACTTAGAGAAAACCACCAAAGCTGACGGCACGTCAATCGGACGTCCGTAGCTCAAGATATGAGCGTTTCTGCTCCGAGGGCCCGGTTGGTTTCGTGTACGAACCAACCCGGCCGAACCCAAAGAATTCCGAAACCTTGAGTGCGATATACCGAAACGACCGTCTCGATCCAAGGATCGCGTTTCCGCTGACGGCGCGTCGTTCAGAGGCCCGTAGCTCAAGTTACAGGTAAAAGACCGAAAATGGTCCGAAGACGGGGGGTCCGGGCCCAGGCCGACCCGGCCCGACCCCCCCCTGGGTTGGCCGAACCGGGTCGACCCGACCCGGTCCAACCCGGTCGGACCCGGTCCGGACCGTCCTGGCTCGGCTCGGCCGAGCGGCCGAGCAGCTGGACGCCGCGGGGCGCCGCCCCCGCGGTTTGGAGGGGTCGCGACCCCGCGTGGGGCAGCGTTGATTGAACGGACGCGGCTTCTGCCGCGTCCCGTGTGGGCGAGCTGGACCCGCGCGGCCGCGGGTTCGCTGGCCGGCGCCACCGCGGCGGTCCCGTCCGGCGGCGCGCCGGCAGCTTCCGCGGGCCACCGGAGTTGCTTCGGTGGTCCGTTTTCCTTCCCGTCTGCGCCGTTGCTCCTCCCGGGACCCGTTCTTCACTACGGAAACAACAAATCGCCCTTGCGTCACGTTTTGCCGTCGCCCGCCAAATCCGCACAACCACGAATAACGGAGGAGGGTTGTCGGCCGTGTTTGTTTGGCCCGCACCCTCCGCGTTAGATAGAAACAATGGGAGAAAATATATTCAACACCTGAATCAACAATTTTAATAAATCAAAATTGTTCATATGAATCCGGTTCTTTAAATTTTAAAGAAACGTTCACGGGAATTAAATACAAATGGGGTATTTCCAAAATAAAACCCTACCTCGTCAAGTCGTCGCACGTTTTCTTCGCGGAATTGTTCGTCGCGGAAGGAGGGGATCGTCGCGTCGTCGCGGAAGGGCGTCGCGTCGTCACGGAAGGGCGTCGCGTCGTCGCGGAATCCAGCGTTGCGTCGACGAACTCAACGGACCAAGAAACAAAAGATTTAATTATAAATAATTAAATCCGTGTTTGTTAAAAACCACAAAGGAGATTTAAAAAAAAACCCGAGATCTCTTACCTCAAGCAGTTGGAGATCGGAGATCGGGGCGGGGAAGAACGTCTCGGATGAAGCGTCGTCAAACTCCGAGGGTGACGGCGGTCTTCGCGTTCTTCGCGTTCTTCGCGTTCTTCACGAAGGAGGATGAAGGCTCAAGAATTCTGTCAAGGCCTCTCAACGTGCAATCCTCCAAATGTCGTGTTGGTCTTATTTTATTATTACGCCAACAAACGAAAAGGAGGTAAGTAACGACCCATTAATTCGTAGAATTAATTCAACGAAAGAAACTGCCCATTTAATTCACGAATAAAACTGCCCAATTAAATGGTGCGTTAAGAATTTAAGAAAACGCGTCAGTTGACTTTCATAATGACGGGTTTTCACGGGTGCGTTACTTAGCGGAAAAGAAACGGCGGGGCTCGTGCGGGCCCCACCTCACAAATATCCTACCAAGAGGGTAGGATATTTTTGGATAGTATCATATCCGTTTCAACTCAGTTTAAGTGGCTTTCAAGTGGCTTCAAGTGGCTTAAGTGAAATAAAATAAAGTTTGTCGAACAATTTATTTTATTTCTTAACTTTAAGCCCAAAAATTAAAAACCACACCCGAGCAAACGCAACTCCGGAAGAGGCGTTTCTAAGCAAATACCGGCGCTGCAATTCCATCGGTGCCCTCGGAATTCGATTCCGGGCACCGGTTCAAAAGTTAGAAAAACTCGTTCGTCCGTCCACTGAACGTACCCGAGCCAAACTTCGAAAAATGATTCCGGGCACACCGGGCCTCGGAATCAGGTGCCGTCAGAAACTGCGTTCTTGCAAAATTTAGAAGAAAAAAAATTTCCTTGAAATTTACGGGTCTTTACAATTTTGTTACCTTCATAGATGATAATTCTAGAAAAGTTTGGTCCCTTTCTTTGAAAACTAAAGATCAAGTGTGGGATGTTTTCAAGCAGTTTCATGTGAAGGTGGAAAGAGAAATAGGTAGATGGTTAAAGTGTGTACGAGCAGACAATGGAGGAGAGTATCATGGTCTGTTTGAGGAGTACTATAGGAGTTTGGACATTAGGCTGGAAAAATCAGTACCGAAGATGTCTCAGCATAACGATCTTGCTGAGAGGATGAATAGAACAATTTGTGAGAGAATCAGATGTATGCTCTCAAATGCAAAGCTTCCAAACACCTTCTAAGGGGAGGCAATGATGACCGCAGTTGATCTTATCAACCTTTCTCCATCAGTTCCACTAAACTATGATGTTTTAGAAAGGGTTTGGATAGGTAAATATGTTTCATACAAACACTTGAGAGTATATGGATGTAGGGTATTTGTTCACATCCCGAAAGATGAGTGAGCGAAGCTGGATGGAAAAGGGAAGAAGTGTATCTTTTTGGGATATGCTCATGAGGAGTTTGGATACCGAATCTGGGATCCTATCTGTAACAGCCCAAGATTTTATGAAAAATACTCTTTTTAATTTCACTAATGTCTTGTGTTGTACGCTACACCAAAAGGAGCTTTCACAACACACATCCTTGACTTGCTTGGCTTGCTTTACACGCAATCGCGACCTTCCTCGATAGCTTGCATCGTACGCAATACCGAGTTTCACTAAACAACAATATGCTATTAAAACTAGCCGTTATGAATAGTAATAACCACTTTTTGAAATTTTATAAATTTTATTTTTCAAAATGGACTTCATTTTTGGACTCAGAATATCGAAATTAGCCTAGGGTGAAATTTTGGTATTTTTCTGAAAACTTTCAATTTTTGATGAATAGTGAAACCACTAAGTGGTAGGTTAAAAACTGAATTTTGCATAAAACTTAATTTTACCGCTTCTGTGAATGGAATTTCAAAAATCCGACAGACACGGTTGATATCAGTAAGTAAAATGTGGTTCAATGAGATAAAAATAATTTTTTGGTGAATAGTAACTTTTTACTTTTTTTACCGCGGTTAATAGTAAATAGGGTAACTAAGGGTAAATATGATATTAATATTACCCTAACACATGTCCTAATTCTATTGGACAAGTGTAATTCGACCAAAAACAAACTTAGGAATAAAATATGACCATTTAGGCCCACTTGGATTAGATTAGGACATTTATTATTAATTTATTTAAAGAAGGGTTAAAATAGTTAAAATCAAAGTTTAATAAGTAAATCATTTTTAATATGGGGTTATACATAAGATAAATTCGACTATAAATATTCATTAGAAATATAAAAAGATTTCCTACATAATGATATTTTATTTATAATTTTTAGACCTTAAATAAATTAATTTATTTATGACACAACGATGATGCAGTAATTACCCTTTTAAGGAAATATTAACATAATTGATGTTATAAATGCTCAAATGAATGTAATTTGAGACTTTTTATGAATTACACTAATTTTCTAGGTTACTATGATATATTAGTGTTGATTTAATCAATTTGGTTTGAACATATAATTCTGTTATGACTTTCAAAAAAAATCATATATCAAATAGTGTCAAAATTGACACAAAATAGTTTTTAAATCAAATATTATATTATTAATTGTTATTTTATTCCTAAAAATCTAAGGTTCGGACAAATGACTTAGATAAGGATATATGTATTAATAATATACAATTTGGGGTTCGTTTGGCATGTTATAGTAAGTGTATTAACCATATAGTGAAAGAAAACAAAAAGACACGGTAAAAGTTAAATTATTTAACTTAGAGTTAAATCTAATTGATAAGGTTAAAATAATACCCTAAACTTGTCTAAATCCTATTGGTTGATAGGATTTCTACCCATCCCCACTTTAGCTTCGAAATAAGACCCTTTGGAACCATTATAAACCGATTTTGACATTAATATAAAATAATATTTTGAGGTATTCCTAAGGTGCCCCTCTCCTCCCTTATAAAAGGACTCCTCCTCCCCCTCCTCCTCACACCAATTTGAGCACTCAAGCTCGTCCAACCCCTGCCAAAATCTCTTCTCCACTTCCCTAGAAACATCCTAGAGGTTCTGGTCTTCCTCAAAGACCAATTTTAGTGCCCTAAGAGGAGGTCTCAAAGAGGCGCTTCAAAGAAGAGGTAATTACCGTTACCAATTCTTTCATCTTTATTTCTTCTTCCACTTCTTCTTCTTAGGTTGTTTCATTATGAAGTAATAACATCAGTATCACTCATATACTGATATGTTATTATAAGTATGAAACAACCCTATTTCACCATCTATCCATCCTACGGAAAAAGAAATCACAACGCGTGCGTACGTACGGAATACCGTCTCCACGCCGTGGTGTAATCTATTTTCCACCACCACCTTACATGGATGGGTATAATGGTGTAAAGAATAACTATACATAGTTATTACAACATCATATTGATTCTGATATATTGTATAATCCACTCCAATTCAATTCAATATTTATGGAAATGATATCATCGCTCGTGCGTACGTACGGACTACCGTCTCCACGACGCGATGAGATTCATTCTCCATGTTAACCATTTAAGAATGATTATAAAGTATATATAAGAAATAATAATGAAATATATGACATTATAAAGCTACTGGATTTATGTATATATATATATATATGTATGTCATCTACTTACTTCCATTCAAGACAATAAGGAAAGGAAAACAGCGTTCATGCGTACGTACGGACTACCGTCTCCATGAACGGTGTTTTTCATTTCATTTATCTATCTATTATATATATATATATATAATGAATATATATGATATATAAATCATATTTTATATTCTTGAAGTAAGTAAATCATGATATAAGTAATAATAATGTCAAGAACAACAAGTCAAAACACCTACGATAAATGAAACGATTTTACCCAAAACGCTTCTTTAACATGGAATTTACAAAAGAACGGGTAATATAATGTCATAAGTGAACCATATATGATATCATAACAATGAATATGATTCTGTAATAAGTCAATGACATTATTTAAATCATTATACAGGAGGTTCGGACACATACAAAGCAAATCGGACCTAAGGTAAGGGAAATATCGCAATATCATTTTTATCCGAGATTGTTTATACTTTAGTATTTACTGGGGTGTATTTTATCATCCAAATACATATTTCCTCAATATGTAATATTATTTCCATCCACCTATAATTGTTTAAATCCAATTTTACCCTTCGGTGAGTTTTTAGTAAAAGATATGAAAGGAATCTTTTGTCGTTTTTCGTACGACGTACTTTTTTGACTTTTCCGACAAAGGTACGAGAAGAATGTTTTTTTTAACTTATACGACATGAATGGATTTTTAAAACATTGTTTCCAAGAAGCTTCCTTTACAAGTTTTCAAGTTTATTTGTAATCAACTTCTTTTATTTTAAAGACGTATGACATGTTATGAAAGGAAAAATGTTTTTGAAGAAGAAAGGATATTTTCCTCAAGAATGGAGTTCAAATGTTTTATCAAAATTATTTTCCATCTAAGATAATATAGGGTTCTGTTTTTATCCCTATTATTACATTGATTTGATTATGTTGTGAGGGAATTATTTTTATGAAGTCATTTACCTAATATGGTTTGTTTTATGATGTCATGATGTTTCAAGAATCCCATTTTTATTACATGTGTTATGCGATGATGTATGATTTATGATTATGTGGCACATATAATAAAGGATTCATTATAAGATGGGTGGGACCTATATCTCCCTCCAATGCATTGGGTAAAGATTTTATATCTCATGATATAGACAGGGCTGGAACGGTAGGTTATACCGGTTCAGTGAAACAGGACTGAAACGGGGGTTACTCGATTCAGAAAGGGACTTTGTCCACTAAGATAGTCTTGGCAATGAGTCTTTACTAACAAGAAATGATTCTCTATGATTATGTGTGTATTCCACAAAGTTTCATGTTTTAAGTTATGATTATTGTGATTACATTTCACTGCCATGATTTATCCCATGTTATGAAATTATGCTCTCTTTTGCTGGTTAAGATTTCCAAAATGTTATGTTCTTATGAATACGATGTGATTGATATTTCTTTTGTTTACCCTTACTGAGAATTTGAGCTCACCCTTTTATGTTTTCTTTTCCCCAGGATATAAAGAAAGTTTTTAGGTAAAAAAAAAGGAAGATCTTTATAGGAGATGTTGAAGATCTTTCACCACGATTAGAAGATTACGTTCCGAGTTTCCAAAGACACTAAACTATTACGATCCTTGTGTGTGTTTTTTGTTATGTACTAAGTATTCCGCAAAAGTAATGTAATGTTCATGTACGTCAAGCTTCGGGTCTCTACAGTTGGTATCAGAGGAAAGGTTTAGTCAACCTTTGGAAACTAGGATGCGAGAACTTTAGTGAGATCCCTAGAGATATTTCTAAGGTATGTCTAGGGATGTCCCTAAGGTTAAGTATACGTATAGGTTATAGTACTAGAACTACGCTAACGATCATAGAATTAAACCTAAGATGTTAGATATTGAAGGTACTCCCCCTTTATTATGTTGTTTTCCTTAGCATGATTTTTGCCTCTCACACTATTCTTTTTGGGTTTTAGACGATGGCTGGAACCCGAAGGAACCGTGTTGATCAATGCAATGGACAATGAAATGATTGTCCTCCTGAACAAACAAATGTTATGGGAGATGGAGTGCAAAATCTTATTTTTATACTTACACAAGCTATGAATCATTCTGGACTTCCAAATGAGCAGAGAAGGGAACAATATTCTATTGAGTCCTTCATGAGGCAACGCCCGCCTTCTTTCAGTGGGTCTTCTGATCCACTTGTTGCTGAACAATGGATCAGTACCACTGAAAATATATTTTCAGTTCTTCAATGTTCTGAACATGATAAAGTCATCTTAGCAGTATATCGTTTGGAAGGTGAAGCTGATCAATGGTGGAATCTTATCAAGAATACAAGGCAAAGAGATGAAATTGAGTCCATGGAATGGGACGAGTTCAAGAACTTATTTTTCAACAAGTACTTCCCTCGTATTCTTCGAACAAAGATGGAGAAGGAGTTTCTTGAACTAAAGCAAAAGGATGATGAATCTGTTGGTATATACGAAGCGAATTTTACAAGACTTGCAAGGTATACATCTGGCATTATCATCCAACCTGAAAGTAAAGTTGATCGATTTTTCAGTGGCTTAAAACCAAGTCTTCGAAGGGCATTAGCTATAAGAGACTTCAGTAGCTATGAAGAAATTGTGCGTTGTGATATTAAGGTAGAAATGGAAATTGGTGTTACATATCCATCTCATGGTTTTGACAAGAAACGAAAGATGGATTTCAAGGAGAAATCTCAGAATAATGGTGAAAAGAAGATGAATGTTTCCTTATGCACAAAGTGTGGAAAGAAGCATGGTGTAGATTGTCTTAAAGGGACTAGAAAATGTTTTAAGTGTGGAAAAGAAGGTCATCGAGCAGCTGAGTGTCGAAGTAATGGAAAAAGGGTTTCTAATGATGTGAATAAAGCAAACACTGCAGAGAACGCACCACCAACACTTCAATGCTTCAAGTGCAAGGAAATGGGGCATTATGCTAATAAATGCCCTAATCCAAAGGTTAGTGATGATCAACATGAGCAACCACTGAAGGCAAAGGACAAAGGGAAGTCACATGCGATCACTATTGGCAATGTTGAATATGACAACGATGTGGTGGAATGATTAAGTGTTTATGTAATGGGATTCCAAAATAATGTTGTATCATTGAGTATTGCAATATTTATTGATGTGGTATTCAAAGTGATTGAGATATTTTTTGGAAATAAGATGATATGCGCATAATGAAGGGAAAACGAGAAAATGAAATGTTTAATAGTATTCATGAGCTCATGATTGATATAAGGACTAAGTGATATCATGGTTTGAGTATATAGAATTTTGAGGATTTTGGTATGTGGAAAGTGTTAACGTTTAACTGCATTCATGTTTTCACTAAGGTTCAATAGGTATTCAAGAGAATACATGATTAAGGACTTTGAATGTTTAGAATGTGACCAACAAGACATATCTTATGATATATGGGGATCAACGATGGTATTAAATCTCTGGTAATTGTTTTCACTATATTATGAGAGTGGACTGCAGTATTATGGGTAAGCCTAAAGATTGAAATGGATTATGTTGGACATAAGTGAGTATTGTTTAAGGATAGAAGTTTTTCGATATTATTGATGGGATGTTATAGTAATGTAGTTTTAGAAAAAGGACAACCTGCAGGACGGGCGATAGCCCATCGCTTCGGACAAGGTTGTGGGAATCGAACCCACAACCGAAATGCGACTGACCTTTATCGCCTACCACAGGCCTATAGGAAGTCCCTGTTTAGTAGAAACTAGTTTTATTATATTGAGCAGTATGATATATGAAGTATAAGTCCATTTTAGGAACCATATATGATTAATCTCACTATAGATCGACTTATGTATATAATTTTTGCTAACCTTTTGTTTGAGACAGATGGAATGACCCGTCATTCTATCACATGATCTGCTAACACTTCACGAATAACAAATTCAACTTCATTTATTTAAGAGATGAAGTGGAAATTGTTCAAGGCACGAACAACAGTAAGATTGTACCAAAATAAAGTAAGTATTTATTCTAATTCAAATTCTTCAACTTTAGGGAAACGATCTTGAAAACCAAAAATGTTGTCCTAGTGATCTTATATCTGATGAATCAGATGGTACCTTAGATCGTCACAAATTTATGGCTTTGTGATTGCTGGCTTTTCCATAGCCATGTTCTCTACCACTCCCCATCAGAACATGATGGTTAGATTTCTCTTTCATGTCCATATTTTCACCTATGTGGAAACCCAGTGATTAGTTTATTTGGGTAACCGTTAAGTTTCATACTTTTGTTTTTAAATATTGGTTTTGGTTTTCCTTTTTACGATGTGAGTTTCTATTAAAGAAACTTTTGAATAGTAAACCATTTATAACCCCGACGAATTTCGAGGGCGAAATTCATTTTAAGGGGGGTAGAATGTAACAGCCCAAGATTTTATGAAAAATACTCTTTTTAATTTCACTAATGTCTTGTGTTGTACGCTACACCAAAAGGAGCTTTCACAACACACATCCTTGACTTGCTTGGCTTGCTTTACACGCAATCGCGACCTTCCTCGATAGCTTGCGTCGTACGCAATACCGAGTTTCACTAAACAACAATATGCTATTAAAACTAGCCGTTATGAATAGTAATAACCACTTTTTGAAATTTTATAAATTTTATTTTTCAAAATGGACTTCATTTTTGGACTCAGAATATCGAAATTAGCCTAGGGTGAAATTTTGGTATTTTTCTGAAAACTTTCAATTTTTGATGAATAGTGAAACCACTAAGTGGTAGGTTAAAAACTGAATTTTGCATAAAACTTAATTTTACCGCTTCTGTGAATGGAATTTCAAAAATCCGACAGACACGGTTGATATCAGTAAGTAAAATGTGGTTCAATGAGATAAAAATAATTTTTTGGTGAATAGTAACTTTTTACTTTTTTTACCGCGGTTAATAGTAAATAGGGTAACTAAGGGTAAATATGATATTAATATTACCCTAACACATGTCCTAATTCTATTGGACAAGTGTAATTCGACCAAAAACAAACTTAGGAATAAAATATGACCATTTAGGCCCACTTGGATTAGATTAGGACATTTATTATTAATTTATTTAAAGAAGGGTTAAAATAGTTAAAATCAAAGTTTAATAAGTAAATCATTTTTAATATGGGGTTATACATAAGATAAATTCGACTATAAATATTCATTAGAAAGATAAAAAGATTTCCTACATAATGATATTTTATTTATAATTTTTAGACCTTAAATAAATTAATTTATTTATGACACAACGATGATGCAGTAATTACCCTTTTAAGGAAATATTAACATAATTGATGTTATAAATGCTCAAATGAATGTAATTTGAGACTTTTTATGAATTACACTAATTTTCTAGGTTACTATGATATATTAGTGTTGATTTAATCAATTTGGTTCGAACATATAATTCTGTTATGACTTTCAAAAAAAATCATATATCAAATAGTGTCAAAATTGACACAAAATAGTTTTTAAATCAAATATTATATTATTAATTGTTATTTTATTCCTAAAAATCTAAGGTTAGGCAAAATGACTTAGATAAGGATATATGTATTAATAATATACAATTTGGGGTTCGTTTGGCATGTTATAGTAAGTGTATTAACCATATAGTGAAAGAAAACAAAAAGACACGGTAAAAGTTAAATTATTTAACTTAGAGTTAAATCTAATTGATAAGGTTAAAATAATACCCTAAACTTGTCTAAATCCTATTGGTTGATAGGATTTCGACCCATCCCCACTTTATCTTCGAAATAAGACCCTTTGGAACCATTATAAACCGATTTTGACATTAATATAAAATAATATTTTGAGGTATTCCTAAGGTGCCCCTCTCCTCCCTTATAAAAGGACTCCTCCTCCCCCTCCTCCTCACACCAATTTGAGCACTCAATCTCGGCCAACCCCTGCCAAAATCTTTTCTCCACTTCCCTAGAAACATCCTAGAGGTTCTGGTCTTCCTCAAAGACCAATTTTAGTGCCCTAAGAGGAGGTCTCAAAGAGGCGCTTCAAAGAAGAGGTAATTACCGTTACCAATTCTTTCATCTTTATTTCTTCTTCCACTTCTTCTTCTTAGGTTGTTTCATTATGAAGTAATAACATCAGTATTACTCATATACTGATATGTTATTATAAGTATGAAACAACCCTATTTCACCATCTATCCATCCTACGGAAAAAGAAATCACCACGCGTGCGTACGTACGGAATACCGTCTCCACGCCGTGGTGTAATCTATTTTCCACCACCACCTTACATGGATGGGTATAATGGTGTAAAGAATAACTATACATAGTTATTACAACATCATATTGATTCTGATATATTGTATAATCCACTCCAATTCAATTCAATATTTATGGAAATGATATCATCGCTCGTGCGTACGTACGGACTACCGTCTCCACGACACGATGAGATTCATTCTCCATGTTAACCATTTAAGAATGATTATAAAGTATATATAAGAAATAATAATGAAATATATGACATTATAAAGCTACTGGATTTATGTATATATATATATGTATGTCATCTACTTACTTCCATTCAAGACAATAAGGAAAGGAAAACAGCGTTCATGCGTACGTACGGACTACCGTCTCCATGAACGGTGTTTTTCATTTCATTTATCTATCTATTATATATATATATAATGAATATATATGATATATAAATCATATTTTATATTCTTGAAGTAAGTAAATCATGATATAAGTAATAATAATGTCAAGAACAACAAGTCAAAACACCTACGATAAATGAAACGATTTTACCCAAAACGCTTCTTTAACATGGAATTTACAAAAGAACGAGTAATATAATGTCATAAGTGAACCATATATGATATCATAACAATGAATATGATTCTGTAATAAGTCAATGACATTATTTAAATCATTATACAGGAGGTTCGGACACATACAAAGCAAATCGGACCTAAGGTAAGGGAAATATCGCAATATCATTTTTATCCGAGATTGTTTATACTTTAGTATTTACTGGGGTGTATTTTATCATCCACATCCATATTTCCTCAATATGTAATATTATTTCCATCCACCTACAATTTTTTAAATCCAATTTTTCCCTTCGGTGAGTTTTTAGTAAAAGATATGAAAGGAATCTTTTGTCGTTTTTCGTACGACATACTTTTTTGACTTTTCCGACAAAGGTACGAGAAGAATGTTTTTTTTAACTTATACGACATGAATGGATTTTTAAAACATTGTTTCCAAGAAGCTTCATTTACAAGTTTTCAAGTTTATTTGTAATCAACTTCTTTTATTTTAAAGACGTATGACATGTTATGAAAGGAAAAATGTTTTTGAAGAAGAAAGGATATTTTCCTCAAGAATGGAGTTCAAATGTTTTATCAAAATTATTTTCCATATAAGATAATATAGGGTTATGTTTTTATCCCTATTATTACATTGATTTGATTATGTTGTGAGGGAATTATTTTTATGAAGTCATTTACCTTATATGGTTTGTTTTATGATGTCATGATGTTTCAAGAATCCCATTTTTATTACATGTGTTATGCGATGATGTATGATTTATGATTATGTGGCACACATAATAAAGGATTAATTATAAGATGGGTGGGACCTATATCTCCCTCCAATGCATTGGGTAAAGATTTTATATCTCATGAGATAGACAGGGCTGGAACGGTAGGTTATACCGGTTCAGTGAAACAGGACTGAAACAGGGGTTACTCGATTCAGAAAGGGACTTTGTCCACTAAGATAGTCTTGGCAATGAGTCTTGACTAACAAGAAATGATTCTCTATGATTATGTGTGTATGCCACAAAGTTTCATGTTTTAAGTTATGATTATTGTGATTACATTTCACTACCATGATTTATCCCATGTTATGAAATTATGCTCTCTTTTGCAGGTTAAGATTTCCAAAATGTTATGTTCTTATGAATACGATGTGATTGATATTTCTTTTGTTTACCCTTACTGAGCATTTGAGCTCACCCTTTTATGTTTTCTTTTCCCCAGGATATAAAGAAAGTTTTTAGGTAAAAAAAAAGGAAGATCTTTATAGGAGATGTTGAAGATCTTTCACCACGATTAGAAGATTACGTTCCGAGTTTCCAAAGACACTAAACTATTACGATCCTTGTGTGTGTGTTTTGTTATGTACTAAGTATTCCGCAAAAGTAATGTAATGTTCATGTACGTCAAGCTTCGGGTCTCTACACTATCAGTAGGAGTAGCATATGAAGCAGAGATGTGGTGTTTCTTAAGGATCAGACGATCGAAGATTTTGAGAAGCCAGAAAATGTAGAGAAGTCGTAGTCTGAGGAAATTCCAGTTAGTCTAGAACCAGTCTCACCACCATAAGTACCATCTAGCGAGAGAGATACGCAACACTGATGATACATCACTACCAGGTAATATGTCTCTCTCTACTGATATGTCTTCATCGTATGATATTCTAGAATAGATTCCCCCTGAAGTGTAGTTGGGGAGATCCCCCAGAGAACAACAATTGAGTTGTAGATACTCACCACATGAGTATGTGATGCTCACTGAAGGGGGAGAGCTGGACAGTTATGATGATGTAATTAGGAGCCAACAGAAGATGGAATGAAAGAAGGTCATGCAAGAGGAGATGAGATCCTTGCATAAGAATTGTATATTTGATTTGGTAGAGTTTCCACATGGAAAGAAAGCACTCACGAACAAGTGGGTGTATAGAATTAAAGGAGAAGATGGCAGCTCACAACCGTGCTACAGAGCCAGAATGGTTGTGAAGGGATTCGGTCAAAAGAAAGGTATTGACTTTGATGAAATTTTTTCTTATGTGGTTAAAATGCCTTTTATCAGAGTTGTTCTTGGATTAGCAGCTAGTTTGAACCTCGAGGTTCAACAACCTGATGTAAAGACAACGTTCTTACATGGTGATCTTGATGAGGAGATATACATGGAGTAGCCAGAGAGATTTCAGATGAAAGGAAAAGAAAACTTGGCATGCAAGCTTAAGAAAAGTTTATGTGGTCTAAAATAGGCATCGAGGCAATGGTATAAGAAATTTGACTCATTTATGGAGAAAAATGAGTACAGGAGGACAACTGCTGATCACTATGTTTTCATCAAGCAGTTTTCTGATGGTGATTTCATTATCTTGTTGCTTTATGTTGATGATATGTTGATTATTAGCAGAGATATCACCAAGACTGATAGGTTGAAGAAAGATTTTAATAGATCTTTTTAAATGAAGGACTTGGGAGAAACTACTCAGATTCTTGGTATGATGATTACTTGTGACAAGAGGAATCACAAGATTTTCCTATCTCAGGAACGATACATTGAGAATGTCCTTGAAAGATGAAGTTCCCAATCAGGATCTAAGTATCACTGAGAGGGGGAGAGGGTGCATCAGTGATGTCTTTTTCTTTTTATGTTTTCTTATTTTTGAAACAACCTTCGCCTTCTGTTAAAGAGTTTTTTCTCTAGTGAACACACACAACCATAAGAACACAAGATTTACAAGGTTCACTACTCAACAAGAGTAGCTACGTCCTTAGTATGGTATGAAAATAATCCAGTGCCACACAATCCACTATAAAACAATCCTTATATGTGAAATACAACGAGTGGGATATACCCTTACACTCGTGTAGCACTTGGAAAACAATCTGCAAGTGTGTGTTCACCCTCTTAGCGCAAATAGAGAATTATAGTATTCCAGTGCTTCTTTACAATTGAACATGTGTATTCTCTAAAGTGCAAATCTTCATTTTCTTACCCAGAAGCCGATAAGAGCTATCTTATGCACAACTGAATACGTGCGAAGACCACACCTTTTTCGCGCAGCCTTTAGGGTACCTTGCACGCAATTCAAATTGTTTGCGCGTAAAAATTCTCTTTTGGTGTGGAAAACCTTTTTCGCGCAACTTTCCTCTTTTTCACGCAACTTCCCACTTTTTCGTGCAACTTTCCTCTTTTCGCGCAAACCTCTTTCTTTTCGCGCAACTCATTTAGCGTATAATTTTACGCACTTCAGAGCTCGAGATTTCTCTAAGTGTCGAGCCTTCACAAATGAGAGGGGGTCACCTCGTATTTTTAGCATTCTTAACCCTACATGAAAAACACTAATCTGCACGTAAAACCTTCTTCATGCGCGTAAAAACTCTTTCACGCAACATCATATTTCACGCACTGTCTTGAGTTTTCCGCGTGCTTCATGCCTTTACCAGTTTTCTTTGTTCTGGTCTCAGAACATCACTTGCGCGCAAAATTCCAATCCATCTTCAAACTTGCGTGCAACATCCATTGCCAAAAACACATTTCTCCATCTCCTATTTTTTAGGCCTAAAATTTTGACAAATAGTGGGAAATAATGCCACCTTAAAATCTGCTTCGGCAAGAACACCAATGCTACTTCATTATCATCTGACATATTCAACAAACAACTGCTTTCATCACGAACCATATCTATCATGATATATAGTCTTTGATCGAACACCTTTAGCATCGTCAGATTTCCATGGAAAGTACTATAACTTCCATATCTTCCACCAGCATCTTTCCATCCAATCAAAATTGTATATGAATGGCAGCACCTTTACTCCATCTTTCCTTTATAAGGCATGCATCATAAGTTCTCCTAACTTATGATATTTGTGAAATACAAATCAGAAAAGCATCGTTTGATTTATCACCATTCTTCATTGTTGTAGACAATGTATCACCTTTGATACACATGCTTTGAACTTAGGATCAGCTCAACAATCGTCTGAATTTCAAGTCCTTCACAAAGTGAATTGATTTATCTTCTTTGACAACAAAAGACAATACTCTATAACATCAAACTCTTCTTACTTCCTTATCCATCCAACTTGGTCCCAACAAAAGATTCGACATGAGCAAGGCGAAAACTAGTCAGCACTCCACTTGTGAGTCATTTCAGTCTTACGAAAGTTCAGAGTCCTTCTACTGAAGATGAGAAAGCATAAATGGAAAAAGTTCCTTATCAGTCAGCAGTTGGTAGTCTTATGTATGTCATGGTGTGCACCAGACCTAACATTGCTCACGATGTTGGCGTTGTGAGCAGATCCTTATCAGATTCAGAAAAGGAGCATTGGACAACAGTCAAATGGATATTGAGGTATCTTCGAGGTACATTTAGTCATTGTTTATGTTTTGGAAGTGACAAACCTGTTTTAGAAGGATACGTAGATGCAAATATGGTTGGAGATGTAGACACGAGGAAATCCATATCCACCTGGTATCATCTGTAGGGGGAGCAGTCACATGGCAATCACAACTTCAGGAGTATGTTGCTTTATCCACCACCGAAGCGGAGTATATTGTGGTCACTAAAGGTTGTAAGGAGATACTGTGGATGGAGAAATTTTTATAGGAGCTGAGATAGAATCAAGAGAATTATATTATCTATTGTGATAGTAAGAGTGTTATTCATCTCAGCAAGAACCCAACATTTCATTTTAGATTCAAACACATTGATGTGCGATATCACTGGATCCAAAATGTACTAGAAGAAAAATTGTTGAAAGTTGAGAAAATTCACACCAATGATGATGGGGCAGACATGATAATGAAGGTTCTACTAAAAGAGAAGTTTGACACCTGCAAGGAGATGACAGGTCTAACTTCTAATCCAAATTGGTCGTGAGGGGGAGATTTGTGGGGGCCACTCTCATTTTGGGAGAATTCAACGAAAGAAAAAAAAGCCATCAACGGGTTTTTTTTTGGCCGACAACAACTACAACAATGAGTCTTTTTCCTTTGGTGGGCAGCCGGCATGATTGGCACCAACCGAAGCGTTTTGACAACAGCTGACAACGTGGTTTTTCAAGGGTTGATGAACCACTTCATACCAACCTTGGACTGCATCCTGTATCTCCATCCATATAACATGATTGAATCCCATGTTTTGCAACGATCGAGAAAATCATTGCAATCCAATTGTGTATCCTCCGATGTTCATTCAGAGAGTAATTAAAATTTTGGCCCCCTTCTCCCGTGGACGTAGGCAACCCTTGCCGAACAACGTAAATCCCTCATGTTCCCCATATTTCTTTTATTTTTGTGCTTATTTTCATCGTTACGAACCTTCGATGCCCCAACAAAAAGAGAAGCAACTCCGATCTCAAAGACGTTAATGCTTTTCACATGATTAACGTCGCATATCCAAGCCACCTTTCCCGCAAGAAGATTGCATCCCTTCAAGAACGTCACATCACAACCGCACCACCACCAACAAAACTCCATAAGAACACAAAAAGAAACCACCATCACATGGCAAGAAAGAAACGGGAGGAAACAAGATTATAGAAACACAAGAGAACAAGAGAGAACTAACCTTGGATCGCTACAGATTGAAGACGGAAGCTGAGAATCAATCCGCTTCCAAGGGCTCCTAAATCACCATGAAAAATTGTAGTTGGCCGCCTAGAGCTTCAGGATAGAAATGCAGAGAAAACTCAAAGCGTTGTAGGTTATAAAGTGCGCAACACATGAAATATTTACAGAGTAAACACCTCGTTTGCATTGTAAACACATCAAACATTAAGTTCTATCGAAAAACGCGTTGCTTCAAACCACATACCGTGCATTTAACTTATGCCATAAATGTTAGGTTTACGATGTAAATTATACAGGTAAGACCACTCAAACCCCGTAAAACCCTTTGGCATTAAAACTCATTTACACCAAAACCCTCCACTTTATACGACATAAATTCTCTCTATTTTCACCTTTTAGCATCCAAACACCTCTCCAACTCCACTGAGACTCCTTCAAGCAATATGAGATTCGGAAACACGCAAATGATCCTGGCCCACCATTAAATTGGTAGTGAACCGTGACTCGTTCTGTCGTATTGGTTCTTGCTAAAAAAATATATTCCCTTCGTCGTTTTGTTACCATATGATTTGTGGCGACAGGGGTCACTTGGATTTTGACATTTTCTTAAATCATGATGATACACCGACAGAGATCCGGGCTCCCCGCCCGTCTCTCTCCGTCATCTCCAGCCGCCGCCGTTCATCCGCAGTCGTAGCTGCCCACAAGTCAATTATAGCAACCGGACGATTCGTCCCTCCTTTGTCAGCACTCCAGAAATTTGCCCCACCCAGGCCACGCTTCAATGGCGCTGACAGGTTCCTCCACCATTTATGTACATCTACGGATCCGGGCATCCCCGCACTCCCTACACTCGAGCTGGCAACAGTTCCGAAATGGAAACGTTTTCTGTATATTCGTTGGTTTCGCCCGTTGTCTTTGTGTTCGCCGTAGTTCTTTGCGCCTGCGCGTCAGCCGACGGCCACGACTACTTCAGGTACGGCGCAGGCGCCGGCATCGTGGAGGGTAAGTTGAACGTTCACTTGGTCCCGCACTCGCACGTAGACGTCGGGTGGTTGAAGACCGTCGATCAGTATTACGTCGGATCGAATAACAGCATTCAGGTCGAGTACATCAATTGCAATGATTGATTGTATGGATGCCTCTGTACTCTCAACGTCATTGTGATTGGTTCTTTGCAGGGAGCGTGCGTGGAGAACGTGCTGGACTCGGTTGTAGCAGCACTGCATCGCAACCCTCACAGGAAATTCATATTTGGCGAACTGGTGCTTTTTCGAATTTTAGTTCATGCCTGGAACGGTTCCCAAGCTTTTCGTGAATCGCTTCAATGGTTAGCCCGTTCTGGATTACAGGCATTTTTCGAACGATGGTGGGCAGTACAGAGGGCGGAGACGCAAAAGCTAGTGAGAAAACTCGTAGATGCAGGACAGTTCGAGTTTGTGTAGGCGAATTTGTTATCAATAGACCTCGTGATTCGGTTTGCATATATTAATCACATCTGCGTTGGTTCTGTTGTTCAGAAATGGCGGGTGGGTGATGCACGACGAGGCAACTTGCCATTACATTGACATGATCGACCAGACGACCCTTGGCCATCAATTCATAAAGAAGCACTTCGGCAAAATCCCTCGAGCCGGGTGGCAGATCGATCCATTTGGACACTCCGCTGTGCAGGCCTACCTTCTCGGGGCTGAGGTACGCAAATTTATCGGCCTACCTCCATGGCCTACCTCAATATATGCAGATCATCGTCGTCGTTTCATCAACGATATTGATATTTACCGTCTCCACTGCCTTTTTGAGTACGAAATGGCAGCTACGATTCATTTTATCGTGAATCTTCCTGCAGCTCGGCTTCGATTCAGTGCATTTTGCGAGGATCGACTACCAAGACCGTGACAAGCGGAAGAATGAAAAATCTCTTGAAGTTATATGGCGTGGATCAAAAACGTTTGGTTCCTCTTTGCAAGTGTGAAATTGAAACTCTTCTTCAGCGTTTTGTTCTCTAATTCGGAATGATCACTTTTCTTTCCATCTTCAGATCTTTGCCAACGCCTTTCCAGAGCATTATAGTGCACCTTCTGGCTTTGAATTTGAAGTGAATGAGGATGACTTGGTCCCTGTCCAGGTTTTGGTGTCTGTTATGATTTTGAATATTCTTTTCTTGAGATCCCATGGCTAATATTCATTAGTAATTTGCAATACAGGACAATCCTTTTCTCTATGACTATAACGTTGAGCAGCGAGTGAATGGATTTATTGATGCTGCAGTATCTCAGGTGCGATCTGACATCCTTTATTCAGTTTTGGGAATCATGTTCTGATTGGATTTTTCAAACATCCGCAAATAGATTTTCATTTCTGAAATCCTCATTTACTTGATTCACAGGCAAATGTGACGCGTTCAAACCATGTTATGTGGACAATGGGTGATGACTTCAAGTACCAGTACGCTGAATCTTGGTTTAAACAGATGGACAAGTTAATTCATTATGTCAATAAGGTGGAGTTCTTCTATGAGAAATCTATTGTTTATGAAACTCGATGAACTTGCAATTAGTAATGTAGCATTTGAAGAGGGATTAACATTATTTTCGATGAAATTGAGGGGGCTTCATTCCAACACTAATTTCAGTCCACAAAAAGTAAATATAGAACTAAGCTTCGATAGGTCAAGTGAATCAATCAATGGAAACTCACATGAGTACCTCGTGGGATTATAAGCTCAAACCTGCGTTTTTCATTTGTGGTGTCATTAGTAGAGGTGGCAATTTGGGTTCAGGGGTTGGGTTCATGTAGGGTTGGCCGTCCCGTGAATCCATTTAAGCTCAATCTAATTTGATTCATTTAATTAAATGGGTTGACCCAACCCAATCTATTTATGAAGGGTGCCTTTTCATTTGTGGTGTCATTAGTAGAGGTGGCAGTTTGGGTTCAAGGGTTGGGTTTATGTCGAGTTAGCCGTCCTGTGAAACCATTTAAGCTCAAATCTAATTTGATTTATTTAATTAAATGGCTTGATCCAACTCAATCTATTTATGAAGGGGCCAACCTTAATTCGACCCGCCAACCCTTTACTTTAAATATATAACATACTGTGAATTTTATTCACTAGGGATGGCAATGGGTACCCATTTATCGGGTACCCTACCGGACCCGATTAAATCGGGTTCGGATACCCCTTAATCGGGTTCGGGTAGGGTTCGAGTTTAACATTCCCTAAACTCGTTTAATTTTTATTATTATTATTTTTAAATAACATTGCAACCTAGAAGGGAACTCCTGCACAACCCTTATTCTATTATATATATTATTGTATATATTAATAATATATTTGCGATATGCATATCTATAGCGTGGTTGCAAACATGGCATCTACCTTGAAAACCTCCCCCCAGCCATGCCCTCACATCCCACTATTTGGCGCAACCCGTCCCTTCCCAGCAGGCACGTCCCACCCGGCTGTGTCATCATGGCTTCTTCAAAATGAATTATTTTTTTTATAACTAATCATTTTTTATAAATTATTATTGTTTTTTATAATATTTTAAAATGTTGTTATATTCGGGAGTTTGAGTTTAAACCGGGTTCAACCATATAAAATATTTTAAAATTTTAAAATTAAAAATTTAAACAGGTTTGGGTTTCAAACTGATATTGGTTTTCGGGTTCAGATTCGGATTCGGGTTTGGGTATTACGAAACGGGTATTAACTGGGTTCGGGTCTCATGGTTATTAAACGAATTCAGGTTCGGGTACCTGTTTTTTCGCGGGTACCAAACCCGTTGCCATCCCTATTCACTGGATATTACAAATTAAACGGTTTTCTATGCATGTTTTAATTGGTGAATTGAAATGTTGGATTCATTATGCTGCTAGGCTTGATATATTTTTTGGGCTTGATATATGTGTGGGCTTCCTCTTATTGGTTCGTGCGGGCCTTCTGTTTAGCCTGTACTATAACACCCCAACCCGGATTGCCCGAACACTTGAGTGGAGATGCTACATGACTTCATGTGTGCCTCCTCGTATGCAATAGGGTGCTGACTAGCGGCGAAGGTCTAAGGTTGCAGTGGGGAGACTATACCTTCGGTATTCATAGTCATACACCATAAACATAATAAGGTATCACAACCCTGAATATCACAGCGAAAGATAAAGAAAACATGGTGTAATAACAAATGTCACCCTTGTCATACATGTAAAATGAATCCGGCTCCCAATGTGACAAGTCAAACCAAGTATCAAGAAACAAAAAAGTAAATAATGCAGTTGCAATAGTCTAGAGTATGTCCTGACATCGTCTCCGACTCCAAGCCTCCATCTCCTCAGCTCCAAATCATAGGGCCTTTGCCCTTCACTGGATCTCTGATCATGCAATCTGCTGCATGCGTATCGAAATGCCTGTGCAGGGTGTGAGTATAATCCAGGAGGACAACACCAATCCGTCTGATAGGAGAGAACTAGAAGAAGTAATTGAACTAGAATTATGTTACAGTGTTCCCTACAACGTACCTGGAAAGCAAATTCTACTGCATTCCCTCCTGGGGAGCTTTCCCTCTCGGGGCCAGGCAACAAGCCGATAACCCCATTCACCCCTTTACCCGAGTTATTCCCTAATTAACATAAAAACAAGGAACAAAGACATAACTACCCCTGACAGTTACATAACCAATTATGGTAGTTAGGCAGTTACCCCAACCCTCTCCCTATCACTCCCCTTCCCTTTCCTATGATAGGTGAAACGTACAACAGACCTATCATTGCCGCTCCCTTGAAGTACCACCTTGTCCTCAAGGTGAAAATTAGGAAATTGAGCTTTAATCTTTTCAGCTTCCTCCCATGTCGCTTCATTTGGAGATCTTCCATGCCATTGATCAACCATAAAAGAGACTTCACGTGAGTTTTGTTTGCTAAAATTGCAACAGGGTAGACAAGGTCAGCAATGAATTCTGAAGGTAATTCCGCGTTTTCAAAATATTGTCCAATTGCAGCTTTGAGTTGTGAAACGTGAAAAACCGGATGGAGCCTACTGTCTGCTGGAAGTTTGAGGCGCTAAGCAACTGGTCCAACACTTCCCAAAACTACAAAAGGGCCAAAATAGCGTGCAACCAACTTGGGATTTATCTTTAATCGCACTCCTGGTCGATTTGGCCGTAGTTTGACCCAAACTAAATCGCCCTCCTTGTAAGTGACATGTCTTCTCCTATAGCGATTACCATTCTTCACCATTATTTGCTATGCCTTATGAAGATTTTCTCGCAACTGTTTGAGAACTTCATCCCTCTTTAGAAGAGTTTCGACCACTGGTTCTGATTTCTCTTCACGAGCCGTTCTTTGTCGTGAAACTTCCGACATCATCTCCTTCATTTGTGATTCAATTCGAAGCATCGCATTCTCCTGCCGTTTCTCCTGATGTTGAATTTCGACTTGTAATTCCGCAACAGATGCTCCGAGTCTAGTAATAGAAGTCTCTAGTCTAGCAACTTGAGTCTCCATTCGTGTGGACTTGAAACTACAACTCCTGTTTCAATCTCCGTTCCAGAACTCCTATCTGCAAAGCTTCAACTTCTCTCTTAAGAAAAGCTCCAAATGATAGGAGAGAACTAGAAGAAAATGTAATTGAACTAGAATTCTGTTACAATGTTCCCTACAACATACCTGGAAAACAGATTCTACTGCATTCCCTCCTAGAGAGCTCTCCCTTTCAGGCCTAGGCAATAAGCCGATAATCCCATTCACCCCTCTATTCGAGTTATTCCCTACTTATAACAGAAAAACAAGGAACAAAGGCATAACTACCCCTGACAGTTACATAATCAATTCTGGTAGTTAGGCAGTTACCCCAACCCTCTCCCCATCACTCCCCGTCCCTTTCCCATGATAGGTGAAACGTACAACGGGTCTATCAGCGTCCTTAACATAAGTTCACATGGATATAGAGGTGTATGCCATTATAATAAAATAAATGCACATGCAAGCAAACAATACCATACCGAACCGTCAATTCCTTTCGATTAGTTAGTCCTTGTACATGAACAACCTGATCTTTGAGACAAGCATATGACCAGTGGAAGGATCAGTCAGGTAGCATCACCAACCACATCTGCATTGTTTGAGGTATGACTGAGCTAACCACTCAGACCCCAACACAAGCCCAAACAGTCTTCCCAAACCGTCAATTCCTTTGGATTAGTTAGTCCTTGTACAGACACAACCTGATCTTTGAGACAAACATATGACTAGTGGAAGGATCACCCAGGTAGCATCACCAACCACATCTGTCTATTAATTGAAGTTGATATCTCAGGCCCTTTGATGAAAATGAAGTTGCCTTGCTAAATCCATGGTCATGGTGTTCTGTGGGCATATTCATTTTCAGAAAGTCAAAGAAAAAAACATTGAGCACATAGGTTGATGACACTCGTGTACAACTTGCTTGATTAGTGATATCGTGATAAAGAGATTATATTACAGAGTAATCGTTTGTAGGAAGTTGTACGCCGTTGCGATTTTAACTTCTTTCTCTATGAGTGGCTTGACGTGTTGCTATATGTTAATTTTGGACTTCAGGGGTTTCCTCCTATTGCCACTGAGAAAAAGGCGTAGAGAGTTACACGCTAAGTGTATCCGTAATCTCAGTTAAATTCAGTATTGAATTTAATAAGTTAGAATAAATATTATTCCCGCTTTGTGCTTTAATATTTGTTCGGGTTTTGTTGACTGTCAATATTTAATCACAAGTTATTCGAAGCAATAAGTGAGTTAAATAATAATAATAAATATTTTTTTGTAAGGTTTGACGAATATAATATTTATTGACGAATAACGAAATGATATTTGTTTGCTAAATAAATAGCCATTATTCAATTTTCAGTAAATGTTGAGGAGGATATGCAGACCGAGTTTAATGGTCTGATTGGAAATAATATAAATGATATTTATTTATATTTTTTAGTGATGCACATGTCAAGTGAATAATAATTATATTATTATTAAGACATGATGTTCATTGAGAATAAAGTGATTGGAAAAGGGTTTGTGTGCAAGTTGTCAACCCTAGACCCGTTTTTATAAATATCTAATTATATCGTTTTCCATATTCACTCTTGTTTTGCACAACAAATAGAGAGAAGCTCTCTTGGGCCCTAGAGAGAGTTCTAGAGATCTAAACTGTGCTCTTTCCTCTTCTCTCAAGCCATTGAGAGACCAAGAGTTCTTCATCCCTGTAGAAGAATTATGCTGCCATCAACCACGAACGACGTTAGCGATCAGGATCGGCCGTGCTAGCAGCCAGCGATTCTACGATGACGTTCATAGATTGTAATGCACGTGTGAATCACCGCTAGAGGGTTTCTGTGCTTGAATCTTGCACCACAACGACGATACGACGAAATCGAGTCAACCAGATCGTCAATGAAGAAAGAATTATAAGTTAAGGTAATTCTTGATCTGCTTATAAATTAATTATAAATTACATGTGAAGAACCTTCTGTTCTGGTTCCGATGTTTATTCAAGTCAAGTAATCTACAAGTTTTGTTGGTCATGACGTTATTCGTCATGTACAATAATGATTATTCGTAAATTAAGACTAAAAAGCCGAGTTGACCATGCCATATAGGTGTTTCTGTTGCACTCGAAACCTGTAAGTGACATCAAAGCGGTCACATGGTTAATTTATAATTATTTTTTAATCGCTGATTGTTTGTATGCATTTGTAATTTCTTTTACTTCAGATCTATTCGTTCTTGAAATCCGAACATCGTTTTCTCTTCTATTTTCTCCGTTCTTGCTCACATAACCAATAAACGGGTTAAGATAAAACGAAGTGTCATCTGAAAACGCCATTTGGAGGTGCCACAGGTTCTGCCCACATAACATGAGAGTACACGGTGTGTACCCCAATTTACACGTTGTGTACCCGTGCATTTCGTTTGTATCTCGCCTGGGTGTCAGATCAGTCCGATAAAATCGGATCAGTGATCCGATAAAAGCGGATTAGCGTGTAGATCCAAACAGGCTGGCACACGGTTTGAAAAACCACTCGTCGTGTAACATGCATGCACGGTGTGTAGTCCCCTTTTCTTTGTGATGGAGAACACGAAGGTTCAAACATGTCATGTATCCATTACACGACACAGAGACTGACAAACCGTGCAACTCCAAGGCCACACACCGTGTGTGTAGGTTACACGCCGTGTGCCACGTACACGTCCGCGACAGCCAACACGCCCAGTCCTTAGGCGTGTGTCGTGGACACAGGTGAAAGATAGCTTACACTGTGTAGTATGCTGTAAACAATGTGTTTAATTTAACTCGGAGAGAAGAATTCATTATATAATTAAATCTATTCACATGTATTCCATGTGTCATGTATTTGACAGTACATGTCATGTCATAGGATTGTTAATTATATATTGAATTAATCCCAGTGTTAAATTCTAAAACTTCAAGTTTTGTATGATCTTTGCTTACAGTGCGCTCCACGTGCATCAAGAGCTTCACATGCAGTGTAATTCACATGTGTTTTGATGGGTGTTCAAGTCAAAGAGAGAAAAACCAAGAGTTTCTATTGATATCTTCTACAACAACAAACATAATTTACAGTAGAATTAGGGAAGAAGAAGAATAATAGGAGAAAGGTAGAAGAACTCTCCGTGGTCGCACCCCGAGGCCGATGGCTGCAGCCCCTTCTATCTGCACAACAAATCCCTTTTCTAAAAAACAATTTGTATCCCTCATGTTGGCCCCGACCAGATTATTTAAAGAGGTCCCCAACAACTGAAAGGTTCCAACAACATACAACTGTTGACCCTTACACTGACAGCTCTGTCCAATATTTATTTCACTGCCCCACATTTATTATACTGCCCCTGCTCCCACATATCATACCCTTTGAAACAACATCCCAATTCCTAAGCCAGCTCACAACACCCTACTCCCAACATCCATTTGCATCTATTAATCCAGCCCTGTTGAATTTCCACCTTGCCCCCAAGGTGGAAAATGGTGAATCCTCTGAAACTCCATCTTCGTTAGGCTCTATATATTCTTAGACCATGAGTTTGCATCCCTTGTCACAACATTTATGGAATGGAGTGAATTTTTGTCCACAGGAAAAACAAAGCCCCTTAACACGTCTTTCTTCGTAGTTGTTGGAGTCTGTATCCCACATCGGACTTGTGGTCCGATGTGGAGTTTATCATTCATTATAAAAGAACGCCTCCTCCTCACTTTGAGGTAAGGAGGTAAGGGGGTTTCCTCATTTTACATGGTATCAGAGGGATTTACTCCCGACCTTCCCTCCCTAATTCTTATTATTTTTTCTCCCATTAGCCTTTAGGGTTTTTCCCCGTCCGGGGGGCGGCGGCTCCAATCCAAATAGCCGCCGCCCCCCTCCCTCCGCTGCTCTTGCCGGTCATCCCTCCCGAGCGGCAGCCTCCCGCTCCGGCTCTGTCCGGCGGCTTCCCCCTCGGTGCGCCTTCTCTTCCGGCGCCCGCTCTTCCCGACGCAGGCCCTCCCCGCCTCGGCTCCCCCAGCCTGCGACCCTCCTTCCCGGCGCCCTCCCCGTCGCGCATCCCGTCGCCCCCATCGGCCCCGGTGCGCCTCTGCGTCGCGCCTCGTCCCGGCGACCCTCCCAGCGCGCGCTTGTCCTGCGCGCGATCCTCCCGGCGGCTTCGTCCTGCGCGCGACTCCCGTCGCCCCGCTGCGTCCTCTCCCGACGCAGCCCTCCCCATCCCTCCCGGTGCGCGATCTCCCCGACACGACCCTCCTCTTCGGCGGCGGCCTCCCGAACCCGACAGCCCGTAGCGCCTCCTCCAGACGCGCCTCCCTCCCCGACGTGGCTCCTCAGGCACGCGGTTCCTGACGCGGCCCTCCTCTCCGGATAGGGCCCTCCCCGTCGCGCCTCCTCCCTGGTGCGCGATCTCCTCGGTGCACTCCACCCCGTCGCAGCTCCCTCCTCCTGGCATCCCTCCTCTCCCGCCCTCTCTCCCGGCGGTCTTTCCGGCTCCTGTAACTGACGACGCCTACTCCCCCCGGCGATCCCGAGCGGGATACATCCCAGCGCGACAGCCCCGCCCTCCCAGCGTGTGACGCTCGGCCTCCTCCGCCCTACGCAGCCTCCCTGCTCCGGCTTTGTCCGGCGGTGCTCCTCCCTGTGCTGTTTCCCGGCGGACCTCCCTTCCCCGACGACTCCTTCCTGCGGCTCGCGTCCCGCGGCTCCCAGCCCTCACCTCCCGTCGCGATCCCGACGGCCAGCTGCGCCTGCTCCGTCCAGTTGCTCCCTTCCCGGCGGATCCCTCGCGCCGGCCCATCTCTCTTCCCGGCGGCTCCTCCCTAGCGCGACCCTCCGTCGGGACTCCTCCCCAGCGCTGCCTCCTCCTCCTGCCTCCTGCGGAATCACCGCATTCAATCGCCGACCTCCTCCTGCGGATTTCCCGGCGCTTTGACGACCGGCACCGCCATTGCGGCCTTCTCGGCACTTTGACGACCGCCCCCCCCGAGCGGATTTCTCGGCGCTTTGACGATCGGCCCGACTTTACGGTTTTCCCGGCGCTCTGACGACCGGCCCGTAGTGCGGATTTTCCCGACGCTCTGACGACCGACCCGCCATTGTGGATTTCCCGGCGCTCTGTTGTCCGGCCCCGCACTTTTCTGGCGATGACCCATCATTTTCAGCAGCATCACATTACCATCTTGAGGGGGAGCAACATCCACAACGATTTTATTATTTCGGTTTCTTCTGTTTTTGTCTTGTTTTGTCATCAAACTGGGCATGTCCAGCTTGAGGGGGAGTATTAGCGTCTGTTTTGTTGCTTTCTTTTCATTATGTGTCCAAGCTAGGTACACCTAGCTTGAGGGGGAGTGTTGAAGTCTGTATCCCACAAGTCCGATGTGGAGTTTATCATTCATTATAAAAAACGCCTCCTCCTCACTTTGAGGTAAGGAGGTAAGGGGGTTTCCTCATTCTACAGTAGTCTTCTTTAGATAAATTCTGTATTCCCCTCCCGCTCGTTGTAGAATTACCTTTTCGTTTTTCTTTTTCTGCAGCTTCCATTGTCGGAACCAACTTTACTGTGCTTGCATTCTTTCTCCTCCCGTGGCTACTATTTACATATTTCTTGTCCCGCTTTTCAGGGTGTTTAATTATTCATTTGGCCAGAAGCTCTCTTTCTATCCTTCCTAACAGAGTTAACAACCGCGCTTTGTTTGGAGGTTTGTGAGTCATCACTGTGCCCCCGATCCCTGGCTGCAATCCTCCTACGAACAAACTGTTATATCACTTATTTGTTAAATCTGGAATTCACAGTTACTCAAAGTCTTTGATATAATCACCCACAACCTCAGTCTGTCTTACACATTTCAAGAACAACAAATCTTCCTCTATTGCATTTTCGTACCTGCCTAAGAGTTCCTCTTTGAATTGCATCCAAGTCAGACTCGGCCGAACATATCTCAATGAGATAATCCAATATTGTACCATGTCATGCTTAACTGTTTCAGTGACACTTTCATCTCTTCTCATATGCGCTTGAGAAGAGCATTTTCGCCCTGACGATCCACGAGACAAGAGCCTCGCCAGAAAAGGTAGGAATCTCCACCGGTGTGGACTTACCTTTTTCCTCGATCCGCCGCGTCAACTCCGTCTGCTGTAGTCCAGCTTCCAAAGTAGAAAATCTACTCTCCATCTGAGTGGGCATATGCGTCCTAGATTCCACAAATCCTCGACCAAGAACTCCGCAAAAAAAATTCTCTCTATTTGAACACGATCAAGGTAAAATCACCTCTCAATGAAAGCACCAATTGATAGGTGTTCAAGTACGGGAGAGAGAAAAACCAAGAGTTTTTATTGATATCTTCTACAATAACGAGCAAAATTTATAGTATAATCAGGGAAGAAGAAGAATAGTAGGAGAAAGGTAGAAAAACTCCCCGTGGTCACACCCCGAGGCCGATGGTTGTAGCCTCTTCTATCTACATAGCAGATCCCTTTTCTAAACAACAATTTGTATCCCTCATGCTGGCCCCAACCAGATTATTTAAAGATGTCCCCAACAGCTGGAAAGTTGGAGCAACAACTGGTCCCTCCTATTAGTATTACAGCTGTCAACCCTTATCCCTCCTATTAGTATTACAGCTGTCAACCCTTACACTGACAACTCTGTCCAACATTTATTACACTGCCCCTGGCAGTTAAAACACTCCCACATATCATACCCCTTCCTAAGCCAACTCACAACACCCTGTTCCTAGTATCCATTTGTGTCTTTCATGTTTCGTGTGTCATTTGTTTGACGGTACACTCCCATGTAATTACCTATCATGCATGTATGTTGGATGCCGAGGGAATGCACAAGCACAAGGGTCATGTCAAGTAGTTTGGACGAGTACATACTGTTTCCTCCAAGTACACTCGTGTACACTATTAATTTTAAATAAAATTTGTTAAAACCTTTTTTTATTCTTCTGGGTGAGTCCCACATCGGAATACCTCTTTATGTATTCCTTTTTCTCATTCTATAAAAGAGAGTCTCCGCCTCACCTTGAGGTAAGGGGATTTCCTCCTACATGGTATCAGAGGGACATTAATCCCGAACCCTCCCTCCCCTGCGGATTCCCGGTTCCGACCGGCCCCGCCTCTCTCCTCCTCCCGGTTCTGTTAGGCGCGCTCGCCCCTCCTTCTCAGCGAAGCTCGGCCCGCCTCCAGCAGTCCTCCCTCTGGAAACTTCTTCCCTCCCGGCAGATCGCTCCGGCGCGATGACCCCCATCCCGGCGGATCCCTCCCGATCGCCCCTCGGCCCGCTGAAGTCCCATTGGCCTTCTTCCCGGTGTCCCCCCCTGTCGGCATCGTTTCAGGCCACCTCCCTCCCGCGACGTTTCTCCCGCGGCTGCCCTCCGGCTCGCGGCTCCCTACGCCGTCGCGAGGCATCCCGACGCCCTTCTTGCTGTCCGCTGCATCTCCCGGTCCCCTGCCTTCCACGTCGGCGCCCCTGGATCTCGCGCCCCCCATCTCCAGACGGGATCCCCCGCCTCCGTCGCTCCCGTCGCGGGTCCTCCTCCCGTTGCAGTCTCCCAACTCCCGACCTTCTCGGCGCGCTCGACCACTGCCTCCCTGCGGCTTCGCTCCGCCCCGCCGAAGGTCGCGGGCTCTCTTCCCGGTCGCGTCCCGCCCTTCCCAGCAGGTGCCCTCCGCCCCTACCGGTCTGCTCTCCCTTCCAGGCGGCATCCCGATGTAACCGACTCTCCCTTCCGGACGACATCCTGGAGCCCTCTACCGGCTACCTGATTCACCGGCAGCTCCTTGCACATCCTCTCGGTTCCTACGTCGGCTCTCAGCGGTGCTACTGACTCCTGGCGGTCCCGCCTCTTCCCGGTTACTGGATCCGATGCGGTTTTGTGGCCCCCGCCCTCCTCAGCGGTCTCTCGGCCCGCCTCCCGCGGTCTTCCGACCCCTGTCTTAGCACCCGCCCTCATCTCATCAAGCGCCAGCCTGGATGCTCGTCACCGGTGCGTCCGAACATCTCACTGGGGATTTTGGTATGTTCACTACCTACCATCCATCTCCTAGTGCTTCTTCAATCACTGTTGTCAATGGATCAACAATCCCCGTTGCGGGATTCGACACATGCCATGTGACCCTGACTATTAGCCTGCCTTCAGTCGCTCACGTTCCTCACAGCCAGTTTAATCTTCTCTCCATCAGCAAACTCACCAAAGATTTAAATTGTACTGCTATTTTTACATCCTCAGGTGTTGTTTTTCAGGAGCGGTCGACGAATCAGGAACTTGGTCGAGGCCATCTGCGGGCCGGGGTGTACATACTCGACCTCCCACCACCTCTTGCTTGCTCATCCACCTCAACCCGCGCCCTTGACCTTCATTCTCGCCTTGGTCATCCGCTCGCTTCCGTCCTTCAGAAGCTTTGCCCCCAAGTTTGTCCTAATCTTTCCTTCCATTGTGAACCCTGCCAGTTTGCAAAACATCATCGGGTGACATATGTTCCTCGATTGGACCCGCGTGCAGCGAATCCTTTCGACTTTGTTCATTCCGATGTTTGGGGTCCTTGCAGGGTTCCTAGCCAGCCCGGGTTCCAATATTATATTACCTTTATCGATGACTACTCTCGCATGACCTGGCTCTACTTTTTTCGTGCTCGGTCTGAAGTGTTTTCTACCTTTCAGACCTTCTACAATGAGATTCATACTCAATTCTCAACCTCCCTGAAATGTCTCCGCTCCGATAATGGACGAGAATATTTATCCACTCCCCTTCAGCATTTTCTCAAGGATAAAAACATTATTCACCAGACATCTTGCCCCGATACACCTCAGCAGAATGGAGTGACCGAGCGGGAACATCGCCATATTCTGGAGACTGCCCGTGCCCTCCTATTCCACATGAAGGTGCCTCTCACATTTTGGTGCGATGCTATCCTGACTGCTACATACCTCATTAAACGTCTCCCTTCTTCTATCCTTCAAGGGGAGACTCCTTTTCGGACTCTGTTCTCCTTTCTCCCTCCTCACTCACTTCCGTGTCTTTGGATGTCTCTGTTATGTCCGTAACACTCAGTCCAGTCTCTCCAAGCTCTCTCCTAAATCCCTTCGCTACATATTCCTCGGCTATTCCCGCACTTAACCCGGATATCGCTGCTTCTCTTCGGACCTACGGAGGTATGTCATCTCGGCCGACGCCGCATTTGTTGAGAGCTCTCCGTTCTCCCTTCCCTCTCCTCATCCTGCCTCTGTCATAGATGATTGTCTTCCTCTCATTATCCACCCTCCTCCGGTGTCTCCCCTTATTGACACCCATTTTGGCCAGGTCTACTCCCGTCGCCCATCCACTGTATCCCCCGTCCCGACCAATGACATCGTCGTCCCCGCTTCATCCGATGCTCCTGCCCCGCCGCCAGATGACTTGCCCATTGCCCTACGGAAAGGTACTCGTTCGTGCCAGAGTACTCCTCTATTTGTATCTTCATACAAGGGTCTGTCCGCTCTGTAGACAGCTTCTATTCCTCGCACAGTTGGTGATGCCAAATCTCACCCCGGGTGGCTAGCAGCAATGCGGGATGAACTGCAGGCTCTGGAAGAAAACCATACTTGGGATCTTGTCCACCTTCCAGCAGGCAAACAGGCGGTCGACGACAAATGGATTTACACAGTCAGGCTGAATCCCGATGACACTCTCCATCGCCTCAAAGCCCGCCTTGTGACCAAGGGCTTTGCGCAGACTTACGATATTGACTACTTTGATACCTTCTCACCAGTTGCCAAGATGACCTCCGTTCGATTATTCATCTCTTTGGTCGCCCATCATCATTGGCCTCTTCATCAACTGGATGTCAAGAATGCCTTCCTACATGACTTCCTTGAGAAAGAGGTTTATCTACAGCAGCCCCTTGGATTTTGTGCCTCCGGCGCCGAGTCTCAAGTCTGTCGACTCCGCCGCTCTCTTTACAGCCTCAAGCAGTCTCCCCGTGCTTGGTTTGGCCGATTCAGCACTGTTGTCATCACCTTTGGGCTCTCTCGCAGCCTGAAGGACTACACAGTGTTCTACAGGACGACATCCGTTGGCTGCATCCTGCTGGTTGTCTATGTGGATTCATCACCGACAACGACTCTGATGGCATCACCCACTTCAAGGGGCATCTCCACCAGCATTTCCACACTAAGGACCTCGGCCCTCTCACATACTTCCTCGACATCGAGGTCTCCTATTCTCCAAACACTATCTTCCTCTGCCAAAGGAAATATGCGTTGGATATTCTGCAGGATGTTGGGCTGACTCAGGCCACCGCTGTGGACACACCTCTGGAGCCTGGGGAGTGATCTCTTTATGACTTTGCAGACCTTTTTTCACACCCGGAGCAGTACCGACGACTGGTAGACAAACTCAATTATCTCACTATGACTCATCCTGACATTGCCTGCGCTGTTGGCAAAGTGAGCCAATTTATGGAGCACCCGACCATCTCTCAGTGGGATACTGTTCTCAGCATCGCCAAATACATCAAGCGAGACCCTGCCCGTGGCATTCGCTACTCCCAACATGTTCATCTGAATATTGAGGCCTTCTGTGATGCTGATTATGCTGGTTGTCTTGCGACCCAGAAATCTACTTCTGGGTTTGTCGTGTTCTTAGCCGACAACCTCATCTCCTAGCGCAACAAGAAACAAAGAGTCGTCTCTCGCTCCAGTGCGGAGTCCGAGTATCGTGTCATGGCCACCGTCACTACTGAGATCACGTGGCTTCGACATCTCTTCCAGGAGCTTAGCTTTCATCCGCAACGATCTGCTCACATCTGGTGTGACAACCAGGCAGCTACGAAGATAGCTTCGAATCCCGTCTTCCATGAACGCCCGAAGCATATTGAGGTGGACTGCCACTTTTTTCGCCACCACCTGGAACACGATCATGTTAGTTTTTGCCACATCCCGACGACGGACCAGCTAGCTGACCTCTTCACCAAAGGCATCCCGGCGACTCGCCTAGCCTCGCTCAGTTCCAAGTTGGGTATCCACAGCATCTGCGACCCAGCTTGAGGGGGAGCATGCCTGGTCTGATGTCTTTTTTTTTTTAGTGTGGGACTAGTGATCCAAGCTGGCCATGCCCAGCTTGAGGGGGTGTTAAAACCCTTTTTTTATTCTTCTGGGTATTTTCTGAGTCCCACATCGGAATACCTCTTTATGTATTTCTTTTTCTCATTCTATAAAAGAGAGTCTCCGCCTCACCTTGAGGTAAGGGGATTCCCTCATACAATTAATTTATTTAATTTGTTTAAAATTAAGAATGATGGAATTTTAAGGATGCTCAAATGATATTAAGATAAATTGAATTAATTGGATTTTTTAAACCCCGTTTTATAAAGGGTATTTCTGAGTCCCACGTCGGAATACTCCACCGTGTAATCTATTTTACCCATCTATAAAAGAATGTCTCCGCCTCACCTTGAGGTAAGGAGAATTCGCCTCCACATGGTATCAGAGTGAAAATCCCGTTATTTTTTCCCCCGCTGCCTGCGGCCTCCTGGCTTTGCCCGACACCGCCCTTACCTGGCCGTCGCTCCAGCTGCGCATAGCCCGCCTCCCGCCCGAGGCCCTCCCTTTGCGCGTCCCGGCTGCGACCCTCCTTCCTGATCATCGCGGCGCGATCGACCCCCACCCTCTGTGGATTCCCGACGCCGACCGGACCCGCCCTCCCTTAAGCTTCACTCCGTCCTTCCCAACGGCTCTCTCTCGCCCGATGAACCCCTCCCGCCCGCGCACCTCTGTCTCGCCCAAGCGGCAACCGTCTGCCCGCGACCATCCTCCGTTGTGGCGGCTCCTGGCCCTGCCTCCATTGCGGTTTCCCAACTCGCCCTCCTCGACGCCCCCCCCCCCCCCCGACGCGTCCCGTCCGGCCTCCGCTGTGCCGCGCGGCTTCCATTCTCCCGCGGCCCTCCTGGCTCCCTCCAGGCGGATCCTCCCGCCGCCTCCCTCTGCGGCGTTCCAGCCTCACATCCAATGCGGACGACCGACACCGCCCTCCCTACGGAGTCCCGGCTCCGCCTCTCTCGGCCTCCCGATCGCTGGCCTTCAACGGCTTCCCGACTTCGTCCGGCCCCGCCCCTCTTCAGCGTTTACCGGCACCCAGCCTCCGTCGCGGTTCCTAGCCCCAGCCTCCGTTGCGGTCTCCCCTATGCGCAACTTCTCGTTGGAACCGACACCCTTCCTGCGCCCTGTTCCGCTTCTCCTCCCGTCGGCCTCTGCTCAACAATATGAGGCAAATGTGAATCAGAACCTGACTCAAGACTGACAAAGCCATCAGAAGTTGGAGAAGTGGACTTTTCTCCCTTATCATATCTGCAATAGTCTGGTCCTCTTTAAACACTACATCACAGTTTCTGACAAGTTTCTTCAAAGAAGGATTATAAAACCTGTACCCAAACTCATCGTGTTCGTAGCCAATAAAAATACATTGTCATGACTTACCATCCAGCTTGGATCTCTTATCTCTAGGCACATGAACAAAAGCCTTGCAACCAAAAACTTTCAAGTGACCGTATCTGATCTTTTTTCCATACCAAAACTTATTGGGAGCGTCTGTCTGCAAAGCAACTGAGTGTGATAAATTGATAATATAAGCAACAATAAGTAAAGCCTCACCCCAAAAGTGTTCAGATAACTTTGCTTCTGAAAGCAAATAACGAACTCTTTCCAACAGTTCTGTTCATCCGCTCAGCCGCACCATTCAACTGATCCTTTCTCACTAATGTGACTAAGCCTCTTATGCCACAACTTGGACGAAACATTGCACTCAACAACACATGCAGTATCACATGAAATAGAAGTTTTAGTCCAGTACAAACCTGACTGCTTTGGAAAACTTCCATTGACAATCACCAAAATTACTGATAAACCCTTTATCATCAAGAACGCTGGTAAAAATAAGATTCAAGCGAATCTCTGGCGCATGTCGAACATTCTTCAAAAATCACCTTACTTTCTATAATGGTCTCTAAACAAACAGTCCCGATACATATGACATCAGCATGACCATCATTACCCATCTTCAAAATTCCAAAATTACCTAGGTTGTAAGATGTAAAGAACTCCTTCGATGTCACGTGAAAACATGCGTCACTGTCAATAACCCAACAAGAATGATCAGAAGCAATATTAATGGAATCATCAACAATAACAAGATCACCCCTATAGCGGCAACGACATGATCATCTCCATCGCCATTCTTCTTTGGTTGATTTTCCTTCATTCTGTTTTCTCTTTTCAGCTGATAACAAAACTTCTTAACATGCCTCTTCTTACCACAATGATGACATTCAAAATCTCTATACTCTGATCTGGATTTTCTTCTGCTTTTACTCTTTCCTCGATTGCTCTGTCCTTGATTCTTTTCCCGGCTTCTCCCCCTGTTCTCTGTGACTAAAAACTCTGAATAAGATTTCTCTTTGAGTACGTCTCCTGACTTCTTCATTTAAAATAACAGACTTAACAAAACTGAATGTCACAGCACCATTAGGAGCAGAACCGGTTAGAGTAACATGTAAATTCTTCAAAAAATCGGGTAAAATGTTAAACAATAAAAGCGCTAAAAACCTCATCTTCAAAATTGATACCGATGCCAGACAACTGATCAAAATATCCCTGATATTCACTTGAATAATCAGAAATAGACGTACCTTCTATGTACCTCAAGTTCATCATTTTCTTGAGAAGAAACAACTTATTGTTTCCTGTCTTGGAAGCATAGGTAGTCTCGAGCTTCTCCCACAAAGTTCTGGCGTGAGAGATGTTGACAATGTGGTTCATCACGTTGTTTTCGACCCATTGGTGAATGAAGCCACAAACCATCTCATGCTCGAACGCCCATTTTTCATCTGGCATCCTCTCTGGCTTCTGGGTACTAAACACCGAAAGATGCATTTGTTTGACAAAAAGCAGATCCTTCATTTTCAGTCGCCGCATATGGTAATTGGTACCATTCAATAAAATCATCTGACTATACTTGGCTTCCATAATAAATATGAAATAAAAACCAAACCCTTTGATACTAGATGTTGGGAAATAGGGCAAACAATGAACGTGCAAACAACAGAAAAGCGAACGCGCAACAACTTCTTCATTTAAAATAGCAGACTTAACAAAACTGAATGTCACAGCTCCATTAGAAGCAGAACCGGTTAGAGTAACATGTAAATTCTCCCAAAAATCGGGTAAAATGTTAAGCAATAAAAGCGCTAAAACCTCATTTTCAAAATTGATACCCATGCCAGACAACTGATCAAAACATCCCTGATATTCACTTAAATAATCAGAAATAGATGTACCTTCTCTGTACCTTAAGTTCATCATTTGCTTGAGAAGAAACAACTTATTGTTTCCTGTCTTGGAAGCATAGGTAGTCTCGAGCTTCTTCCACAAAGTTCTGGCGTGAGAGATGTTGACAATGTGGTTCATCACGTTGTTTTCGACCCATTAGCGAATGAAGCCACAAACCATCTCATGCTCAAACACCCATTTTTCATCTGGCATCCTCTCTGGCTTCTGGGTACTAAACACCGAAAGATGCATTCGTTTGACAGAAAACAGATCCTTCATTTTAAGTCGCCGCATATGGTAATTGGTACCATTCAATAAAATCATCTGACTATAATTGGCTTCCATAATAAATATGGAATAAAAACCAAACCCTTTGATACTAGATGTTGGGAAAGAGGGCAAACGATGAACGTGCAAACAACAGAAAATCGAACGAGCAACGACTTCTTCATTTAAAATAGAAGACTTAACAAAACTGAATGTCACAACACCATTAGGAGCAGAACCGGTTAGAGTAACATGTAAATTCTCCAAAAAATCGGGTAAAATGTTAAGCAATAAAAGCGCTAAAACCTCATCTTCAAAATTGATACCCATGCCAGACAACTGATCAAAACATCCCTGATATTCACTTAAATAATCAGAAATAGACGTACCTTCTCTGTACCTCAAGTTCATCATTTGCTTGAGAAGAAACAACTTACTGTTTCCTGTCTTGGAAGCATAGGTAGTCTCGAGCTTCTCCCACAAAGTTCTGGCGTGAGAGATGTTGACAATGTGGTTCATCACGTTGTTTTCGACCCATTGGCGAATGAAGGCACAAACCATCTCATGCTCGAACGCCCATTTTTCATCTGACATCCTCTCTGGCTTCTGGGTACTAAACACCGAAAGATGCATTCGTTTGACAAAAAACAGATCCTTCATTTTAAGTCGTCGCATATGGTAATTGGTACCATTCAATAAAATCATCTGACTATAATTGACTTCCATAATAAATATGAAATAAAAACCAAACCCTTTGATATTAGATGTTGGGAAAAAGGGTAAACGATGAACGTGCAAACAACAGAAAAGCGAACGCGCAGCGGAAAAATATTTCCCCCAAACAGCGGATGCATAGCGACAAAAATAAATGTGCAGAAAATAAAAGTTGACACCAGAAGTTTTTACGTGGAAAACCCAAAAGGGAAAAATCACAGGGCCTAGTCCAGAAAGAGGGATCCACTAAAATAGATAAGTACACAGTAGAGACTCCCCCAAAATGGAAGAGATCTCAAAAGTAATACTAAGAAAAATAGTGGATCAAAGACGGAGAACATATACCGTTTGAATGAAGCCTGAAATGAAGAATGCAGCCTGCTAACGAAACCCAAATAGATCTGACCGTGAAAGCAGAAAATCGATGTCCGAACAAAAGTGCAGATGAAAAAGCACAGAGATCGGATCAAAAACCACCGCAGATGAAAGCCGATCAGATCAGAGTAGTTCCACTGACTGCAGATCTGAAAACCGCTCCTTGAAAACGCAACTGCACTGCCTCCAACAACTAAAGAGAGAAGAGTCGCACGTCTCATATATAAAGGAGAGCCGCCACATGATATCTCATGTATCTTCACTTCATATCTCATATCTCCTTTACATATCTCTTATCTTTATATCTCATATCTTTTTTTTATCCTTTTTTTTATCTTTTATCTTAAAAGAACCACGTGAGGTCCCCATGTGAGGAGGACCCCAACACGGGCGTGGTGTGGTTGTCCCGGTCGTTTGTCTTCCCCGTTTTACACAGGAGCTCCCCAAGGACCAACACAGCTTGCACCACACTCGTGGTGTTGCCCGTGTTGAACCAAAAAGCCGCCTCCAAAACACTCTCGATCCCACGGTTCCTCTTGGATTCGTCCATTTGTTATCAGACTCGAACAAGTGACATCGTCTTCCCCCTCCACAACTTGTCGCTATGATCTAAAATCTGCATCGAGCGCTCCACAAAAGATGCGTTTGGTTCCAACTCAACGTCCTCGCAGTCGATCACATGTGCAGGATCGAGCACGTACCTTTGCAGCTGAGAAACGCGAAACACATAATGCATGTCTCGATGACGTGGTGAAAGGTCCAGTCATTAATCCATTGCTCCGATACGTTCGTTGATCTCAAATAGTCCCACAAACTGTGACGCTAGCTTCCCTTGCTTCCGCAAACGATGATGCCCGAACCGAGGAGATACCCGCAAGAAAACTCTGTCGCCAACAACGAACTCCAAAAGTCACCTCCTTCGGTTGTTATACGATCGCTGCTTGCTTTGAGCTGTGGTCAACCACTTCCTAATCAATTGCACTCTCTTAGAGGTCTCTAACATCATACTCGACCCAACAACATTTGCCTCACCCGCCTCGTGCCAACACAGCGCTGAGTTGCACGACCGTCCACACACAGCCTCAAAAGTTTTCATCTGAATCGAAGCTTGGAAACTGTTGTTCTAAGCAAACTCTATCAAGGCTAGATGATCATCCCACGCTCCACTGAAGTCTATAACGCATGCCCGAAGCATACCCTCAAAGATCTAAATCGTTCTCTTCGATCGTATATTGGTTTGCAGATGGTATCTTCTACTCTGCTTCAACTGAGTCCTCAAAGCCTTCTGCAAGCCTTGCCAAAACCGTGACGTGAAACGCGAGTTCCTGTCTGATACGATACTGGAAAGCGCCCCATGTAGTCGTACAATCTCCCGGACATAAAGCTTGTCCAACTCATCTACAGAATGAGTCTCTCGAATCTTCAAGAAGTGTGCCACTTTAGTTAGCAAGTCGACTATCACCCAAATGACATCTCGACTTCTTGGGGTCATGGGTAACCCCATCACAAAGTCCATCGTCAAGTCGTCACACTTCCACATAGGCATCAGAAGTGGCTGAAACAAACGACCACATGCTCGACCTTTACCCTCTGATTGGTAAAGCATCTTGAAAAAACCCGGCGATGCCTCTCTTTATACCTGACCACCAAAACTGACGCCAGATGTCATGGTACATCTTTGACGACCCTGGATGAACTGCCCATTTCGAAGCATGAGAGTTTCTCATCTGCTCCCTCAAGGGAGGTGACACAACTACCCTCCCATGGGCGTAGATCACGTCGTCATCATCTAAGTACCACTCTGGAACTGAATCATCTCCCACCAAGTGCTCTTGCATCACTACGCACTTTGGATTTGATTTTTGGCTTACGTTCACACGGTCCACCAAAGAAGACATGATATCCAAAGGCGTACACACCATGATCCTTAGATGCGTACACTAGCCACTCTGCCATCAAACTCATTGGATGTCATTCCTTCAGTGATGGCCGCTCACTAAGGACTAACACGGCTTGCACCACGGCCGTGGTGTAGCCCATGTTGAACCAAAAAGCCTCCAAAACACTCAAAGAGCTACTCAAAAGCTCACAAGGCTCCACCCAAGTGGAGACGCTACAAGACATTATGCGCGCCTCCCCATAGACAAGAGGTTGATGACTAGCAGTGAGGGTCTGATGGTGTAGTGGGGAGACTATACCCTCGGTATTTATAACCATATACCATAAACATAATAAGGTATAACAACCCAGAATATCATTTTGGAAGATAAAGAAAACGGTGTAATAACAAATATCACCCATGTGTCATACATGTAAAATGAATTAGGCTCCCAATGTGGCAAGCCAAACCAAGCATCAAGAAACGGAAAAGCAGCAATAGTCCGGAGTATGTCACGACATCGCCTCCGACTCCAAGCCTCTGTCTCCTCAACTCCCTATCACAGGGCCTCTACCCTTCACTGGATACCTGGTCGTGAAATCTTCACGCGCATCGAGATGCCCATGCAGGGTGTGAGTATAACCCAGTAGGACACCACCAATGCATCCTTAAAATAAGTGCACATGTATATAGAAGTGCATGCCATGATAATAAAATAAATGCACACACAAGCAAATAATACCATACCAAGCGTCCGTGCGCTAACCAAGCCGCCTAAGGCTATCATGCCCTGTCTCCAAGCCTAAGGCCACAGGCCAAGCCACATAAGGCTATGATGCCCCGTCTCCACTGCTGCCTCTCGGGTCAGGTCACCAAAAACCATCATGCCCCCAGGTCAGGTCACACAAGGCCATCATATCTCGTTGTCTAATTCGATCCTGTCATCATGTCACATTCATCTTCTAAACACGCTCCCACTCTAGGGCCACCGAGCCACGAGGGGTCCACCTGTCATTTGGTATGATGCATAGAACAACATAACATATACCAAATACATTACATGGCAACAATTTCATCATATCAGTCACATATATCCAGAGGCATAACACAACAATCATGGGTCTCATGGGCTACACACGCACACAGAGGCATACCATAATACACAATGGTACTCTATGCTACACACGGGCCAACATGTCATGTCACACAAGACACTTATGGCTACGCACGCACATACAACAGAACATGGCAACCAACTCATGATTTAAGGCTCTATATGGTAAGGACTTCCTACGTCAAGCTTTTTGACGTCAACGTTGCGGTTCGCCAAGAGCATCGTCACCCGAACCTCATTCGCACTTCAACCGACACAAACTTGCACGCCAAGAGTTTCTAGACCCGATTCCAACAAGTCATAACAAAGGTTCTAGAACGAGACTTAAAAAGGATTCAAGCCAAGGGGGTAAAACCACACTAACTTACCCGACAACAACCACCACCGTCAATGGTAGATCTAGGTCTAGTCGAAGGAAGAGAAGAAACGGTCACTCTGGAACCGCGACTAGAGGAGAACGGCGAGGCTCCCACCAGTTTGGCTCAACAAGAAGAGGAAGTGCATCCCCCAAGGTATGATCTTCCAACAAGGTCGAGCAAAGCGAGCTGAGAAGATCAAGGTTCTCCAAGGCAGCAGTCCTTGACAAAAGAAAGCCAACCTAAGCTCACCCTAGGTTCGTCTGGAATTCTTCTGGATCGAGGGAACGATCAAGGGAAGGAGAGTGAATCGATTAGTAGAGGGAAAAATCGAATTAAAATCGCATTCAAGACCCCTCATAAACATAACACGTGTTTTCCCTTTGAAAGCTCGCGATCCACAACGTCCGGCAGCCGTTTTGGCCGTTTCAAGGACCCGCACGACCGACACCACAACCTTCTCCACAACCTTCTCCACGATCGTGATTTCTTTGAACACACAAAGCCCAGGTAGCCCTACGGCGTGTTGCCAGCTTTTTGGCTGTTTTCCCCTCACCACAGCCTCTACTACGGCCATAGTGAGGCTGCTCTGGCCGTGGCCCACAGGAGCTCCCCCAACGCTCCTCGCCCGACACCACGCACCCAGTCGTTTGCCTTGGGTCTATGCCGTTGGCCCTAACCTGCTTGCCAGCTTGATCTGTGTCTCCTCTTGAGGTTTCCTTTTTACAGTTTATTTTGGCTGATCTTGTGTATCTTGCAACCTCAACCTCTCTCTTTTTGGTTATCCTTTTGTTCAATGTTTAACCTTGTATTAAAGTTTGATTATGTATATTTTTGGGATGCTTGTTTATGGATTTTTGTGTTTTCTTATGTATTGTGATTCGTTTGGTTTGGTTCATGTTCAAAATTGCTTATTTCAGTTGGATGGTCTATCCAACTTACAGAGTGGTCATGCTAGATTTCTGGATGAAATCTCTCTCTTTAATTCTTTGTTTTATCGAGCGAAACCATTCCTAATGGTGTATGTGTTGGTGCCTCGATAGTTGTCAGTCCGTGGCGATTGAGAACACGTTTCGGGCCCTATCACAAGCCGGTTGGGTATCAGGTCAGGATGGCCTGAGTTGTTTCGTGACATGCCGATTTATTTCAAATTAAGTTGATTATAAGAATAAAATATATTATAAAATTAATTATTATTATTTTTTTAATATTTTTGTATTATCATTATATTTTTTATTTGGTTACACGGATTAGATAGGCCAGGAATTGTCAACTTGAACCTGACTTGAATATTATTCGTGTTAGATTCATCAACCTGATTAAAACCCCAACCCATTAATGTTTGATCCAAACCCCTTTAACTTGGGTCGTGTTGTGTCGGGTTATTGTGCCGGGTTCAAAATTGATTGTGTCGGGTTCAAAAGTGTCACCTCTAGTCATTGGTTCTCAACAATGTGGACGATATATTTGGAATGACATCGAATACATATAAGGAAAATGCATCTGTTTTAATCAGTTAAATTCAATTGGTAATGAATGGTGTAGTCCCAAATCAACAAAATTTGAGATTTATGAGTTTCAAATATAAGTTTAAAATTATCAACAATTCTGCACTCCTTCCTGCATTTGCTTTCATTTGAATTTTCATGATCTATCTTGCAAAAATAAAAGCCTATCTAATTAGGCAGCAATCTTTTATTTGTTGAAGAAATCATCATGGTCATTAGGATCTTATTTCTTGGTGCGTGTGGTGATGCTTGTTCATCTTGTTTTTTATTATTTTCTTTATTTTGTTACAGATTTAAGTAACATTGGGGCATTCTTTACTGATGTTGCATTTACCAGTTCATTTTATAACTGTTCAACTTCCACAGGATGGACGCGTAAATGCTCTGTACTCTACTCCATCAATCTACACAGATGCAAAACATGCAGCAAACCAGTCATGGCCGCTGAAAACTAATGATTTTTTTCCGTAAGCTTCTTTAATTTCCTTTTGTGATTTACCAATGTGATATATAATCAATATTTTTACCTTTTTTTTATGTGTGCTGGCAGATACGCAGACAAGGAAAATGCTTATTGGACTGGATTCTTTACTAGTCGCCCATCCTTGAAGGGATATGTGCGCATGTTGAGTGGATATTATTTGGTAGGCTTAAGATTTCTTTGCTGTGATGTTCGGTTGTTATTGGTATGATTATTACCATATTGCTATATCTCAAACAGGCTGCACGCCAACTTGAATTCTTGGTCGGTAGGAGATCTTCTGGTCCCAGTACTTTTGGACTGGGAGATGCCTTAGGGATTGTACAGCATCATGATGGCCTCACTGGTACCGCCAAACAACATACAACTAATGACTATGTAAAACGCTTGGCTGTGGGAGCTGCAGAGGTGCGAGGCTGATTTGCTAATAGTTTTTTACAGCGCTGCTTCAAAATTTTATTTGTTATGTTTTTTTTTATCTTAAATGGTTTTCTTCAGGCAGAAGCTGTTGTGAATTTGGCATTATCTCTCATCACTTGTCCAACATCAAGTGGTCAATGTAAAAGATCTGGTTTAGTATTTAGCCAGGTTGTGCTTTTTACCTTTGTCTGTGTTGAAAGCTAGGTGATGCTTTTTCTTTAATATTCCTTTTTTCACTGTTGATGTTTGCATAAGGGTCTGACAATGCTTATTGAAAACTGCTTATCTCACTTATCACTCCATTTAACAGCACTTATTTGAAACTGTTTATAGCACTTATCATTCCCGTTGACAAAACTTATTGAAAACTGTTTATAGAACATATCACTTATGATAAGTGCTTTCGTTTAGAACTTATCACTCTATTTGACGACACTTATTGAAAACTGTCTATAGAACTTATCACTTATGTGCTTCCGTTTAGGTGTTTCCTGATTGCTTATTGAAAAAGTGTCTTTCTGCCTCTTATTTAAGTGGTTTTCTTCAGAAATGTAAGTGTAAGTAGTTTTCAGAACAAACACCACTTATTGAAAACTGTTTATAACACTCATCACTTCATTTGTCAACATTTATTGATAACTGTTTGCAGAACTTATCACTTATGATGAGTGCTTTTGTATAAGAGTTTCTAGATTGCCGATTGAAAAAGTGCTTTTTTGCCACTTATTTAAGTGGTTTTCTTTAGGAATTTAGGTTTAAGTGGTTGAAACAGAACAAACACTGTATATTTTTCCAAACTGTAGAATGATAAAATAGAATGACCCGAATCCACCAAGGTTCTCTCCAAAGGAGGCCTTGAGGTTCTTTCGGCGGTCGGGAGAAGATGGCGAGTGTGCCTCAAGGAGAGGCCGGCGGGTTCTGATGCGCGCAGAGGGAGGAGGGACGCCGGTGGGCCGCTGGAGGCGTCGCACGCAGAGGAGGGCCGTCGGGGGGGGGGCTGGAATTGTTGCGCCCAGAGGAGGAGGGCTGCTGGGGGGCCGCTGGAGGCGTCGCGCACAGAGGAGGGTCGTTGGGGCCGCGGGAGGCGCCGTGCACAGAGGAGGGCCGTTGGGGGGCGTCGCGCACAGAGGAGGGCCGCTGGAGGCTGGGGCCGGACGACGCAGGTCGCCGGGCGGGAGTGCCGCTGCGATGGGAGGGGGGGCGTAGGGCAGACCGAGGAGGGAGGGTGGTGCTGCGTAGGGCAGAACGAGGAGGGAGGGGTGGTGCCGCGTAGGGCAGACCCAGGAGGGGGAGGGGTGCCGCGTAGGGCAGAGCCGGGAGGAAAAAAAATAGAGGGCTCGGGAATGGGTTTTCTTTGATACCATGTAGAATGGGAAAATCCCCTTACCTTCAAGGTGAGGCGGAGACCTTCTTTTATAGATTGAAAAAGAGGAATACACATAGGAGTATTCCGATGTGGGACTCGGAAATACCCACAATAATAAAAAGAGAACAATAATGAATAATTAAGACCACATCGGACCATAAGTTCGATGTGGGATATAGACCCCAACACTCCCCCTCAAGGTAGGTGTACTTAGCTTGGACACATAAAGAAAATAGACCAAAGCAACGACAATACAAAGCAAACAAGAAACGCTGCAAACACTCCCCCTCACAAAAATGGATGATGCTGCTGAAAAAGATTTGTCAAGCCGCTCAAGCGGTGCCGGTCGACGGAGCGTCGGGAAAGCCGCACTGGTGGTGCCGGTCGACTGAGCGCCGAGAAATCCACACAGGCGGGCCGGTTGTTGGAGTCGTCGGGAATACCGCTCGAGCGGACCGGTTGTCAGAGTCGTCGGGAATACCGTACGGGTGGGCCGGTCGTCAGAGCGCTGGGAAACCACAGGAGGAGGGCCGGCATGGAGGCGATGGCTGCCGCAGGAGGAGGCCGGCATGGAGGGAGCAGCGGGTCGCCGGAGGAAGTGCCGGACGATGAGAGTCGTCGGACTGGAGCGGATGAAACCAGTGGGAGGGCTGCCTTGCAGAGGAGCAGCGCACTGAAGAGGGGGCTGGAGCATCGGAGGGGGGATGGCGCACTTGAGGGGATGGCGCGCATATCTGGCTGGAATTGGGGAGGCTGCTCGAATGCAGGGAGGTGCCAACCACCTTGTGATGGGAGGGGCGACTCTGGTAGGCTACTGCGACAGGACGGGCCGAGTGCGGTGCCAAGTGGGCGACGACCACAGAGGAGCCCGCGACGGACAGGATCCGGCCAGATCTTGGCCGGATTTGAGAGAGGGGAGGCCGCTGGAGGCTGACGCGCGCGGGAAGGGAGGTGCCGCCTGGAGTCCGTCGCGCACACAGGGAGGCGGCACAGTGGAGGGTCGTCATGCGGGAGCGGCGCAGGAGGGCTGTCGCGCGGGAGCGGTGTTGCGGAATCGTCGGGAGTCGCAACGACAGAAATGAGAAACGAAAAAAAATGCAGAAGAAAAGAAAACACACGGAACATAGCGATTTATGTGGTTCGGGAAAAATCCCTACGTCCACGGAGAGGCAGAACTTCACTAATTCGGGAGCACAAAGTACAGAGTTTTTCAGTAGTCACCCTAGCCCGAAAATGAGCTATATAAAATGAAAAAGACGACCACTGTTCTGAAAATTAAGTCCGCGTCGCTACAGTGAACGACGACCACCTTTGTCAAAAGCGCTACAGTGGTTGTCGCTGCTGGAAGTCAAAATTGCTACGGTACTGTTGACTCCGAAGTCCGCACTGCTACAGTGCCTGTCAGTGTCGGTCGGTCAGCTCCGCGACAGTTGCGGGCCACAAGCATTCGGCCCAACCGGATTGGGCTACACCAATCCAACAAGCGGTGCAGGAGGGCCGACGCGTAAGAGGGGTGCAGGAGGGCCGTCGTGCGGGAGCGCTGCAGGGATTAGGCGGAGCCGTCGCGCATGAGGGATCCGCCGGGAGGGAAGGAGTCACCGACGCGGGAGGACCTCTAATTGCGAGAGGGAGGTGGGGCCGGGAACCCGCAGTAGAAAGCAGGAGGCAGGGCCGCGAGATGCCGTCGGGAGTCCTCGCAAGGTTGAGCCGACGTGGCGCAGGGAGGGTTCCGCCGGTAGGGCGCTGTCTGGGAGTGACGCCCGCCGGTTGGGAAACGCGTCGCGCAGGAGAGGCCTCGCACGGGAGGGTGACGGGAGGCCGGCAGGAGGGCGACGGGAGATACTTATGGCTCGTTGGCCAAGGAGGCCGCCCCCCCACTGGGGAGAAATAATGGGAAACCCTAAACGGGGGAAAATAAAATGGGAGAGAAGACTTGGGATTAGGTTCCCTCTGATACCATGTAGAATGATAAAAAGAGATAAGACCCCAATCTCCAAGGTTCTATCTAAAAGAGGCATTGAGGTTTTTTTATAATGAATAATTAAGGCCACATCGGACCATAAGTCTGATGTGGGATACAGACTCCAACACAAACCATTTATCATAAGTGATAAATACTATCATGACTTCACAATGAGTTCTGTCCAACTGTTTCCAGATTGTTTACTGAAAAAGTGATTTTATGTCACTTTTTCAAGTGTTTTTTTCCTGGAATTTAAGTGCGAGTGTTTTTTCCAGCAACAAAGCAAACACCACTTTTTTCAAACCGTTAATTATAAGTGGTAAGTGCTATAAGCACTTTTCAATAAGTACTTTCAAACAAGGCTCAAGTGCGCTTCTTTACAAGTGTTTCCTGATTGCGTTCTTTTCCACCACTTATATGTTAAAGTGTTTTTCCAGAAACAAATCAAACACTACTTATTTTTCAAAACTGCTTATCTTAAGCAATAACTGCTATAAGAAGTTTTCATTTAGTGTTGTCGAACTGGCTCTAAGGCCAGTCAGTGTTGTTACTTTGTAAATGTGGTAGGATGGTGGGATAAACCTAACAGGAAGGCAATAAATAACACAGGAGAGGATAAATTTTTTTAACGGGATAGTGTACAAACCCAAATTTCCACTTTTATCGAGTCCGTTCTTATTTAAGATTCTGTCATATAGGTTCCATGTTCTACTGCAATATACAAAATATAGAAATGATAACCGATTGGGTACCCTGTGACCATTATAGCTGTCCAGCTCCAAGTTCCTTTTTTATTGGCTATGATACTCAATGCTTGCAAGTACATAACATGGATCTTACTATTATTTGTTGGCTATGATTAATGTGCAATTCCTGCTTTAATATGTTTCTGGGTGGTGAATGTTTTGTGTTTCTTTTTTGATTTTTTTTACCACCAATGCATAGAATCCCACCCCCTCTTTCTCTCATGCATGTGATTTTGTTGTTACTTAATGCTGCATTTTTTATTTCAGTGTCAATTACTCAATATAAGTTTCTGCCCTGCAACGGAGGACGATTTTCCTGATGGAAAGGGTTTGGTATTGTTAGCTCTTGTGTTTCATTTATGTGAATAGAACACTTTAATGATCTCTTTGTTACAACTTTTCTGTTTTATTTTCAGGTGGTTGTAGTGTATAATCCACTTGGATGGAATCGTACTGAAGTTATCAAGCTCCCAGTGAGTATCTGTTCGTTTTACCGTCACTATATTAGTAAATGAAAACCTCCATTTGTTCTTATTGAAATGTTCTGTGTGATGATACTGCTGGACATGTAGAGGCCCCATATGAGTGTATTATGTCTACCTTTCCACCTATTTCTATGCCTCTTTTTTGAAGAAAAGGAAGAACAGAAGTAAAATAGAAGTCTACCTTCAATAGATAATGGCTAGGTGAAGTTTTTGTGCTCAAGGATTGATTGTATTGACCAGGTCAACAATGATAATTTTATAGTCCAAGATGCTGTAGGCAATGATATCGCGACACAATACATAAAGATGGATAATGTTACGATCAATCTTCGGAACTTTCATATCAAGGCTTATTTGGGAATGTCATCAAAAGAGGCTCCTAAATACTGGATTTTTTTTCAAGTCTCTCTGCCACCTTTGGGCTGGAGTACATACTTCATTTCTAAAGCAGACAGGAAAGGTTGATGTTCCCATCTTTAATTTTGTAATTTTTGAATTTTCATAACTTTTAATTGTTTCATTTTCATTATTCTGTTTGAAGTGGGATGAATTTTCATAACTTTTATGATTGCTTCATCCTTTTAATGTAGGAGAAAGTAGAAGTGATACTATCTCTGTGATGGAAAGTCAGCAGAACAAGACTGTTGAAATTGGACCGGGACAACTCAAGATGTCGTTCTCTTTAGAGTCGAGGCAACTGAAGCGGATGTTTAATTCAAAAACTGGGGCAAGTTGCTCGATGCCTATCACATAGTATTCTTGTCGATCATATTGCTTGATTTTTTTTTTGTGAAGATTGTTCTGTTTCCACATTTATTGTTGTTCTGGTTATACTTTGTCTAAATATTAGAAGATGATGTGCATTGAATCAAATTCCTGTTTAATTCTCACCGAGCCACTGCCATATTGTCTGGCAGGCCGACATACCCTTGGAACAAAGCTACCTCTGGTATAACTCTCATGATAATGGTTCAAATTCCCAGGTTTGTAGTTGTGTTTGGGACAGGACAATACACTCAAGTAAATTAATTTCATCATTTTAAATGTTGACATTTCACCACATGATCCTTTTCCAGCCTTCTGGTGCATATATTTTTCGTCCTGATGGGCCCCCTAGAACTGTTGCTTCAAAATCCGTAAGTTTTTTTTATGATAGATTGATCACTATTTCTTTAATTTTAGTGTTCTTTTACCCAGAGAGATGGAATAATATGTTGTATTTACCTGATCATAAATATGTATTAGCAAAAGGGAAACATAGAGAAACCCTTCTTGTCATAATAATAAACTACAAGGTTTAAAGTTTTCTTAATGAGAACACAGTTTCACTAAAATTTGATATCTTTGGGTTGCGTGAGATGATTAATTTATTAATTTAATATTTCATTTAAGCTCACATTATGTTTCATTAATATTTATTATTTAAATTACAGATTCACTTCAAAGTCATCCGCGGATCACTAGTTGATGAAGTTCACCAACAATTCGGCTCTTGGATCAGTCAGGTCGTCCTTGTAGTAGCCATGCTGGATCAATACTCATCTCCTTTTTCTTAGCACCCTTTCCAACATCATTGGTATATCTTTTAGTTATACTCTTTAAAAAAAACATATTTGTAGAAAACAGGAGAAAATTGCTTATATTTATCTTTTTTATGGCAGTGTAAATGTCTGGCATATTATTTAAAATGCTTTTTGTTTTACCACCTTTGTTATCCTCCATGGATGCATCTTTTTGTCAATCTACAACTTTTTTATCACTGATTTGTGCTCCACCGTTGGTGGTGGGGTGGTTTGGGTTTGGGGGTGGGTCGCGGGGCCAAGGCCCCTGCATGTTTACTGCATTTTTCTTTCCTTTGTGTTCCACGGTGGTGGATCCAATTGACCTTATATCACTTATTTATATATTTTGTTGAATTATCAGGTGATTAGACTTTACAAAGACAAAGAACATGCCGATGTTGAATTTACTGTGAGTTTTGGGTTTTTCTCTTTGCCACAAACATTTTAATGGAATATAAATACGTATCTACACTCAATTTCTGATAATCTTTTAATGCAAGATCGGTCCGATTCCAACGGATGATGGCATTGGCAAAGAAGTCATTGCACGAATGGTTTCTGGGATGGCCACGGGCAAGTTGTTTTACACCGATTCAAATGGAAGGGATTTTCTTAAGCGGGTGATTGGTCAACTATTCAATTCTTATATCATATTGGTCATTGGCTGATGCTATGTTTGGCTCACTTTTTAATTTTCTTGAATTTTGTTATCTTCAGGTTCGAGATGGTCGGGAAGATTGGCCACTTTCAGTGAATCAACCTGTGGCTGGAAATTATTATCCTGTTGGTCTTCCAAATCCACTATTTGGAATTATTCTTTAATGTTAGAGATTTCAAGATAAAGAGTATATAATATGTTTCACTTTCTTTTCTTTCTCCAGTTGAACCTTGGCATATTTACAGTGGATCGGAACTGCGAGTTCTCGGTATTGGTTGATCGAGCTGTTGGTGGAGCCAGCATTAAAGATGGAGAAGTGGAGCTGATGCTTCACAGGTTCTTTTAAATCTCAAATCTCAAATAAGTTGATCAAACAGACACGAGTATTATTCTATTTTTTTCGCGCACCCTCCACCTTTCATTTAGTGTTTCGGAATATTCTGGACTTCTAGAACATTGTGGAACTCCACCACTAGTCATGAAGGCTTTGGAACATTTTAGTCCTATAAAGAATGTTGTGGTACTTAACGGGCTCTAGAATGATCCTTGTGCATTTTTGTATGCTAGATTTCATGAGAACATTGCATACATGTATAGTTCCGGAATGTTGCAATAGAGTGTTTGAATACCCCAAGTGTCCTTACGTTTTTGTTGGGACCACCGGGTTATATTGCGGGGCCCAAGGCATCTTGAGAGAGGAGGTGAACCAGGATGCTGACCGATTAAAGCTTTTTTCTCTCTAACCTTCAACTGTCGTCGGATCTTGCCCTTGTGTTAGCAGGAACACATTTCAATCTATCACTCCATCAAAAGCACCCACATCGAATATATAGAGCATATGTAGAAAGTAAAGCACACGAGAATACGTTAATTTTACTTGGTTTACCCGCACTGGGTTGATGCAGAAACATCGGGAGTCGCAACGATAGAAAGAAACGATTCGAAGAAGAGTAAAAGGGAAAGAAACAGAACGAGAACACAAGAATTTACGTGGTTCGGGAATAATCCCTACGTCCACGGAGAGGTAGAATTTCACTATATGTCGGGAGCACAAATTACAGAGAGATTTCTCAGAATTTCTAACACATAAAACCCTAGCCCGAAATGGACTAATAAGGAGGACGAAACACTATTTCACTAACCGTCAGAAAGTCCGCTGAGCTACAGTGAATGGCGGCTGGACGTCCGCGTCGCTATAGTGCCCTGTCGGTAATTGCTTTTTTGATAGTTTGAAATGGCCCGTCAGGGGAATAGAGACTGACTTTGCTTCCAACATACCGAATCTTCTCAAAACCTTCTCAATGTAGTCAGTCTGTGATAACATCAATGTTCCAGCTGCGCAGTCTCTTGATTTTCATCCCCAAAATCTTGTTAGTTTCTCCAAGATCTTTCATCTCGAACTCCTCAACCAACCGCCCTTTCAGCTCATTAATCTTTTGTATACATGATCCTGCAATAAGCTTATCATCCACGTATAGAAGCAGTATAATATATTCATCATCAAAAGACTTAATGTAGCAACATCGATCCATGCCACCTCATTTGTATGCATTTTTAGTCATGAATGCATCAAACTTTTTGTTTCACTGTATGGGTGTCTGTTTCAACCCATACAAGGTCTTCTGGAGTTTGCACACCAGATCTTCCTTCCCAGACTCAACATATTTCTCTGGCTGCTGCATATAGATGTCCTCCTCCAAATCTCCATGAAGGAAAGCAGTCTTGACATCAAGCTGCTCAAGGTATAAATCTTCTGATGCAACAATACTGAGAACCACCCGGATGGTGGTAAGCTTCACTACAGGCGAAAAGATTTCGGTGAAGTCGACACCTTTCTTCTGTTGAAAGCCTTTCACCACTAGCCTTGTCTTGTGCCTCCTCTGTCCATCATGTTCTTCCTTGACCTGGTATACCCATTTGTTCTGCAATGCTCTATTTCCTTGTGGTAGAGGTGTCAACTCCCAAGTATTGTTGTCATGTAGTGAAGAAATCTCCTCCTTTATGGCCGACTCCCACTTGCTCGACTCTTTCAACTGGGTTGCCTCTTCAAAACATTCTGGTTCTCCTCCGTCAGTCAAGAACAAATAATGTAATGATGGTGAATACCTCTGCACATGCCTTCTCACCCTTATTGAGGACTAGGCGTTGGATTGGTGTTGCCCGATCTGGTTGGGCCGAATGCTTGTTGCTCGCAACTGTCGCTGGTCGAGCTGACCGACCGACACCGACAGGTACTGTAGCAGTGCGGACTTCGGAGTCAACTTCACTGTAGCACTTTTGACTTCCAGCCGGCAGCCACTGTAGCGCTTTTGACAAAGTCGGTCGCCGTTCACTGTAGTGACGCGGACTTACCTTTTCGGAACAGTGATCGTCTTCTTCATTTTATAGCCCATTTTTCAGGCTAGGGTTACCACTGAAAAACCTCTGTAATTTGTTGCTCCCGATATAGTGAATTCTGCCTCTCCTGGTTCTGATGTCTCATGCTCAGGTACACCTTCAAGCTCCACTTGCTGTTTGAACTCTGATTCTTTGGTCTCATTTTCATCTTCAACTACATGTCAATCATTGTACGTGACACTTTCATTGAATACCACGTTCTGGCTCCCGATGACCATCTTGTTGAGATCATCCCAAAAACGGTAACCAAACTCCTCATCACCATAACCAATAAAGAAACATCTTTTGGACTTGGCATCGAGCTTGTCCCTTACATCAGCATCAACATGTACATATGCCAAACAACTAAAGACTCGTAAATGTGAGTCTTACCTCTTTACCAGACCAGAGCTCCTCGGGTAAACATTCTCCCATTGGTACAGATAGACTTCTGTTAATGAGATATGTTGTCATGTTCACTGTATCAACCCAAAAAGTCTTGGGTAACCCCGAGTGCAGTCTCATGCTCTTGTCACGTTCATTCAACATCCTATTCATCCTCTCAGCCACACTGTTCTGTTCTGGTGTACCTGGAATAGTCTTCCCCCATTGAATTCCATTATTGGAACAAAACTCTTTGAACTCTTGACTGCCATACTCTCCACCATTGTCAGTGCTCAAACATTCCAGCTTTGCTTCTGATTCTTTCTCCACCACTATCTTCCACTTCTGAAACATCTTAAACACATTAGATTTTCTTTTCAGAAAGTAAATCCATACCTTTCTTGTTGAGTCGTCAATAAATGTCACATAATATTGTGACCCTTCAAGGGAATGTACTGGTGCAGACCCCCAAACATCAGTGTGCACCAGGATCAGCTTCCCAGCCGTTGGTGTTCTGCCTCCTTTTGCAAATGATACCTTCTTCTGCTTTCCAAGGATGCAATCTTCACACAAACCAACTTCCACGGACTTCAGCTCTCGTAGCAGCCCTTTTGTTGCCAGCACCTTCATCCCCTTCTCACTCATGTGGCCTAGCCTGCAGTGCCACAATTGAGAATCCACAGTAGCATTTACTGATGCCACTATGTTCATACAAGTCTCTGTCATGTTGTACAAAGTACAATTTTTTGCTCCCCGAGCTATGACCATAGATCCCTTGGCAATCTTCCAGGCACCAACAGTAAACATGGTACTGAAGCCTACATCACCAAGTTGCCCAATATAAATAAGATTTCTTCTTAAGCCAGGGATATGCCTCACATTTTCCAGAACCAGCAGACTCCCACTATTGGTCTTGATTCGTGTATCTCATTTCCCCACAATTTGCAAGGGTTCATCATCAGCAAGATGTACCTTGCCAAAATTTCCAGAAACAAAATTGTCTAGGAATCCCTTTTCCGATGTGGAATGGAAAGACGCCCCTAAGTCTAAAATCCAAGACTCCATGGGGATATCCACACTCAACAACAACACGTCATTAGTTCCTTTAGCCTTCGTGTTTGCTCCACTGGTTTCAGGTCTCTTTCGTTTTTCTCTGCACCCCTTGACAAGCCCTTTCTTTCCGCATGTCCAGTAGGTAGGACCAACCCCCTTTGTCTTGTCTTGGCTTTTCCCTCTTGACTTTGTTCACCCTCTACAATTGTCTCGCTGTGGGTACCTTCCTCTTCCTTCAACGTTCAGAGCAGAACTAGAGAATTTGCCTGATTCTCTTATTCGCATATCCTCACTGAGGATCAAGTCTCGTACATCTTTCAGAGCCAACTTTGAATTCTCTGAAGAACCCCTCACAGCTGTTACTGTTGCTTCCCAACTGTCAGGTAAAGAGGACAACATCACCAAGATCAATGTCCACCGATGTCAGCTGACTTATGATGGTGTTGAACTTATTGATGTGATTTGCAACAATTCTCCCTTCAAACATTTTCAGGTAGAACAATCGTCGCATCAAGTGCACCTTGTTTGCCGCAGAAGGCTTTTCGTACATATTCGCGAGAGCTTTCATCAGTTCAATCGTCATCTTCTCCTCTCTGATGTTGAACGTCATGTTTTTAGCCAACGTAAGGCGCACAACGCCTAGAACCTGTCGATCCAGCATCTCCCACTCTGACTACTCCTTGTCCGTTGGCTTCAAACCCAGAAACGATAAGTGCATCTTTTTTTGATAAAGATAATCCTCGATCTGCATCCTTTAGAAACTGAAGTCAGTTCAATCGAAGCGATTGATTTTCACCTTGCCTTCTTCCATAGCCATCGTTGGAGAATCCCGAACTCAACCTATGATACTAGTTGATACGTAAACGTCGGGAGTCGCAACGGTAGAAAGAAACGATTCGGGGAAGAGTAAAAGAGAAAAAAATAGAACAAGAACACATGAATTTACGTGGTTCGGGAATAATCTCTACATCCATGGAGAGGCAAAATTTCACTATATGTCGGGAGCACAAATTACAAGAGAGATTTCTCAGAGTTTCTAACACATAAAACCATAGCCCGAAATGGGCTAATAAGGAGGACAAAGCACTATTTCATCAACCGTCAGAAAGTCGGCTGAGCTACAGTGAATGACGGTTGGACGTCCGCATCATTATAGCACCCTGTTGGAAACATTCGGTCCAACAACATCCAAAACGGATCGGGCTACACCAAACTAACATGGGCTACATCCAAGGAGCATACACTATAAACTCACTGTTAAGTAGATTCAAAGTTTAGGCAGTGGTCATTCCATGCCAAGATGCACTACCCTTAGAAAGATTTAGGGATCGCCCACTGCCCACCCAAGGATCACTTCCTTCTCTTTCATTCCGTGCGCTGCTTCAAAAAAGATCTTCAACAATTTATAGACTCGAGGCTCTCTCTATGATCAGTAAAGGAAACTGGTATGAATGCATCAATGAATTCCATATTTGATGTTTTGTTGATGTCCACCTTGTCGCCTCCTTTCTCTCCAATCAAGGTATAAACAACTCCTTGTTAAGAGAGTTGTGTAGTACCCCCGGTTTCTAGTATGTAACCCTTACTTGATGCTTTTCTTGGTTTTAAAAGTTAAGGGTGACGTATGGGAGAGTCGGGAGATCCTGGAGTGAAGTTTGAAGCAAAAGGGAAGGCGCACGGGCGGCGCACGGTTTGTCTAACCGTGCGGCCTAACCGTGCGTGGCTGACTGAGGAGGTAGTGGCTTCCGCACGGTCGGCGCACGGTCGGCGCACGGTTAGGGGAAACCGTGCGATGAGGCCGTGCGAGAAGGGTGGCCGAGGCTGTAGCTAACGCACAGTTAGCGCACGATTAGACAAACCGTGCGGACTAACCGTGCGGGCACTTAAAATTAGATCCTTAAATTGTGGGTCTAACTCGTTTTGCCTTTAATTGCCTTGTTTAAAGCTCCTATGCGGCCCTAACTCGGGATTGCTCTCCCTTGAAGGTTGGAAAACTTCTCCCAAGCGTTCCGGAGGTGATCCGAAGGCTTCTCTTGGTGAATCAAAGCCGGATCCTTGAGGTATGTGATCGTTCTCCTTCGTTCTTGATCGTTTTCTTAGATCTACTTAGATCTACTTCTCCTCTTCTCTCAGTTTCTTAGATCTTCGTCCGTTATGGGTAGATCTAAGTGTGTGGATGCCAAATATGACGAGTTTTGGTCTTGGTTGTGTTAGGAGAAGAGATCTAAGGAGGATCCTTGGTGAATCGGCCCGGTTGTCTTGTGCGTTCTCCGTTTGTTAGGGTTTTCGTCAAAACCTTTGAGGTAGGTGGCTTCACTCTCAATTCCTCTTTCTTAGAACTTGAAGGCTTAGTTCAAATTGATTTAATTGCTTGGTTTTGATTGTGAAATTGTGGTGCAAAGCATGTTATAAATCTTCTTTAGTGATGATTTATGGGTTTTGATGGAATTGTGGAAATTGAAAGAATGGTTTGTGCAAAGTGTTTTGGTTTCTTGATTTTAAAATGGTGATTTTAAAATATGGATTTGCTGGATTTGAAAAATGGTTTGCGGGAAAAAGGTTTTTAATAAAAGGGGTTGTTTTATTGAAATGGTTTTGGCATGGTTGGAATGGTGTGGTTTTTGGGCGTACTGGGTGTGTGCGTTCATATTGCATTTACGAGGCTTGGTTGAAATATAACCTTGTGCTCGGTGCCAAAGGTGTAATGGCACATGGGGAATAATTACCTTGTGACAACTTGGTAGATCGACGATAGACCGCTCATGAGTATGGAACTGTCATAACGATGCATGCATAGTTGATTTCACGGGTTGTGAAATGGTTGGTTGTGTGGATTTGTGAAATGGAATGAATGTGCCAAAATGGAAATGTGAATTTGATTGGAAACTTTGCTTGGTTGCTTTTCTTGAGGAAGATGGTTTTTGTTGGAAAATGATTTTTGTTGGAAAATGGCTTTGACATGGAACTTGTTAATTGTGAACTGTTTTGGAATTGTTTTATATAAATTGTTTTATATAAACGTGCTAACATGTTTTATCCTAGAGGCATGGGTTGGAAAGTCATCGGGAAAAACCTACTGAGTTTCGTTACTCACCCCCTGCTTTGGCACGATGGTGCTTTTGCAGATGTCATATACCGGGATTTTGGCAAAGGTAAAGTGTCACACGTTTATAGCACTACTTCGTGACTTTTGGGCTGGTTCGTGATGTTGGAGCTTGGAGCTTGTGGAGCATGGAGTTGGGTTGTCGTCTTGAAGTCTTGTAGTTGTCTTTCCGCTGTTTACTCTGATTTGGTTTTGTATTCCGTTGTTGCACGTGGTTGGGTTATTATGAAAATAATAGTTGAGTTGTTTCGGTTTTAAATCATGCATCATATAGTGGTTGCTTGAAGATGTTTATCTAGTTTGTATTGTTTGTTGGTTGTTCTAAAAGGGTAAATCGCCCCCCACTTGTTTTGAAACCCTTCGGCATTTATTGCCGGCCTTTGGCGCCTTGGGGATGTCGCTTAAGGCCTAGTAATGACTCGTTGAGCTCTCAAGCCAATGAGAATTGACGGGTCATTACAGTTGGATCATTGCACTCCAACTGATATTTACAGCAGCATCAACCATCCTCCAATGGGAATTCAGACAATAACAATTCTAGGAAAGAAATTGTCTTCGCAATTGATAGGAATGTGGGATGAGAGGCTGCAGGGAAGCTGGCTGTTGCAGTGTAGGCTAGCGAGGCGAGGCTGGAAGTCTCCAGCGTGGGAGGAAGGGTCACTGACAACATCCTACTTAAGGGTTACTTGGGGGTAGGTTACGTAAGGGTCCTGCTGCTAGGAACCTGTGTAAAGGTCTATGAATAGTTTTTTGTGGTTTCAACAAGTGCTAGAACACATTTCAATCTATCACTCCATCAAAAGCACCCACACCGAATATATAAAGCATATGCAGAAAGTAAAGCACACGAGAACACATTAATTTTATTTGGTTTACCTGCACCAGGTTACATCTAAGGAGCATACACTATAAACCCACTGTTTTAGTGGATTCAAAGTTTAGGCAGTGGTCATTCCATGCCAAGATGCACTACCCCTAGAAAGATTTAGGGATCGCCCACGGCTCACCCAAGGACCACTTCCTTCTCTTTCACTCTGTGCGTTGCTTCAAGAAAGATCTTCAACAGTTTATGAGGCTATCTCCATGATCAGTAAAGGAAACTGGCATGAATGCATCAATGAACTCCATATTTGATGTTTTGTTGATGTTCATCTTGTCATCTCATTTCTCTCCAAGCCATGTATAAACAACTCCTTGTTAAGAGAGTTGGATCGTTGCACTCCAACTGATATCTACAGCAGTATCAACCATCCTCCAATGGGAATTCAGACAATAACAATTCTAGGAAAGAAATTGTCTTCGCAATTGATGGGAATGTGGGATGAGAGGTTGCAGGGAAGCTGGCTGTTGTAGTGTAGGCTAGTGAGGCGAGGCTGAAAGTCTCCAGCGTGGGAGGCATAAAGGTCACTGACAACATCCTGTGTAAGGTTTACCTGGGGGTAGGTTACGTAAGGGTCCTGCTTGTCACGGGTTGAGCGTCTCAGCACAATGGTTCACCCATGCGGCACCCCAGCCCCCTTCTCGGCGGGCGGGGTTCAGTCGTCCAACTCTTCATATGATGTGAGATTCACTGGTTTCGTTCTGCCATTGACTCATCAGGAGAGTGACTCCAACTCCCAACCAGAGTGGTGTCAGGACTGAAATGCACCATTCTCCACATTGTCGGGGCGACTCATTTCTTCAATAGGGACAAACCACATGAACCACAACCTTGATGTTCTTGCTGGTGTGGGACGTGACCACCATGATTGGGTCGTGACATTCTCCCACCACCATTCCATGCATGCCCTTATGCATGCAGGATCGTGGCTTTTTGTGTGTCTGTAAGATGGTCTGCTTCCAACTAACCGACTTCTATGCATGGCCAAGGGGGCGCTCCTTCCTTGTTGTTGGCACTGTGGTCCACCCTCTTTTTGGGTCGCAAACCACCGTGGTCCACCCACTCTCTCTGGGTCGAAAACCACCTCCACGAAACTCACCCTTCGTAGTGGTGTCTCTGCCTCTGGCATCTCACGAGCGCGACCATCTCTGTCGTGTCACCTCCGCAATGACACCCTGGGACTCCGCTCCCACCACCAAGGTCCAACCGGCAGCATTCCACGAGGCACATTCCCTATAATACTACTTGTCACTGGCTGAGCATCTCAACACAATGGTTCGCTCGTGCGGCACCTCAGCCCCCTCGGCGGGTGGGGTTCAGCCGTCCAGCTCTTCATATGATGTGAGGTTTACTGGTTTCGTCCTATCATGGACTCATCAGAAGAGTGACCCCAACTTCCAACTAGAGTGGTGTCAGGACTGACATGCACCATTCTCCACATTGTCGGGGTGACTCCCATCTCTTCAATAGGGACAAACCACATGAACCACAACCTTGATGTTTTTGCTGGTGTGAGACTTAACCCCTATGATTGGGTTGTGACATGCTGCTGGGTGCCTGCGTAAAGGTCTTGTTGCTATTGCGTAGGGGTATGTCCATACTGTTGTTCGGTTAATAAATTGTCAGGGGCAAAATTGCAATTGTTGTAGACGGTTGTTGGCTGAGTTGGGGGTATTAAATAGTGGGGAGGGGGGTTGTTGGGTAGAGGGGGACTGCGAATAGCTTTTTGTGGTTTCAATAGGTTCTAGATAGGAGGGTTAGGCCTCAGCATTGTGGAGAGTCCTTGAAGATCTTATTCTTCGTCTATTTCTTCTTCTTTTTCAATTGTAATTTTGTCACGGTAACTTCCGGTTCTTGAATAAAAATCCATCCCCTCTTCTTGGATATCCATCATTGGTGCTTTCATTGAGAGATGTGTTGGAGGGGATCAAAAGCATTAAGAAAGCATTTGGATGACCATGCGCATGGAGAGCGGAGTAGCATATCTGGAAACATCAATGAGAGAATTGACGATGGGCCTTCAATGAGTGGAAAACTCAGTGCAAGAGTTGAGGTCGATGATTACACAGTTGTACCAGGCGCAGGCGGAGAGTGATGCGAGAGGATAGTTGTGGAAAATCGGTCATTGCTGAAGACGAAGAGAGTGGTCTGAGGTCGGAAGGGGAAGAAAGAGTCCGATAGAGAACTGTTGGAGTTTGTATCCCACATCGGACTTATAGTCTGATGTGATCTTTATTATTCTTTATAAACCTTAAGGCCTCCTTTAGAGAGGACCTTGGGGTTTTGGGTTTACCTCTTTTTATCATTCTACATGGTATCAGAGGGGATTTTCCAAACCCGAGCCTCCCCTGCCATATTTTATTTCCCCATCTAGGGTTTTCCAGTGATAATTCCCCCGGTGGGGGTTGGCGACTCTCTAGCCAAAGGCCATCGGGCCCTAAAACAGCCGCCGCCCCTCCCCCTTCGTCTCCTCCCGTCGCGAGCGGCTTCCCCCTCTTACAGTCTCCTATCGCCGGCACCCTCTGGCCGCATCCCGCCCGTCGCGGGTTCTCTTCTGCGCGGCCCTCCAGCACCGTTTGATCATCCGCTGCGTCGCTACCCTGTGCGACGCCTCCGCCCGCGCTCCGTCCGTGTGGCTTTCCGACGGCGACAGCCCCTCCGCAGTCGCTCCGGCCCTGCCTCCCGTTGCGCTTCCCGGCCCGCCCTCCGATCGGCTTCCCGGCTACTCCCACCCGCGCGACGCGGTTCCCGTCCAACGCCTTTGTTCCCGTCGCCAACCCCTCCCGCGACGGCCTCCCTGCGACTCCCCCAATTCCCGTCGCCCCTTCCACAACGATGACCCTCGCTGATCTGGCGCTTCTGGTCGGCCCCCTCTCTCGTTGATGCTCCGCCTCCCTCGCCTGCTCTCTTAGCACAGAACGACTGCAGACGGCCACCCCAATCCAGATGCCTCCTCTCCAGGCGGACTTGGCCTCTTCCGCGCTGGCATCTCCGCTGCTCCCTCTCGTGCGAGCTCCCTCAATGCGCGTGACGGCCCCCTCCTCATGCGCTGCTCTCCCGGCAACCGCCTCCCTTTCCCGACAGAATCATTTTTGCACGCTTCTTTCAGATCTAGAGCGTTGTCTCTCTTGTCCGCCGACACGTCCTCGCGCTTCCTTCACCGTGGCGCAACAGCTCGACCGCCTTGGATTTGGGCCCTTTGGCGCCGCCAGATCCCGCAATGACTTTGCGGAATCACTGCCTCTCATCCCCAGCCCCACAAATGCGGCTTTCCTGGTACTAGTGCGGCTTTCCCGGCGTATCATCGACCGACCCCGTTAGTGCAGCTTTCCCGGCGCTCCGTCAACCGGCCCGATCTGTGTGGTTCCTCTGTTGCGCCCGCGACAACTTCCATCTATCATCCCGGGGGGAAGCTACGATTGTCGATTGTTTCTTTTTATTTCGTCTTGTTTTGTAATCAAGCTGGGTATGTCCAGCTTGAGGGGGGAGTGTTTGCACCATGTCTTGGTTGCTTTGTATTGTTGTTGCTTTGGTCTCTTTCCAAGCTAGGTACACCTAGCTTGAGGGGGAGTGTTGGAGTCTGTATCCCACATCGGACTTATGGTCCGATGTGGTCTTTATTATTCTTTATAAAAGAACCTCAAGGCCTCCTTTAGAGAGGACCTTGGGGTTTCGGGTCTACCTCCTTTTATCATTCAACAAGAACAATTGAAGCGGTAGTTAGGGAAATTCAACCGGTAGAACATGAGGAGATGTGTGTCATTACCAGGCAGGTGGAGATGCTTTCTCCGGTGAGGATCCAGTTACCTGGATTACTAGAGTCGAAATGTACTTTTTGACCCATCGTATGCGGGAAGAGTTCAAGGTGCCTTTGATGCAATTATAAATGGAATGAATGGTACCATATTGGTTGATATCGTTGAAGTTAGTGACAGCAGGGCTCACGTGGGCACAACTCAAAGAAGAGTTGTTAGGCAGACACGACAACACGACAAAGGAAGACTACATTTATGAATTCAAGCATGTGGCACTGCGAATACTAGATTGAAAAGGAAGTTAATTATCAATAAGTAAATTTAAATGAAAACACATTCCATTCAAATAACAAGATAAGACAAAATAAATATATAAAGGTAAAAAACTAAAACACATGGCATTTAATCAATGAACTAAAAATGAAATGTATCCATGGATATGATTATAAAAAATCTCAGGGATGAATAATTTTTGAAACTAAATGAGGGGAATTATTAATTACTGAACGTCATGTTTAAGGCATATTAAAAAATATACCATCAAGACCTTTCACAAGATGGTTTAAAACTAAAGATAGAAACCCATTTAATTTGCAAAACTTATTTGTCGCATGAGAAAATATTGATGTATCGAGGAGATATATAAAGTCCGAGCTCCACCCATCATTACTGGTCCAAATAATCCCTCATATCAAATAACAAAAATAAATAATTTCTTTATCAAATATCCTTATTGAATAAAGAATATATAATTATCAATATTTCCCAAAATAATAAAATAACAATCAAATTAGACACTGTATGTAAAATGGAATATGGTTTAGGTAATAGTAATATCCATGATAAATGAAATGGATAATTTAAGGGAAATTCAATGTTCAATGATCATAAGAGATTGAATATTTCAAGGGGACTAAAAAATAAATCAAGTAAGTGAATGTGAATATTATCCTTGGCCAAATCAATCATAAACCATTCATAGGAAGAATAAGTATGGTATCAATAAAATATGTCTCAAGTGGATTAAAATAAAGGGTTTTTTGTCATTGATGATTATAAATACCATAAAAAGATATTTTAAAAAAATTAAGGAAAACAATCTTTTGTTTTGAAAAACTATTTCTTTGAAAATAACTTTTGAAAATATTTTCTTTAAAAGGTAACCTTTCAAACATGCAAAGGAAACATCAAATAAATGATGGTGAGTAAATTTGTACTTGTCGTATGAGGTAAACAGAACATTCCTTTTTCACGAAAAAATTAAAGGGTTTATTAGACAATGATAAAATAATTTTCTCTAATGGAAATTCAAGTGTAAATAATCCTAAACAAAATGAGATTGTAAATTAAACCCTTGATAAGATTATAACATTGAGGTGAGAATCAATCAATGAGTATATTATGTGTATCAACTGTAAATCCATATATAGAAGAAGAAATACATAAATAGATAGTAAAATTCATTATAAACATAATAATTTAATATTAACAACAAAGAGAAAGTAATATAACCCAATGAAAAGGAATCGGTTTATGAAATCATTTTCCACTTGGTAACTTTTAACTCAAATCCCCTTAAATGAAATAATTCAAATTAAAACTCAAAATATCATGAAGAAGGAATAAATCATGATATTATATGAAAATGTGGAAGAATTTAAACCATATATAAGAAATTAGGTGCACAAAAATAAAATGATTGTTTCTATAGAAAGTTAACAATCACAAAAGGAAGTGACATTGCAAGGATAATCATTAAAAACGTTCTTGAGGAGAATAATCTTTAAACATTATGAAGTGTCCCATACCACATTTGAATCATAATCTCTATGAAGTAATAACATTAAATGAAACTTAAAATATCATGAGAATAAATATTTTCAGGATATAACATTTCAAATGAAATTATATATACCATATAAAATAAACTAGGTGTATAACAATAAATAAGTCTCAATGGAATGTAAATTGTGACGTAATCACTTACATTGTGTTTCCTTCTGAGTGATTATCCTTCAAATTTTTGTATAATAAAATTATGTTAATTATTTACTTTATTTATAACCTTTTTCATGTTTATAATTACTTTTAGTTCACTTATTACCATGTTGTATACAATTACTTAATCAATTAATTTTATGTTGGGTGTTTTGTAAAAATTCGGTTCTGGTGTTAAAAAAATAACTTTGGTAGGACAAATATAGTCAAAGGGGTCATTATATAACATCTCTAGAATAATAATAATGAAATTATTATCATATTTATACATCAATTATTCTTTTAAAACCAATCATTAAATATGGTTATGAAAAATGAACCAACATTACAATCAAGGAATTATTGCATTTAATATTAATGATATATCAAATATTTGAAAACATCTAAAGACTCTTGGGATGTCATATCACCATATTGAACCATCCCAAGGATTCTATGGAGGTCATCACATCATATCTACCAATTTTAAGGATTCTAGGGAGGTCATCTAATACACATTGACCCATCCTTGAGATTCTAGGGAGGTCCATAAAGAAGTTGGCATAAAGCAACAATACACATCAAAAGGATATATCACAAACAAGGGAGAAAAAAATATCAACCCTTACAACTTCTATCCCATACACACTAGCCGCTACCGAGGCGGAGTGACTCTCGTGAGGTCACATTTTCTAAGTGGACTACCCTTACTTCAGTCATAAATCTAAGTAGAATCACAAAATTAACATATTTATAAAACATAACTCCCCATCTAAAGTATTTACTACACAAATATGAAAATAACTAGTTAGTTTAATATGTCAAGAAGCAGTCTCATAGGATACCCAACCACCATCATTGAAATTGATACATACAAAATTATATAGACAATGTAAAGTGGGATGGGGCTTCTACCATAAGGTTAATTCCACTATTTATCCAACAAAAAAATCATGATTCATCCACACTTTAACATAAATAAAATAGTAGCTCATGAATCCCCTGCATTAATTTTTAGCTACAATTGATAAGGAGATTCTCATATGGCCTAGGAGCGAAGCTGGGAAGACTCACAGTATAGGTGTTTCTGCTATAAAAATTCCAAGCATCAAAATGGACAATCTGTGTGACCAAATATCCAAAATGGATAACTTATCACACTCATAGTTAAAAAAAATCCTCTACAACAGCCAGAACCATTAATATTTTACACCTCAGTTTCCCTAAAAGAAAGTAGATAAAGAATTACGTTCAAGAGAAAGTAGAAAAAGGCTTACGTTCGAGCCTTGAATTCGTTCGACCCTTAAATAGTTCGAGCCTTGGATTTGTTCGAGGCTTGATTCGAGCTTTGATTCACCGAGGAGGAGCGCTGATAGAGGGTGGCTTATGTAGAAAGCTTCAGATTTCACGATAGGTTTGTGAATGGTTAGGGTTTTTTAAATAGATTGGGACACTTTTATCAGCACTTCTAAAAAAAGCGCTGATAAATCTCTATCTTTATCAGTGTTAAAAAAATACTAATAAATATTCATTTTATCAACGCTTATTACTTAAGCACTGATAAAAGATTTATAATTATAATTATAAATAAAAAAATTGTAAATATATATATATATGTATATATATTTAATAAATATATATAAATATTAATAAAGTAAATATATTCTTTATTTAAATATATTTATTATAATTTTATAATTATTTAAATATATAATTATTTATTTATAAGTATATAAATATTTGTTAAAAATAATATTTATATCATTATATATATTTATATAATTATATATATAATTATATAAATATATATATTTATTTAATAAATATATATAAATATAAATATAGTAAATATATTCATTATTTAAATAAATTTATTATAAATTTAATAATTATTTAAATATATATAATTAATTATTTATAATTATATAAATACTTTTTAAAAAAATAATATTTATTTATAATTATAAATGTATAAATATAGTAAATGTACATTTGTAAATATTTTTCAAAAAATACATTTTTAACATTATAAATGAATATTTAATCTTAAGTGCATGCATGTTAAAAATGAGTGAAATTGAATAAATTAAAAATAAATTGTAATGCCCCAACTCCAGAAGCCCAGAACCAGTGTATTATTTTAATATATTGGCATGATTACAAGGAATCATGTCTCGAAGGACCGATCAGTTTAGCAGTCTTGGAAAATAGATTACATACATGAACTTTACATTGCAATTTCTAACATAAAACACAGCATAGATAATCCTTTGAGAATGTCATTATTCCCCTAGCTTAACCCAATATATCAATCATAAAACAATTCTTGGCATCCTGAGAAAATAAAACATAAGAATGGGGTGAGCTCGGATGTTCAGTAAAGATAAACAATATAGTGGAAGTTATCATAAATATGCATAAACTTTTAAGGCAAGGTATAAAACTAAAACACAAGCCTTTTAAACATAATTTTCAGCACAATATGGAAATAATAAATCAAATAATTCCATTTAAAATTTCACATGGATATTCTACTAGTCGAATAATCACATACAATATCAATAACTAGTCTCATAACGAGGGAATATATATCATCAAACATCTTAACCACTACGTCAAGGCCTCATGCCAAGACCATACACAAATATTCTGTCAGGGCCTTATGCCAAGACACTAGTTTGTCTCATGATACCTACTGATGCATCGAGGGGCTATAGCGATCCCTGACTGTTACTTACTAAGTCCAATGCATTACTCATATGAAAAGGGTGAAACATAACATAAACATTTGTATTAAAACTAGCATACAAAATGCCAATATTTTAACCATAAACCATGGATGGTATAAAAATAGCACATCCACAGTCAAACATATCATAGCTCATTCAATATAATATGGAATATTATATTATAATAAATCAACATTAATCAAGAATAATATCCAATAAATGATGTTGACATAGTTTAAAATAATCAGTAAAACTCTTTGAGAGAAATATCCTTTTTTTATGAAATCATTTAAAAGTCACACAATTTATAAAAGAAGTCATTTAAAATAGATTTTTGAATCAAAGTGTCTCATACCACTTTGAAACTTTTGAAAGGAATTAACATTTTAAAACAATCATGTTCATATAAATAAATCCTTAAAATCATTTTGAAAGCATGGACATTAATTAAATAGATTTAGAAAAATAAATCTTTAAAACATTTAAAATTATGATCTAGTTAAAGAGTCCCTTATATAAAACCTTAAAAGATTACTTTTGAAAAAAAATTATGAAACATGGACATAGATGATAAAATGTCCCAGTAAATACTTACACATAAACAATCTCGGATAATAATGAGATTGAGGAATTAACCCTTACCTTAGGTCTAATACTCTCTGTATGTGTATGAAACTCTTGTATAATGTTTTTAAACATATTATTAACTTATATCAGAATCATAATAATATTTATGATATCATATATGATTCTTTTATGACTTTATATTACCCGTTTATTAACAATTCTAAGTTAATGCAACATTTCAGGTAATAATCGCTTTGTTTATCGTACGTGTTTTTGACTTGTTATTCTTGATCATTTTACTTAGACCATGATTTAATTACTTAAAAAATGTATAATATGATTTATATATCATATATATTCATAATATAAATATATATAATAGATATATATATGAAATGGAATACACCGTTCATGAAGACGGTAGACCATACGTACGCATGAACATTGTTTTCGTTTTCTTATCATATTGAATGGAAGTGAGTGAATGACATATATGCACACACACACACACACACACACATATATATATATATATATATTATATTAGCCTTATTATGTCATATATTTCATAATTATTCATAATATATATTTTTTATAATCATTCTTGGATGGTGAACGTGGAAGATGAGTCTCATCGTGTCGTGGAGACGGTAAGTCGTACGTACACACGAGTAATGATATCATTTCCTTAATGGTTTAATGGTATGGATTTGTATGGAATATGAATTTTATATAAATAATAACATGTTATATTTATTATTTAATTCATTTATATTCATCATTATACCCATCAAAATAAAGTATAGATGAAAAAAAAATTACACTACGGTGTGGAGACGGTAAGTTGTACGTACTCACGCATGGTGGTATTGTTTTTTATAGGATGGGTAAAAGGAGGAATATTATTTTACCATAATAATAACAAAATCTCAAAATATATTAGATTCTGGAGTTATTATTTTAGCATGGTAACAACTTAAGAAGAGGAAGTAGAAGAAGAAAAGAACTTTGAAAAAAGGGGTAAAATGATTACCTCTTCTTCGGGTGTCTCCTTTTTATTTGAAAAAAAGGACTCCTTAAGTTGGTTTTATTCCCAAAGGGTTCCCTATATTAATAATTGATGGAATTTTGGAGGATATTTTAGCATGGTTTGGCCGATCCAAAGGGCTTTGGAGGTGTGAATTAAAGAGAAGGAGAAGTGCCCTTTTATAAGAGAGGTGAGGGGCACTTTATTAATTTATTATAAATTGATCTTCAGTTTATAATAGCTCCAAAGTGATTTATTTCGAGTCTAAGATAAGTATGGGTCTAAATCCTCTCAGAAAATTATTTTTATACAAGTCTATGTCATGAAATTAATCTTATCTTTTTGGATTAACCCTTAGTTAAATAGTTTAACTCTTATTGTGTCTTCTTGTATTTTTATACTATAGGGTTAATATAGTTACTATAAAATTCCAAGAGGACCTCAAGTGGATCATTAATGGAATTTTTAACATTATATAAGTCATTTGGACGAATCTTATATTTTTAGTATTTTTATATCATTTAATAAAATAGTATTTTTTTTTTAAAAACTCATTTATGTCAATTTTGACACTATCTAGTAATTTATTTTTGTTAAAGTCATAAAAAATATTCCTTCTAAAAAAATCCATTAAATCAAAGATAAAATGTCATATTAATCTAAAAAAATCACATATGGCATAAAAACTTTCAAATTATATTTATTTTAATATTTATAATATCATTTATTTGATTCTTTCATTAATAAGGAAAATACTGCATCATTATTGTGTCATAAATAAAGTTAATTATTTAATGTCTAAAAATTATAAATAAAATACCATGATATAGGAAATATTTTTATATTTCTAATGACTATTTATAGATGAATATATCACTTATATAAATCTAATTAAAATTGTTTTAGTAATAAGATACATGTTTATGTTATATTTCCCTTTACTTTAAATAAATTATTATAACATTTCATTTTCACACCCAAGTGGATTTATGGGGTCCTAAAATCAACCTAAGGATGTTCGTGGTAGGTCATATATAATTAAATAGTATTAGGACATGTGTTATGATAGTTTTATATTATTATAATATTATTTTTTACCCTTATTTACATGATTTATCCTTTAACCATGGTAAATAAAAATAATTACCAAAGTTATTATTCATAATGTCCAAGAATGAAAGGTACTTATTTACACAATTTGAACCTTATGATTTAAAATATAGAATCCATTTTTTTCAAATTCAAAATACAAAATTGGTATAAATTAATTTAAAATTAATTCTCGTTGTCAAAAACAGAAAGTGGGTTTTTAAGAAATAAAAACTATCAAAAGATTGGCCTATGTTTATGTCTAATTTCAATGTGAAATTACTTTAAATGGAAAAAATTGGATTAAATTATAAAAACATAATCCAATTATAATTTAAAATAAATTAAAAAGATAATCTAACTATATGAATAATTTAGATGAAAAAACAGTTTTGAATTAAAATACAGTATTTTTCATTATTCATTAAAATATGAAAGTTATCAGAAAAACACCAAAAAATTTATCGAAACTAAATTTTTATGTTCCTCTTATAAATAATAATTTCATTTTGTCAAATTGAATATAGAAGTTTCAAATATTGGATCTAAAAAGGGTTCGCCATTAAAAGGTAGAAAAACTGCATTTTTTGAAAAAATATTTCTTTTATCCGAAAAAATGAATTTGTCCTTATATTATGTATAATAAACACATAATATGAATGTTAAAATTACATAGAATATATAAAATTTAAAATGTGGTTAATACTTTTTATAACCACTTTTTAAACGGCTACTTTGATAGGTCATGGTGCGCTCGAACTCGGTGTTGCGTGTAGCGCAAGCTATTGAATTATTAAGAAGAAGCGTATCGTGGAAGCTTGGGGTGTTACATAAGTACACTTTGAAAAAATGGATAAGTTTTGTATGTGTGTGTTGTATATAAAAATGTATTAATTACGTATATGTGAAGTCAATATTACACATGTTTGATCCGTGTTAAATTGAAAAATCAAATGACATTCAATCATATCCACTACTCTATGCGTAAAACAATATTTTGTATTATATAAATCATATTTATATACATTCATATATATCTATATATTTAATATATACTATTTATTAACATTATCAATAATTATCCAATTAATAAAATGTTTAATATTTTTCTCAATTTACTTATTTCTAATTTTTATTTGTTTAATTTTCATTCGGCGTGTATCTATATATTTAATATATACTATTTATTAATATTTATAATTTATATATAGTATAATCAATTCATTCATTTTTAACAATAATTATTTAATTAATATTTTTTTAATATTTTTTTAATATACATTTTTTATTTTTTATTTATTTAATTATTTCATTTTATTTGGACCTTTATCAGCGATGATAAAGCACAAATAAAGGATCCCTTTATTAGCGTTAAAAATAAAATGCTGGCAAATGGTACCCTTCATCAGTGCTAAAAATAAAGCCTTGATAAACGACACCATTTATCAGTGTTGGGCAAAAATCCCTCAAGGTAACATTGCAGCATTTTTGGGTTGATTGTGTTTGTTAAAAAAATAGATTTCCATGGTGAATTTTCAAGTTCCATAGATTTTATTGACAATCCATGTTGACAAAGAACCATGACAAAGGAATGGACGATCTGGAGGCGGTATAAAAAGAACAGATACAAGGTGGTGTCGTTTTCTAGTGTTTGCCAAATTTTTGGGGTCCAAAATTAGGAGTTTGGTGAGCATCTCAAAATATTGATTTTCTTGAAGATCTCATCAAAATATGGAAAGGCATGAGTTTCACGAAGATAAGCTTCATGGATTGGATTTCGGGAAGACCATAAGAATGTTGATGGTGATTCTTCGCGATTACGACAAGCTTCGTGAATGGCAGAGTTGAAGAGCATTGCGGCGGCAAAGGGCATTGCGAGTGGAGCTTCGCAGTAAAGTCAGGAAGGAATTGACGGTATGCTCTGTGATTATGAAGAGCTCCACGATCAGTAAATTGTCATGGTGCTTTGCGATTTTGAGAGAATTTTGGCGGGAACTTCAGAGCTTCGCGATTTGAGTTGATGTGGCGTTGACTTCGTGCGGAAGGTTTGAGGGTCGGTGGAATCACCTATAAATATACCTCGACCCCCTCAGGAGAAGTAAAGAGTTTTCGAAGAAAATATTTTTCTCTTGACTCGCAAAGGTGGTTCGTGAAGGCAGTGTGCTTCACGAAGGTGGTTCGCGAAGGCAGTGTGCTTCGCGAAAGAAGAGCTTCGTGGCGGCTAATCTAGCTTCGCGAAAGTTGCGAGCTCCACATTGGCTCAGTGAGCTTTATGAAGGAAGTCGCTCTGCGATGACTTGAGCTCCGCAACGGCCTAAGCTTTGCGAAGGCTTGAGCTTCGCGAAAAGGCAGGGACTTCGTGAAGTCTTGTTTGAGCTTTGCGAAATTGGGAGCTTCGCAAAGTAGGGTGCCTTGCGAAGGTACTTCCCAAAGGTTGTTGCTCAGTGTTCAGGGGAAAAGGGGTATTCATCAGTGGATGAAATTTGGACATCAATAGAGCATCTACATACATTGGAGGATGCATTCATTAGTGGTAATGAAGAGACCTACAGGTCTATAAACTGTGAGTGGATCTTCTAAAGAAGCAGTGATCTCACTTCAGTTGAGAGAGCAGTGAGTTCTCAAATTGTGAGTGGTTGTAAACCAGGAGGGACAGTGAGTCCGCTTCAAACTTATAAACAACAGTGTGCTTATAATGGAATTGGTACATCGACACACTGTCGGTGTATTCTCCTTGGACGTAGCCCAGTGAGGGTGAACCAAGTAAAAATTGTTGTGTCTTGTGGATGCTTTAAGGTTTATCCATACTCTGCAACAGGAAGGAGAGAGAAGAGGGTTTTGTATAACAGAAAAACAAGATCAGAAGGGGCAGTTGTTTAAATCTATCATACCCTGATTCACCCCCCCCCCCCCCTCAGAGTATCTAGTCTATTGGACCTAACAATCAGTGCTTATTTTAGCGCTGATAAAGGTTTCTTGTTTTAGTATTTTAGTATAGTGTTGATCTGTTAAAGGCTTTTTTTGTAGTAGTGTTCAATTACACGTGTAATTATCATCAATTTGATTACAATCAAATTATAAGAAATGCCATATTATAAAATCTTTTTAATTCTTAAGTCAATAAATCAATTATTATCGGCCTTACGTTCTTTATCATTTTCATCAATCTCAACATGCTAAACAAATCATAGCATAGATAACACACTATCTAGCAATTAAGAGTCAAACCTTTATCACAGTGGAAAACAAAAACATGTGGTCACCACAACCAATTCTTTATTAATCTAGTTTAATACTTACTAGGATAATTTCACTGTCATTCAAAGGGCTAATATATGCTAACTTTACGATTACACATAAATAAAAGTGTGGGGGGCACTCCCATTTTGGGAGAATTCAACGGAAGAAAAAAAAATCTATCGGCATGTTTTTTTTGGTCGGCAACAACTACAACAAGGAGTCTTCTTCCTTTGGTGGGAAGCCGGCGGGATTGACACCAGCCGAAGCATTTGACAGCAGCTGGCAACATGGTTTTTCAAGGGTTGATGAACTACTCCATACCAACCTTGGACTGCATCATATATCTCCATCTATATAATGGGATTGAATACCATGTTTTGTAATGATCGAGAAAATTGTTGTAATCCCATTGTGTATCCTTTGATGTTCATCCAAAGAGTAATAAAAGCTTTGGCCCCCTTCTCCTGTGGATGTAGGAAACCCTTGCTGAACCACGTAAATCCCTCATGTTCTCTATTTTTCTTCTGTTTTTGTGCTTGTTATCATCGTCACGAACCTCCACTACCCTAACAAAGTGGTATCAGAGGGTTCGAGTACGAAATGACGAAGCGAAAACAACATTTTCCAACGGCTGTAAAATTAAAGTTACTTAGAATTTTTTTTGTGACCAAATCCATAAAGAGCATGATGAGATGATTCCAACAGCACAAACGGCGTAAAAAACAGAGCTGAAACAAAGAAGATAAAGCCAATAAAAGTTTCGGTCAAACAGTAGGTGCTACAACACCCCTATACCGGAGAATACGGCACTGTTCACACTGGCGGTGAATTTTCAGCGAGTTTTCCATTCACTGTTATGGTGATCCACGTCAGCGCCACATCATCGCTCGATCTAGATAGTTGAAATTGTTTTAGATATATGTCAATCAATCGGATTCTATTTTCATCGATCCAAGAGTCGATTCCAGCCATTTCGATCATTCCAGAAACATCTGTATAGTTAGTTTTTCAAAATTCATACTCCACAATGGATGAAAATACCAGTAATATGATTAAGCTTACTGTGTTTAATTATTCCATCTGGAAACCAAAAATAGAGGATCTTTTATATATTAAAGACTTGTGGAAACTAATAGTGGAGACCATTAAGCCCATTGCAGCGCAAGTGGAGAAAACATCAATAAGCGATAAACCCGATGAGAAGACGTCAGCTGGTACCCCTCCAGTGGATGCGAAGTGGGTCGTGCTCAACAGGAAGTGTGATGCCCAAATCAGATAGTGGATCGACAAGAGTATCTTCTAAAATTTTTCCAACAAACACAATGCTTTCGTTCTATGGCAAAAACTGGAAAAGATGTATGCGAGGATGACCACGCAAAACAAAGCAAACCTGATACCTCGTTTTATCAACTTGAAATTCAAATACAGGAACAACGTATCATAGAACATGAGCGAGTTTCAAGGTAATATTGATCAATTGAATTCTATGAAAATGATGATTGATGATGAGTTTCAGGCACCATTAATGTCGAGTTCTTTACCGAAGATGTGGGACACATTAGTTGTGTCAGTTGGCAATTCAACTCTGGATGAAACTCTCACCATGGAGATGGTGAAAGATATAACGTTGAATGAAGAGTCTAGAAAAAAAGATGGGGGACATACACCTAAATCAGAGGCTCTTGTCACTAAAATACAAGTAGAAATGGCAGGGAAGAAGCAGAGGTAGAGAACTCCATGACCAAAGTCTGTAAAGGAGAAAGCGATGAAAATATCGATCGAGATATTATGTGAAGTGTCACCACTATGTAAAGCCCAAAAACTTCATTCGGGAGTGTAGAAAGTTGAAAGCAGAGCAGAGGAATCAGGAAGGTAAGACCCAAAATTACGATGTTGCAGTTGTCAATGAAGAAATCGTTATTGTTTAGCAAAACAATCAGGTTAGTCTTGCAATCCAAGACTCGACATGGGTGATTGATTCTGGAACCTCCTATCATGTCACTACCAGAAGAGATTTATTCTCATCTTACTTTTCAGGGAGTTTCAGACATGTGAAGATGGAAATGACAATGCATCCAAAATTACTAGTATTGGTAATATTTTTATGGAAACTAAAATTGGATGCAGGTTACTATTGAAGGATGTGAGGCATGTTTCTGATATTCGCCTCAATCTGATATCCACTGGAATGCTTGATGATGAGGGATATGTTAGTTCCTTCGATGATGGAAAATGGAAGCTTACCAAATGTAACTTGGCAATTGCTAAAGGAAAGAAAGATACTTCTTTTTATCTCACAGATGTCAAACCATGTGGAGGAGAAGTAAATGCAACTAGAAAATATGTTCCTACAAAAGTTTGGTATAGGCGGCTCAGTCACATTAATGAGAGAGGAATCATAATACTCTCCAGGAAAGATCCCTTTCCAGGAATAAAAGGTACACATTTGGTATTTGTGTTGATTGCATAATGGGAAAACAACATAGAATATCATTTTGTGGTTATATACCATCCAAAAAAGAAAATGTTTTAGATTTTATTTACACTGATGTCTGCATGATGAGCACTAAGTCGATGGGAGGTGCTATTTATTTTTGTCACGACCCGTCCTCGGGGCCCGTGCCGTGACTACCCCAAGCCCGCCTTCCATAGGCCAGGGGCTGGCGACTAGCACCAAGGCGTAAATCCCAACAAAAGGGAAGGCATTGACTTTGAGAAGTAAATAAGCACCACAGAGTAAGTAAGCGGAAAAGTAAACAAGTAAGTAAAAACTATGACAAGATGTGCTGAAAGTAAAAGGGGTCGGAAATACAAGCCCAACTGTAAGGTACAACTGAAAGGGAAAAACAGCAACTGAAAAAGAAAAGCCGCAGCGTCGAGCCGTCCTCTGGAAGTCCCACCTGAAGGGTGGGTACAGATAGCCTCCACTGCTCCTCGGGTTCACCTGACCGCTCCGAGTACGTCCCGCCCAGTGGTCCACCTCCAGGTATCGTCCTGCTCCGCACGCCTCCACCACGATCAGCGCTGTCCGTCGTCTGCAACCAACACAACGAAGTGCGGGCAAAGCCCATGTAGGGGTGAGTATAAGCTACTCAGTAGGGACCCCGAGACCCCCGAAGGTCTCCCAAAATCCACAACGGATAAACCACAACGGAAAGATACAATCACGAAGTAACAACCGACACTACTTAGGTATATGCCCATACATATACCTAAGTCATCAATTCCCATTCGGCTCCAACATCCGAGCCCAAGCACAACCCAGTCCACACAGGAAAGCAAAACGTATACCCACACAGGATAGCTCAACACAATCCACAAAGGAGAGTAAAACAGTAAATCCACACAGGATAGCACAACACAATCCACAAAGGAGAGTAAAACAGTAAATCCACACAGGATAGTTCAACACAATCCACAAAGGAGAGTAACACAAGATTTAGCTCACACAGGTATACTTCTTCGGATGACGATAAAGATAATCACGGATCCATCTAAGTCGTCGGACCCACAAAGGATCGATAGGTACTAACCCCCGCAAAGACCCACACAGGATCGGGCCCACACAGGACCTGTAGGCGCTGGCTCACACAGAACCGCTGAGCGCTGACCCACACAGGATCAGACCCACACAGGATCGGGCCCACACAGGACATGTAGCACTGATCCACAAAGGATCGCTGAGTGATGTAGTCGTCGCAGTCCACTGAGGATATCTGCACAGTCGCCGTCGCAGTCCACTGAGGATCTCTGCACAGTCGTCGTTGGAGTCCACGGAGGATCCCTGCACGGTCGTCGTCAGAGTCGCAGCCAGCACTAGGGTTCCCGCACACAGCAAGCTCGTTCGGGAGGGTCCGCTCCACGAGCCGAGAGGCTGATACATCAACTGACACAAAGTCCGAAGTTGAGGTATCCAAAAGTTCTGTACCGTCAACAGGAACTCAACGTCGCAGACGGCGCGTCAATCGGACGCCCGGTCTGAGAGTTATTGGCTTTTTCGTCCCAGGGGCCCGGTTGGTTTTTAAGGCAAAACCAACCCGACCGTACTCCAACTGCGTCCAAACCTCGGGCGGAGTGAGCCAAAAGATCCATCTCACTTAGATAAAACCACCAAAGCTGATGGCACGTCAATCGGACGTCCGTAGCTCAAGATATGAGCGTTTCCGCTCCGAGAGCCCGGTTGGTTTCGTGTACGAACCAACCCGGCCGAACCCAAAGTATTCCGAAACCTTGAGTGTGATATACCAAAACGACCGTCTCAATCCAAGGATCGCATTTCCGCTGACGGCGCATCGTTCGGAGGCCCATATCTCAAGTTACGGGCAAAAGACCGAAAATGGTCCGAAGACAGGGGGTCCGGGCCCGGGCCGACCCGGCCCGACCCCCCCTGGGTTGGCCGAACCGGGTCGACCCGAACCGGTCCAACCCGGCCGGACCCGGTCCGGCCCGGCCAGGGCGCGGCCCGGCCGGTCGGACAGGCCTGGCTCGGCTCGGCCGCGCGGCCGAGCAGCTGGACGCCGCGGGGCGTTGTCCCCGCGGTTTGGAGGCGTCGCGGCCCCGCGTGGGGCCGCGTTGATTGAACGGACGTGGATTCTGCCGCGTCCCGTGCGGGCGAGCTGGACCCGTGCGGCCGCGGGTCTTCTGGTCGCCGCCGCCGCGGCTGAAGCCGCGGCGCGCCGGGGCGCCGCCGCCTCCGGCCGCTTCCACGGGCCACCGGAGTTTCTCCGGTGGTCCGTTTTCCTTCCCATCTGCGTCGTTGCTCCTCCCGGGACCTGTTCTTCACTGCGGAAACAAAAAATCGCCCTTGCGTCATGTTTTTCCGTCGCCCGCCAAATCCGCACAACCACGAAGAACGGCGGAGGGTTGTCGGCCGTGTTCGTTTGGCCCGCACCCTCCGCGTTAGATGGAAACAACGGGAGAAAATATATTCAACACATGAATCAATAATTTTAATAAATTAAAATTGTTCATATGAATCCAGTTCTTTAAATTTTAAAGAAACGTTCACAGGAATAAAATACAAATGGGGTATTTCCAAAATAAAACCCTACCTCGTCAAATCGTCGCACGCGTTCTTCGCGAAATTGTTCGTCGCGGAAGGAGGGGATCGTCGCGTCGTCGCGGAAGGGCGTCGCGTCGTCGCAGAAGGGCGTCGCGTCGTCGTGGAATCCGGCGTTGCGTCGACGAACTCAACGGACCAAGAAATAACAGATTTAATTATAAATAATTAAATCCGTGTTTGTTAAAAACCAAAAAGGAGATTTAAAAAAAACCTGAGATCTCTTACCACAAGCAGTTGGAGATCGGAGATCGGGGCGGGGAATAACGTCTTGGATGAAGCGTCTTCAAACTCCGAGGGTGACGGTGCTCTTCGCGTTCTTCGCGTTCTTCGTGAAGGAGGATGAAGGCTCAAGAATTCTGTCAAGGCCTCTCAACGTGCAATCCTCAAAATGTCGTGTTGGTCTTATTTTATTATTACGCCAACAAACAAAAAAGAGGTAAGTAACGACCCATTAATTCGTAAAATTAATTCAACGAAAGAAACTGCCCATTTAATTCACGAATAAAACCGCCCAATTAAATGGTGAGTTAAGAATTTAAGAAAATGCGTCAGTTGACTTTCATAATGACGGGTTTTCGCGGGTGCGTTACTTAGCGGAAAAGAAACGGCGGGGCTCGTGCGGGCCCCACCTCACAAATATCCTACCAAGAGGGTAGGATATTTTTTGATAGTACCATATCCATTTCAACTCAGTTTAAGTGGCTTTCAAGTGGCTTCAAGTGGCTTAAGTGAAATAAAATAAAGTTTGTCGAACAATTTATTTTATTTCTTAACTTTAAGCCCAAAAATTAAAAACCACACCCGAGCAAACGCAACTCCGAAAGAGGCGTTTCTAAGAAAATATCGGCGCTGCGATTCCATCGGTGCCCTCGGAATTCGATTCTGGGCACCGGTTCAAAAGTTAGAAAAACCCGCTCGTCCGTCCACTGAACGTACCCGAGCCAAACTTCAGAAAATGATTTCGGGCACACCGGGCCTCGGAATCATGTGTCGTCATAAACTGCGTTCTTGAAAAATTTAGAAAAAAAATTCCTTAAAATTTACGGGTCTTTACATTACTCCCACCTCAGGGCTTTACGTCCCCGTAAAGATACATCATAAACTAGGGGAACAAATGTGGGTACTGAGCACGCATCTGAGCCTCCCGCTCCCAAGTGCTCTCCTGGATGCGCACAAGAGGAATCGATCACCCACGTAGGACTCACTCCTGTCGATCCTCTATCTCCACCGGGACCTCTGTAAAAGTCGCCCCATCATCCACGTCTAGCTCCCCATGGTCAATGATGTGTGTCAGGTCGTGCACGTATCTCCTCAGCTGAGATACGTGGAAGACGTCGTGCACCCGGTGCAACTGGGGTGGTAGAGTCAGGCGATAAGCCACCTCGCCAATCCTGCTGAGGACCTGGAATGGTCCAATGAAGCGTGGAGACAACTTGCCGCCTCAGCCAAATCTCCGCAAACCACGTCGAGGTGAGACACGCAAGAAGACATGGTCGCCATCCTCGAACTCTAGTGGCCTCCGCCTCCTGTCAGCATATGGCTTCTTCCGGCTCTGAGTTGTCCTCATCCGCTCCTGGATGACCTGGACCTTCTCTGTTGTGGCCCGGACCATCTATGATCCCACAAGTGATGACTCCCCAGGGTCTGTCCAGCACAAAGGAGATCTTCAAGGTCTGCCGTATAACGCCTCGTATGGTGTCATCACGATGGTGGAGTGGTAGTTGTTGTTGTACGCGAACTCCACCAAGGGTAGGTGATCCTCCCAGCTACGACCAAAGTCGAGGACACATGCGCGGAGCATGTCCTCGAGAGTCTGAATGGTCCTCTCCATCTGACCATCCGTCTGAGGGTGAAAGGCGGTGCTTAGATGTAGTCGCGTCCCGAACGCCTCCTGCAACCCCTTCCAGAGCCGGGAAGTAAAACGAGCGTCCCGATCGGAGACGATAGACGATGGAACACCATGAAGCCGTACAATCTCCTGAACGTAGAGACGCCCCAAGCTCTCCACTGAGCCCTGCTCTCTGATTGGTAAGAAGTGTGCCGACTTGGTGAGTCGGTCAACAATCACCCAAATGGAGTCGTGGCCTCTGGAAGTGCGTGGAAGTCCAGTCACGAAGTCCATAGATATCCCATCCCACTTCCACTCCAAGACCTCCAAGGGTTGTACCAAGCCTGCTGGTACCTGGTGCTCTGCCTTCACCTACTGGCAGGTGAGGCATCGAGAAACGAACCCTGCCACATCCTTCTTTATGCCCGGCCACCAGTGCTGTCGTCTGAGATCCTGGTACATCTTCGCCACTCCAGGATGTACCGCCAAAGGAGAAGTGTGAAACTCTCTCATCACCTCCTCTCGTAAAGCGACTAGTACCAAGGTACGTCCTCTGAAAAGGACGTTGTGCTCTGCTCCAAGGGAGAAACCATCAGGTGCATGTCCCGAGGATATCTGTGCACGCCGCGTCTCACAGTCAGCGTCCTCACGTTGTGCCTCTCTGACCCGCTGCAGTAGTGGAGGGGTGACTGTGAGAGACTGAAGGAAGGCTGCTCCATCTCTATCCACGAAGGATATCTGCAAAGCAGCTAGCTGCTCTGTCGCCTCCTCAAGTAGCTGGATACCCGTACTCCTGCTGAGGGCATCGGCTACCACGTTCCCCTTCCCAGTAGTATAGACTATCTCAAATTCATAGTCCTGGAGGAACTCGAGCCATCACCTCTGTCTCAGGTTCAGGTCCTTCTACGAGAAGATGTACCTGAGACTCTGGTGGTCAGAAAAGACTGTAAAGCGCTCGCCCATCAGATAGTGCCTCCAAGTCTTCAGAGCGAAGACCACTGCTGCTAACTCCAGGTCATGGGTAGCGTAGTTCTTCTCATGCGGCCTCAACTGACGTGATCCATAGGCAATCACGGCCCGCTCCTGCATCAGGACACACCCAAGTCTGGTCCCTGATGCATCGCAGTAGACTACGTATCCAACTCCCTCCTCAGGCAACCTCAAGATAGGTGCGCTGGTCAATCTCTGTCTCAGCTCCTGAAAGCTCTGCTGACATCTGTCTGACCACACAAAGGGTTTCCCCTTCTTTGTCAAAGCTGAGAGTGGCGTCGCAACTCTGGAGAAGTCCGACACAAATCTCCGATAGTATCCGTCTAGACCCAAGAAACTCTGCACCTCTGTCACGCTCCTGGGTGGCTCCCAAGCTAGCACTGCCTCGATCTTCGCGGGATCCACAGCAACTCCCGCCTCAGAAATGACGTGCCCCAAGAAGTGGACCTCACGTAACCAGAACTGGCACTTCGAGAGCTTTCCATAAATCTGGTGCTCTCGGAGTGTGTCTAGTACAACCCGCAAGTGGTAGGCGTGCTCCTCCTCGGTGGTCGAGTACACCAAAATGTCGTCGATGAAGACCACGACAAATCGATCGAGGTATGGCTGGAAGATCCTGTTAATGAGGTTCATGAACACTGCTGGAGCGTTGGTTACGCCGAAAGGCATAACCAAGAACTCATAGTGGCCATACCAACACCTGAAGGCCGTCTTCTGTACATCCTCGTCTCGAACTCTGAGCTGATGATAGCCTGACCTGAGGTCTATCTTTGAGAACCACCGTGCTCCCTTGAGCTGATCGAAGAGGTCATCAATCCTCGGTAACGGATACTTGTTCCTCACTATCACCTGGTTCAGGCGACGATAGTCGACACACAGTCACAAGCTCCCGTCTGCCTTCTTGGTGAACAATGTCGGGGAAGCCCAGGGTGAAACACTGGGTCGGATGAACCCCTTGCCCTGAAAGTCCTCCAACTGTACCCGCATCTCTCGAAGCTCAGCATGGGCCATCCGATATGCTGGAGTGGATATCGGGGCTATCCCGGGGTACAGATCAATGTAAAAGTCTACCTCTCTGCGAAGAGGTAGCCCTGGAACGTCATCGGGAAAGACATCTGCGTACTGATCCACCACTGCAGGAAAACCAGGACTCTGCACGTCAACTGCTCCAAGGATGAGGCTAGCCAACTGATGAGTGATGGGTTGTCCTCTCCTCTGTGTGAGTCCATCCTATGCTGCTAAGGCTCCCTTCTCGCCGGTGAAGGTGAACATGCTCTCGTCGGTGCACACACATCGCACCTTGCGCCTAAAACAGTCAATCTGAGCATGAACTGTAGATAACCAATCCATGCCCAAGATGACGTCATAAGGCCTCGACGCCGCTACAAGAAGATCCCAACCGAAGCTCTCGCCTCCTAGAGTAAGCTCACACTGCCGGCACCAGTGCGTAATGGTCGAGTCTGCTCCCGTAGGGGTGTCTAGCCGTAAGGATCGAGCCAACGGCTCTGTCGGAATCTCCGAGCTCCGAAAAAGGGCAATGGCTATGAAAGAGTGACTCGCTCCTGTGTCTATAAGAACTGCAGCAAGGGTGAAATAGACACAGATCGTACCTCGAATCATCTCTAGCGCGCCGTGGTCGTAGGCCTCCGCTGCCTGGAGTTGTGCCTGTCTCTGCCCGCCAGCTCCCTGTGGTCGGGGCGGGCCTCCTGGTGGTGGTGGTGGCAGAGCCTCAAAGCGTCGCCCACCACCTACTGCTCGGCCAGCTCCTCTGCCTCGTCCGCCTCCTCCTTGCGGACCACCACGGTCGACCCTCTGCCTCTGCCTGGGTGGCCCCTCCACCGTCTGCTGCTCCTCGGCACGGCGGGTCGGGCAGTCACGAACCATGTGGCCCTGCCCGTCGTATGCGTAGCACTACCTGCCTCTCGGAAGACTGGCTCCGCGCTATGTGCCTCGCACTGCTGATCTAGTGTCCTGAGGTCGTCTACAAGAGGGTCTGGTCTTCCTGGAACCCTGAGTCATCCGCCGGCTACCTGCTGCCGAAGACTCCGCTACCTGCCGCCCTACGGTAGGTCTCACTGTGGACTCAGCCAGAAAGATCTCGATCAGAAGGGCTCACTCCAGTACTCCTGCCTGGGTCGGGATGCTAAGGGAGATCAGTGATGCCCTGATCTCGTGTCTCAATCCCTGCTCGAAGGTCCGAGCCCGGAAGAAGGGGTCCCGTACCATGTTGGTCGAGTAGCGAGAAAGATCGGTGAACCTCGTCGCGTACTGGGCGACCGTCAAGCTGTTCTGCCGCAGCTGAAGAAGCTCCTGAATGCGCACCGCACGGAGGGTGGTCGGGACGAACTCTGAGCAGAAAAGGCTCTCGAAGTCCGTCCAGATGAGAGAGGCCTCATCGTGCACCTAGAGCATCAAGCTCCACCATCGTCCTGTTGCTGCGTGCAGTAGGCTTGCCGCAAGGATCACCATGAGGTCTGTTGGTGTCCTCACTAGCCTGAAAACTCGAACGACCGCCTCCAGCCAGTCCTCGGCTGCCTGGGGGTCCGTCTCCCCACGGAACCTGGGTGGTCACTGGCGCTGGAACTCGTGCAGAGCTCCGAGGCGTCGTGCATCGTCAGTAGTCGGTGATGGAAGCATCGGGGGCTCGGTGGGTAAAGGTACCGCCGGTGCCTCTGCTGTCAACGGGCCCTGTACCGAGGCCTCGTCGCTCGGCGGGCTGTCGTCACACTCTACTCTCGGAACCCTAGCTGGATGCTGTCGTTGGGCCATCCTGAAAAGGAAACAAGTGCGCCACGGTCAGAACAGTATACTTGGTGAGCTAACACAAGTAATCACAAAGAAAACTTGAAACACACATGCAATCAATGTTTTCGTGCATTAAGTCGGAAATTAGAAGTCAGGGTCCTGGTGTACGGATACGTCGGCCGCCGCACCAACACTGGACTCCCTGGACTGATAACCACACTCAATACGCTAAACACTATTGCTTCACATAGAATAAAGATCTGAGTCTGCGGTAGAACCGACCACCTTTGATACCAATTTGTCACGACCCGTCCTCGGGGCCCATGCCGTGACTACCCCAAGACCGCCTTCCATAGGCCAGGGGATGGCGACTAGCACCAAGGCGTAAATCCCAACAAAAGGGAAGGCATTGCCTTTGAGAAGTAAACAAGCACCATAAAGTAAGAAAGCAGAAAAGTAAACAGTAAGTAAAAACTGTGACAAGCTGTGCTGAAAGTAAAAGGGGCTGGAAATACAAGCCCAACTGTAAGGTACAACTGAAAGGGAAAAACAACAACTGAAAAGAAAAGCTACAGCGTCGAGTCGTCCTCTGGAAGTCCCACCTGAAGGGTGGGTACAGATATCCTCCACTACTCCTCGAGTTCACCTGACCGCTCCGAGTACATCCCGCCCAGTGGTCCACCTCCAGGTACCGTCCTGCTCTGCACGCCTCCACCACGATCAGCGTTGTCCGTCGTCTGCAACCAACACAACAAAGTGCGGGAAAAGCCCGTGCAGGGGTGAGTATAAGATACTCAGTAGGGACCCCGAGACCCCCGAAGGTCTCCCGAAATCCACAAAGGATAAACCACAACAGAAAGATACAATCACGAAGTAACAACCGACACTGCTTAGGTATATGCCCATACATATACCTAAGTCATCAATTCCCGTTCGGCTCCAACATCCGAGCCCAAGCACAACCCAGTCCACACAGAAAAGCAAAACGTATACCCACACAGGATAGCTCAACACAATCCACAAAGGAGAGTAAAACAGTAAATCCACACCGGATAGCACAACACAATCCACAAAGGAGAGTAAAATAGTAAATCCACACAGGATAGTTCAACACAATCCACAAAGGAGAGTAACACAAGATTCAGCTCACACAGGTATACTTCTTCGGATGATGATAAAGATGATCACTGATCCATCTAAGTCATCGGACCCACAAAGGATCGATAGGTACTAACCCCCGCAAAGACCCACACAGGATCGGGCCCACACAGGACCTGTAGGCGCTGGCTCACACAGAACCGCTGAGCGCTAACCCACACAGGATCGGACCCACACAGGATCGGGCCCACACAGGACCTGTAGCACTGATCCACAAAGGATCGCTGAGTGCTGTAGTCGTCGCAGTCCACTGAGGATCTCTGCACGGTCTTCGTCGCAGTCCACTGAGGATCTCTGCACGGTCGTCGTCGGAGTCCACGGAGGATCCCTGCACGGTCGTCGTCGGAGTCGCAGCCAGCACTAGGGTTCCCGCACACAGCAAGCTCGTTCGGGAGGGTCTGCTCCACGAGCCAAGAGGCTGATACATCAACTGAAACAAAGTCCAAAGTTAAGGTATCCAAAAGTTCCGTACCGTCAACAGGAACTCAACGTCGCAGACGGCGCGTCAATCGGACGCCCGGTCTGAGAGTTATTGGCTTTTTCGTCCCAGGGGCCTGGTTGGTTTTTAAGGAAAAACCAATCCGACCGTACTCCACCTGCGTCCAAACCTCGGGCGGAGTGAGCCAAAAGATCCGTCTCACTTAGAGAAAACCACCAAAGCTGACGGCACGTCAATCGGACGTCCGTAGCTCAAGATATGAGCGTTTCTGCTCCGAGGGCCCGGTTGGTTTCGTGTACGAACCAACCCGGCCGAACCCAAAGAATTCCGAAACCTTGAGTGCGATATACCGAAACGACCGTCTCGATCCAAGGATCGCGTTTCCGCTGACGGCGCGTCGTTCAGAGGCCCGTAGCTCAAGTTACAGGTAAAAGACCGAAAATGGTCCGAAGACGGGGGGTCCGGGCCCAGGCCGACCCGGCCCGACCCCCCCTGGGTTGGCCGAACCGGGTCGACCCGACCCGGTCCAACCCGGTCGGACCCGGTCCGGACCGTCCTGGCTCGGCTCGGCCGAGCGGCCGAGCAGCTGGACGCCGCGGGGCGCCGCCCCCGCGGTTTGGAGGGGTCGCGACCCCGCGTGGGGCAGCGTTGATTGAACGGACGCGGCTTCTGCCGCGTCCCGTGTGGGCGAGCTGGACCCGCGCGGCCGCGGGTTCGCTGGCCGGCGCCACCGCGGCGGTCCCGTCCGGCGGCGCGCCGGCAGCTTCCGCGGGCCACCGGAGTTGCTTCGGTGGTCCGTTTTCCTTCCCGTCTGCGCCGTTGCTCCTCCCGGGACCCGTTCTTCACTACGGAAACAACAAATCGCCCTTGCGTCACGTTTTGCCGTCGCCCGCCAAATCCGCACAACCACAAATAACGGAGGAGGGTTGTCGGCCGTGTTTGTTTGGCCCGCACCCTCCGCGTTAGATAGAAACAATGGGAGAGAATATATTCAACACATGAATCAACAATTTTAATAAATCAAAATTGTTCATATGAATCCGGTTCTTTAAATTTTAAAGAAACGTTCACGGGAATTAAATACAAATGGGGTATTTCCAAAATAAAACCCTACCTCGTCAAGTCGTCGCACGTTTTCTTCGCGGAATTGTTCGTCGCGGAAGGAGGGGATCGTCGCGTCGTCGCAGAAGGGCGTCGCGTCGTCACGGAAGGGCGTCGCGTCGTCGCGGAATCCAGCGTTGCGTCGACGAACTCAACGGACCAAGAAACAAAAGATTTAATTATAAATAATTAAATCCGTGTTTGTTAAAAACCACAAAGGAGATTTAAAAAAAAACCCGAGATCTCTTACCTCAAGCAGTTGGAGATCGGAGATCGGGGCGGGGAAGAACGTCTCGGATGAAGCGTCGTCAAACTCCGAGGGTGACGGCGCTCTTCGCGTTCTTCGCGTTCTTCGCGTTCTTCACGAAGGAGGATGAAGGCTCAAGAATTCTGTCAAGGCCTCTCAACGTGCAATCCTCCAAATGTCGTGTTGGTCTTATTTTATTATTACGCCAACAAACGAAAAGGAGGTAAGTAACGACCCATTAATTCGTAGAATTAATTCAACGAAAGAAACTGCCCATTTAATTCACGAATAAAACTGCCCAATTAAATGGTGCGTTAAGAATTTAAGAAAACGCGTCAGTTGACTTTCATAATGACGGGTTTTCACGGGTGCGTTACTTAGCGGAAAAGAAACGGCGGGGCTCGTGCGGGCCCCACCTCACAAATATCCTACCAAGAGGGTAGGATATTTTTGGATAGTATCATATCCGTTTCAACTCAGTTTAAGTGGCTTTCAAGTGGCTTCAAGTGGCTTAAGTGAAATAAAATAAAGTTTATCGAACAATTTATTTTATTTCTTAACTTTAAGCCCAAAAATTAAAAACCACACCCGAGCAAACGCAACTCCGGAAGAGGCGTTTCTAAGCAAATACCGGCGCTGCAATTCCATCGGTGCCCTCGGAATTCGATTCCGGGCACCGGTTCAAAAGTTAAAAAAACTCGTTCGTCCGTCCACTGAACGTACCCGAGCCAAACTTCGAAAAATGATTCCGGGCACACCGGGCCTCGGAATCAGGTGCCGTCAGAAACTGCGTTCTTGCAAAATTTAGAAGAAGAAAAATTTCCTTGAAATTTACGGGTCTTTACAATTTTGTTACCTTAATAGATGATAATTCTAGAAAAGTTTGGTCCCTTTCTTTGAAAACTAAAGATCAAGTGTGGGATGTTTTCAAGCAGTTTCATGTGAAGGTGGAAAGAGAAATAGGTAGATGGTTAAAGTGTGTACGAGCAGACAATGGAGGAGAGTATCATGGTCTGTTTGAGGAGTACTATAGGAGTTTGGACATTAGGCTGGAAAAATCAGTACCGAAGATGTCTCAGCATAACGATCTTGCTGAGAGGATGAATAGAACAATTTGTGAGAGAATCAGATGTATGCTCTCAAATGCAAAGCTTCCAAACACCTTCTAAGGGGAGGCAATGATGACCGCAGTTGATCTTATCAACCTTTCTCCATCAGTTCCACTAAACTATGATGTTTTAGAAAGGGTTTGGATAGGTAAATATGTTTCATACAAACACTTGAGAGTATATGGATGTAGGGTATTTGTTCACATCCCGAAAGATGAGTGAGCGAAGCTGGATGGAAAAGGGAAGAAGTGTATCTTTTTGGGATATGCTCATGAGGAGTTTGGATACTGAATCTGGGATCCTATCTGTAACAGCCCAAGATTTTATGAAAAATACTCTTTTTAATTTCACTAATGTCTTGTGTTGTACGCTACACCAAAAGGAGCTTTCACAACACACATCCTTGACTTGCTTGGCTTGCTTTACACGCAATCGCGACCTTCCTTGATAGCTTGCATCGTACGCAATACCGAGTTTCACTAAACAACAATATGCTATTAAAACTAGCCGTTATGAATAGTAATAACCACTTTTTGAAATTTTATAAATTTTATTTTTCAAAATGGACTTCATTTTTGGACTCAGAATATCGAAATTAGCCTAGGGTGAAATTTTGGTATTTTTCTGAAAACTTTCAATTTTTGATGAATAGTGAAACCACTAAGTGGTAGGTTAAAAACTGAATTTTGCATAAAACTTAATTTTACCGCTTCTGTGAATGGAATTTCAAAAATCCGACAGACATGGTTGATATCAGTAAGTAAAATGTGGTTCAATGAGATAAAAATAATTTTTTGGTGAATAGTAACTTTTTACTTTTTTTACCGCGGTTAATAGTAAATAGGGTAACTAAGGGTAAATATGATATTAATATTACCCTAACACATGTCCTAATTCTATTGGACAAGTGTAATTCGACCAAAAACAAACTTAGGAATAAAATATGACCATTTAGGCCCACTTGGATTAGATTAGGACATTTATTATTAATTTATTTAAAGAAGGGTTAAAATAGTTAAAATCAAAGTTTAATAAGTAAATCATTTTTAATATGGGGTTATACATAAGATAAATTCGACTATAAATATTCATTAGAAATATAAAAAGATTTCCTACATAATGATATTTTATTTATAATTTTTAGACCTTAAATAAATTAATTTATTTATGACACAACGATGATGCAGTAATTACCCTTTTAAGGAAATATTAACATAATTGATGTTATAAATGCTCAAATGAATGTAATTTGAGACTTTTTATGAATTCCACTAATTTTCTAGGTTACTATGATATATTAGTGTTGATTTAATCAATTTGGTTCGAACATATAATTCTGTTATGACTTTCAAAAAAAATCATATATCAAATAGTGTCAAAATTGACACAAAATAGTTTTTAAATCAAATATTATATTATTAATTGTTATTTTATTCCTAAAAATCTAAGGTTTGGCCAAATGACTTAGATAAGGATATATGTATTAATAATATACAATTTGGGGTTCGTTTGGCATGTTATAGTAAGTGTATTAACCATATAGTGAAAGAAAACAAAAAGACACGGTAAAAGTTAAATTATTTAACTTAGAGTTAAATCTAATTGATAAGGTTAAAATAATACCCTAAACTTGTCTAAATCCTATTGGTTGATAGTATTTCTACCCATCCCCACTTTAGCTTCGAAATAAGACCCTTTGGAACCATTATAAACCGATTTTGACATTAATATAAAATAATATTTTGAGGTATTCCTAAGGTGCCCCTCTCCTCCCTTATAAAAGGACTCCTCCTTCCCCTCCTCCTCACACCAATTTGAGCACTCAAGCTCGTCCAACCCCTGCCAAAATCTCTTCTCCACTTCCCTAGAAACATCCTAGAGGTTCTGGTCTTCCTCAAAGACCAATTTTAGTGCCCTAAGAGGAGGTCTCAAAGAGGCGCTTCAAAGAAGAGGTAATTACCGTTACCAATTCTTTCATCTTTATTTCTTCTTCCACTTCTTCTTCTTAGGTTGTTTCATTATGAAGTAATAACATCAGTATCACTCATATACTGATATGTTATTATAAGTATGAAACAACCCTATTTCACCATCTATCCATCCTACGGAAAAAGAAATCACAACGCATGCGTACGTACGGAATACCGTCTCCACGCCGTGGTGTAATCTATTTTCCACCACCACCTTACATGGATGGGTATAATGGTGTAAAGAATAACTATACATAGTTATTACAACATCATATTGATTCTGATATATTGTATAATCCACTCCAATTCAATTCAATATTTATGGAAATGATATCATCGCTCGTGCGTACGTACGGACTACCGTCTCCACGACGCGATGAGATTCATTCTCCATGTTAACCATTTAAGAATGATTATAAAGTATATATAAGAAATAATAATGAAATATATGACATTATAAAGCTACTGGATTTATGTATATATATATATATATGTATGTCATCTACTTACTTCCATTCAAGACAATAAGGAAAGGAAAACAACGTTCATGCGTACGTACGGACTACCGTCTCCATGAACGGTGTTTTTCATTTCATTTATCTATCTATTATATATATATATATATAATGAATATATATGATATATAAATCATATTTTATATTCTTGAAGTAAGTAAATCATGATATAAGTAATAATAATGTCAAGAACAACAAGTCAAAACACCTACGATAAATGAAACGATTTTACCCAAAACGCTTCTTTAACATGGAATTTACAAAAGAACGGGTAATATAATGTCATAAGTGAACCATATATGATATCATAACAATGAATATGATTCTGTAATAAGTCAATGACATTATTTAAATCATTATACAGGAGGTTCGGACACATACAAAGCAAATCGGACCTAAGGTAAGGGAAATATCGCAATATCATTTTTATCCGAGATTGTTTATACTTTAGTATTTACTGGGGTGTATTTTATCATCCAAATCCATATTTCCTCAATATGTAATATTATTTCCATCCACCTATAATTGTTTAAATCCAATTTTACCCTTCGGTGAGTTTTTAGTAAAAGATATGAAAGGAATCTTTTGTCGTTTTTCGTACGACGTACTTTTTTGACTTTTCCGACAAAGGTACGAGAAGAATGTTTTTTTTAACTTATACGACATGAATGGATTTTTAAAACATTGTTTCCAAGAAGCTTCCTTTACAAGTTTTCAAGTTTATTTGTAATCAACTTCTTTTATTTTAAAGACGTATGACATGTTATGAAAGGAAAAATGTTTTTGAAGAAGAAAGGATATTTTCCTCAAGAATGGAGTTCAAATGTTTTATCAAAATTATTTTCCATCTAAGATAATATAGGGTTCTGTTTTTATCCCTATTATTACATTGATTTGATTATGTTGTGAGGGAATTATTTTTATGAAGTCATTTACCTAATATGGTTTGTTTTATGATGTCATGATGTTTCAAGAATCCCATTTTTATTACATGTGTTATGCGATGATGTATGATTTATGATTATGTGGCACATATAATAAAGGATTCATTATAAGATGGGTGGGACCTATATCTCCCTCCAATGCATTGGGTAAAGATTTTATATCTCATGATATAGACAGGGCTGGAACGGTAGGTTATACCGGTTCAGTGAAACAGGACTGAAACGGGGGTTACTCGATTCAGAAAGGGACTTTGTCCACTAAGATAGTCTTGGCAATGAGTCTTTACTAACAAGAAATGATTCTCTATGATTATGTGTGTATTCCACAAAGTTTCATGTTTTAAGTTATGATTATTGTGATTACATTTCACTGCCATGATTTATCCCATGTTATGAAATTATGCTCTCTTTTGCTGGTTAAGATTTCCAAAATGTTATGTTCTTATGAATACGATGTGATTGATATTTCTTTTGTTTACCCTTACTGAGAATTTGAGCTCACCCTTTTATGTTTTCTTTTCCCCAGGATATAAAGAAAGTTTTTAGGTAAAAAAAAAGGAAGATCTTTATAGGAGATGTTGAAGATCTTTCACCACGATTAGAAGATTACGTTCCGAGTTTCCAAAGACACTAAACTATTACGATCCTTGTGTGTGTTTTTTGTTATGTACTAAGTATTCCGCAAAAGTAATGTAATGTTCATGTACGTCAAGCTTCGGGTCTCTACAGTTGGTATCAGAGGAAAGGTTTAGTCAACCTTTGGAAACTAGGATGCGAGAACTTTAGTGAGATCCCTAGAGATATTTCTAAGGTATGTCTAGGGATGTCCCTAAGGTTAAGTATACGTATAGGTTATAGTACTAGAACTACGCTAACGATCATAGAATTAAACCTAAGATGTTAGATATTGAAGGTACTCCCCCTTTATTATGTTGTTTTCCTTAGCATGATTTTTGCCTCTCACACTATTCTTTTTGGGTTTTAGACGATGGCTGGAACCCGAAGGAACCGTGTTGATCAATGCAATGGACAATGAAATGATTGTCCTCCTGAACAAACAAATGTTATGGGAGATGGAGTGCAAAATCTTATTTTTATACTTACACAAGCTATGAATCATTCTGGACTTCCAAATGAGCAGAGAAGGGAACAATATTCTATTGAGTCCTTCATGAGGCAACGCCCGCCTTCTTTCAGTGGGTCTTCTGATCCACTTGTTGCTGAACAATGGATCAGTACCACTGAAAATATATTTTCAGTTCTTCAATGTTCTGAACATGATAAAGTCATCTTAGCAGTATATCGTTTGGAAGGTGAAGTTGATCAATGGTGGAATCTTATCAAGAATACAAGGCAAAGAGATGAAATTGAGTCCATGGAATGGGACGAGTTCAAGAACTTATTTTTCAACAAGTACTTCCCTCGTATTCTTCGAACAAAGATGGAGAAGGAGTTTCTTGAACTAAAGCAAAAGGATGATGAATCTGTTGGTATATACGAAGCGAATTTTACAAGACTTGCAAGGTATACATCTGGCATTATCATCCAACCTGAAAGTAAAGTTGATCGATTTTTCAGTGGCTTAAAACCAAGTCTTCGAAGGGCATTAGCTATAAGAGACTTCAGTAGCTATGAAGAAATTGTGCGTTGTGCTATTAAGGTAGAAATGGAAATTGGTGTTACATATCCATCTCATGGTTTTGACAAGAAACGAAAGATGGATTTCAAGGAGAAATCTCAGAATAATGGTGAAAAGAAGATGAATGTTTCCTTATGCACAAAGTGTGGAAAGAAGCATGGTGTAGATTGTCTTAAAGGGACTAGAAAATGTTTTAAGTGTGGAAAAGAAGGTCATCGAGCAGCTGAGTGTCGAAGTAATGGAAAAAGGGTTTCTAATGATGTGAATAAAGCAAACACTGCAGAGAACGCACCACCAACACTTCAATGCTTCAAGTGCAAGGAAATGGGGCATTATGCTAATAAATGCCCTAATCCAAAGGTTAGTGATGATCAACATGAGCAACCACTGAAGGCAAAGGACAAAGGGAAGTCACATGCGATCACTATTGGCAATGTTGAATATGACAACGATGTGGTGGAATGATTAAGTGTTTATGTAATGGGATTCCAAAATAATGTTGTATCATTGAGTATTGCAATATTTATTGATGTGGTATTCAAAGTGATTGAGATATTTTTTGGAAATAAGATGATATGCGCATAATGAAGGGAAAACGAGAAAATGAAATGTTTAATAGTATTCATGAGCTCATGATTGATATAAGGACTAAGTGATATCATGGTTTGAGTATATAGAATTTTGAGGATTTTGGTATGTGGAAAGTGTTAACGTTTAACTGCATTCATGTTTTCACTAAGGTTCAATAGGTATTCAAGAGAATACATGATTAAGGACTTTGAATGTTTAGAATGTGACCAACAAGACATATCTTATGATATATGGGGATCAACGATGGTATTAAATCTCTGGTAATTGTTTTCACTATATTATGAGAGTGGACTGCAGTATTATGGGTAAGCCTAAAGATTGAAATGGATTATGTTGGACATAAGTGAGTATTGTTTAAGGATAGAAGTTTTTCGATATTATTGATGGGATGTTATAGTAATGTAGTTTTAGAAAAAGGACAACCTGCAGGACGGGCGATAGCCCATCGCTTCGGACAAGGTTGTGGGAATCGAACCCACAACCGAAATGCGACTGACCTTTATCGCCTACCACAGGCCTATAGGAAGTCCCTGTTTAGTAGAAACTAGTTTTATTATATTGAGCAGTATGATATATGAAGTATAAGTCCATTTTAGGAACCATATATGATTAATCTCACTATAGATCGACTTATGTATATAATTTTTGCTAACCTTTTGTTTGAGACAGATGGAATGACCCGTCATTCTATCACATGATCTGCTAACACTTCACGAATAACAAATTCAACTTCATTTATTTAAGAGATGAAGTGGAAATTGTTCAAGGCACGAACAACAGTAAGATTGTACCAAAATAAAGTAAGTATTTATTCTAATTCAAATTCTTCAACTTTAGGGAAACGATCTTGAAAACCAAAAATGTTGTCCTAGTGATCTTATATCTGATGAATCAGATGGTACCTTAGATCGTCACAAATTTATGGCTTTGTGATTGTTGGCTTTTCCATAGCCATGTTCTCTACCACTCCCCATCAGAACATGATGGTTAGATTTCTCTTTCATGTCCATATTTTCACCTATGTGGAAACCCAGTGATTAGTTTATTTGGGTAACCGTTAAGTTTCATACTTTTGTTTTTAAATATTGGTTTTGGTTTTCCTTTTTACGATGTGAGTTTCTAGTAAAGAAACTTTTGAATAGTAAACCATTTATAACCCCGACGAATTTCGAGGGCGAAATTCATTTTAAGGGGGGTAGAATGTAACAGCCCAAGATTTTATGAAAAATACTCTTTTTAATTTCACTAATGTCTTGTGTTGTACGCTACACCAAAAGGAGCTTTCACAACACACATCCTTGACTTGCTTGGCTTGCTTTACACGCAATCGCGACCTTCCTCGATAGCTTGCGTCGTACGCAATACCGAGTTTCACTAAACAACAATATGCTATTAAAACTAGCCGTTATGAATAGTAATAACCACTTTTTGAAATTTTATAAATTTTATTTTTCAAAATGGACTTCATTTTTGGACTCAGAATATCGAAATTAGCCTAGGGTGAAATTTTGGTATTTTTCTGAAAACTTTCAATTTTTGATGAATAGTGAAACCACTAAGTGGTAGGTTAAAAACTGAATTTTGCATAAAACTTAATTTTACCGCTTCTGTGAATGGAATTTCAAAAATCCGACAGACACGGTTGATATCAGTAAGTAAAATGTGGTTCAATGAGATAAAAATAATTTTTTGGTGAATAGTAACTTTTTACTTTTTTTACCGCGGTTAATAGTAAATAGGGTAACTAAGGGTAAATATGATATTAATATTACCCTAAAACATGTCCTAATTCTATTGGACAAGTGTAATTCGACCAAAAACAAACTTAGGAATAAAATATGACCATTTAGGCCCACTTGGATTAGATTAGGACATTTATTATTAATTTATTTAAAGAAGGGTTAAAATAGTTAAAATCAAAGTTTAATAAGTAAATCATTTTTAATATGGGGTTATACATAAGATAAATTCGACTATAAATATTCATTAGAAAGATAAAAAGATTTCCTACATAATGATATTTTATTTATAATTTTTAGACCTTAAATAAATTAATTTATTTATGACACAACGATGATGCAGTAATTACCCTTTTAAGGAAATATTAACATAATTGATGTTATAAATGCTCAAATGAATGTAATTTGAGACTTTTTATGAATTCCACTAATTTTCTAGGTTACTATGATATATTAGTGTTGATTTAATCAATTTGGTTCGAACATATAATTCTGTTATGACTTTCAAAAAAAATCATATATCAAATAGTGTCAAAATTGACACAAAATAGTTTTTAAATCAAATATTATATTATTAATTGTTATTTTATTCCTAAAAATCTAAGGTTAGGCCAAATGACTTAGATAAGGATATATGTATTAATAATATACAATTTGGGGTTCGTTTGGCATGTTATAGTAAGTGTATTAACCATATAGTGAAAGAAAACAAAAAGACACGGTAAAAGTTAAATTATTTAACTTAGAGTTAAATCTAATTGATAAGGTTAAAATAATACCCTAAACTTGTCTAAATCCTATTGGTTGATAGGATTTCGACCCATCCCCACTTTATCTTCGAAATAAGACCCTTTGGAACCATTATAAACCGATTTTGACATTAATATAAAATAATATTTTGAGGTATTCCTAAGGTGCCCCTCTCCTCCCTTATAAAAGGACTCCTCCTCCCCCTCCTCCTCACACCAATTTGAGCACTCAAGCTCGGCCAACCCATGCCAAAATCTTTTCTCCACTTCCCTAGAAACATCCTAGAGGTTCTGGTCTTCCTCAAAGACCAATTTTAGTGCCCTAAGAGGAGGTCTCAAAGAGGCGCTTCAAAGAAGAGGTAATTACCGTTACCAATTCTTTCATCTTTATTTCTTCTTCCACTTCTTCTTCTTAGGTTGTTTCATTATGAAGTAATAACATCAGTATTACTCATATACTGATATGTTATTATAAGAATGAAACAACCCTATTTCACCATCTATCCATCCTACGGAAAAAGAAATCACCACGCGTGCGTACGTACGGAATACCGTCTCCACGCCGTGGTGTAATCTATTTTCCACCACCACCTTACATGGATGGGTATAATGGTGTAAAGAATAACTATACATAGTTATTACAACATCATATTGATTCTGATATATTGTATAATCCACTCCAATTCAATTCAATATTTATGGAAATGATATCATCGCTCGTGCGTACGTACGGACTACCGTCTCCACGACACGATGAGATTCATTCTCCATGTTAACCATTTAAGAATGATTATAAAGTATATATAAGAAATAATAATGAAATATATGACATTATAAAGCTACTGGATTTATGTATATATATATATGTATGTCATCTACTTACTTCCATTCAAGACAATAAGGAAAGGAAAACAGCGTTCATGCGTACGTACGGACTACCGTCTCCATGAACGGTGTTTTTCATTTCATTTATCTATCTATTATATATATATATAATGAATATATATGATATATAAATCATATTTTATATTCTTGAAGTAAGTAAATCATGATATAAGTAATAATAATGTCAAGAACAACAAGTCAAAACACCTACGATAAATGAAACGATTTTACCCAAAACGCTTCTTTAACATGGAATTTACAAAAGAACGAGTAATATAATGTCATAAGTGAACCATATATGATATCATAACAATGAATATGATTCTGTAATAAGTCAATGACATTATTTAAATCATTATACAGGAGGTTCGGACACATACAAAGCAAATCGGACCTAAGGTAAGGGAAATATCGCAATATCATTTTTATCCGAGATTGTTTATACTTTAGTATTTACTGGGGTGTATTTTATCATCCACATCCATATTTCCTCAATATGTAATATTATTTCCATCCACCTACAATTTTTTAAATCCAATTTTTCCCTTCGGTGAGTTTTTAGTAAAAGATATGAAAGGAATCTTTTGTCGTTTTTCGTACGACGTACTTTTTTGACTTTTCCGACAAAGGTACGAGAAGAATGTTTTTTTTAACTTATACGACATGAATGGATTTTTAAAACATTGTTTCCAAGAAGCTTCCTTTACAAGTTTTCAAGTTTATTTGTAATCAACTTCTTTTATTTTAAAGACGTATGACATGTTATGAAAGGAAAAATGTTTTTGAAGAAGAAAGGATATTTTCCTCAAGAATGGAGTTCAAATGTTTTATCAAAATTATTTTCCATCTAAGATAATATAGGGTTATGTTTTTATCCCTATTATTACATTGATTTGATTATGTTGTGAGGGAATTATTTTTATGAAGTCATTTACCTTATATGGTTTGTTTTATGATGTCATGATGTTTCAAGAATCCCATTTTTATTACATGTGTTATGCGATGATGTATGATTTATGATTATGTGGCACACATAATAAAGGATTAATTATAAGATGGGTGGGACCTATATCTCCCTCCAATGCATTGGGTAAAGATTTTATATCTCATGAGATAGACAGGACTGGAACGGTAGGTTATACCGGTTCAGTGAAACAGGACTGAAACAGGGGTTACTCGATTCAGAAAGGGACTTTGTCCACTAAGATAGTCTTGGCAATGAGTCTTGACTAACAAGAAATGATTCTCTATGATTATGTGTGTATGCCACAAAGTTTCATGTTTTAAGTTATTATTATTGTGATTACATTTCACTACCATGATTTATCCCATGTTATGAAATTATGCTCTCTTTTGCAGGTTAAGATTTCCAAAATGTTATGTTCTTATGAATACGATGTGATTGATATTTCTTTTGTTTACCCTTACTGAGCATTTGAGCTCACCCTTTTATGTTTTCTTTTCCCCAGGATATAAAGAAAGTTTTTAGGTAAAAAAAAAGGAAGATCTTTATAGGAGATGTTGAAGATCTTTCACCACGATTAGAAGATTACGTTCCGAGTTTCCAAAGACACTAAACTATTACGATCCTTGTGTGTGTGTTTTGTTATGTACTAAGTATTCCGCAAAAGTAATGTAATGTTCATGTACGTCAAGCTTCGGGTCTCTACACTATGAGTAGGAGTAGCATATGAAGCAGAGATGTGGTGTTTCTTAAGGATCAGACGATCGAAGATTTTGAGAAGCCAGAAAATGTAGAGAAGTCGTAGTCTGAGGAAATTCCAGTTAGTCTAGAACCAGTCTCACCACCATAAGTACCATCTAGCGAGAGAGATACGCAACACTGATGATACATCACTACCAGGTAATATGTCTCTCTCTACTGATATGTCTTCATCGTATGATATTCTAGAATAGATTCCCCCTGAAGTGTAGTTGGGGAGATCCCCCAGAGAACAACAATTGAGTTGTAGATACTCACCACATGAGTATGTGATGCTCACTGAAGGGGGAGAGCTGGACAGTTATGATGATGTAATTAGGAGCCAACAGAAGATGGAATGAAAGAAGGTCATGCAAGAGGAGATGAGATCCTTGCATAAGAATTGTATATTTGATTTGGTAGAGTTTCCACATGGAAAGAAAGCACTCACGAACAAGTGGGTGTATAGAATTAAAGGAGAAGATGGCAGCTCACAACCGTGCTACAGAGCCAGAATGGTTGTGAAGGGATTCGGTCAAAAGAAAGGTATTGACTTTGATGAAATTTTTTCTTATGTGGTTAAAATGCCTTTTATCAGAGTTGTTCTTGGATTAGCAGCTAGTTTGAACCTCGAGGTTCAACAACCTGATGTAAAGACAACGTTCTTACATGGTGATCTTGATGAGGAGATATACATGGAGTAGCCAGAGAGATTTCAGATGAAAGGAAAAGAAAACTTGGCATGCAAGCTTAAGAAAAGTTTATGTGGTCTAAAATAGGCATCGAGGCAATGGTATAAGAAATTTGACTCATTTATGGAGAAAAATGAGTACAGGAGGACAACTGCTGATCACTATGTTTTCATCAAGCAGTTTTCTGATGGTGATTTCATTATCTTGTTGCTTTATGTTGATGATATGTTGATTATTAGCAGAGATATCACCAAGACTGATAGGTTGAAGAAAGATTTTAATAGATCTTTTTAAATGAAGGACTTGGGAGAAACTACTCAGATTCTTGGTATGATGATTACTTGTGACAAGAGGAATCACAAGATTTTCCTATCTCAGGAACGATACATTGAGAATGTCCTTGAAAGATGAAGTTCCCAATCAGGATCTAAGTATCACTGAGAGGGGGAGAGGGTGCATCAGTGATGTCTTTTTCTTTTTATGTTTTCTTATTTTTGAAACAACCTTCGCCTTCTGTTAAAGAGTTTTTTCTCTAGTGAACACACACAACCATAAGAACACAAGATTTACAAGGTTCACTACTCAACAAGAGTAGCTACGTCCTTAGTATGGTATGAAAATAATCCAGTGCCACACAATCCACTATAAAACAATCCTTATATGTGAAATACAACGAGTGGGATATACCCTTACACTCGTGTAGCACTTGGAAAACAATCTGCAAGTGTGTGTTCACCCTCTTAGCGCAAATAGAGAATTATAGTATTTCAGTGCTTCTTTACAATTGAACATGTGTATTCTCTAAAGTGCAAATCTTCATTTTCTTACCCAGAAGCCGATAAGAGCTATCTTATGCACAACTGAATACGTGCGAAGACCACACCTTTTTCGCGCAGCCTTTAGGGTACCTTGCACGCAATTCAAATTGTTTGCGCGTAAAAATTCTCTTTTGGTGTGGAAAACCTTTTTCGCGCAACTTTCCTCTTTTTCACGCAACTTCCCACTTTTTCGTGCAACTTTCCTCTTTTCGCGCAAACCTCTTTCTTTTCGCGCAACTCATTTAGCGTATAATTTTACGCGCTTCAGAGCTCGAGATTTCTCTAAGTGTCGAGCCTTCACAAATGAGAGGGGGTCACCTCGTATTTTTAGCATTCTTAACCCTACATGAAAAACACTAATCTGCACGTAAAACCTTCTTCATGCGCGTAAAAACTCTTTCACGCAACATCATATTTCACGCACTGTCTTGAGTTTTCCGCTTGCTTCATGCCTTTACCAGTTTTCTTTGTTCTGGTCTCAGAACATCACTTGCGCGCAAAATTCCAATCCATCTTCAAACTTGCGTGCAACATCCATTGCCAAAAACACATTTCTCCATCTCCTATTTTTTAGGCCTAAAATTTTGACAAATAGTGGGAAATAATGCCACCTTAAAATCTGCTTCGGCAAGAACACCAATGCTACTTCATTATCATCTGACATATTCAACAAACAACTGCTTTCATCACGAACCATATCTATCATGATATATAGTCTTTGATCGAACACCTTTAGCATCGTCAGATTTCCATGGAAAGTACTATAACTTCCATATCTTCCACCAGCATCTTTCCATCCAATCAAAATTGTATATGAATGGCAGCACCTTTACTCCATCTTTCCTTTATAAGGCATGCATCATAAGTTCTCCTAACTTATGATATTTGTGAAATACAAATCAGAAAAGCATCGTTTGATTTATCACCATTCTTCATTGTTGTAGACAATGTATCACCTTTGATACACATGCTTTGAACTTAGGATCAGCTCAACAATCGTCTGAATTTCAAGTCCTTCACAAAGTGAATTGATTTATCTTCTTTGACAACAAAAGACAATACTCTATAACATCAAACTCTTCTTACTTCCTTATCCATCCAACTTGGTCCCAACAAAAGATTCGACATGAGCAAGGCGAAAACTAGTCAGCACTCCACTTGTGAGTCATTTCAGTCTTACGAAAGTTCAGAGTCCTTCTACTGAAGATGAGAAAGCATAAATGGAAAAAGTTCCTTATCAGTCAGCAGTTGGTAGTCTTATGTATGTCATGGTGTGCACCAGACCTAACATTGCTCACGATGTTGGCGTTGTGAGCAGATCCTTATCAGATTCAGAAAAGGAGCATTGGACAACAGTCAAATGGATATTGAGGTATCTTCGAGGTACATTTAGTCATTGTTTATGTTTTGGAAGTGACAAACCTGTTTTAGAAGGATACGTAGATGCAAATATGGTTGGAGATGTAGACACGAGGAAATCCATATCCACCTGGTATCATCTGTAGGGGGAGCAGTCACATGGCAATCACAACTTCAGGAGTATGTTGCTTTATCCACCACCGAAGCGGAGTATATTGTGGTCACTAAAGGTTGTAAGGAGATACTGTGGATGGAGAAATTTTTATAGGAGCTGAGATAGAATCAAGAGAATTATATTATCTATTGTGATAGTAAGAGTGTTATTCATCTCAGCAAGAACCCAACATTTCATTTTAGATTCAAACACATTGATGTGCGATATCACTGGATCCAAAATGTACTAGAAGAAAAATTGTTGAAAGTTGAGAAAATTCACACCAATGATGATGGGGCAGACATGATAATGAAGGTTCTACTAAAAGAGAAGTTTGACACCTGCAAGGAGATGACAGGTCTAACTTCTAATCCAAATTGGTCGTGAGGGGGAGATTTGTGGGGGCCACTCTCATTTTGGGAGAATTCAACGAAAGAAAAAAAAGCCATCAACGGGTTTTTTTTTGGCCGACAACAACTACAACAATGAGTCTTTTTCCTTTGGTGGGCAGCCGGCATGATTGGCACCAACCGAAGCGTTTTGACAACAGCTGACAACGTGGTTTTTCAAGGGTTGATGAACCACTTCATACCAACCTTGGACTGCATCCTGTATCTCCATCCATATAACATGATTGAATCCCATGTTTTGCAACGATCGAGAAAATCATTGCAATCCAATTGTGTATCCTCCGATGTTCATTCAGAGAGTAATTAAAATTTTGGCCCCCTTCTCCCGTGGACGTAGGCAACCCTTGCCGAACAACGTAAATCCCTCATGTTCCCCATATTTCTTTTATTTTTGTGCTTATTTTCATCGTTACGAACCTTCGATGCCCCAACAAAAAGAGAAGCAACTCCGATCTCAAAGACGTTAATGCTTTTCACATGATTAACGTCGCATATCCAAGCCACCTTTCCCGCAAGAAGATTGCATCCCTTCAAGAACGTCACATCACAACCGCACCACCACCAACAAAACTCCATAAGAACACAAAAAGAAACCACCATCACATGGCAAGAAAGAAACGGGAGGAAACAAGATTATAGAAACACAAGAGAACAAGAGAGAACTAACCTTGGATCGCTACAGATTGAAGACGGAAGCTGAGAATCAATCCGCTTCCAAGGGCTCCTAAATCACCATGAAAAATTGTAGTTGGCCGCCTAGAGCTTCAGGATAGAAATGCAGAGAAAACTCAAAGCGTTGTAGGTTATAAAGTGCGCAACACATGAAATATTTACAGAGTAAACACCTCGTTTGCATTGTAAACACATCAAACATTAAGTTCTATCGAAAAACGCGTTGCTTCAAACCACATACCGTGCATTTAACTTATGCCATAAATGTTAGGTTTACGATGTAAATTATACAGGTAAGACCACTCAAACCCCGTAAAACCCTTTGGCATTAAAACTCATTTACACCAAAACCCTCCACTTTATACGACATAAATTCTCTCTATTTTCACCTTTTAGCATCCAAACACCTCTCCAACTCCACTGAGACTCCTTCAAGCAATATGAGATTCGGAAACACGCAAATGATCCTGGCCCACCATTAAATTGGTAGTGAACCGTGACTCGTTCTGTCGTATTGGTTCTTGCTAAAAAAATATATTCCCTTCGTCGTTTTGTTACCATATGATTTGTGGCGACAGGGGTCACTTGGATTTTGACATTTTCTTAAATCATGATGATACACCGACAGAGATCCGGGCTCCCCGCCCGTCTCTCTCCGTCATCTCCAGCCGCCGCCGTTCATCCGCAGTCGTAGCTGCCCACAAGTCAATTATAGCAACCGGACGATTCGTCCCTCCTTTGTCAGCACTCCAGAAATTTGCCCCACCCAGGCCACGCTTCAATGGCGCTGACAGGTTCCTCCACCATTTATGTACATCTACGGATCCGGGCATCCCCGCACTCCCTACACTCGAGCTGGCAACAGTTCCGAAATGGAAACGTTTTCTGTATATTCGTTGGTTTCGCCCGTTGTCTTTGTGTTCGCCGTAGTTCTTTGCGCCTGCGCGTCAGCCGACGGCCACGACTACTTCAGGTACGGCGCAGGCGCCGGCATCGTGGAGGGTAAGTTGAACGTTCACTTGGTCCCGCACTCGCACGTAGACGTCGGGTGGTTGAAGACCGTCGATCAGTATTACGTCGGATCGAATAACAGCATTCAGGTCGAGTACATCAATTGCAATGATTGATTGTATGGATGCCTCTGTACTCTCAACGTCATTGTGATTGGTTCTTTGCAGGGAGCGTGCGTGGAGAACGTGCTGGACTCGGTTGTAGCAGCACTGCATCGCAACCCTCACAGGAAATTCATATTTGGCGAACTGGTGCTTTTTCGAATTTTAGTTCATGCCTGGAACGGTTCCCAAGCTTTTCGTGAATCGCTTCAATGGTTAGCCCGTTCTGGATTACAGGCATTTTTCGAACGATGGTGGGCAGTACAGAGGGCGGAGACGCAAAAGCTAGTGAGAAAACTCGTAGATGCAGGACAGTTCGAGTTTGTGTAGGCGAATTTGTTATCAATAGACCTCGTGATTCGGTTTGCATATATTAATCACATCTGCGTTGGTTCTGTTGTTCAGAAATGGCGGGTGGGTGATGCACGACGAGGCAACTTGCCATTACATTGACATGATCGACCAGACGACCCTTGGCCATCAATTCATAAAGAAGCACTTCGGCAAAATCCCTCGAGCCGGGTGGCAGATCGATCCATTTGGACACTCCGCTGTGCAGGCCTACCTTCTCGGGGCTGAGGTACGCAAATTTATCGGCCTACCTCCATGGCCTACCTCAATATATGCAGATCATCGTCGTCGTTTCATCAACGATATTGATATTTACCGTCTCCACTGCCTTTTTGAGTACGAAATGGCAGCTACGATTCATTTTATCGTGAATCTTCCTGCAGCTCGGCTTCGATTCAGTGCATTTTGCGAGGATCGACTACCAAGACCGTGACAAGCGGAAGAATGAAAAATCTCTTGAAGTTATATGGCGTGGATCAAAAACGTTTGGTTCCTCTTTGCAAGTGTGAAATTGAAACTCTTCTTCAGCGTTTTGTTCTCTAATTCGGAATGATCACTTTTCTTTCCATCTTCAGATCTTTGCCAACGCCTTTCCAGAGCATTATAGTGCACCTTCTGGCTTTGAATTTGAAGTGAATGAGGATGACTTGGTCCCTGTCCAGGTTTTGGTGTCTGTTATGATTTTGAATATTCTTTTCTTGAGATCCCATGGCTAATATTCATTAGTAATTTGCAATACAGGACAATCCTTTTCTCTATGACTATAACGTTGAGCAGCGAGTGAATGGATTTATTGATGCTGCAGTATCTCAGGTGCGATCTGACATCCTTTATTCAGTTTTGGGAATCATGTTCTGATTGGATTTTTCAAACATCCGCAAATAGATTTTCATTTCTGAAATCCTCATTTACTTGATTCACAGGCAAATGTGACGCGTTCAAACCATGTTATGTGGACAATGGGTGATGACTTCAAGTACCAGTACGCTGAATCTTGGTTTAAACAGATGGACAAGTTAATTCATTATGTCAATAAGGTGGAGTTCTTCTATGAGAAATCTATTGTTTATGAAACTCGATGAACTTGCAATTAGTAATGTAGCATTTGAAGAGGGATTAACATTATTTTCGATGAAATTGAGGGGGCTTCATTCCAACACTAATTTCAGTCCACAAAAAGTAAATATAGAACTAAGCTTCGATAGGTCAAGTGAATCAATCAATGGAAACTCACATGAGTACCTCGTGGGATTATAAGCTCAAACCTGCGTTTTTCATTTGTGGTGTCATTAGTAGAGGTGGCAATTTGGGTTCAGGGGTTGGGTTCATGTAGGGTTGGCCGTCCCGTGAATCCATTTAAGCTCAATCTAATTTGATTCATTTAATTAAATGGGTTGACCCAACCCAATCTATTTATGAAGGGTGCCTTTTCATTTGTGGTGTCATTAGTAGAGGTGGCAGTTTGGGTTCAAGGGTTGGGTTTATGTCGAGTTAGCCGTCCTGTGAAACCATTTAAGCTCAAATCTAATTTGATTTATTTAATTAAATGGCTTGATCCAACTCAATCTATTTATGAAGGGGCCAACCTTAATTCGACCCGCCAACCCTTTACTTTAAATATATAACATACTGTGAATTTTATTCACTAGGGATGGCAATGGGTACCCATTTATCGGGTACCCTACCGGACCCGATTAAATCGGGTTCGGATACCCCTTAATCGGGTTCGGATAGGGTTCGAGTTTAACATTCCCTAAACTCGTTTAATTTTTATTATTATTATTTTTAAATAACATTGCAACCTAGAAGGGAACTCCTGCACAACCCTTATTCTATTATATATATTATTGTATATATTAATAATATATTTGCGATATGCATATCTATAGCGTGGTTGCAAACATGGCATCTACCTTGAAAACCTCCCCCCAGCCATGCCCTCACATCCCACTATTTGGCGCAACCCGTCCCTTCCCAGCAGGCACGTCCCACCCGGCTGTGTCATCATGGCTTCTTCAAAATGAATTATTTTTTTTATAACTAATCATTTTTTATAAATTATTATTGTTTTTTATAATATTTTAAAATGTTGTTATATTCGGGAGTTTGAGTTTAAACCGGGTTCAACCATATAAAATATTTTAAAATTTTAAAATTAAAAATTTAAACAGGTTTGGGTTTCAAACTGATATTGGTTTTCGGGTTCAGATTCGGATTCGGGTTTGGGTATTACGAAACGGGTATTAACTGGGTTCGGGTCTCATGGTTATTAAACGAATTCAGGTTCGGGTACCTGTTTTTTCGCGGGTACCAAACCCGTTGCCATCCCTATTCACTGGATATTACAAATTAAACGGTTTTCTATGCATGTTTTAATTGGTGAATTGAAATGTTGGATTCATTATGCTGCTAGGCTTGATATATTTTTTGGGCTTGATATATGTGTGGGCTTCCTCTTATTGGTTCGTGCGGGCCTTCTGTTTAGCCTGTACTATAACACCCCAACCCGGATTGCCCGAACACTTGAGTGGAGATGCTACATGACTTCATGTGTGCCTCCTCGTATGCAATAGGGTGCTGACTAGCGGCGAAGGTCTAAGGTTGCAGTGGGGAGACTATACCTTCGGTATTCATAGTCATACACCATAAACATAATAAGGTATCACAACCCTGAATATCACAGCGAAAGATAAAGAAAACATGGTGTAATAACAAATGTCACCCTTGTCATACATGTAAAATGAATCCGGCTCCCAATGTGACAAGTCAAACCAAGTATCAAGAAACAAAAAAGTAAATAATGCAGTTGCAATAGTCTAGAGTATGTCCTGACATCGTCTCCGACTCCAAGCCTCCATCTCCTCAGCTCCAAATCATAGGGCCTTTGCCCTTCACTGGATCTCTGATCATGCAATCTGCTGCATGCGTATCGAAATGCCTGTGCAGGGTGTGAGTATAATCCAGGAGGACAACACCAATCCGTCTGATAGGAGAGAACTAGAAGAAGTAATTGAACTAGAATTATGTTACAGTGTTCCCTACAACGTACCTGGAAAGCAAATTCTACTGCATTCCCTCCTGGGGAGCTTTCCCTCTCGGGGCCAGGCAACAAGCCGATAACCCCATTCACCCCTTTACCCGAGTTATTCCCTAATTAACATAAAAACAAGGAACAAAGACATAACTACCCCTGACAGTTACATAACCAATTATGGTAGTTAGGCAGTTACCCCAACCCTCTCCCTATCACTCCCCTTCCCTTTCCTATGATAGGTGAAACGTACAACAGACCTATCATTGCCGCTCCCTTGAAGTACCACCTTGTCCTCAAGGTGAAAATTAGGAAATTGAGCTTTAATCTTTTCAGCTTCCTCCCATGTCGCTTCATTTGGAGATCTTCCATGCCATTGATCAACCATAAAAGAGACTTCACGTGAGTTTTGTTTGCTAAAATTGCAACAGGGTAGACAAGGTCAGCAATGAATTCTGAAGGTAATTCCGCGTTTTCAAAATATTGTCCAATTGCAGCTTTGAGTTGTGAAACGTGAAAAACCGGATGGAGCCTACTGTCTGCTGGAAGTTTGAGGCGCTAAGCAACTGGTCCAACACTTCCCAAAACTACAAAAGGGCCAAAATAGCGTGCAACCAACTTGGGATTTATCTTTAATCGCACTCCTGGTCGATTTGGCCGTAGTTTGACCCAAACTAAATCGCCCTCCTTGTAAGTGACATGTCTTCTCCTATAGCGATTACCATTCTTCACCATTATTTGCTATGCCTTATGAAGATTTTCTCGCAACTGTTTGAGAACTTCATCCCTCTTTAGAAGAGTTTCGACCACTGGTTCTGATTTCTCTTCACGAGCCGTTCTTTGTCGTGAAACTTCCGACATCATCTCCTTCATTTGTGATTCAATTCGAAGCATCGCATTCTCCTGCCGTTTCTCCTGATGTTGAATTTCGACTTGTAATTCCGCAACAGATGCTCCGAGTCTAGTAATAGAAGTCTCTAGTCTAGCAACTTGAGTCTCCATTCGTGTGGACTTGAAACTACAACTCCTGTTTCAATCTCCGTTCCAGAACTCCTATCTGCAAAGCTTCAACTTCTCTCTTAAGAAAAGCTCCAAATGATAGGAGAGAACTAGAAGAAAATGTAATTGAACTAGAATTCTGTTACAATGTTCCCTACAACATACCTGGAAAACAGATTCTACTGCATTCCCTCCTAGAGAGCTCTCCCTTTCAGGCCTAGGCAATAAGCCGATAATCCCATTCACCCCTCTATTCGAGTTATTCCCTACTTATAACAGAAAAACAAGGAACAAAGGCATAACTACCCCTGACAGTTACATAATCAATTCTGGTAGTTAGGCAGTTACCCCAACCCTCTCCCCATCACTCCCCGTCCCTTTCCCATGATAGGTGAAACGTACAACGGGTCTATCAGCGTCCTTAACATAAGTTCACATGGATATAGAGGTGTATGCCATTATAATAAAATAAATGCACATGCAAGCAAACAATACCATACCGAACCGTCAATTCCTTTCGATTAGTTAGTCCTTGTACATGAACAACCTGATCTTTGAGACAAGCATATGACCAGTGGAAGGATCAGTCAGGTAGCATCACCAACCACATCTGCATTGTTTGAGGTATGACTGAGCTAACCACTCAGACCCCAACACAAGCCCAAACAGTCTTCCCAAACCGTCAATTCCTTTGGATTAGTTAGTCCTTGTACAGACACAACCTGATCTTTGAGACAAACATATGACTAGTGGAAGGATCACCCAGGTAGCATCACCAACCACATCTGTCTATTAATTGAAGTTGATATCTCAGGCCCTTTGATGAAAATGAAGTTGCCTTGCTAAATCCATGGTCATGGTGTTCTGTGGGCATATTCATTTTCAGAAAGTCAAAGAAAAAAACATTGAGCACATAGGTTGATGACACTCGTGTACAACTTGCTTGATTAGTGATATCGTGATAAAGAGATTATATTACAGAGTAATCGTTTGTAGGAAGTTGTACGCCGTTGCGATTTTAACTTCTTTCTCTATGAGTGGCTTGACGTGTTGCTATATGTTAATTTTGGACTTCAGGGGTTTCCTCCTATTGCCACTGAGAAAAAGGCGTAGAGAGTTACACGCTAAGTGTATCCGTAATCTCAGTTAAATTCAGTATTGAATTTAATAAGTTAGAATAAATATTATTCCCGCTTTGTGCTTTAATATTTGTTCGGGTTTTGTTGACTGTCAATATTTAATCACAAGTTATTCGAAGCAATAAGTGAGTTAAATAATAATAATAAATATTTTTTTGTAAGGTTTGACGAATATAATATTTATTGACGAATAACGAAATGATATTTGTTTGCTAAATAAATAGCCATTATTCAATTTTCAGTAAATGTTGAGGAGGATATGCAGACCGAGTTTAATGGTCTGATTGGAAATAATATAAATGATATTTATTTATATTTTTTAGTGATGCACATGTCAAGTGAATAATAATTATATTATTATTAAGACATGATGTTCATTGAGAATAAAGTGATTGGAAAAGGGTTTGTGTGCAAGTTGTCAACCCTAGACCCGTTTTTATAAATATCTAATTATATCGTTTTCCATATTCACTCTTGTTTTGCACAACAAATAGAGAGAAGCTCTCTTGGGCCCTAGAGAGAGTTCTAGAGATCTAAACTGTGCTCTTTCCTCTTCTCTCAAGCCATTGAGAGACCAAGAGTTCTTCATCCCTGTAGAAGAATTATGCTGCCATCAACCACGAACGACGTTAGCGATCAGGATCGGCCGTGCTAGCAGCCAGCGATTCTACGATGACGTTCATAGATTGTAATGCACGTGTGAATCACCGCTAGAGGGTTTCTGTGCTTGAATCTTGCACCACAACGACGATACGACGAAATCGAGTCAACCAGATCGTCAATGAAGAAAGAATTATAAGTTAAGGTAATTCTTGATCTGCTTATAAATTAATTATAAATTACATGTGAAGAACCTTCTGTTCTGGTTCCGATGTTTATTCAAGTCAAGTAATCTACAAGTTTTGTTGGTCATGACGTTATTCGTCATGTACAATAATGATTATTCGTAAATTAAGACTAAAAAGCCGAGTTGACCATGCCATATAGGTGTTTCTGTTGCACTCGAAACCTGTAAGTGACATCAAAGCGGTCACATGGTTAATTTATAATTATTTTTTAATCGCTGATTGTTTGTATGCATTTGTAATTTCTTTTACTTCAGATCTATTCGTTCTTGAAATCCGAACATCGTTTTCTCTTCTATTTTCTCCGTTCTTGCTCACATAACCAATAAACGGGTTAAGATAAAACGAAGTGTCATCTGAAAACGCCATTTGGAGGTGCCACAGGTTCTGCCCACATAACATGAGAGTACACGGTGTGTACCCCAATTTACACGTTGTGTACCCGTGCATTTCGTTTGTATCTCGCCTGGGTGTCAGATCAGTCCGATAAAATCGGATCAGTGATCCGATAAAAGCGGATTAGCGTGTAGATCCAAACAGGCTGGCACACGGTTTGAAAAACCACTCGTCGTGTAACATGCATGCACGGTGTGTAGTCCCCTTTTCTTTGTGATGGAGAACACGAAGGTTCAAACATGTCATGTATCCATTACACGACACAGAGACTGACAAACCGTGCAACTCCAAGGCCACACACCGTGTGTGTAGGTTACACGCCGTGTGCCACGTACACGTCCGCGACAGCCAACACGCCCAGTCCTTAGGCGTGTGTCGTGGACACAGGTGAAAGATAGCTTACACTGTGTAGTATGCTGTAAACAATGTGTTTAATTTAACTCGGAGAGAAGAATTCATTATATAATTAAATCTATTCACATGTATTCCATGTGTCATGTATTTGACAGTACATGTCATGTCATAGGATTGTTAATTATATATTGAATTAATCCCAGTGTTAAATTCTAAAACTTCAAGTTTTGTATGATCTTTGCTTACAGTGCGCTCCACGTGCATCAAGAGCTTCACATGCAGTGTAATTCACATGTGTTTTGATGGGTGTTCAAGTCAAAGAGAGAAAAACCAAGAGTTTCTATTGATATCTTCTACAACAACAAACATAATTTACAGTAGAATTAGGGAAGAAGAAGAATAATAGGAGAAAGGTAGAAGAACTCTCCGTGGTCGCACCCCGAGGCCGATGGCTGCAGCCCCTTCTATCTGCACAACAAATCCCTTTTCTAAAAAACAATTTGTATCCCTCATGTTGGCCCCGACCAGATTATTTAAAGAGGTCCCCAACAACTGAAAGGTTCCAACAACATACAACTGTTGACCCTTACACTGACAGCTCTGTCCAATATTTATTTCACTGCCCCACATTTATTATACTGCCCCTGCTCCCACATATCATACCCTTTGAAACAACATCCCAATTCCTAAGCCAGCTCACAACACCCTACTCCCAACATCCATTTGCATCTATTAATCCAGCCCTGTTGAATTTCCACCTTGCCCCCAAGGTGGAAAATGGTGAATCCTCTGAAACTCCATCTTCGTCAGGCTCTATATATTCTTAGACCATGAGTTTGCATCCCTTGTCACAACATTTATGGAATGGAGTGAATTTTTGTCCACAGGAAAAACAAAGCCCCTTAACACGTCTTTCTTCGTAGTTGTTGGAGTCTGTATCCCACATCGGACTTGTGGTCCGATGTGGAGTTTATCATTCATTATAAAAGAACGCCTCCTCCTCACTTTGAGGTAAGGAGGTAAGGGGGTTTCCTCATTTTACATGGTATCAGAGGGATTTACTCCCGACCTTCCCTCCCTAATTCTTATTATTTTTTCTCCCATTAGCCTTTAGGGTTTTTCCCCGTCCGGGGGGCGGCGGCTCCAATCCAAATAGCCGCCGCCCCCCTCCCTCCGCTGCTCTTGCCGGTCATCCCTCCCGAGCGGCAGCCTCCCGCTCCGGCTCTGTCCGGCGGCTTCCCCCTCGGTGCGCCTTCTCTTCCGGCGCCCGCTCTTCCCGACGCAGGCCCTCCCCGCCTCGGCTCCCCCAGCCTGCGACCCTCCTTCCCGGCGCCCTCCCCGTCGCGCATCCCGTCGCCCCCATCGGCCCCGGTGCGCCTCTGCGTCGCGCCTCGTCCCGGCGACCCTCCCAGCGCGCGCTTGTCCTGCGCGCGATCCTCCCGGCGGCTTCGTCCTGCGCGCGACTCCCGTCGCCCCGCTGCGTCCTCTCCCGACGCAGCCCTCCCCATCCCTCCCGGTGCGCGATCTCCCCGACACGACCCTCCTCTTCGGCGGCGGCCTCCCGAACCCGACAGCCCGTAGCGCCTCCTCCAGACGCGCCTCCCTCCCCGACGTGGCTCCTCAGGCACGCGGTTCCTGACGCGGCCCTCCTCTCCGGATAGGGCCCTCCCCGTCGCGCCTCCTCCCTGGTGCGCGATCTCCTCGGTGCACTCCACCCCGTCGCAGCTCCCTCCTCCTGGCATCCCTCCTCTCCCGCCCTCTCTCCCGGCGGTCTTTCCGGCTCCTGTAACTGACGACGCCTACTCCCCCCGGCGATCCCGAGCGGGATACATCCCAGCGCGACAGCCCCGCCCTCCCAGCGTGTGACGCTCGGCCTCCTCCGCCCTACGCAGCCTCCCTGCTCCGGCTTTGTCCGGCGGTGCTCCTCCCTGTGCTGTTTCCCGGCGGACCTCCCTTCCCCGACGACTCCTTCCTGCGGCTCGCGTCCCGCGGCTCCCAGCCCTCACCTCCCGTCGCGATCCCGACGGCCAGCTGCGCCTGCTCCGTCCAGTTGCTCCCTTCCCGGCGGATCCCTCGCGCCGGCCCATCTCTCTTCCCGGCGGCTCCTCCCTAGCGCGACCCTCCGTCGGGACTCCTCCCCAGCGCTGCCTCCTCCTCCTGCCTCCTGCGGAATCACCGCATTCAATCGCCGACCTCCTCCTGCGGATTTCCCGGCGCTTTGACGACCGGCACCGCCATTGCGGCCTTCTCGGCACTTTGACGACCGCCCCCCCCGAGCGGATTTCTCGGCGCTTTGACGATCGGCCCGACTTTACGGTTTTCCCGGCGCTCTGACGACCGGCCCGTAGTGCGGATTTTCCCGACGCTCTGACGACCGACCCGCCATTGTGGATTTCCCGGCGCTCTGTTGTCCGGCCCCGCACTTTTCTGGCGATGACCCATCATTTTCAGCAGCATCACATTACCATCTTGAGGGGGAGCAACATCCACAACGATTTTATTATTTCGGTTTCTTCTGTTTTTGTCTTGTTTTGTCATCAAACTGGGCATGTCCAGCTTGAGGGGGAGTATTAGCGTCTGTTTTGTTGCTTTCTTTTCATTATGTGTCCAAGCTAGGTACACCTAGCTTGAGGGGGAGTGTTGAAGTCTGTATCCCACAAGTCCGATGTGGAGTTTATCATTCATTATAAAAAACGCCTCCTCCTCACTTTGAGGTAAGGAGGTAAGGGGGTTTCCTCATTCTACAGTAGTCTTCTTTAGATAAATTCTGTATTCCCCTCCCGCTCGTTGTAGAATTACCTTTTCGTTTTTCTTTTTCTGCAGCTTCCATTGTCGGAACCAACTTTACTGTGCTTGCATTCTTTCTCCTCCCGTGGCTACTATTTACATATTTCTTGTCCCGCTTTTCAGGGTGTTTAATTATTCATTTGGCCAGAAGCTCTCTTTCTATCCTTCCTAACAGAGTTAACAACCGCGCTTTGTTTGGAGGTTTGTGAGTCATCACTGTGCCCCCGATCCCTGGCTGCAATCCTCCTACGAACAAACTGTTATATCACTTATTTGTTAAATCTGGAATTCACAGTTACTCAAAGTCTTTGATATAATCACCCACAACCTCAGTCTGTCTTACACATTTCAAGAACAACAAATCTTCCTCTATTGCATTTTCGTACCTGCCTAAGAGTTCCTCTTTGAATTGCATCCAAGTCAGACTCGGCCGAACATATCTCAATGAGATAATCCAATATTGTACCATGTCATGCTTAACTGTTTCAGTGACACTTTCATCTCTTCTCATATGCGCTTGAGAAGAGCATTTTCGCCCTGACGATCCACGAGACAAGAGCCTCGCCAGAAAAGGTAGGAATCTCCACCGGTGTGGACTTACCTTTTTCCTCGATCCGCCGCGTCAACTCCGTCTGCTGTAGTCCAGCTTCCAAAGTAGAAAATCTACTCTCCATCTGAGTGGGCATATGCGTCCTAGATTCCACAAATCCTCGACCAAGAACTCCGCAAAAAAAATTCTCTCTATTTGAACACGATCAAGGTAAAATCACCTCTCAATGAAAGCACCAATTGATAGGTGTTCAAGTACGGGAGAGAGAAAAACCAAGAGTTTTTATTGATATCTTCTACAATAACGAGCAAAATTTATAGTATAATCAGGGAAGAAGAAGAATAGTAGGAGAAAGGTAGAAAAACTCCCCGTGGTCACACCCCGAGGCCGATGGTTGTAGCCTCTTCTATCTACATAGCAGATCCCTTTTCTAAACAACAATTTGTATCCCTCATGCTGGCCCCAACCAGATTATTTAAAGATGTCCCCAACAGCTGGAAAGTTGGAGCAACAACTGGTCCCTCCTATTAGTATTACAGCTGTCAACCCTTATCCCTCCTATTAGTATTACAGCTGTCAACCCTTACACTGACAACTCTGTCCAACATTTATTACACTGCCCCTGGCAGTTAAAACACTCCCACATATCATACCCCTTCCTAAGCCAACTCACAACACCCTGTTCCTAGTATCCATTTGTGTCTTTCATGTTTCGTGTGTCATTTGTTTGACGGTACACTCCCATGTAATTACCTATCATGCATGTATGTTGGATGCCGAGGGAATGCACAAGCACAAGGGTCATGTCAAGTAGTTTGGACGAGTACATACTGTTTCCTCCAAGTACACTCGTGTACACTATTAATTTTAAATAAAATTTGTTAAAACCTTTTTTTATTCTTCTGGGTGAGTCCCACATCGGAATACCTCTTTATGTATTCCTTTTTCTCATTCTATAAAAGAGAGTCTCCGCCTCACCTTGAGGTAAGGGGATTTCCTCCTACATGGTATCAGAGGGACATTAATCCCGAACCCTCCCTCCCCTGCGGATTCCCGGTTCCGACCGGCCCCGCCTCTCTCCTCCTCCCGGTTCTGTTAGGCGCGCTCGCCCCTCCTTCTCAGCGAAGCTCGGCCCGCCTCCAGCAGTCCTCCCTCTGGAAACTTCTTCCCTCCCGGCAGATCGCTCCGGCGCGATGACCCCCATCCCGGCGGATCCCTCCCGATCGCCCCTCGGCCCGCTGAAGTCCCATTGGCCTTCTTCTCGGTGTCCCCCCCTGTCGGCATCGTTTCAGGCCACCTCCCTCCCGCGACGTTTCTCCCGCGGCTGCCCTCCGGCTCGCGGCTCCCTACGCCGTCGCGAGGCATCCCGACGCCCTTCTTGCTGTCCGCTGCATCTCCCGGTCCCCTGCCTTCCACGTCGGCGCCCCTGGATCTCGCGCCCCCCATCTCCAGACGGGATCCCCCGCCTCCGTCGCTCCCGTCGCGGGTCCTCCTCCCGTTGCAGTCTCCCAACTCCCGACCTTCTCGGCGCGCTCGACCACTGCCTCCCTGCGGCTTCGCTCCGCCCCGCCGAAGGTCGCGGGCTCTCTTCCCGGTCGCGTCCCGCCCTTCCCAGCAGGTGCCCTCCGCCCCTACCGGTCTGCTCTCCCTTCCAGGCGGCATCCCGATGTAACCGACTCTCCCTTCCGGACGACATCCTGGAGCCCTCTACCGGCTACCTGATTCACCGGCAGCTCCTTGCACATCCTCTCGGTTCCTACGTCGGCTCTCAGCGGTGCTACTGACTCCTGGCGGTCCCGCCTCTTCCCGGTTACTGGATCCGATGCGGTTTTGTGGCCCCCGCCCTCCTCAGCGGTCTCTCGGCCCGCCTCCCGCGGTCTTCCGACCCCTGTCTTAGCACCCGCCCTCATCTCATCAAGCGCCAGCCTGGATGCTCGTCACCGGTGCGTCCGAACATCTCACTGGGGATTTTGGTATGTTCACTACCTACCATCCATCTCCTAGTGCTTCTTCAATCACTGTTGTCAATGGATCAACAATCCCCGTTGCGGGATTCGACACATGCCATGTGACCCTGACTATTAGCCTGCCTTCAGTCGCTCACGTTCCTCACAGCCAGTTTAATCTTCTCTCCATCAGCAAACTCACCAAAGATTTAAATTGTACTGCTATTTTTACATCCTCAGGTGTTGTTTTTCAGGAGCGGTCGACGAATCAGGAACTTGGTCGAGGCCATCTGCGGGCCGGGGTGTACATACTCGACCTCCCACCACCTCTTGCTTGCTCATCCACCTCAACCCGCGCCCTTGACCTTCATTCTCGCCTTGGTCATCCGCTCGCTTCCGTCCTTCAGAAGCTTTGCCCCCAAGTTTGTCCTAATCTTTCCTTCCATTGTGAACCCTGCCAGTTTGCAAAACATCATCGGGTGACATATGTTCCTCGATTGGACCCGCGTGCAGCGAATCCTTTCGACTTTGTTCATTCCGATGTTTGGGGTCCTTGCAGGGTTCCTAGCCAGCCCGGGTTCCAATATTATATTACCTTTATCGATGACTACTCTCGCATGACCTGGCTCTACTTTTTTCGTGCTCGGTCTGAAGTGTTTTCTACCTTTCAGACCTTCTACAATGAGATTCATACTCAATTCTCAACCTCCCTGAAATGTCTCCGCTCCGATAATGGACGAGAATATTTATCCACTCCCCTTCAGCATTTTCTCAAGGATAAAAACATTATTCACCAGACATCTTGCCCCGATACACCTCAGCAGAATGGAGTGACCGAGCGGGAACATCGCCATATTCTGGAGACTGCCCGTGCCCTCCTATTCCACATGAAGGTGCCTCTCACATTTTGGTGCGATGCTATCCTGACTGCTACATACCTCATTAAACGTCTCCCTTCTTCTATCCTTCAAGGGGAGACTCCTTTTCGGACTCTGTTCTCCTTTCTCCCTCCTCACTCACTTCCGTGTCTTTGGATGTCTCTGTTATGTCCGTAACACTCAGTCCAGTCTCTCCAAGCTCTCTCCTAAATCCCTTCGCTACATATTCCTCGGCTATTCCCGCACTTAACCCGGATATCGCTGCTTCTCTTCGGACCTACGGAGGTATGTCATCTCGGCCGACGCCGCATTTGTTGAGAGCTCTCCGTTCTCCCTTCCCTCTCCTCATCCTGCCTCTGTCATAGATGATTGTCTTCCTCTCATTATCCACCCTCCTCCGGTGTCTCCCCTTATTGACACCCATTTTGGCCAGGTCTACTCCCGTCGCCCATCCACTGTATCCCCCGTCCCGACCAATGACATCGTCGTCCCCGCTTCATCCGATGCTCCTGCCCCGCCGCCAGATGACTTGCCCATTGCCCTACGGAAAGGTACTCGTTCGTGCCAGAGTACTCCTCTATTTGTATCTTCATACAAGGGTCTGTCCGCTCTGTAGACAGCTTCTATTCCTCGCACAGTTGGTGATGCCAAATCTCACCCCGGGTGGCTAGCAGCAATGCGGGATGAACTGCAGGCTCTGGAAGAAAACCATACTTGGGATCTTGTCCACCTTCCAGCAGGCAAACAGGCGGTCGACGACAAATGGATTTACACAGTCAGGCTGAATCCCGATGACACTCTCCATCGCCTCAAAGCCCGCCTTGTGACCAAGGGCTTTGCGCAGACTTACGATATTGACTACTTTGATACCTTCTCACCAGTTGCCAAGATGACCTCCGTTCGATTATTCATCTCTTTGGCCGCCCATCATCATTGGCCTCTTCATCAACTGGATGTCAAGAATGCCTTCCTACATGACTTCCTTGAGAAAGAGGTTTATCTACAGCAGCCCCTTGGATTTTGTGCCTCCGGCGCCGAGTCTCAAGTCTGTCGACTCCGCCGCTCTCTTTACAGCCTCAAGCAGTCTCCCCGTGCTTGGTTTGGCCGATTCAGCACTGTTGTCATCACCTTTGGGCTCTCTCGCAGCCTGAAGGACTACACAGTGTTCTACAGGACGACATCCGTTGGCTGCATCCTGCTGGTTGTCTATGTGGATTCATCACCGACAACGACTCTGATGGCATCACCCACTTCAAGGGGCATCTCCACCAGCATTTCCACACTAAGGACCTCGGCCCTCTCACATACTTCCTCGACATCGAGGTCTCCTATTCTCCAAACACTATCTTCCTCTGCCAAAGGAAATATGCGTTGGATATTCTGCAGGATGTTGGGCTGACTCAGGCCACCGCTGTGGACACACCTCTGGAGCCTGGGGAGTGATCTCTTTATGACTTTGCAGACCTTTTTTCACACCCGGAGCAGTACCGACGACTGGTAGACAAACTCAATTATCTCACTATGACTCATCCTGACATTGCCTGCGCTGTTGGCAAAGTGAGCCAATTTATGGAGCACCCGACCATCTCTCAGTGGGATACTGTTCTCAGCATCGCCAAATACATCAAGCGAGACCCTGCCCGTGGCATTCGCTACTCCCAACATGTTCATCTGAATATTGAGGCCTTCTGTGATGCTGATTATGCTGGTTGTCTTGCGACCCAGAAATCTACTTCTGGGTTTGTCGTGTTCTTAGCCGACAACCTCATCTCCTAGCGCAACAAGAAACAAAGAGTCGTCTCTCGCTCCAGTGCGGAGTCCGAGTATCGTGTCATGGCCACCGTCACTACTGAGATCACGTGGCTTCGACATCTCTTCCAGGAGCTTAGCTTTCATCCGCAACGATCTGCTCACATCTGGTGTGACAACCAGGCAGCTACGAAGATAGCTTCGAATCCCGTCTTCCATGAACGCCCGAAGCATATTGAGGTGGACTGCCACTTTTTTCGCCACCACCTGGAACACGATCATGTTAGTTTTTGCCACATCCCGACGACGGACCAGCTAGCTGACCTCTTCACCAAAGGCATCCCGGCGACTCGCCTAGCCTCGCTCAGTTCCAAGTTGGGTATCCACAGCATCTGCGACCCAGCTTGAGGGGGAGCATGCCTGGTCTGATGTCTTTTTTTTTTTAGTGTGGGACTAGTGATCCAAGCTGGCCATGCCCAGCTTGAGGGGGTGTTAAAACCCTTTTTTTATTCTTCTGGGTATTTTCTGAGTCCCACATCGGAATACCTCTTTATGTATTTCTTTTTCTCATTCTATAAAAGAGAGTCTCCGCCTCACCTTGAGGTAAGGGGATTCCCTCATACAATTAATTTATTTAATTTGTTTAAAATTAAGAATGATGGAATTTTAAGGATGCTCAAATGATATTAAGATAAATTGAATTAATTGGATTTTTTAAACCCCGTTTTATAAAGGGTATTTCTGAGTCCCACGTCGGAATACTCCACCGTGTAATCTATTTTACCCATCTATAAAAGAATGTCTCCGCCTCACCTTGAGGTAAGGAGAATTCGCCTCCACATGGTATCAGAGTGAAAATCCCGTTATTTTTTCCCCCGCTGCCTGCGGCCTCCTGGCTTTGCCCGACACCGCCCTTACCTGGCCGTCGCTCCAGCTGCGCATAGCCCGCCTCCCGCCCGAGGCCCTCCCTTTGCGCGTCCCGGCTGCGACCCTCCTTCCTGATCATCGCGGCGCGATCGACCCCCACCCTCTGTGGATTCCCGACGCCGACCGGACCCGCCCTCCCTTAAGCTTCACTCCGTCCTTCCCAACGGCTCTCTCTCGCCCGATGAACCCCTCCCGCCCGCGCACCTCTGTCTCGCCCAAGCGGCAACCGTCTGCCCGCGACCATCCTCCGTTGTGGCGGCTCCTGGCCCTGCCTCCATTGCGGTTTCCCAACTCGCCCTCCTCGACGCCCCCCCCCCCCCCCGACGCGTCCCGTCCGGCCTCCGCTGTGCCGCGCGGCTTCCATTCTCCCGCGGCCCTCCTGGCTCCCTCCAGGCGGATCCTCCCGCCGCCTCCCTCTGCGGCGTTCCAGCCTCACATCCAATGCGGACGACCGACACCGCCCTCCCTACGGAGTCCCGGCTCCGCCTCTCTCGGCCTCCCGATCGCTGGCCTTCAACGGCTTCCCGACTTCGTCCGGCCCCGCCCCTCTTCAGCGTTTACCGGCACCCAGCCTCCGTCGCGGTTCCTAGCCCCAGCCTCCGTTGCGGTCTCCCCTATGCGCAACTTCTCGTTGGAACCGACACCCTTCCTGCGCCCTGTTCCGCTTCTCCTCCCGTCGGCCTCTGCTCAACAATATGAGGCAAATGTGAATCAGAACCTGACTCAAGACTGACAAAGCCATCAGAAGTTGGAGAAGTGGACTTTTCTCCCTTATCATATCTGCAATAGTCTGGTCCTCTTTAAACACTACATCACAGTTTCTGACAAGTTTCTTCAAAGAAGGATTATAAAACCTGTACCCAAACTCATCGTGTTCGTAGCCAATAAAAATACATTGTCATGACTTACCATCCAGCTTGGATCTCTTATCTCTAGGCACATGAACAAAAGCCTTGCAACCAAAAACTTTCAAGTGACCGTATCTGATCTTTTTTCCATACCAAAACTTATTGGGAGCGTCTGTCTGCAAAGCAACTGAGTGTGATAAATTGATAATATAAGCAACAATAAGTAAAGCCTCACCCCAAAAGTGTTCAGATAACTTTGCTTCTGAAAGCAAATAACGAACTCTTTCCAACAGTTCTGTTCATCCGCTCAGCCGCACCATTCAACTGATCCTTTCTCACTAATGTGACTAAGCCTCTTATGCCACAACTTGGACGAAACATTGCACTCAACAACACATGCAGTATCACATGAAATAGAAGTTTTAGTCCAGTACAAACCTGACTGCTTTGGAAAACTTCCATTGACAATCACCAAAATTACTGATAAACCCTTTATCATCAAGAACGCTGGTAAAAATAAGATTCAAGCGAATCTCTGGCGCATGTCGAACATTCTTCAAAAATCACCTTACTTTCTATAATGGTCTCTAAACAAACAGTCCCGATACATATGACATCAGCATGACCATCATTACCCATCTTCAAAATTCCAAAATTACCTAGGTTGTAAGATGTAAAGAACTCCTTCGATGTCACGTGAAAACATGCGTCACTGTCAATAACCCAACAAGAATGATCAGAAGCAATATTAATGGAATCATCAACAATAACAAGATCACCCCTATAGCGGCAACGACATGATCATCTCCATCGCCATTCTTCTTTGGTTGATTTTCCTTCATTCTGTTTTCTCTTTTCAGCTGATAACAAAACTTCTTAACATGCCTCTTCTTACCACAATGATGACATTCAAAATCTCTATACTCTGATCTGGATTTTCTTCTGCTTTTACTCTTTCCTCGATTGCTCTGTCCTTGATTCTTTTCCCGGCTTCTCCCCCTGTTCTCTGTGACTAAAAACTCTGAATAAGATTTCTCTTTGAGTACGTCTCCTGACTTCTTCATTTAAAATAACAGACTTAACAAAACTGAATGTCACAGCACCATTAGGAGCAGAACCGGTTAGAGTAACATGTAAATTCTTCAAAAAATCGGGTAAAATGTTAAACAATAAAAGCGCTAAAAACCTCATCTTCAAAATTGATACCGATGCCAGACAACTGATCAAAATATCCCTGATATTCACTTGAATAATCAGAAATAGACGTACCTTCTATGTACCTCAAGTTCATCATTTTCTTGAGAAGAAACAACTTATTGTTTCCTGTCTTGGAAGCATAGGTAGTCTCGAGCTTCTCCCACAAAGTTCTGGCGTGAGAGATGTTGACAATGTGGTTCATCACGTTGTTTTCGACCCATTGGTGAATGAAGCCACAAACCATCTCATGCTCGAACGCCCATTTTTCATCTGGCATCCTCTCTGGCTTCTGGGTACTAAACACCGAAAGATGCATTTGTTTGACAAAAAGCAGATCCTTCATTTTCAGTCGCCGCATATGGTAATTGGTACCATTCAATAAAATCATCTGACTATACTTGGCTTCCATAATAAATATGAAATAAAAACCAAACCCTTTGATACTAGATGTTGGGAAATAGGGCAAACAATGAACGTGCAAACAACAGAAAAGCGAACGCGCAACAACTTCTTCATTTAAAATAGCAGACTTAACAAAACTGAATGTCACAGCTCCATTAGAAGCAGAACCGGTTAGAGTAACATGTAAATTCTCCCAAAAATCGGGTAAAATGTTAAGCAATAAAAGCGCTAAAACCTCATTTTCAAAATTGATACCCATGCCAGACAACTGATCAAAACATCCCTGATATTCACTTAAATAATCAGAAATAGATGTACCTTCTCTGTACCTTAAGTTCATCATTTGCTTGAGAAGAAAAAACTTATTGTTTCCTGTCTTGGAAGCATAGGTAGTCTCGAGCTTCTCCCACAAAGTTCTGGCGTGAGAGATGTTGACAATGTGGTTCATCACGTTGTTTTCGACCCATTAGCGAATGAAGCCACAAACCATCTCATGCTCAAACACCCATTTTTCATCTGGCATCCTCTCTGGCTTCTGGGTACTAAACACCGAAAGATGCATTCGTTTGACAGAAAACAGATCCTTCATTTTAAGTCGCCGCATATGGTAATTGGTACCATTCAATAAAATCATCTGACTATAATTGGCTTCCATAATAAATATGGAATAAAAACCAAACCCTTTGATACTAGATGTTGGGAAAGAGGGCAAACGATGAACGTGCAAACAACAGAAAATCGAACGAGCAACGACTTCTTCATTTAAAATAGAAGACTTAACAAAACTGAATGTCACAACACCATTAGGAGCAGAACCGGTTAGAGTAACATGTAAATTCTCCAAAAAATCGGGTAAAATGTTAAGCAATAAAAGCGCTAAAACCTCATCTTCAAAATTGATACCCATGCCAGACAACTGATCAAAACATCCCTGATATTCACTTAAATAATCAGAAATAGACGTACCTTCTCTGTACCTCAAGTTCATCATTTGCTTGAGAAGAAACAACTTACTGTTTCCTGTCTTGGAAGCATAGGTAGTCTCGAGCTTCTCCCACAAAGTTCTGGCGTGAGAGATGTTGACAATGTGGTTCATCACGTTGTTTTCGACCCATTGGCGAATGAAGGCACAAACCATCTCATGCTCGAACGCCCATTTTTCATCTGACATCCTCTCTGGCTTCTGGGTACTAAACACCGAAAGATGCATTCGTTTGACAAAAAACAGATCCTTCATTTTAAGTCGTCGCATATGGTAATTGGTACCATTCAATAAAATCATCTGACTATAATTGACTTCCATAATAAATATGAAATAAAAACCAAACCCTTTGATATTAGATGTTGGGAAAAAGGGTAAACGATGAACGTGCAAACAACAGAAAAGCGAACGCGCAGCGGAAAAATATTTCCCCCAAACAGCGGATGCATAGCGACAAAAATAAATGTGCAGAAAATAAAAGTTGACACCAGAAGTTTTTACGTGGAAAACCCAAAAGGGAAAAATCACAGGGCCTAGTCCAGAAAGAGGGATCCACTAAAATAGATAAGTACACAGTAGAGACTCCCCCAAAATGGAAGAGATCTCAAAAGTAATACTAAGAAAAATAGTGGATCAAAGACGGAGAACATATACCGTTTGAATGAAGCCTGAAATGAAGAATGCAGCCTGCTAACGAAACCCAAATAGATCTGACCGTGAAAGCAGAAAATCGATGTCCGAACAAAAGTGCAGATGAAAAAGCACAGAGATCGGATCAAAAACCACCGCAGATGAAAGCCGATCAGATCAGAGTAGTTCCACTGACTGCAGATCTGAAAACCGCTCCTTGAAAACGCAACTGCACTGCCTCCAACAACTAAAGAGAGAAGAGTCGCACGTCTCATATATAAAGGAGAGCCGCCACATGATATCTCATGTATCTTCACTTCATATCTCATATCTCCTTTACATATCTCTTATCTTTATATCTCATATCTTTTTTTTATCCTTTTTTTTATCTTTTATCTTAAAAGAACCACGTGAGGTCCCCATGTGAGGAGGACCCCAACACGGGCGTGGTGTGGTTGTCCCGGTCGTTTGTCTTCCCCGTTTTACACAGGAGCTCCCCAAGGACCAACACAGCTTGCACCACACTCGTGGTGTTGCCCGTGTTGAACCAAAAAGCCGCCTCCAAAACACTCTCGATCCCACGGTTCCTCTTGGATTCGTCCATTTGTTATCAGACTCGAACAAGTGACATCGTCTTCCCCCTCCACAACTTGTCGCTATGATCTAAAATCTGCATCGAGCGCTCCACAAAAGATGCGTTTGGTTCCAACTCAACGTCCTCGCAGTCGATCACATGTGCAGGATCGAGCACGTACCTTTGCAGCTGAGAAACGCGAAACACATAATGCATGTCTCGATGACGTGGTGAAAGGTCCAGTCATTAATCCATTGCTCCGATACGTTCGTTGATCTCAAATAGTCCCACAAACTGTGACGCTAGCTTCCCTTGCTTCCGCAAACGATGATGCCCGAACCGAGGAGATACCCGCAAGAAAACTCTGTCGCCAACAACGAACTCCAAAAGTCACCTCCTTCGGTTGTTATACGATCGCTGCTTGCTTTGAGCTGTGGTCAACCACTTCCTAATCAATTGCACTCTCTTAGAGGTCTCTAACATCATACTCGACCCAACAACATTTGCCTCACCCGCCTCGTGCCAACACAGCGCTGAGTTGCACGACCGTCCACACACAGCCTCAAAAGTTTTCATCTGAATCGAAGCTTGGAAACTGTTGTTCTAAGCAAACTCTATCAAGGCTAGATGATCATCCCACGCTCCACTGAAGTCTATAACGCATGCCCGAAGCATACCCTCAAAGATCTAAATCGTTCTCTTCGATCGTATATTGGTTTGCAGATGGTATCTTCTACTCTGCTTCAACTGAGTCCTCAAAGCCTTCTGCAAGCCTTGCCAAAACCGTGACGTGAAACGCGAGTTCCTGTCTGATACGATACTGGAAAGCGCCCCATGTAGTCGTACAATCTCCCGGACATAAAGCTTGTCCAACTCATCTACAGAATGAGTCTCTCGAATCTTCAAGAAGTGTGCCACTTTAGTTAGCAAGTCGACTATCACCCAAATGACATCTCGACTTCTTGGGGTCATGGGTAACCCCATCACAAAGTCCATCGTCAAGTCGTCACACTTCCACATAGGCATCAGAAGTGGCTGAAACAAACGACCACATGCTCGACCTTTACCCTCTGATTGGTAAAGCATCTTGAAAAAACCCGGCGATGCCTCTCTTTATACCTGACCACCAAAACTGACGCCAGATGTCATGGTACATCTTTGACGACCCTGGATGAACTGCCCATTTCGAAGCATGAGAGTTTCTCATCTGCTCCCTCAAGGGAGGTGACACAACTACCCTCCCATGGGCGTAGATCACGTCGTCATCATCTAAGTACCACTCTGGAACTGAATCATCTCCCACCAAGTGCTCTTGCATCACTACGCACTTTGGATTTGATTTTTGGCTTACGTTCACACGGTCCACCAAAGAAGACATGATATCCAAAGGCGTACACACCATGATCCTTAGATGCGTACACTAGCCACTCTGCCATCAAACTCATTGGATGTCATTCCTTCAGTGATGGCCGCTCACTAAGGACTAACACGGCTTGCACCACGGCCGTGGTGTAGCCCATGTTGAACCAAAAAGCCTCCAAAACACTCAAAGAGCTACTCAAAAGCTCACAAGGCTCCACCCAAGTGGAGACGCTACAAGACATTATGCGCGCCTCCCCATAGACAAGAGGTTGATGACTAGCAGTGAGGGTCTGATGGTGTAGTGGGGAGACTATACCCTCGGTATTTATAACCATATACCATAAACATAATAAGGTATAACAACCCAGAATATCATTTTGGAAGATAAAGAAAACGGTGTAATAACAAATATCACCCATGTGTCATACATGTAAAATGAATTAGGCTCCCAATGTGGCAAGCCAAACCAAGCATCAAGAAACGGAAAAGCAGCAATAGTCCGGAGTATGTCACGACATCGCCTCCGACTCCAAGCCTCTGTCTCCTCAACTCCCTATCACAGGGCCTCTACCCTTCACTGGATACCTGGTCGTGAAATCTTCACGCGCATCGAGATGCCCATGCAGGGTGTGAGTATAACCCAGTAGGACACCACCAATGCATCCTTAAAATAAGTGCACATGTATATAGAAGTGCATGCCATGATAATAAAATAAATGCACACACAAGCAAATAATACCATACCAAGCGTCCGTGCGCTAACCAAGCCGCCTAAGGCTATCATGCCCTGTCTCCAAGCCTAAGGCCACAGGCCAAGCCACATAAGGCTATGATGCCCCGTCTCCACTGCTGCCTCTCGGGTCAGGTCACCAAAAACCATCATGCCCCCAGGTCAGGTCACACAAGGCCATCATATCTCGTTGTCTAATTCGATCCTGTCATCATGTCACATTCATCTTCTAAACACGCTCCCACTCTAGGGCCACCGAGCCACGAGGGGTCCACCTGTCATTTGGTATGATGCATAGAACAACATAACATATACCAAATACATTACATGGCAACAATTTCATCATATCAGTCACATATATCCAGAGGCATAACACAACAATCATGGGTCTCATGGGCTACACACGCACACAGAGGCATACCATAATACACAATGGTACTCTATGCTACACACGGGCCAACATGTCATGTCACACAAGACACTTATGGCTACGCACGCACATACAACAGAACATGGCAACCAACTCATGATTTAAGGCTCTATATGGTAAGGACTTCCTACGTCAAGCTTTTTGACGTCAACGTTGCGGTTCGCCAAGAGCATCGTCACCCGAACCTCATTCGCACTTCAACCGACACAAACTTGCACGCCAAGAGTTTCTAGACCCGATTCCAACAAGTCATAACAAAGGTTCTAGAACGAGACTTAAAAAGGATTCAAGCCAAGGGGGTAAAACCACACTAACTTACCCGACAACAACCACCACCGTCAATGGTAGATCTAGGTCTAGTCGAAGGAAGAGAAGAAACGGTCACTCTGGAACCGCGACTAGAGGAGAACGGCGAGGCTCCCACCAGTTTGGCTCAACAAGAAGAGGAAGTGCATCCCCCAAGGTATGATCTTCCAACAAGGTCGAGCAAAGCGAGCTGAGAAGATCAAGGTTCTCCAAGGCAGCAGTCCTTGACAAAAGAAAGCCAACCTAAGCTCACCCTAGGTTCGTCTGGAATTCTTCTGGATCGAGGGAACGATCAAGGGAAGGAGAGTGAATCGATTAGTAGAGGGAAAAATCGAATTAAAATCGCATTCAAGACCCCTCATAAACATAACACGTGTTTTCCCTTTGAAAGCTCGCGATCCACAACGTCCGGCAGCCGTTTTGGCCGTTTCAAGGACCCGCACGACCGACACCACAACCTTCTCCACAACCTTCTCCACGATCGTGATTTCTTTGAACACACAAAGCCCAGGTAGCCCTACGGCGTGTTGCCAGCTTTTTGGCTGTTTTCCCCTCACCACAGCCTCTACTACGGCCATAGTGAGGCTGCTCTGGCCGTGGCCCACAGGAGCTCCCCCAACGCTCCTCGCCCGACACCACGCACCCAGTCGTTTGCCTTGGGTCTATGCCGTTGGCCCTAACCTGCTTGCCAGCTTGATCTGTGTCTCCTCTTGAGGTTTCCTTTTTACAGTTTATTTTGGCTGATCTTGTGTATCTTGCAACCTCAACCTCTCTCTTTTTGGTTATCCTTTTGTTCAATGTTTAACCTTGTATTAAAGTTTGATTATGTATATTTTTGGGATGCTTGTTTATGGATTTTTGTGTTTTCTTATGTATTGTGATTCGTTTGGTTTGGTTCATGTTCAAAATTGCTTATTTCAGTTGGATGGTCTATCCAACTTACAGAGTGGTCATGCTAGATTTCTGGATGAAATCTCTCTCTTTAATTCTTTGTTTTATCGAGCGAAACCATTCCTAATGGTGTATGTGTTGGTGCCTCGATAGTTGTCAGTCCGTGGCGATTGAGAACACGTTTCGGGCCCTATCACAAGCCGGTTGGGTATCAGGTCAGGATGGCCTGAGTTGTTTCGTGACATGCCGATTTATTTCAAATTAAGTTGATTATAAGAATAAAATATATTATAAAATTAATTATTATTATTTTTTTAATATTTTTGTATTATCATTATATTTTTTATTTGGTTACACGGATTAGATAGGCCAGGAATTGTCAACTTGAACCTGACTTGAATATTATTCGTGTTAGATTCATCAACCTGATTAAAACCCCAACCCATTAATGTTTGATCCAAACCCCTTTAACTTGGGTCGTGTTGTGTCGGGTTATTGTGCCGGGTTCAAAATTGATTGTGTCGGGTTCAAAAGTGTCACCTCTAGTCATTGGTTCTCAACAATGTGGACGATATATTTGGAATGACATCGAATACATATAAGGAAAATGCATCTGTTTTAATCAGTTAAATTCAATTGGTAATGAATGGTGTAGTCCCAAATCAACAAAATTTGAGATTTATGAGTTTCAAATATAAGTTTAAAATTATCAACAATTCTGCACTCCTTCCTGCATTTGCTTTCATTTGAATTTTCATGATCTATCTTGCAAAAATAAAAGCCTATCTAATTAGGCAGCAATCTTTTATTTGTTGAAGAAATCATCATGGTCATTAGGATCTTATTTCTTGGTGCGTGTGGTGATGCTTGTTCATCTTGTTTTTTATTATTTTCTTTATTTTGTTACAGATTTAAGTAACATTGGGGCATTCTTTACTGATGTTGCATTTACCAGTTCATTTTATAACTGTTCAACTTCCACAGGATGGACGCGTAAATGCTCTGTACTCTACTCCATCAATCTACACAGATGCAAAACATGCAGCAAACCAGTCATGGCCGCTGAAAACTAATGATTTTTTTCCGTAAGCTTCTTTAATTTCCTTTTGTGATTTACCAATGTGATATATAATCAATATTTTTACCTTTTTTTTATGTGTGCTGGCAGATACGCAGACAAGGAAAATGCTTATTGGACTGGATTCTTTACTAGTCGCCCATCCTTGAAGGGATATGTGCGCATGTTGAGTGGATATTATTTGGTAGGCTTAAGATTTCTTTGCTGTGATGTTCGGTTGTTATTGGTATGATTATTACCATATTGCTATATCTCAAACAGGCTGCACGCCAACTTGAATTCTTGGTCGGTAGGAGATCTTCTGGTCCCAGTACTTTTGGACTGGGAGATGCCTTAGGGATTGTACAGCATCATGATGGCCTCACTGGTACCGCCAAACAACATACAACTAATGACTATGTAAAACGCTTGGCTGTGGGAGCTGCAGAGGTGCGAGGCTGATTTGCTAATAGTTTTTTACAGCGCTGCTTCAAAATTTTATTTGTTATGTTTTTTTTTATCTTAAATGGTTTTCTTCAGGCAGAAGCTGTTGTGAATTTGGCATTATCTCTCATCACTTGTCCAACATCAAGTGGTCAATGTAAAAGATCTGGTTTAGTATTTAGCCAGGTTGTGCTTTTTACCTTTGTCTGTGTTGAAAGCTAGGTGATGCTTTTTCTTTAATATTCCTTTTTTCACTGTTGATGTTTGCATAAGGGTCTGACAATGCTTATTGAAAACTGCTTATCTCACTTATCACTCCATTTAACAGCACTTATTTGAAACTGTTTATAGCACTTATCATTCCCGTTGACAAAACTTATTGAAAACTGTTTATAGAACATATCACTTATGATAAGTGCTTTCGTTTAGAACTTATCACTCTATTTGACGACACTTATTGAAAACTGTCTATAGAACTTATCACTTATGTGCTTCCGTTTAGGTGTTTCCTGATTGCTTATTGAAAAAGTGTCTTTCTGCCTCTTATTTAAGTGGTTTTCTTCAGAAATGTAAGTGTAAGTAGTTTTCAGAACAAACACCACTTATTGAAAACTGTTTATAACACTCATCACTTCATTTGTCAACATTTATTGATAACTGTTTGCAGAACTTATCACTTATGATGAGTGCTTTTGTATAAGAGTTTCTAGATTGCCGATTGAAAAAGTGCTTTTTTGCCACTTATTTAAGTGGTTTTCTTTAGGAATTTAGGTTTAAGTGGTTGAAACAGAACAAACACTGTATATTTTTCCAAACTGTAGAATGATAAAATAGAATGACCCGAATCCACCAAGGTTCTCTCCAAAGGAGGCCTTGAGGTTCTTTCGGCGGTCGGGAGAAGATGGCGAGTGTGCCTCAAGGAGAGGCCGGCGGGTTCTGATGCGCGCAGAGGGAGGAGGGACGCCGGTGGGCCGCTGGAGGCGTCGCACGCAGAGGAGGGCCGTCGGGGGGGGGGCTGGAATTGTTGCGCCCAGAGGAGGAGGGCTGCTGGGGGGCCGCTGGAGGCGTCGCGCACAGAGGAGGGTCGTTGGGGCCGCGGGAGGCGCCGTGCACAGAGGAGGGCCGTTGGGGGGCGTCGCGCACAGAGGAGGGCCGCTGGAGGCTGGGGCCGGACGACGCAGGTCGCCGGGCGGGAGTGCCGCTGCGATGGGAGGGGGGGCGTAGGGCAGACCGAGGAGGGAGGGTGGTGCTGCGTAGGGCAGAACGAGGAGGGAGGGGTGGTGCCGCGTAGGGCAGACCCAGGAGGGGGAGGGGTGCCGCGTAGGGCAGAGCCGGGAGGAAAAAAAATAGAGGGCTCGGGAATGGGTTTTCTTTGATACCATGTAGAATGGGAAAATCCCCTTACCTTCAAGGTGAGGCGGAGACCTTCTTTTATAGATTGAAAAAGAGGAATACACATAGGAGTATTCCGATGTGGGACTCGGAAATACCCACAATAATAAAAAGAGAACAATAATGAATAATTAAGACCACATCGGACCATAAGTTCGATGTGGGATATAGACCCCAACACTCCCCCTCAAGGTAGGTGTACTTAGCTTGGACACATAAAGAAAATAGACCAAAGCAACGACAATACAAAGCAAACAAGAAACGCTGCAAACACTCCCCCTCACAAAAATGGATGATGCTGCTGAAAAAGATTTGTCAAGCCGCTCAAGCGGTGCCGGTCGACGGAGCGTCGGGAAAGCCGCACTGGTGGTGCCGGTCGACTGAGCGCCGAGAAATCCACACAGGCGGGCCGGTTGTTGGAGTCGTCGGGAATACCGCTCGAGCGGACCGGTTGTCAGAGTCGTCGGGAATACCGTACGGGTGGGCCGGTCGTCAGAGCGCTGGGAAACCACAGGAGGAGGGCCGGCATGGAGGCGATGGCTGCCGCAGGAGGAGGCCGGCATGGAGGGAGCAGCGGGTCGCCGGAGGAAGTGCCGGACGATGAGAGTCGTCGGACTGGAGCGGATGAAACCAGTGGGAGGGCTGCCTTGCAGAGGAGCAGCGCACTGAAGAGGGGGCTGGAGCATCGGAGGGGGGATGGCGCACTTGAGGGGATGGCGCGCATATCTGGCTGGAATTGGGGAGGCTGCTCGAATGCAGGGAGGTGCCAACCACCTTGTGATGGGAGGGGCGACTCTGGTAGGCTACTGCGACAGGACGGGCCGAGTGCGGTGCCAAGTGGGCGACGACCACAGAGGAGCCCGCGACGGACAGGATCCGGCCAGATCTTGGCCGGATTTGAGAGAGGGGAGGCCGCTGGAGGCTGACGCGCGCGGGAAGGGAGGTGCCGCCTGGAGTCCGTCGCGCACACAGGGAGGCGGCACAGTGGAGGGTCGTCATGCGGGAGCGGCGCAGGAGGGCTGTCGCGCGGGAGCGGTGTTGCGGAATCGTCGGGAGTCGCAACGACAGAAATGAGAAACGAAAAAAAATGCAGAAGAAAAGAAAACACACGGAACATAGCGATTTATGTGGTTCGGGAAAAATCCCTACGTCCACGGAGAGGCAGAACTTCACTAATTCGGGAGCACAAAGTACAGAGTTTTTCAGTAGTCACCCTAGCCCGAAAATGAGCTATATAAAATGAAAAAGACGACCACTGTTCTGAAAATTAAGTCCGCGTCGCTACAGTGAACGACGACCACCTTTGTCAAAAGCGCTACAGTGGTTGTCGCTGCTGGAAGTCAAAATTGCTACGGTACTGTTGACTCCGAAGTCCGCACTGCTACAGTGCCTGTCAGTGTCGGTCGGTCAGCTCCGCGACAGTTGCGGGCCACAAGCATTCGGCCCAACCGGATTGGGCTACACCAATCCAACAAGCGGTGCAGGAGGGCCGACGCGTAAGAGGGGTGCAGGAGGGCCGTCGTGCGGGAGCGCTGCAGGGATTAGGCGGAGCCGTCGCGCATGAGGGATCCGCCGGGAGGGAAGGAGTCACCGACGCGGGAGGACCTCTAATTGCGAGAGGGAGGTGGGGCCGGGAACCCGCAGTAGAAAGCAGGAGGCAGGGCCGCGAGATGCCGTCGGGAGTCCTCGCAAGGTTGAGCCGACGTGGCGCAGGGAGGGTTCCGCCGGTAGGGCGCTGTCTGGGAGTGACGCCCGCCGGTTGGGAAACGCGTCGCGCAGGAGAGGCCTCGCACGGGAGGGTGACGGGAGGCCGGCAGGAGGGCGACGGGAGATACTTATGGCTCGTTGGCCAAGGAGGCCGCCCCCCCACTGGGGAGAAATAATGGGAAACCCTAAACGGGGGAAAATAAAATGGGAGAGAAGACTTGGGATTAGGTTCCCTCTGATACCATGTAGAATGATAAAAAGAGATAAGACCCCAATCTCCAAGGTTCTATCTAAAAGAGGCATTGAGGTTTTTTTATAATGAATAATTAAGGCCACATCGGACCATAAGTCTGATGTGGGATACAGACTCCAACACAAACCATTTATCATAAGTGATAAATACTATCATGACTTCACAATGAGTTCTGTCCAACTGTTTCCAGATTGTTTACTGAAAAAGTGATTTTATGTCACTTTTTCAAGTGTTTTTTTCCTGGAATTTAAGTGCGAGTGTTTTTTCCAGCAACAAAGCAAACACCACTTTTTTCAAACCGTTAATTATAAGTGGTAAGTGCTATAAGCACTTTTCAATAAGTACTTTCAAACAAGGCTCAAGTGCGCTTCTTTACAAGTGTTTCCTGATTGCGTTCTTTTCCACCACTTATATGTTAAAGTGTTTTTCCAGAAACAAATCAAACACTACTTATTTTTCAAAACTGCTTATCTTAAGCAATAACTGCTATAAGAAGTTTTCATTTAGTGTTGTCGAACTGGCTCTAAGGCCAGTCAGTGTTGTTACTTTGTAAATGTGGTAGGATGGTGGGATAAACCTAACAGGAAGGCAATAAATAACACAGGAGAGGATAAATTTTTTTAACGGGATAGTGTACAAACCCAAATTTCCACTTTTATCGAGTCCGTTCTTATTTAAGATTCTGTCATATAGGTTCCATGTTCTACTGCAATATACAAAATATAGAAATGATAACCGATTGGGTACCCTGTGACCATTATAGCTGTCCAGCTCCAAGTTCCTTTTTTATTGGCTATGATACTCAATGCTTGCAAGTACATAACATGGATCTTACTATTATTTGTTGGCTATGATTAATGTGCAATTCCTGCTTTAATATGTTTCTGGGTGGTGAATGTTTTGTGTTTCTTTTTTGATTTTTTTTACCACCAATGCATAGAATCCCACCCCCTCTTTCTCTCATGCATGTGATTTTGTTGTTACTTAATGCTGCATTTTTTATTTCAGTGTCAATTACTCAATATAAGTTTCTGCCCTGCAACGGAGGACGATTTTCCTGATGGAAAGGGTTTGGTATTGTTAGCTCTTGTGTTTCATTTATGTGAATAGAACACTTTAATGATCTCTTTGTTACAACTTTTCTGTTTTATTTTCAGGTGGTTGTAGTGTATAATCCACTTGGATGGAATCGTACTGAAGTTATCAAGCTCCCAGTGAGTATCTGTTCGTTTTACCGTCACTATATTAGTAAATGAAAACCTCCATTTGTTCTTATTGAAATGTTCTGTGTGATGATACTGCTGGACATGTAGAGGCCCCATATGAGTGTATTATGTCTACCTTTCCACCTATTTCTATGCCTCTTTTTTGAAGAAAAGGAAGAACAGAAGTAAAATAGAAGTCTACCTTCAATAGATAATGGCTAGGTGAAGTTTTTGTGCTCAAGGATTGATTGTATTGACCAGGTCAACAATGATAATTTTATAGTCCAAGATGCTGTAGGCAATGATATCGCGACACAATACATAAAGATGGATAATGTTACGATCAATCTTCGGAACTTTCATATCAAGGCTTATTTGGGAATGTCATCAAAAGAGGCTCCTAAATACTGGATTTTTTTTCAAGTCTCTCTGCCACCTTTGGGCTGGAGTACATACTTCATTTCTAAAGCAGACAGGAAAGGTTGATGTTCCCATCTTTAATTTTGTAATTTTTGAATTTTCATAACTTTTAATTGTTTCATTTTCATTATTCTGTTTGAAGTGGGATGAATTTTCATAACTTTTATGATTGCTTCATCCTTTTAATGTAGGAGAAAGTAGAAGTGATACTATCTCTGTGATGGAAAGTCAGCAGAACAAGACTGTTGAAATTGGACCGGGACAACTCAAGATGTCGTTCTCTTTAGAGTCGAGGCAACTGAAGCGGATGTTTAATTCAAAAACTGGGGCAAGTTGCTCGATGCCTATCACATAGTATTCTTGTCGATCATATTGCTTGATTTTTTTTTTGTGAAGATTGTTCTGTTTCCACATTTATTGTTGTTCTGGTTATACTTTGTCTAAATATTAGAAGATGATGTGCATTGAATCAAATTCCTGTTTAATTCTCACCGAGCCACTGCCATATTGTCTGGCAGGCCGACATACCCTTGGAACAAAGCTACCTCTGGTATAACTCTCATGATAATGGTTCAAATTCCCAGGTTTGTAGTTGTGTTTGGGACAGGACAATACACTCAAGTAAATTAATTTCATCATTTTAAATGTTGACATTTCACCACATGATCCTTTTCCAGCCTTCTGGTGCATATATTTTTCGTCCTGATGGGCCCCCTAGAACTGTTGCTTCAAAATCCGTAAGTTTTTTTTATGATAGATTGATCACTATTTCTTTAATTTTAGTGTTCTTTTACCCAGAGAGATGGAATAATATGTTGTATTTACCTGATCATAAATATGTATTAGCAAAAGGGAAACATAGAGAAACCCTTCTTGTCATAATAATAAACTACAAGGTTTAAAGTTTTCTTAATGAGAACACAGTTTCACTAAAATTTGATATCTTTGGGTTGCGTGAGATGATTAATTTATTAATTTAATATTTCATTTAAGCTCACATTATGTTTCATTAATATTTATTATTTAAATTACAGATTCACTTCAAAGTCATCCGCGGATCACTAGTTGATGAAGTTCACCAACAATTCGGCTCTTGGATCAGTCAGGTCGTCCTTGTAGTAGCCATGCTGGATCAATACTCATCTCCTTTTTCTTAGCACCCTTTCCAACATCATTGGTATATCTTTTAGTTATACTCTTTAAAAAAAACATATTTGTAGAAAACAGGAGAAAATTGCTTATATTTATCTTTTTTATGGCAGTGTAAATGTCTGGCATATTATTTAAAATGCTTTTTGTTTTACCACCTTTGTTATCCTCCATGGATGCATCTTTTTGTCAATCTACAACTTTTTTATCACTGATTTGTGCTCCACCGTTGGTGGTGGGGTGGTTTGGGTTTGGGGGTGGGTCGCGGGGCCAAGGCCCCTGCATGTTTACTGCATTTTTCTTTCCTTTGTGTTCCACGGTGGTGGATCCAATTGACCTTATATCACTTATTTATATATTTTGTTGAATTATCAGGTGATTAGACTTTACAAAGACAAAGAACATGCCGATGTTGAATTTACTGTGAGTTTTGGGTTTTTCTCTTTGCCACAAACATTTTAATGGAATATAAATACGTATCTACACTCAATTTCTGATAATCTTTTAATGCAAGATCGGTCCGATTCCAACGGATGATGGCATTGGCAAAGAAGTCATTGCACGAATGGTTTCTGGGATGGCCACGGGCAAGTTGTTTTACACCGATTCAAATGGAAGGGATTTTCTTAAGCGGGTGATTGGTCAACTATTCAATTCTTATATCATATTGGTCATTGGCTGATGCTATGTTTGGCTCACTTTTTAATTTTCTTGAATTTTGTTATCTTCAGGTTCGAGATGGTCGGGAAGATTGGCCACTTTCAGTGAATCAACCTGTGGCTGGAAATTATTATCCTGTTGGTCTTCCAAATCCACTATTTGGAATTATTCTTTAATGTTAGAGATTTCAAGATAAAGAGTATATAATATGTTTCACTTTCTTTTCTTTCTCCAGTTGAACCTTGGCATATTTACAGTGGATCGGAACTGCGAGTTCTCGGTATTGGTTGATCGAGCTGTTGGTGGAGCCAGCATTAAAGATGGAGAAGTGGAGCTGATGCTTCACAGGTTCTTTTAAATCTCAAATCTCAAATAAGTTGATCAAACAGACACGAGTATTATTCTATTTTTTTCGCGCACCCTCCACCTTTCATTTAGTGTTTCGGAATATTCTGGACTTCTAGAACATTGTGGAACTCCACCACTAGTCATGAAGGCTTTGGAACATTTTAGTCCTATAAAGAATGTTGTGGTACTTAACGGGCTCTAGAATGATCCTTGTGCATTTTTGTATGCTAGATTTCATGAGAACATTGCATACATGTATAGTTCCGGAATGTTGCAATAGAGTGTTTGAATACCCCAAGTGTCCTTACGTTTTTGTTGGGACCACCGGGTTATATTGCGGGGCCCAAGGCATCTTGAGAGAGGAGGTGAACCAGGATGCTGACCGATTAAAGCTTTTTTCTCTCTAACCTTCAACTGTCGTCGGATCTTGCCCTTGTGTTAGCAGGAACACATTTCAATCTATCACTCCATCAAAAGCACCCACATCGAATATATAGAGCATATGTAGAAAGTAAAGCACACGAGAATACGTTAATTTTACTTGGTTTACCCGCACTGGGTTGATGCAGAAACATCGGGAGTCGCAACGATAGAAAGAAACGATTCGAAGAAGAGTAAAAGGGAAAGAAACAGAACGAGAACACAAGAATTTACGTGGTTCGGGAATAATCCCTACGTCCACGGAGAGGTAGAATTTCACTATATGTCGGGAGCACAAATTACAGAGAGATTTCTCAGAGTTTCTAACACATAAAACCCTAGCCCGAAATGGACTAATAAGGAGGACGAAACACTATTTCACTAACCGTCAGAAAGTCCGCTGAGCTACAGTGAATGGCGGCTGGACGTCCGCGTCGCTATAGTGCCCTGTCGGTAATTGCTTTTTTGATAGTTTGAAATGGCCCGTCAGGGGAATAGAGACTGACTTTGCTTCCAACATACCGAATCTTCTCAAAACCTTCTCAATGTAGTCAGTCTGTGATAACATCAATGTTCCAGCTGCGCAGTCTCTTGATTTTCATCCCCAAAATCTTGTTAGTTTCTCCAAGATCTTTCATCTCGAACTCCTCAACCAACCGCCCTTTCAGCTCATTAATCTTTTGTATACATGATCCTGCAATAAGCTTATTATCCACGTATAGAAGCAGTATAATATATTCATCATCAAAAGACTTAATGTAGCAACATCGATCCATGCCACCTCATTTGTATGCATTTTTAGTCATGAATGCATCAAACTTTTTGTTTCACTGTATGGGTGTCTGTTTCAACCCATACAAGGTCTTCTGGAGTTTGCACACCAGATCTTCCTTCCCAGACTCAACATATTTCTCTGGCTGCTGCATATAGATGTCCTCCTCCAAATCTCCATGAAGGAAAGCAGTCTTGACATCAAGCTGCTCAAGGTATAAATCTTCTGATGCAACAATACTGAGAACCACCCGGATGGTGGTAAGCTTCACTACAGGCGAAAAGATTTCGGTGAAGTCGACACCTTTCTTCTGTTGAAAGCCTTTCACCACTAGCCTTGTCTTGTGCCTCCTCTGTCCATCATGTTCTTCCTTGACCTGGTATACCCATTTGTTCTGCAATGCTCTATTTCCTTGTGGTAGAGGTGTCAACTCCCAAGTATTGTTGTCATGTAGTGAAGAAATCTCCTCCTTTATGGCCGACTCCCACTTGCTCGACTCTTTCAACTGGGTTGCCTCTTCAAAACATTCTGGTTCTCCTCCGTCAGTCAAGAACAAATAATGTAATGATGGTGAATACCTCTGCACATGCCTTCTCACCCTTATTGAGGACTAGGCGTTGGATTGGTGTTGCCCGATCTGGTTGGGCCGAATGCTTGTTGCTCGCAACTGTCGCTGGTCGAGCTGACCGACCGACACCGACAGGTACTGTAGCAGTGCGGACTTCGGAGTCAACTTCACTGTAGCACTTTTGACTTCCAGCCGGCAGCCACTGTAGCGCTTTTGACAAAGTCGGTCGCCGTTCACTGTAGTGACGCGGACTTACCTTTTCGGAACAGTGATCGTCTTCTTCATTTTATAGCCCATTTTTCAGGCTAGGGTTACCACTGAAAAACCTCTGTAATTTGTTGCTCCCGATATAGTGAATTCTGCCTCTCCTGGTTCTGATGTCTCATGCTCAGGTACACCTTCAAGCTCCACTTGCTGTTTGAACTCTGATTCTTTGGTCTCATTTTCATCTTCAACTACATGTCAATCATTGTACGTGACACTTTCATTGAATACCACGTTCTGGCTCCCGATGACCATCTTGTTGAGATCATCCCAAAAACGGTAACCAAACTCCTCATCACCATAACCAATAAAGAAACATCTTTTGGACTTGGCATCGAGCTTGTCCCTTACATCAGCATCAACATGTACATATGCCAAACAACTAAAGACTCGTAAATGTGAGTCTTACCTCTTTACCAGACCAGAGCTCCTCGGGTAAACATTCTCCCATTGGTACAGATAGACTTCTGTTAATGAGATATGTTGCCATGTTCACTGTATCAACCCAAAAAGTCTTGGGTAACCCCGAGTGCAGTCTCATGCTCTTGTCACGTTCATTCAACATCCTATTCATCCTCTCAGCCACACTGTTCTGTTCTGGTGTACCTGGAATAGTCTTCCCCCATTGAATTCCATTATTGGAACAAAACTCTTTGAACTCTTGACTGCCATACTCTCCACCATTGTCAGTGCTCAAACATTCCAGCTTTGCTTCTGATTCTTTCTCCACCACTATCTTCCACTTCTGAAACATCTTAAACACATTAGATTTTCTTTTCAGAAAGTAAATCCATACCTTTCTTGTTGAGTCGTCAATAAATGTCACATAATATTGTGACCCTTCAAGGGAATGTACTGGTGCAGACCCCCAAACATCAGTGTGCACCAGGATCAGCTTCCCAGCCGTTGGTGTTCTGCCTCCTTTTGCAAATGATACCTTCTTCTGCTTTCCAAGGATGCAATCTTCACACAAACCAACTTCCACGGACTTCAGCTCTCGTAGCAGCCCTTTTGTTGCCAGCACCTTCATCCCCTTCTCACTCATGTGGCCTAGCCTGCAGTGCCACAATTGAGAATCCACAGTAGCATTTACTGATGCCACTATGTTCATACAAGTCTCTGTCATGTTGTACAAAGTACAATTTTTTGCTCCCCGAGCTATGACCATAGATCCCTTGGCAATCTTCCAGGCACCAACAGTAAACATGGTACTGAAGCCTACATCACCAAGTTGCCCAATATAAATAAGATTTCTTCTTAAGCCAGGGATATGCCTCACATTTTCCAGAACCAGCAGACTCCCACTATTGGTCTTGATTCGTGTATCTCATTTCCCCACAATTTGCAAGGGTTCATCATCAGCAAGATGTACCTTGCCAAAATTTCCAGAAACAAAATTGTCTAGGAATCCCTTTTCCGATGTGGAATGGAAAGACGCCCCTAAGTCTAAAATCCAAGACTCCATGGGGATATCCACACTCAACAACAACACGTCATTAGTTCCTTTAGCCTTCGTGTTTGCTCCACTGGTTTCAGGTCTCTTTCGTTTTTCTCTGCACCCCTTGACAAGTCCTTTCTTTCCGCATGTCCAGTAGGTAGGACCAACCCCCTTTGTCTTGTCTTGGCTTTTCCCTCTTGACTTTGTTCACCCTCTACAATTGTCTCGCTGTGGGTACCTTCCTCTTCCTTCAACGTTCAGAGCAGAACTAGAGAATTTGCCTGATTCTCTTATTCGCATATCCTCACTGAGGATCAAGTCTCGTACATCTTTCAGAGCCAACTTTGAATTCTCTGAAGAACCCCTCACAGCTGTTACTGTTGCTTCCCAACTGTCAGGTAAAGAGGACAACATCACCAAGATCAATGTCCACCGATGTCAGCTGACTTATGATGGTGTTGAACTTATTGATGTGATTTGCAACAATTCTCCCTTCAAACATTTTCAGGTAGAACAATCGTCGCATCAAGTGCACCTTGTTTGCCGCAGAAGGCTTTTCGTACATATTCGCGAGAGCTTTCATCAGTTCAATCGTCATCTTCTCCTCTCTGATGTTGAACGTCATGTTTTTAGCCAACGTAAGGCGCACAACGCCTAGAACCTGTCGATCCAGCATCTCCCACTCTGACTACTCCTTGTCCGTTGGCTTCAAACCCAGAAACGATAAGTGCATCTTTTTTTGATAAAGATAATCCTCGATCTGCATCCTTTAGAAACTGAAGTCAGTTCAATCGAAGCGATTGATTTTCACCTTGCCTTCTTCCATAGCCATCGTTGGAGAATCCCGAACTCAACCTATGATACTAGTTGATACGTAAACGTCGGGAGTCGCAACGGTAGAAAGAAACGATTCGGGGAAGAGTAAAAGAGAAAAAAATAGAACAAGAACACATGAATTTACGTGGTTCGGGAATAATCTCTACATCCATGGAGAGGCAAAATTTCACTATATGTCGGGAGCACAAATTACAAGAGAGATTTCTCAGAGTTTCTAACACATAAAACCATAGCCCGAAATGGGCTAATAAGGAGGACAAAGCACTATTTCATCAACCGTCAGAAAGTCGGCTGAGCTACAGTGAATGACGGTTGGACGTCCGCATCATTATAGCACCCTGTTGGAAACATTCGGTCCAACAACATCCAAAACGGATCGGGCTACACCAAACTAACATGGGCTACATCCAAGGAGCATACACTATAAACTCACTGTTAAGTAGATTCAAAGTTTAGGCAGTGGTCATTCCATGCCAAGATGCACTACCCTTAGAAAGATTTAGGGATCGCCCACTGCCCACCCAAGGATCACTTCCTTCTCTTTCATTCCGTGCGCTGCTTCAAAAAAGATCTTCAACAATTTATAGACTCGAGGCTCTCTCTATGATCAGTAAAGGAAACTGGTATGAATGCATCAATGAATTCCATATTTGATGTTTTGTTGATGTCCACCACCTTGTCGCCTCCTTTCTCTCCAATCAAGGTATAAACAACTCCTTGTTAAGAGAGTTGTGTAGTACCCCCGGTTTCTAGTATGTAACCCTTACTTGATGCTTTTCTTGGTTTTAAAAGTTAAGGGTGACGTATGGGAGAGTCGGGAGATCCTGGAGTGAAGTTTGAAGCAAAAGGGAAGGCGCACGGGCGGCGCACGGTTTGTCTAACCGTGCGGCCTAACCGTGCGTGGCTGACTGAGGAGGTAGTGGCTTCCGCACGGTCGGCGCACGGTCGGCGCACGGTTAGGGGAAACCGTGCGATGAGGCCGTGCGAGAAGGGTGGCCGAGGCTGTAGCTAACGCACAGTTAGCGCACGATTAGACAAACCGTGCGGACTAACCGTGCGGGCACTTAAAATTAGATCCTTAAATTGTGGGTCTAACTCGTTTTGCCTTTAATTGCCTTGTTTAAAGCTCCTATGCGGCCCTAACTCGGGATTGCTCTCCCTTGAAGGTTGGAAAACTTCTCCCAAGCGTTCCGGAGGTGATCCGAAGGCTTCTCTTGGTGAATCAAAGCCGGATCCTTGAGGTATGTGATCGTTCTCCTTCGTTCTTGATCGTTTTCTTAGATCTACTTAGATCTACTTCTCCTCTTCTCTCAGTTTCTTAGATCTTCGTCCGTTATGGGTAGATCTAAGTGTGTGGATGCCAAATATGACGAGTTTTGGTCTTGGTTGTGTTAGGAGAAGAGATCTAAGGAGGATCCTTGGTGAATCGGCCCGGTTGTCTTGTGCGTTCTCCGTTTGTTAGGGTTTTCGTCAAAACCTTTGAGGTAGGTGGCTTCACTCTCAATTCCTCTTTCTTAGAACTTGAAGGCTTAGTTCAAATTGATTTAATTGCTTGGTTTTGATTGTGAAATTGTGGTGCAAAGCATGTTATAAATCTTCTTTAGTGATGATTTATGGGTTTTGATGGAATTGTGGAAATTGAAAGAATGGTTTGTGCAAAGTGTTTTGGTTTCTTGATTTTAAAATGGTGATTTTAAAATATGGATTTGCTGGATTTGAAAAATGGTTTGCGGGAAAAAGGTTTTTAATAAAAGGGGTTGTTTTATTGAAATGGTTTTGGCATGGTTGGAATGGTGTGGTTTTTGGGCGTACTGGGTGTGTGCGTTCATATTGCATTTACGAGGCTTGGTTGAAATATAACCTTGTGCTCGGTGCCAAAGGTGTAATGGCACATGGGGAATAATTACCTTGTGACAACTTGGTAGATCGACGATAGACCGCTCATGAGTATGGAACTGTCATAACGATGCATGCATAGTTGATTTCACGGGTTGTGAAATGGTTGGTTGTGTGGATTTGTGAAATGGAATGAATGTGCCAAAATGGAAATGTGAATTTGATTGGAAACTTTGCTTGGTTGCTTTTCTTGAGGAAGATGGTTTTTGTTGGAAAATGATTTTTGTTGGAAAATGGCTTTGACATGGAACTTGTTAATTGTGAACTGTTTTGGAATTGTTTTATATAAATTGTTTTATATAAACGTGCTAACATGTTTTATCCTAGAGGCATGGGTTGGAAAGTCATCGGGAAAAACCTACTGAGTTTCGTTACTCACCCCCTGCTTTGGCACGATGGTGCTTTTGCAGATGTCATATACCGGGATTTTGGCAAAGGTAAAGTGTCACACGTTTATAGCACTACTTCGTGACTTTTGGGCTGGTTCGTGATGTTGGAGCTTGGAGCTTGTGGAGCATGGAGTTGGGTTGTCGTCTTGAAGTCTTGTAGTTGTCTTTCCGCTGTTTACTCTGATTTGGTTTTGTATTCCGTTGTTGCACGTGGTTGGGTTATTATGAAAATAATAGTTGAGTTGTTTCGGTTTTAAATCATGCATCATATAGTGGTTGCTTGAAGATGTTTATCTAGTTTGTATTGTTTGTTGGTTGTTCTAAAAGGGTAAATCGCCCCCCACTTGTTTTGAAACCCTTCGGCATTTATTGCCGGCCTTTGGCGCCTTGGGGATGTCGCTTAAGGCCTAGTAATGACTCGTTGAGCTCTCAAGCCAATGAGAATTGACGGGTCATTACAGTTGGATCATTGCACTCCAACTGATATTTACAGCAGCATCAACCATCCTCCAATGGGAATTCAGACAATAACAATTCTCGGAAAGAAATTGTCTTCGCAATTGATAGGAATGTGGGATGAGAGGCTGCAGGGAAGCTGGCTGTTGCAGTGTAGGCTAGCGAGGCGAGGCTGGAAGTCTCCAGCGTGGGAGGAAGGGTCACTGACAACATCCTACTTAAGGGTTACTTGGGGGTAGGTTACGTAAGGGTCCTGCTGCTAGGAACCTGTGTAAAGGTCTATGAATAGTTTTTTGTGGTTTCAACAAGTGCTAGAACACATTTCAATCTATCACTCCATCAAAAGCACCCACACCGAATATATAAAGCATATGCAGAAAGTAAAGCACACGAGAACACATTAATTTTATTTGGTTTACCTGCACCAGGTTACATCTAAGGAGCATACACTATAAACCCACTGTTTTAGTGGATTCAAAGTTTAGGCAGTGGTCATTCCATGCCAAGATGCACTACCCCTAGAAAGATTTAGGGATCGCCCACGGCTCACCCAAGGACCACTTCCTTCTCTTTCACTCTGTGCGTTGCTTCAAGAAAGATCTTCAACAGTTTATGAGGCTATCTCCATGATCAGTAAAGGAAACTGGCATGAATGCATCAATGAACTCCATATTTGATGTTTTGTTGATGTTCATCTTGTCATCTCATTTCTCTCCAAGCCATGTATAAACAACTCCTTGTTAAGAGAGTTGGATCGTTGCACTCCAACTGATATCTACAGCAGTATCAACCATCCTCCAATGGGAATTCAGACAATAACAATTCTAGGAAAGAAATTGTCTTCGCAATTGATGGGAATGTGGGATGAGAGGTTGCAGGGAAGCTGGCTGTTGTAGTGTAGGCTAGTGAGGCGAGGCTGAAAGTCTCCAGCGTGGGAGGCATAAAGGTCACTGACAACATCCTGTGTAAGGTTTACCTGGGGGTAGGTTACGTAAGGGTCCTGCTTGTCACGGGTTGAGCGTCTCAGCACAATGGTTCACCCATGCGGCACCCCAGCCCCCTTCTCGGCGGGCGGGGTTCAGTCGTCCAACTCTTCATATGATGTGAGATTCACTGGTTTCGTTCTGCCATTGACTCATCAGGAGAGTGACTCCAACTCCCAACCAGAGTGGTGTCAGGACTGAAATGCACCATTCTCCACATTGTCGGGGCGACTCATTTCTTCAATAGGGACAAACCACATGAACCACAACCTTGATGTTCTTGCTGGTGTGGGACGTGACCACCATGATTGGGTCGTGACATTCTCCCACCACCATTCCATGCATGCCCTTATGCATGCAGGATCGTGGCTTTTTGTGTGTCTGTAAGATGGTCTGCTTCCAACTAACCGACTTCTATGCATGGCCAAGGGGGCGCTCCTTCCTTGTTGTTGGCACTGTGGTCCACCCTCTTTTTGGGTCGCAAACCACCGTGGTCCACCCACTCTCTCTGGGTCGAAAACCACCTCCACGAAACTCACCCTTCGTAGTGGTGTCTCTGCCTCTGGCATCTCACGAGCGCGACCATCTCTGTCGTGTCACCTCCGCAATGACACCCTGGGACTCCGCTCCCACCACCAAGGTCCAACCGGCAGCATTCCACGAGGCACATTCCCTATAATACTACTTGTCACTGGCTGAGCATCTCAACACAATGGTTCGCTCGTGCGGCACCTCAGCCCCCTCGGCGGGTGGGGTTCAGCCGTCCAGCTCTTCATATGATGTGAGGTTTACTGGTTTCGTCCTATCATGGACTCATCAGAAGAGTGACCCCAACTTCCAACTAGAGTGGTGTCAGGACTGACATGCACCATTCTCCACATTGTCGGGGTGACTCCCATCTCTTCAATAGGGACAAACCACATGAACCACAACCTTGATGTTTTTGCTGGTGTGAGACTTAACCCCTATGATTGGGTTGTGACATGCTGCTGGGTGCCTGCGTAAAGGTCTTGTTGCTATTGCGTAGGGGTATGTCCATACTGTTGTTCGGTTAATAAATTGTCAGGGGCAAAATTGCAATTGTTGTAGACGGTTGTTGGCTGAGTTGGGGGTATTAAATAGTGGGGAGGGGGGTTGTTGGGTAGAGGGGGACTGCGAATAGCTTTTTGTGGTTTCAATAGGTTCTAGATAGGAGGGTTAGGCCTCAGCATTGTGGAGAGTCCTTGAAGATCTTATTCTTCGTCTATTTCTTCTTCTTTTTCAATTGTAATTTTGTCACGGTAACTTCCGGTTCTTGAATAAAAATCCATCCCCTCTTCTTGGATATCCATCATTGGTGCTTTCATTGAGAGATGTGTTGGAGGGGATCAAAAGCATTAAGAAAGCATTTGGATGACCATGCGCATGGAGAGCGGAGTAGCATATCTGGAAACATCAATGAGAGAATTGACGATGGGCCTTCAATGAGTGGAAAACTCAGTGCAAGAGTTGAGGTCGATGATTACACAGTTGTACCAGGCGCAGGCGGAGAGTGATGCGAGAGGATAGTTGTGGAAAATCGGTCATTGCTGAAGACGAAGAGAGTGGTCTGAGGTCGGAAGGGGAAGAAAGAGTCCGATAGAGAACTGTTGGAGTTTGTATCCCACATCGGACTTATAGTCTGATGTGATCTTTATTATTCTTTATAAACCTTAAGGCCTCCTTTAGAGAGGACCTTGGGGTTTTGGGTTTACCTCTTTTTATCATTCTACATGGTATCAGAGGGGATTTTCCAAACCCGAGCCTCCCCTGCCATATTTTATTTCCCCATCTAGGGTTTTCCAGTGATAATTCCCCCGGTGGGGGTTGGCGACTCTCTAGCCAAAGGCCATCGGGCCCTAAAACAGCCGCCGCCCCTCCCCCTTCGTCTCCTCCCGTCGCGAGCGGCTTCCCCCTCTTACAGTCTCCTATCGCCGGCACCCTCTGGCCGCATCCCGCCCGTCGCGGGTTCTCTTCCGCGCGGCCCTCCAGCACCGTTTGATCATCCGCTGCGTCGCTACCCTGTGCGACGCCTCCGCCCGCGCTCCGTCCGTGTGGCTTTCCGACGGCGACAGCCCCTCCGCAGTCGCTCCGGCCCTGCCTCCCGTTGCGCTTCCCGGCCCGCCCTCCGATCGGCTTCCCGGCTACTCCCACCCGCGCGACGCGGTTCCCGTCCAACGCCTTTGTTCCCGTCGCCAACCCCTCCCGCGACGGCCTCCCTGCGACTCCCCCAATTCCCGTCGCCCCTTCCACAACGATGACCCTCGCTGATCTGGCGCTTCTGGTCGGCCCCCTCTCTCGTTGATGCTCCGCCTCCCTCGCCTGCTCTCTTAGCACAGAACGACTGCAGACGGCCACCCCAATCCAGATGCCTCCTCTCCAGGCGGACTTGGCCTCTTCCGCGCTGGCATCTCCGCTGCTCCCTCTCGTGCGAGCTCCCTCAATGCGCGTGACGGCCCCCTCCTCATGCGCTGCTCTCCCGGCAACCGCCTCCCTTTCCCGACAGAATCATTTTTGCACGCTTCTTTCAGATCTAGAGCGTTGTCTCTCTTGTCCGCCGACACGTCCTCGCGCTTCCTTCACCGTGGCGCAACAGCTCGACCGCCTTGGATTTGGGCCCTTTGGCGCCGCCAGATCCCGCAATGACTTTGCGGAATCACTGCCTCTCATCCCCAGCCCCACAAATGCGGCTTTCCTGGTACTAGTGCGGCTTTCCCGGCGTATCATCGACCGACCCCGTTAGTGCAGCTTTCCCGGCGCTCCGTCAACCGGCCCGATCTGTGTGGTTCCTCTGCTGCGCCCGCGACAACTTCCATCTATCATCCCGGGGGGAAGCTACGATTGTCGATTGTTTCTTTTTATTTCGTCTTGTTTTGTAATCAAGCTGGGTATGTCCAGCTTGAGGGGGGAGTGTTTGCACCATGTCTTGGTTGCTTTGTATTGTTGTTGCTTTGGTCTCTTTCCAAGCTAGGTACACCTAGCTTGAGGGGGAGTGTTGGAGTCTGTATCCCACATCGGACTTATGGTCCGATGTGGTCTTTATTATTCTTTATAAAAGAACCTCAAGGCCTCCTTTAGAGAGGACCTTGGGGTTTCGGGTCTACCTCCTTTTATCATTCAACAAGAACAATTGAAGCGGTAGTTAGGGAAATTCAACCGGTAGAACATGAGGAGATGTGTGTCATTACCAGGCAGGTGGAGATGCTTTCTCCGGTGAGGATCCAGTTACCTGGATTACTAGAGTCGAAATGTACTTTTTGACCCATCGTATGCGGGAAGAGTTCAAGGTGCCTTTGATGCAATTATAAATGGAATGAATGGTACCATATTGGTTGATATCGTTGAAGTTAGTGACAGCAGGGCTCACGTGGGCACAACTCAAAGAAGAGTTGTTAGGCAGACACGACAACACGACAAAGGAAGACTACATTTATGAATTCAAGCATGTGGCACTGCGAATACTTAACCGAGAAGTGGTATGAGAGCCTGTTCATTGACGGGTTGAGTACTATGCTGACTCATGAGCCATGGAATAAGGCGCGATTGCTGGCGTTAACTAAGAGGGTGTGGCACTGCGAATACCTGACTTAACAGAGAAGTGGTATGAGAGCCTGTTCATTGGTGGGTTGCAGCCAGAGATTGGGAGTACTATGCTGACTCATGAGCCACGGACGGAATAAGGCACGATTGGTAGCGTTAACTAGGAGGGTGGAAATAGAGCTGATTGTGGAGGGAGTAATCCAAGATCAGGAAAACAGAGGTCAAGTCAGAGTTCGGTGTTTACTTGTCCTGCTCCAGTTGTTCCAGAAAGAAGTGCAGTGAAAAGGGAGGTTGCGCCATCAACTATAGAAGATTCATCAAGTTTTCCACCTTGGGAAAACTGTCAGGGGCAGTATTGTTATTGTTGTAGATGGTTGTTAGTTGAGTTGTTTGGGTGGTTGGAAATATTAAATAAAGGGGAGCTATTAGGTAGAGGGGAGCTACGAATAGTTTGTTGTAGCTTTCAGCAAGTGTTGAACAGGGTTAGGCCTCGACTTCGTGGAGAGTCCTCAGAAATCTTCTTCTTCCTAATTATGTCGCTGTAACTTCGGGTTCTTTAAGAGAAATTCCTCTCCTATTCTTGGATATCATGTTATGCTCCATCTTCTTCAGCAAACCAGATGTGTCATTGAGATTCCATGAATCACGAGTCTTGCCTCCTTCCTCGCGCAGACCAGATCTATCAATAGAGTTCCTCTCCTCTTGGCTCTCTCTCTCTCTCTCTCAACCAGATCTTTCAATGTCATTGCTTCCTGTTCAATTCCGCCATAACAGATTTTATATAGACAGGGTGGTCAAATTCATCAAAATAAGTCGGGCCAATCACCCATATCTCAAGCCATATATTCCTCTTTGAATACAAACCGAATCTTCAAAATATGCAGATTTTACTTAAAACCGCGACGTGGTTTAATTTAGTCAACTTTTCGACTTTGCAAATCATGGCTTCTATATCTTGAACTCCCGAGAAATCCGGTTTCCCAATTTGAATCTTTATATCTGGATTAGACTACAGTGTGGTGTTTATGAAACCACGACATGTTTTTGTCAAAACGGTCTTCCAACACAACTGTTTCATCCTTCACTAGTCGTTTCCACCAAAGCTCCAAAACATTCGATATTCCACCACGATGTTCATTATGGCGTGGTTAGCCTCACCTCCCCGTTTTTTGAATCATACATGAGAACCATGATCAAGCTCCTCTAAACACCATGATCAATTTGTTGGAGTTGGTGTCCTAAAATATTAATTAACTTTTTATCACATCATGATTGTTCTTCTGCGTGACATAGTAAGTGATAATGTCCTAAGTGCAGTTGTCGCACTAAAAGGTCATGACAGTTCCTCGCTATGATGAGAACCCAGAAGCGTTATAACAATATTTTTAAATATATGTTCTATAACCGGATAAAATCATTTGAGAGATACAAATGATATAGGTTATATCAGGGGTGAAGACTTATAGGACTTTGATGCACTTTCTCATTATGTACGCTCTGTGTAGGAAATTATGAGAACGAGATTCGCCATTAGGAAATCCACATTTATATGTCATTGGTCCTTAGATTTTAAAAATTATTATTAATGGATGTTATGAGTCACGTACATTGATATATTGACGAAAACTGTGGCGATATATGTTCGCGAGGACATATGTTCACGAGGACATATGTTCGCGGCGAAGTAGGATACATTGGGTGTGTCACGAGTAATATTTCATTAATGAATAATGCGAGAAATGATTTGTCCCTTCTGTTTTTTTAATGAAAGTTGATCTCATGCCCTTTGGAAATGGTATAACCTAAATAAATCCATGACCATAGTGTTCTGTAGGAAATTTCAATTTCCGAAAAGTCAAAGAAAGAGATATCAAATACATAGATTGATAACACCAGCATGCAACTTGTTTGATTAGAGATATTGAGATAAAGAGATTATATCGCACAATAAGCGTCCGTATGTGGTTTTATGTCGCTGCGATATTAACTTCTTTCTCTATGAGTGTCTTAGCATGTTGCTAGACGCTAACCTTGGACTTTTGGTTGATTCGCCTAATGACACTGAGAAAGAGACTTAGATGATCACACACTGAGTGTATCAAGAACCCCGGTTAAATAATAATATTATTTATTATTTAACAAGTTGAATAAATATTATTCTCGCATGTGGTTTAATAATTATTCATGTTTGCTTGATACATATATTCCATCACCAGATATTCGAGAGAATATTTTGTTAGCAGAATATTTAATAAATATTTATTTGTTATTTAGTGAATATAATATTTATTTATTTATTGATGAATAATGCAGTGATATTTATTAAGGTCCGATAAATATTGTGGTGGAATGACGGATCGAGATTAATGGTCCAGTGAGAAATAATATATATTGAATATTATTTGAATAAATAATATTTAATTTAATTTGTGAATTTAATGCATGTCAAGAAATATTATTATTATTATTATTGAAATGGGGTTCCGCGGGAATTAAGAAAAATAATAAGTGCGCATGAGCAATTATTATTTTCTAATCATAACGGTATATAAACCCAATTATATTATTTTCTTATGAGGTGGCCAATTTCATTTGTTGTGCACAGTGACATCCGGAGAGAATTCTCTTGAAGACCTAGAGAGCTCATTCTCTAAGAACACTCTCAAAAATGGAAAGTGGCCCCCCTCCACCACTACTCTCGAGTCTAGAGAGATCAAAGAGAACCATTCTTCAAGCAATTCTCGAGACAATCAAAGACGAACGACGCAAGCGTCAGGATCTTCTGACTAGCACCCAGAGATTTCTATGACAACGTTCAGAGGTTCATGGAACACGTGTGGATCACCTCTGGAGGGAATCTACTCTTGATTCCTACAACACAACGATGCTATGATGTGGAGATGTCAGATCTATCAATGAAGAAAGAATTCATCGCAAAGTAATTCTTAATGGTTTAAATTAATTATAAATAATATATGATGATCCCGCGTCTTGGTTCCGATGTTCAATCGTCAATTATTCTTTGATTCATTTCTGTTGATCATAGTGTTTATCGTCGTGTAAATCTCATATTAATCATCGATTACGACAAAAAGTCGAGTTGGGTATGCCTCATTTGGCGCTTCTGTTGCGTCTGAAACCTTCAGAACTCACCATTTCAGCTTGCTCCAAACACTTGCTAGAATCGCAACATGTAATACGGCGTGCCCAACTTGAACATCCCATTTTTCAGATAACTGGATGAACTACAACTAGCCTTATTTTCAAATCACAAGCATCACCTCATTTTTCCTTGAGCCACAATATGAATCACGACCAAAACTATGCCGGTTTCTGGGGTCCCTGCGGTACACAGGGATTCCCATGAAGACCACGACCATCAAAACACCTCTCATCACGACGAACTCATTGTGCTACGTTAGACTTCGACGTAGTAGTTTTATATCACCACATGGTTGTATGCTCCTTCACCAAAATTGCTCATACCACTTTCAATTATAATAGGCTAGAATGAACAATGTTGCCTCATCAAAGCTCCCATAAAAATCTGATTCATCACTCTTTATTCCAAACTCCACCCCCCATCCTTAGCCTTCCTGTTCTATGCCACTTTCACCTTTCTTTTCACACGGTCTCCATATAGCCCTTGTAGTGACTTCAATATTTGCTCTCTTGCTCTTCCAAGCATCACTATAATGATCTTCATACACCAATGTCATGCATGCCAATGTCATGCATCTTCCTTCATACTTGTTGACCCATGCATGTATCAAGATCTTCTCTTTTTACGAAGTATGGTTTTCGTGTTTGATAACTATCTTCATTTGTCTTTTCATGTCATCATCTTCATGGTTGTCACTCTCTTCCCACGATCTTTCAACATACAACCACTAGGTTTCCTACTTTTCAAGCCTTTTAGTTGTGTCGCACCACATTATGCTTCACAAAATCTTTTAAATTTGAAATCTCAAATAAGTTGAGGCAGGCATTAGTGTCATTCTATTTATGTCATGAACCCTTGGAGTTCACAAGTTGGGTTTGTGTCAAGTTGACCGTCCTAGCTCAACCCCAACCCCATCCATTTAATTAAATGGGCCGATTGACCCAATCCATTTATGAATGTACCAACTCTAACCCGATCCGCCAACCTATTTAACTTTTCAGATAATTGCATCAATGACCTAATCAAATCGAGTTATCTTATTTCAGCTAAAAATTACTTATTTAATACGAAATATGTGTCATCCATGTTGTAACTCAATCCTTTTAAACCATTTAAAAAAAATATTATAAAATTAATTATTATTGTAATTTTAATATTTTATATTATCATTATGTTTTTAATCGGGTCACACGGGTTAGATGGGTCATGAATAGTCAACCTGAACCCAACTTGAATATTATTTATGTCGGGACTCCACCTCCAATCACAAAGGCTCTGAAACATTCTAGACCTTTGTAGAATGTCGTGGGTTTTTAGAATGATCCATGTACATTCTTGCATGCTAGATTTCTCTAGAGCATCGTATGCATATATAGTTCTAGAAACGTTGCGGTAGGGGGTTTATATGGTTCTAGAATGTTGTCATGCACCAGGCGGTTGATGTTCGATGACTGGAAAGGAGTGGGCGAAGCCCTCAATGAGACGGTGTGCGCGGGACGCGCATGCCAAGGACTCGTGGTATGATCCTAGCAAAGCCCTTTTTCCTGTCATTTTTGAAAGCCAGGTCCCTTATCCTAATGCGAATTCCCAGATTCGTGGAAACTATTACATGAGCGTCCACAGACCAGGCAAAGGAGCCAAGTGGCGGAGGAGAACTGGACAAGAAATTTACTCACCACCCCTGGTCGCTTTTACCCACGAGAAGGTGGAGGATTGGAAGGGTTCCCGTCTGTCCAAGGCAACGTTGATGGATCCCAACTATAGCCTGCCTCCTAATGTGGCATTAATCACTCTCCAGGTTGTGTTGTTATATTAGAAGTGTTTTCGAAAACGGAAACCCTAAGTATCCCTGTGTTGCAGGAGCTGGATGATGGGAGCGTGGTGATCCGTTTGGCGCATCTTTTTGAGGTGAAACCCTTGCTTTCTGTTAAATATAATACAACTCGTGGCGGATCTGATGATGGGAATCTGGTCAGGCCGGTGAAGACGCGCTTTATTCTGCAGCAGCAAAGGTAGAGCTGAAGCGGATATTTGGCGGGAGGGAGGTACGGGCGGGCACTGTTGTGAAGGTCGCCATATATGAGGAAGTTAAACAATGGATGATGATTGTGTTGCAGATTAAGAAGGCGAGGGAGACGAGCTTGTCTACGAACCAGGAGCGGCGGGGGATGAGGAGCACGCAGTGGAGAGTGGAAGGGCGGGAGTTCAAGAAGAAGAAGAAGCCGATGAGGGGCGATCCTCTGGATGAAGCGACCCTGGTTGTGGAGTTGGGGCCGATGGAGATCCGCACTTTCCTCTTGGAATTTTGAACGCACGCTCTCCCCTTGCAGATTTGTCTCTCTCCTTTTGTCTCCGGTTGTCATTCTCCCTTTTTTTTTCACGCAACATGAATATTGTTTTTTTTTTCCTTTGTTAGTTTGGAAAACATCATTTGTTTTACATCATTTACTACAAACGTGACGATATCTTGTTAAATCATGTCACCCATTCATAAGTTTCCAGCACTGTAGTCAAAGAATATTTCCCTAATGACATAATATTTATTGTGATGACATCACAAAACATTTCAATTTAATACGTTCTTATATCCGTTCATATTATAAACACAAAATGTGACCACGTAACATTTTATAAAAAAAATTATGCTTATATAGCACAAAAGCTATTGAATGAAGTTTATATTTTTGAGAGCCACAGAAAATTATGTTCTATAGGTAAATCTTGTGATCATGACAGAACATTGTTTAAAACAACATGTTAAATGTTTAAACGTGATTACATAGTATTTTATAGAACTCCTATTTTACATAAAACCTATTGAATGTTGTTTATATTCTTGGTGACATCTAATATTTAGTTTGTTAATATGATAAAATATTTCAATTTAATACATGATATATTTCTATGAAAGCATTTTGACATACCATTCTATTATAGGACTTTTTATAAAAGGTGGGTTATACTGCCAATAGCAGTTACACACATTACAAGAAACAAACGGTCTGAGGACTCGACCCCGTGACCGGTGCCCCCAACCCAGCCCCCCCTGCCACACCCAACGAGGGACTTATTATATTCAACACAAAATATGACCGCCCAGTTATTGACTGAAAACTGAACTTTATTGATATATATGAGATTTTTCATCTCAAAGCATATGTTTCCTACTATGTTTTTATTTTTATGTTTGCTTTTAATATTAATGTTCTTAAATATTTTCAGGTAATGGTTTTCAAGTATTCAAAATTAAGTGATGTTTACTGAAAGGATCTCATAAATATGATGATTTAATAAATTTTATTAATGGAATATGAGATGATTGTTCTGAAGGAGATTTATGTTAATAATATGTTTTTTTATGGCAAAGAAGTATGATATTGAATTTTTTGATGTGATTTTCTCAATTGGATTAACATGTTTTTGTATATAATTCAAGTGATGATTTTGATTTTGTGAAAATGAAGAATTATTACCAATATTTTGTGAGCATTAGGAACACCATTTTTCTTTATAGTCAACGGTTGTTGGTCAACTTTTTCAAGGGGGTGTTAATGAGTCTCAGACTATTATATAAATATGCTACAAAAGGTTGGTTTTGAGTTCAAGTATCTTAAGAGTGAGGAGTAGAGTCACAACCAAATGTGTGCTAAGTGATATAATTAGTGGGTTGATTTATAAACATACAAGGTTAAATTGATAAATCATCTTGTTGATATTGTGAAGGATATGAACAAAAGCATGAGAATGAGATTTTAGTATTATGTTGCATGGAAATCCATGGAAAAGGCGAAAAAAATTGTTTTTTGATAGGACATTTTTTAAAAGGAAGGTTTAAAGGTGATGAGAACGAGGGTCATTTTTATTATTGATTTTGTTAAGGTTTGAATATTTTTTGGGGTTGAGAAGTGGTCTAATGCTATTCCCCATGCTATGGTGAAATGTCCTCTAATACTATTGACTCATTTAATTCTCATATTCAGGACATCCAACATTTACCAATTATTTGTTTGGGTGATTCTATACATACGCAAATGTCAAGTCAAAGAAATGAATATATTTCTTGAATGACTTTGTTATGTCTTGTTATAGATAAAAGGTTAGGTGATGTGTTGTCTCAATGTAGAACAATGGTTGTTAATCAATCATTTAATGCTTTTTTTGAACGCCATTTAGATGCTAGTGTTATTGTTAACTTTGGTAATTATACACGTTCATGTCATCAATGATAAATTAATGGATTTCATTGTTCTCGTGATATTGTTGCTATCAAATTTTGTCATTTTTTGACTTTTAGTTTTAAACGTTCTTAGGATAAAAGAAATCTATAAATTATATTCCTTCTACGTTCTAGGATCATGCAACATATAGTTTAGTTATGGTATATCCTCTTATATTGAGAAGGCAACTTGGGAGGCCAAAAAAAGGAAGAATTCATTCTAGCTTTGAAGATTATTCAAGGAAAGTGAGATGTTGTAGCTATGTAAAATTTGGTTATCATAATAGAAGTGTTGAGTCATTTTCCTAAAATGACTTATTATGGTTGGTCAATGAAGTTTCAAGGTATCAGAACTTTTTTTACTTATATTTGGATATTGATCCTCCTACCGCTTTAGATTAAAAGTGAAGAGTTCCTTCTGAGCATTTTAATTTATACTGTTGTAACGAACTACCCTGGGCTTCCATCCACTTGGCACCCGACCCAACTCGCCACAAGGTCCGAAGGGTATTCCCAATCCCCATGGCCTAACAATGAGTGTTTGAGCATCATAGGAAGCCCCTTTGGGAATGATTCTACCCTAAAATCAGAGTTAAAAGACAATGAACCATTTTCCAAGGTCTAGCATGGACCGATGTCCATGTAGCATCAAGCATATATAAACAAAAATAAACAGGCATGCCAAATGGGTCATAACCAACAACATTGGCTCAACCCATTTGCATAAACATAACACACCATCCATAATGGAAACAATATAACATGGCATAACTAGATACAAAATAATAATAACTGAAAGCGGCTATAAGAATAATCGTCTTGGCTGATACAACAATAACTAAAAGTAAAACAAACTCAAGCCAAGCCTGAAGCCCACTCCATGCAACCACTGGTTGCTTACCACCTCCCGACTCTCCCAACATCAACCACAAGAATGAAACCCGAGTCTAGCTAAAACTTGGAACCTGCAATATATAGGCATGAACTAAACAACCCGGTAGGTTTCCACCCACCAAATCTATGCAATTTATTTCATAAGGAAATTCGTAAATGCTAGTTTAAAAATATAACTAGAAAGTAGGCTTTCCAATCATAAACAAGTGAAAACTCAATTTCAAGTCCATCCAGACACAATAGGTCAAGCATACACCAAGTAGGTACCACAAGTCCAAAGGTAGACAATGAAGATAAACAAGATAACGGTGCCACACTAATACAAGGGAAAGACGCAATCAAGAACAATAAATATCCCCTATGTAAACCACCAATCAAGCAAGGAGTGTGTCGTGGGCTCTACCCTGGGACCTAACATGAGATGCATCTAACCTTATCAATTTCTTGTAGACCAACTATCGACATATGATGCGTCTAAACATCCACAAGCCATCCGATTGCCCCACACCGGCCTCATCGCAAATGGAACCCCCTCTTAGCCCTAGTTCCTAGCATGAATGGAGGGACATTAGAAGTGTGTGAACCAACTAGTGTAACATAAATATAGATCTCCACTTAGTGCCCATATTCCCATAACCAATAACCAAGTAGAGGTGAGTGAATAAGCAAGTCAAGATCAACACACAAGGAATAAGCAATAACTCTCCCTCACCTCCATCACCCTCACATAGAACAGTCCCCTTCACACATCATACATCCACGACATAAATATAGTATGTCCCTAAAAAGGGATCAAAAGGCAACACATAGTGATAAACAACCCACACAAGGGGAAACAAATACCAAGGGGCAATCAAGAGGATATCATAAGCATTAGACAACACACTTTATAAAGTGCCAATGGGCCTTTACCATAATAACATGGCTCAAAATTCTGAGCCCTTTCCATTTCATAAAACACCACTTTAACATCCTTTAGAAATACGTTGAAACCAATCATGACATCAAAATTTCAAATCCACCCTTTAGATCATGGGTTTCCCCCTTTGAAATCCAAAACAAGGCCAAAGGCCTTCCATTTCCATCACACATTTTAAAGATCCATTAAGGAATTTCCACAAGGGGAATAGCAACACACTCATTTCATCAAACATTTGAAATTCATCAAAGAACCCCTTTTAAAATCATTTTGAGGTTAAAACCTCATTATAAAACAAAAATCTCTTTAAAACATAGTTTTAACTCTTTGAAAACCAAAATGGGATCAAAATCCAACACACCATTAAAACCATTTCAAAAAGCCTCATAAGCATTTCACAAATGCTTGGCACATGAAAACATTCCATTTTAAAAGTGAAGACATGAAATGCACATGAGAAATACCTTATTCCAAGCTCAAAATTCATAGAAACAATTTATAAAAACCACATGGATATCAAATATATTCATACTTTCAAGAAAAGGAGATTTATGATGCTCACTATGACAAATCAAGTGACTAGCAGCGGTGTTTTTGTGATTTAGCGACAGTTTAAATTGCCACCAAATGGTTTCACAATGGTTTTTGTGAACCATCGCTAAAGTTGGTTTTGAGAATCATCTTGCATCATTTTATGAAAAAAATTAGTGGAAATTTTAAGCTTGTAAAGATTTTGAAAATTTATCGACGGTTTAAACCACTACGATAATTAATAATATTTAGCGGCGGTTCAAACCACCACTAAATATATTTCACCATATGTAGCGGTGGTTTAAACCACCACTATATTTAATTTTTTTTTAAAAATAAAAAATGTAGAAGCTACCGTCCCCCTTCCCAAAAAAACCAAAGAGACAAAAACAAAAAAAAGAAGTAGAAACTGATAACAATGAACACATAAAGATTGAAATAACATACATTATAAGTAATGAAAATATATATTTAATTAAATACAATAAGTTATAGATAATGAGTTTAGTTATACAACATCACCGCTGAATTCAAAATCAAGCCTCATCACTACTTGATGAACTAATATCATCTCCATATCCATCTCCACTTCCAAAATTTGTTTGAAAATTACATAGTGATGTATATTTAAATTTTAACTTAAAACTAATAAAAGTTTGTGTACTAAATGATTATGAAATTTTTTGATTTACCTGCTGACTCGAACCATCCATCAATGCAATGTCACTAGGGACACATCTGGTTGTCTTATGATATAATTCAACCAATTATTTCTGTATAGTAACAACCTTTGCATCCTGCAATTGTATATGAGTCCCCTATTGTTGGATTTTGTTCCCCAATTGATGAATTTTGTTTTGCATCAAAAGAAACCAACTTTGATCATTTTGAGGTAGTGAGTAACAACAACATGGAATAGATGTTGTTGTAATCCCCAGTGACCTACCAAAGATCTCAGACGGTAATGGTCTCAAGCCCATCCCACACATGCGACAAGGATACTCCTTCCCAAGGACCTAACTAATTGGATCATCCTGGGAGACTGAGAAGGATTCCACGAGATTGACATCCCATAGTTTTTTTTACCTATAAATCAAATATCAATCAAATTTAAAGTAATACATATTAACAAAGTGACAACTAACAATAAAGTGTAATCCTAAGTGAGAGGGAGTATATTACAGACAACATTAGTTATCAAACTAAGTTTAAGTTGAGCATTGATATTTAAATTTTTAACTGATATTTTTTTTAAAAACATAACACATATTTTTTATTAACTACAGTTTGATGATCATAAGTGAAAATCTGGATTGATATATTTGGTTTCATAAGTTATTACGACATTGAAGATGTTTCTGTGAACCATTACAATTAAAAAGAAATTCACACCCCAATGTCTTTGGCAGGATCATTCACATAACTCCCATCAGATTTTGTATACACATACAACCAAAGTTCTGTCATAGAGACTTGGTACCCTCAATTATTTATCTAAATTAAAAAGGGATAAATAAACATTTTAATATATTCAATAAATAATATTGTAATATAAATATTTGAATTGGTGAAAAATATTACCATATTGAATCTGTTTCTTAAAAAACTCTTCGAACTGGCAGTGTGGGGGATGATTTTTTTGCTTGGCTTGATTAATTTTTTTATTGAAACTTCCTGAAATAAATAATAGACAATTTAATAGCAATGTACACAATGTCATATTTTTTTTTCATATGCATGTATATATGTAAAATGAGATTAATATAATAATATATTCTTCAATACCATGTGCTTCTCATGACGATGGTTGTCAACAAAAATTTCCACTACTATTGAGGTACTCCTCTAGGTACCTTATTATACATATGTTGAGTGGTCAATGGTGTATCATTGAACTCATTCCATAATCTCCATTTAAAATCTTTTTAATTTCTTACCCAATTTTTTTAATATCCACTTTCATGTGATAACATCAGTGATGGTAAAGTGGAATAACATCTATACAAAGATATTCATTTTTAAAATATTAGAATTTAATTAAATAATGACATTCAATTGAGGCATAGTGTATTAAAATTACGATTATCTATGAATCAAATACCTTATTCTTCCAAGATATAACCATATGTCTCCAATCAAAATATATAATCGGAAGGGTCACTGGCTCAGCCGCCAACTAGCCTGAAATCTGGCCAAATATTCCCACAACATCATTCGTAGGGACCCCATAACAATCAAAGGGTGAAACTGTCTTCAATCCATTAAGATTCCACCCATTTGAACTATCAATATTTGTCTCAGTAGTAACATTCCTTCTAACTTTTATGAAAAAATCAGTTATTAGTATAAAAAAGTGCAATAACTTCATTCAAATTCAAATTTATACCTATAATCGTGACCCTCCAATACCCTCACGAGGAAATAGGAGTGACCGCCAGTTCCCTCATTATAGGTTTTTCATGTGCTGAACCTAGTGAATTGGGAGGTAGTGTGCCAGACGCTGATATGGGGGAGACGGAGGGTGTACCATATGACATAGGGAGGGAGCATGAGGGATCATCAAGCAATACTAATGACATCTGCATGGTCGAGGGAACTTCAACTGGAAGTCAAATGCAATCAGTGAATCACTTATTCCTTGGAATTCCTATCATTTAAAAAACAACTTTAGAACATATATTTTGAAAGATGCATACAAAAAAAATAATTTATATATGATAACAGATGTATAGTATTGACAAACATAATACATAGGTATGTTAATGGATGACTGCATATACAAACAAATATAACATTTACTTTTTCAAAATTATACAACTAATGCATAAAAATAAATTTAAAGATGATAAGAGATCCACAATATTTAAAATGAATAACATATAATATAGGCAGTTGATAAGTTAACTGATGACTACACATACATTCATTTTGTATTTCAATAATTTTGTTATTTTTCTCCATCGTTACTTCTTCTACTTCATTTACCCTTGAAAGACTAATATTTTCAATATCATAATAGAAAAATAACTCAATTTCTTAATGTTGATAGGATTCAATGTCAGAGGTCAAATCATCAATTCCATTTCCTATATCATACATGTCTCTTTATTTTACGTGAACAACTACACTTCACCCTTCATCCACGAAACTTCTACATAATATACCATTTTTCTTATGATGCGAAGATATATGGATCATGTAATTCATGGTCTCTAACATCCATCAAGTAAGATAAGTTAACAGAAGTAAATTGTAAGGAATATCTTTAATACCTATGGTAATATTGACCCACTTTCATTTGAATAAAATAATTGAAAAATGACCATGGTAGTTTAATTCGATAATATCATCCAACTTTCCACAGTATCCCAATTCATAAAATATAAATATACCACTATTCTATGTTTTTAAAACCTCTTACTAATCGATGGTATGAAATTTTAATCCATTCACATTGTAAGCATTGAATTTTCCAGCCCGCTTTAGAAGACCTCGATCCAAAAACTTCAAATCTTCTAACAACTCATCCTGAGTATCAATATTCATTATCTTCAAAAAGTAATGTACATTATTATATTTAAAAATATATATATTTCAAGATAATATCCATGTTTATTGCAATATTTATGAACTTTCACAATGTTCAAACCATTCTATAAGCTCTTTATTAACATATTTTGTTATATCTTTCTCATTTTATGTTCGACCTCTCATGCGTCTCTTTGTTTATATCCCAAGCTCTTCAATAAATGGATTTGAAATTTAACTATTTAGTAGAACATTTTTATGTGATTTTAATAATTCCACTTTTATCAGTGTAATATTTGAGATCCTCCCAATTGGTCAGCCAATAACAAGAAAGATTGTTGATTTCCCATGTAGTCGAGATTGAGTTGATATATCATCAACATGTCTAACTTGATTGAATCTTTTCTCAACATCATCCAAGTATCTAGACTAAAAGATATGACAATCCCCTGCTAATTAACCACCAGAAATAAATCCTTTAGGTTGATATTTATTTTTCATGTATGATTTCAAATAACCAAGGTATCTGTAAAATAAAATGAAAAAAACATAGTTATATATTTAATGAAGTGTCAATAATGGTTTACTTAAGATTAAAAACGCATAAATAAAATAAATATCAATTGTACACATCCATTGATAACGTGAGAGGCCTCCTAATTTAGTTTCCTCAACCAAATGCATAGTTAAATGCATCATGATAGTAGAAAATAACAGAGGAAATATCATATTTATTGCACAGAGTTTTAGTATAAATCTATTCTAAGTATTTTCAAGCTCATCTGATTATAGAGTTCTATCACATAGTTTTTTGAATAATGCGCAGAATCGAAGTACAACTACATTTACCATTTTAGTTAATAATGTACACAATACTAATGGTAGCATCTATTGTAAAATAATATGTGAATCTTGACTTTTCAATCCATGTAACCTATAATTTTTTAAGTCGACACACCTTGATATGTTAATTGAATTCCCATAAGATACTTTCACATGTTTTAAAATTCAAAGGAATATATATTTCTTATAAATTTTCATTGAAAAAGTTGTTGGATCATACTTTCCATTCACATCTAGCCATAGATCACACTTTATATTCATTGTTTGTAAGTCCTTCCAAGCATTGAACTGATCCTTAGATTTTCCATGATCATTAAGTAATGTGAAGATCAAATTTTCACAAGAATTCTTCTTAATGTGCATAACATAAATATTATGATGCAATAAATTAAATTCCCAATACAAAAGTTTAAAGAATATAATTTTTTTCTTCCATTATTGTGTTCTGGTTTCAACTAATGATGCACTTCAAACTCGGTTCCAACTATCATTCAAATGATTCACCTTCGCAAATTCTTCTTCAAAATATACTAGTTGTACCAATATTTCAAAACCTATCAACAACTTCGATGGTGGTCTATGATCAATGGACCCATTGAATTTTGACTTGTTTAACTAAAATCTATGAGGTGCATTGAGAAATTTGTGATGACACAAGAAGCACCATTTTTTACTATAAGGTAGTCGTTCAGGCTCAAAATCAAAGTTACAAGTAGGAAAATCCAAACTCATCTAAGTGTTACAACCTAATAAGTTCCTAAGTATAGATAAGTCACTAATGGGCCACATTAGAGAAGTGTACATTTTAAACATTTTTGTAAAAGCTACACCATACATCTCAACATTGTTGCTCTATAACTCCTACAATTATTTAATTAGATGCTGCGAGTATGCATCAATATCATTTCCATGAATTTTTTTTCTAGAAATAATCATCAAAATGATGAAATATGTTTTTTGTATACACATCCACAAAGGTAGATTATAAAGGATCAAAATAATCAACTAAATGACACAACTGGTACTTAAAGTCCCATATCGGTTGAATCCATTGACAACCAATCCCAATCACACATTTCTAGGATCAGATGAGAAATCTAGATGTAATGAATCAAATGTCTTCCACAATTTTGAATCTCTTGGATTCCACATTAACCCATCATTGTTTTTTTATCTATAGTATTCCACTGCATGTGCTCGATGTTTTTCGATGACATGAATAATCTTTTCAATCAAGGTTTTAAAGGGAAGTAATGCAAAAACTTTATAGGAGTGTTCTACTTCTTCATAGTAGTATATCGATTCATACTTCCAACATTACCCATTGGCTTCCATCTAGAATATGAACATTTCTTGCACTCCTTCCTACTTGAATTCTCCCCCCAATAAATCATACAATCATTGAGATAAGCATTTATTTTGTATAAATGAGACCGATCTTGATAAAAAAATATTTATGTCATAAAAATACTCTGGTATCTTAACTCCAAGAAATGAACCGCACAATAATTCCAATATTATGGATATATCCTAATTTCTAATTTCTTATAGGAATTTGATATAGTACAAATTTAGTAAAAAAGAAAGTTTTGAATAATTATGACATCCTCTGTACAACTCTTTATTTCCATCATCAACTAAATCATGAAACACATTTATCAGCTTAGTAAAGATCTCTCTTACATTAGTCACTATAGTATTAGGAAAAAGATCCACTAATATGTTACAATCTTGATATGGTTGTTCCAAGGACCTAAAAACATCATTTTTCACACCCCAATAATGTAATTTCCTTTATTTTATTCTTTTATTGATGTTAGTTCTTTTGATTAAGGTTCAGGTTAAGTACCCGATGATTTTTTTTGAGTTTTGGAGCTTTCAGGTGGTTTTTGGCCCTGTGCATGGTTTGATTGCACAATTTGAGGGTAAATTGTGTAGCTGGTTAAGACTGAGGGTGTTTTCAGTTTCAAATTCTTCTTATACAGTTTTCTTTTCATGACCTAACCATGTTTAGGGAAAACCGTGCGAGACTTAGGAGAAACTGTGTGGCTCTTGGGTGGTGTTAGGGACAAGACACATGACTTACGCACAATCAGGAGAAATCGCACAACAAGCATGTGGGGTCCTATATAATTTTTGATACAGGAAATAAACACAGTTAGTGCACAATTTCCCAAACCATGTAGACAACCTGTATGGTTTTCCTCCCCTTCCAGTAGGGTGCGTACGATTGGAGCACAATTTGGAAAACTGTGTGAGTTTCCTGGGCTCTTAAAAAGTTAAATTTCCCACTTTACCACTATTATGTTTTAAACCCATTTTAGGTTTCTCCTTCTTGGATCGACTTAAGCGCACCAGGGGGCTCCCAAAAACCCTCCTCCCTTTCTCTCTTTCCTCCATTGAAGCTCCTCTAAGGTTCTAAAGTGAGTTTCTTTTAGTTTTTGGTCAATTTTCTCCTCTTCTTCTTTTCCCCTCTTAGTTTCTTGGTTTATTTGTGGTGTTTTAGCTCTTATCCAAACCCTAGGGTATAGGGATGATGTTGGTCTTATGTTTCTTGGATTTTAGGGTGTGCATATTATTTCTTGGGCTTTTTTCTTCCTCCTTAGGGAGTTTTATCTCATCCAGACTTCATTGAGGTAGGCGTTTCCATCTGTTTCCTTTTTAAAGAATGTCTTTGAATGCTTGATCTTTAAAAATTAATTTTTGAATGTTTTCTTTATGCTTGTGATTTTTTTTGATGAATTTTGGTGTTTTCTTGTTGTTAACTTAGTGAAAATAATTTTTCAAAGGATTTCCTTAATTGTACCTATATTTATATGTACATAAGGTGTTTGATAAAATGCCAATTGGTCTTTAAAAAGGAAAATGAGTATTTTGGGGTTGTGTTTGGTCTTGGTTGGGTTTCAGTAATTGGGTTTATTTATGAAATAAGTCTTTTTTATGGTTTTTGGTGACTTTTTATGGTTTGGTGCTTATGTGTGAACCTTTGCGATTAGTCGTAATGTTCTTTTGATTCTTTAATTGATCTTTTGGTATCTTATGGTTTTCAACCAGTGTGACATTGGATGTGGTTATATCCCTATGTGCATGGGGTGCACATAGGGATAGGCACACAAATGATGATGGATAAACAAAATGACGCTCGTCTTAAGCCCCATATTTAAAAACATATTTCCCTTCTACCCCTTCTCTCTCTCTAACTCCATATTCCAGTTCTTCTAAAACTCAATGGTTTCTTAGTTTCAAATGAATTTAAGGGTGGTTTCAAATGTTTTTCCTAAGGCTTGGAATGTTTGGCACTTTGAGGTGTAGTTTGATAACAAAATGGCATAAAGGACCGTTTGGAACCTTTTGATCATGTTACATATTTTTTTCATAGTTTTGAAAATGGGTTTAGAGATGGATTTGGATTCGATATTTCAAAGGCTCAGTTGGTACTTTTTGGTATTTTGGAAAATTATTTTGAAAATGACATGATTTGTAGGCCTGGTTGGAACCTTTGGATGGATCGATGTGTGATGGGCACCTCTATGGTGGTCCCTCTAAGGAGAGGGAAATCACATAGGTGGTGTCAGAGTTTGGGTTAAGCAAGCATAGTGGCATCTGTTGGGTTATTGGTTCATTCCACACGTATGAGGATCTCCTCATTCTCGAAGTACTATTATCATGGGATTACTATGCATTATCTAGAGGGTCAAGTGATAGTTTCTTGCTGACCCTGATTATATGGGTTGGTACCCTTGGATATGTTGAGAGGCTAGGTGGGATGTGTCACTGGTGAGGCTAGTTTAGAGCAGCCAGATTGGTTATTGACTTTGAAGCTGCACCATAAGCCGACATGTGAGTCCGAACTAAGTATGTACATGGATTATTTCTAGATATGTTTAGGAAATTCCCATGATTACTATCTGTATATTCTATTCTATTCTGTTGCACTTGATTATCTGCTCTTCTGTTATTTTCCCACTTGTATTGTTTCCTTTATTTTTAGTATAACTCTTCGATCACTTGGTTTAATTTCTTATTTGGTTTTTTATTTTATAAACTATATTTTGAAATGGAAAAAAATTTTTAAAAATGGAAAGCTGTGTTTGGTTCTTTAAAGTAATAAAACCCTATTTTCTAAATGTATTTCAAACTAGTGTTTGTGGATTTTTTTCAGGAAAGGGAATGTATGGATTATGTGGTGCTTACCTACTAATTTTTTTATGCTCACACCCTAATTATGCCACTCAGATTTGGTAGACCTGATCTATTTTGAAGGTTCAAGTTTCCAGTTCGGGTTCACCCTTGGAGTGAGCTAGTTCTTATGGTTGGTGGTTACCAAGAGGTTATGTGGAGATTGTTTCCTTCTGATTTAGTTTTAGTTTCATTTTTTAGTTTCTTCTTTTCTCATTTGTTGTTGTATCTGGATCATGTTTATTTATTTATTAATGCTAAGTTATTATTGGTTTCTTGTTTCATGTCCATCTTGATTTATTTGATCATGGTTGTAATTGGGATAAATTGTTCCCATTTATGATATATTTGATGTATGAAGTCAGTCTCTAGCCCATGAGGATTGGGAACACCTCTTGGGACTTGTCTCAGGCTGGGTAGGGTGACAGGTCAGATGGAAGCTTGACCTGGTTTGAAAAAAATGGTATCAGATCATCCCTTGTCATTTTTGGGTGTCTGGTAGACTGGAGATAGGATTTTCAGAACTCGATAGGTAGGTGCGGGAAGGAAGTCATGAACCCTTACTCATTCTAGACCACGAGTTATCAAGTTTAATCCAAGACTTGAGTCTTTTGTTTTGGTTTTTTTGGTTTGGGGAATGACAATGAAGGTGATCTGGTGTTACACTACAAGTTTTCTTGGAGTGGTGACCCATGTGAAGCCCGAGTGCATGGTTCAAGATACTTCTAGTGGCTAGTGCTTTCCCGAGGCATGGTCAGCTAAACCATGTGGTTGGGATATGAAAGGCCACTAGTTCCCTATTCCAATAATTTTGATGCGAGTTATGTTTTGGTTTGGTTTTGGAGGGTGTGAGTTTCTTTGAAATGAAAATGGTTTTTGGGAAAAAGGTTTTTCATAAAGGAAAATGATTTTAGAATTGGGTTTTATTTTAAGGGAAGATTTTTTGTATTAAAATGGGATTTGAAAGTGAGGAGGTGCTTATGAAAGTGGGTTTGGGTGTTTAAAATTGAATTTGAAAGTTGGTTTGGAACTTTAAAAAGTGGCCTTGGAAGAAGGAAGTTTTGAAAATTGGGATGGAAATGGTGATTTCTAAAAGAGGAATTGGGTTTTGTCTTGTGATGTTTTGATTTATGAGTTGATGTTTTGGTTTGGAATGTTTTGTTTGGATGAGTTTTTGTTTGATGTTGATTTCAGTTTATATTCTTATGTTGTCCAAAGTATGCCTCCCAGAAAGGTCCCAAAGGTTTTCGGTGAGTCTCATCTAGTTGTTGACCCTACCCAGAATTCTAGTGGGGTGGTAGAGTCATGTTATTCTTATTTGTTTCCTATTTTCCATGGTGATCAAGATCCATTAAAAGTTATTGAGTGGATTGAGGAATTTGAAGGTGTCTTCAGGTTGTTGGGAACTCTCAAAGTTGTGAGAGTGCATGTTGTTCTGAGTTCATTTAAAGGCATGAGTTTGGATTGGTGGAAGGTGATAGTCTTAGTATCATTGCAAGTTGAAATTTCATGGGAAGTATTTAAAACCAATTTCATCCGATAGTTTATCCTTGAGGAGGTGAAAGCGAAGAAAATGGCAGATCTCTTGGGAATTCAGTAAGGTCAACAGACAATAAAGGCCTGTGCTGATCATTTCAAGGACCTGGTTTCCTTTTCTCTTGAGATGACATCATAGGGTCAGTTTAAGACTCTTCTCTTCGTTTGGGGTCTTCGTATAGAGATTAAGGAGTGAGTCTTCTCATATAGGGAAGTTTAGTTCGAAAAGTTGGTGGATGAGGCATTTCTGACCGAGTTGGTTATTGGGGTGCAGTCTGTGGCATTTGAAAATCCAGCTTCTCTTAGTTCTTGTGAGGGTTCCCCATTTGGTGGGAGGTGTGTGTAAGAGTATCTTGTTTGTGTGGAGTCTCCTTGGTTATTTCTTACTTCTTTTCCATTGGATTTCATGTTAATTTGCTTCCAGTGTGATCAGTTTAGGCATGTGAAGTTGTCTTGCCACAATCCCCCAAAGACTTTCCATTTATGTGGCTATTTGGGTCATATGGAGAAGTTTTACAAGTGGAATTTCTATAAGTGGAAGTCTCAGTTGAAGTTTGTTAGTTCCTAACTGTGGGGAAACAGATGCTTCAAGACATCAAGGCTCTAGCCATAGGCCCCAAAGTGAATCTTTTCATGCATTCAAGAATTACTAGGGGTGTGGGAAACCTTGGCCCGACTTTTGTCTTCAGTGTTAGGGTAGAGACAGTTTAAGTTTCTCTATTGTAGTTTTCACTGCTGTTGTAAGTTCTTTCTTTTTTTGTAAAAGATTGGTGGTCCCATTTTCTTAAAATTATAGTGGTTGTGACTTTTTGAATGAAAGAATTTGATTAGTTTTCCTTTCATGTGTGTGCTTGGACTTTTTTTGGTCTGGTTCTGTTTTTCGGTCATGCTTGCTTTGGAGATGCTTGAGTCTTTTTGAATTGATCAAATGTCGGTTTTTTTTATGTTTGGTTTGGGTTTCTTTCATAGGTTTTCCCTTGAGTCAGGGGGTGGGGGGGTGGGGTTGGCATGGGTTGGGAGATCCTGGTGGTTGGGTTAATCGGTCAGTGTTTGGAGTTCCCAAGTTGTTTTGTGTTGGGAGTTTCAGTGTTGACTATGCTAGTCGGGTTCTTTTGGTGGTGAGAACCCTCCCATTTTACTTTATTACCATAGTTCTTTTTATGGTGTTTTATCTAGAGCTAGTTGAGTGTGAATTTTGGAGAAAAATAGTTACACTTAGGTTCATGTTTCATTCTACTTTGTTTCGTTTCAGGTCCAAGTTTTGTTCTTTGTTCGGATGAGTGACTTTCTGAGGGAAGAAAGTTTTTATGGTGGAGAGAATTGCCACACCCCAACCATGGAATTTACTTTATTTTATTATTTTATTGATGATGGTTATTTTGGTTGAGGTTCAATTAGAGTCCCTGATGAAAACCTTTTGAGTTTCAAATCTTTCAGGTGGTTTTTGACTCTATGCACGGTTTGAGGGTAAACCATACAATTGGTTAAGGATAAGGGTGTTTTCAGTTCAAATTATTCTTACACGGTTTGATTTTCATGGTATGTTCATGGTTTGGAACAAATGGTGAAAGGCCTAGGAGAAACTGTGAGGCTCTTGGGTGGTGTCAGGGACAAGGCACATGGCTTGCGCATAGTTAGGAGAAACCGTGCGACAAGCCTGCGGGGGCCTCTGCAATTTTTAAGAGAGGCTAGATACACGGCCATCACATATTTTCCCAAACCATGTGGCCTGCCTATATGGGTGTCCTCCCCTTCCAGTATGGTGTGCACAATTGATGTACTATTTGAAAAAACATGTGGCCAAACCATGTGAGTTTCCTAGATTCTTAAAAAGTTGAATTTCCAACTTCTCCCCTCTTATGTTTTAAACCCATTTTAGGTTTCCCCTCCTTAGTTTGCCCTAGTCACACCAGGGGGCTCCTGAAAACCCTCCTACCTTTCTCTCCTTCTTCCACTGAATCTCCTCTAAAGTTATAAGGTGGGTTTCTCTTAGTTTTTGGTTAAATTCCTCATTTTCTTATTTTCCCCTCTTGGTTTCTTGGTTTCTTTGTGGTGGTTTCTCTCTTGGATGAACCCTAGGGTAGAGGGGTGATGTTGGGATTGTGTTTCTTGGATGTTAGGGTGTGCATATTACTCCTTGGGCTTTGTTATTCCTCCTTCAGAAGTTTCATCTCATCTGCACATTTTTGATGTAGTTATTTCCATCCATTTCCTTTCCAAAGCATGTCTTTGAATGCTTGAGATTTCAAAATTAATTTTTGAATGTGTTCTTTATGTTTTTGGTGTGTTTTGTTTGATGAATTTTGGTGTTCTAATGTTTTCAACTTGGTGAAAATAGGTTTTCAAAGGATTTACTTAATTGTACCTATATCTATATGTATATAAGATGTTTGATAAAATTTTGATTGGTATTTAAAAAGGATAGTGGGTATTTGTGGGGTTGTGTTTGTTCTTGGTTGGGTTTTGGTAATTGGGTTTGTTTATGAATTAATTCTTTCATATGGGGTTTGGTGACTTTTGTAGTTTGGTCATTATGTATGGACCTTTGTGATTAGTTTTAATGTTCTTGTGATTCTTTAATTGATCTTTTGGTATCTTATGTTTTTTTTAACAAATGTTTCATTGGATGTGGCCATATACCTATGTGCATAGGGTGCACATAGGGATAAGTACACAAATGATTATGGATAACCAAAATGACCAAAATGACCACAATAGAGAAAGTTATATGAGATTTAATATATGAGGACTTATAATGATTTGGAGCCCCACATTGGAAGCACACGAGAGGTTTCTTCTCCCTATAGAAATTGACCATAAATTCTAACTTAGACCCATATTTATTTTTCTCCACATCCACTGGGTCACCATCATTCCCATCAGATGGGACCAAGGCATTACCCAACACTAGTTGTCTAGATTGGCTAGCTTCCACCCGAAGAGCCTCCTAAAAGGATTTTAGACTAAGAACAAGCACAACTGAACTAAAATTTGGGTGAATACCACCTATGAAGAAATGATCTTTCTCAGAATTGTTGATGACTAACCTTGAAGAGAATACAACCAAGTTTGAGAAGTGATTGACATAATCCTCCACTGATCACTCACCCTGATGAAGTCTCACAAACTCAAGAGATATCTACACTTTCAATATCTTGGGATAAAACCACTGGATAATCACCATCCTAAAAAACTACCAAGATATACCTTTACACAATTGAGGAGGTAGCATAGGCTCCCACCATAATCGGATAAATCCAACAAGTAGGCTCACCATAGCTCACACCCGTGAAGCTTCAGATGTTCTTAGATATTTGAATACCGCTTCAATCCATTCCAACCACCTTTTCCCTTTTATCAAACCTTCATCACTATAGAAAGAAGGTATATGGTGATTCAAGAATCCCACAATGGGGTCTAAGAGTAAACAAAACTACTGGAAAATAAGGTTATACCCATGGTTTTGGAAAAAATCATGGGTATAGGGTTTGGTTCATGACCCATACCCACGGTTTTCCCAAAAACTATGGGTATAGGGTTTGGTTCAAGACATATACCCAGAGATCTTTAAAAAAATATGGATATAGGTTTTGGTTCAAAACCTATACCTATGGTTCTCCAAGAACTGTGGGTATAGGTCATCCCTATAGCCACAATTTTTGTAAACTGTGGCTATATATTTTCCCGCATAAGTGTGGGGAAAAAAATTCCCATGGAAATACCTATTTCCACATTTTTTCAACCTATGTCCACAGTTTAAAATAATATATATGAGTAAATATATATTTTTATATTGATAATCATATGTGGTGTAGTGGTTAGGTTCTTGTATTTTGTAGTGGTGGTCCAGGGTTTGAATATGGAAGTGGTCATTTTTTAAATACTATAGGCATGCTTTCAAAACTGTGAGTATAAGGTTATTGGCATGGTGGACTCACCTATTTCCACAGTTCATATCTGTGTCAATATATTTTTAAAACCGTGGGTATAACTCATAGCTATATCGACGACTTAAGCTCCTGCGGTTCTCTAAACCATAGGTATAGCCTATTCCCATAGTTTTATGGGCTATACCCACGGTTCCAAACTATAGTTATAAGGCAATTTTCTAGTAGTGTAAGGTTTTGAGTCCACCACTCTACTCAGAGTATGGGTAGATTCTAGAACTGAAGGAACTTATTCCAAGCAATGAGAGGATTCACCAAGAAGATTATCCTTAGAGACAAGCCTTCTACATTTTCCTTTAACCATTCTAGGAGGCATACTATAAACAACACAATACATGAACAACATTGATTTATTCCTAGAAACATAAACCAAAAGATCCAATCATAAACTAGGGATAAAATCCAAAAGCAACAAGTTACTAAGGAAATGAACATCAATTTCACACCAAGAAAAGAAACTTTTTTTTCTAAAAATCCCCAAATCCCACCAAGGAATTTTGAAAACACACTCCACCAAGGAATACACATAAAAATAAGACACCCCCCTAAAATAATACAACCTTGGTGGGTTACACATTTCCAAAACAAAACATATAAAAAAACTCTCGTTTTCCAAGAATCACATTTCCCAAGAAAACCCCCTTTTAAAAATTGAATCCCTTCTAAAATTTCATTTTGAAATCGATCACCATTGGGAATACCCCAATATTTTTTTAACATCCCACTTTTCTCCCTTCAAATTTTCCAAATAGTATAACGAAACAACCGCTTTATAAAATATTTTATGAAAACTAAGGAGATTTCCTTTTCTAAAACCCATGAAAACCAAATTTTGAAACAAAGGATTTCTCAAAATCCCCCCATCTCCCAAAACAAATATTTGAAACAAAGATTCATTAAACCACCACACAACTATAAAAAGAATCTATTGTGACCACATCTAAAAATCATTAAAACCCTCCTTAATCCATCTCCAATAAGTGAGAGTCACTTTAGGAGCAATCTAAAATCGAAAGGAGTTAAAATAACTCACCTAGGGAAGAAATAGGTTTGTGCATGGTTTAGAGAACAATTTGGAAAACAATGATCCAACCATAAAACATGATTTATGAAGGTGATAGACCCAAACCACATGGGCACCACATAGTTGGCCAGACTGTGTGAGCAAACCATGTTGCTCAAGTCCACCATTTTTACCCCAAAACCAAAGAGGAACCCCTTAAATTACTTATATACTCAATGGGGATAAAAAAACATCATTCCACATCAAAATCCATTATAAATAACTAAAAAAACCGAATTCACAATTTGAAACCCAAATCCCCTTAGTAGCCTGAGGTTTGGGATGAAAATATCTTACTAGACTCTCCCTACCTTTACCTCTCAAGACTAGAAAACCTTAATCTCCATTCTACCATGACATCCCCAAATAACAAGTGGGATAATCAAGAATCCTAGGCTCCCACAAAAGAACCTAGGTTCTAATACCATTTTGTAATGAATCATCCCAGGCTACTATCCACTTGACACCCAACCTAGCTCGCCACAAGGCCCAAAGGACATTCCTATTCCCCACAGGTTGACAATTAGTTTCTAAGCATCACATGAAACACCTTCAGGAATTATTTCACCCTCAAACTAGAGTTAAAAGGTAATAAAACATTTTCCAAGGTCCAACATGGACTGTTTGGACATCCATGAAGCATTAAACATATATAAACAAAACACAAATATAAAATTTAGCTATAACTACGGTAAAAAACGGTGGCTATAGAGGTAAAACTGTGGTTATAAGATATAACCACGATTTTAGATAGTTATGATTGGTATTGGTGTGGCTATAGGAAAAATATATAGCCACAATTTTAAGGGGCTGCAACCACGATTTCCACCATAGAAATAGAACCTATAGCCATGGTTTTTGCAAGTGTGGTAATAAACCTCTCAATTTTTTCATAATAAGAAGTTCGAATTTGGAGTTATATTTTTATGCCATGATGTATAAATTTCTTAAGTAGTTATTTGAATCTCTATCAGGATTCTCAAGCTAATTCACCATCAATCTATGCAAAGTTCTAAAATTTTCTTCTTAGCTTCTATGTTCAAGCTAGAGGAAATTATTTGTATAATAATTTTTTTTCTAGATCACCCCATGTAGTATAGAACATGCATGTTGGTTCTTTAACCAATCGTTTGACCAATATCTCAATAGGAATGAAAAAACTCTGAGCGATATTACATCAAAGGATATGCCTTAACAATTTTACATATTACAAACCTCCAAAAAGTTTGAAAAATGCTCATAGAGATCTTCACATTACAGACCAATGAATTGTCCCATGTTCTGAAACATATGAATTAAACTTGGTTTTATCTCAAATGTGGATGATTGAATTGGTGGATGAATAATGCTCGACATAGAACCTTGTATTAATGACAAACTGTAATCCATGATGAAACATGCTTGAGGCATCTGTTGCATCCTGTTATGTGGTGAAAATTGTTCATTAAGTGTATTAGGGGCAGTGGGGTTGCATTGCTCTGCCACTGTTTAGTGAATTCATGTGTGCATGTACCACTCAATATCAAGAATTAATTTGAAGGTTGTTTGTGAACCCAAGCTATTAGAATGATTTGTAGGTCCTTCTCTCATGCACTAGCATCTTCTTCACACCAGGGTTGTAGCAAAACTGGGCAAAAGAAAGAAATTGGTAAAAATGGGAAACAAGAAGAATTTGAAGTGGTCTTAATAAATATTATCTGAAGCTCACTGTGCCTCCCTGAAAACGAAATCAAAAACTTTATGGGGTGTCCAGTGGAATTTTTACTTATCACGACCACGCTTGGTTAGATTTTATAAAATTATAACATGAGCCACTAACACTAGCCACTAAGCCATAATATACTATTGGTTAACCTGAGGTCAAAACCATAGGGCGGTGTAGAATGTAATTTGATGTTCTTCATAATAGATTGCCTAGATTGGAGACTCTTTGCGATGATCTATTGAAATGGTTATTCTAAACTAAAAATGAAAAGAGATTAACAAGTGAAGATGAAAAATACTAAATCAAGGACTAAGGATAAATTTTAGGGAATGTGTTCTACAGATATCCTAAAGAAGGTTAAGTTTTTGGTTTAGCAGTGTTGGCCACAAAATTTTCCTAAATTGATCAGCCTCCTATGGTCAATTTGTTTGATTATACCAAACCAATGGTATACCTTAGTCTAGAGATGGTACTAATTAGGCGTGTTAAAGTTCAGTTCTTTTTATGGAAGGAAAATCCAAGTTGGAAGCCCCTAATTAATCACCTTGATTAGATTGGGGTATTCTCTCCTATGAAATCCCTTGGTCTATATCATGTATAGGGATGGAATTTAGAATTAGTTCTCTAATGTAATACCTAACCCGACTGACCTTTCCAAGTTTAGATTAAAGGTTCATTGAATTTTGATTCCCTTACTCTCAACTCCCAACCCCTTAAAGAATTAGCCATAAATGATGAAGGTTAAATCCATCACACAGAGAGATAAGATAAGGAAAAAAAAATTCACAATCAAAATATATGCAATTTAAACCAATGTGAAATTAAAACAACTTTCTTGAAAGCGGAATAAATCGATTGTAATGACACTTTACAATTGAAACAATCCAAATTGAAATAGAATGAATGTAGGAAACAAATAATTGAGGTAATAGGAATTGAATCTAGGATAAAGGATTCAAAAAGTGTTAACTACCCTCTGATTTCGACTAACTATTATATTTATAGGCTTTCACGGTTCACGAATTGAAGTGATATTTGCAGTATGAACAATCTCCATCTAGAACTTCTAGGGTTTTTCCATGAAATTTCATGTCGTGGCTGGGATTCATGACACGACTTAGGGTATTGGACTTCATACATTCATATTCTCTAAGATTTATTTTGAATTTGAATGCTTTACTTTGACCACAATGTTCATGGCACAAAAAACTTCTCATGGCTCGAATCTATCTTCACAACTTGAATGGGACTTCATGACTTGAATAGTACTTCGATGGTTTTTACTTGAAGGTTTACATTGTTAATAGTAATTCATGTAATGATGAGTCTACAGTCTATAAATTTCATCTTGAAGCTCCTCTTTACACTTTGATTTAAAAAAACTATAAAACATAGAAAAAATAGGAAGGCACCAAATGGAAAAGAGATAAAAATTAATTGAAATTATTTGCAAAATGTATGAATAAAACAGACTTAGTAAAATTATTTTTGAGGGTTGTTTCTATTGGGACCATATCATTTGGGTGTTTTTGTATTGTTCTTTGTTGGACATTCAGGATATAGAGTGCCTCAGGGAGCATATTTTCTGGTTTAGCTCTCCATCAAGGTTGAGTGGGGAGATTGTAAGCTAGAACCCAGTATCCCCATTGTTGAGTAGTATGTTTATGGTTTTAGGACTGTCGAGATCAGTGCTTCATGGTTATTGGATCCATTGGATTGTACATTAAAGCGGTGGGTCTGGTATAGACTCATGCTTTAGAAGCATCACACCTCAATGAGGGAGAGATTTGGCCTTACCTTATTTTTGATGAAAAGCTTAAAGGACTTTTTTGGAAGAAGAAAGTGTCATGGTGAGAAGAATTTTGAATCTTTTTAATTAATTGGTATATATTTAAATTATATGTTTACTTTATTTTAAGTGTTTTTAGAGTTTCTAGGATTTGGAGACCAAAAATGGAAAATTTAGAGAAAGTAGCCTCAGACACACAATTAGTACTTACTATGCGGTTGACTGTGTAGCAAGGAGTGGTGGGGATCGATGTTGTTTTTCAAGGTCTCCACACTATTTTTACAACCACACAGGATATTCTAAGAAATCGTGTGACTCAAATCATTAAAGAGGGATGACCTGCACGGTTGGCATACAGTTTGGAAAACAGCGCAACCTGCTTTGTCTTGTTAAAAATATGGTTTTACATTTATGTACCACCAAAATTTTAACCTCTCCACCTCTCCACCCCTCATTTTCCTCCTGTATTCGACTAAACATCTCTCTCAGCCATTTCTTCCCTTCCCCCTTGGTTTTTTTGGTGAATCTACTTTAGATTTAGTGGATTCCTCAAGGTAAACTCTTGATCCATCTTGGTTCTTCCTTCTTTCTCCCTTGAATCTCATGTTCATCCATTCCTTTATCATCCTAGGCCTCTAACCCTAATGAACATGGAGTTTTGAACCTAGGGTTTAGGATGGGGTTTTTGATGAATTTATTTGCTGTTTAGGCTAGTGCGGGTCCCTCTTCTTCCCTCCTTGTGGTATTTTGTGAAGGCAGTGATGTTTCATCGCTTTTGAGGTAGGAAAATCTATATATCCATACTTTTCCTTTAGTATGCCTTTGTTCTTGATTTTTACACCGATTTTAATGATTTAATATGTTTGGATTGATTTGTTGAGGGTTATTATATGTGTGTTTATTTTTGTACTTGGCTTGTATTGGCAAAATGGTGATTTCTTTTGGTTTTCCCTTTGGAAATTTGTTTTATGTTTACATGGTGTTTGATAAAATGTTTTCAAGAAAACTCGTGCTTCCAAAAGAGGTTTCAAAGTGACTCTTAAAAGGGGATTTTTTTTTGGAAATCATATTACCAGACCATGGTCTTTGTTATATGTGATGGATGTGGTTATGGGTGCACATGAGTGACCTTGGGTGTGCGATTTTAGGATGGGTGTTTCCCTAGCCTTGGGCATGACCTAGATAGGGTTCATTTCCAGTGAGGCCTCAAGAGGACTTGAGCCATCCTATATGTTTAGGATCACATAGGTCATCCAATGTTCCGTGTGCGAGTCCTAGACACCTAGAGCCCATATTCCAGAGCTCCCTCATGCTGCATATATACTTTGAGCTTGTTATGACATGCCTTTATTTCTTTCCCATGTGTTGTTTGATTATGATCACTCAATTATCTCTTATTACCCTCAGTTATACTTTGTGATTGTATTTTTCACACCACTCATCTTTGTAGCTTGTTTTATGAAAATCAAAGGATTTATAAAATAGTTTTCAAAGAAATGTTTTTCAAAACATTGTTTTCAAACTAGAAACATTGGTTTTCATTGTAAAAGGGGATATGTGGATTCATGGTTGTATCATGTTGGGCTTTGTCTCACACCCTGCATATGCCATTAGGCGTATGCAGAATTGGTTTTTTTAGCACAAATAAAGTTAAAGGAGCCGCTTCTCATAGTAGGGATTTTTGATGTTACATTGCCTTCCATAGTACGAGACTAGTGGTGGGCAAAGGACACATGGAGACAACTTGATCGAGCATTTTGGGATCTTATGCATTTTGGTATTTTGGGATGTGTAGTTGTATTGGCCAATTTGGATGGGGGCATCCTTGGATTCTCATGTTTATTTATGTGATATTGGGATTTCTTATTTTAGTTACATTTTGTCATTTGTTTATGGTTTATTATTATCTTGCTTTTGCTTACACTCTTCTTGGCATGATTTATGTTATTGTGAATGTCTATTTGATGACATGGGCATCCAATCTATGGATGGGTCATGTCAGATTTCCAATTGGAATTCATGGCATATTTTATTTGATTCGGAGTGTGAAATATTTCCCACAAAGTTAGCATTGGTACTTTGGCATTAACTGTCAGCCTAGGGCGATTGAGAACACATCTCGGGCCTTGTGGTGGGATGACCTAGGTGATGTGGTAGGTTGATTTGGGTTGGTTCATTACATAATGTCACCAGAAAAACACATATTTTCATAAGAGAATTCCTTCTGACTATCTTTTGAATTAGCATAGAGTAAGCCCGATTAAATGAGGGAAGAGAAAAAATCATCAACAACTAAAAATGAATCGTTCAGACCCATTATAAATTTCAAAAGGCATTGAACTTCAATAAATTTGTAAATAAAATGATGGCACTCCAAGGTTAGGCAGACATGGACCCAAATCCACTCAATTCATCTTATAATTGTTTGATTTTATTAAAACTCGTGGATATTGAATCAATACCTGATAAATCAAATAGAGTTGCTTTTAGATTTTGAAAATGTGAGTTCCATTGGCTTTCTTAAAGTGCCTAGTGAGCTCGGTCTAGATTGATTGAGTAATAGTGAAGTGAAGAATGCATTTTGTAATTTTTTTTAAAAAAAATGCTAATTATCCAACTGATGGCCATGTTATTGCAACAATTCAAAACTTTAAATAGATCAAGAAATGGATTGGGAGGAGAAACATCACCATTAACAATGACAATTTTTTTCTTAGCATAAAGGGTGATTATCATCCCAAGTTTTTTGGGAAGAGAATCGTGTGTCATTGAAGGGATTCGATATCAACACAATGTCGAGGTTATTGATGGATCCAAGGAACAAAGGATGAGAAGGATCAAGAAGGTCATCATTGGAAGAATGATCAAAGGAAATCAATGCCATTACTGGAATATAGATGGATTTGTGGCATGATACCATGTGGATAATTAAATGCTTGGAAGGAGAGGAAGGTGTAATGTGTATTTATGTAAATGGGAATTCAATCGTTATCTGTTCTTAAATAGATAATAAAATGTAAAAAAAAAATCCACGTGCAGGGTTTACATGAACAAAAGAAATAGCAGTATTGAATTTAAAAACAATACTAATAAGAACAAAGATCATGAACAACATGGCCTATTAGCTCAGTTGGTTAGAGCGTCGTGCTAATAACGCGAAGGTCGCAGGTTCGAGACCTGCATGGGCCACCTTGTTTTTGACAGAAGATTCGCGTTGGTGCTTTTTGAATTTTAGCTCGCCTGGAAAGCTTCTCGGGTCCGTGGTGCGCCAATTTATCCGCCTACTTCCATGGGCGTGATCTTCACAGTACGCTAGTTTTATGGGATAATTTCATGCGGATCATAAACGGAATGGCATCTACGATTCACGCTAGTTTCATGCGTGATATTGATATTTACTGTTTCCACTGCCTTTTTTAATACGAAATGGCATCTACGATTCATTCTATCGTGAATCTTCGTGTAGCTTGATCTTCATCAATTATTTTAATATCTATATTAGCTAAGTCAAGTAACATTTTATTAAAATCATCAAGATGAATACGAACATAAAAACCATTGTTCATCTTAAAAGTATAGTCACATTTTATTGTATAAACAACTAAGAAGAGACTTAGACATATACAAATGTTCAAGTTTAAGCCATATAGTCTTAACAGTAGTCTCATGCTCACGCAAGACCTTATCACATAAGGTTAACAACAATATACAGTAGACTTTCTCAAAAATATTGGGGTCAATATCAATATATCCGTCAACGATGACACTAACTACCAACTTCTTAGGACCTAAGAGAGCGTTTGTGAATCCATTGTGGACGAACAATGCCCTCATCTTAACTATTCACAGGTTACAATCATTTTCTTCATCGAACTTTTCAACTTCTAACTTAACAAAGGACATGATTAACTCGAAAATAAATGCTCTAATACCAATTGTTATGGGAGGGTGGAGGGGTTCACACCGAACACTCGTACAAGAATCAATGCGAAAACAAAAACAAAGACCGAGAATCAAATGATTCGAGAAACATAAAAAAACTAGAAAGAAAAGCAAGCTGATCATACAACAAAGGAAATGCAGAAAAGTAACGAACAAAAGAGATTTACGTGATTCAAACCAGTTTAGTCCTACTCCACGATAAGAAAACCACCACCAAATTTATTATTATGCAAAATAAAAAAAATAGCGGACACAAAATAAGAAGATGAAAAACAAAACGAAAACATGCGAACCACAAAAAATATTCATGCACCAAGTCCTTGCCACTCCAGGACTCGTAGTGAACCCGAGTCGAGGATGGTAGAAATCACCTCCAAGCAGGACAGACTCGTGCATGCCAACCCCACACACAAACCTTAAAGAAAGAAAGAAGATACAACGCAAAGTTAAAATAGAAAAGGTACAATCTTATATGTTCGGATCCCAGATTTGCTAAAGGAGAAACAACGCTGCCAGGGTTGAACAATCTTGAAACGGATGCGGTCCAGACCAAACATTCGTGAGGCGCGCACTGCAAATATATGATATGTAATATGACATCGTAATGACTCAAAAATAATGTAATATATGCCATAAAAGGTATCCACAACCAAATACACAATTCCCCTTTAAAATAATGTGTTTTTGAAATGATTTGATTGATTTTATAAGCCTTTAATTAATCCTCCAAAACCTATATTATATTTTAAGGTTTTAAAATCAATTCTTTGTAAACATTACTCACTTCCACATCACCAAGGGTATTGTTTTAATGAGCCCCGGTTCATAAACTTGTAAAATAATGAAAACCACTTCACTTTGACATAAACCATGAACAAAAACTATGAGAAGGTTTGTGGTTTTGATTATTTTATCATATAGATTTCAAAATCTAAGTTTGGAAATTAAGAAAGAATTATCCTCGCTTTTGCTATATAAACCTACCTAAACTCCCATTTCTTTTCACTTAAAACCCTTAGAGCATGACATTACTCTGCTGCTGGAAATGCGATTGCATGAGGCATACGCAGTGAGGAAGACGACATACTAGGGGGAAAACGATGCATGCAGTGAGATCGTTTTTGTTTGACGAATGATGTATTACTGATGCATTCATAAATGTGAGTTGTGTTCGTTGTAGAGAGACACAATCGCTTCTACAAAAATCGAATACTACTGAACCTATGTGGTGAGCTGTGCATTACTAGAGAACCTTCAGGGGATGAAACCAAGAAACAAATCTTGATTATTGGGGATGAACGTATTTTTGTTTGATTTGACGAAGTGCAGTTGGGGAAGCGCATGCTTTGGGAGAACGTGTGCATTGTTTGGAGGACGGTGCAGGATGGACTTGAGAAGCTTCGAACTAAGCAGTTCGAACGTTGAGAGGGAGACGCACACAACTAGTCATAGTCGTGTGACACACATGCAAGGGAGCGTTGGCTATGAAACTATTGGTGTGAACAATATTTTCTGGATGATTCCAACAAGGTTGAGGTGTGTGCCTTCTTGTTTGAAAGAAGACTACACGATCATGGTGGGACCGATCGAAGGTAGACGATCTCTGTGAGATGTTCGTTGCAGAGTACGATCAAGAAGAAAATGAGATCAAGGGAAATTATTTTTACACAGACACACACACTGACTGAAATGATGCATGAACAATCGAATGAGGTACACAGGCATACTTCATTTATCAAAGTTTTTTCTAGAAGACAAGTTGTGATCAAGAGGTTGTTACACGAGCCATGGTATGACCAACATGAACAAAGCGAGTCAACCAAGCAGTCTAATGTTGGAAATCTGGTCAGTGGACAAGTTGATCACCAACAAGGTGTTGTTAGGTATAGCAAGGACGCTGTAGTGAGTACTGCTAATTGTGGAGATAAGGATGCAAATACTGGCCGTAAGTTATGCGTTAATCCAACACTTGTTGACATGATTTTGGACAATGGATTGATGCATGCACAAGTGTTTGAGATGTAGCAGCTTCAAATGCTTGTGGAACTCATGGGGGCGCTATGTTCTGAGGAGAAGCTTGTTCTTGGATTTTTGACATCTTTGATTGTCGAAGCAGTGCGTCCGAGCGTACCTCCAACAGGACAACTATGGAAGGAGTGTGTTGATTTTCCTGTGGAGATAGCTGATCCGAACAATGGTCGTATTTTTGAAAGTGAGCATGAAATTGTTACTACTAAGATTGCCTGTGATCTTTGTGATTTTTCCATAGGTAGCGAGCATCCAAATTACAAGTGCAAGAACCATTATTACATGTTGGACCATGGTCTCCTTAAGGGGGTAGAGAGCTTGGAGCTGGTAGAATCCAGCCTGGTGAATCCAATAGAGCTTGCAATTAATGCTAGATTTTGTGTGAGGCAAGTTGCTATAACTGTTGAGGATCCAAAACATCTTAAAGAAGTGGAATTTATGTCGAGGTGTTGGCTGAAATTTATACTAAAACAAAGATTTGTTGTGCTGTAGAGCACCTCGAGTTCACCAGGCTTGTTTTTGGGGACCAAATGGAGGTAAAAATGATCACGATCCACCACATCGGAATGAATTTAATCATGTTTCAAAACCAAGTGCAGGCCATATTATTTTGATACTTCGACCACCACCAGAACCACCACCAAGTGGTTGCCTTTCTGGTGCTACAATGGCTATGTCAGAAGGTCCACCTTGGGGAAACAATGGTTTTTAAGGAGGGGCGAATGTTAGGTATGTGGAGGCGTGTGTTGGCATTGATAAGAATAAGTGAGGGCTGGATAAGGGCTGTCCAGGCATAGTGGAAGCAAAGTCTTTTTAATCATTTTTATTAGTTGTTAGATAGGGTTGTTAGTTGTTAGAGGGGGTTGTTCGTTGTTAGGGAGTTGTTAGATGGATGGGAAACTGAGTTATTAATAGGTGGGGATGGCTATAGGGGAGGGGTATAAAACATTTTCTAGAATTGGACAGTAGGGCTGTTGGAAGCTGGATCTTGGGAGGTCAGGCCTGAGCTATGGAGAGTGGTCTTCTTTGAAATCTCATATTCCTTATTTATCTTTCTTCTACTGTATCACCATCTCTCATTCTTATTTTTTCTGGAAACAATGAAAGCTACCACATATTTTGTTCTATTTTTTCTCCATTCCATTGTGCTAACATTATTAGTTTTGATTCCTAACACTTATATTTCATGATCTATGTAGCACACTTAAGCATGTGCATGATGTGAAAGTGATGGGTGAGTCCGAAATTATATAGCCCTCAATGCATTGGGTAATGTTTTAATCTCATGATATTCCATGTATGGTGTGAAAGAGATTATCCTAAGCACACTATGTTATGTTTTCTTGACGGTTGGCCTTGACTTATGTTTATGATGGCATGTTTTAAGTTGTTTCCATTTTCTTATGTTGTATTTATGTTATCATGTTATATCATGTCCCATTGTTCAAGATTATGATTCTCACCCCTCTTATGTTACCTTTATATGCCTCTTGACTCACATTTACTTTTTTAACATATGCTATGCTTTGTTTATTCCTTTACTAGGCTTTATAGATCACTCCTTTCTTATGTACGTCCCCATGTCATCTCGTGCAGTTTTAAAAGAATGATGAAATTTTAGGAGCATGTTAAGGAAGTTTTCAATAATATCATTTTATTCATGTTGCAATTTGTTATGTTATGTACCTATTTTTCCAAAGACACTAGGCTTTACAATTTTTTGAGATTGTATTATGTGTACCATTATGTAATAAATCATGAATTAAAGTATATTAAAATATGAGATGTCAAACAGAGTGTCTGGATCGATGGAATTATCAAGGTAAGGAGAGAGAATCGATTAATAAAGGGGAAAATTGAATGAAAATCGCATTCAAGACCCCTTATAAACATCACACACGTTTTCCCCTTTGAACGCTCGAGATCCATAACGTCCGATGACCATTTCAGTTGTTTTAAGAACCTGCGTGACTACTAACATAACCTACACCACAACTTCCACAATGAAGCATCCACCACTTCCATGGTGTCCTTGAACACACCAAGCCCATATAGCTTGACATGGCCACCCCCTATGACATTTTGCCAACTTTTTGGCCATTTTCCTCTCATAATGACCTCCACCACGGGCATGGTGAGGTCGCTCTGACTGTGGCCCACAAAAACATCCATAGCGATCCTCGCTCGAGACCACACCCTCACCTGACCATTTTCCTTGCCTATTTTACACAGGAGGTCATTAGGGACCAACATGACTTGCACCATGACCCTGTTGTACCCCATGTTGAACCAAAATGCATCCAAAACACTCAAGATCTACTCAAAAGATCACAAGGCTCCACTCTAGCATGGATCAACCCAAAAATTTAAAGGAGAAGGTGAAAACAAGGATTAACATTAATGAAACAAAATTCTGAGGCTTTACATATACCTTGGGCTCGTGTTGTTATCCTTGAACTGCTTGCCTTTTTTGATATGTGCCTCCTCTTGAGGTTTCCTTTTTACTATTTTTTTGGTTTATCTTGTGTATCATGCTACCTAGACCTACCTATTTTCAATTATCCTTTTGTTCAATGTTTAACCCTGTATTAAAGTTTTATTATGTATATTTTTGGGATTATTTTTTATGGATTTTTGTGTTTTCTTATGTATTGTGATTCGTTTGGTCGGGTTCATGTTCAAAAAATCTTATTTCAATTGGATGTCTTATCCGACTTACAGAGTGGCCATGATGGTTTTCTGGATTAAATCTCTCTCTTTAATTTTTTATTTTATCGGGAAAAACAATTCCCAATGGTGTATGTGTTGGTGCCTCAACAGTAGTTGCCGGCCCGTGGTGACTGAGAATGCACTTCGGGTCCTATCATGACCTAGCTTGGGTATCGGGTTAGGATGGTCTAGGTTGGTTCGTGACATGCTGAGTTATTTCAAATTAAGTTAATTATAAGAATAATATATATTATAAAATTAATTATTATTCTATTTTTAATATTTTGTATTATCATTATATTTTAATTTGGTTACACAGATCAGATAGGCTAGGAATGGTCAACTTGAACCTAACCTGAATATTGTTCATTTTAGATTCCTCAACTTGATTAAAACCCCAACTAATGCTAGGGTTTTTAATTTCATAACTCTAGTCAATATTTTTCTCCTTAAAATGTAGCATAGTGGTGACCATGGGGTTATCTCAAGAGGAGGTTTCAGACTAAGCTGTCAAACTGTCACTTTATTAATTTGTTTTTTTTAATTTTAAAAATTAAATTAGGGATTGAATTGAGTTAAACTATGTTAAATTATAGAAAATTAGATTGAAACTAGAAATATACATTTGGTATTAGAAATCAGAAGAAAACCAGGCTGAAGAAAACAAACTAAATAAGGTAGCAGTGGACAAACTTTGATCTTCATACACTCCCTTTATCATTGTCAACAATTGATTTCCAATTGAATTATCTAGTGTATACCTCAAGAACTCAAGATATACACCCATTTATACCATAAACCACAAAGATACCTCAATTAGGGTGGTCTTTATTGTAAACTATTTCCTTTTTAATTATCTTAGAATTTGTTTTCTTGAATGAAAGAGGTTACTTTCTTTCTGGATTTCAATTTCTTATTTTTTTTCTGGAATTTTTATCATCTTATTAATGTAAAATTATTTAATTTTTGTTTAAAATTATTTGGGTGAGGTATCCTCATTGAGCACAACTAGTTCAAGAATTAAGTTGATGGTAAGAGAGAAAGAATTTTTCAGTGGTATCATATTTAGAAGAGAAATAAGGTTATGATCAGACTCTTCATGATATCATAATCACATGAATAATTACTTGAGACCAATCAATGAAAAGAAAAGAATGTAATCAACAATGTAGTCAAACATTTAAATAAATATTTGAATTTTTTATTGCTTCATATACCTTGTTTACCTTTATCTTGATTTTGACCACCAAGAATTTTATTGAGGTATTCCTGCCCCTAATTAAATTAACTAGCAATAAATTTAAAAGTTTAATCTTTAGACAATAAATCATTAATTATATCATCATGCATAGAAAAAATTGTTTCAAATTTATCGAATTTATATTTAATTGCATAAACTGATTATAAAAATTATATTTTTCAGAAATAATAGAATAATTAGATTTCTTTACTATTTTATGAATTTTATTTAAAGTATAATATTTATCCCCAATCATATATAAATACTCACTAATCTCACTAGAAGAATAATTTTTAGATTAAAAATTAGGTGAGCAGAAAGATTGTACCTCTTAAGTCTAAGTTATAAAATACATATTCTCTTTTTGGTTTGATTGCCCATCTTTAGAGATATAATGTGATTCATCACTATAATCCTCAGAATCATACCAATTATATTCATAGATTTCTTTCCTTTATTTTTGTAATATAAAATTATTGATTTATTTTTATACTTATTCTTTTATTTTATTTTTTTTCTCATTGTTTAAAGTAGTTACTTTGAAAGCATCATTTTTATTTTTACTAATTAATGACCATCGACTTCATCTTTCATTTCATCTTCATACATCATGAGTGTTACAATAATTTTTTTAATTTTTATCTCTTTGATAGTTGCATATTTTTTAATCGAAGTAGAGATACCACTCCTTTTATCAGGTATAAATCAAAGGGCATTTAAAAGTAGTCTTATTCTGGTATAGTAGTATTAAAAGTAGTAATATTGTTCATTATCTTAGTGAGTCTTTCATTCATTTGTTTCATGATTTATCTATTAAACATACTAAAAGTATAAAATTTTAAATTTACATTATTATACCTTAATTACCTTATATTTTTAGTACCATTATAATAAACACCAATTATTTCATAGTTTCATAAGAAATGACACATCGAGAAACTTGATTGAATTCATTAGGTCCTAATCCCTAGATAATATAATTCATAACCTTTGATTTTAGATCATAGTCTACCTCTTGTTCCACACTCTATAATTTAGTATCACTAGTAGGAACTTTTTTATGGTTTAACTACCTTTTTGTAAACTTTCAAGACAATATTATGCAAGTATATAATCATTCTATATTTCTAGCAACCATAATTCTCACCGTTGAAATAAGGTGATCTTACCATTTGAAGGAACCCAACCATTTTAGAAATTTTTATTTTAAAAATTTACACCAAATTCATTATGAAATGAAAAATCTAATTCTATGGAGCCCGATTCATCCCATAGATTGCATAAAATTAATTCAATAACAAATAAATAAAACCCAAACAATATCTAGTTTAAACCAAGATGACACTGGATTTTTTACTTGAAGTTGATGATGTAGATTTAATCTTGACTCTTTGGTGTCATTTTTATCACATGGAGAGTCTAATCGAGAACTTATCTAGATGTATCCACATATGCTCCATGAATCTCTGAACACCATTCTTAATATTCTTGGTGCTAGAAAAAAATCTAGTGCTTTATGTCATTTGGCATCTATCACAATAAGGCCTCTTATTCTATTTATATCCTTGAGAGACACACCATTGTGCGTGACACCAAATCTCTCAAAATTACATGATTAGTAAAATATACCTAGGGTTAAAATAATGATAATTACATAATTTATCTTATCAATTATTTATTATAAGTTACTCCCCTTGTCAAATAATAATAATAATATTATTGTTTCCATGAAAAGTATTTATTTAAATGTCATTACATAAATAATTAAATTAATATTTATTTAAATGATACTAAATAAAATATATCACCGGGTCATTTAACTCAACCCTAAATCCTCCCTAGAATTTATTAAACCTTAAATAATAAATTATATCTATTAAAATAAATATTATATTCACTAGATATGCAAATAGATTTTTTTTCCACTAAACTTGGGAATATACTTGTTTGAATACATATTATTCATTCAATCAAATAAATAAATTTTATATTCATCAAAATTATGAATAAACATTTATTTTAATATTCATGTAAATCAAATAAATATTTATCATACTTTATCAACTAAAGTCATGAATAAATAAATATTTATTTATTAAATTTTAAATAATTAAACAAGCGATAAAATTTCAACTCATATATTTTAAACTAGAATATCTCTTGATTTGATTTATATAATCAAACTTAATTGGATATTTATTATTCCAAAAATCAAGAATAATATTTAATCCTAATATAAAATTCAATATAATTTAACGAGATTTTGTATACACTTAGTGTGCGACCCTCCAAACCTCTTTCTCAGTGGAATTAGGTAAACCTACCAAAAGTATAGGATCAACATCGAACAACACATCAAGGAGCCCATAGAGAAATAAGTTAATGTCACAATAACAAAAACCTCCCTATGAATTCTACTTTGTAATATATCCTTTAGTCTATCGATATCTCATCAAGCAGGATGCATACTTGTGTTATCACCCTATATGATTGATTTGGATTTATTTCAATTTATGAATGAACTTGTTAATAAAGTATCATGGATATGGATTTATACTAGGAATTATCATCTTTTTCAAAAGTCCAAATATATCTTCTTCCATTATCTTGAAAGGGAAAAATAATTTCTTGAATTATTCAATTAATGTTATATCACTTATAATGCATCGAATATATACCAACTCTTCATAAATATACATCTTTATGGTTTTCATCCATATATAAAAGTATGGGATATGTATTAATATTGTTGTCAAGTCTAAGGAATAATGCACACTTTAGTAGATAATAATATCCAATGACACATAAAACATGTGTAATTCATACTAGAGGGTTTTTCCTCATGAACCCCCTTCTTAGAGAACACAAAGTGTGAACTTCATGAGAAGTCTCATTTTTTATGATCTTCAAACACTTAATAGTCAAACATTAACCATGTTGTGTTAGTGTGATGTATCTAGAACATAAGATATATGTTTAACAATATCATCATGACATATCTAGGTTCTCATTATAGTAGGGAACCACTATAAAATATTAATGATAGAAATATTCTAATGACACTATCATATTTAATTTTTTGTAGAATAATAATCATTACATAATAATAATAATACAGAAAAAATTACATTATTAAATAATTAAAAAGTAAAAATTTGTTTAGTTCTAGGGTACCCACTCCAATATACTCCCACTTACACTAGATCCAATTAATAACATTTCTCAACTCATTAGCTCTCACATGACAAATCACACTTCTATTGAGTTATGGTTTTAGTTACTAGGATGATCATGTTTTTATTCATGGATACTATACTCACAATGATTTCACATTCTTGAGTTAAACTTCTCAAAGAGATGATATCCCTGAGTATATACTTATTTCACCTATCATTAACATGACTTCTTTGTTAGTACTTATGAAACAATATTATCACATTATATATTCTAACTATATCACACTTTCTTGGTATAATTCCAAAAACTAGAACAAATTGTTGCTTATATTTCTTCTTATCTATATTAGATGATACAACATACTCGGTCTATATAGATATGGATACCACTTGATTCCTTAAGATTTTATTGCTCATTTCCTTAGTCTAACTACTCTATTGGATCATAACTATCTATAGGAAAATTAATTTTTATCCCTATAATAACTAGTGTTCCTTTATTCTCCAATTACTAGGGAATTATCCTTTATATTTTCTCAAGTGAAATTATATTATTCTGAACACTACCATATGCAATTATCTTGATTTTATTTGATATTTTCCCACTATATTTACATATAGTAATATCAAATCTTAGTACATATCATTCCATAAATGATTTATCCCATTTCTTAAGCATATGGATTTACATTCATGATCGTAATCACCTCCCGTGTTTTGACATATCATCTTAGAGGTATTTCTACCATGTGATATAGAAACAATTCACCCTTGAATTGTTTTATCTTAGTATTTTCAATAAATTATCAAAATATATACTTTTAATAGATCTAAGAAATCTTATAGATCAAACTTAGTAGATATTGTTCCCTAGGACCTGAGTTTCTATTTGAAATCATTCTTGTAAAAATGTTTTTGATTTTAGTCTTAATTAGATGTAAGACTAATATATGTTTTTCATATATTATTATCATGTTTCACTTGAAAAACTATGAAACTCCCAATAAATTATTGTAGACACAATAATCATCCCATGATACGATGCTTACTACAATCTATAAATGTAGTATTTATAAGATAAACCTGGTAGCTACTATGGAAACTTGAATTCAAAATGGATTTCAACAACTAGATTGGTGAAAAGTTTACACACTATCTATTACTTGACTAGTTTCAAACATTTAACAACCAATGTTTATAAATAGGTAGTCACTTAACCATCTATTTTTAGATCCCCTTTAAAATCCCAGCTAGAGCTAGTGAACCTTAAATTAGATAAAGATGAAGCAAAAATGTTGACTTGATTTTGGTACATATAATCTATTTTTATTGAGTTAATATTTAATTTTTAATTTAGATTATTTTTATCCATTTATTACTTGTAGGATTAGTATTTACTATTCTTAATGAATAATATAAACATATCACATCACTTGGTGATTGTAACATACTGTTATTGTTTTCAGATATTCCCAAACCCCTCTTTTTACCATGTTTTAGTTGGGTATTGTTTAAGGGATAATCGAATGAAATTTTAAAACTTTTGAAAGTTTATGGGCTAGTACACGTTTGGTGCACAATTTTCCCAAACTATGCGCCCTCTAAAGGAAAACTATAAAAACCCAGGAAATGGGGTTTTACATAGTTGCAACATGATTTTTCAAACCATGCAACCACTTAGGAGAAACCATGTAGCTCATTTAAATGGGCTCACGAATAAGGCACAATGTTTTTTCAAACCATGCGACTCTGCCCAGGAAATCGTGAACGACTTTTAATTAATTTGAAAATCTTATTTTAAAATCCCAAAACCTACCATTTACGTGCCCAATGGACCTAGCATGACCCTCTATGGTTTCTTCTTCCTTAGGATCACCCAAGAGGAAATTTTGGCCCCTCCACGCCCTCATATAAGTGGATTGAAGCATGGTGAAAAAAATTCGATCTCCACCCAGTAGGTTTCCTCTTCCCATTCCCTATCTTCTGCTCTCTCCTCATTTCTCCCTAGGGTTTTATAGATATGCATGTGTTGTTAAATGATATAATAACCACTATTTTGGATATAAACGTAGGTTTGATTCTTTTTTTCCCGGATTCTGTTATCATCATTCTTCATTGAAGAATCCTGATTAGGGTTTGGTGAATCGAGATACCATGATCCTAAGGTAGGTGGTTCCATTGTGATACTCGATTTTTATTAACCCTAAATTGCTTTATTGTTGATTTAAATTCATTTACTATTATAAATAAAAGTGATTTCAATTGATTGATTAAAAACCAAATTCTATTAAATTGGGGTTTTTGGAAATTGAATTCTTAGCATGAAATTAAGAAAACCCCAAATTCCATTGAATTAGGGTGTGATTGTGAAATTGATGGAAAACTGTGGGGATTTAAATTATTGAATTTAAATTGAGAAATTGATGGAAATTGTATCAATTAAATTATTGAATTAAATCATGGGAATAAAATTGTGAATTAATTTCAAATTCTTATTTGTGAAAAATGGATTAAAATTGTTTTTATAGAAACCTTTGCATTTTATCTTGGAAAAAGACATGTTTTGATTAGAAATTCGTTTTTGTTTTTAAATGGAAAATTAGAATTTTTGAAATGGGGGAATGAGATTTAATTATATTTTAAGGTTTCTTAAAATAATTTACCCACCATTGAATTTTACTAGAGCACATGTAAGGCTAGGTAGTTGGTGAGTTATTTAGAAAAAACATGCTAGGATGAGAATGTCCTAGCACCAGATTAATGCTTTACAACACTAACAAAACATATTTTTAGCACATCCTATTCTTCAATAGAACATAGATGATTCCTCTCTTTCTAGTGATGAGTAACATGTGTACACATTGCGATTATGATCATATGAGTGTGTGAGGATCCCATAACCTAGAACTATCATACCTCTTGGTAGATGACCATGTTGCTCACTTGTTTATATTTGAGGTATAAATGTATACCATTTTTGTGAACTATTTTACATGCCTTGTGAATTTATATAAACTATTTTATATAAAAGTGTTTTATTAAGACATTTTTTAGAAATATCCCATCAATTAAAATGTGAAGTATTATTTAAAGTATTTTCCATCATTTGAAATATAAAGAATGATTTTTTAAAATATGATTTAGAAATACCAAACTTGTTTATTTGAAAATTGAAATATATTTATTTGGTTAATTAAATGTTAGTGTCTTATTATGTAATCCTTAGTGAGACCCTACTTGGATTTTAGCTCACACCATACCCATGCCTTTGGGTGTTTGTAGATTATCTTCTTCTAGGTTTGATCAGGGGAAAGGCACCACTTGGAGGTGGTTCTACCTATTGAAATTAGGATTGGAGAGTTGATTCCATTGAGACTAGGGTTGTTCTTCTAGTTTTTTTGTACTTTTATATGGTACCTTGGGTTGTTTATACCTGTTTGAATTCTGGTACACGTATCCCTGTAGATTTTCTCTTATATGCATACTGTCTTGTTCATCTTGCTTCCATAATTTTTGTGGAAAATTTGTTCCCACTTTCATTTTCTATGATTCCAGGTGTTAGTCGCCAACCCATGGGGATCGAGAATTCCCTTAGGGACATTTCAGGATCAGATCTATTATCGGGTTACCAAGGTACCCGGGATAGTTTGTGACAAAGTGGTATTAGAGCTCTAGGTTGAGTTTTTTATCTTGAATTCAGTATGCATTTGTGTAATCTTGTCAAGACTTAGGAGGTAGTTTTGATTGAGTTCCAGACAATCTCTCACTGTAACAAACCTTAAGTCACCAGGGTTGTTTTGGGAAAGGTGTCTTGAGGATTATTTCTAGTATTTTCCATGGTTTTTATTTGGATAAGATTGAAATCCAAATCTTGTTTGTCTATCTATTGGGATTTATTTCCCTCATTACTCTATTTGAGTGTTATTAGGATGTATTACTTGTTGTTTGATGATGTTGTGTGGCATTATGACTCCAAGAAGATGTGAAAATCAGATCCCAGATGAAGCTGCTGCTGAACCTCAGTGAGAAAATAATCTTGTGGACCCGAATCTGGTTGAGGTGATTGTGCATACTATCCAAGCTTTGGGGTATACACCACCCCCAGTTCCTTTCCAAGCTACAGTTGTGGAACCTCAAAGGGATGATCTAAAAAATTATTCTCATGAATTAATTCACTAGAAGCTAGAAATGTTCAAAGGCTCAAATGATCCTCAAGAGGATGAGTAATGGTTGATCAGGATGAAGCATTTTTTAGGGTTCTTGGAGACACTTGATGAAATCAAGGTAAAGTGTTCCATCTTCATGCTGGAAGGACTGATAAAGAGATAGTGGGACATGATGATGATGGCGAAGAAGCATGAGGTATTAGAGTGGAAATACTTTAATTTTCTTTTAAATAAATAAATCTATCTAGAGTTGATGCTGTTAGACAAGGATACACAGTTTTTTAAACTTGATCAGGATGACAAGACCATGATAGATTATTAAAACCATTTTTCCGAGATCTTGAATTTCACACCTGAGATAGCATCGAATGATAATATGAAGGCTAAAAGGTTTGAGTTGTGAATTCAATCTAATATTCATTCTTAGGTTTACTTTCTTAATATTCCTTTTTTATGATGATGTGCTAGATAGATCACCGATGGTTGAAATGGACCTAGCTAGGAAGTTAGGGTTATCAAGAGTTTCTTTCTCTCCTAGTGGAATCATGGGTTCCTTTAAAGGAAATTGGAAGCATGATGATTCTCATGGTGGTTCTCGACAGCAGGTTCATTATAAACCTACTGAAGTACCTAGAAGAGGCCCATTTATTTTATACTAGTATGGAAATCTTGGGAATTCTAAGAGAGTTTGCACTGAGGCACCCAAGTTATGTGATTATCATGGATGATCATGTCACTTTCAAAAATTATTCCATGTCTATTCCACTCTGCATAGTGTCATGGGATCATAATATCCTTCTAAAACTGCAGGGTAATCATATGATTCAAGGATAAAAGGGTTCTATCCACATACATCCAGAATAAAGCTTCTTTATGCAGTGGAAGAGTCTCCAGAGGAAGCAGATACGAATCCAACAACTATAATAGGTACCATTACTATAACTTCATCATTAGTCACTTATCCATTTGATACCAGTGAATCTCATTCATTTATTTCAACCCGTGTTGTCAATATGATAAATCTTAATATGAATCTTTTATCTTATGTCATGGATATTACTACACCCCTTGGTATGAAGAGAGAGAAGGGTCTCTATAGTCCCTATTGTGTTTTCTCTCTATCAGATGTCGAGCTTTCTAGGAGTTTTATGGTCCCCAATATAAAACCTATTGACATCATATTCAATATGGATTAGATCATTAACAATAAATCCTATATTGATTTTTATCTTAGATCGGTCTCCTTCTCTACACCCAATGGCGTGTATCGTGTCTTTCAAGGAGAATGAGACCCAAGGTTGAGTAGAGTCGTACCTTCTTATCGAGAGTTGGGGAAAGTAATATATGTGTTTTAATTTGATTTGGAGTAATAATATTTATGTAGTGATCTACCTCTAGTTGTCATTAATTTTCCTTACATTTTTCCTTATGAATTCTCTAATTTTCCGCTGGTAAGGGAAGTATATTGTTCTATCGATTTAGTGTATGGTGCTAAATCAATATCTATTCCTTCTTACCGCATGGAACTAACTGAAATGAAATAGATGAAGACTTAGTTGGATGATATTCTAGGGAAGTGATTTATACGCTTGAGTGTGTCACCTTGGGTAGCTCCCGTTCCCTTTACTAAGAAAGACGATGATTCACTTCACCTTTGTGTTGATTACTGAAAACTCAATCGAGTTATGATAAAGAATAAATATCCATTGGCATGGATTAATGATATGTTTGATTAGATGAAAGGGGAAAAGTGGTTCTCAAATATCGACCTTTGATCTGGTTAGCATCAGTTTAGGATAAAAGAATATGACGTTCATAAAACTACCTTTCGGAGTAGGTATGACCATTATGAGTACCTTGTTATTCCCTTTGGTCTAACCAATGCTCCTACAGTATTTATTGATCTAGTGAATAGAAATTTCCATGGATATCTTGATAAATTTGTGGTATTATTTTTGGATGAAATACTAATTTACTCTAAGTCATAGGAGGATCATGTGATTCATCTAAGAGCTATTATGGAATTATTGATAAATCATCAACTTTATGCCAAGCTTTCAATATGTGATTTCTGGATTTAGGAAGTGAATTTCTTGGGACATGTAGTGTTGGAATATGATATTAGTTTTTCCTGATAAGGTAAAGTATGTTATGATTTCAAAACAACCATGAAATGTTTTTGAGATTCAAATCTTCTTAGGTTTAGCTGTGTATTATCGTCGGTTCATTAAGGACTTTTCAAAGTTGGATTCCCTAATGACTGCACTGACTCAGAAGGGAGTAAAATTTTCTTGGGATGATTAATGATAGAGTTATTTTGTTGATTTGAAACATCTTTTGAATACTGCACCAGTGTTGACTCTCCCAGAGGCTGGTCCTGACTATGTGGTCTTCTGTGATGCATCAAGTTCAGATTTGGGCTGTGTTCTTATGCAAGGTGATCATGTCATTACTTATGGCTCTCATTTTCTTAGTCCAAACATGAAGAATTATCTAACCCATGACCTTGAACTTGACACTATGATGTACGCGATTAAGATTCAGTGACATTACCTTTATAGAGAAAGGTTTACCATGTTTTCATACCACAAAAGCTTGAGTTATATCTTATCTCAAAAATATTTGAATCTCCACCAGAAGCATTGGGTGGAATACCTATAATCTTTCGACTTTGGCATCACCTATACCCTAGGGAAAGTGAATGTCATCGTAGATACTTTTAGTAGGAAAATCCTGACCTATGTTATGAAGGAATCATCAGAAGAGTGGAAATTGATGGATCTCTTTGCACAGTTGCATATTGGAGTCCAAGAATCAGGGGTTGAGGTTTCTTTGGCCAGTGTTTAGTTGAAATCCGCTATTCTCGAGATGATTATTCAGAACCAAAATCTTAATGAGGAGTTCTGTAGTGTTCAAGACTCTCTTTATGGCGGGGAGAGCATTGATGGTTATTTATTCTCCAAAGAAGGAATTCTATGATATCAAAATCTCTTTGTTATGCTCTTAGTGGTAAGAAAAGATGTGATGGGGGATTTACATAATTCCCAATGGGTTGTGCACCCAGGAACCAAAAATACGTTCTATGACATGCAACATCAATTTCGGTGGACATGTATGAGACGAAGCATTTCTGAATTTTTCTCCCATTGTTATACGTGCCAATAGGTTAAGGTTGGTCACCAGAAACATTTGGGTTTTTTTCATACACTTCCAGTACCTACTTGTAAGTGAGATGAGTTCTCTATGGATTTTGTGATTGGGTTGCCACATACACATAGAAAGAATAATTTGATATGGACTGTGATCGATCAGCTGATGAAATTAGATCACTTTATACCCATTCATGATATTGGAAAATATGAGGAGTTGTGAAATCACTAAGTTAAAGAGATTGTTCATTTGCATGGAGTTCCATCTGCTATAGTCTATGATAGGGATCCTTAGTTCATTTCTCATTTTTGGAGAGGCCTTAAAGAGGTATTAGGATCTCACATTCATTTGAGTATGACAGACCATCCACAGTCGGATGAAAAAATAGAAAGAGCCATACAGATTCTTGAGGATATGTTTCATGCTTGTATTATCTACTTTGGTGGGGCTTGAGATGATCATTTGGGGTTGGTTGAGTTTTCTTGTAATAATAGTTACCAGTCCATGATCAGAATGCCTCTTTTTGAGGCATTTTATGGATGGCCTTATATATCTTCATTGTGTTGGTCAAATATTGGTTAAAGATATGATAATAAAGATTCAATTTACTCATCATATAATATTGAAGACACATCTGATATAAGTCTTATATTGTCTGTCATCACAGACTATTGGAATTCTCAGTTGGTGGCCTGATGTTCTTGAAAGTTTCACCCCGGTTGGGTCATCGACGACTTGGGAGGAAAGAGAAACTTGCACCTCATTTTTTTGGGACTTTTTGAGGTTTTTGAGAAGGTGAGGAAAGATTCTTATCATTTGGAACTTCCACTCTAGCTGACGTCAATACATAACATGTTCTATGTATCTCAGTTATGAAAGTATCTATATGATACATATCACATTATGAGTTAGAGTGATCTTGAGGCTGAACCTAATTTATTCATGACTAAATGAGCAGTCAGGATAGTTAATTATGAAACCAAGGTACTTCATGGGATGAAGATACCTTTGGTTTCAGTGCTATGGAAACACAATTCTGATAATCATGAGATGTGGGAGAGGGAGGAACTGATGAGAGAGTAGTGACCTCATCTTTTTTATATGGAATCTTCTGAGTAGGATTTCTTGGGACAAAAAGTTTTTATGGAAGAGAGGTTGTAATATCCTGTTACTATTTTTAGGTATTCCTAAACCCCTATTTTTACAATGATTTGGTTGGGTTTCATTTAAGGTATAATCAGGTGAAATTTTAATTTTTTTGAAAGCTTCTGGGCTAGTGAATGGTGGGCACATTGTTTGCCCAAATCATACACCCTCTCAAGGAAAGCCATTCAAACCCAAGCCGTGGGGTTTTTTCATGGTTAGAACATGGTTTTTCAAACTGTGCAGATGCTTAAGATAATTAGTGCAACCCATTTAAAGGGGTGCACAACTAGGGTGCATGATTTTTCCAAACCGTGTGACTCTGCCCAAAAAACCATGCACAACTTTTAATTAATCCGAAAATCTTAATTTAAAATCCAGAAACCTCCCATTTAGGGGCCCGATGGACCTAGAATACCCCCTACAATTTATTCTTCCTTGAGAGCACCCAATAGGAAATTTTTTCCCCCACACACCCTCCCAGAAGTGGGTCAAAGTTTGGAGAACAACGTTCAATCTCCACCCAGTAGGTTTCCTCTTCCCGTTCTTTATCTCCCACTCTCTCCTCATTTCTATATAGAGTTTTATAAATATATGTGTGTTGTTAGATGATATAATACCTGCTATTTTGTATTTAATCCTATGTTTAATTCTTGTTTTCCCGAATTCCGTTATCACTGTTCTTCGTTGGTGAATCCTGATTAGGGTTTGGCGAATCGAGATCCCGTGATCCTTAGGTAGGTGGTTCCATTGTGATGCCAAATTTTTATTAACCCTAAATTGATTGATTGTTAATTTAAATTCATTTACTATTATAAATGAAATTTCTTTAAATTGATTTATTAAAAACTCAATTCCATTGAATTGGGGTTTTTGGAAATTGAATTTTTAACATGAAATTGGGAAATCCCCCAATTCCATTGAATTGGGGTGTGATTGTGAAATTGATGGAAAATTATGGGGATTTAAATTGTTGAATTTATATTGTGAAATTGATGGATTTTTTTCAATTAAATTGTTAAATTTAATTGTGGGAATAAAATTGTGAAATTGAACTGTGAATTAATTTCAAATTCTTATTTGGAAAAAATTGCTTAAAATCATTTTGATAGAAACCTTTGGGTTTTATCTTGGAAAAAGGCATGTTTTGATTAAAAACCAATTTTTATTTTTAAATGGAAAATTGTAATTTTTGAAATGGGAGAATGAGATTTAATTTTATTTTAAGGTTTCTTAAAATAAATTTCCCATCATTGAATTTTACCAGAGAACATGAAAGACTAGGTGGTTATTGATTTATTTCAGAAAAACATGCTAGGATAGGAATAAACTAGCACAAGATTGATTCTTTACAACACTAACAAAACATCTTTTTAGAACATCTTATTTCTCAGTAGGATAGAGATGAGTCCTCTCTTTCCTGTGCCTAGGGACATGTGTACACATTGCAGTTATGATCATATGAGTCACTACAACATTAATAGCTGTTTGCAGTGGTTTACTAAACCACCGTTAAATTTAGTATTAACATTTTAGAGGTGGTTTTTTAAAAATCGACGCTAAAACTTTTTTTTTCAGCCTCGACACTTCCCTCACCCCCCGCAACCCCCTCTCTCCATGACCCCTGCGAGACCCCGCCAACGACCCCCAAAACCCTCTCCGCCTCACCGCCTCGCCCCTCGCCGCCTCGCCGCCTCGACGCCTTGTCGCCTTGCCGCGCCTCACCGCCTCACCACCTTTCCACCTCGCCATGCCTCACCACCTTGCTGCCTCACCGCGCCTCTCCACCTCGCCACCTCGCTGCTCCTTTCTGCCCTACCGCCGCGCCGCCTCGCCGCCCCACCCATTTTAGAGGTAGTTTATCAAATTGGGTATGAAAAATACCATATTTGATCTTAGGTAGTATTTTACTAGTGCACACTTGTTATTTTTATACCAATTTGGATTCCATAATATAATATTCATTATTTATTCATGTTTTATGTTGTGATCATGTGTGACATGGAATTATGTTTTATTGATATTATAGTTAATGTATCATATTCAAGCATATTTACCTTTTGTTTTGTTGAGCTTTAGATTCATTATAATGGAATTATTTCTTAATCATGACTATTAATTTGATATATTGAGCTTATTTTTACTTTTTTATACCAAGCATGTTGATTAGTATAAATAATAATGCTACCTGACCATGGATATTGTTTTGATAAATAATGAGTATGTCAGAAGGGGTATTTTTCTATTGTATAACTTGTGTGTTGTTATGTATTATATGGATATTGATGAATGGGATGGGATCACAATGACTTGAATTTTGTATACCGCTTTCACCTATCCCTAAATTCATGTGATGATAGTTCTTTGATTCTTGTATACACCTCCCTCTTTCAAAAATACAAGGATTTTTCCATGACTCAACCATGAGAAGTATTGCTATGATCTTAGTTAGATGGGAATGGTATCATGGATTCATTGACCTGATATCTCATATCTAAGTCTAGGATCAAAGAAATTATGTTAGGTACAGACCCTCCCATTATAGGGATTTATTTTTTTATAATTGATTCTATTTTATGAAGTTTTCCATTATCTGATACTTCCATGTTTTTATTGATAACAATTTGTAAATTCATTTTTATATAAATATATATAAATGTTTATATTAATATAAGGAACATATGTAAGTATATTCCATATAAGTTATAAACTAGGTGGTTTATTACTGGGTATTATATGCTCACACCCAACATATACACTTAGGGGAGACATAAAATTTCATGGTCTATTTTTCGGGTACCTATAGGTACAAGTACATGTTCGAATGAATTGTTTTTTCTAAGCATGGTTTTTTTTGTATGACTCGTGTTCCATTTAGTGTTGTAAATGGAGACGGGAGATTGATTTTTTCATTTAGCCTTAGGTTTCAAGGATCATTTTATACTATTGACCTTTACATGATTTATAAATATTTATCATATGGAATTCACTCTATTCAGATCATGTTAGTTTTCTTGTATTTTAGTTTATTAATAAAATTGGGTAAACCAAATCCCACTGGTCTTCTTAGAACCCTGATGCTATTCTCCGGCCTTTGGTGATCGAGAGGTGAAAATGAGGTCATGTAGTGCTCTATCCTAGTACTGTTTTGGTATCTCGGTCACCATCACTACACCACATGTAATTTTTTTCTTACATAATATCTTGAATCATGGAGGTGGTTTTTTCTACCTGTACCTTTATCTCTTATATTCCTTGGTTTAAGATCCTTACCTCTTACTCTATATCAACCATTTATAGTAATTAATTATGGTTTTTTTAATTTAAATTGTTGATATAAAAGATTTAAATATCGATAGTCCTATTTGTGGTTATTTTCCCATCCAGAATAGTTTATCAAATTGCTCTATCCAAATTAGTTTGTATGTAAGATTATGATGAATACTATAAGTTTCTAGATTAATTTCTTAAGACTTTATAATAGATTGGATGTGTGTGATGAGTTTTGTATTTTCTTGTATCTTTTACAATGATTTTTTTTAGTATTCTCCCGTAGATGTATGGAATTATACGAACCACATAAATATTTATTTTCTATTTGGTTTTATTTTGTGTGAAGTGTGTTAATAGAGTTTTTTTAGTAATTTGGCGATATCACTTCCTAGTTCCAGTGCATAGACTCGACAAAGGCAATTATCAGACAAACCTCTATTCAATAGGATTATGGAGCTTTCCACTATACAGGATGAGGTTCATCATACAAATTTATATCCATTGTATATCACAAATTTTATGGAGCTTTACACTCATTTCTTATGATGTGTTGTTTGTATCTTTCAATTTTATTAGATTTTCTATTCCTCTATCTGATTATTTCTACCAGATAACCACCATGGGCTATTGGGAAAAAGTGTCTTTGAGGATTTTTTTGATCTAATCCGAGTCTTTTTTCAAATATTTAATATATTTTTTCAACTAGTATATATGAATATATTTCTCTATTTATTAATAGTTATGTGTTTTAATTTTTTTTAATATTGTGTAGGCACATTGTAATATACATGGATAAAAGCTGGATCACATTACCGAGGAACACACCTCAACATGTTAAGGGTTTGGAGGAGTTTTTAGATTTTGAAATTTTCAATCGATCTGTTGAAGGGAGAATAAGATGTCCATGTCCTAAATGTAAATTTAGAAGATGGTTGAGAGAGATGAAGTTTATGAACATTTAATATTGAAGAAATTCCCTAGTCAATATTTGTGTTGTATTTGGCACAGAGAATCAAACATTACAGAAAGGTTGAGCACTGATGTCAATCCACAGAATGAGATCCCAACATCATCGACAATGGGAAATGAAATGAAAAACCTTATAAATGATGCATTTGGCACTGCAAGACACCACCATAAACATCAAAACATATCAGAACAACCATATGAGGGTGCTAAAAATACAACATGATAAGTGATGTTTTTGAGACTTTAGGACAACCAGATGAAGATTGTAACATATCGGTGGATCCTCCTATTGATTATTTAGAGACTAATGTAAGAGAAAACTTCACTGAAGAAAATATGTTTAATGATATAGTTGAAGATGGAAATCAAGAGTTGTATAGTGGATGTTTGAAATATTCAAAACTTTTTTTTGCTGAAGTTGTACCATATCAAATGTCTATGTGGAATTACAAATAAGGAAATGTCCATGATATTGGAATTATTACGCGATTCATTTCCTGAAGAAAACATCCCCAAGTCTTTTTATGATATGAAAAAAGTTGTTAACAGGATTGGTTTGAATTATACAAAAATACACGCATGTCCCAATGATTGTATGCTTTATTGGTGAGAGGATTCAAGTAGATATGATTGAAAAAAATGTTCTTCTTCTAGATGGCAGTCAATGGGTGATGTTGGAAGTATGAATCAACATACTAACATGAAGAATAAGAAAATGAACACACCTAAAAAGGTTTTGCATTACTTTCCTTTAAAGCCTCGATTGCAAAGATTATTCATGTCATCGAAAATCACCGAACACATGAAGTGGCATTCTGTAGATAATAAAAATGATGGGTTAATGCGACATCCACAAGATTCACAATCATGGAAGTCATTTGATTCATTAAATCTAGATTTCTCAGCTGATCCTAGGAATGTTCGATTGGGATTGGATTCCGATGGATTCAACCCATTTGGGACTTTGAGTTCCAGTTATAGCATTTGGCCAGTTGTTTTGATCCCTTACAATCTGCCTCCATGGATGTGTATGAAACAAATGTATTTTATCATTTTGATGATTATTCCTAGAAAAACAATTCTTGGAAATGATATTGATGTATACTTGCAGCCTTTAATTGAAGAATTACAAGATTTATGGAGCAACGATGTTGAGACATTTGATGCTTCTTCTAAAACAATGTTCAAAATGCATGCTGCTTTAATGTGGACCATTAGTGACTTCCCTGGGCTTGGGAATTTATCTGGTTGGAACACTTACACGGTTTTAGATTGTCCTATTTTTAACTTTTATTTTGATCCCAATGACTACCTCATAGTAGAAAATGGTGCTTTTTGTGCTATCGAATATTTCTCGATGCATCTCATAAATTTTTCCCGAGAAAATAAAAATTTAATGGTTTCATTGATCGTAGACCACCTCCAAAGTTGTTAAATGGTTATGAAATATTGACACAACTTGAAAAAGTTGAAACCAAATTTGGGAAGGTTTATCATTTGAATGATATAGGGGAATGGGTTTGAAGTGCATCGTCAATTGAAATCGAAACGCAACAATAGAAGAAAAAAAGTATATTCTTTAAACTTCTGTATTGGGAATTTAATTTGTTACGGCATAATATTGATGTGATGTATATTGAGAAGAATTTATGTGACAATTTGATATTCACATTTCTTAATGAGCATGGAAATTCGTAGGATCATCTCAATGCTCAGAAATACTTACAAGTAATGAACATAAAACATGATCTCTAGCCAGATGAGAATGAAAAGTATGCTCTGACATTTTTTGCAATGAAAAATAGGGATAAAGATAAATTCCTTCGAATTTTAAAGTATATGAAAGTATCTTATGGTTATTCAAGTAACATCTTGAGGTGCTTTAACTTAAAGAATCGTAAGTTACATGGATTTAAAATTCACGATTCACATATTTTTTTACAGCAGTTACTACCATTGACATTGTGTACATTATTACCTAAAAAAGTTACTGCTATTGTACTCCAATTCTGCACATTTTTCAGAAAACTAGGTGAGAAATATCTACACAAATTTGATCTTGATAACCTTTAGTATAGGTTTGTATTGACACTTTGTGCAATGGAGATGATCTTTCATCTGTCGTTTTTACTATCATGATGCATTTAACTGTGAATTTGGTTGAGGAAACTAAATTAGGAGGCCCCATTCATTATCGATGGATGTATCCAATTGAGAGGTACTTTCTTTATATGTTTTTTAGTTAAGTAAAATATTTTTGGCACTTAATTAAATTCATAATTATGTTTGTTTTTTTATTTCACTGATATCTTGGGCATTTGAAATCATACGTGAGAAATAAAGCTCAACCAGAAGGCTTTATTGCTGAATGCTATTTGGCAGAAGAGTGTCTTAACTCTTGTTCTAGGTACTTGGATTATATTAAGACAAGATTTAATCAATTTGGATGTGTTGATGACACATCGAATCAATCTCAAATACATGGTAAATCAAAAATATTTCCTGTTATTGGCCAATTAGTTGGGAGGACCTCAAATGTTACACTGACCAAAATGGAATTATTACAGGCACATAGATATGTGCTGATTAATTGTGAAAGTGAAGATCCATTTATTGAAGAGTTGATGATAAAAACAAAGAGATGAATTAGAGGCTGAACACAAAATGAGAAAGATATAACGAAAGTTGTTAATAAAGAGCTTGTATAATGGTTTGCATGACATGTAAGTTCACAAATATTGCAATAAATTTGAATATTAGGTTGAAACATATATTTTGTAATTATAATAAAGTATATTTATTTTTTTCAGATCATGAATACTGATACTCGAGAATAGTTGTCAGAAGATTTGAAGTTTCTTGCTTGAGGTCCTCTAAAACAAGTTAGAAAGTTCGACGCTTACAATGTGAATGGATTTAGATTTCATACAGTCGATCGAGAAGAGGGTTTGAAAACACAGAATAGTGGTATATTTACATTTTCTGAAATGGGATACTATGGAAAGATGATCGATATTATTGAATTAAACTACCATAGTAATTTTTCATTTGTTTTATTCGAATGCAATTGGGTTGATATTATCAGAGGTGTTAAAAGATATTTCTTACAATTTACTTCTGTGAACTTCTCTCACTTGATGGATGTTGGTGATCATGAAATGCACGATCCATATATCTTATCATCGCAAGAAAAAATGTTATATTATGTGAATGATGTTTTGGATGAATGGTGGAGTGTAGTTGCTCATGTAAAACAAAGAGATTTGTATGACATGGGTAATGAAGCGGAAGATTTGACCTCTGACATTGAATCTCATCAACAACAAGAATCAAAATTATTTTTCCTCCATGATATTGAAAATATTAGTCTAGCAAGGATGAATGAAGTGGATGAACTAATGGAGCAGAAAACCAACATGATTTAAGGAGAAAAATATTGTACATACAATTATGCATTCATTTAGAATCCACTTATTTCATTTGTGCAATCATTCATTATCATTGTTATGTATATTTTGTTTGTTAGTACTGTGCATATGCTATCTTTTTTAATTTTTTTTCTATATATTTTTTTTGAAATATATGTTCTGAACTTAATTTTATTTGATTAAATGACAGGATTTCCAAGGAGTAAGTGATATACTATTTCATCGACTACTACGACATATGACGATCCATCTATCTCCCTCCCTACGACATATGAGCCACCATCTGCCTGCCCCCTACACCATCTCCCCCCACACCATCTCTCACACCCTCTGTGATCGGCCCTTTAGCAGCTCAGTTGTCGTCTCCCGCTTTAGGAGCCTCAACAGTGGGGGAGCGGCGTTCCACTTCTAGTTCTTTGCAGGGATACTGTAGGGTGATTGTTATAGTTACAAATTTTAATATGAATAAATTTATTGCACTTTTTTTATAGCGACTATTTGTTCATTAAATATGGAAACAATGAAATTGTGGAGAAAAATATAAAAAGTTCAGATGTATGGAATCTGACCAGAGAGAATATAGTTTTCCCATTTGATTCATATGGGGTCCCTATAGATAATGCCGCAGGATTACTTGGCCAGGTTTTAGGGTAGCTGGCCGTGGAGCCTGTTTTCCTTCCTATTTTATATGATGATTAGAGACATATGCCAGCAAGTTGGAAAAATGAAAATTTTGATTCCCAAATAAAGGTAATTTTAATACATTATGGTGTAATTGAATGTCATGTTTTTAATATTTTCAAAATGAATTTATGTATACAAATGTTTTTCACTTTACAGTTGCTGATGTGATAGCACAAAAGTGGACATTGAAAAATCTTGGAAAAAAATGGAAAAAATTTAAATGGATATTGTGGGGCGATGTCAATGATACTTCGTTGACCGCCCAATAGATGTATGATAAGCTACTTGATGGGGTACCCAAAGAGCAGTGAACTGTTTTTGTTGACAGACATCGTGATAAGAAGTAGATGGTATTTAAATATATATTACTATAATAATAAATTTTTACATTTATACATGTATATGAAGAGGATATGACATTGAATACATTACTATTAAATTAAATTTTATTTATTTCAGGATATTTTAAGAGAGAACGCATCAAGCCGGGCTAAGCAGGCCATCCCTCACACTGTGGGGTCAAAGAGTTTTTCTAGAAGTTGATCTGCTCTGGTAATATTTTCATTAGTTTAAATATCTATAAGACAATATTATTTGTTTAATATATTAAATTGTTTATTTATGTTTCTTTAATACAGTCATAGAGTTTAGGGCATGAATCATCCCAAACAGAAGTGTGGTTGTTGACGCTCCTTTCGTCACAGAATCTAAAGATCAGAAAAGGGAACATCCGAGCTCAAAGTGATTCATCCTTTGAAGAAAACATCAAAAATCAACAAAGGCAGGAAGAAAGGATCAACAACAAACTCACCGCGCAAGTATCTAACTGTCGCGCAAGTGTACTTGCGCGGCGACCTTGGTCGCGCAAGTGACTTGCGCGACCTAAATGGTAACCGCCCGGTAACCGCCCGGGGTCTTCTTTTGCCTATAAATAGACCCTGTGGGCCCCCCATTCGGGAGGATCTTTTTTCAGAAACTCGGATTGAAGCTCCCGACTCCCAAGTATCTTCTCAAAGCTTCCGGAACACTTCTAAGGTAATTTCTTACCTAGAACGGAAGATCTAAAGAGAAGAAGGAAGGCCTAAGTGTTGAAACTTATCAACACTTGCGCGTCGACTTATTTCCTTCAATATAACTTGCGCGTCCTTTTTCTGGAAGAACCTCAAGAGGATTCTAAAGGGTTTAATAAAGAGTCGCTCAAGCATTTCAATGCTAGTTGAAAATCGCGCAAGTACACCATGTGTCGCGCAGGTATACCTGCACGACCAATACTTGCGCGCCGCCTCAATACTTACGCGCCGCCGCAATACTTGCGCGCCTTTCAAGACTTGCGCGCCCCTACTTTTTTTGGGTGCCCATCTTGCCCATGTCACCCCTCTTAAGCCATCACACCTTTCCTTTTCAAGATTCAGTCTTCAAGACACTCTTCAAAGCCATTTATGGCATGATTTCTTGATTTGACTTTCTTATCTGAAAGGAATTCTATGGAATATCTCTCAAAACCTAGTGATTTAAATATCCTTATGTCACTAAATATGGAGAGTTCATTCATTCAACCTCATCCTTTAAGATGAGAGAATCCTTAACCTGGGTCTCCTTTTCAGGAATAAGTCCCAGTCATAAACCTTGGGCATCCTCCTTAGGAGTAAGCCCCAGGTTTCTTAAATTTCTCTTAACCAGTCCTAATTTACCCTTGATTTGGGTTTCCTTTTCAGGAGTAAAACCCAATCATAAGTCCCCTCCTAACTTGGGCATCCTCCTTATGAGTAAGCCCCAAGATTAGAGTATTCAAATATCCATAAAGCACATATACCTTTATGGACCCTGTTCCTGGATTTTCTCCCTAAAAGTGAATCCTAAACCTTCATCTATCTGGGCAGTCATACATACCTAAGCCCCAAACAATTTCTTATGATTGCATATTTCATGGAACAATTGTCTAATTTTTACCAATACCTCTTGTTTCTCACACCGAGCATGACTCACGTGATCTTAGAGTGTAAAAGTAATTATGACATTCTTCTTTGAGCCATCAATCATAAACATCATACTCCATTACTCGAACTACGTGGGTTCTGATTCCTTTTCCAAAACAAAGGATACGTAGGTAGCCCATTTATGGGTTCGATCCCAACTTTGAAATAATCCCTGTCCTTCTGAATGACGATAAACTTCAAGTGCCCCACTGAGTGGCTTTAAAACCAGCCTGGTCATCATAATGACCAAGAGACTTTTATATAAATGTTTTGAAGGATACCATTGAACAAGAATCTCTAAACAGATATAGATGATTCTCTATTGATGAAGAACCTCGAATACATATAAAAGATTCTCTAAATTCTTGCATATTTAATCATTGATTGTTAAAACTAAAGGAAAGCTCATTTTATACTTGGTAATGTAATAAGGATTCACGAACATAACTTAAATCTATAAAGAGAGTCCCGGAGTAGACAATAATTCCCCTCAAAAAGGTGTGATGAGTCCGACCTCCCATCCTCTCGACCAATGCAAATTCCCAAGCCTCATCAGTCCACAAGCTAATGAGCGCCTGCCTTTGGAAAGTAGGTCCAAACGGATGTGGAATCATTGGATGTTTCCGGTTCTACGAACAAACCCGTTAGAAACCGATCGGAACGTTTGAATCTCCCGTCCAGGAGGTCATCCCCGAAATCCGTGCGAAACAAAAAATGGTGAACCCGACGTGAATCCTTAACCAAGTTAAAATGATGTTTTTCTTATTTGTTAGGCCCCTTGGGCCAACAAATCAATCATTGACATGTGCTCATCCAAAAGATGCAGTGGCCAGATTCATCTTGATTATGTCTATTATATGGAACAGGCACTCTTTTCTCAAGATCTTCTGCAAAATGGCTTTCCTTAAATTCACCCCTGTGAATACTGCTGCTGTGAACACCTCTACTGTGAGGTCTGCTGCTGTGAAAACCAATGCTGCTACTCCTGCTGGAACGTCATCCGCTCTTAGGATGACATCACCAACTCAGCGTCTTCAACGCTGGGTTTCTAATGCACTGGTTAAGGAGTACCGTCGCAACGGTACTATCCCAACTCTGGAGGCCGCTCGTAAAGCCCTCCAAGTTAATAACTCTACCTGGTCGTCCGGACAACGGCGGCCTGCGATCAAGAAGCAGGCGGTGCTGACTACCGTCTCCAACTGTTTCGGGTCGTTATCCCCGGAACACAATTTCCATTCACTCCCTTACTCTGAGGAAGTGAATGAGCAGGTCCCGCAGGACCTTAATTCAAAAAAACAGGAGTCCTTCTCAAGGGCTCCCATCAACAATCGCCTCCAGACTCGTGCGGTAGTGCGCCCTCAACATGATGAGGGTACCGACTCCAGGCATTCAGCTCAGGTTCCTCGAACCCGAGCAGGCAAGCTGAACCGCCAGAGACGGAATCCGGTAAACAATGGGCAGGTTGTCATCCCTGCCATCTCCGGAGAAGTCCACCAACCTAACTTGGTGGCAAACAACGAGCAGGCACACACACCTGCCCGTTTTAATTCCGCTGTCCAGCAGACTCGTCTGACAGCATCAAGCCAATCCCGCCAGGCAATTCCGGCGGAGTACTGTAGGCAGGAACATATACCTGCTTATACATCACCAGTTAGTCAGCAGGCTCGTCTGACTACATATGATGGATCTCGTCAACCGCGTTTGGCGAAGTGTAATCAGCAGGCACATACACCTGCTAATACTAATCAAGCCTACCAACAGTCTCGTTTGGTAGCGCACGGAGAAGTCAGTCGGAAAGTCCCGATGACAAACAGGAGGCAGACTCAACTCTCTACCTCCACACTTGAGTACTGTCAGGATTCACTGGCAGGAAAAGGAGGACAGGAGCAGGCACATACACCTACTCCAAGCCCGGAATGGACGTATATCCCCGTTCCGGCGGCTGAAGTCACCAAACATATTTTGTCAATGGTGAAAGAGCAGAAGCAAATTCCTGCTCATATTCTGGATGCTTGCCAGGATATCATAACAGCTTCAGCATCATCACAGGGACAGACACATAAATCTATCCCTAGCAGTGGAGTGACACATCAACGATTCACTCCGGAACAGACACACAAATCTATTCCAGTCCAAGAGGGTTATGGGGCATACTCCCCCATATCAAACGGACAACCAAGTCAAGAACATACACCTGATTTGAGTGGAGATCGTCAGCCTAACCTAACCATCTTTCCTGATCAGGCACTTACACCTGCTCAGAGTAACCACTTTCGTCAACAAGTGGTTTCTAAAGTGAGTAAGAAGGCATCTAAGAAAAAGATCCACCCAGCACAGTCAGGAGATCAAAGGCCAATCTGTAACCAAGCCTTGCTCGATGCTGGAGTTCTTGAAGCCCTCAGACATTTATCTGTCGGAATTCAAGATTCTACTCCCTTAGTTCCCAATAACGGGAACATTAATTTTGAAGGTCTTCAACAGACACTTCCTCATGAAGACTTGCTTCATGAAAGTTCGGTCAATCTTGAAGTTTCTTCTTCAGATGAGAGCCACAGGAACCCTCTGTGTGGTCAGAAGACCAAGGAGCAAGAGATTTCATCTTTTGCTGTAACCCATCATGACGGTCCTCCTCATGGTGATGAACTTCGCTGCGAAAGTCCTCTCCGCAGTAGTGATTCACGTTGTCTCGAAAATTCTTCAGAAGGCAATGTAGTGACGAGAAAGCCCTCCTATCTCGAGGCACTTGCAAACGTAAAACCAGTCATGTCTGATGCTTTACTATCGGCAGGTGAAACTCTTTCTCCATTAGAAGATAGCCTAGGGTTCAGGTTATTCTCCGAACCATCCCCAGGTCATTCATCTTCCAGCATGAATAGTGATATCTCTACCAATCTTGTTGAATCCGATGAAGCAACAAGGAAACACCAACTCTGGTCCAAACAGGTAGAAGAATCTTCATTTAATGATAAAGAGGAAATGCTGAACATGAGGAAAAAACTGGCAAAAGGTGAAGTACCAGTCATGTTTTGGCCTTTGGCTGACTCCCAGTACGATATTCCAAAGATGTTGACGGATGATGGAATCCATGATATTCGTCTCAACATATGGAAGACTCTTTGTCAATTGAAGAAGAAAGTATTATCTTACGGTGATTATGAAAATCATATTAAGATAATAGAAGGGTTACAACGCTAGATTGATTTGGCATCTCTATCAGTCTCTCGGTATCCGAAGGCTGAAAAGCAACAAAGAACCCTTCAACGTTCATGCCTTGGCGCACTAAGAAAATTGCGTCAGTTAATTACCAATGCTCCATCTGATGTTCATATAAGAGGATGGGGTGTTCATGGAGCACTACATTTCACAGTGCTTTCCGGTCAGCAAAGCCCGCTGAAAATGGTCTCATGCAATGTTATTGCCCATGGCCGGCCACAGTTAATGGGCTTTGTTCATAATCAAAAGCTTGCTCAAGAACAGGCTTCAACTAGTTCCTCTCAAAATCAAGTATATAGAGAACAAGTTGTTGAATTGCTCCTACATCAAGCAGGCGAGAATATTTCACAAGCCTCTCGTCTGAAGCAAACACGTCATCAAATGACAGAAGTTTCGGAAATCATCCAACGATCTGTTGAACCAGGTGATAAAAGTGGATACAGGTTAATGCATCCAGCTAATTTCCGAACTAAGATTCGCAAGATCAAGAGAGATTTTAAGAAGATCTCAGACATAGCATGTCAAGAGACACCCCAGCTTGCCAGACTGGGGACTTCTCTAACCCAACCCTCAGAGTCAACAAATGGGATTCGAGGAGTTGAGCGGAAGCAGCAGGAACACCCCCAGTCCACCGGACTGGGGACTTTTTCAAATCCTCAATCCCTCCCTCAGAGAAAGTCAGTATTCTCTCGATTAGGGAATAAGCCTCAAGAGGAACGAAGAGCCAAGCTATCAGGAGATTCTATCCAAGTGACGGTTCTCCAAGAAGTTCCTGAGGGATCAAGTCAACGGAATGCCATGTCTCATCATGGACATAAAAGAAGACAATATCACAGAAATGCTAATAGAAAGGATTCCATGAAATATGCATCCATTAATGTCATCAATGCCGTTGCTGCTGATTCACCAGATGAGGCTCAATCAGAGGGATCAGACAAAGAGGTTCCTGCTCAAGAAGTTGCGCACACAGACCTAAATGAAGAAGGTGTGCGCACACGTAATCAAAGGCTTACCCAAAATCTGGGTATTCCTTCAAGTAACCCACTTCCCCCTCTCCGAAAAGGATCCAATAAGGGGAAAGGAAAGAATCAAGTTACTTCTCACCCTTCCTCTGAAGGAGGTCAATCGCTCTCATTAGAGCAAAGGTTTGCACAATAGGAGGAAGAAATGAAAGAATTAAGAAGGTTGAATGCAGAACTACTTCAGAGTAGTCTTCTTCTTAAGAATGCTGAAGTCCGACAGCCGAAGGAATTTGTTGTAACTACTGAGATGGATCAAGGATATCCTCCTTTATCAGTACACCCACAGAGGTCTAATCCTACGGGTCAAACGCAACAACAGTTGGCAGCACTACCATCAGTTGCAGCACCAACCACCACATCTGTCCAAGCTCCATTCATTGCACCTACCCAAAACCAAGTTCAACCTGATGTTTCTCAAAAGTTAATAACTACTATTGAGTCATTAACAGCTCGGTTAGAAACTATGGAAGGGAAACGGGCGCAAGTTCAACCTGAAAAGAAAGTTTACCCTGAATGGGTAGATTCAATTTCCCCTCCATCCAGTTTTGGAAACCCTATTTTCCCTACTTTCAATGGATTAGGCGACCCTGAACAACATTTGACGCATTACGTGTCTTGTTGTGATCCTATGATGGGAACTCCAGAGCAGCAAGAAGCAGTGAAACTCAGATGCTTCATACGAACCTTGCAAGGACCAGCTTTTGTCTGGTATACAAGCTTGCAATCCCGGTCAGTCATCGGATGGGAGGATCTTCGTCAAAAATTCCTTCTTCAGTTTAGCTCAACTTTACCAAAAATGACAGTTTTCGATCTTACAAACTGCAAGCAAAGGGAGAATGAAAGAGTCTCTGATTTCATTGCTCGTTGGAAGGGATTAACGTATTCCCTAAGTTTAGCACTCCCTTAGGAGGAATTGTTGCCAATCTATGTGGAAAATTTGCGTGACGAATTACGCACGCCATTGATCCCTGTGAAATACACAGGAGGGTTTCGAGACCTTACTTCAATCGCTCAGCAGATTGAAGATTCCCTTATATAGGCTAAGGTTAAATCTCGTATAATTCCATCAGCTCCAGGAAGAAGAATGGGTAAAGTAGAAACTGCTACAGTTATGCTTAAACAAGCACCAGTACCTATATCTACTTCAAAACCTTCATCTTCTCGAAGGAATCCACCTCCTGAACGCCAAAAACAAAGGCCGTTTCGTCCAAATGATCAAATATATCAACGACGAAAACAATTTGAGGATATGAAGAGTAAAACATACTCTTTCTGAAGTGAGCAAGTTCCTGGTTACTTCATTTCAGCTCTGGAAAATAATTTGGTTCAATTACCAGTGCCCAAGAGGCCAAACAAGGAAGGAGATGAAGACCGTCCCAATTATTGTCCTTTTCATCAAATGTTGGGACATCCCATCCAGGAGTGTTTTGTCTTTAAAGACCTCCTGCAAAAGATGGTCGACTTGGGACAAGTCAAATTGAAGGGTTCTTCAGCTCATGTAGCGTGTATTACCGCTACATATCCAGAGGAAGGAGGCGAGTGGCAGGAAGTCAAAAGAAAAACTGCGAAAAAATATGATGATTGGATGGTCAGAAAGACAATCAATCGGACCCATTCCATTTTGCGAACACAATTGAAGAAGCCAATTGCGTCTCCTATAAAAGCTGCAGTAAAGCCTCCATCAAAAGATAAATCCTCAAAAGGGCAGCGCAATTCAAAGAAGAAAGAGGAATCAGGAGAAGATGAGTATGTATCAAAGCCTAAATTGTCTTTGACTCTGGCAGATTTCATGCCATCTACTTCAAAGCCACGGACACCGCCCCATCAAACGGCACAACCTAAACAGGCTAACCAGGCAGAGTCTTTATCAGACAAAGAGTTAATCTTTGGTTCTGTTAATATGATTCAATTAACAGATTCATATTCCATTCTTGATGAGCCTGAATTCCCTGTATCAAATAAGGGAATCTGAAGAGGTTCTAGAGGTTCAGGATATAGGGAAAGACGTGGATCTTTCCAAAGCCACTACTCTAATTTTACCCCTGCTAGCACTGTATATGCAGCAGAAACTCGTGGTAGAGCCCTTCAGCGAGCTCAAAAAGAACAAGCAAGTTCTTCTGCCAATGGCCAACTCAGTTTTGGCACAGTTATTTTGGAAGATCGATTAAAGGTTCCATCTTCTTTATCTCAGCAAGTAAATAGATCTAATCAGTCTAATCTTCCAAAACCAAGGATGTTGCCAGCTTCAATACAAGATGCATCAGCTTCCAAAGCATCTGCTTCCAAGGTACCTGCTAAACCGCATATTCCTATTGGGAAATGCAGACCTCTAGATCAAAAGTATGATATATTGAAACACTTGGCCCAATTACCATCCAAGTTATCAATTTTGGATGCTTTGAATCTGTCAAAAGATCTTCAGGAAGCACTCATCGAAGCTTTGTCAAGTCCTCAGGAGTTTGAAGCTGAAATTGCTGCAGCTGAAATCTATCACATAGAGAATAATCCTGCAGAATTCCATGCAGTGATATATTTTACTGATAAAGATGAAGATGATGTTGTGCATGGGCACATAAAACCTTTGTACTTATCTGGCAAAGTCAATGGTATAGATGTTCGAAGAGCTTTCATTGACAATGGTTCAGGAGTCAACCTCATGCCCATTCGTACACTTCGTCGATTGGGCCTCACAGAATCTGATTTATCTCCTTCTACCATGATGTTGCAAGGATATGATAAAAATGAACAAGAACCACTGGGAGAATTTACACTCAGAACTCAGTTTGGAGATCTTGTTTCCAATTCGGATTTCATGATTGTTGATCAGGACTCAGCTTTCAATATCTTGCTTGGAAGACCCTGGCTACATCAGCATGCAGCTATTCCGTCATCATACCATCAATGTCTCAAATACTGTTTCAATGGTCAAGTTGGAACATTGTATGGTGATAAGGCCCCGTTCAAGACATGTGAGTCTCAATACATTGAGGCGAAATTTTATCACATGAAGGGAAGAGAAAAATCTACAATGAAGGAAATTACCAAAGTTAATGCTCCATATGGTCTGGAAAAAATTCCAATAAATCTATTTTCACATGTGAGTACAGATTATGTGTTACCTATCAGTCAAATTGACAAAATAGGCCCAAATCAAAATACTCTTATGGAAAGATCCATAATGTCAATTACGGCAATCGAGCCAGACAACATAGGAGAAATTGGTAACTTACCAAGCAGTGATGAAAGCATAAGTGGTGACGTATTCATTTTGTCTGCTGAAATCCAACAAGTCTATACTTCGCTAATCAGGCCATAAGAAGTTATAGCAACACCAGAGGTAAATAATGATGTCGATTCTCAATCCACCATCCCCTCTTTATTTCCCAAAGAAGACCCTTTATCATCAATAGGGTCGGAAATGGAAGCTTCTTCTTCAAAATGTGAAAATTTTGACATCTCTTATGATCATGAGAATTTCGTTTTTTCATCTACTTTGCAAGTAGAAACGGAAGAAATAACACATGATCAAGAGGAAGAGGAAGATCTTAGAGATGCTCCTCCAGCATTTGAAGAGGGTATCTCTACCACTGTGGATGAACTCAGAGAAGTAAATCTGGGTACAGAGAAAGATCCACGCCCCACTTTAATTAGTGCGGCCATGACCCTTGAAGAGCAAGAGATTTATATTTCTTTTCTAAAGAAAAATAAAGATATTTTTGGTTGGAATTATACAGAGATGCCTGGCCTTGATCCTGATGTTGCCTCCCATCATTTGGGTTTGCCAAAAGAACATCGAGGATTCAAGCAAGCCGCGAGAAGAACACACCCAACCTATACTTCCAAAATTGAGGCTGAAGTGGATAAGATTATCAAAGCTAACTTCGTCAGAGAAGTTCAATATCCCAAGTGGTTGGCTAATATTGTCCCTGTAAAGAAGAAGAACGAAAAAATTAGGGTTTGCATCGATTTCAAAGATCTTAATCGGTATTGTCCTAAAGATGATTTCCCAGTTCCGATTACAGAACTCTTAATTGATGCGACGACTGGATATGAAGTACTTTCTTTCATGGATGGATATTCTGGATATAATCAGATCCGAATGGTCCCAGAAGATGAGGAATATACAGCCTTCAGAGCTCCTCAAGGTGTGTTTTGTTACCGGGTGATGCCCTTTGGTTTAAAGAATGCATGTGCAACATATCAACGTGCCATGCATCATATCTTCAAATATCTTTTAGGGAAGTTTTTTTAATGCTATGTAGATGATTTGGTGGTTAAATCCAAACAACGTTCTAATCACTTGGCTGATTTGCAAGTCATATTCCACAAACTTCGACAACATAATTTGAAGATGAACCCCTTAAAATGTGATTTTGGGGTAACCTCAGGAAAATTCCTCGGCTTTGTTGTACGCCATCGTGGTATTGAAGTCGATCCTGAGAAGACCAAATCAATCCTTGGTATGTCACCTCCTCAGAATTTGAAAGAATTAAGAGGACTTCAAGGACACTTAGCCTATATTCGGCGTTTCATCGCCAATTTGGCAGGCAAAAGTTTACCCTTTACCAAATTATTGAAGAAAGGAGTCACTTACCAGTGGAATGAAGAATGTCAAGAAGCATTTGATGTCCTCAAGAAATACCTCTTGAGTCCACCAGTACTCATGCCACCTGTTGAGGGTAGACCTCTTATCCTCTATGTGACAGCTTTAGAGCGATCATTGGGTGCCTTTCTCGCTCAAAAGAATGATGCTGGGAATGAAAATAGTCTCTACTATCTCAGTAGAACTATGCTTGAAGCAGAAACCCGGTATTCAAGTATTGAAAAGTGCTGCCTAGCATTAATCTTTGCAGTTCAAAAACTGAGACACTACCTGCAACATCATGAGGTCCAATTGGTATCTCGTAATAATCCGCTCAAATTCATCCTTAGTCGTCCAATGCTTACAGGACGTCTGGAAAGGTGGGTGGTTATTCTACAGCAGTTCGACATTCAGTATGTGTCTCAAAAGGCAATTAAAGTCCAAGCTCTGGCTGATTTCCTGGCTGAACATCCTTTAGTAGAAGACACGTATTCAGATATCGAACTCCCTGATGAGGAAGTTTTCTCTATTCAAGAGAGTCCTCAAACATGGGAAATGTATTTTGATGGTTCTTCTAGAAGTCCAACAGGGAAGAAAATGGAAAATCCTAAATTCAACAAAGTTGGTTTAGGAATTGTGCTTATTTCTCCAGATAAGGCAGTGTTACCTTATTCCTTTTTGTTGTGGGAAGGTGGTACCAATAATGAAGCTGAATACCAAGCTCTCATTACAGGCTTGGAGTTAGCGCTTCAAGCACAAGTGAATCACTTAAAGGTGAAAGGTGATTCAGACCTGGTAATCAAACAAGTCAATGGGGATTATGCCATCAGAAAAGAAGAATTAATCCCTTTGTATGATTACGTCAGAGAGTTAATGTCAGAATTCCCTTCAGAACCGACATTTTCTTATGTCCCAAGATCACAAAATGCTCAAGCTGATGCACTGGCTAATATAGCCACAGCTTTAGCAGATCCAAATCGGGACGAGACAACTATCTGTATTGCCCACCGTTGTGCAATTTCACCTTATGTTCAAGTCAGAACAGAGGAAATTAATGAAATTAGTCCCATTCCTGAACCGTATGGTCATACTACAAGATGGATGTCACCTATAAGGGAATACCTTCAAAATGGAACACTTCCACCTGATAGAGCCGAGAAAGAACAAATTCGGCGACGTGTGGTCAATTTTACTCTTTATGATAGCCCAAACCACCTCGAGAAAATTCTTTACAAACGTGGTTTTGATGGAGTTCTCTTCAGATGTATTGATGGTGAAGAGACAATGGCTGTCATAAAAGAAGTGCATGCAGGAGTCTGTGGTGCCCACCAGTCTGGACATAGACTATCTGATCAAATTCGAAGGCTTGGATACTTTTGGCCTTCAATGACACAAGATTGTGTTAATTTCACAAAGAAGTTTCATTCATGCCAAGTATATGCCAACTTCATTCATAAACCTCCAGAGTTGCTTCATACAGCTAAATACTCATGGCCATTTTCCATATGGGGAATGGATGTGGTGGGACCTTACCCTTCAGCTACGGCCAAGCAGTTTAAGTACATTCTTACTGCTACTGATTTCTTTTCCAAATGGGCAGAGGCAGTACCTCTCAAAGAAGTCAATTCTAAATGCATTGTTAGCTTCATCAAGTCTAACATCATTACTAGATTTGGTGTCCCTCATACCATATTGACGGACAACGGCACCAACTTCTGTTCTTCTGAGGTAAAGAAATTGTATCAAGGATACAACATTAAGTCCAACCATTCATCTCGATATCATGCAGCGGCTAATGGCCAGATAGAGGCCTTCAACAAGACTCTTTCAAATATACTGCAAAAGATGGTGGATAAAGATAAGAAGTCATGGCCAGATAAACTCTTTCATGCTTTATGGGCTTATCGGACTACCACTCGCAATGCAACGCGGTCAACTCCATATTCATTGGTATATGGAACAGAAGCAGTCTTGCCAATTGAAGTTCAATTTCCCTCACTCAGAATAGCCATTTGTGATCAGTTATCTACAGATGAGCAATCCCAAAAGAGGTTTAATGAATTGGAACAGTTAGATGAGAAAATATTGTGCACTTTGCACCACTTGGAAATCTATCAGAATCGAATAGCACGAGCTTTTAACAAAAAAGTTCGTCTTCGTTCATTCATTCAGGGAGAATTGGTATTGGTTCTCAGAGCACCAATGATACCAGGAAAGAAGCCTCCCAAGCTTGAACCGAAATGGGAAGGACCTTATTCAATACATAAGGTCTACTCCAATGGAGCGTATTCTCTAATCTCAATGGATGGAGAACACATCACGACTCCAAGTAATGCTATATTTCTGAAGAAGTATTTTGTATAAACACAAAATATTGTTCCCAGAGCCAAAACAGTCATATTGGTTCATATTTTGTCCGAGATGACATTAAACTATATTATGTCCTATCTACATGATATTAAACTGCACAGAAGTTCCATATTTTGTCCGAGATGACATTAAACTATATTATGTCCTATCTACATGACATTAAACTGTACAGAAGTTCCATATTTTGTCCGAGATGACATTAAACTATATTATGTCCTATTTACATGACATTAAACTGTACAGAAGTTCCATATTTTGTCCGAGATGACATTAAACTATATTGTTTCCTATCTACATGACATTAAACTGTACAAAAGGTTCATATTTTGTCCGAGATGACATTAAACTATATTGTGTCCTAGCAACATGACATTAAACTGTGTGGAACTTCCAACGTCCAGCATGACGATAAACTGTAAAAAGTCCCCAGAACTGATATCCTCGTATTGGTTCACTTTAGTCCTAGCTACATGACTTTAAACTGTACAGCACCAGTTCGTCCTTGCTATATGACGTTAAACTATACAGCAATGGTCCAGTATGACTTTAAACTGCAACTTTGTCCCACAGGACATTAAACTGTGAAAAAGTTCCCTAAACCGTCCAGCATGACCTTAAACTGCATCATCCCTGGTCCATGTATATGACCATAAACTATTTGCAAATCCTTTATGTCCAGCAAGACGTTAAACTGTGACGTCCTAATTACATGACGCTAAACTGTATAGAAAATCCCTCACGTCCGGAAAGACATTAAACTATATAATCCCAAAGGTCCAGTATGACATTAAACTACACCATTCACGGTCCATGCATATGACCTTAAACTATTCGCACTTTCGTCCGACATGACGTTAAAATGGTACACTCTTTTGTCCTTACTGCATGACAATAAACTGCACAATCCCCCTTTCGTCCAATATGACGTTAAACTGTATTGTCCCCATCGTCCTAACTACATGACGCTAAATTGTACAGAAAGTCCTTGATATGTCCTACATGACATTAAACTGTGCATCGTTAAGGTTGTTATTACCTCTTGTTTCTCACACCGAGTATGACTCATGTGAGCTTAGAGCGAACATCAACCATAACACTCCCTTTGGGCCACTAACCATGTGTAAGTCCCAACAATATTTTTTTTATTAGATCATTGTCCCCAAGAACAACTTGATCATTAATTCATTCTTTAATTGAACTACACGGACTTTGATCCTTGCCTTCCAGGCTGGGTATGTAGGCAACCTCCCAGGGTTCAAGCCCAAAAACAATCTCTTCACATCGGTTCACCACCATCTCATATGATGTTGATTTGTGAAACCACCCCTGGAATCAATATCTTTACATTGATTCACTTTCGTCCTTGTTATATGACGCTAAAATATACAACACTTTTGTCCGGTACGACAATAAACTACAATAATTCTTTGATTTCCTCATTTGAGAAGGAACCATTATTGACATTGATTTTTAATCATGTTTCATTTCAAAAGACTACGTGCATACATGGTAATGCCTAAACTTTTTATCTTAGGTTAAACCATCATTGCACTAAAGTCCCCTTTCACCCTTCACATGTATGAACCAAATTTGTACAAAGGGTAGTCCTAGAACTACGTGGACTTGATTCCCATCCTTATGGGATACGTAGGAACATTCGAGTATCCCTCGAATCCAGTCCCAAGTCTTTTGGGCCTAACCCCAAATTTCACTTTCAGTCCCTTGGCTGAAAAGTCCTCATGAAAAACACACACTGTGTATTCATTATTATGGTCCGAATTCTATGACCCTAAACTAAGATTTCTCACACTTTTGTCCTGCACGACGTTAAACTACATTTCAAGAACTACGTATGGCTTGATTCTCATTCTTATGAGATACGTAGTGAAGTCCAAATTTCAATTCAGGACCCAGCCACAACATGATTATGGTTTTCATTGACCTATGTATCTCTATATACATTGGACAATACCCATCTTTATGTGTTATAATCCTAACCTTAAATATTTTCAGATCTTCATAACCCTTTTCATGACTTCTAGTCACAAAAATGTCAAACTTCTGAGAATTCTTTTGCTTGACTATGCAGAACGTTCCCATAGGTGGCCTTGCATAAACAGTCCACATAATAGACTTGTCAGCCGAAAGATGCTATTTATTTGACCATGCAGCCAATGCCCATAGGTGGCCCTGCATATTTCAACCCCCTAACGGGTTTTGTTAAATAATAGTAACTTCATTCTTGGTAAGGATGCCTCTTTTGTCCTTATTTGTCAAAAACGACAGTATGTAGGGATCCGCAAAAAATAGCCTTCCTTAACATATTTGTCCCATATCCTTTTTCATGATCTGAAAGTATTCAAGTCTATGGTTTATTCTTATTCCCTACGTTTGGGTCAGACCTTCGTAGGAGTGATGTTCATCCAGTTCTTCGATATTCTTGTTCGGAAATATCTTCTCCATATTCAAGTACCTCTTTCCATACAACAAACTCTATACTTTAGAAAATTTGAATCTCCATAAACTTTCACTGGCTTTTAACACTAGGAAAGTAAATTTCTGGGAGTTCTTTTGCCTGACTATGTAGCACGTGTCCATAGGTGGCCTTGCATAAACAGTCCACATAATAGACTTGTCAGCCAAAAGATGCTATTTATTTGACCATGCAGCCAATGCCCATAGGTGGCCCTGCATATTTCAACCCCCTAACGGGTTTTGTTAAATAATAGTAACTTCATTCTTGGAAACTACTTCTTCTAATGCCTTTTAGCTCTTTTTCATATCATTCCTCAGATTCAAATATTCTTAATCCATATTTTACATTTTTTCTCTCATACTTGAGTATGGTAATATGTTTTCAGATAAATTGTCAAGGAATTGAATCAATTTTAATCTATTTTTTGGTCAAATCTATTTCGACCTTAAACATTAGCCCCTTTATGTCCGGCATGCATGACTTTAAACTGCCCACAAAAGACAAAGGAACTCTGAATAAAAGTCAAGTTCCAGCTCACTAAATATACATTTATGTGTAATTTAGGTAATATTGAGCAATTAAGAGATTCAAAGTTTGTAGTATTATTTGTAATAATCCTAGTAAAAATCAAACCATGCTTACTAGGCCCATTGGCTTATGTAAATTTGAAGCAGGTAATGAAAGAATGCAGGTACAAATGATTGAAGACAAAAGTGTTTTTCATTGATACACAGGAGATAGAAAGACATCCACAGACTGGAGTCTCTTCTCTTTTTCAAGAATTACAGAAGATTGTCAACATAAGTCTTCATTTGATGTATAGCATCCTGAGCCTTATCAGCAGTTACTTGAAGCTCGTGCACTTGACCAGCTTCACTCTTTTCAGCTTGCTGAAGTGCCTTCTTAGCATCTGCGATGGCTTTCATGCCATTCATATGAGTTTCATCCAATGATTTATTAAGCTGATCAAGTTCCCCAGTAACAACATCTAACTGTTGCTGGAGTTGCACCTGCTGGACGACCTTTTCTTTGATTTTTTGCTTCAGATCCTTCATCTTAGCAGCATAATCAGCTTCAGCTTGGGATATCGCAGCCTCAAATTCGCCTATGTTGACTGAAAATTTCACTCTGGTCAAATCTTCGTGACTTGTCTGCACTTGCTCCCTCCTGAGAATGATCTGTTTCACCGCAGCATGGATCTTTTCATACCCAAAACCACCAAGTCCCAATATAACAAATTGGGATGAAAATCGAGAAATTTTTGATGGTAGATCTTCTAAAGGCACCCCAGATATGATGTTCCATATGTTGTTCCATGCCTTACGTCGTGAAAAGCTAAATGCTTTAAGCATCTCTGGATCTGATTCAATATCATCGTCAGAAGGGGGTATGTAATCTGGAATTAGCGCTCTTAAGGAAGTGCCTTGTCCTGCTCTTTCCCCCCTGACTTGTGCTTCTTCACTTTCAATTCCCGTTGGGGCAGAGGCTGAGGCCTCACCTCCGGATCTAGTCATTGCAGTTGATGGTCCTGCATGATTAATTGAAAGGTTTAGTCAGCTTCAAAGGATAACAAAAGAATAGATTGTCTTGCGAATAAAGTACAATCACAAATATTGTTATCCCTTACCCAAGGATGGTTCAACAACCTGAGAAGACTTTTCCCCATCTTTCCCGGTTTCAACAGGATTTTCAAGATGGGTCTCAGGAGGGTTTATTGGATTTAGCTCTACTTGAGCTAATGTTTCTGCAATGATAGGGTTGACATCAGTGTCCACACCCTCTTCGGGCATTGGCAGTTCAGCAGCTTCTACGGAAGAAACTGCATATTATTTTCCATCATGGTTAGAAGTATATTTTTTAAAGAAAAATTTGGGCGAAGGGTAACACTCACGCCCAAGGTCTTCTAAATCACATGACAGCTTAGCATGATCATAAAATTCTTCAAAAGTCATTCCTTGATTCATCATTTCATCCAATGATACTTTAGAATCTTGATTAGTCTCACCAGAGGGAGCATTTGCTACATCTTCTTGCCGACTTATGTCCTGCAACCCATGACCCTGGACAGCATCTTCAATAGTAGGAGGGATACTGGGAATGGATGCTAGCTCTTCTCCAGGAGCAACCAAGTCAGCTTGGGTCTGTGATTGTTTTACAGCACCCTCCAAGGCCTTTGAAGAAGGATCAGTCCCTTCCCTCAATGGAGAAATTGAAGAAGCCCCTGCAATCCTTAGAAATATGAGTAACCATATGATTATGGGTATAAACTCATGATTGTTCGAAGGACTTACCACTGCTAATGAAACGTTTAGCTATGGATTTCCTCCTTCGTTGCCTTTGCTTCTTTTGTTTTTTTGGAGTATCAGTGGTCTCCCTTATAGGCACTTGGATTGGAGAATGGAAGGTTGTGTCCAGTGCCTCATTCATGGCCTGCTGGCCTGGAGATATCTCGCCTGGTTCGCGAGGAGAATCAGCAGCAGCCCCGATAGCAGTACCACCAGGGATATACTGTGGCGAAGGAACCCCAGTTCCTTTCTTTGTAAGCTGCGAGATGAAGAAAATAACTTCCTTAAGTAACAAAGCTTCAACTAAAATCAAGTTGCAGAGAAAATAAGGAAAGAAAACTTACATCTTCAGGAGCCACGTACTCTTTCCATTCCTCATCTCCAGAACCACCAGCCCCCTCAGTGGCGCCACGATCAATCATTTCCTTCACCCGCCTGGTGATAGGAACCGAGTCATCAGTGGCATATATGAGCATTTCCAACTCTCTGATGTAAGCTCGCACTTCATTGGGGTTATCTTCGTATTGAAGATTTTTAGAAGCTACAAGATTTCCTATTCCAGGAAGTTGTAGGCCCTCACACAAATCCAGCCAGGCGGTCTCAGTACCACAGTATAAGCTCTGCCATAGCTGAACAACCTCTGGTCTTAGATATAAAGGCTGTGAGGAAGGTCCTACATTTTTTGATTTTAATTTCTTCCCAGCTCCTGCAACTACAGATAGAGAATAAGAAAGTAAGACTTATTACTTTATAAAGTAGCAGTGATTGAAATTACTACAATGAAATAACTCACCAGGAGTTGATGGAGTGGGTCTTTTAATTCTGGCCGGAGGATTATATCGGGCACGAAACCGCTTTGCTGCCGGTTGTGCCTCATCATGATAATCCGATGAATCAGTTCTAGAAGAAGAGTCTGTTGAACCTATTTCAGGTGGAGAAGCGTCACCTTCATGAGGAAGGGTTTCTTTCTCTACAGTCCTCTTCCTCTTTCCCACTTGATATACTGGGTGATTCAATATCCCTTTGGGGTATGATGCTATCCAGTGTTCGGCATAAAATGTAGTCAGATTATGTGCCGCTTTTTCAACTGGTAGATCAAATACTGCCCCAGTCTTCTCTCTTGATGTCAGCAACCATAGTTGTCGAGCAACCATCAGATGTTTCTCTAACCTGACATGTACCAGAGGGGATACAACAATCTGTTGCAAACATTTGAATTGGCGTGCAAATCTATATGGAACATAGGCCTCACATATGATTTCTCCATCAATCCTGGCTACTAACACGCCATCCCTGCAAGCTAGCATGTATGCCCTCAAATCCAAATGGGCTGTCCCATCATCAACAAACCGCCCGGATGGTGGACTTCCATAAGGAAAGAAGTTGAATTCCTTAAACATGCTCAGTCTTACTTTCATGTCATAACCATTAACATCTAATGGAGCAATTTCAGAGAATGATTGCACTGACGGGCTGAAAGAGCTTCCAGGAATTTGTAATCCATTCTGTACATTGTAAGTCCTGAAGTGAGTGGCGATCCATCCCCACAAAACCTGGAATGGTCCCACTATTCTTAAAGGAGATTTACCCTGAAGACGTGAAGTAAACTCCTGTGAATCTTTTCTAAAATGGGGGTAGCTAACCCAACCATTTTCCCCTCAGCCAACTTTGCCGCAATGACGAAGGTCCCTGGCCTAACGCCTCCCTTCGAATCCCTGACCGACAAGAGATAAAAACTGAGCCACATTGCCAAGAAACCCGCCAGACGAGTTTTCTTTTGAATTCTTTGATTCACTTCATATCCCCACTTTTCAAACTCTCCTGCTTCTAGAGTTGGCCAGAATGTGCCAGGAGCTCCTCTCTTCTCAGGTTTTGGACAAGTGGTAGGACGTCTGGGCCTGGTATCCTTGGATTTCTTTTTCTTGGATCATTTTTCTTTTGGCTCCATCCTTTTCTTCTTCTCAGTAAGAAACACATTCATCCATTCTTCCAGATGAATATCTTTTCTAAAATGAGTTAATGAGGTCTCTGAGCTCTTGATCCTGTGAAAGATTTTAAATAATTCTCGAGCTAAAGAAGGAGTCTTCTCTGAATCATTCCAAGTCACCTTGGGAGGAATGAATTCATCATAAATATCGCCCAAGATTGGAGCTCCTGAAATCTTGTGGACATCCCACAAACTGATACCTACTTCTCCATGAGTCAAATGGAAAGAATTAGTCGCTGGGCTCCAGTGGCTGAGTATCTCTGGCACGAAGTTATCATGTCTGTAAACATATGTTTGCCCAACCCAAACAGCCTCATATATTGCAGCTCTCTTCAGGTCCTCGATAAACTCTGCGCAAGTCTGTCGCACCCAGTATGCCCACATCCAAGTTGGCTTCACACCTCCCCCAGGACAGAAATCCCAACTTTTCTTCCAGCCTTTGGATTGATCCATCTGAGCATTTCAGAATATTGAAGGATGACAATGTGGTTGAAGCTCAGGTGTATGTTTTTTCAGATGTGGTGTGCAAGGGCTATGATGCATCACATAAGCCTTCTCCACTGTTCCAGTAGTTAGAAATACTCCTCCACCTGAGATATTTGCTGAAGCAAAATTGGTATAATTCTGAAACCACGAAAATGGAAGATAATTCTTTGCTTCTGGAATAATGACTTCTTGTAGATGACCATATCCATACAAAGGTAGATAAGTGCAGTGAGTAAAGTTGCGATGATATTTCTTCAGATACTTAGCCAAATCTGGAAGAGTACTATCTTTGACAGTATAGTAATCAGGGCCAATGATGTCCATCATATCATCTATCCGCTTGCTAGCCAGTTCATCAATTAATCCAGGTCTAAGAGCCATTGAATCTGCACAGGAGTTGAATAAATTAAACTCTTAAATGGGTTTATTTTTTTCATAAAATTTGTGAAAGAATTTGGAAAAAATGGCTAAGGAATTAAGGCACACAAGTATGGAGATGTCGCGCAAGTGATACATGTGCCGCGCAAGTTTTTGCCGCGCAAGTATTACCACGCAAGCCCTATTACCTTGAGAGCAGCGCGGCAGCGAGGAAACAGTGGCAAAGAGACTTGCGCGACGAGGATGACTTGCGCGGCGAGAGCTCGAGAACTTCAGGGTCAGGTGTCATCCACGGCCAAAAGTGGTGTATTTATAGGCCAGGAGGCCTATCTGTGCGCCGTACCCAGAGCGCTTAGGGCCTGCGCGACGCAAACTTGCGCGCCGCCCTCTGCGCACTGAAGACTTGCGCGCCACCCTTTTCCTTTGGAGGGATTCGATTTCCTCAGAGTCAAATCCTCATTTCTCTCTGGATCCAACTCTGAGGGGGGGCTTTTGTTGACGCTCCTTTCGTCACAGAATCTAAAGATCGGAAAAGGGAACATCTGAGCTCAAAGTGATTCATCCTTTGAAGAAAACATAAAAAATCAACAAAGGCAGGAAGAAAGGATCAACAGCAAACTCACCGCGCAAGTATCTAACTGTCGCGCAAGTGTACTTGCGCGGCGACCTTGGTCGCGCAAGTGACTTGCGCGACCTAAATGGTAACCGTCCGGTAACCGCCCGGGGTCTTCTTTTGCCTATAAATAGACCCTGTGGGCCCCCCATTCGGGAGGATCTTTTTTCAGAAACTCGGATTGAAGCTCCCGACGCCCAAGTCTCTTCTCAAAGCTTCCGGAACACTTCTAAGGTAATTTCTTACCTAGAACGGAAGATCTAAAGAGAAGAAGGAAGGCCTAAGTGTTGAAACTTATCAACACTTGCGCGTCGACTTATTTCCTTCAATATAACTTGCGTGTCCTTTTTCTGGAAGAACCTCAAGAGGATTCTAAAGGGTTTAATAAAGAGTCACTCAAGCATTTCAATGCTAGTTGAAAATCGCGCAAGTACACCATGTGTCGCGCAGGTATACCTGCGCGACCAATACTTGCGCGCCGCCGCAATACTTGCGCGCCCCTACTTTTTTTGGGTGCCCATCTTGCCCATGTCACCCCTCTTAAGCCATCACACCTTTCCTTTTCAAGATTCAGTCTTCAAGACACTCTTCAAAGCCATTTATGGCATGATTTCTTGATTTGACTTTCTTATCTAAAAGGAATTCTGTGGAATATCTCTCAAAACCTAGTGATTTAAATATCCTTATGTCACTAAATATAGAGAGTTCATTCATTCAACCTCATCCTTTAAGATGAGAGAATCCTTAACCTGGGTCTCCTTTTTAGGAATAATCCCCAGTTATAAGTCCTTTAATCTGGGCATCTTCCTCAGGAGTAAGCCCCAAATTCTTAAAGTTCCCAAAATTGGGCATCCTCCTCAGGAGTAAGCCCCAAACCTTAATTCCTTAACTTGGGCATCCTCCTTAGGAGTAAGCCCCAATCCCAATCTCACAACATGGGCATCCTTCTCAGGAATAATCTCCAAGTCCTCTAATTTGGGCATCCTCTTCAGGAGTAAGCCCCAAACCAAGTCCCCTAACCTGGGCTTCCTTCTCAGGAATAAGTCCCAGTCATAAATCTTGGGCATCCTTCTTAGGAGTAATCCCCAAGCCTTAATCCTTAACCTGGGCTTCCTTTTCAGGAATAAGTCCCAGTCATAAACCTTGGGCATCCTCCTTAGGAGTAATCCCCAGGTTTCTTAAATTTCTCTTAACCAGTCCTAATTTACCCTTGATTTGGGTTTCCTTTTCAGGAGTAAAACCCAATCATAAGTCCCCTCCTAACTTGGGCATCCTCCTTAGGAGTAATCCCCAAGATTAGAGTATTCAAATCTCCATAAATCACATATACCTTTATGGACCCTGTTCCTGGATTTTCTCCCTAAAAGTGAATCCTAAACCTTCATCTATCTGGGCAGTCATACATACCTAAGCCCCAAACAATTTCTTATGATTGCATCTTTCATGGCACAATTGTCTAATTTTTACCAATACCTCTTGTTTCTCACACCGAGCATGACTCACGTGAGCTTAGAGTGTAAAAGTAATTATGAAATTCTTCTTTGAGCCATCAATCATAAACATCATACTCCATTACTAGAACTACGTGGGTTCTGATTCCTTTTCCAAAACAAAGGATACGTAGGTAGCCCATTTATGGGTTCGATCCCAACTTTGAAATAATCCCTGTCCTTCTGAATGACGATAAACTTCAAGTGCCCCACTGAGTGGCTTTAAAAACAGCCTGGTCATCATAATGACCAAGAGACTTTTATATAAATGTTTTGAAGGATACCATTGACCAAGAATCTCTAAACAGATATAGATGATTCTCTATTGATGAAGAACCTCGAATACATATAAAATATTCTCTAAATTCTTGCATATTTAATCATTGATTGTTAAAACTAAAGGAAAGCTCATTTTATACTTGGTAATGTAATAAGGATTCACGAACATAACTTAAATCTATAAAGAGAGTCCCGGAGTAGACAATAATTCCCCTCAAAAAGGTGTGATGAGTCCGACCTCCCATCCTCTCGACCAATGCAAATTCCCAAGCCTCATCAGTCCACAAGCTAATGAGCGCCTGCCTTTGGAAAGTAGGTCCAAACGGATGTGGAATCATTGGATGTTTCTGGTTCTACGAACAAACCCGTTAGAAACCGATCGGAACGTTTGAATCTCTCTTCCAGGAGGTCATCCCCGAAATCCGTGCGAAACAGTGGTTGAATGTTCACCAAAAATCTGATGGAAGTTTTGTTAATGAGTCTGCCAAAGAAGTTGGGGTATAAACTCATTTTTTATTATAATAACTTATTATCAGTTGTTATGATGTTAATATATATTGCTTCTAATATGACTATTATTTGATTTATAGGTAAAAATTAAAGAACCGTGGGATGCCAATCCTGTGCAGTCATACTCAGTCTCCCAGGATGACCCGATTGCTAAAGTCCTTGGGAAGGAACATCTTGGTAGAGTGCGTGGGATGGGTTTAGGGCCTGTACCATCTGAGGTCTTTGGCAGGACACAAGGGATTGCAGCTGTATCTACTCCTGGTTGTAGTCAGTCCATACCCCGAGAGACTCAGAGAGAGATTTTTTCTCTACGAAACACTGTTCATGACCAGGGGGCTCAAATATCCACTTTGTAGAAAGCGTTGATTGATTTATATCAAAAGACAAACAGATCTTCCCCTGGTGGTATTGCATCAATTGGTGGTGAGCAGGTAAATAAAAAAAAATTCAAAATCATTTAGTTTTCAAACTTTTATTGGTTTTAAGTTTAAATATAAATATACAACAGTATTTAATTTTCAATATAATGTTCTTTCAAACTTATTGGTCATGTAATGTCTCCAAGCCTATGAGAAATGTAATTCCTAATCCTACGGGCCTTGTAAGGGTTTCCCCTCATCCCTTGAATGGGGGGGGGGGGCTTATTAGAAAATCAATAAAAAAGAAGGCCTTTAGGCCATTTAGTCAATATAATGTTCTTTCAGGTGGTAGCAGGAAGTAGAGATGGAGGTGGAGAGAGTGACGAGCTTTGTTCATCATCGGACCATGATTAGTTGTTTTGTTGATATGTTGGGAAAATATGGTAACAGCCAATTTGTATATGTATCATGTGTGACACATAGTTTCCACCAAACATTTTCATGACCTAAAATTTTCTTGATTTATCATGCTTCCTTTAATGTATTTTATTGATCTATGATGTTTCCTTTTATGTCTTTATTTCTCGAGTGCGGTATGCACCATATATGTTGATTATTTTTTGTCATGAATCATGTTTTATGATTAATTTTTCCTAAATTTATTAGGTTTGTTACCGAAGGATGAATGATAAAAAACATATCCTATAGTAACATGAATCAATCCATTCATTGTTCTTGGAAAAGGTCCTCTATAAAAAATTTTCTCCTGTATAGGAGGAGAAGGATGAGATGTATGGGAACCATTATGTGAGAAAGAAATAAACAAATTGATGTGAATGAGGAAGGGTCTTGCCTTTAGGGTATAACCAGTGTGATTATAATTTTCACCAAGGCCTATTATAGGAGATCCCGACATCATTACATATTTTGACACATCATGAATCAATCCACATATAGTTTTTATATAGTACCCCTATGCATATTAGGTTCTTTCCTAGGGTAAGAGTCATTTTTTTCATAACATTGGTTTATGGATAAAGAAACACATGCTAAGGATCCTTATGTAGATTTGGATAATATGTAGAGGAATACAAGTCTTACTAGGTAGACTGCTCTAAGAAGTTTCAAGTCTTACAAGATGGACCATGAGAATCTTGAAATACCCTTGGGTGGACATGGAATATCGGAGGACCACCTGTCCAAAATAGAAAACCCAAGCTCACCACATTATAGCCTTGGGCATGGTGATGGTAAAATGGTTAGGAAATGGGAACTAGGTTATGGATTCTATACATGGAAGAATATAAAAGAAACATTATGGCTTAGACCACTCCATGTTCTAAGATTTGTGGGAGGGAAACTTCCATTTTAAAATGGGAAAAAAGATAAAATGACTATGAGGGTTCTAGATCACAATTTTACCAAACCCACCACATGAGTTTTAGATATTAACCATGTTTTGGTAGAGTCCAGTGTGATTCACTTATAAATAGGAGTTTTATTACCTCCTTGTTTCGAATTTTAGACTTTCCCTCAATTCTTAATTGACCCTTACTCATCCTCCCCTTCCCCAGTCACCTCCCTTGGTGTTCCAAACCACTTGGATTATATTAGATCATTTAGATTGAAGTTATTTGATTCATAGTATCCCTCTCTTTCCCCATTACTCCTTTATTATCTTTATATTATATTCAAGAGTTCATTATGGTGGTAATTCTCCTCTTTTTTGGGTGGTTTTTGATGGAGTTTTATTATTCACTGGATTCAATAGTGATTCACTTGAGATTAATGGTCGAGATGTGTTGTGGTTATGATGTGTTATATGTTATATCTATTGGAATGGTTTTTTTTCTTCAGGGCATTGGTAATGGGCCTACTATATCAACTTCATTTTTTTGTAAATATATCTTTAGCGGTGGTTTTAACCACTGAAAAATAAATATAATATATTTAGCAGCAGTTTTAACTGCCGCTACAATTATGGTATCTTGCTATCCACGACGGTTAAAACCGCCACTATGGAAAATAATTTAGCAGTGGTTTTAACCACCACTAAACAGTTTTCGTATTATTTTATTATACCGTGGAAATTTTAATGGTTTTAGGGGCAGTTTTCCCTGGTGAAACTGATATTTTTTTAGCAGTAGTTTTAACCTCGACTAAACAGTTTTCATATTCCTTTATTATATCATGGTAGTTTTAACTGCCATGAAAAAAAACCCAGTTTTTCCAGGGGGAACTACCGCTAAAACCATTAAACCATTGTGAAATGCACCCACTACGACAATTTTCATAAACCGTCGTTAAATCTAGGAAACCGCCACTTATTGTATTCCAACACACACATAAGAGGCGGTTTTAAAAAACCACCGCAGAACCATATAGAGGTGGTTTAAACCGCCACCATTTCCAAAAAAAACCACCGAGAAATGGTCTTTTTCTTGTAGTGAGTGTGTGAGGATCCCATAACCTATAACTATCATACCTCTTGGTAGATGACTATGTTTCTGACTCTTTTATATTTTATATATAAATTTATGCCATTGTTGTAAATTGTTTTACATGCCTTGTGAATTTATATAAACTATCTTATATAAAAGTGTTTTATTAATCCATTTGTTTAGAAATATCCCATCAATTGAAATTTAATAAATATTTTCAAAAGAGAATCATAATTTTCATACCATGAATTATCGATCAACCTTTAATTTACTAATTCTCACTTTGAAAAATCTTCAACTAAATCCATCGTACTAAAGATAATACCAAGAATTGACGTGAAGAAGCAAATATGATGAATGCAAAACTTTCAGACTGATCTTTAAAAGGAGAGCTGAGAGTCAACAACTAGTACTGAGAATCAATGTGGGACAGGGTGACCCAATCCCTTATATATAGGCATAGAGGGAAACCCTTCATATTCTAGATATCTGATTTCTCATATTGAAATGGTATTCTTATCCAACAGTTGAGATTAATCTTAGACGATTTAAATATTCTGAACTCTTAAAGTTTTTTATGAAAACTATTAATTGGAGTAAATAATTATCCAATTACATAAACTTTTATATTTGTAACAAATTTAAAGTTTTTAAAAAGAAAATAACATGTAAAACAATATATAAAAAATGGTTAATTTAAAAAAATAATAGATTATTCAAATACCCGTCAGAGTAAAAATTACTTTTTATATGAAAGTTTTATCCATTAACCCATTATTGTTATTTTTTTTCTAAAATAAATTGAATATAATAATATTTATTAAAAAAATACCATCCAAAAAATATTTTCAAGTTGTTCTTGCGTTCTAATGTATTTTAAAATGATATATTCTTTCTGTTTGTGATCCTAAAGGAAATGATGTTTTATATCTATGTTCTTTTTTTTGTGAGTGATGTTCTAGATTTTTACTTAAAGAAATGACAATTGTGTTATCACACAATATTTTAGTTTGATTAAAACTCATGCCATAGTCAGTGAGTATGTGGTGCATCCACAACTTTTGATCACAAAAATTTCCTACTACTACATATTCAACTTTAGCAGTGGAAAGTGCTAATGAGTGTTGTTTCTTTCAATACAAAGACACTAAAGTTTCTCCTAAGAAATTAAAAGTCCCTAAAGTTCTTTTCTTATCTATTATACATCCACCAAAGTCATCATCCAATTTTTTTTTAATTCAAAATCATTTCTAAAAGAGTAAAATAAACCTAAATCCATAGTTCACTTAATATAAAAAAATTCATTTTATAGCTTTAAGATGAGACTATTTTGGATTTTCTTGATATTTATCACATAAGAATATAAAAAACAATAAACCCATATGACTAGGTGTTAAGCATAGTAAACTTCCAATCATTCCACTACATATATTTTGATCAAATAGTTTCACAAATTCATCAATATCTAAAGTATTTGAGGTTCTAATAGGAGTACTAATTATTTTAGTGTCATCATATCCAAATTTAATAATAATATCTTTTATATAATTATGTTGAGATACAAAATTTCCTTCTGGTTTTTGAGAAATTTTAAAACCTAGAAAATATGTAAGTTCTCCCATCATTATCCTTTCAAAATCAGACTTCATAAGATCCGTAAAGGAATTTGTTAAAGATTTTTTAGTTGAACCAAATATAATTTCATAGATATAAATTTGAACAATGATAATGTTTTTTAAAAACTTATTTTATAAAAAGAGTTGGATCCATATCTCCCTTAACAAAATTGTTTTTTAACAAAAATCAGGTTAATCTATGATACCATACTATAGGGTCTTGTTTAAGTTTATAAACTGCCTTAGTAAGTCTAAAAGCATGTTCTGGATGTTTTGTATTTTCAAAACTAGAGGTTTGTTCTAAATTAACTTCCTCATGTACATATTTATTAAGAAATGCACACTTCATATCTATTTGAAATAGTTTGAAATTTAAGAATGCTTCATATGCTAGAAGTATACGAATAACTTCAAGTATACCTACCAGAGCATAAGTTTATTTATAATATATTACCCCTTGTTGATTATATCCTTTAGCAACAAATCTAGATTTATTTCTAACTATTATTCCTTTTTCATAACATTTATTTTGAAAAACCCATTTTAATCTAATTATAGAAGTATCTTTGGGTTGTTAAACCAAAGTCTAAACTTGATTTATTTCAAATTCATTGAGTTCATATTGCATTAATGTTATCCAATATTCATCACCTAAAGAATCATGAGTAGTTTTAGGTTTTAATTAAGATAAAAATGAAAAATTTTCAACTTTATTTATTAAAGAATTTCTAGTTCTAACTGGTTGATCTACATCACCCATGATATTATCACTAGGATGATTCCTAATAAACAATTGATTTCTTGGATTTACAAAACCCCATTCTTAAAAAACATGTTGAAAATATTCTTGAGGTATAAATTCAGAAACATATTCTTTAGTTGTTATCTCATGAGAATAACTTTCCAACATAGGTTGAAAAACCAGTTTTTGAAATAATATTCAAAGAGTTAGGTTGTGGTAGTTTAAAAAAAGGATTAGTTTCATCAAAGTTAACATGTACTATTACCTCAACAATAATTATATTTTTTTATTAAAAATTATATACACCTTACTAGTTATAGAATAACCTAAAAATATTCCTTTCTCAGACTTTGGAGAAAATTTATTTTAGTTATTTTTAGTATTCATAATGAATAATTTTCATACAAAAATATTAAAGTAATAAGGTTTTGGTTTTCTTTTGGTCCACAACTCATAAGGAGTTTTATTAATAAAAGTACTTATTAAAACCAATTTATCGTATAACATCCAGTGTTAACTTCTTTATCCAAATTTTTTTTAACAACTGAGTATTCACTCAGCACGGTTCTAGTAATCTCTTAAAGAATTATATCTCTTCTTTTAACTTAACCATTTTTTGTGGAGTTATAGGTGCCAAAAAGTTATATATAATACCTTTTTTACTAAAAAGAGTTTCAAAATCATAATTTAAAAATTCTCCACCATGATCACTATGAATAGTTATCAAGGAGTGGTTTTTCTCATTTTTGACTCTGGCTACAAAAATTTTAAAACAAAAAAGGCTTCAAAATTCTTTTCTAGAAAATAGACCTAAGTATATATAGTGTAATAATCAACTAAAGCATATACATATTATTTTCCAATAATACTTACAGTTTGTGTAGGACCAAATAATTCCATGTGTACTAAATATAGAGCATCATAAGTTGAGACTTCACTAGTATAATTAAAACTCGAATTGTGTTTCTTTCCGAATTGACAAGGATCACAATATTTTGAAGTGTTAAACCTAAGTTCTAGTAGATCCTTAACTAGTCCTTTATTATACAACTTATCTAAAGTTTTAACATCATAGCATCCAAATATTTTATTCCATAACCAAGAATGTTCTTTAATTTCATAAAGGAAAGATAGATCTTGGCTCCTAAGGTATTCTAAGTTTAATGTGTATACATTCTCATACTGATTTCTAGAAAGAATAAATTCATCCTTAGAACTATGAAAATTACATTTATCATTCTTGAAATTCACAAGATAAACCTCATCACATAATTGGATTATGCTAATAAGGCTGTTCTTAAGCCCTATAACAAATAAAACATTTGAAATTAAAGATTTTCCAAGAAGAACAATATTATATATTCCGATAATTTCTCCTTGAGCATTATTTCTGAATGTTACTTTACCAACTTTCATCTTTATAATCTTCTTAAAGAAGTATTTGTTACCAATCATGTGTCTAGAGAAACCACTATCCATGTACCAAATATTTTTGTTGTTGATACATTATTTATTTTCTTGAAAAAAATAACATTAGCATTTTAGAACCCAAACTTTCTTAGGTTTGATACTACCAAAAAGTAATATTTTAGGAATCCAAATTTTTCAAACATTATTATTTTGAGAAAATGTTAATTCTTTTGAAAAATAAGCTTTATGAAATCCTATGTATTGAACTATGTTTAAAGAACATTTCTTCTTCTAGTTTCCACCACTTTCATATTGAGTGAAAAATGGTGAACTTTTTAGAACAATGTAATTATTATTAAAAGAAGGTTTTCTATTAGTAAAAACTATTATGAAAACATCTCTATGAGGTCTAATTTGATTATACATCTTATTAAAATTTTTCTTTCCATTGGTAAATTTTGAAAAAGTATTTTTCAAACTAGGAATTTCAGAATTAAATTTTATAACTAAATTTCATCCTTAGTGGTAGTTGTATTCAAAATAAGTTTTACTCTATCATTTTGTAAATTAGTTTTCTCAAAATTATATTTTTCAAGTTCTTTAAAAAGATCATATTTATCAAAATTAGACTTAACTAAATATTTAGAAAGATCTAATATCTCAGTAGTTAAAGTAAAAAAATCCTTGAATATTATTTTAAAAGTTTTTTTGAACAATTTAAAGGTTTTTAGAAATCTTATAATTTTTATTTTCTAATAACTTTTCAAATCTTGAAGATTCTTCAGAACTTAGTAAAGAGTTTTTTTCTTCTGATTAGGAAGATTCTATATCCAAAGATTTAGAATTATTATCATCATTACTATCAAGATAATTCGTATTTAAAGTAATATTTGTAAGAGATTCTATATTTACCTTATCCATAAATAATTTGTTAAAGTTTGGATGTTCTGTTTAGAATCTGATATTATCCTAACATGAACTTTCATTATCTGATGAATTATCAGAACTATCTCTACCACTTTCACTCTAAGTATCTAAAGGTTTTAGAATTTTCTTATCTTTTTTTCTTATAATACTTCTTGGATTTCCTATTAGAATTTCTTTCCTTTATTATCCTTTCTCTCTAAATTAGGAAAATTTGGTCTGATGTGTCCAACATTCATACACTCATAACATATTACTTCAAAAAAATCTTTTTTAACACCTTTATCATTGTGATTTTTATTTTATATATACCAGAAATACTATTCACCAACAATCTTATTCATTATTTTCACAAGATTATAAAATTTATTTTAATATTGTTTTGATGAACTAGAATATGAATCAACTATAAATTTATTCTTTTAAAAGGCCTCACAACTTTCTTAGTAGATTGTACCTTACTAGGAACATTTAAATTAGATGAAAAATAAATTCCTATATTTTTCTTTTTCATTTTCTCAGTATATCTTTTTAATCTTCCCACATACTTCATAAGGGTTTAAATAAGATCATCAGGAGTAAGATTAGAATCCTTTTTGTGTCATAAAAATTAGTTATCTTTGATTCCCATTCACCAGGAATTATTTAAATAATATTTTCCACTAATATTACATCTATAATATCTTTTTTACAAAGATATTGTAAACTATTTACTATAGTAATAAATATTTGATGTATTTTACAACGGTTTCTCTAGTTATAAAATCAAAATCTTGATAATCAGCTTGAAGCATAGCTCTTCTTGTATCAATAACTTTAGAAGTTCCAAAATGTGTTACCTATAATTTATTCCATATAGTAGTTTTAGCTTTACATGATGAAATTTGATTATAGATGTTTCTAGCCATAGAACATAATAGAGTGTTCCTTACTCTATAATTCAACTGATATCCCAAATTTTCTTGATGATTAAAATTAGTAACTTCTTCATCTGAAATCATATAATTACTAGTCAACATCACAAAATTTTCAACACCAATGTTTATAAAAAACATCTTTATCCTATCTCTTCAATATTCATAATCATCACCATAAAAAATTGGTGGTCAGCTAAGATTTAGATTCTTGAGAGTAACGACAATTAATCCCACCATCTTATCAAAATAGAGACTCTTTATAGAATACATGTTAATGTAATAACAATTTATAAACATACAATTTATAAAAACTATAATAACTTGTAGTAGATAAAGAAAGTAAAAGCACAACAAGTAAATTAGTAGAAGCTCCACCAATACCCATTATTGGATTATAAGAGTATATGATGGCTATAGGATAGGGGGGTGAATTGTAGTTTAAGAAATTAAATTAACATAAAACCCAAAAACTATTTTGTTAAAAAGATTGGACTCAAGAATCATCTGGTGATCAGAGCTTAGTTATCAGACTCAAAAGTTTTTCAATAAACTAGAGTTATAAATCAGGCCCCCAGAAAGTATAATAAAATAGATATTAGAAATATTTGGTAAAATAAACTTTCTAATGTAAATTGGACAACAAAATATCAATTTTTTTTAAACAAGTAATATGAAGTCTTATAATAAAGAAATAATTATTTAAAGTCATTATAAAATATATTATACTCATTAACATTAAGAGTTAAAGAATTTAGAAATCCTAACTTAAGATATCCATAGTTTTCAACCTAACTGTAAGGTTTGTCTTTACACATCAGGAAATCACTTGATAAGAATATTAGAATAACTCTATCATCCAATGAAGGTACCAGGGCCGTAGCGAAAGCTGGTGGGCTAGAGATTTAATTTTTTTTTCATCACCGGGACAATAAAACTTGTCATCTTCAGTGATCTGAGCCTCGGTATGGTCTAAGGATCTTGTGTTAATTAAACTGAGCATAGAAATTACAACAGAATGTGTACCTTATTTAAATTAGAGTGTGTTTGTTCATTAATCATTACTAGAGACCATTTTTGAAAGGATCTAAAGAATAATCCCTCTAGATCCCCCACACACACTTCAAAAATCCACAAGAACATCGATCACCGAATTCTAGGTGCTAGCGTGACGATTTGAAAATTCCTTTGACGTTTTGATGATCATTGAATCAATGTGCCTTTGATGCAAGGAGATGAGCTCAATTTGATCACTTAGATCAAGATATTTTCTCTCTAGAAAGAGAGATATGAGAGAGAGGTTTTGATGAACTCGTAGTGAATAGTCATTGTGCGAGATCCTCTCTCCTTTTTATAGTGGATGCTCAAATACCCAGAAATGGTTCCTTGACCCCCATTTATTAAACATCCACTACATAAATAATAATTAATTAATTATGATGAACTAAGCCGCATCATAAATATTATTTATATTTTATCACATAACTGTAATATATATTAAATTTATTACATGATAAAATCGATTCATTTGATTCGAATAGTAATTCCTACTAATATTAAATGAACTCGAAATATTAAAATAATATTTGTTCATATAATATTATTCATTGTATTTACTTAAACACTTATAAATACATTTTAATAAATAAATTCAACACAATTATTCTTTACTTTATAATTATGAATTTATTTATTTATCGGTGATTGATAATGCTTGGACAACACTCTAACCCCATGGTGGGGCCCACCATGTCCAATAAACCTATTCACCTGAATAGGGATTTTTTTGAATATATTATTTTTTGTGACCCTCTAGGCACTTATCTTGAAAGTAGTGAATAGTATTCATAGAATAAGAGTAGAGTCTTGCAACCCATCAAGGCCCCTAAAGAGATAAAGAGTAGTCATAGCAACGAAAACCAACCTATGAAGACACACTGCGTAATATAATCTCTTTATCTTTAGATATATCATAGAGTAGGATGCACACTTGTGTCATCGTCCTTTCTTTATTTATTATTTGTTGACATAACTGGATGGATTTACCCTTAACTACCTTGGTTAAGGACTTATAAAGGTACTAACATCCTGATCAACTAGGCTCAAGATATATTACTTCCTCAACTTGAAAGAGACAAATTCTATCTTAATCATTCAACCAATGAGATACCACCAATGACACACCCAACACAAGCTACCTTTCCATGATTTCAATATCATGGTTTTTCCCTTTCATCAAAATAAGTGATAAAAGGAAACACATTGATAATGATCTCAATTCAGGAGACCAATACACATGTATGTAGATAAGAACAAACAATGACAACCAAAACATATAGTGTTCCTATTGGCAGGTCTATCATCATGATCTCAACTACTAGATATCACCAAGTAAAAACTTAATGAGAAGAAGTATCAAGGTTTATAATCCCCTAACACCTGATAGTCAGACATCAAATGTGTCTAGTCAGTATGATGTATCTAAACCATATGACATATATCTAAGATTAATGTCATAGTATCTTGAGGTTCTCATTATAGCCTATGATCTATTATAACCTTTTGATATGAAAATTAATCTATGGGAATTACCATTTAAATATTGGATGAAAAAATGTGTACACTATAATGGTAAGTATACATCATGCATATCTAACTATATCCATGATATGGTAATTGAAAAGTACTATTCAAGTTAGGTCCAGGGAACCCACTACTACAACACTCCCACTTGCATTAGATCCAACTTGATAACCATTCTCATTAGTTCTCACATGATTAATATCATGTTTCTGCTAAGTCATGACTTTAGTCGATGGGTCTTCCATGTGTCCCCTACGTGGATATTATTCTATATTCGACCTCATATCCTTGAGTAAAACTTATCAAGAGATGCATACCCAAGAATATCCCTTTTTTATACTTTCATAACTTGATATCTTAGATAGTATTAGTAAAATATATATCATAATGATAAAACTTTACTTACTAGGTATGATTCCAAGGACTGGAACAAATTATTACCATTAATAATTTCTTCTTAGCTACCTTAGAAGCTACAACATACTCAGTATTTGTATATATGACTACCGATGGATTTTATGATCTTGTCTCACTTATTCCCTTATCCTGACTAAGATATTAGATCAAATTGATCTAATGAAGACTCATTTTTGTCCCCTAAAAACTAGTATCACTTCTTCTCCACATACTAGATATATATCCTTTGTACCTATTTTAGTACTATTGGATAGTTTTAACAGCTTCCCTTACTGTTCTCCTAGATATAACTAATTTTTTACCACTATAAAGTCTATGTTGGAAATATCATATATTATCCATATTATGACATATGTGATTGATCTATAAAAAAAGCATATGGAACTCAACTCACCACTTAATATCTTTCTATGCCATTTCATATTTTATTAGAGATATTTATTCCATGTGAAATTGGTAACAATTCTCTCTCAAATTGTTTCAGCTTGTATTTTTCAATACATTTTCAATATATGTATGATTGACTAGGTCTAAAAAACCATTAGATCTACCTTAGTAGATACTATTCCCTAGAACTTAGGTTTCTACTTTAAGTTAATCTATGGAGTACTAATTTCATTATAGTCTTATCTAACTATAAGACCAATAATTGTTTTCCATATGTTACCAAACATATTTTACTTGGAAAACTATGGTGCTCCCACTAACCTCTGGTAGATACATGGAAAAGATTCATTCCAAATGAATAATCTAAGATCTTATTGATTACTTTTAATCCCGAATCATATTTTAGTAACTTGCACCCTTATTGGAATTCTATGATGTAACCATCCCTTTCTGATTGTGTCGTATAGACACCTTCCATGATTGGTGGTATTTACATCCAATGCTCAATAAAATGATCACAAAAAATATCCATGGAAAGTAAAATTATAATAGATTTAACCATAATGACTTGGAATTACCAACCAAGCCTTATTGGTACCAAACTTGTAGCACCCATGTATTATATCACTTTAATACCCACCATAATATTCAAAATAACAATCCTATGTTCTTTAATATATGGAATCCATTGCTAAATTTTACTGGATCTTTTCAATTTTAGCTAATTTCCATATACTGCCTACTTGTAGGATTTATTATTCCCAATGAATAATGTATCACCAGTTATGGTGATTATAAAACCATTACCATGGTTTTATCCTTCCTACATAATATATTTCTATGGAACATTCCTCTTCCACAAGATCTTGTGGAACTTGTTCCTATGCCAACTATTTGTGCATATTTAGCATTGAATAAACCCAAGTCAATCTTACTCTCAATATATCTAATTGATATGTACACCATTTTATAGAAATATAGTCTATAAGTGGACTATATCTTTTCTATATTAGGTTTTTCTATAATATCCTTAGAAAACTATAGGATAAATACTTTAGATTCTATTTGTGTTTTTATTGATGCAAGTTTTTTTATATCATAACAAACTCTTTGCATCTAAACAAATGTCTTATGAAAATGTATTTCTATCATACTATGAATCATATAATATACACTTGTAATTATAATTAGCATATGGTTATGAGATATCGTCATTATTTGTGAAGTAAATATTGAAATATAATGGAAGTTTTTTGAACATTGATACACCTTATACTTACATTTTGACTCTGATGTGTAAAAGTAAATGTGCATTTAAGGATTTATCTATGCTACATTTTTTGATCAATGTTAATATGTAAGAATTATAATAAACCCTCCTTATTATCATCAAATCCTTGATGTGGATATGAGAATGTGCATTTAGGAATTACTCCATGCAACATTATATTGATCGATGAATGCTTGGTCAAGATATACTTCGGTATGCCACCCCGAAGAAAGCCATATATTCTGACCATGCATATATCATAATTCACATTCATATTCCTTAATTACTTAAAGTAATTTTATGAAGTACATTTACCACCAGCTTACACTTGGAATATTTCCCACTCTCTAGCCGAACTAATTTTGAATATTTGGGAATACCTTTAGTTCTAAAGGTTTATTTGTCCAAAACTAAATAATTATATATGTTGATAATACCTATGGTTTTTATATCCATTGAGTCTAAATACCATATTGGGTATTTTCTTGATGTCCACTTTTAGTTTTTCTTGAAAAAGTATTATCTTAACAAAACTAGGTATATAAGTCTTGCATTTTATATTCATCATGTATCGCCTATGATTAAAGTACCATAGAACTATCTGTTGAGTATAAATACCACAAAAAATATTCATTCCTAAACCATAATAATGTATCCTTGTGTCCAAAGGATGCATGAGATAACTATTTTTGGTAATAATCAATAAAAGTTCTACTAGAATCATTAAACGTGGAAATATAAAAGTTGTGTAATTCTCACCACTGACTTAGGAACCACCCTTTATTAGCCACTTAGAGAATACACCTTACTTATTGTAATGTTTCTATACTTACTTGGTTATTATGTTTCAATACACATATGTGATAAACATATTGTATTTAATATCCAAGAAATATATCAGAAATAATACTTATAATTGATGAATATACCTGAAGATGAAGTGACTACTTGATTCTTTAATTAAGTTCATTGCAATTAAACATCCATAGATTTATTTCATGATATATAAAGCAAATAAACTACTATTTATTACCTCTCTCTTTAAAGGATGTTTTCAAAGGTTACTTTAGTGTCACTCCTACCATTGGCCTTATCACCTTGTATGTCACGACCAGTCCTCGGGGCCCGTGCCGTGACTACCCCAAGCCCGCCTTCCATATGCCAGGGGCTGGCGACTAGCACCAAGGTGTAAATCCCTGCAAAAAGGGAAGGCATTGCCTTTTTAAAGAAAACAAGCACCACAGAGTAAGCAAGCGGAAAAAGTAAACACTAAGTAAAAACTAGTACAACAGTAAGTGCGGAAGGGTAAATGGGACAGAATACAAACCCAAAAAAAAGTACAACTACAACTGAACAAGTACAACAGAAAAAAAAACAGCTGGTAGGACGGAAGCGGCTCCTGGGTCGTCCTCCTCGGATCCTACCTGAAGGGTAGGTACAGATGGCGCAGCTCCTGGATCGTCCACCAGGATCCTACCTGAAGGGTAGGTACAGATAGCTTCCCCAACGCTCTCGCCCGTCAACCTCCTCCGAGTGTCGTCTTGCCGTGAAGTCCACCTCCAGATACTGACTCGTCGTATAGTACACCTCCGGGTACTGACTCGTCGTGTAGTCCACCTCCGGGTACCGTCCAGTCCTCGAACACTCGGCCTCCGTCAGCACTGCCTGTCGTCTGCATCCAACACAACGAGGTGCGGGCAAAGCCCGTGAAGGGGTGAGTATAACGATACTCAGTAGGGACCCTGAGACCCTCAAGGTCTCACTAAAACCAACAAGGATAACCACAAAGAGGATCTCAACAGATAACCTCTACTTAGGTATATGCCCACACATATACCTAAGTTATCAAGTAACCCATCTCAATCCTGAGGAAACACAGAGATTATGAAATCAACGGATAACCACTTCCCAGGTATATGCCCATACATATACCTAAGTTATCAAGTGACCCATCTCAATCATGAGGAAACACAAAGGTCATAGACTCAGCTCAAACCAGGATTTTTATTATCGAAACCGTAACTGCTGAAGAGCTCCGTCTCTGGAGTGTACAGTGGTCCTGTCACGACTCCGATGTACTACTCACTGACCTAAGACTGCTGAGGTACTCCTCCTGTCGAGTACTATGGGCCTGCTGCTACAGCCAAGCGCTTCCCACCATGGGTCTGCCACTACAACCAAGCGCTCCCCCTCATAGCCTCTACTCCTTCTGTTGAGTACCGCGGGTCTGCCGCTACAACCAAGCGCTCCTCCGCCGTGGGTCTACCGCTACAACCAAGCGCTCCCCCTCATAACCTGCAGAGGTACTCCTTCTGTTGAGTACCGCGGGTCTGCCGCTACAACCAAGCGCTCCTCCGCTGTGGGTCTGCCGCTACAACCAAGCGCTCCTCTGCTGTGGGTCTGCCGCTACAACCAAGCACTCCCCACTGGGCTATCTGAAACACACCGAGTCGATCGATCAAGCAGTCGTCATGTCTCAACCGGCTACACGGTCTCCGTACTCCGCACGCTCATCTCTGGGAGGGTCTGCTCCACGAGATGCTGGTCGATACTACAAGTATCACAAGTTCCACGAAGAAGTATCTCAAAGGACCGCCTCGTCATAGGGGTCTCAACACAACAAACGGCGCGTCAATCGGACACCCGGTCTGTGTGATATTAGCCTTTTCGTCCCAGGGGCCCGGTTGGTTTTGTGAGCGAACCAACCCGGCCGTATCTCAACTGTACCCCTAAATCTCATAGGGTATACTCATAGGGACTGTTTCTCAACGTGATCACCAACGCCGCTGACAGTTCGTCAAACGGACGTCCGGTCTGAAAGATATCAGCTTTTCTGTTTCAGGGGCCCGGTTGGATTTCGAGTACAATCCAACTCGCCCAAACTCCAACTGCATCCAAACCTCGAGCGAAGTATGCCAAAAGTTCTGTCCCATCAAGAGGAAATCAACGAGACAGACGGTGCGTCAATCGGATGCCCGGTCTGTGAGTTATTGGCTTTTTCGTTCCAGGGGCCCAGTTGGTTTCGTGAGCGAACCAACCCGCCCGCACTCCGAAGACATCCAAACCTCGAGCGGAGTAAGCCAAAAGATCCGTCTCACTTAGAGGAAATCATCAAGGTCGACGACACGTCAATCAGACGTCTGGAGCTCAAGATATGATCATTTCCGATCCGAGGGCCCGGTTGGTTTCGTGTACAAACCAACCCGGCTGAACTCAAAGTAATCCGAAACCTTGAGTGTGATATACCGAAATGACCGTCTCGATCCAAGGATCGCATCTCCGCTGACGGTGCATCGTTCGGAGGCCCGTAGCTCAAGTTATGAGCAAAAGACCGAAAAGGTCTGGAAACAGGGGGTCTGGGCCTAGACCGACCCGGCCCAACCCCCCCGGGCCCGACCCGACCCGGGTCCGACCCAGTTTGGCGCGACCCGGCCCGGCATGGGCGCGACCCGGTCCGGCGGGTCGGCTCGGCTCGGCTCGGCCGAGCCGGCCGAGCGGAGGAACCGCGGGGCGCTGCCCCCGCGGAAAGAAGTGCCGCGGCCCCACGTGGGGCCGCGCTGGGTCAGTGGACGCGGCTTTGCCGCGTCCCGTGTTTCACCGGACCCGCGCGGTCGCGGGTCTGGTCCGCCGCCGCCGCCGCCGCGCCGGCGACCCGCACCGCCGCCGCCGCGTCGGCGACCTGCACCGCCAGTGGATTCCGCGGGCCACCAGAGTTGCTCCGGTGGTCCGAATCCACTTCCGTCTGCGCCATAGCTCCTCCTGGGTCCCATACTTCACTGCCTGGCCCTCAAATCGCCATTGTGGCCCCGTTCGTCATCGTCCTCCAATCTGCGCATCAACGAAAAACTACGGAGGGTTGTTGGGCCATGTTTGTTTGGCCCGCACCTTCCGCGTTAGGTGATAACAATCGAGAAAATACATTTAACACATGAATAAAAAGTAAGGCAAAATTTTAATAAAATTAAAATTGAACCTTTGATCCGGATTCTTGTTTTAAAAGAAACAACCATGAGAATAAAGATTGTTCCCAAATAAAACCCCTACCTCGCCGTGGTCGTCGAGCGTGCGTTCTTCGCGGAATTGACCGTCGCGGTAGGAGGTGATCGTCGCGTCGCGGAAGGGCGTCGCGTCGTCACGGAAGGGCGTCACGTCGACGATCTCCGAGGGGTAAAGAAAACATACGGATTTAATTTACACGAATTAAATCCATGTTGTTGTTATAAACCATAAAGAATTAAAAGGGTCCGCAATATCTTACCTCAACGGATGATCGAGGATTTGCCGCGGATAAAGGAACGTCGCGGGAGAAGAATCGTTGGCGTCGCGGAACACGACGTCGCGTCGTCGATCTCCGAGGGCCCGGCGTTCTTCGTCGCCTTTCGTCGAAGGTCGGCGTTCTTCGCGTTCTTCGCGTTCTTCACGTTCTTCACGTTCTTCGCGAAGGAGGTTGAATGAATTAAGGTTCTGTCAAATCCTCTCAAAGAACAACACACAAGAAGAAGAATGTTGGTCTTATTTTATTACATGCCAACAAACAAAAAAACTAAGTTAAGTAACGACCCATTAATTCATATAATTAATTCAACGAATAAAACCGCCCAATTAAAAGGAGCGTTTAATAGATTAAGAAACGCCCCAGTTGACTTTTATTTAATGGGGGGTTTTCGCGGGTGCGTTATTTAGCAGAAAAGAAACGGCGGGGCTCGTGCGAGCCCCACCTCACAAATATCATACCAAGAGGGTAGGATATTTTTAATTTTACCCTATCCACTTTAACTTAGCTTAAGCAGCTTTAAGTGTCTTTTAAGTGGTTTTAAGTGAAATAAAAATAAAGTTGTCGCACCACTTTATTTTATTTCTTAACTTAAAGCCCAAAAATTAAAAACCACACCCGAGCAAACGCAACTCTGGAAGAGGCGTTTCTAAGCAAATACCGGTGCTGTGATTTCATCGGTGCCCTCAGAATTCGATTCCGAGCACTGGTTCAAAAGTTAGAAAAACCCGCTCGTTCGTTCATTGAACGTACCCGAGCTAAACTTCGGAAAACAAATTCCGGGCACACCGGGCCACGGAATCAGGTGCCGTTAAAAACCGCGTTCTTGTAAAATTCCAAAGAAAATTAAGAAAAAAATTTCCTTAAAATTTCTGGGTCTTTACATTACTCCCACCTCAGGGCTTTACGTCCCTGTAAAGCTTCAACACAAACTAGGGTCACAAAAGCGGTATTGAGCACGCATCTGGGCCTTCCGCTCCCATGCGCTTACCTGGAGGTTCCTGTACTGCCCGTGAAAGCGCACCCGAGGAATAGTCCATCCTCGAAGGATCTGCTCCTGTCGACCCTCGATCCCCACCGGAACCTCCGTGAAAGACACCCCATCGCCATCGTCCAGCTCCCCATGGTCGATGATATGCGAAGGGTTGAGCACATATCTCCTCAGTTGAGATACGTGGATGTCGTCGTGCATCTGGTGCAACTGAGGTGGATGGGTCAAGCGGTAAACCACCCCGCCTACCCAGATGAGGACCTAGAAAGGTCCGTTGAACCTCGGAGATAACTTGCCCTTGGCCACATCTCCGTAAACCTCGTCGAGGTGAGACCCGTATAAGGACGTGATCGTCATCCTCGAACTCATGAGGCCTCCAATTCCTGTTAGAACTGAAACTCAAAACAACTACTGCCTCGAGGGAAAGGTTGACCAACTCAAGAGTGATCGGTCGCACCCTCCTGAGCATGGATTTATCCTGTGCTTCCTGGGGTTTCCTTTTCGCCGACCAAGGAAAACCCATCCCGACGTCGTAGTTAAACCACAACCTTTTTGCCTAATACCGTCAATTTGTGTATGAACTGTGATTGACCAGTCCATACTCAAACCAACGTCGTAAGGCCTCGATGCTGCCACCAAGAGATTCCAACCGAAACTCTCGCCTCGAGGGTCTGACCACACCGTCGGCGTAAGTGTGATTATCGAGTCTCCTCCCAAGGTATCTCCAGACGTGAGGGTCAAGTCCACGGCTTACCGGAAACTCTAGGTCTGGGACAAGATTTGTGAAAGAGAGGAATGATTCATATCGATGTCTGTTACTACAACATCTAGTAGTGGACACAGACTATCCCTTGAATCATTTTTAGAGCCATTGGGTCACACTCCTTGACCGCATGCAGCCGCACTCTTCCTCCGACCTCCAGCTCCCTGAGCCTAGCAGGGATAACTAAGGCGGGTGGTTGTAGCATGTTAAGATGTACACCACCTCATGCTGCTCTCCTAGCTCTGCCTCCTCGTCTGCCGCTTCACAGACTCATCTCTCTTTAAAGATTCCTCTTCTTGAAACATTTAACACGCCCGAGTCTCTAAGACTGACACCGGTTTCCTATTTCTTACTGCACTGTGCAGTCTTCATCCGCTCCTGGATGATCTGCACCTTCTTTGCCTACGATCTGGAAGAGCTTCTAAAATTTCTCCTTTGCCGAAAAGAGAAACCCGGTCTCATCCCCCTGGATGAACCACGCCCATTGCCTAATACAGTCAATCCTGACATGAAGGGTGCATTCATGCCATGGATGACATCGTAAGGCCTCGACGTAATTACTAAGAGATCCAACTGTCACTCTCGCCTCCAAGGGTCGAGTCACACTATTGACATCAGTGTGAGGTTACTGGTTCTCCTTCAGTAGGAATCTCGAAAGTGAGGGTCAAGTCAACAGTCTTAACCAGGACCACTCAGTATCAACCAAACAAAAAGGACAGGAAAGCAAACATCACAAAGATAAGTGTCTTTTCATTATTGCAGCTCATAGTACAAAGACACGAATACAACAACAAAATGGAACTAGAAGTACAAGGGACGTATCCACTAGTTCCGCTCCTGTCCACCTGCTCCCAGAGCTCTACTGCCTTTTCCACTGCTCGGCTGTTGCTCAAGCACCCGCCGCTGCTTCTTCCTCGGTGGCTCCTCCAAAGCTTGCAGATCAACTGTATGAGGAGTCGGACAGTCACGTGCCAGTGACCCTTTCCGCTGCATTCATAACACTTCCTGCTCCTCGTACGGATGGCTCTGGCCCTCTTGGACCTCTGCATCATCTGTCTACTGCCCACAGATGACTCAGCTACTGATCGAAAAACACGCGGCAAAGGCAGCAGCTCCTGAACACGCTTGGGGTGTAGAGATACTCGCACAAACTCCACCCTAAAGAAGGTCTCAAAGTCTTCCCATGTGAAGGCCATCCCATCGAAAAATTGGAACAAGTGGCTCCACAACCTGCCTACTACTGCCTGAAGAAGGATGCCATCAAAGATCACCATGAAGTCTGCCGGCGTCCCCACTAGCTTGAAGACTCTCACCACAGCCTCCAGCCAATCCTCAGTCGCCTGCGGGTCCGTCTCTCCCCGGAACCTGGGTGGTCTCTGGCGCTGGAACTCGTGCAGCGTGCTCAAGTGGCGTGCATCGCCTACTACTGGGGACGGTGGCATCGGTGGCCCAACGTATGGTAGTACCGCTGGTGCCTCCGATGGTGCCTCAACTGCAAGAGGACCCTGTACCGAAGCCTCGTCTCTCAACAAGCTGTCAGTACGCACATCCCTCTAGGCTCTAGCTGGTCGTCCGAGAAAAGGCATCCTGAAAGAAACAACGTGACACTGTAAAACAATTATACCTGGTGAGCAGACCTGGTTTGAGCTGCCATTTAAAAACTTTTGGAAACACACACGCAATCAGTGTTTTCGTGCACAAAGTCGGAAATCAGATGTCAGGGTCCTGGTGTATGGATACGTCGGCCGCCCGCACCAACACTGGACTCCCTGAACTAAAAACCACACTCAGTACTCTTAACACTATTGCTTCACAGAAAGAAAATATCAGAGTTATAAGTTCTGCGGTAGAACCGACTCCTTTGATACCAATTTGTCACGAACCGTCCTCGGGGCCCGTGCCGTGACTACCCCAAGCCCGCCTTCCATAGGCTAGGGGCTGGCGACTAGCACCAAGGCGTAAATCCCTGTAAAAAGGGAATGCATTGCCTTTTTAAAGAAAACAAGCACCACAGAGTAAGAAAGCGGAAAAAGTAAACACTAAGTAAAAACTGGTACAACAGTAAGTGAGGAAGGGTAAATGGGACAGAATACAAACCCAAAAAAAAGTACAACTACAACTGAACAAGTACAACAGAAAAAAAACAACAGCTGGTAGGACAGAAGTGGCTCCTGGGTCTTCCTCCTCGGATCCTACCTGAAGGGTAGGTATAGATGGCGCAGCTCCTGGATCGTCCACTAGGATCCTACCTGAAGGGTAGGTACAGATAGCTTCCACAACGCTCTCGCCCGTCAACCTCCTCCGAGTGTCGTCTTGCTGTGAAGTCCACATCCGGATACTGAATCGTCGTATAGTCCACCTCCGGGTACTGACTCGTCGTGTAGTCCACCTCCGGGTACCGTCCAGTCCTCGAACACTCGGCCTCCGTCAGCACTGCCCGTCGTCTGCATCCAACACAACGAGGTGCGGGCAAAGCCCGTGCAAGGGTGAGTATAACGATACTCAGTAGGGACCCCGAGACCCTCAAGATCTCACTAAAACCAACAAGGATAACCACAAAGAGGATCTCAACAGATAACCTCTACTTAGGTATATGCCCATACATATACCTAAGTTATCAAGTAACCCATCTCAATCCTGAGGAAACACATAGATTATGAAATCAACGGATAACCACTTCCCAGGCATATGCCCATACATATACCTAAGTTATCAAGTGACCCATCTCAATAATGAGGAAACACAAAGGTCATAGACTCAGCTCAAACCATGATTTTTATTATCGAAACCGTAACTGCTGAAGAGCTCCGTCTCTGGAGTGTACAGTGGTCCTGTCACGACTTCGAGGTACTACTCACTGACCTAAGACTACTGAGGTACTCCTCCTGTCAAGTATTGTGGGACTAATGCTATAGCCAAGCGCTTCCCACCATGGGTCTGCCGCTATAACCAAGCGCTCCCCCTCATAGCCTCAAGAGGTACTCCTTCTGTTGAGTACCGCGGGTCTGCCGCTACAACCAAGCACTCCTCCGCCGTGGGTCTGCCGCTACAACCAAGTGCTCCCCCTCAAAACCTCCAGAGGTACTCCTTCTGTTGAGTACCACGGGTCTGCTGCTACAACCAAGCGCTACTCCGCTGTGGGTCTGCCTCTACAACCAAGCGCTCCCCACTGGGCTATCCGAAACACACCGAGTCAATCGGTCAAGCAGTCGTCAGGTCTCAACCGGCTACACGGTCTCCGTACTCCGCACGCTCGTCTCCAGGAGGGTCCGCTCCACGAGCTTCTGGTCGATACTACAAGTATCACAAGTTCCACGAAGAAGTATCTCAAAGGACCGCCTCGTCATAGGGGTCTCAACACAACAGACGATGCGTCAATCGGACGCCCGGTCTGTGTGATATTAGCCTTTTCGTCCCAGGGGCCCGGTTGGTTTCGTGAGCGAACCAAACCGGCCGTATCTCAACTGTACCCCAAAATCTCATAGGGTATACTCATAGGGACCGTTTCTCAATGTGATCACCAACGCCGCTGACAGTTCATCAAACTGATGTCCGGTCTGAAAGATATCAGCTTTTCCGTTCTAGGGGCCCGGTTGGATTTCGAGTACAATCCAACTCGCCCAAACTCCAACTGCATCCAAACATCGGGTGAAGTATGCCAAAGGTTCTGTCCCATCAAGAGGAAATCAATGAGAGAGACGGTGCGTCAATCGGATGCCCGGTCTGTGAGTTATTGGCTTTTTCGTTCCAGGTGCCCGGTTGATTTCGTGAGCGAACCAACCCGACCACAATCCGATGGCATCCAAACCTCGAGCGGAGTAAGCCAAAAGATCCGTCTCACTTAGAGGAAAGCATCAAGGTCAATGGCACGTCAATCGGACGTCCGGAGCTCAAGATATGAGCGTTTCTAATCTGAGGGCCCGGTTGGTTTCGTGTACGAACCAACCCGGCCGAACTCAAAGTAATCCTAAACCTGGAGTGTGATATACCTAAACGACCGTCTCGATCCAAGGATTGCATCTCCGCTGACGGTGCATCGTTCGGAGGCCCGTAGCTCAAGTTATGAGCAAAAGACCGAAAAGGTCTGGAAACGGGGGGTCTGGGCCTGGACCGACCCGGTATGGCGCGACCCGGCCCGGCCGGGCCTGGGCGCGACCCGGTCCGGCGGGTTGGCTCGGCCCAGCCGGCCGAGCAGAGGAACCGCGGGGCGCTGCCCCAGCGGAAAGAAATGCCGCGGCCCCGCGTGGGGCCACGCTGGGTCAGCGGACGCGGCTTTGCCGCGTCCCGTGTGTCACCGGACCCACGCGGTCGCGGGTCTGGTCCGCCGCCACCGCCGCAGCTGCTTCAACCGCGGCGGCTCTGTCCGGCAGCGCGCCGGGGCGCCGCCGCCTCCGGCCGCCGGTGCCGCCGCACCGGCGACCCGCGCCGCCGGTGGATTCCGCGGGCCACCGGAGTTGCTCCGTTGGTCCGAATCCACTTCCGTCTGCGCCGTAGCTCCTCCCGGGTCCCATACTTCACCGCCTGGCCCTCAAATCGCCATTGCGGCCCCGTTCGTCATCGTCCGCCAATCCGCGCATCAACGGAAAACTGCGGAGGGTTGTCGGGCCGTGTTTGTTTGGCCCGCACCTTCCGCGTTAGGTGATAACAATCGAGAAAATACATTCAACACATGAATAACAAGCAAGGCACAATTTTAATAAAATTAAAATTGAACCTTTGATCCGGATTCTTGTTTTAAAAGAAACAACCATGGGAATAAAGATTGTTCTCAAATAAAACCCCTACCTTGCCGTGGTCGTCGAGCGTGCGTTCTTCGTGGAATTGACCGTCGCGGTAGGAGGTGATCGTCGCGTCGCGGAAGGGCGTCGCGTTATCACGGAAGGGAGTCGCGTCGACGATCTCTGAGGGGTAAAGAAAACATACGGATTTAATTTACACGAATTAAATCCATGTTTTTGTTATAAACCACAAAGAATTAAAAGGGTCCGCAATCTCTTACCTCAATGGATGATCGAGGATTTGCCGCAGATGAAGGAACGTCACAGAAGAACGTCGCGGGAGAAGAATCGTTGGTGTCGCGGAACACGGCATCGCGTCGTCGATCTCCGAGGGCCCGACGTTCTTCGTCGCCTTTCGTCGAAGGCCGGCGTTCTTCGCGTTCTTCACGTTCTTCACGTTCTTCGTGTTCTTCGCGAAGGAGGTTGAAGGACTTAAGGTTCTGTCAAATCCTCTCAAAGAACGACACACAAGAAGAAGAATGTTGGTCTTATTTTATTACATGCCAACAAACGAAAAAACTAAGTTAAGTAACGACCCATTAATTCATAAAATTAATTCAACGAATAAAACTGCCCAATTAAAAGGAGCGTTTAATAGATTAAGAAATGCCCCAGTTGACTTTTATTTAATGGGGGGTTTTCGCGGGTGCGTTACTTAGCGGAAAATAAACGGCGGGGCTCGTGCGGGCCCCACCTCACAAATATCCTACCAAGACGGTAGGATATTTTGAATTGTACCCTATCCGCTTTAACTCAGCTTAAGCAGCTTTAAGTGGCTTTTAAGTGGATTTAAGTGAAATAAAAATAAAGTTGTCGCACCACTTTATTTTATTTCTTAACTTAAAGCCCAAAAATTAAAAACCACACCTGAGAAAACGCAACTCCGGAAGAGGCGTTTCTAAGCAAATACCGGCGCTGCGATTTCATCGGTGCCCTCAGAATTCGATTCCGAGCACCGGTTCAAAAGTTAGAAAAACCCGCTCGTTCTTTCACTGAACGTACCTGATTTAAACTTCGGAAAACAAATTCTGGGCACACCGGGCCTCGGAATCAGGCGCCGTCAGAAACCGCGTTCTTGTAAAATTCCAAAGAAAATTAAGAAAAAAATTTCCTTGAAATTTCTGGGTCTTTAAATTGTATTTCAACCTTTTCACCATAAGAACTAAAGATTATTCTTTCTTTAGCGTTCTTATTTCTTAGAGAACCTTACCCAAAAGGTAACAATGTATTTTTCTCCAAAATATTCATTTTTTTAATCTTAAACAAAACCTATAGAATATGGATGAAAATGATATTATAATGATATGTATTGAAATATCATAATCCAAATTTCATATTTACATGTAACCAGAGTAATATCATCCATTCAAATCTTGCTTAACATTCTCCTCGCAAGATTCTCAGTGATGAGACTACATGTGAAATTATCTATATCTCGATGTTGTAACGACAAATAAAATCAGATGTTGATGATAACATTATGACATAATCATCATATGATTCATACATGAGTCCCATGTAAGTATGTTTTACACCATCACTTCCTGAGGTGGATTAACAGGTATATTATCACCCACAACTTGAATTTAATATATCCTAGTATTGTGCACAAGATCTTGTACTAAACTTAGACATTTTTTCTACCACTGCAAAAAAATCATTTTTAGTAGTAGTTGTTTGGAGATGGTTTACTAAACTACTGCTAAAAAAATTTAAATGATTTCATAATGGTTTTTTAAAAAACACCACTAAATATTATGTTTTTATTAAAAAAAGGACACCTCTCTCCATGAACTATCTACTCCCTTGACTCCCCAATCTCCCCTCCCCCACGAACCTAATCCCTATCACCGCAGTGCTTCCACCCTCTTTGGTGCTCATGTATCTCCTAAGCCCTTCGAGGTTGAGCCCCCTAAGCCCTCACTGGTACTGCGGTTACAGCCCCTTGACTGGTCACCCCTTCCTTTACCTCACTTGAGCTATCACCTTTTCCCGATCCCCCTCTCTCCCCCAATCTGTCACTTTTGTTCGAGCCCACGCCAAAGATGCTGTCAACCCTGAGACCTCCAATCAGTTTCCCTAGTGGTAATCCATCCCTTATTGGTATTTTTACGCTCCCTCCTTCCCTTTCCCATATATCAAATTTTCTTACTCCTACTAACTCTTGGGAAGCTCTAATGATGTGGATTTTGGTTTCTAGGTAGAGGAGGTTGATTATTGGCTCAATTGTGCAGTCACCTACTTGCATACATCACCCGAGTCTCAAAGTATAAGGGTAATATTCATGTTTTGGTTTCATATAATTATTTATGTGTCTTAATTATAAGACAAATTTGATATAAGGTGATTCCTAGAATGAATTCATCATAGTTAGATATTTATAGATTTTATGGGCTATAAAATTTGTTTTGAGTTGTAGATATTTCATTTATTTCCTTTTTAAACAGACTAGATGTTTTAAATATTATATATTTTATAAAGTTCTCATATAGAGTGATTTTCTAAAACCAATGGTGGTATTTTGAAATGAGTAGAGGCTTCTATTTAGGCGAGTTTTATAACTAGTTGAAAAATAATTATGTTGTGTTTGTTTCCTTAGATATGTTCATCCTTTTTATTTTATTGGAATACTTTATATTATATTTTTTATAGATATTTTTTAGAATGATTCTCATAATTGAGATGTTTTAAATTGAATACAACATGAGTGATTTATTCATTTTTGACTTTATTATTTACATTTAATGCTTATAAGGGATTTCATGGGTGTTTATCTTTGGCTTATATTAGGAATACCATAAATTTATTCTTTTAATACAATTTTTCCATGTATTTTGTTAGGGTAGACTACTAATTTGAGCCTTAAATTATTTATTTAAATATTTCATAGCATATAAACTAATGTTATAATTTTTTTGAGTAGTTTATTAATTGAGTAGTTTTAACTACATGTATTTTTAAAGAAAGTAATTAATATAATTTATAGTCTCCATAGAAAATCATAAATTATATTAAACAAATTTCAAAGTAAAATCATTGTTTTATACATCACAATTAAAGGGGAATGAAATTTATAGATAGAAATTGGTATTTTGAAATCATTATTGTTTTTATTTGATTAATATTACTTGAGAATATTTTTTTTAAATGTGTTTTTACCAAACTAAATTTTTTGGTTTCCTATGAATGCTTTAGAAATATTGATTGTTTTAAATTAGTCACATGCAAAGTATTTAAAAGGGGATTGGGATAAAGGTATACATACTTTGGGTAGAGTAGAATCTATTTGTTATCCTATGTTGGTCTAATTATAAATTATTTGGTTAAGAGTTATTTTCATATATGATTTAGAAACTATCACACTTATCTTTAATTATTAATTCACTTCTTATTCAATATCTATACCAATATAAATTAGAATTATAAACATAATATAAATGATATAATGTATTTATAAAATTAATATAAAAAATAAATAGTATATATATATATATCTTATCTATCTCATGGTTTAACATTTCCATTCATGTAATGGACTACCACCTAAAGGGATGATAATTATTCATTAATTATCACATGTCAAGTGGTTTTTAAAATTCTTGGTGGCTTTTATAATGGTAATTAATTATTTAAAGGGGTGTTCAACACCAGTTTTGTCTTTAAAATGTGTGTCTGTTGTTTTAGAGGCATGTTTTAGGAATTAATGGTAGTTGGACTTTAATATTTTTTAAATGGTTTTGAGACCATAAGTATCATGGTGGCTTGCCTGAATGGCCCGAAGACCTTCTTTTTATCGATTTTTGATAACCCCCTTTCAAGGGATGAGGGGGAACCCTTACAAGGCCCATAGGCTTAGAGATTACATTTCCCATATGCTTAGAGACATTACAGGACCCATAGGTCTTAAAGAAATCATACAGACCATGACTACTTGAAACCACCCCTCCCCATCATCTGCATCGTGATCAACACTCCACCTTTGCATGGATGTTCGACTAGCTGTCCTGTGCAGTGATTCACATGCCCAGTACCGATGGAAATTCCATACCCTCTCATTCTTTCAAATCTGTTAGCCTTGCTCTGGTGAGTGCCTCTTGCTCTTGAATCCTCCTCTAGAGCTGGTTCCTTATAGAATCTGTCTGGGCATCTTCATATCAAGTGGCCCTAAAGGCCTTGAGGTGGCCCAAAGGCCTTGAGGTGGCCCGAAGGCCTTGAGGTATCCCGAAGGCCTTAAAGGTGGCCTGAAAGCCTCACTGACCTGAAGGCCTGGGTGGCCCGAAGGCCTTAAGGACTCCAAGCCCAAACTGGTGGCCCAAGGTGAATAGTTTTGACTGCTATAGTACCGAACAATACCTATTACAATACTTGCTACAGTGCCCGCACAGTGCTGCTACAGTACCTTCTACAGTACCAGAATTATGCCTCCACCTGGTTTTGAACCCGGGTCTCATGGATGCACTTAGAGAGACCTCACCAACTAGGCTGAGGCTTATGTGCCTCATGATGGCTTGATTTTTTTTAAAAGGTGAATGTTTGGTCTTGAAAAATGGTTATTTCATAGCAGTTGACTTCTTTTAAAGAGGGGTCTATTCCCTTCAAAAGTTATTTTATGGAAAATTTATATTTATAAATCAGTTTTCAATGTGCGGTTTGATAAATGATTATCAAATAAAATTTGAAATGTAGTTTTTAAATGCTGTTAAAATGGATTGGCTTCTGAATCCCTTTATTAAATTCCAATTAAAACTTAAAAAAATGTTTTTATAAATGTGTGTGAGACCCTATTGAGCCTCATGTGACTATAGTTACTTCCAGAGATACTTGTGATCCCATGAGGGGAATATTTTTATTGATGCATATTTGTGTGTTTCTTAATGATTTTATGATTTTTCTCTTGTTTCTATTTTATATAATACTATCCATGATTGCTTTCCTTTTTTTTAATTTTACTTTTTTAGTACTTATATGAATCTTCTTATTACTACCTGGGTTGTGTTTTTTTCACTTCCATTTATATATTTTCCTACTTAGTAATAATTATGTGTTTTAATTTTTTTAATAAAGTACAAGAACATTATGATATATATGGATAAAATTTGGATCACATTACCGAGTAACACACCTCAATATGCTAAGGGTTTTGAGATTTTTAAATTTCCAATCGACCCATTGATGGGAGAATAATATGTCCATTTCCTAAATGTAAATTTATAAGATGGTTGAAGAGAGATAAAGTTTATAAACACTTGATATTGAAGTAATTCCATACTCAATATTTTTGTTGGATTTGGAATGGAGAATCGAATGTTATAAAAAGTTTGAGCACTAATGTGAATCGACAAAAATGAGATCCCAATTTCTTCGACAATGGAAAATGAAATGAAAAACCTTTTAAATTATGTAGTTAGTCTTATAAGACAACAACATCAACATTAAAACATATCAGAACAACCAATTTAGGGTGCTATAAATAGAAAATTTACAAGTGATGTTTTTGGGACTATAGGAAATTCAGATCAATATTAAAAAATATCATTGGATCCTCCTCTTGATTTTGTGAAGACTAATATAAGAGAGTAATTCACTAAGAATAAAAATTCATTTCATTGTTTAGTTGATGATGTAAATCAAGAGCTGTATGGAGGATGTTTGAAATATTCAAAACTTTGTTTTCAGTTAATGTTGTACCATATCAAATGCCTATGTGGAATTATAAATAAGGCGATGTCCATGATATTGGAATTTTTGCGTGATTAATTTCTTGAAGCTAAGATCCCTAATTATTTCTATGATATGAAAAATGTTATTAACAAGGTTGGTCTGAATTATAAAAAACACATGCTTGTCCTAATGATTTCATGCTTTATTGGGGAGCAAATTCAAGAAGATAGGATTATAAAAAATGATCTTCTTCTAGATGGAAGTTAATGGGTGATGTTGGAAGTTTAAATCAACATAATAATATGAATAAAAATAAAAGGAATACACCTGAAAAGTTTTTTCATTACTTTCCTTTAAAGCCTCAATTAAAAAGATATTTCATGTTATCAAAAACCACTAAGCACATGAAGTGAAATTTTATAGATAATAACAATGATGGGTTAATGAGACATCCAAGAGATTCAAAATTATGGAAGAAATTTTGATTCATCACATCCAGATTTATAATCTGATCCTAAGAATGTGCGATTGGGATTGGCTACCGATGGATTCAACCCATTTAGTACTTTTATCACCAGTTATAGCATTTGGCCAGTTTTTTTGATCCCTTACAATCTGCCTCTATAGATGTGTATGCAACAAAAATATTTTATCAATTCGATGATTATTCCTAGAAAAAAATTCCTGAAAATGATATTGATGTATACATGAAGCATATAATTGAAGAATTATAGGAGTTATGGAGAAACGATGTTGAGACATATGATGTATCTTATAGAAAATTGTTCAAAATGAAAGTTTCTCCAATGTGAACCATTAGTGACTTACCTAGACTTGGGAATTTATCTAGTTGGAATACTTACACGGGTTTGAATTATCTTGTTTTTATCTTTGATTTTGATCCTAAACGGCTACCTCACAGTAAAAAATGGCGATTCTTGTGTCATCAAAGATTTCTTGATACATCTCATAGATTTAGGTTAAAAAAGTAAAAATTCAATGGTTCTATTGATCGTAGACCACCTACAAAGTTGTTGAGAGGTTCTAAAATATTGGAACAACTTGGAAGTGTTGAAATAGAGTTTGGAAAGGTGTATCATTTTAATTATAGTGGGAAATGAGTTTGAAGTGCATCGTCAAGTGAAATCAAAATGCAAAAATGGAAGAAAAAAGAAGTATATTATTCAAAACTTTCATATTGGGAATTTAATTTATTGAGGAATAATCTTGATGTTATGCACATTGAGAAGAATGTTTGTGACAATTTGATCTTCAAATTTCTTAATGAGAATGGAAAATCAAAGGACCATCTCAATTCTTGGAATGACTTACAAACAATGAACATAAAGTGTGATCTCTGGCCAAATGAGAATGGAAAGTATGATCTGAAAAATTTTCAATGAAAAATAGGGATAAAGATACATTTTTTAAAATTTTAAAACATGTGAAGGTATCTAATGGGTATTCAAGTAACATATCAAGATGTGTTGACTTAAATTATCATAGGTTACAAGGATTGAAAATTCATGATTCAAAAATTTTGTTGCAATAGTTACTATGATTGGCATTGCGTACATTATTACGTAAAAAGGTTACTACTATTGTACTCCAATTTTACATATTCTATAGACAACTATGTGAGAAAACTTTTCAACCATTTGAGCTTGAAAACCTTCAGGATAGATTTGTATTAAAACTTTGTGTAATGGAGATGATATTTCTTCCGTCGTTTTTTCCTATAATGATGCATTTAACTAGACAATTGGTCAAGGAAGCTAAATTAAGAGGCCCCGTACATTTTTTATGGATGTATCCAATTAAGAGGTATTTTATTTATATGTTTTTCATCTTAATTAATCAATTATTGGAACTTCATTAAATACACAATTATGTTTTATATATTTTATTTCACATATATCTTGGGAATTTGAAATCATACATGAAAAATAAAGTTCAACCTAAAGGCTATATTTCTGAAATCTATTTGGAAGATGATTTTCTTACCTATTGTTCTAGATACTTAGATGATATTGATAAAATATTCAATAAAGTTGGACTTGTTGACGACACATCGATTCAATCTCAACTACATGGGAAATTAAAAATATTTCCTGCTATTGACTAATCAGTTGGGAGGAGCTCAAATGTTACACTGGCAGAAATAGAATTATTACAGGAACATAGATATGTGATGATAAATATTGAAATTTTAGATTCATTTATTGAAGATATTAAGATACAAACAAAGAGATGAATGAGAAACCAAACATGAAATGAGAAAGATATAACAAAATCTGTTAATAAAGAGCTTATAGAATGGTTTAGATGATGTGTAAGTTAATAAATATTGTAATAAATATAGATATTAGGTTGAAACATATATTTTGTAAATATAATAATGTATATTACTATTTTTAAATCGTGAATATTGATATTGGAGCTGTTTTGTTATAAGATTTGAAGCTTTTGGCTCAAGGTCCTCTAAAACAGGCTAGAAAGTTTGACGCTTACAATGTGAATGACTTTAAATTTCGTATATTCGATCGAGAATAGGGTTTTAAAACACAGAATAATGGTATATTTATGTTTTTTGAAGTGGTATATTATGGAAATTTTACTGATATTATCAAATTAAACTACCATGATCATTTTTCAGTTGTTTTATTCAAATGAAAGTGGGTCGATATTATTAGGGGTGTTAAAAGATATTCCTTACAATTTACTTCTATGAACTTATTTCTCTTGATGAATGTCAATGAATTTGAATTACATGATCCTTATATCTTATCATCGCAAGAAAAAATGTTATATTATATGGAATATGTCATGGATGAAGGATGGAGTGTAGTTGTTCATGTAAAACAAAGAGAATTGTATGATTTGGGTGATAAAGTGGAAGATTTTACCTCTGACATTGAATCCCATAAATAGAAAGAAGTGAACTCATTTTTCCATATTGATATTGAAAATATTAGTCTTATAAGGCTGGATGAAGTGGATGAAGTAATGATGGAGCAGTAAAAAAACACGATTGAAGGAAAAAATGATTGCATGTGCAGTCATCCATTCATTTATCAATCACTTATGTTATATGTGAAATAATTCATTATCATAGATATGTATATTTTGTTTTTTAGTATTGTGCATCTATTATCATTTCAATTTTTTTTTCTGCATATGTTTTTGAAATATATGTTTTGAAGTTAATTTTATTTGATTAAATGACAGGAATTCCAAAGAGGAAGTGTTTTATTGATCCTAGTCGACTCTCAATCGACATTCCCTTGACAAAACTGATAGATAATGATATACAGATCTCCCTCCTTATAACATCCAAGACACCCTTCGCTTGCCCCCCTACACCATCTCTCACATCCTCTATTCTATCAACTTTTAAAACACCCTTTATCAGCGTCTCATCAGCAGTTGAGACAATGCCTCCCCATTAAACAGGCTTAGTAGCGAGGGAGCAGGTCATCACTCCTATTTCCTCATGGGGATATTGGAGGGTGAAAGTTATTGGTACAAATTTTAATGTGAATAAAGTTATTGAACTTTTTCTATACTAATAATTATTTTTTCATAAAAGATGGAAACAATGCTACTACGGAGAGAAATATGAACAGTTATATGTATGAAATCTGAACAGACTAAAGATAGTTATCCCATTTGACTGCTATGGGGTCCTGAAAGATGATTCCATAGGATTATTTTTCCATTGGGAGTTCATTTCCATAAAAATCACAATTCAGGAAAAACAATTAGTAGTATAGAAAAAGTGCAATAACTGGATCTGTCCTTAGTGATATTGCATCAATGACTGGAAGTGAGCAGACAGATCACACAACTTAAAAATCATTTAATATTAAAACTTTTATTGGTTTTTAAGTTTAAATTTAAATATAAAACACCGTTTAATTTTCAATATAATTATCATACAGGTTTTGGTAGAAGAAAGTGGAGATAGATAGGGAGAGGGTGTCGAGCAAAGTTCATCGGGTAGTGATTAGGGTTTACTTTGGATTCAGAGATGACGTGAAACTAAACTTATGGAACTTTATGTATAATTATTTCAAAGGTTATTGTTACAAACTTATTGAGCCCCTTGATTATATTTTGTTCTTGATTATGTGTATTGTGATATTATTAGATAATGGATTGATTCTTATGTACTTGAAATTCGATCTTAGTTAATGGGTGTTAGAGGTGGGATGAATAAATTTTGTTATAATATATTGGTTTCTATTTTTATTTGGCTGTTCTGGGGTTGTAGATTTTTTAGCTGCATTATTTTTTGAAAAGTGATATTTATTGGTGGTTTAAACCACCACTAAATATGTCAATTTTCTAGCAGCAATTTAAACCGCCTCTATATTCTCAACCTTTTCTAGGAGAGAAAACCACCACAAAAAATAAATAAACCACTGCTAAATAAACATTCTGTAACAATTCCTAGAAATCATCACTAAATGGAAGGAACTGACAAGAGTTGGATGCTGATGCTAATTTTAGAAACGGTTTTTGGAAACTGTCACAGAAACACTTGGCAGCGGTTTATACCACCTCCAAATAAAAAAACCACTACTAATATGTGATTTTGTTGTGGTATAGTTCGGACATTTACGTTTTCCAATATTTATCATAATGTATTTGTAGTATTACTTTCCATTTTTTTAAAATAAAATCTAGTAGATTTCACTTTTTATCTTGATTATCTATTTAGACATTATTGATTAATTAATCAAACCATTAAATGTATCCCACTATTTTATTGAATTATAGTAACCCTATGTACTATAATCAGAATAATCCACCGCTTGAGTATTCTAGTTGTAAGGATCCTTGAACTTCCCTCATAGTTTACAAGATTTGTCTATGCCATAACTCAGAGGGTTCATGGTAGGTGTTTGATTGACCCACCATATTAACTCTCAGTTCCATGATTTGTTGAGTGAAGTCCCAAATTCTAAAATCATAAACATGATTTACTCAATACTTGCCTCTAAAGTTACAACAAGCTAGCTTGGATACTTCTTTGCTGCCAACTTCAGTTAAGTTAACCCATCACTCTCATAATAACTTCTCGGTAGTAAGAGGTACTCTCAAATTTGGATGAAGAGTACATTGAACACCTAGTTTTATTCAAATTTAAATGATGGAATTTGTTTAACGAATTAATATTTCTTTGAGGGTTTTTTATATTTTTCTCGATGAATATAATTCATTTATGTTAATCTTGTTCTTTATATGTTATCATGATCACAAATGAACATTAATAGAAAAACATCCATCACTTATTTATGCATTTTACTATTTATTATTTTGTATATTTCTCGCTGTCATGCAAATGAATAAGATAATAAACAAATACATAAATGAAATAAACTACCCAACTGGTCTTGAGCATCTAAAACTGGTTGATCCATTTAAACTCAATGGATCAACCATGTACTAGGGGTATCATACCTGATTTATAGCTTGACTCATGATGCATCTCACCCCCATCCAGTGTGTCCACTTGTCTGGATTTCTCCTCAACTTGACATTGTTTGCATCTTATACCATCCTCATCATGGCGTACCACCCTGTCATGGTAGGGTCTACACCATACATCATCCTTTTCAATATACAAATGTACTCGCACGCAAAAGAGATAAACTTAGGGTGCAATATACAATAAATATATTTGGATGTGCAAGCTCCTATACATATTAACAAAAAATTGACGATCCACATACCATATTATTTAATTACAATCATTACACATAATTAAATAAATAATTAAATAAATAACATATATACACAGGCCAGTCAATGCTCAAGACTAGTTAGCGGGTAAAAGAATAATGTGATAAAACTAAATTGGAATAAATTAAAGTATGAGGGTATTTAATTAAATTAAATGAATTATTTAAATTCAAATATTTTAATTCTATTCGATCCCATAATTAATTTAATTTTAATTCCGAAAATTAAATTAATTTTACTTGGGTATTATAAAATATATTTTAAAGAAAAATTAATATTTTAATTAATTTAATTTAATTCTAAAATTAAATTAATAAATTAATTTAATTTTGATTAACCTGGGCTCTGAAAACCTGAGAGGGGCCTATGCGGGTCTGGTCAAACCTGTACAGACCCATTCCGGGCTGGGCAAACCCCGAGCAGGGGTCTTCTAGGCTAGGAAGAACCACCCTGACTAGTTCTAGGTCGGGCGGATATATCTGAACCCATTTCTAGAGAAATAATGGATGTGCAAGGGTTACCTATCCAAATTGGGGGTCAGGTGCTGGTTGGCCAGTGGTTTTTGTTAGTGAGGCAATAACTAAGGAGTTAGAAACCTAGCCATTCATGATATGGGCTGACGAGGAGGGAGTTGCTGTGGCAGAGGGTCATCACTATGAGGGAAGGCGAATGACCAATGACTAGGTGATGGAGTGGGCATGCTTCGATAGAGGTGGTGGAGAATGATGGTTGGGAGGCCCATCGGTGGATGGAGATGCGAAATTTCAGACCTCAGAGAGAAGAGGGTCTGTCGGGTTCAGAGAGAAGAGGGTCTCCCAGTGGTGTGAGATCTAGATCTACAAAGGAGGTTGCGTACGATGCTACAACCAACTTTCCCACTGGGTGGTGACACAACCTCAGAGGGGAGACTGTGCGAGTTGCCAGGAGAGGTAGTAGTATAGGTCAGTGGGATCTTGAACGAGTTATTTTTTTTAACATTTTTTCAATTTTTTTTTTAAAAATACAACGAGGTTTAAAATATTTTTTTTACATCCTAAAGGCGGCACACCATGTGCCGCCTTCGGTTCGGTTTCTGCCGGGCCAAAGGCGGTTCTCCAGGAACCGCCTTGCGCCATTGGGGAAACGAAAGGCGGCACACCAGTGCCCGCCTTTCGATATTTTTTCTGCGAAAGGCGGCTTTGGAAGAGCCGCCTTTCGTGTTTTAAATGGCCGAAGGCGGCATCCCAGTTGCCGCCTTCGCCAAAAATATCCCTATAAAAGGGAGCCGCCCCAACCACCCTTCCTCACTCACAAATCCCTCTTCTCTCTAAAATTTTGAGAGCTCCTCTCTCTAAGTTGAGTTTTCCTTCGTGGTGCTTCCGGAGACGCAAGGAGTACAAGATTTTTGTGTCAAGCTTCATTTAGAGGTATTTTTTTTATTTTAAAGTTATTTATTTATTTAATTGTAATTAGTTAATTTTAAATATTTAAGTATGTAGTAGTAGTTATTTAAAGAAAAGAAATAAATAGTTATATTATTAATGTTTTAATTAGTTAATATTTAATGTTAGATTAAGGTATATGTAATTTAATATTATTAATGAATGATGACGAGGGATAAATTATTTAATGTTAGATTAAAGTATGTATAATATAATATTATTAATGAATGATAATTAGGGATAATAATAATTTATTAATATTTTAGAGATAATCATAGACTAATTAGATGATGATTAAGGAATAATTAAGTCATGATTAAAGGGGTAATTAACCATGGATGATTAATTAAGGAATGTTTAAGGGGTGATTAAGTGATGATTAAGGGATGATTAAGGGATCATTAAGGTAATTAAGGAATAATTAATTGATGATTAAGGGGTAATTAAGGAGTGATTAAGGGGTGATTAACTAATGATTAAGGGGTAATTAAGGAATGATTAAGTGATGATTAAGGGGTAATTAAGGAGTGATTAAGGGGTGATTAAGGGGTAATTAAGGAATGTTTTAGGGGCGATTAAGTAACGATTAAGGGGTGATTAACTAATGATTATGGGGTGATTAAGTTGTCATTAACTAATGATTAAGAAATGATTAGGGGATGGTTAAGGGGTAATTAAAGAATGTTTAAGGGGTGATTAACTAACGATTAAGGGGGTGATTAAGGGGTCATTAACTAATTAAGGGGTAATTAAGGAATGAAGGGGTAATTAAGGAGTGATTAAGGGGTTAAGGGGATGATTAAGGGGTAATTAAGGAATGATTAAGTGATGATTAAGGGGTAATTAAGGAATGTTTAAGGGGTGATTAAGGGGTAATAAAGGAATGTTTAAGGGGTGATTAACTAATGATTAAGGGGTAATTAAGGAGTGATTAAGGGGTGATTAAGGGGTCATTAACTAATGATTAAGGAGTGATTAAGGGGTGATTAAGGGGTAATTAAGGAATGTTTTAGGGGTGATTAAGTAACGATTAAGGGGTGATTAACTAACGATTAAGGGGTGATTAAGGGGTCATTAACTAATGATTAAGGAATGATTAGGGGATGGTTAAGGGGTAATTAAGGAATGTTTACATGATGATTAAGGGGTAATTAAGGAATGTTTAAGGGGTGATTAACTAACGATTAAGGAATGATTAGGGGATGATTAAGGGGTAATTAAGGAATGTTTAAGGGGTGATTAACTAACGATTAATGGGTGAATAAGGGGTGATTAACTAGGGATGATTAGGGGATGATTAAGGGTTCATTAACTAACGATTAAGGGGTCATTAACTAACGATTAACAGATGATTAAGGGGTCATTAAGTAAATATTAAGGGATGATTAAGTGGTGAATGACCAACTCCTAACTGATTAACCAACACTTAAGTAGTGATTAACCAGCACTTAAGTAGTGATTAACCAGCACTTAAGTAGTGATTAACCAGCACTTAAGTAGTGACCGACACTTAAGTAGTGATTAACCAGCACTGTAATGAATCTTATTTTTTAGAGATCATTGAACATATCTTTAGGAAAGTTAATAATTGTTCTACAAAACATTAGTGGCTTAATTTAGGAAGGTTTTAAAATTTTGGTGTCATGAAAGTTTATGTCGTTATCTAAGCAATTAAATCCCTGTCTGGATACTACAAGTGGATGTGGCTCTGGCACAGCTGTACCTAGGGGTGAAAGCCCCGACAAGGAGTTTCGGGCCTGACCCGGGGTATCCTGGTACACGACAACGGGCCTTGCTGCACTCCTGGTTTGACACTCCTAGGGGATATGTTTTAGATGACTGATATTTACTTCATGAAGTACTAAAATACCTTTAAGAAGATAAATTTTTTATTTAACACGTAACAAAACATTATTGACATATTCGGTGATCAGTAAACATTTTTCATGTAGAGAGACATGTTTGCTTGTGTTTACTGCTATGGAAAGGTTATTCAAACCGAGCAAGGAGCTTCTTATAGTATACAGCCAACATCTATGGTTAACACATCTGATTGTGTTACCATAACTGATCTTCAAGATAGAATTCGTGGTTTCTTAAATCTCGGTCCTCATCAAGAGATAAAGTCTATTAGTTATAGACATTTGCAATTCCCTGCCACGTTATGGCATCTTGCTTGTCCATTGGCTGCTGATGAGCACTGGGTCCAAGAGGGAACTTTATTTTCCCAACGGTCTGATGGTGCAATGATGGAGTTATATGTTGAAGTTTCTAATGTACAACAACATCAAAATGTTCAAAGTCGTAGACATGCACAAATAGTTGTTGAAGAAGCTCCATCCCAAGAAATTGAGGATGTTCGCCCTGTTGTGGAGGAGGACAACTTAGATGATCTGCCAGATTTACATATAAATCATTCTTCAAATGAGGAATTTAATAATGATGGAACCGACGGAGAATACAATGATGATGGGGAGGGAGCTGGAGATGGGGAGGGAGCTGGAGAAGATAAGGTAGTAGTTTCTCGAAGTAGAGTAGTTCAAGAACATTATCGACCAACATTAAATCATCCACCACCCTTTGAATCTTGGTCCGAAGCAATGGAACGTGTACCTGAATTTGACAACAATGTTCTGACACCTGCAACAGAGTTTCCTGGAGTTATAGTGGACAGGTTTAGTGAGTTGGACAAAACATTATATAATGGAAGGGATTTTCCAAGTAAGGATGCGTTGAAGAGCTTCTTAAAAAGATTTCATATTGAGAGGCATTGTAGATATGTAGTTGAGGCATCATGTCGAAAAAAATACATTATACGGTGTGATAAATTTGATGAAGACTGTAGATTCTGGTTGAGGGCGATTCCAGACATTGCATTTGGTGGATGGAGAATTTCAAAGATTAAGGCAGCTCATTCTTGTGTTCAGCCAAACTTGACACAAAGATCACACTGCTTTGGATGCCGAATTTGTGTCAACTGTTATCGTTGAGATGATTAGGACCTGTCAAGATGTTCCTATATCCCTTGTGCAAGAGAGGATTCTTCAAACTTTCGGTTATAAGATTCTTATAACAAGGCATGGATAGCGAAAAAGAAGGCAATTGTGAAGGTCTACGGTGATTGGGATGACTCGTATCGGGTGTTGCCGCAATTATTAGCCATGCTGAGCCACAACAACCAAGTTGTCTACCATATAAATACGAAGGAACATGTGTTTGAAGATAATCGATTGGATCAATCTTGTGTTCAATTTCATCGGTTATTCTGGGCATTCCTCCCATGTATTTCCGCATTTCGTTTCAGTAAACAGTTCATACAAATTGATGGAACATTTTTATCTGGAAAGTATAAGGGCGTATTGTTGATTGCGGAAACCCAAGATAGGAACCGTTCACCACTTCCGCTTGCATTTGCAATAGTGGAGAAGGAAAACTATGAATCTTGGAGCTGGTTTTTGGCATGCATCAGTAACCATTTCACACGCATTCGAGGTGTCTGTTTGATATCTGATCGACATAGGGAAATCAATGAGGCAATCAATGCGGATCCTGATTCATGGAGGCCCCCAAATACACATCATCGATACTGCATCAAACACATTGCTAGTAACGTGCGCAAAACCTTCCATAATGAGGCTATGAAGAATGCAATCACGAGGCTTGGTAAGCAATGTTGTCATTGATGTTTACTATTTTAATGTAAATAAAAATATATTTTCTATGACCTGTGATCATATTTATGTAGCATATGAGCCAGATCAACGAAGGTTTGAGGCGCATTACGAAGAAATCCGCAAGGCTAACCAAGAAGTGTATGATTATATGATGAAGATTCCAAAAGAGAAATGGACACTGGCCTATGACGGGGGGAAGAGGTATGGACACATGAACACAAACATTGTGGAGTGTATAAATGGTGTCTTCAAAGGGATTCTCAAGCTACCAATTACTGCCCTAGTTCAGGAGACATTTTATCGTTGTGTCAAGTACTTCGTTGATAGACAAAAACTGGCCTCAGATGGGATTCAACAGGGGCTAAGATTTGGAAAAAACTTTCAACGATATATTGACAAGAACATTGAAGAAGCTTCCAGTTATCGAGTGTGTCTATTCCGTCATGAAGACTCGGAATTTGAAGTTTAAGAGTATTGTAACCCCATTACAGGTAACAACGGTGAAAAATTAGTGGTACTTCTAGAAGCAAAACAATGTCAGTGTGGAAAGTTTCAAGCATTAAGGTTTCCATGCACACATGCCATCACAGCATGTGCGTCTGTGAACGTATCATGGGAAGATTATGTTGATCCAGTATACCGATTGGAGGCCATTGCTAACTGTTATGCTGCGCCATGGACGCCTGTTGGGGAGTTTCGATATTTCCCAATGCCTGAAGACCAGCCCATACTGATTCCTGACATCAGTAGATTATGACCACGAGGAAGACCGAAGACCAACAGGATACGAAATGAGATGGATTGGCCTCAAGAACAAGGGAAAAGGTTGAGATTTCATCTATGTCATCAAGAAGGGCATAACCAGAAACGATGTCCTAACATTGCTGGATCGAGTTCACACACTCAGCCACAATGATGTGTTGTATCCAACATGATATTTTCATGTAGTCAGTTATATGTTGTTAATATCAGAGATGAACTTTTTAAGAATTGTTTCACATTTCCAATAAGCAACTTCTCTCCTTCCAATAACGAACCTCTGTATTCATTACTTTTAAATCCATTAATCTGAACGTAATCTTAGAGAACAAAAACATTATTAAAAAAAGGTTATTTGTCATCGAAGACAAAAAATTATTAAAACATTTATCATAAAGGATCTTCATAAATCATACATAACCCGGATAAAATGTTTATATATATAAATGTATGACACCATATCTTAAAAAACATAATTTTCATGGTAAAAACATATATAAAGACACGATAGATAAATGTTCTCCAAAATATGATGACATTCCCTTAATGTTTTCTAAAAAAAACATCACATATTGTTCATTATACCAATCATAACATTCTATTAAATTTAACATTATATTTATATTTTATAGTGAAGACTAATTTCCTTTTCTGGCTTCCAGATGGATGATATTCCACTCCTCACCGAGCAGCATAGGCATGTTTCTCATGATGTGATAGAGGGTCGGGATGTTCGACGGATTAGGGTGCGGCGAGCACACCATTTTTGACACATGGCGCCTCCAGCTGATATTATACCATACTTACGTCGTGCTGGATTCTACGGCATTGCCGTTTTTGATTTCACTTACACTGATCATCCCCTTCTTGCTGCCTTGGTCGAGAGATGGAGACCAGAGACTCACACATTCCACTTGCTAGAGGGAGAGATGACTATCACCTTAGAGGATGTGGCAGTGCTACTCGGTCTTCCTATTCAGGGAGATGCAGTTATTGGACCCACCATCGGGGATTGGGCTGAGCTGGAATAAAGATTATTAGGTGTCGATATTTTGGCTGATCATACTGCTACAGATGGTGGGTCCATATCTATGCCTTGGCTTACTTTGCAGTTTGCACATTTACCTGTTGATGCTGATGAGCATACCATCATGTGTTATGCTCGGGCATATATCTTACGACTTATTGGAGGTACATTGTGTTCAGATCACTTGGGTGTGCATGTGCACATGATGTATCTTAGTTTACTGGAGGACTTTGATCGGATCGGGAGATACAGTTGGGGATCTGCATGTTTGGCCTACACTTATAGAGATTTATGTACGACATGCCGCTCAGATCACACAGATCTCGGAGGATGTGTCGTCCTTATATAGTTGTGGGCATGGGAGAACATCCCTGTCCTCGCCCCTGTTACTGTTGGTCAGAGGCTTCCTATAGATGTGCTACAGGACGCTCCACGTGGACGATGGTATGATCCGTCATATTTATTTGTTTCTGATTGTATTATGATTTATTATATTTAATTTCTGATTATTTATCACTTTCAATGTTGTATTTGATAGGTGGAGTCAGGCACATCGTTTCATCGATGCTCCAACCCACAATTTGGCTGCATATCGTCTCATGTTGGACAATTTACTACCTGACAGCGTAAGTATATATCATCATTTTTGTTTTTTGTTAACAAATTTCTCTGATGAAATGTCACATGTCATTACAGATTCATTGGATTCCATACTGGAGTCTGGTTCAGGACTTACCTACATACCATACTGCTGGACTTCATGAGGTTATGGCTGTAGTGCCACTCATTCACTTTCATATTATTGAGTGGCACCAGCCCGATAGAGTTATGCGTCAGTTTTGTTGTGTTCAGCTGATTCCACCTGCACCACGACAGTTACCAGCGCTTCATGGCTTGAAGCTCACGGGGATACAACATGTCGATTGGCGACGACGACATGCCCAATATGTCGCCATCTGGGACAATCGATCAGAGCATCGTATCACAGGTGTACGTACGATGCGATTCTACCTATCAGATCAGGTAGAGTATGATCCATGGTATAGAATGAAGTCTATATTGTATCTGACTCAACACGGGAGAGGGATTCAGAATCTGGTAAGTCAATAAATTTCACATAATATATTTATTATGCTATTTTATAATTCATTTTGAATCTCTGTACAGCATACCAGACTACGACGACTATGTCGCATGACTGATCCAGAGGAGGAGGAGGTTGCTAGTTTATCTGTGATCCATGCTGCTTTGGAGGGGATGATGCCGATTTTTCGATCTATTCATCAAAGTATCACCCATCCTAGACCCCAGAGACATGATGTTCCTGCTCAGGAACATGATGCTCCTATCCCAGGAGATGAGGGTCCTACTTAGGAACCTACAGAAGCAGCTGGTGCTGTTCCCCAGCGACGACAACGGCGACGGAGACCGCGTCCTGCTGCACGTGAGCCCTCACCTGTTCCAGAGGCACAGGTCGGTGCTCTATCAGTCCAGCCTGACCCGTCTGGGTTTGTGCAGCAGGATGCAGCATGGGATCCATCTTTTTTGACCATATATCCACAGTATTCTCCAGATATTTATTTTCCATGGATTTATCAGGGGTCATCTCCCATGCTGCCATCTTTCATACCGTATCCTTCACAACCTATATGGTTTCCCGAGGGTATGATGACAACCCCTTATACTTACGTAGTGGGAGAAGGATCTCGTGCACACGATGACATCCCTCCGAAACCTCCTTCCATGCAGACTATGACAGAGGATCCCGTGATTGATGTTCCAGTGCCCGAAGATCATCCCTCTCCAGGTCATCATACTCCATCCCAGCATGGAACACGTCGCTTTCGATATGGACGTACCATTCGCACACCACCTTGTGGGACAGAGCCTCACCATAGACACTGACATTACTTCTTCATGTAAGGTGAGATGAGAAAGGAGGTATTATACCATCAGGAAGAGAGATTCTAGAAATGTGCAATGTTATGACAAACCTTTAGATGAAATGTGTCAGTTCCCCACTAGATGTGCATGTTCCTTCAAAATTTTCAGGCTGGAGATAATCCACCTTAAGTTTCACATAGCCTTATGTCTTCCATGGATTAATGTCTAACACTTCAACCAATTTGTTTACTTTATGGGGAAGTAAAACCTCATTCCTTTGAATATGCACATTACCATGAACATATAAAATCATCATTTTTCAAGAAAAACTACTAATCTCATGTTCACTAAAATACCCCTTAACGTAAGAATGATACAAATAGTGTAAGTACCCAATAGCAAGATTCCAATCCATTTTGACTGGGCTATGTGGAATCATTGGTGTTTTCATCTGATTAATAATTTAAAAGGTTTCAAAACCACCTTTCTGAAACTCAAAAATGTTTCAAGTAAGTGACTTTGAAAGCCTATAAAATATAAACCATAAGATCTATTGAAATGAAACTTAAAACATGGATTAAACATATAATAAGTAATTGAAAATAAAAACCATTTCTTAAAAATTCCTAATGAAATACAATTATAAGCTTTCAAAAACACTTCTTTCAACTCAAAAATATTACAGATATGAGACTTTGAAAGCCTATAAAATATAAACTTAATGACTCATATAAATGAAACTTAGAACATAGATTAAACATATAAGAAGTAGTAGAAAAGTAATTAGTTAATTCTGGTGAGGGGGAAAACTATTAGACCCTGGAATTGAAGGATAATGAGGATGACAAGGAAACATCAACCCCCATGCCCACCCCTTCCACCCATTCAACCAACTTCGGTAACTCCTATAGAAGTAGTTTTTCAAAAAAAATGAAATGTCACACCACCACAGCTTCCTACATCCATATTAACCCCCCAATTCAGTTTCATTAAATGTGGACAGTCCCCATTTTTACCAAAGTCAATGATGCACTATTAAACCATCACTTTTCAACCCCCGCCTCAATAATAAAAAATGCTTTGAGGGATGAGAAATGATTCGGTGCATTTTAGAACATTGAAATTCATCGAATCATTTCTCATCCCTCAAAGAATTTTGTATTTTTGAGGCAGGGGTTGAAAGTGGTGGTTTAATAGTGCATCATTAACTTTGGTAAAAATGGGGGCTGTCCACATTTAATGAAACTGAATTGGGGGGTTAATATGGATGTAGGAAGCTGTGGTGGGGTGACATTTCATTTTTTTGAAAAGCTACTTCTATAGGAGTTACCGAAGTTGGTTGAATGGGTGGAAGGGGTGGGCGTGGGGGTTGATGTTTCCTTGTCATCCCCATTATCCTTCAATTCCAGGGTCTAACAGTTTTCCCCCTCACCAGAATTAACTAATTACTTTTCTACTACTTCTTATATGTTTAATCTATGTTCTAAGTTTCATTTATATGAGTCATTAAGTTTATATTTTATAGGCTTTCAAAGTCTCATATCTGTAATATTTTTGAGTTGAAAGAAGTGTTTTTGAAAGCTTATAATTGTATTTCATCAGAAATTTTTAATAAATGGTTTTTATTTTCAATTACTTATTATATGTTTAATCCATGTTTTAAGTTTCATTTCAATAGATCTTATGGTTTATATTTTATAGGCTTTCAAAGTCACTTACTTGAAACATTTTTGAGTTTCAGAAAGGTGGTTTTGAAACCTTTTAAATTATTAATCAGATGAAAACACCAATGATTCCACATAGCCCAGTCAAAATGGATTGGAATCTTGCTATTGGGTACTTACACTATTTGTATCATTCTTACGTTAAGGGGTATTTTAGTGAACATGAGATTAGTAGTTTTTCTTGCAAAATGATGATTTTATATGTTCATGGTAATGTGAATATTCAAAGGAATGAGGTTTTACTTCCCCATAAAGTAAAAAAATTGGTTGAAGTGTTTGACATTAATCCATGGAAGACATAAGGCTATGTGAAACTTAAGGTGGATTATCTCCAGCCTGAAAATTTTGAAGGAACATGCACATCTAGTGGGGAACTGACACATTTCATCTAAAGGTTTGTCATAGCATTGCACATTTCTAGAATCTCTCTTCCTGATGGTATAATACCTTCCTTCTCATCTCACCTTACCAAGAAAAATTATCTAGAGCTTTTGAGATTGATTTATACTCAAGGGCATGACAAAATTGCAAAGATGTTTCTATTGTGTGTAAAGAACATAAGCTGGTTGAGGTTTTCATTGTTGGAATGAATCTGAATGCTACGACAAAGTTAGAAGGACTAAGTTAAAATTAAAAAATTTATTAATTTCTTATATATTTAATCAATGTTTAAAGTTTCATTTATATTGGTCTTATAGTTTATGTTTTATAGTCTTTCAAATTCGCGTACTTGAAACATTTTTAAGTTTCAAGTAGAATGTTTTGAAAGATTATAAATTAATTTTTATGGACATTTTTTAGGAAGTTTTTGTTGTTTTCAACTATTTCTTATATGTTTAATCAATGTTTAATGTTTCATTTCTATTGGTCTTATAGTTTACGTTTTACAGTCTTTCAAAGTCGGAAACTTGAAACATTTTTAAGTTTCATGTTGATAGTTTTGAAAGCTTATAAATTGTTTTTGGTGAACATTTTTTATGAAATTATTTTTTTTTCAACTATTTCTTATATGTTTAATCAATGTTTAAAGTTTCATTTGTATTGGTCTTATAATTTATCTTTTATAAGCTTTCAAAGTCACGTACTTGAAATATGTTTAAGTTTCAAGTAGGTGGTTTTGAAAGCTTATAAATTAATCTGTATCAACATTTTTTATGAAATTATTTTTGTTTTCAACTATTTCTTATATGTTTAATCAGTGTTTAAAGTTTAATTTGTATTGGTCTTATAGTTTATCTTTTATAGTCTTTCGAAGTCGCGTACTTGAAACAGAATCACACATCGGAAATGCAGAATGTACTGTATAGGAAAAGGAGAACCAGAATCCCACATCGGAAATGCAGTATTGTTTTCAGGGCAAACCCCCTTATAAAAGGGATTCCCCCCTTATAAAAGGGAGTCCTGAGTGAGGGTATCAGTCAGAATCCAGACTGCTGTAATGGCAGAACCGCTGGATATTAAATAGAAGAAAAATTCTGCTGAAAAGTTTTGTTATATATATATATATATATAAAACAAAACAAAACAAAAAAATAAAAATAAAAATAAAAAATAAAAAAAAATTAAGCAAAGGCGGCACCTGGTGTGCCGCCTTTGCGGTTATTTTTTGATCAAAGGCGGCACACCATGTGCCGCCTTTCCCTGGGCAGAAAATTCCCCAAAGGCGGCACACCAGGTGCCGCCTTTGGGGGGTAAAAAAATATTTTTTTTAACCTAGATGTATTTTCAATTTTTTTTTTTGAAAAAATGTATATAAAAAAAAACTTGATCTTGAACCTACAGAGGCCAGAAGCGAAGTCCCTGACGAGCTAGGGTTAGCATAGGGAAGTCCGGCGGTAGGAGTTGTGGAGGAGGAGGCCACCCAGGGGGTGGAAACCAGTTGACACCAAGCAGGGAGGGGGCACCCTCAGATGGCCGTTAGCCACATAGAAAAACAAAAAAATTATTTTAAATTTTAACTTTTTTTTCAGGTTTGTCTACACCCCAAGCGGCTGGTGGGTTTACCTTTATTAATTTTGTTTAACAGTCCCACCAACACCCATTTTCCCACAAGACCTTTAATTTTGTTTCTTGTGCGGTTTTTCTCCATACGATTTAGAGGTCTTCTAAAGACTATGTCAATAGAATTGTATTATAATAACAAAACTGATTATTATAATCTAAAATTAAATTATTGAAAAAAATTGGATCCTATCATAAAATACTATTCCGACCACCTGAGATCCTTTCAAATAACTTATTTGATAGAAATCTTTACCGATGATACAACCACGGTATAATTCCAAATATAGGAAATATGTTCCAAATTTTAATACCTGATAAATCACCACTTTCAATCAATTTTTTTCCAGATGATTGTAACTTAGTTATCTGAACTTAGATTTATGCATGGATGGATTTTTTGGGACCAAAATTAAACCCTATACTTAATTTTAATGCAAATTAATTTTTCTTGGCTAAAATAATTTATGTAATCCCTCTGATACCAATTAAAGGTACTGAGGCCGCAACGAAAGTCTATGGGCCAGAGATTTTTTTTTCAGCACCAGGATGACAAAACTTATAGTCTTCAGCGATCTGAGCCACAATATGGTTTAATGATCTTGTGTAAATTAAACAGAGCACATAAATTAAAATTGAACATATACCTCATTCAAATCGAAGAGTTATTTTCCATCACTCATTACCGGTGAATATTTGTTGAAGGATCCAAATTAGAATCCCTCTAGATTGTCCACACATGCTTCAAAAATCCACAAGAGTGTCAATAATTGAATTCCGAGTGCTAGCACAGTGATCCAACAATGAATTTTATGTCCTGATAATCCCCACATAGATGTGCCTTCGATGCAAGGATATGATCTTGATATGATCACTTGAATCGAGTGATTATCCCTCTAAAAAGTGGGATATGAGAGAGAGGATCTGATGAACTCATAGTGAATAGTCATTGTGTGAGATCCTCTGTGCTTCTATTTATAGTGGATACTCAAATACCATGAAAGGGTTCCACGACCCCCATTTATTAAACATCTACTAAATAAGTAATAAATAATTAATTATTATGAACTAAACTACATCATAAATATTATTTATATTTTATTAGACACCTGTAATATATATTAAATTTATTACATGATAAAACCGAGTCATTTAACTCGACTCGTAATTCCCGCTAATAGTAAACAAACTCAAAATATTAAAATAATATCCATTCGTATAATATTATTCCTCTTATTTACTTAAACATTTATAAATACTTTTTAATAAATAAATTCAAATCAATTATTATTTAATCGAACAATAAAGAATTTATTTTTTTATCGATGATCGATAATGCTTTGACAACACTCAGACCCCATGGTGGGGTCCACCATATCCAATATACCTATTCATCTAAATAAGGTAGATTCTTGAATATGCTATTGTGTGTAACCCTCTAGGCCCTTGTCTCAATCAAAATGAATAGTATTCACAGACCAAGGGAAGAGTCCAGCAACCCATAAAGGTCCATAAAGAGATAAGGAGTAGTCATAGCAATGAAAACCAACCTACAAACATGCACAATGCAATATAATCTCTTTGTCTTTAGATATCTTATAAATCAGGATGCACACTTGTGTCATCATCCTTTCTTGATTTATTATTTGTTAACCTAACTGGATGTATTTACCCTTGAATGCCTTGGCCAAGGACTTATGAAGGTACTACCATCCTGATCAACCAGACCTGAGATATATTACATCATCAACTCAGAAGTGAAAAATTCTATCTTGATCATTCAACCAATGCCATACCACCAATTAGGCACCCAACACAAGCTACCTCAACACGATTTCATTATCATTATTTTTTTTCTTTCATCAAAGTACATGATCAAATGACACACATTGATAAGGATCTCAAGTTTGGATACCAATACACATGTCGGTAGATAGGAACAACTAATGACACCCAAAACATGTGGTGTTCTTATTGGTGGGTCTATCCTCATGATCTTAACTACTAGAGATCACCAAGTGATAACTTCATGAGAAGAAGTATCAATACTTATGAGCCCCCAACAACTGATATTTAGACATCAACTAGGTCCATTCAGTATGATGTATCTAGAAAATAAGACATATATTTAAGATTAATGTCATATTATCTCTAGGTTCTCATTATAGCCTGAGATCTGCTATAACATTTTGATAAGACAATTAATCTATGGAAATTACCATTAAAATAGTGGGCGCAGAAATGTCTACACTTTAATGGTAAGTATAAATCATGCATATTTAACTATATCCATGATATGGTAAATGGAAAGTACTATTCAAGTTGGGTATAGGGAATCCACTATTTCAACATCAAAAACCCTATAAGACCTTGCTACGATGATCAGTGTCAGATCTGTCTTCCAATTCCCTGAAATACCTCGATCACCCCGATGGGAATCACCTGCATTACTTTCCATGGAATCCCTCAATCTAAACCTCAAATGAAAAAAGAGAATACAAAAGAAAAATTTCCTAAGGAATTTAAAACCCTCACTCAGATTCTAACTCTCTGAAAGATTACAAAGCGTAAGAACAAGATATTTAGGTAGAGAAAAAACTCAGATTTTTTGAGTTTCAAATACATTGACTCCAAACTTATTGAATTCACTTCTACTTTTAGGAATCCTTCCAATGATCATATTTTCTATGAATCTCAGAGTTGGTTGCAGGAGCCTCAGATGATCTTCACTAGACAACTCAGCAAAATGTCTCCATCTGATGTTGTTTTGACATCACTACTACAATTATTTAATAATTTACATATAATAGAAATAATTCCATCACTTCAATTATTAATTTTTTTTATTACAAAGAACTAAAATATTGTCAATCAGATGAACTGAAATGAGGTTAATCTGATGGATCTAAACAACGGTCAGTCCGATGGATATGAATTTGGTCAGTCTGATGGACATAACATTCGTCAATCTGATGGACAAGACACTGGTCAGTCTGATGGACCACAATCTTAGTCATTCTAATGGATTATACTCTTAGTATATTCTATGCATAATATTAAAGAATATAAAGTTTATATTCATTTAGATAGAAACTATTTCTATGTTTTGTATAAAAAATGTTTTCTACAAAAACATTCTAAAGTACTTGGTATATACAAAGTTAGTAAAATAAGGTTATAAGAAAGTGTTTGCTATCTTAAAAACTAGACAAAGGAAAGGTAGAAAATATAAAATTTGACTACATAATCTAAATTAGGATCAATGAATGCTTGGTTTAAGATATTCTTCGATTAACATACTTGGAGAAACTCTTTATCTTTTATGAAGAATATTCTTTACCTATCCATGTATTTTTTAAATCACTTTAAAGGAATATAATAAAGTAAATGAATTTACCTCTGGATTCTACTTATGATAGTTTATACATATATTGATTAACTAATTATATAATATTTATGACTTTATAAACTTTAATTTATTAAGTTTAATTTATCTTAAAACATAATAACCATGTAAATTACCTAATATTTTTATCTTCTAAGAGTCTAAGACCCCTTATGGGTATATTATTGACAATTAATTTTAGTTTTACGTGACCAAGAATTATCTTTCCATAAAAGGCTATTAAGAGAGTCTTATATTTCATATTCATCATTAAATACTGATATTGGACATCTGTGATTCAAGTATGATTAAAATATTAATTAAGTATGATATACTATAATAAAATTTATTTCAAACATGAAATGATGTCTCAATTTTCATATAATTGGAAATTGAGATGAATGATTTGGTAACACTCAATAAAAAATAATAGTTTTATAAGAATTAATCCACTTATGATCTTATTTTTCTATTTTATCATTCAATTAACATCAATAAATTAAAGATTCACCTTACTCCTTATAATATTTTTAATCTTACTTCGTCCATGTGTTTGGATACAAATATCAAAGTTACACATTTTATTTAATACCTAAAAAGTAAAACAAATTTTTTTATGCAATGATGAATATACTTTACATAAAAGATTCTACTTTCTTCTTCTCCAATTCATTATAATTCCTCTTCTAGTGTCCTTTCTTGCTCCATGTGATGCAGAAAACATCCTATTAATTAATGTTCCTTTAAATATTTTACTTCTTTGAATGAAATTATAAATAACACATTGACTTTAAAACCTTAATAGAATTTTTAACCTTGTCTCTCACTTCGTTAACCATAAAAGGTAAATAACCATGTTCCCACCAATCCTTATTAACTTGGAAAATCATAGTCAAAATATTCCTGAGTGGTTTCTTTATACTTTTCAATTTATAGTTATTAATGGATATGGAGAATACAATCAGCAAGGTTGATAATATGAGATTAATGGATAATTTCTTATCCATATGGAAGCACGAATTTTCTAATTGATTTATATACTTAAACATCTGGAGTATGTGATCTCTATCTTGGAATCCATCATCAAGTTTACACTTGTGTAGTGTAGTGAAAATATTGTTTATATTTAGCCTATATTTATCCATATCGAGTTCTTACTTATGATTTAATATGGTTTATGTATTCATATATTTATATTATATCTTTAGATATTTGAAAATAGATGATAACATGATGTAATTGACATCTGATACATCCTTCACATACCTCTAGTGGACATCCTTCTCACCCTCACTCACTGTTTGATGTGGCTGACCAAGTGTAGGATATTCCGGCATATAAAACATATTTTATTATAGTAGTGTAATGTGTAAGTACCTGTACCAATATTAAAGATTATTTATGTTAAAGTCATGTTATTTTTATAGGAATGATCAATTTTTTTAGTTTTAATTTCCATTATTTACAAAAATAAAATAAAATCATATTTTAGTAATTTATCTTGATTACTAAATTCTGACAAAATTAATGAATTAAGTAGTCTCTCACTATTTTATCAAATCCCAAAAAACCTTTGGATTCATAATATATAGTCACTCAAATATTCTAGTGGAAAGGATACATATTTCCCTTCAAATAACCAAGATAGAGAGATTATCAAATCATATGAAGGTATTTAGGTAGAATTTTATTTCCAACTACAATAATTAATTTCTATTTAATATTTTGAGTGGTCTCTCTGATACAAAAATCCAATACTCACATTTTCTCAACTCTTTCCTTCTAGTTACACCAAGTCTTTCATAGGAAACTACTATTGATGCAGACTTGGTTATGTCAACCCAATACTTTTGTTAGAACTCCTAGATAATTTGAAGTATCCTAACAAGGGTTAAACCAACACCTTAAACTATAGTTTCATTCTAAATCAAGTTATGTAAGGTGTTATCTAAATTAATATTTTTATTGAGGTATTTTTTTAATTAATACATATATATTCTTTATTTTATACTTCCACATACTTGTTAATTTTATGTGGAATTTATCTAAAATTAACCTTATCTTATAAATAATTTACACATTCATATAAGATATTTTATTTCATCCTTGGTATAATTGTTAATTACTTTATGTGAAAACTTATATAAATATTAACTATAGCCAATAAAATAAATCTCATATGTTTTTTATTTTTCTTCGTGATTAAAATCTGGTTCCATTTATCATGCTTGTTGCTATGTGATCACACTCACATCATAACCATGCACAAATAAAAAACATTTATCATGTGATTATTTATTTTATCTTTGTATTTTTTAATCTATTCTATATAATCTTGTATAAAAATTTATCACAAAATAATCAACCATGCATAAAAAAAATAAACTAAGACTTGATCATGAGTTATTATCTAATAGTTGATCTATAGATTATATGATGGATCAACTGAGACCCTAGGGTAATTCCTTGAGTAATTTAATGACTTGAATTTTAGTGACCCATAATTATCTTATACACCACTCATATTTGGTTCCATTCCAAGTCTCACCTTTAATCACATCATCACATTCATGTATATAATCACATGCATGTGAGGGGAAATCGAGTGCGGGAATTTAATTTAATAACACTAACATGTAGACACCATTATTCATATTTATTATAAAGGAGTGATTTAAAGACTTCATATTTAAATAATTAATAAATATTTATCATAAAATTAACCAATTATGATATTTAAATTTAAAAAATAATAAACCAAACACACACTAGTTGGTCCCAACTCATGAACAGTATGCATACAGTAATATCGCATAATAAAAATTAAACTAGCTAAAATTATACTTGATGGAAATTTTAATTAATCAATATTGACTTTAAAAAAATAAATTAATTAATGATATCTCCTGAATCCCCCAAAAAAACTTTATTAAATTATATATATTTTTAATTTTTTGGGTCCCTATGAACCCAAAAAAATCTCAGAGAGGAAAAATTGTCCTTTAATGATCATGGTTAGGTAGGATGAGTTGGATTTAATCTGATGCAAACCAATATAGGGTGGTCTGAACCCATAGAAAGGATGAAACAACTGAGGAAGGGGTTTCCTTCTTGGTATGACAGTTAGCCATGAGGCACTCGTATTGTGGGAAACAATTATTTTTTTAAATTTTTTTTAAACTAAAACCCATGTGCTTGTTAGGTACAGGTCAAATAGGTTCCACCTCACCCCAATTCATAAAGGGTATTCAAAAACATGAGCATATTTTCCACCCTCAAATCCAATTTTTAATATTTTTAAACTAGAAACCATGGGAAGTGGTTGACTAGTCATAACCCCCCACAATTTTCCTCCTACATAATAATGATAATAAATATGATCATTAACTTTACTATTATTATTATAAATTTTATTGTTATTATTATTATTATTTAATAAGTAATATTGATGACTCACCCTAGAATTTAATTAATCTTTGGATATCCATACCTCAAATACCAGACCTTCAATCAATGTTCCGTTAGTAAAGTTGACACTATATCGAAACCCTCTATTTTAATGATGGAAAATTTAATTTAAATTCAACTTAAAAAATTACACAACCATTTTGATACCACTTGAAGGCACCAAGATAGTATGGAATGATGTATGTTAAAATTTCACACTAAATTCATTAATAAATGACAAATACGATGATATAGAGCTTGATTCTTACCATAAATGGATTTTAATTAATTCAAGAACAAAAAAAAAAAATAAAATAAAACTCAAATGGTACCTTATTTGAATAAATATGACATTAGATGTTTTGGTCGAAGTCAATGACATAGATATAATATTGACTCTTTTATGTCATTTTCATCACCAAGAGATTCCAATTGAGAACTCCTTTTTATGTGTCCACACATGCTCTAAGAAATGAAAAATATGATGCTATAGAGCCCGATTCTTACCATATATTTCATGTTATCAATTCAAGAAAAAAATAAATAAAACTCAAATGGAACATTGTTTGAAACAAGTTTACACAAGATATTCAAGTTGAAGTTTATGACATGGATATAACCTTGACCCTATGGTGTTGTTTTCTTTACTGAGAGAGTTTAATTTAAAAATCCTTATAACACCTCGACCTGGATGCCACTAAACCAGTGTCCTGATCTAGTGCACCACATGGATTCAAGAATGACTCCCGATATACTAGAGGTTTCCCACTAGCTGTAAGGGATTGTGAGGTTACCATAGAGAGACTATACCCACGATACCAGAGTGAGAAACATAAAAGTAAATAAATAAATTATATATAACATCATAGATAAACAAATAGACTACAGGTTCTAAAAACTAATTCGCATCCCATGAAATATCATAATGATTCTATACAATTTAGGAAAAAAATATATCAATCAAGTCAAGTAAAACTAGAAAAAATAAGAAAAAGGAAAAAGGAAAAAAGAAAACATAACCATGGAAGTCCTGAGGCTGAGCCTGGATCCCAACTCTCAAGCTATAACCTAGCCAAACAATCAAGCATTCAAGACTTTCCCCAAACCTATAACCTAAGATCAAGGAGTATCTTATTTGTTACCCTATTTATATAGAAACAAAATAAATGTGTGAGTATAACTCATCAGGAAACCACTAATATTGTCTAATGAAATTATAGTATATTTGTGTAAAGTATAGTGGTGTGCAATAAATAAGTGAACCAGTAATAATAAAAAGACACAGAAATAAATAAAACCTAGTCGAGCCTCTAATATTAATAGGACAACCCAGGATAACACTACCCACTTTATCCAAAATTGGTATCTTAGAATGTAGTGGGAAAATCATGTATCAATTTGGATCCAAGGTTCATCATTCTAGAAACCATAATTCAGTAGACCAAGAGGAATCCACGTGGATCATAAGGGTATTATCTCCCCACAGTTTCCAAGAAAACCATTTATCTGTCCTAAAATTAAGGAATCATCCTTGAAACTTAGAAATAAGGATATATTCTAATACAAGGACCAAACCCATGATATTACAAACAAATAATGATCAATAAAAATATGAGGAGATCATCCTACAACATTCCACAAGGGTCTCCCTCAAGAATCCACAATATTAATCCATGGAATTCAATAAATATTGATATTACCTGAATACATGGGGGATCCACCCCATGACATTTATAGTAATAAATATAAGTATAATCCATAGGCTCACTTGAGGCATTCCATAGAATTAGACCACATTGAATATAAGGAAGTTTTCATGACCTCACCCAATAGGGCCTGCTTGGTTGACGATAAGCTAAGTGTGACAACCCCAAGCCTACCTCCAATAAGATAGGGGATGGAAAAAAGTGTCGAGTTAGAGATAATGAATATGAGAGGACTTATTATAAGTACCTATATTCAAAAACACACATCCATCTCCATGTAACAATGTATAGATATAAAAAAATGGATGAATATCTAGAGTGTAACCATGCATGCAACAACCTCAAGGAAAACATTAGAGTAAAACAACATAATATAAAGTATAAAGAGAAAATTACACACCCAACTAGATATTATGACACAACCTGACAACAACTAGGGAAAGGGGAAAGTATTGGGAGATCTTGGCTCACAATCCCCAAGGTCGACCACCAAACACAGTCAGTGCCAAGAGCTACTATGCTCCACTGAAACTAGAAATGTCGATATCACCATCGATCTACCTGTCGTCTACTCAAGAAAAATCATGTGTGAGAAAATAATATGTAGGGGTTAGTATATACATACCTAGTAAGTACCCCAAAAGTCAAAATTAAATTAATAGAAAAGAAAAAGTTAACTCAACCACAAATTCATGGGTAAAGAGAAACCCAACATATATGCTCATAATGAAACCCAAGTGAGCGCGAAAGGGGATCTCATTCTCTACAACCCAAATAAGACTGATGAGTTTTCATACAAATATAAAGGTCCATATCTAATGCCCAAAACCAAAATTAACCCTACTATAATGATTGTGAAGGGGATCACTTTTTGCAATAGTGATCCGCAACCGAGGGAGCACCAAATCACGTGGAGGACCCACTCTCCATTAGAGCTCGATAATGGGAGAGTAACACTATATAGATAGAGAACCCACACCCTCCATAGTTTTTGGAGTACCAAATACAACTATGGAAAGAGTATGGGGGGGCTATTCCCTAGTACGATAGGGTAGTACCGACCTCAACATGTAACAGCCCAAAAATTATAAAAGAGTGACTTTTATTTGAAAGCGTATAACCACTCGAGACTTTATGGTATATTTACTATTTTAAATAAATTTAACATACCCTTTAGCTTTCAATGAACACAATACTGAGTTATCTTACATCACATTGAACAATGAGTTTCTTCAATGAATTTCATTACACGCATGACCGAGTTTTACCGAACAATAATATATTATTAAAATAATATTATTTAATATAACAAGACTTAACCTAGATGTTAAATTAGCAGTTATTAATAGTATTAAATAACTTATGAGAATGTATATATTATATATCCAATAATTTTTTTTGATATTAATCCAATATATTTTATATTCATAAGATAATAACTGACCTAATATTACGTATAAAAACCTATATTTTTATAAAGGCTGTTTTACCGCCTTTTAATGAAGAACCTATTTTAAATCAAAATTTTGGAACTTTTATAAATTTTATGACAAAATAAACTTTATTTTTGAAAGAATAACATTAAAATTATCTTTTGGTGATTTTTGGTATTTTTCTGTAAAATTTCATTTTTTGATGAATAAAGAAAAATACCACTACTACTACTAATATCATATTTTATTTCACTAAAAAGGTCCACAGGATAAAAAAACCACCACATGGGAAGATATATTAAGATTTAGGGAGGTCGAAATTAATGAAGGCCCTGTACATCTACCACCACAAGATTCACCCCTTTCGCCGTAAAAGTGCTCGTACTGGGGAAACAAAAAATCCTATCATGATGCCATGCCTTGGAGGCCAAGAAATCTTCAACCTTGTTTCCCTCCCTCCAAGTGTGAATAAATTTGATATTATTACTCAAAAGATCCCTACGTCTCCGAATAATATATGAAATCGACCAAGGGATGATACCTGACCCGTGAAGAGAATTATGTAGAGTGATGCAATCTCTTTCTACCTCCATCAAATTTATATTATCCTATCTGTATAAGTGAAGACCTTTGAGAAATGACAAATAATATTCCAGTAGAGAGTCCCCATTTCCAAAAGTCATTATAAACTCTAGGGATACAACACCCTGTTGATTACGCACCACACCACCTTCCCTTATGAGGCATGAACTGAATGATATGTTAGTGTTGAGTTTAAAGATCAAGATCGGAGGTTACCAATAGAACCACTGCCCCTAATTAATGAATTGGTCTAGAGAAACATGAGACCTATCTGCAAGAATAGGTCTGAACGATGGGGAAGTAGCCTGATTTTTTATGAGAGCGGTCAGATCGACCAACAACGACCTGATCCTGATGGTTATGGTCCTTGCCGAGCATTGAACACCTTCAGTCTGAGAAATATTCTATGCCTTCCAGATACTCCACCATCCTGATTAAAGGTTTAAATATCAGGATTTCATTCCCACTACCTCATTGGAATCAATTTCACTTTGAAATTTTCTATAAAATCTTAGCAAACTTTTGAACATTTTTACTTTAAAAACCCGCTTTGTCGTCCCATCCGTGGAATTAAATTTAAATTAATTTCTGCCACCTATGTGATTGGAATTTGGAAAAACAGATTCCATATTTATAATCAAAATAATATATAATTTATAATAATTTCAACTATGTTTTTGACAAAAAATATTAGTGTAAGTAATTATAATTAATTACAGCGATTAAAAGAAAAATTCGCTTAATAAGGGACTAAATCTTAAACTTAAGGTCTAAAATGACCTAGAAACTTTTTCAAAATAAAGTGTTTGTTGGGAAAAAATCCCTCAAGGTAACATTGAAACATTTTTGGGTTGATTGTGTTTGTTGAAAAAGTAGGTTTCCAAGGTGAATTTTCATGTTCCAGAGATGTTGTTGACAATACATGTTGACAAAGAACCATGACAAAGGAATGAATGATATAGAGGCGGTAAAAAAAGTGCAGTACAAGGTGGAACCGTTTTCCAGTGTTTGCCAAATTTTGGGGTCCAAAATTTGGAGTTTGGTGAGCATCTCAAAAAGTGGATTTCCTTAAATATCTAATTTAAATACGGAAAAGGCCTGAGTTTCGTGAAGACAAGCTTCATGGATTAGATTTCGCAAAGACCAGAAGAATGTTGACGGTGATTCTTCGTGATTACTAAGAGCTTCACGAATGGTAGAGGTTGAAGCACATCATGGCGGTGAAGGGATTTGAGAGGGAGATTCATGGTGAAGGCGTGAAGGAATTGACGGGATGCTTCACGATTACGACGAGCTCTGTGAATGGAAAATTTCCATGGTGCTTTGCGATATGGAGAGATTTCCAGCATAATTTTTAGAGCTTCACAATTTGAGATGACGTGGTGTTGACTTCACGCGGAAGGTTCAAAGGTCAGTGGAATTTCCTATAAATAGACCTCGACCCCCTCGGGAGAAGTAGAGAGAGTTTTCGAAGAAAAATATTTGCTCTCGGCTCGCGAAGGTGGTTCGCAAAGGCAGTGTGATTTGTAAAAGAAGAGCTTCGCAGTGGCTAATTTAGCTCTGCAAAAGTTGAGAGCTCTGTGTTGGATCAGTGAGCTTCGTGAGGGAAGTTGCTTTGTGACGACTTGAGCTTCGCGAGAGTGCTTCGCGAGATTGCTTCGTGAAAAGGTAGGAGCTTCGCGAAGGCCTGTTTGAGCTTCGTAAAATTGGGAGCCTCACGAAGTAGGGTGCTTTGCGAAGGTGTTTCCAAAGTGAGTTGGCTAGTGTTCAAGAAAAAGGGGTATTAATCAGTGGATGAAATTTGGACTTCAATAGATCATCTACATACAATGGAGGATGCATTCATTAGTGATAATGAAGAGAAATACAGGTCTATAAATTGTGAGTGGATCCCTTCCAAGTGTAGTGATAAAAGGAAGAGGAAGATGGTTATCCTTTCTACCGGCAGTGAGCCAAAGAGAGAGGTAAAGGGAGTGAACCTTGGGAAAGTAGTGAGCTGACCCTAAACATTGTAAAGGTAGCGAGCCTGGTCATAGAAGTGATCTAGAACAAACATTATTGGCAGTGAGCTTTAGTGGATTTGGTACAGTGGCACATTGCCGTTGTATGCTCCTTGGACGTAGCCCAATGAGGGTGAACCAAGTAAAAATATCTGTGTCTGCCTGCTTGCTTCCCTGCATTGCATTCAAGGCACCATCATCAGATAAAGAAGATAAAAAGTGATCATAAGAAATGCACAAGTGCAAACGAATTGGCCCTCATAATAAGGAGTTCAAGATCCAGTGGGGTAGTAAGAATTTAGAAAAGAATATCTATACCCTGATTCACCCCCCTCTCAGGGTATATAGGCCCCTATTGGTCCTAACAATTGGTATCAGAGGGTAGGTTTCTTTTATCAGAATTTTTTGCTCTGACGTGGTTCAGTCGATTTCTCAGGTTAAATATTCAGTATACTCTTATCTTGGTGTGTCATGGAAAAGGGAAAGAAATCAAAGAAGAATCAGAAGTCATGTGATATTCCTCAGTGTGTAAGTGTTTATAAAAAAAGTGTGATTCAACTAAAAGAATCAAACAGATTACTGAAGGAAGGCCTGGATGAATCTGATAGGGAAAAGATTTATTTACTCAATCATGATATAGGAATGAGTTAAGTACTTGAACTTCAAAGTGATACCAAAACAACTGATGATGAAGAAGTTTCAAGAAGGAGTCCACCAGTAGATTTTGTCAAAATGACAAAGAAATTGGATTGGAAATTGGATGAAGATGTTAAATATAAAGATATCAAGATCCATGTATTAGAAATTGAGGTCAACAAGCTAAGAGGCTTAAATAAAAGGTTTATTGATGTGGATAAAGACCAAAGGGAGAAGAATGATTCTCAAGGTGAATAACTACAAAAGGTGTCTAGAATGAAGGGAAAACAAAAGGCTGATTATTATGAAGAGAATCAAAAGTCAGATGAAATTTAGAATATGAAAGCCAGAAATGATGATCTAGCTACACAGTTGTCTAAAAAAGTTCGTAAGAATCAAAGGCTACAACAAGAGAATGTATCTATCTCTGAATCTGTTTCTCAGGAACAATTGAAAGTAAAGGAGCAAAGTGACATGGTATAAAAGCTCACATGAGAACTAGAAGATGAGATGAGTTGTGGAAAGAATATTAGAATAGAATTCAATTCCCAAATTGAATCAAGGGATATGAAGATTCAAAAGTTGGAAGAAGATCTAGAATTAGTAAAGAAGGAAGTGGATAAATCCAATGCTATAGGAAAGCCTAAAATGAAGGATGCCTTGCACTTACTATTTGACCTTTGGCAGAAGATGATGAAATGAAAAGAAAATTTTCTATTTCTGAAAAGAGACAAGAACAAATTTTCTCAGCTCAAAGGCCATATAGTTTGGGAAAAACTGGTATTGGATTTGATGAATTCCCTCCCATGCATGATAGAAAGAGAGTCTTGAATAGTTCCATAATTAGAGGATATATTGTAGGTGCTGGAGACATGCCTAAGAGGACAGTTACAAGAAGTAGTGACAAAATGTGCTATTTCTGCGGGATTCATGGCCACACATCAAGATTTTGTTCAGAGGATCAAAAATACATTTCGAGATGTGAAAATAGAAACATTACTAAATCTAAGAATAAAAAGAAGTGTTACGAGAAATTAGAAAGAAGAGTCTCTCAGAGAAAAGAATTTATTAGATGCTATTACTGTGGAAGAATGGGACACACTATGAGTATGTTTCAGGAAGCTCAGGAGCTCAATGTTAGAGGAAGAACTCAAGCTGCATCGAAATCTCGACAGAGAAATGTAGAAATGACGTATGCCTTTGATGGAAAATGTTTTATTTGTTCTAATTATGGGCATTTTGAAAGACATTTCAGGAAGAAGAAAGAAGGAAAGGAAAAGGAACTCAAGAGGAGATTCACGACTCCAGTGGTGTATAATGAGAAATCCTACACTGGAAGAGAATGTGTTAGATTGAAAAACATTTTTACTACCTTAGGGTAATCACAAGGAGATAAACGAAAGGTGTATCAATCACCTTCTCTATCACACTCACAACAAACCTTATGAAGAGAATGTGAACAAACCTGGAAGATTAAGGGGAGATCTACTCCAGCTATGATAAAGAAGAATTCACGTTCAGTGGAGAATTCACCACCAGTGAAAAACAGTGTGGTGGCTCAGATATCTGATAAAAGAAAGATAAACAAAGAATGCATTGAAAAATTCGCATGTTGTGTTCCTCAGTGAGAAGTGAAGGAAAGAGAAAGACCCCTGCAATGGTGGAAGAAGAAAGGGAAGATGACAAGTAGAGAGATTCCTACCCAGATAAAGAATCAAGGGAAATGGAATTTTGGTGGAACATCAAAGAAGGAAATGTGTACTAGTGGGTTTAAACCCCAAATGATGAGAAAGACCAGGCCTGTGGAATCTACATATCAGAGAAAGACTCAGCATGTGGGGAATGAATGCTTAGTCATATGGACAGAGCAGTAAGATTTGTCTAGGTAGCTAGAAGAAGCACAGAATGAGTGTCATGCTTTACAAGAAATAATCAAAGGGTTGAATCATCAAGATCAACCGCAATCCTCTTCTTGAGGATACTAGAAGCGCCCTCTCCCTATGTATATAAATTATATTAACTAATGATTCACGTGTTTCACGTTTTAGGGAGACACGATTCAAGGGGAAGTGGCATCTAAAGATGCACAGTGAAAGGTGATATGATCCAGAGTTTCTATTGCCAAAAATCAGGTACAAAAGGTGAAGAAGAAAGGGAGAAACAGAGCACAATAGGAAGTGATTGTGTTATTAACTTTGTCTCTTGTTTCCTACACCGGGTTCCAACTTAGTAGGATTAGAGATTTTGTTAATGTCTTAATTCCGATTGGAATATGAGAATAAATGATACAGGAGAAGAAGAATGTTTATGGGTCTAAAAGGTGGGCCTAACCCTGGGAAGGGTTTTATAACATTGGCATAACATTAAATAAAAAAATCATATGAAAGAGCCTTCAAAGCAATAATTGGATGACTCAGCTTAGGTGTTTTCTATCTAGGGAAGACATATTGAAGGAGAAGCAGAAATAACCATGCATCTCATGCTTTTTTATTTTGTTCTAACAATGTGGTATCAACTGACTATTTTCAGGATACCAAGAAGTTGCAAGAGAGTATCAACAATGCTTCAACAAGAAGCTCAGAAAATTAGTTGAAATAAATGATTCCACTGAACAATAATATAGTGATCATTTTCCTGATAAATGTGATTTAGAGGAAATCAACACAGGGGGAGCAGAAGTGGCTGACACCGATTCAAAAAAAATCAGACATGGGAGATTGTTTTGAGGCCAGCAGATAAGAATGTCATCAAGACTAAATGGGTATATCGAAAAAAGATAAATGAAGATGGAACAATGATTTGGAACAAAGCATAACTAGTATAAAAAGGATACTCATAGATAGAGGTAATACATGTTGATGAGACATTTGCACTGGTTTCAAGACTAGAGACAATGAGATTATTCCTAGACATTGCAGTGCAATGAAAGTTCAAGGTGTTTTAGATGGACGTAAAATATACATTTTTGAATGGGGTTCCAGAGGAAGAAGTGTATATCGAACAACTAGATGGTTTTCTCATTCATGAGGATGAGAACAAGGTTTTTCAGTGGAAGAAGGCGTTATATGGGCTTAAACCAGCACTGAGAGCATGGTACTCAAGGCTTGATCAGTATTTGAAGAAGCTTGGTTTCCAGCGTGGACTTTGTATTGCTTGGCTAAGCAAGAAGCAAGATTTCATTTCATTAAGCACTGCAGAATCTGAGTATATTTCTTCCACTCAAGCATGCACACAATTATTATGGATGAAGAATCAGCTTGATGATATGGGAGTTGAAGTGATGTCTCTGATCAGAATCCAGTGCGATAACTCAGGTGCTATCAATCTCAGCAAAAATCCAATCCATCACTCAAGGACAAATTACATTGAGATAAATTATCATTTTATCAAGGAGAAGGTTGAGTAGGGAGTCGTGAAGATGGAGTAGATGCCTACAGAACTACAATTTGCAGACATTATGACGAAGGCCTTACCCAAAGAAGATTTTGAGAGACATCGACTGACTCTGGGAGTCCAGTCGACTCCCCACACTTGAAAAAGTGTGGATGTGGGACACACACCCCCTCTCCCTGAGGTATTACGTGTTTTTCTCTAATTCTCTAATCTGTGTTCTTTCCAATGCTGTAGACCGAAAAGGGGTGACCTTTGGGTTTGTTGATAAAGGGGGAGAAATAGTGACTCCTCAAGGGGAGAAATTGTGGCTAAGGAAGGGAGAAAATGTCTTAGTAAAAGACACGGGGAGAAGCTTATAGGTGGAGCAGCGAGATAGGGGGAGGGCAATGAGATAGGGGGAGTGTTTTAAATATGACGATGCTAGAAGTGATTGATCAAAGAATAGATATCATGACAGCTGAGGATCATGATAAAAGTAGAACAGTGATGGTGGAAAGGTGTGAGAAGGTTTCTAACTATCACCAATTGGTATCAATGTGGTATTAACAATTGGAATCAGTTTGGAAATTAGTATTAGTTGGGTGTCAACAGTTGGTGGCGGAAATGAAGTGATTCATTGATGATCTTTTCATTTACTCTTGTTTCTCACGACGAGCATTGCTCATGTGGGCTTAGAGTATGTGGTAATTGAATCTTTCGTCGCTATCTGAATCGCAAGAGGCGAAGGATAGGAGATGATGGAAGGATACTCAGTGAGGTATCAAAGTTCATAAAATCATCCTGAGAAGAGTTTTCAATAAACCCAAAGGGGGGGATTGTTGGGAAAAAATCCCTCAAGGTAACATTGCAGCATTTTTGGGTTGATTGTGTTTGTTGACAAAGTTGGTTTCTATGGTGAATTTTCATGTTCTAGAGATGTTTTTGACAACACGTGTTGACAAAGAACCATGAAAAAGGAATGAACGATCTAGAGGCAGTAAAAAAAGAGCATTACAAGGTGGCGCCGTTTTCCAGTGTTTGCCAAATTTTTGGGGTCCAAAATTAGGAGTTTGGTGAGCATCGTGAAAAGTGGATTTCCTTAAAGATCTAATTTAAAAATGTCAAAGGCATGGGTTTCACGAAGATAGGATTCATGTATTGGATTTCGTGAAGACCATAAGAATGTTGACGGTGATTCTTCGTGATTACGATGAGCTTCACGAATGGCAGAGGTTGAAGCGCATCATGACAATGAAGGGATTTGCGAGGGAGATTTATGACGAAGGCGCGAAGGAATTGACAGGTTGCTTCACGATTATGATGTGCTCCACGATCAGATAATTTCCATGGTGCTTTGCGATATGGAGAGATTTCCGGCGGATTTTTTGGAGCTTTGCAATTTGAGATGGCATGGCATTGAATTCGCACGGTAGGTTTAAGGGTCGGTGGAATTTCCTATAAATAGACCTCGACCCCCTCGGGAGAAGTAGAGAGAATTTTATAAGAAAAATATTTGCTCTCGGCTCACGAAGGTGGTTCGCGAAGGCAGTGTGCTTCGTGAAAGAAGAGCTTCGCGGCAGTTAATTTTGCTCCGCAAAAGTTGCGAGCTCTGTGTTGGCTCAGTGAGCTTCGCAAGGGAAGTCTCTCTACGACGAATTGAGCTTCGCGAGAGTGCTTCGCGGAAAGGTAGGAGCTTTGCGAAGGCCTGTTTGAGCTTCGCGAAATTGGGAGCCTCGTGAAGTAGGGTGCTTTGTGAAGGTGTTCCCAAAGTGAGTTACATGGTGCTCAAGGGAAAAGGGGTATTCATCAGTGGATGAAATTTGGACTTCAATAGAGAATCTACATACAATGGAGGATGCATTCATTAGTGATAATGAAGAGACCTACAGGTCTATAAACTGTGAGTGGATCCCTTCTAAGTGCAGTGAGAAAAGGAAGAGGAATAAGGTTATCCTTTCTACCGAAAGTGAGCCAGAGAGAGAGGAAAAGGGAGCGACCCTTGGGAAAGTAGTGAGCTGGCCCTAAAAATTGTAAAGGCAGTGAGCCTGGGCATAGAGGTGATCTAGCCCGAACATTATTGGTAGTAAGATTTAGTGGATTTGGTACAATGGCACATTGCCGTTGTATGCTCCTTGGACGTAGCCAAGTGAGGGTGAACCAAGTAAAAATCTCCGTGTCTTCCTACTTTCTTCCCTGCATTGAATTCAAAGCATCATCATCAGATAAAGAAGATAAGAAGTGATCATAATAAACACACAAGTGCAAACGAAGTGACCCCCGTAATATGGAGGTCAAGATCCAGTGGGGCATGAAGAATTTAGAAAAGAATATCCATACCCTGATTCACCCCCCTCTCAGGGTATATAAGCCCCTATTGGTCCTAAAAGTGTTTGTTCATATTTCTATATATTCTCCATTGTATAAAATTTAGTTCATTATTGGAGTCACTTAACATGGAAAAAATATGAGTGTAATTCCCTTTTCAAAAATTTAAAAGAATGCCACTCCTCCTCCACTATAAAAATGTACTCACCCCTCCCACTTCTTCACACATTTAAATCCACATGGATAAAAAAAATATCTACTAAAATAAGATCCAAAAATTCCTCCCCTAATCCTATAATCCCAACCATGGGTAGAAATCAAACCAAGGAAGTATTTTGGTATAAACCAAAAGTTATTTCCCAAAGAAGAGGGAACATTCTTCAATGATCACTTTAGTTTAATTTACTTCTCCACCCCTTAAATTATTTTTATATCATGATTATATAAGAACCTAAGTATATTAAATATACTATTACTTTATTATTTTATGTATTTTACCTACACTTTTACACACATCCATTAAATGGGATATGAAATCATCATTCGTGTGTACGACAGACTACCGCCTCATAAACTGATGTCATTTTTTCTTCCATTTACCACCATTCATGGTTGGAATAATGATGGATTTATAGTTTATATATGATATATATGATATTTATTATATATTTATGATTCTTTAATTTTTATTTAAAACATAACTTTATGCTTTACATTTTTTGGGAATACCATAACATTGTTTGTAAAAGTGTAATCTACTGCCTCCTCAAAGCAATGTGACTCATTCATGATATACATGGAATATATAAAGGATGGTTTTAAAAAAAATATGTGAAATATATGACATAAATATGATAATAGAATAATATATATATATATATATCATTTACTTTTTATTCTTTTAAATACGATAAGGAAATTGAAGTAGCGTTTATGCTCATGTATGACCTACCATCTCCATGAACGATGCATTTCATTTCCTATATAAAAATATTATGGATTATTATAAATACATATATAATGAATATATATGATAATTACATCATGTTTTACAATCCATAGATGATAAAATCATTATCTATGTAAGAATAAAAAACAATGAGTCAAATATACTAAAAAACTAGGCAATTAACACCCAAAATAATGAAAATAATGAAAGATTGTTAAAAAATGGGTAATAAGATATTATAAAAAAATAATATATGATATTATAAATATGTTTATGGTTTTTTTATAAGTTAGTAACATGTTTAAACCCTTATATAGTAGTTTAAAGTACGTTCACACCAAAAGAAAACACAAGGTAAGATATTTTTGTCTCACTTTTTACATATGTGAGATAAGTGTCATATTCACCACTTAATTATTTTTTGTGGTATATATAATGCACATTTTGATATACTATATCATGAATTATTTTATATTCATGGTATTTCTAGTTTCAATTTTAATTATTTCTTTTAATGGGATTTGAATTAAAAGTTACTAAGTGGTAAAGAATTTCATAACCAGATTCCTTAGAATTATGTTATATTACTTCCTTATTGTCGTTAATATTCTAATATTATGTGCATAATCACTTTTTAAAATATATTATTTTATTTCCATTTTTTTATGTGGATTTAAATTTGACACACGTAGTCTATTCATTGATTTATTCTCACATCAACGTTATAGTCTTTTTAAGGGTTTATTCTACAATCTCATTTTAATTGAGATTTTTTATTATTGAAATTATATTAAAGGAATTTATATGATCGTTTTTCAATAAAACATTTAATTTTATTATTGTTTGGTTATTCACTAAATTTTAAATTAAGAGTATTATTTTCCCACTCTTTGGTACTGAAAATACTTTATAATTTTTTTAATAAATCCCAACTTCATTTCTCTCTTCAGTCAGAGAACCTATTTTCTTCTAAAAACCCTATTTTCTAAAAAAAATTTCAATATTTTTAACCCTTCCAAGATGATTTATTAAATAAATTCTTCCCCTTTTTTTATTTTATAAATGTTTTTAATGGAATCTTCTTATCACTTTCCAAACATGGCATTTTTTTATCCTTTTACCATGCAAAAGAAATTTTCTTTTTACCTTATAAGACATGTATGAATTTACCCACCATCATTTCTTAAAATATTCCTTTGTAAGTTTAAATGGTTATTTTTTAGAGAAAAGTTTTTCAAAAGTTTTTTTAAGGAAAATAATTTTCAAAATGTTTTTCAAAATAAAAAGGATATTTTATCAATAATTTTTTTGAAAGATCTTTTTATAGTATATCCATTAATCAATGACAATAAACATTTTTTTACACCACTTAGGATATGTTTTATTGATACCATCATTATTCTTCATTTGGATGGTTTATGATTTATTTGATCAAGGATATTATTAACATTCACTACCTTGATTTCTTTTAGTCCCCTTGAAATATTTAATTTCCTATGATCATTAAACATTGAATTTCCCCTAATTATTCATATAATTTATCATGTATATGTTCATTTATTAAACTGTATAACATTTCTACATATGGTAATTACTTTGATAGTTATTTTATTTTCTGGGGAAATATTTATAAATCTATATTCTTTATTCCATATAGATATTTGATAAGGAATAATATTTATTAATTAAATTAATTACTCGATATGAGGGATGATTTGGAAAAATAGTTATGGGTGGGGATTGGACTTTATATATCACCTCGATGAATCGATAGGTTCTCATGAGACAAATTAGGTTTCTACTTTTAGTTTTAAACCATCTTGTGAAAGGTCTTAACAATATAGGTTTACATGTGCCTCAGACGTGATGTCAAATAATTTAGTATTGCCTTAATTTTGATTCATTATTTATTATCCATGATATTTTTACTATGAAAAAATATATAGATGCATTTAATTCTCAGTTTATTGATTTAAATGGAATGTTTTCTTAGTTATTTACCTTTCTATATTATGTACCCACTTCCTTCTCGGTTATTGATTACATGGTATCTGTTATTAGTTATTTACCTTTCTATATTGATTATTCTCATTGATACATTATTACTTCCACTGTACTTACCCTTATTGAGAATTTGAGCTCACACTTTTTATGTTTCTTTTACCTAGGATTCCCTAAAGTGTGATAAGAAATATATGCAAGGATACGCTTGATGGAATAAAGTTATCATATAAAAATTATATTTTAATTTTTTGTATTCATTTGTAATACAAGACTTGTGTATATATCTAGTTTACCAAGAATACTAAACTATTTGGTCCTTAGGGATGTAGTTTAGCTGTATCTTATTCCAATGTAATGGTATCAGACACCGTCTTTGAGCTTTTTGGGGCTGGGTTACTATAGTTGGTATCAGAGCAAGTTTAGTAGCAATCTTGGAAACTAGATTTAGAAAACTTAGATTAAAGAACATAAAAATAAGATAGACTTTGAGGATAATTATAAAAGAACATCCTAGATTTTTTTAAGGTAGATATTATGTGGTTATTACTAGAAATACATCCTTTTTTGGATACCACAAGTCTATGTGGTTCTGGAACATATGTACCTAGGGGTAACAACTCCGAAAAGCTGCGGTGGACCTAACTTGAGCATAACCTGGTACATGATAACATACCTTACCGTACACCTAGTTTGACACACCAAGGGGATATTATTAGGATAATTAAAATTCTATTTACAAACCATTATGAATTATTTGAATATATAATGATAATAAATGACCTAGGTTAAACCCAAGGTGTCTTAGATTGAAAATAATGTGTCAATATTTAGACATCCTAAAAATGATTATATGGTTTTTATATTATGATAATTGATGATTACACTATGGTTTTTGGTTTTAGGAAACACACCCTTCTAAAGGATAAAATCTAGACCAAGGAAGGACCTATGTGGAAATAAATGTATGTAATATTTATGTATTGGGGTTTTATTGAATCCTTAGTTAAAATGATATTTAATGATTAAATTTCAAGGATGACCATCATATTTATTTTGGAAAATATATTAATATGGTTTTAGAAAATGAAAAATAGTATATTGGGTGACAACCCATAAAATCTAGCAAGGCTATGGGGATTGAACCCATGATCGATGGATGATAAGGGTTTCATGCCTACCACTGGCCTACGCGATGTCCTGGTTATTGTGTAATTTTTTTAGTAAAACAATTTGATGAATAAATATTAATGATGAACCAATAGTGTTACTTTTTATGTTTATAAATTAATGTATTAACTATATTGGGTTTATAGAATAGTTAGAGACAAATAGAAGAACTTTTTACTTTTTTATGGGCCTTATGATCCATTAAACGTGTATTTTAGTGCTTTAGGCATCAAAGTTAATTTTTAGATATCAATTTCTTAAACTAATGGATGAATTAGAAATCGATAAAATCAAAAAAAAATATGAAAATTGTGTTTATATAAATATGTTAATTAATTATATTTCCTTATATTCTTAGGTACTAAAATACTTACACAACATTAGGAAAAATATCAAAACAAATGTTGTCCTAATACCTTAATTTTTGTTGAATCAATGATATTATAAAACATCACAAATTTATGAATTTGAGACCCTAAAATTTATATTAATACTTAAATTGTTTATGATTTATAACCTCAATCACTCCTCATAAATATTTACACTTTTTCTCTAAGTATATATTTTCACTTTTCACTAATGTTATCCTACTTAGAGACCTAGTTATATATTAGTCCATGTGACCTTTGTACTTACCATTCTCTCTTTTATAGAGGATTTTTTACAATTACTTCTCGCGATGTGGGATATAAACATAGGAAATATCAATACATTTATTACTAAGATCAATTTTAAATTGGGAGGAATAATTTATTTAAGTTAGGGAGAATGCAACACCGTGAAAATTCTAAAAGAGTAACTTTTATTTGATAGCGTAAAACCTCTCGAGACTTTATGTTATATTTAATATTTTAAATAAATTTAATATATCTTTTATATTGAAATGAACAAATTAATGGGTTATCTTTCATCACACAAAAAAATGATTTTCTTTGATGACTTTCGTTACATGCATGACTGAGTTTTACAGAACAACAATATATTATTAAAATAATATTATTTAATATAATAAGACTTAACCAACCCGTTAAATTATCCATTATGAATAGTATTAGCTAAATTATGAGAATATATATATTATATATCCAAAAAAATATTTTATATTCATCCAATATATTTTATAGTCATAAGATAAGAACAAACCCAATATTATGCATAAAAAGCCTACATTTTTATAAAGGTAGTTTTACCGCCTTTTAATGGAGAACTTATTTTAAATACAATTTTTGGAAATTTTATAAATTTTTATATATTGAAATAAATTTAATTTTTTAAATACGAACATCAAAATTATCTTAGGATGAATTTTTGGTATTTTTCTGTGAAGTTTCATTTTTTGATGAATAATGAAAAATACTGAATTGTAATTCAAAACTATTTTTTCGTCTAATTTATTTATAAGGTTAAATTGTATTTTTAATTGGTTTTAAATTTAAATTAGATCAATTTTACATAAATAAATCTAATTTAGGTCATTTTAATCAATTTCAATTTTAAATTGGATATAAAAACTTTGCAAACTTTTGAACATGTTTACTTTAAAAACCCTCTTTGTCGCCCTGTTTGTAGGATTAAATTTAAATTAATTTCTGTCACTTATGTTATTTTAATTTGTAAAAATAGATTACATATTTTTAATAATAATAATATATAATTAATAATAAGTTCAAATTATTTTTTTGACTAAAAATATTAGTGAAATTAATTAAAATTAATTACAGCGATTAAGAGAAAATTAGCTTAACAAGGGACCAAACCTTAAACTTAAGGGCCAAAATGACCTAGAAGCATGTCAAAAATCCATTTTATGTTCATATTTAGACCCTATACTCCATTTAATATAATTAGGTTTATTATTTGATCCATTTGAAATGGAAAAAACGTGGGTGGAATTCCCTTTTCAAAACATTACAAGAATTCCACTCCTTCTCCACTATAAAAAGGCACTCATCCCTCCTACTTATTTACACCTTTAAAGCCATTTTTATTGATAAAAATATACTCATATAAGTTCCTAAAATCCCTAACCTCTTCCTAGAAGGATAAAATTGTGAATAAATCAAACCAAGGAAGTCTTTTGGTATAAATCAAAAGGATTTACCTAAATAAGTGGTAACGTTCTTCGATGATCACTTTAGTTTTATTTACTTATCCACCCCTTAAATTATTTTTATATCATAATTATATAATAAAATTATTATAATAAATATAATAATATATTATTATTATAATTTTTCAAGCTACATTTTTACACACATCCATCAAATGGGATACACAATCATCATTTGTGTGTACCACATACTACTGCCTCACGAACCGATATCATTCTTTATTTCATTAACCACTTTTCATGGTTGGAATAATGATATATTTATAGTTTATATATTAAATATATTATATTTATTATGTATTTATGATTATTTAATTTTTATATAAAATATACCTTCATGATTTCTATATTGTGGGAATACGATAACATCGTTTGTGGAAGTGTGGACTACCGCCTCCTCAAAGCGATGTGACTCATTCATGCTATACATGAAATGTATAAATAATGGTTTTAAAAAAACATGTGACATATATAAAATAAATATTATGATATAATATATATATATATCATTTACTTTTCATTCTTTTAAATACGACAAGGAAATGGAAGTAGTGTTCATGCGTATGTACGACCTACCGTCTCCATAAACCGTGCATTTCAGTTCCTATCTTCAAATATTATGGGTTATTATAAATACATATATAATGAATATATATGATAATTAAATCATTGTTTAAATCCTTTATATTATGAAATCATGATCTATATAATAAGAACAAATATAACAAGTCAAACATACTCGAAAAACTAGGCAATTAACACCAGAAATAGTGAAAATAATGAAAGATTGTTAACAAATGGGTAATAAGATATTATAATAAGATAATATATGATATTATAAATATTATTATGGTTCTGGTATAAGTTATTAACATGTTTAAAACCCTTATAAATGAGGTTAAAGGGTTTTCACCCACAAAGTAAATGCAAGGTAAGGGATTTTAATCTCACTTTTTACATATGTGAGATAAATGTCATATTCACCACTTACTTATTTTTTGTGGTGTATATACTACACATTTTGATATATTATATCATAAATTATTTTATATTAATGGTATATAAAGTTTTAATTTTAATTATTTCTTCTAATGGTATTGGAATTAGAAGTTACCAAGTGGTAAATAATTTCATAACCCGATTCATTTTAATTCGGATAGATTACTTACTCATTATCATTAATATTATAATATTATGTGTTTAATTAATTTTTATTATCTATTGTTTTATTTACAATTTTTATATGGATTTTAATTTTATACACATAATCTATTTATTGATTTATTCTCACATCAATGTTATGGTCTTTTTAAGGGTTTATTTCACAATCTCATTCTAATCGAGATTGTTTAATCTTGAAATTCCATTAAAGGAATTTATATGATAATTGTTCAATAAACCATTTAATTATTTCTCCTATGATTATTCATGATCTTTTCAAGTAATAATACCACTTTCCCACTCTTCGGTACTCAAAATTCTTTAGAAAATGTTTTTAAGAAAACCCGAATTCATTTCTCTCTTTAGTCAGAGAACCTATTTTCTTCTAAAAAACCTGTTTTATAAAAAGGTTTTAAAAAATGTTTTAACCTTTCCAAAATGATTTATTAAATACATTTTTACCCTTTTTTTCTATTAAATTTTTTTTCAAAGGAATCTTCTTGTCTCTTTCCAAGCAAGTCATTTTTCTAACATTTTGCTGTGAAAAAGAATGTTCTTTTTACCTTGCACGACATGTATGAATTTACCCACCATAATTTATTTGAAGATTAATTTTAAAGTTTAAAAGGTTAATTTTTAAATAAAATGTTTTCAAAAGTGATTTTAAAAGAAATTAATTTTCAATTTTTTTTCAAAATAAAAAGATATTTTTCTCAATAATGTTTTTAAAAGATATATTTATAGAATTTTTATTCATCAATGACAAAAAATCGTTTATTTTTACATTACTTAGGATATGTTGTATTGATACCATCCTTATTATTCCTTTGTATGGTTTATGATTTATTTTATCATGGATAATATTGAAATTAACTACCTTGATTCTTTTTAGTCCCCTTGAAATATTCAATTTCCTATGATCATTGAACATTGAATTTACCTTAATTATCCATATCATCTATCATGGATATTTTGATTTATTAAACCATATAACATTTATATATATGGTAATTACTTTGATAGCTATTTGATTTTCTGAGGAAATATTGAGAAATCCATATTCTTTATTCAATAAATATATTTGATAAGGCATATTGTTTATTAATTAAATTGATCACTCGATACGAGGAATGATTTAGATAGACAATGATGGGTGGGGCCAAAACTTTATATAGACCCTCGATGCATAAATAGGTTCTCATGATATGAACCAATTGTGAAAATTAAATGGGTTTCTACCTATAGTTTTAAATCATCTTGTGAAAGGTCTTGACAGTATAAGTTTTTATGTGCCTCAAACATGATGTCCAATAATTAAGGATTTCCTTCATCTTGATTCAATATTTTTTATCCATGATATTTTCACTATGAAAAAATATATGGATGAATTTCATTCATAGTTTATTGATTTAAATGACATGTTTTTTTCAGTTATTTACCTTCCATATTATTTACTAACTTCCTTATCAGTTATTTATTACATGGAATGTATTTTTAGTTATTTACCTTGCCATATAAATTATTCTCATTGATTCATTATTTCTCCCATTGTACTAACCCTTATTGAGCATTTGTGATCACCCTTATTTTTCTTCCTTTCCCCAAGATTCCCTGAAGTGTGATATGAAATTTATGCAAGGATATTCTAGATGAAATAAAGTTATCCTCGAAAAAAATTATGTTGTAATTTGTTTATTCATTTGTAAAATAAGACTTGTGTATATATCTAGTTTAAAAATAATACTAAACTATTTGGTCCTTTGGGATGTTATTTACTTGTATCTTATTCCAACGCAATGGTAGTAAATATCAACTCTGAGATTTCTGGGGTTGGTTCAATACAAACATCTCTTTGGTGTTCCAAACTAATCACTTCCATCAGTCAAACATTATTTAAGGAAGCATCACACCCATAACAGTTTGTGTTGTATCTCTGATACATAAATGAAGGCCTCCATTGTGTTGTAAATGAAAATATGATTAGGATATGCTATTTTTGGACTAAAACACAAGTTCCATAGAAGTATATTCACAAATTGAAAGTCCCATAAAAATTATAGGGAATTTACATGGGTTACATGACATGTGACCTCACCTAGACACTTGAGTGTGTCCTCATATACAAAAAGTTTGACTTGACATATTGAAGTACATGGAATTTACATGGGTTACACGATGTTTCATGGAAACCCAAGGTATGACTATGTCCTCTCAGACCATTCCCATGTAGTCCGACCCATGTCCATGTACACTCAAACTCTGGACATGTATTACTTCACAGCCATGTCCCATTAAATGGGGCATCTACCCATGACCTCAGCCACATGGCCATGTCTCGCTATAGATGTGTATTCTGAGTACATAGTGTATATTACCAAAAACTACTTCTTCCCCAATGGGAATAACACACGATGTGTGCTCTTCAACTACACACCATGTGATCAAGATTCCCAAATGGGAAATCCATACAAACCCCCCAAACCCTAGTATTCCTTGATTAAGGATAGATCAACCCTTAAGTGGTCTTTAATAGTCAAAAAAGGGATTTAAAAACTTTAAACAACACATCTATAGGGATCGAGGATAAAAACTCAAAATCTACCTATATCATGGAGAAAACATTAAAGATTTAGGTCCAAATAAACACCCGAAATCCACTGCACCTCGATCCAATCTCGATCAACATCAAGGATGAAGTTATGTGGCACCTCTTCTCCCCTTACTGTTTCTTAATATGTGGGATATGTGAGAAAGCCATACCTTCTTCCTACTATGTGTAGGAATCCACATAGGAGGGATAAGAGTATTCTACCCATTTTAATTATTAAAATAAACATTTAATTAATTATCACATATTCTAATGATTGCATTCCACCAAACATGTGACACTGACCAAATTTATGTCATGACTAGGGTAAAACTCACATCTTGAAAATAACTATGGTCTCAAATTTCCCACCCGAGGTCTCAAATAATGGGAAAATATTATTCTGAAAATATACATGCGCATGCTTTAATATATATATTAATATTTTAATATAATAGTTCCAGGGTCCTGCGACACCCAAAAACAATGCCAAATCTGATAAAAAATCTAGATATATATATATAGAAATATTAAAAGGAATAAACCAGTGAAATATAAGTCATTACATTATCCTCTCTAAGAATTTTCTACCTAAAAATCCCAAACTACATTAAAAGTTGAGGGTGATAAGTCCATATCTACCTCTCACACTCTCAGGTGCTCCCCTACACACTCCCATACTACCAAATCACTCAAACCAAAGAGATAGACCATCCACATAGGATCCTATTTTCTAATCCTTGATCGCCACTAGGTACTCTGAAAAGGTGCATCCATCCTCAATTTCCATCTCACTCCAGTTGATAACATGAAAAGAGTCATGAATGTATCTCTTGAGTTTTGATCCATGAAAGACTTCATGCACTCGATCTAACTATGGGGGTAATAAAAAGTGGTAAGAAAACTTACCAACCCTCCAAAGGGTCTAAAATGATATGATGAACCTCAGGGATAACTTTCTTCATCTTCCAAATCTCCACAATCCTCATCATGGGGAAACTCTTAGGAAAAAATGGACTCCATGCTAAAACTAAAAAGTTCTATGATGTCAATATACACAATATTTATATCATCTATGATATTTTCTCATATGCTCGAAAATAACCTGAGCGTTCTCTATCATTTCCTACACCATATTTATCCTAACAAGATACATCTCACCAATAACAACCTAACACAAGGGTGAACTGCAAGGTATCCCATATAGGGACTTGAAAGGTACCCTATCGATAGTATAGTGATAGTTATTATTATCAGAATACTCTACCAAGGGAAAGTGATCCTTCTATATTCGGACAAAGTCTAACATACAAGATCTCAACATATCCTCTAACACCTGGATAATCTTCTTGGTTTTACTATCCTTCTAGGTGTGAAATTCCATACTCATCCATAAATGGGTCCCAAAATCCCTTTTTAAGCCCCTATAAAGCTATGACATAAACTAATCATCATAGTAAAATAATATTGTCACGGGTACTGCATGAATATAGATGATCTCCCACATGTAAAACTACCCCAAACTCTTAACCAAAATCTTCCCTTATATAGAAATGAAGTGCAGAAACTTGGTAAGTCAGTTAACAATCACCCAGATTGTGTCATGGGATTTCACTATCCATGAAATCACCATTAAAAAAATCCATCAATATGTCATCACACTTCCATTCTAGGATCTAAAGAGGTTTGGTATAACCTATTGTAATATGATGTTTGGTCATTACCTACTGACATGTTAGACAATGAGAAACAAACCCAAAAATTCTCCACCTCATGCCAGACCACCAAATCCACCTCTAAAGGACCTTGTATATATTTTCTACATAGGGATATAAAACCAAGGGAGAAGTATTAAAATCCATCAACAACTCCTTATGCAATATGATTAAAACCACGATCTATCCTCAGAAAAGGTTGATGTGCTCCATCCCTTCAAAAAACATTCTTGTCACATAGAACGTCACATTCGATGTATCCCAACTAAGATTCTAATGCATTCTAAGGAAGTAGTGGAGTCACCACCATCAACTGATGAAAAAAATGCACCCCTATCCCCCACTTGGGTTAGCTGTAATAAAGAAAATTGCTTATAATTTTCCTCTAATAAGAAGGAATGCGACTTCCTTCTAAGGGAATCTTCCACCATGTTTTCCATCCTAGGAGTACATAAGATATAGAAATCATAGCCTTGAAGGAACACTAACCAATGCCTCTATCTTAGGTTAATATCTCTCTAAGTGAATATGTACATGATAATCTAATGGTCTGAGTAAAAAACAAAATGCTCACCGAGAAGATAGTGCCTCTACATCTTTAATGTGAAGACTAACACAAGAAACTATAGCTCCTGATTCATGTAGTTTTTCTCATGGGGTCTCATGTTACTTGATCTATAAGTGATCATTGTCTGCCTCTACATCAAGACACAACCAATACCATCTCCATAGGAATCAAAAAACACTACAAAATCAATGCTCTTCTCTAGTAGTCTTAAAATAGAAGCACTGATAAACCTTAAAATCAACTCCTAAAAAGGCTCTATGACACTACTAATTCTAGATAAATGACTTCCCTTTCTACATTAGGGTGGTCAAAGGGGATTCTATCTTGTAAAATCATTCCACAAAGCTCCTGTAGTACCCCATTAGACCAAATAAACTCCACACCTCTATCATATTATTGGGTTTTTTCTAAGAAAGAACTTAATTGATCATCATAAAGTCTAAAAATTACCCATGATCATATAAGACATACCCCATAAAGTGAACCCCATAGATCAAAAATTGACACTTCAAGAGATCAACATAAATATGGTGCTCCTAAAGTAAGTATAGGACCATCCTTAAATGCTTTTTATGATCCTAATTTTTCATTGAGTATATGAGAATTTCATAAATTCAGACAACATAAAAATATTCCAAGTACTACTATAAGATCTAGTTTATAAGATTGATGAACACAATAGGGGAGTTAGTCATGAAAAAAGGAATCACTAGGAACTCATATTGTCTGTAGAGGCATCAAAAATCCATCTACAGAATATCATCCTTGAGAACCCACAACTGGTGGTAATCATACCTAAGATTTATTTTTGAGAAGCATCTCACACCTCACGACTAGTTAAAGAGGAATTAAATCATAGGAAAAGAGTACTTGTTCTTTATCATTACCTGATTCAAGTGATAATAATAAATACAAAGGATCAAGACCCCATCCTCTTTTTTCACTAAAAATATTGAAACAACTCTGAGGGACACATTGGTTTTGAAAATAATTTTTTATAAAAGGTCCTACAACTATACCCTCAGCTCCTAAAACTTGGTAGGGTCCATCCGATATACTGTAAAAGATATTAGTGTGGTCTTAGGGTGAAATTATATTCATAAGTTTATCTCACACCATGTTGGTACTCTTGGAACATATTTAGGGAAGAAATCCATATAATCCTCCACTATGGTTTGAATCCAGATGCCTGAAGAGATTAATAAACCAATAGATAAGCTCTCCAACTGATGTATGATGGGTTTTAGTTTTCTTCTCATGAGGACCACTCACTTAGCAATAATATCTCTCTCACCCACAAAGGAGAATCTCATCCCATCCATCCAAAGGAATCCAAATTTCCTAGAATGATAGCCTATATGGGAATAAACTATGGAAAACTAGTCCATAAACAAGATGAAATAATAAGGTTTCATCGTGATGAACAATAGGTTTCACAAGAAACACTCTCAACTGATCTCCAATTTTCACTGCTGGAAGATGTGTGATATAGTAGAATATCTCCCAGTAGGTACCTATAGCCATAGATAATGTGATAAATTTTCAATACAAAGCTCTAGATCTTGATTGAGGGATATAAAGATAAAGGAATGACTCAAACCTACATCTATAATTACTGAATAAAGAGTATAAAATACATAGATCATACCTCAAATAATCTCTTGAGTAGTATAGACATAACCTTACATAGCCTAAAATTGCTCATGGCCTCGACCACCCGCTCTTAGAGCCTAGCATGGGCCACCTAGTGGTGGCCATGGGAGTAGATCATAACATCCTCCTCCACCAGTATCTCCTTCCTTTGCAACTCCAACCTCTCCTCTATTAGCACTACCTCCTTATGGGCCTCCCAGACCATACCTATGAGATCCCTGTTCATGATACTGCCTCTACCATGATGGTCCTTCCACTGCTTTCCTACCCTCCTTAGGTTGTATGGTTAGAAAATTGTGAGCCATGTGACCTCACATATCTCAATAATAGAATAAACCCTCTCTAGGATGAATGGATCCTCTGTGTGAACCCTATACTGTGGATCCACACATTTGAGTCTAGGAATGAGTATGCCTCCAACATTGAGACCTTGATGATTGATGCCTAATTGATGCTATAGATGACTCAGACTCATGATGATAACTACCCAATCCATCCCCCCCGATGTCCCTCTACTAGGATGATCTTTATAACCAAAGTTGGATCTAGTACTCCATCATAAATTGGTAAGCATAAGAAGACCACAATACCATAGATGTATCTATGAAGACCCTTCTTAAACTTCTATATTTGGAAGTATCCATCCTTCACCATATCGAGGGAGTAATGTGAGACATCAATGAATCTCATGGCGTACTCTGTAAATGAAATATCAACCTATTGTTGCTTGAGATTCTCTTGAATATAAATAGAGAATCAGCATAAGGGGAAATACTCATCACAAAACTACTATTAGAAGTCTAACCATGAGAGTGTTTCATCATCATGGGTTTTTGTGATCAAACTCCAACAAAAACCTATTTATCTATACAGAATACTGACTCTAAGTGAAACCATTTAATTATCCAGGGTCTGAAAAATCCTAAAAACTCAAACCGCCACCTTGAGACAATCCTCCTCTACATAGGGATCTATGTTTCCATGAAACCTCAATGATATCTATCTATAGAACATTCACAATACACTAAGGCTAAATGAATCATTTTCACACCATTTAAGATCTATCAGATTCAAAATAGGTAGTTGATCATCCTCTCAAACCACTAGATGTGGATCCACACACTAATCAATAGGTGGAGACACAACTCTATGAATACCTAGAGGAAACACCTCATGAGTGAGTCCTTTAACCGAGGTCTCATCGCTTATCTTATCATCTTCATGATCTTATAGTGGAATTATAGCTAGATTTTATGTAACACCCAAGGTAAATAAATAATATGACATTTTCATATTTATCCATATTTGTGAATAAAATATTAATATTACTTTAAAGGGGACGCTATGCTTGTTGGTGTACCCAATATGCAACAACGAGTTTCTTGGGAATCTTACGTTGCACTCTAATAATAAAATAATATTATTTTAAATGTTAGTTAATGCCTAGCCATTATAATGGCGAGAATGAATGGAACTAACTATAAAATGATTATATATGTTTGTCAAATATTTTTACTTTTATCCAATAAATGTTAGAGGCTTAAAATGTGAATGAATCCAATTTTAAGCGTAAACAATCTAATATTCTTTAAAAGGTCGATTAACCACCTTTTGATGGAGAACCAATTTTAAATCCAATTCTTGACAATATTATGTGTTATAAAATTCTTCTTTAGAATCGGGACATCAAAATTTACTTTGTGTAAATTTTTGGTATTTTTCCGATAAAGTTCATTTTTTAATGAATAGTGAAAAATGTTGTATTTTAATTCAAAACCTCTTTTTAATATAATTTATTTATATGATTAGATTATATTTTTAATTGGTTTTAAAGTCCAATTATAATATATTTTTACCATTTAATCCAATAGTGGTCATTGGAATTAATTTCACTTTGAAATTGGACTTAAACTAGTGTCAATCTTTTAATAGATATTGTGTCTTAAAAACACGCTATTTGTTTTGACAGCGGGAATTAATTATTAAATTAATTAATGAAACTTATATGTTTTTAATTTTGTAAAATAGACATTATTTTTGAATTCAGAATATCAAATATAGCTTAGGGTGAATTTTTGGTATTTTTCTGAAAAACTTCAATTTTTGATGAATAGTGAAACCACTAAGTGGTAGTTAAAAAAACTGATTTTTCGTTTAAATGAAACTTTACCACTTCTGTGATTTGATTTTAAAAAATCCTACATACATGTTTGTCATTAGGAAGTAAAATTTGGTTCAATGAGATTAAAATAATTTTTTGGTGAATAGTAACTTTTAAGTTTTAATCGCGATTAGAGGTAATTAGTGTAGTTTAAGGTAAAAATAATGTTTTAATAATATGAAATGACCATGACACATGTCCTAACCTTATTGGATGAGTCATGGACGACCAAGAAAATCCATGGGTCAACTTGAGGACCCCATGGGGCCACTTTGGTAGGAAAATGACATTAATAACTTTTTATTTAGAGTTAAAATTAAAATGTCACAAACATGTGTTGTTTTACTAAATTTTTTTTTACATGGGGTTATACAAGTTATATTTTTTACTATAAATATTCATTAGAAAGATAAAAAGATTTCATACATCATGATATTTTTTTTATAAATTTTAGACACTAAATAAATTAAATTATTTATGACACCATGAAGATGGAGCGATTACCTCATTATTTAACGATTTAAATAAAATGAAAAGATAATGTAATATATAAGACCTACACTTATCACAAACCTATTGTATGGGTGGATTTAAAAACCTTATCACCTTATCCTAGAAATATATCCTTTTGGGACCTTTAAAATCCGAAAAGCATTATATAATAACGTAATATTTTATAACTTTCCAAGAGTTCCCCTCCTCTCCTATTATAAAAGGCCCCCACCTCTACCACCTTACACACACCTCTCAGGCCTTTGGCTCGGCCAACCCCTACCCATTTCATCTCTCCACACCCCTCTCTTCATCATTGAAGCCTCACCTTTGGGCAGAATCCTTTCCAAGGAAGCCTTTGAGCTCAAATCAAAAAGGGTTACCCGATTTAAAGGAGATTAAAGAACGATCGAGTCATGTCAGACACGAGGTAAGGGATCCTACCTCTCTCTTTCTTTTTAAGTACACTCTTTTATGTAATTCCTTTTAAGCTCATCTTTATTTTTATTGGAATGTTATTTTATAATACTTTTACTGTAATTTTTATGTTCATATGATGAGAGACCATATTTTCTCTCATCAATCCATTTTGGAAGTTTTGAGTGGCGCCGTTAGGCTGCCGAATTTTCGTAAGAGATCCAACCTCTCTCTTTATTTTTAAGTACTCTCCTTTATGTCACTTATTTTAATCTCCTCTTTGTTTTGTTGGGGGATTTTATTTTATATTCATCTTGCTGTAAATTTTATTTAAATATGATGAGAGACCCTATTTGATCTCATCAATCCATTTTTGGAAGTTTTAAGTGGCGCCGTTAGGCTGCCGAGTTTTCATAAGGTATTTTTCATCTCACTTTTATTCCCGTGATATTTATGCTACATTTTCCACCATTTCCTTTGAGTTGGGTATGTACTACCCATTATTATACTCTTTGTGTAATATAATTTCATTTATGGGTATTTCATATTCATTGTATGACCCTTATTCAATGGGGTGTACGTTTCGAAAGTTACCCAAGTCGGTAAGGGAACCTTTCACCCTCCTCTTTTTAAAAGACTTCTTTTGTTATGTATTTTAATTCACATACTATTATGTTGGGATTTGTTATTATATATCCTTATTGATGTAAATTTTATGTCCAAGTGATGAGATGCCCTTTTTATCTCTAATCGACTCATTTTCTGAATTTTGAAGTGACGCCGTTAGGCTGTCGAATTTTTGCAAGGGAACTTCTTAACCCAATTTTGATTCTTTGGGATAAAATTTTACTCCTTGAATATGTCATTCTATGAATATGTGTGAATAACCTCTGATTGTTTTACACTTAATATCCACTTATATTTGGTGTATTCTTTTATCACACAGAATTATGTAATTGATTTATCCTTAATCCAAGGATACCGTCTTTGTATGGGACTTCATCTCAATCTCCATTCATTGAGGAATATTTTTTTTATACACAACTTTATTTTATACGGTGTATAAATCCCTTTTACTTTTATGTTTATCCAAAAGGAATATTCTTTATACGAAGCATTTTACTAAACGACAAAATGGGATTTTTTTTTCGTACGTATGCGGCGAAAAAGACTTCTCCACCGCCGTGACCATTATTTGAGTTTCGACTTCCTCTACAAGCCATACCTTTTTTAAAATAAAAAAATAAATACCATGTTTTACTTTTCTTTTATTTTGGTATTGAAAATGGTTTTCATAATGTTTTTATATCAATGTGTTGTATTGATATCTTCTGATTGAAAAGTGGAAATGTTATGTTTCCTTTATGCATGTTTTATGTTATACGATTATGTTATGGTTCTTAGGAATTATTATAAAGATGGGTGGTTCCGTGATAAACTAAGGGTGGGTGAGCCCGTTATAGCTCTCCAATGCATTGGGTAACGTGAAGGGGTTAAACATTAAGGTTTCTCCGAAGAGATTTAGGGAATATACTGTGATGGGTATTCCAAACGTAACCAAGAGGGTTACTCCCTATGTAAGAAAGTTATGAATGCCTCAAGTTACCTTTATTCCTTATGATTTCTATGTTTTATTCATGATTTGATGAGGTATGTTAAAGTGATTATGTTTTATGAGTAAAGTATGATTTCATTGATTCTTATGTATACATGTACTCATGTTTCCTTTCCATATTTTTATATCCCTTACTGAGCTTTTTATGCTCATCCCAAGTTTTTGAAATGTTTTACACAGGACTTAAAGATGAATAGGGTCAAGGATGGGATCAAGGAAAGACATGCTATCTAAAACACGGAACTAGACATGTTTCTTTTAAGATTTTTTATTTATTTGTGGAAACTTAGTAGAAGTGTCTACTTTGTAATCTTGTGAGATGTAATAGTTATGTCCTAATTCTCTAAAACTCTAAACCTGAAAAGATCCTCAATGTGAATTATTCATTTAATACAATATTAAGTAAGGTTTAAGGCCGAGGCCTTATAGTTGGTATCAGAGGTCGGTTTTGATAACTTTAGAGGTTAGGGTATTCTCTAAGCATAAGTGACATTACCATAATGGATAAGATTTTAGAAAGAGTCATAGTTTTTAGATAAAGTGAATGAGTAAGTATATATTAGTGTTTATCTTCCTCATTAGTACATGATAATTTTGTTGATATACTCACACTGACATTTCTAGTTTTAGTAAATGGATGGATCTAGCAGGCACCAAAGTGACAATGAGTTTGAAAGAAACTGTGGTGGTTCTCTGATTAAGAGATCAGATGAAATGGGGGATTCAATGAGGAAACTCATGGTTGCTCTAAACCAACTATCAAGGAGTCATGATCAACCACTTAAACCTTGGTAAGTTCTTTAATGTATCATGTACGAGATGACCAATCGATGTTGAAGTTCAGGTAATGATTATAAAGGTAACCATTAGGGTTTATATGATCCTTAATTTTGAAGTAATTATAGGTTACTATATGTTATGATGGAATATGAACGACTTGGGATAAACTTGAGGTTAAAATATGTTAGGGTTATTTTTGGAGTTTTATGAAAAGGACAACACGCAGACCGTGTGACAACCCGTCGCGTCGGACAAAGCTGCAGAAATCGAACCCACAACCAAAGTGCGACTGATATTTATCACCTACCACTGGACTACGTGAAGTCCCTGGTTAGTATGAATTTTTCTTTTTAGTTAGATGATTTTATGAATTAAGAGTAAGTTTATTTTGGGTTATCTAAGGAAATTATTAACCTATCATGGAGGATATGTGATTAGGTTAATTACTTTTCAATGTGAGACTTTAAGAGCAACTGATGTTATTTGGAGATAATTGATAATTTTTACCTTGGAAGACAATATGATTAAATCCTTCAAATATTTGGGTTTCAATCTAAGTTTGGTTTACTTTGAAGAATTTTATGGAAAAATTGTTTATTGAATGGTCTTCATTGAACTTTGGGTTTTGTTGGAAAATATTTGGAGATTAAGAATAGATTTTCTTTTTATAAAGGATTATCCTTTTGTGGATTATCTGATCTTGTACTAACCTTTTTGGTTTTGTTTTTGGTTAAAGTATAAATTCATGGGAATTATATAGTTCTCTTTTGTGGATTAGGTGATTCTCTAGAAGTTGATTATAGCTCTCTTAATGTAAACAAGTCTTCCTAAATACTCATCATTTGGGGAAAGTATGAAATCTAGTAAAAGTTGAAAGTCAACATGACAAGTAAGTATGTTTCCTTAAGATCAAAAATAAATTCCTCAATGAAAAGTAACTTAAAACAAAAATTTTTTCTATTAACTTTTCCTATCGGGGAATCAAATACCGTTTAACCCACCACAAGTTTGTGATTTTCTTGTGGTTAAATTTCTCCTAAACATGTTTTCTATCTCTCTCCCTCAGAACATGACCCTTTGATTTTCCCCCCATTTCCATGTTTTCTACATGTAATTCTAGTATGGGTTAACTTGGGTGACCTTTGTACTTCTCTTTCTTTATTTTAAAGTGATAGTTTTACTGACTCTTGTTCCGATGTGGGATTTTCAATGAAGTTTCCAAGACCGATTTTAAAATTGTGAGGACGCAATTCCCAAAATGGGGGAAGGATGTAACACCCCAGGTAAATAAAGAATATGACATTTTCATATTTATCCATATTTGTGAATAAAATATTAATATTACTTTAAAGGGGACACTATGCTTGATGGTGTACCCAATACGCAACAACGAGTTTCTTGGGAATCTTACGTTGCACTCTAATAATAAAATAATATTATTTTAAATGGTAGTTAACACCTAGCCGTTGTAATGGTGGGAATGAATGGAACTAACTACAAAATGATTATATATGTTTGTCAAATATTTTTACTTTTATCCAATAAATGTTAGAGGCTTAAAATGTGAATGAATCCAATTTTAAGCGTAAACAATCTAATATTCTTTAAAAGGTCGATTAACCGCCTTTTGATTGATAAACTCTTTTAAATCCACCTTTTGAAAATAATATGTGTTATAAAATTCTTCTTTAGAATCGGGACATCAAAATTTACTTTGTGTAAATTTTTGGTATTTTTCCGATAAAGTTCATTTTTTAATGAATAGTGAAAAATGTTGTATTTTAATTCAAAACCTCTTTTTAATCTAATTTAATTATATGATTAGATTATATTTTGAATTGGTTTTAAAGTCCAATTATAATATATTTTTACCATTTAATCTAATAGTGGTCATTGGAATTAATTTCACTTTGAAATTGGACTTAAACTAGTGTCAATCTTTTAATAGATATTGTTTCTTAACAACATGCTATTTGTTTTGACAACGGGAATTAATTATTAAATTAATTAATGCAAATTATATGTTTTGAATTTTGTAAAATAGACTTCATTTTTGAATTCAGAATATCAAATATAGCTTAGGGTGAATTTTTGGTATTTTTCTGAAAAACTTCAATTTTTGATGAATAGTGAAACCACTAAGTGGTAGTTAAAAAAACTGATTTTTCGTTTAAATGAAACTTTACCACTTCTGTGATTTAATTTTCAAAAATACTACATACATTTTTTTCATTAGGAAGTAAAATGTGGTTCAATGAGATTAAAATAATTTTTTTTATGAATAGTAACTTTTAAGTTTTAATCACGGTTAGAGGTAATTAGTGTAGTTTAAGGTAAAAATAATGTTTTAATAATATGAAATGACCATGACACATGTCCTAACCTTATTGGATGAGTCATGGACGACCAAGAAAATCCATGGGTCAACTTGGGGACCCCATGGAACCACTTTGGTAGGAAAATGTCATCAATACCTTTTTATTTAAAGTTAAAATTAAAATGTCACAAACATGTGTTGTTTTACTAAAACAATTTTTACATGGGGTTATACAAGTCATATTTTTGACTATAAATATTAATTATAAAGATAAAAATATTTCATACATCATGATATTTTTTTTATAATTTTTAGACACTAAATAAATTAAATTATTTATGACAATATGATGATGGAGCGATTACCTCATTATTTAACGATTTAAATAAAATGAAAAGATAATGTAATATCTAAGACCTACACTTGTCAAAAACCTATTGGATGGGTGGATTTAGAAACCTTATCACCTTATCCTAGAAATATATCCTTTTGGGACCTTTAAAATCCGAAAAGAATTATATAATAAAGTAATATTTTATAACTTTCCAAGAGTGCCCCTCCTCTCCTCTTATAAAAGGCCCCACCTCTACCACCTTACACACACATCTCAGGCCTTTGGCCCGGCCAACCCCTGCCCATTTCATCTCTCCACATCCCTCTCTTCATCATTGAAGCCTCACCTTTTGGAAGAATCCTTTCCAAAGAAGCCTTTGAGCTCAAATCAAAAAGAGTTACCCGATTTAAAGGAGATTAAAGAACGATCGAGTCATGTCGGACACGAGGTAAGGGATCCTACCTCTCTCTTTCTTTTTAAGTACACTCTTTTATGTCATTCATTTTAAGATAATATTTATTATGATTGGAATGTTCTTTTATATTACTCTTACTGTACTTTTTATTTTCATATGATGAGAGACCCTATTTTCTCTCATCAATCCATTTTGGAAGTTTTGAGTGGCGCCGTTAGGCTGTCGAATTTTCATAAGAGATCCAACCTCTCTCTTTATTTTTAAGTACTCTCCTTTATGTCACTTCTTTTAAGCTCCTATTTGTTTTGTTGGGGGATTTAATTTTATATCCCTCTTTCTTTAAATGTTATTTAAATATGATGAGAGACCCTATTTGATCTTATCAATCCATTTTTGGAAGTTTTAAGTGGCGCCGTTAGGCTGCCGAGTTTTTGTAAGGGATTTTTCATCTCACTTTTATTCCCGTGAGATTTATGATACATTTGCCACAATTTCCTTTGAGTTGTGTATGTACTGCCCATTATTATACTCTTTGTGTAATATAATTTCATTTATGGGTATTTACATATTCATTGTATGACCCTTCTTCAATGGGGTGTACGTTTTGAAAGTTACCCAACTCGGTAAGGGAACCTTTCACCCTCCTCTTTTTAAAAGACTTCTTTTGTTATGTCTTTTAATTCACATAATATTATGTTGGGATTTTTTCTTCTATATCCTTATTGATGTAAAATTTATGTCCAAGTGATGAGATACCCTTTTTATCTCTCATCGACTCATTTTCTAAATTTTGAAGTGACGCCGTTAGGCTGTCAAATTTTTGCAAGGGAACTTCTTAACCCAATTTTGATTCTTTGGGATAAACTTGTACTCCTTGAATATGTCATTCTATGAATATGCGTGAATAACCTCTGATTGTTTTACACTTAATATACACTTATATTTGGTTTATTCGTTTGTCACACAGAATTATGTAATTGATTTATCCTTAATCCAAGGATACCGTCTTTGTATGGGACTTCGTCTCAATCTCCATTAATTGAGGCATATTTTGTTTTATACACAACTTTATTTTATACGGTGTATAAACCCCTTTTAATTTTATGTTTATCCAAAAGGAATATTTTTTATACGAAGCATTTTACTAAACGACAAAATGGAGTGTTTTTGTCGTACGTATGCGGCGACAACGACTTCTCCACCGCCGTGACCATTATTTGAGTTTCGGCTTCCTCTACAAGCCATACCTTTTTTAAAATGAAAAAAATAAATACCATGTTTTACTTTTCTTTTATTTTGGTATTAAAAATGGTTTTCATAATGTTTTTATATCAATGTGTTGTATTGATATCTTGTGATTGAAAAGTGGAAATGTTATGTTTCCTTTATGCATTTTTTATGTTATACGATTATGTTATGGTTCTTGGGAATTATTATGAAGATGGTTGGTTCCGTGATAAACTAAGGGTGGGTGAGCCCGTTATATCTCTCCAATGCATTGGGTAACGTGAAGGGGTTAAACGTTAAGGTTTCTCTGAAGAGATTTAGGGAATATACTGTGATGGGTATTCCAAATGTAACCAAGAGGGTTACTCGCTACGTAAGAATGTTATGAATGCCTCAAGTTACCTTTATGCCTTATGATTTCTATGTTTTATTCATGATTTGATGAGGTATGTTAAAGTGATTATGTTTTATTAGTAAAGTATGATTTCATTTATTCTTATGTATACATGTACTCATGTTTCCTTTCCATATTTTTATATCCCATACTGAGCTTTTTATGATCATCCCAAGTTTTTGAAATATTTTACACAGGACTTAAAGATGAATAGGGTCAAGGATTGGATCAAGGAAAGGAATGCTATCTAAAACATGGAACTAGACATGTTTCTTTTAATATTTTTTATTTATTTATGGAAACTTAGTAGAAGTGTCTACTTTGTAATCTTGTGAGATGTAATAGTTATGTCCTAATTCTATAAAACTCTAAACCTGAAAAGATCCTCAATGTGAATTATTCATTTAATTCAATATTAAGCAAGGTTTAAGGCCGGGGTCTTATATTTTATCATGGAGGCATCCTAAATGTTACAATATGCACCATTAATAGATGAACATATCTGAGGATATGACTCAAGAAGGATATTAATTTCAAAAGAACTAATCCTATATGATGCATGTACCATAGGTAACCTGAAACTGAGGTCTCGGTATGTTAATTAAACTAGAAGGTAGTCAGATTCCTGGTGAATATATACATTGGATTCCACACTAAATCTGGGTTCCCTAGATCGAGAGTTGAAATAAAGACACTCTGACACTATTTCCTTATGTTCTTGAACCAAACTTCACACAGGTCTAACTCCACACCGGCTTAAGGAAAGACCTCATTTGATACCACTATGCCCCAACCCAACCCAGAGGGGTCTACCTGGCCATTGTTAAGCTGAGTGTGACAACCCCAATCCCACCTCCATTAGGATAGGGTATATAAAAAAGAATGAAGTTAGCAATAATGAATATGGGAGGCCTTAAACTAAGCACTTGAATTCACACACACACACACACACACCGATCCCCATGTAACAGTGTAGTGATATAAAAAAAGTATAAACATATAGAGTTTAACTATACATGCAAAAAACTTAGAAAAAAATTAGAGTAAAACAATGAAATATAGAGTTCAAATGGAAAAATACATGCCTAACCAGAAATGAGGTCCCAACATGACAACAACTAGGTAAAGGGGAAGGCTGAGGAGAGCCTGAATCACATTCTCGAAGGTTGACCACCAAAAATGGTCATCACCAAGAGAAGCTAAGCTCCACAGATACTAGGACCAACTATATCACCATTAATCTACCTATCATATGCACAAGAAACAACATGTGTAGGAAAATACCATGCATGGGTGAGTTTATACATACCTAGTAGGTGCCCCCAAAACCAAAAAGGAATAAATAAAAAATAAATATCCATATCAACCCCAAAATCATGGGTAAATAGAAACCAAATATATATACTCATAAATAAACCTAAGAAAGAGAAAAAATGGATATCCATATCTACAATCTTAATAAGAACGATGAGATTACCTTAAAATCTAAAGGTCTATCTCTGATTCCCAACACCAAACACAACCTCAATATAATTTTTCTGTAGGGGACCAATATTCGCTACTATAATCCATGGTCGAGGGAGAATTGATACCTGTCGAGCACCTACTCTTCACCATAGCTCAATAACGAGGGAGTACTACTCCGTAAATAAAGGACTCATGAAATATATAGTGTGGGGGAGTTTTGACTCTACCTGTGTAAAGAGTATGGGGGACCCACACCCTAGTGAAATAGGGGAGTACTAACCCCGACATCTCTCTGGTGATCCAACCCAATCACTTTTATCAACCAAGTATACTGAAGGAAGCATCACACTCTTAACACCCCATGTCGTATCTCTGATGACCAAACAAAGGCCACTATCATGTTCTACAAGGATAACTATTCACGAAAGGCTACTTACAGGCTAAAATACAAGTACCAAACAAGGATACAAATAAGGTAAAATTCCCATACAAAAGTACATGATGTGTACATAGGTCACAGAACATGATACCTCACTTAGAAAATAAGGTGTTCCCTCACCTACACATGGCTTGGCTTGTCATGTCTAATTACAAAGTGTGCACATGGGTTACAAAACATATCTTGGAAACCTGAGGTATTCCTGTGTACTCCTAGTCCTTTCCTATGTAGTCTAATCCATGACTATGTATATTTGAGGTCTGACCATATACTACTACACAACCATGTCCCCTTACATGGGGTATCAACCCATGTAATCGGCCACACAACCATGTCTCACTACACAGTGCGTACTTCAAGTACACAATGTATAGTCCCAAAAAATCCTTCCCCAAAAGTAAGAGCACACTATGTGTTCTATATAACTATACACATTTTTATTGTTATTCCTAAATGGGAAATCCCTATGAACCTCCCTAAACCCCCATTTCCCCCGATTAAGCACAGATCAACCCCCAGTAGGTCTTTAGTATTCATAAAAGGAATTTAAAACCTTTAAAAAAATCATCTACAAGGTATGGTGTTAAAAAATAAAAATCTTCCCAACTCATGAAGAGAATGATGAATCTTTAGGTCTAAAGTGATAGCCGGAATCTGCTGTGCGTTAATCTTATCTTGATCTTTGTCAAGGACAAAGTCCAATGACGCCTCTTCTCCCCTTACTCTTGGTTTGTCCGTCGCATAAGGAAAAACCCTATCCATTATTCCTACCATGTGTATGAATCCAAATGATAGGAAGACTATTATTATAACCCTTTTAATTAATTAAATATATATTTAATTAATTATCGCTTCCGCCAACTGTTACCTTCCATTGAATGTCTGGGTCTGACCAACTTTATATTGCGCCTAGGGTAAAACCCACACCCCAGAAACAACCATGGTCTTGGATTTTTCATTTGAGGTCTAAAATAATTGGAAGAACATTATTATAAAAAAATTCATGTGAATGATTTAAAATATATTATTATTTTTAGTATATTAGTTTTGGGGTCCTACAAAACCCAAACATAGTATTACACACCAACACATTTTATAAGGAATCTAAGGAAACTTTCCATGTTATTCCAATAATCTTACCCAATTCCAAGAAATCCAACAAGTCATTATTCCAAGACTTAAACATAACAATTAAACATACCAATCCAATATTCACCACTTTAGTTCGATTCATAATTCCATTTATGATTTATAAGTCCATAAGTAATATTGGTTCTTAAGGGTCATCCTAGGAAACTAGCATTCCAAATTAAACTATTCATTTCCATGGGTATCCCTAAACCGCCCCAATTCAACATGTTCCTATAAATCCAAGGGTGTTTTCAAGAAATATTTAAGACAAAAATAAATTTAATTTAAATATTAGGTCAAGAATCTGATGAGATGACATGACCACACAAACTATAATGAAACACCATGGAAATAATTTAAGTAAAAATCACTTAGACCACCTAACTTGACATCAGAGGGACCTAATCACCTGATATCAGCCTTTAGTTCAAGAAAAAATGATAAAAATTAAAAAATTATACAAAATTCTTGAAAATAGGTCATAATCAAAATAAACAACGCGAGGATAGTTGATAGTGAAATAATTAAGTAAAGGTAGGAACATGTCTCTTTAACTCATATCAAGCATTATAAATCATCTGAAGGTAATACAAACATACAAGAAACCTAGGACATCCATTTTGGAGAAGGATATGAGGAGGAGGGTTCCAACATTATTGAAAATAGCCAAAGACAACCCAAAAATAGGGTTAATAAGTACGGGGAAAATGGGTTAAATGACCCTTTTCCTCCATTTAAAAAAGGGATCTAGAACCCACCAAATGGTTGGTTCTAGTATCAACAACTAGATGGTGAGCCTCGATATACCAACATTCCTTTTTGAAGGCCAGAAGCTAGCCGATGGCCTCTGAACGGCTAGCCGGTAGCACTTCTTCCTCTTGTATGTATACCCATGACACCTTTAGAACTTCCCAAGTTCTATTAAGACTCCTTCAACTCCCTTAGACACTCATAAAGGGTATATACAAGGGGTTTTACAAAAAAATTAAATGATTCCATATTTCCATGGTAGCCAAGGCATTACTGCCAAGACCATCTTAGTGGACAAAGTCCCTTTCTGAATCAAGTTCACTCCTCGTTTCAGTCCTGTAACACAGAATCAAATTAACTTACCATTCCAGCCATGTCTATCTCATGAGATATAAATATTTACCCAATGCATTGGATGGAGATATAGTTCCCACCCATCTCATAATGAAATCATTATTTCATGTGCCACAAAATCATAAATCATACATCATAGCATAACCCATGTAATAAAATGAGATTCTTAAACATCATGCCATAATAACATAATCCATATATAAAAAAATGGTTATCATTTCATCATAAGAATAATCAAACCATGTAAATAATGGAGACACTATACTTGAAACATAAACATATTAAATAATGTCATTTTAGATGGAAAATATTTTTGATAAAACACTTGAAATGAAATCTTGAGGAAAATATCCTTTCTTCTTCAAAATCATTTTCTTTTCACAAAATGCCATGAAATTTTAAAAGAAAAGGGTTTTGTTGAAAATAATCATGAAATATTGTATAGGAAGTTTCATGAAAATGAAGCGTTATGAAACCGTAAAAATCCATTCATGCCATATAAGTTAAAAATAACATTCTCCTCGTACTTTTGTTGGAAAAGTCAAAAAGTTTCCCGTGTGGTAAAAAAGTAAGATTCCTTTCAAAACATGTGGTAAATTTAAAAAATGGGTAAAAGGGACTTTAAAAATTCATGAAAACATTTTTATAAAACATGGGCATGGATGATAACAATAACCCCAGTAAATACTTATGAATAACAATCTCGGATAAGAACGAGATTGGAATAGTTATCCCTTACCTTAGGTCTGATATGCTTCGTATGTATCCGAAACTCCTGTATAATAATTTAAATAATGTCATTGAATTATTAAAGAATAATATTCATTGATATGATATCATATATGGTTCACTTATGACTTTATATTACCCGTTCTTTTGTAAATTTCATGTTAAAGCAGCATTTTGGGTAAAATGTTTTATTTATCGTACGTGTTTGGACTTGTTGTTCTTGATATTATTACTACTTATATCATAATTTAATTACTTACAGAATGTAAATCATGATATATATATCATATATATTCAGTATATATATATAGATAGATAAATGAAATGAAATACACCGTTCATGGAGACGGTAGGCCGTACGTACGCATGAACGCTATTTTCTTTTCCTTATTGACTTGAATTGAAGTAAGTAGATGATATATATATATATATATGTATACACAAATACAGTAGCTTAATTATGTCATATATTTCATTATTATTCATTATATATACTTTATAATCATTATAGAATGGTTAATCATGGAAAATGAATCTCATCGCGTTTGTGGAGACGGTAGTCCGTACGTACGCACGAGTGATGATATCATTCCCATGATCGTGGAATTGTATTGAAGTGTATGTATAATATTATAGAATCAATATAGCTTTACAATAATTATATATAGTTATTTATTTACACCATTATACCTATCCAAGTAAGGTGGTGGTTGAAAACAGATTACACCATGACGTGGAGACGTTATTCCGTACGTATGCACGCGCGGTGATTTTGTTTTCCATAGGATGGATAGAAGGTGAAATAGAGTTGTTTAATATTTATAATAACATATCAGTATATAAGTAATAATTATGTTATTACTTTATAATGAGACAACTAAAGAAGAAGAAGTAGAAGAAGAAAGAAACTTGAGAAAATCGGAAGAAGAGATTACCTCTTCTTCGACGCACCTCCTTTAAGCTTCATCTTAAGGAAGTAGAGTTGGTCTTTTGAGAAGACCAGAACCTCCAGAATGTTTCTAGGGAAGTATAGAAGATAAATGGGCAGGGTTTAGACGATATTCAAGACTCAAAAGGGTGTGAAGAGAAGAGGGAAGGGGTTCCCTTTTTATAGGGGAGGAGAGGGGCACCTTAGGAAAACTTAAAATATTATTTTATTATAAAGTCATATTCAGTTTTTAGTAGCTCCAAATTGATTTATTTTGAATCTATGGGGGGTATGGGTCAAACATCTCTCAAAAAATAGGTTTTATACAAGTTTAGATTACTATTTTAACCTTATCTTTTATATTTAACTCTAAGTTAAATAATTTAACTTTTACAGTGTCTTCTTGTTTTCTTACACTATATGGTTAATAAACTTACTATAACAAGCCAAACGAACACAAAGTTGTTTATTATTAATATATATAACCTTATATAACTCATTTGGCCGAACCTTATATTTTTAGGAATAAAATAACAATTAATAATATAATATGTTTTTAAAAAACTATTTTATGTCAATTTTGACACTATTTGGTACTTGATTTTTGTGAAAATCATAATAGCATGATTAGTTCAAACAAAGTTACTTAAATCAATAATAACATGTCATATTAACCTATAAAATCAGTGGAATTTATTAAATATCTCAAATTACATTTATTTGGGTATTTATAACATCAATTATGTTAATATTTCATTAATAAGGTAATTACTGCATTATCATTGTGTCATAAATAAATTAAATTATTTAATGTCTAAAAATTATAAATAAACTACCATGATGTAGGAAATATTTTTATATTTCTAATGAATATTTATAGTTGAATTTATCTTATGTATAACCATATATTAAAAATGATTTAGTTATTAAACTTTGATTTTAACTATTTTAACCCTTCTTTAAATAAATTAATAATAAATGTACTAATCTAATCCAAGTGGGCCTAAATGGTCATATTTTATTCCTAAGGTTGTTTTTGGTCGAATTACACTTATCCAATAGAATTAGGACATGTGTTAGGGTAATAATAATATCATTTTTACCCTTAATTACCCTATTTACTTTTAACCGTGGTAAATAAAAGTAAAAAGTTACTATTCACCAAAAATTATTTTCATCTCATTGAACCACATTTTAGCCCTTGATATTAAATGTGTCTCTCGGATTTTCTAAATTCAATTTATAGAAGTGGTAAAATTTCATTTAAATGAAAAAGTCAGTTTTTTTACTACCACTAAGTGGTTTCACTATTCATCGAAAATTGAAGTTTTTCAGAAAAATACCAAAAATTCAGCCTAAGCATTATTTGATATTCCTAATTCCAAATTGATGTCTATTTTTCCAAATTCAAAACATAGAAGTGACATTAATTAATTTTAAAATTAATTCCCGTTATCAAAACAAATAGCGTGTTTTTAAGAAACAATAACTATCAAAAGATTGATATTTGTTTATATCCGATTTCAAAGTGAAATTAATTCCAATGACAAACATTGGATTAAATGGTAAAAATATATTCTAATTACACTTTAAAACCAATTAAAAAGATAATATAACCATATAAATTATTGCGATGAAAAAAGTTGTTTTTAATTAAAATATAGCGTGTTTTTACTATTCATTTAAATATGAAAGTTATCATAATAATATGAAAAATTTATCCAAAGTAAATTTTTATATCCTGATTCCAAAGAAGAATTTTATTTGTCAAATTGAACTTATAGACATTTCAAAAACAAGATTTAAAGTGGGTGCACCATCAAAAGGCGAGAAAACTGCAGTTTTTGAAAAATACATATTTTACACGAAAATTTTATTTTGTTCTCATACCATATTCTAGAAAATGTGTAAGATGAATAATAATGTTATAAAATTCAAAATGTAGTTAATACTATTCATAAAGTCTAGTCCATAATAATATTGTAACAATATATCGTTGTTTAGTGAAACCCAGTATTGCGTACAACACACGCTATCGAGGAAGGTCACAATTGCGTGTAATGCAAGCCAGGTCAGGGTTGCGTGTAGTAAAATCTCCCTTGGGTGTTGCATATAACATAATTCAAAACTTATTTCATTTATACATTAAACAAAATCTATACTTAATGTTGCGTAGAATAATATCTACAAAACGAACTTGAAATTGTGTGTAACACGAGCCAAGAATAGTGTTGCGTATACTGCAAGCTAATACGGTGTCGCGTATAACACAAGGAATCAACAAAATTAAAAGAATATTCTTCATAAAATATAGGGGTGTTACATTCTACCCCCCTTAAAATGAATTTCTCCCTCGAAATTCGTCGGGGTTATAAATGGTTTACTACTTGAAAGTTTCTTTAATAGAAACCCACATCGAAAAATGGAATACCAAAACTTAACTTTAAAAACTAAATTATGAAATGTAACGGTTATCCAAATTAACTAATCACTGGGTTTCCACATAGGAGAACATAGGTGAAAATATGGATATGGAAGAGAAATATAACCATCAAGTTTTGATTGAGAGTGGTAGAGAACATGGCTATGAAAAAGCCATCAATCACAAAGCCATAAATTTGTGATGAATTAAGGTACCATCCGATTCATCATATATAAGGGCAATAAGACAACATTTTTGGTTTTCAAGATCATTTCCCTAAAGTTGAAGAAATTGGAATTAGAATATATACATTCTTGATTTTGGTACAGTCTCACCGTTGGTCGTTCCTTGGACAATTTCCACTTCATCTCTTAAAGAAATGAAGTTGAATTTGTCATTTGTGAAGTGTTAATAAATCATGTGATAGAATGATGGTTCATTCCATCTATCTCAAACAAAAGGTTAGAAAAATTTATCAAATATACATAATTTCATCTATGGTGTGGTTAATCGTATATGATTCCAAAAATGGACTTATACTTCATCTATCATACCACTTAATAAAATAAAACTTGTTTCTAATAACGATGGAATTCCTGTAGGACAGTGGTAAGTGATAAAGTCCTGTCGCACTTCAGTTGTGGGTCCGATTCCCACAGCCTTGTCCGACGCGACGGGTTGTCGCCCATCCTGCAGGTTTTCCTTTTTCTAAAATTACATCATTATGACATTCCATCGATAATATCAAAAACAGTTCTAGCCTTAAAATAACTTATGTTCAACATAATCCATTTCAAATCTTTAGGCTTATCCAAAATACTTCTGTCCAAGCTTATAGTATAAAGAAAACAATTACTAGAAATGTCATTTACCGAGCATGTGGATACCATCATTTATCCCCGATATATCTTGTTGATCACATTCCAAACATGTGAATACCTTAATCATGTATTATCTTGAAAAATGAATACCCATTTAACCTTAGTGAAAACATGAATGCTGTCAAAAGTTAACTCTTTCCACATACCAAAATCCCAAAATTTCTATATACTCAAACCATGATATCACTTTGTCCTTATTTTAGTCATGATCTCATGATTACTATCATATTATTTTCTCCTTATCCCTTCATTATGCGCATTTCATCTGCTTTCCAAAAATATTTCAATCACTTTTTCATGGTTACCAGTACCATATAATTTTTGAAAACCAACACATAGATATTCCAAAATTCCACAATACCATAAATGAGATTCTATGATACTATTTTGAAATCCCATTACGTAAACACATAATCATTACACAACATCATTTTTATACTCAACATCACAAATAGTGATCGCATGAGATTTCCCTTTATCCTTTGCCTTAAGAGGTTGCTCACATTGATCATCATTAACCCATGGATTAGGGTATTTATTAGCATAATGCCCCATTTCCTTGCACTTGAATCATTGAAGTGTTGGTGGAGAGTTCTCTATAGTCTTTTCTTTATTCACATAATTAGTAACCTTTTTCCCATTACTTCGACAATCAACTGCTCGATGACCTTCTTTTCCACACTTAAAAAACATTTTATAGCACCTTTTAGGCAATCTCCACCATGCTTCTTTCCACACTTTGAGCATAAAGAAACATTCATCTACTTTTCACCATTGTTCTGAGATTTCTCCTTGAACTCCATCTTTAGTTTCTTGTCAAAACCATGAGATGGATATGTTACACCAACTTCCAGTTATACCTTGATAGCACAATGCACAATTTCTTCATAGCTACTGAAGTCTCTTATATCTAATTCCCTTTGAATACTTGGTTTTAAGCCACTAAAAAATCGATCAACTTTACTTTCAGGTTGGATGATAAAGCCAGATGCATACCTTGCAAGTCTTGTAAAATTCGCTTCGTATATACCAACAGATTCATCATCCTTCTGCTTAAGCTCAAGAAACTCCTTTTCCATCTTTGTTTGAAGAATATGAGGGAATTACTTACTGAAAAAAAAGTTCTTGAACTCATCCCATTCCATGGACTCAATTTCATCTCTTTGCCTTGTATTCTTGATAAGATTCCACCATTGATCAGCATCACCTTCCAAACGATATACTGCTAAGATGACTTTATCATGCTCAAAACATTATAGAACTGGAAATATCTTTTCAGTGGTACTGATCCATTGTTCATCCACTAAGGGATCAGAAGACCCGCTGAATGAAGGTGGACGCTGCCTTATGAAGGATTCAACAGAATGTTTCTCCTTTCTCTGCTCATTTTGATGTCCAGAATGATTAATATCTTGTGTAAGTATAGAAATAAGATTGTGCACTCCATCTCCAATGACATTGGTTTGGTCAGGAGTAAAATCATTGCATTGTTCATTACATTGATCAACACGATTCCTTCGGGTTCCAGCCATCATCTAAAACCCAAAAATAAGAGTGTGAGAGGCAAATACCATGCTAGGGAAAACAACATAATAAAGGGGGAGTATCGTCAATATCTAACATCTTAGGTTAAATTATAAGATCGTTACCGTAATTCTAGGACTATAGCCTATATGTATACTTATCCTTAGGGACATCCCTAGACATACCTTAAATATTTCTAGGGATTTCATTAAAGTTTTCGCATCCTAGTTTCCAAAGGTTAACTAAACCTTTCCTCTGATACCAACTATAGGGAACCAAATCTTGACATACATGTACATTACATTACTTTTTCAGAATACTTAATACATAACAAAAACAGACACAAGGACCGTAATAGTTTAGTGTCTTAGGAAACTCGGAATGTAATCTTCTAATCGTGGTGAAAGATCTTCAACATCTCCCATAAATATCTTCCCCTTTTGGTTTTCTTACCTAAAAACTTTCTTTATATCCTTGGGAAAAGAAAACATAAAAAGGGTGAGCTAAAATTCTCAGTAAGGGTTAGTATAGAGAACATAAAACAATCCATAAACATTTGAATGCAAAATCTTGAACATAAAACCTAAACATCAAAATATTGAGCAAGGACATAAATCTTGGAAGTACGTAAGGCATATATCATAAATTAACATCAATCTTGATAAAATAGAATTGGAATAAAACTTGTAATTGTGGAAAAACATTAATCACATGATATGATTTCCATGGTAGCCAAGGCATTGCTTCCAAGACCATCTTAGTGGACAAAGTCCCTTTCTGAATCGAGTTTACTCCTCGTTTCAGTCCTGTAACACTGAATCAGATTAACTTACCATTTCGGCCATGTCTATCTCATGAGATATAAATCTTTACCCAATGCATTGGAGGGAGATATAGGTCCCACCCATCTCATAATAACATAATTATTTCATGTGCCACAAAATCATAAATCATACATCATATCATAACCCATGTAATAGAATGAGATTCTTAAACATCATACCATCATAACATAATCCATATATAAAAAAATGGTTATAATTTCATCATAAGAAGAATCAAACCATGTAAATAATGGATACATTATACTTGAAACATAAATATAATAAATAATGTCATTTTAGATGGAAAATATTTTTGATAAAACACTTGAAATGAAATCTTGAGGAAAATATCCTTTCTTCTTCAAAATCATTTTCTTTTCACAAAATGCCATGAAATTTTAAAAGAAAAGGGTTTTGTTGAAAATAATAATGCAATATTGTATAGGAAGTTTCATGAAAATGAAGCGTTATGAAACTGTAAAAATCCGTTCACACCGTATAAGTTAAAAATAACATTCTCCTCGTACTTTTGTCAGAAAAGTCAAAAAGTTCCCCGTGTGGTAAAAAGTAAGATTCCTTTCATAACATGTGGTAAATTTCAAAAATGGGTAAAAAGGACTTTAAAAATCCATGAATTTTTTTTTATAAAACATGGGCATGGATGATAACAATAACCCCAGTAAATACTTACGAATAACAATCTCGGATAAGAATGATATTGGAATAGTTATCCCTTACCTTAGGTCTGATATGCTTCGTACGTATCCAAACCTCCTGTATAATAATTTAAATAATGTTATTGACTTATTACAGAATCATATTCGTTGTTATGATATCATATATGGTTCACTTTGACTTTATATTACCCGTTCTTTTATAAATTTCATGTTAAAGCACCGTTTTGGGTAAAACGTTTTATTTATCGTACGTGTTTGGACTTGTTGTTCTTGATATTATTACTACTTATATCATGATTTAATTACTTCCAGAATGTAAATCATGATATATATATCATATATATTCAGTATATATATATATATAATATAGATAAATGAAATGAAATACACTGTTCATGGAGACGGTAGGCCGTACGTACGCATGAACGCTATTTTATTTTCCTTATTGACTTGAATGGAAGTAAGTAGATGAAATATATATATATATATATATATATATTTATTTATATATGTATACACAAATCCAATAGCTTAATAATGTCATATATTTCATTATTACTCATTATATATACTTTATAATCATTATAGAATGGTTAATCATGGAAAATGAATCTCATCGCGTTTGTGGAGACAGTAGTCCGTACGTACACATGAGCGATGATATCATTCCCATGATCGTGGAATTGTATTGAAGTGTATGTATAATATTATATAATCAATATAACTTTACAATAATAATATATAGTTATTTATTTACACCATTATACCCATCCAAGTAAGGTGGTGGTTGAAAACAGATAACACCACGACGTAGAGACGATATTCTGTACGTACGCACGCGCGGTGATTTCGTTTTCCATAGGATGGATAGAAGGTGAAATAGGGTTGTTTCATATTTATAATAACATATAAGTATATAATTAATACTGATGTTATTACTTTATAATAAGACAACTAAAGAAGAAGAAGTAGAAGAAGAAAGAAACTTGAGAAAATCGGAAGAAGAGATTACCTCTTCTTCGACGCACCTCCTTTAAGCTTCCTCTTAAGGAAGTAGAGTTGGTCTTTTGAGAAGAACAGAACCTCCAGAATGTTTCTAGGGAAGTGGATAAGATAAATGGTCAGGGTTTGGCCGAGATTCAAGGCTCAAAAGGGTGTGAAGAGAAGAGGGAAGGGGTGCCCTTTTTATAGGGGAGGAGAGGGGCACCTTAGGAAAACTTAAAATATTATTTTATTATAAAGTCATATTCGGTTTTTCAATAGCTAAAAATTGATTTATTTCGAAGCTAATGGGGGTATGGGTCTAAATACTCTCAACCAATAGGTTTTAGACAAGTTTAGTTCACTATTTTAACCTTATCTTTTATATTTAACTCTAAGTTAAATAATTTAACTTTTACCGTGTCTTCTTGTTTTCTTACACTATATGGTTAATAAACTTACTATAACAAGCCAAAAGAACCCCAATTTGTTTATTATTAATATATATAACCTTATATAAGTCATTTTTCCGAACCTTAGATTTTTAGGAATAAAATAACAATTAATAATATAATATTTGTTTAAAAAACTATTTTATGTCAATTTTGACACTATTTGGTACTTGATTTTTGTGAAAATCATAACAGCATGATTAGTTATAAAAAAGTTACTTAAATCAATAATAACATGTCATATTAACCTAGAAAAGTAGTGTAATTCATAAAATGTCTCAAATTACATTTATTTGGGTATTTATAACATCAATTATGTTAATATTTTATTAATAAGGTAATTACTGCATCATCATTGTGTCATAAATAAATTAAATTATTTATTGTCTAAAAATTATAAATAAATTACCACTATTTAGGAAATATTTTTATCTTTATAATGAGAATTTATAGTCGAATTTATCATATGTATAACCCTATATTAAAAATGTTTTAGTTATTAAACTTTGATTTTAACTATTTTAACCATTCTTTAAATAAATTAATAATAAATGTCCTAATCTATTCCAAGTGGGCCTAAATGGTCATATTTTATTCCTAAGATTGTTTTTGGTAGAATTACACTTATCCAATAGAATTAGGACATGTTTTAGGGTAATAATAATATCATTTTTACCCTTAATTACCCTATTTACTTTTAACCGTGGTAAATAAAATTAAAAAGTTACTATTCACCAAAAATTATTTTCATCTCATTGAACCAAATTTTAGTCCTTGATATTAACCGTGTCTCTAGGATTTTAGAAATTCAATTCAGAGAAGTGGTAAAATTTCATTTAAATGAAAAAGTCAGTTTTTTTACTACCACTAAGTGGTTTCACTATTCATCAAAAATTGAAGTTTTTCAGAAAAAAACCAAAAATTCAGCCTAAGAATTATTTGATATTATAAATTCAGAATTGATGTCTATTTTTCCAAATTCAAAACATAGAAGTGGCATTAATTAATTTTAAAATTAATTCCCGTTATCAAAACAAATAGCGTGTTTTTAAGAAACAATAACTATCAAAAGATTGATACTTTTTTATATCCAATTTCAAAGTGAAATTATTTACAATGAACAAAATTGGATTAAATAGTAAAAATATATTCTAATTACACTTTAAAACCAATTAAAAATATAATCTAACCATATAAATTATTTCAATGAAAGAAGTTGTTTTTAATTAAAATATAGCCTGTTTTTACTATTCATTAAAATATGAAAGTTATCAGAATAATATGAAAAATTTATCCAAAGTAAATTTTTATATCCTGATTCCAAAGAAGAATTTTATTTAGTCAAATTGAACTTATAGACATGTCAAAAACAATATTTAAAGTGGGTGCGCCATCAAAAGGCGGGAAAACTGCAATTTTTGAAAAATACATATTTTACACGAAAAATTTATTTTGTTCTCATACCATATTCTAGAAAATGTTTAATATGAATAAGAATGTTATAAAATTAAAAATTTAGTTAATACTATTCATAACGGATAGTCCATAATAATATTATAACAATATATCGTTGTTTAGTGAAACCCGATATTGCGTACAACACACGCTATCGAGGAAGGTCACAATTGCGTGTAATGCAAGCCAGGTCAGGGTTGAGTGTAGTGAAATCTCCCGTGGGTGTTGCATATAACATAATTCAAAACTTATTTCATTTATACATTAAACAAAATCTATACTTAATGTTGCGTAGAATAATTTCTACAAAATGAACTTGAAATTGTGTGTAACACAATCCAAGAATAGTGTTGCGTATACTGCAAGCTAATACGGTGTTGCGTATAGAACAAGACATCAACAAAATTAAAAGAATATTCTTCATAAAATTTCGGGGTGTTACACTGAGGTTCCTATCAAGCACTCAAAACTAATATGATTCCCAACTAATGGTGGTATCATTATACTCATGATTCAAAAAAATCACATATTGTGGGTTGATTTTACTGGTCTATGCTATACCACTCTCACCCAAAACCACATCCATAAGTGTAGTCACCCTTTTGAGACTATCTACATCTTGAGGCCCCGACTCAACATTGACATAGGCAAGACACCTCAAAATACTGTAGCCTAAAATACCCAGTCACTAATACAACTTGATTCCTGACATAAACACTTGGTTCACACACCTGACCATCCTCCCATAATAATCGATCAACAACCTCAATCCATCTACTGAACCAGAACTAACCAATTGGCACCCACACATGAGAGTTCTTATAGAAACCCATATTTTTGATACATTAACATTAAATCAATTTATATGAATATTCAATACAATCCAAAATAATACATTCCTAAGGACCATAGAGGTTTAGTGTCTTTAGAAACTTGGATATATAAACAAATGGTACGTAAAATATCTATAACATTTTTATTAAATTATTCACAATTATCACCCTTCTTAGATATATCATACTTAAAACCTTTCTTCATAACCTAGGGAAGGGAAACATAATAAAGGGTGAATTTAGATTCTTAGTAAGGATAAAAATAATAGATATCAAACAATGATCATAAGTGCGTATTAGATAATCATAAGGGTATGAGAACATGATCAAGAATTACAATAATCATACCCAATCAGTCAAAGATCTTTAATAACGAAACATGGTATATGGTTTTTTCAAACAAATGACACAAGTCATAATAGTGTGTAATTTATAATAATCAATCATGATCTATGAAAATTTATCTTAATCATAATACATAAGTTTATGGAATATAAATAAGTATAGAAAATCATTTCTTTATTCAAGGATCACTACCAAGACTATCATAATGGATTGAGTTATCTCTATAAGAACCCAATTTTTCACTTAGGTATGGATCCTTTAAATTTTAGTCTAAATCTTTACTTTGAATCTAATATGGATGTGTAAGGGGTTATAAAAGGTCTCAGGGGTGTCTGGGGAAAGTTCGAAGTCCAAAACCCATCTTCTTGGAAAAAACAGGCTTGGCACACGGTTTCGTGTAAACCATGAAAGAATTCCACATGGTTTGGAAAATCGTGCAGATTTTGTTTTTCTGGACAGAGCCTCCTCTTATAGTTGGTGCATGGACATGCAACCTAACCATTTGAGAGCCCCGTTTTCCAAGGTACCCATGCAAGTTTTGTGCATGGTTTTTCAAACAGTGCAGACAAATTGTGAACATACTATTTTGAGGGTAAATTTTCCTTTTTTCCCTTAGTTATCTAATTAAGCCACCCCCATATTCCCTAATCTAAGATTATGTAGGATTAACATTTTTTCTCTCTAAATTTGGGGATTTTTGAAGATATAACCTTGGAATCAAGAGATATCCTTCATCTGAAAACTTATAGAGCTTCCATTCATCATGTTGGATGTGCAACGGTAAGTACTCGAGTCATCTTGAGCCTTTCTCCTTCTATTTTTCTCTCGGACGAGATATCAAGGTTTGGGAATTTTTTTCCTTTTCTTTGATCTACTCTGATTCGAGCCAAATCAATAACCAATACTGGAGGAGGAGAGTCGTACAACCCTAAGGTGGGTGGTCTATAACTCATCCCTAAAGTTTGTTGATTTTGGATTTGTTGTGTGGGGACCACTGATTTCATCAGGTACCGTTTCTAGAATTTATATTCCATGTTTGTAATCATTATAACTATATGGTCATCCTCTTTCCAAATATGTTATTAATTGTTAGTGGTTATGACCACAACTCCATCCTTTCCATGTTGAAGTTTATTCCATAATTGTGGTTTAGTATTTTGACACGTTTGCAACACCGTTTGTATGTGACATGGATTGAACACTCAAAGGGTAATCTTTTATATATTAAATGGCTTTATTTACATTGTGAATTACATAATGGAAAGTACCATGTATGTGTACCACTTGACCCGCCTAAGGTAAGTGCTTAAAATTGATAATTAAATGTGAAATGGAATTTGGAAAGTATATTGAGTATATGACTTGACCGTATTGAATGTGAATGATTAATTGGTTTCATATCTGTAGGACCCCTTACCACATTAATGGAAGGTAGAATAATGAAACTTGAATATGGAATATGTCTTAAATAGATTAAATGGTTGTATGCTATTTGGCTTTGTCACAATGATGAAAGGCAAGGATTGAACCAAATGGACTTATTGATAAATTATGACTTGATTAAAAGGTTGCATGCTACTTGACCTTATCACACTAATGAAAGGCAAGGCTCGAACCAAATAAATATTTCATGATTTCTTAATAAAATAGGAATGGACAAACTTTATCTCACCTTGGATTCCAATTGGGGAATGCCATGAGCACCTGAGAACCACACTTTGATTCAAGGATATGACTTTCTTAGGTTGAGAAACACCTAGATCACGGTCATTTTCTATTCTTGGATGCCCGGTATGACACCGTAGCATCCCTCCATATCATTACAGGATTCCTTAGATATACTCCTTGGATCCAGCATTGACAAGTAGGTTCCATAGTTACATACCCAAGGGCCCTGTCTCTGCTTAGCCCCATATTACCTTGGATGATCACCTTGGATTTGGTAGGCACATTATTGTGGAATGCCTTGGACATGCTCCTTGGATTACACTCTTATCCTTATCCATGCTACAATTACTACTGAGTTGGCGACCCTTTATGTCTACATTGAATTGGTTGATACCTTGGAACTTTCACTATCTATACATCACAATACTAAGTTAGTTCTGGCCATGCCTCACATGAACTATTAATGTAAGCCAATAATTGATTGATTAATAAACTGATTACATGTTCAGACCCCAGTTGAGGGCTATAGTAGGTACTTGGGAATAACCATAGAGAGAAAAAAAATTGATTAAAATATACTTTTTATGGTTTGGATCTTCATATCCTATAAGTCATGTAATCTTTTATCCATGTCTAAAATGCACAAAACAGAGATATCATATTTGTTGATATCCTTAAATCATAAATGGAAATTTAAGCTTATATATACTTTTATCAGAGGCTATGACCTCTGACCAACATAGATTTTAGTGGGGAATTAAATATATGATATTGTATGAATGAATTTGACTACTTATCCCAAATGGTTTCTCATCAATTATAAATCCTAAAGATTATAATAGATGGATTGAAACATTTATTTAAAAACTCAATGAAAGAAGTACTCTTACATGATTAAATTATCAATTTCCATGAGATGGTGGTCAATTCTCAAGGCACTATTTATTAAATGTAGAGTCCCTATAAAGGGATATGATCCCCCTATTGTAATTAAACCTTTTTTGTATTCTATAGACAAACTTCTCTTCTTATTTGATCAATTTTTATCACTAGGTTAAGGTGCTATCAATCCTTCAGTGATCTAGGGTCCTCAAGAATATTTTTGTGATTGAAGGATAGTGTAATAACCTCAAAGGTTAGTATACTTTTTTGTAGGGATACCTCTCTCCAATATTATATTTTACAATCTATAATATCATTATTGGTCACAAAGTAGGACATTAATAGAGGTAATTGTAGATCTACTTCAAGCTATGTGGTATAATTTTAAATAACAAGAAGTATATATGGTTCCTCTAAGATTTTATGGTAATATATCTTAATAATAAATTTAGTATTGCATTGAATAGATTAATTTCATTTATAAGAGTAAAAAATTCTAGATCAATACTAAACATAAGTTAAAAAATTCACCCTTTAAAGGGATGTATGTTATTAGAGGGATCTTATGGTGGATTAAAAAAATATCCAAATTTGGAAGGTGAGGAATCCTTGAGTATATAGAAGTTATGTCTAATATAGGTGGGGTGAGATTCATTTCTTAATGACCATTAGAGTGGAGGTATTCCAATTCCTATTTAATTGAGGAGACTTTTTTAGTGATTCTATTAGTGTAGGTTCCTAGGACAGTTTAATCCTTAGATGATTGATTGTCTTCTATATCTTGATGATGTATTGGAATACCTCTTTCAAACTAGACTTCCTACCATCATTATGGTTCCAAAGTTCATTGATGACATACCTCCCAAATAGTGATGGGAGGAAGACTAGTTTGAAAGAGGGAATGAGTAGCCTCAAATCCATCATCAAGAGATGGAAGGAAATCAAGTATTTGAGGGTGGTGTAAATAAAGATAGTGAAGGTTATTTTTAATATAATATAGAATTATTATATCTCTGTTCAAGACGGTAACAATTTTCATGAAAGATGCATGAAATTTTGGATTTTTATGCCTGATGTGTATTGAATTGTTATTATTCAAGATAAATTAAATGTTTTACTACTCATGTAGACAATGTATTCTAAACATGATGATGTTTCCAATACTAGGAAATAATAGACTGTTGATTATGAAACTATGTAATTATTAGGGGATCGATAACATATTGATGAAAAAAATGAAAAAAAACAAGAATAACGTAGCATCACAATTTTGAATAAAATTATCAAAGAAAGAAGTCAGGGTATAAAATTTAAGATTGGTTGGAATCAATGTGGCAAACCTATTGAACCCAACAGATCAATGTTAATTAGTTATCTTGGGGTCACAATAAGGATGAATGTGCTGATTGATATTGACTGATGGATCCACTTCCAATCTGTAACAAAGGAAATACTTTAGAAGGATATAATGACAATGTTACAATATAATTTCCCTATTTTACTGAAAATATATATAATGAAGCATTCATTTAGTTTTCATTATTCCTTAAAGGATTCATTTATTTTAAAAATATTTTCGTAAGAAAATTGTATTAATGGCCATTGGAAAATCCCATAGAGGCTTCTGGAATCTTCTAATGAAGTTACATCTTAGGGATGTTGAGGGGAAAATAAAGCCCCACCCACCACTTAGCTATGCACAAATTATAAAGTTGGAAACATGGGATGCTTTCAGTAATTTTCTCAATGAGAAGTAATTTCATGTTCATTTCGTTTGATAATATATTATTTTACATTATTTATTTTATCCAACTTGATTCACAATTGTTAATTTATGAAACAAAAAAGTGATGAAAATAAAGAACGTGCATCAAAACCAGTGTACCCCTATCACAAAGTAATGATGGGGTATGCTTCATTAAAGAAGAAATTGGTATATATTTTAAATCGATAATAAAAGTTTAATTATGTGATATGAAACAAGATATGCTCCTTTGTTTATATTTATATTGATGAATCAAAATATGAATCCACTTCCATCCCACATCATGTTCTATGGAAGGAGGCTTGTGTAAATAAGGATGGTATATTAGTTGATGAAAACACAAAATAAGTATGATAATAATGTGAAAGTATGACATAATTATAATTATTTATGATTTATAACAATATTACATAAAAATAAATATGTTTATATTTTTTTATATGGTTGAGACACAAGAATCATAAATGGTCGTACCATAAGAAAAGTGACTTTCAGTAGCTTTGAAGTGGCCTTAAAAATATGGTCACGTTAGAGGATTAGGTTTTGGAGTCTCTACTCAAACATATTTAGAGAAGATAAAACCACATAAAGATATATATAATATAATGAGGCGAATGCAGACACAAATAGACTCACTGCAATATATTATTTTGTGGTTTTATTTGGTAGACCAATGTATAAGAAAGAATTAAAGTAAACTGACGGTGGAGAAAAGATCCGCACATGAACCAAATGATACCACTAGCTTTGTGGCTATTCATTACCCCCAACTGCATACCTTACCTAAAGTAATCAATTTTTTCATTACTCATTCTCCTAAATGTGAATCAAACAACTTCCGATAACTTTATATTACTAAAATTAGGTTGGGTAAAATTGTATGTGATTTTTACCTGTCAACACCCACGTACTGCCGCGTTGTGATGGGTACAGTGTATAATATCTTGGGAGACTAGCTACATAATAAACCCCTCCCAAAAAATCACACGAGAGTGGTGATTGAGGTAGATTATGAGCTGACTAATAAGTTGCATGTTCCACTTGATGGTCCAGATATTACAATGGTCGAAGATGCCATTGGAGCTTTCATAGCATGGCTGTCTAATCTTATAGAGATAAATGAGATACATATTTAACAAATTTTTCCATATGAAAAAAATTTAACAGTTGATAATAAAATGTCTGAAGTGAGGTATGATATTACAGATGAATAAAGCGGCAGAGAAATGAAAGGTCGAATCAAGAAAATCTAGTGAATTGACCAAGAAAACAAAATGACCATCCAAGATTACCTTATCTCCGCCAGTTATAGAGTAATATTTATTATCACTAAAACTTCATACAGATACCACATTTAAAGATAAAACTATGTCTTATATTAAATTCAAAGAATAAATATATGGATATTCCATGATAGTTGTAATTAGTCTCGAGACTCGAAATGAGATTCTCAAGCATGAATGGTTGGGCATCTCATTTGTGAATACATACATAAGGTACATTTTCATAATATGTATGTACAAATAGTGAGATAAATATGTTTATTAAAGTTAATAACTATTCATATTTTTATAGGATTTTATATTACAACTATATAAAGGGAAGATTGTGTGAAGCATGATTTGGATTCATTAATCCCTGTATCATTTATACACCAAAAATTAATTTGAATGAGGAAAAATTTAATAAGAAAAAATATGAGTTACTCAAATAGTTTAATAAAAAATCATCATAAGACAAACTCTTTTTGATCCCTACAATTTAAGGGTAAAAATCTACGATCCAATCACATAAAATATATTTTTAATTTTTTCATTACTTAATTGTTTTTGTTTTTTATGAAGCACCAAATGCTAATAATAGTCAACATAGACACCCCAAATATTTATTTTTTGGATTCAATGAATAGATTTCCAACCAAATGACCGCACATGATGTTTATTATGAGTATGTAATACACTAGATTCAACATTTTATAGAAAAAAATAATAATTATATGTTCGATATATGTTTTAATGAGATTTTTTTATCATAGGGTGGTCTCTAAATATAGGCTAGATCATGGAATGAAGTCAGTGTCTGAAAATCTAAAGCCTATGGATTACTACAAATGAAAATAAATTAAGGTATATGTAGAAATATTTAAATATAAAAACATTTCAAAACAATTTACTTATTTTGGTTAATGTTACTGCGTTTTTTGAAACAATATAATGAAATGAATTGTGGATATTTTGTTTGCAAATTTATGAGAGAAATCAAAAAGCATGAAAAGAACAACACCCCCCAATAGGTAATTTCTAAAGGTAATTAAAATTTCATTAAATATATTTCATAATAATTTTTTTGTCTATATTTTCTTAGTACTATCAATATTGTCGAAAAAAGAGTTACTCAAAAGAAGAAATCAATTTTTTTAGAAACAAGTGGGCAGCGTACTTTTTTAGAATGTATGCTGACAACAAATTTAGGTGATTACCTACTTTGTTTGTGATCTATAATGAGTTATGACATTTGAAAGATATTTGGGGTGTAAATAATTAGTGTCATAATTCTTATATATTATTTTTGATCTCTCTCTCAAGGAGAAGAGTAATGAAGGAAATAAATTTTCTCAGAAGTGTTGACCTACAAATAATAAAATTGTTGGTAAATCGTAGAGGTGGAGGTAGAGGTAGAGGTGGAGGTGGAGGTGGAGATGAATGTTTAGGTAGAGGCAGAGGTGGAAGCGGAGGAGAAGGTGGAGGCGAAGGTGAAGGTAGAGGCATAAACAGAGTCAGAGGCCAATGTGGAGGAGGAGGCAGAGGAAATGATTGAGGTAGAGACTGAGGAAGAGGAGGATAAGAAGAGATGGCTTGAAAACAATAATTTTTTTGGGAAATGAAGTAGAATAAGGATAATACCATTATTTTGTTTGAGAAAAATTATTTAAAATTTCACAAAACACTTGTCAGTTAAGATAAGATCCATTGTGTGTCTTTCATGTTTAAAATGACATTTTAGTAAAAACACATGTGGCATACTCAAAACCGATCAAACACATTAAAATTATTTTTGTACTTTAGGAAAACAATCCATATGTCATTTATGATGTGTAGGGATCACCCGAACCTCAATATGATGAACAATGTGACCGATATGACTCTAAATGTCCATTATCTATTTAAAATTGACATTTTAATACAAAAAAGTTTCATTAACTGAAAACCAAAAAAATGTGCCTGGATTGTCTTGATAATATGGTATAAAAATTAAGAATTAATTTGTAATGTGTATGAATCAGTCTCATGTCATACCCACACATGATTCCACTCGTATGGCTCAAAGTTTGTGTTTCCAGTTTAAAATGACATTTTAATAAAAACAAATGTGGCATACTCAAAACCTAGGAAACACATTCCAATTATTTTTTTTTACTTTAGGAAAATTATCCTTGAGTCATTTGGGATATATATAATTCAACCACGCCTCAATTTGATGCATGGTGTGATCGGTATGACTCTAGATGCGTATTTTTTATTCAAAATTGACATTAATTTGAGTGAAAAAAAACTAACATACTAAAAATTGATAAAATTCATTAGTATTGTTTCTATACTTTATAAAAAATATATATACATCATTTTTGACATGTATGGATCACCTGAACCTCAATATGACGCACAGTGTGACCGGTATGACTCCAAATGTCTGTTATTAGTTTAAAATTGACATTTTAATACAAAAAAGTTTCAATCACTTAAAATTAAGAAAAAACACTTGAATTATATTTATAATTTGGGAAAAAGATTCATAATTCATTTGTGATGTGTATGAATTAGTCTCATGTCAAACCCACACACTATTCCACCTGTATGGCTCAAAGTGCGTGTTTCCAGTTTAAAATGACATTTTAATAAAAAACACATGTGGCGTACTTAAAACCAAGGAAACACATTCTGATTGTTTTGATACTTTAGAAAAATGATCCATGAGTCATTTTTGATATGTAGCATTCAACCTTACCTCAATCTAACACATGGTGTGACCGGTATGACTCAAAGTGCATCTTTTTTTATTAAAAATTGACATTAATTTTAGTGAAGAAATAATTGACATACTCAAAACCAAGAAACCACATTAGTATTGTTTTGGTACTTTAGTAAAATGATACATACTTCATTTTTTATGTGTAGATATCACCCAAACCTCAATCTTATGCACAATGTGACCAGTATGACTCATGTAAAAACCATATACTATGCCATATGTATGGCTCAAAGTGTGTGTTTCTAGTTTAAAATTACATTTTATTAAAAAATGCATGTGTCATACTCAAAAATGAGGAAAAAAATTATGATTGTTTTGATACTTTAGGAATATAATCCATGTAATGACCCAAACTTTTATTAATGAAAATTCATCTTGATCTAATTAAATGTCTTATTATGTAAAATTGATATATAAAACATATGCACTTCCTTGGTTTGTGTTTTTGGATTTTTAAAATACCATTAATAATTTTTACCATTGCTAATATAGATGTTGAACAGTGATCACATGATTATTATAAATATTGGGCTTTAACAAATCCAATTTAGTCAGACAAAGGAACCGATGGCCTCATCCAGTAGAATTGATCCATAGGAAGCCCATTTGTCGGAGCTTGAAAAGGAGGTAGCATCACTAGTCTTCGTTCTCGACCAATCCTAAGCCGAGCTTCAACATGTTAAGCTTGAACATAATCGCCTATGGGAGAAGTGGAAGTTAATAGAGATTACCACCCGAACGATGTTATCCGAGCCATGACAAGAGTCTGTCATCATCACACACCTTACCCCTAGGTCTTATTCAGGTGTTATAAGGGGTTATGTAACAAGACCCTAGCACCATGATCATGTGTATTATTTTTATTTAAAAAATATACATTCATTTTATTACTATTACTTTGTAAATGGTTTTTAAAGCACAAATAATATTTTTAGTTAATATTCAATTAAGAAATCTATTTTTGTGAATTAATGTATTTTTTGAATTAAATAATATTTTCATAAAATATTATTACTAAATTTATTTTTATTAAATATAAATTATTGTATAATTTTTTATTAATACAATTGAAATTTTTATTTTGGTTTGAAAACTGTTTTTCTTAAAAACCATGAATTTTCAATAAATGTCACTTTTTATTTTAAAATTTAAAATTTACATATTTAGAAAATTATTTAGATAAAATGAATATCATTTTTGGATTCATGACATCGAAATTATCTAACGGTGAATTTTTCATAATTTTTTGAGACAGTCAAATTTTTGGGTAAAAATTAAATACCGGTTAAATATATAATGTGTTTTATGACATCATAATGACCTAATAGTGATGTAATAAAATACTATAAAAATTATTTTCTTACAATATATGTTTTATTGTTAAAATAATATGATTTTATGTTTTTTGATTAATTTTATGGTGCCTTAGTGTACACTCCAAGACTTATAAAATATTTTAACTTTTTAAAATGATTTCCTTGAGAGTGTGACTCACCTCCTCATAAGCAAGCCTAATATTTTAATAAGTTCATCCATTGGCCTTATAAAATAATTTTTCCAATACCCCTTTTCAAAAACCATGGGCAAAAACCATGGGATGGTTTGTAGTTTTTTTAGTTTAATGTGTAGTGTTAAAAACCTAAATATTAAAGAATTACCCTCTCTTTTCCTATATAAACCCACCCAAGATCCCACTTATCTTCACTAAAAACCTTTGTATCTCGACCAACAACTACCCTAATCTTTCTAGAATTCTCCCAAGGCACCCCAAGATCCCTAGAAACCTCTCTCAAGCCTTTCCCAAGCCTTTGGTATCACACTTCCAAGTAAGGGATCCTCACTTTCCATCCTTATTTATGTCCAAATTTACTTATATTGTTATGCCATTTTATTTTCAATTAAAAATTTTGGGGTATGATTTCTCACCTCCCCTATACTTCCCTCCTTATGTTTGAATGATGATATACCCATTTCTCTCTCACTAATTCCTCCCATGTACACCCGTTACCATGCCAAAATTTTGTAAGGTATTTCTCTCTCCTCATTTACATTCAAGAAATTCTTTTATATTATGCATCTAAATTACATTAAATATGTTGGTATATTATGTTATAGGACCCCCTTACTTTCCATTTATTGTATAAATAATGAGACACCCCTTTATCTATCATCAACTCATTTTACGATTTCTATTTGACGTCCTTATGCTGCCAAAGTTACACCAAACTTTCCCATGCCAAAATCATCATGTAAGTAAATACCATACCCATTTCTCTATCAAGGGTATTCGACTTCATGCACATGTACTTGTTTATTGAGGAATTACATTTATGTATTCCACATCTCTTATTCATGTAATAAATTATGATGTTTAATGAATCCATGTTGTGTGATCTATGTGGAACACTTATGCATGAAATGAAATGTTTATAAAGGGTGCACCCTGATAGTGCTCCAATGCATTGGGTAAAGATTAGTATCATGATAAATCAAGTGCAATGAGGGTTTAATCATGCTAATTCAAGTAAAATTAGGGTTTAATCATGCTAATTCAAGTGCAATGAGGGTTTACTCATGCTCCATGTGCAATGAGCCTTGGCTCATGCTAATATCATGTTAAATGTTGTTGGGACAATTCCATGTCATGATAATCATGCTATATCATGCCTTTATGTCCATGTTTCTCTTGTGATCCATTGATATGCCTATTTCCTAACATGTACTATATTCTTCATGTTATGACTTTTTTACTCCCTTACTGGGATTTATAGATCACCCTTTTATTATGTATGTCCTTAGATTATCCCATGCAATGGTAAGTACGAAGGAATGTTGTGGTCATGTAAAAGAAGTTTTCAATAAAGATGTTGTATTTTATGTCTTAAGTTTTCATGTAATGTTCCAAATTTTCCAAGACACTAGACCTGTCGATACTCAAAGTTGTCTTATGTAAAAGTTTATGTAATAAATCATGTTTAAGTGTGTAATAAAGAGCAGGGTTGTTATAGTTGGTATCATAGGATAAGTTTAGTTATTTTTGGGATTAGGATTAGAAAACCCTAGTAAATGCCTTAGGGATAAGACTAAGTATAATAAAAACATCCCTAAATTTTGGTGAGTATATATTAAGTGGTTTATCAATAAAATACATCCCTATCTGAATATGAACAAGTAGAGGTGGCTCCAACACAAATGTATCTAGGGGTAAAACTTGAAAACACCGCTTTGAGCTAGATTCGAATGGGAACTGGTGCACGACAATGGGCCTTGATGCACTCTTGGTTACGAAACTTCTAGGGGATATTCTTTGGTAAATTTATAAGCTTGGTATGAACCATTATTAAGGGAATAAAAAAACACCCCTAAGAATATATGTTGGGAAGTATATAATGGGTAACATAGGTTGAAGCCTATAAATTGATAAGTTAAGGAAATAAATGTAATTTATAAGTTATCCATTTTTGTCATTGAATTCCACTTTATGTGTTACCCCTAACTTTCCTTTTATTCCAGACAATGGCCGGTAATAGGAGGACTCGGGATAATAACTGATGCAAAGATCAATGTGATGACTGTTCTAATGAGATGCCCAATCTGATGGGAGTGGGAATTGTAAAATTTGTCACAATACTATCTCAGTTAACTCAAGTTTTTAATAGAAACATGGGTTAATAAGGTCATCCACCCCCCCTTAATAAAGAACAATAAGAAATCAAGAGATTCATGACACAAAGACCTCATACTTTTAATGGATCATCAGATCTCTCAATCACCGAACAATGGATCAAATCCACTGAAAAGATCTTCTCCACCCTTCAATGTTCCGAAAAAGAGAAGGTTTTTTTGGATGCTTATTGTATGGAGGGTGAAGCTGATAAATGGTGGACATTGATAAAAAATAAAAAGCCTGATGAAGAGATCGAGGTGTTAGAATAGAAGGATTTTCAGAAAATGTTTTTCGATAAATATTTTCCATGCACCCTCCGACTTAAGATATAAAGGGACTTCCTTGGCCTCAAGAAGAAAGATAATGAATCCATCAGAGCGTATGAGGAAAACTTCACAATGCTTTCATGGTACACCTCCGACTTTTTCGTTACCCCCGAATTCAAGGTTGATCACTTCTTTGGTTGGATAAAACCTAGCCTATGAGAATCCCTAGCGATCCATGACTTTGATAGCTATGAGGAAATTGTTCGATGTGCCCTCAAAGTTGAAATAGAGATCATAGAATATCAAGGGTATCATAGGGATAAGAAGCAGAAAGTGGAATTTAATTCTGGTGGTCCGATGGATAAATCCAATGGTGCTAAGAAATTCTAGAACCCCACTTGCCTAAGGTCCAGAAAGAAGCAACCCAAAGATTACCTCAAGGGGATGAGGAAATTATTTAGGTGTGGAAGAGAAGGGTACCTGTCCATTAACTATCGGCAAGAAAAACCCGCTGCTGTGACAGAGGAGAGGAAGGATTAATTTGAACCTCAATGCATTGTTCATTTCTTCAAATGCAAAGAACCAGGACACTTTGCATACTAGTTCCCTAAGACAAGGGTTTTCAAAGCCAACCAACAATCTCCAGGGTAGAAAGAGTGAGATTTTTCCATCACTACTGCTGAAGTGAACCCTGAAAAGAAGTGGTGACAGATACCCTAGTTATTCATTCAAGAATAGAGAATGTACTTTTTGATTTTGGTTCTACACATTCTTTTATATCCTGAAATTTTAGTAGAACAATCCGAACACCACCAAAAATCATGGAAGTAGAGATGTCGGTGAGAATGAAAAATGGGGAAATCATTACATCTCATGAATATAACTCCTCCCCTATCAAAATTTGTGATACGGACTTTCTGGGGAACCTCTTTATACTCCCTCTGGTGGAATTTGATAAAATTATTAGCATGGATCGACTTTCCATATATTGAGCCAACATAAATTTCCGTGAGAGGGAAATCACTCTCCATACAGAGAATCGACCCTCGATTCTGTACAAGTGCAAGGAGGAGGATAAATCTTCTTTAGCACCATCATATCAATCTTGTATATTACTACCCTATGAGCACATGTATCTTGTAGAGATGATTGAGTCTAAGGAATAAACCATCCTTGAAGACATGCCTATTGTGAGGGAATTCGCTGAAGTGTTTCCCAAGGAATTTCTTAGTCTTCCTCCTAGAAGAGATGTTGAATTATCAATTGATCTTATACCTAAGGCATTTCCAGTATCCAAGACTTTGTATAGAATGGCTATTGTGGAGCTTGAGAAGCTAAAGAAGCAACTATAGGAGAATATGGATAAAGGGTTTATACGCCCTAGTGCTTCACCATGGGGTGCACCAGTCCTCTTTATCAAAAATAAGGATGGGTCAATACGCTTTTGCATTGATTATCATGAGCTTAAAAAAATCACGATATATAAAAAGTATCCTCTACCATGAATTAATGACTTGTTCGATCAGCTACGTGGAGCACAATACTTCTCTAAGGTGGATATGCGGTCGGGATATTACCAAGTAAGGATGAATAAGGAGGATACCCCAAGACTGCTTTTCGTATAAGATACATGCACTATAAATACATAGTAATGCCTTTCAAACTCACCAATGCTCTATAAATATTTGTGGAATTGATGAATATATTCTTTAGAGATTACCTAGAAAAATTTGTGGTAGTCTTTATAGAAGATATTCTAATATACTCTAAAACTAAGGAGGAGCATGAGGATTATCTAAGAACTGTACTAGAGACTTTGAGAAAGGACAAGATCTATGAAAAGTACAACAAGTGTGAGTTCTGGTTGAAGGAGGTCTCATTCTTGGTTCATATCATCACAATAAATGGTATATCTGTGGATCCCTCCAAGACAGCTACAATTGAGGGATGACTGAGGCCAACATTGGTGATGGATATCTGTAGCTTATTGGTGTTAGTTGGATATTATCACCAATTTGTGATAATTTTTTCACGATTGTCAATACCTCTTACCAAGCTAACTCATAAGAGAGTCAAGTTTTCTTGGAGTGATGAATGCGAAGATAGATTCAAGGGGTTGAAAATGAGGCTTATCACTGTACTTGTGCTCAAACTACCAACAAGTGAAGAACTTTTTGTGGTATTCAGTGATGCTTCGAAGAAGGGCCTGGGCTATGTGTTTATTAAAAATGACAAAGTCATTGCCTATGATTCAAGGAAATTGAAAGTTTATCATAAAAAATATCCAACACATGATCTGGAGTTGGCTGCAGTAATCTTCACTTTAAAAATTTGGTGACATTACCTATTTGGGGAGAAGTGTGAAATATATATAGATCACAAAAGCCTCAAGTATATATTCACACAGAAAGAGTTGAACATGCACCAACGAATATGGTTAGAGCTGATCAAAGACTATGATTGATCAATCCATTACTACCCTGGGAAAGCGAACAAGGTAGAGAATGATCTATGTATAAAGGACCCACCAATTCTATCATTGATGAGAATTGAAAAGGATGAAATCTTCTTAGATTTGATGAAGACGGGCCTGAAAATAATAAATAAGGGAACATCATTAATCCTTTCAAAAATTATTTCTCAACTGTATCTTTTGGAAAGGTTAAAGGATGCTCAAAAGGATGATATGAGAATTTAGAAGAAAGTGGAAACTATCAAAAGGGGAAACCCTCAAAGTTCAATGTTAATGAAGAAGGAATTGTGAGATTTGGGTCTAGACTATGTGTTCCATCAAATCTAGAGTTAAAGAAAGAACTTTTGGATGATGCACATAGTTTGAATTTCTCCATTAACCCAAGAAACACAAAGATATATCAAGATCTATGAGAGAATTATTGGTGGGATAACATGAAGAAGGAGATCATTGAGTATTCATCAAAGTTCCTGGTGTGTTAGAAAGTGAAGGATGAGAGGCAGAAGTCTAAGGGGATGATGCAACCATTACACATACCCAGATGGAAATGGGAGAACATCACCATGGACTTTGTCACCAGAATTTCAAAGAAAACCAAAGGAAAAAATGTTATCTAGGTTTTTGGGGATCTTCTTACAAAGGCTGTACACTTCATTGCAATTTGATAGGATTTATCATTGGATCAACTGGCATGGATATACCTTAGAGAAGTGGTAAGGCTGCATGAAGTAGCACTATCTATTGCATCTGATCGAGATCCAAGATTCACCTTTAAGTTCTGTAAGAGTCTCCAACGCGATCTGAATACTGAGTTGAACATGGCTTATTATCCTTAAACTAATGGCCAATCTGAGAGGACTATCCAAACACTTGAAGAAATGTTGAGAGGATTCTCAATGGACTTCAATGAATGATGAGATCAACATCTTCCTTTGGTTGAGTTATCTTACAAAAAAAACTTACACTCAAGAATCCAAATTAATTTTTATGAATCCCTTTATGGGAAGAGGTGCAAAACACTGGTATGTTGGGATGAAATTGAGGAGAAAAAAATCCTAGGTCTAGAAATAGTCGAAGAAATAATGGAGAAGGTTAAGACTATCCATCAACACATTAAAGATTCTCAGATTAGACAAAATAACTATGCTGATAATCATCAATGATACCTAGAGTTTTATTTTAGAGACATGGTATTCCTCTACATATCACCGTGGAAGAGAGTTATGAGATTTGGGAAGAAGAGAAAGATTAGTCCAAGGTACACAAGCCCTTTTGAGATCTTTGATCGTATTGGAGTATTGGCCTATTGACTATCACTCCCACCGAACCTATCTCAAGTACATGATGTATTCCATGTATCACTCTTGAGGAAGGACATACCTGACCCATCACATGTACTCAATCCTGAGGTGGTACCATTGGTGAATGAACTCTCCTATGAAGAGAAGATGATCATGATCTTAGATCATAGGTAAAAAGTCCCATGAAATAAGACAATGCACCTCATCAAGGTGTTCTGGCGAAACCACAAGTTTAAAGAGGCAACGTGGGAATTAGAGGAAGTGATGAAGCATAATTACCCTCATCTATTTCAGTGTGGGAAAATGAAATTTTGTGGGAGAAATTTCTTAAGGGGGGAAGATTGTAACGACCCAAACTTTTATTACTGAAAATTCCTCTTGATCTAATTAAATGTCTAATTATGTAAAATGGATATATAAAACATATGCACTTCCTTGGTTTTGGATTTTTGGATTTTTAAAATACCGTTAAGAATTTTTACCATTGCTAATATAGCCGTTGAATAGTGACCACATGATTAGTATAAATATAGGGCTTTAACAAATCCAATTTAGCGAGACAAAGGAAGCGATGACCTCATCTAGTAGAATTTCTCCATACGAAGCCCATTTTTTGGAACTCAGAAAGGAGGTATCATCACAGCGCTTCACTCTTGACCAAGCCCAAGCCGAGCTTCAACATGTTAAACTTGAATGGAATCACATACGAGAGAAGTAGAAGTTAATAGAGATTACCACCAGAGCGATGTTATCCAAGACGCCCCAAGAGTCTGTCACCATCACGCACCTTACCATTAGGTCTTATGCGGGTGTTATAAGGGGTTATGTAACAAGACCCTATCACTATGATCATGTTCATTATTTTTGTATAAATAATATACATTCATCTTATTATTGTTACTTTGTAAATGGTTTTTAAAGCACAAATAGTATTTTTAGTTAATATTCAATTAAGAAATCTATTTTGATGAATTAATGGATTTTTTGAATTAAATAATATTTTAATAAAATATTATTACTAAATTACTTTTTATTAAATATAAACTATTGTATAATTTTTTATTAATATAATTGAAATTTTTATTCAGGTTTGAAAACTGTTTTTATCAAAACCCATGAATTTTCAATAAATGTCAGATTTTATTTTAAAATTAAAAATTCACATATTTTAAAAATTATTTAGATAAAATTAATATCCTTTTTGGATTCAGGATTTCAAAATTATCTAATAGTGAATTTTTAATAATTTTCAGAGATAGTCAAATTTTTGGGTAAAATTTTAATATCGTTTAAATATATAATGTGTTTTATGACATCATAATGACCTAATAGTGATAGAATAAAATAAAATAAAAATTATTTTCAGAAAATATATGTTTTATATTTAAAATAATATGATTTTGTATTTTTTTTGATTAATTTTATGGTTCCTTAGTGGACCCTCCAATACTTATAAAATATTTTATATTTTTAAAATGATTTCATTGAGAGTGTGACTCAACTCCACATAAGAAAGCCTAATATTTTAATAATTTAGGAAATTGTCCTTATAAAATAACATTTTACACTCCACTTTGGAAAAAATATGGGCAAAAACCATGGTATGGTTTGTGATTTTGATTAGTTTAATGTGTAGTCTCCAAAACCTAAATATTAGAGAATTTCCCTCTATTTTCCTATATAAACCCACCCAAAATCCCACTTCTCTTCACTAAAAACCTTTGGATCTTGACTAACCTCTGCTATCCTCTCTCTATAATCCTCCCAAGGTTCCTCAATCTCCCTACAATCCCCTCTCAATCCTCTCCCAAGCCTTTGGGATCACACTTACAAGTAAGGGATCCTCACTTTCCTTCCTTCTTTATTTATGTCCAAGTTTCCTTATCTTGTTATGCCCATTTATTTTCAATTAAAAATTTTGGGGTATGATTTCTAACCTCTCCTATACTTCCCTACTTATGGTTTAATGATTATAGACCCCTTTCTCTATCATTAATGTCTCCAATGTACACCCATTACCATACTGAAATTCCATGAGGTATTTCTCTCTCCTCATTTACATTCAAGCAATTATTTTATATTATGAATCTAAATTCCATTACATATGCTGGGATATTATGTTACATAACCCCATTACTGTCCATTTCATGTATAAATGATAAGATATCCCTTTTTCTCTCATCAACCAATTTTACGTTTTTTATTTGACGTCGTTATGCTGCTGAAGTTACACCAAAATTTCCCATGCCAAAAATCAGCATGTAAGTGAATACCATACCCATTTCTCTATCAAGGGTATTCAAATTTATGCACATGTAATTGTTTATTTATGACGTACATTTATGTATTCCACACATCTTATTCATGGAATAAATTATGACATTTAATGAATCCATGTTGTGTGATCTATGTGGAGCACTTATGCATGAAATGAAATGTTTATAAAGGGTTCACCCTAATAGCACTCCAATGAATTGGGTAAAGATTAGTATCATGATACATCAAGTGAAATAAGGGTTTACTCATTATAATTCAAGTGAAATGAGGTTTTACTCATGCGCTATGTGCAATGATCCATGGATCATGCTAATATCATGTTAAATGTTGTTGCCACATTTCCATGTTATGCTAATCATGCTATATCATGCCTCCATGTTCATGTTTATATTGTGCTCTATTGATATGCCTATTGCCTAACATGTGCTATATTCTTCATGACATGCCTTGTTTACTCCCTTATTAGGCTTTATAGCTCACCCTTTTCTTATGCATGTCCACTGGTTATCCTATGCAATGCTAAGTACGAAGGAATGTTGTGGTCATATAAAATAAGTTTTCAATAAAGATATTGTATTTTATGTCTTAAGTTATCATGTAATGTACATAATTTTTCAAGAAACTATACCTATTGATCCTCAGAGTTTTCTTAAGTTAATGTTTATGTAATAAAATCATGTTAAGTGTGTAATAAAGATAGGGGTTGTTATAATCCATGAGTCATTTGAGATGTGTAGTGATCAGACGCACATCAATCTGATGCACGGTGTGACCAGTATGACTCCAATTGTTTCTTTTTTATTCAAAATAGACATTAATTTTAGTGAAAAAACAAATTACATGCTCAAAACTAAGAAAAAACATTCTGATTGTTTTGATACTTTAGGAAAATGATCCATGAGTCATTTGGGACATGTAGGGATTATCCGCGCCTCAATACGATGCATAGTATGACCGACATGACTCTAAGCGCGTCTTTTTTTATTCAAAATTGACATTAATTTTAGTGAAGAAAAAAACTGACATACTCAAAATCGATAAAACACATTCTGATTGTTTTGGTACTTTAGGAAAATGATCAATAATTCTTTTGTGATGTGTAAGACCCAGTCACACCTCAATTAGACTCATGGTGTGACCGATATGACTCAAAGTACACCTTTTCATTCAAAATTTAAATTAATTTTAGTAAAAAAAACAACTGAAATACTCTATAATAGTGTTTGGTTTTTATTTTATTTGTTTTGTAAATTTTATTTCATTTAAATTCAGATTTTTTATCATATTTTGGTAATTTTTTTTTGTGTTTTTGCTGATGCAGTATGCTGTTGCAGTACACTGCACCTATTTCTGATGATGTAGTGTGCCCTAGCATTACACTATATTTTTCACCTTTATCAACATTGATAAATGCGCTAATAAATATACCCTTTATTAGTGCTTTTAAATTCACTAATAAAATATACCTTTATCAATGCTTATACAGGTGCTGATAAAGTCTATCTTTATCAGCGTATTAAAAATCATTGATAAATCATACTTTTATCAGCACAAAAAAAAAAGAATTGATAAATGACATCATTTATCAAATATTTTTAAAGAACTGATAAAGGGTCTATTTATTAGTGATAAATAAAATCACTGATAAATGGGTTCTTTTATCAAAACTTTTAAAAGAACTGATAAAAGTATGATTTATCAGTGCTTTTATTTGCACTGATAAATATTCCCTTTATTAGTGCTTTTTTAGCGTTGATAAAAGTCACGGACTTTTAACCATGCTAAGGTAGTCAGATTTTTTCTAGTGCTGAAAAGGCTGATTCTAGCACTGTTAAGGACGTGTTTTGTAGTAGTGTGTTATAGATAAAAAAATCTTTAAATGACCACTAGAACATTTCTCTAGGAAAATATCTTTTTTTAAATCACTTATTTAAAATCTTGAAATTTCTAAAATATTATGGAAAATATTTTATTTTAAAAGAACCAAGGAAAATTATAAAGGAATATTCAAATAAAAGAGTATTTATGATGAAAATGAAATCTGTTCATGTAGTGTACATTAAAATAATAATTCCTTTCACATTGTTAGTAAAAATTCAGAAGTACCATATTTGGAAAATAATAAGAATATTCCTTTAAATTTTTTTATAGAAAGTAAAAAATGGGTAAAAATGAATTTTATAAATATTTTTGGAAAATTAAAAACCCTTTTGAAAACATTTTAAATAAAATATTGACATGGAAGAAAATATTCCAAACTGAAGAGAAAAACATGGCCAATTTTCCTTAAAAATATTCTTTTGGAATACTGAATATGTAAAGGGAGAATAATTAAAGGAAAACATGAAATATCAGGAAATAAATAAATTATAATAACATAAATAAAACTTTGAATATATAGATCATATAATTTCATCATTGTAAAATTTAATCATAAGAAATCCTAGTAAAAATTTGATTGTAACCTAGAAACCTTACCTAAAGTCAGTCTTACTTCATCAGAGCTCTAACATCCTGTATAATAAAATAAAAATTATTATAATTATAAACCATAAACATAATTATACTTATAATACCATAAATGGTTTACCTGTAACATCTAATCACCCATTCATTAACAATATTTCCTTATCATCATCATTTTTGGTGTTAAATGCTTTATTTTTCATGTATGCTTTGGTTCGACAGTCATGGTACTTGCAATTTGATTAAGGTTCATTCATCTAAATAATGTTAATAGTGATATAAATATTATATATATTCATTATATTCATATATATAACCATTTATATAAATCAGATATGAAAAATGAATTACATCACTACGTGGAGATGGTAGTCTGTACGTACACATGAGCAACGTTTCCATTTTTTGATGGATGGAATAAAATAAAGGTAAGTATTAACTCATATTTATAGAATTGTTATTATACCATAAATATTATATAAAAACATTAAATCTACTATAATAACCAACAATTAACGATGGTGGTGGAAAATGAGTCGTATCACTTTGTGGAGGCGATAGTCCACACGTACACACGAGTGATAATTTCATATATTGTTGAATTGTAAAGTAGTGATAAATGGTTGGTAAATCGTAATAATAACATTTATTATATTTATTATATTTTATTAACATTTTTTTTATGGACACAACAAGTTCATATGAATTAGAATAAGAAATAAAATTGAAAGATCTTGGTTAAGATCTATACCTCTTCTTCGAGAGACCTCCTTTGTACTACTCCTTAATCCGTGAAGGATTGGTATTAGGAGAAAACCATAAGTTATATGATAAAGTTAAGGACTATATAATGTTTTTTTATTAGTTACCTAACAATATAAATTGCTAAAATGGTGTGAATAAGGGATAAGAAAAGGTTTCCTTTTATAAGTGGGGGGGGGGGCACACATGGAATTTCATATAAGATCTCAATGATTTAAGGTCAATTTCATAGAAAATTATCTCCAAATGGTAATAAATTAAAAGTAAGGATAATATAAATTTTAAATATATTCAAAAAATAAGAGTTTTACAAGTGTGGATGACAATCCTACCCTAATCTCATGGTCTATCCCCCGATAAACCTGTTTTAACATTAACTGTGGTAACAAGATTTTACTATTTTTATTATTCACTATAATAAAAAATTAAGTTGAACCTATTAATTATATTAATCATGGAATACATTTTACCATATTTAATTTCTATAATTGGTAGAATTTAATTGTAATTAAGCACACAAACTGTTACAAAAAATTGTTTTCAAAAAATGAATTTTTAAGCGCAACACTTAATTTACTTCAATTTCTTACCTTGAAAAAACCATAAAACGAATGTTAAAATATTATAATGAATATATAATCTATAAATAAAATTAAAAATATAAATCAATATATATATATATATATAATATTAGTTTATTATGATAAAATCATATTGTGCACATGGAAACAAATTTTTAGAAAAAATGTGTTTTTAAGCTAAAAAATTAACTTATACCAAAATCAAATATAATGAACATTACCATGAAATTAATTATATTATTTATAATTAAATTAGTATTAAGTTAGTTTAAGATAAAATTCAAAACATAATTTTAAATTTACTTGAAAATAAATGAAATCTTTATAAAAATAAGTATTTTTCATAATTCACTGAAAAATACATATTTTTAGAAAAATACTTAAAATTCACCTTAAGATAATATTAACATGATGATTATAAAATTTATAATAATTTACTTAAATAAAATTTATAAAAATGGTATAAAGTAATTTTAAAATTATCACGCAAAATGCAATAAAAACCATTTTTTGAACAAAACATATTTTTTGATGTGTAAAATGACTTTACTGAAAATTGGATACTCATTTATTAGGAATTAATAAATATGTTTGAATTGATAAAAAAATTTATAAATATTTTTCATAAAATTTTTATTACTATTCATACATTCTAATTTAATAGCTAAGTTATAATGGCTTACTCTATCATGGTTCATATAGACTTGAGGTTTTGTGTAAGATAAGATATCGAATAATTAAAATTTTATTTCAAAGAAGATATATATAAAATATTAGGATGTTACATTCTAACCCTATTAAAAAGATTTTCCCTCAAAATTACTTCACTTTGGTATAAAAAAATGACGATATATATGCTTCATCACATCCTCAGGTTCCCATATAGCTTCCTCAAATTTCTGATTCTTCTATAGAACCTTAACCAAGTGAGTAGTCATGTTTCGTAGAAATTTATTTGTATGATCCAATATTCCTACCAATTTTTATTCACATGAATGATAATTTTAAAGTGGTATGACCTATGATTTTAGTATATGTTAAGAATGACTTATATAATTCCCCAAGATAGATACATGGAACACATCATGAACTTGAGAGAGGTTTGGTAGGAGTGCCAAGTGATAAAACACATTCCCTACTCAATCAATAATCTCGAAGGGATTAATATAATTAAGTCTCATATTTCTCTTCTTTCAAAATCATATAAACTTATTTTATATATTAATTTATAGGAAAAACTTCTCATCAACATAAAATTCTAGATCTCACTGATGATTTTTAGCATAAGTCTTATATTAAGTATGAGATGCTTTGATATGATACTAACTGGATCTAAAATTCTATGAAATTTTCTCATCTAGATCAGGTACCATTATCTTTCTTTCTCCAACTTCATCCTATAATGTTGGATTTCTAAATTTATTTCTATAGAGGGATTCATATGGATCTATCTTAATACTTGAGTGAAAGCTATTTTTATAAGAAAACCTGGCTAGAGGAAGGTCTTGATCCCAAACAACTTTGAAATCTAGAGAAAATGATCTCAACATATACTTTAATATTTGAATGATCATATTATAATGACCATTTATTTGAGGATGATAAGAAGTACTGAAACATAACTCTATATCTTGATCCTGCATAAGACTTCTATAGAACTTCAAGGTAAACCTAAGATCCTAATCAGATATAATAGATTGCAGTATCCCATATACCCTTACCACTTAATTAATATATATCCTGAAAATATGATCAAGAGATATTTTTTGGATAGAAATGAAGTGTGATTAATTCATATGGTGATTAACTACAACCCAAATAGCATTATAGAATTTAGATATTTTAGGGAGTTTGAAAATGAAATCCATGGTGATGTTTTCCCATTTTTATTCTAGTATGAGTAATGGTTGTAACATACCCTTGGAATTATATCTCTCATCCTTAACTTAATGATATACCAAGCACTAAGATACAGAATTTGTAATATCCCTCTTTATGTTTTCCACCAAAAATACTTTTTTAGATCTCTATACATCTTCATACTTCGAGGATGAATAGAGAATGATGAGCTATGATATTTTTTCAATAGTTAATTCCTCAAGATTGGAATTGACAGGACACATAATGGGTTATTTAACCTTATAATTCAATCATAATCAAGGTTGAACTCTTGAAAATTTATTACCCTTTTTATAGCTCCACATCCTCCTTTTTCACCTCTTTATTCTTTACTTGGATAGATTTTTGATCACTCATTTAAGAAAAATGATATTTATCCCTTTACTTAAATATTTCAAGGTCCATCCATTACAAATCCATAAACATTGGATCTTTTATGATCCTTATCATGGATAATCTAGCTTTGTCCTTTTGAATCAAATAATCATCCACCTTGTTTTCTTTCTCAAGGTGGTAGTGTATTGAGAAATCATAATATTTAATTAACTCAAATAATCTTCTTTAGTACATATTCAACTCTTTATGAGTGAATATATAATTCAAAATTTTATGATCATTATATATGTCACACCATTATACATAGAGATAAAACATCCATATCTTTAATACAAATATTACCATTGTAAACTCCAAATCATGAGTTGATTAAAGTTTCTCATGAACCTTAAATTGGTGCGAAGAATAATCTATCACTATATAATTTTACATGAGAACACACCCCAACCCTTTATTTAATGCATCAATGTAAATCAAAAACCCTTCTCTACTATAGGTTAGTGTGAGTGTAGGTGCACCAACCAACCTTATCTTTAGTTCCTTGAAATTTTATTCACACTCATAAATCTAAAGGAACTTAACTCTATCCCTAGTTAACTTGGTGGGTGGATTATATAGTCATGAGAAATACTTCAAAAATCATCAATAATATCCAAAAAATCCTAGAAAACTATATATCTCAGTCATAGTTATTGGCCTAGGATAATGTTTAATAACTTCCATATTTTATGGATCCATATATATACCCTTAATTGGGATTATATAACCAAAAATAAATTTTTTTGTAGCTAAAATTCATACTTGGTAAATTTTGTATATAATTTATCCTACTTTGGTGTCTTCAGTACAATATTCAAGCGATATTCATGCTATTAATTACAATTATAATGTATAATAATATTGTCTATAAATACTACAAAAAAATAATAAAGGTAATCTCTAAAGATTTTATTCATTAAATCCATGAAGATAGCTAGGTAATTAGTAAGACCAAATGACATCACTATAAATTCATAGTTTCCATACCTCATATGTAAAGATGTTTTGGATATTTATTTGATTATTCAATGAATGAGGCTAATATTATTTGTTTATATTATAATATTCATGTGATTAATTATTCATAAACCCCATTTTTAGTGAATTTTACAATTTGATCGTTATTTCACATCATGATTACAATTTTTGCTTAAAGTGTACTATTACTTGATACATTTTGAGACATATTGTAAATCAACCATTGGTATTGATTTGAATTTCATATTTCACTATTATTTTTACCATTCCTTTAGTAATAATTCATCCTTTTTTATCACTTAGAGATTCACATTGGAAGACCACCATTTTGGACATTCAGCCCAAAAAAATATTAGAGAATTGAAATGGATAACAACCTAATAAGATGACTATAGAGGCCATGATCCATGAACAATGAAGCCAAAATATGAAATAGAGATATAAGAAATATTGGTTAACATTTAACTAAATTGGGGGAAAGTACAATTTAGAAATTTTGAGGGAGATCCAGGCATCCCATGTTAAATATTAAATTCTGTGATAGATTTAAAGGCCTGAAAATCCATCTCACTATTTCAGGAATAACTCTTAAATGGATGATCCAATTGGGCTCAATATTTTATAGAATTTATAAGACTTATATATATATATATTTATTCTATGAACAATCCCAATTCACTCAAAATAAAGTTCTTCCATGGGAAACAATGAGGAGAGATAAAATGTATGCATGTTATCTGGGTAAAGATGAGAGATTAATTGTCCACCCACTTTCCTGCAAACTTCGACCTACCCTAGTTAATGGTTAAAATTTGAGTGGTTTGGATAGACCAAAGGGACTCCAAGGTTCTATTTTAGGTGGAATTTTGGAGGAAAAAATGGTTAAGTGGTGTATGTTTTCATTTTAATGTTATGTTGGAAATTTGATGTTGGAATCACATTTCTTTCTCATAAAATTTTTTTTAATCACCTTAGTTATTTTTAATAAAAGTTATTCATTTCATCATATTTTTCACATCACAATGATTTTATTTCCTAAAGGTGTAACCTTATTCATACCAACACCTATGAAATTCTTCACACAATAGTGGTGTGATTGTTATTTCAAAATTTTCTTCTTTAATCTTGCTTCTTTAAGTCGACTCTCATATTCCATTGAAATATTTGAATTTATGGAAGGATAAAACTTTTATGGGTTGATCCAGGGAGTTTCATGGGGGTGGATTTAATGTTATTTCATGTGATTTTATATTTTAATCAGTTCATTATTTTAATATTTCTATTATATGAGTTATTTTATTCTTTGTATTCACCAACTTTAACTACGACAAATTTTGAGTGCTAGTATAATCCAATTACTTAGAGTGATCATTAAAGTGATCCTATAAGTGAATTATTTATTATCAATGGAATTGTGTAAGGATTAAATTGGTGAATGCTGTTGGGGAATTACCTCTTTGTTTGAATGCATCTTGAATTAGCGATATGAAATTTTCTAAGAAAAAAATACATTGAATATATCCCTAGTGAAAACCCAGGATAAACTCATATTCATTAATTATTTCCATCCAAAATCATTAGGTGTTTCATTCTTAAATTCAAACCATTCTCTTAAGAACCTTAGTATTCTTATATCCCATTTGAAATTAACACCAAAGTTTTCCACTTCAAAGACGATCCTCCCAAAAAATATGAGTGTATCAGGGTTAATTATTTGTCCTTGTGTATTCGAACCCTACATGTAATACAACAACTTTAGGGTAAATTTTGGTGAGCCCAAATTTTGGTTCCATTGTTAGGTACCCAAGTAAGTCATCTTAGACACTCACCCTCTATTATCACCCCCATTTCTCTTATCTTTCCCATTTCTGTTTGTGTGTGTCCTAAGAATATATAAACCTAATTTTTTGTCTAATAAAATGGAGTATCATACACATTAAACCATCATAAAACCAGGATAGAATAAAATAAGAAATCAATATTGGGAATCCCCTAGCTTTAGAAATTTATTTGATCAAACCTTGAATTATTATGCCATAACCAGTAAGCCATAACATATTTTAGATGATGAATATTTAAAGGGTAAATTTATATCCCTATCAAAGAATTTTGTAGAGATCAATCATATGGAGGACCATGATGTTTAACCTCCTATTAAATATATTCCTCAAACATTATTGAATTTTTTTAATGAAATTAAGAGAATGAATTTTGATGTTTAACCATTGAGATCAGAACTAAAAAGAATTAAAAGTTGTGAGGCACCCATACCTACCTTAACTATCACTTCCTTATCCTTATGTGGAGTTTTTAGCTTCCCACAAACCAATAAAAAAAATAATGAAGAAACAACATTTTAATTTGGGATAGATTAATAGGATGAAGTAATTTTTTACCAATGATTAAATCAAGAGGAAAATGATTTTATATATTCACAAGTAGGAAATTTGACATCATGGATTGAGTATCCTAAATATTTCTCCATTGATGATTTTTTAGAACCAAAAAACATTTAATTATTTGGGAAAATATTGAAATATAATTTTATACCAACCACTGACTATGATATGGACAACTTTGTGGTTGAAACATCTTTTTTAATGGAACCAATTTTTTATAAAACTTTTGGAAAATAAATTGATTTTAATTTACATTTCCAATATGCTTTAAAAAAATTTCAATCAAACCAAACTCAAAATTATTGTCCTTCCTTCCCCGCTCAAGTATCCCATCTTAAGTGATAACGTAGACCTTGCTGATATCATTATTTCTTATTTTAAAATCAATATATATGGAATAACTCTTGATGTATTAGAAAATACTATAGAATAAATTGGATCCACAATTTTTGATATTCCATATATTTTCACACTCATTGAAGAATATATGTTTGTACTTGAAATAGATTCTAAATGAAGTTTCAATCAAAATCTAGTAGAAGTGTTTGAAAAATTAAAAAATTAAAATGTTGAAAGTTGGTATTTGGTAAGTTGTGGGGTCCAAATAAAGCTAATGAATTTAAACTAAATTATTTTCGGAAGGCAACCCAAATTTTGTGTTGACTTTATTTTATTTTATTTTATTGTGTGTGATTTTTTTTGTTAAAATAACCTCAAGGGGTTTACATTGTTTTGTAATTGTGTTTTTTATAATATTTAGGTGATTTTGAGGTTGATTAATTTTTAGGAAAATCATATTTATTCCAAGATTTCAAACACAATCTTCCATCATTGATGAGGTGTCACTGAGTGACATAGAGATCAAAAGAGTAATAATGAGAATCCTGAAAATCAACTTCAACTACCAGGTGAGTTTGTTCCATGTTTCTTATTTCAGTTTCCATTTTTAACTCCTCTTATTTTACCCTTATAAATTTTATTTTCTTTAAACATCAGGGATAGTGTTATTCTAAGTTGGGGGGGGTGGGGGTGAAAAGAAAGAAACAAAAACATTGTGTCAAAGAAATTTTTTGTGTGTATAAATGAAAGAAAAAATTTCTTTAGACTTGAACATGATAATACATATTACAAACATTAGAAGTGAATATCAAATATTTTTTCATGTCTTGATTATGATTTTAATCCACATTTAAGTTTATGAGAAAATATTTTGGAAAGTGTGGTTGCCAAATGTGATTTTTCACCATTTACATTTTCATCCATTTAATAAAAATTCAAAATGAATTTCAATTGGATTTTGGGTGTAAGTTTGAGTTCCTGGGTCCCTTTCATCATATTATAGGGTTTGGGGCCACCATTAGTTTAGTTTGAGTATCCAACAAGAAGAATAAAAAAAATACCATATAGAGAAATGTTTTTTCCAAATGTAAAGTGTTCAAAACTTGGGGATAATAACTCCATATTTGTCTTGCCTAGAGTTAGGCTTTACATATCTATTGAAGAGCATGAAATTGAAAAAATGTGTGGTGTTTGGTACTTAGGGATTATAACTCCATAATTTTCTTACCCAAAGTTTGTATTTTCATCTCTATTGTGGTTAAAAAAACCAAAACAAAAAAAGGAAAAAAATTAGATACTCATATTAAGGTTTAATGTGATTCCCACCCAACACTTCTATTTATTTTCCCCTTGAACAAAAAAATGGGCCCCATGTCTTTTGTGATGCACAACACATCATCATGCTTAATTGAAATTGTATGGAATGTGGTGATGAATTTGAACAAAGAAGTAATATTGATCTTGAGATATACTTTTGGAACTATATTTTTTTAAATTATTTTATAGGTTTGGAGATTGTTTAATGTGAAGTCAAAATGGTAAGAATAGTATGTAAAAATGTGTTTGGAAAAGGGAATTAAATTTTCATATCTTTGAGATAATTTCTACTCGGGACTAGTAAAACTCAAGTTTGGGGGAATTATTAGCCACTTAATAAGGCTAATATTAATTTTTTATATTATAATATTCATGTGACTCATTATTCATAAACACCTTTTTTATTTCATTTTTCAATCTGATAATTATTCTACATCATGATTATAATTATTTCTTAAAGTGAACTATTACTTGGTATATTTTGATATACATTGAAAATCACTCATTGTTATTGATTTTAATTTAATATTTCATTATCATGTTTCCCAAACATTTTTTAACTATTCATTATTTTAGAGCCCTTGGAGATTCACATTGGAAGATCACCATTTTGGACATTCAACCCATAAAATTATGGATGAAGTGAACTGGACAACAACCTAATAAAATGACTGGAGAGGCCATGATCCACACCCAATGAAGCTAAAATTTGAACTGAAGATATAGGAAATCATTAACATTTCATTCAATTGGGGATTAGTCAAATTAGGTCATTTTGAGTGTGATCTAGGTAGCTCGATTTGAATATTAAATTCTGGGATAGATTTCAAGGACCAAAAATCTATGTCACCATTTCAAGAATAACTCTTAAATGGATGATTTGATTGGGATCATATTTTTAAATAATTTATAAGAATTTTTGATATACAATTTTTTCTACTACAACTAAGCATAATTATCTCAAAATCAAGGTTGTTCTGGCATACCAATAAGGAGGGAGAAAATGAATTCATGCTGTCTTTGAAATGTCGAGAGATTAATTGTATAACCACTATCCTCTACCCTTTGGCATACCCTAATTAATGGTTAGAATTTTAGGGGTGTTTCTTGACAAAAGGTAATACAAGGCTCTATTTAAGGTAGAATATAGGAAGAAAAAATGGGGAAGTGGTGTATGTTTTTATTTTAATGCTGTGATGCCAATTTGATGTTTAAATAACATTTCTTTCTCATGAAAGTTGTTCAAATAAATTTAGTTATTTTTAATAAAATTTATTCATTTCATATTATTATATTATTATTCATATCACATTGATACCATTTCCTAAATTTGTGAATTTATTCACACCAAAACTAGTTAAATTATTGACACAATGGTGGAGTGATCATTATTTCATTATTTTTCTTCTTCAATCCCATTTTTTGAAGTCAAACCTCATCTTCAATTGAAATATTTGCATCAATAAAAGGATAAACATTTTATAGATTGATCCTAGGGAGTTGAGTGGGGATGAATTTAATGTTATTTAATTTTATTTTATAATTTAATTAGTTCATTATTTTAATATTTCTATTCAATGAGTTATCTTCTTCTACATCTTCACTAACTTTAATGATGACACATTTTGAGTACTGGTATGATCCAATTTGTTATAGTTATCATTAAAGTAATACTATAAGTGAATTAGTGATTAAACATGAAATTTTGTAATTATTAAATTGGTTAATTATGTTGAGTAATTACCTTGTTTTTTAGATGAACATTTAATTAGTTATTTGAAATTTTCTATGAATAAAATGCATCCAATCTATCCATAGTGAAAAATTAGGATAAAATCATATTAATTAACTCTTTCCATCAAAATAATTGGGTGTTTCAATATTAAATTCAAACCATTCTCTTTGTAACTTTAGTATTATTATATCCCAATTGAAATTTACACCAAAGTTGGCCTCTTTATAGCCAATCCTCCCAAAAAACATGAGTGTCTCAAGGTTACTTATTGGGTCTCTGTGGATTCGAATCCTACATGTACTACAAAAACCACTTCTACCTGAATAGTTAATTTAGGTGAGACTAGTATTACATTTTTAGCCAAAAATGATATTATCCATATCTAAAATTAATCTTTTAAAAATATTTATCTCCTCATAATTGATCAAAAAACTCATCAATATAGGGAAGAGGATACTTATTCTCGATCATGATCATGTTAAGTTCTAGATAATCCTTACATAGCCACATTGATCCATCTTTATTCTTAAAAAAAGTATAGGTTCCCACCATGAAAATACATTTTCCAAATTAATCCCTTATCAAGATTCTCATAAAGTTACTTCCTTGATTCCTTTAACTTAATTAGGGCTATTCTATATAGATTATTTGAAATAGGTGTAACAGCGGGTATGAGTTCTATTGAAAACTCAACTTCATGATTTAGAATAAGAATTGGAGAATATTCTAGAAAAACATCAAGAAACTCATGTATAATATGTATGTCATCTAGTTTGGGTTTTTCCCTAACTATAGGAGATAAATAACCACTTTGAATAGGAATAAAGACCCATATAATGGATAAAATTTCCATTAGAAGTTTATATTTATCCCCATAAAGATAGACCATCATAAGTTGGTTCAGAATATCAAATGTGACTTCCCTTCCAAACAATTGATATGAGATTTATATAAATAAATCCAATCCATGCCCAAAATCACATCAAAATAAACTATATAAATAATGATAAGATTTACAAGAATAAAATTCCCTCAAACTTCAATTGGGGAAGATTTATAGACTTGAGATGAAATCACCATACCATTATGAGTTATTACTACGATTTCAACATCTAGTTGATGAGGTGGTAATCTGATAACCTTAGAAAAATTTTCAGATATAAAAGAGTGGGTAGATCCAGAATCAAATAAGGCATTAACAGTTACAAATTAGATGGTAAATGTACCTTTAAAAACTTCATTATCTCACACCACATTAGAAATAGTGATCACACGATATTTCCCTTTATCTATGGGCCTAAGAGTATACTGATGTAGATCATATTCATTAACCCTCATAATTGAGCATTAATTAGAATAATGTTTATATCCCTTGAAATTTTATAATTGTTGTATGGGTTGTGAATTCTATGGAGATTTATCTCCATTTTAATCATTAACTAACTTCTTCTCATTACTTCAACACTTGATTTCCTAATGACCGTATTTTCCATGATTAAAATATTTACCTGTCTCCTTAAGAAATTTTTTCCATGCTTCTTTGCACACTTCTAGAATAAAGGAAAACTTATCTTATTCCCTTTATGTTTTTTTGTTATAATTTACTTTGAATTTATTCTTTCTTTTATAATAAAAAAAATGAGATTTATGAGTGAATCCAAACTCTATTTAAACATTGATATCACATTGAATTATTTCTTCATAGTTATTAAAGTATCTTATATATAATTACCATTATAGAATTGGTTTTAAGACACAATATAATTGATCAATCTTACTTTATGGTTCAATAATAATACTATAAGTGTACCTCAAAAGTCTTGAAATTTTTTCCTCATAGGTACCAAAAAATCCACCACAATTCTTCTAAATTTCAAGGAATTACTTCTTGAAGAACCTTTGTGATAAATTTTTTAATAATATTTTTTTATTATTTTTTGAAAACTAACCTATTTGTAAAATAATGTTTTAGTTATTCAGGAATCAGACCCATATCCATCATAATGAAGATTCATCAAACACTGCGTTTGTTAGAAATATATATGTTGCTTTTTGAAGAATTCATATTATTCATGAAGAAATATAAAAGAAGATTGTGAAGTTAGGAGTTATAAAGTTTTCATACTTTCTAAACAAATTCAGATGACGCTTTGTTGATCATGAAGTTATCAAAAATCATGAAACATTTTATGATAAAATATTTTGAAAAAATGGTGGAGAGGTTTGAAGAAATTAAAAATTGCAGACTGAATAATTCAACCACAATAGAAAATTATATCGTAAAAATAATTTCATTATAATGTGGATCCCATCATTATGAAGAAATCCATCAAAGGAATAATGTTTAAGAATATCAGATCTTGATGTTATATTGTTTTAATATGATGAAGTTTGAATAATTTCAAATTTGAAGAGTGAATAATTAAATTATAATGAGATAAGAAGGAAACATAATTCACAATGAGATGAGAAAGAAACCAAATTCATAATTAGTTGAGAAGGAAATAGAATTCATATTGATCTTAGAAGGAAATAAAAATCACAATGCGATGAGAAGGAAACAAAATTTTTAGTGAGTTGAAAAGGAAACATAATTTATAATGAGCTGAGAAAGAAACATAATTTTTAATGAGCTAATAAGGAAACAGAATTTGTAATGAGATGAGAAGGAAACATAATTTGTAATGATTTGATAAGAAAATATAATTCATAATGAGCTGAGAAATAAATAGAATTCATAATGAGATAAGAAGGAACAAAATTCGTAATTATTTGAGAAGGAAAAAAATTATAATGAGTTGAGAAGGAAACATATTCATAATGATTTGATAAGGAAAAAAATTGTAATGAGTTAAGAAGAGAATAAATTTTCAATGATCTAAGAAGGAAACAAATTTTTAATGAGATGATTACGAAGAAGACTCAAAAAGAAGATTCTATAATTTTTATGAAAAGTTGAAGAGGTAAAACATGAAAATAATTTTTTTGTAAATCTTAGAGAAATCTAAGGAGAATTGAAGAGGTCAAATTTGAAGTTTAAATACGATAGATTTTTGTAGTTTTTGAAATATTAGGCAGTTGGGAATGTTTTCAAGTTTCCTACTCTTACTATTCCAAGATGCATATAAATACTTTCTCATATCATTCATTCATTATCAAATTTTCACATAAGTGGAAAATGTGGAGCACTAAATAAATAAAGTGAATGTTTTTATGGATAAAGATCTTGTGAGAAGGATTAGACAGTTGAAAGTTAGTTTATCATTTTGAGAAAGATCGTATTGAGAAGATCTAATTGAGGCAATCATATTGAGTTAATCTGATTGATTCGATCAGACTAAAGAAGATCATATTTATCATTTGAGAAAAGTTTAAGTTTTTCATATTTAGAATGGGTTCATTATATTGAGTCCATTGTATTAAGATCATAAGACCCAACTTCATTATATTTAGAGAATCTGATCTAGAATCATCATATTGAGAAAATCGGATCTAGACAAATCGACTGTGGTTTCAGACTGATAAATTATATAGTAGTTTAGAAAAATTATTTCTTATTTTGTTTGGATTAATTTTTTATAAGAATTTTTTTTAAATTTATGGGATTAAGTATAATATTTTCTATAGAGAGATAGGAGGTGTCTGACAGGAGTTGGTACAAGTTTTATTCACTCCTTAATTATGGATTTCTCATGGGAGTGGCTATGGAAAGAATGTAGGTTCTCACACTAAGGCTAAACCTTGTAAATTTTTTGTTCTTTACTTACTTTTCTACTTTTTTATCCATTATTATTTACTCAATGTTGATAAGGAAATAAATATTAACATGTTGTAGGGTTTAAGTTTCTAAAAGTTTTGAAACTTATAAAAATCGAACAACTGATTCAAGCCCCCCTTCTCAATTGTTATTCAATCCTTTGGAGGTTCATTGGTATCAGAGGGAATATTACCTTATTGAATCCTTATCATGGATAATATCAATTCTGTAAATAGTAGACAAATAAATACATTTTATGGAAAAAATTATTATGGATGAAAAAATAGGATGATTTCTTATCTCATATCTCTTGGCATGGAAGTTGTTGATACTTCTACTATTGGTTTTCCACCTATTGAGTAATATGCTCTTATGATGTTTTTTGATAATAAAATTATATAAGTTTATAGAAATTCTAGAAATGAAATCCTTATGTCCTTATTAGAGAATATTTATCAGAATGTGATGGGTCTCAATACATCAAAAAGTATGTGGGATAATTTAGAAAGTATTTTTGAAGGTAATACTAACATGAAGGAAGCAAAGCTACAAATCTGGTGTAGTAAGTATTAAGACATCAGAATGAGAGATTAAGAAACTATTTATGAATACTTCACTAGAGTAAATGAAAGTGTTTTCAATATTAGAGGATTCAGAGATGTCTTGGAAGATTCTACAATTGTGAAGAAACTTATGAGAAACTTTTGGGATAGGTTTGATTCTAAAATTTCTTCTTTATAATATAAGGATAATTTATCTCTTGATGAATCACATAACATTCTTGTTTCTTATGAAATGAGGAAATATCTAATTTTTAAAAATAATATGAAATATTAAATGGATTTTGAAGCTACGAGAAAGATTAAAATCCAAGATGTTAAAGAAGCTAAACCTTGTAAGTCCGAAGATAAGGAAGATGATTAATTTAATGATAATATTATGTCTCTTATCTCTAAAAACTATCAAATAGAAAGAGTAAAATATGGAGGTAAATTTCTTATAAAATGTTTTGATTATGGTGGAATTGGAAACTTTGCCATGAATTTTACCCAAAATAATGTTAGAGAATATCGATATGATTCTGATGAAAAACCTCGATAGAAGAAGTGGAATAAATATGATAAAGAAGAAACGTCATACAAAAAATAAAATTATAATTTTACTAGAAACAAAATAAGTATGTTGATTAAGAAAGTCGAATCAGACTCAACTGACAATAATTATTCTAAAGATGAAAGTTCCTAAAAATTTAGAACCTTCATTGCAAAATTTGAGAAAACAAAAGATTCCTCAGAAAGTGAAGATGATGGTGAAGAATATCATAGAGAGTTTCAACTTTTAATATAACTTATTTCATGTCTTAATCAAACCAAAACTATCAATAAATAAATTAGAGTAATAAAGAAATATTGAGAATAATTTTTTGATGGAATAAAATATGTCATCACGATGGAGGAAGAATACATTCAGGAGATCATTAGTTACAAAATTATAATTACTAAACAAGGAAAAATGATTGAAGATATCAATATGAAGTTTTCATCCAAGAAAGAAGAAGTTAACAAGTTTCAATCAAAACTTATTATGTTCGAAAGTACCTTGAGGAAGATGAATGAAAATTTTAATAAATATTCAGAATTAAAAGGTGAGACTTCTAAAGTTGTTGAGAAGGATCAATATAAGAATCAAGAAAAATATTTACTCACCAAAAATAATTTTCATTTAATTATTTTAATATTTTAGGTTTTAAAAAAGGTGTTGGTAAATATTATGTGGATAAAGGATGTGAGAAACATATCAAATCTATAATAGTATAAAACTAACTCGAAGTAAAATATGGTCCATGTTTTTGAGTATGTTAGAAATGAAAGAAGACACAAACCTGAAAAAAGTTTATATAGAAAGAGGTATTTCTTGAATAGAAAATAAATATTTTAGGGATATTGCTGGTGTCTTGGAATATATGGGCACATAGCTTATAATTGTTGGCACAACTTATATCTACCTAGAATAAGGTGAGAAAAGTGGAAGAAATAGTGAAAGTAAAATGATTAAATTTCCTAACTTATAGAAAGTTGAATAGGCGAATTCTCAAGATGTTAGAAACTTTCGAAAAAAATCAATTTGAATGTTTTGAATAATTTTGTGGAAGATTTGATCATAATGTTCATCATGCCAAAATATGTATGACACTCCTTTTGGAAAATTTTTCTTATGATAGAAAATAAAATGAAGCCAAAAAGAAGAAAATTAAGGAAAGAACTTTTGTTGTTGAGACAACTTTGAAAGAAAGTAAAAGGAACAAACCATGGATACTTGATAGTGGTTGTTCTTCACATATTACATGTGATATAAAAATATTGAAATATGTATAAAGTCATGATGAGGGAGCAGTTACCTTTGGGAATGATAGTTCCTTAAAAATCAGAGGAATCAGAACGACTAAGATTGAAGCAGAAAAGTTGAAATCTACGGAAGTTTTATTTATTGATGGGCTAAAAAATAAGTTATTTAGTGTAAGGTAACTTTTTGATGGTGTAAAATAAGTTTTTTTTATAAAAGATTTTTGAATCATAAAAAGTGTGAAATATGGAAAAGTTATTACAAAAGGAGAAATAACCAATGAGAATCTCTTACAAATATGAGAATTTAACAAATCCTTTTACTTGAGTACAGAAGATGCAAACAAATTGTGGCAACAAAGACTTGGGAACCTTGGATAAAAATTTATAAGCAAACTTTCTAAAGTTTATTCTATTTGAAACTTTCCAAAATTTAAAAAAAGAGAAGAATATGTTTGTGTAAATTGTCAAAAAGGTAATATGACTAAAAAAAGTCATAATAGAGTTGAGATTCAATCTACCAGACCACCTGAGCTTATTAATTCCTATTTATATGGTCCGATGAGACATCAACCAACAAAATTACATTTATAATTTACCACTCTTATTGATTATTTCACTTGGATGACAAGCATCATGTTTATAAAGCACTTGTTAAAGGTTATTGAAATATTCAAATTCTTTACAAAATATATTGAGAAAGAAATGAGGGTTTCCATAAAATGGTTGAGAATAAATAATATTACCAAATTCACAAGAAATACTTTTGAAACTTATCTGAGAAATCATGGTTTCAAACATTAGTATAGTGATCCCTGTACTCCAAAAAAATGGAGTAGTAGAAAGAAATAATATAATTTTGGTGTAAATGGGAAGAAGTATGTTATAAGTATAAAAACCTTCAAAATTATATTGGAGAAAAGCTGTTTGTAATACTATACATGTTCAAAATAGATGCTCGTTGAGACCAAAAACCAATATGACTCCTTTTAAAATGTGGTATAACAAAAAATCTTCCTTGAAATTCTTCAAAGTTTTTGTAAGTCCATGTTTTTTCAAAATCAAAAATCCAAATCTAGGAATGTTTGATGAGAAAGATGAGGAAGGGACTTTTATGCGTTATTCACCAAATAGAAGAAGTTAAAAATGTTGGAACAAATGTTTACAAAAGTTTGTGGACTCATATGACGTGAAATTAATTGTATATTAAAATTCCTTAACAAAATTTGTTGATAATGTTGACGATGATAAACTAGAGATTTTTAACAATAGTGAAAGTAATCCAAAACATACTTACTAAGATTCATAAAATTCACGTGACGAGGAAAGTTCGGTTTGGAAATAAACATTGAAATTTCATTCTTTACAAAAACATGTTGAGTCTGAAAATTATTGGAAATTAGAAGGCTCCGGTTCAGACAAAAATAAAGTTGATATTATAAAATCCAACTTCACTTATCTCAAAAGTTGAACCAGAATCAGTTTCAGAATCTATTGAATACTAATAATGGGTGGATGATATGAATGGGGAGTTGAATCAGATTGGGAAGAATGAAACATGAGAACTTGTTTCACAGCTGTCAATTTTTTTTATCGAAACCAAGTGGGTTTATCGAAACAAGTTAAATTTTCATGGATAAGTTTCATTAAACAAATATAGACTTGTTTCTAAAGTCTATGCATAGGTGAAAGGTGTGGATTTTGAAGATTTTTTCCCCAGTTGCAAGATTAGAAACTATTAGAATGTTTCTTTTAGTGGCCACACATCAGAATTGAATTTTTTTTAAGATGAATGTAAATTCATCTTTCTTAAATAATGATATTGAGAAAGAAGTTTAAATGAAACAACCTTGTGAGTTTCTACTTAATAATAATTAAAATAAAGTTTATAAATTGAATAAATATTTGTATGGGCTAAAACAAGCTCCACATACTTGCTATTAAAAACTTTATAATTATTTGATAATGTTAAAGTTTTATAAAGGAAAAGTTGATAGCAACTTATATGTGAAAGATGTTGACTCCAAAACTTTAATTGTAATTATTTATGTGGATGAAATAAGTTTTTCTGGGGATATAGAATATGTTTATAGAAAATTTGATGAAGAAATGAATAATAATTTTGAAATTTCAATGTTGGGAGAATTAACTTTATTCCTTGGATTACAAGATCAACAAAAGGAAAAATAAATTTTGGTATCTCAAGAAATGAATTTCAGGGAATTGTTAAAGAAGTTTGGGATAATAGAATCCAAATAAGATTCAACTCTTATTTCAGTGAGAAAAAAAGTGAGTAATGATGAATCCAAAATAAGTGTGAATCATAAAGACTTTCAGAAGCCGATATGAAGTTTTATTTACCTTATAACCTCAATGCCTGATATTGTTTATGCTGTGACTTAGGGTGCTAAGTATCAAAGTAATCTAAAATAATCACACGTGTTGGTAGAAAATATGATTATGATATATGTCTAAGGAACAAATTCACATGGGTTGTTATAAAAAACAAGTGATATGAAGTTTCATGGTTATACTGATACCGATTGTCCTGGAGACTATAATGATAGAAAATTAACCTCCGAAAGAACATTTTTCTTAGGTGAATGTTGTGTGAGTTAGAATAGTAAGAAAAAAAGTTTAGTAACTTATAGAAAAACAGAATCTGAATATGTTGTAGCTACTTAGTATTTTGCTAAAATGTTATGGATGAAGGTTCAACTGGAAGATTTGAACGTAAATGTTTCTAAACCATTTAAGATACTTTATGAAAATAAAGTGAAATTGATATTTATAAAATACCTGTCCAACATTCAAGATCAAAACAAATTGATATAAAGTTTCACTTTATAAAAGATAAATTTTCTACTGGATATTTTTTCTATAATACATTGTAAAAAAGTATCATATTGGTGATATCTTTTAAAAATCAATGCCGAAAGAAAGGTTTTTGGAATTGAGGCTGCAACTTCATGTTCATCCTCCTCCTATGTCTTCCTAAACCTCATAAGGAAGAACCCCCACTATTCTTTGGATTATGTTGACATAAGGTGAGATAAATTAACAACTTTTATACTTTGTAAGAAGTTTTTACTTATCTTTCTTAAATGAATCTAAATCTGTTGTTATCATAAAATTGGGGAGAGAAAAAGAAAATTGAGAGAAAAATAAAAGCAAGGGGGAATTATCTTTATATGAACCCAAAATTTTCTTGGCACCGAGGGATGAAATTCCTTCAAAACATTACTTTATCTCTTTATATGGTGTTAAGAATATATTATTTGAGAAATTATATGTTTTTATAAAAGTCAAAAACCTTGAGTTTTTAAAAAAATATGAGTTGTGAAAAAATTCAGAGTTGGAAAAGTTATTAACAGGGGTCGTCAACAAATCCAAAAAGGGGAGATTGAAGAACCTTTGTGAGAAATTGTTTTAACAGTGTTTTTGTATTTATTAACAAAAAAACTATTTCTAAAAGAATATTTTTTTATTCAAGAATCAGACCCATATCCATTATAATGAATATTCATCAGACTGAGAGTTTCCTAGAAAGTCAAATGTTTCTATTTAAAGAATCCATATTGTTGCTAAAGAGTTCTGAAATAATACTATGAAGTCAGGAGTTATAAATTTTTCATAGTTTCTAAACAAAGTCAGAATATTCTTTGATTATAATGATTTTCTCACAAATCAAGAAAAATTTCATGATAAAATCTTTTGAAGAAATGGTGGAGAGGTTTAAAGAAATTCAAATTTATAGAGTGAAGAATTCCATCGTAATGGGAAATTATATCCTAATAATAATTTCATCATAATTGAGATGCTATCATTATTAATAAATCCATTAAAGGCATAATATTTAAAAAGATCAGATTTAGATATCATAATGTTTTAAACTGATTAATTTTGATGAATTTCAATGTTGAAGTGTGAAGAATTAAATTGTAATGAGCTAAGAAGGAAAAACAATTTGTAATGAGTTGAGAAGGAACAAAATTCGTAATGAGATGAGAAGGAAATAGAATTAATAATGAGCTGAGAAGGAAAAAGAAATCATAATGATATGAGAAGGAAACAAAATTCACAATGATTTGATAAGGAAAAAAAATCATAATGAGTTGATAAAGAAACAAAATTTTTAATGAGATGATAAGGAAAACAAATTTGTAATGATCTGAGAAGGAAGAAAATTTCGTAATGAGATGATATAGAAATAGAATTCTTAATGGGTTGAGAAGGAAATAGAATTTTTAATGAGTTTAGAAGGAAATAAAAATTATAATGAGTTAACAAGTAATTTTTTTTAATGAGATGGGAAGGAAACCGATTCATAATGATATGAGAAGGAAATAAATTCATATGGATCTGATTAAAAAGAAGACTCAAGAAGGAAGATTCTAAAAGTTTTTAAAGAGATGAAGAGTTCCAAACATGAAATTAATTTTTGTGTAAATCTTAGAGAAATATAAGGATAATTGAAGAAGTAAAAGTTGAAGTTTAAATGTGAGATATTTTCAAAGTTTTTGAAATTTGAGGAAGCAAGGAAAGTTTTCATGTTTCTTGCTCTTTATTTTCTTAGTTGCATATAAATACTTTCTCAGATCATTCATTTATTGTAAAATTTTCACATAAGAAGAAAATGCAAAGCACTGAAGAAATCAAGTGAAAGTTTTTCCAGATAGAGATCTCATGATAAGTATCAGACATTTGAATGTTTGTTTATTATATTGATTAAGATTATATTGAGAAGATCATATTGAGTCAATCAGATTGAGTTAATAATATTGAGTCAATGGTACTAGAGAAGATTGTATTGAGCATTTGAGAAGAGTTTGAGTTTTTTTTCAGATTGAGAATGGTTTCATCATATTGATTCCATCATTTTGAAAGAATTAGATCCAACTTCATCATAATGATAGAATCAGATCTAGACTCATTGTATTGAGAAAATCAGATCCAACAAAATCAGATTGAGGATTCAGACTAAGAAATTAAATATCAATTTCAAAAAAGTATTTATTCTTTTGTTTGACTCAATTATTTTATAAGAAAAAATTGTAAACTGATGGGATTCAGTATAATATTTCCTATCAGGATATAAAAGGTGTCTAACATGAGTTGGTATAAGTTGTATTCACTTCTTCTTAATAGTGTATTTCCATAGAACCACATGAGTGGATATGGAAAGGATATAGGTTCTCACACTGAAGCCAAACCTTGTAAATCTTATTTACTTTAATTTCTTTCCTAAATTTTCATCCATTAGTATTTAATAAAATTTGATAAGGAAATAAATCCTAACAGGCTGTAGGGGTTAAGTTTCTAAAAGTTTTGAAACTTATAAAAATTGAACAACTAATTCAACCCCATCTTCTCAGTTGTTATTTGATCATTTAGAACTTCACTTCTCCATATTCATATGAAAAATATAGGCAATTTGATTATTAAAAAATAATCTCCTAAACTTATCCCATTCCAAGGATTTCACTTCTTCATGTTGCCTCTTATTCTTGATAAGATTCAACCATTGATCTGCTTCACCTTCAAAATAATAAATAGATAATAGAAACCTTTCATGTTATAAGAACTAGATAATGGAAAATATATTTTCAGTGGTACTCATTCATTTCTTAGTAATTAGTGGATTAGTGAGCCCGTTAAAAGGAGACAAACATTTACTTATGAAGGATTCAATAGTACATTGTTCCTTCCTTTTCTCATTTTTAAGATCGACATTATTCATGGATTAATAATGTTTCTTAATCATAGTAACAATATTTCTTATTCCAAATTACATAAAATTATATTTCTTAGGGGGGAAATCATTACATTTTATATCACATTCTATGCTAACATAGTTACTTCTGGTTCCAACCATTCAATGAAAACAAAAAAATTGTATGAGTAATAATAATAAAAGTGGTAAATCATATAATCATGAAAATCATTTATAGGATGTCTAAATCATCACACTTTTTTTCCAATCTATGAAACCTTAGGTTTAACAATGGTCATCCATGGTCATTATCTCTTCAACTCCTTTAAAATTTATCTTAAATAAAACATAAATTAAAAAAAACATCATAGGAGTGTTAAACTAGGATAGTAGTAAGGGCCCATTCACAGTGCACTAGAATGATGGATGAGATATACTCAACCAACTCTTATCAAGGTTATTAATCCTATATCCATCTGTTCCAAAACCTCATCCACTTATATTATCTAGACATGGATATATTTTCATAAGGAAACCTCACTCCATTATTTACTATAACATAGGATGTTCTTCTGTATATAGGCTTATTCAAAGTGTTCTCACTAAAGTTTCCTTATTTTAGTTTCCAAAAGTTACTAAACCTTTCCATTGATACCGACTATAGTGACCCATAATTTTAATATATAAATATTACATCATTTTAGTTGAATATTAAATAAATTATACAATAATAATTGCTTAAGGAATAATAGGTTTAGTGTATTTAGAAACTTGGATATGTAAACAACTGATACCTAAAATATATACATTATTTTCAATTAATTTCATCAAAACTATCACCTTTATTATAAATACCATAGTTAAAACCTTTATATATAACCCAAGGAAGGGAAACATAAGAAAAGGTGAGATCAAATTCTTAGTAAGGGTAAAAATAAGAGATATAAATCAATAATCATAAGTGATAATAAGATTCACATAAGGGTATGAGGACATGATCAAAACTTACAATAATCATACCCAATTATTCAAAGATCTTTAATCAAGAAATATGGTGTAAGGTTTTTTCAAACAAATGACATAAGAAATACGAGTGAAGAATCATCAATAATAAATCATGATCTATTAAAACGCATCACAAGCATAAGAAATATGTTTATGTCATGAAAATAATCATATAAAATCATTTTCATAGTCATGTATCACTACCTTGACTGTCATAGTGGATTGGGTTCACTCCCAATTCCATCATTTCCTTAGTCAAGGCTCACTCCTGAGACTATCTTATTGGAAAAAGTCCCTTACCAAACTGGGTTCAATCCCCATTACAGTATTTATTATCTCATGAGATATCCTTATTTACCCAATGTATTAGATATATATATAATTTTTGTCCCACCCATCACATAATGAAAACCATACAAATGTGTGCCACATGATTATAAAACATTCATCATATCATTAAATTATAACCCCTGAAAATGACACGGGTTTCCTAAAAATTTCATCATCATAATCATAAACCATATAGAGGAATAAAAAATATTGAAATATTGGATCATATCACTAGTAACTCACAAGAAACATCAAAGTATGTTTTATAGATAAAAATACATTTAAAAGATTACTAGAACATTTATTGAGGAAAATAACCTTTTTATCTAAAATTCATTATTTAAAATATAAAAAACTATAAAATATTAAAGAAGAATTTTTATTCTAAAATAACCAAGGGAAATTATAATGTAATCTTCAATTAAAATAGTATTTATTATGGTAGAGAAATTCATTCGTGCGGTGCATGTTAAAACAAAAATTCCTTTCACATTGTCTGTAAAAAGTCAAAAGAACCTTATTCAGAAAATGAAAAGAATATTAATTAAATTTTTTATAGAATTTTAAAAATGGGTAAAAATGAATTTAATAAATTTTTTAATATTATTAAAAATATTTTTGAAAACCAATTAAATAAAATATGGACATGTAATAAAATATTATTGACTAAAGAGAAACTCATGGTCAATTTTCCTTAAAAATATTATTTCAGTATCTTGAGTACTTAAAGAGAGTAAAATGAAAGGAAAAAATTAAATATTTAGATATAAATATAGGATAATAAAATAAATAATAATTTGGAGAGAAAAATCATATAATTTCATCATCAACAAATTTAATCCTAAATAATCCCAGTAAAATGAGATTGTAACATAAAACCCCAACCTCAAGTTTGTATTGCTTCGTAAGTGCTATAAAATACTATATAAAAAATTTAATTTTTTATAATTATAGAAAATAATAATAATCATAAGTATAATACCATATATGGGTTAAATATATAATCATATCACCTGTTCATTAACAATCATTCCTTATTATCAGCATTTCAAGTGTTAACTTCTTCATTTTTCATGTATGTTTTGGTTTTGCGGTCAATGTCCTTAAAATTGGATCATGGATACTTAATTTAAATAATTTTTATCATGATATAAATATTATATATATTCATTATATACATATTTATAACCATTCATATAAATTGGTGATGAAAAATGAATTACATCACTACATGGAGACAGTAGTCTGTACGTATGCACATGTGACGTTTCCATTTTTTGATGGATGAATCTAAAGAAAAGAAAATATGAATTCATATTTCCAGAATTAATATTCTAGTATAAATATAATATATAGAAATTTAATCTTTTATAATAACCAACGATGAATGATAGTGGTGTAAAATGAGTCGTATCGCTATGTGGAGGCGACAATCCACACGTACACATGACATATACTTTCATTTCCCATTGGATTGAGAAGAAGTGGTAAATTGTTGTTACACTGTAATAATATTATCTAAGTATATTTATGAGACTATATTAATCATTTTTTCATGTATAAAACATGTTTATAAGAATTATAAGAATAAATAAACTTGAAATAGCTTAGTTAAGATATATACCTCTTCTTTGAGAGACCTCCTTTGTCTTACAACTTAAGCCTTGAAGGATTTATCTTAGGAGAAGACCAAAAGCTCTAGGATGAATTTAAGTATTCTAGAATGATTTTGGAGAAGGTATTTTCTAATTTATAAGGCTTAAATTGTGTGAATAAGGGGGATAATAGGTTTCATTTTCTAAGTGAGGGGAGAAACACACATATTATTTCTTAAAAGATTTCAATGATTTATGGTCACTTTTATGGAAAATATCCTAAAAATAGATATGGATTAAAAGCTATAAAAAGATAAGGTTTATATATATTAAAAAAATAAGAATTTTGTAGGTGTGGTTGGAAATCCTAACCTTATCTCATGGTTTAACCCCTGATAAACCTATTTTAACCCTAAATGTGGTATCAAAATTTTACTATTTTTATTATTCATTATAATAAAAAATTAAGAAAAATATATTAAAATATATTAATTATTATAATTTAAAATATGTAATTAATTTTTCCATATTCAATTTTTATAAGTGGAAGAATGTTTTTTAATTAGGCACACAAATCGCAATAAAAACCCATGTTTGAAAAATGAATTTTTAAGCATAAAAATTAATTTACTTCCATTTTTTCCTTGAAAAAACCATAAAATGAATTTTAAAATATATTATTAAATATAAAATATATAAATTTTTTTAAAAAAATTAATCAATAGAGATTAAATTAATTTATTAAGATAAAATCACATTGCACACATAAAATTATTTTTTTAAGAAAAATGTATTTTTAAGCTAAAAAATTAAATTATGCCAAAATAAAGTATAATGATGTTTCCTATGTAATTAATTATATTATTTATAATTAAAGTATATATAGTTTACTTTAAGATAAAATTCAAAAACATAATAGGACATTTACTTGAAAATAAATGATAATTTTTTTTCAAAAAATGGTATTTTCACTATTCACTGAAAAATAAATCTTTTTAGAAAAATATTAAAAATCCACCCTTAGATAATATAAACATGATTATTTTAAAAATTATATTATTTTACTTAAATAATATTTCTAAAAAATTTTGAAATTATTTATAATATTTTCATGTAAAAACATGATAAAAACTATTTTTAATGATTTTTTTTGAAGCGTAACAAAACTTTACTAAAAAATTAGTATATATTTATTATTAATTAATAAATAAATTTGAATTAATAAAAACATTTATAAATATTTTTCATAAATCGGTTATTACGATTCATACCTTCTAATTTAATAACTAGGTTATAACAATTTATTATATCGAGGTTCATAAAACCTCGAGGTTGCGTGTAAGGCTAGATATCAAATAATTAATGTTTAATTTAAAAGGAAATAAGTATAAAATATTAGGGTGTTTCATTTCTCCTGGAACAAAAACATCACCTAATGGGTTTTTTTATCAGGTTATTCCTTATTTTTACCAAAAACTGTATGAAATGAGCACCACACACTCAACCAATCCATGGTGTGCTACCCACCATAGGATATCCTTATTACCAATATAAGAGCACAAACTTGGACGATAACCACCTGCAACCAAAAAATAGCATTCCTAATACTCTCTTGAATACTTTATCAAGCCATCAAACCAAACCTTACACCAATATCTATTAATACAATGTTGTCTAATGCAATTTCTTTTCGAGCTAAATCAAAACACCACTGGACACTCAGTTCTGATATGTCTATAAAAGGTTCACGAGATTGTCTACCACCACATGGATCAAACATCTCATCACAAAATTAGACTTTCATAGACTAATTTTACTTCATAAACAAGATATAATCACAACACCTAACAATAATGAATAATAATGTCTATCAACTAGTTTACTCATAGGCCTATGGTACTCCCTTATATAGATATTAACTTGCAACAATCGTTCTCAAACTATGGTGCTTTACCCTACTATGTTTTCCCATTGAAAATTAATTCTAATGGTCCTGAAATATACTTTTTATGGTTCCAACACACATCAACCAACTCTTGGATAGAACACCAGTCAAAAGATGATAAAACTCCTTGCTCCAAATCCTAGACCTAACAGATGGGTTCCACCACCCCAATTCATAAGGTCCAAGATTTATGGTTTTCATTATAATCATAATTTGATAGAAGAAACAACCATTATGTTGAATACGATGTACCTTAAGTGGTTTCCAACCAACCATGTCTATTTAAAAATGAAAAAAATATTTGATCCCCATTGAAAGACTATTCATATCACTCGACTATACCCACCGATGCCTCACACAAGCAACATATAATGATATATTTTACACAAGATATATTCCCTAACTATCATAATATTATCTCTAAATTTTAACCCCAACCTTTAGTGGAAAATCCATAGTTGATTCTCCAATCAACTGATCTTTCCATCATTTTATATTACAAGTATTGATTCCCAATTGATGAGAGTCACACTTAGATCATTTCTAGAACACATTAAGTAGTTATAAACACTAAAAATTCATTTGAAATCATACCCAAATTTTATTATGGATTACTCATAGGGATCCATATAACTCAAATCCACTAGCCTAATAGTTATTCTCACTATGAAAACATCACCTTAACATGAGGGTTGAATTTTCTATGTTCGATTTGATGCTTCCAACCACATGAGTGTCCTTATCATCACCCAAGGAATAAAACTAATTATCTACACATACCATGTTTCATTATTCACTAATTTAAATGGTCAAAAGTGTTAATCCAACTCAAATATGATCACCTGACATGATACACCAATCATGGCTCATTTTTGACTTACAAGAACACCATCCAAGATGTCCACTGAAGCCTTATTTAAGATGAGGTTCGCACCCCCAAATAAACTGTAGCGAACTCCCCAACATAATAATTTACTTATATTACCTTTAGAAACTATGACCAACATTATTAAACATAACCATACAAGTAAACATGTTTGTTCCTTCAATCCATGTTCACCCACACCATCTACCCCTGATACACCCATTAAGAGTAATTAGGATTGACAGTGCTAACAAACTTTTTTCCTTCATGGAGGCACCAAAACTTGAGAGAATACCTCTTGATTTCCATCAAATCCATGGTTAACCATGCTCAAAAGCATAAAAAATTCCTCTATAACCTCACATTGAGAGGAACTTTCTGACAAAACCTACTATGCTTCCACAAATCTCCAACAAGCCTTCATAAACACACAGTCATAAAAACACTACTATCTTCGCATCGCTCGATCTCATATATGACAAAAACGATTTACCAAGGACTCATAATATCTTTTTTCACTAATCCAAATGAAATAAACCTCGTGCATATCCAACACATACCATTTTACCACATAGAAAATAGTGGAACCTGCTCCTGATCCATCCAATCACAACACCTAAGCAACACCACACCCCTTAAATATTCACTTTCCACCTTGATTTTTCTAAAACCCAAGGGACTTATACTTTTAGATGAGCATTTCAAACCCACAACTCACAATACATTGATTTATACAACTACAAGACTCTCTAATATACTGGGTGACACCCCATTACCATCCATCACCCATAATTAATTCCAACACAGAGTATCTAACCACCCACACCACATAATATAACACATCAAAAAGACACAAGGATAGACATTACACTAATTCTTCCCTCACATATATCCAAGATACCATAAGCACTATAAATCAAGGTTTACTAAACCCCAAAATATGAGATAACTCACAATCCTTTATTAAACTATTCTAAGAGCATTCACACTTGAAGGGAACCTCACAACCAAACCAAAATTTCCCACCATAACTATCTTTCATGATTTGATCATTCTCAAGTCATCCTATAACCAAATTTCATACCTCCATGCACTTATCGTGCCTCAGTTTCAGCCCATAGCATTTCACTATTCTTCACTAATCGCAGACCCTATCATCTAGGATCATTATCGACCATGTCATTGAAACCCCTCTAGAAGATAACAAAAAGGCATCTGAATAACCCTGACTTCCAAAATTGACCTTAAAGATAATGTTTCTAGAACACTAAATTCACTTTCTCACCAAACCCATTGAATTTAATGTATGGAAACCACATACTCAATAACACCTTCTATGCATCGATACCTTAATCCAACACAGTTGACCATACTTCATGGATAAAAACATACATAATAATAGGTTCAAAAACTCACGGGTCTCCCACATGGATCGTTAAGAATCAAATAACTAGGAACTAGGGTCATGTATAAGGGTCACTAGGTTATTCCACCCATCCTAGACACTAGAAAACATCAGTCCATAGAAAAATACACATCATAAAGGTATAAAAACCTAAGCATAGTATCTATCCAAACCTTCCCTTAAACGAGGTCAACACCCATCACACAAGATCATAACATGGGTTCTCACTCAAGCCCCTCCCACCACACAAGGCCCCAAATCATTATTTCAAATATTCACTTTTTCCTATCATATATAAGGTCCACACCATAGGTTTATTATCTAGTATAATATCCTAAGGATTAAGTAAATAATATTACATTCAAAATTTATTAGGTAAAATAACAGATAAGTTTCTTACTTGAATTTTATTTAACCACATAAATTATTTAATTTGATCCATGTCTCACATATAATATAATTTTAGGTCTTTGTCAAAACTCAATTCCCTTAAACATTCAAACTCCATCACCATGTTGTAGTTATATAAAGTTTCAATTTCAATTTATAAAGGAAAAAAACCCTTTAAGTAGTGATTGACACCCTATTTAATTGAAACCAATATAAATTCAAATTAAGAAGCCACAATTTAAGTGTAACTGCATTTAACATCAATTCCATTTTTTATAAACCATGGACTCTACCAAGCCCCTTTCACTGTTTAAATACTTATAGAATTATTCCCAAGGATTAAATTTTTAATCCTATTTCATTTTCATCAAGATTACATGCTTTAACCATTCATCATTTATTTAGTTATCACAATCCAAATTTAGTTAGATCAGATTCCATTCCCAAGTTATATATGAAAACACCATATAAGTTTCTTATTGGAACCTTATTAAACCAAAAACATCACATTAATAAACCATTTTTATCTAACTAAAATTTAAAAGGGGTCACTCAAGGAGTTGATCAAGTAGAATTACACTATACACTTATATGTAAGAAACATTAAATAAATAGTTGCAGTCACTTGAAATAGTATAACCCTATAAAATTTTAAATCCATATGTAGATATAAATTTTTATAAGATATAATCTAAATAAAGTAAATAAAATTCCAACATATATGAATTCTAGGAAACTATCAATCATAAGAAACATACAGATGACATATAAATCCTGTATCCTTTTCATGATGTATGAACACACACACACACACACCATCTTTTCAGACCAACCATGAGTAAAAATACTATGAATCAATAACATCACACCCAAGTGAAACACTCAAGGTGGAAATAAATCAATTTTAAAAGTGAAAAGTAATAATAATAATTCCCATCCTTGGAAACTTGGAATTCCCCCATACACAGGTATGAAACTCTAAGGCATGAGCCTATTACCAAGCCCCAAAACATCCAAGTCTCCTGTCTACCTTGAGAAAATAATAAGATAAAAGAAAAGAATACTTTGACACCATATTGTAACTACCCAACCCAGATTCCATTTAAATAGTTCCCTGAGTAGGTGGGCCACATGGCCACAAACACGCTTACCCATATTCAAGAGGTTATTGACTAGTGGTTGAGGTTTGTGAGGTCACTTTGGGGAGAGCATGCCTTCATTACCAAAGTTCACAACATAAAAGTAAATAAATAAATTAGATATAACATCCTAGATAAAAAAATAAACTATACGTTCTAAACACTAAGTCAAATCTAATGCAATATCATAATGATGATATATCTATAATAGAAAAGGAAAAACATATTGATTAAGTCAATTAAAACTATCCTAAAAGTAATACAAAGGAAAATAACAAAAGATAGTATAACCTCAGAAGTCTCGATTTCTAACCTAACTCCAAGATCATAATATCAAACCTAAAGAAAAAATCAATCATTGACATCAACCCTTTCCCTGAAACTATAACTTGCAACCAAGGAGCATATGCTCAAGTAACCTAGTTCCATGGTGGCCTGATCAGGGTGAGAATATAACTTATTAGGACACCACCAATAGTTTAGAATGAAATTATAGTTTATATGTGTAAATAAAAATGGTGTTAAATAAATAAGTGAAACAATAATTATAAAAAGTTGCAGAAATAAATAGAACCTAGTCAAGCCTCCAGCCTTAAGGAGAAAACCTAGGCTAGCACTATTGGATGTGCACTAACAATGTACCTACATGAGATACATCTACACATGAATATAATGCATTCTACATTGATATATATGATATATGATATTATATAGTGTTTACATTTAATATATGCATACGATGTATATATTTATCAAGCATGTGATGAATGAATAATATATATATATATATATATATATATATATTATTTATATCTCTTGAATGGTTTATTAATTAGTTAAAATTCATTATGAATGGATTAAAAGCTTTTCATTAATTCATTTAAAAATTTCAATTAATTATACTCAACATACTGAAATTCATATGATGCATTATGAAGCTGGAGAATTATGATTTGGCTATAAAATAGAGTGATATCCTCTCCTATTGGGTGCGTGTGGGGTGATGTGTATGAGCCTCTACTAAAATCTCACCCTCTTGAAACTTAATTTAACTCATTTAAAAGGAGTTAAAACCCCTTAATATTTTGGATATCCTCATGATATGATTGTGGATATATTGGTAGGTTTATCACCTCAGAGACAGGGTATGTTCATTCACTACTCTTCATGATCTCCCTCAAGCTCACTCCATCGAAGGATAAATATGAAAGCTTCTGCAACTCATGTTTTCTAGGTACTCCATTTTGTGATAATATAAACACATTGATTCATTTGAAGATAAATCTCATAGGTTTTTTATTTTCTTCCAATTCAATAATTCATTAGATGATCATATGAAACCCATTAGTGGTATCATAAGTATTTTCTTCAAGAATTAAACATGTTTTGATCATTGGTTTAAAAAAAACAAAAAATAGCATTTTTATAAAACCAGAGGATGATTACAAAAATTTATGTGAGTTCCATAAGGGTAAATATGATTTACCATTATGAAGGTAGGTTGTGTAAAGGTAATACCCTTACACAAGTCATTACATAAAGGTGGATAGGCCTTTACCCTCATGTGACCCCCTTACATAGAAGGTTTGTGTAAGGGTAACCTCATTATTAAATTTATGTAAATGTGTTGTTTAAAGTTAATATCCTTGTATAATGGGTTTATGTAAGGGTTATTGGCACTTTACCCTTACACTTAAAGGCATTAGAGTCACTACATAAAGGTCTCTGATGTTTACCTTTATGCATCATATGGAATATTTAGATTACCCTTTAAAAAAGCAGTTATATAAAGGTTATAAACTTACACAAAACATCTACATAAGGGCAACCTATTTATTTCCTTTATTAAAATTCACTGTGTAAAGATAGTAACCTTACAAAAAAGTTCTGCATAATAGTATATTGGGACCCACCCCTACATGAAGTATTCACGTAATGTTAGTATCCTATGTACTCTTATATACAATGAGCTATGTAAAGGTAATATTCATATTACCTTTATGCATCATGTTAAATATAAGTTGTGTAATAGTAAAGAGTGACTTACCTTTACTTAAAGACTTTCAAAAAACCTATGTAAGGGTAATGGGAGGATATCCTTATGAAGAATAGGAATTTTGCATAAGGGTAACCAAAAACTATATTTAAAAATTGTTTTTAGGCTTTATAAATTTTTTATAAATCATAATAAAAGGTACTTTGGGGTATTTTAATTTATAAGGAATTTATTAATAAATTTATTAATTTTAAATTTTTAATAACTAATTAAATAAATTTTCATGAAACATTATTCCCAAATATCAAAGGTTAATTTTTAAAAATACCTTTTGAAAAATTAAATGGAATTCTTTATGATCTATAAGAAAAGTTTATTTTGAAATAAAAAGTTGTGCTTTATAAAGTGTTTATAAATTATGAAATATAAGATATTTAGATTATATAAATTTTTTATATAATAGATATTGTATTGTAAAATGTTTTTTAATTTATGAAACATCATATAAATTCCATTTAATATAAAATATGAATAAATTCATATTGAAATAAATATAAAATGTTTATATTCTTTCCAAATTATAAATTTTTTATAATTAACATCTATTTATGAATATTTCACAAATGTCTCATGTTTTGGAAAATAAATAAAATGTTTATTTATTTTTTAAATTTCCTTGATAATCATATTTAGTAAAATGGTTATGAAATATGAATATTGTGCATACCCATTTATACGATAAATTTTATCTAGGATAAAGAATTTAATATTATTCTAGGTTTTATATCATAAAATTTAGTTTTCATCTAACTTGACCTCATTTTTTAATTTTATTTATGTTCTTGAAAATAGTTTTTGGTAATAGTTTATGTATATATGGTGTTAAAGTTTTCATGAATTAAATCATTTATTGAGTAAAGTATTCTTGGGTAGAGGGACTTAGGGTTGGAACACCTACTTTTCTTGAGGCTTACCTTAGATAGGAAAGTGAATGGGGTTAGATATCTTCCACTCCAGGATTATTAATGTGAGGTTTTCCAATCTCATATAACTCTATGATTTTACATAAAGTGCTCATGTAACTTATTCATATGACACATTTGGATATATATGAATACAATTTACTTTTATTTTTGAATGATTAACAAATAATTTTGGGTTGTATAAAGAGTTACACATTAATGTGGTGCAAACACATTAATTTAGTTGTTGGAATAGGGATTTCCAAAACTAAATTTTTATAAGCATGCATACACAAAAATAAATAAAACATGAAGATATAATGATTAAATTTGAGCCAATGATCCTGTACCTGATTAGTAGAGGTTTCAGAATGACATCCAAGAGACCTAAGATCAAATCCTAGTGGAGGCATATTTCTAGGTACTGTAGAATTACTATAGAAGGTACTATTTGATACTATTGCACCAAGAAATATTCATCCAATTTGGATTCTAGGCCACCATTTTGGTCCTAGAATCATTCAAGGCCTTCAAGCCACCCAATATTTTGGGCCAGTCATGCCTTCAGGCCACCCCAAGGCCTTCAATCCATAAGATACACAGAAGTAACCAGACAGACTCTATAAGGAACAAGCTCTAGATGAGAATTCAGAACAAGAGAATTCACCAGATCATGTTATAAAAAAGGTTAATTTTGAAATCAAAATTTATCCTTGATAACACGGTATATATGACGGGGAGGGTAAGTTCCAAGTAGTCATTTTCTGAGTTGAATTCCTTTAATACCTTTAGGTTATGTAATGTGTCAATAAGCATATGGGATATGTTAGTGTTCCCCCTTAACCCTTAAAATGGGATTATAAAAAAAGAATAAAAATATAAGGCCTTTTGTACATTTAGGAAATTAATGATTACATTTTACGCAATATTTGAATATTTAATATTTATTTGATATATATCAAATTGATGAGACTAGAAACCCCTCAAATACTAAGCATGAGATTACTTCAAAAATGAAACTTGTAAATACCTCAATAATTCAAGGTTTTGCGTTAGTAGGGTGCCCTTGAATTATCTTTTTTTAAGTTTGTTCTTAGTACTTGTTTTTTGTTACGCTTACTTAGGAAACCCTTGGGAAGTATACCACATAAATAGTGTTGATTTTATCTATATGACAGATTTTGATAAAGAGTTATCCTCTCAACTCTCTAAGAGTCATAAATATTATGATTGGGATGATTCTTTACCTAAATAATTAAGTGACATGAGGAACTCCCTAGAAGATTCATTTCTTAGTGAAATATATATATTGGCTCACTAAATAGATATGATGTATGGGGTCATCAATTTTAGTAGGATCACTATCGTTAAAATTACTTAATAAAAATATATGAGATATGATATTAATCTGATAAAATTTCTATTTTTGATAAAAGAATCATCATCATCAAAATAAAATTTGAAATTAATCCTTGAAATGATAATCTTAAAGTAAATCATAAAGCTGGTAGCTTAAGAAAAGTTGTTGAACAAGATAAATATTCTATGTGTTAAAATACTTACCTCTCGAGTAACCTACTATTAAATTTTTTCAACAAGTGAACCTTGATGCTTAGGGAAGCATGGATTGATTAATTTAAGGTTATTTGAAATCTGAGGTAGTTATTAAGGAGTAATAGTTCCATATGATTGGATTATTTAGAATACCTGAAGGGGGGATCCATAGAATTTCCATGTTAGATATTAATGTTATATAAACTGATTCTTTGATTTTGAAGGGTATACCATGAAATGTTTAAATATACAGGAGATAAAATTCATAGGAATAATTGAAAAGGGATTATAGTTTGAATTCAAGTAATGAAGTACATAGTTTCTACATCAGAAAATTTTAATTTAAGGGAATGTGTCGAGCTTAGTTGAATCTAAGTAAAGGATATGTATCTTTATTTCACTTCTCTTATATGATAATATGTGTTAAAAAATATTTTTTATGAATAACATGTTATGATTAATTTTATACACTATTATTTTGATTCATTGGATTTTATAACATTTTTTGGGAAGAAGATATGGATAAAAGTGTTTTATCCAACAGTGCCACCACCTCCACCACCATAAAATTAGAGAATAGGAGAACCATTATAGTATGAGAAATGATGGAGGAATAAGTTAGAATATGATGATTTAGTGATATTGGATGGATATGCGAACCACAAAAGTCAATCGTGAAGATTCAAGATCCATTGAGACCCATCCTATGAATCTCCACTAACAATATTCAACTCATTAAGGCTGAAGTGATGAGTGGGAGTAGAATAAAACTAGATTTCCATGAGGGGGTTAGGAGAAAACCCCAGGGGAGTGGTTCAAACATAAATAATAATGAAATACCATCATTATATAGATCTTGTTGTTTGAAACAAATTTATTTTCTTCTCCTCTAGTTAATTCATGAGTTTTTATATATTAGTACCATTTTCTATCTTTGGCACATAAAATGATCGAGATTTTTTTGAAATAGAGTTTAAATTATTTCCTCTTAGTTTAAAAAACTTTTTCTTCCATGTTTATACTCTTCGGAATTGTTTTATAGAATTTATTAACTTTACTTAAAATGTTTTAAAATGTTCATTTTTAATACCTTTGAATTTTTTTCAAAGGTTTAAAAAGGGATATTTTTTAAATATTTTTTTTATGAATAAATCAGTTTTTGGTTTTTTATAAATGTGTGAAATGGATATTTTGTTTTAATATATAGACAATGAATGAATTTTCCCAATATCATGACTGCTTTGTTCTTTTAATATTCCATTATAATTTTTATTGGTTATTTTAAAATAAAATGATTTTCTCAATATTATAAGGATTTTTACTTAAAATGTTATTAAAAGAAAAAAAGATATTTTCTCATGTTTTCATGGAAAGGTTCAAATGATCTTATAAAGGTATCTTTTATCTATACAAACACCCATTAAGGATTATTATGCTTCACTGGGGATATGATCCTATGATACCATCCATTTCTTTATATGGATGTCTTATGATGATGTTGATTTGAATTTGATTCTATGAAACCTGTTTCTTTATCATGGGTTAGTTATGTTTTGATAAAACCTTTATGAAGCCCATTTCTTTTCATTGGGTTATGCTATGTTTAAATGCTGAAATTTTTATAAAATCAATTTTCTTTCCATAGGTTATTATGAAATGATATTATGAATAGTCTATGATATTATGGTATATATATGTTTGATTTTCATTATGCGATGGGTGGGTCTAGAATTATATAGAACTCTAATACATTGGGTAAATATGGATATTTCCTAATATAATAAGGGATAGAATGGGGAGTGAACCCAATTTAGTAGGTGATTCTATTCACTATGATAGTTTTGGGAGTGAACCTTGACTAAGAAAATGATGTAACGAGGAGTGAAACCAATCCACTATGATATCATTAATAATGATCCTTAAATAAGGAAATTATTTTCTATAATTATATATATGCTATCAACTTGAGACTTATTCTTATGATATGTTCTCATAAAACATGTATTATTATTGATGATTATGCACTTTTATATTTCTTGTATTATGATAAACAAAACATTATTCCATGATTCATGAATAAATATATTTTTCTGATTGAGTATAACTATTGTAAGTTATGATCATGTTATCATACCTTTATACTTATATTATAGTCATTTATGACCATTGATTTATATCTTCTATATTTACACTTACTGAGCATTTGACCTATTATTTTCTTATATTTCTTTTCCCCATGTCATCAAGAAAGGTTTTAAGCATGATATTCTTAAAAAGGGTATTAGATGAGATATAATTAGTGGAATATGATGTAGATTTTTATGAACCATTAGTTTATGTATTTAAGTTTCCAAAGGCACTAAACCTCTATGACTGTGGAATGTATTTTAATGATATATAATGAATGTCCATCTCATAAGATTTAATATTTATGTATGTAATGTTTGGATATCTTTAATTGGTACCAGAGTAGGGTTTAGTTATTTTTAGAAACTATATTGAGAAAAATTTAGAGAGAAACCTTAGGATAATCCTAAGTATATGTGAACACCCTAAATTGAGATAAATAAATGATTGTGGTTTTCCTAGAAAATATATATTCCTATCTAGAAAATAGTAAGTGTATATGGTTGTACCACATATACACTTAGTTATAACAACTATGAATGGGGTTTATTGGGTATTAACTTCATAGTAATAGGAGCTTGATGAGTGGTAAAAATATTTCACACATAGAGAGGAAATTCTTGGGGGATATTATTGGATTTAGTCACATTTTCATTATGAACCATTATGAAGGATTTGAATGGATTATTACCATAGATGACCTATGTTAAACCTGAGGTCTCATATATTGAAAAGGAGTCATGATTTAAACATCCTATAAATGATTTTCATTATTGTATGGATTCTCATTATGATTATTGTTACTAAAATTATTATTTTTTGGTTTTATCCAATGTATGGAACTATAAGGAACCTAGATAACATTGAATATGATGGATAATAAAATTATTTTCCTCATAGTAAACCAAATTAAATGGGATATAGAATGTGAAAGATTGTGATTATTCCTAATAAGCTATATCATTAAATAATTAATAACCTCAACATAGATGAGTTTACTAAAAAACATAATAATATAAAAATGGAGTTTCATGGAGACCATAGAGGAAAGAAAATTTAGATTCCTACATGTTACGAATGTGGGAAGAATAACCCAAGGAAATGTATCAGAGGAACAAGAAGCTATTTTATGTGTGAAAAATAAGGGAATAGGGAAAAACATTTCCAAGGAAAAATTAATTATTTAATGGAAGTAAATAAAGTAAATTCTAAATTACCATTTATATATCAATGTCTCATGCATCGAGAAAATGATAATTATGATCTTGTAGTGATTCACTATTCATTTCCACCCTTTTACCACATTGTAAAATTTATTTTTTATTTAAAATTTAAAATTTAATAACAAATTTCACTTAAAATTTTATTTAATTAGTTAATTTTTAACACTATTTAAAAGGAAAAATTCATTTTTTTATGTTTACATTATAGGTGGAGGTTATTTGGAGAGACCATAATGAAATTAAAGAAAAATAGGCTAGACTATGTAATATCCCAAGCATACATGAAGACTAAAATTCATACTATGACTAATATGGACATATAATTGGGATAAAATTCAGTAGATAAATGAAAAATAGTGTGGGATACATTTCTCTAGAAAACTAGGGAGACTAAATCATCCATTTTGAAATCTAAAATGTTCCATCATTATAGAGAATCTACAATATTAAGAGTCTCAATGTTACTTCTATAATTTGGATAGATCCTAGTATATCAGCATCAAAATGGTGCCAAATTTTTGGTGGATATATTAAATAGGTAGTTAAACAACTTCTTAGTTTTGTGGAAAGTGATATAGGGATTTATTATATACCAAATATGTGATTTAATTGGATTTCAAAATTCAGAGTACCCAAAAACACCTTCCAAATTGACTATAAATTGGAACCTTGTGAACCCCATAAGTAAGTTCTACTAGGGAGAAATATTCTACCATTTTGTATACAAAAAGAGTTATACCTTCATCCTAGAATTTTTTGAGGCCCCTATCCCCAAAGGGAGATCAATTATGAAGTCTAATTTCAACCTAAGCCTCCTCCACCTATCAGTGGATTGCTAAATGGTAGGTAGTCATTTTGAGGGAGCTACACACACTTGGATAGAGAGTTTTGACACTTTTTATTCTACTAGTTTTATTTAATTTTTATTTGAAACATTTCATTCTTGTTTTATCTTAACATGATTCTCCATGAATAAATTATTTTGGTATGATCAAGTGAAACCCTTTTCATCTAAATAGAAATTGGATTGATATTTCAAGTGGGAATCTTGAGTTATTTTAATTGGACAAAAAAGAATCCTTTTTCACTCACACATATTGATATCTTAGTATGATTTCATAACCTTCACTCAATTATTGAGTTCCAAACCTTTAAAAAATGATTATTGTGTTATGGTTTAGTACTTTATTCATCATTTAAAAAGGTAATAGGGGAATCGAGATGTTTATTACCCACAAATAAAGGATTTCATTAAAACCATGTGAAATTTTTATAATAATGGAATAACCAAGATGTGTAGTGTAATTAAAATGAAATACTCGTCTCATAATTTTAAAAAATCACTTATATTTCAAATTATTAAACTCTTTAATTAAGTAATTTTATTTTTAAAATTGTTAAAAAAAATACCATTTTTAGTTTTATTCTGAAAATATTAATGAAAATTCTTACTCAAAAACCCATCAAAACTCCTTTGGAGATGACCTAGGATCTACCCTATGGTATAAAATCATCTTCAAATAATAATAAATTTTTCTTGTCTTGAAAATGTGACCAAATTATTATTGGCCACATGCAACCTACTTGATTCTAGACATCATGATAAAGGGATTATATTACATGGTAAGTGTTTATAGAAGGATGAATGTAATTGTGACATTAGATTTTTTATCTGTGATTTCCTTATCATATGTAGATTCTAAACATGGAATTTAGTTAGTTATTTATAGTTTCATTGAGATAGAGGCTTTGAGGGTCACAGACTAAGTGTATCCATAATCTCAATTAAGTTCAAGTATTTAATTTAAAAAAGATAGAATAAATAATATTTAATCTGGTTTGGGTGATCATCATAATTTAATCACAAGTTAATCAAAATAATAAGTTAGTTAAATAATAATAATAAATATTTAATTTTAAGTTTTGAAAATATAATATTTATTCCTGGTTGTATCCCTTATTCTCCATGGGAACTGGCATAAGCTCGAGTCCTTCCAGACTCAAACACTGTGAGAATTATAAACAGGGTGATTCAAATCGATTTACTAATTAAGGAACGTGTGGTCTACTCTGTTCTTGGTTGGTGTTCTTCACTAGGATCCTAGAATAGTCTACAAAAACAATTTAGGCCTTCAGACATGATGTAACGAGGCTATGGGTTAGGGCCTACGGGCTATACTATAATGGTATTTAATGCCCTCTCGGCCTATGGTCCATGTAATGGGTCTACTCTATCCAAACAAAAATAGGACCTTTATTTTAATAAAAAAAGAGGCTTTGACCCATTTTTTTAAAAATATTTATTATATTTATTTTAGAATAATTTAGTTTCATTTATTTATTAAATAGTTATTATTAAAGGATCTATAAATCTCAATTATTGAAAGAAGACTAAGCTTAATAATCATATTAGAAATGATATAAATGATATTTACTTATATATTCTTAAATATGTTACACATGTAAAGAAATTAATATTAATAATATTAATATTATTATTGGACATGAGGTAAATTAAGACTTATAAATAAAGAAAGGGTATTGTCTGAAATCTTAAAACTCTAAACCCACCATAATAAATATATAATTATATCACTTTCCAAAAACATACTTATTCTACATAATGGATATATTAAGACTCTCTCAATACCTAGATAGAGATTAAGTGATATAGAGTGTTCTTCTCCCCACCTATCTCAAGATAATGAGAGAACATGAAGAGTTCATCCTCCATAAGAAGAATCTACTATAATGAACCATGAAAAACACAAAAAATTATGATCAGTAGTGCTAGTACTTAATGATTCTATAAAAACATTTATAGATTGTGGTGCATGTGTGAATCACCACTAGAGGGATTGTATACTTAGATCATGCAGTGAAATGGATATACAATGAGACATAGTCAATTATATCATCAAAGGGGATAGAATTAAAATATGATGTAATTCTATATCAGTTAATAATTATTTTAAAACATTTATTCCTTGGTCAAAAATACCAAAGAAAAAATATATAATAAAATAAAAATCATACAAAAATATGAAAGAAAGTATTTTATTAAAATATTTTTCATGCAAAGGTATTAGATCTGTAGGAAGGTTATCTAACCATGTGATGACGTTGTTGAATCCTTTTTTGGAAATACCATCTGCCACTGAGTTCACATCATGATAAGCATAAGTGACTTTGTGATTGATCTTAGAAAGGTATTTAAGGCACTACATCTATCTAGTTGTGAGGGGCCAAGCAATATGCACCATGAAATTCCATAGGGATTTCATAATGGTGGTCGAGTCTCTTTCAAGCCATATGTTATTCCATAATTTTTGTTTGACAAGATTAACCATAATAATAACACTATAAATCTCAGATTCCAGTGATGAGAAAATACCATAGGTACCATAGAAGTATCTGATAATTTTTCTATTATGATCTATGTACACCGCTCCACAACATGAGGGACCTGAGTTTCCTTTTAAGGAACCTTACATATCTATTATGATCCAGTTGGGGAGAGGGACATTCTATAAAACTTTAAACATTCCCCTAGGATGGATGTACCTTCCATATATTTCTAATCGATAAGAATAGTAAAGTATTTGATGGAGTTGTGGAAGATACCTATTTGAATCATGCCATCCTATTTGATCACAGTGAAAATATTCACTTGATACGCACAAAAATTGAAGGCATTATTATGGTGAATACCATCTCATAAATTAATTATAAATCACATGTAAATATCCCCCTCTTATGATTTCATCATTTTAATCACAATTAAGTAATCTATGTTTTTATTGAACAAGATGTTCTAGTCATGTATAGAAATGATTACATGTAAATTAATACTAAAAGATGAGTTATTTATATAATCTAATGTGCATCCACTATTCTCAGAACCTAAAAGTGGTATCAAAGGGGTCACATGTTTAATTTATAATTATTTATTACATGTTGATTGGTTAGATGTTTTTTCATTTTATTTTATGTACATAGATTTATTTTAATACCCAAAATTATCTTATATTCCCTTTATTTGTTCTTCCTATCACAACCTATAAATGGTTAAGATTAAAAAAATAAAAAAACATTTGAATAAAACCATCTAGAGTTTCCAAAGTCTCTTCCTAGGCAGAATCAGAGCACAAGGTGTGTACTTCACACTTACACTTCATGTTTTTTTTCTCATCCATAACTTATGATAAAGTCAAATAGATCCAATGAAATTAGATCTAAGATAAAAAAAGTAGATCTACACATATATTGGAACAAACTAGAATATATCTTGAAAATCTACACACTATGTAACCTTATTACATGACTTGTAGTACCCTGTTTCTCACAATTGAGAACATGGGGTTTCCCAGTGAGCCGTGTACTAGATACAAGACATTAGGGATGATGATCCATATAGATCCAAGGCTACATTCCATATATTATATGTACATTCTATGTACCTTGAACATTCTTATGACAGAAAACATGGCCATCCCCTAGGAATGTGCTACAAACTTGGGTATAAGATAGTATAATCCATATAATATAGTCCACTCTATGTAGTATACTATGGATAATGTGCCCAATTTTCCATATATAAAATCAAATATATAATCAAACCTATTCACATGTTCTCCATGTGTCATTTTTTGAAAAATTGGTATCCATGTCATAGGATTGATAATTATATATTAAATCAATTTTCATGTTAAAATTTTGGATAAGCACAAGAAGTTTCCTCTAAGTACACTTGTGTACTTTATTATTTCTAAATGAAATTAATTTTGTTTAAAATTATATATGATGGTGAGTTAAGGGTGCTTGGATGGATTTAAGATAAATTTAATTAATTGTATTAAGTTTGGGAGCATTATCTTAATTAAATAACTAAGAAAATTAATTAATAACAATATTGAATTTTGTTTCTTGTTACTTGATGTTTAGATGATCATGAGATTATACCAACCCATTTTATTTGATTAGTTCCTTTTAATTTATTGTTATTAAATTAAAATTTATGGTCTATGTGTCATCATCTCCTCCTTATTTTGTAAGTGGCCATGTTCCTGTGGTTTGTTTTTTGTAAACCCACTTTATCCAATCAATTATATCCCCTCACTTGTGTATTTGTAAAAGATTATGTGAGGATAGATCTCCTATGTGGGAGGATACAGTCTTAGTTAAAAATATAAAGTGAAACCAACTAAGGTGATACATATGATCCAAAGGTGGAATGCTCTAACATAAACCAAAATATGGTTTAAAATTTTTCCCTTAGGGTAGAGGGTTAGTTTATCAACCTTTAGATAAACTAACCATTTGAGAATCTCATGGGTTTACTTCCTAAGTAGGACTTGGTGTAACTAAGAGGAAATTGTTGAGTAAATATTTAAAATTTTATTTTAGTATTGGGGAGTCCACTCAAAAAATAAAGGAACTGTGAGTTAATGAAGTTGGCAAGTTATGCCAACCTCAAACCCTGAAAATAACTTGTCAAGCCCAAGTTTGGGTTATGAGAAGAGGAATATGGATCCATGACACTAGAATATATAAGAGACAAGATTTTAAAAAATTGACGGTGAGGGCTATTGGGTATCAAAAAATAGTGAGAGATTAAGGATATTTAATTAATTTTAAATTTATTAATCTATTTTTGTAATCAAAACAAGTTCTAATTATTTGATATTAATTTTGAGAAAATATAAAACCAAAGGAATTCAAAAATATCCTTGTGATCCACACTATATAAGGATAACCTTCTCACTGGAAAGAATTTCAAGGAATTTTATACGCGCTTCCACATTATAATACTCCATGAATAGAAATTATACTTATTGGAAACCCCACTTTGTGAGTTTATTTCTAAATAGGCTAGTGAGAAATAAGTATCTCTCTATTTGAAGCATGTGGATGATACAATGGATGTATAATGTTTTATGTTATCCTCTATGTCCTATTTGATTCTAAAGAAATATGAGTATGTAGATGTGCATAGAATTGTTTCTCACCTTCAGGATCTTTATCAAGAGAGAGCAAGATCAAATGGATATGAGATCTCTAGTGAATTGTTCATGTGAAATCCTGGAGAGTTGGAACCAACTAGGTAGCATGTAGTTAATATGATTGGATATATTGAGTGCCTAGAAATCTTGGGTTTTAATATCCCTGACGAGTTATGCATAGATCTCATTATATCCTCACTACCCTAAAACTTCTCCAGTTTTATTATGAATTATAATATGATAAATATTTAGAAGACACCTTCAAAACTTCTTGCTATCATTTGAAAAGTTGATAAAGACATGGGGTGTGACAAACCCACTTTCTTTATGGTAATATAAAGTGTAAGAACCGGGAAAATGGGATGAAGTCCCATTCCAAGTCTAAGTCTCTAGAGCACCATCCTTCCAAGAAAAAGAAGATCCATAAGAAAGGAAAGGAACAAGATACAATATATTTTTCATATAGAAATCATGACCACTAGAAGAGGAATTTCACCAAGAAAAATTACCAAGGGGAAGTTTTAGGTTAATTCATTATTGAGTGTAATATTTATATATCTATAAGTTGGGTATTATATTTTGCCTGTAGTGCTCAAATTTGTATCCATATACAGTGACCAAGTGGATTTTAAAAGGTTTCGAGATATGTAGTGGATCTATAGGCTGCCAATAGAGTGGGGATGACTATTGTAGCCATTGGAAACTACCATATAATATTGTTTAAAATATTGGTTTTGGTTTTAATGATTTTTTATTATGTGCCTTATGTTACCAAGAACATTTTTTACATTTCTTCTTTAGACATAGATTGCATTATTTTTATCTTTGTAAATAAAGGTTTCTACTTTTTTAAAGATAACATATGTTATGGTATGGCATAGTTGAATAAAAATATTTATGTATTAAATTACAAAAACAAAATATTGGAAATTTATAATAAAAAAACATGAGTGACTCATATAACACCAAGTTTTGGTATCACTATCTTGGTCACATAAATGAGAAGCATTTAACAAAGCTATATCAAGATGGTTACTTAGACTCTTTTGAGCTTAATCTAATTGAATGATGTCATGCTTGTTTATAAGGTAAGATGAATAAACTACCATTTTGTGGTCAAGGTGAAAGGGACACAAATCTTATATATTTTCCAAAAACTGATGTATACAAACCCTTTCAAGTAGATACTAGTGGTAGATTATCATACTTTATTAATTTTACCAATGATTTGAGTAGGTATGGTTATATCTACTTAATGAGGTATAAGTCTAAATACCTTTATAATTTCAAATATATCAAGAATAAAGTTGAGAATTGTCTTGGTAAGAAGATAAATAAACTTTGATCAGATCAAAGAGGTGAATATCTTAGCTGAGTGTTTATTAAAATTCTTCAAGAGTTTGGGATTCTATCTCAACTCACTCCACCTTATACACCATAGTAGAATGATGTTAGTTCAAGGAGGAACCACACAATAATAGACATGGTAAGGTCAATGATGAGTCACACAAGCCGTCTATTATCCTTTTTGGGATATGCATCACAGATAGGATCATACTTACTAAACCAAGCACCATCTAAATTTGAAAATAGTATTACCATTATGTTAAAGAGTGGAAAGAAATCTGTTTTGTTACATGTTCATGTATGGGGTTGTAAGAAATTTTTTAAGGCTATATCAAGCAGAAAACTAGAACCCCAAGGAACAAAGTACATCTTTATAGGACGTTATAATGAAACAAGTGGATACTATCCATACAAACCTTATGACAAGAAAGTAACTATCGTAGAACAAGCCGTATTTCTTGAGAAATAGTACATCCTTAAGGAGGATAGTGGGATCAATATTGAATTTTATGAAGTTAATGATCATGATACAAAATATTTAGTATAGGAGTAAATTCCATAGGTCCCCATGGAAGAAGTTACTCTTGATACACAAGTACAGTGAATGAGCTTTAGAAATGTAATAGAACCATATAGGTATGGTTGTTTATTCACCGATGATGGTGACTCCTTATTGATTGATAATAATAATCCTTTCTCTTACAAAGTTCCAGTAAGTATCTTAGAAGCTACATGATGAAAATAAGCCATGAATAATGAGATGTATTCTATATATCAAAACTATGTTTGGGTTCTAATCGATCTTCTAGTTGATAAAAAACCTATTAGGAGTAAATGGTTATTAAATGGAAAAATGTACATGTATGGTAAAGTAAATACCCATAAAGCATGGTTAGTGGCTAAAGGGTATAAATAAAATCAAGTAATTGACTATGGTGACAAATTTTCTATTATTTCCATGTTTAAATCCATTAGAATTTTTCTTTCTATAACAACTTTCCATGATTATGGGATTTGGAAAACAAATGTCAAAAATTGTATTCCCTAATGGGAACCTTGTGAAGGATTGTATATGAAACAACCAGAAGGTTTTGTGACTCCATAAAATTCTAAAAGGTTATAAAACTTGTATACATCCATTTATGTATTGAAGAAATCATCTAGGTAATAGAACATTTGATTCAATGAATAAATAAGGGAATTTGGTTTCATTAAGAAAAAATATGATCCATGTGTTTAAAATATGTAAAGTGTGAGCACAATTGTTTTCATAGTGGTATATGTTTATGACATATTAATAATTGGAAATGATATACCAACTGTACAAGAGGTTAAGAAATAGTTGAGCAAGTTCTTACCCATAAATGAATTATGTGAAACATCCTACATTTTAGGAATCAAGATTATGAATGATTGATCCAAGATATTTCTTAGACTAAGTCAAGGTACATACATTGAATAGATACTAAAGAGGATCAATATAGAATAATTTATGTGTGTATTGGTTCTAGTGTCACATGGTATAAATCATTTTAGTAAAATGTGTCTTCAGACACAATAGGAAATAGAGAGAATGAGTAAGATACCATACGCTTCTATGATAGGATCTATAATGTATTCCATGTTATGTATAAGGCTTGATGTTTCCTATTCTTTGATATTGGTTTGAATATATCAAGTATATCTTGGTGAAAAACATTGGACTACTATTAAGGATATCCTTAAGTATCTAAGGTGACCAAAGGATATATACCTTATGTATGGAGGAGATAAATATATATTCATTATTAGTTATACTAACACTAGATTTTAGATATATTATAATGATATAAAGTCATAGTTTGGATATATATTTTTTCTCAATCAAGGAGTTTTGAGTTGGGAGAGTTTAAAGAATCCAGTGGTCATCGATTCTATAGTGGATTCATATTATATTATGGATTCCAATGAAACTAAGGAAATAGTTTAGAATCACAAACTTTTCAAAGAGATTTATGTGGTTCCTAATAGTAAAGACCCTATCCTAGTTTACTATGATAACACTATAGAGGTAGCTCTCAGTAATGAGCTAAGGTCACACCAAAGGAAAAAGCACATAATTTGGGAGTTTCATCTCATGAGGGTTTTTTCTCAATGAGGTGAAGTTGTGGTGATCATAGTTTCCTTAGAGGATAACATGGTAAAACCCTTGAACAAGGTTTTATCTTAGGAGAGGCATGAGTATCATTTCATAGGTATTGGACCTAAAATTGTTGTTAGTTGGATCTAGTGCAAGTGGGATTATGTTAGAGTGGTTTCCCTAGAACTAACCTTATATGTACTTGATCACATGTTTTTAATTATTAATAAATTTTCTTACCACATCATAATTATTACTTTGTATGACTATTGTATGTGATAATTTCCAAAGAATATGTGTCACATTGAAAGGTCATAATAGTTCCATGATATGAGGAGAACATTGAAGTTCCATGAAATCATTATTGAATATTGTTCTATGGGAGGATGATATTGTATTATGGAACACAAAAGATATATAATATTAGGGGTATGAGGCTCATAATACATTGAAACACCTTGTCATGGTTTTCCCCCTTGGTAATCTCCATGATAGGAGGTCTTGAGAATAAACCTGTTAATAGGAAATCCACATTTCCCTATTTCATTAAATGTTTCTCTCTATAGATGTATGTATTAATCCTTGGGATTTAAGATTTTCATAATGGATATTATTTATTAAGTTATTTTATTGATTTATGAAAACCATGATATGATATGATCACGTCAAGGTAGGATACGTTGGGTATGTTACGAGTGATATTGAATTAATGGATGTTGCGAGAAAGGATTTATCCCTACTGTCCCTTGATAAAAGTTGATATCGCATTCCCTTTGATGGTATTGGATATGCCTAAATAAATTCATGTACATGGTGTTTTGTGGGTGAATTCATTTCCAAAAAATTAGAGAAAGATACATTGAGTATATCGGTTGATGGTACTAGCATGAAACCTGCTTGATATGAGATATCATGATTATGTGATTATATTACATGGTAAGAATTGTTAAGAGATTGAATGTCAATGAAGCATTAAATTAATTATCTATAGGTGCCTAGGAATTTTGTTAGATTTTAACCTTGAACTTTAGGCGGTAATGCCTAATTCCCCTAAGAAATAGGTCTAAAGGGTCACACACTAAGTGTATCCACAATCTTAGTCAAATTCAAGTATTCAATTTAAGAAGTTATAATAAATAATACTTATTCACATTTGGTTGATCACTATAATTTAATCAAAATTTATCTTAAATAATAAGTGAGTTAAATAAAAATTATAAATATTTATTTTCAATTTTGGTGAATATAATATTTATTATATTTATTGTAGAATAATGCAGTGACATTTATTTATTAAATATTATTTATTTCAGGATTAATAAATTTCAATAAGGGAAAGTGGACCGAGAATTGAAAATGATATAAATGATATTTATTTATATATTATTAAAGGTGTTTCACATTTTAAGTGAATAATAATAATAAAAATAATATTAATATTTGACATGGGATCAATTAAGAATTATAAATATAAAAAGGGTATTGTGTGAAATTTTAAAAAATTAAACCTACCATAATAAGTATTTACATATACCACTTTCCAAAAACACAATTTTGTACACAATAGATAAAGTGATAATATCACAAACCCTTGAGAAAGATCAAGGGATTTATAGTGATCTTATCTCCTCTTTTCTCAATCCAACAAGAGAAAATCAATAGTTATTCTTCCTTAAGAATAATTCTAATATGATCAACCATGAATTAAAAATGTATTTAGGATCAGTTGTACTAGAACCCAATGATTCTATGGAAATATTTAGAGATTATGGTGCATGTTTAGATACCACTAGAGGGATTATACACTTGGATGATATAGAAAAGTTATGATATGACAATATATTGTCAAAAAATATCATCAACTAAGATAGAATTAAAAGTTGAGGTTGTTATATATATTATCATAAATTAATAATTAATTACATGTGATGATCCTCCTAGTCTAGTTCCATCATTTTAATAATAGTCAATTAATATATTTTTTCATTGGATATTACATTTTAATCATGCCTGACAGTTATTACATGTAAATTAGGACTAAATTCTAAGTTGGTCATACCATCTAACATGCTTCTGCTACACCCATAACCTACAAATTTTTTGATGTTTCTGGGGGAGATATTTGGATCTTAGTGTGTTTTTTGATAATAAAGTTATGAATTTTGTAAATATTTGTTCTTTTATATATTTATATTTTGTATATAAGTGATGTTCTAACCTATTTTCGTTTTTAGGTTCTATGAATAACATTTTATACTCCAAGTGAACTAACTCCTTTAAAACACAAAACAGAGAGGATCCTATGTTAGTGACACTAATACACATAGGATAATCCTTTAAAGAAGGAATCACCACAAATTGAGACTATTCTAGAATCATCTTCTTCAGGAACAAAAGTAAAAATTAATCTTAATGTGTATAACAAGGTATAAAATAACTGAACTAAAAAAGAACCCACTTTTACTAATGTTATTATCAAACATGTATATATTCATGTACAAGTCAAAGCACCAATATTCAAATTAAAATCCAATTTAATTCAATTATTACAAAATTTCATATACTTTCTAGAGAAGACCCATATAATAATTTAAAATAATTTTATAATGTATGTTCAACATTAAAACCTATAAATGTGGATGAAGAATAAGTAAAAATTATAGCCTTTCCATTTTCTCTAGAATAAACTAAAAAATATTGGTTGCATTATATTAACACATTGATTAAAGGACGGGTGTACATGAAATTACTTTTTCTTGAAAAATGATTCCAAGCATCTCAAACTATAACTATAAGGGAAACAATTTTTAGAGTAAGACAATTACATGGGGAAACACTTCATAAATAATGAGAATGATTTGAAAGGTTATGTTCAAGCTATCCACACCACCAAATAAGTTTTAAAATTTTAATAAAACACTTTTTATGAAGTTATTAATTCTAATTGACAGTGACATGATCGACACTATGATAGGTGGTGCCTTAGTGGAAAAGACACTAACTTATATAATTAATCTTATTGAAAATATGGCACAAAACACTCAATAGTTTGGTATAAGGTACATTCTACTCATTCGAGGTGTCCATGAGATGAAAATATTAAAGTTTGAGAAGGTGGTGGATATAGAATTTGAAGTGGTAAGTACCATAATCCTTCCAATATATATTTATCAAGGGAAATACCAACCTCCTTCTTATCTTAATTGTGGAATATGTGGTTCCAACACACACTATTCTAACCAATTCCCTCAATTGAGAGAACCTTCTTAGAGTTGTGAGGTAATTTTACCAGGACACCCCTATAACCAAACCATTAGGAAAAAACCATACTATCTATGCAACTCTGGGTGTAAAGGAATCCAAGCCTATAGGAAAGGAGGGTATTCAAACAAACCTCAATAATCTTGGAACCACCCATGGAAGAGTAGTCATCCTATACCACCACCCAAAAACTCCCAACTACCAAAAAGGTGTTTCCAATGACCCCTTCCAAAACATAATCCTACGATATAATACATGATGGAAAAAATGGCTCAATATAATCTTCAATCCCAAAAAACCACACCATAATCCATACAAGACATAAAAACTCAATTTGGCTAATACTCCAAATGGGTAGGTGAAATCAAAGTCAAGGGTTGGTAAACTACTTTCTCAACCACTAATCAACCCTAGATATATGGGAAATTTTATTTCCATCACCCTTTGAAGTAAAAAAAATTAAAATCCAAATGAACCCACCATTAGAGTCATCCCATCCTAAGGAAACCACCATTCCAACCATCTAAAATTATCTAATTAAGGAAAATCCTTATCCTAAGAGAAACCCCAACAAAGGAAATAGAGAATCTTTTGAGGAGTTTCCTAACCCGACCAATCATCTTCCATTTCCCCAAAGGTTGAAATCCAAAAATGAAAAACTTGATAAATAAATATTGGAAGCTTTTAAAAAAGTGTAGGTTAACATACCCCTGATTGATGCTATAAATAAAATTCCGTGATATGAAAAGTTTAAAATGTAGATGTGTACAATTTAAAGGTATTTTTAGGGCAATGAAAAGGTAATATTCTAGAAGAATGTATCATAATTGATAGATATATCACTCATAACCAAATTAAATGTTCTTGTAACATTCCTGATTCCATGAACCATAATGAAGTATTTATTTTCTGATGCTAGGCTTGATTTGTGTGCTTCTATAATATACTGCCTCACTCCATTTTATCTTCATTGTTGTTTGGGAAACTAAAGACCACTAAAATATTCATTCAACTGGAAAATCAAAGGACTATATTCCACACTTTTGTGTTATAATATGTTCTTTATGGGGTTAAAAATTTAGTCTTTACTGAAAATTTTTATTTTATTAAAATAGAAGATGATAAGATGAATGTAAATTCCCCAATTATATGGGATATACCTTTCTTGAAAACTAAAAAAACCATAATTAATATCCATAATGGTATATTATCTATAGAGTTTGGTGATGAAATTGTCCACTTTAATATCCTTTAGGCTATGAAGCACCCCTAGAAAGAGCATTCCTCTCTTTTAATTAATTCAATTGATGTACTCCCTTTCCCCAATGGAAATGATCATCTTACACCTATCCCCTATTCAAGTATCCATCATTGACATAAATAATACAAAATGAAACATGCATTTCATGTTTTAATGGTATAGACAAATTTCATTCATATTCTTTAATTAAGGATTTCTTGATCATTTAAAACATAATGAACATCAATGATACTACTCACCTTGTAAAATATTACTCCTTATCTGATGTAAAAACCTAAAAAATTTTGAATGATAATTTTTTCCTGAAATTTCATGTTAATTTTTGTACACAAAAAATCATATCTATTTAATAATGAGTTAAATATAAAGGAAAATGAGACTATTTGGATTCGATCATTATATGACCATTGGCCAATTATGACTATTGGTCAATATAACCATTGGGAACTAAACTCTTGAAAATATTTTTAACGTTGTAATTAATGTTTATAAGTAAAATTAGACAAAGGATAATTGATATAAAGAGAAGAGTTGATGGCCTCAACCACTAGATTCGTTCCATTCAAAGACCATTTGTCAGCACTTGGGAGGGAGGTATCACCACTAGGGGTTTTCCCTTGACCAAGACCAAGATGAGCTTCAACAGGTGAATCTTGAATAAAATCAACTATGGGAGAAAATCTAGTTAGTGGAGATTACCACTCGATTGATGTTAGCCAAGGCACCCCACAAAACAACCACCATCACACATCTTACTCTTAGGGTATACGCAGGTGTAATAAGGGGATATGTGTCCCAACCTTAGTATTTAATTCCATTGTTTATATAAAATGTTTATTCTATCAAATATGTTTTAAGAATAGGGTTTCTTACGAAAATTGAGATGGAATTTTGATAAATTGACTTTTTAGACCCAAATAGTACTTTTTGGAAAAGATATAAATATTTATAATAAACTAATATGTTATGAGTAATACTTATTTTAATTAAATATTATGGTAAAAACTTTTTTTTAAATATAAATTATAAAATAATTTTATGCTTTTTAAATGTCATAAAATTTTCTATCCATTTTCAATCTGCTATTATTATTAATAAATAAGGTTTTTTATATTTAAAAGTTAAAAATTTTTATATTGAGAGAATTATTATGATAAAATAAATATAATTTTTGAAATCATAATGTTGAAATTATTTTAGGGTGAATTTATGAGAATTTTCTAAAATACTTTATTTTTTCATGAATAATAAAAATACAGTTTGAATTTTTTAGTATATTTAATGACATCATAATTATTTCATAATGATGTCATAACTAATTAAACATAATCCAAGATTTAAAATATGTTATTTTATTAATATCAAGTATTTTAATATATTTTAATAAATTTCCAAATATATAATTTACTTTCCAAATTCTAAAATGGAAACTTTATCTTTAAAAATAATATTTTGTGAAAACTTTAATTTTCCTCGCCAAAATAAGTAATATTAAATTATGGTTAAATAATTTGGATTAAAATAAAATAATAGGTGTACCAAGTTTCCAATACCATGTGAAAATACTATGGTCAAGCCCATGGTGTTGCATTTACCATTACCTAGGCATCCAATAACTTTATTTAGAAATTAATAAACAAATCCCTCACTTTTTTATTTAAATACCCACCCATTTATCCATTTTAGCTCACTAAAAATTCATCCTCCACCAATATATGTTAATTGTTCCTCACAAGTAGTCCTCCCAAGGTTTCCTCAAGCCCCTATGGTCCCAATCCCCATGTTTTAGGAGCCACTCTTCAAAGGTAAGGGAAATATCATTCTTTTCTCTTTGTTTTAGGAAACTCTTTTTGTATATGTATTCTAAATTTTATGGTAAATATATATTATTTCTTTTTTATTTATTCCATTACTTAAAAATTATGTTTTATTAATGGTATAACCTTGTAACCTCTCTTTTTAAACTTCTATAAAACCATGTTTTATACCCATTATGCTACCGATTTTACTTCTCAAAATTTCTCACTTATTATTAGAAAATTCTCTTTTTATTTTCTTTATGTGAATGACCAAAACTATTTATTTTATAGGGTAATTAAACAATATGTTAAAATAATTTATTTTATTCTGGGTTTTACATACATAAAATCCACATTCCCTTTTCTTGGGTTAAAAATGACATAATGATCATGTTATTTAAGAAATTTTTAAAACCCCAATATTTTGATACGAAATTCATTTATTTTATTATCCATAGGTTTTTTATAAAATGTTTTATTATGATATATTTGGATCACATCAAAATTAATAAATACTATTTTTTTACCATTATATAACTCCAATGCATTGGGTAAAGAATTTAATCTCTCGATATGACATGTTTTACGATACTTTGGTGAATAACCTTGGTAATTTTTATGACTTATTAGTGAAAAAACTTTGTGATATACTTATGAATTTATTATTTAAATGATTTAGCTTCATTTAAATATTATTATTCATGTTATTTTTATCATGATATTTGTCTTTTCGTTTTCTCACGCCTTTATGATATTCTTCAGGTTCTTATTGAAATTTCTCATGGTCACATGTAAACTGTTTCCCCCGATTTTCCTTACTGAGAATTATGCTCACCCTTTTATTTGATGTATGTCCCCAGGTTATGATATATATTTAAAATATGTAGGATTAACCAATAAATAATCCTTTCAAGTTTTTTAGAATAATGTTTTAGGTTTTCATGTTTTATGTACCTTTTTTCAATGAAACTAAACTTTAAAAAATACAATGTTTTGTGCCTTGTAATGAAAATTTTATGTAATAAAAAGGAAGGATTCCATAGTTGGTATCAAAGGATGGTTTATTTATTTTTTGAAATTAGGATTTGAAAAATTTAAAAAGAACCTTATTGAAAAGTTAAAATATAGGAAAACATCCTAGTATTTTTGTAAAGTATTTAGTAAGTGGTTTCTGAGAAAAGAAATCCCTATATAGATATAAACTAGTGGAAGTGGTTCTGGAACAAATGTACATAGGGGTAACAACTATAAAAAGGTACATCAGGCATTACTCAAAATAACATGGTACAAAACAATGAGCCTTACTGCATATCTAGTTTGACACTCCTCGGGGGATATGTTTGGTTAACCACGTGATTTTTATGAACCATTATAAAGTATTTAAGGAAAATGTAAATGTTATTAAAGAATAACATATTTAAGAATAATGTTTTAAGACATAAAATTCCTTTAGAATTATAATATTATTAAAATAAACACATATATCACTAAGGTTTTAGTCTTTTAGAAAATATTAGGAAATAGGAGGAACTACATAAATGGTGAGCACAATATACCATACATAGACAAACCTCTGATGGAATATGGAATATAAAACTTCATAAGAAAGATAAATCATCTAACTCTAGTTATGAAAAATAACTTGAATCAAACTGAGATACTAGATTCACCTTTAAGGGAACAAATTTATATTGAGTCCTTTATGTGTTAAATATCACCTTATTTTAGTGAATTTATCGACCCATTGATTGATAAATAATGGATAAACTCTATAAAAAAGATCTTTTCTATACTTTATTGTTCAAAATAAGAGAAATTAATCATGGATGTTTACCACTTAGAGGGAGAATCTGATCAATGTTGGGAACTGATTAAAAACACAAATCTAAGAGGGGATATTGAATCTATGGAGTGGGAAGAGTTTACGGAAACCTTTTTCAAAAAATATTCCCTCATTCGATGAGAACAAAAATGGAGAAGGAATTATTAGAGCTAAAGAATAATGAAAATGAATATGTGGGAAACAATGAGATGAAATTTACAATACTTTATCTAAAAAACTTTATCTTTTTCATGGATCCTAATGGAAAGGTTAATATATTATTCTATGGACTAATACTATATCTATGGAATAATATAGTCAATAGAGACTATGAAAACTATGAGGAGATATTGAAAAGTGATGTGAAGGTTAAAATAGAGTTTAGAGAGATGCAGTGGTCCCATAGATTGAATGTGAAGAATAAATATTTAGGGCTAAACTTGGGGAGGATATTTGATCATAGAATATGAGGAAAGGAAGTGCAACTTTACACATGAAACCAATGTGGGAATAAGAATTTAGGGAACTGATTTCTTAGGTGTAGGAAATGTTACAAGTATGGAAGAGATAAAAATATTTATTGGAACTATTGTGGTGAGGTGAAGCCTCAACTTATCAACACTAATGACAAAGGGAAGATGGTGTTGGAACAACTTTAAGTACAATGCTTCAAGTGTAGACAAGTTGGGAACTTTTACAATCACTGTTAAAATTAGAAGGTAATGGAGTGGAATCACCATCAACCTCAGCATAGGATAAGGGATAAAGGACATGAATTTTCTATCAAAATGACTGAAGTAGAGGCTCCAAATGATTTTGTAGAGGATACTCCCATTTTTCTCTCAAATATAGCAAGTACTTTGTTTGATTTTGGTTCTATGCATTCCTTTATTTCCACAAAGTTTTCAATGAACATAGAATCAATCCCTAAACTTCTAGAAGTATATTTAACAGTCAAGACTCCTAGAGAGATTATCTAATAATCAATAGTGTATAGAAACTTTAGTATTTACTTTGGTTAGAATAATATCATCACAAATCTATTATTCATTCCCATGATAAGGTTCAATATTATATTAGGGATGTACTGGCTCCCAAAGTATAATTCTAAGATCAACTAAAGAATAAATGATATCTTTGTATTCTTGAATGGAAAACCTACAGTTGTTTTCAAAGGAGATATATCTTAACTTAAACTTTGTCTAGAAGCACCACCCATATTTTTCTCTATGGATATGATAAGTGAATATGAATAAGGAAATGAAATTATATGAATAGAAAATTTCCCCATCATTTAGGAATACATCGATGTATTTCTTGAGGAGTTACCTAGAACTCCCCTAGAAAGAGAGGTAGAGTTCTCCATTGAACTCATGCCTGGATCCGAGCCGATATCAAAAACCCAATGTAGAATGGAAAATGTGGATATGGACTAATTAAAGAAACAACTCAAAGATCTTTTGGAGAAGGGATTTATCCATCCAAGTGTGTCTCCTTAGAGATAACCTATTCTCTTTTTGTATAATAAGGATGGATCAATGTGACTACGAATTGATTATAGAGAACTTAACTGGATCAATGTAAAAAAGAAGTACCCTCTCCCAAGGATTTAACATTTATTTGACCAGATTTATGGGGATCAATTCTTCACAAGTATTAATCTTCGATCTAGTTTTCATCAATTGAGGATGAAGAAATAAGACATTCCAAAGACCACCTTCTGATCAAGATATGGGAATTATGAGTTTGTTCTTAATCCCTTTGTCTTGATTAATTCTCCTGCTATTTTTATAGATTTGATGAATAGAGTATTTAAGCAATACCTTGATAACTTTTTGGTAGTTTTTATTAATGAAATTCTGATATTTCTAAAATTTGTGAGGAGCATGAGGATCATATAAGGGTTATAATGAAAAATACGAGGAAGGAGAGGCTATTTGGAAAGTTTATAAAATGTGAATTTTTGTTGAAAAAAGTTGTTTTCTTAGGGTACATTATAACCAATGAAGGAATCTCAGTTGACCAAGCCAAGAAAAAGGTTATGGAAAAGTGGCCTCATCCTAGAAAAGTAACTGAGATTCATAGTTTCCTTTGTTTAGTAGGATATTATATGAGGTTTGTAAAAAAAATTTCATGAATTTATAATCCATTAACCATGTTAACTAAAAAAGGGGACAATTTTATCTAGATAAAGGAGTGAAGAGAAAGTTTCCAAGAGCTAAAGAGGATATTGGTTACCACACCTGTGTTAACTCAACCCTATATTAGAGAAATATTCATTATTTTTAGTGATTCATATCTAAAAAGACTTGGTTTCATCCTCATAAAAAATTATAAGGTGATTGTTTATGCATATCAATAGTTGAATCCTCATAAGTATAATTATCCAACGCATGAACTAGATCTAGCTGCAGTTGTTTTTTCTCTGAATATATGGAGGCTCTATCTTTATAGGGAGAAATGTGATATAAAAATAGACCACCAAAGTTTGAAGTAGACTTTCACACAAAATTAAGTTAACATGAGACAGATGAGATAGTTGGAACTTCATAAATACTATGATTTTTCAATTTATTATCATCTATGAAGAGAAAACTATTCACTAATTCATTAATTAGGAAAGACCCCGTTGTGCTAGAAATGACAAGGATTAAAGGAGATACTTTTATCAAATACCTAGTAAAACTGTACATGGGGATCATAAGGGAAAGGACATCATTAACCCTATCCCAAATGATTTCTCAACCATAATTACTATATAATATCAATAAATATCAAAGGTGAGTTCCTTTTTTACAGAAGAAGATAGAGGATGTGAAGAGTAGTAATTTTCCAAAGTTCAACATTGATCAGGAAGGTTTATCGAAATTTTATACAAGGCTCTGTGTTATATATATTCTGGAAATAAAGGAGTTGATGGATAAATCTAATATATCTACATTCTCTATACAACATGGAAGTATGAAAATGCATAGGGACCTTCGTGATCATTATTGGAGGGTTGACATGAAAAGGGATATTTTTTATTACACTGCAAGGTTCTTGGTGTGTCAATAAGTGAAGTTAGAGTGATAAATTCCTAAAGGGGTATTACAAACACTACCCATACTGACAAGGAAGTGGGAAAATATTACTATGTACTTTGTCACTAGTCTCCTGAGAACATCTGAAGGGAACAATGTGATACGAGTTACAATGGAATGTCTCACCAAAACTTCCCATTTATCTATATCTAGGAAGATTTATCTCTTGACAAACTTGCCAAGATATATATGAAGAAAATAGAAATACTACATGGGGTACCATTATATATCGTATATGACCATGATCCAAGGTTCACATCAAAATTCTAAAGAAGTATTCACATGATATGAGTACTGAATTGAATTTTAATACAACCTATCACCCCCAAACTGATGGCCAATATAGAAGGACTATTTAGAACCTCAAGGAAATACTAATAATATGCTCAATGGAATTTAAAGGTGGGTGGGATCAACATATCCCATTAGTTGAGTTCTCCTACAATAATATCTTCCATTTGAGTATTCAAATGGTTCCCTATAAAGATCTATATTGGAAGTGATGTAGAACTCTTACTTGTTGGCATGAAGTTGGTGAGAGAAAGTTTCTTAGACCAGATCATGTGTAAGAGTTGACAAAAAAGGTTAATTCCATCCAACAACACATAAAAGCTGATCAGAGTTGGTAGAATATCTACATTGACAACTGTCGAAGGGACATAGAGTTTGGTGTTCACAATAGTGTTCCTATGAACATCACCTTGGAAAAGAGTCATGTGGTTTGGGAAGAAATGGAAGCTTATCCCTAGGTTCATTAGCCCATATGGAATCCTTGACTACATATGAGCAATGACCTATTGTTCAGAACTTCCACCAAATATAGCTCAAGCTCATGATTTATTTCATGTGTCTCGCTTAAGGATATAAAAACCTAAACCTTCACATATACTGAATACTAATGTGGTACAACTGGAACACAAAATCTCTTATGAGGACAAGCCAGTGGAGATCTTGGATCGTAGATACAAGGTTCTACACAACAAGACTACCCACCTTGTCTAAGGGTTGTAGAGTAACCATAAATATGGAGAAGAGATATGGGAACCAGAGGAGACAATGAGACAAAATTACCCACAACCTTTCCCAACTGAGAGAAAAAGTTGAAATTTTGGGGAAGAGATTTCTTAAGGGGGAGGAATGTAACGACCTGAACTTTTTGAATAATAATTGTTTCCTGAAATTTTGGGTTATATTTTTTTACACAAAAAAACCACATCTATTTAATAATGAAGTAAATATAAAAGAAAACAAGACCATATATATTCAACTGTTATAAAACCATTGGTCAATTATGACTGTTAATAAATATGAACATTGAGAAGTATACTCTTGATAATAATTTTAACGTTATAATTAACATTTATAAGTACAATTTGGAAAAGGATAATTGATACATAAAGAAGAGTTGATGGTATCAACCATTAGAGACATGCCATTTGAAGCCCATATGTCAGATACTGTGAGGGAGGTATCATCACTAGGGTTCACCCTTAGGGAATCCCAAGCTGAGCTTCAAGAAGTGAAGCTTGAACGAAATCACCTATAGGATAAGTTCAAGTTACTAAAGATTACCACTCGGTCGATGTTAGTAGAGGCACCCCAAAAAATTACCACCATCGAACACCTTACTCTTAGGGAATACACATGGGTAATAAGGGGTTACATGTCCCAACATTTGTGTGTAATTATTTTTCTTAAATGCAATTTTCATTCCCTCGATTTTGTTTTAAGAATTGTTTTTCTTACTAAAATTGAGATAGAATTTAGATAAATTGATTTTTCACGCCCAAATAGTGCTTTCCAAAAAAGATATAAATATTTATAATAAACTAAGATATTATGAATGATAATTATTTTAATGAAATAGTATGATGGTTTTTTTATTTAAATATAAATGATAAGATAATTTTAAAATTTTTAAGTGTCACAAATTTTAGTATGCATTTTCAGTCCACTATTATTTTTAATAAATAATGATTTTATATTTAAATGTTAAAATTATCATATTTATATAATTACTATGATAAAATAAATATATTTTTTAAATCATCACATCAAAATTTGGTTAGGGTGAATTGATGATAATTTTCTAAAAGACTTTATTTTTTGTAAATAGTAAAAATACATTTGATTTTTTGGTATTTTTAATGACATTATAATTATGTTATAATGATGTAATAAATAATTAACATAATACAAAACTTAAAATATGTTATTTTATTAATATCAAGTATTTTATTATATTTTTATCAATTTCCAAATATATAATTTACTTACTAAATTCTAAAATGGAAATTTTATCATTAAAAATGATATTTTGTGAAAACTTTAATTTTCCTTACCAAAGTAAGTAATATTAAATGATTATCAAATCTTGTGGATTAAAATAACTTAATAGTTTTTTTCAAGTGTCCAATATCATGGGAAAATACCATGGAAAATCCCATGTTTTTACATTTACCACTACCTAGGTGTCCAATGCCTTTATTTAGAAATTAATAAACAAATCCCTCACTTTTGCTATAAATACCCACCAATTTCTTGATTTAATCTCACTCAAAATTAATCATCTAGAATTATATGGTAGTTTTACCTCCCAAGGAGTCATAAATACATTAAGGTCCTAATCCTTATGTTTTAGGTGTCACTCTTCAATGGTATGGTAAATATCCTTCTTTTCTCTTCATTTAAAGAACCTCTTTTTGTATATGTGTTCTGAATTTTATGGTAACTCTCTATTATTTCCTTTTTATTAATTACCTTACTTTAAAATTATTTTTTATTAATTTTATACCCTTTTACCATCTCTTTTTATGCTTTTCTAGAACCTTTTTTTATACCCATTATGCTATCAATTTTACTTCTCAAAATTTCTCTCTTCTCCTCAAGAAATTATCTTTTATTTTCTTTATGTGAATACCCAAACCTATTTATTTTCAAGGATTATTAAAAAATATGTTTAAATTACTTATTTTTTTTGTTTTTATATATATAAAAACCTAATTACCTTTTTATGGGTTAAAAATGACGCAATGATCATGTTCTTTATGCACTTTTTAAAATGCCAAGATTTTGATACAAAACCCATTTCTTTTATTCTCTATGGGTTATTTATGAAATGTTTTATTATGATCTATTTGGATCACATGAAATTTATTCATATTAACTATACACTTTTATAGATCTCTAATGCACTGGGTAAATAATTTAATCTCTTGAGATGACATGTTTTATGATACCTTGGTGAATAACCTTGGTAAATTTTATAACACCTCAGTGACAAACCTTAGTGATATGATTATGAACATATCATTTAAATTATATAGCCATATTTTCATGTTATTATTAATTTTAATTTTATTATTATGTTACCCTTTTACCTTTATCATGCATTTATGATATTCTTAAAGTTCTTATTAAAATTTTTCATGGTCACATGTAAATGCTTTCCCTGGATTTCCATTTCTGGGCCCTATACTCTCCCTTTCTTTTGATGTACATCCCCAGGTTATGATATGAAGTAAAAGTACTTAGGATGAACCAATAAAGAATATTTTCATGTTTTTTTAGAATAATTTTTTATGTTTTCATGTATTATTTACCTTTTTTTCCAAGAAACTAAACTTTAAAATATCCTTCGTTTTGTACCATTTAATGAAAAGTTTATGTAACAAAAGGCCAAGATACTATATCTGAGGATGTTAACATAGATATATTAGATAATATCATAGAAAAATTTTCTTTCCAATTTCCTCCCATAAATCCAAAACCCCACTAAATTATAACTTAATCAATTACCACAAAATTTAAAATATTCCTATCTTGAGAATGTAACAAAGTTTCCTACCATCATTACTATTTCACTCCTTACTGATATAGAACTGTGATTGATTAACCTTTTGAGGGAGTATAAAAAATAATTAGGATGAAAAATTATGACATTTATGGTATTTTAAAATCAATATACATGCATCATATATTTCTAAATTATTATTTTAAACCATTGAGGTAGGTGATCACATAGCGATCCACTATTCATTTCCACCCTTTTACCAATACGATAAACTAATTTTCTATAGTAAATTACAAAAATGATAAAAAATTTCACTTAATATTTAATTTAATTAGTTGATATTATTAACATTAAAAACTATAATTTTACTTGTTTTTATATTTATATTGTAGGTGGAGGTGATTTAGAGATCCCCCGGTGAAATTCAAGCCAAACGAGCCAAACATCCCAAGAGTCCAAGAACACATGTGAACGAAAATTTATGATGAAACTTATTCATGAATCCAATTAAGATGTAATTTAGTGGGAGAATATAAAACCATGTGGGATAAATTTATCTAGAAAACTAGGGAGCCAAGTTAATCCATTTTAATGCCCAAAATGCACTATCATTATAGATAATCTTTACAACTCATAGTCTCAAGATTAATTTTGTTATTCAGACATCTCTTGGGTTTTAGGCCTTAAAATGATGCCATATTTTAGGTTGAGATATTCATGTGGTGGAGAAATAAATTTATAGTTTTTTCAAAATCTATATAATGAATTATTATGTACTAAATCTGTAAGCTAAGTGGTTTTATAAATTTAGTGTGCCCAAAACTGTCTTCCAAAATGCATATAAATTGGAACCATGGGAACCCCATTTTAAAGATATAATATTGGGAACATTTATAAAATTTTAGAGACCAAAAGGAGTCCCTTATTAATCCTAGAAATTATATATGCCTCTATCCTCATAGGTAGATCAAGGATGAAGGACAAGTTCCACCCGAGCCTCCTCCTCCTCTCGAGGGCAGGCTAAATTGTGGGTTATCATTTTGAGGGAGATACACACACTTAGACAGGGAGTTTTGGAACTTTTTATTCTAATGGTTTGGTGTATTTTTTGTGAACTATTTAATTTATGTTTTATATTAACTTTATTACCCTTGAATTCATTATTTTTGTATGATCAAGTGAAATACCTTTCGTTTCAATACCGATTGGATTGATATTTCAAGTAAGAATCTTGGGTTGCTCTAATTTGAGAATAAAAGTATCAATTTTCAGTCCAAAACACCATGAAATCATAAAAATATCTTAGTACGTGTGATTTAAAAAGGAAATTTTAGTTTTTCAATCGAAAAAACTGAAGATTCCTAATTTAAATATCAATACAATCATTATTTAAATGAAAAGTGTTTCAATTAATCATAAACAAATAATGAATTTAAGGAGAATAATTTCAAGTTAAAACTTAAAATAAATGTTTCAAAAAATAATTATACCGAATCATAAGAATAAAAAGTTTTGTAACTCCCTCTCTAAGTGTGTATAGATCAATCAAAATGACTGCCCACCATTTAGCTTGCCATCGAGAGGAGTAAAAGGCTAGGGTTGAAATCAACATTCACCCTTGATCTCCCTAGGAGGACAGGGGCCTCCATAACTCTTATGATGAAGAGAGGAATACTATGAGTATCTAAAATGAAAGAACTTTTCCCACTAGTCAAACTTTTAAATGGGGTGCCCAAGGTGCTAATTTATAAGAAATTTGGAAGGTGGTTTTGGGCACTATGGATTTAGAAAAATACTTAGATAATGGATTTGGGATAAAATAAAGTCTTATATAGATTTTTTTTTAAAAAAATTATTTTACAACATCTTGAATATCTACAACAAATATTTGGAATCATTTGGGTGCATACAATGTAACGCCCCAACCCCAGTTACCTAGAGTTGGTGCATTATTAGATAACATTGGCATGATCACAAGAAAGATCAAATCTCGAAAGACCGATTGGTTTAGTAGCCTTGGAAACACTAGATATATTCATAAAGTTTTACATTACACCATAAAGTGAAAAACTACTACAACAACATATTTTATTCATAGAACACAGTCATATCCCCACATACTATCCCTGCAGGTCATTTATAAATTACTTCTTCACATCCTGGGAAAAATAAAACATTGAAAGGGGTGAGCTCAAATGCCTAGTAAGGATAACAATATAGCGGAAAATTTCATAAATAAGAATAAACATTTAAGGCAATGTATAACTTAAAATAAAAGCCTTTTAAACTTGAACTTCAGCATAGTATGGCAAAGATAAAATGAAATAATGCCATTTACTCATTCACATGGATATTCTACTAATCTAATAATCACATGCAATATCAATAACCACTTTCATAATGATGGAATGCATAATGCCAGACTATCATAACCACATAGCCAAGGCCTCATGCCAAGACTAAAAATAATATTTTTCCAAGTCCTTGTGCCAAGACACTAGTTTGTCTCATGAGACCTACCGATGCATCGAGGAGCTATACCGGGCTCCACCCGTCACATATTAAGTCTAATGCATTCCCATATGAAAAGTTTTAAACATAATATAAACATTCGTATTAAAACTAGCATACGAAATTTCAATACTTTCACCATAAACTATGAATGGTATAAAAATAGCACATCTACAGTCAAACATATCACAAAACCTTCAATACAATATATAAGTTTTGTATCATAATAAATCAACTTCAAATAAGCGTAAAATCCATCAAAGGATGTTGACATAGATGAAATCAAAACTCTTTTTAGAGAAATATCTCTTTATATTTTTGAAATCATTTAAGAGTCATATATTTATAAAATAAAACATTTTCTTTGAAAATATTCTTATAAGCTTGTAAGGGAAGCTTCGATGATTTTATAATGGCGGAAAATAACTGCACCCGCCGTATAAGTTAAAAAAACATTCTTACCTTAATTCTGTCGAAAAGGCTAAAAGCACCTTGTTTGGAAAACGACGGAAAGATTCCTTTATAAAACTATTATAAAAAGTCAAACAAGGGTATAAATGACTTTAACCCATATTATTTTAAATAGTAAAAATGTTTTGAAATACATTTTTAAGAAACATTGATGTGGATGATAAAGAGATCCCAGTAGATTATTACGTATAAACAACCTCGGATAATGAAGAGATTGTGAAATAACCCTTACCTTGTACTTTTCCTAGGTTGGGGTAGGTTAAACTCCTGTATAAAGGTTAAATAATTGTTATTAAATTATACAATAATCATATACATTAATATGATATCATATATGATCTTTTAACATTGATTTGTTAATAATATCTTAGTATTATCGTTGTTTCGGGTGTTAACTTACTCGTTTTCTTTTATATGTTTTGTTACGTAAGCCATGTTTGTAATGGATATGTTGTATCTTAATAATATCCAGAATGATATCAAGTCCTTAGATACTATTATTAATCATCAAATGAGAATTATACTTGAATGGATATGATGGAGAATGAATCTCATCGCGTTCGTGGAGACGGTAGTCCGTACGTACGCACGAGCGACAATATCATTATTTTGATATTAAAATAATATATAATTGGATGGTATATAATATATACAGAATCATTATCATGTTACATTTATTATTTACATGAATTAAACATCATTATTATACCCATCCAAATAATAATTTATTGAATAACAATTACACCACGACGTGGAGACGGTAAGCCGTACGTACGCATGTATGGTGACATGTTATTCAAAGGATGGATAGAATAATAAATATTGTTGTACAATATTTATAATAACATCACAGTATATATATTATATTGGAGTTATTATTTTAGAATGGTAACAACAAAGGAAGAAGAAGTGGAAGAACAAAGGAACTTGGAAAAGGGTGGTGAAATCATTACCTCTTCTTCGGGTTCTTCCTTTTGATTTGATCAAAAGGGATCATTAGGTTGGCTTTCTGATCAAACTAATGCCTCTAGGTTGTAGTGAGGGAAGTTGGGAGAGTATTTGGGGAGAGTTTGTCCGAACCAAAAGGCTTTTAAGGTGTGAAGAAATGAGAAGGAGGAGTTCCCTTTTATAAGAGGGGTGAGGGGCACCTTTGGAAAAGCTAGAAATATTAATTTATAATAAATTCATATTCGGTTTCTAATGGCTCTAAAGTTGATTATTTAAAGGTTAAGGTGGGTATGGGTCGAAAACCACTTAACTAATAGAATTTAGACAGGTTTGAGTTACTATATTAACCTTATCTTTAAGTATTAACTCTAAGTTAATTAGTTTCACTTTTACAATGTATCTTTGTATTTTTATATTATATGGTTAATAAACTTACCATATACATCCAAGAGACCCCCAAGTGGTCCATTAATGATACACCTATCATGATATAAGTCTCTTGGCCGAACGTTAGATTTTTAGGAATTTAATATCAATTAATAATATAATATTTTTTTTAAAAACTCTTTTATGTCAATTTTGACACTATTCAATAGTTGATTTTTTTGAAACTTATAACAGAATGATTACTTCGAAAAATGTTATCTAAATCAATCCTAATATGTCATATTATCCTATAAAATTAGTGTAATTCATTAAAAGTCCAAAATTATATTTATTTGGGTATTTATAATATCAATTATTTTAATTGTTTACTATTATGGTAATTACTGCATCATCATTGTGTCATAAATAAATTAAATTATTTAATGTCTAAAAATTATAAATAAAATATCATTATTTAGGAAATCTTTTTATCTTTCTAGTGAATATTTACAATCGAATTTATCTTATGTATAACCCTATATTAAAAATATTTTAGTAAATAAACTTTGATTCTAACTCTTTTAACTCTTCTCTGAATTAAATAATAATAAATGTCCTAATCTAATCCAAGTGGACCTAAATGATAATATTTTATTCTTAAGGTTGTTTTTGGTTGAGATACACTTGTCCAATAGAATTAGGACATGTGTTAGGGTAATATTAATATCATTTTTACCCTTAATTACTGTATTTACTTTTAACCGTGGTAAATAAAAGTAAAAAGTTACTATTCACCAAAAATTATTTTCATCTCATTGAACCACATTTTACTTCTTGATATTAACCGTGTCTCTTGGATTTTAGAAATTTCATTCACAGAAGTGGTAAAATTAAGTTTTATGAAAAATTCAGTTTTTTTTAACCACTTAGTAGTTTCACTATTCATCAAAAATTGAAGTTTTTCAGAACAATGCCAAAATTTCACCCTAAGCTATAATTGATATTCCGAATTCAAAAATGATGACTATTTTAAAAAATTCCAAACATATAAGTTGCATTAATTAATTTTATAATTAATTCCCGCTGTGACAACAAATAGCGTGTTTTTAAGAAACAATATATACCAAAAGATTGACAATTGTTTAGGTCCAATTTCAAAGTGAAATTAATTCTAATGAACACCATTGGATAAAATGGTAAAAATATATTCTAATTATAATTTAAAACCACTCAATAATATAATTTATCACTATAAATTATTTTGATTAAAAAAGTTGTTTTTAAGTATTTTTCACTATTCATAAAAATTGGAAGTTCTCAGAAAAATACCAAAAAATCATCTTAGAATAATTTCGATATTCCAAAACCAAAAATGAAGTCCATTTTAAAATATAAAATATATATAATTTCAAAAATTAGGTATTACTATTCATAATGGCTAGTTTTATTGGTTGTGGTGTGTTAGAACTCGATATTGCGTAAAACACACGCTATCGCATTATTCAAAGAGAAGCGTACCGTAGAAGCTTGGGATGTTACATACAACCTAAGATATGGTCGAAATATAGAAGTAACCTTGAGAATATAAATAGTGAAGATTCTCTCCAATGTTGGTGTATTTTGGGACTCAAGATCGATAAATTTTAATCTTCACTCTTCTAGAGAAATTTATCCAAAATGATTTTTTACTCAAAAAAAATTTAAAAAAAATTGGATTAATGGATTTTTCATATTTTAAATTTTAGTCTACATTTGCACTTGGGATATTGTACAATTTGACTTGTTTTTCATGAATTTCATCACAATATTTCCAAACCACCTCCACCTACAATGTAAAAATCAGGGAAAGTGAAATTTACTTTTTTAAAAGTGCTAAAAATTAACTAATTAAATCAAATTTGATATTACATTTGTCATTATATCTATAATTTACAATATAAAATCTGTTTAGAATTGTAGTAAAAGGATGGAAATGAATAGTGAATTGCTATGTGATCACACCCCCACACCTAAAAATTTTCACTCATAAGAAAATTCAAATTTCCAAAAATGATGCATGGATATATTCCCTTAATCATGAATATTTTATTATGTAAATTCATTTCATGATAGCATAGTGAGGAAAGAAAGAATCACAATAAGGATTTAACCACAATAAGGATGGAAGTGAGTGTCTCATAAATTTTATCAAAATAAAATACATAAAGATATATGATAATTCTATTTGAAAATAATTCACAATTAAACCATGTCACTAAATCTAGAAGTGTGATTAGTAACCATTTCATCCTATTTTTTCCACTTTCTATCTATTAAATATAGGTAATTTTAAAAAAATTCTTCATACCAGATTTTTTCCACCAAACCCTCCCTACATACTTTGCAGTAATATTTCAAGACCCACTCACTTAAGAATTCCAAGAATTCAAACATTAATAACATAACCTAGATATCCCCATATGTTATAAATTCGATAAGTCCCCTCAATATTTATCTGTGTTGTTTTATTTTTTGTTATATATTTTTTTATTTTACATCTAAGGGCTTATAATAGTTGGGTAAAAGGTACACACATGTAGGTCAATCCACTATAGTAATGAAACCGACCATATAAGAAAAGAAAATATAGAATAATCATTTTGGAAATTTGAGAAACATTTACCAAACTTATATTTACCTTCAATTAAGTAAGAAATATTCACACTTTAGGGTTGAGTTTAATGATGTGTGGAGATGTTAAATGACACAATTAACCCATAAAAAAACTCACACATAAGGTAACAATATCTCAAAGGTTTAAAAAATATAATCATTTATATAACTAAAAAATAACAAATTTTACTTAAAAATATCCCCTTAATTTAAATTCCATGAACAAAATCACATTTCATTAGTGATATTTTTATTTAAATGTTAAAACAAAATGAAATTGTGAAATTCATCATGATTTTCCAATAATTTCTATGATCATCTGGGATTTAAAAATGATTATTTTGAGTATAAATTTAAATAAAATGAATAAGAGATATGGGAAACAAAAAATACAACACAAAAAGTGAAAAATTGAAAAAGTATAAAGATTATGAAAATCACAACTAACCTAGGAATGTACCAAAATTATCTAAGTCAATTCCCAAATCTAACAATTAACTCCTAGACTAAGGATGGGCCTATTCTATGCCAATCATTGAAGTTGAATTATTGAAGTGTTTTTGCATTGGGATTTGAGAATTAGTTTATAGAAGTGTTTTATCAATGATATTATGGTTATAAGAATCATGAAACATCTAAGTATTATTCTACAACAATTTTTATTTAAGGATTTTCAATCATATGTTGAATGGTACTAATAAACCAAAAAAGTGATTTTGTGGTAAGGGGATATTTTTGGAAAACACATGATTGGGGGATATATAACCCATAATATGTGAACAATTTTGAGATAATAATGGTTATGTAGGATAAATAGATTATTTACATTGATGATGTAAATTTTATAGTATTTTATGACCTTGAAAATGAATAATGATTTGATGAAAACGTGATTTATGTTATCTTTGATGAATTTTATTACAATTTTGGATTTATGAAAATACTTAATAGTCTATTATTTTATTTAATTAATAAGTATAAATTTAATTTTTCTAATAATATATGTTTTCATTAAGGTTTTATGGTGATTTTGGTTATTAACATGTCCTAGGAGAATATATGATCAAGGTATTCATGTTTTTGGAATGTTATATTAAGATCATTTTATGTTTTTTGGGAATTAAAGTTAGGTTGATATTGAAATTTTGTGATTTTATTAGGTTTTGAGTACTAGTTAATAATGCATTGAGTTTTTTGAAATTAATATATTTATAGAAATAATTAAGTTCATCTTTGGGTGTTATTATTGAAATATTTGAGAATAATATTTCAAATGATAGTTTATTTGTATTATTTATCCTAGATTGTGCTAAATTTTTTTGGTTCTATAATTTAATAGAGAAAATATAAATATCATTTCACCTAGTTATAGATATTATGATTTATTAAAAGTTTATTTTAGAGCTTCAATCATCAAAAATCTATTTTTTTCATTCATCATTGGAATATGGGATAAACAGTGGTAGAAACTAATAAAAACATAAAAATTATGAAATTATATTTATATATTTTAACAAATCAAGAAAATATATTATCCCATATTTTTTATTAAAATAATCCCTTAACTCTTGGAAAACTATCTTGAAAATGGGTATATTATCCTTTTTAGTGTTATTCTAAAGAATTAAAGGCTGTTTTCACCCCTCACTAATTTATGGTTTTTGGTCATTAACTTTCTTATGACCATATTCTACCTCACTCTCTATTATTCCCTAGACATTATTTTTCTCCTCAATATTCATATTTTTAATTCCCTTTTATTTTATCCCTATATGAGAACCTAATAATGTGTTATTTTATATAACCTTTATGTTTCTCACTTTCCCTTTTCAAAGGAAGTTTTATTATTGCTTTGTATGATGCGGATTTTCAAAAACTTATGTTCAAATATCGAACCTTTGATGGTCGAGATAAAATTTGAAAAATGATATTAATTTTAGGGGGCAGAATATAACACCAAAATATTTTATAATATATTCTCTTTAAATAAATCAAAACTTTTTGACAGCTTGCTTGACATAAAACAATAATCTTAAAATGAACCACGATATATTATAACCTAGTCATTAAATTGATTGGTATGAATAAGATTAAACACATTATGATATATATATATATATGTGTGTGTGTGTGTGTGTGTGTGTGTGTGTTACTAAAATAAAAAGTATTTATTAATGCATAATAAAAAAGTACTAAATATTTTGTAGTCATTTTATGCTTCGAAAAATATGTTTTCTTCAAAAATGGTTTTTATTTCATTTAGTTCATGGATATTATACTTAATTTCTAAAAACATTATAAATTTTATTTTAGTAAGGGAATATAATTTTTTTAAGTCATATTTTCAATATTAACTTAGAGTGAATTTCTGGGATTTTTATAAAAAGATTTATTTTTTAAGTGAATAGTGAAGAATATATATTTTTGTAAAAGTATTATTTATTTTCATTAAATAAATTAATTTAAAAGTACCATTTTTTAATTTTATCATAATTCTAGAAAGATTCACATTTAATTTTAAATAATATAATTAATTTCATAGAAATTAACATTACACTTGATTTTGGTATAAGTTCATTTTTTGTCTTAAAAACACATTTGTTTTAAAAAAGTTTTTTCATTGCACATTATAAATTTATATTAAAATTTAATTTTTTCACTATTATAAATTAAAAATATTGAAAAATGTATTACATATATAGAATAAAGTGGTTCAAATTTGGTTAATATTTCCCATTTATATTTAGTCATTGTGAATAGTAGTCAAGAAAATTATGTGTCTCCTCAATAAGGGTATAACAGGGTTAAGCATATGAGATAAGGTCTCAAAATCAACCCAAAACATTAATTTATTTCATTTAATTGGATAATTTGACCATATATATCCTAAATTTTAATATATGGTATTTTTATTCTATTTCCATTGGTAATGACCCTAATATTATTTTAAGTAAAGAATAAATAAAAATGTCATTCTCTTTGTTTTAATATCACCAATATTTTTTCATTGGGATAGATGGGGTATTGTTTGGTTCTAAATGTTCATTTTAAATATTAATTAATTTTATTTATCATTTTTATTTATTTTTATTTTTTTTGCAATAACAACCTTAAATTTTTACGCAACATAAACATAATGCTTGTTTAAGTTATAGAAATATTAAATAAATGATTTTAAAAATACTAAATGTAAAACAATTTGGATGAATTTTAACTTTACTTGATTTTTTAGAAAAATAAAACATATTAGTGATGTTTTAAATGTTCATATTTTAATTACATTTATATCTTGTTTTCTATAAAGACAAACTATGTGAATAGTTCTTAAAATGACTTAAATGGAATTTATTAAGCAAAATATAAATTTTTATTAAATATTTTTTATTAAATGATTTAAAAATAATAAAAAAGTATAAAAGAGGGAAAGGGGGTGATATATGGTTTTAAATACCATCCCTTGACCATTGGAAAACAAATTTTTACCTTATAAGTAAATTTATAGCCCTTTAATATCGAAAAAACTATTACCACTATTAATGTTAAAATTGGTGAATGAATGAGTTAAACCAAAGCATAAGATTTTAAATTAAACATAAACCTAAGAAAATTTTACTAGTTTAAGGAATTTTAATCTTAAAAAATCTTATATTATAATTTCTTTCCACTTGGAACCACTTTCCGATGAAAAATAATTTCTTATATTTAAATCTTCTATATAATTTCAAGTGTGTCCTTTCCTTCACTATAAAAGGACACCACCCATACTCTATTATTCAAACCACCTTTAGAAAATTAACCTAGAAAAATAAAACCAAGAAATATTTTAAATATCCTTTTAAAAGTTATAGTGGTTCTAGTCCCTTTAAAAGACTATACCTAGGTCCATTAAGGAGTGATCCAAAGGAGGTTCTTCAAAGAGAAGGTAATTGGTTTAACCAATCACTTTCATTTTACTTCTTATTTTAAATCCTTAAATTTTATACTAACAATTAAAATATAATAAAATTGGTATATTATATATAATAATATCTTATTATATTGATTTTTAACCTTTATCTATCTTCTTTTTATCAAATGAGATATAAAAGTTTTGCTTATGCTTACATGTGGACTGTCATTTCTATGTAGAGATATGATTCATTTTCCATTACCATATTTTAGGGTTTGTTATTATGATATATTTAATTTTTATATATTATATTTATGAAATAATTATTATTCTATATTTAAAAGATATTATCTACCTTCATACCTTTCCATCAATTGGAAAACGATAACATCACTCGTGCGTATGTGTGGACTACCACCTACACAAATTGATGTGATTCATTTTTCATTTCCTCTCTACATGGATGATAATAAGGATATATTTAATGAATATATATATATGATATTTAATATATAATAATTATTTTATAAATTCGAATTATTATTTAACTTTATTTCCTTCCATCCATCGAAAAGTGGAAACATCACTCAAGCGTACGTACAGACTACTGTCTCCACAAAGTGATGTAATTTATTTTTAATCACCAAATTATATGAATTATTAAATAAGTGTATATAATGAATAAATATTATTATTATATCATGATTAATATTATGTAGATTATTAAAACATGAACAACATGAAATTTCCAAAACCATCAAACCAAAACATGCAAGGAAAAGAGACCAGTTTTCAACCGATTTTTCATTTTAATAAAGTTGTTAATAAAAGGATAATTGGAAATTATAAAGGAATGATACATAGTATTATATATAATTTTTTTTAATATATGTACAATAAATATATATTTTTTATATAGGATATTTTAATTCCTATGAAGCAAGATGATACTTGAGGTAAGGGTTTCTCGTCTCGCCTTTACTTGTGTGAGACATATGAAATATTCCACACATTTTCTATAGTGTGGTGTATATAATTCTTATGAATTTATTTTATGATTATTCTTATGAAAATTATCTGGATTTAAAAATCTATATGTGTCTCCAAATTTCATGAGGTTTTGATTCCGAGAATACCACAGTGGCAAGAGTTCATCATATTAATATTGTTTCAATGAGACATGTTGGGGATTATGCACATATTTATGATTAAGAGGAGTATATACTGCCCATATTAAATTTTATATAATTTTTAATTCTTAATTACTGGTATTTTAAGTTATAATTCAATATATTTAATTCCAATGGTTTTTATTTTAATGTTATCAAAGTGGTAAGGGTTTATCATCTCAAATTTTCTTCTTTGGGACATATGTTATGCTATACACATATATTATTTTATAAGGTGTATTTAATGAAATTTTACATGATATATTATGAATTAACTTATATTAATCATATTTAATGTTTCATTTTATGTTATTTATTTCATGGGTGTCATGGTTTTAAAGTTTCCAAATCGATAATGGATCTATATCTCAATCTCATTTTAATGAGGAATGCTTGCGCTTGAATTTCAATTAAGGTAAATTATAAGGATATTTTCCTTTAAATACCACATATTATCTTCTCATATTTTTTATGGATTTATTATTTATAAATTATATTTTCCTCCCTTTGATACTTTAATTTATTTATTAAATGTTTTTAAATAAAAGATGACCTTATTTACTCTTTGGTCGAAATTCTTTTTCTTCCATGTCCATATTCTTATTTTTTTTTAAAATTTATTACATATAATTAAAATGTTTTAAAAAATAATTTTTAATACCTTTGATTTTATTTAAAAAAAATTAGAAAGGAATATTTTTAATGAAATATTTTTTCCTAATAAGTCATTTTTGACTTTTTACAAAGGCATGAAAGGAATTTTTTATTTTAATATATACGACATGAAAATATTTTACCACCTTCACAACCATTGCATTATTTGAATATTACATTATAAGTTTCATTGGTTATTTTCAAAGGAATGTATTCTATTAATATTATAATAATTTTTTGTTAAAATATTATCAAATGAAAAAGATATTCTATTATATTTTTAAAGAAAGTTTTGAATGATATTTAAAAATTATTTTTACTTATGTAAACATCCATTAAAGAGTGTTATTATTTAGGGGGGGATATTATCTCGTGATTCCATAAAACATATTTTTTTGGATGTATTATGATGATGATGATTTACATATGATTTTATGAAACCCATTTCTTTCCTATGGTTTAATTAATCCATGTTAAAACCTTTATGAAACCCATTTATTTTCCATGTGTTTTTCTATTAAAAAATGATGAAATGTTTATAAAACCTATTTTTCTTTCCTAGGCTGTGATACAATGATATGATGAATATTTTATGATCTTATTTCACACATAAGTATGATTTGTGTTATGTTATGGGTGGGCCTAAAATTATATATGTCTCTAATTAATTGGGTAAAGATAGATGTCTCATGAGATAATAAGGATTACAATAGGGAGTTAACCTGGCTCAGTAATGGAATATGTCCACTATGATAGTCTTGAGAGTGAACCTTAACTAAAGAAATAATGGAATGGGGAGTAAACCTAATCCACTATGATATTCTTGGCAGTGATACTTTACCAAGTAAATGATTTTATATGCTTATGTGTATACTAAAAAATTATTTCTTATGATTATAATATGTTATCATGGATCATGAATGATTATTGATGATTATATACTCTTATTTATTGTGTCTCATGATTAAAAAAACCTTATTCCATGATTCATGATCAAAGATATTTTATTAATTGGGTATGATTATTATAAGTTATGATAATATTCTCATACATTTATGCTTATCTTGTGACCAATTATGATCATTGATTGATACTACTATGTTTACCCTTATTGAGCATACGATCTCACCCTTTCTTATGTTTTCTTTCCGAAGTTATGATGAAATGTTTTTAGTATGATATGAATTATAAGGGTACTATATGTGATGAAAATAGGGGCAGATGCTGTATATTTTTATGAATCATTTGTTTATGTATATAGGTTTAAAAATACACTTAACCTATATGGATATAGTGTAGATCATAATGATATGTATTTAATATTAATCTAATAAGATATAATAATTAATCATATAATGTTTGTGTCTCCTAATGTAATGCTATTTATTATGACTAATCCCATAAGGAGTGTCCTTAAATCCTATAAACAGAGGCTTACTCTATATAATAATGGATGTAATGTTTATTTAGATTTGATCAAGTGTTTAAATACATGATTAAGTTATATGTTTATTCCTTATATTTTAGTAGGGGTTTTAACACTTTTTGGATACTATGGATAATACTACATAAAATTATTCTAGGAGATTAAATTTCCCATGGATACATTTTTACGTGAGAGTCTTTTGGATTCCACTTAGGAATATCCCTTAGAAATATAAGAGTATAAGGTTTGTATTTATTAAAAAAATAATTTTCTTAATGGTCACATTTTATATTTTAATTAAAAACTATCATGGATAGATCTTTATGTATGGTTTTGATTGGATTTACCAGTAACAAAGGATAAGTGTTATCCCTTAAAGAACCCAAAATTGGTATTAAAGATAATTCCAGGGCATTTGATCTTGAATTGATAATTCAATAAAAATTTAAAAAGCATGATTTATGTATAAAAAATTATAAATATATCATTGGTTGTGTAAATCATATGGTTATATTGAAATAATGGAGCTTTATAGATTAGATTAAGTTGGTCTAAATGCATGTGGCCTGTATAGTACATCTTATATGACCAACAGTAGAAAAGATGATTGGAAACATTGTCACTGAGTACTATATCATCATGGAATTTACTAACATAGTCACTATAGCTCCACTAACATTACTTCTATCGTTAATGTATCATAGTGGGTCAAATATGAATATTAGGAACCTCAATAATGTGGGTCACTGTAGCATTGTATTGTATTATGATATCATTTTGATGTAGGGTTTAAATAATCAGTGGGTGTCCCCTATAATTTTCTCTTGAAAAATAGTGATTTTTTTTCGACATCTCCATAAATGATGGGATTGTTCCCAAACCACATATGTCTATATGTTTTCATTATTATTATTATTCTTATAATTTTCCTTTTCTCTCTTTTACTTATATTTATGGGATCATTTTTTTGGAGCTCCTAGAATTTCCATAACAGGTTGACGTGGAAAAATCTCAACTACACATAATGACATCATAAACAATGTCATGAGATAATTTTATCCATGATGCATCTGGTTTTCATTTTCATAAAATAGAGCATTGTGATGCTTTAAAATTATAAGGATAATGTTTCCCGCATCATAGTGAAAATACCATGTTTTTGAAATACGAAGTGAAATGTTATGGTGATAACACTTCATGAGACATGCATAAAAATAATGTTATAAGATAACATTGTTTTGATATCAAAAGATAATGTTATGGGACACCACTATTAAAGGGGGATAAAGTTATAGAGTGACTATATACATCAAATAGTGTTATACAGATAATGTTTTCCATAATTTAAAATGTTTTATTTTTTAAAATAATATAAATATTTTAATAATTATTATTAATATTTTAAAATTAAGTTTTAATTTTTTTGTTGGATGACATCTACATTTAAAGTAGGTTCACATGGTATATAATTATGTAAAGTGTTCATATAGTTAATATAAAATATTCATGTATTAAGAAGCATGGAAAGTTTATATTTCTCAAATAATTATACATTTTTAATAATTATGTAATAATTTATAAAATACCAAGTAATATATAATATGAACTATTTATATTAAAATTAAATGTGATGTATTTATATTTATATTGGGAATATCCATAAAAGTATTTTTTGTTAATAAAAGTTTCATTTATGAAATGTTTTTAATTTTTTTTTGAAAAGTTTGTGGATCGAGCCTCATTTATTGAACAAAAAAAGAAAGGATAACCTATTTTTAGGATTGAGAGAAGTGGGAAACCATTACATGAAAGAGGAATAAAGGCCTTATAAAAAAAATACTCAAAGATCATAACATGGACCCAAATGTCAAATGGAAAAGCAATATCAAAACAAGAAACATAAAAAACCTCATCACCCCCATGTCATATCAGACAAAGTGAGATAAATCAATTTTAATCCAATATATAAATAATTAAAGGTTTATTCATTCATTTATTAATTATTCATTTAAAATTTGTAAATATATAATTTTTAAATTCTAAAATATTGTATATGACTATTTAAAGTGATTATATTTCTTATTATAAACATCATATCATACATATAAAGAGTTATATTATAGATAAAATATAAGATTTAGTTTCATTCAACTAAGAATATGAGTAATTTTTTGGTTATAAATTCAATAATAAATGGTAATTGTGATTTATATATAATAGATTTTATGGTTGTATTCAAATTAAGATCCCTATTTATTATTGATCCATAATTAGTAGGATTTTTATTCAGAAAATACTGGTCTAGGGACTTTATTATGTCATAAAGGTGGTTAGCTAGCAACTTGTCCCATAGTATGTTCTCTTAAATAATTTTTTTGATTAATATGATTTTAAACCTTTACATAAAAGGGTTTCATAATCCCTGTTCATGTGATTAATTTGGTTATAGGTAAATAATAATATATTTTATTTTGGGTGAGTAACATAGATCATTAGTTATATATGATATTATAAAATAATGTGTTTGGAATACATTAATTGGTTGAAATTATAATATATAAGGTTAAATAATTAGAATCATGAATACATGTATGGAATACATAAGATAATATGGTAAGATGAAACTAAGACCCCTTAAAAATAAAAATTGTGAGATACCTTACAAGGAAAATGCTTTTCAAAACCTTGATCATCCAAATGGGTAGGCCATGAAAATGATGGGTGACTATGGATTATATTATGTTAGGAAAGTTGAATATTAGTGGCTATAAAAATATTAGGTACCAATATTTGTTGTAAGATCTAGGAAACACTTAGATAGGTGACCTAAATAGGATTAGGTGCCTAAAGGAATATAATTGGGATAATCCTTAATGATATATTAGGAAAATGTATTTTCCACTAAACTATACAAGAGTTATATATGATATTATTGATATTATTGTCTACCTAAATGGATAAATAATGTGAGAAATCCAAAGAAAATCAAATATTAGTGAAGTATGGATCTTGTCACACTAAAAGATATAATGAAAAGGCTTCTCATTTTAGTGGGATCATATTTAATAAAATTACTTATTAAATTCATTTAAAAAATATACTCATTTGATAAAAGAGTATGTTATAGGTAAAATGGAATCATTATCCTGATTATATTCAAGATTAAAGTTATAATGGAGATGATTAATGGAAATGAATTCTTATAAGTGTATAAATAGTTGAAAATTATTCTCAGGTAAGAAGAAAAATTTTAGGTTCTAGAGAAAAATTTTTATAGACATTGATCTAGAGAAACTTTTCAAAAATTATATTCGTATACTTATCAAGAAAAATAAATATTTAATTATTTTTTTCACTCTCATTATGGTTTCTATGGAACCAAAGTTAAAAAATAAACATGATAATATATATACCTATAAAATGATAGTAAACCTTAATAGGCTCTTCCCAAAATAAGTATTATATGAGAAGTATGAGGTTTCAAAGATATTATCTAAATGCCACATGACCTATAGAACTTATATCACAACCCACATGCTTTATATGATTATCTATTTGAATGATCTGGAGAGGATGTGGTTTATTATCATTCAATACATGTATATTTATATATTATTATACAATTATTTTTTGAAATATTATAACAATTTATTATGAACTTTAAGCAAAAATTAATTTAATAAATCTTTACTTGATCTCTTCAACATGTTAAGTGTAGTTGAGTAGGACATGAGTGGTCCAAGATCAAGTTTTTTTATGATAGTACAAAAGAATAAAGGTTTGATACAAAGGAATAATAAATACACTGGAGGGTATAAAAGTAATATCATGTCACTACATCCAAAATGAGCTTTCAAGAAGAAAGGATAATGTTTCCATTGTTAAAAAAGTGGACATTGGATATGGAATTTCTATAAAAATCTAAAGGGGTGAAATAAAAAATATAGAGAGTCCATGTGAATTATTTATGTTATAGAAATAGTTTTTATATTTTAAAGTGTATTTGATACCAACTATAAATTATATAATTATTGTGAATATAAATAAGAATTCAAAATTAAGGACTACTTGATGAGATAATGAGCATGTAGACAAGTGTTATAAGATCCTACTTGTCATCCAAAATACTTGGGTTCAAATCTAGGTGGGGGTGGGTTTTTTTAGTTTCTATATAAGTAATGTAGTTGGTACTAAAAAAATTACTATAAAAGTGTAAATATTCCCCTAAATTGGGACTATAAGTGAAAGATTTGAGAATTTGGGCCACTGGGACTTCTAGCCACTAATGGCCTTTAGGACACAGGACCTCACAGACACTATAAGAATTTTTGTTAAGGTATTTTAGTCCATAATAACTCTTGAACATAAAAAATTTCAACTCAAACCACATAAGATAATGAAATAGAGGAAGAATGAGAGCAATTAATAGCCATCAGTGTAACGCCCCGACCCCAGTTACCCAGAGTCAGTGCATTATTACATAACATTGGCATGATCACAAGAAAGATCAAATCTGGAAAGACCGATTGGTTTAGTAGCCTTGGAAACAATAGATATATTCATAAAGTTTTACATTACATCATAAAGTGAAAAACTACTACAACAACATAATGTCTCCATAGTCCACACTATTATCCCCTCATAATATCCCTGCAGGTCATTCATAAATTACTTCTTCACATCCTGGGAAAAATAAAACATAGAAAAGGGGTGAGCTCAAATGCCCAGTAAGGATAACAATATAGCGTAAACTTTCCAAAATAATCATAAACATTTAAGGCAATGTATAACTAAGAAAAAGCCTTTTAAACTTGAACTTCAACATAGTATGGCAAAAGTAAAATGAAATGATTCCATTTACTTATTCACATGGATATTTTACTAATCGAATAATAACATGCAATATCAATAACCACTTTCATAATGATGGAATGCATAATGCCAGACTATCATAACCACATAGCCAAGACCTCGTGCCAAGACTACAAATAAGATTTTGTCAAGGCCTTATGCCAAGACACTAGTTTGTCTCATGAGACCTACCGATGCATCGAGGAGCTATAGCGGGCTCCACCCGTCACTTACTAAGTCCAATGAATTCCCATATGAAAAGGTTTAAACATAACATAAACATTCGTATTAAAACAAGCATACAAAATGTCAATAATTTCTCCATAAACCATGAATGGTATAAAAATAACACATCCACAGTCAAACATATCAAAAAACCTTCAATACATTATGGAAGTTTTGTATCATAATAAATCAACATCATATAATCATAAAATCCATAAAAGGATGTTGACATAGATGAAATCAAAACTCTTTTTAGAGAAATATCTTTTTTTAAATCATTTAAAAGCCACACATTTATTAAGGAAGTAATTTAAAAGAGAATTTTGGATCAAAGTGTCCCATACCACTTAGAAACTTTTGAAAAGGAATATCATTTCAAAACATTCATGTCCATATAAATAAATCCTTAAAATAATTTTTAAAACATGGACATTAATTAAAAAGATTTATAAAGATTAATCTTTAAAACATTTAAAATTCTGATTTTGATAAAGAGTACCTTTCATAAATTATTAAAATATTCATTTTGAAATCATTTAAAAATTACATAATTATAAAATAAAACATTTACTTTGGAAATATCCTTATAATATTTTAAGGTAAGCTTTGATAATTTTATAACGGCGATAAATAGCCGCACCCACCGTATAAGTTAAAAAACATTCTTACCTTAATTTTGTCGAAAAGGTTAAAAAAGCACCTTGTTTGGAAAATGACGGAAAGATTCCTTTATAAACCTCTTATAAAAAGTCAAAAAAGGGTATAAATGAATTTAACCCATATTCTAGTAAATAGTAAAAATGTTTTGAAATTCATTTTTAAGAAATGTGGATGTGGATGACAAATAGATCCCAGTAGATAATCACGTATAAACAACCTCAGATAAAGAAGAGATTGTGAAATAACCCTTACCTTGAACTTTTCCTTGGTTGGGGTAGGTTAAACTCCTGTATAATGGTGAAATAATTGTTATTAAATTATTCAATAATCATATACATTAATATGATATCATATATGATCTTTTAACATTTTTTTGTTAATAATATCTAAGAATTATCGTCATTTCGTGTGTTAACTTACTCGTTTTCTTTTATATGTTTTGTTACGTAAGACATGTTTGTAATGGATAGGCTGTATCTCATTAATATACATAATGATATCAAGTCCTTAGATACTATTATCAATCATAAAATTAGAATCATACTTGAATGGATACGATGGAGAATGAATCTCATCGCGTTCGTGGAGACGGTAGTCCGTACGTACGCACAAGCGATAATATCATTCTTTTGATATTAAAATAATATATAATTGGATGTTATATCATATATAAATAATCCTTATCATGTTATATTTATTATTTACATGATTTACACTTCATTATTATACCCATCCAAATAAAAATTTATTGAATAACAATTACACCACGACGTGGAGACGGTAAGCCGTACGTACGCACGTATGGTGACATGTTATTCAAAGGATGGATAGAATAGTGAATATGGTTTTACCATATTTATAATAAAATCACAGTATATATATGATACTGGAGTTATTATTTTATAATGGTAACAACAAAGGAAGAAGAAGTGGAAGAAGAAAGGAACTTGAAAAAGGGTGGTGAAATCATTACCTCTTCTTCGGGTTCTTCTTTTTGATTTGATCAAAAGGGATCCTTAGGTTGGCTTTCTGATCAAAATAAGGCCTCTAGGTTGTAGTGAGGGAAGTTGTGAGAGTATTTGGGAAGATTTTGGCCTAACCAAAAGGCTTTGAAGGTGTGAAGAAATGAGAAGGAGGAGTTCCCTTTTATAAGAGGGGTGAGGGGCACCTTTGGAAAAGCTAGAAATATTAATTTATAATAAATTCATATTTGGTTTCTAATGGCTCCAAAGTTGATTATTTAAATTTTAAGGTGAGTATGGGTCTAAAACAACTAAACCAATATAATTTAGACAGGTTTGGGTACTTATATTAACCTTATCTTTAAGTATTAACTCTAAGTTAATTAGTTTCACTTTTACAATGTCTCTTTGTATTTTTATATTATATGGTTAATAAACTTACTATATACATCCAAGAGACCCCCAAGTGGTCCATTAATGATAAAACTATCATTATATAAGTCTCTTGGCCGAACCTTATATTTTTAGGAATTTAATATCAATTAATAATATAATATTTGTTTTATAAACTCTTTTATGTCAATTTTGACACTATTCAATAGTTGATTTTTTTGAAACTCATAAAAGAATTATTACTTAGAAAAAAGTTAATTAAATCAATCATAATATGTCATATTATCCTATAAAATTAGTGTAATTCATTAAAAGTCTCAAATTATATTTATTTGGGTATTTATAATATCAATTATTTTAATTTTTCACTATTATGAAAATTACTGCATCATCATTGTGCCATAAATAAATTAACTTATTTAAAGTCTAAAAATTATAAATAAAATATCCTTATGTAAGATATCCTTTTATATTTCTAATGAATATTTATAGTTGAAAATCCAACATATATAACCCTAGGTAAAAATTGGTTTTCTAAAAGATATATGCTTATGTCATTTTTGTACTTATTTTAACTTAATTAAAATAAAGTGTCCCTATCACCTACAAGTGGATCCATGGGGTCCCAAAATCGATCCAAAGATGCCTATGGTCGAAAATGTATCAACCAATAAGGTTAGGACACGTTTTAGGGTAATTTAGTATTATTATAAAATTATTTTTTAACCCTTATTTACCGGATTTACCCTTAACCGTGGTAAATAAAATATTTACCGCAGTAATTATTCAAAATGTCTAAAAATAAATGTTACCTATTTACACAATTTGAACATCCTGATTCCAAATATGGAATCCATTTTTCCAAATTCAAAACACAAAAGTGGCAGAAATAAATTTAAAATTAATTCCCGTTGTTAAAACAAAACCGTGTTTTTAAGAGATAATAACTATCAAAAGATTGACACTTGTTTATGTCCGGTTTAATTGTAAAAGTATGTCCAATGACCAACATTGTATTAAATGGTAAAAATATATTCTAAATATACTTTAAAACCTCTCAAATTCATTATTTATCACTTTTAATTATTTTGATTAAAAAAGTTGTTTTTAATTAAAATTTAGTAATTTTCACTATTCATCAAAATATTAAAGTTATCCGAAAAGTGCAAAAATTTCACCTTAGACTAAATTCAATATTACGAATCCAAAAATGAAGTCCATTTTGAGAGATAAAATTTTAAAAAGTAGGTATTACTATTCATAACGGCTAGTTGATCAGTTGTGGTGTGTGTTAAAACTCGAAGTTGCGTACAACACACGCTACTGTATTATTCAAAGGAAAGCGTACCGTGGAAGCTTGGGATATTTTATTTTAAATTTTTGATGTCCCCATTTATTCAAAAAGTTTAAAATATTGTATTTAAAAAGGGTTCACTATTAAAAGTTGATAAAAGTGCAATACTGAAAATGAATTTGTTCTTGCATTATGTCTAAGAAACTCATAATATGGATTCTAAAATTATAAGGATAATATTAGTTTAAAATTTAGTTAATACTATTCATAACCTCTTTTGAATGGCTTGTTTAGTAAGTCATGGTGTGATTGAATTCGGTGTTGCGTGTAGTACAAGTTATTGAATTATTTTGAAGAAATAACACACTATGAAATCTTGGGGTGTTACATTCTCCCCTCCTTCAATAAATTGCGTCCTCACAATTTGAAATTGTTCTTCGAAAATAAAAGGTTGAAAATAGAAAATATCTTTGTGGGGAAACCCACATCGGAAATTAGGTTACTAAAATTTAGTCTTAATATGAGGAAAAGAGAAATGAAAGGGTCACCACCAAATTATGATCTCTATTCGGAGAACATTGGTGGAAATTAGAGACATATAATTGGAGGAAAAACGTAAATATTTATAAGTAGTGATTGAGGTCATCAATCACAAACAAGTGTAAAATTGAGGTCCTTAAATTCATCAATCTATGATGATTTGAAATACCATCAGTTCAACAAAACATAGGGTATTAGGATAACACATTTTTGGTTTTAGGATTCCTTAGATAAAGTATAAGAATTAATTTCTTCATAGAATAAGAGAAGAAGAAAAATATATCCTTGACAAGTAGAGTTCCATCCTTTAACTAATTTCTACCACAAACTGATCTTTCACTCTAAAAGATAATAGAACGTAAAATTAATATTTTGTTTATCCTATTCGTATAGGGTTAAAAAAATGAATTTATAATTCATCTAGAAGAACCATTAAAAAAAGACATTATTCAAACCAGGACATCATGTGGGTCAGTGGTAGGTGATACACCCTTGTCTCCCTTCGGTTGTGGGTTCAAGTCTCGCGGCCTTGCCGGACGCGACGGGTTGCCGCCCGAATTCCGGGTTGTCCTTTTATGGCAATCCAAAATAATCCAAACTATAACTATCCAAAATACTTCAGTCCAAAATTTATAAGGAAGGTAAACACAATGAAGATACTTTTTTTTTCGCGTAATAACATGTGATCACCTTAATCATGTCTTCTTTTAAAACACTACAACATCCTCAATTATCATAAAACCTTATTGATTACATTCATGATCCCTTATTCCTTATAGAATAATAGATATACTCCTTCAATCCAAAAATGTTGTAAACCCCAACAATGATGGAATATACAAATCATTAATCAGTTTCAAGGTAGTCAAGAATATCCAATATAATTTATCCAAAACAATCATGTATTATTCTAAAATCACTACCTCGGTATCAGAACTATATTATGGTTTATCATTCTCTCAACCATATATTTTCCAAAAATTTATCCTGCAATTGAGTCACTTTTCTTTATTCCACACAATCTCATGTCCTTAATGAAATAGTACTGCAGTACAATCCTTATATACTCCATAATTATTATAACAAGTACATTGTTGATACAACACTCAATTGACATAATCAACATAAGAACTCTAATCATTCCTCTTCATCTGTGGTAGTATCAAAACTTGATTATTATCCAATAGCATAATTTGCGGCATAGTCTGATGACTGGGACATAGGTTCGCGTAGTGTCCAAATTCCTTGCAAATGAAGCATTGTACATTTGAAACCATTTTCTTACCCTTTCAGTCACGTACTTTGTGCCCTTTTCCTCCACACTTATAACAAACTCTTATTCCTTTCAGGAAAGTTCCAGGGTGTTTCTTCCCACAGTTATCACATATGGGAAAATTCTTCTTTTCCCTCTTCCGTTTATCCATCTTTCCCTCTTCCATCCTTTTCTTCTCTTGCTTCCCTTCAAAGACACAGGACTCAGCAAACTCTTTACTTATCTTATCAACACATGATATTATTTCTTCATAAGATGATAATACATGGGATACTATTTCTCTTATAAATTCTAGCTTAAGACCATGAAAGATACGATCCTTCCTTCTCTTTGGATCATGTGCATTACTGGAGTTCTCATTCCTTCTACTGGGCGCCATTTCTAAACAATGGCATACACTAGATTAGTTTATGAATAACAATACCTAATCCCAAACTTGTAAAACACATAAAATAAATTAAATAGTTTATTGATATAATCCATAATCATAAAAATGTCTCCTTTGAGGAAGTATATACTCATAAACCCTTCATAATGGTTTGTAAGGAAAACGAGAATTATCCTAAGCATATCCCCCAGGACTGTCGTAACCAAGAGTGTAGCAAGGCCCGTTGTCGTGCACCGGTTCCCATTCGAGTCTAGCTCAAGCGGTGTTTTCGGGTTTTACCCCTAGGTACATCTGTGCCCGAGCCGCCTCTACCTACTCGTATCCAGACAGGGATGTATTGCTCAGAAAACTCACAAAATCTCTACAATACCAAAATTCTAGGAAGTTCTTCTATACTAATCCTCAAAGTACATCATAAATCTATGTGCTCTAATCAGAGCTTATCTAAATCTAGTTTCCAAGGTTTGTACTAAACTTCCTCTGATACCAACTGTAACGCCCCGACCCCAGTTACCCAGAGTCAGTGCATTATTACATAACATTGGCATGATCACAAGAAAGATCAAATCTCGAAAGACCGATTGGTTTAGTAGCCTTGGAAACACTAGATATATTCATAAAGTTTTACATTACATCATAAAGTGAAAAACTACTACAACAACATAATGTCTCCATAGTCCACACTATTATCCCCTCATAATATCCCTGCAGGTCATTCATAACTTACTTCTTCACATCCCGGGAAAAATAAAACATAGAAAAGGGGTGAGCTCAAATGCCCAGTAAGGATAACAATATAGCGGAAACTTTCCAAAATAAGCACAAAAATTTAAGGCAATGTATAACTAAAAAAAGCCTTTTAAACTTGAACTTCAACATAGTATGGCAAAAGTAAAATGAAATAATGCCATTTACTTATTCACATGGATATTCTACTAATCGAATAATCACATGAAATATCAATAACCACTTTCATAATGATGGAATGCATAATTCCAGACTATCATAACCACATATCCAAGGCCTCGTGCCAAGACTACAAATAAGATTTTGTCAAGTCCTTGTGCCAAGACACTAGTTTGTCTCATGAGACCTACCGATGCATCGAGGAGCTATAACAGGCTCGACCCGTCACTTACTAAGTCCAATTCATTCCCATATGAAAAGGTTTAAACATAACATAAACATTCGTATTAAAACTAGCATACGAAATGTCAATAATTTCTCCATAAACCATGAATGGTATAAAAATAACACATCCACAGTCAAACATATCAAAAAACCTTCAATACATTATGGAAGTTTTGTATCATAATAAATCAACATCATATAATCATAAAATCCATCAAAGGATGTTGACATAGATGAAATCAAAACACTTTTTAGAGAAATATCTTTTTTTGAAATCATTTAAAAGCCACACATTTATTAAGGAAGTAATTTAAAAGAGATTTTTGGATCAAAGTGTCCCATACCACTTCGAAACTTTTGAAAAGGAATATCATTTCAAAACATTCATGTCCATATAAATAAATCCTTAAAATAATTTTGAAAACATGGACATTAATTAAAAATATTTATTAAGATTAATCTTTAAAACATTTAAAATTCTGATTTTGATAAAGAGTACCTTTCATAAATTATTAAAATATTCATTTTGAAATCATTTAAAAGTTACATAATTATAAAATAAAACATTTACTTTGAAAATATCCTTATAAGATTGCAAGGTAAGCTTTGATAATTTTATAACGACGGTAAATAGCCGCACCCACCGTATAAGTTAAAAAAACATTCTTACCTTAATTTTGTCGAAAAGGTTAAAAAAGCACCTTGTTTGGAAAATGATGGAAAGATTCCTTTATAAACCTCTTATAAAAAGTCAAAAAAGGGTATAAATGACTTTAACCCATATTCTAGTAAATAGTAAAAATGTTTTGAAATTCATTTTTAAGAAACGTGGATGTGGATGACAAATAGATCCCAGTAGATAATCACGTATAAACAACCTCGGATAAAGAAGAGATTGTGAAATAACCCTTACCTTGCACTTTTCCTTGGTTGGGGTAGGTTAAACTCCTGTATAATGGTGAAATAATTGTTATTAAATTATTCAATAATCATATACATTAATATGATATCATATATGATCTTTTAACATTGTTTTGTTAATAATATCTAAGAATTATCGTCGTTTCGGGTGTTAACTTACTCGTTTTCTTTTATATGTTCTGTTACGTAAGCCATGTTTGTAATGGATAGGTTGTATCTCATTAATATCCAGAATGATATCAAGTCCTTATATACTATTATCAATCATAAAATGAGAATTATACTTGAATGGATACGATGGAGAATGAATCTCATCACGTTCGTGGAGACGGTAGTCCGTACGTACGCACGAGCGATAATATCATTCTTTTGATATTAAAATAATATATAATTGGATGGTATATCATATATAAAGAATCCTTATCATGTTATATTTATTATTTACATGAGTTACACATCATTATTATACCCATCCAAATAATAATTTATTGAATAACAATTACACCACGACGTGGAGACGGTAAGCCGTACGTACGCACGTATGGTGACATGTTATTCAAAGGATGGCTAGAATAGTGAATATGGTTGTACCATATTTATAATAAAATCACAGTATATATATGATACTGGAGTTATTATTTTAGAATGGTAAAAACAAAGGAAGAAGAAGTGGAAGAAGAAAGGAACTTGAAAAAGGGTGGTGAAATCATTACCTCTTCTTCGGGTTCTTCCTTTTGATTTGATCAAAAGGGCTCCTTAGGTTGGATTTATTATCAAACTAAGGCCTCTAGGTTGTAGTGAGGGAAGGTGGGAGAGTATTTGGTCAGATTTTGGCTGAACCAAAAGGCTTTGAAGGTGTGAATAAATGAGAAGGAGGAGTTCCCTTTTATAAGAGGGGTGAGGGGCACCTTTTGAAAAGCTAGAAATATTAATTTATAATAAATTCATATTCAGTTTATAATGGCTCCAAAGTTGATTATTTAAATTTTAATGTGGGGATGGGTCAAAAACAACTCAAACAATATAATTTAGACAAGTTTGGGTACTTATATTAACCTTATCTTTAAGTATTAACTCTAAGTTAATTAGTTTCACTTTTACAATGTCTCTTTGTATTTTTATATTATATGGTTAATAAACTTACTATATACATCCAAGAGACCCCCAAGTGGTCCATTAATGATGAACCTATCATGATATAAGTCTCTTGGCCGAACCTTAGATTTTTAGGAATTTAATATCAATTAATAATATAATATTTGTTTTAAAAACTCTTTTATGTCAATTTTGACACTATTCAATAGTTGATTTTTGTGAAACTCATAACAGAATGATTACTTCGAAAAAGTTAATTAAATCAATCCTAATATGTCATATTATCCTAGAAAGTTAGTGTAATTCATTAAAAGTCTCAAATTATATTTATTTGGGTATTTATAATATCAATTATTTTAATTTGTCACTATTATGATAATTACTGCATCATCATTGTGTCATAAATAAATTAAATTATTTAAAGTCTAAAAATTATAAATAAAATATCATTATGTAATAAATCCTTTTAGATTTCTAATGAATATTTATAGTTGAAAATCCAACATATATAACCCTATGTAAAAATTGGTTTTCTAAAAGATATATGCTTATGTCATTTTTGTACTTATTTTAACTTAATTAAAATAAAGTGTCCCTATCACCTACAAGTGGATCCATGGGGTCCCAAAATCGACCCAAAGATGCCTATGGTCGAACCTGGTTCAACCAATAAGGTTAGGACACGTTTTAGGGTAATTTAGTATTATTATAATATTAATTTTTAACCCTTATTTACCGGATTTACACTTAACCATGGTAAATAAAATATTTACCGCAGTAATTATTCAAAATGTATAAAAATAAATGTTACCTATTTACAAAATTTTAAAATAATGATTCCAAATATGGAATCCATTTTTCCAAATTCAAAACACAGAAGTGGCAGAAATTAATTTAAAATTAATTCCCGTTGTTAAAACAAAAAGCGTGTTTTTAAGAGATAATAACTATCAAAAGATTGACACTTGTTTATGTCCGGTTTAATTGTAAAATTATGTCCAATGACCAAAATTGTATTAAATGGTAAAAATATATTCTAAATATACTTTAAAACCTCTCAAATTAATTATTTATCACTTTTAATTATTTTGATTAAAAAAGTTGTTTTTAATTAAAATTTAGTAATTTTCACTATTCATCAAAATATTAAAGTTATCCGAAAAGTGAAAAAATTTCACCTTAGGTTAAATTCGATATTCCGAATCCAAAAATGAAGTCCATTTTGAGAGATAAAATTTCAAAAAGTAGGTATTACTATTCATAACGGCTAGTTGATCGGTATTGGTGTGTGTTAAAACTCGAAGTTGCGTACAACACACGCTACTGTATTATTTAAAGGAAAGCGTACCGTGGAAGCTTGGGATATTTCATTTTAAATTTTTTATGTCCCCATTTAGTCAAAAAGTTTAAAATATTTTATTTAAAAAGGGTTCACTATTAAAAGTTGATAAAAGTGCAATACTGAAAATGAATTTGTTCTTGCATTATGTCTAAGAAACTCATAATATGGATTCTAAAATTATAAGGATAATATTAGTTTAAAATTTAGTTAATACTATTCATAACCTCTTTTGAATGGCTTTTTTGGTAAGTCATGGTGTGATTGAATTCGGTGTTGCGTGTAGTGAAAGTTATTGAATTATTTTGAAGAAATAACTCACTATGAAATCTTGGGGTGTTACAATCAGAGTGGAGAAAACCGGATTGAGAATGGAGAGAGGGGCCTCATAAACTATGCTATGGGGACCAGGAACCACACAACTCTACATTTTGAAATTCTACCTAATTATCCTCATAAGGTGGGGGAGTTAGTAACTATCAATTAAGTAGATGATAAGGAGGGATATTTCTAGTGTATCCATGTCTTTGGGCCTTTTGGTTATGTACTGGGCCTTATTCATTTGGGTGTCTAGGTCATGTAAGTTTTCCCTCTCAACCCAAGTTAAAAAAGTGATTTTAGAAAATAAAAATATGCAATTGGAATTGAATACTTGATGAAGGAAGTTATGGTTTAATTATTAGGGAGAAAAAAGGGTTGTTTCCCCAAGACATGTGATATTTATTCAATATTATTAAAAAATTTATAGGCTTATATTATTTTTATTTGATACTCTCTTACATGACAAGAATAATTTATTTGATATAATAAAAAATGTTATTATAATGAAATAAATTTTTAATATAAATACATGGTTCATGTTCCTATATAGTTTTTAACACATTATAAATAAAAAAAATGTAGATAAAATCATTTTCAAGGATATTAAATAAAATACTTTATCCAAGTTTTGAAATTTTAATTTTTTTCATATATTAATTTTTTATTTGGGTTATTTATATTATTATAAATTATATATGATTCAATTAAATCATATAGGATAAGATTTTAAATTTATTTATTATCACATAAAGAAAAAAAATATGAAATATGATTATGGTACCCAATGTGATTGTGTTCTATATAAATACAATATTTAGAAATAATATACCATTAGAAGTTAATATTGATCTTAGAGAAGTTTTTTATTTAAATAAATAAATAAAATATTATATAAATAGTGATATCTAAAATTCCAATTTAATATAAATTGAAATTCACTAAAGAAAATATTCTTAATACTTGAAAGGTGTTAAAAATATGATTGGTAAAATAAAGATTTTAATTTAAGAAGTTACACTGTTTTTTATTACCAGTGATCTAAAATATTTTTTTATTCTTAAAAATAGTTCTAAATGTTATCTTTTTTTAATAAGAAATATTAAATAATTATGATATTTGATATTTTGAAATAAATTTCATTAGATAGAATGTCCTTGTTAAGTTTATTGTGAAAAATGTTTTTGGTTAAATGATGAATATTCTAAAATGGATATTTATGGATGTTCCAATTCATACATGAATACAGATAGTTATAATGGTACTAGTTTTCATAATTGAAGGCAAGTAATGAAACATTAAAATTTATAGAAGCGTGTGTAAGAAGAAATTATACTTATGTATCAATAAATAAATATATACATATATATAATAATAACCAATAGTTTTAAAAGGATTAAAAAATTCTTTAGAGGTTTATATAATATTAGAGGGTTGTGTTTCCATTGTTCATTATAAGTTTTTAGTTGATTTGATTCATTTTTCAAGAATCTGGTGTTGTCCCAGATCAAGAAAGGTTCATCTGCGAACATCAGAAGGTGATAGCCCAAAATCAATTTATTGGAGTTGTCTATTTATAGATGTGTGGGGTAACTTATACTAGTTTCTTGTAATTATTCAAGTTTTTGGGTTTCTCATATGGACCAGGACTAGTCCTGGACCACAAAATCACTTGTATTTTCTTTAAATGTATTTGTATTTACATTTTCGTGTATGTGTTCCAAAAACTATATTTATGTTTGAGGGAGAGGATTCATGAATGTCTAGGGAACTTGTCTTCTCATTTCTAGGTACACCAATTTCGGTTATCACCACATTCCATGAAATTTTAAAAAAGTTTACCATAGGTGAAGTTTTAGAATGCATTTAGGGATCCTAGGTTTCCTCAACACAAAAAGTTGTATTAGAGCTTGTGGTTTAGTAAGTGTCAGTACACCTAGTTTTAATATTAGATTCAATGGTAACATATTTTGTCTTTTAACTTTTAATTTATTATAAGTATTGTTTAAAAGGAATAATGTTATAATAAGAGAAGGTTTATATATAAAAATTTGATGGAATAAATTTCAGATTCTAAAGGATACATATTGAGGTTTACTTGTACCATAAGGATATTGAGTTTCCATTGAAGGGGTAAACTGTGAAGAAATAGAGAAAAAATAATAGGAAATACAAGACATAAATACACTATGAGCGATTCAGATGATGTTGGAATAAAAATTTTCCTTCAACATTTGGGAGGTGAAGACCACTAAGGATTTGATGAAAATTCTAGCGGATATGTATGAAAATCCAATCATTATGAAAAAAATTGTATCTAATTCATTCAATATTAAACATTATAACTTTGGAAGGTATGTCAATGGATGATAATTTCAATTAATTAAAAATGATATAGAGTAATTTTTAATTTTTAGGAGTGAAGTTTAGAGGGATGATATGGGCTCTAAATATAATTTCATCACTCCTAAAAATGTAGGGATGTGATGGATACCACTATAATTAATTTTAATTGTAAGTTTTACTTAGTGTTTGAGGATGTCGTTTTATCTCATTTGGAACAAAGAGATCATGTGGAAGTTAATAAAACAACCTTATGATAAAATATTGATTGTCGAAGGTAGAGGACATTCTATTTAATAGAAAAGTGAACAGAATGGTGAAGAGAAGATGGAATATAGTTGAGGTAAATAGGATGGACCCAAACCTATATATTGGAATTATAGGTAGAAAGGGAACTTGAAGAAATATTATATATATTTAATGTTAAATTTTATAGGAATAAATTCAAGAAGCCTTATAAATACCATATTTGATAGGAAGTAGTTTAATTATAAGTATTAACAGAATCTCATGTGAAAGATGGCGGACGCGAGAGGGTAGCAGGAGGCGATCCGCTATAGCAGCTGCTAGGGTTTCATGCGACGATGGTGTATCCACATTTCCTCAGCTTCAATTGCCTGGATTTGCAACGGACTTATGAAGATGTGGTCCTCAGCGGTGTGGTGTCCACAGTGACTTCAGTTGAGCGCAAATCAGCGCTCCTTCCACCTGGTGTGTGGGCATCATCTGATGTTGCGCCTATCTCTGACGGCGAGGATGATCCTTGGAGATCCGAGGATGGAACGGTTGGGGCTGATCGGGAGTATGTGGCTGATCTTCCAATTGGGGCTGCTCAGGATTCAGGGCCTTCTCGGGATACGGTTGGGATGGATCAGGATGCTTCTCATCCGGTTGGGGCTGTTGCGAAGGGTTTTTGTGCAACATGGATGACCTGCAATCCCTCTGAATAGCGGGTGAATCCTTCCATGTTTATGGCAAAGGATGATTTGGGGACTCCCTCTTTTTTGTAGGGGACCTTGGGATTGTCCACCGTGCGTGGGCAGTGATCCTTTGTGGATGTTATGAAGGCCTCCGTAGCTGTGAAAAAGAATGAGGATCCTCGGAGTATTCTCCAAAATGGCTCATTAGCCCATGTTGAGGCCAATCCTGGTGTGATTGCTGAAAGACTGGAATTAGGTGAGAACTCTTTGATTGCTCGCATTGTTCTTCCTAAAGGTGCACTGCCCTGGAAATGTGAGGATCTATTTCGTATAATTTTGATGTTATGGGGTTTTGATAACTGGAAATGTGTCTCCCTTGGGCGGGGATTCTTTCACTACTTGTTTCCATCGACTGATGTGATGCTTAAAGCTTAGAGTTTTGGGTCCATGTTTTTAAAGCCGGGATGGATTCATCTGCATGAATGGTCATTAGACTTTAACATCTCCAATGCTAAAAATGTCTTCTCCCAAGTATGGGTGCATCTCCATGGGCTAAATTGGGTTCTTTGGCATCCAAAATTCTTGCATGATATTGGAACGACGATTGGAACACCCATCCTTCTTGATAAGGAGACGACAGATGTCAGGTATGGGCAGTTTTCCCGAATGCTGGTGGAAGTCGATCTTCGATCCACTCTTATTGACACGGTAACACTTTCTATTCCCTCTGATCAAATTCTTATTGATGTTGAATATGAAAACAAACCTATTTTATGCACTAAATGCATGGCTGTGGGGCATTTTTTGGAGTTGTTCTGCAAAAACATTACATGTAAGGAGTGTGGGATGCGAGGGCACCCCTCCAATCCTTGTCGACGTATGGTGAATTTGAAGGATTCTCCCTGGCCAGAGCTTTCCACCATGGAAAATGATCCTCCTATGGAGTCATGCCCTCATGATCTACCCAATCCTAGGTATGGCAAGGAGGTGATAATTGATGCTTCCCTGCCTTGATCTTCTGATCCTCCTAGAGCTCATGAGCCTGCTACTGTTGAGATTCTGAGTCCCGCTCCCGCCTTGACAGTGAATGTTCTTACACAACAGCATGTCCAAACAGAACCTTCTTCCTCTGCTAAACGGGGGAACATCTCTGATGCGACAAAGGAAATGGCAGAGGACTCCACTCCTGGAGTTGTGGAACCTATACTCTATAAGTGGGGAGACACTTAGGATGAGGCCAAGGAAATAGACATGGACATGAGAATAGTTTCATACAGTGGAATTGTTCGAGGAGAAAGGATAAGCGTCTCTGATAGTGAGGGTGTTAGGACTGCCCCAGTTATAACGAAACCACAGAAAGACTACTCTATAGTTTCGAGGATTGTGACCACTTGGTCATCTGCGAAGAAGGATATCAAGAAGTTATCTATGGAGAAAATGGAAAAAAGGAAGGTTTATAAGAAGCTTCTCAAACAATATGAGACTCAATCAGAATGGGAATCGGTTGATGCTGATGACATGACCAAGTATGGGTGTGATGAATATGATTATTATGATTTTTAACCTCTCTCTCTCCTCATCTCTGCTGTCTCTGCACTTTTCTTTTTATTAATAAATTTGGTGGTCCAAGCGTGCTTGGATATGACCTTTTGGGTTGTAAGTATTAACATTCTATTAGAATAAAAAATAATTGATTCTAGGTATTCATTTCATCCCATTATAAAGAGAGGAAAAATTAAAAATTATATTTTTACAAGGTTAATAAAAGTTAATCTTATAGATGGTGAATATATTGAGATCTTAGGAAAGGGTTATGTGAAAATCTAGATCTAAAAAATAATCATGATGGAATTGTAATGAGTTTATCACATGCTGAGTTTATAGAAGAACCAAATCTAGATAATCCAGCTTAATGAAGATAGTTTCTATAAAAAAATTGTGGATTGAGTATGGAAGAACCCATAGGTATATATATTGGTGGATACAGGTTTTAATGACAAAATATTATATTTTTTGAGAAATTCTGATGTAGTAATGATTATTAGAACATAAAATTTTAGATGTACATAGTTGTGACATTTCTATTTTGGGAATATGAGTGAGATAAATATGTGTGTCTTAAAATATAAATTCATAATAAATCTTTATTACATGGTGTATAGAACATGTGAGAGTTATATCCTAGGTATGTAGAATAAATTGTTGTTTCTTACAAATTAAAGGACACCAAAGTATCAAAATTTGTATTTTTTTCACATGGATATTCGAGGGATAACTATAGTTCATTATTATAGAGGGAAATTATAAAATGTTAACTTTATTGATTACAAAACATGAAAAGTGTAGGTGATTTTAATTACTCAAAAATATGATGTTTTCATATCATTCATGTGATAGAGATCCATGATGAAAAAGGGGATCTGAATAAAGTTGAAGTGCTTAAGGTTTGATAATGGAGGTGTGTAAAGAAACATAGAAATTTAGAAGTTTTATTTTAAAGAATGGGATTTGTTTTGAGAATAGAGTACCAGAAAAACTAGCATAAAATAATATGTAAGAATAGATGAATTCAATACTAAATTAGATATATTAGAGCATGAGGTTTCACACAGGTTAACCGAAGGAGTTTTCAGGTGTAATACTTCAACTGTGTTTCTTATCTTGTGAAATAGAGTTCATCCACGCTACTACAACATGAGATTCTAATAGAGTAGTAGACAACTATACATTTCTCACCTTAATTTTTTTAAGAGCATCTCATATGTACAAATGTATTCTAAGGAAAGGTAAAACCTCAGATCAAAGTACCAAGAATGTTTATTTATAGGATATGGTAATAAAAGAATTGGAATTTGACTATGGGATATTGATTAGAAATGGTTTTTTGAAGATGAAATGTTATCTTCAATGAGGAGATTCTATAGATGAATTGGAATTTGGAATAATATTTGATTAAAATAAAATAATCAACTTAGCATGAAAAATTTGATCCGAGTGGAATACCATAAGTGGTGTTTTAGTGATTTTGACTGGAGTGGTGATTGGTAGGCTAGTATGGTCCATGATTCTTCTTATTATTATCATAAGAAGAATCTGTTGGTATGTTATATGTTTGGCATGATAGATCTTATGTTACCAAAAATCTATTGAATACTATTAGAGTGTTATTCATATAGATGTATGAGGTATCTATAACATTTTTATCTAAGTTCTTCTTAGCTAGCTAGTGGTCATGGTGATGGTAAAGCTTTGGGATACAAAGTTGGATATGATGCCACACCACCGAGTAGTTTTAGATATCTTCTAGATGACCATCACATGATATGGGTCTTGGTTCTTATTAATTGATGCAAAAGAGTGGTTCTCCTTATGGCAGTTATTTAGTTGGAGGCCAGAGCAGAGGTACATGCCAAAGCCATATACATACTATTAATAATACTCTTTAGGATTTTTATAAGGGGATATCTAATAATTGAGTTATGATTTTAGTAGCATATACCCTCAAATTTATTTAATTTTATGTAGGTAATTCTCAATCATTTATATCTACATGGATGGTTGGTGACCTGGAATGGATGTAGAGTGCCTATTTGAAATGTTTTCTATAGATAAACCCTTAGGGGTGTAGTACAAGGGTATTTATATGTGTATAGGATGTTTGAAAATAGTTAGTGGATATGATAATATCTAGGATTTATTTATATTGTAGATTTTATGCTTCAATGTAATCCTTAGAATAGATTGGCTAACTCATTATTAGGATCATATAGATTTCTTTTGATGACAGGTCTCTTTTATATCAATTGAGGTTGATTTTTATAACTATATCAGAGAGCAAGGTTTAGAAGTATTACATTTAGGATTTGAACTTTGGAAGATGGGATTGATTTTTTCCTAATTTTTGTGTGTTTCATTAAGTGATTAGGAGATGAGAATGTGATTTTTTCATCCTGTGCTTGATTAGTTTGAAGAGGTCATTATTGATGAATCCTCGGAGTCACTATCTGAGATAGTGGTTAAGTTTATGATACAGATAATTCCTGTTATAAATCCCATATTCATTCCTCTATATATTACAACACTTTTATATCTTAGAGAGTTAAAGGATTAACTATAGTACCTCAAGGAAAATAGATTCATCCAATTTGGTTGATCATATTCTATTTTTCAATAAGAGTGATAGTTCTCTATATCTATGTGTGGATTATAAGAGGTTAAAATAAGTGAATATCAAGAACATGTATCATCTTCCTTATATAGACAACTTGTTTGATTAGGTTTGGTGGGAATAGTGGTTCTCCAAGATTTACTTGAGATTAAGATATAACCAATAGTGTGAGAGGATATCTAATATTCCTCATACCAATTTTAAGAGTATTTATGGCCTGTATAAGTATCTTTTGATACTGTTTATCTTGATGAACTCGGAGAAAGTACTTATGGATCTGATGAATTAGGTTTTCCATCTGTATTTGGATTCCTTTATGGTATTTCTAATGTACTAAATTTTCATATGTATTATTTTTAAATATTATATGGATTGATTTTGAGACCAGGTGTTGAGATGAAGTGTGATTATAAGGCCCTATGTGCCTGGAATAATTGTTTGAAAAATATTAAAATATTAAATAGCACATGTGTGTGTTTTTCTTAAAAAAGTGGGATAACATTTAAACGGGTGGTCAGATCAAAAATATGAGGGAACCATTATGTTCTAGGTAGATCTTTCCAAAGAAGATGACATGATAAATGATCTTCGTTATTGAGTGATCTAAATCCAGATATGATGCATTAGTTTGATCTACTTTCCCTTTTCCTAATACCTATGAAAACTGTGGACTAATCCATGAACATATTAGCTCATGGATCGATTTTACTTGCGGGATGGGATGATATTTGTGGGGTTTATCTGGATTTGTTCCTAAAGATTGATTTCTTGATTTGTTTACCATTATTAAGGGAAGATATCAAGGCTAAAATGAACAATGGTCGAGGTTCGTTCCTTGAGATATTAATTGTGCATTTTCTCCCTTGATTTCTGGAGTTCTTGAAATGAATTCTTCATTCTTTCCCTAACCATTGAATAATCAATCATTTCACATTCCATTCTTGGCACAAAGATCCGAAACTGGAGATCCAGTATCAGGACGACTCAACGGAGGTACTATGGTGGGAATGGTGGTAGTTCAAATGACAGTGGGTGCTGAATCTGTGTTCTTTAGAAATGATGAAGACCATGTTTTTTGAGATTTTTAAGGGACCAAATCTCATCAATTTGGGGTTAGAGTGAATGGATGTCCTTTGATATTGAGTTTCAAGGAAAACCGAACACCCAAGTGGAACCCAGAAAATCGGTTGAGGTTAGTGGGAGGAAGAAGACGTGTTTTAGAAAACCTGATACAAATGACATGTAGTTTGGGATACATGGCATGTGTCCATCATTGGACCCCCCGGTATGTACATGGGAGGTACACTAACATGGGGTGGAGTACATGGGTTGCCTACACGGTGTGTAATCTCCCACACGACATAGCCTGGACCAGTTACACATATTACGCCATGTACTGGTACACATGCAATCTCACACAGGTGGACACCATGTACTGGCTACTTGGGTAGAACCCGAATGGAAGGACATGGCATGCGACTCCTCCTACACAACGTGTACCCATCTTCTACATGACATGATTTGGAATGAAATGAGTCGGTGTACATGGGTAGTACCCAAGGTCAAGGGACATGACGTGTGACCCTAAAAAATGTTGTGTACCCCTTTCTACATGGATTAGATCTATTTTACTCTGTATATTAGACATGTTTCATTTGGGTTCATTCCCTTTATTGTTTCCCTGAAGGTAGGTATGAATCATTTCCTACTCCTAGGACTATGATCCCTTTAGCAGGACTTCCTGGATAGAGTTGTTGGAATTACCCTAAGAGACCCTTATTAGAATCACCTATTAATTCTTTATGCTCTAGGTAGAGTTCTCGGTATCAATGTGATCGAAATTACATGGGTGTCGATCCTCTATATAGAAGGTTAATCAAGATTGAGTTGTTAGTATCACCCTAGTGACCTAGCTGTGATCCTCATTTGTTTTATCATATTATATTCTCTTTAGATCTATCAGAATATCTCTCTCATGTTGAGACCCAATGAGTAGTACCTCTCATACGGATGTCATCAGTGCTATCAGACTCAAGAGTATGTTCTCCCAGAAGAGTGCTTCGTGGAAACTTTGAGATGAATTCCTAGGGTTGGTATGCAGTGGTTGTGAATTACCTCTAGAATGTGTGTCTTGGTTGAGTATATATATATATTCTTATTATATGTCTTGAATATGTATACCTATGTAGATATTACTATATATTTCCTTTGTTGTATTGCTTTATGGTTTCAGGGTGTTCTACTGAGTGTTGCTATACTCACCCCTGTACGGGCTTTACCCACACGTGTCATGTCTTGTGCAGACAATCAAAACTTTGACAGAGTCCTAGGCATACTAGGACTATACGGCGCTTTGTGAGACTCGATATGCTGAGTTGTTTTCATGTGGCTTTAAGATAGGAGTCCCATTACCTTTTACTTATAGGTTAGACTTGTGGTTATATAATTTTTTTGGTGGCCTTGTATTCTAGCCCTATTTACTTTACCTTACTTTCCCATCATACTCTAGTTGGGATATACTGGTATGCATGCATTGTTTACTTAGAGGTTTTTATATTTTAGCATTTTGTGAGCTTAGAGATGTGTGCATGCATATATGTACATAAGCAATTCCTCCCATGTTAGTGATATGCCAACTCGGTGCTAGTCACCAGCCCTTGGACTATTGGAGGAGGGATTGAGGAGTTGCAGAATGGGCCCCACCGGGATGGGTCATGGCACAGTGGTATTAGTGCAAGTTAGTCGATTCTACCTTAAGACCGGGAGTTTGAAAGGTTGGTTTGGGGAAACATTGTTAAGTTATTTGAGTTTGGATTTTAGTCCAGGGACTCTAGTGTTTGTGCAGTGGCCAACATATACATACACCAGGGCTTTGATAACCTATTTTTAGACTCGGTACATGAGAACACTGGTTGCTGGGAAAATAGTGGTATATGCATTATATAGGAATGGGTTGTGGTTTCCATATCCTTCTTGAGTCGTCTCTTCAAATATACCCATTGTCTATGGTACAACTTGTTTGTTATAGGATGCCTCTGCAATGCATACCATCTATGATTTAGTATCTTGATCACGTGGATGACCCCCTCAGTGATGAGGCTTCAATACAGGGACCAGTTCCCCAGATGTCACCTCGAGGTGGTGCACCAGCCATACCTCCACCTTTAGAGAAGTACATGGTACCCGTAGTACCAGCAGACAAGGAGTGCAGGCTGAGTGCACTTCATGAGTATTAGTGGTAGAGACCCTTTGGGTTTTAGGCGAGCCTAACCCACAGGCGGTTGAGAACTGGATTGAGGCGGTGACTTGAGTTTTCTATCAAGTTAGGACATCACCGAATTAGATGGTGGTCTTGGAGGTGATAATTCTACATGGTTCTATAGGATGATGGTTTAGTTTGTCTATCGAGGCTCATGATGAGGTGACTCTTTCATGGAAAGAGTTCAAGCATCACTTCATAGAGGATTTATCACCAGTTACTCTAATATTTGTGCATATACAGGATCTTATTCTGCTCCAGTAGGGAATCATGATAGTAGTTTATTATTAATCGAGGTTCACCAACCTTTCTAGGTAATCAATGGATATGGTTCAAGATAATTAATTCAGGGATCATACCTTTGAGAGAGGTTTGTATATAGATATTAAAGCCAACATTATCGCATTATGCATTTGGATATATGTTGGGGTCTTTGATAGGTCTTTGGTGGTTGAAAGATTCTTGGTTGAGCATATACAACCAGTGATAGTCAGTAGAGGAAGAGAAAGAGCAGAGACCTCAGAAGTAGGGATCCAACATCAGCCTTAGGGACCTATACATGGGATATGTTTCAATAGGAGGTCCTAAGATAGAGTATCAATAGTTTGGGGCTCACAGGGTGGGTTCAGTCAAGCTAGATAGAGGTGGTTCTATTCATGTAATGGCAAGGGACATCTTGCTCAAGATTTTTGGACCCATCATAATACTAATAGGGAGAATTTTGATGGACCACTTAGGTAGAAACAATTAAAGAAGAAGACATATCCATACAGGAGTGTATGTGGAATAGGATCTAGGAGATCAGTAGGGGGTGGTCGATGTTTCTACTTTCTACCACCACCACCTCCATGTGGTCCATGATAGGCTTAGGGAGATAGAGGATATGGGAGGGTATAGCTGCATCTAGTTGTGTAATATGACCTAGGGGATATATGAATTATTCAAGGTACAATATATGTGTTTTATACTTTAGCTGCAGTACTGATAGACATAGGTTCTAGTCATTCCTTTCTCTACACATATCTTGTTCAAGATCTAGGGATTCTGATTGAACTGTTGACTCGAACCTGATTCTTGGAGACACCTACCAGAGAAGACACAATTATCACATACCTATTTTGATAGTGTAACCTGACCCTTGGAGGTGATAGTTTCAGTTGGAACCTCATGGTGTTAGCGCTGAGGCCTTGCGACATCATTCTTTTTATGGATTGGTTATCTATAGTCCATGCCAAGATTGACTGTGTTTAGGAGAAGGGTACAATGTATCTGCAGTGATGGAATGTGGTTTATATTTTTTGGTGAAAAAGAAACCCCAGAAGTGTAGAATGGAATTATTCATATGAGGGTACAACTGACTACTCATCAGTTGGCTAGCCTGACCCTCAATTCAATAGATGTTGTAAGCTTATAGTTTCCAGTAGTGGAGGTGGAGTATGAGGACGTATTTCCTGAAGATGTACTAGGATTAACTCCCCAATAGAAGATAGACTTCTATATTTATTTAAATCCCAATATGAAACTGATATCTACACCAACATATCGGATGTCTCCTGTAGAGGTTCATGAGATGAGGGTGTAGTTGGAGGACTTATAGATGAAGGGTTTTGTGAGACCCAATGTTTCACCCTGGGTGACCCCAGTTTTTTTCCCAAAAAGGAATAAGGGATCTTTAGGTTTTGTGTGGACTACCAACACTTAAATCGGATGACCATAAAGAATAGGTATCCACTACTGAGAATCAATGACCTCTTTGATCAGTTTAAAGGGGAACGATGGTTCTTAAAGGTTGACCTCAGATTAGGCTATCACTAGCTGTGAGTACGATATGAGGATATACCAAAGACAACCTTAATATATTGTTATGGTCATTATGAGTACTTAGAGATTCAATTTGGCATAAAGAACACCCCAGTAGTATTCATGGGACTCATGAACCAGATCTTTTTTCCTTAATTAGACAAGTTCTTGGTCATCTTCATCAATGATATCCTTGTGTACTCAACATCGGAGGAGGAGAATGCCATACCCTTAAGGATGTTTTAGTATGTACTCTGAGAGAACTAGATTTTTGGGAAACCCTTTAATTGCTAGTTCTGGATTCAGATAGTCCACTTTATAGGATATGTTATTTCAACGGATGGATTGGAAGTGGACCCGACCAAGGTTGAGGTAGTGTTATCGTGGGATCCACCTAATAATGTGATAGAGGTGCAGAGATTCCTCAGGATAAAAGGATATTATCATAGATTCATACCTAATTTCTCCAAGATATCATCACCTATAATAGCTTTGACTTGAAAGGGTAATCCTTTTGTGTAGACAGAGATGTGCCAGTAGGATTTTTAGTATCTAAGGTAGAGTTTGAAGAGCGCTCTGATCTTGATATTTTTGAAGGAGGGTGTTGAGTATGTAGTGTTTTCACGATGCATCAGGAACTAGGATTGGTTGTGTCATAATGTGGAGTTGAGAAGTTTTTTCTGATGGTTCATTATAGTTGAGACCACATGAGAAGAACTACATGGCCCATGATCTTCAGTTAGTAGTGGTATTATTCACAGTTAATATGTGGAGAAACTACCTAATGTGCGAGTGATTTATTGTATACTCTGATCAAAAGAGTCTCAAGTATATCTTCTCTCAGAAGGATTTGAACTTGAGACAGAGGCTATGGCTAGAGTTTCTCTATGAATATGAATATGAGATTGTATTTAATCATGGGAAGGGTAATGTGGTGTTAGATGCTCTCATTAGGAGATATAAAGCCTCATTGAGAGCTTCACGCATATCTTCCAATAAGAGAAGGGCCTCAAGGATGGAGAGCCTTGCTGGAATTCTGGTAAGATGTTTGAGGACATCATACTTCTGTGCTAGGTATGAGCTTCTTCTTACTGAATTTCGCTCTATGAAAGGAAGTATGGTGGGGCCTACCGGTTGAACTGGCAATGACTGGTGTTGGGAATATCCCCTTGCTCACTAATTGAAGCCTGTAGAGTGACTATCAGATGATGGACTAGTGACTGAGACTGGTCCGTAGCAGAGCGTGGCTGATCATGATGCGGTCGAGGTGGCTCTTCCTGATCCAATAACATGAACGGTGGCGAAGGCAGACCTAATGGCACCAGATTAGAAGGTTGTGTGTGCTGAGCTCTGCACTGGGCCTGCTGCCTAGTTTCGGTAGCATGAACACCCTGGCTGGATGTACTGACTGAGGTACTCCGATGAACCATATATCCATAACTCCACTGACACTGGTGATGACTAGGGATGTTGGGTGGATCTTCCTGGTGCTCCTCATCATCAAGAATCATGTAGGGGTTTACCAGCTCTACGGTATTAACTGAGGCATATCCTTGACCATCACTCAAAGATTCAACCACTAATAGATGGATTTTGGGAGGAATCTCCATCTCCAGAGGCATGAAGTCACCGATAGTACAATATGACAATGACATTGGTGGGGGACTTTATTTTCCCTTGCATCGCTGATGATTTCTCTTATGGGAAGAGGATGGCTAAGCCATCGACACATAAGTACTGGAGGTGGATGGAGCGACATCTTCTGAAGGTTCAGGTCATTTTAGGAATGAATGGATAATACCATGGGCACGAGCGACTGTCTTATGAGCCATCCAATTGCCATATTTTTGGGATCCGTAGTTAGAAACCTGATTCCACTCACCTTCACTATCACTACTGCTGTCTGGCTTCACAAAGAAACATGCCACATGTGCCATAGCTAGGCATAACCAGACTATGTTGTTATCCACCTGGTCTTGAAGCCAATCTTTAAACATATAACACTATTTCTGGTTGTGCCCTAGGATTCAATGATAGGTGTAGTAATTACAGTGATCAGTGAGGTTCTCCTCTTTTGGACTCCTACATTCAGGAAAACGTACAATTCCTTATTCCAAGGAACTTCAGAAATAACCAGGGACTTGAGCCTCATTGAATGAGTAGGTCTGGTTACTCCTGTCTGGGAAGGGGGCTCGGGAGCCTGACCCTAAAGAGGGGATAGAGGAGCCTATTGAGGAGGTAGAGCCTGGTTATCTATCCTAGGTGGTGGAAACGCATTGCACGGGGCCACCTGCCAATTATGAGGTGGGCGCTGATGAGTCGGAGGCTGTGCCTGAGGTGAAGGGCCTCTACGAGGCTATGGAGGTGGCTCCACTGGTAATAATCTAGTTGCTTGTGGGACTCTATTTGGGCCACCGAGGTGGGCTCGGCCCTGGAGGCCCTTCTCATGGGGATTGTAGGAGGAAATATGCATGCCTGTCTAGCATGTTTCAAGGCTTCTTCTAGGTGTTGGGCCTTATCAGAGAAGTCTTAAAATCCATTAGGGTGGTTCTGAGTAATAAGGGAGGGTACTAGTTCTGTCTTGAAATTCCCCACACACATCATCAGTAGTTCCTCCTGAGTCAATGGCATTTCAAGGGAGTATGTGAGCCCTTTCCATTAGGTGACAAAGTTTGTGATGTGCTCATCAGACCTCTGCTTGCACTTGAAGAGGTCTTTCATGCTTGTATTTTGAGTGGTGGAACTAAACTCGTAAAGAAATTACCTACGGAGGTCTTCCCAGCCAGCAACAGATCTAATAGGTAACTGGTTGTTCCAAACAAACACATGCCCTTCCAATGTCTGCATAAAACACCATAGTTTGGAAGCCTCCTTCTGCGCCGGAGTTCCCAACATGGGTCCACACCTTGAGATGAAGTGTTCCAGATGATGAAATGGGCCACCCATACCATTAAATAGGGAGAAAGTGGGATTTCCAAAACTCGGGTGTGCTAGAATATCATCCTCCCATGCTGGATATGGCTTGCCATCAGGCGGGATTTCCACCTGTCAATTCTCTAAAGATTCAAGGAGGGTGATGAGTGCCTCCATTGGATAATTCAGGTGGGGGTTCCTATCTTCCCGAGGATCCATGACCACCAGTGCATTGGTGGGTTCTTCAACACGATAAGCAGGCCCAGAGGCTCGTAGAGTGGCTCGCGGGATGACCTGCAAAGGAGCTGGGGGAATCTGAGCTGGATCCCAAAGATTTTCTTGTCGATCTGGTGGATTTGGCGACACATACCACACCCTCTTGATGTAAGTTCCAGCCTCAACCCTTTCTTCATGGAAAAAATGTTCAGGGTCACCTAGAGGCAATTCATCGAGGGGAAGTTGTGCCTGCCCCTGCTGCCCCGACTGAGGATCCCTGTAGTATGGTCATCCCTCTGCAGTGCGTTCCACAAGGAGGTCATCGACCATCTTCTTGTGCTCTACAAGTTGCTGATGAAGCATGGGTTTTTCAAGATCATCTTCCGCCTTCTACACTGATCCAGACTGGTCAGAGAGTTTGACGACTCTGAGGTGTTCCTTACCCTTGTTGGGATATTGGCTGAGGACCAACACCTCGGTGGGAATGGAAATACCCAGTAAATTCCTCTATTGACGAGTAATCCTTCCCAACAGATCTAATAAGAGTAAAAATCCCTTAGGGGGGAGGTCCTCTCCAAGAATATCTAACTCATTCTCACCCCCGATAGGTCGGCCATGTTAACCTCGACCCTGCCTAAAGGCATAACCTCTATGTCGCTTGGAAAATCAGGCTGGCGCCAGATGGAACTGAAATGGAGGGTCGTGTACAGCCCCCAACCATAGATTTTCACATGGGGAGAAGCCTCTTTGATTATCCTGTGGAGCACTTTAAATCCTTGGATGCATCGTTGATGGAGGGTCCTATGGAGACTTGGTGACTCGGGGCGTTGGTCCATGGGGGAGTGCAGCCAAATCAACAAAATGGAATTGTTGGCCAATGTATTTGAAATAAGATTGTATTTTTGGGTAATCCACTAGCTGATAATGAAGGCGGAAGTGTGTTGACCAGAGGATTTTGCAGAAACACTCAACCTCCTCCTGGGTGAGCGATTTCGGCGCACTGAAATTTGGTGCTGCAACTGCCCAAAACATCTCGGGGAAATGGTCCGATGCAAGAATGGCCCACAAGCTCCTCAGCGTGGACTTGGGGTCTGTACCCTGGTTTCCCCTCTCATCAACTGGGGGCAGCTGAGGAATCAGTAGCGGTACTGAGGCAGACCACTGGAATGGTCGGCTGGTCAGCAGAGAATACGACGAGTGAGCTGACAAAATGCCACATCTCAGGCTGTCCTCCAAAGAGTGTACTGACTTAGCCACCACATCATGGTAAGATGGGCTTTTGACCATAGTTTCTGGCATAGGTACTGTGGCTACTGGTAGTGGACCATGCTGCTGCCCATCCGCCATTGGTCCCTAGAATAGCTCTATGTGATCTCTGGTCGAGGTAGAGAGTGCTTCTGGTGATGATGGTGGTGATTACATGACCAGAACCTATGGAGTTGCCAAATTGTTGTCCTCTTGGATGTACGTGTGGTGGGAGGTGGGAATCTGATGGACCTCACATTCAATAAGTATGAGGCTGATGTGCCTTGTTCCTGCTCGGACCCTTGACACGGAGGATCTAGGCGAGGGTTCTATCACTGAGTCGAATTCTGCCTCAGAATCTGAGAAGAATACTTGTTTAATCTCAGTCTGAATCTTCTCAGTATTCTTTTTATGGCAGCGACGACCCACCCTCATGCCCTGGGATGGTTCTTTGGGAAATGTTATATTTTTGATGTGAGGAGGACCTTCGGTCATACTAGTGATGGGGAAGAGAGGATTTCCACCTGAGTGAGGTAGGGTTCAGGGAGAACCTGGATAGATAACAAGAGGGACATGGGGAGGACCTCCGTTTACACTGACTAATGCATGGAGGGAATCTCCACGGGAGGTGTTGGAGCGGGTAGGACCTCCGTTGGAGCTTGTAGTAGCATCGGTAGGACCTCCATGCTTGTTTCCCCTGTCCACATCATCGTGAGGAGGGTCCTCATACTGGTCAAGCCAGAAACTAGTAGGGCCTTCATGCTGGGTACTAATGAAGCGAGGCAGACCTTCACTCCTTTGATTTATGGGGTGAGGAGGACCTTCCCCGTCTGTTTTAAGGATATGGGAGATGCCCCCATGCTGAAGATTGACCGGATGTATAACATATCCCCATCGGCGGCCTGTGGCAGGAGGAATGAACCCATACCCAATATCATGAGTGCAAAATAGGCTTTCGTACTGAGCATCACTACCATGGGGGTACCCTCATTCAGTTTGAAGGTGGCATAGGGCAAACCTCCACTCTGAGCTTGGAATCAAGGAGGACCCGTGTTCTCCATGCTGGTGGTATGAGGAGAAACTTCGTACTAGGTTTCGTTGTAGTGGGTCGGTCCGCGGCAGCCACCACCTACATTGCCAACCAAGAGAGTCAAGCTAGCCTACTCGTGGGGTGGTTGGGGCCTCGATCCGAGGCAGGTATATAAGTTCCCCTACTCAGTATACACAGGGGGATAATGATATACATCGACGGTGGCACAAGCCATAATAGATGTTGACATTGACTCCCCTTGGCGGGCGTCCCCCTCATCTTGGGCCCGACGCTGGCGTCGGGTTAACCAAACCGGGGCCGGCGGTGCAGGCACATAGCTTACCTGCACTTAAACCCATGGAGTTGGGTAGCAGCATTGACACGGCCAAGTGGGAGCCCTCCTTGGGAGCCCCTGAGACGGCATCCCGGTCGTGCTGACCTAGACATCCCCGTCCTCATTAGAATAGGGGAGGGAGTCATCGAAGCATTTCAGGGAGAGGCTCCTGAAATAGTTTTACGTCAGAGTGGGGGGAAATAGATCCCTGTGCGTCCTGTGGGGGCGATGGTGGTGACGAGGCGCAAACACCTCTAAATATTGACTGGCCATATCTCGAGTTGGGATAATCCCTTGCTCCTCATATCGGTGGAAGAGGTTGTTTATCACCCTTCATTGAATGAATTCAGAAGTGGAGATGGTGCATGGTCACCCAGCAGCTGTGGTTGTGGAATCTATTGCAGAAGAAGTGGAGCCACACGGGACTACTGTGTGAGCACTACCCCTACCCCTGCGTCGGTGGGTGGGTGGTGATAGGTTTTCCGTTGCAGCAACTTGGGTCCTGTAAGGCAGGGAGACTAAACCCTTAGTTCTACAAAAGGGAAATCTACATCTAGTGCCCCAACGTCATTCTATCTCCCATAGATGGTAAGAATGATCGATGCTGACAATGTCGCAGATCGAGATGTCCAATGTTTTAACTACCCCGACTCGAGTGAGTTTCACGCTAGGCCCAATATTTTATTAGCAGGACCCAATGCTGGATTACTGGATCTGGTGACAATCTAGTCCACTAATGTCTCGAACGCTACTAATCTCCACATTGAGGAGAAGAAATTTATGTCGGGTTCACCATTTCTATTTCTGATGCTTTCTCTGGGCACGCATCTCTCTATCGAAGATGTGTTGTTTGTTGCTCTGCATTCTCACTTTCCAAAGGTGGGTATCATCTATCACTTATTCAGGGAAGTTTTCTCCTTGATCAAAACAGGATGATGGGATGTCAGTTTCTCCTTCCATGGATTTCTCCTCGGAACTCATTATCTAGTCCGAGTCTCCCTTATATATTAATATGTTTTTCGTGAAACTCTTCCTGGTGCCATATAGTCATGAACACTGGTAAATTACACTGCTTATGTCAGGACATTCCAAGGGGTCCAGTTAGGGCAGAAACCTTCATTTAGGGGAGTAGTCACGTTGGACATCACTCATGTGTCTGGACCCTAGAACACTGTCGCGTCTGGGTTTCTTCCCCTTATGATAGGGCTTCTCGAGGGCATAGAAGCCTGAGGCATCCCACATAGAATGTGGGGAATAATATGCCATGGGCATGTCTCTGAGGTTTTCCTCAGATTCCCATGTTTAACACAGTGTATGCCGCAAGTTTAACATCTAGCGGCGACAGATCAGACTGATCAGAACACTGAAGGGAGTGGATCAGATGGGTGCAACCACCAGAGGGAACCCTGATGCTAGGGATAACGCATGGTTAGTAATGAGATTACTACTAGGGGTAGTGAAGAGGTGAGTGAAATTATCTCACTAGGATGTGGAGGCCCAGGTAAGAATTAGGATGGATGATGGAGAGTTGAATGGAGTGGTTGGGGGAATGTGATGACACCTTCGTAGAGGTGACGGTAGTGATGGGTTTGAGCCTCGAAGAGACTTCCTACATATCCCTGTGGCAAGGAATCAAAGTCCCCGTAGTTCAGGATGGGGCATGGAATTGGGGTGTGTGCAGAGGACAGGGACCCGATGACATACTAGGGCTTACGTGTGGTTAGCAGCCTGAGGTTGGTTTGGCACCATGGGGGAAGACCATAGATATAGGTCACAACAAAAGGGACAACAACGACTTACCGCTGGATGGGGATTGAAACGGATTACCACTGGATGTGGTTGACAACAACTTACCATCTATTGGGGTACAACGGATTACCGTTGATTGAGGTAAAATGGCTTACCATCAATTGGGGATCATGATGGATTACCGTCGATTGGGGTTGACAACGAATTACCATTGTGGGACAAAAGGTGGCGTATAGTTTAACACCATGAAGGATGGGAGAGGACCGATGTAGAGTGGTTGGGACCAATGGGTGTTGGTCTTGAACCTTAGATAGGCTTCCTACGTACCTTGCCTTGGTAAGGATCAAACTCCCAGCAGTTTGGGGTTGGTGTTGGGGCTTACACTCTGGGGAGGCCCAAAAAGTATACCATGGTCAATGCTTACTCTAAGACCACATGAGTCATGCTCGGTGTGAGAAACAAGAGGAATAAAAGGCTTGATGATCACATCGTGAAAGGTGCATCCGTGGGAAGTGGAGTGGGTCTTACACGTGGTTAACGGGCCAAAGAGGAATAAGGCCTTATGTGTGGTTCGCAGCCCCATGAGATTGAGATTGGGACTTGCTCCAAAATGGAGGCCCAATACCAACAATACCAAGAGGGAGAGGGATGGTATGTTGAAGGTCCCGATGCCCATCACCCCCTATGGTCCATGGAATAGAAGAAGAAAGAAGGTGTAAGGGTACTACCTTCTACAAGAAAGGCTTGGGGATTACACCAAGATGGTTTCCCTTTCCCCATGGACAGTCGCCACTCCAAAAAAGAGGATCTCATTCCATGCAAGGAAGATCTCACTCCCGTGGAGGCAAGCGGGTGTAGAGAATGTACGAGATGGGGAACCCCGTGTATGATGCACAGGGCAGGGTCATAGTTTAATTTCATGTGCCGAGGATGATGTTGCTTGGCATTTTAACATCCTACAGCTCATACGAGGCAGGTTCACTCCGCACCCCTACGACTTACATAACTGATACTCACCCGCCCTTGGGGAAGGGAAGGCATCAGCAATGTCGTGGTGAGGGTGTGTTGTGGAGTGATCCAATGAGGGGTACATGTTAGCGTGACTATGTGAATATGAAATAACCATTAGCGTTCCTATGATAAGAAGCATAAGGCTAAGAAACACAATGGGAAGCACCAACCAAGTGATCTTGAAATTACTTCGTGCAAACCTGGAGGGTCGCACAGGAAGAGGGAATGCGACACAGGTGTGTTGCTCATAAGAGGGGCTCAGACAAGGTGCCTTAAGGTAAATATGGAACATGGAGCACACAAGGATTGTGGAACACAAGATGAGAGGTTGCGTGCAAGAGGGAACATGTGCAAGCAAGACTGAAGTGTGAATGAAAAATGAGAGGTGTGCATGAAATCTATAAGGGTTCACACAAAATGAGAGGTTGCACACAAGATGGAATGGCTTCCATCAAAATAGGCATGATTCAGGGGGAGACTTGCATGCAATAGAGACCTTTTGCGCGCAAATGACTTGCAGTAAAAGGAAATGAATGAGGATCATGCCCAAGAGGGCCCACCCGAAGGAGGACCCTTGGAGGACCTATCGTACAAGATATAATACCTTGAGGCTATCATGTTTATCGTACGGTTGTGGAAGAGGTGTCTTTGGCGCAACAGAGCATCGCTTCGTCTTCTGTCACCGTCCCCAAAGGGCGGAGGGTACACTTTGTTTTATCGCCGACGTCCTCGGAGGTGGCGCGCATGGGGAACTACAGGCAAACAACCTTTTGACGTTTCATTGTGCATGAAAGGTTTTGTGAACTGGAGGAAATTTTGTGTGCCCCTCAGCCTTTTCCATGTCGGTGCCTTTGGCAGTTTCTGGGGGTCGCCGTTGAAGCCTTCCTTTGACGTCAAATTGGGCGCGCAAGATTTTGCGTGCTGTCAGGTACCTTTTTCCGCGGGCCTTAACTGATTCATGAGCATGCCAGCATGCAAACCCCCTTTGATGTAGCATTGGGTGCACAAGATTTTTCATGCTGGGAGAAGTGTTGCGCGCTACTCCACGCTCTTGCATGCCAGCGCCTTTGGCGGTTTCAGAGGGGTTTCCACGGAAGCCTTCCATTGACATCGCATTGGGCATAAAAGTTTTGCACACTGGAGGGACATTTGAACGCATCCCATAAATCTTTCACACACTTGACTCCCAGGTTGCAGAATATTCTCCTTCTCTCTTGAATACATATGTTGCTCTTTATCATCCCGATTCTGGCCCAATCCGAAAATCGGCATCAATAAATATAAAGGTTGAAGGAACCAATTTATATTGTTAGAATCTTAATAATGTTTAAAATATAAAATTTATTCATTATATACCACATTTGATGCATCCATGTATGGATGATATGATATGCAGACCACGTCGCTTATCGAGGGGATGATCTACACATAGAATACGTGATATTTTCATTTTTCAAATGGTTTTATGGAGGTTATAAAATTGATATCCCATATATATAATAATGTTTCAATATACACATGGATCTGATGTAATTACTTCTTCATGTATAGATTTGATTACTATGAGGTAGAAGCAAGACGATGGATAAAAAGATATAAAAAGGATTAACTTAGAATTTTTCCTTACTCTGTGGAAGAGGTTCTTTGAAAAAAGGATTAAATCTTTGATAAGTGATCTTAATAAAATACCTAAAACAATAGTATATTTTGAGGACTTTTGATAAGTTATTTGGGTATATTTTTGTCTAATATCAGAGGCTTGTGAAAAGAAGTGGGCTAGTGATGTCTCCTTTTATAGGTGAGAGGCCTGTAATTTTTGTAATATATAAAATTTAAGCACTATTTGAGGGTAAAATGGATAAAATATTTTATAATAATGGACTGGAGAAGGCTCAGGTTTAGAAATCCATAAACACACTTTGTTACACATGATTTTAATTCCTTTACACCTCTAATTTTGACTTTTACCATTTTCTCTTTTAACTGTGGCAACAAATTTTTTACATGTGTAATTTACTATTAGTGAATAAAAATAAAATAATCAATATTACATATTATGTAAATAATGATTCAAAATTTTCCATACAATATATATGATAAAATTTATTTTTTTATGAAAAATTAATGTTAACATTACCACATGTAACACATAAAACTCATTTCTGGAAAAATTATACATTTATAAATAAAAATAATGTTTGGGATAAAATTATCAATGATATTTATATTCATGAAATTAATATATTTGTTATTAAAAATTAATTTCTATATCACCTAAAATTAAATACAAATTTAATTCATCCTTGTTCTCTCATAATTAATAAAAAGGATGAAGATCATTTTTTCTACTCGAATAAAAGTTTACTTAAGTTTCAAAATATTAAATATGGGTTTCCTAAATTAAACATTGTATTTTTAAATGAATAATTTCACTCCATAAATATATTTTATATCATCAAAAGTATTTTAAATTTTTTAAAAGTTAAACATACTATTTGATATAGTCATAAACACTACAGTTTTAGTAAAAACTTCACTTTTCAAAATTTACCTAAAAGTAAATAATTTTATAAAAAACCAAAAAAATACTCTCAAGATAATTTAGACATATTGATTTAAATGTTAAATTAATTTCATCTAATTAAAATTTATAAAATATAAATTTAACTTTTAATTGGAAATACATAATAAAAAGAAAAATAGTTGTAACAGAAAAATAATCTTTTGAATAATAAATATAAAAAAATATTACTTCATATCCATTTTTAATTAAATGAGTTTTAATATTTCAGTTTAAAATATTAATTATTATCAAATTTTTCTTTTAAAAAATATCAATTTAATAAATTAGGTAAAATACACATCACATTAAAATTAGTTGTAATGAAAAATATTCATTTTTAATGATTAACTATTTTAATAAAATTTTATTAATTGTTTATCATTTAACTCTTAAATTAAACCAATGCCTAAATCAATATTCAAAAATAATAACTATATGTATGGAATTTAGTCATATATTTTTTATAATAAATCATTTTATTATCAATTTACCTAGGGATTTATAGTTATTGTAACTTTTCTTATTGATCTTTCACATAATATAGCATTATTTTAATATGGTTCCTTAAATTCGTTTTGGATTAGTATTGTGTGTGAAAGAGATATAAGATAATGTATATTATTAAACTAAATTGTATAATAAAATCATGTGGTGTTACACCCAGATTTAAATAAAAATGGATTTTTCAATGGTTTTTATGTTATAAACACCAAGATTTGATTGAAGTTCACTTAATTTGACTGAAATAATTCATAGGGGATCCTGTTAAATGAAGTGGAAACTAATGTGATGTTATAGGGTTATATATGATTTTAAATGATTTTACATGTGATTCATTTTTAATTTCTAGAATTTTAATGGATTTGAGAAGTTTTGGGGGTAGAAATGTATTTTTTATTGAGATTATTATATTTTTTTTCAATTTTATATGTTACATGTTCATATTGAGTTATGTTTATGTTATTCAAATGTTGTTCAATTTATGTTTAATAAGTATTAAGACATACTATTCATGTTTATTCAATGTATGTGCTCCTCATTGTGTTTTTGAGATTTTCAATCAATGTATACTTTCAAAATGGTTTCCAAATATGGTTTACATATTTTTCAAGGTTTCATTAAACTAAATTTCCCATTAGGAACCTTGCAATAAAGGTTTTCATATCTATGGATACACCATTCTCTTCACCCCCATTTTATTATTCTTTATGTGAGTTGTGTATAATTTAAAATGATATTGATTCTAGTTTCATTCTAGTAGAGGGTTCATGATGAGACCCTATTGAAATGTAAATTATTTTTTATAATGGAATGAATTTTATTTGAAGGGATGTATCACAGGGTAACATGTGTATCTAATAGGGGTTAGTATAGATTAAGTATCCATTGGAATTACGTCACAGTAACTAAACACAATAGTCTTGGATGTATTGTCATGGTGTCATTATATGGGCATTAGAAAACCACAAGGCTAAGGGATGAACTCAATAGTGATTAGTTAGATATAGTTTCATGGGAAGGGAGAAACTGTACAGAAAGGCCAATGATTTTTTTCCTTAGAATATTTTATGAAAATGTTGGTTTGAGAAATAAATAAAAAGTAGATATAAGGTTCTAGACTGCTCATAACCTTATAGGAATTAGGTTCTCCCTATAGTGCTTTGTTATGAGGCTTATTTATAAGGTTTCCTTTCATATCTAAATTTCTTCGAAATCATGATACAAATTTAATAATTTTAGTATCTATATTTTTAACCCATATTGATTTTATTTAGGTACTAATTCATATCATTTATCTGAGATATTATGTTATCATTTTATGGCATTCGATTCATCCCTTTATTGAGATAATTTTTCACCTCTTCCTTACTTTTCTATATATTTCATTCCTATGTTTAAAATTATTTGTATCTACTAAACATTATTGGCATGGGTTCATTATTTTAATGTTATTAGTTAAAAGATATAATAAATTTGTAAAATAACGGTGATGAAGTGAATTAAATCTAAACTCTCATTTTTTCTCTATAAATAACTATGTTTCATTAAATACTTGGTAAAAAGGTTCTATAATTTATTTCCAAGATGAAATCATTTTGTTTTCAATAATTCTCTAGTTTATGTAAAAATTGGGTAATTTTTTTTAATACCATGTATTATATTTTTTTTCAATAAGTCAATATGTATTAACTTGGTGAGAAATAGTGAATGAGATGATTGGAGAAGTCGATTTGATAAAGGAATGAAATAATTTGATATTTTATGATGAGAATTGTATTGATAAGGCCATGAAAAAAATATTTTTTTAATGATGAATTGGAATAAATATTTATGTGGCATGAAATTATATATTTAATAATTTAATAACTATTTTTACAATAGATTGATAAATAAATATGGCCAGCTGTAAGGTGGAAAAAGGGTCAGCTCAACCACATGTGTGAGAGAAAATATCACCATGCTTGAGCCACCCTATGGTGTATTAGAGGATTAGGGAACCATAGAGACTGTATGGGTAGTCATAGCATACCCACATGAAGAAAACATGATCATCTTATCATCTTTATTTAGGTTAGTACGATGGCATAGGAAGAGGGTTCCCTGAGTGGATCTGTATACTCATTACTGGACATCCATAGAATCACAAAGTATTATTTTGTTTCATATGAATATATTGATGTTCAATAAGGGACATATATTACATGATCCACTAATCATCTACCTTAATTTGTTTGGGACATAACCCTATGCCAAATGATACATCATCACATAGTCATCATCAAGCTATCATGTGTGAAGAGTTTTTTGTGTGAAACCATTGGATCGACAATGAATACAAAATGTATTCCTTTATGAGTTTACTTAAGGATATTCCATGAATTCAAATTGAATCATCCATGAGTATGATAAGATTCTATGTGGTTCATCTATTAATATTTTAGCTTCTTATATGAGACAAAAGTTAATTTTGTAATGGTAACAAGGATCTTTCATGTGTATATTTCATGAATAGAGGATGATTCAAATGAAATTGATCAACCAACCAATATTAGGCTAAAACCCATGTCTTCTATGAATAGAGAATCTTATATGAGGGTGATCATCTATAAATATGGATGTGATTATTTGAGTGTTTATGTGTCTTAAGGTCAAAAAAATGTGGTTCTTATCAAACACTGTGAAAATAATGAGAAAAAGATGAACTTAGGGTTGAATTAAGCTCATAACAGACAATAAATATTCATATCACATGATTTCAAAATTCTAAGAGTCTGATTCATGTATTCTAATAATCATGAAACTCCTTTATAAGATCATGATAGATTTTTAGATGTTGACACAATCATGTATTTTAACATGTCTACATGAAAGTTGATATTTGGCTACATGGTATGTTTTAACTAGCTGAGATGGGTTCATGGTGTGTGAGACATTCGTGCAATCATCCATGTATGAATTTATTTACGGTAAACATGAAATGTTATTATAATAATTTTGTGTAAAATAGGTTAATGTTTATTCTATTTTAAATATAAAATAGATGATGTATGAGATAACATGGCCCATACTAAGGAACACTTTAGATGCATTCATACATGAAGACGTGGGATGGAAAATTTCTATAGAAGGATAATGATGATTTAATTGTTTCAGTTCTGTGAATAATGTTTGAAGAAAAATAACCCAAATCCATCAAATATTTAAATGAATAGAAATGAGTTTTGTAAATTTGATAACCAAATGAATTTGTGTTTTATTAAATGGAAAATTTTGTTGAGGAATTAGAATATTGATATTACGAGGTTGTGGTTATTTTGATAACCACTTGAAGAGAATTTAAATAAGTAATACCATGCATATATTGTATTTATCTATTTAGATGAGTAATACACTAAGTTTTAAGATGTATTTAGGTAGGTATTCAAGTGACACACATCATAGTAATATGTCATTTGTTGAGATTGTGGTTATTAATTAAATCTATGGAGTTTTTAAGAATAACTAATCCTTCAAGTATTGAAAATATAATTTGATAGGGAATAATTCTATGATATTTATCATGAATGAATATATATAATTAATAACAGTGTAATTTAAATTTATTGGTTAAAATTAAATGAGAAATAACAACTTATAGTTATATGTATTTATAATAAAAAAATCAAGGGAGACATTATCCCAATATTCAGGGATTTAACAAAATCTTTATAGCTATTTAATTATGGTTTTTAATTTTTTTGAATAACTGTACATATAGTAAAACTATATATTCTTAACAACTATTATGAATAAAAGGTTTGATCCATTAAAATATTTTGAGAATTATTATATTCCAATAATTTCCCATATCGAAGAGATATAATATTCTAAATGTAGAATTGTTTCAAAGGAAGGAGGAATGTTTCACCTTATTATTCAAAGGAGAAGAAGATTACTAGGATCAGATATGATCAGTTATGAGTTTTAAGACCAGTAGTTCTATTCATGTTGTTTAGGTTCATGAATAAAAGTACACTTCTTAAGGCTATCCAATTTACATGTTGATGAATACTGTATAAAGAAGAAGATATTTCTTTTATTCGATCAATAATGAAGAACGAGCTTGTGACTGGGGTTTCTAACCAGTAATATGAAGCTTGTTATTGGGACATATAACTAGTCATAGAAGGAGTAAAATTTTCATATCTAACCAATTGTTATAGAATTGTAACTGGAATTTCTAACTACTTGTAAACACTTGTGTCTATAGTGGATAATATTTTTTGGGGTGTCTTACTAACAGGGAAAGGAGAGGATTTTTTGTCAAGCCTTGTAAACACCATGCTCTACTCTCTATATAATAGATAGTTTCATACAAGGTGAGTATAAGGGACAAAATTGTGTGTATTGAGAACTTTAATGGGATCAAAAGGTTAGAATAAAAGTAAATACCTTATATAAGAAAAAGGGGATCATTAATCCCCCCTTACCTACACAGTGATCCACTCGGATCTGGTAAATTTTATTTGTATGAGAGAGAAAGGTTTTCTAAAAATATACAGGAATAATTTTTAGATATAAAGAATCATAAATCGGTCTACAACTAAGGTTTTTCCACATTTAATTAAAATAATTATATTATCATGAGGAACAAGATTCTACCTTACGTAGTATCACTTCACATGGAATGGAGATATGTTGCAAAAGTTGGTTTTATAAAACATTATAAATATGATATTTTGATTCAAAATAATAAGAAAGATATGGATTTAGATAGAATATATAAAAAGGCTATATTTTTTATTTTATTAGAGAAGTTCTACATAAAGAGCATGGATTTCCAGACTGTCAAGGACTTATAAAGAAATTAATAATCAACTATGAAGGTTATAGAAATGACCAAGAATCCAAGATAGATGTTTGGAGGATCCAATTTGAAGACACAAATATGGATTATGATAAGACCATTACTGAAGACATTACAAGGGTTAAGGATATTTTAATAAATATCTGGGGTTTTGATGAGAAACTAGAATATTTCAATATTATCAAATATTTGATGATGAATTTTCCAAATAAATGTGATTAAAAGATTCATCCCTAGAAGAAATAGAAGATTTAACACTATATTAGTTACATAATATACTCACATACTATGAGGTGAGAAAATTCTATCTTTCAATAAAACAGAAAATTGATGAGATTTCCTTCGAAGCACAAAAAAGAAATATTAAAGAAGAATAGTTAGTTTTAGCACACTGATCAGTTTATATGCACTGACTGGATTGATCTATACACTGTTGGTGGTGGCCTACAGAGTATATCTCACTCCCTGGTTGGTACGCACTTGGTACCCAAGTAGACTTCGTGGTTGAAGGTATAGATGAAGGAAGGAATTCTTCTTCTGATGTTTCATTATGATTACTGGGATACAGTATAGTAGCAGAGGACTGATCCTATTCTCATTATTCTATTAGTTATAGATTTCAGATTTTCTTGTATTTTTTTATATCATGTGGTATATTCCTTCTCCCAAGTATACCATGTAGATTATTTTTTATAGCTACATGGCATGATCATCATCATCATTTTTTATCTATTTATAGTTCAACTTCAAAATGTTCATTATTCATGGATGTTTACTATATATTATTCAATTGAGGATTATTCTTATCTTTTTATTCATAATATCTATAATGATTAATGATGTTTTTAACACTCTAAATTTAGAGGGAATAGTCTCCCCACACATACCCTAGGTCCTCCCTTTTATTTGATAGAATCTGGCATACAGTGAGGCACATTTGAAGTCATGTAGTTGACTCTATCAGAGAATCTCTTAGTGGATTCCGAGGAGGGGTGCTATAAAGTGATATTAGAGGTATTTTTCCTTTTATCTTACTATTTGGGTATTAGTAAAGCGACTAGGATGTAATGGAATTTTTGTAATGATCTTATTCTAGGGAGTAGCTAACTAATATAAAGGGGGAACCTAAATTACCTAGTATGGGTTATTACTATTATTGGATTATGCCTATAATAGTTACAATGATTTCACGAGAGGGTGATGCATATGTTTTGGGACATTATTATTATATATTTTATTATTTTTATGGGATTCATTACCTTGTACCGATGAAACAAGGGTGTATCATTTCATGCATCATACTTGGAACCATGGGACTTAAATAACATGCAGTATTCCATGAAATAGCTATATTTATATGCGCATTGCATGTATTTTAGGGGATTATTGTCTATACCTTGATTGATAAATATTGAAATATGCTAACTAATCGTATAGGGATAACATAATTGGATTAATTATAGTTTCAACCTCAATATAAACAGATTTATCCAAAATAGATTTACGTTGATACCTTAATTGTCAAATTATACCACATTTGATCCATGAACCACTTGGTCTACAGGATGAAATATTATTTTATTTTATTGATTAATGCCAATGTTAATTCATGAAAAATGTAATTATTGGAATTTCAAATGGTATTTCACTAATCAAATCACTATACATAACCAATTAAATTCTATTATTGGACGTATATCAAAGTTACCTGATGTGACAAATTGAAATTTAAAAAGACTACTGGCCATTAAAAATTTGGAATTGGTGACATGATTAACTAGATTGAGATATAAATATCAATAAAACTAAGAAGTAACTTCTGTAGAATTAATGTTTTAAAATGAAATGGTTACCACTAACTCGGATTCCAATTGAAAAGTAAATGTTTTTCCTCTATAAAATGCAATTGGAACCTCGTATACTAGAACCTCTTTGTGTGTAAGAGACTTTAAACTTGGCCCAAACTTAGTAGTGGGAAGTAATTTATTTCTCTTATTGTATTTTATGATCTTACTAATCACCTAGTCCTAGATTTAAGAGTAGGATAAGAGGTCTGACTTGTTATTGGAAGGATTTATACTGATCCTTTTCTATTTTCAATGTCATCCTATCTACTGTTAAATAGTATCAGAGGAGTGAACATTGAATTTTTAAACCTATGTTTCGTCAAAATCCCCATGTCATATACCAGGAGGATAGTGATGACCATGATATAGAGGTGGTGGTCCCTGAGAAACTATTTGCACATCCTATAATTCCATATGAGGCACCTCTTATTTATATTCCACTGGGTTTTAAATCATAGTTATGTGATAGCTTATATTTCTTTATGAAGTATGTATATGGTGATCCATGACCTACCCCTACTATGGCTGAGATGATCTGTGAGTTCTAGGAGTATATTCCTCCCATCTTCTCATTGGAAAGAGGTCCCTAGGCTATTGATTCATGTATAGAGGCTATTTTATCTATCTTCAAGCATCTAGAAACTCCTCAATAGTGAAGGTTAAGGATCACTACCTAAATGATCTGATATTATACAAAACGTTTTTAGGATATAATTACCCAAGTCAGCATTATCAGGTTATGGTATATGATGGATTTCAGACATCCTTTTATGAATACTCATTTCCCCAGATTTTGCACAAAGACAATGCCCATGGGTTTATACATCTTCCACATGGCACTATGCCATTGATGAAATATTCATCTTTTTTCACTGATCTATAGAGTTACTCACTCAAACTGACCAATGATGAGATAAAAACTTTAAGAAATTTTGAGGATGAGATTTTTTACACCATCCAATCAAAAGTAAATGTGTTCCACCTGACCACTATTACTTAAATAGTGAACTTGGACCTCATCATAGAGTGGAACCTGAGGAAAGGTGGTCTGGTGAACCATGGAGGTTCAAATTCTTGGCATAGAAATGCGTTATTAGGAGGAAGAAAGCATCAGTTAGAGGGTTCATGTGGGGGGGGGGGTGTTCTAGACACATGAAATGCACCAAAAACTATGTGGTTTTTCAATAGTATTGTAAGAGTGGTCCAAGGAAGCCCCAGTGTACTAGGAACCATATCGAGTGTCAAGCTTGTGATAAGATGGGTCACTTGAAGAGTTTCTGCAGAATATTTCCTCATGTATCAAGTGAGAAGGGATATGTTCTAAATCTACTTTTAGGTACAATATCAGTAACTTTATGTCTAGATAAGATCTGATCTACTCCTAGCTGATCAAGTTGAGGAGGTGACAATGGCTGAAGTAGTTAAAATTTTGCAGTTCGACACCAGTAGAGTGGCCCTTCCCAGGATAGTGAGGTTGCATCTCAAGGTCTTGGTTCAAGCCATATCTATGTAATCTAGTCTATTCCTAAGGAGTAGAGTATGAGGACTTCTAAAATTAGAGGTACTCTTACAATAGCCTCTACTTTAGTTTCTTCAATATTTGATATAGGTTTATTGCATTCCTTTATATCTTCTACAATTATGGAATGACTAGACCGAGTGATAGAGTATATCAGTGCTATTATGAATCTTAATACACTATTAGGGGTTCAATTATAAGGTATATAATAGTTCAAGGAGGTCCCCTTGAGAAAGTTGGGTACTAATTCCCATGTAATTTCCTTATCCTAGAGATGAAAAAAATTTACATTATTTTTAGAGTTGACTAGATAGTGCCTTATCTCACCCATTTTGATTTCTACCATCGGCGGGTGTCATTTACATCACCTGAGATCATTGCATATATTTAAAAGGGTGAATGGTATATCTAGGTGATTTGAGCTAGACCAAAGCGTACTGGGCTAAGTAGGGTGAAATCCATGATGTCTAGACTAATCATTAGAAACCATGGAATATGGCTAATGGAATTGTCTTCCATTGTGGATTGTTATTGAAATATATTCTCGGATGATATTTATGACATACCAAATATGAGAGATGTGTATTTTAGTATTGATATAGTGGAGGGTATCACACTGGTGCTCATTCCTCCATATAGAATGGATGTTATAGATCTTCAAGAACTCAAGAAAAAATTTGAAGATCTATAGGAAAAAGTTTTTATCTGACCTAGAACTTCACCATGGGATTCCCATGTCCTTTTCACCATGAAGGAGGATGATACCCTCAGGTTTTGTGTGTTTTTTACCGGATGAACTAGATTACTGTTAAGAATCAGTATCCGTTGCCACGTATAGATCAACTATTCATCCAGATATGAGGAGAGAATGATATCTCTATGATAAATTTGAGTTATAACTACCATCAGGTGCAAGTGAATATGTCACAAATAGAACATATATCATTCTAGAGTAGATATGGCCTGTATGAGATTCTGGGTATTATTTTGGGCCTTAAAAACATGTGGGCTATCTTCATGGCTCTGATGAATTGGTTTTCCACTGATTTCAGGATTCATTTGTGGTAGTATTCATGGAATACATCTTATTGTTTTCTCACATTATACATGAACATTACTATAATCTTAAGATCATTTTGAAAATAATGAGATGGAACCATTTATATGAAAATCATAGAAAATTTTACTTTGGATCAATAAGGTTCACTTATTGGGTTATATCATTTCAATGGTAGGCGTATCTGTTGACCTAGAGAAGGTGAGCATTATTATTTCTTGGGATCATCGCAAGAATATCCCTAAAATATGAAGTTTCCTAGGGCTAGAGGACTATTACCTATGTTTCATTCAGGATTTATCATGCTAAACGGTTCCTCTGATGATATTGACTAAAAAGGGTATGAAATTCAAGTGTTTAGAAGCTTGTGAGATATCCATTTAGGTGTTGAAGGGGAGACTGACATTATCATCGATCCTGATTCTTCCAGAGCCATAAAAAAGTTATATTTTTTATTGTGGTACTTTATGAATCAATATAGGAGTAGTTCTAATATAGGGATATTGGGTTGTAGAATACGGGTCCCCCTGGTTAGGACCCCATGAGAGGAATTACCCTAATCACAACATAGAGTTACTAGTTGTGGTTAATGCTTTATGCTATGGAGGAATTTTCTATTCTTCGAGAGCTTCATTGATTTCAAGGATCCCAAAAGTATCAAATACATATCCATACAATGAGACATGAATATAAGGTAGTGTAGTTGGGTAGAATACATGAATTAATTTGAATATGAGCTTGAGTATACACTTTGAAAGGTTAATGCAGTAGCTGATTCTATGATCTTGAAGTCTAAGAAACATGTTGTCCATAAGTTCAGTGGTGAGTGGTAGTTGATGTGATTTTTTTCTAAGATTCATCTTGAGGTTTAGGAACAGCATGTCCAGAAATTTTTAGCTACTCTAGCAATGATATATTCTCTTCTTGAATGGATGTGGATGAGACATCTATCATATCTATAGGGCCTCATCTTGAGGGATAATGTCTCTGGTGAGAAAAAATTAACTGGTTAGGTTATTGATGATAATGAGATCCTACACTTCCATTGACGTATCTAAGTTTATTCAAACATACTGGAAGAGTTGTTATGGGAATATCGTGGCTCTATCTGGATAGTAAACCTTGGGCTAACCTAGATGTATTGTGACATAAATCATCATTATTGGTGGTCATGTATGAAGAGGAAGATTTCAGGTTTCATCACGAGGTGTTCCACCTGTTATCAGGAAAAGGTGGAGCTGCAGGGACCTAATAGACTCCTACACCCTCTATCCATTTCTGAGTAGAAACGAAATGATGTCACCATGGATTTTGTGATAGTATTTCTGAGACCCCCTCAAAGAAGTGATGCAATATGGGTGATCCTCAATAGGTTGACCAAGGTTTCACATATCCTAGATATATGGGATACATTATCAATTGATTATATTGGTAGTATATATATTTCAGAGATTGTGTTCCTTCACAGTATTCTACGTTCAATCATATAGGAACGAGATTCCCATTTTATATCATGGCTCTAGAAAGGGATTTCAAAATAACGGGGTTCAATGGTGCTATATAGTATAGATTATCACCCTCAGAATTATGGGCATACCAAGTGGAAACTTTGGGTGTTATAGGACATGCTCTAAGCACGCATCCTAGTTTTTTGTGGTTCATGGGAGAAACATATACCTCTTGTGGAGTTTTCCTACAATAATAACATTCAGTAAATGATTTATATGTATCTTTATGAGGCCTTTTATGATAGGTCATTCCATTATCCCTTGTGATGGTTATAGGTGGGTGAGGCATCACAACATGGTCCATGTATCATTTAATAGACTTTAGGGAATGTAAAAATGATTCAGAAATTCATGGTTATAGATCGTTCTAGGAAGAAGTATTATACCGATCGTTAACATCGACCACTGGAGTTCGATGTGGGACAACAAGTATTTTTGTGAGTTTAGCCCAGACTCGATCTTAGAAGAATATGGATATAGGGAAAGTGATAGTCCCTTTATGGTGGGCCCTTCATGATAGTGGAGAGATTTGGGCCTGTAGCCAATTGGTTGCAGCTACCTCAGAGGTCCCATTCCATGCACAATGTTTTCCACACATCACATCTATACTAGTATCACACCAAACTATCTAATTATTTTGACCTCGAGGATATTGAACTAGAGGAGGATACATCCTTAAAGGATAATATGATATGTGTCATTTATCTGAGCGTGAAGGGTCTCTAAGGTAGGTTAATTCCACTGGTCTAGGTGCTACGAAAGATTGGTCAGGTATAAGAAGATACATAGGATGAGGAGAACATTTTACGTTCTCAGTGGCCAAAAATTTTCTCATGCAATTCTTTACCTCCAAGGAAAGTGAAACATGGGGGTTCATTGTTTTAAGAAGGGGAGGTTGTAACATCCCTAAATTATGGAGAGGTATGTACTTTTAATTTACTATTTAAACCCTCTTATTTTATGATATTAATGAACTCTAAAGACTATGGAGTGTTTTGGGAGAGTATGAGGATCATTTGGATCATAATGATCCTATAATTTGGAAGGAATTATGGGTTGCACGGTTAATACATGGTAAGTGCTCATAGTGTGAATCAACCATGCATGTCACCTAGTGCATAGGGGAGGCCACATGGTTTTTCTGAAACAATGTGATCTAGGATGCACACCCATGCAGGCTAGTAGACATCATTGAAAAAGTAAATTCACATGGCTTGCACACTGTTAGTCAAACCATGCAATGAGCTATATGTGCGGTGTCCCAAGGAAGTTAAGGGTGCACAATTTGTGTAATGTTTGGTTAGAAATGTGGCCAAACCGTGCGACCTAGTTATTGGAGGTGAAATTAATTTTCTTTTAAATTCTTTAATACCCCCCTTTTCTTTATTCCTCCTTCATTTCTTCTCTAGTTTCCACCCAAATATCTCCATCTCTTTCAAGGTATGCATTTTAATAACTCAATCAATCAGACTCTATTTTCCTCATTTTTGGGTGTGTTGGATTCCTCTCAATAATCTCTCCACTTATCTTCCTTTTCTATTACCTTATCTTCTCTTCTATTGTACTATTTTATTGTGAGATCATTTTCCCCATTTTCATTGCATTTGAAAATTCATCTATTTCTTCCATTCTAGCTCGATTCGCAAAATGAAACTAGATGATGAGAGAACTACAAACATAAGGTTTATGATATAGTTAATTTCCATCAATTTTAGTTGCATTTATATTTTTCACTATCATTCGTCTCTCCGGAATTCTCTTTAGATGCTTAAAAAATTCATAGTAAATTAATTTAAATGGGTTCTCATGCTTAATGTGATCCCAAATATCATTGAATCACATCCTAGGTTTTTTTCCTTATCATGGGCTACTCCTATGGGTGTGCCTTTCCTTGATAGCCTTTTTTACATCAGAAAGAAATTTATAAAACACCAAATAAGAATTTTATAGTCTTAAATTAGACGATTCCTTGATATGTGAATTAAACTAGTGAAATAGGTTGGCCATGGGTTAGGCACTATGCCCTATTCCTAGTTGAATTTCTCAATTTAATTTTTGAAATAACATGATCCAAATGTTTTAATTGAAATTTCATACTAAATGGATGTATTATTATAGATATATCATACATATTATTAATTCCAAGAGAGATACTTGGGTCCTCATGGGATGCCTTGGAAAGAATTTTTCAGCTCTGTAATTTGAACTTGTAAATGAATTGTATACACATTGGGATCGATAATAGGTATGTATGGAATGATAACACCATGATTTTTTCATAACTCCATGTAAGCAATAACAGTTAACTACGGTATAAATAGTAGACTGTCTTGTTGGATAGATGGTTAGACCAGGTCATGGCTGATAATGGGTCCCCTATATGAGATACAAGGGACTGGATCAGAGGGTTGATTTCATTCCATTATAATAGTGACATTATGGATTCCATTTATAAATTCTCATGGATGGAATCTTATGGTATTGGAATTTTACAGTCCCCCTAGGGTGAAACTTGTTGTTCCTTATGGATCATCTTAGACAGGCTTAGGGTACTTCTTCTTAAATTCTTAATATGGAATTTAAATTAATAAATAAGAATATGTAACAAAACTTACTATGACATGTCCATTATGACAAAAAAAATATTGGGGATGGTCTACCCTTTTATACATTGATGATTACAACACATTTATACTTCATATCACCCTTTTATATGACACCCTAGTTCAAAGACATCAAGATTAGGCTGAAGTAGATAGAGTCATATGGGAATCCAATGAGGAACTAGGTATGATGTACTTATTTATTTACTGTGTTGCATTATTATTATTGGAACTCTTCTCATTTTATATACACTGACTAGATTGATCTATACACTGTTGGTAGTGGCCTACTGAGTATATCTCACACCCTTCTTAGGTTGCCCTTGGTACTCAGGAAGACTTCATGGTTGTAGGTGTAGATAAAAGGAAGAATCTAGCTTACGATGTTTTATTCTGAGTAATATGATAGATTATTGGAGTAGAGAACCGATTCTATACTTGTGATACTAGTAGTTAGAGCTTTGGTATTTTCTTTTATTTTTTATAGCATGTGGTATATTCTTGGTCCCATGTATCCCATACAACTAATTTTTCATATCTACATGAAATTATCACCATCATCATCATTTTTTACCAATTTATAGTTCATCTATCTCAAGTTTATTATCTTGGTTGTTCAATAATTAATATTATGATGCTTAAACTTCTTATCTGTTTCCTCTGATTATCTATATTGATGATCATTGTGATACTCTCTATCTCATGAGGGAATAGTCTCCCCATGGACACACCCTCAGACCTCAATGCTAGTTGGAAGCCTTTGGAATATGGGGAGGCGCGCTAGAATTAATGTGGATAAGTGTCTCAGGGAACCTCTTAGTGGCTTCCAGGGTGGGTTGCTACACAGATGAGGATGATGATAATTTTGAAAAATTGATAAAAGATAAGAAGAATAAAAAATATTCCAGTAGCATGAAAAGTTTTTTATGAGTAAGCCTGAGAAATTTTATTCATTATCAAGTATCTCTTCAAAAGATAAAGTTAATTTATTTTTTATGTTGGAAAAAGGTTTTCATTAATAAATAATTAATAATGATGGTGGAGAAAGATTCGAACTGCAATTAAAAATGAATCGTGAGTTGGAATAATTTTTTAAGGATATTATGAAGTTTGAGAATTTTTTTTTAATAAAGTGGAAAATAGGTTATTGAAAAAAAGTAATGGAGATGAAAGAAGGAAGTATACTATATTTATGAGACCAAGTAGCATAAATTATAGTTTGATGATATTGAAAAGATAATGATTTATCATGAATAATAGATGGATTAAAATGGAAAATAGTTGGTCGAAACACTATCTATATGTGTCATAGTTAAATATGTGTTGAAAAATGACAAATAATACTTCAATACCCCATTTGAAGATAATTTAGAATCTTCTCAGGCTAGTGAGATGAAGGGTTCTAACTATCAAGAAAAATCTTGTAATTTTAATTCTCAAGGTATATCTATTATAACTGATAGTAAATGTATTAAATACATACATATATAAGGTTGTACCAAAAAAATCATTGATTTACATTATTTCCCATTAAAGGAAATGGTAAAACCATGAAAACCATTACCCATTACGCAAAATAAGGAAAACATTTCATCAAATCAACATCAATATGAATCTGGATAAACTGGAATCAACCTAGAAGATCCCAAATCAAAAATTTTTGTAAGTATTATTGAAGGTATGGACATAAACCATTTTTCTATTGTTATAAAAAGTCATTTCAATGTAAAAGGATAGTACCAAGTGGTATTTAGTGAGAAAATGGTGACTGGTACTTAAGGAATGAAGGTCAAGATTATGTCTATATGAAATCTATACACATAAAATATATTTAAATGTATTGAAGTGGTATGTGGAAGATGTGGATAAAAGGTTCACCATGCCGATGTACTCATGACTAGAAATTAAGGATATATTTTTTATAGTTATAAAGGGATAAATTATCAAAATATAAAGGAATATAATGAAAAATTATATAATGGTGAAGATATCAAAGGAAAATGTGGAACAAAAGAAAAATGTCATGAAATATTTATTGACAATATATCCAGAGCAGTTACAGATATATAAGGAGAAGAATATTATTGAAGCTAAAATAAAGTCAGTGTATTCCTAAGAATGAAGAAAAAGTATATGAGGTGTCATCCATAATAGGCGACTTAGATATCTAGAATAAGTGCTAAACATTTGAGCAATATGGTTATGGTTTAAAGGACTAAATGGCTATCTTACCATCCCAAGATGAATGAATAAGGTGGATAAAGTAGGCACAAGACAATAAATATTTTTTAACATATAATTTGAATGGAATTGTTTGAAATCATGAGGTAGTTTAAGAAAAACAAAATAATAGTTATGATAATAGAGTCACAATGATGTCTAGGATGAGACAAAACTGTCAACCTAATGCTTGATTATATAAAAAAAGGTTCCCTCATTATTCCTAATTTGTTTTTTTAACTTGAATGGAAGGAGTAGATTAAGTTTGTCACTATAAGAAAACATGAAAAAAATTTCCTTGATGGAGTCTACTAATAACCATGAAATAGAGTAATATAAGTGTATCCCTTAAGGGTAGAAATTTGGAGAGGACTAAGTCATTATACTAAATTATATTGAATATATAAATTATAAAAAAAACCCTGAGGATATACGTGTGAAAATAAAACTCCAAATAATTAATATTTATTATTTCAGATACATTTTTTAAAAAGGGAGTGTGGATTACTAAAATGGATGGGAAATGGGGGAGTTCCATGTCTTTCACTTGGAAATTATAATTTTATTAATGAAGTATGTGGGATTAATGTTTTCTTGATAAATCAACAAATCCTCTTATTGAGAGAAAAGAAATTATTGAGCATAGAAGCACATATGTGTTTGTTTATGGATAACATAAACAACCATGATTATTTAAATCTTGTTTTATACATAGAGATAGCCCACATATAATTAGAGTAGAATAATTAATGGGACACCTCTATGAAAACATGTGATATTATTCCTCTATTGAAAATAATTTAATCTAAGATAATAAAATCTAGGAGAAGTTATTTAGGTGAAGAGTGTGAGACTTTGTAATGAGAAAAATACCTTGAAAGTTTTGTTCCATTTTATATTCAATAAGGGGTAGAAGGAAATGATTAAACAATTTGGTTTTAAGTTGTGTGATGATATTAACCCAAAAATATATATTGGGATCTTCTTGAGTCCATGTATTGCATTTATTGTCAATGATTCAATATGTGTTGAGTTGTTGAGCACTATTGAAGCATATGATTTAAGATGTTGAATTGAGATAGCCATGACTTATTTTGATATTTATTGATGAGAATTATATTGATAAGACCATGAAAAAATCACCAAAAAGTGAATAATATTTGATATGGAATGGAATTATATTTTGAATAATTTTCTAAGTATTTTTATAATATAATGCTTAAAAAATAGTTTCATCCCCATCTAAGGCATGAGGACATCTCGAATGCACATGTGGGAGAAGAGTCTCACCAACCATGAGACAATAATCATAGACATACACTGGTTTTAAGGGGAATGGGGGTACCATAGAGGTGGAATAGTTATGAAAAATATGTGCACTAGGTGTGTATAGGAGTGTTTGAGCAACTCAGTGTGGGGGGGTATGATGGTTGATAAATAGGGTGGAAAATCAGAATCAAATACTTACAACTAGATACTAAGGGAAGTGTATTGTATTATTAGGTGTTTCAAGAATGAAAAAAAATTCAAAAGTGGTTTCTATAAAACACAGTGAAACTCATGAAGGAAATATGATTTGAGGGTTTCATTAAGCTCATAACACAATTGTTATATTCATTCAACCTACCTTTATAATTAAAAGTATTCGAGTCATGTAACCCCATAATAATTTTGATCCTTTATAAGATTACGAGATAGTTTGAGATGCCAAGACAAGAATAAAATTTCTATTTCAGGCTTGTACGTCAATGTTCATATACATTATGAGTTCAAATCAAGTGAGATAAAATTATAGTGTCTGAAACATTCATGAAATCACCCATGCATGAATTTGATGAATATACACAACAAATATTCTATTCATGACAATGTGGAGAATAAATAAAATAATTTTTGAGTTTAAAAAAATAGTGGTTTTGTGAGCTTATGTGGCCCATGATAAAGAACATGTTTGATTCACGATTACATGAATAGAAGGGATATTTTATTTTAACATACAGATAATGAATATGGAAGTGTTTCAATTATGTGAAATATACGTGCTTCAAGTGATACCTAATCATTTAGGTACTTAAATTATGATAGATGGGTATTGGTTATTTTTAAATTTAATGAAGTTGGGATGAAATAAAAGGATGATTTAATTGAGGATTTGGAATCTTGCGATTATGGGGTTTTTGTTATTTTGATAACTGAATGAAGATAATTTGAATAATTAAATCAATGAAAATAATTCCCACATATATAAAGAACTGAAATATATTAAAATTTATGTTGCATTTTTGTTGGGATTCATTTGATACAAATCATAGTATTGTGATATTTATTGATATATTTTTTGTAATTAATTAACTATGTGAACTAGTAAAGAATAATTGAGCCTATAGATATTTTAATGAAAATGTTTTGAGGATTAATTATAAGATATTAAACATCAATTAATATTCAGAATTAACGATGAAATAATTCAGATTCATTAGATAAAATTAATGCAATAGTAACAGATTTCGGTTAAATACAGTTACAAAGAAAAAAATATTATGAGACATGATTTGAATATTTTACAAATGAATTAAAATATTTATAAATTTTTTATTATGATTTTTCATTTTTTGGAATAACTTCACATATAGAAAAACTATATATTCTTATATGATATAAAGAATAAAGTGTTCAATCCTTAAGAATATGCTAAGGACTTGGAGAGTTTGAGAATTTTCATTAATGATTTGATAAAAGTGTCTAATGGTGGTAGATTTTTGAAATAAGGACACCGTTTTCACAATAATATTCTAGAGTTAATAAGATGACATAGATCTTGTCTTATATTTTGTGAGTTTCATGACTAGAATTTGTTTTCAAGTTTTCAATGATCTTAATGGAAAGTACTCAATTTAATGTGATGTAATTTAATTATGGAGGACTATTATCTGATGAAGAAGATATTTATATCATTGGATCAACAATGATTTAGGATCCTATGTCTGGGGAGTTTAACCTGTTACTAGAGTTTTGTGATTGGGGTGTCTAACCGATCATACAAGGACTGAAATTGTGGTGTCTAACCAATTGTGGAAGAATTGTAATTTGGGTGTCTAAATAGTCATGACCACTTGTTTATATAGTGGATAATTTATGTTTTTGTGACTAACTAAAATGGAAATGAGTAGTATTTTATACTAAATATTGTAAAAATTTCGTACCACTCTCTGCCTTATTATTAGTTATACAAAGGGAGTGATTGTAATATGATAGTGAGTGGATCGAGAACAATATCTAGTTCAAGATATTGGGCTAAAAGGAAATAAATAATTAAAAAATGGGATCACTAATTTAAACCTTCCCACTCAATGGACCATTTAGATCTTTGAACTTCAATATGAAGGTTCATTTACTTGAAAAATGGTAATGAATATTTTTAAAAAAAAATTATTCCAAACTAGAAATTGTGGAATTTATTATAAAGGGAATACAAAAAATCTTTTATTGGTTGAATTTTACTAGGAAACTATAGCTCACATGGTATATATACCCAAGGGTGTGTATGTATTACATATACCATCATCAGATTCATAGATTATATTATAATATGGATATAATGAACCAGATTAAAGGCTATTTGAGGTCTTGGGATATGGAGGGGGCCTTTGGTGAAAAGATTAATATCATGTCATAGATTGAGTTTTTGTTCTATCATGGATGGTTGTTATACAAACCACATTAAAATTTCATTTATTTATAGTCTCTATTCTATTGGTTCCAATTATGCATCATATTTAATGATTATTATTTTATAAAAGTTTTTATTATTGGTTTTTTTTTATGCTTTTTTCATTTACATTTGAAACTTGTTACTTGCATTACTTGCAAGTAAAACTTATGGATGGGTCATTCCTGATTTTTGGATAACATTTATAGTTTAATAAGATAAATTTTTTTGGGCTTAATTATTCCCACCTAGTTTGTTTGATTCCCCTGTCACTAGTTTACATCCTATGGTGATTGGGAAGCACCACAAACCTCATAATTGGCTAACTCGGGTGACATTTTAGGTTGACTTGGGTCAGTTTGTGAAAAGATGTTATCATATCCCTATTTTTTATTTGGGAATGTATAGAAAATAAGAGATAATACTATCATGAATCAATATGTAGATCATGTTTAGGTTCTTTATCACCACCTTTTGGGATGAAACTTGAGTTGCTATGGGTATTTGGTATCTGAATCATCAAATTGACTTTACCTTTTTATTTTTATGGTAAATATGAATTGAAATTGATTTTATTTAAACCTATACTAATGTTTTATAGGTTATTTTTAGGTTTTACTTGTTATGGCATGAAAATAGAGGAAGAAACAGAGTTTCACAGTTGGATTTCATGGTCTAGAAAACTGTTTGAATCTTACACACCTAGGGTCTATAATATTTACATAAACTATCACGCAGTTGGAATACGGTCTACTAAATAGTGTTTCCAAACTACTAAAAATTATTAATCTCTCCTAAATTTTATATTTTAACACTGTTGTAATCTATGTTTTGACTTATGTGTTTCTTATTTTTTCTAAAATATTAAAAGATTTTTTTTTGTTATTTTTTTGATGTACGATTAAAATATTTATTAGGGGTTGTGTTATGTCATTTTGATTCATGTTATAGAGGTTTTATATAACTTGGGATGGGGAATTTTATAAAATAATTATGAAAAGTGAAGTTGTAAATTGGTTTTAAAAGTGTTTTCAATGAGTAAATAACAAGTATTATCCCTATGAAAAATGTAATTTTTTGACATTAACACTGATTAATTTATAATAAATTTTTATTTATAAACTAGAATTTTTTTTCAAATAGAGTGTGTTCATATATGATGTGTCAACTCTATTTCAATGGGTTTCGTGTTTTAAATTTGTATTTATGGGTTTGTAATTATATTGTGTTGTTTAAATCTTGACAAGTTCATGATTGAGTTTTTTTGTTTATTATTTAGAGAGTGTACCCTAGAAAGGAGTCAGTGGAGTATGAGATTTTATGGTTGAGAGGTTCCTTCCACTATAATCCTTCATATAATATGAGTCTATCTACTTTAAACATTGTCTAGACACAAACTAGAAATAGTGTAAGAAAGTTTAATAAATTTAAACAATATATCCTTCTTTGGAGATAAAAATTAATAATATATTAGGGAATTTAAAACCATTAATGTATTTTACACCTATGAATCGATTTAAATGATTCATTGTTTGAAATGTATTATATTATTTAGTTGTTTTTATGTTATGATATTGATGTTTTCACCAATAGGGTAACCTGTTTTTAGTATTAATTTTTCTTTATTGAACATAATAATGGTGACTCAAGTTTATATAATCATTATAATCTCCCAAGATTTAATGGTTTAGAGTGATTTTTTATTAAAAACATGTCTTCTTTGAAATGGATTTTCCTTGGTAGTGTCACAATGTCAGTTCCACCAGGTTAATGTGAAACCATTCATGGTGCGAAGACCATTATTAGGCCTCACCCTTCTTGATATGAAACAACTCTCTATTTCCTTATGTGACATGTGTTGAGTGAAATCCATTGAAATTACTTCCAATCCCTCTTTTCTTTAGGTGAAAGATATTTCCCTGGTCATGGATTTTTTTGTTAAAACATTTCTATAATATACATGGTGTGTAAGATGAATAATTGTTTTGTTTATTGTCTAAGGAAACCTATTATTGCATATTTATTCCTTTTAATCATTAAATAAGTCATTGATAAGGGTTTCTTATGATATTTTGTAGTTTCTCCAACTAGATTAGCCACCCAAGCAGTGCTTATGGGCTAGGTGCCATAGGCCATAGGTACACCTCCCCAAATGCCAAAAGATACCAATTGGAAATGAGGGTCTAAAGTAGGAAAAATAGGGAGGTTATACCTTTATGGTATGATATATTAATGGAGTGAGTAAATATATATATATAACATGCAATGGAAGAAAATAAAGACTCATCAGACTCAAATTAGACTCCCCATTGGAAGTAGCACACTCAATACTAGATAAATAATGGAAGTAATATATAAAATCAACAACATAAATAAAATAAAGCCAAACATACTAGTTTTATAAATTTAAAGAAGAGTATACTTACACATCAGGTCGTACATATCATTAAATATAAGGGGTCTCTATTGGCTAACCACAGTACACCTATAAATATATAATCATGCATAAATTTAATGGTAGAACTAAAACAAAAACTCCAAGTAAGGAAAGTCTTCAATTTCCCATACCAACTTCCTATGCCAAACAATCACTATGATCAAGCTCCTAAGGTCGAAAATTTACTTGAATGAAACAACATAAATCCTACAAGCATCCTGAAGGTCCCTTGTAGGTTGTGAGAATGCGTCTTAATAGGATACCACCCAAGTGTGCATACCCAACATAAGTTCTTAATCAAGTGTAAACTATATTAAATAAGATATCATAATGTAGGTAAATTAAACAAGAACTTACCTGGTTCTCAATGGCCTCCAGGAAGCTCCTCCCTACCTTGACCAACGTCAGAATATATATAGAGGAGAGGACCCTTAGTCCATTTCCTAAGGCATACCTTTAAGTAGAATAACCTTGTTAAACTGTCAGTTTCCACCTCAAATAAAGTAACTTGTCACCTCTAGATTCTTGACACATCATGTGTCAAATAAATCACTAACATATCGGATTCATTCCCAATAAAATAGAACCCTAGTCCCACAGACCCTTGATCGAATGCACCCCTCATATCAAAGCCCGACTTCTGAAGGCATAATGATATCTTTCCTAAAATAATATAACCATCATCTCATCATAGAACGACGTAATAAGGAACGATGAACTCTTTCATCCCCAAATAGTCCATAAACAACAGCCTAAATATGGGGAGCCCCAAATATAGTGGTCATTCTATCCAATATCATAGGACATTCCCTCAACATAGTATCCTTTCCACCTCAGACAGATGTCCACGATGCCCAATCATGTGATTAACATTAGTCAAAATTCTAGGATAATCCTAACTAGACGACCACATCATCTCAATTATGATGGCTATACCACCTAAAATCCTTGGGCTAATCCCATCATGAGCCCATGGGTCTAAGAAAACTCATACATATATAATATGCAATTCACTTAAGTAAACTAGTTGAATTAAATTGATTTGAGAAACTCAATTCCAATAAAGGAATTCAATATAATAGAATTTAATATCTTATATTTAGACCAATGATGCATTTTAATTTAAAAAATTCAAATTAAATGATTAAAACACCTCTTCCAAACCACCCTAAGGAGGGATAACCTATACCCTAGACTCACTCGATCGAATAAGGTTTGGGCATTCCTAATGGAATCCCATAAGGTGACTTGATCAATTTAACATCAATTAATCAAATTTAAAATGGTCTCGGTCAAATACCCAATGGTGATATAAAATCCACACCCCAAAAAAAAATCATGAAAACATGAAGAAAGGTATATAACACATACCTTGGAATTATAGAGGTAGGCATATATGATATTATTCTCTAACTCAAATCCTTTTGGAATAAATCAATGATTCTTTCAAACGCCTTGAAAATAGGAAAAAATGGCTCAAATTGATCTAGCACTCCATGAGGTGAGAGAAAGGTGGAATAAGAGAATAAGTTTGGAGATCCTTACTAACATGGTTCAAATGTGCTTGATGTATCTAAATATGGAGCACCGACAAAGGAGGTGGATCAAGATTAAGGGTGGAGGAAAATGGATGAAAACCTCATATTTTGTGTTAAATTTGGGAGATGAAGAAGGGAAGAGGAGAAAAAAGAAAAGAGAATAAGTGAAATGGTATTTTTATACCTTTAATGAGGTCGCACTGTTAGATCGTATGGTTTTCCAGACCATGCACAAACTTTGTGGGCTATATTGCATAGGTACTTCCTAATTGGCACTACCCATACAACTTGGCACACGGTTTAATCTAACTGTAAACAAACCATATGGAAGCCTTAGAAAAAACTATATATATGGATGCATGACCATGCGCCCCACATGCACAGTTTCTCCCAAACCATGATCACTACAAATGGTGACCACACTTTTTGTTGGAATAGGTTTCACAGTTTTACCCAAAACCGTACAACTTTACCTGAAGCTACAAAATTGGGTCTTTGGGCCTTTTAAGCTCTTGAAACCCATCTGGACCCACAAGGCTTCATCTAAACCTAAAAATGAATCCCAAACCATGATATTGGAAAGAGGAAACAATCTGAATTGATTTCTGATGATAGAAAAAGAAATTAGAATTCCCAAAAATTCAAAAATTTAAAACAAGAGTTGTTTTCAACCCACTCTGAATACCCATGAAGTTACATTATCCAAAACTTAACATAGATCATACCCGAGCTATAAACAAAACTTGAAGATCGTACCGAACATACCCATCCTAGTAAAAAATCAATAATGACTACCCCATTCTCAAGGGTATTGTTCAACTACCTCAAGGGGGGATCCCCACCATAGGAGTGACCTACCCCGATACATCCTGAAAAAAAATCAACTAAAAAATATGGTTTATCAGAAATTATCAGACTCAAACGTCCTCCTATAAAGCATCATCACTCTTGTGTCTCATTAGGTGCTCCCATGTCATAACTGACACCCATTAAAATCCTGAATCGTATCGATTCCTACCTCATTCCCATGGATCACAGGGAACATACCAGTTACTACATCTCAATAGATCCTCAAATAAGTCATTTTGCCTTTCATGTCAATCAAGTACCACATTATGATGATTCCTAGATGCCTCTCACCTCATGTAACCTACATATCCTCGAGGCCCTGATGCCATCGTATCTCAATAATCCTACATCCAACAATGCTCAAATACAGAACTCGGTACCACACAAATCATATATATTGCATAACACACTTGAACCAGTTATAACCTACTGACCAACATCTACTTATTAAATATACATATTTTTGGCACCCTATTCACTCAAAATAGATATGCCTCAAAAGGTCATCCAAAAAAAACAAAAAGAACTCTTATCATTCCGAAGGCATACCTATAACCCTTATTGGATCATTATCCTTCTTAAAACCTGGTAGATCCATGGAATACGCCTAACCTATAGCACGATATCCTGAAGCATAGCCTCTTTATAGTGCTGCACCAGCCATAGGCCACTGACCTTGATACTGAGTCCCACTATCTCTACCACAACTTTTGTGTACAGTTGAATCTTGGATCTGCTCACCTGGTACTGATCCTAATCCAACCTATGACACATGATTCTACTTGTTTCTTGAATTCCAGTTGAGAGAGAAGTATTCTTTTAGAAGCTATCGAGATGACCCACCTTCCCACATTCTCGAAACTCCTTTGTAGGCCTCTCGCATTGATTTTAGACATGTCTTGACTACCAACACTGAAATAAAACTAACAAGGAACCACTTTGAGATGGTCTTCCTGAGTTCGTGGCCTTACTGCACTACATGAACTCATCCTGAGATCACTTCCTATCATTTTAGGAATATCAACTTAAGTCACCTAAAGTCACCACTCATGTCAACTAAGATCTATCCATCAAATTACTGTTATCTATGAGTTCTTAGTTCACTGGATCTGGGAATGAGGCCAAACCTAAAAATTTCTACCTCCACCCAGATGGAATGTCGTAAACCTTCCTCAAAGTGCCAAACCCTTGAGGTGTTTTTACTGGAAATTTTGGGATCTAAGGTAGACAATTAAATTAATGTCGATGTATATTCCATGACGGACATGTCACCCAAAAGAAGGCTAAAGAACTCCCGATCTCTCTCCTCCCTCAACATCTCTGGGAAAAAGTGTTCAAATAACCTGGCCATCAAGTCATTTCTGGAAAATATCTTGTGTCTATATGCATGTACCTACGTGTCACACCAGCGCATAGTAGGCCCTATGAGCATATAGGTTTCCAGTTTCACCTTCTACCCTAGAGGGGTCTCTAGATTCTCAAAAATTATCTACATAGAATTGATCTAGTTCTCAGCCTCCTATAGACCACCCTCACACTGAAAAGCAGCAGGCTCTAAAACTAGAACTCCCAAGTAAGATACTCCATAGAAGTATCTACACCTAAGAAACCCTCTCGATACCCTGGATCACATGTACCAGGATCACTATGAACAGCTCATCAAGCCGCGTCCCAAAAACTATGAAGTTTGGCGGATTCCCTGTCTATGTTGAAGCCTAAAATAGAGCATGTACCTATTGATAATTATCTGCCTAATACTTAGAGACCTCAACTTGATCATGATTTAGTGGAATCCTATCCTCGCTAGCCTGATACTCCATATAATCCATCCAAGTGGAATCCCATTGAATAAGACCAACATGTTCAGTCATTCCAGATAACATATATATAATTATCATAGATTGGGAAAGAAGTAACAAGTAGTGAATCCTCACAACGCTTACCCTTTCCTATCGCAACAATTCCACATAACATCCTAACCGCATGGGATCCTTACCTACCCTAAACAGATCCATGTATCACGTATACCCTGGGTCGTGCCCGTCTTGACAACCAATGTTGCCTTGATCCGATAACCACGTTGCCCAACCTGGTGATCATCATCACCCCACTTCATAAAACATTCACACTCCAATAAGAGGCAGGCCCATGTATAGAATCATAATATATATATATATATATATATATATATTACATGTCATAAGAAATTTCATACATCAAATATCACCTAGAATTTTCTTATCAGATGCACACATGCGTATATTACATAAACATCCTACTATGTGCCTATCAAATGAAATACAAGCATATAATTTCCCACTTTAGGTGCAGGTCCAAGTGTCCAATAATCCCTTCCTTATCATTCTAGGTTAAGGATCACAAGTCTTATATCATAAAAATTAATAATTCACATTCCAAGTGCACCACTCAAGTTGGAAATCATATAAACTATAAAATAAGAAAAAATAGAACATCAATTTCCACCCTTGGTGACTCAGTCCATCCCTCACATATGGGGTTGCAGGCACCCTAGAATGATTTTTAATCATAATTTTGACAACATCATAATCTCTAGTCTACCATAGCCAATTTAGTGAGGCTAGATAAAAAGAAAAATCAATCATGACCTCATCAGTAGCCAGTGTAACACTGCTACTAAATCCTAGTCTAGAACTATGCTATGCTACCATTTGTAGTGTCTCCAACCCGATTAGAAATCTGGACAGTGCTTACGGTCTAAGTTCCACTGGAATTAGGTGCACCCCCTAAATTCTGAAGGCTTCCAAGAAGCAGTGAGGTTGTAAAGAGGGAAAATTTGGGAGGATATACCCTAAAGGCATGATATGGTAATGGTCTGAGTATATATATATATAAAATGGAGCAAAAGAAAATAAATAATTAGGAGACTCAAACCTAGAAACCATTGGCATAATCACATTCAATATCAGATAAATAGAATAATTAATATATAACATCAGTAGAGGAAATAAATAAACATCCAATCATACCACTTGTATCAATTTAAAGTAGAGCATCAATACACGTCTTGTCGTACATGTGAGTAAATAGGATGGGTCACTATTGGCTGACCATAATACAAATATACATATATAAGAATTATAAAATTGAAAGGGAGAACTAAAAAAACTCTATGTGAGTCATGAACTTATGCTCAAATGGAAACATCCAATTCCAAAAAACCCCTATGATCCAGCTCTTGAGGTCAAACCTTTACTTGAACACAACAACATAAAGTTTATACACATCTGGAAGAGCCCATCTAGAGTGTGAGAACATGTCTCAGTTGGATGCCAACCATGTGTGAAAACCAAACATAAGTGATTGAGAAGGTGTTAACTATAGTAAATAATAAATCATAATCATAATCAATTAAATATGATATTCCCTAGTTCTCAGTAGCCGCCATGAAGCTCTTACCTTCCTCATCAAACGTCGGAATATCTATAGAGGATAAGACCCTTAACCCATAACCCAAGGGATAAATGAAGTAGAATACCATAGGTGAACCTTTAGTTTCCACCACAAATAAAGTAACTCAGGACCTTGAGCCTCCTAACACCTCATGTCTCAAACAAGTCAATGGCGTCCCTTGGACCCCTGCTCGACTGCACCTATCAGCTCTTAGCCGGATGTTCGAAGGTTCAAAAATATCTATCCTCAAATAAAAAAATATCTAATAATAATATCATGATTTCTTAAGTAACAAAAATATTTATCCTCCCAAAATAGTTCAGATCCAACAGCCTCAATACGGCGAGCCTCATCCCCCAACTTATAGCTGAATTCTATCATTTAAATGATGATCACCTTCTAAGTCACTTTCTACAGCAAGTGATCACACAACGAAATGAAATTTATTATCACCCATATATTTTTTTAATACATTGTTTATGGGTTTTAGTATCCCATTATTAAATCCCTTTCCACTCATTGTTAATTCTGAATTCATTTCATGAAAACTTTCTTAAAAGCATTCAATTTCACAATGTACGAGTTTGACAACATTTCACCACCTCTATCATAACATTCACAACATTGATCAAAATTTCAAAATTAATTTTTTAGTATTATATGTTCATTTATATTCAATTCTTATAACTGAACCAGAGGATGAATGTGAGCATAAGGGTCCCCAAAAGAGACCCACAAGTGAAGACATTTTGTGTGGTCCATATTGGACCACCCTTCTCTATTTGGTCTATAACTCTTTCCATGGATCTCTAATTGGGATTATTCCACCTCCATTGGATACATAAATATAATTTCCACCCATATACCATATTTAAAAAAATAAATTGTTTTTTAGTACATCATATTTATTAATAAGGATGAAAAAGTCTTTTATGAATAGTAACCTAGCCCCTTAGCTACATGACTACTTTATTTGGAATGTTTGATGTAATTTTACATAAATTCACTCATCTCCCATATTCTCATGTGTTTAAAAAACAAGGTTATGGTTGATTATAATTTGAGAAATCATCACATCCATTTTCTTCTTATTCTTAATATTTTACTTTTGAACCCCTTAGTGATCAATTTAGAGGTTATCCTTTGTTTTCATTCAGAGCTCCACGATAGTAATATTTGGAAGGTGATTCGTTTTCAAGGTTTATAGTTAATTGTTATTAATTTATAAATTTTTATTTTTTTTATTCTAGTATGATAAAATAAAAATAAAAGGAACAATAATCCTCATGCTTCCATGAATAAATCAGATCTTGTGATGATTTGAGTGTGGTTTCCTCTTTTCTCACCTCTTACCTTTCATGAGTGTTCTTATTAATTGATTTATTTAATGAAATTTAGAAGTTTTAACCAATTAATAGTAATGTTAATTAATTGTGGAACATTTTATTATTAACACAAATTTGGTCATCTCGTCATGTTGTTAATCTGATTCCTTGAATGGGTTCGGTACTTTCATCGATGCAATTTTTTTGAGCGGTCGCCGGTAATCAATATCATTGATCAATAAAATACTAGGTGGTAACATATTAATAACTCACATACCATATGATTTTTAGTGTGTATAAATCACGGAATCAATTATCCTTCCCATTTACCTTGAGAGGGATAATGAATTGAGTATCAAGGGACACTCACCTGAGTTGATAATGATTTGTCCAACCAGTTTCTCACACTTAGTAATATAGTTTCAAATTGTTCTTGAAAATCATAAAACACCTAAACACATTATACCATACTATATTTCATAAAAAAATAATCAGAACCATTTTTTAATTAAGTATATAAGGATCCATTTAGAGACATCATAGGGTTCCTTCTATACTATATAATTTCTAGTACAACATAACATCTAATTTGATATGCTCGATAATGCGATCAAATTTTGGTGCCATTTATGTTGATTCAAAGATCATTTTTTCAATTTATTTATTTAATTTTATTTTTATTTATTTCCCACTTCAAACTTTACCCCTTCCAGTTTGGTTGTTTTTGTTTTTGTTTGTTTGTGTGTGTTTCTCTCTCTCTCTCGCTTTTTCATCCTCTCTCTATCTATAATTCTATAATATATCATTATATTTTATTTTCACCATTAATTATTATTAATTTATTTTATTTTATCCATATCCCATCATGAAAATAAAAAAATAATATAAAAAAACATCCTAAAAATTGAAAAGACGATTCACTCACAAATTAACTCATCTAGATTAGGACAGAAAAGTAACATTGAAGAACCTATTGTGGATCCTCATGGATGAAAATAATCAAACCTTAAAAGAATTGAACACCCCATATGTGGAGTACCAACCCACGTAATCCAATATCTAGTGGAAGCAACCAAATTTGAGTTGAGATCGGACCTCATCCACCCCCTTCCTAAATTCCATTATCTTCCTGGTGAGGAACCTCCCAAAAATCTCATGGATTTTGACATTGTGTGCTCCACCATGAAACACCAAAATGTGTATGAGGATATCATTATGTTTAGTGACTTCCCTTTATAACTTGATGGTGTGTCCAAAGACTAGATATACTATATTTCTACCTTAATTTGGGGATAGAATGACTAGAAATGACTATTTCTAGCAAATTTCTTCCCTAACTCCCAAACTACATCAATTTGAAAAGGATTCTTTGAAATTATGAAATTACAAGGAGATAAAATTCATGAATATTGGAAGAGATTCAAAATACTTTTTTCAAGTTTACACCACCACCATATTAGTGAAAATTATTAATTCAATACTTTAATGAGGGACTTGTTTCTATGGATCATGGAATGATATACACTGTAGCTAGTGGTTCCATACTTTATAAAACTCCTTCCACTCATGACGTAATAGCTAACATGGCTCAAAATGAACAACAATTTGGTACATGAGAAATTGCACCAACACAAGGAATTCATGAGGCAATTAATTCATCCCTAGAATGAAAGGTAGATAATAAACTTGATGAAATACATACCCTTATAAGGAAATTAGCTCAAGAACAAGGTAATTCAAACTCTTCTCCTAGTACACTAAATCGTGATTTTTTTCCGGTTAACACTCATTTTTCTGACTAGTTCTCACAACTAAAGGATTCATCTGAGTCTTGTGCAAAAGTATTCCCTGGGAGTTAATTCCAAAAAGCACCTCCCTTTATAAAATAACCATTCTAGAGAAATCCAAAACCAGGGTGGAAAGAATATATAGAGTACCGACAAGGAGGAAACTCAAGATACCCCAAGCAGAATTGGTATTAACAAGTCCAAGGTATGAAACCTTCTTACCCTTAAACTTTGTGGAACAATCTTCCTCCTCCCAAATCTGAACCAATACCCATGGATATGGTGGAGAAAATGGAAATCCATAACCTCCAGTTCCAACAGAACACATAATCAACTATTCAAGACCTACGAACTAAAGTGAGACAAATGGAAAACATCATTGATTAGATAAAGATGAAAGGCTCTAGAAAACTATTGTCCCAACATATTTCTAATCCAAAATATAAAGGTAATGTTTTTGAAATTACACTTTGTAATGGTAAATATGTTTCTTCATCCATTGATTTCACACAACACATAAATCCCCCAACTAAAAACTCTATTACTCTACTAATAATAGATTCTGATAAAGAACAATAAAACAAAAAAGTTAAACAAGTTATTATTAAGGATTGCCCTAAACAACCTGTTTCTCTTCCTTTCCCACAAAGACTCTCAAAACCCAAGAAAACTTTTGATAATTCAAAAGATAATGAAATAATGGATTCAATTAAAAAGGATCAATTTAACATTCTATTATTAGATGTAGTTAAAAAAATTCTTCATTATTCCAAATTTATTAATGAACTTTTCACCCATAGACAAAGGATAATGGGGAATGAGAGAGTTAACCTGGGAATGAATGTGTTGAACTTTATAAAAATAGAAATATCAACCAAATTCAAGGACCCGAGCACTTTCACAATGCCTTTCACCATAGAGGAGACTTTATTTTCATATGAAATGCTAGATTTAGGTGATTCCATTAATGTAATGCCTCACCCTGCTTATACTTCTCTATAGGTTGGAGAGATTCAAATAATGGGCATTTTTGTGAATCATTCCAAATAGAGCAGAACACACCCATCGAGAGTGGTCGATGGCATCATCATTAGAGTGAGGAATATCATATTCCCATCAGACTTATACATTATTGAGATGGAGGATACCTAAACCCAAGGTCATTCTCCTCTCATACAAGGGATTTCATTCCATAAAATAGCCAAAACAATTATCAAAATTTGTAATGGTATGATTTCCATGGATTTCAGTGTAGAAAAGATAAGTTTTAACATCATTGATGTTATAAGAACACCCCGTTGAATAAAACGTCACTCTTCATGTATATTTGATTGAAGTTATCTTTAACAACACACACACACACAATTCTCTCCTCTAACCAAACTCTTACTCATTCTTCTCTACTTCTCCATTGGATAATTTTAGTTTGGATTCATGATTTGTGTGTTTTTGGGGCTCCAAAATGTGTATATTTATAATTTATATGATGAGTGTGTTAATTATGAGGTACTCATGACCATTGATGATTATACAAATCACATTTCCATATATTATCTTTCCATAGAGAATAAAAATGATAAGATAGATAGTTTCATGGACCTCACTCTCCTTTAATTCCCTTCATCACTCCAAAAAATAGTGGTGTTTTGAATTCAACCCAATTCCAGCTAATTTTAAGTATGCGTATATTGAGTGTATTGACTAATTTCCCATCATTATTTTCAAAAATTTATCTCCATACTAGAAATCAAAAATTTTAAACATTTTAAGAGAGTTTAAAATGGTGATATGATTGAAATTGGATGATATTCTAGGGATTATCCCATGTATTTGTATGCACTATATACTTTTATATGATGTATATAAACCTGTAATGCAAGATCAACACTGGTTAAATCCCACTCTCCTTGAAGTGGTAAAATTATAAGTTAGTAAAAAAATTCTTCTAGGATCATTTATCCTATATATGATAATAAATGGGTTACCCAAGTGAAAATTGTGCCAAAAAACTGGAATAACTTTTGTGTCAAATGAACAAGATGAATTGTTTCCAACGCGTGTGAAAAACAATGGGTCAGTCTATATTGACTACTGTAAACTGAATCAAGCTACACGAAAGGACCAATTTCCTCTACAATTCATAGACTAGATGTTAGAAATACTAGCTGGTAAGACCCATTATTGTTTCCTTTATGGATATTTGGGTTATTTTCAAACCCATATATCCCCTTAGGATCAATAAAAGACAAAATTTAACTCTCTTTTTGGCATATTTTCATACAGTAGGATGCCTTTTGGTCTATGTAATGCTCTTATTAATTTTTAGTGATGTATGTTGAGAATTTTTTTGAGTACCATGAGAATTGTATATAATTATTTATGTATTATTTCATATTACATGGATCTTACTTTGATGACTATTTGAAACACCTATGTTCCGTCTTCCAATGGTACATTGAAAAGAATATCATATTAAATTACAAGAAATTTCACTTCATGGTTGAGTGGGGGATAGTTCTTGGGTTTGTTATTTCAAATAAGGAAAATCAGGTGGATAAATTCAAAATTAAATCAATTCCATCACTCCCATATCCGAAATGTGTTCTTGAGGTGCGATCTTTGTTGGATAATGCAGGTTTTTACCATTGATTTAGTAAAGACTTTAGTAAGATCGCACTTCCCTTATCCCAGTCATTATAAAAAATATATGATTTTGTGTTTGATAAATAAATATAGGGTGATTTAAATTCACAAAAAAGGAGTCTCATGTCACCTCCCATCATCTAACCACCAATGTGGGATCTCCCCTTCGAACTTATATGTGACACCTCTAACTTCATAGTTGGGGCAGTTTTATCACAACGTTGTGAGTTGTTTTCATCATGTCATTGTGTATGCCCCATGTACCCTTGAACCAGCCCAATAAAACTACATGAAAATTGAAAAATAACTTCTTTATATTGTGTTTGAATTTGAAAAATCCCTCTCATACCTTATTGGGTAAAAAATACATTTGTTTTATGATCATGCTACCCTTCGATATATTCTAAAGAAACCTAAAACTAATCCCCACCTCATTCTGTGGATGCTCCTCATCTTAGAGTTTGATCTTAAGATTTGAGATACTAGAGGAGTGTAAAAATGTTTATATGATCCCATTATAAGGATTTACCCACCATTGGACCACCATGTTGACTCATCCCTCCCCCTGGAGAATTTCTCCCTCATGAGAACCATTATGATGTTGTGGACCTTACCCCTGGGTATGTAGACATTGTAAATTTTATAATAGAATCCAAGGTCCCCACTGGTTTGAGAACTTCACAATCTAATACAATTAAGAATGATTAATTATAGTACATTTGGTATGACCCCTATTTTTTGAGAATTTTTAGTGACCAAGTTGTTCGTAGGTGTGCCCCTGACTATGAGTCCACCTCAGTTTTGAGCTTCTTCAACACTTTATACTATGGGGGACACTTTTCCTCTCAACGTACAGATCTAATAGTCCTTAACTCGGGACATTATTGGAAAACATTGTATAGGGATTACCATTAGTTTTTTAAGTCATTAACTTGATTTCAATTATTAGGGAATATCTCTAGGAGGAAGGAAATTCCCCAACAACCCATGTTATTCTATGAAATCTTTGATTCATAGGGCATTGAATTCATGAGTCATTTTCAAAATTCATTTTTATTTTTTTACATATTATTAGTTTTTGATTATATATCTAAATGGGTGGAATAAAATCTTACCAAGACCAATGACTCTTGAGTGGTTGTTGATTTTGTGAGGTCTAGGACTTTTAGTCAATTTGGTTTTCCAAGATTCATCATTAGGGATCAAGGTTCACATTTTTGAAATTGCATCATGATAAAATTTCCCCATAAGTTCAGGGTTATTAATAAATTCTCCAATACATATCACCCCTAAATAAGTGGACAAGATGAGATATAAAATCAGGAATTTAAGTGAAAACTAGAAAAAATGGTACAACCCAATAAGTAAAATTGGGTTTTTCGCTTGGATGATGAAATTTGGGCATACCATACATCTTTTAAAACCTAGAACAGAATGTCACCAGACAAGATTGTGTTTGGAAAGGCTTGTCACCTTCATATGGAGATAGAGTACCATGCATATTGGCCTGTTAAACTGTGTAAAATGAATCTATCAGATGCATCTGATCATAGGAAGTTATAGATTCATGGGTTGGAAGAAATTTGAAATGATGGATATGGGAACTCTTGAATCTATAAAGAGAAGAAAAAGGCTATATCTTATGGGATAATTAATCATTAGAAGCTTCATATTGGTGAGATAGTCCTCGTGTACAATTCTAGGATAAATCTCCACCTAGGTAAGCTTCATTCTCATTAGTGAGGTCATTATACTTTTACTAATGTTTACCCTTTTGGTGCTATACATATTTTTCATGGGAAGAGTGAAAATTGGTTTACTCTCAATGGGAAGAGGCTCAAAAACTTTTATGAAGATTTTTCAAAGCATCTGAGTGATGAAATCCAGCTGATGGGTGTGGTATATGATACTACTTAGCAGGTTGTCCATTCTCCCTACTTTTACTTATTTTTCTATTCATTTAAACTTAATTCATTGAGGAAGATTTAATTTTTAGGTGTGGGAGATGGTGACATGTAATATTTAGGATTAAAAAAACAAAACAAAAAATATATAAAAAAAATAAAAAAAATGTGGTTTCATTTTTGATTTCTTTTTCATTGTTTTGTGTTTTTAGATGAACAATGATCTTAAAAAGAATATACAAAATAATTTTCCATGATTCAGTATATTGTGTGGAAAATTCCGTTGATTTGGAAAAAAAATTCAAATGAATCTTGATATGATATATTTTTATGGTATTTGAATTTTCAAAAAATTCTTAGATGTTTAATGTATTTTTGAAACCCATGCCTCATTAGAACTGACAAATATTTTAATCCCTTACCCGAGATACATTCTAATCCCTCTGTTGCATATTATTCCTTTTAATCACATTCTTGAGAGTCTTAGGTCATGTAGAGAAACTAGAACATTCATTTTTTATATTTGAAGCCATAAGATTCAAGTGTTCTACATTCATGATAGATTACATCATTCATTGAAAATAAATTTTTACCATTAACCTCTATTTTGGGACACCATGAAATTTTACCCTTATAAAGCCTTATAAACCATGAAATTCCTATTAGTTATCCACATTATAGGCTATTTTATCCCTACCTACCCATATCTTGGGTACATTATTGTTTTATATTCAGAATGTGTGAGAGAGAGGGTGTTCCCTGGGAGTTCTAGGGAAAGATTCATTGTAATGGTTGAGTGAAATGGTGCCTAAATTTATTTTTTGAAGTGGGTACACAAACCATATTGTATCATTTTTTTATACATGTTTCCCTCTTCATCTCCAAAAAATATATATATAAAAAAATAGTTTTGTACATTGAAAAAAATATAACAAATGAAAAAAATGGAGAAAAGAAGATTTTTCCTCAGTATTATTCACTTCGTGGTTATGAGATAAACATATGGAAAATGGGGATCTTGAGTTGGAAGTGATATAGTTTTGAGGGGTTGAGTGTTGAAATTCATTGTGAACACCTGGTGAGTTTTCACATGTTTTGTACTTAAGAGATTAAACACACCTCTTTTGCCTCATATTTTAAAACATTAAACCCTACCAACCCATGAACCTAAAAAATACATGTTGGAAGTCCTCTTGAGTAGAACACTAGTTTTTACTGGTAGATAACTTTGAATCTTGGAATGAATATGGTAATTTCACATGAACTCTAGGAAAGGTGTATAACTCAACTTTCATATATTCCTTGAGTGAGGAGGAAAAAATTATAGTTTAGGTAGGTTGCGACATGTTTCATGGGTGAAAAAATGATGTTTAAAAAAAATAGAATGTGAGAGAATAAAAATTAAATAAATATTGATTTCATAGACGATACACGATGAATTTAGTTTCAAAATAATGGTCGATATTTTCTCACCTTTGATTTAGGAATGGAACTTTATTAGAATATAAAACTTTTCCCAGGTCTACAAAGGTTTATGTGTGGGGGAGTGATTGCACATTGATATTACGTCTATTATCACCCTTATACTCATGTATTAAATTTTTTATGGGTTTTAGTATACCATTAATGAAGACATTTCCACTCATTATTTATTTTGAATTCATTTCTTGAAAATTTTCATAAAAATATTTAATTTCCCAATGGCCCAATTTTATAGTAGTTCACTATTTATATCATAACATTCACTGGATAGATCCAAATTTTAAAATTCCTTTTTTATTATTATATTTTCATTGGATTTAAATTAATTTATATGTACCAAAGTCTGAATGTAAGAATAAGGGTCCCAAAAGAGGCCCAAAAGTGAAGACATTTTGGGCGGTGTAAATTGGACCACCCTTCAGTATGTGGTCCATAACTCGGGATTTGGACCTCCAATTGGATTATTTCCACATAAAATGAATATATAATGAAAAATTTTACCTCACCATTGAATTTAAAGATATTTTCATGCGGTTTGGTTAGTTATATATCCGGATAAAGGAGGAAACATTATTCCATGAATAGTCACCTATCCCCTTAGATACTTTCCAACTTTTTGTGAAATATTTGATGTAATTTTATATAGAATAACTCCTCCCCATATTATCATGTGTTTCCTGACCAATGGAAAGGGTTATTATAATTTGAGAGCTCCATCCCTCCATTTTCTTCCTCTTCTTCATCATGTTATTGTAAACCTCTTAGTGATCAATTTGGGGGGTGTCCTTTGTTCTCATCCCAAGGGCCATGATTGTAATATTTGGAAGGTGATTCAATTTCAGGGTTTGTATTCCATTTTTATTCATTTATAACTTTATACATTTTTTTAATCTGGTATGATCAAATAAAAATAAAAGTAATAAGAATCCTCATGCTTCCAAGCATAAATCAGATCTTGTGATAATGTGAGTGTGGTTTCCTCTTTTCTCACCTCTTCTCATTCATGAGTGTGCTTATGGATTGAATATTTTTGATGAAATAGAGAGGATTAAACCCGTGAATTTTAATATTCTTGAAGTTTGAAAATTTTAATCATTGGAACACATCTTTTCATCTCATAACATTGTTGATGTGATTCCTTGATTGAGTTTCGTTCCTCCATCGATGCAATTTTTTGAATTTTGATTGGTCTTCGGTAATCAATATGGTTGATCGATCAAATACTTGAATGTAACCTAGTATGAACTCAAATTTCAAACTGGTTTTAGTGTGTATAAATCTAGTATCAATGATCATTCCCATTTCCCTTGAGATTGAAGATAAATTTACCATCTAGGGACACTCATCCGGGTTGATCACGATTTCTCCAACCCATTTCTATCACTGAGTAATAAAGTTTCAATTTCTGTTTTAAAATCACAAAACCAAAAAACACGTTATTCAATACTATATTTCATAAAAAAATAATGATTTTTTTAATTAATTATCAGAGGCTATGTCAAGAGACGACCTAGGGTTCCTTCTATACTGCAAAAATTCTTATAAAATATGACATCTAATTTGATCATATCGACAATGCGATCAACAATAACCCCTAAAAAATTTCCTAATACGAACTTATGGGGGGCCTCTACCTACATGAGTGGTAAAAAACACATCATCACTAAGTGAACCTATGTGCATATGAGTCCAATAAGTGCTTTGGCCATCACAGATGAGTGAAAATCACCAAATAGTACCTAAGCGACACCAACTTCGGCACCTCGTGCCTCTACAACCATGTCACTCAAATGTGATGGCCATTTTATCCAATATTATGGGAAATTACTTCAAATTGAAATCATTTCCTCCTCAAACCAATGTCCATGATTCCCTATCATGTGGTCAACATAACTCAAGTTTTTGGGCCAAGCCTAACTAGATGACCACATTGTCTCAATCGTGGGAACCATACCACCTCAAACCCTCAGTCGAAGCACATCACAACCCCATGGGTCTCATATAACTCATAAATATGTAATAATAAATTCACTTAAAATACAAATTAAATTTAATTGAATTAAGAAACTCAATTCCAGTGAATCAATTCATTATTATATAATTGAATACCTAAAATTTAGACAAATGAACCTTTTTAATTTAAAAAATTACAAATAAATGATTGTAAACTTACTATCCAAACCAAAACAAGGAAATAAGTCCTCTAACATAGTCTCTCTCATGATAATATGGCTTAGTCATTCCCATTGGCATCCCATAAGGTTACATGATCAATTTAACATCAAGTAATAAAATTAAAAATGGTCTCGCTCAAATACCCAATGGTGCACTAAAATCCACACACTCAAAATGAGTTTGAAAACACAAATAAAGTTATTAAAATCATTCCTTGGACTTGTATACATGGGAACTTCATGTATTATCATTGAACTCAAATCATTTTGGAAGAAATTTAAAATTAAATCAAATTCCCTGAAAATATGGAAAAACATCTCAAACAGGTTTAGAAATTTTTCAGGTGAGATAAAGGGGAAAGAGAATCATAGGTGAGGATAGCCTTAACGACATGGTTCCAACACACCTGATGGATCTAGAAATGGAGCACCAATGAAGGAGTTGAATCAAGATGAATGGAGGAAAAATGGAGGAAACCCTCCTATTGTGCATGACCCAAGAGAGAATGAGTTAAAAGAAGTAGAAAAAATAAAAAGGAATATGGGAAATAAGGTAATTTTACACCTTTAATGAGTCTTCATGGTTAAATCACACATTTTTTCAAACCATATTCAAATCATGCAGACTAAATTTCATAAGTAATACCTAAGTGGAGCTACGTGTGTGGATTACCGCATGATTTTCTCTAACCATGTGAAAATCATCTGGAAGCCTCTACAAAAAACAATAGACATGGTTGCATAGATATGCACCCCACTTGAATGGTTTCTCCCAAACCATGATTAGTCCAAAATGGGCTTGCATGGTCAGTTGGAAGAGGCTACCCAATTTTACCCCAAACTGTGCGACTTGACATTACAATTTTATATTTCTATTGGGATGTGTAAAACATTGAATCATCCAGTTACACTCTTTCATTAGGCTTATTTGATTTTTCTTTCTAATGTTAGATTTTCATTACTCTATATTGACCAAAAATGTTATAGGTACCAACATGGAGGGGAAATTTATCAAAATCAAGGTCACATTAAAGTGTATATACATATTTTATATTGTGTAACCTTGAGTTTTAAGTGTTTGGGGCTAAAACATTTCAATTTTGGTCACTTTTTCAAGGCTACATGGTTACCAAATGGTTTTAAAAATAATTCAATCTATGTGTAGGAGTCTGTATAGCATTGAGCCTAGTTTTTTTCACATGGTTTGCACATGGTTTGGAAAACCATATGGGTAAACCATGTGATGTGATTCCCCATACCCACACTCCAGGAGCAGGTTCTCAAAGACATATACTTTACATATTCACTTTGATTCTAATCATAAAATAATTGATAAAATCATCATTAATTAAAATATAAAAATGAATTTTCATCTATTAAATTCCAAAGGATCAATTCATGTTTAGATATTTATAGAATTAGGGATAAAATAACTAGAAAATTTCACATTATTTGTATAAAATAACTAGTTTTTCTTTATTATATATAAAACTACTTAATCCATAAAGAGTCTTCAACATATCCCAAATATTTATTCACATGTATTATCCTTATACACATGGATCATGTTCAGATTTTTTTCATTCCTTGGGAAATCGAATCATAAGAATGGGTGACCTCAAATTCTCTACAATGGAAACATATAACTGATGTAATCCTTGCATAAACATGGAATAAATATCTTTTCAAGAATATCTAAACAACATTAATCCATTATCAACCTGAAACTAGTAGAATGCAATATCCATTAAAATAAATTAAAAATGGATATCAATAACACTAATCACATACTAATGTAATGCCTATTATCAAACATCAAAAACCTATTACCAGGTCCTTTTCCCAAGACACGTTATTCTTATTAGAGACCACATTCACGACACCTTGTTGAATTAGACTTCTATAAACTAAATCCCAAACCATATTTGTCTCATGATACATATCAATTCATCAAGGGGATATTTAATGTCAAAACCCACTTATAACTTAATTATGTCCAATACATTCACTATAAGAGTCGACAAGACCTTTCATATTATTCTTTAAAGAAATATTGGCTGAATAAAAAATGGGTTATCCATGTAATAAATAATAAATAATATTAATACATAATCATACCAAATTAAGAGTCATTAATACTTAATAATTTCAACAAATTTACCCATTTTAATAAAAGTAATTACATGATGTAACCCATCATGAGAAAGAAGTTGGATGGTCAAACAATACATAGTTAACTTTCAAATAATAATTTTTATTGGAAAAACAATATATAAAATGTCAATACATTTCCCAATGTTAATATAATAAAATTATTTATATTTGAACATCATATATTATTAATTATGTAAAATTAGGTATTCATGCTATAGAGATAAATTGGTTTATGACAAAGTAAGTATTAGAATAACATGATCATAACCCAGCCATAGAAAGAAGTTGGATGTATTAAAAAGAACATATCCCTAGAAGTGAGAAATATTTTTCAAATGGTTTCTAGGAATGAAATATATATCCTCAAAAACAATGAAAAAATAATAAATATTATAGTAAATGGGTTAAATTTACCCAAATTGTATGACATAAGTTTTACATAATGATTATAAATCAACGAATGCAAGTTGAGCTACAAAAAATCCTTATTAATGGATAAATAAAAAAATAAATATCCACTTGAATAAGGGGACATTAATTGGAAAGTAAAACCCAAAAAATACATTGTATTAAATGAATATTTCAATGGGTAGTGAATACACCATACAATAAATACTTGGTGAAAAAATGTAACGTGTCTCAAAGAATAAAAATTGAGACCTAGAAAATCCTTAAGTCCTAGAAAAAAATGAATAAAAACCCATTGAAATATAAAGATTTAAATTAAACATGAAATATTATAACTAAAAGTTCATTCATGGAAATATTACTAATATAGGTATAATATACACCAATTAAATGAAATCAACTGCATAATAACTAACAAGTCTCAAAGATTGGAATTTGAGATAAAAACCTTTACTACTTGCCCAGACTTCCATGAATGTATTTTAACCTCATGTATCACAAAAATAGATTTATTAATCACATAGTTTGGAACCTTAATCATCTCCATTTTTATTTATACTCTTTATAAATATTCATTATCTATAGGAATTCAACTGATTTTAAAAATCATGGGTTTATATTTTAATTTTTTGTAGTAGTTTGATAATAATGGTGTTTATGTTCATATTAATTTAAATTTTCATAAATAAAAGATCATTAAACATACTATTAAGAATGATTTATATTTATTTGTGATGTCTAAACCTCCCTTCAAGAGTGTATTAGTCTTTAACCTTGAAGATGAAATTGATAGTAGCCATGTTTTGGTGACTCTTAATGATTAAAGTGTATTTTATTAATTAATAAAATTAAATATTGATATAACATCCCCATAAACAAAAAAATTTATATTCAAATATAAATCTAATTAAAATAATAATTGAATTCACATAGTCATTCATGATATAAATTCATAGTATTGTTAAATTTGGTGGTTAATCTGACCCAAACATGAAAAAACCTTGATTTAATTAATGTTAATAAGTGGTAGTGTTATAATATAATTATACCTAAAGTATACTGATATTATTCAGTGTTAATTATTTTTGGGAGGTTTCTCTCTCGAGTTATAGGGTTTCCTTTGCACCCACATCAGTAAATACTTTCCCATACTTGTTTTTTAGGGTTTCCTATCAATACAATCCCTCTTCCTCGCTTCCTCTGCGTGCTAACCATTTTTTCCATTTTCAAAAAGCCAGTTTTTGGGTATCCAGTTCCCAAGAAAACACATCCAAATTTCAAATTCAAACTTCAAATCCAAACATCATCATATCCTCACTTCCTATGGAATCCTTGTTTACTCTCTCTATTTACCTTGCACCAGCCATCATGATGTGTGGATTTCCATTTTATTGTTCTCCTTCAAATGGATAGTTTTTGATTTAGGGTTACTTCATCAATTCGCTTTAAGACTAATTTTCTATTATTTCTCGGTTTTTTAGGATGTTCGCTATCAATTTTTATTCCCTGACTATTGCTTCCATGATCTTATCGACTGAGCATTATTACCAAACCCCACTTTGGTTTGACCTGAAGTTTCTCTGGTTGTTTGGTATTAAGTTGGTAATGACACTCGATGGATATATTTTTGGAACATTAGACCATATCTTCTCTTTCTACATTTCTTGTTGTATTAGAACCCATATTGGTATGGTATGAATGTGTTTGTGGTAGTTTTTGGGATTATGTTAGTAGATGCGTTCAGCGGGATGGGAACATTTCAGTAGTGTGGATATGGTATCATGGTCTCAGTAGTAACTTCTCACATGGGTAATCTTCTTCTTTTGGGGGGTTTTTCTTCGATTGTTTTGATTTGGGCCTTCTCTATTTATGGGTGGTCCTCCAATAATGTTATTGCAATTTGTTCTCAAAAGTTTTTTTGGTCTTGTGAATTTTTGGATTTTATAAAGTTAGAGCTTCTGATGTATTTATCTGGTTCTTATTTTTTTCATGAGGGTATGGTTTTGTGGTTTCTAGTTCTCATTATCTTGAAAATAGTGGTTTTCGGTCTTAGTGATGGAGTTTTAGCTCGACTTTAATGAGATTTTGGGTTTTCTAGTTCTATGTGTCATGGATGAAGTTGTTTTCACTGACTAAAAATATGGTGTAAAATCAATGGTCTTCTTCATTTTTTGACGTGTTTTATGTATTATGGAACTTTTGACTTCGTTTGGTCTTTTGATGAAGTATTTGTGGGCAAGTCTATACTAGTTCCAGTGATGAGGAAGGACTAGTTCAAGCGGGTGGTTCTTTCTGGTCTTATGGGTGATGATGGTATGTATGGCTACAAAAGGGTTCACATCTCGAGGAATAATTCTTATCTTGGTTTTTATCTCGATAATATTTTGTTTCATATCATTTGAAATTTTTAATTTGGTGGTATACTGTGGTAGTTGAGCTGGCAAGTGATATCTATTGAAATTTTTATTTTTTGGGGGTTTGAATTTGGGATTTTGAAATTCTGTGGTTCCCACTTAACCATAAAGTGGATTATAGAAAATAGGAAAATAATTATTTCTATAGTGTTTATTATTGTGATAAATCATAATTGTTAGTAAGTATAAAGAAACATAATTCATGTTAAAACATTACAAATGATTGGCCACTTAGTATGCTTGTCTTAAAAGATTAAATTAGCACTAGTTTTTTGTTAATCATATAAAAAATAGTTACTTACACTTATTGTACCAGAACCTTAATGATATCATAAACATCATATTTATATTTAATACCATCCTTATATAATTCCTTGTAATGTGTTTAGGGAAAATGAAACATGGTTTTTCATGGAGGTTATAGACCACATGACTCATGAATGATAGTTTTTCTTTACTTAATGGATGTGGTATGTACAATACACATTTTACAAGTAATATTTTTGTCAAAAAAATCTAAATATGATATGAATAAATACCCTAGTGAGGAATAATAGTTCTTAATAATTTTTTCAATGTCTATCATATATTTTTGGAATATTATGAAGTTATTCTAAAAAGAAGACCAAGTAAATATCTATTTTCATAAATAATTTATTAAAGACCATGAAAAGATATTTTTTTCATGAGTGAATAATTAATTGAGTATTTTTAATGAATGATTAATTTCATGAAAAAATATTGATAAAAAATTGTTCTAGTAGGAAACATATTTTATCAAAAAAATACATATGATTTAATCTCCATATAGTAATGTTATTTTAAGAATAATATATATATATATATATAAATAAATATAAACTGAAAATATTTCAGGGTCCTTGAAAATATATATTTATATTTTTTCATGATGAATTATTTATAAAAATGAATTTCATGGTGAGAATGAATTTTGGTGTTTATAATTTTTCTCACTAAGTATATGATATTGAGATTAATAAAAAATAGGTCTAAACATAGCCATAGAAGGAGGCTGAATCTTCTAAATATGAAAGAAGGTATTTATACCTTGTGGTATCTAGCCCACACATAATAATTAAAGGCTATAGAGGAGATATCTTGTAAAGAAAGTTTGGAAGTGGGTGCATAGTGCTTGTATGGTTGCACATAGAATGTACAGAGCACACATGAGGGAACCCAGTGGACCAAAAAATGGTGTAGAGTGGCCTATGTTAGAGGTGAGTGTGTGTGCTTCAGGTACCGACCTCAATTATGTATTGAGGGCCAACAAATTTGGAAATTCTTAAAATGTGAAGGATGAAAAAATCACAAACTGTTGTGGGATGAGTGAACATGGGTTAATTATCCCAAATAAAAAATCATATGTATAAAATATGAACCATTCGATCATGGCTGATCCTATGATGCTCTAGCCTCTATATAGTCATTTTCTTCCTCTCTCCATTAATAATGGCTTGACTATTATACTTGATGTCCAGAACCCATTGGTGATCAGGCCATGCACTAAGAATTATCATCGGGATCAAAATTATCATAAGTGATATAATTTTACAAATCTATACACATTCATTATAAACATTTCGCACACATTACATTATAAAAAATTGATGAGTTTCTATCAGGATAAAAATAATGTGTATAGTGAAGTATTCTTTCTTTCAGAATAATGATGGAGTTCAAGTTGAAGTGTGTATTTTTAATCACTTTCACGTGAGTATTCTTTAGTGAGAGAAGCAGTCAATTGCATGAAGACACCATATAATTTTAAATCCTTTTATGGAAACTCACATGAGAATAATGTTAGGGTTTTCCAGCATTGAAATATTATGATGTAAAAGACATATTTTTGAGACTATGTATAGGTCATTGACATGAAATTTTAATCAGAGAAAATTAGTGTCATATTGTCTGTATATATTGAGGACAAGTTTATAGTTATATTTGTTGTCACTCGTGACTTCTAATAGCTTTTTTTCCTTCAAATAAAATAGTGTATTATCAATCATCAAATTGCACAAATGGTGGAAGTGGCAATGATCCTTCTAGGTTTCACAGAGATGAAGAAGGCCCCCTGTGTTCCTTACATGGATATGCAGAAAAGAGGAAATTCTATGAATATTTTAATGAATTCATGAAGTATTTTTTTGTCTTGCACTTGATTTTATAACATAAATATCATTTGTATGAAGAAATATTCCCAGAATTCATAACTTGTTTGTGTGAATCCTTGTTGATACTGTCACGACCCATCCTCGGGGCCCGTGATGTGACTACCCCAAGACCGCCTTCCATAGGCCAGGGGATGGAGACTAGCACCAAAGGCATAAATCCCGATAAAAAGGGAAGGCATTGCCATTATGATAGTAAAAAACACAACAGAGTATGCAAGTTGAAGTAAGCACAAAGTAATTGTTTCCGACACTTTCGCCGGGGCGCGTGCATCCGTCCGTCCGAAGAGGAGGACATGCTGCATTGTTGCCCCGTAGTCCCACTTTCCAAAGGCGGGCAGCATTCGCTCCTTATTCAGGGTTGTCTGCTCCTTGATCGAAACGGGGTGATGGGATGTCGGTTATTCCTTCTGCAGATTCCTCCTCAGAACTCGTCACCTAGTCCGGGTCTCCCTCATAGATTTAATACGTTGTTCATGAAACTATTCCTAGTGACATGTTTCCATGGATGCCGGTTAATTACACTGCTTCTGTCGGGAAATTCCAAAGGGTCCGGTCAGGGCAGTAACCTTCAGTCGGGGGAGTAGTCACATCGAGGCATCAGTAGTGTGTCTGGATGCTGGGGAACTGGCATGTCTGTCTATTATCCCTGGTCATAGGGCTTCTCGAGGGCGTGGAAGCCCAAGGAATCCCACATCGAGCGCGGGGGATTATATGCCATAGACATATATCTGAGGTTTTCCTCAGCTTCCTGTGTTTAACACAGGGTATGCCACGAGTTTAACGTCCAGTGGAGACAGATCAGCCCGATCATAGCATTAGCTAGAATGGATCGTATTGAGGGATTTACCTTGAAGGAGTGCTGATACCGGGACCAGCCCATGGGCGGCTGTGAAGAGGAGCGGACCGACATGGTCTCACCAGGATATGACGGTCTGGGTGAGAATCAGGGTGGATGATGGATGGATGAATGAAGTGGAGGGGGGAATGGCAAGGGACCATCGCAATGGCGGCGGTGAAGTTGGGCTTGAGCCTCGAAGAGACCTCCTACATATCCCCGTGGCAGGGAATCAAAGTCCATGTAGTTTGGGATGGTGTCGGTGAACCGGCATAAAGGTGGAACTTGGTCCGATGGATGTCGTCAGCGAACCAACGTGAAGGTGGGCCTTGGTCCGATGCGTCAGTGAACCAACGCGAAGGTGGACCTTGGTCCAGATGGTGTGGGGCTTACACACTAGGATGCCCGGGTGTGGATGAACCGACGTGAAGAAGGTCGGAGTGACCAATGGGTGGTGGGCATGAACCTCTGAGAGGCTTCTTACGTACCATGGCGTGACATGGATCAAAGACCACATAGTTCAGGTTGGATGTCGGAAGGCCAACGTGAATGAGGAGGACCAGGGGGGTCCTAGTGGTGGTGGGCTTGGACCTCGTGGAGTATTCCTACATACCATGCCATGACATGGATCAAAGACCACGTAGTTCAGGTTAGTCACAACGAATTGCCGCTAGACCAGAATGCAATTTAGCATCGTGCGGGAAAAAAGATGAACCCTGATGTGAATAAACGACGAGAGGTGGGCTTGAACCTCATAAAGGCTTCCTACGTACCATGCCTTGACATGGATCAAAGACCTCATAGTTCAAAGGGGCTTCGTCGGTGAATTGACGTGAAGGTGGACCTTGGTCCGATGGGTGGTGGGCTTGAACCTCAGGAAGGATTCCTACATACCATGCCTTGACATGGATCAAAGACCTGATAGTTCAAATGATGGAAGTCGTCAGCGAACCGATGCGAAGGTGGACCTTGGTCCAATGAGGGATGGGATTGAACCTCGGGGAGGCTTCCTACGTACCATGCCTTGACATGGATCAAAGACCTCGTAGTTCAAATGGTTTCATCGGTGAACCGATGTGAAAGTAGACCCAGGGGTCCACTAGTGGTGGGCTTGAACCTCGTGAAGGCTTCCTACGTACCATGCCTTGACATGGATCAAAGTCCTCGTAGTTCGGATGGTGGGTGTCGGTGAACCGACGTGAGGAAGGAGGGACCTTGGTCCAAACACTACTAGAAAAACAGGTATTTGCGACGTGTCATTTGCGACGGGATCCCGTCGCAAATGGCCTTTTGCGACGGGGGCCCGTCGCAAATCGCCCGTTGCGGAAAACGCCGTCGCAACAATAATTATTTGCGACGGGCCCGTCGCTAAAGATATTATTTCTGACGGGATCCTTCCCATTGCAAATATTACTCCGTATATTTGTAAAAACTTTTAAAATAGTAATTGCAACGGGCCCCGTCGCAATTACTATTTAAAAAAAAAATAAATAACTATTATTAAATTATTTTAATGAATATCATAATAATACTATTTGCGACGGGCATAGTATCCCGTCACAAATACTATAAAAAAATAAAAAAAATAAATTATTAATAAATTATTTTAATTAATATAATAATAATCCAATTATAATTCAAAAATAAAAAATTATAAAATATTACTAAATGATTTTAATTAATATAATAATAGAATTATAATTCACAAATAAAAATAATAAATTATTAAAAAAATATTTTAATTAATATAATAATAATAGAATTATAATTCAAAAATATAAAATAATAGAATATTAATAAATGATTTAATTAATATAATAATATTAGAATTATAATTCATAAATAAAAAAAATATTAATAAGTTATTTTAATTAATATAAAAATAGTAGAATTATTTTACATTCAAATATTAAAATAATTCAAATATTACAAAAAAATATAATTAAATTATAATATTATAAAATTTTAATATATATATAAAATTTAATATTATAAAATATAAATAATATTATTATTCTTATTAATATTGTTATTTCAAAATATAATATTATTAATATTTTATAATGAGACAGAAACAGCGAATAAAAAAAATTCATATTTTGATTTAACAAACTTTATAACATAAAAACAAACTCTAATCTGAAGGAGGGGGAGGGGGGATCTGCAGATGCTGGTGGAGGAAACTCCATCCCTAAAGCATGAGTGAGTCGGTGCATGTACTCCATCTGCTCCTGGTGCTGCTGCTGCCACCGACTCATCTGCTCCTCGTACAGCTGCTGCTGGCGTCGACGCTCCTCCTCATGCTACTGCTGCTGCTGACGCATCTGCTCCTGCTCCTGTCGGAGACTCTCTATCAGTGTAGTCTGAGATCACAACTGATCCTCATACTGTGTAGCAGAAGAAGATGCACGAGCTCCTCTCGAGCTGGACGCCGACATCGCAGCACTGCCATAATAATCTCCGGGAGTCAGTCGAGAGCTAATACCAACTACCCAGCCCTTCTCAAAAGCATACTGGGTGGCCTGCATCCATGTCACCTCATCAAACTGATAGCCAGTGGTCTGATCTGATGACTCGGCCTGACTCTCAGGCCGGGTCTGTGACGTTGCGGCCTCATATGACTCTTGTAGTTGCAATTTAAAATTAAAATTGTGAATATATTATATGTAGTTAATTTTTAAACTTGAAAACAAATAATACTGACCACGATGTGATTCTGACGATCACCTCTGAGCTCCCCAGTAGCAGGATCACTATACATCCTCTGATATACGTCGTACTCCGTAATATCGGGGTGCTCAACAGCCTATAAGAATAAAAAATAAACTGTTAATATTTATAGTTATATAAAATATTTATAAATAATGTACGTACCAGATGTTGTCTATGAGTACTGAAAGAACGACTCCCAGCTCGATGAGTCACCTCCTGTCTCCCCCGATTCTGCCTCCCCACCGATGATCTCCTCTGAAAGGCACCACTCAACTAGTGCACACATAATCCATCCCATACATGGGATGAAATGTACTCTGGTCGGTGTGCTCTACATGACTCGTCAAAATCTGACACTCCTGCTTTCTTCGTGGCAACTTTTCTTAAATTGTGCAAAAACTGATGAAAGCGATCACGCATGGCCACCTCCCATGCCTTGTGGATGGCGCCACGCATGGTATCCTCGATCGGATACCATAAACCCTACAAATAAATCAAAATATCAAGTTATAAATGAAATAATTTTCAAAATAAAAATTATTTATTTATGTACGTACCAACCAATGGCCGAACATGGCTTGCTGCACATCAATGGGAATCTTCTCCCATGTGGTCCACGGATGAGAGAAATAGTTGCGCAAAATAGCACTGCCCTGTCCGACTGCTATATGCAGAAAACTGTAAAAATAATAAACATTTATTATGTGAATAGATTAATGAAATCTTAGTCAAATCCACAGATTATCACACAGGTTATCACACCTCTGTGTGCGTAGATCAAACCCAAGACGTGGACGTCGCTCGGGGACGGGGTCAAGAATCATCAATCGTGCAAGACCGTGCCCCCTCCGCGTACTCCCTGGAGCGCCTGCAGGCTGAGGGTCATCTGCCAGCAACTCATCCACATCGAAAGGTAGGTCAGCATCCGCCAACTCACGAAATGTGGCGTCGTCCATCTGAAATAGAAAATGTTAATGTTGTTAGCAAATAATTGATAATTACTATTATATATACATATATATATTATTATTGTATATAACTACCATGGAATTCTATCAATGTTCATCTTCATCATCATCTTCATATATGTCAATGTCATCTTCATATTCCTCCTCAACATCATCGATATCCATTCGAGTTCCAGTTGCTTCATCTCTTACCATTTCAAATTCATATGTGACATCATTAACATCATCGTCATCACCGACTCTTAAATGTGGGGTGTCGTCATCGATACTCATGTCTCTTTGTAAAAAAGATTGATTTTGAGTACTCTCTTGAAAAACTTCAATTCTTTGCACATCCGTGAAAGCACATTCACTTTGACTAAACTGATAGTCTCGAATTTTGATTTTTATTACACTTCACCAATCAGTCAAGTCTCTTGATGTAGCACAGTACTTTGCGTAATAAACTTGATGTGCATGTTGAGCCAATAAGAATGGTTCATTTACTGCGAGAACACTTTTACATTTAATATCGATGATTCCATGAGTCGGATGAACATGCACGCCTCTCTCTGTATCCAACCACCAACATTTGAACATGGTTATGTAATGTTGTCCAAGATAACAGAGTTCAATGATTTCATCAAGTATGCCATAAAAGTTAACTTCATTTTCTCAATGATGAGATCCTCTCAGGATAACTCCACAGTTCATTGTTTTTTTCGATTCCCCATATGCATGTGTGTGAAATCGAAATCCATTCACCACATATGCATTATAAGTTTTAACAAGTTTGGAAGGCGGGTTACTCAATATACATAGCCGTTTGTCAATTTTATCAGCATGTCGAGACACCTGAAAATTTGTGAAATAATTATCAATATAGTAAACTATACATTGAATGAGTTGCTAAAAGATAAAGAATTTATGTTACCAGTTTTTGAAACCACTGAGAGAAATTTTTCAGTCGGCGTTCTTCGAGAGCAGCTGCTGTAATTTGTGGAATTTGTTTCTTGATATGATTATCATATAACCTATAAAAACCAAAGTTATTTATTGTAACATAAATGATAGAATAAGTGATATAAACACTTACAGTACAACTAATTTCATCTCTTCACAGTTGAGCAGAACATACATATGAGCTTTGTGATGTTCATCATCCAAAAGCCAGCGTTCATAAACTCCACCAAAACCAAGCTCTGGCTGGTTGAAAACAGATAATTGATTTTCGATTTCATCAATATTCCTCTCGTTCCATCCCATTCGTTTGTGTTTTGAAGGATACTCATATTCAAAATAATGGGAGCAGAAAAAAGATATTTCCTCTTGTAAATAAGCTTCTGCAATAGATCCTTCAACAGATGCTTTGTTACGTACTTTTCTTTTCAATTTTTGCATGCATCTTTCAAATGGGTACATCCATCGAAACTGTACTGGACCTCCACATTTGGCTTCATATGTAAAATGTAACATCAAATGTTCCATTGAGTCGAAGAAAGACGGCGGAAATATTTTTTCCAGTTTACATATAATTACAACAACATCTTCTTCAAGTTTGCATAGAGCATCATAATCTGCTGTAGCCGCACAAATTTCTCGAAAAAAATGAGACATGTCTGTTATGGAATCCCAAATCACAGAATTCAACAGACCTCTTAATCCAATGGGTATAAGTCTTTCCATTATAACATGACAATCATGACTTTTTAATCCATTAATATGACCATTCTTTACACATCTACCCAAATTGGAAGTACAACCATCTGGAAGTCTCAAATCTGCAATCCACTGACAAAATAATAAACGATTTTCTTTAGACAGTGTATAAGATGCTTTTGGTTTCAGTAACCTTTCTATTCTGACATTCTCAAACAGTTCCAGTTCTGGACGCCTGCAAATTTGGGCAAGATCTAAATGTGCATTTACATTTTCTTTGCTCTTTCCTGGCGTATCCAAAACTGTATGAAAAAAATTATCAAAACAGTTCTTCTCAATATGCATGACATCTAACATGTGTCGGAACAACAAATCAGACCAATATGGAAAATCCCAAAATATGCTACGTTTAATCCAATTGTGTTCTTTTCCAAAACCAGAAACTTTCTGTTGGTTTATTGTGGGACCAAAAGTGATGAGAGGTAATGAAAATACAACTGATTTTAACTCCGAACCTGATAGCATTTTTGGAGGTCCATCCCTTTCAACTGTTCCTTTTCTGAAATGAGATCTGTTTCTGCGAAAAGGATGATCACCTGGAAGAAATCTGTGATGACAGTCAAAATAACAAGTTTTCTTTCCATGAATGAGAATAAAAGTTTTGTTCTCTCCCATACAGTAAGGACAAGATTTCTGACCATGTGTACTCCAGCCAGATAACATCCCATAAGCCGGGAAGTCACTAATTGTCCACATCAATGCTGCTCTCAGTATAAAATTCTGTTTCGTTGCAACATCATATGTACTGACACCAGTACTCCACAATAAACTTAATTCATCAATAAATGGTTTCAAATAAACATCAATATTTTTCTTCAGATGTCCTGGAATTAGTAAAGTCAAAAAGATATATGGCTCCTTCATCAATATCCATGGAGGTAAATTGTACGGAGTTAAAAAAATAAGCCAACATGAATATTGACTACCATAAGATCCGAACGGATAGAAACCATCAGTGGAAAGGCCCAGTCCAACATTTCTAGCTTCTAAAGCAAAGGATGGATGCACTCTATCAAAATGTTTCCATGAATCACCATCGGCTGGATGATTCAAGCTTTTATCGGTTGAAATATTCTCTTTATGCCATGACATCATTGTCGCTGTATTCTTAGACATGAATAAACGCTGAAGTCTGGATGTAAGCGGAAAATATATCAACTATTTTACAGGAATAAAACCATACTTCCCATGTTGTCCTTATTTATATCTCAGTTTCCCACATGTGGGACAACTATCCAACGACTCATTTTCCCCAGAATATAAAATGCAGTCATTTGAACATGCATGAATCTTCTAACAAGTAAGTCCCAAATTTCGAACCAGCCTCTTACTCTCATAGTAATTTGCAGGCAAAACATTTCCTTCGAGTAACAGTGTTTTAAGAAAAGAAAATATCTGGTCAAAACAGGTTTTTGACATTCCGTTATCAGATTTGATAGCCATAAATTTTTTAACTACTTCTAATTTGCTCATCTTGCAGCCAGGATATAATGCATCCTCAGCAGACCTCAATAACTCATAAAATTCAGACGGTGCCAACTCAGGATTTGAAGCTATATTAGCTGGAGTTTCTGTATGTTGAACAAATGAACCTGCAACATCATGTACTAAATCTTGAAACTGGGATGGATCCGGAATCAAGTTGGTATCACCTGCTCTGGAACTGCGTTCACCGTGTTGATACCAAAAAACATAATCTGGTTGAAAACCAAAATGCAAGAGATGTCCCCCCACGTTTTCAAACGTGTCAAATGTTCTCAATGCACATTTTCTACAAGGGAATTTTATTTTTCCTTCTGAAACAAATTCTGGATTTGATGCCGCAAATGATAAAAAAGTCTCTACACCCTCTACATATACTGGATTTAAACCAGAACTGTTTGGATTTCTACGTTGATTTATCCATATGCGGTCACCTAATAATGATTGTTGATGACCTCATTGTTCCATATTTTTCTATAAAATATAAAATCATTACTGGTTTTGAATAATTTGTTAGAAAAAACACTCAAGCAAGGATAATTATAGAGTTTACATCATACATGACTGACGCAAACTTTTTATTGAGATAGACCTAAAAATTGACCCTTTAAGAATTGAATATGTTGAGAATAAAGCAAAACCTGTTACAAATATTGATAATTTTAATATTATATAAATTTTTTATTATTTTCATAATACTAATATTATTTTTCATAAATATTAATTATATAATAATAACATTATTACATTATTAGTATATTTTATTATTAATATTAAAATAATATAATTTTCTATATTATATACAATTCTCCTTTTATCTGTGTGTTTAACATTCTGTCTCCACATGTAATATTTGCATTCACTTTCACCTCTCCATTAGTGAGTAGGTTGATAATTTTGAAAAAGAATGCAAATATTACATATGGAGACAGAAAACACACAGATGAAAGGAGAATTTTATATAATATAGAAAATTATATTATTTTAATATTAATAATAAAATATACTAATAATGTAATAATGTTATTATTCCTAATTATTGGTAATTATTCCTAATTATTGGTAATTATTCCTAATTATTGGTAATTATTCCTAATTATTGGTAATTATTCCTAATTATTGGTAATTATTCCTAATTATTGATAATTATTCCTAATTATTGGTAATTATTCCTAATTATTGGTAATTATTCCTAATTGTTGGTAATTATTGGTAATTATTCCTAATTATTGGTAATTATTCATATAATTATCAATAATTAGGAATAATTACCAATAATTAGAAATAATAACATTATTAGTATATTTTATTATTAATATTAAAATAATATAATTTTCTATATTATATACAATTCTCCTTTCATCTGTGTGTTTTCTGTCTCCACATACAAATATTACATGTGGAGACAGAAAACACCCAGATGAAAGGAGAATTGTATATAATATAAAAAATTATATTATTTTAATATTAATAATAAAATATACTAATAATGTAATAATGTTATTATTCCTAATTATTGGTAATTATTCCTAATTATTGGTAATTCTTAATAATTATTGATAACTATTACTAATTATTGGTAATCGTTACGAATCATTACTAATTATTGGTAATTATTTCTAATTATTGGTAATTATTGATAATTATTGGAAATTATTCCTAATTATTGGTAATTATTCCTAATTATTGGTAATTATTCCTAATTATTGGTAATTATTGGTAATTATTGATAATTATTGGTAATTATTATTAATTATTATTAATTATTTATAATTATTACTAATTATTGGTAATTATTACTAATTATTGGTAATTATTACTAATTATTAGTAATTATTACTAATTATTGGTAATTATTACTAATTATTACTAATTATTGGTAATTATTATTAACTATTACTAATTATTGGTAATTATTAATAATTATTACTAATTAGTGGTAATTATTGGTAATTATTACTAATTATTACCAATTATTACTAATTATTGGTAATTATTGGTAATTATTGGTAATTATTACTAATTATGGATAATTATCGGTAATTATTACTAATTATGGATAATTATTGGTAATTATTTCTAACTAATGGTAATTATTACAAATTATTGGTAATTATTACTAATTATTGGTAATTATTACTAATTATTGGTAATTATTACTAATTATTGCTACTTATTCCTAATTATTGGTAATTATTCCTAATTATTGGTAATTATTTGTAATTATTTCTAATTATTGGTAATTATTATTAATTATTATTAATTATTGACAATTATTACTAATTATTGGTAATTATTACTAATTATTGGTAATTATTACTAATTATTGGTAATTATTACTAATTATTACTAATTATTACTAATTATTAGTAATTATACTAATTATTGGTAATTATTACTAATTATTGGTAATTATTACTAATTATTACTAATTATTGGTAATTATTATTAATTATTACTAATTATTGGTAATTATTATTAATTATTACTAATTAGTGGTAATTATTGGTAATTATTACTAATTATTACCAATTATTACTAATTATTGGTAATTATTGGTAATTATTGGTAATTATTACTAATTATGGATAATTATCGGTAATTATTACTAATTATGGATAATTATTGGTAATTATTTCTAACTAATTGTAATTATTACTAATTATTGGTAATTATTACTAATTATTGGTAATTATTACTTATTATTGGTAATTATTACTAATTATTACTAATTATTACTAATTATTGGTAATTATTACTAATTATTACTAATTATTACTAATTATTGGTAATTATTACTAATTATTACGAATTATTGGTAATTATTACTAATTATTACTAATTATTGGTAATTATTATTAATTATTACTAATTATTGGTAATTATTATTAATTATTACTAATTATTGGTAATTATTATTAATTATTACTAATTAGTGGTAATTATTGGTAATTATTACTAATTATTACCAATTATTACTAATTATAGATAATTATTGGTAATTATCGGTAATTATTACTAATTATGGATAATTATTGGTAATTATTACTAATTATTGGTAATTATTACTGATTATTACTAATTATTGGTAATTATTACTAATTATGGATAATTATTGGTAATTAGTAAATTATTACTAATTATTGGTAATTATTGGTAATTATTACTAATTATGGATAATTATTTGTAATTATTACTAATTATGGATAATTATTGGTAATTATTACTAATTATGGATAATTATTGGTAATTATTACTAATTATTGATAATTATTGGTAATTATTACTAATTATTGATAATTATTTGTAATTATTACTAATTGTTGTTAATTATTACTAATTATTGCTAATTATTGGTAATTATTATTAATTAAAACTAATTATTAGTAATTATTGGTAATTATTGGTAATTATTACTAATTATTACTAATTATTGGTAATTATTACTAATTATTACTATTTAGTACTAAATATTGGTAATTATTGGTAATTATTACTAATTATGGGTAATTATTACTAATTATTGCAAATTATTAGTAATTATTAGTAATTATTGTTAATTATTAGTAATTATTAGTAATTATTACTAATTATTACAAATTATTGGTAATTATTGGAAATTATTATTAATTATTGGTAATTATTACTAATTATTGGTAATTATTACTAATTATTACTAATTATTGGTAATTATTGGTAATTATTACTAATCATTCCTAATTATTGGTATTTATTACTAATTATTAGCATTTATTCTTAATTATTGGAAATTATTACTAATTATTCCAAATTACCATTAACTATGAACAATGAATACTAATAATTTAAATTTATTAAGTAACAAAACAATGTAAACATAATTAAATTACAACTAATTAAAAATAATTGAAACTAATAAAAAATTTAAAATAAATATTAAATTAAAATAAACATAAATACCTTTAAAATTGATCTGAGGTTGATCTCTGAGCGTTGTTGAAAACTTCAATATCAACTCCGAAAAAAAAAGTAAACTTAAGAAACGCTGAACTCTAAAAATAGAGTTTTGAGAGAAGGAGAAGATGGAGTTTGAGAATGAATGAAAAAAACGGATGGGGGGGTATTTATAGGTTAGATTATTTGCGACGGGACTATTTGCGATGGGATACCCCTCGCAAATAGTATTATTTGTGACGGTACCCGTCGCAAATACCTTGGCCCTCATTTATTACGGTCAACAGTTAAATAGTTATTTGCGACGGGTACCGTCGCAAATAATAACCTGCCGACATAATATTTGCGACGGGGGTATATTCCCGTCGCAAATATCTATTACCGCCGCCGATTATTTGCGACGAGGGTATATTCCCTTCGCAAATAGCTATTACCGCCGCCGGTTATTTGTGACGGGCGGTAACCGCCCGTCACAAATAACTTTCCCGTGATTTGGCGCGCAAAGCGCGCCAGTCCTTTTGCGACGGGGAAAGCTAACCCGTCGCAAATACCTACTTATTTGTGACGGGCCAATTCCCCCGTCGCAAATAAGTTTCTAACGGGACTATTTGCGATGGGATTTATCCCCGTCGCAAATGCCCAATTTTCCCGTAGTGAACGGGGGGATGGGATTGAACCTCAGGGAGGCTTCCTACGTACCATGCCTTGACATGGATCAAAGTCCTCGTAGTTCGGGTGGTCACAACGGCTTGCCATCGGACTGAAATGCAGTTTAACGTCATGTTGGACGCAAGTGGAACTTGACGTGAATTGGATGACGGGTGGGCTTGAACCGCGTGGAGGCTTCCTACGTACCATGCCTTGACATGGATCAAAGACCTCGTAGTTCAAATGAGTGTGCAGTTTAATGTCATGCTGGATGGGGGAATACAGTTTAACGTCATGCTGGACGAGGGTATTGCCATGGCCGATGCTTACTCTAAGCCCACGTGAGTCATGCTCGGTGTGAGAAACAAGAGGTAGCAAGGACCTGACGATCACGTCGCGAAGGGTGCGTCCGTGAGAAGCGAAGAGGGGCTTACGCGTTAGGGGGCCCATTAGTGCTGGGACTTACTCCAGGATGGAGGCCCGAAGTGCGGCAAAGCGCAGCGAAAGAGGGATTTGGGACCAATGATGGGAGGTGCCTCGTTCCCTACCGCGCCCTCCCCTGACCTTGGTAATGGGGAAGTACAGAGATGCAGGGGTGCATCCATCCGTTGGGGAACTAGGGTCGCCCTTCTCCTGAGGACATACGCCGCTCCAATAAGGAAGATATCATCCCTTGTGGGGGGAGTGATTCCACTCCCGTGGAGACGAGTGGCATAAAAAATGTTCGAGCTGGGGAGACCCTTCGTGCAAGGCACGAGGTCGGGTCACAGTTTAACGTCATGTGTTGAGGACGTGGTGCTTGGCAGTTTAACGTCCTGCAGCTCGGACGAGGTGGGTTCACTCCACACCCCTAGGACTTACATAACTCGTACCCTTTGCTCCTTGTGGGAGGGAAGGTACCAGTAAGGCCGTGGTCAAGGGGGGTTGTAGAGAGAACCATCGAGAGGTCCACGTTAGCGTGGCTATACGAAGAAGCAATAGCCATTAGCGTGCCTATGCGAAGAAAAATTAGGCGAAGCAACGCTACGAGTGGTATTGTCCGTGGGACTTTGAAATCACATCGTGCATACCTGGAGGGTCGCACGGGAAGGGGAATTGCCAAGCAAAGGACTGCGCTTCGCGAAGCGGAGTGACTTGGCCTTAGCATGGGGCAAAGGTGTGAGTGGAGGGTGCTTCGCGAAGTAGAACAGTATTCGCGGAGCACTGCCTCGCGAAGAGGAGGTGCCTCGCGAAGCAGGGTGCTGTGAAGCAGTGTGCTTCACGATGTGTAGCGATCATGCCTTAGCATGGGGATCACTAATACATGATGGGTGTCTCGCGAAGCATAAATGCTCCGCGGCTGCCCGGGTTCCCTTGGGAATCCCCCTCCTTTGCGAATGCCCTTGAGCTTCGCGAAGGGCATCCCTCTCGGAAGAGGGGCTCAAAACGAGACAAAGCGAAGGCGTCACGCGAAGTAGAAGTACCTCGCGGAGCTCATGATTCCCGGGGCAAAGGGTGTTTTGCGATTCGGGAGAGGAGAAGCCGAAAGGTCGGATTGTATGTCCCCTGGACTCAGGGGGAGCCCGGTATTTATAGGCAAGGGGCGCCGTGAAGCCGAACTCCCGCGCCGCCTCCGGTGCTTCACGGCGCGCTCGCGAACGTCAAATTCGTTCGCAGAGAGGTACCGCCTCCAGTGCTTCGCGGCGGGCTCGCGAATGTCAAATTAGTTCGCGGAGAGGTACTGCCTCCGGAGCTTCGTGGCGGGCTCGCGAATGTCAAATTCTTTCGCGGAGAGGTACCGCCTCCGGAGCTTCGCGGCGGGCTCGCGAACGTCAAATTCGTTCACGGAGAGGTACCGCCTCCGGAGCTTCACGGGACCGCGATGCTCGGGGTCCTTCGCGTCGGAGCTTCGCGAAGCAGCGTGCGGGACTTCTTTTTCGTCCCTTCCTTTCGTGCAATATTTTGGCGCCAACAAATGCCCCCCCTCAGACTTGGAGCTGCGGAGGGCTGAAGAGTCGAAGTCTGAGGGAAAATCGCCAAAATTGTCGGCGGTTCGCGATGCGACTTCGCGAAGAGGGCCCGCAGTGCTGACCGAGGCCACAGATCCGGATGCGCCGCGATGCTCTACACGGGCGGGGCGCGCTGCGATGCTCTGGGGTCACCATCTATAAATAGGGGGGTCCACCTCTTTTGTCTTCACGCGATTTTCTTGTCTTTTTGTGCTCTCAATTTTGCGAAGCTCCGCGTACTTCGCGCCCGCTCTCCGAGAATCGAGCTTCGCGGCGAACCGCGGGTCTCCGACTCCGCGACCGCGCCAAGAGAACTTCTGTTTGCCGGCCTAGGTCAGACTCTGCGGCTTGGTCTCGCGATCGACCTTCGCGAGCCGACTATACGATCCAGCTTCGCGATCCGTTCTGGAAAAATTCTTTTCTGAGTGCCGGAACCGAAATGGCCCATCGAGAAGCTGTATTGGGGGTGCTTGCAGATGACACCCATCGGGATGAGATGACCAACTGTCCAGGCCTTAGGGAGATGATCCGAAGCCACTCGGACCACGTTTCTTTGACAGATCTGCTATCGAAGGGTCAGAAGAATTATCCGCAGTGTAAGAAGCTGCCATTGTATGGCTTCAGGTTGAGGGATGACGTCTTCATCCCTGAGGCGAGTAGGGATGAACCAGTTTGCTGGTTTAGGAGTATGCCATGTCAGTACCAATGGTTCAGGGCGGCCGATGGTCATGCGCGGGAGGACTTCACACCCGTTACCGCCGACTGTCTCTATAAACACGTGAACAATATTGACGGGAAGCCACTGCAACCGGAGACGTCCCCTCCTCTCTATTGTACCATGCTGAAGGTGGCTTTGCAGGATTCGAAGAAAGGATGGTCCGATGAGTGGGACCTGCGCCAGGGCGGCAACTTTACTGATGATTGGGCCTGGGCCTACTGGGTAGGCGCCTCATGCGATGAGTTTGGGGCCGAGATGAGGAGAGTGGGGTTATATGACGTGGCATGAGCCTCCCAATTCCACATTTACCAACCGAAACAACTGATGCCGGAATTGCTGAATAGATGGTCGTCTAGGACCAATACCTTTCACCTGCACCACGGGGAGGTGGGTATCAGCCTGTGGGATGTCCACCAGATTTCTGGGGTTCCGATCTTGGGGGCCATGTATGATGAGTTCCTCCCCGTCATGAGCGTGTGGGAGGATACAGAGAAAATGTCGTGACTGGCGTCAGTGCTGATGGCACTCGTCCCTGGAGAGGACAAGGAGGCAGTGAGGGATGTCCACTTTAAGAAATGGTTCAAGTACTTCCTGAATTTCCCAGAGAATCAAGAGTTCCCTCTGAGGCCTCGAACTTGTCTGAGGGCGGCCCAACAGGGTAAGGAGCACTTGTATTGGTGGGTCTTGGAGGACAGCCAATGGAAGACTTGGGGTTTCAGTGTCAGCACTGAACAACAGCCGATAGTCAGGCTGGCGGCGTTCATCGCGGCTCTCATCTGCGGTTGGATCCTACCGGTGAGGGATACAAGCATGGGGGTGCGGCCCAGCTCGTTTATTATGGCGTCCATGTTGGTCATGGGTCAGCGGGTCAATCTGGGGATTCCAATGCTCGCCAAGCTATACAGAATGTTGAGGCACATTAGCAAGGGCAAGAAGCCACCAAGGATATACGGGCCCTTACACCTCCTGTATGGGTGGATTGCGGCACACATCAGGGGGATCTATGAGTATCCAAACCCTATTTTGCCACCAGGATCAAACTTCTGCCCCTCCATCCTGAATGCGGTCGGGAGCTTCCCATTCAAACTAATCGTGCCAATGGTGCTGAATCAGGTGTGGAGGTCGGATGAGTTTAATTTCCACCCCTTCCCATTGCCAACGGGGATACTTACTGACGAAAGGCGGGGAATGGAAGAGCACTGGGCTTACCTCCTGGCCTTTCGAGGTGGAGTTTTGGTGGCACAAGTGGATCGTTAGCCGCTCTGCGAACCGTACACCCCGCATCGGTTTACGAGGCAGTTCCGGTGCCTCCAGTGGCGGACCCTGCAGGTCTACTGGGAGGTGCGTCACGAGGAGAACCCATGTGTGATGAGGTAGTTGTGGCTCATGTTCACATGGGAATATGGGAAGATGCGAATTGCATTTCCTCCATTCACCGCCGCTTTCGGATTGGTGAGGGAGTATGCCATTAGTTGGGAAGCTGCTTACCCAGGGGAGATGCTGAAGCATCCAACTATTCGGGTCGGTGACGGTGGGCCTCCTCTATCCCGAGGTCGGGTTAGGAGGGCATCTAGGGCCTCTCGAGGTGGCGGGGCTTCCATGGCGGCGAGACCCGCACCGGCCGAGGGTGTGGCAGCAGCGGCGGATCCGGTGATTCTGGAAGAGCAGGGCCATCCGGAGGGGAAGACACTAAGGGGATTTCGTAGGATATCCACTCAGGCTCTGGGGAAGCGGCTGCGTCATATCGACATGGCAGAGGATTCCGTCTTCCCGGAAGCCTGGGACATTTGGGATGTCAACCGGCAATTCCTCATCCCACCCGAGATATGGGCGCACTTGAATCACCTCGGGATGGAGTTACTAGGAATAGGCCCAGTCCAGGCTGGTTTCATGGAATCTCTGGCAGAGGCAGAGCAATACTTGGACGAGATGGAGGATTACGTTCACTCCGGTGGTGTCCCTCACCCAATGAAAGACCGGGTGAGGGTACTGCTGAATCGAATGGTCCCCCCACAGTTATCAGCCTCCGATCTAAGGGAGCATTTCCCCCTGCTGGAAGAATCAAATGACTCCTCTCGGGAGGATGAGGCTGGAGGAGGGAGCCCGTTGGAGGAGGGAGAGGTCGGAGATCAAGGCTCAGATTCCGACGATTTCGCTGAGGCTCTCGAGGTAGCATTCCGAGCTTCCTTCCTCATCGTCCGTTCTTGGGTCATTATGGACTTCTCACCGACGTTTGAGCCATGCAGGAGGAACTTTTTCGCAGGCCTCGTTCTTGCCCCTTGGCGGGTGATGATGCGGGACCTTCAGAACCCACGCCTATGGCTGCGTCCAGTTCTGCATCTGGTGGGACCAGAGCACCTGAGGTGGCTCCTCCGGAATCTCCAGACCTTCCAACAGTATACGGAGGGCCTCGCCTCGGGGTCCTGTCAGTATCGGCTCAAGAGCAGCACCAGTAGGTCGATCTCTGTAAGTTTCCTCTACCGGTTTTCTTATCGTCATATGTAGACTATGCCAACTAACGTTTATGTCCCTCTCTGTCGTACAGTTCTCCGACTGGCATGGGATGTTTCGGCAAGACTAGTCGGGATGTCTGGTGGCGTCCCTCCTAGGGGTATGCCGGTGATGGTGGCGATAGTCCCCCCATCTCCTCGAGCTGCAACACACATCATCACCAGCGAGACCACCAGCAGGGTCATGCCTGAGGTCATTGAGGTGGACTCCGACGAAGAGGATCGGTCGGTCGGCCCCACTCCTTTCACGCCTGCTTTGGCGCCAGATGTCGCGCCGGATTCAACGCCAGATGCAGATCCCACCGAGGACTTCTTGCAGGCGTATCCTGTGTACGAGCCTGCCAATCGCGCAGACTGAGACGAAACGACCTCTGATGAGGAAAACAATAGCATAGTCCGCCGCCGGTCGTGGAAGCTAATAACGCGCTTCATCAAGGACACCCCCCAAGCACTATGGCTGGACAAAATGGACAGACTCCGCTCGCGGTTGTGCGAAATATGCGATGGGGGAGTGGATGCCCAACTTCCTCATGCGCTCATCCGAGATCTTATGGCTGAGAAGATTCGGGAGCATGATCGTGGTCTCAGCGTGGGATGGCAGCGGAGGAAGGCGACAAACATCACGAAGATCCGGGAGGCTGAAAGCGAGGTCCAACAGCTACAGACCTGGGAAGATGAGCACTCAGCCTCTCTTAATGCTCAATCTGAGTTGATCTCCCGGTTGAAGGCCCAGCTGGCAGAGGCAGAGGAGCTTATGAGGCAGGCTTCTGGAAAGATGGCTTCCATTCAGGCTAAGGTAGAGAGGGCCAGAGCCAAGGCTGACGAACTGCGCCCTGCTGCTGCTGAGGAGAAGCGGGAGCTGAGTCAGCGGCAACAAGCCTTGGACGCCACGAGCCAACGGGTGGCGGAGATGCAACGCTCTTTTGACGGGGTCAACCCATCCATGGGGGGAGTCGACCCCCAGGTATTTTAACTAACCAAAAACCTTTTATTGGTACTTTCGCGCTTTAATTTCTTCCTTCCTTGTTTTGAATGTCGTAGCGTGCACGATTTCCACTGTTTGAATCGCCTCGTTACATCCCTACGATGTTTGCGGGACGTTCGGAGATAATTCCCCAAGCCCACGTGGGTCGAGCCCGATGTGAGAAACATGAGATAGTTGCTTTCTCGTCCCACCTAACATAGGAGTGGATACCATGCTCCGGGCATCCAGGATTTGGATTACCAGTCCGGATTTCTGAAAGATGGGAGAGGATTGACTGGAGAAGGAACTTTTCAGAACAGCAGAATTACCGTTTCTTCAGCGTGCCCTCATGCACGAACGGTGCAACACTAGGGGCACTGGAATCAGTCCGAACAGACGGAAACGAGAAACTTGAATTACGATGCCCAAGATTCGGAGCACTGTGGGGATGGCATGATAATAAAGGACAACTGTTAACCATGGAGGAGAAGCGGTATCCTTATTGCGTTAGCCTATAATGGGGAAAAAATGAGGGTCAACTGTTGACCATGTTCGAAACACGGGACCATGTCATAAATATTGTCGGTCAAACTTTCGGCACATTGACCCAGGACAGTTGGCAGACCATAGGTCGAACATCCATACTGTTAGGGGGTCCTTCCAAACATGACCAGTCTTCCGGAAAGTTGGCCCAGGATGGTAGGTGAGCCAATGCGGCATGAGACCAGGCCGTTAGGGGGTCTCGTCAGACATGAAAGGAGATGAGGGTCCGAATAAGGGGCACGCAAAGCGTGGAATATGGAGTGATGGTTTGTCCAAACAGAATGCAACACTTAGGTAGTTACACCATCGTGGTGGGAGTATGCCAGATGGGCACGTTGGTTTGTTCATGTATCCTTCCTTCTTTGGGACAGGGCCTCTCTAGCGATGGGTCCGACCAGGGGGCGGAAAGGGGAAGGATGGGATTAATGATTTCTATGGGCTGGACCCTAGGCAAAATACCAGGGTGTCTCTACATATACCATGAGGATGGGAATCAAGCCATACGTAGTTCTGGAAGCATAGTTTAACGTCATGCGGGACGATGAGAAGCATGACCGTGTTGGTACACATCCCGCCAAAACTACTAAGCCCACGTGAGTCATGCTCGGTGTGGGAAACAAGAAGTAGTGGTGGGACTTTCCCGAAACAGAAAAGGGAAGGTTAGGGTGAAGGGACGCTTGGTGAATACCAACCCCATGATACTAACACGCCCATGTGGCGCACTTAGATGCACGAAGAGATAGAGCCGAATATGCTGGAATTCCACTTGAACATGAGGAAGTGGAAATGTGTGAATCGTGTCGCTCAAGAGTTGGATCACAATGACGGTGGCGTGACGATAGAGGATAACTATTAACTGTGGCGGAAACGCAGTGTCCATATCGCGTTATCCTAGAATGGGGACAAATAAATGAGGGTTGACCGCTAACCATGTTCGAAACACGGGGACCATGTCGCAAATGTTGCCAATGATCCTTAGGGACGTTGGCTAGAAACGATTGGAGGACCCTTAGGTCTAGCATCCATGGAGCGCCCTTAAGCCTAGTATCCATGCCGTCTGAGGGTCCTTTTGGATGTGGAAGAGAATGAGGATCCAAATAGAGAGCTCACGAAGCTTGGTCATGGGACAAAGGGAATGTCCCCATGAAAATTCCACACTTCGGGCTTTGTCAAAACACATCTGAGTACGACAATGAGACGTATTAGATAGAGGGAGAAAACATAAGAGTCACATGGTGGAGTAACTCAAACACCTGGCGTGAATGGGAATAGGGGGTGTGTGCGGTGCGGTGAAAAACCCAACGCGAATGAGGACACAATACCATATCACACCACACGACCTCCTTGGGAGAGGTTTTTGGTCAAGGGACTGAAAGAGAAAGTTAGGCTGGGCCCGCGGGGAAGTGCCAGGGCGCTCCTACGTATCTAATAAGGATGAGAATCAAGCCTCACGTAGTTCTTGATGGATCTTAGACCATAAATGGGTGAAGGGAGAAGGGGACACATGGCAACAAAACCCGATGTGAATGAGGACCTAAGCCCTACATACCATGCGTTCTCTGGGGAAATGCTCGAGTCGAGGGACCGAACACAAAGGTTAGGCTGGGCCCGCGGGGAAGTGCCCGGGTGCTCCTACATATCTCATGAGGATGATAATCAATCCATACGTAGTTCTGAAAGGTGACATGGTAAGATACCAGTGCCAGGGGAAAAGGGGAGTGCGGGCGTGGCCCTTGCACTAAAAGAAGCGGAATTTGATAAATCTTGTTTGTCCTTTAAGGTGAGTGGTGTTTTTTGTGAAGCGACAGGCCTAGAGTAGTAGGTTGCGGTGTCACCATAAGAATCAAGTCGTGATAGGCGTTGACAAATGGCATGGCACATGACCAATACCCAACGTGATGTCCTCTACAACGAGGTCATCACAATGCAGTGTCGTTTTTTGTCATGCGGCCAGGACGATAATGTCATAGTTTAGGGTCATGTGATAGGACCAAGCGTGCATTTTATCGTCATGCAGCGCAGACGTAGCAGAGGCGATGCTAAGCCCACTCCGAGAGGGAGACCTCAGGACGAGGGGCCTATATGGGGGTAAGAGGTGAAAAGAAGGGGGGAGAGACTATCTCCTTAAATGGGATGGACTCGAAGACGAGATGTTTGGGCAGTCCTACGTATCCCATGAGGATGGGAATCAAGATGAACGTAGTTCTATATGGATCTTAGTTTATGGTCTTAGAGCTCGGACCATGAATGGTAACAACTTCCCAAGTTAGCGAAGACGTCAACCTGATCCCTAAGCCCATGTGAGTTAAACTCGGTGTGGGAAACAAGGGGGGGAATCCTCATCTCAATACTTGGGGCATCCATCAGAGGGGAGTCGGCAGAGATCCCCAAAGGACACCTTTGACGCGGCTTGTTTCCCCAACGTGCAGACGTGCACGGAGGAAAAGTACCAAGAGTTCCGAGACTTTACTTGGACATGATGAAGTGATGAAGGGTGTGAATCATGTACCCGACATTTTGGGCTTAATGGGTTGGCGTGGCAATAGAGGAAAACTGTTAACCATGGTGGAAACGCAGCGTCCATATTGCGTTAGCCTAAGGTGGGAACAACAAACGAGCATCGACCGCTAACCATATTCGCAACGCGGGATTTTATCGATTTTTTGTCCGAAACCCTCGGGGGTGTTGGCCCGTAACGGTAGGAGATCCCTTGGGCGTAGTATCCAGGCCATTACTGGGGGTCCCTCCGGGTGTGAAAGATGATGGAAGCCCAGTCAAGGAGTGGGTGAAGCACAACTGCATCCATACACGAAAGAGGCAAACATCTCCAGGGGGACGTGCAGCCGAGTCGAGGCTTGCTAGATGTGAGTTGGGGAAAAAGTGTGCACCCTGCCATATGTCTTGACCCGAGGGGAAGATTTTGGCTTTTGGGATGGGCCAACGGACAAAATGCCCAGGCGTTCCTACGTATCCCATTAGGATGGGAATCAAGCCATACGTTGTTCTTGAAGGCCATGCAGTTTAACGTCATGCGGTGAGGACATGGGAGGATAGAATAATGGGAGTGGGCACATAGTGCAACCCTTACAATCCTTGTATGAGCGGGGTTGTATGATCGTGGCTAAGAAAGCCTACTCCTCGCTACGCAAGGATCCTCCAAGGAAACTATTCCTAGGGGGGTAGTGGAAGAGAAAATCTTGGGGCTGGGCTCAAGATGAGGCCTCCAAGCATTCCTACCTATCCCATTAAGATGAGAATCAAGCCACACGTAGTTCTTGAAGCGCGGTTTAGCGTTGTTCTGGACGAGAAATGTGTCTCAACTGGGTATATGTACGGTACAGCGGGTAACCCGACGTGGATGAGGATGTAATCCCACACCACACCATACAATCCCATTAGAGAGCCAGAGTCGACGTAGGCCAAGGGGCCAGAGGCTGAGCCTCGGTCAGGAAGGCCTGACTGACTTGCAGTTTAACGTCTTACAGTAAGGACGGGGGCCGGGGGCCTGAGGAGTCCAAGGGGCCTGAGGTTGAGCCTCGGTCAGGAAGGCCTGACTGGATTGCAGTTTAACGTCTTACAGTAAGGACGGGGGCCGGGGGCCCGAGGAGGCCAAGGGGCCTGAGGCTAAGCCTCGGTCAGGAAGGCCTGACTGGCTTGCAGTTTAACTTCTTGCAGTAAGGATGAGGGGAGATCTTAGTTTAAGGTCATAGAGCTCGGACCATTTTGTAGTTTTTCATCCTGCAGGACAACGGTGCAGTTTTAGGTCGTGCAGGACCATACAGTTTAAGGTCGTGTTGGACCATAATGTGCAGTTTAAGGTCGTGCAGGACCCTAACATGCAGTTTAAGGTCGTTTGGGACCCTAACGTACAGTTTAAGGTTATGCAGGACCCTCTAGGATTAGGTGAAGTACCGCTTGAGGAACCTGGCATTGGTGGGAGGAGTTACGCGCTCACCATCCGTGGTCACCAAGGAGTACGCCCCATTGGGGTAAACCTTATGGTTGAAATAAGACCCTTCCCATTTGGGTTTTAGCTTGGGCAGTTTCCTACAGGGGATCATTGGTGCTCGAAGGGCTAGTACTAGGTCGCCCTGTAGAAAAGAACGGAGGCGAACCTTCTTGTTGAAGGCCCTCGCTATCTTATCCTGATGCCTTTCCAGATTGTGCAGGGCATGAATCTGATTCTCGTCCAGTGCTTCTAATTCAGCTAGAAGGATTTAGGCCACCTCATCTGATTCCTGGTGATCATAGACTACAGTGCGTAACGATGGAAGCTGGATCTCAATGGGTGGGACGGCCTCAGCCCCATACACCAGGGAATATGGGGTCACCTGGGTAGAGTTGCGAGTCGTCGTCCGATAATCCCAGAGGGCGTTGGGGAGCTTGTCTGGCCAACTTTTCTTGTTCTGACCAACCATCTTCTGCAGAATGTTAGAGAGGGTTTTGTTGAACGCCTCGATCTATCCTTTTGCCCGCGCGTGGTAGCGGGAGGTATGGTTCGAACGAATGTTGTACTTGGCGTACAATTTCTTCAGTTCAGCCGCTCGGAAGTTGGTGCCGTTATCGGTGAGGACGGCATGAGGGACCCCAAACCGGTGGATAATATTGGAGCTCACAAAGTCAACGATGGAACGGGCCTTGACCTATTTGAGTGGAACTGCCTTTACCCGCTTGGAAAAGAAATCTGTAGCAGTCAGGATGAACCTACACTAGCGAGCTGTTGCCGGTGGATATGTTCCCACTACATCAAGTCCCCATACCGCAAATGGCCAAGAGTACTTGGTGGGGTGGAGGGGCTTCGGAGGCCGATGCAGGAAGTTGGTGTGAACTTGGCACGCGTGGAATCTCTTGGCATACCCAATACAATCGTGGATCATAGAGGGCCAGAAGTACCCCAACCTCCGGATTTGATGGGACAGCTTCGGCCCACTTTGATGGGCGCCACAGGAACCGGCATGAACCTCTTGCAAAACTTGAGGAATCTCTACTCCTTGAATGCAACGGAGGAGGACGCCATCGAAGCTCCGCTTATAAAGGATTTGTTCAAGACCGGGGCCGCTCTGGAGGGTAAATTGCAGCGCGTGGCGTCGGATTCGCTCGCGCTCATCCCGGTCATCCGGGAGGCGACCATTTTGGAGATACTCGACAAACGGTGCCCTCCAGTCGGGAGTGGCTTCAACCACTATGTCTGACGAACCCGGGACCCCTGACGTAGAGGTTCCGGCGGTGAGATGACTTACCCGCAGGCCATCATTGTCCTCTAGGGTGATGGGGGAAATGACTCTCCGGTGTGCCACATGTATGATTAGATCATCTTGCTCGGGTTCTGCGAGCGACGCGGCTAAGCCAGCCAAGGCGTCTGCTTGACCGTTCTATGACCATGGGACATGGGTAATCTCTGGTCGAGAAGAGAACTGGGCCATTAGGTGGAGGGTGTACTCCAACAACAGTACAAGCTCCGGATTCCTGACGACGTAGTCGCCATTGACCTGTTTGATTACCAGCTCAGAATCTTCTTTCACATATAGATGGGGCACATCGATCTCAAGGGCCAACTCGAGGCCGGTGATGAGATCCTGGTACTCTAACTCATTGTTTGTACAACCTTCTGACAACAGGAACGAGTATGGTAGGACGGATTGCATCGGGGTAATGAAGACAGTACCCAGGCCCACTCTATTGAGCTTAGGATCTTTGAGCCTCCTACTGGTGGGGCTTTGGGAGGCACCGTCGAAATGCATTTTCCAACACGGGACGGCATGATCGACTGAGAGGATTGTCTCATCAGGAAAATCCAGGTCCAGGGATTGATCCGGGGAGGTTGGATGGGCAGCTAAAAAGTCTGCCAACACCTGTCCCTTAATGGCCTTCTGAGGTACGAACCTGATATCAAACTACTGGAGAATCACTGCCCACCATGATAGTCGGACAGTCAGCATGGGGCGGTTCAGGATGTACTTCAGTGGGTCTACCCGGGAGACCAATTGTACCTCATGGTGCTGTAGGTAATGCCACAACTTCTGTATGGAAAAGACGAGCGCAAGGCATCTCTTTTCGATAGGGGAGTATCTGACCTCCGTATCGAGAAGCATGCGGCTGAGATAGTAGAGACTGTTCTCAGTACCCTCGTTATTCTTCTGGGCGAGCAGTGCACCGAGGGATCTTTCTAGGGTGGTCACGTAAAGGACCAACGACTTTCCAGAGACGGGTGGCATCAAAATCGGAGGTTGGAGCAGATACTGCTTTATTTCCTCGAAGGCGGTCTAACACTCCTCATCCCATTCATAGGCGGCGCCCTTCTTCATGATCTGGGAAAAGGGCTTACACATGCCGGCCAGATTCGCGATGAATCGGCGTATATAGGCTAAGTGGCCTTAGAGGCCTCGAAGTTCCCAAATGTTTCTCGGGGGAGGCATTTGGTTGATGGCCTTGATCTTCTCTAGGTCGATCTCAATGCCTCGGTATCTAACAAAAAATCCCAGAAACTTCCCATAGGTGACCCCGAAGGCACACTTCAACGGGTTCATCTTCAGGTGATGGTAAAGGAGGAAACCGAACACCGTCTCAAGGTCTTTGAGATGGTCCTGGCGCTGACATGATTTGACCACTAGGTCATCTACGTAGCATTCCACCAGCGTCCTGAGAATCGGCTTGAATACGTGATGCATGGCCCTCTGATAAGTGGCACCTGCATTTTTCAAGACGAAGGGCATAACCTGGTAGCAAAAGGTACCTTGGGGAGCCCTGAAGGTAGTGGACTCCTCGTCCTCGGGGGTCATCCGGATATGGTTGTACCCGGAATACCCATCCATGAAAGAGAGAGCTTGGAACCTGGCCATGGCATCAATCAATAACTCCGTCACTGGGAGTGGGAAGTCATCCTTTGGGTAGTGGCGATTAAGGTCGCGAAAGTCAATGCAGACTCTGATCTGCCCATTCTTCTTCCTGACTAGCACAATGTTAGCAAGCCACTTGAGGTATTGGACTTCCTTAATGAAGTTGGCTTTGATAAGCTTGTCAAATTCTGCCTCAACCATAGCACCATGAGAAGGGTGCATCTTCCTAGGAGGTTTCTTAAACCCACAATGGTTTTCCGGGAGGCCCAGACGGTGAACGACTACCTGGGGATCTAGTCCTGGCATCTCGTTGTAACTCCAGGAAAACACGTCACGGTGTTGTTTGAGGAAGTCTACGTACTGTTGCCGCTCCTCGGGGGACATGGTTGTACTGATCAATGTGGGTTTCGGATCTTCCTCGATACCAAGGTTCACCTGAACCAGTTCATCAACCGTGGTAGAGACGCCTTCCTCAAAGGCGGGGGGAGCATCCTCCAGGTCTTCCTCTCCACCCGTGGGGGGATTTCCCGCGACGGGAGATACTTCTGGGCTATCAAAACCTGAGGGGTAGCTGGTGCCGTCTTGGGCAGCAGTGGTCATCATATCAGGAGACTCACTCGCCATTGAGACCATAGAAATGAAGGCAGTTGACCCTATCCCATCTGGCCTTCGGCCTAAGGGGCCACGTTTGATGACATCAAAGTAGTGGTGATGTGTCGGCCTGAGTCGGTTGATTACAGCCCAGCGGAAGAGACACGTATGACATACCTCCGTTGTCATAAGCTTGACATTCTGGTACCGTACGGGGGTAGGAGGTTTCGGGATCACCTGAGCCTGGTTGATGTAGGAGTACGGGGTTATTTTCCACCGTCACTTGGACACGGGAACACGCCTTCCTTGCATACCCGAAACAACAAAACATTGCCCCATGTCGGGGGTCGTGGCCTATAATCGATGGATCGGGAGGATGTAGGCGTCATCCATGCTTGCCTAGGGATCACTTGTGACCGGGGCGGGTTCATCCTTACTTACTAGGATTTTCTTATCCTTACTCTTGTAATAATCAGCATCCAGATAGCGGGCCTCACAAGAGGCGAAGGGAGACGCATCTCCTTGGAGCACGCCTACTCGACCGTTGAGTGAGTATTCAAGGCACTAGTGATACGAATAAGGGACCGCTGCATGCAGATGGATCCATGGACTACCCATCAACGCGTTGTAGGCAGTGTCCTGAGAGACGACCATGAACTCGGTGATGGCAATTAAGCCACTGAACTGAGTCTTCAGGCGGATCTTGCTGACTGGGGTTTTATCGGTCCTATCATACCCCTAGATTCTGAGGTCAGAGGGAGTTAAATCAACTTCAGACAGACCCATCTTTCGCAATGTCCGAGTCGGAATTAGGTTGATTCCAGAACCCGTGTCAACGAGGTAGCGGTGGACTTCCACACCATTGAAGTGGACAGTGATGTACAGTAGGCAAATATTCCCCTGTATAGGAGGGTCCTCATCTTCACCAGAGAATGAGATAACCGCCTGACATTCGGTGTTCTCAATTATCTCGGCATGGAAGGCTTCTGCAGCTGCTACCTCCATCTCAAACTGGAGGGGGATCCTTAGGGCCTCGGCAAGTGCCTCGTGCATTTCAGATGACAGGTGAAGGGCCTCAAGGATAGAAAGCCTTGCCGGAATGCTGGACAAGTGCTTCAGGACATCATAATTTCGTGCCAAACGTGAACCTCTGCTTACAGGAGGTCGTTCGGAAGTTGGAGGCATAGCGGGTCCTGTCGGTTGAACCAGCGGTTGGCTAGTACTGGGTACATCCTGCTGCCTACTAGTTGAAGCCTGGAGAGTAGTCGCCGGACAAGGATCGGACAGCGGAGACTGGCCTGTAGCCAGGAAATACTGACTGTGATACGAACGAGGCAGCTCTCCCTGATCTAGTAGCACAAACAGCGGTGGAGGTAGAGCTGAGGGCGTTAGATGGGGTTGCGCGTGCTGAGCTCTGCGCTGAGCCCACTGTCTGGTCTCGGTAGCGTGCACGTCTTGGCTGAAAGTGCCCACTAAAGTGCCTCGACGACCGGCATGGTTGTGGTTCCGCTGACGTTGACGTCGGCTGGGGATGTTGGGGAGGCTCGCCTGGCGTTCCCCTTCGTCGGGAGTCATATAAGGATTTACCAGCTCCACGGTGTTAACCGAAGAGTACCCCTGGATGTCACTCGATGAGTCGTCCACCACTGGGCGGATTCTGGGAGGAATCCCCATTTCAGGGGGCATAAAGTCGTCTAGAGTGCGGGATGACGATGGCAGTGGCGGAGCGCATTATTTCTTCTTGCGTCGTCGTTGCTTTCCCTTTTGGGAAGAGGTCGACTGTGAAGGCGATGCAGAGGTACTGGCTACTTCTTATGAAGGTTCCGGCTGCTTCAGGCGCGCTCGGATGATACCATGGGCACGAACGATGGTTTTTTGAGCCATCCAGTCATCATATTTCCAGGATCCGCGGCTGGGAACCTGCTGCCACTCACCTTCGTTGTCGCTACCGATCTCTGACCCTGCAAAGACACCCACCACTTGTGTTGGTGTCAGGCCCAACCTGACTATGTTGTTGTTGACTTGGTCTTGAAGCCAGTCTTTAAACACATAGCATTTCTTGAGGGTGTGCCCCAGAATCCGATAATAAGGACAATAGTTGGGGTGATCGGTGAGATTCACCTCTGCCGGCCTTCGGCACTCAGGTAGGCACACAATCCCTTGCTCTAGAGCACTTCAGAAGTAGTCAGGGACCTGATTTTCATTGAACGAATAAGTCTGGTGCCTTCTTTCCAGATAGGGGGGCCTGGGGGCCTAGCCTTGACAAGGGGCCAGAGGGGCCTGCCGAGGAGGCATCGCCTGATTATCTCACCTAGGTGGAGGTGGCGCATTGTGCGGGGGAACCTGTCGATTCTGAGGCGGTCGCTGTTGGGCAGGAGCATGTGCTTGAGGTGGAGGACCTCTGTGGGGTTGCGGGGATGGTGCCGCTGGTAGTAATTCCAGCTGCCCAGGGGCTTCTATTTGGGCCACCGCAGCGGGTTCAGCTCTGGAGGTCCTCCTGGCTGGGATCATAGGGGGCAATGAACGTGCCTGACTAGCCTGTTGCAGAGCCTCCTCAAGGCGCTGAGCCTTATCTAAGAAATCTCGGAACCCTCCAGGGTAGTTCTGGGTAATCAAGGAGGGTACCAGCTACATTTTAACGTTCCCTACACACATCGTTAGTAATTTCTCCTGAGTCAGTGGAATATCGAGGTAGTACGTAAGTCCCTTCCACCGGGCGATGAAATCTGCGACTCGCTCATCAGGCCTTTGCTTGCACTTGAAGAGGTCTGTAATGCTGGTCCTCCGCGTGGTGGAGCTGAACTGGTATAGGACCTGCCGGCGAATATCCTCCCAACCGGTCACCGATCCGATAGGGAGCTAGCTGTACCAGAGGAATGCAGGACCTTCCAATGTTTGCACGAAACATCGGAGCTTGGCGGCTTCTTGCTGGGCCGGAGTCCCCAACATGGGGCCCCACCTGGAAGAAAAATGAACCAAGTGCTGCGGCGGGTCCCCTATTCTGTTGAAGGGTGAGAAAGTGGGGTTCCCAAAACCCGAGGGTGCGGGCATATCATCCACCCACGCGGGATACGGCTTGCCATCCTGTGGGACCGCCACCTTCCGCATTTCCAACACTTCGAGGTGGGCTATGAGTGCCGCTATAAGATCATCCGGGTGGGGGTTCCTGTCTTGACGGGGATCCCTAATCACAAGTGCGTTGCCAGGTTCTTCAACCCGGTAGATGGCTTCAGCATCTCGTGGATCGACTGGAGGAACGACCAGTGGGGCGACTGGGGGAACCCGGACTGGATTCTTCAGATTTCCCCATCGTTCGGGGGGGTTTGGCAAGACGTATCGCGCCCTCTTGCCATAAGTTTCGGCTTCTTCCCTGTTTGCGGAAGTAGCATGATCAGGGTTTCCCGGAGGCATCTCATCGGGGGGAAATTGTTCCTGCCCCTGCTGCCCCGGCTTTGGATTACCATAGTCGGGTCGCCGCTCTGCAGTGCGCTTAGCCAAGAATTTATCAACTAGCCTCTTCTGCTCAGCAAGCTGTTGGCGTAACGTGGCCTTCTCGGGATCTTCGTCTGTTTTCTGCATAGAGGCAGACGGGTCGGAGTGCTTGACAGTTCCGACGTGCTCCTTACCCTTGCCATCATTTCGACTGAGTACCAGCGACTCGGTGGGTACAGGGAGGCCTAGAAGGTTCCTCTGCTTACGGGTAACCCTCCTTGATGGGTCCAGCAGTGGCGGTACGCCCTCGGGGGGTAAGTCTCCATCAAGAAATTCAAGCTCGTCTTCCTTTTCCACTACGTCAGCCATGTGGACCGCGAACCCTCTCGAGGGCATGTCCTCAATGTCGCATAACGAATCAGGCTACCATCAGATAGGGTCGAAGAGGAGAGCGGCATAGTGTCCCCAACCACGTACTTGCACATGGGGGGTAGCTTCCCTGATGACTCTTCGGAGTACTTTGAAACTCTAAACACATTTCCGTTGAAGGGCGCTCTGATGGCCTGGTGACTCAGGGTGATGGGCCACAAGGAGTGCGGACAAATCGATCAGGAGGCATTGCTCGCCGATTTCTTCAAAGTGCTCTCGACTTCTGGGGTACATCACCCACTCGTAACGAAGGCAGAAGTGTGTCTCCCATAGGGTTCGACAAAAGAACCCCACTTCTTCAGGGGTAAGGGACTCTGGTGCGCGAAAGTTCGGCGCTGCCGTCGGCCAGAACTTCTCCGGGAAGTGATCCGCTGCGAGAATGCTCCAAAACCTCATGGGTTCAGACTCGAGGTCTGGCCCTGTATTGCCCCACTCGTCAATCGGGGGCGGCTGAGGGACCGGTAGTGGTACCGAGGTGGACCTATGGGATAATAAACTCGGCGACGGAGAATACGGCGAACGAGATGACTGGACGCCGAATTTCGGGCCATCCTCTGAAGAGTGAGGTGACCTAGCCACGATATCACGATACGACGGGCTGATATCCACAGCTTCTGACACAGTATTCGCGGCTACCAGTGATAGGTCATGTCATTGCTCTACCACCGTTGGTCCCCAAAATAGCTCTCCGTGATCTCTGGTAGAGGTAGAGGGCACTTCTGGTGACAATGGTGGTGATTGCACAGACGAGACCTGTGGAATTTCCACGATTTCTTCCTCCTAGATGTACCTGCGGAGAGAGGTGGGAATCTGGTGGACCTCGCATTCTGGGAGAATGAGGCTAACACGTCTGGTTCCTGCCCCAGTCCTTGATATAGAGGAGCGGGAAGAAGGTTCCATCACTAAGTCGCATTCTGCTTCAGAATCCGAGAAACGAGCCAGTTTGATCTCCACCCGCTCCCCCCCAGGATTCATCATGTGTCAGAGACGACCCGCTCTTCTACCCCGGGGTGGCTCTTCGGGACAGGGTTGATCCTTAATAGGTAGTCTTGGGGCGACGATGGCACCGTGGCGGAGAGGGACCCCGCTCGAGGTGGCCGGGGTGTGAGGGGCACCAGGGAAAATGTCGAACGGTACATGGGGAGGACCTCTAGGGACGGTGTGGGCAGAGCGAGGCTGACCTTCACTCCCCAAGTTGTCAGGGCGAGGAGTACCTTCGCCAGTTGCAGAGAGGACATAGGGAGGACCCCCACGTTGGAGAAGGACCAGCTGGACAGTGCCTTCAGATCGGCGGTCGGGGGCAGGAGGATGGACTCCATACCCTGTATAGTGGGCGCGGGAGAGGTTTCCGCGCCGAGCGTCACTACCGCGGGGCGGGTCTTCCTTCGGGATGGGGGTAGCACAAGGAATACCTCTGTGACGAGCTTCAGAGTGGGGAAAGCCCGCGCTCTGTGGAATGGTGGTATGGAGAGGACCTCCATATGGAGTGACGTTACCGCAGATTGGTTCACGGTAATAATCACCCGGGCCTGCGACCCCGAGAGTCAAACCAGCCTGCCCGTGGGGCGACTGAGGCCTCGATCCTGGTCGGGTGAAGGAGTGCCCCTGCTCAGTGTATGAAGGAACTCCATGACGTGCATTGGTGGTGGCTTGGGCCACGGTAGTTGTTGAAGTCAGCGTACTGGGCGAGCGTCCTCAGCCCGGGCCCAGCGCTGACATCGGGTCAGATGAGCTGGCGCAGGTGGTGTAGGGGCATTGCTTTCCTTCTCTTCCTGCGGAGTCGGACGGCGGCACTGACGTGGCCAAATGGGAGCCCTTTCCTGGATCCCTTGGGTCGGGACCCTGAGCGGGCCGAGCCGGAAGTCACCTGTCTCATCAGCATAAGTCGAGGAGTCGTCGAGGCATTCCGGGGACAGGCTCCCGAAATGATTGAACGTTGGGGTGGGGAGAAAGGGCTCCCTGTGCGACCTATTAGGGTGGCATTGACGGCGGGTCCTGGATGCCTCTAGGTCCAGGCAGGCCATATCCTGAGTTGGGATGACCCCTTCCTCCTCGTACATGCGTACAAGGTTGTTGATCACCCTTCGCTGGATGATCTCTGATGGGGAGAGGGGACATGGGCGCCCCGTATTCACGGATGTAGAGGCCTTCATGGCGGTAGTGGAGCCATGTGGGGTGGTTGTGCCGGTGTTTTCCCTGCCCCTGCGTAGGCGAGCGGGCGGTGATCGTGTCTCCGTAACAGCAACCTGGTTCCTGAGAAACGTAGGGATCAACTCATCAGCACTGTGAGGAAAAGGATTGACAACTAGTGCCCCAGCGTCCTTCTATTCTCCACGTCTGTAAGAAGGATCCACGCCAACACGTTGAAGAATGGAGTTCCCCACGTTCTATTGCCCCGAATTCCGGTGAGTTTCAAGACATGTCCACTATTTGCTTGGCGGGACCAGGCTCCAGATATCTGGATCCGGTGACACGTCAATCTACTGGTGTCTCAAACGCTACTAATCTCCACATTGTGGAGAATAATTTCACGTCGGGTTCACCATTTCTGTTTCCGATGCTTTCGTCGGGGCGTGCGCATCTGTCCGTCTTTGGAGGAGGACGCACTGCATTGTTGCCCCGCAGTCCCGCTTTCCAAAGGCGGGCGGCATTCACTCCTTATTCAGGGAAATCTTCTCCTTGATCGAAATAGGATGATGGGATGTCAGTTCTTCCTTCTACGGATTCCTCCTCAGAACTCGTCACCTAGTCTGGGTCTCCCTCATAGATTTAATATGTTGTTCGTGAAACTCTTCCCAATGCCATGTTTCCATGGACGCCGGTTAATTACACTGCTTCTGTCGGGACATTCCAAAGGGTCTGGTCAGGGCAGCAACCTTCAGTCGGTGGAGTAGTCACGTCGAGGCATCAGTAGCGTGTCTGGATGCTGGGGAACTAGCATGTCTGTCTATTATCCCTGGTCATAGGGATTCTTGAGGGCGTGGAAGCCCGAGGCATCCCACATCGAGTGCGGGTGATTATATGCCATAGACATATATCTGAGGTTTTCCTCAACTTCCTGTGTTTAACACAGGGTATGCCGCGAGTTTAACATCCAGCGGAGACGGATCATCCCGATCAAAGCATTAGCTAGAATGGATCAGATTGAGAGATTTCCCTTGAAGGAGTCCCGATACTAGGACCAGACCATGGGTGGCTGTGAAGAGGAGCGGACCGACATGGTCTCACCAGGATATGACGGTCCGGGTGAGAATCAGGGTGGATGATGGATGGATGAATGAAGTGGAGGGGGGAATGGCAAGGGACCATCGCAAGGGTGGCAGTGAAGTTGGAATTGAACCTCGAAGAGAACTCCTACGTATCCCCGTGGCAGGGAATCAAAGTCCACGTAGTTTGGGATGGTGCCGGTGAACCGGCATGAAGGTGGAACTTGGTCCGATGGATGTCGTCAGCAAACCAACGTGAAGGTGGGCCTTGGTACGATGCGTCAGCAAACCGATGCGAAGGTGGAACTTGGTCCAGATGGTGTGGGGCATACACACTAGGCTTCCCGGGTGTGGATAAACCGACGTGAAGAAGGTCGGAGTGACCAACAGGTGGTGGGCTTGAACCTCTAAGAGGCTTCCTACGTACCATTCTGTGACATGGATCAAAGACCACGTAGTTCAGGTTGGATGTCGGAAGGACGATGTGAATGAGGAGGACCAGGGGGTCCTAGTGGTGGTGGGCTTGTACCTCGTGGAGGCTTCCTACGTACCATGTCGTGACATGGATCAAAGACCACGTAGTTCAGGTTAGTCACAATGACTTGCCGCTGGACCGGAATGCAATTTAGCATCGTGAGGGACAAAGATGAACCCTGATGTGAATAAACGATGAGAGGTGGGCTTGAACCTCATAGATGCTTCCTACGTACTGTGCCTTGACATGGATCAAAGACCTCGTTGTTCAAAGGGGATTCGTCGGTGAACCGACGTGAAGGTGGACCTTGGTCCGATGGGTGGTGGGCTTGAACCTCAGGAAGGCTTCCTACGTACCATGGCTTGGCATGGATCAAAGACCTTGTAGTTCAAATGATGGAAGTCGTCAGCAAACCGACGTGAAGGTGGACCTTGGTCCAATGAGGGATGGGATTGAACCTCGGGGAGGCTTCCTACGTACCATGCCTTGACATGGATCAAAGACCTCGTAGTTCAAATGGTTTCATCGGTGAACCGACGTGAAAGTAGACCTAGGGTTCCACTAGTGGTGGGATTGAACCTTGTGAAGGCTTCCTACGTACATTGCCTTGACATGGATCAAAGTCCTCGTAGTTCGGATGGTGGGTGTCGGTGAACCGATGTGAGGAAAGAGGGACCTTGGTCCAAAGGGGGATGGGCTTGAACCTCAGGGAGGCTTCCTATGTACCATTCCTTGACATGGATCAAAGTCCTCATAGTTCAGATGGTCATAACGGCTTTCCATCGGACTTAAATGCAGTTTAACATCATGTTGGATGCAAGTGGAACTTGACGTGAATTGGATGACGGGTTGGCTTGAACCTCGTGGAGGCTTCCTACGTACCATGCCTTGACATGGATCAAAGACCTCATAGTTCAAATGGGTGTGCAGTTTAATGTCATGCTGGACGGGGGAATACAGTTTAACGTCATGCTGGATGAGGGTATTGCTATGGCCGATGCTTACTCTAAGCCGACGTGAGTCATTCTCGGTGTGAGAAACAAGAGGTAGCAAGGACCTGACAATCACGCCGCGAAGGGTGCGTCTGTGAGAAGCGAAGAGGGGCTTACGTGTTAGGCGGCTCATTAGTGCTGGGACTTACTCCAGGATGGAGGCTCGAAGTGCAGAAAAGCACAGCGAAAGAGGGATTTGGGACCAATGATGGGAGGTTCCTCGTTCCCTACCATGCCCTCCCCTGACCTTGGTAATGGGGAAGTACGGAGATGCAGGGGTGAAGCCATCCGTTGGGGAACTAGGGTCACCCTTCTCCTGAGGACATACGCCGCTCCAATAAGTAAGATATCATCCCTTGTGGGGGGAGTGATTCCACTCCCATGGAGACAAGTGGCGTAAAAAATGTTCGATCTGGGGGGACCCTTCGTGCGAGGCACGAGGTCGGGTCATAGTTCAACGTCATGTGTTGAGGACATGGTGCTTGGCAGTTTAACATCCTACAGCTCGGACGAGGTGGGTTCACTCCACACCCCTAGGACTTACATAACTAGTACCCTTTTCTCCTTGGGGGAGGGAAGGTACCAGTAAGGCCGTGGTCAAGGGGGGTTATAGAGAGAACCGTCGAGAGGACCACGTTAGCGTGGCTATGCGAAGAAGCAATAGCCGTTAGAGTGCCTATGCGAAGAAGCATTAGGCGAAGCCACGCTACGAGTGGTATTGTCCGTGGGACTTTAAAATCACATCGTGAATACCTGGAGGGTCGCACGGGAAAGGGAATTGCCAAGAAAAGGAGTGTGCTTCGCAAAGCGGAGTGCCTTGTCCTTAGCATGGGGAAAAGGTGTGAGTGGAGGGTGCTTCGCGAAGTAGAACAGTATTCGCGGAGCACTGCCTCACGAAGAGGAGGTGCCTCACAAAGTAGGGTGTTGCGAAGCAGTGTGCTTCGCGATGTGTAGCGATCGTGCCTTAGCATGGGGATCACTAATACAGGATGGGTGTCTCGCAAAGCATAAACACTCCGTGGCTGCCCGGGTTCCCTTGGAAATCCCCCTCCTTCGCAAATGCCCTTGAGCTTCGTGAAGGGAATCCCTCTCGGAAGAGGGGCTCAAAACGAGAAAAAGCGAAGGCGTCACGCGAAGTAGAAGTACCTCGCGGAGCTCATGATTCTCAGGGCAAAGGGTGCTTCGCGATTCGGGAGAGGAGAATCCAAAAGGTCGGATTGTTCGTCCCCTGGACTGAGGGGGAGCCCGATAGTTATAGGAAAGGGGCTCCGCGAAGCCGAACTCCCGCGCCGCCTCCAGTGCTTCGCGGCGCGCTCGCGAACGTCAAATTTGTTTGTGGAGAGGTACCGCCTCCGGTGATTCGCGGTGGGCTCGCGAATGTCAAATTCGTTCGCAGAGAGGTACCGCCTCTGGAGCTTCACAACGGGCTCGCGAACGTCAAATTCATTCGCAGAGAGGTACCACCTCCGGAGCTTCTCGGCGAGCTCATGAACGTCAAATTAGTTCGAGGAGAGGTACCACCTCTGGAGATTCGCGGGACCATGATGCTTGGGGTGCTTCGCATTGGAGCTTCGTGAGGCAGCGTGCGGGCCTTCTTTTTCGTCCCTTCCTTTCGTGCAATATTTTGGTGCCAACAGTAATATTGAATACAAAAGTAAGCGCTTAAAGGTACATGGGATAGAATACAAACCCAACTGAAGTACAGTATAACTGAAAAACTTGTACAACTGTAGTAATGTAAAACAACAACCACTGAGTCGTCCTCTGGGAATCCCACCTGAAGGGTCGGTACATATAGTCTCCCCAGCACCATGGGTCTGTCCGTCTGCTCCGTGTACGTCTCACCAAGTGGTCCACCTCTGGGTACTTTCTAGCTCTACAAGCCTCTACCACGATCAACGTTGTCCATCGTCTGCATCCAACACAATGTAGTGTGGGCATTGCCCGTGCAGGGGTGAGTATAACGATACTTAGTGGGGACCCCGAGACCCCTGAAGGTCTCCCAAAATCCACGAAGGATAAACCAAAAAGAAAAGATACAATCACGAAGTATCAAACAACTCTACTTAGGTATATTCCCATATATATACCTAAGTCATTAATCCCAGTTCGACTCCAACTCTCGAGCCCAAGCACAACACAGTCCACACAGGAAAGAAGTCAATCACATCGATGATAATGATTGAAAGTCGAGACTCAACTCACACCAAGCATACACAACTTAAAGAGAGTAAGATATGATTAGTTGTATCCATTGATTCATCTATCACTGTCGAATGGCAGATACTCGCAGAAACCTAAAACAACAGTATCTCGTTGTTGTCGAACCCATGGAGGATTCAGTCCAGTCTCGATGCTATCGAACCCAGGGAGGATTCAGTCCAGTCTCGTTGCTGTCAAACCCACGGAGGATTAAGTCCCGTTTTTTTCGTTGTCGAACCCACAGAGGATTCTAGTATAGTTGTCGTCGCTGCCGAACCCATGGAGGATTCCAGTACTTTCGTCGTCGCTGCCAAACCCACGGAGGATTCCAGTCTCGTTGCTGTCGAACCCACGGAGGATTCAGTCCCGTTTTTGTCGCTGCCAAACCCACAGAGGATTCCAGTACAGTTGTCGTCGCTGCCGAACCCATGGAGGATTCTAGTACTATTCTCGTCGCTGTTAAACCCACGGAGGATTCTAGTACAATTGTCATCGCTGTCAAACCCACGGAGGATTCCGGTACAGTTTTCGTCACTGCCGAACCCACGGAGGATTCGAATACAATTGTCGTCATTGCCGAACCCACAGAGGATTCCAGTACAGTTGTTGTCGCTACCAAACCCATGGAGGATTCCAGAACAGTTTTCGTCACTGCCAAACCCACAGAGTATTCTAGTACAGTTGTCGTCGCTGCCGAACCCACAGAGGATTTTAGTACAGTTGTTGTCGCTGCCGAACCCACGGAGGATTCTAGTACAGTTGTTGTCGCTATCACTGCCAACTCTAGGGTTTCCGCACACAGCATGCTCGATTTCAGGAGGGTCCTCTCCTCAAGGCAACGGGTCGATACATCAACTATCACGAAGCGAGAGTTTATATATCCCAAAGTTCCGTCTCATCAAAAGGAACACAACGCGATAGACGGCGCGTCAATCAGACGCCCGGTCTGAGAGTTATTAATATTTCTTCTCCAGGGGCCCGGTTGAAAATATGCTCATTCCAAACCCAGCCATTTTCCAAAGTTTTCCAAAACTCACTTAGAGCATCGTAAAAAAACCGCCTCATCGTAAGGGTCTCAGTTCCGCAGACGGCGCGTCGATTGGACGCGCGGTCTTATAGTTATTCATGTTTAAGTGAAAATGGGCCCGACCCATTAAGCCCAGTGGGTTGGCGGGTCGGGTCAACCCGGTTTTGCTGGGTCCGACCCAGCAGAGGGTTGGACCGGCCTGATGAGTCGCGTGGCCCGACCCGACAGGGCGCGGCCCGGCTGGCCGCGGCTCGGCCTGAAGGGCCGAGCGGTCTGGGGGGGCTTTCCCGAACCGGCGGCGCCAAGCGGCCATGCCCTCCCAACTGGCCGGCCTCCCTGGAGCAAGCGGCCTGCTTGGGCAGGCCGCGGTCCAGCTGCGCGGCACCTTCGGGTGCCGCGACTTCTACACCCGGCCGACCAACGAGCCGGCCGGTTCGCCGCCGAAGCGGCCCGTAGATTGCGGGCAGCGGCCCTCCGCAGCGCGGAACCCCTTGTGGCGTCGCGGTATCCCTTTGGCCCGGCCGGATTTGGCCGGCCGGTTCTCCTTCGGCCGAGCGGCCCGTGGTTGCGGGCCGCGGTTCTTCCGCACGCGGTTGGTGCACGGCCGCCGCTTCTCCCATCGCCGCCTCTTCCAACGTGCCTAATCGCAAACAAAGAGACTACAAAGGGTCATCGAGCCGTGGGAATTCGGACCGCGCCCTCCGCGTTAGGTGGTAGCAATTGGACAAAGTCAAACCATGTTTCTCAACAAAGAATAATAACAATTTTAATCAATTAAAATTGAACATAATTCCCCTACCTCGAAAATACGTCGCACGTCGTGGAGTCACAGAAGACAAGCGTCACGATAGTCGGGCGTCACGGAATAATGGTGTCGATTCCATCGACGTCAGAGTGCACCTGAAGGAGAAGTGTCGTTGGAAACTTCACGTTCTTCGAATTTTAGAGAGTTCCTCATCGAGGAAGAAAGTCGTTCTTCATCGGAGGCATTCTTCATTGAAGAGAGGAACACTTTTCTCAAGAACTCTCCCAAAAATCTCTGAACACAACAAGTGCCCAAAATAAAATAATATCTAAGACTATTATTTTATTAACACATGTAATTCAAAATCCAAACCACTTTAATTAATTAATTATAGTTCAACTCATTAATTAAAAGTGTTGTCATAAAATTTAAGGGAGAGAGTAAGGTGGAGAGATCACAATAAATAAGGGGGAATTAATAGGGAGTTTAAGGGAGTTAAAGAGGAGATGAAAGGTTAGGGGTTCATGCGGGCCCCACCACCCTTAGTCATATCCTCCAATGGGAAGTTAGGTGGGGTGTGGGACCCACCTCCAACTTCCATTTGGAGGAATTAACTTCCACTTAAAAAAAATTATAGCACAATAATTTATTTTAGTCTTAACGAATCCCCAAATTTTAACCACCACATACGACAAAACGAATCTACAGTAAAGGTCCCCCTAAGAAAATACCGGTGTTGCGAGTTTATCGGTGCCCTCAGATTTCAATTCCGAGCACCAGTTCAAAAGATATAAAATCCCAAACGTATGTTTACTAAACATTCCCAAAAAAAAGTTCGGAAAATTATTAACAGCAACCCTAGACTCACTGCGGTTGAGGTCAGGCTCTGCCTAGGTGAAACATGACCTAATGAACCCAACGGTACCCTCAGATTTTCAATCCGAGTTACCATTTAGAAGTTATGAATTTTACAATAAAATAATTGTGACTTAATTATTTTATTTGCAGCCAAAAACTAACTTTCTCTAGTGGCCCATGACGACCGAAGTTAGTATATGCTTAAAGAAAGCTTACCCTCACGAGTTCAGAGGTGGTCTTGGATTCTTAATACGAGTTACCGTTTGTGAGTAATAAGCAATTGAAAAATAAAATAACTTTATTTAATTATTTTATTTACGGTTATGCCATTTTTGGGTTTTCTCACAGGAGGCTCACGCTGACTAAACTTAAGTCACACCTAGGGTAAACCGCCATCCTAAGTGCAATGGTGGCCTCCGATTTCTTATCCGAGTAACCGTTTAAGATTTATTCCGCCTTTTCAGGAAAACTGCATACACGCGTTATTTTAAGCTTAACAAAACTTCGACGGATCTTTCCGGGCACTTCGGGCCTCGGAATCGCGCGTCGTTAGAAACTGCGGACTCGTAAAATTACAAATAATTTAAGAAAAACTTTTCTTGAATTTTCTAGGTCTTTACATTACCCCCACTTCAGGTCTTTACATCCCCGTAAAGCTACAAGATACACTAGGGAAACAAAAGTGGGTACTGAGCATGCATCTGAGCCTCTCGCTCCCATGTGCTCTCCTGGAGGTTCCCGTGCTGCCAGCGAACGTGCACCAGAGGAATCAACCATCCACGTAGGATCTGCTCTTGTTGATCCTCAATCTCCACTAGAACCTCCGTGAATGTCACCCCATCATCAATATCCAGTTCCTCATGGTCGATAATGTGGGAAGGTTCATGCATGTATCTTCTCAGCTGGGATACGTGGAAGATGTCGTGCACCCGGTGCAACTGAGGTGGAAGATCTAAGCAGTATTCCACCTCGCCAACTCTGCTGAGGACCTGGAAAGGTCTGATGAAACGTGGAGATAACTTGACGCTCTGGCCAAATCTTCGTAGACCTCGCCGAGGTGAGACCCGTAGGAAGACGTGGTCGTCATCCTCAAACTCCAGTGGTCTCTATCTCCTATCAGCATAGGACTTATGTCTGCTCTGTGCAACTTCATCCGCTCCTAGATGATCTGCACCTTCTCCATCGTAGCATAAATATGGGCGCACTAGTCAACTTCTTCCTTAGCTCCTGAAAGATCTGTTGGAATCTATCTGACCAAATGAAATGTTGCCCCTTCTTCGTCAAAGCTTATAGTGGTGCTGCAATTCTGGAGAAGTCTGGCACAAAGGTAAGTTCGGCCGACTCCTGAGTGATCGACTACACCCTCTTATTCATGATTCCATTCTGTGCTGCCTGAGTTTTCCTTTTCTCCGACCAAGGAAAACCCCATCACAACATTTTCGATAAACCACAACCTTTTTTCCTAATATAGTCAATCTGTGTATAAACTGTGGTTGCACAGTCCATACCCAAACTAACGTCGTAAGGCCTCGACGCTACCACCAAGAGGTTCCAACCGAAACTCTCACCTCAAGGGTCAGATCACACCATCAGCGTAAGTGTGATTATTGAGTCTCCTTACAAAGGTATCTCCAGACATGAGGGTCAAGTCAACGGCCTAACGAGAAACTCTAGGTATGGGACAAAATTCATGGAAGGAAGGAATGATTCATATCTATGTCTGTTGATACGACAGCTAGTCATAGACACAGACCATACCTCAAATCATTCTTAAAGCCCTTGGGTCACACTCCTTGACTGCATGCACCTACTCTCTTCCCCTTCCCTCCAACTCCATGAGCCTAGCGGGGACTACAAAGGCAGGTGGTTGTAACATGTCGAAATGTTCACCACCTCATGTTTCTCTCCTAGCTTTGCTTCCACGTCTGCTGCCTTGCAGATTCATCTGTCCTTAACACTTCCTCTTCATGAAAAATTTTACACACTCAAGTCTCTAAGACTGATGTTAGTTTCATGCTTTCCAACTGTTAACATTCACTGGCTGTATCCGCTCATCCAATGAACATTCAACCACAAAGGTTCTCTCTAGCACCCTGACACAAGTAGGAATGCATAGAGGAAAAAGTGCTGGCTCAGATATCCTTAAACACACCTTGCCCAGAGGTTTGAGCTCTAAAGCAATGATCGAATCATATTCATCGAGTACCAGGAAAGATCAGTATACCTCGATGAATACTCAACTACCAACATGTCGTCTTTCCGAAGCTGTATAAGCTCTAGAAAACTCTCAGCCACCTCCTCAAGCTAGTACTCAGCTGCCTGTGGGTCGAGCTCACCTCGGAACTTGAGGGATATCCGGTGCTGAAACACATGTAAGGCACTAAGCTGAAAAGTTTCTTCTACCAGTACCGCCGGTAGTGTCTGCTGACCAATAGGCAGTGATATAGTTGGCACACTGCCCGAAGATACCATCTCAGAAAATGGTCCAAGTACCAAAACTTCATCATTATGCGGACCATCTGCATAGTCACTCACTGAAAAAGACTAGTACCTAAGATCAACACTTGCTCTACTAGTGTCTCAACTAGGCGAAAAACTCCAGTAATCACCTCCATCCAGTCCTCTGCTGCCTAGGAATATATCTCGCCTCGAACCTCGGAGGCCACTACTGCTGGAACTCGTGCAACATGCTCTGTCGGCGTGCACCGTCTGCTAGTACGGATAGTGGTATCTGCTGCCCAATGGGTGGTGGTGTTGCTGGTACACCACCCAAATGTGCCAACATAGTAAGAGGGCCCTGCACCGGAGCCTCGTTGCTCGGTGGGCCATCATCTTGTACTCTCTCTAGGGAACCCTAGCTGGATGTCTTCACAGAAACATCCCGATAAGGAATAGGTGCACCACAATCAATAAGTTATACCTGATGACCTGACTCAAAGAGACCACAAAGGAAACTCTTGAAACACTCATGAAATTAGTGTTTTCGTGCACTGAGTTGGAAATCAGAGGTCAGGGTCCTGGTGTATGGATACGTCGGTCGCCGCACCAACACTGGACTCCCTAGACTGAAAACCACTCTCAATACTATTAACATCATTGCTTCACAGTAAGACAGATCAGAGTCCTAAGTTCTACGGTAGAACCGACTCCTCTGATACCAATTTGTCACGACCCGTCCTCGGGGCCCGTTCTGTGACTATCCAAAGCCCTCCTTCCATAGGATAGGGGCTGGCGACTAGCACCATAGGCGTAAATCCTGATAAAAAGGGAAGGCATTGCCTTTATGATAGTAAGAAAACACAGCAGAGTACACAAGCTGAAGTAAGCACAAAGTAATACTGAATACAAAAGTAAGTGATGAAAGGTAAATGAGCCAGAATACAAACCCAACTTAAAGTACAGTATAGCTGAAAACTAGTACAACTGCAGTAAAGTAAAACAAAAACCATCGAGTCATCCTCCGGGAATCCCTCCTGAAGGGTGGGATACAGATAGTCTCCCCAGCACCACGGGTCCGTCCGTCTGCTCCGTGTACGTCTCACCAAGTGGTCCACCTATGGGTACCGTCCAGCTCTACAAGCCTCTACCACGATCAGCGTTGTTCGTCGTCTTCATCCAACACAATGTAGTGCGGGAATTTCCCGTGAAGGGGTGTGTATAACGATACTCAGTAGGGACCCCGAGACCCCCGAAGGTCTCCCAGAATCCACGAAGGATAAACCGCAAAGAAAAGATACAATCATGAAGTATCAACCAAATATACTTAGGTATATGCCCATACATATACCTAAGTCATCAATCATAGTTCGGCTCCAACTCTCGAGCCCAAGTACAACCCAGTCCACACAGGAAAGAAGTCAATCACATCGATGATAATGATTGAAAGTTAAGACTCATCTCACACAAGGTATACACAACTTAAAGAGAGTAAGAGATGATTAGTTGTAGCCACTGATTCATCTATCACTGTTGAATGGTAGAAACCCACAGAAACCTAAAACAATAGTATCTTGTTGTTATCGAACCCATGGAGGATTCAGTCCAGTTTTCGTCACTGCCGAACCCACGGAGGATTCCAGTACAGTTGTTGTTGCTTCCAAACCCACGGAGGATTCGAGTACAGTTGTCGTCGCTGCCAAAACCAGGGAGGATTCCAATACAGTTGTCATCACTGCCGAACCCACAGAGGATTCTAGTACAGTTGTCTTCGCAACCGAACCCACGGAGGATTCGAGTACAGTTGTCGTCACTGCCGAACCCACGTAGGATTCCAGTACAGTTTTCATCGCTGCCGAACCCACAGAGGATTCCAGTACAGTTGTCGTCGCTGCCGAACCCACGGAGGATTCCAGTACATTTTTCGTCGCTACCGAACCCACGAAGGATTCTAGTACAGTTATCGTCACTGTAGAACCCATTGAGGATTCTATTACAGTCGTCGTCGCTGTCGCAGCCAGCTCTAGGGTTCCCACACACAGCACGCTCGATTCCGGGAGGGTCTGCTCCTTGAGCCAAGGGGTCGATATATCAACTATCACGAAGCCAGAGTTGATGTATTCCAAATTTCTGTCTCGTCAAAAGGAACCCAACGCGACAGACAGCGAATCAATCGGACTCCCGAGCTGAGAGTTATTAGCATTTCTACTCCGGGAGCCTGGTTGGAAATACGCTCGTTCCAAACCCGGCCATTTTCCAAAGTTGTCCAAAAACTCACTTAGAGTATGAAAAACGGACCGCCTCGTCATAAGGGTCCCAGTTCCATAGACGGTGCGTCGATTGGACGCGCAACCTTATAGTTATTCACGTTTAAGTGAAAACGAGCCCAACCCTTTAAGCCCAGTGGGCTGGCGGGTCGGGTCAACCCGGTTTTGGCGGGTCCGACCTAGCATAGGGTCGGACCGGCCCGATGAGGTGCGCGGCGCGGCCCGACCCGGCAGGGCGCGGCCCGGCTGGCCGAGCAGTCCAAGGGGGGGGGCATTCCCGAACCGGCGATGCCAAGCAGCGCCACCCTCCCAACCGGCCGGCCAAAGCCGGCCGGCCTTCCAGCGCAAGTGGCCCGTTCGGGCGGGCCGCGGTCCGGCTGCGCAGCACCTTCGGGTGCTGCAACTTCTTCACCCGGCCAGTCGACGAGCCGACCGGTTCACCGCCGAAGTGGCCCACGGATTGCGGGTCGCGGTCCTCCATAGCGTGGCGCCCCTTGTTGCGCCGCGGTCTGCCTTCGGCCCGACCATCTTTGGTCGGCCGATTCTCCTTCGACCGAGCAGCCCGCGGTCGCGGGCCACGGTTCTTCCGCACGCAGTCGGCGCACGGCCGCCACTTCTCCCGTCGCCGCCTCTTCCAACGCGCCTTAATCGCAAACAAAGAGGCTATGGAGGGTCGTCGGGCCATGTGCGTTCGGCCCGCGCCATCCGCGTTAGGAGGTAGCAATTGACCAAAGTCAAACCCTGTTTCTCAACAAAGAACAAGAAAATTTTTAATCAATTAAAATTGAACATAATTCCCCTACCTCGAAAAGGCGTTGCACGTCGTCGTGTCGCGGAATACAAGCATTGCAGTAGTCGGGCATCGCGGAATAACGATGTCGATTCCGTCGATGTCAGAGTGCACCAGAAGAAGAAGTGTCGTTGGCGACTTCGTGTTTTTCGAATTGTAGAGCATTATTCGTCGAGGAAGAAAGCCGTTCTTCATCAGAGGCGTTCTCCGTTGAAGAGAGGAACACTTTTTAAAAAACTCTCCAAAAAATCTCTCACTACAACAAGTGCCCAAAATAAAATAATATCTATGGCTATTATTTTATTAACACATGTAATTCAAAATTCAAACCAGTTTAATTCATTAATTGTAGTTCAAATCATTAATTAAAAGTGTTGTCATAAAATTTAAGGGAGAGGGGAAGGTGGAGAGATCACAATAAATTAGGGGGAGTTGTCAAAGAATTAAATAATGGGGGATTAATAGGGAGTTTAAGGGAGGTAAAGAGGAGATGAAAGGATAGGGGTTCATGCGAGCCCCACCACCCTTAGTCATATCCTCCCATGAGAAGTTAGGTGGGGTGTGGGCCCCACCTCCAACTTCCCTTTGGAGGAATTAACTTCCACTTAAAATAAATGGTAGCACAACAATTTATTTTAGTCTTAACAAATCCCCAAATTTTAACTACCACATACGACAAAACGCATCTGCAGTAAAGGTCTCCCTAAGCAAATATCGGCGTTGTGAGTTCATCGGTGCCCTCAGATTTCAATTCCGAGCACCAGTTCAAAAGATATAAAATCTCAAACGTACGTTTACTGAATGTACCTGAAAAAAAATATCGGAAAATTATTAACAGTCACCCTAGACCCACTGAGGTCAAGGATATGCTCTTCCTAGGTGAAACACAACCTAATGAACCCAACCATACCCTCAGATTTCTAATTCAACTTACTGTTTAAAAGTTATGAATTTTAAAATAAAATAATTTTCACTTAATTATTTTATTTGCGGCCAAAAACTAACTTTCTCTGGTGGCCCTCTTCGTCCCAAATTAGTATCTGCTTAAAGAAAGTTTACCCTCATGAGTTCAGCGGTGGTCTCAGATTTTTAATATGAGTTACCGTTTGTGAGTTATAAGCATTTGAAAAATAAAATAACTTTATTTAATTATTTTATTTATGGTTATGCCATTTTCGGGTTTTCTCACAGGAGGCTCGCGCCGACTAAACTTAAGTCATGCCTAGGGTAAACCCGCCATCCTGAGTGCAACGGTGGCCTCATATTTCTGATCCGAGTAACCGTTTAAGAGTTATTATAATTTTTCAGGAAAACTTCATACATGCGTTATTTTAAGCTTAACAAAACTTCAACGGATCATTCTGGGCCTCGGAATCGTGCGCCGTCAGAAACTAAGGACTCGTAAAATTCTAAAGAATTTTAGAAAAAAAATTCCTTGAATTTTCCAAGTCTTTACAGATACCAAGTTATTTATTACATGAAGAAGAAATAGTTTTCTTAGAAAAATATGTGAAGAGGAAGTGTTGATTTCAGGAGCTTCAAAAAATTGTAAAAAATAGGTCCTACATAAAACAATTACACTAACACAGATACTAAAAGTGTTACATGTACTATTATGTGAAGGAATTCACAGAGAACCAGTGTACCACATTTCTTGAACTATAGTGTTTAAATAGATAAAATGCAGTTCATGGAGATAGTGTGTTTAGATATAGTGTTAATAGTATTGTGGGTATTTTAAAAACGAGAGAGTATTCTATTCATGTGATGATATTATTTCATAAATGAAAGTGAGTAGAAAAAACTTGTGTTTTTCAAGAAGAAAGTGTGATTTATGAACACTCTATATAGAATATTGTTTGCATGAAAATGATATTTTTCTACATTAATTCTTGAATAACTCTAGAAATATTTTATTGGATTTTGTTTGAGTTGAATTGATATATTTCATTGATCATAAGAAGAATTTATCTTGAAAAATCTTACAGATAGTTTTTTTGATCATTTTGATATTTCATTGATATAAAGTTTAATTGATATATTATACTCATATATAAGATAACATAGTCAACATGAATATATTTTTATTGATATCATTCATTTGAAGTAAAATAATTTCAGTGAAGTTGACCAAGAATGATTATGGTGATATTACAAAAGATCATTGTGTTCAGACATAAATAATAACAAGGCTAATAAATCATTACATCTTAAGCTTGTGGTAGTTAAAGCATTTTCACATGAATTTTATTTAATATAAAATGATGAACTAGTGGTGTATTATAAATAATTCCATTTATCCTTTAAAGGATGTGGATATCACATATCTAAACATGTTTAAAAACTATACTACACTATTGATCACTACAATAAATAGTTTTAAGAAAATAATTGAAATAATTGAATATTGATCAAAGAAAGGAGTATGATTTCTCATTCTGGAAGAACCTTGTAAAAAACCTCATGTAATTTTTAGTGCTTTCATTGTTTTTATATGGGAAAGGTGAGACCTCAAAGCATGATAGAATGAGGCTTTAACCAACTATAGATGTTAAACTGAAAATAATTTTTTAAAAAAGTAACCACTGATTCACCCCCCCACTTAGTTTTCCATTTGAGATAGGGCTATAAAAGTTATATCATAGTGGGTTCACCTCTATTATGATTCTATAGGTTAAAGGTTTTTAGTTTTAAATATTTGAGTTTCATAATATAAATTATAATTAAATTATGTTTTAGAGAAGGTTTTTTGTTTTTGATCAAAATTATATTTATATCAAGCCTTTGGTGAACTGGAAAAGGAAATAGAAGAAAAATTAAACATGCTTTCCTGCTTATTGAAAGAGGACGAAGTTTCACATACACTAAGAAAGGATGTTAGGTATATATTGGAAGGATATAAACATATTTTTTGGTATAACATAAATGTTATGGACAACATTTCTACCTCAAAGGGATCAAGAGATTCACATGATCCTAAGGTATGTGTAATTTTTTTTATACTATCATGAAGATGAGACAATAAGTGGTGGATGTGATAAAATGATAGTTGATTTTTCAATTGATTCATTAAGGGATATGATGAATTTTTTCCCACATATATTGTTTATATTATCTATGGGATTTTTAAAAAAATGAAAATTAAATTACTTTTCTTGAGGATGAGTATGATGATGTTTAGAAGATCTTGAATACAAATTTCAACACTTCTTAAAATCTCTCTATATAAGTTGCAGTCTTTAATCCAGAGTATGAGGAGATAAAATAAAGATAAATCAAACATGGAAAAGAGTTTCTTATAAAAATCCAATATAAGGATGTGTTAACTAAATATTTTGAGAAGAAGGTCCATTCATTAGAAGAAAATATTAAAAGCAATATTGATGTCAAGAATGCACAATTGAATATTAAATGTAAGGGAATCAAGAAAGATTACACTTTTTTTATGAAAAGGTTATTTTTTATGAAGAGGTTGTTGATAATATGGGGATGTACAATGAATAAATAATGTATTTTTCTATATATAAATATAATTCCCTCAATATGAGATTTCATGAATTTGAAATCAAATTGGTCACTCTTAAAATGACTCTATTGAGACCTTAAAATCAATGAAGTGTGGAGCTTCTACAACATAGTGTTATTTAAAGGATTAAATTGAAAAAATTACACCATCATTTGGAAATAAAATAATTAAATCACTAAATTATCTCTATGAATAAGATGTGAAGAAAGAGGTACCATCTATATCTCAATGTAATAATTTTTCTAAAACATTTTTTACAAAATGTGTAGGTTTCAATAAATATTATTCCCATGTATGGATGTTTAAAAATGTTAATATACTTATCAATACATACCTAGTGAATAGAAGAATAATTTTGAATGATTGTGACTTGAGGAGATCCCAATAGGTGGTGAATAATACCCAAGAATATTATTCTGATTATGCTAGAAAGTCATGAACAGCTAAAGGGGATAGAAGAAGATGATGATTTATTGGTCAATGATGGAACCGTAATATATTCAGGAATTGTGAATTAGACTGTTAGTGAAATACCTAAATTACTGATGTATAAAGATTTCCTATTCTAAGTGGGATCAAGTTGATGAAGTTGAAACAGACACATAACAAGATAAATATTTCTACATCAAATAGATATAATACACTCAAATATTTCTATAATGTTGGAAGAGGGGGTGGTCACAAAATTGATTCACATACAATGAAACACATAATAAAGTATAATGATTAGATAAGGCCACAAAAGTTTTAAGAAGAAATATAGAAACCCAGTATTATCATAAATAGATATTATACCATTTTCAATGAATATACATTACATTACACACACATTTCTATGAACTATAATGGATTAGTGTCTTTGGAAACTTAGAAACACAAAAAAACTGATCCATAGGTAAAAGAAATCATCTACCCTATGATCTTAATAAATATAACCCTTATTAGACATATTATATGTCAAAAATTACTCAAAACCTAGGGAAATGAAACATAAGAAAGGGTGAATTCAGATGATCTGTAATGGAAAATAAGGGAGATATATAATCAAAACATGAACATAAATGCATGAGAACATGTTCGTAACATTTGAAAATAATACCCTTCATATGAAAGATTATAATACAGAATCATGGAATAATTATTATAGTTCATAAGACATGAATCTTAATGGAATAAATGAACATGATCTATGGGATTATAACAGTGGAATAAGACATATTTTTTTGGTATACACATAAGCATAGAAAATCATATATAAATTCTTCCCACCAATACATTCATAACATGTTTGGAATGAGATAAAAACCCATGTACTTACTACAGGCTTGGGATAAACTCCCATGTATTCTATCTTTTGGCTTGGTATTACCATCTATGTACCCAATTTTATTTTCTTGAGATAACCACCTGTGTACCCTATGAGCTTGTAGAACATTTATCATTACCCAATTAATTTAATGGAGATATAGGCCACACAATTCATATAATTAAAAGCATGTGTATGCATGCCAAAATATCATAGAAAATTCCTCATTTCATAACCAATGAAATGGAATTGGTTTCAGAATCATTTCATCATATCATAACATGTGGAAAAGAGATAGGTTCCACAATAATTTCATCATAGCATAACTAGTGGAAAAAAGAAGAAGGTTTTATAAGAATTTTATCATGGTATAAAACGTAGAATAGAAATGGGTTTCATAAACATCATTACGTCATAAAAATAATACATTTTATGAAAGAATAATAATTTTATCCTTGGATCAAATCCTTATTTAGTAATATGTTACATAAATGGATGTCATATTAGATGGAAAATTATTTTGATCGATCAATTAAAAAATTTCTTGAGGAGAACATGCTTTTCACTTTGGAAAACACTTTTCCAAACATAATAAAATTGTAAAAAAAATTATTTTAAAATAGGCATAAAAATTTATATAGTAATTTTCAAATCAAACAAAGTTTAGGATGATGTGAAGCTTTGTTTATATCCTGCATTTTAAAACAATGATTCCTTTCAAATTTTCAGTAAAATACAAAGAGGAATTGTTTGGAAAATGACATGTAGAATCATTTTAAAAAAAAGTAAAACATGGGTAAAAAATTCCTATAAAATTCATTGGATGATAATAAAACATCTTTTAACACATTTTTAAAGAACAATGTTTTGTAAGAAAAATAATTTTTGACCGAAGAGGAAAATAAAGATGTATTTTCTTGAAAATAACTTCTCAATTATGTTAAGTACTGAAGAATGAAAAATTGTACTATTACTTGAAGATATCATAAATAAATGTGGGGCTATAAAATTCGTGAGTTTCTTGATAGATGTATCATAATATTTTATCATCATAGTCATAATCATAAACTATCCCGATAAATGATGAGATTGTAACGTAAAATCATTACCTATTCTGTAGCTTTGAATCAGAAGCTGCATGAGGGAATAAAATAAAATTGAACATAAAGTGTCATGATTATTTATAAATCCATGATATTATATGTAAAATGGGTTTTATATACACATCATGAAGTAATATAGGTGCACAAGAGAATATATTTCTCAAAGAAGAAAAATTGGGACAAATATCTATTACCTTACATCTGGAACTTCATCGTATACATTCAAACCTCTAGTATAATAAATATAAGTTTATTATAAATATATTATAGAAAAATATTTATACATATAAAAAATTATATTATATTATTTATTTCCTTCTATTACCCATTTATTAACAATTCCATGTTAAAGTTACTTTTTGGGTAATAACATCTTAATTTTTCATATATGATTTGATTTTTTATTTTTGGTCCCATTACATTGATAATTATTTAATAATATTAATAATTTTTAACATTATATAAATATCATATATATTCAATTTATATGTAATTAGAGTAATCCATATAATTTAGTAATTGAAAATGAAATGTGTCCTTTATAGAGACGGTAGGTCGTATGTAGGCATGAACACTATTTCCATTTTCTTATCATATTGAAAGAAAAAAAGTAAGTTAAATGATATATTAAAATTTAAGAATAATTTTTATCTCATATATATCACATATTTTTATTAAATTCATCCTTATTACCTTCCATGTAAAGCTTGAACAAATCTCATGGCTTTGTAAGGTGGTTGTCCTCCGTACACATGAGTGATGTTATCATATTCTCAAAAAATTTATAGTATGAAGGTTTGTGTGATATAATAATTAAAAAATTATTATAATATCATAAAAATAATATATAAATAATAAATACATCATTTTTTCCAACCTTTAGTCATGGTAATGGGAAAACCAATTTCATCGGTTCGCAAGGTGATAGTCTGTCGTACACAAGATTGATGATTTCATAACCCATTAGATAGAAGTGGATATGGTTTTAGGTCTTGTAAATAACTTAAATTTTTCCCATTATATGGAATATAATTATTTTATTATATCATTATGGTATAAAATTAATTTAAGGATGTGGAGGAATAAATAAAACAAAAAAGATCATTGATGAACGCTACCACTTCTTCCGGTATCCTCTTTAGGTTTCCACCAAAAGCCTTACTTGGTTGGATTTATACAAGAAATAAGGTTTCTAAAATGAGAGGAAATAATTTTGGAAGTTATTTGGGAAGGTATTGGCTGAAATAAAAGGGTTTGGTGGTGTGAGGAAGATATGAGAATGGGTGGACTTTTATAAGTGTGGTGAGTGGCACACATGTAATTTTTTGAATGAAAGAATTAAATCCATTTTTTTCATGTAAAAAATATCCAATAATGGGATTTTATAGATCCTAGAAGATATAAAGTATAAATATGTCCATAAATGGGTTTTGGACATGTTTTGGCCTTTTCCCCATTTTTTTAGTTTAACCCCCCCGGTAATACCATTTTCACCCTAAAGGAAGTTAATAATTTTAACTGTATTTATAATTCATTTTGGTAAATAATTATTTTGAAATTATTATATAATATAAATTATGATGATTCAAAATATGGAATTAATTTTTTTAAATTTCATTCATAGAAGTGGGAGATTATAATTTAAAATCAATCCCCCAAATAAGACAAGAAAGCGGTGTTTTAAGAAGAAAATTGTAACAGCCCGAGATTTTATGAAAAATATTCTTTTTATTTCACTAATGTCTTGTGTTGTACGCTACACCAAAAGGAGCTTGCACAACACGCATCCTTGACTTGCCTTGCATTACACGCAATCGCGACCTTCCTCGATAGCGTGTGTAATACGCAATACCGAGTTTCACTAAACAACGATATGCTATTAAAATATTATTAAAACTAGCCGTTATGAATAGTAATAACCACTTTTTAAAATTCTGTAAATCTTATATTTCAAAATGAACTTCATTTTTGGATTCGGAGTATCGAATTTAGCCTAAGGTGAAATTTTGGTATATTTCGGATAACTTTCATATTCTGATGAATAGTGAAAATTACTAAATTATAATTAAAAACAACTTTTTTTAATCGAAATAATTAATAGTGATAAATTATTAATTTGAGTAGTTTTAAAGTATATTTAGAATATATTTTTACAATTTAATACAATGTTGGTCATTGGACGTAATTTCACATTTAAACCAGACATAAACAAGTGTCAATCTTTTGATAGATATTGTTTCTTAAAAACACGCTATTTGTTTTAATAGCGGGATTTAATTATAAAATTAATTAATTCAACTTCTATGTTATGAATTTGGTAAAATAGACTTCATTTTTGAATTCGGAATATGAAATATAGCTTAGGATGAAATTTTGGCATTTTTCTGAAAACCTTCATTTTTTGATGAATAGTGAAACTACTAAGTGGTAGGTTAAAAACTGAATTTTGCATAAAACTTAATTTTACCGCTTCTGTGAATGGAATTTCGAAAATCCGACAGACACGGTTAATATCAAGGACTACAATGTGGTTCAATGAGATGAAAATAATTTTTGGTGAATAGTAACTTTTTACTTTTTTTTACCACAGTTAAAAGTAAATAGGGTAACTAAGGGTAAATATGATATTACTATTACCCTAACACATGTCCTAATTCTATTGGATAAGTGTAATTCGACCAAAAACAAGCTTAGGAATAAAATATGACCATTTAGGCCCACTTAGATTAGATTAGGACATTTATTATTAATTTATTTAAAGAAGGGTTAAAATAGTTAAAATCAAAGTTCAATAAGTAAATCATTTTTAATATGGGGTTATACATAAGATAAATTCGATTGTAAATATTCATTGGAAAGCTAAAAAGATTTAATACATGATGGTATTTTATTTGTAATTTTTAGAAATCAAAATATTTAATTTATTTATGACACAAAGATGATGCAGTAATTATCTTGTTAATGAAATATTGACATAATTGATGTTATAAACACCAAAATAAATGTAATTTGAGACTTTTTATGAATTCCACTAATTTTCTAGGTTACTATGATATATTAGTCTTGATTTAATCAACTTGGTTCGAACAAATAAGTCTGTTATGACTTTCAGAAAAATCATGTATCAAATAGTGTCAAAATTGACACAAAATAGTTTTTAAATCAAATATTATATTATTAATTGTTATTTTATTCCTAAAAATCTAAGGTTCGGCCAAACGACTTAGATAAGGATATATGTATTAATAATATACAATTTGGGGTTCTTTTGGCATGTTATAGTAAGTTTATTAACCATATAATGTAAGAAAACAAAAAGACACGGTAAAAGTTAAATTATTTAACTTAGAGTTAAATCTAATTGATAAGGTTAAAATAATACCCTAAACTTGTCTAAATCTTATTGGTTGATAGGATTTCGACCCATACCCATTTTAGCTTCGAAATGAGACCCTTTGGAACCATTATAAACCGATTTTGACTTTAATATAAAATAATATTTTGAGATATTCCTAAGGTGCCCCTCTCCTCCCTTATAAAAGGACACCTCCTCCCCCTCCTCCTCACAAAAATTTTAGCACTCACACTTCCCTAGCAACATCCTAGAGGTTCTGGTCTTCCTCAAAGACCAATTCTAGTGCCCTAAGAGGAGGTCTCAAAGAGGCACTTCAAAGAAGAGGAGCTTCGGACACTTAGAAAGCAAGTCGGACCTAAGGTAAGGGAAATATCACAATCTCATTTTTATCCGAGATTGTTTATTCGTAAGTAATTACTGGGGTGTATTTTATCATCCACATCCATGTTCCCTCAATATGTAATATTGTTTCCATCCACTTTCAATTGTTTAAATCCAATTTTACCCTTAGGTGAGTTTTTAGTGAAGAATATGAAAGGAATCTTTTGTCGTTTTTCCGTACGAGGTACTTTTTGACTTTTCCGACAAAAGTACGAAGAATGTTTTTTTTAACTTATACGGCATGAATGGATTTTTAAAACATTACTTCAAATAAGCTTCCTTTACAAGTTTTCAAGTTTATTTTTAATCAACTTCTTTTATTTTAAAGTTGTATGACATGTTATGAAAGGAAAAATGTTTTTGATGAAGAAAGGATATTTTCCTCAAGAATGGAGTTCAAGTGTTTTATCAAAATTATTTTCCATCTAAGATAATAAAGGGTTCTGTTTTTATCCCTATTATTACATTGATTTGATCATATTGTGATGGAATTATTTTTATGAATTCCTTTATCTTATATGAATTTATTTATGATGTCATGATGTTTCAAGAATCCCATTTTTGTTACACGTGTTATGTGATGATGTATGTTTTATGATTATGTGGCACACATAAGAAAGGATTCATTATAAGATGGGTGGGACCTATATCTCCCTCCAATGCATTGGGTAAAGACTTTATATCTCATGAGATAGACATGGCTGGAACGGAAGGTTATTTCGGTTCAGTGATACAGGACTGAAACGAGGAGTGAACTCGGTTCAGAAAGGGACTTTGTCCACTAAGATAGTCTTGGCAATGAGTCATGACTAACAAGAAATGATTTTCCATGATTATGTGTGCATGCCACAAAGTTTCAAGTTTTATGTTATGATTATGGGGATCTCATTTTCACTTCTATGATTTATCCCATGTTATGATATTATGAGCTCTTTTGCAGGTTAAGATTTCCAAAAGCTATGTTCTTATGTATATGATGTGATTGATATTTCTTTTGTTTACCCTTACTGAGCATTTGAGCTCACCCTTTTTTGTTTTCTTTTCCCCAGGATATAAAGAAAGGTTTTTAGGTAAAAAAAAAGGGAAGATCTTTATGGGAGATATTGAAGATCTTTCACCACGATTAGCAGATTACGTTCCGAGTTTCCAAAGACACTAAACTATTACGATCCTTTAGTGTGTGTTTTTGCTATGTACTAAGTATTCCGCAAATGTAATGTAATGTTCATGTACGATAAGCTTCGGGTCTCTACAGTTGGTATCAGAGGAAAGGTTTAGTCAACCTTTGGAAACTGGGATGCGAAAACGTTAGTGAGATCCCTAGAGATATTTCTAAGGTATGTCTAGGGATGTCCCTAGGGATAAGTATACGTATAGGTTATAGTAATAGAATTACGCTAACGATCCTAGAATTAAACCTAAGATGTTGGATATTGAAGGTACTCCCCCTTTATTATGTTGTTTTCCCTAGCATGATTTTTGCCTCTCACACTATTCTTTTTGGGTTTTAGACGATGGCTGGAACCCGAAGGAACCGTGTTGATCAATGCAATGGACAATGCAATGATTGACCTCCTGAACAAACAAATGTTATGGGAGATGGAGTGCAAAATCTTATTGCTATACTTACACAAGCTATGAATCATTCTGGACTTCCAAATGAGCAGAGAAGGGAACGTCCACCTTCATGAGGCAACGTCCACCTTCTTTCAGTGGGTCTTCTGATCCACTTGTGGCTGAACAATGGATCAGTACTACTGAAAAGATATTTTCAGTTCTTCAATGTTCTGAACATGATAAATTCATCTTAGCAGTATATCGTTTGGAAGGTGAATCTGATCAATGGTGGAATCTTATCAAGAATACGAGGCCAAGAGATGAAATTGAGTCCATGGAATGGGACGAGTTCAAGAACTTGTTTTTCAGTAAGTACTTCCCTCGTATTCTTCGAAAAAAGATGGAGAAAGAGTTTCTTGAACTGAAGCAAAGGGACGATGAATCTGTTGGTACCTATGAAGCAAATTTTACAAGACTTGCAAGGTATGCTTCTGGTATTATCATCCAACCTGAAAGTAAAGTTGATCGATTTTTCAGTGGCTTAAAACCAAGTCTTCGAAGGGCATTAGCTATAAGAGACTTCAGTAGCTATGAAGAAATTGTGCGTTGTGCTATCAAGGTAGAAATGGAAGTTGGTGTTACATATTCATCTCATGGTTTTGACAAGAAACGAAAGATGGAGTTCAAGGAGAAATCTCAGAATAATGGTGAAAAGAAGATGAATGTTTCCTTATGCACAAAGTGCGGAAAGAAGCATGGTGGAGATTGTCTTAAAGGGACTAGGAAATGTTTTAAGTGTGGAAAAGAAGGTCATCGAGCAGCTGAGTGTCGAAGTAATGGAAGAAGGGTTTCTAATGATGTGAATAAAGCAAACACTGCAGAGAACGCACCACCAACACTTCAATGCTTCAAGTGCAAGGAAATGGGGCATTATGCTAATAATTGCCCTAATCCAAGGGTTAGTGATGATCAACATGAGCAACCACTGAAGGCAAAGGACAAAGGGAAATCACATGCGATCACTATTGGCAATGTTGAATATAACAACGATATGGTGGAATGATTAAGTGTTTATGTAATGGGATTCCAAAATAATGTTGTATCATTGAGTATTGCAATATTTATTGATGTGGTATTCAAAGTGATTGAGATATTTTTTGGAAATAAGATGATATGCGCATAATGAAGACAAGAAAATTAAATGTTTAATAGTATTCATGAGCTCATGATTGATATAAGGACTAAGTGATATCATGGTTTGAGTATATAGAATTTTGAGGATTTTGGTATGTAGAAAGTGTTAACTTTTAACTGCCCTCATGTTTTCACTAAGGTATTCAAGAGAATACACGATTAAGGACTTTGAATGTTTGGAATGTGACCAACAAGACATATCTTATGATATGTGGGGATCAACGACAGTATTAAATCTCTGGTAATCGTTGTCACTATACTATGAGAGTGGACTGCAGTATTATGTATAAGCCTAAAGATTAGACTGGATTATGTTGGACATAAGTTATTATTGTTTAAGGATAGAAGATTTTAGATATTATTGATGGGATGTTATAGTAACGTAGATTTAGAAAAAGGACAACCTGCAGGACGGGCGACAGCCCATCGCTTCGGACAAGGCTGTAGGAATCGAACCCACAACCGAAGTGCGACTGGACTTTATCGCCTACCACTGACCTACAGGAAGTCCCTGTTTAGTAGAAACTAGTGTTATTATATTAATCAGTATGATATATGAAGTATAAGCCCATTTTAGGAACCATATATGATTAATCCCACTATAGATCGAATTATGTATATAAATTTTGCTAACCTTTTGAGACAGATGGAATGACCCGTCATTCTATCACATGATCTGCTAACACTTCACGAATAACAAATTCAACTTCATTTATTTAAGAGATGAAGTGGAAATTGTTAAAGTCACGAACAACAGTGAGATTGTACCAAAATAAAGTAAGTATTTATTCTAATTCAAAATTCTTTAACTTTAGGGAAATGATCTTGAAAACCAAAAATGTTGTCCTAGTTCTCTTATACCTGATGAATCAGATGGTACCTTAGATCGTCACAAATTTATGGATTTGTGATTACTGGCTTTTCCATAGCCATGTTCTCTACCACTCTCCATCAGAACATGATGGTTAGATTTCTCTTCCATATCCATATTTTCACCTATGTGGAAACCCAGTGATTAGTTTATTTGGGTAATCGTTACATTTCATACTTTAGTTTTTAAAGCCAAGTTTTGGTATTCCTTTTTACGATGTGGGTTTCTATTAAAGAAACTTTCGAATAGTAAACCATTTATAACCCCGACGAATTTCGAGGGCGAAATTCATTTTAAGGGGGGTAGAATGTAACAGCCCGAGATTTTATGAAAAATATTCTTTTTATTTCACTAATGTCTTGTGTTGTACGCTACACCAAAAGGAGCTTGCACAACACGCATCCTTGACTTGCCTTGCATTACACGCAATCACGACCTTCCTCGATAGCGTGTGTAATACGCAATACCGAGTTTCACTAAACAACGATATGCTATTAAAATATTATTAAAACTAGCCGTTATGAATAGTAATAACCACTTTTTAAAATTATGTAAATCTTATATTTCAAAATGAACTTCATTTTTGGATTCGGAGTATCGAATTTAGCCTAAGGTGAAATTTTGGTATATTTCGGATAACTTTCATATTCTGATGAATAGTGAAAATTACTAAATTATAATTAAAAACAACTTTTTTTAATCGAAATAATTAATAGTGATAAATTATTAATTTGAGTAGTTTTAAAGTATATTTAGAATATATTTTTACAATTTAATACAATGTTGGTCATTGGACGTAATTTCACATTTAAACCAGACATAAACAAGTGTCAATCTTTTGATAGATATTGTTTCTTAAAAACACGCTATTTGTTTTAATAGCGGGATTTAATTATAAAATTAATTAATTCAACTTCTATGTTATGAATTTGGTAAAATAGACTTCATTTTTGAATTCGGAATATGAAATATAGCTTAGGATGAAATTTTGGCATTTTTCTGAAAACCTTCATTTTTTGATGAATAGTGAAACTACTAAGTGGTAGGTTAAAAACTGAATTTTGCATAAAACTTAATTTTACCACTTCTGTGAATGGAATTTCGAAATTCCGACAAACACGGTTAATATCAAGGACTAAAATGTGGTTCAATGAGATGAAAATAATTTTTGGTGAATAGTAACTTTTTACTTTTTTTTACCACGGTTAAAAGTAAATAGGGTAACTAAGGGTAAATATGATATTACTATTACCCTAACACATGTCCTAATTCTATTGGATAAGTGTAATTCGACCAAAAACAAACTTAGGAATAAAATATGACCATTTAGGCCCACTTGGATTAGATTAGGACATTTATTATTAATTTATTTAAAGAAGGGTTAAAATAGTTAAAATCAACGTTTAATAAGTAAATCATTTTTAATATGGGGTTATACATAAGATAAATTCGATTGTAAATATTCATTGGAAAGATAAAAAGATTTACTACATTATGGTATTTTATTTGTAATTTTTAGAAATCAAATAATTTAATTTATTTATGACACAAAGATGATGCAGTAATTATCTTGTTAATGAAATATTGACATAATTGACGTTATAAACACCAAAATAAATGTAATTTGAGACTTTTTATGAATTCCACTAATTTTCTAGGTTACTATGATATATTAGTGTTGATTTAATCAACTTGTTTCGAACAAATAATTCTGTTATGACTTTCAGAAAAATCATGTATCAAATAGTGTCAAAATTGACACAAAATAGTTTTTAAATCAAATATTATATTATTAATTGTTATTTTATTCCTAAAAATCTAAGGTTAGGCCAAATGACTTAGATAAGGATATATGTATTAATAATATACAATTTGGGGTTCGTTTGGCATGTTATAGTAAGTTTATTAACCATATAATGTAAGAAAACAAAAAGACACGGTAAAAGTTAAATTATTTAACTTAGAGTTAAATCTAATTGATAAGGTTAAAATAATACCCTAAACTTGTCTAAATCTTATTGGTTGATAGGATTTCGACCCATCCCCATTTTAGCTTCGAAATAAGACCCTTTGGAACCATTATAAACCGATTTTGACTTTAATATAAAATAATATTTTGAGATATTCCTAAGGTGCCCCTCTCCTCCCTTATAAAAGGACACCTCCTCCCCCTCCTCCTCACAAAAATTTGAGCACTCAAGCTCGGCCAACCCCTGCCATTTTCTCCTCTCCACTTCCCTGGCAACATCCTAGAGGTTCTGGTCTTCCTCAAAGACCAATTCTAGTGCCCTAAGAGGAGGTCTCAAATAGGCACTTCAAAGAAGAGGAGCTTCGGACACTTACAAAGCAAGTCGGACCTAAGGTAAGGGAAATATCACAATCTCATTTTTATCCGAGATTGTTTATTCGTAAGTAATTACTGGGGTGTATTTTATCATCCACATCCATGTTCCCTCAATATGTAATATTGTTTCCATCCACTTGCAATTGTTTAAATCCAATTTTACCCTTAGGTGAGTTTTTAGTGAAGAATATGAAAGGAATCTTTTGTCGTTTTTCCGTACGAGGTACTTTTTGACTTTTCCGACAAAAGTACGAAGAATGTTTTTTTAACTTATATGGCATGAATGGATTTTTAAAACATTACTTCAAAGAAGCTTCCTTTACAAGTTTTCAAGTTTATTTTTAATCAACTTCTTTTATTTTAAAGTTGTATGACATGTTATGAAAGGAAAAATGTTTTTGACGAAGAAAGGATATTTTCCTCAAGAATGGAGTTCAAGTGTTTTATCAAAATTATTTTCCATATAAGATAATAAAGGGTTCTGTTTTTATCCCTATTATTACATTGATTTGATCATATTGTGATGGAATTATTTTTATGAATTCCTTTATCTTATATGAATTTATTTATGATGTCATGATGTTTCAAGAATCCCATTTTTGTTACATGTGTTATGTGATGATGTATGTTTTATAATTATGTGGCACACATAAGAAAGGATTCATTATAAGATGGGTGGGACCTATATCTCCCTCCAATGCATTGGGTAAAGACTTTATATCTCATGAGATAGACATGGCTGGAACGGAAGGTTATTTCGGTTCAGTGATACAGGACTGAAACGAGGAGTGAACTCGGTTCAGAAAGGGACTTTGTCCACTAAGATAGTCTTGGAAATGAGTCATGACTAACAAGAAATGATTTTCCATGATTATGTGTGCATGCCACAAAGTTTCAAGTTTTATGTTATGATTATGGGGATCTCATTTTCACTTCTATGATTTATCCCATGTTATGATATTATGAGCTCTTTTGCAGGTTAAGATTTCCAAAAGCTATGTTCTTATGTATATGATGTGATTGATATTTCTTTTGTTTACCCTTACTGAGCATTTGAGCTCAGCCTTTTTTGTTTTCTTTTCCCCAGGATATAAAGAAAGGTTTTTAGGTAAAAAAAAGGGAAGATCTTTATGGGAGATATTGAAGATCTTTCACCACGATTAGCAGATTACGTTCCGAGTTTCCAAAGACACTAAACTATTACGATCCTTTAGTGTGTGTTTTTGCTATGTACTAAGTATTCCGCAAATGTAATGTAATGTTCATGTACGATAAGCTTCGGGTCTCTACAAAAATGCTCAAAAGTTTACAAGTTTTTTATATAAAAATTTTAAAAAACTGATTATAATGACCTAAATTGGATTAATGGATTTATAATAAATGTAATTTTTTTAATACTAATTTAAAATTCAATTTATTTTTACAAATAAATTAATTGAAATGATAGTTTTGATTTAAAATTTAGTATTTTTCACAATTCATTAAAAAATGAAACTTTTCAGACAAATACAAAAAATTAACAATAAGATAACTTTTAAATGATGATTTAGAACATGAAGTTTATTTTATAAAATTAATTTTCTGAAAATAGGATCAATTAATTGTTTTAATTTTCATAAAAAAATATTTTTTTGAGAAAATATTATTTTCAAAGCATATAAAGGCTTTACCAAAAATAATTACTTTTATCAATATAAAACCATAATAATTAATATTTAATAATTATTTAATAATATTAATATATCTAATATTAATTTATAGATTATAACAGTAATGTTTAAATGACTATATTAATATTAGGTCATTGATTTTTGAAAACTTTGTATCGTGTGTAAGGAAATCGAACCCTATGTTGTGCGTAGTGCAACATTAACCTGGTGTTATGTGTAATACAAGATTAACTTGTTGTTGTGTGTTATTCAATATTAAATGGGTCTTTCATTTAATTCAGGATATCAAGTATATTTGATTTATTCAAATAATAATAATTCAAAAAACTCATGGTGTTACATTCTACACCCCTTAAAATGATTTTCCCTAATAATTCATCACTATAATTCAAAAAAATGCCAATAATTATACCTCATAAATATCCTCAAGTTCCTATGTTTCTTTCATAAACTAGTGGTTTCACCAAAAAAACATTTACTAGGTGAGTGGTCTTGTTTAATATAATTTCTATGTACGATATGGAATCTCCACCAGTTTTTTCTCATAAAAAATGTCTTGCTCTAGAGGTATGACATCTGAGTTCAGTATATGTGAAGGATTGGGTATGTACTTCCGCATTAGAGATACAAGAAACACATCATGAAATTGATATAGGTTTTCTTGGAACTCCATATAATAGGATAATATCCCAATACAATCCAAAATTCAAAAGTAACTGATATACCTAAGGCTTGGTTTATTTTTCTTCCCAAATCACAAATACTTATTCTATAGAGAAATTATTAGAAACACCTTATCAAAAACATCAAATTAATGATCATGCTAGTCATTATCAGCATAAACTTTCTACAAAATTTAATCTTCCTTGATGTTATTTGAATGGCTCTAACCTCTCTATCATTTCTTTAGCTATATCATATCCCAATATATTTTTTTCTCCCACTTCATTCTAACAAGTCAGAGCTCTATAAATCTTTTCATATAGATCCATCTGAATTCTTGAATAAAAACTATTGTCGTAGTAAAACTCAACTAGAGAAATTTTTTGATCCCAAACACCTATAAAATCAAATGAACTAGATCTCAACATATCCCCTTGGGTTTTAATTGTTATATCAGACTGACCATCTTCCTAAGGATTATACAAAGTACTAAAACACAACTCCATATAACTATATAACTAAATATTTCCCCCAAAATTTGATTTAAACCATAGATCAAGACCAAACATAATGGAATGTGGAACTCCATGAAAACTTATCAATTCCATTATATATCCTAAAAAAATGTTCCGGATAGAAGTATTCTATGATAGTGATGAAGTGTGCTAACATAGTATGGTGATAGATTAAAACCCATATATAATTATTCCATTTTTAACATTTTTTTGAACCCAATGAAAAAATAATTGGTGTTGTTTTACCATTACCATTTTGGTATGTGTAATGGTTATAAAATCCACTTATACTTTTGTTTCTTAGACTTAACATACTAACATACCAAGTATGAACATATAAAATATATGATATCTCTCCCCATGCCATACTAGCAAAAATAATCTTTCAAATCACTATAAATCTTCATACTTTCTGAATGAATAGAGAATGAAGAAATATGAGCCTCCTCTGAAAATTACTTTTTTAAAATATGGTATAGATAGAATGCATACACGGTTCTTAAAACTTATCTTTCCATCAATATTAAGGTTAAACTAAAGATCATTTCTTAACATATTTTAAAGATATATATATATATATTCCATCTCTGCATCCGTAATAGTTATATGGATATAAGGTTAAATATTCAATTGAGTAAGATAATATTAAATTGAGTAAGATATGATTTTCCCTTCCTTTAGGATTTCTAGATCTTTCCTTTTCAAATCCAGAAATATTAGATCTTTTTTATCTATATCATGGATATCCTAACATGATTTTTTCAACTCAAAGAATCATCCACCTTGTTTGCTTTTCCAGGGTGGTAATGTATTAAGTAGTCACGATCATTAATAATATCTAACCATATTATTTGGGGTATATACAATTCCTTTAGTGTGAATATATACTTTAATATTTTATTATCAGTATTTATATAACACTTTTATCTATAAATAAAATTCCTCCATATCTTTAATGTAAAAAATTAATTAGCCAACTCCAAATCAAGTTTTTGGTCATGTTTCTTATAAATATTTAATTTTTGTGAGGAATAAGATACAACCATGTCCTTAATCAAAGGAATTATTCCCAATATCTTATTTGATGTGTCATTATAGATTAAAAAACCTTATCCACTATAGAGTAATGTAAGAATAGGTGTGCTGAGTTATCTTCCCTTCAGTTCCCCGAAAATTTCCTCACCTTAATCTTTCTAGATGAAATTGGATCCCTTTCAAGATAGCTTGATTAGAGTATTATATAGTTGTGAGAAATTATCCAAAAAATGTTGATAATGTCTTGCTAAACCAAGAAAACTATGGATATCAGTTACCATGGTTGGTCAGGGACAATATTCAAATGCCTCTATATTTTATGGTCCACCAATATACCCTATCTTGAGATTACATGACCCAATAAATTAAATATTTTGTAGAAAAAAATCACACTTTGAAAATTTCTCATATAGTTTCTCCTTCCTATGGTCCTTAGTACAATTCTCAAGTGGTCTTTATGCTCTTCATTACTCTTTCAAAAGATGATAATATCGTCTATGAAGACAACCTGAAACTGATCAACGTAATCTAAAAAGACTCTATTAATTAAATCTATAAATATAGTAGAGTAATTACTATGATGGAATATCCACACTATATACATTCATATTGTCTATAACTTTTAATGAATGTTGTATTAGGTATATCCTCCTTCATGACCCACAATTGATTATATCTAGAATGAAGGTCAATCTTCAAAAAGTGTTGAACTCCAAAACATTGGTCAAGCAAGTCATCCATATGGGGAAGAGGATATGTGTTCTATATTTTGGTCTTGTTCATCTCTATATAATCAATTCATAATCTCATTGATCCATATTTCTTTTAAACAAAAAGTATAGGTTCACCCCAAGGTGTCACACTTTCCCTAATGAGTCCCTTTTCAAGTTTTTCCTAGAGTTGTTTCTTCAAATACTGCAACTCAATCAGGACCATCGTACATAGAGTCTTTGAATTTGGTAAGGAAACATATATAAATTCTAGTGAGAACTAAATTTATCATTTTGGGGAAATTATAGTAAATTAATCTAGAAAGAAAAAAATATTCCCTCACGATATTCATATCATCGATGTTGAGTTTCTCCCCAACCATATGAGACAGACACCCCTTCTGAATGGGATTTAATATCTATAAAATGGATATGATTTCAATCTAAATTTCTTACTTGTAATCAAATTTATAGGTGATGATATATTTTTTTTGAATATCCAACATGACTTTTATTTATTTATAATTGATATGTTATTTATGTCTTGAAATCAAATGCATGTCCAAGATAACATCAAATTCCACTAAAGGAAGAATTAAAGTATTTGTAGGAATAACATTCCAGCCAAAATCAACTGAAGATGAATCTTAGACTTGAGATGTTATCATCATTCAATTTGGGGTTTCATAACTAATTCAACATATAATAATTTGGGTTGATTATTTATAACCTTATAAAGTTCATCATATATGAAATATTGGGTACATACAGAGTCAATTAAGACATTAGTAGTTCTAGAGTTTCTAGTAAGTGTGCCTTTAACCACATTGTTATCATATCCCTCATTATAAAGAGTCAATTTATGATATTTAACCTTTCCTAAATAATAAAAGTCTTCTAGCATTGATCACCATCACTTAACCTCAAATTTTAGAACATGTTAGAATAATGCCCAAGCTCCTTTCATTTAAATCACTGGAGTTTTTGTGGTGCATTTTGTGGAGGTCTCTCATTATTTTTATCATAGATAACTAGTTCCCATAACTTTGGCATTTAGACACTTGATGACCATACCTTACACACTTAAAACAATTAGTATTCCACTTAATAAAATTTCCTCAAAGATTATTCCAACACATTAATCATAAAGAAAAGATCATTTTCTTCTCTATATGTTTCATACATTTTTCTTTGAATACCATTTTTATCTTCTTATCAAAACCCGGAGATTTATAAGTAACCTCAACCTCTATTCCCACCATGATAGCACATCAAAAAAAATCTTCATAGATACTAAATTAAATTATGGATAATGTCCTTTAGAGACTTTATTTTAAGCCGCTTAATAATAAAAAAACCTTATTTTCAGGTTGGATGATAATACTAGTAGTGTACCTCACAAGTCATGAAAATGTTTGCTCATATACACCAATAAATTCATCATCCTTTTTATTTATCTAAAGGAAACCCTCCTTCATCTTTGTATAAATAATATCAGGAAATTAATTATTGAAAAATAAGTTCCTGAACTTTTCCTGATAAATGGATTCAATTTCATCCATTTGCCTCATATTATTGATAATATTACACCATTGATTTTCTTCATCTTCAAAATGATAGACATCCAAAATGACTTTTTCATGTTCTGAACACTGGAAAATAGAAAATATCTTTTTAGTTTTTTTATCCTTTATTCAGTAACTAGTGGATTTAAAGATCCACTGGAATAAGTTGGGTGTTTCCTCATAGAGTACTCAACAGAATATTGTTTCCTCCTTTGTTTAGAATTATAGCATGACTCATAGGTTCTGAAATTTGTTTGAGCATATAGATGGGATTTTCATTAAATTTTCCATAAAGTTTGGATTTTTAGGATAAAAATAATTTCATTTTAGATTCCCATGAATCATTAATACCATTCCTTCAATAAATATATATTTAAAAAAACCCAAAAATCATAGTGTGAGAAACAATAATCATGGAGGGGAACCACATAATCATGAAAAATCAATTATAGGATTTCAAAATCATGACCCCTTATTTTTAATATATGAAACCTTATTTTTATTATGGTTCATTTATATTAATAATCTATTTATACCCTTCATGATGGTTCATAATTTTTTTGTGAATTTCAAAAGTGTATCCCATAGGATGGTCAAACCAGGTGTGCAGAAAGGCCAGTTTTCATACACTAGGTGACGATCGAGTAAATATCAGTGTTCCCCTTTCAGAGTTATTACCCCTAGATACCTCCATGCTAGATCCATATCCAATTTTAGTATCTATAATGGATTTAATTTCCTAGGATCAACTCTCTCAATATTTAACCTAAATTCTAGAAAATTTTCCAGTACTTTGGAACATCCTTAGACTAGTCCTTAGACATTTCCTTAGGGATATCACTAATTTTTTTTAATATTATATTCTAATAATAAACTAAACCAATCCTATGATACCCAAATATAGAAACTTAGACATATCATATATAAATATTGCATCATTTTTTTTATGAATATTCATTCCATTAAACAAACTTGTTCACGACCATAATAGTTTAGTGACTTTGTAAACATTGAAACAAAAAAACCATTCCATAGGTGAACTACAATATCTACTGCTATGATATTAATAACTAGAACTATTCTTATAAAAAACATATGTAATAAATTTCTTCATCACCTGGGGAAATAAAACATAAGAAGGGGCGATCTCAAATTCTCATTAGAGGTGAAAAGTGATAAACGTAGGCATAACATTAACATGTGGTTATGAGAACATTATCATCACATTTGAAGACCATAACCTTCATATCAAATAACATAATATTTTGTAATGGAATAAATATTGTTAGTTCATAAGACATGAATCATAATGGAATCAATGAAATTGAGACATGAGAGCATAAAATTTACATAAGACATAGATTTTTGGAATACACATAGGAATATAAAATCATCTATTATGTCTACCCACAATACAATCATATAATTTTAGACTTTTTTTAATAATCAGTGTACCTACATAGGGAATGGTCTGACCACCTACGTACCCTATTTTTTGGGCATGGGTTAACCACCTATTTACCCTCAGATATTGTTTAATATTTATCATTACCCAATGCATTGGGGTGGATATATAGGTCAAACTGACCACATAACAAAAATCATACATATGTATGCCAAAATATCATAGAATATTCATCATATAATAACACATGAAATGAAATGGGTTTCATGAAAATTTCATCATATTATAAAAAGTGGAAAATTGAGAGGTTTAATAATAATTTCATAATTTCATCATAGCAAAATCCATGGAAAAAGAAACTGGATTCATAAGAATGGTATCATGGTATGACTCATGGAAGAGAAATGGGATTTATAAAAATAATTCCATAATATATATCAACTATTTAGATAAATAATAAGAATAGTATCCTTTGATCATATCCCCTATAAGGCATTGGATACAATAATAGATGTCATATTATGTAGAAAATTATTTTGATCGATCATTTAAAACATTTCTTGAGGAAAATATCCTTTACACATTGAAAAGAACTTTTTGAAACATAAAACATTTTGAAAAAATTTTTCATTGAAATTAACCTTTAAAACATATAAAGGAAAGATAAAATAAATTAATATTCATGATAATGGGAATCTTCATTCACATCATACATGCTAAAAAAATATTATATTCCCATTTTTTGGTAAAAAACATGAATTATTTGGAAAATGACATAAATATTACCTTCTAAAAAACTTAAAATTTCAAAAATGGGAAAAATTTCTTTTAATAAAAATGTGATAATAGTAATACTTTTTTTAAAACATTTTTAGATATCATTGTTTTGGAAGAAAAAATATCTCCAACCGAAGATAGAAATAAAGTCAAATTTTCATTAATTGTTTTTCAATTATTTTAAGTACCAGTGAGTTATAAAATTGTACTATTAGATGAAAATATAATTAAAAACTAGAGTATAAGAAAACTGATGAGTTTCTTGATATATGTATCATAATATTTTATCATTGTAAACATAATCATAAATAATCCCGATAAATGATAAGAATGTAACATAAAATCAATATAACATTGGTAACATTGAATCATAAGCCCTATGAAAGAATAAGATAAAATTTAAATTTAAATATCATTAGTAAAAATAAATTCATGATATTAAATATCAAATTGGATGTATATACACTACATTAAGGAATATCGGTTCATAATATAACATATTTCTCAATAAAAGAAAAATGAGATAAAAATACCTTACCGTAGGTCATGACATCTGTCGTACACATTCAAAACTCCTATATAATAAATATAAGATTATTATAAATCTATTAAAGAATAATATTTATATATATCATACCATATATGATTCTATTATGACCTTATATTGACCATTTATTAACAATTCCATGTTAAAGTTATATTTTGTGCAATAACCCATTTGTTTTTCATATATGTTTTCATTTTCTATTTTTGGTCCTATTATATTGATCATTATTTCATCATATCCATAATTTTTACTATTATATAGATTTATTTTTTTGATTATATATTTAATTAGGTTGATCTATAAAATATAGTGGTTGAAAATGAAATACATCATTCATGGAGACAGTAGGTAGTACATACGTAAGAACGTTGTTTCCATTTTCTTATATGTTTTAAATGAATAAAGGTAAATAATATATTACCAACCAGGAATAATTTTTATTTCATATGTATCACCTATTTTTATTAAATTTATCCTTATTATTGTCCATGTAAATTATGAATGAATCACATCGCTTCACGAGGAGGTGGTCCATCATACACACAAGAGACAATATAATATACCCAAAAAATAGAGAGTATAAAGGTATGAATGTGATAATAATTCCAAAAGTATAATAATATCATAAAAAATAATATATCCATTAGTATTTATATCATTGATAGGTGGAAATGGAAAAAACAAATGACATCGTTTCACAAGGTAGTAATCCATCATACACACGAATGATGATTTCAAAACCCATTTGATAGAAGTGGAGATGGTTTTATATCATGACCTTAACATAACAACATATAAATATGTGGAAGAAACTGTGTATATTATTTTATGATGGTATAATTTCAATATAACGTTTTGGAGGAAAAAATGAATCAAAAAATCTTGTTGTTGAATGCTACCACTTCTGTAGGTAAACTCCTTAGGTTTTCACCAAAATCCATCCCTGGTAGGCTTTCTGTCCAAAATAAAGCTGCTAAGATGAGAGGAGGTGAGTTGGAAAGTGATTTGATCAAGTAATTTCAAAACAAAAATGGTTTTAAGGTGTGAATAAGATATGGTAATGGGTGGAATTCTATAATGGAGTCGAGTGTCACACTTGCCATATTTTTTAAGAAATAATTCTACCCATGTTTATTTCATGTCAAAAGGATAAAATAATGGAGAATTCTCAAGAATAGAATATATAATGTAGAAATATGTCCATAAATGGGTTCTGGTAATCTTTTGGGTTATTTTTAACAACTATATATTTTTTACTTTAACCCCCCGGTAAACCCATTTTTTCTGTAATCGTGATAAATGATTTTTCTATTTTTACTATTTATTTTATTAAAAAAATATGTTGTTCTTATTGGATGATAAAAAATTTTCTGAATAAAAATATGGAATTAATTTATCCAAATTCCATTCACATAATTGATAAAATAAAATTTAAAAAAAATCCTACAGGCACGACGAGAAAACGGGTTTCTAAAAAAAATGTTCAAAAGTTTACAATGTTTTTATATAAAAATTCATTGTTATATAGATCCTAATTTTAGAAATTTTATTAATGGATTTATAATTGAACAAATTTTACATTAAAACAAATTTATAAAAAAATATAACTTTATAAAATAATTAAATAAAAATGTAGTTTTTAATTATAATTCAGTATGTTTCACTATTCATAAAAAATAAAACTTCCCAGAAAAATCACAAAACATCACACTTAGATAATTTTGACAAGATTATTTCAAAAATTCATTTTATTTAGTAAAATTTATTTTCTAAAATTGTGATAAATTAATTTTATTAATTAAAAAAAAACCAAAAACATATTTTTGAGAAAATATTATTTTTGAAACATATAGAGTCTTTACCGAAAATTTGGTACCTTTTTATAAATATAAATCCATTATAATTACTAGTTAGAAATTAGTTATCACTATTCATATTAGTAATTTTGACATCAAGGTTATAATGGTCAATTTTAAATAACTATATTTATAATATATAACGGTTTGGTTAAAACTAAATGTCATGTAAAACGTAAGCTAACCCAGTGTTCTATGTAGTACAACAATAACATGGTGTTGCAGGTAATGCAATATTAACTTGGTGTTTTTTATTAATAATGCATAACATGGTGTTACTTATAGCACACACAATCTAAATTACCGCAGTGCCTCATTAATTTCAAATGAAGCTACACAAATTTAAAAATTTAAAAATCTTAAGCAATATGACTAAAAATATATTATTTAGCAAGTCTGAGTGTCGAACTCATTGGGACGACATGTATATTCTAAATTCATTAATGAAATTGAAATTGTAGTTTTTTGTTCATTTAGAAAAATATAAAGAATGTACCAAGGATTGGGGTTTAAATCAATAGATGAGGTATTCTAAGTACAATGATTTTAGGATCATGGGCTACAGACTCAATGGATAATGGATTTATTTATGTTTTTTGTTGGAATTGGGTCAACAAGGATCCTTGGTCTCTTTATCCAAATCTAATCCTGTTATCTCACCTTTGGAATGGTCATCTATTAAACACAATCACAAAACTATGAAACCAAAAACCATATTTAAACATAACTAGCCTAGATTTCATAATGGTCATATACAAAATAGGCCAATTAATTGATGCAATAAGATAAATCTCCTCAATTCACAAGAAATGGTCATGCAATTTATAAAGAATGAGATCTCGAACTAATAAAATGAGTTTTAGTAGTCCAAAACATGAATAATAAATAGAAACACCCTCCCTACAATCACATCACCTGAAATAAATAGAAATATTCACTGATGTGAGGTATAACGAGAAAGAGTTTCATGGGTACCCGAAGAAGAATATTTGTGAAGAACGGTGGGGAAGTAGGGATCCATATCATTACTTTGTGTGTGGTAGTCGTCCATCAGAATATCTCTCCATACTCTGATTCTCGGATCCCCCTTTGTGCAAATGAGGGGATCCTTTATAAGAAATCCATTCAAACCCTCAGTCGTGTATCATTACTTTTTCTGAATCCTAACAATGTCACTATGTGTAAAGTTTTACACATTTTGTAACCCTTTTATTTTCATTCTATGAGAAGGGGTCATAAATTTCAGTGTATCTCTTCAAAAAATATCATATCCTCCAAACTTATGTTGTATAAATGGAATACACGATGTGAAAATTCTATACTCTTATTTTACAACTCCAATACATCCTCAAAAATCTGGTTTCACACCATGAAAAAAGCAAAGCAGTGTGATGTGTCTTTTAGCTCATAAATTATCCACTTTTAGTGCCTTTTACAATGATTTATTATATCCTTTAATAAATCATAAAACAAGTTAAAATTTAACCTATATTTCAAACATTAATCAATTAAATTCAAAAATCAATACATTAAAATACCATAAAATATATTCATGAAATACAACTATCACTATCAATGAAATTTAATTTATTCAAAAAATAATATCTTAGAAAAAAAATAGAGTGTTACAAGAAATGTTGTGTATAATTATAAAGACTATTACAAAAATCAATTAAACCTAAGAAGTTATATAAAGTCATACATGTACATAATTCAAAAGAAATACAGGGTTCAAAATATTTCCAATAATACTATCAAGAAAAGTTTTACATCTTAGAAGTAGGATGTAAAGAAATACTTTCATAGGAAGCCATGTGGAAACTCTAAGAATGCTTTCAATAAACCCAATGATATATTAGTTATTTGGAAAAAAATATGTAGAGAGAAATAATGTTGGAAGAAGGATATGAAAAGGATTGTGAAAAATGTAAAAAAAAGATTCCAGATGAAGAAGATGAATTTCAATAGAGGTTATCCACAAATGAAAACTATTATGTTAGATAAGTTTGATGTGGTAGGTGTAGCATGGTTCGACACACCCCTATATATTGTTATATAATAACTCTAGAACAATAAAAGTTCTTAAAAATGATAAAAGTTACACTAGGGAATGCAATTTCATTCAAATATATTATGAAGTGAAATTTTAGACATAGATAAATGGAAGAATTCATGAGATCCATGGTGGAGCAAGAAAAAATTGAACTATAGATCAGATTTTCCATAATAAATATAAGAGAAGGTGGAGCAACCTAGTTGAAAAAATAATGTGACCATTTTTATTCACATTTAGGAGAGATAAGACCCAACTAATTACTTTAATCATTTTATATTAAATTTGGGAAAATAATAAATATAATTGGATATGAAGTAATTTTATAGGGTGATAACCTGATAAGTACTAGGAACTGTTAATTCATGATAGAAAATATGAAAAGATCACCTTCCATGAATTATTTCTCAATTAGTTTTCAAAACAAATATGATAAAGGATCATTATTTATAATGATTAAGAGTATGCTATCATTTCCTAGGTAGAAAGGCTAAAGATGATACCATCTTGGTTTGATATAATATTTTGTATAATAAAGAACAAGTTTTTTAGAATATAATCCTTGGAGAATTTGTGGAAGTTGTAAAATCCAGATAGTCTCAAGTTGAAGAATAATTTTGTTTTTTCTCTATATTGGAACATCATGAAATTCATTATTAAATAGATTCACAATTATAAATATGTGGAGTATTTTTTCTCTCAAGTGGGATAAAAATTAATGTTTAAAGATTTTATAATTTTTTATATAATATAAATCTAAAAATTATAGAAGGTTCATGATGTTGGTTATGAGCGTAGCGAAAGCATGCAGTGGTGGGTGATATATTAAAATTCCATTTAATAATTATTTCCCAGAACTATTAGTGAGGATCATACACATAAAATGTATAGTTAATTTAATTAATATCTAAAGAAATAAATACCTAGGATTATGAAAAATTTTCATTTATGAATATTGATCATCCAAAAAGACCCTTTCTGATTGCCTTTATTGCGCTGTGAGGATACAAGGATAGAATCCCTCTATAGGTGATCCATAAGTGCTCCAATGATTTCTGGGAAACACAATTCGATCTCTATATATGCAAGCATGGTGAATCAAATGTATTTATTTTTTCATTCATGGTCACTCAATCTATGTTCTTGAATAAATATCTCTTTCATTTCTTGTTATCGAGAGGGAGAGTGTAGGGGGATTCAATATAGAATTCATTGTGTGAAGACATTCTCTATTGTTAATTTTGGATGTGGATACCCTATACAATATACATAACCTTCCATTTATATAGTTATGGTTTAGGGTAAAATAATTATGTAATTTCATGTCATCCATTAAATTATATAATAACATTAAATAACCCATGAAAAATAATAAAATAATAACATTGTTATTTTTTGGTGCATGCCAACTTGTGCAACTAATAAATAATATTTACTATATTGTAAATAATTATTTATCACCAGACATGGTATTTATCTCTTGAAACTCATCAATATTTATAAAATACCAAAATAAATATTTTATTCATAAATAAATATTTCATTCACATAATGGTTAATAAATATTTATTGAATATTAAATAAAACCAATAAATAGTTTTTTATTCACGTTTCGGTGAATAAATATTTATTTAATTTATGCACTCAATAAAATATGAAACAAATTATTCCTTGATCTTCAGAATAATATTTATTCCATTAATTATATTCAAATAGAATTTAATCGATACCAATAGAAATAGTTAGCGTGTGACCCTCTATGATTCATTTATACTAGTATTAGGTAGGCTTGTCTAAAGTTCAAGATTACTTTTTAGAAGTGGGTCAAGGTGCTTGAGATAATGAACACAATGGCACACCATTGACAAACACATATGTGTTCTCATTGTGTAATATAATACATTTTTAAAAATATATCATAACATAGGTTGCACGATGGTTTCATCAACCCATATGCTTCATATGTATTTCTCTTAATATATAAAAGAAATACATTGTTACACCTTGGACATGGAATTTAGGTGACTATTATATTTCAATAAAAGGTCCGAGATGTCAACTCCCATAAATATGGAAGGGACAAATCCTTCCTCAATTTATCCATTAATGAAACATCAATTGTGATGCACCCAACATACCCTACTTCCCGCCAGCATATTTAATGATATTTTTTTGTAATTAAATATAAGTGCATGAGTCATGAAATTTATTAATGACAATATTAAAATCTAAGTCCCATTACACATGCTCACATATATGCTTATTCGATGATACTAAAACATATGGAATTCCTACTGGTGGGTTGTTTTCGTATAATCTCCCATCTTAGATATTTCCAAGTTTGAACTTCATGAGAAGAACTCTTATCTACTTATGAGTACCCTCACCTAAAATATTAATTATTATGTGTCTCATTGTAGTACATTGTCCCACTATAGAACTATGTTAAGAGAATTTTCATAGAACTTAAATGTTCTCATTGTAGTGGGGAAATACTATGACCTTATCAATGCGACAAATACTCTATGATAATATTAAATTAAATCCTTACATAAGAAAGAAAAATATGTAATAAGATGTTTAATTAATTTTCAATACATAAAATATTCATGTAATAAACGTATAGTTAGTTGGTCCTAGGAGACCAACTCTAATAAACTCTAACTTAGACTAGAGCCAACTGCCTACAACATTCAGTCTGCTAGACCTCACTTGATAATTTTGTTTCTTCTAATTCAACACATTAGTCAAGGGCTCTTCCAAGTTGTCCTGAATATAAATTAGTCTCACTACAACCTCATATATCTAAGATAAATCACTAAAGAGATGACATGTCTAATGTATGTGATTTTTCTACTTATGTGACCTTGGATATTTTACGATAGGCACCGCAGTAGTATTATCACAATATATTGTGATAGTTTTGTTGCTACTAGGTACTACATCAAGCTCTTATATGAAGTTCCACATCCATACTGCTTCCTTATCTACCTCAAAATCCACAATACACTTGGACACTATAGCAGAATCAATAACCACAAACTTCTTTGAGATCTTCCATCTCACATCACCTCCATTCATAGTGAATATGTATCCCATTTTTGACTTCATGTTACCCAGATCAATTTATAAACTATAATATTCATATACTAGAATGAATATTTCATCATATTCTCAATAGAATATGAACACATCCTTAGTAAACCTCACATATTTAAGGATAGTATTTACTACCATCCAATGGTGGTCACTCAGATCATCTTGATATCTTCCTACCATAATCAATGCATAGGAAACATCTATCCTTGAACATAACATATAATCCATGACTGACCAAATCACTAAAACATATATAATCTTTTCCATTTTATTTCATTCCTCATGTGTTTGAGGATACATTTTCCTAGAATGATGAATTCCATGCGATGTTGGAAATAATACCCTCTAGATTGTTCCATACTGAATATCTTCAGTATCTTGTCAATGTTTGTACTTTGACTTATGCCAAAAAAACTCTTGAATTTATCATGATATATCTTGATCCCAAGAATATAATATACCTCACCTAATTCTTTTATAGAGAATAATTTATTAAAAAATTCCTTAATAGACTGTAAGACTAGTGTTTTATTTCCAATGAGTAATATTTTATCCAAAAATTCTATTAAAAAAATGAACACACAACCACTAAACGATTTATAGAAACACATATCAAATTCAGTATTTATTAAACAAAATCCTATTATAGAACCAAAAAAATTATAGTTCTATGACATGGATTCATTCTTTAATATATAAATGTATCTTTGAAACTTAAATACCTTGTTGGAATCCTTTGGATTTATAAACCCTTTGGGTTGTGTCATGTAGAAATCTTTATAAAGGTTTCCCATTAAGGAAATATACATTTACATCCATATTAAAAATATCATAATAATGAAAGTCAATAATATAAAGTATAATTATGATGGATTTAATCATTTCAATAGGTGAAATTTTTTCTTCATATTCAATTCCTTGATGTTATTTAAACCCTTTTTCAACTAGTCAAGCCTTATAGGTATTAACTTTTCTTTCCATGTCAAGATTCTTATTGAATACCCATTTCAAACCAATGGGATTTACATCTATTGGTGGGACTTCCAGAATCCAAACATGGTTTTCATATATTGAATACATTTCATAATTCATGTATTATTACCACATGGAAACATTTTTTCACTTCTTTCTTCATTTTAGGTTAGAGGATCATTATTATCAACTAATAATGAGTCACCATCCTTAGTGGCTAGAAAAATATAATGTTCTGGTTCTCTAACCTCTCATATACTCCTATATAGTTCTTAGGTCTTAGGAACAATTTCTTATTCTATGGGGTTTAATGGAATCTGTTCATACACCAACTCCTGTGTGCCATGGGACTCGATTCATTGAAGTCTATCACACTCCCAATATCTCTTTGAATGATATTATCCCTATCAAGAAATATGGTGTGTCTTCCCACTGAATACTTTTTTATAAGGGTTATTATAGGCAATATCTCATTATTTTATTAGGGTGTCCTATAAAGTTACACTTTTTATCTATAGGTGTATGCTTTTTACCTAAAGATGCATTAAAAAATGACTCGCTTCCCCAAAAAATAAAATTAGTTAACATGCTTTTCTTTCCAGTCCAAAATTCATATGGAAAATATTTATTGATTTAGTTATTACTTGGATTAGTATTGGTGCTTCATTTTTTAATTTGTATACACAAAAGGACAAGGGAAGGCTCATATGAATCATCATTGATCTCACAATTTTCAACAAGGTGTGGTTCCTCTTTTCACTTACACTATTCTACTGAGGCTTGTTAGGCGGAGTGAGATAGTATTAGATCCCAAAATCCTATAATTAATCAAGTACATCTTGATTAAGATATTCTCCACCATGGTCTGAGTAGAGTATCATATTCTTCTTACCAAGATTGTTCTTAAATTCATTATTTTATTTCTTGAACTTATCAAAATATTATGACTTATACCACATTAAGTAGACATATCCATATATACTAAAATCATCAGTAAAATTTATGAATTGTGAGTACCCTCCCCTTTCTTCAACAGGGAATTTTCCAAACACATCAGTATAAAATAATTAAAGAATCTCTGAGGCCCTTTAACCTTTACCACTAAATGGTTAATTAGTAATTTTTCTTTTTAAACATGCATGGAATACACAAAGATGGCTTAGTTTAAAAGAATCTAAACATCCAACTTGATGTAATTTAGTAGATTACTTTTCATTTACATGACCTAATCGGTGATGCCAAATTTGAGGGCGGTATGAGTAACGTGAAGCAACTTTGTTATTTATTTCAATTACAAGGTTTGTGTAATGAAAACAATAAAGAGAAATATTTAAATGTTTCTTATCATAAAAATGATATATTTAAAAATGAATCAACATTTATTCCAGAATTTAAAAATAAATCCACTAGTATCATGTTTGGATACATAAATAATGTTTTTGGTAATTGATGGAACATAATAAAAACCATACAAAACCAAGATCATTCCAGTTTGAAATGTGATGTTGTAGTCCATGACAGCTACAACTGCATATTAATATATGTTGGATTCTCATAGTTCTACCTCCCCTCGGTCAATATTACTAAATATACTCAGTTCCTATATTTGGACATATATATATATATATATATGAGCACCAAAATAATTTTATTTTACTCACTTTATAGAAATAGATAAATTTAAATCAATATCAAATTCACCAAAAGCTTCCCCATACTTCTATGGATGGGTATAATTTTTCTTCTAGTGGACCTTCTTTTCACATGGAAAACAAATAACATCATGTTCCCCTACATTCCCCTTGATCTTTCAATTCTTAGAAGAGCGTGAAAAAAATTTTATCTTAAAAATATTCACATTTCATTTATATTTTTTCTCTATAAGGCTAGAAGTTTTTTCACACTTCATGTACTTATATACTTTTAAGATAAGTGTAAAAAGATATAGAAGACACTTCTCAATGTTGTTCATATTAAAATTTATAGCAAAGATGGAGAAGCTTATATGGAGTGATGAAAAAATTAGATCAATGCCCACTTATTTAGGGAGTTTAAACCCTAGAACCTATAATACTTCAATTTATCCAATGATCCTGATTTTGTGAGTCCTAGATGGGGTACCCTATCTAAGGTTACTCTGAAAGAGCACCTAATAAATCTCAAATCATTTCTGTCTATATCTCTCTTAGTAATTACCACAGAGGTTCTCAAGAATGTTATATTCATCTATGTTTTCATGAGACTTCATGAGTTTATTGGAAATAGATAAAAGTATCAAATATATATGGTCAACCACTTCATTCATAAGTTTCTCACAGACTAGGAAGTCTTCATCACTCGCCTCCTTAATAGGTAGATTAGGAAATGTGGATTCTAGCATGTAAGATTTCCATTCATGGCATAACACAACATGAAGGTACATGTACCATTCATTGAAGTTACTAACAGATATGATGTTTTCATTATCTAATATTCATCTCAGGGATAATGTGATTATGATATTTCCATTTTATAATACAAATAAAATAGAAGATTATTAGTACTTTTCTGGATTACAAATTATGTGAGAAAAAATAAATTAATTGATTTTATCAAATCTCCCACTATTTTATCAAATCCCAATAGCCCTCACCATTAAACATGGAATGTATAGTTTCTAGTTAAAGGATCCATATTCCACTTTTAAAAACCCCAAAATGGGAGGTTCAAGATACTTAAAGGTATTTAGGTAGGCAGGTCTTTGTTAATTGTGGGTTTTCGGCCCCTTGATCCATTTAGTGGACTCCCATATCCTAAAACCAAAACTTAGATTTCCTCAATGCATGCTTGAAAATTAATCAAAGTCTAGAAAGGGATACTCTTATTAAACTAAAATGTTTAATTAAACCCAAAAACCTTCATAAATGATCCCCGTATAAATGTAAGTGTCCCATCAAGGGTCAGATAAACTCTTAGTTCTATTCAGTTTCAGTCCAAATCAAGTAATTGAAGGCCAAATTTGAATGAATATTTAATTTAGGAATTTTAATTTATTATTCATAAATTTTATATTTTTTTTATCATTTACATTTTTTATTAATATTAAGTGGATGTTACTTAATTAATTAACGATGTTGGATAAAAAATTTATGCAAAAATAATTTATTTAATTTTTTTCATTTAACCCTAATTTATTTACTTATGTGATCGTGTCCTTGAATCTATAAAATAATTAATTTTATAGAATAAAAATAATTAATTAATTAAATTATCCATTCATGAGCTTTATCTAATGATTGATTTAATAATCAGGCATTAGATGAACATTTTACCCAGGGGAAATAACTCATATTGTTGATCTTGGTTGGATTTATAGCATTCCAAATTTCCACCTGTGTATCAGCTGAGTTAGCATCATAATGGTTCTATCTTGAACTGATTCCACATGCCTAGGATACTCCATTATTTACATTTTTTTATGATTCACACGCAGGTGAGGGGAACCAAATGATTAGTTAAAGGAGATTAAATAAATATCCTTGGACAAAAAAGGTATACATAATAATGGCGGGAGGGATAACTCACAAACCATTATTTAATTTAATATTAAATAATTTCAATCCCAAAAAAATTAAATTAAAAAATACCACACATAAATAGGTCTTGTTAAAGCTCATGAATAGTCATACATGAAAATAATAAATTAAAAGTTACTTTCTAGCATTCAATTCATTATTAGTTCTTAATTATTATAATGAACGTGTTAGTAACATCCTAGAATTATATCAATAAAATTTACCTTCTTATAATTATGTCATAAAGTATAAATCACATAAAACATTATATAAAATACAATGCAATATTTATTAATTACTAATGAATGAAATAAGAGTCATTTATAGAAATTAAAGAAACTTATACTGATGGAATCATAACATGACCTATGGAATAGTAATATTATCCTTATGTATAGGAAACTGGCCAATATAATAGTAAACTAACCAATAAAATTATAATAAAAAATTTAGCATCTTATAATTGAAAATATGACATAATTATACCATAGTATAAGTAAATAAATGTTTTGGAAATCATATATTATGTTTTGGCATTTTTGTGAAATGTAAATGTTTATTTAAAATTTTAAAATTACTATAATGATTTAAAAGAAAATTTACTTTCATAAAATAGATTCATAAATTAACATTTTATTTCATATTATTATTGGTTAATTGTATTAGACCCTAATTAATTTTTCAAAGTGTTATAAAATCAATCATAATTTTAAAATAAATATTTTCCAAGTAAATTGGGATTTTATTGGAAAATTAATTTTTTTATATTTAGAAAATTATTTTCATAAAATGGAGTTATATTTTTAATTATACACATTGAAAAATGTCTAGGGTTAATTTTTTTTGTCATTTTTCTTAAATAATTGAATTTTTGTCAATAGTAAAATACGATAATTTATGACAAAAGCTAAATATATGAATTATTGATTCATAGATGATGTGTGAGTTATTTAATCCCATAGTATTAAACTATCTATCATTATATTAATATATTGGGTGATAATAATAAAAAACATTCATAGTCTTGAGCCAAAATAATAAACTAATGAGTAAAATAATGAGAAAACACTCCTCTCATCCACTATAAATACCACCCCTCACCACCTCTTTTCCTCACACATCTTAAGCCTTGATGATTGTACATTTTCTACACAATACACTTGTCAAAAACCTCCCCCATTTCTAAGAGACCTTAGCCTCATCAAAAGACCAAAAAACTTTCCCTAAGGAGGTTCTAAAGGAGGGGAAATTTAAGATATAAAATCCTCTTTATTTTTATTTTATTTTATTTTCAACTTATTTTGTTTTATTATCCTCTCGTCACCTCACCTTATCCAAGTGGCATAAAATCTATAGTATATTATATATACTATAATTTTATCATGGTTATGGTATAATTCATCATCAATCCTCTTCTTCTCTCCCTTTTATTTTAAAATGAAAACATCCTCTGAGAATTTCTGGTTTAACGCATTCATGGATGAGATGTTTTAATCTTTCAATTCCACCTTCCGGGTGGTCATAAAAACATTTTTATTGTTAAAGCATATTATAATTTATTTATTCAATCCTACTTAATGTATTAGAACCAGTATATATACATGATACTAAATAATGTTTTAAAACTAGTTTGTGACGATAAAAAATCCAAATTAATCAAAATGATTATCATTAAGGTTTTATATAATGAACCACCCTCCATTCTAGAAAAAATGACATAGTAATTTATTTAATATCCTATATGTTCATCAATAATATATAATTTCAATTCTATATATATATCAAATACAATTAAAAAAGGTTCTAAACTTATTAATTAATTAATCTAATATTATTAGTCAGGACATTAAGTGCAAGTAAAGAACCACTTTAGACAAAAGGTAAGGGATTCTGTCCAAACCTCCATTTTTTCCTTCAAGTTACGCTTTATCTATATTTATCCCAATGTAAATATTATTTATTTTTTTATACTTATTCTAAATTTTATTTATATCTTCCAAAATCATGTATCCCGATCAGTTAATCTGTCTTTTTCAGGGATATACATTCTTTAAAAAGTTTTCATTCTCAATTTTTTCCGATAAGCAAACCCAATTAAAGAGAAATTCCCTATTTTTATCCCATTTTCAAGTGCAATCCATATTCTATTTTAAGAAACAATTTTTTTAAATCACCAATTTTATCAGGAGAGACTATATTTATTCATTTTTGGTTTTATATAAATAATTATGTTGGTTCTGTTTTAAATAATCTTTAATATTTCCCTTAAAATCACAGTGAAATGTTTTTTATAAAGAATATTTAATGCTCTTTTACATGTTTTCACTTAAATTTGACATCACTTATCATGATCTATTCCTATTCTATATAATTAATGTCCATGTATTATTTAAATCAATTCTTCCATGGAAACATTTATGATATGCCCATTTACTATGCGTTGTGACATGATTATGATACCCATTTCTTTACATGGGTAACCCCTTTTATTTTTCATGTGAAACACATATTCATGAACATTTTTTGATGGGTATGACTAGATATTGATCCAATTAATTGGGTAAAGTTTAGCCTAATGAGACATCATGTTGGGATATAGAGAGGACCTGATTTCTTTATGGGTCTTTTCCCACCATATGATATAGTCTGGGTAGTTATCCTTGACTCATGTGTAAGTCATGTTATATGTTATTGCCACATTTTATGTTTCTATGAGTATATGTTCCCATGTTATACATGTTATTATTTCTTATGGTTATTCATGTCCCATTCATTTTATGTCATCATGTTATGCCTTCTGATTGATGTGATATGTTTTGTTTCTTTTCTAATACCCTTACGAGGATTTTTAGCTCATCCCTCTGTTCATGTATTACCCAGGTTATCCTATGCAGTTATAAGGGATCAAAGAAATTTAGAAGCTCATGATTGATGATAAATAAATATATGTTTTATTTCAGTCCCATTTTTTTAGTTTTATGTACCTATTATTCCAAAGAAACTAAAATTTAAGATCCTTTTCTTGTATTTTATGACTATTTAGGTTTAAAATCATTTAATATTATATGAAAATGGTTAGGGTAGTTATAGTTGGTATCAGAGGAAAATTTTAGTAATTTTTTCGGATTAGGATTAGAAAACTCTAGGGAAAGACTTAGGGATAAGGATAAGTATAAGAAAACAACCATAAATTTTAGTATGTATAGAGTACGTGTTTTATCAAGAAAATAAATCCCTATTTGGATACTACAACTTGATGTGGTTCTGGAACAGATGTACCTAGGGGTAAAAACTCTAAAAAGGGGTCTTAGGTCTGACTCAGGGTAACCTGGTATACAAAAACGAGAATTATTGTTCACCTAGTTTGACACTCTAAGGGGATATACTTTGGTAAATTCATAAGCTCATTACGAACCATTATTAAGGAAAACAATGACCATAAGAACTTATGCTAGGAAATAGTTCATGGATAACCTAGATTGAATCCTAGGAATCATAAGTTATGATATAATTTTCCTATAAAATTTTTTCATTTTATGGTGATAGATTCTTTTTACATGCTTATTATCTAAGTATTCAATCCCCTATAACTACACTTTCTTTTTCATAGTTAATGGTGGGAAATAGAAGAACATGTTCCAACAATCAATGAAATCAGATATGTGATGATTTTCCTAATTAAATTATAAATATGATGGTAATGAGTGACAAAAACATAATGACAACACTTTCTCAACTAGATTATATTATGAATAATAATTTTACTTTTGTGGAATACATTATTTATCCTAAGAAAGAGAAAGTTTCTATCGAATCCTTCTTGCAAAAAAATGACTCCAATGATTAGTTTATATTTTGATCCCCTCATTGTCGAATAACTGATTAAATCTATTGAGAATATATTCTTGGTCCTCTAGTGCTCATAAGAAGAGAAGTTTGTGCTTTAATTCTATCTTATTGATGGGGAAGCTGATCAGTGGTGGATACTAATCAAGAACATTAAATCTAAGGAATAAATGTACTCCATGGAATTAGAAGATTTCATGAAAACAATTTCAATAATTTTTTCCCAAAAAACTCCATCTTAAAATGAAAAAGGTGTTCCTTGGACTAAAGAAAAAGAAACAAAACTCTATCAAGGAATGTGAGGAAATATTTTCAAGGCTTGTATGAAACGCCTCTTGATTTTTTATGAGCACCAAAAGAAAGGTGGATGGATTCTCTAGAAGACTAAATTCAAGTATATGAAATTTTTTGGTGATTAAAAACTTTGATAGATATGAATATATTGTTTTTTGTTCCCTTTAGGTGGAAACAGAGATAATAGACTCTCAGTGGTCTCATGGTCTTAGTGATAAAAAGAAGAAAATAATGTCTAATATGGGTTGATCATCAGATAAATCCCATGATGGAAATAAGACCCAACATTCCATGTGTCAAAAGTGTGGAAGAATAATCCTAGAAAATACTTAAAGGGAACCAAGATATTCTTTAAATGTGTAAGAGAAATTAATATAGATAAAAATTGCCGAAGGGATATGAAGAATCCCACTAATGTGGAAGAAAAAAAAGAGGAAGGTTTAGATTAACACTCATCTTCTAGTGTAGTGTTTCAACTGCAAGGAATATGTGACTTTTGCAAACCAATTTACTAAGAATAGGGTTGTCAGAAGAAATCAAAAACAACCTCCAAGGAAACAAGTAAGGGAATATTCTATCACTACTGCTGAGGTGGAGCTGAAAAATGATGTTGTGACTAGTACACTAGTTATTCATGCAATAATAGTGAATGCACTATTTGATTCTAGTTATACACATTATTTTATATCTTGAAATTTTAGTCTAACTATTCAAACACCACCCAAAAATATGCTAGTTATTCATTCAATAATAGTGAATGCACTATTTGATTCTAGTTATACACATTCTTTTATATCTTGAAATTTTAGTCTAACTATTCAAACACCACCCCAAAATATGATGTTTTCATTCCCTATGAGAATAGAAAATGGTTCTATTATTACATCCAAAGTACATAACTCATCCTTGGATAATTTTGGTGGACTGAACTTCCCAGCAAATCTTGTCTTACATCCTTCAGTGTAGTTTGATGTTATTTTGGGCATGGAATGGATATCATTATACAAAGACAACCTCAACTATCGGGAATGCGATATTTCTCCTGACGCCCTAAAGCATCCTCCAATGCTATAAAAGTGTAAGGAGGAAGATGAATCTTCTTCTGAATCATTTTCTCAAGTGTGTATATTATTTCCTTATGAGAAAGAATATTTGGATTAAATGATTGAGATAAATGAGAGAATCATTCTGGAAGTCATGCCCATTGTGAGGGACTACGATGATGTGTTCCCTTAAGAATTGTTTGGTCTTCCTCCTAACTAATAAGTAGAGTTCTCAATTGAACATATTCATCAATATTTTCCTTTATCAAAGACACCTTATAGAATGGACACCATTGATATTTAAGAAGTAAAGAAGCTGTTATAGTAGAATTTAAACAAGCGTTTTATATGCCTAAGTGCTTCACTATGGGGTGCACCCATCCTCTTGTTCATGAAGAAGGATGGATCGATGTGCCTCTTCATCGATAGTCATAAAATCAATAAAATAATGATAAATAAAAAGTGTCCCATTCTACGGATAGATGAATTGTTCAGTTTGTTACATGGGCCTAATTATTTCTCTATGGTGGACCTTTAGTCATGATATCACCAATTAAAGGTGAAAAAATATTATATTCCCAAGACTTCATTTCTAATAATGTATGGAAACTATGAGTTCATAGTTATTACCTTCAAACTCACAAATTCTCTATATATATTAATGGATTTAATGAATCGACTCTTTAGATATTACGTCAACAAATTTTTGGTAGTCTTTAATGATGATTTTATGATATACTATAATAGAAAGGAGGAACAAGAGGAGCATTTGAATATTGAGATAATTACCTTTTGAAGGGAGAAACTCTATGAAATGTACATAAAATGTGCGTTTTTTTATTTAGGAAATGTCATTATTTGGGAATGTTATCACAATAGAAGGAATATATGTGGACCCTTCCAAGACAATGGAAAACAAATATTTTCCCAGGTGAATGATAATAATAGAGGTCCGTAGTTTCCATGGTATAACTGGGTATTTCCAAATATTTTTGAAGTACATCTCATGATTTTGAAACCCACTAACCAAGATGACTTGGAAAGGAGTAATGTTTTTATGGACCAATGAATGTGAATATTGATTCAAAGAGATCAAAAAGAGTCTTATCACTGCACCAGTACTCACACTTTCAACAAGTGGGGAACTCTTTGTGGTTTAAAATGATGCTTTAAATAAGGGGTTAGGCTATGTACAGATGAAAAATGATAAATTTATAGCCTATGCTCAAGTAAATTTAAAATTCATTGGAAAAAATATCCTACACATGATCTGGACTTGGAAGATGTGATCTTTCTGTAGAAAATATGGTAGTTATGGGGATAAGTGTGAGATATAACTAATCATAAGAGACTCAAAATATATATTCATAAAAAATAGCTTAATATGTGCTAGTGAATATGGTTAGAGATCATCAGAGATTAGGAAATCTCAATCCACTACCATCCTGGTAAGGAAAACATGGCGGAGGATGCTCTAAATAAAAAGGATCATGCATCTTTATTAATGATGGGAATTAAGAAGGATCCAATATTTTTAGATTTTAAAATGATGGACATTAGGATAATTAATGAAGGAAAATTTTTAATTCTTTCTCAAATGATTTCTCAACCTTCTCTCATGGATACGATAAAGGATGCTCAAAAGAATGATGTGGAAATCCAGAAAAGGGTGGAAGCTATTAGAAATTTGAAATCCTCTAGGTTCAAGATCGATGAGGTTTAAGTTATAAGATTTGGTTCATGATTATGTGTACCATCCAATATAGATATAAAGAATGAGCTTTTGGATGATGTAAATATCTCAACATCCTCTATTCACCCATGGAGCACCAAGATTTGTTGAGATTTCAGAGAAAATTATTAGTGGGACAATACGAAGAAGGAGATCACTGAGTATACATCAAAGTATAGGTCATGTCAAAAAGTAAAGGCTAAAAGGAAAAAGTATGATGGGATGATAAAAACATTACCCATACCAACATGTAAGTGGGAAAACATCACCATGGACTTTATTACTAGACTTCCAAGGACATCTATAGGAAGCAATGCTATACGGGTTATTGTGGATCATGTTACAAATACATATCACTTTATCACAATTTGAGAGGTCTTCTCACTAGATCAACTATCAAGAATATGAATCAAATAAGTGGTAAGGTTTTAAGTATTACCACTCTAGATTTTATCTGATCAAGATCATAGAATCACCTATAAGTTGTTGAAAATTCTCCAACATGCTCTAAATAGTGAGCTAAACTTTAGTATGGCCTATCATTCTCAAACTGATGGCAATCAAAGAAGAATATTCAGACACTAAAAGACATGTTGAGATCACGTTTTATGGACTTAAAGTGAATATAGGACCAACATCTTTCTCCAGTTGAGTTCTCATACAACTATAGTTTTCACTCTAGCATCCAAATGGCACCACATGAATCCCTTTACGAGAAAACATGAATAACATTGGAGAAAGGAAATAGATTAAGACACCTACCTCAAGGGCATACAAATGAAAAAACCCTCAAATGAGGAAGAAAATGGTCTGAATAACAAACCACACAACCTGTAATCCATGAGAATGAAAAACATTGGCCAACCCTTACCTAAGGGTTTGGCTAAGAAGGGCCCAAGACAAGAAGGAATAAGAAACAAGATTAAGAATGAAGAGTAATGAGGATAAGACTTAACCAAGATAAAATCCACCCAAAAATTGAAGGAAAAACACACAAATCCAAGGGGGAGGGGAATCTAGACAATCCTCCCAAGGGATGTATTAATGAGAGTAATATAAAGGATAAGGATGGATTTAGGTTAAGATAAAAGAGGGGGAAAGAGAAATTTCAACTTTTTACGAACCAGGAAAAGTAATATGATTTTATAGGACTATTTTCCAACCATGGGAAAACTGCTTGAATCTTAATAGAAGGGGAGACACCCACACAAGCTAGTCACATAGTTTAAAAAACTATATTCCAACTATGAAAAATGTTTATATAAAAAATTATAAAAACCCTCTAACACTTGTTGCATGGTTTACCCTGACCATGTGAAAGTTCTTCACCATATCCCAAACACCACAATAAGGCCACACCATTAGTCCTTTTCCTTGATAAGCTTTGAAATAACCATGCACATGTCTTGCAAGTCAAAAAGTAAAATAACAAAATAAAATTAAAACACCTTCTTCCTTATCCTTCTGTATGGGTTCTCCCCAAACCACGCACACTGACCATGTATAGGGAAAAAACCATGAAACACTATCGAAACTAAAAAATTCACATGGATAAATCAACCCAAAATACATCCAAAATATACAACACTAATAAATAAATATAAATAAAAGATTATTAGGGTCAGGGTTGGGGTGTGACACATGGGTACTAAACTTGTGCCTTAGAGGAATAGATATCATTTACATGCCATCTACATTCCATGTATCTCTTTGAGTTTTGAGTTTGTTTTTTGACTGAGTCACTTGATGTGTTCCTCGAATGCAATATTTTATGAACTACATGTTGTTTTCATCACATAAATTTCATGTATATCAAAAAAGCTCAAGGTTTTCAGTATCATGCAATTATTACCATTTATAATGACCCCATAGATTGTGTGATTTATGCAGCTAACCTGTGTAGTCTATATGGTGTTTATGCAAATACATGTCGTGTAGTCTAATAATCTTTATACCACCCTAGCTGGTCAAAATTCAGAGTAAACAATGTGTAATTACATCATGGAATGTTTTGTATCTCTCGAGTCATCTAGATGTAGTTCACTAGGGTAAATTGTGTGAACTTTCGAGTATATGTTGTGTAACCCTGTCTTACCAGCCAAAATTTTGTGGTTCTTTATAGAATATCTGATCTCTCTTCTTGTATTATTAGACCATTAAGAAAATGAAAATTCCTGAATGAATACGATTAATGTGTTGAAACATTTTAATTAATATTAGATTAAATAAATAATAGCATGAATTGAAAATATGACCACAATTATGGAAAGATTAAAAATCAAATAAATAATTATAAATTTAAATTTGACCACTCTGATATAATTTTTTGGTTTTGGGCATAAAATAATCATGGGGTGGTGGGTGATATATTAAATTTTATTTTAATATTCATTTCTTGAAACCATGAGAGAGGATCTTGCATGACAAATTTATAATTACTATATTTAATATCTAAATAAAAAATACATGGTATTGGGAAAATTATTCATTGATGAATGTTGATGGTTTAAAAAAATCAGATTGCCTTCATTGTTCTATAAGGATCTAATGATATAATCCCTCTAGAAATGGTCCAAACATGATCTAGTGATCTCTGAACAACATTACTCAATCTATGGGTGCTATCTTGGAAAATCGAATGTCTTGCATTGTTCGTTCTTGATTTCTAATTCGTTAGAATTTAAGAAATCTCTCATAAATTTCATGTTATTGAGAGGTAGTGAGAAGGAGGATTCAAGAAAGAATTATTTTCGTGTAACAATTATATATTCTCAATTGGGGATGTGGATAACCTACACAATAGACATAACCACCTATTTATAGATCTAGAGTTTAGGTTAAAATAATTATTTAATTTCCTGAAACCATTAAATAATATAATAAACATAAATAACCCATTTCAAATAATAAAATAATAACAATATTATTTAGTGGTGTTCATCATCTTGAAAAACTGATAAATAATATTCACAGGCTTGAAATTCATTATTTATCAACATATCCAATCTTTATCAGTTAGAACTCCTTGATATTTATCGAATACCCAAATAAATATTTTATTCATAAATAAATATTTCATCCACATACTTGGGAATAAATATTTATTAAATATTCATGAAAATAAATAAATATATTTGTATTCACATGTCAGTGAATAAATATTTATTTAATATGTGTGACCAATAAATCATTAATAATATTATTCATTGGTCATTAGAATAATATTTATTTCATTAATTTAATTAAAATAGAATTTAATCACGGTCAATTAAAACACTTAGTTTGTTCCCCTCTATGATTATTTCTCTTTGGAATTAGGTGGAATTGCCTAAAGTATAAGATTACTATCTAGAAATGGGTCAAGGAACCCAAGAGAAAGAATGAAATATTTCAATGTTGAAAACCACATACGAATGCTCACTATGTAATATTACCCCTTTTTCACACTATCTCATCAAGAAGGTTACATGATGTCCTCCTCAACATATATGATTGATACGTCTGTCTTTGACCATTACACGCGCTTGCAGATAGGAATATGTAATGACACTAAAAAATATGGAATTCCAACTAGAATTTATGTTCTTATAATCTCTCATATTTTAGATTACCCATTGCGAACTTCATGAGAAATAATCCTCATCCACTTACAAGTACTCACACCTGACAGTTTAAATATTATGTGTCTCATCATAGTATGTTATCCAACCATAAAGCTATATTAAGGATATTTTCATAACACTTCAAGGTTCTCATAATAGAAAGGAACTTCTATAACCTTATCAATATGAAAAATAAATTTAGGACAATATTACATTAAATCTATATAGAACAATGAAAATATATAATAATATGTTTAATTAATATTCAATACATTGAATATTCATCTAATAAAAGTATAATTAGTTGGTCCTATGACTCGAACTCTAAACTGTTTTTGAAAATTTCTTTCAAGATGCATGTATTTATTTTCAATAAATATTGAAAAACCAAATATGATCATAAATTAAATTAGCATAAATTTATTTTTATAAATGACATTGAAAAGTAAAAGGATGAAGATTTTATAAGGAAGTTATAAAATCCTTCTATATTGTTTCAACCCGATTCGAATTGCACCCTATGGAAAAGAAAAATATGGCTTGATGGATAGTAACCAATTGTCTATTATCCAATAGGCTTCCACATCAGGTATGATGTCCTCGAATAGTCTTCGACTAGTTTATCTGCGAAGTTAGAAACACCTAATGACCCTTTTATCCATGATTTGTGGACCTTCTTTCTAAAGGCAGATGCTCGTTGGATGATTTGTCCAATGAAACTTAAAGACTCAATTGGTTGAAAAGATGGGAGTTTGAGCTCATCACACCCTTTGGGGGGGGGGATTATTTCCTACTCTAGGACTCTCTTATATATTTAATCAATGTTCACATGTTCTTGAATCCTTGGTTTATTCCCAATAATGTGTCCATGGTGTACCCCTATGGTAAAAAATAAATTAGAGGTATGAACATGTTTAGAATCATCTGTATGTATCCTAGGTTTTCAATTGATGAAGTCATCTATATGTATATGAGGTTCTCTATCGATTTTACCCTTTGTGGACACATTAGGGATTCTTTAGTCTTTTTTAAAGACAAAAATGATTTAAGACATATGGTGAGGAGCTCTAGATTTTATCATAATCTTGGGTGGCAGAGATTGTTTTGATTTCAAGATCAAACCCAAAAGATGGGATTCCTATGTATCCTCATGAGATGAATCAGAACCCACATAGTTTGGTGTCACTTGACTGGACACATCACCTATTAAGGTCATGTGACAAAGACCCATCCATGAAGTTTAATATCAAGTGGTGAGTATGTATAGGTGAAATATGCCTATACAAGATTTGGTGTGGGACTTACGGTGAGGCATACCAAGATTCCTAGAAGAGATGTAGTCTCCAGGGTGGACATGACCCTATTAGGGACATGGCCTGGTAGATATTAGGGTGATCTGGGTGTCTTGTTTTGACATCAAGGAGGTTTCCTACATATCCCAGTTAGTTGGGAATCAAATCCCTCATAGTTCAGTTTGATTTGGGACTTACACCATAGAGGGAGACCAGTGAGGGGAAATTATTGGGGCATAGACATGGGATCTTCCCATTTGAGCTCGATCCCTTAGACATGCATCCTATGTATCCTATTTAGAGCGGGAATCTAAGTTATCATAGTTCATTTTGAGTTGGGACTTACACTCTAGAGCGGACATGATTGGGGATTATGCATGGGAGCTACCTACTTGATCGCGGTCCTGTAGACTGGTATCATGCATATCCTATTTAGAGCAGGAATCAGAGTTCTCATAGTTTGTTTTGAGTTGGTACTTACACCCTAGAGGGATCCTACATGGGGGACATGATTGGGAATTATGCATGGGAGATGTCTATTTGAGCTTAGGCCTTTAGAAAGGTGCCCTACATATCTTGTTTATAGAAGGAATCAGAGTTCTTTTAGTTCATTTGGAGTTGATTATGTGTATTTTTTTTATCCTTATAATCCTCTAATCCCACGTGAGTCAAGATCTATGTGGGAAACAATAGGATATGAAAGATTCAAAAAAGGCACAAACCTTTCCCATTCCATTGATGGAAAAAGGAGGAAGAGGATGGTGAAAGTGCTCGGGGTGACGGATCAATGGGAGAGAGAACAATCTTTGAAGGGGTTGATTCCCTTCCACATTTTGATATCTAGGATAGTCACATCTGGTGATCTATTCGTATGTGTCATGGGTCAACATGAAGAGGGGGGGAGTGAGAACCACCTCCCATGAGAAAGGCTAGGGGATTACCTCAAGAGGATTTCCCTTCTGGGTTCCTGTGAAATGGGGGAATGTTTCTTGTCATCAAATGGAAAAGATAACATGATTTTTCTTTTATATTGCTCAACCTCATCAAGGGGAAAGGCTTGTGATTATCCTTGACCCCTAGAATGGGGATTTTTACATGAGTATCCCAAGGTTAGTCCCTGGGTATCCCTGGGAATTTAAAATTAGGGAAATTACAATGGTCTGCACCATTGTAGGGATTACCCACATGATTCTGATTACTATGGGTATGTAAAATCGAAAGGAAGGGATGATGTGCTTGATGGTTTTATCTTACTGGCCCGATTGATTTGGAAGAGGATTTGGCCTAATGTTGTTGGATTGGTTCATAGAGAGACTATGGATGATGTGATAGAAATGGAAGGATATGATTGAATTCAGAGGGTGAAACATACTGGGGTACCCCATTCTACGCACAGTTTCATTATGCGGGGTTGGGACCTTTGTGTGTAGCATGTTTCTATGCGGGTGGAGGGACTGTCTGTATATCATGATGGAATATGGACCTATATATGGTCCACATGATGTTTTTCTATATGGGACAAAGTTCTGACCATGTAGCATGGTGCTACGCAACACCGAGTTCCATCTGCATAGTGGACTACTACGTGGTGTAGGGTTTGGTCCATGTAGAATGGTGTTATGTATGACACCAATTTGAATAAGGGACATTGGTTCTTCTCTATAGAGGAATTTAATTCGCAAAGGGGGTATATTTCATGGTCTTCTAACTAGGTTCGCGGTTGGCCAATTGTTATGTCTACTTATTTATTTTTGGTATGTGGTGAGTTTATACATGTGTAAATTCATCGGAAGACTTCCACACTTTATCAATAAATCTCTTCATAAATCCATCTCCAAAATTCCTTCTAATCCTCTAAAATCTGTTCCTCTTCTCAAATCCCATCAGGGTCCTTTTATAGTGTATCAGGGAAGCTAGATCTATGGGTTGTGAGACACCTTTGTCAGAATCCCATTGGGGAAATCCTGGTCCACAAATGACTCGGTCAACAAAGGTCTGTGGGTTTGTGGTTCATGGGGACATAAATCACTACCTCAGTCCCTCAAATGACATTTCCTTATTTTCAAGATGCTTCCAGCTTTTCCTTGCCTATGAACTGTTTGGTTTGCAATGACGTTATGTGGGGTTCATACGTTGAGAGAATTTATCTTCCACTTTTTTGGAGAATGACCTCATTTGTGGATGAGCTGGAACTGTCATTCCTTTCCCATTGGATGGTTTGGGAAGCAGACTATGAGGCAAAATGGTGGTTCACGGTGCCCTGGTTTTCCTTTTCCCAAATTTTCCCCTTTAACATCATTAATAAAATCTTTATTTGAATCCTTTTACCAAATTTTATGAGTATTTTCTTCCACTTGGAAAAGTTTTCAGGACCCAAAAAATTTATCCCATTAGAAATGGGTTCCGATCAGGATGAAGAGGAGGTTATTCTGATATAGAAAGAAGTCATGACTTATACTGCTTTTCGGTAGAAATTTAGACCCATAGGTGGACCACACCTATATATATGGGGCCTAGTTCATTTGTCTTTTACCAATTTTCCCTAAGAACTCAGTGCTCTCATTTTTTCTTTTCTCGCTTAGTTCCATGAGCTATCTTCCTCATGGTTATCTTCACTCATGAACTTCCCTTGGAATTCTGCAAACCGAGCTTTGGATCTTCGAACGGTGAGTTCGAGCTTCTATGTAGCGAGGGTTGTACGTAGGTAACCTCCTATGAAATTAAAATTTAATTTCAAAACTATGAGTTCTAACTTTTTTGTAGTGAGGGATGTGTGGTTTTCTCTTCCTGTTAACTATTTGGTTTGCTAGCCAACACCCCACTCGCTAACACCATGTAGGGTTCCATGAACTATCAGTTTACAATCGACCCCCTCTGTGTATCATTCACAACCTTCAGTAAGTAGATCCTTTCTATATGAGGACATCTCTTATCCATTTTCCATTATTACTGATCCTTTCCAAAACTTTTTTTTGGGACTGACCTTTTGTATGGTCCTTTGATGCAGGATGAATATTTATCTCTCTCTAACTAGTGGACATGACTATAAGAAGGATTTCTATCGTTGAAAATATTTAAACCAATTTATGGTATTTTGTTATTCCTCAAGAGGGTATTCTAAAGAAACTTATCTCACCAGATCCCATGCCCTACCCCTTATCAAATCGGTTACCACTCTACAGCTTTGTCCTCCAGGATGACTTCCCTTTACCTCTGGTTGATTGGAGTGGCTTCACTATCCATCTTGAGACGTCCTGAGAGTATGGACAGATGAATATTCATTCCACGGTAGATTATGACAGCTTCGATCCAAGTTGATATTTTTGTTCTGAATAGCTCTATGTGGACACAGAGTGATCGAGATCTCCATACTACATCTTCCAAATCAGCGGTTCGGGACTACCTGAAGATTGTTAACCTATCACGAATCAATCCCAACAGAGGGGGGAGATCTAAATGGGATCTTTAATATAGAGTTTTCTTTTCTAACTAGTGGACCTGAGAATTTTGGGTTCATTAGAACTACTTGGAAGCCTATCTGATGTTGAAAGTTGTCAACCTTTACCCTGCGGTATGGGTCTCCCAATTCGCCTTTTATTCATTAGGTGAAAGACTGCCTGAGCTACTTATCCACTGGTGTAAGAGAACCAAAACTTTTCACTTATCCCACAATGATGTGGGTATCATTTTACGGTATTTATACTAGATATGGGGACTTCCTATCCTCAGTGGCATGTACGAAGAATTCTCACCAGTGGCCCATGCTTGGAGGAATGTTGAGAAAGTATCCCCATTGGTGGGGGAGTTACTAACCATGGAAGAGAGGCTACTTGGATAGCCTCTTCTTTCCCACTCACTTATTCAATTTGAGTACTGGATGGGACTATTCATGTAGGAGAATGAGATAAGGCTGAGATTCTGCCGTAGACGAACCCATTCGACCCAGTAGTCATGACTTATTTTTGGATCCTATTGTGCTACCCTCGAAATGGGTTGATACACCACCTAGGGCTATGAGGTCTTAGAAGACATATCTTCTGAGATTATGTTTTCAGGTTTCTTCTCCATGTTCTTAAGTGGGTGGCTCTTTCCTTATCATGACATTTATACTGGCATCGAGATTTTCACCCAAATAATGGAAGCCATGCTAGAATTGGGGAAACCCATCAATTTAGCCATCTCTACCCTTTCCTTAATTTACGAGTTAGTGGGAAAAATAAAATAAGGTAGGCCTACACATCATCTTAGTGGGTCATTTCAATTGTTGTATGGATGGATAGCATAACATTTTCCCTACAATGAATATCAGCACACCGAGATGGTTCTTCATTCAGGCTTTCTTCTGGAATTACTTAACATTACAGTTGTTCTTCCCAAGTCCTTAAGTATTCATAACATAATTGTCTTGTTGAGTGATATTTCTAATTTATCTTTTTCATCTTACCTCGTGGCTTGCAGTATAATAATAGATGATGGGAGGGGTTTTCCATAAGCATGTTCTTACATCATCGCATTCCGGGATGGAATCCTGATCACCTGTTTAGACATTACTACTATTTGAGAGCCTTATGCACCAAACAGGTTCACTCAAAAATTCAGACACCTGTAACAGATCACTTTATGCCCCATCAGTGAGGTAAAGAAGGAATATTATCTAGTAATCCTTCAATAATTATGGATAATGATAATGTAGGGGGGACTCTGGAATGCACATCTTTATTCATTCCATATCAGCCTCTACTTACATATCATTAGAGTATTCCCAATAGTGGGTAACGTGATATCCTAATGACATACTAGACACGCCATTTTGATGGGCGCAATGGCCCTTGACTACTTACAGTACAATTTTACAAGTTCCAGCGATGCCATCACCTTCCATTCCTATTGAAAGAAGGTGCTCCATCCACAGTCGCATGAATTTGGAGGGGACCTTCTTTACACAACTGATAACTGTAGAGAGTGACTCATACCCTTCATCTTTAGGTGATATGGTCTATGATCCTATAGAATCAGGCCCAAGTGTAATGTTTTCAGGCATCCCTGAAGTCACAGTAAACCCCATAGGATTGGTTCTGGACATCGAACTGCTTATAGAGTGGGAAGGATCCCTCAATTGGGTAGCCCAACCTTGTGCGGCTCCATATGGAGTGATGTCATTTCTTAACTCTATACCTATTGTGAAAGAGTTGTAAATACAAGGTTCCAATACCGTTAAGATAATTAAAGCGATGCAAAAATTGGTGTGGCCTCAAATCTATAACATCACTTCTAAAACTCCTCTTCTAGAATTTGCTGATGCAGAGGACAACTTCTGGTGGTTATTTTCCGATTTGGTTTCAGGCAGCTTTGACTACTGACATTTTCACCACCTTGTGTACTATGTTTTGATAGCTTTAGAGGAGATAACAACTCGTGAAGATAATATTACTCAGTAAAAATCTTTTCATTAGCAATAAAAAACCTTTTGGGATCTTACTGAAGAGCTGCATCACCTAAATCTAAAGAGGCAGAAGCCCATTATTAGATAATTTTCTAATCGGAAGAACTGTGGGAGTGTGAGGATCATGTGGATTAGCTGAGGGCATAATTGGAATCAATAGGTACCAATTTAAAATCCATTAAATGGAAGAGGTAGGATGTTGAGGATATATAGAAGCAAGTGCATCCCTCAATTGAAGTCGAATTTATACAAAAGATTGCCTTTGAGAAAGCCCCAAATGGGGCATGTTAGACAGTCATTAGTCTTCTGGAAAGAGATACTTGGGTCTAATTGTAATCTATGGGATTGTCTTGTTATGTTGTCTTGTTTTTGTCATTGGATAGAGACTCTAGGATTAAAACTTCCTCCTTATCTTTATATAATGGAATGAGGATGTTTTTCTCTCCAATTATCCTCCCTAATCTCTTCCTGCAATGTCAATTGATCATAATTGTACACATTTGGAATAAAATTTCAACTAGATATTGATCTAAATCATAATCCGAGATAAGGTAATTAATAAAATCATGCACTAGTTTTTTCCTGAGCTAAGTGTCTCAATGAGCATAGTTTGACTTTTGCTAGTTTTATATGGAAAACCCTACAAACTTTATGGCTTTTTCGTTATAACCCAAATTTTTGTCCAACCCCACTTAGTGCGGGCTTAGTGGGTATAACCTAACTTTTTATTAGGCCGTACTTTGTGGGTTTTTGACCAAATAATATTTTTGTGTCTCTTGATCTTGATCTTTTTTTTTGGTTTCCCAATATTTTTCCTAAACCATTTGTAGTATTGGTTTAGCGAGCTAGAACTCGACTTTTTTCCAGGGTACCCTTTATGGGTTTTCATCCTTGCAATCATTGTCTCTCTTTTTTGGGGTAGTTTAACATCTTGGCAACTGAACTATCACTACTAGTGTTTTAGGTCGAACAGATTTTTCCATGATTTACATGGCATGGGACCAAATTTAGGACTCATTAACCGAAAATTTCCTAATTACTTTTAGATAAGGAAAATGATTTTTTTTACCCTTGATTTTTTGTTTTCCAGGCATGGAATATAATATGGGTAATGGGAGAGATTGGGTGTATGGAAGTATGAATAGAATCTCGTGAGGAAGAATTTATCTTTGATTCACAATTCCTTTTTTGGGTCAAATTATATAGAACATTTATGGAATTGTATTCATAGTCAAGAAAAGGTGTCCTCAAGACACTGAACATCCATTTCCAATGGCCAGGAAATTTCATGGAAATTTGGATTTGTTTTGATGTTAAATACCATAGTGGGTGGACGGTTGGGGGGAGGATGTATGAAAGAAATAGGGCATTTATATTTTATTTGGTTGATAAACCACTCCCACATGAATTTGATATGTGTAAAGAAGGATTGGATCATGGTGCACATTAATGTCGTACCATTGGGGAATCTAAGACTTATGGTTTAAAGTCATTTTACTCTATAGAGGGGATAAATGATCCACCTTTATCATGGTGGTCTGACTAAAAATACTTTATCATATTCAGGCATAAAAAAGGGGGAAGGGGGTAACCTATAATCTGGGGGTTTCGAAACCATGGATTGAGGTGGGACATAAATGTCATAAGGACATACAAAGATTGGAAAATCCTATCATGGGGAAGAATTTGTCTTTGATTGACAAGAAATTTTTGTGGGAAACATATACAAAGCCACTGGGGAATCATGTGAATAGTCATACAAAGGTTTCCTCAAGACACTGGCCTTCCATTTCTGATGTCCTTGGATGATTATGGGGATTCATACATTTCTGAACATAGAGTATTGTGTGAGTTGAGGGGTTCCTAATCATGAAAAGGGGGTATCATATGCCAAAGTATATAGTGAATAGGTGAATATGTGCTTCCAATATATGTGTGAGTAGGTTTCCTATGCAGGTACAACCCTTTCATGGGAACGAATGGGGCAATGTTGTTTCTTCAATGGACCCAAAACATGAGACTCAGGTGTCACTACATGTCCTATGATGATATGAATCAAGCTGTGCATAGTTATTTTATGGTTTATCCATATGAAGATCTAGTTCTTGTATATTAATGGGGAATTTCTTCCTTGTATACTGGGTCACCAATGTGGTGGGAATTGTGTTTGACTTTCCTATGTGGATTCATTTCATGCATAATAACCAGGGGGGTTACATTATTTGGTGTCTTGGGGGCCAATAATGAACAACGATTATCAAGCGTCATGCAGTTTTAATGTCATGAGATTAGTACATTGATATAGAAACCCTGATTAACCAGAGGATGATTGGTTCAAGGTGTCCCAACATGTCTAAGACATGGATAGGAAGGAAAGTGTAAGTCGTGTCTTCAAGGGATCTTGGATAAGGAGAGATGATACATGGATTGTAATCCGATGAGCATATGGAAATGGGAAGAGGCTCTCCTAAGGACTAATTATCCTTTGGTCAACATGCCATTTTTTTGGGAAATATATGAAAAGTCACTAGGGAATTATGTGAATAGTCAATCTAAGGTTTCTATAGGACATTTACCATGCATTTCTGATGGTCGGGGTGGTATGTGAAAATCTGAAATCACTCGAACCATGGAGTTTGATAGATGAAAAAGAAATTCCTGGACATGTTGTAAACATTTAGGCTATGATCACTCACAGAGTTGGGAACTCTCCTACATAGACCTAGCTCACATGCAGGGTGAGGCATTCTGATTCCCTTGCTTGAGGGGGTCCCGATTTGGAAGATTTAGGTGTCCCAAAATTAGGGTCACAGTATAGGTTTGGCCCATGAGTAGGAAGTAGGGAATTTTGGATATGTTTTAGGTAACTTATAGTTTAATGTCTTACGATCAATAAATTAGGTTTCCTAGTATGGATGGTAAAATTCTAATATGCATTAAAAATCCTGCAAGTAGAACCAACAATTGTGTTTTGATTTTTCCTAGCTCTTTTGGGAATCGCCTTCCAAAATTCCGAATCCCACATGAGCTATGATCAATGTGAGAAACAAGGGGTAGAAAAGGTTTCACACCACCAGTTATGGATGGAATGACCAAATAATGGAGAATTTTATACTGATGGTGGTGTTTCATAGTTTAATGTCATACAATAATGACATCTTATCATGTGGTTTAACTTCATACGATCAGGAAAAATTCCTTGCAGATTATCATCATGTGGTAAAGCTGTGAGAGAGGGGACATATGGTGTATCCTCATCTATGTGATGAAGAAGGTTAATTTCTATGCATTTTGCGGCTTGGTATGGGTCATATGGTTTGGGAATCATTACGTATCTCTGAAGATGGGGATCAAACCATATGTCATTCTTCATAGGACACTTCTCCTGCATAGGTCTAACCCAAACACATTGGGGGTAAGGAATAATTTTTTTCTTTTGGGGTGTCTGAATCAGGGTGAATTTCTAGATGCCCCTATGTATTTTTTGAGGGCCAAAATTATTCCATATGTCATACCCAAGATACGACATGGTTAGTGATTAATGCCAGAGGGAAATGTCTTCTTAGGTGAGAACATTTTCGGTGCATCCAGTTTAATGTCATACGGTAAGTATGTTGATAGCACCATTTACTGTCATATCGCGTGGATGAAATATCAAAGGAATAATGCATACATTGGGGTTAATCAGGTTGGGATATTCTGGTACATCCCAAAAATTAGCGGGAGAAGAAATTGTAAACCATGAATCTAGGAGCCCTTGAACTAGGAGGGATGATGCAAGGCTTAAGAGCAAATGAGCGTACGAAAGTAGGAAAATCCTCTCCTTAGGATGAATTTTTCTTTGGTTGACAGACCTTTTTTGTGGGCAATGTATGTAGAGCCATCAGGGCATTGTGTGCATATTTAAAAAAAGGTTTCTAGAGGATACTGGCCATCCATTTCGGATAATCATGGATGGTTATGGGGATCCAAGATTTCCCAGGGCAGAGAGTTTGATGAATGAAAGGGGGATATCTAGGTATGTGATAAATATCCATACAATGATAAATTTTTAGGTGTGGAATCCCCTATATAGATCTAACTCGTATGTAAAGGGGGTCAAGATCTTTTGGATAATCCTTATTGCGAGAAGCAAGGTGAAGAATATTTTGCACAGGATTACATGTTCATGTAGGAGATGGGGGAATCTTAATGTCCACATGGTTAGACTTGGGAATGCCTAGGTGTCACTATGTACCCTTCAAGAGGAGGAATCAAGTCATATGTAGTTTTAAAATGGAAATTCCCTGCATAGGTTTAACCCATACACAGCGAAAAGGGGAATTTTGAGCTGGATAGTGGCTGGACCAAGACCTAGAATCTGGGTGTCACTACATATCCTGAAAGGGTAATAATAAAGACATATGTAGTTCTAAAAACATGTCTCGTGTACCAGTATAACCTTTTTATAGGGGGAATTTTTTGTTTTTTTCGAAATGTGGTTAGCCCAAGACATGGAATCCGGGCATCACTACATATCCTGAGATGGTAGGAATCATGTAAAACATAGTTCTGTTATCCCATGCAGTTTGTTTTCATACTTTAAGGATGAGTTGTCTATGAAGTTTAACATCATGCAGTTAGGACTCATGAATTTCCCTATGCAAGCCTAACCTATACGTAGGGGGGGTATTTTTATCATGGTGGCTGGACCCTGATATGGGATTTGGTCATCACTATGTATCCTACGAGGGAAGGAATCGAGCCACACATAGTCCAAAGATTCTTTGTACCGGTCGGGCTCGTGCACAGGGAGGGGGAATTTTAAGCCATTCTTTTATGGTGGAGGGATTATCATATATCCTGGTGATTTGTGGCCAATAAAGATGGACTTGGGCGAAGCACTTTGGATGGTGTGAGGTGGGACTATAATGAAGATTTTATGAGGTGTTTCAACCCGAATTCTGAATGGTGAATGGCCACCGCGGAGGACTCCTGTGTTGGTTGTGATGACGGGTATGGAGACTTTGGCTTTTAGTTTTTGTTGGTTGATATGGGTGTTTGGTTGTTTGGTCTATTTTGGATGTGTTTTGCGGGCTTGTTTGTGTCTTTGGGTTTCTCACTTTTCCTAAAAGTGTTTGGAAAATAATAAAAAAAGTATTTCGTGACATGAGTTATGCTCTGTGTGAGAAACAGGGAATAATAGGGATTATTTTTGTGGTCTAGGGGTGATTGAAGGTCTGACAGAGGAGCTTTGAGTAATGAGGTGGCTAAACCATGATATAAAATTTGAGTGTCTCTACATATCCCTTATACAAATGGGAATCAAGCCATAAATAGTTCTGTGAACCCCCTACATATGTTTGGAACATGCATATGGAGGGGGAAATTTTTATTTCTTATCTCTTATTTATTACCTTTTTGTGTGGTAGTTGTACTTGAGATATGGGACTCAAGTGTCACTACGTATCCTATGCTGATAGGAATCAAGCCACATGTAGTTATGAAGGGAGAGAGTTCTCATGGGGACCTATCTATTACATGGAAACAAGGTCATCGTTTCTTCATCATGCATATATCCAAATAATTTTTGATGAACCATGGATTGGAGCATGAAGGTCCTGTTACAGTTCAACATTTGGTGGTTAGGACAATTCTATCATACAGTTTTACATCATGTGATCAGGATGGAGGTTCTAAGTAGTTTAATGTCATACAACATGGATGAATATGATAATACATTTAACATTGTGCATTGTTCTTGAATATTCTATGAAATTTAACATCGTATAGGTTGAATGAATATGCTAAGCTGTTTAACGGAGTGCATCTAGGATGAATATATCGCTATGCAGTTTAGTGTCATGTGGCATGGATGAATATGTCGCTATGGAATTTAGTGTCATGCATCATGAAAAAATATGGTGGTATGTAGTTTAGCAATTTGTATCTAGGAAAAATATGGTGCTATGCAGTTTTGCGTCAGGATGAATGGATGAATATTGTACTATGTAGTTTAGCATCGTGAATCTCGGACGAATATGGTTCTATGAAGTTTAGTATTGTGCAACTTGGAAAAACCTGGAGCTTTTCAGTTTAGTGAAGTGTATCTTGGATGAATGTGGTGGTATGCAGTTTAGCATCGTGCATCTAGGAAAAATATGGTTCTATCAAGTTTAGCATCATGAAATTAGGACAAATATAGTGCTATGCAGTTTAGCATCATGCAACTAGGACAAATATGGTGCTATGCAGTTTAGCATCGTGCATCAAGGAAGAATATGGAATGGTTATGCAATGTATTTCTTCCGAAACCTTGCATTGCTGGGAGCAGTTATGAGCTATCCATCCTTTTATATTAAGTCATATGATCCATTGGAGTGGACCTTATGTATGACATATTGTCCTTCCCATTTCGGTTCCAATTTTGGGTGTTTCATTCTGAGTATCATCATGGTTATGAGGACCAACACCATTTCTCCTTCGAGGAAAGACCAGAGGTGATGTTTTTTTATTTGAGGCTCCTGTAATGTAGTTCTGGAAGACTTACAAATGGTGTAATGTTTGAAATCTTCTTTTATCCAACCACTCTAACTTATCGAGTCATTTTTTAGACTACTCGTCTGTAGATAATTGATCACAGACGGTAACGCGGAGTGATGGAAATTGAACCTCAATGGGTAAAAACCTATCTTCCCCATATAAAAGTGAGTATGGAGTTGCTTGAGTGATAGTGTGGGTCATGTTCTATTAATCCCATAGAGCATGGACGGTCTTTTCTTACCATGATTTCTTGTCTTTATCTACCATATTTTGTAGTATGTTGGAGAGAGTCTTATTTAAGGCCTCTATCTAACTGTTGGCCATTGTATGGTAGTGAGGTTAATAGATGGATTTGATATCATACTCCTGATATATCCAATCCAATTCAATATTTTAGGAATTGGTGCCTTTTTTCATCAATACTATGTGAGGGACACCAAATCTGGTGATGTTATTAGCTTTCACAAAGTTGACATTTCTTTTTTCTCCGACCTCTTTAAGGGGTATGTCTTCTTCCCATTTGGAAAATAAGTTAGTTGCTGTAAGAATATAGTTGAATTGTTTGGTCGTAGTAGGAGGATAGTGTCCCAGGATATCCATTCCCCATATGGAAAATGGTCAGGAGTACTTGGTTGGGTTCAGTAACTCCGGGGGTCGGTGGATGAAATTAACATGAACTTGATAGGGGTGGAATTTCTTGGTGAAATCATCACAATCTTGTGTCATGGTCGGCCAATAGTATCCAAGAATCTAAATTTTTTGATAGAACTTGGATGCTGACTGATGCGCTCTAAAAGTTTTGGTGTGCACTTATTTCATGATAGCAGCAGTATCTTCCCCATCGATGCACCTGAGGAGGATCTCGTCAAGTCCTTGATTATAAATGGCCTTATGTTGGTTTGTTCTATCGTACATCATGAAGTTGATTTCCCATCTTCAGATTTGTTCCCTTATAACACTATCTGGCATAAATTCTCTTTTTTAAAGGCAATTTTCAATCTGATTCATCCAGTCAGCAGTATGACCATAAGGTTTAGTGATAGGTCTGATCTTGTTGATTTCCTTCGTCTTGGGATAAATCAATGGTAGGACCATCTAACGATGGGAAATGCTGATAAATGTCTCATCCCAGTCTGGGTCATCCAATGTTGTGGATGAATTTTCAAACCCATTAGCTTATGCATTTTGTGATTGTGGAATATGAGTGAAATTTGCCTCTGACAGAAATTCTACCATCAAACCTCATATGTGGTTCATCAAATGGGTTAAATCCACCTTCTTGATATCATAGTCACCATTTACTTTATTTATTTCTATTTCCGAGAAACCTTATATTAAATTGTTCTTCTTGTACTTGATGTGCCAATTCTAGGCCTTCAATGAGGTCCTGGTACTATGGTTCATTGTTTTTGCATCCTTCTGATAGTAAGAAAGAGTAAGGCCGTACAAAATTTTCTGAAGATATGAGTTTGACTCCGAACCTCACTTTGTTGAACTTCGGGTCCCCCATCCATTTTCCTTTCGATCTTCTAAATGTACCGTCAAAATACATCTCCCATGTATGGTACCCCTATTGAATAGAGAACACTTCTTCATCAGGTAGTTCAGTATCCACTGAAGTCATGACTGCCAAGGGGTGATCTACTATAAATTAATCCAATGCCTATCCTTTTATGGCTTTCTAAGGCACTAATTGAAAGTCAAACTGCTGCTGGATGACCACCCACCGTGAAAAGTGTCCAGTCAGTAACAGATGACTAAGAATTTACTTGAGTGGTTTTCTATGAGAGACCAAATGGACATCATGGTGCTGTAGATAGTTTCTCAGCTTTTGGACTGCAAATAATAGGTCCATGTAGCTTTTCTCGATATTTGAATGATGAGTCTCAATGTCCATCATGGTTTTACAAAGATAATAGAGGTTATTCTCACTGTTGGCATCATTTATCTTCATGAGGAAGGGGCCTAGTGATTGCTCCAAGGAGTCCACATACAGGATGGATGGTCCTACTTCAATAAGAATCATCAACATTGGAGGGATTAGAAGATATTTACTGAGGTTGTCAAATGCTTCCTGATAGTCTTATTTCCATTGATATGCGACCCCTTTTTTCATCAACCTAGTGAAAGGTAAACACTTGCCTCCAAGGTTGGCTATGATGCACTGAATGTAGGAAACATTTCCTTGAATTCCTCTAAAATTAGCGAGTTTGTAAGGAGTTGACATTCCAAAGACAACCTTTTTATTCTTAGGGATTAATTTGATTCCATAGTCATGTACGAAAAAGCTGAGGAATTTTCCTGAGGTAACACCGAAAGCACATTTTACGGGGTTCATTTTTCAATTTTTTTGTCTTGGTTTATTGAAGACAGTTTTAAGATCTATCAGTTGGTATAAGCATTGTTGTGATTTAACCACCAGATCATCAATATAGCATTTGATAAACTTTCTCATGAAGCATTTGAGAATGTGATGACTGGTATGTTGGTATGTGGCATCAATATTTTCAAACTAAAGGTCATCCTTTTATAGAAAAATAATCCCCAGGGATTCCTGAAGGAGGTGTCTTATTCATCTTCTGGGTCCATTCAAATTTGATTATAACCTGAATAACCATCCATGAAATATAGAGCCTCATATCCGATAGTTGAATCAATCATAAATTCTATGACCGGGACTAGGAATTCATCTTTCAGGAAATGCCGATTGAGAACCCTGAAGTAAATGAAGAATCTAATGTTCCCATTCTTCTTTTTTGATGGGGATAATGATGGACATCCATATATGATGTTGGACTTCTCGAATGAAGTTGGCTCTGATGATATTGTCAACTTCGGCCTCTTTCTTGACAGCATGGGTTGGGTATGTCCTTCAGGAAGCTTTCTTATAGCCACAATTGTCTTTTGGAAGGCCCAGATGGTGAGTGGACACCATTGGATCAAGTCCTAACATTTTTTTATACTTTTAGGTGAATAAATATCAATTCTACTTCAAGAAATAGATGTATACCTCTTTTTCTTTGGAAGGCATGGTCACACTTATTAGAGTGGAGCACAAGTCTTCTTTCATACCTCAGTTGATTTCTTGGAGTTCATAAATGGTGGTAGATACACCTTACATAAATTCTGGAGGGAATCCCTCAATTCATCTTCTTCCTACTTCTTTTCATCATCATCATCTTCCTCTTTATATTTTGAGGGGGAAACAATTATTGAGATGGTCCTTCCATAGTTGAGGGAAGAGTTGTAATTTTGGTGTCTGGGAGGTGAAGCTGCCTTTTCTAACTCTACAGTCGGCATGGGCTTCTCCAGAGAAGATGTAGTGAGGGGTAAAAGAGTTTCCTCATATTTGTTAGGTGATAAGACAATTCTTACTGCCTTAGTGGGTGATGCGGGGATTTTTTGAAGTTTTGATGATGGCTCGGGGGAATTTTTATCCGATTAGTCACCATTATCTTGAGTGTTAGTGAACTTTTCAATAGTACCAGGTTTGGAAGCTAGGACCAAAATCGTGAGGACTGCTGAATACACATTCGAATTTGGAGTTGTTCACACAATATAATTTACGGGCAGTGCCTATTCTTTGCCGATCTACTTGAGAAAATTGGAATGAACCATTTACAAAACATTTAGGGTGATGAAAAAATCATTTCCATCAACTGAGCATTGTTTCCCCTTCATCTCATTGAACCCTTCATCAATATAGTCTGACTCGTATGACTTAAATGGGGACTTATCGGAATGAACTGTCTCAATCTATTTGTTAATTCTATATTTTAGGCACTGATGGTAGGAGGAGGGAATCATTGTGTGTTGATGTAGCCAGGACCTTCCCAATAGGGCGTTGAAGGCCATGTTTTTTCAGACAATCATAAATTCTTAGTCAACTAGGAGATTTCCGAATTGAGTTTCGAGCTTAATTCAGCCTAACGACTTCTGATCACTTTTATCATAGCCCAACAGATTTATGGTTCATTGCATAAGATCATCTTCACTACATCCAAGTCGATTGAGTGTCTGTGCTAGGAGAAGGTTAACCCCCGATCCGTTATCAATAAAGAATTTTCATACATCGACACTATTTATCCCGCCAGACATGTATAAGGGTTTTATGTTACCTTGACTAATGATGAATCCATCTTCATCCATGAAATAGATAACTGCATGGAATTCTATAGGATTGTTAAATGGTCGGTAGACTTCATCAGTTGCCACTTCGGCTTCAAACACGTGGGTACTTAGCAGATCCACTATGATTGCTTCCCTAAGGTTTTATGATAGATTTATTGCATCCACGATTCAAAACATTACTGGTACTGAGGCCAACTGCTTCAGAATATCATATATCTTATCTAAAGGCCGGTGCTTCTTGGGCTGGGAATGATCTTTCATAGGAACTTTAGGGGATTAAATATTGAATATAGATATACCTGATTTTGGGACAAGAGCCGGTGGTGCTTCTGTTCATTGTGGATCTAGCCCGATAGGTCTGCTAGTATTATGAGGGGTATTAAAAAAAATTTCATCATCTAAAAGATATTCTATGATGATTGGGATAGAGCAGATTTTGCTGGGGGTTAAGAAATATTCTTGTTCATGTTGGTCTGTTCGAGGGCCCTTCCAGGAGTTTCTACAACATTGATGATTTAAGCTGGGGTGAGGCCATGGATTTGGTTTCTACCATGACCACATCTCCCCAGAAATTATATACTATGATGGACTCTTCCCCAGATCCCGAATGAGGTGAAGATAACTCTGGTTCAAAACCATATTCTTCATCAGAGAATGGGTTCGTTAAGTGGATGACATTATTGGATCCAAAACCATCTCTTCATCCGATGATGAGTTTTTTTGATTGACTTATTCAAATGGTTTTTTTGGTTGAGTGGTGCCTGTAATCTAAGGTTTGAAGGCATTAAATATGAGAGTGTCACTTCCAACTTCGTCCTTAGTTCAATTTCATCTTCTGGCACTTGCATTCCTCCGGTCTGATTAGAGTGCTTTTTGGGCGGTCAACCATTGGAGGACTGTGGTGCAAAGGATATTGATTATGTTGCATCAGGAGTTTTTGGGGGCACATTTGGTTTCCTAAACTATGCTTGGAGTATTCCATGGACTCTATTGATTGTCTTCATAGTCATCCAACTATTGAACATATTCTCCTTTTTATTAAAAACCTTTTCCCACTCCCCTCGTTCATCTAGGCCAGTGGTGGAACAATGTCCCACTGGTTCTAGTGGTAGTACTAGCTTAAGTTGTTATAAATCAATCATTTTTGTAGGAGTTACTTGAAGAAAAAATAGTCCTAGATTTTGTATCCCAATATCCAGTAGAAGGGACATTAATCTGGGTGGTCATCAAGACTTACTTCATCGGCCCTCTTCGGATCTAAAATACAGAGAAAGTTGCAATTCATGGTGGATATAAAGTATCCAAATACTTGGTCATATTGTAACTAGTAAATTTTTTTCCTTCATTCCTCAAATTGATTTCTCCTGGCACCCCTTTTCTCGTCTTGTTGAGTCAAGGGTGGCTACTGACACCCAGGTGGCCCTACATGGTTTGATGTAGACCTTGGAGCAGATGCCAATGTAGGTGGTGGATTAAGCATTACAGATTCCATTTTATCTCTTCCCACTCCTTTCACTGGGATGATAGGGCTGCTCGGATTTGAGATTATTCCTCTATAGAGAATATTCTATTCTCTGGGAAATTGAGAAGAAATCCTGAAACCCACTTGTATACTTCACTTTGATGAGTGGTGTTCGCAACTCATCATGGAGTTTATTGACGCACATATAGGTCATATCATCCAGGGGAGAGGCCTATTTATAAATTAAGTCAAACCTTTCCATCCGGAAATGAAGTCTAAGACTCTCTCATTCTATTGCTGTTTTCAGTTTATAAGGTCATTGAACACCATCTTCGGAAATGTTGAGCTGAACTAGAATAGGAAATGGCATCAGAGATCCTCCCATCCTATTATTGTATTATCTAGTAATATGGTGTACCACATAAAGTCTAAACCTTGGGGAGTTCACATGAAGCATCTAAGATTTACGACTTCTTATTGCTCTGGGGTTCCCATCATGGGATCACAGTAAGACAAGTAGTGCATCAAATATTGCTCTGGGTCCCCTGATCCACTGGGCACTAGGAATATAGGATTCCCGAAACATGGTGATGACGGGACATTGCTCACCTAGTCAGGGTATCATTCCTATTCTAGTTGTATCAGAGAAGGTCTCTCTTCCATGGATTACAGTCTATCTATTGATGACTTGAAGGTATTCACAAGTCCTTGATACACATCTTGTTGTACCTAAGCATGGGCTGGTGTAGTAGGAGGAAAATTTGATAGTGCCACTACTTCTAGTACTTTAGGTGGATACCTAGCTAGAGGAATCCTTTGCAGATTCTCCTAGACCTTCTTCGGTTATTTCCATAATGGAGGAACATATTTTTATTCTTTTGGAATCAGATTCAGGTAGACTGAGGATCCCGATACTTTCTTAGATAAGAATTCAGTCCTAGTTTCATTTACTGGGATGAGTTCGTGGGGAAAAGGAACCTCTTCTAGGTGTGTATGTTGATGCTCTACCTAGGTAATGTACCTAGTAGGGTGAATTTCTCAGAGTAGCTCAGCATTGATTAGGAGTACCTCCTTCATCTCTTCCTCCTATTGAGTGAATCTTACCTCAAGCATGAGGGACACATTTTCATTCGGAGGAGGAGGTGGGTCATATATAACCTTTTTATTTTCCATTTTTCTTTATTTTATATTCATAAAGGATGTAATTATGTATTGGATAAGGGAGTACCCATGTTTAGGGTGGATCTTGGGTTCTGAGGGTGCACACCTCCAGGATCGGTGTGGACCGCCTCTGAGAGGGAACCATATTCTGTTGAATCCTCATCATTTATATTATTTTCAGTGAGATATGTAGTACTGATATCCACAACATTCACTGATGTATACCTCATTGTGAGTGGAATACCACATGTCGAATGATAGGAGTTCTTCTTACTCCCTTTATTGGATCTTCTCCTTCCATTTTGTGGTACTCTTCGGGTTTCATGGTGAAGAGTGACACGAAGGGATCCTTGGTCTGATCTAGAAGTATGCCTTTATCCTAGGGGACATGAGTCATGAGATGAGATGGAATGAGTAACCTATCTATTCATTGTCCTCCCCAAGTGGGAAAAGAATGACTTCTGCTGGGTGGGTGGTTGAGGTAAAAATGCCACCAACCCTGGAGACTGGGACTAATCCCATTATTCTATTATTGTACCTTAGCCTGGGTTTGTTGGTTTTATGGGATAATTTTGAGTTAAAATTTTCCCCAACTCTATGGGCTAGGTCTGCTCCCATATTGTGGAAGTGGCTTCTGTTGTTTCTGCCTTTTTGATCTCATGCATTTCCAGGAGGACATGATCCAGATATGGTGTCGAATCCGCACGTGAATTATTTTCATATGAGGATATGATCAATTATCATTAGGTAGCTTCCCAAAAAAGATAATAATTCAAATTATTCTCAGTGTCTTGGATTAGAAGTTTTTATATGGATTTCTCTCCTCGGGAATGATGCTTTTGAGACTTACTCAAGGCATGTTCTTATCGAGCATTCCACCTCTCCTGAGTAATGAATTCATTTTTCTGCCTCCTTGGAGTGATGAAATTGAAAGATGTAACTCTTAGTGAGTTCTATTAGAAGGGGAATGGTGTGAAGTGTAGATCTCCATGTTCTCCCCACCCCCAGATATGAAATGTAGATAGGGCATCACTAATGAGGCAATGCAACTTATGAAATGTGTGTAGGTATGATAGTTCAATGACTTTCTTTCACCTCTCTGATTGGGGCTACTGTGTAGATAGAAGAGATTCTAGGTCAACATTATGACACATCTCCCCACTATATTAACATGGTCAGTGTACCCTTCATAGGGTAGGAACTTTTCATTCAACTGGTGGATATTTTTTCAAATTTTGAGATGAATGTTATGCATACATTCTTCTAACAACTCTCTTGGAATGTTGAATTGATAAGTAGTTATGGGCCATAACATAATTGGAATGTCATCCCTTGCTAGTTTTCATCTTTTAATTAACATATTATTTTTTATTACTCTAGGGGTTCCTCTATTTGTGTTCCCAATTAGGATTCTTTATGAAAATTTCATCCTGAGTAGTGGGGATAGTAGGAATTTCATTGATGTAAGAATGGTGCGGGGTGGCTTCGATGAAGATTATGGCTCAGGGCCATCTTTTGGATGAGAAAGGATGTCTCTTGTCATTGAAATAGTTTCTAGAATATTTGAATCCATCCTTTCAAGCACCTCAGATTATGATGGATTTTTTGTATTTGGACCGGCGAGAGGAGGACCACCTTGTAAGTGTGAATTTAGACCATGGGAGGGGGACCTTCACAGCTAGTGTTGTTGTGGTGGGGTCTACCATTAGAGCTTAGAGTTTGACCGCAGGGAAATTTTCCACTGCATGTACCCTGGGGAGGACCTTCATGGTGGAACCTAGCCGGGGGAGGATCTTCTTATTTCATAGTGTCATTACGGGGAGGGCCTTTGCAATGACTGCCATCATGGTGAGGGTGACTATCATAGCTTGATATCTGGATACATGGAGAATATCTACAGTGTGTATCCTGGGGAGGACCTTCAAGATGCACTACAATGACAGGAGGAGGTTTTCATTACCTAATGTCACTGCAGGGAGGACCCTCTTAGAGACTACCATCATGGTGAGGAATACCATGATTGATTGTTGTCTGACAATAGGTAGAATCATATCTTCAAAGTATACCCTTGGGAGGACCATCATGGAGGATGATAAAAAAGGGAGGAACTTATTTCTGTTCGATACTCTTGTCACGTGGTGGGATATCATGATGTTAATTAGGAGATAAGATCTCCTGATTGATCATTTATTTCCCAAGAAGTTAGCCTCTATGGGTTATCTAGGGAGGACCTTCAGAGCTGTAGGTAGCAACATTGTGGGGAGGAACTTCACAACTACCACTACTACATCCATAATTTTGTAATGGATCGACATGATCCTAAAACTATATTGGTATATTTTTAATGGAATCAAGAACTCCATATTACAGTAGACCAGAATCATGAATGTGCTCTTCATTTTCCTATTTCCTTTGGCACATTGCATTTTTGTGTGGTCTCTTATGGGATACTAGAGATGCCTTTTGTTTGTAATGGCTTTCATATATAGGTCCATGTTTTATTGGTTCCTATGATGTCGTCAGGATATTCCGATGAGGATCTTGAGTTTTACCTGGGATATATGTATGTCATTGTAAAGCCCCATGTTTTTTAACTGGGTTAAAACATGAGGGTCTTCGAATTTTTTTTCAGTTTATCTATAGTTTGGTTTTTAAACCGAGCTCCAGAATTTTATTTCGAGTGTTGGAACACCTAAAGGTGATGTTTCTGGACTTGCGTAATTACCTGATAATTTTAACAAGTGTCCCAATGAGTCTCAGGAGCACCAGATCCGAAAAAGTCCACTTCAATGGATCTGTATGGGTAGGGCATGGTTGCGGTCTAACCCATGCAGTTTACCCACTTTAATAAATTATTTAATTTAATTAAATAAAATTATATGAGAGTTTGTGATTAATTAAAAGAAAGTTTTAATAATAATAATAATAATAAAGTTATTATTATTATTATTATTGTGGTTGTTTAATTAAATTAATGTTAAAGAATTAAATAAATTACTTTTGAATAAATTAATGTGGCTTTTGTGTTTATAAAATAACCATTTAAATTAAATGAAGAGTTTCAAAAATAATAAAGGGCCATTTATTATTAATTAGAAGTTATGAGTTGGAGTTTTTATCATTAACGATGTTACAACAAATTGGGAGTTATGGTCTTAATAAATGAAGGTTAATGGAAATAATAATAATGATAATAATAATATTATTATTATGAATATTATTATGGTAATATTTATTTTTATTATTAACTTATTAAAATTGTTTTATAATTAATAATAATAATAATATATTTTTGGGGTTTGGGTTTTAAATAAATGAAATATGTTATAATAATAATAATAATAATTTATTATTATTATTGTTTATATTTAACTAAATAAATATTAAAAGAATTTAATTGAATGATTAATAGGGAGTTTTGTAATTAATAAAGAATCATTTTCATTTGAGAAGGGTTAATTGTGGGTTACAGTTCTATTCATTGGTCCCTATTAAAGAAAATTTAATTAAGGGGTTTTTATTTAGTTTTAAGGTTAAAAAATAATAAAATAGAGGAGAGGACCATCCCCCTTCCTTCTCTATGTGAGGCGCATGTTACCCCCCTGCAACCCTAGGTGTGCATCGTACCTCCTATGACTACCTTCATGACCGCTAGCTCCTCCTATGTGCTTCTTCCTCAGCCGAAACTTCTCCTCCCTATGGGAAACCTCCAGCAGCATGCAACCTTTCCCCTTAGGCTCACCTGGAATCACACACGAGACCCCCTCAGTCAGACCCCCTTTAGGTGTGTGACCCCTTAGATGATCACAGTGGTGCGCGGGGGACCTCCTCTTATAGTGCGTCCTTTTTCCAGCCATGGTTCATAGCTGGCACATGACCCCCGGAAGCATCGTGCACAACCCTCCAAGAAGAATCTATAGTGAACACCCCTATCTCAAGTCCTCCATCTGTGGTTATTTCTCCCAATTTCTTCACAGGTTTGGTCTTATTATTCAATTAAGGATATTATATAATCTTCTTTTTCATCACTTTGGCGATTCCTTGTGTTTTTGGTGCCCGATTTGTTTTTGCAAAATTTAGGGTTTTGAGGATAATACCAGTTATTGTGTTCTTCATCCAACAAGATATGTGATTGATGTTTAGGAATCGTTAGTCCATTTTCCAGCATCTGCGCCAAGGGCGAGGCAGATGAGCTCATTTTTCTTTGATTTAGTTGGTTTGGGTAAGCTTCTAAAACCCGCTGTTTGGTTTTGTACTGGCTAAATTAGGGTCTGAGGAATTATCTGAGTCCCAGGTTTATAATTTTAGGTGCTTTGACCCTTGATACACTTTTTATGGACTTCTATTACTTATTTTAGTAAAATATTTATTAATGTTGTAGGGTGCATTCACACGCATATATATGTGGATATATATATATATATAAGGGTGTGTGCATGCTATTGCGAGCCGATTGCAATTTCTTACTACCTAATACATCAAAGTGTTGAATATTTAAATCGGTTCCACCCCAAGGTAGGATCCAAAATCTCCATAACTTTATTTAATAATTATTTTCTTCTTTAAATAATTTGAGAGTATGAGTTTCCTTGATTTTGGAACTGCTAAATTTTCATTAAATGATGATTAAAGATAAAATTCCGGTTAGTAGTAATGCCATATCATGCTTTCTATGGTTTTGGCTTTTCATATGTCTTCTTACTGGTGATTATATATTATATATCGAAGCATGACACTTTTGATGTTATTAAATGATTCCTCCTTATGAGATAAATGATAACTTAATCATGTGTTGGTTTTAATCATGTATTGCTAATTGGGTTAAAGTTATATGATTAAATAGTTAAATGATTTGAATGGATATGGTTGAGTAATATGATATTTAATTGAAGAATTAATTATCTATTCATGAGTTAGAAAAATTGTTGCTTTTACTGAATATTGAGAATATAGAATATTTTTGACATGTTCGGAATATAAATTGAAAATTAGTAATAATTAATGGATGGATTAATTATTACATGAAAAATGATCAATGGTTAATTAATCTAGGAACTGATTTAAGAGATACGAATTAATTAATTAATTATTGAATTAATTAATTTTCATGCATTGATTTAAGATTGTGAATTGATTTGATTGTTATAACTATAGGCCAATAATATCTTTAGTTGCGTGTTTATTTTCCATGCCTTAAGTTGTTTAGGATGGAGTGGTTTAAAAATATGATATTCTATGTGAGATGGTTACTAAATACGTGGGCCTTGTTCAGTATGTTTGACTTGAGATGTTTACAACGTGCATGTTACTTGTTAAAGTCCCAGATGAAACACTGTTTCAATGGATGGGTTCAAAGTTGTAAATGATTTGGGATATTTAATTAAGAATAATTAATTGATAATTAATTATTATCCGTTTAGATGTTGAATGTTTAATTGATTGTAGAATTATTTGACAGAAGGTTTATGTTGTTAATAAGTTGTTGAAATAGTTAACGTATTGGATTAATTAATTTATGAATTAATTAATGGATGGTTTTGGGGTGTTGGACATGGAATTCTACACCAATAATAAATATATATGTATGATTGATAAATGGGTTGGGAGACAGGGACCGATTCTCTAAATACTCATGGGATGCTAGACATGGTATTCTACACACAAATTGCATGCAACTTTTCTTTTATGGGATAGGGACTAACACTACAAATACCCATGGGTTGTGAGACAAGGACTGACACTCCAAATACTCACAAGGGTTCTAGACATGATGTTCTACACCCATTAATTGACATTGGACTGAGGGTCCAATTGGTCATATATGAAATGAATTAATTAGTTAATGAAAACTGTTGTGACATAATTATTTGTAAATTGAATATGAGAAAGGGTTCAGACTTATCAATGAATTGGGTGAATCACTGTTAGTGGATGGACCTAGGAGTGAATTACTATTTCCAGCAGATGGGATCAGACTTTTTATATGAAATATTAAATATAATTTCTTATGACGTGTTATCCAAGCCAAAGCACAAGAATGGATTCAGTCTTTACTTTTATTACTTAGATGGTCTTTAGAGACATATGTGGTGAGTGACATATACGAGGGATGTTGGGCTTAGGACAGATCTCACGAATTATGTAAATTAACAAGGTTTGAATAAACGATCAATGAAAATGAATGTGTGATGACTGTTGTGTATGCATGAAAAATGTATAATGCAGGTACAAACACCAGCTAAGGGATGAAGCAGGTACTTGGGTATATAGTTACTTTGTACTTCTTACTTTAATTATGAATGCTTTCACATTGTTTAAATTATTTATGAATGTCTGGATTTGGGGTAGACACCAGTGGTCCCGGCCTACTGATATTTATATCTCACACCCTACTCAGGCCGCCATTGCACTGGGGTACCTGAGTATATTCTATTTGGTTGCAAGATTTGGTTATACGCTAGTACCCAGAGATAGGAGCAAAGGACTGAGATAGAGCTCAGGATGCTCATGGAGTTTTCCCTTGGGGATTTTCAGACTTTCCTTTATTTACGTGCTATGATTTAAAACATGTTTTTTTGTTTACTGCTTTCAAAAATGTATCAATAACATGTCATGAATGCATTTGCAGTATAATTGGTATTGGCCACCTTTATAAAATGTGTACTATTTGTCTTCTGCTATTTTTTCAATTATATATTACTAATTCCACTATTGTTTGTTATATACTCTAATATACCACTATAGAACTATGATACGAGGTTATAGTATCCCCACTGACTGTCCTTAGACCCTCTCTTCTAGTCAGAAGCCTCTTCTGTACGGGGAGACGCACTTTAGGTCATGTGGCGACCGATCTGGCCACCAGTTCAGGGGTGACATAAGTCGAGATGTTACAAAGTGGTATAAAAGGAATGTTATTTTCCTTTGTCTTACTGTTTTGCGGTTGGTAGATAAGATACTAGGGATGTGTCAGCATTTGGGTTAATAGTTGTTCTTTGGACTGATCACCCCATGTATGAGAAATGACCAAGTGGCCAGGGATGGGAATTGATGTTTGTACTATTAGAGGTTACAGTTGATATGATTTCACATTGAGTGACTAGTATATTTTCTACTTCTTATTGATTTTGATAATTTGGAAAAATAATTTTATTGGCCTGATTTGGCAATGAAGTTTCATACATGCATCATCTTAGGCACTTATAGATTCACATGTCATGCATATAACATGCCATGTAGTTGCATTAGTAGGATTCCAACTAATATGGGCAGTGTGCTTCGAATATATGCCATGTCTTGTACTTATTTAGCATACCTTTTTATATAGCATGTTTTGATGATATAATTAGCATGCTTGAGTGATAATATGTAATGCTTATGTTCCATGCTTTTGTGTTATAGCATGTTTTAGTGATTTTAGCATGTTGATCTGAGTTAGCTACTTGTAGTGACATGTTATCTTGGTGATAAAGGATGGTTTCTTTGGATAAATTCATTTGGTTGCAATTAAGATAGAACCATTTATCAGTTGTAAGGTGTATGGGTTCCTTATAACTGTGAAAAATAGTAACTTGTGTATTCAATAAATTTAAAAGGGATGCTAAAGTAAAAATATTAAATGAAAATTAGATATCCTAAATGGGATCCAAATGTCAGCGATAAGTTGTATGGGAACCTTATCGACTGGTAGATAGACATCCATGGAACTGAACCATATAACCATAGTATGTTTGAAAATGGTTATGAATGTAAAACTGCTGAGTTTTGATTGTAATGAACTTTTGTGGGGTTGCTTTTTGAAGAACTCGGATTGAATAAATGGGACCCTCGGAGGTCACCTTTTTGGTAAAAGGAATTGAGATGCTAAATTTCCTATTTATATTTGGATAACACTATATGTGAAATGTTTAAAGAGGATTTTTGTTATATAATTTCTGTTTTGCCTATGGGGCATTGATCGAAAAACCAAGTGACTTATTATGAAAAAGTACTTGTAGTTTTTTTAGAATTATTCAAATGTTAAAAGGTTGAAATGAATTAATTAAAATGGATAAAATGAAAAAGGGGCTTTTGAACCTTGGGATTTCAGTTTTTCATGACCAAGAGAGAGCGTCGACGTTTATGTTTCGTACGGGACTAACCCATGGTAGGTATTACCCTAAGAATGTTCAAGGCCATTAATGTAAGTTCGTCCCAATTCTCGGGAGGACTTCCTGGGACTCGAGTGTTGTGGAACGCCGTTAGGTTTATGTTACGGCTTTTATGATCAATATTTGATGTAGTGGTTGTGGTTTGAGAAACATCACACACATGCATTATTATGTTCTAAAATAGAACACCGGTGAGTAGCTGATCTTTTCTTGCAGCATCATGGAAAATCTTAAGGTGGGTAGTGTCGCATTGTTTTCGATAAATGTGTCCGCAGGAGATGCTGAGCTTTTTGAACAGAGTTGTCTCGTAGTATTTCGACTGATCTTCTTAATGACCTTGGTTTTTCTCTTAGTGCACTCTTTTGAATATGAAGAACATGTCCCCTATCTTGACCTCGTCATGGAGAAACATAGATGGCATTGTTCTTACACCGCACTCTAGTTTAAATGTTGTTGGGCTTGATGAGTGGTTGTTATCTGGGTAGTACAATGGATGTGCGGTTTCTTTAGGATACTCCTTTATTCGTTTTGGGGCATGGTTTCTTTTAAAAAATCCTTATGATGCCTTGACTTGGAAATTTCACCAGAGGTCGGGTAAGGACTTCGTTATACATGAAGATGGTTTTGGAATAGTTTTAAAGGCGCGTCGTCAGATAAAGGGAGAATGTGGGTTTTGGGTCTGCAATGTCTTTCGAGGGAAGCATGCACAACCTGTTCTATTGGTTGATCAAGATTCAACTATTTTCATTGATGAGGTCCCTGTAATGGCCTAAGATATACGCTCTATTTCATTTTTAAGCTTTAGAGTGATCTTTTGCTTTCGTTTTAATGGCTTAGTCATTAGGCTTGTGAAGGGTTAAAGGTGTGTTTGGCGCTGGAAACACAAAAAATCAGTTATAACAAGATTAAATGACCTTGGTAGGTCAGTTGTTTTAGTAGTGGTTCTGAATGGCTTCTCGGGGATGAGAAGTTTTTAAGGTGGGTAGATTTTAAAGTTCAGTGTTTTTTAACCAGGTTAAAATACTAGGGTCTTCAATTTTTTTTTGGTTTATCTATGAGTCGGTTTTTAAACCAAGACCCAAAATTTTATTCAGAGTGTTGGAAAACCTAAAGGTGTCGGTTTTAGACTTTTGTAATTACCCAATAATTTTAGCTGGTGTCCCGATGTGTCTCGGGAGCATGAGATCTGGAAAAGTTCACCATAATGGATGTGCACGGGCAGCGCACAGTTGTAGTCCCACCCGTGCAGTTTACCCTCTTTAATAAATTATTTAATTTAATTAAATAAGATTATATGAGAGTTTTTGATTAATTAAAAGAAAATTTTAATAATAACAATAAAGTTATTTTTATTTTTATTATTACGGTTGATTAATTAAATTAATGTTAAAGAATTAATTAAATTATGGTTGAAGAAATTAATGTCGCTTTGGTTTTATTAAAGAACCATTTAAATTAAATGAAGAGTTTCAAAATTAATAAAGGACCGCTTATTATTAATTAGAAGTTATGAGTTGGAGTTTTTATCATAAATGATGTTACAATTAATTTGGAGTTATGGTCTTAATAAATGAAGGTTAATGGAAATAATAATAATTATATTATGATTATTATTATTATGCATATTATTATGGTTATATTTGTTATTATTATTAACTTATTATGGTTTTTTTATAATTAATAATAATAATAATAATATATTTTGGGGGTTTGAGTTTTAAATAAATGAAAGTTGGAATAATAATAATAATGTTATTATTATTATTGTGTTTGTTTAACTAAATAAATGTTAAAATAATTTAATTAAATGATTAATAGGAAGATTCATAATTAATAAAGAAACGTTTTCCTTTGAGAAGGGTTAATTGGGGGTTACTGTTCTATTCGCTGGTCTTTATTTAATACAATTTAATTAAGTAGTTTTTATTTCGTTTTTAGGTTAAAAAAATAATAAAATGGAGGAGAGGACCCTCCCCCTTCCTCCTCTATGTGAGGCGCCCCTACAACCTTAGGTGCGCACCGCACCTCCTCCGAGCGACCTCCCTGGCCGCGAGCTCTTCCTACGCACTTCTTCCTCGGCTGAACTTCCTCTTCCCTGATGGTGACCTCCAGCAGCGTGCAACCTTTCCCCTCGGGCTCACCTGGAATCTCACGCGAGATCCCCTTGGACGGACCTTCAATAGGCGCGTGACCCCCTGGACGACCAGCAGCGACACGCACAGGACCTCCACTTGCAGTTCATCCTCCTTCCAGCTGCGGTTCAAAGCTGGCGCACGACCCCCGAATGACCCCTGACAGCAGCACACACAACCCTCCAGGTGGAATATGTAGCACATGACCCCCTTCTCGGGTCCTCCGTCTGCAGAGATTTCTCCCAATTTCTTTAGGGTTTTTGTCTGATTATTCAATGAAGGATATTCTATAAGGATCGTTTTCATCACTTTGGTGATTCCTTGTGTTTTCGGTGCCCGATTTGTTTTTTCCGAATTTAGGGTTTTGAGGATAATACATGTTGTTGTGTTCTTCCTCCAATAGGATATGCAATTGATGTTTAGGACCCATTTCTCCATTTTCCAGCATCCACTGCCAAGGGCAAGGCAGATGAGCTCGTTTCACTTTTATTTTTTTGGTTCTGGTAAGCTTCTAAAACCTGCTGTTTTGTTTTGCACGGGCTAAATTAGGGTATGATGAATTATTTGAGTCCCTGGTATATAATTTTACGTTTGTTGAACCTTGATACACTTTTTATGTTCTTATCTTAATTAATTTAGTAAAATGTTGATTAATTTTGTAGGGCGCGCGAACCCACATATATATGTAGATATATATATAAGGGTGCATGCATGGGACTTTGGGATGATTGAAATTGTTTACTGCCTAGTACATCAAAGTGTGAATATTTAAATCGGTTCCACCCTGAGGTAGGGTCCCAAATCTCCATCACTTTATTTAATAATTATTTTCTTCTTTAAATAATTTGAGACTCTGAGTTTCCTTGATTTTGGAACTGCTAAATTTTCAATAAATGATGATTAAAGATAAAATGCTGGTTAATAGAAATTTCATATCATGATTTCTATGGTTTTTCTTTTCATATGTCTTATTTTTGGTGCTGATATATGATATGTCGAAGCATGACACTTTTGATGTTATTAAATGATTCTACCACGTGAGATAAACGAGAACTTGATCATGTGTTCGTTTTAATCATGTATTGCTAATTGGGTAAATGTGATATGATTAAATAGTTAAATGAAATGATTGGATATGGTTGAGTAATAGGGTAATTAATTAAATAATTAATTATCTAATCAAGATTCGGAAAAATTGTGGCTGTTAAAAAATATTGAGAACATAGAATATTTTGACATGTTCGGAATATAAATTGGAAATTGGTAATAATTGATGGATGGATTAATTATTACATGATAAATGATCAATAGTTAATTAATTTATGAATTGGTTTAAGAGATATTAATTAATTAATTAATTGTTGAATTAATTAATTTGCATGCATTGATTTAATATTTTGAATTGATTTTATTGTTATGACTGTTGGCCAATAATACCTTTGGTTGCATGTTTATTTTCCATGCCTTAAGTTGTTTACGATGGAGTGATTTAAAAATAAGATATGCTGTGAGAGATGGTTTCTAAATACGTGGGCCTTGTTCAACATATTTGACTTGAGATGTGTAAGACATGCGCTTTAATTGTTAAAGTCCCAGACGAAACACTGTTTTAGTGGATGGGTTCGGATTTGTTAATGATTTGGGATATTTAATTAAGAATAATTAATTGATAATTAATTATTATCCATTGAGAAGTTGAATGGTTTATTGATTCTAGAATTATTTGAGGGGAGGTTAATGTTGTTAATTAGTTGTTGAAATAATTAATGGATTGGATTAATTAATTTATGAATTAATTAATGGATGGTTTTGGGGTGTTAGGAATGACATTCTACACCAATGATAAATATATATGTATGATTGATAAATAGGTTGTGTGACAGGGACTAATGCTCTAAATACTCACGGGGTGCTGGATATGGCGTTCTACACCCAGTATGCATGCAAATTTTCTTTTGTGGGACATGGACTGATGCTCCAAATACCATTTGGTTGCGAGACAAGGAGTAACGTTCCAAATACTCATGGGGGTGCTAGAAATGATGTTCTACACCCATTAATTGATATTGGACTGAGGGTCCAATTGGTCGTACATGAAATGAATTAATTAGTTAATGAAAACTGTCGTGACATAATGATTAGTGAATTGAATTTGAGAAAGGGTTCTGACTTATCAATAAATTGGGTGAATAACTATTAGCGGACGAACCCAGGAGAAAATTACTATTTCTAGTGGATGGGCTCAGACTTTGTATATGAAAGATTAAATAGAATGTCTTATGATGTGTTATCCAAGAAAAATAACTAGCATGGATTTAGTCTTTACTTTGATTACTTAGATGGTCTTTAGAGACATCTGTGGTGAGTGACTTATACGGGGGATGTCAGTATTAAGCCGGATCTTGAGAATTATGTAATTTAACAGGGATTAAATAATTGATTAATGAAAATGAATGTGTGATGACTATTGTGTATGCATGAAAAATGTATAATGCAGGTACATACACCAGCTGAGGGATGAAACAGATACTTGGGTATATAGTTACATTGTACTACTTACCTTAATTATGCACGCTTTCACACTGTTTAAATTATTTATGAATGTTTGGATTTGGGGTAGACACCAGTGGTCTTGACCTACTGAGATTTATATCTCACACCATACTCGGTCCACCATTGCACTGGGGTACCCAAGTAGATTTTATTTGGTTGCATGATTTTGTTGTACGTTAGTACCCAGAGATAGGAGAAAAGGACTGAGCACGAGCTCAGGATGCTCGTGGAGTTTACCCTTGTGGATTTTGAGTGTTTCCTTTATTTATGTACGGTGATGTAAAACATGTTGTTTTGTTTACTGATTTCAAAAATGTATCAATAACATGTCATGCATGCATCTTCTGTATAATTGGCATTGACCACTTTTATAAAATGAGTACTATTTGTGTTCCATTGTTTTGTCAATTATGTATTACTGTTTCCGCTATTGTTTGTTATTTACTCTGTTATACCGTTGTGAAACTCTGATAAGAGGGTATAGTCTCCCCACTGACTATCCTTATACCCTCGCTGCTAGTCGGCAGCCTCTGGCGTATGGGGAGACCCGCTTGAGGTCATGTGGCAGCCGGTCCAGCCACCGGTTCAGGGGTGAGCCGTGTCAGGATGTTGTAGTCCTAGAGCGACCACCGTGTTGGACAGGTGTCCCCCAGTTGGGATGGGTGTTTGTTCCGGATCTGGTTGTCCTTGTATCATAGAATATAGTTGTCCACCCTACTATAATTAAGCAGGGATGCAAGTCTGGTATGGAGTAAACATCTTATTTTTTGGAAGTGTCCCCCCTCTTGAGGAGACAGGATCATGGGCCCGACTCCTCACTTTTTCTGCATACTTCATGACATCTGGATAGGTTTATAGGGTATGGTTTGGGATCTATGTTTGATCCTCCATCATTTCTAGGATATGTTGAGATACCACTTTGGCTGGAATGGGTATAAATTCTTATTCTAATGTGAGATCAGGAGTTTTTCCTACCCTTTTACTCAATATGTTTCCAATGTGTAATGGCAGTTCTCCTGTGTTGGGGTAGAGGAACTAGTATTCCCCTGACTTGTATCTAGGATACGCCAGCTACCTTTTCTGATTTTCACTTTATTTGACTGGTGGTATTTTTATTTGTGAACAAGAGTTTGAATCTTCTTGTTTACTACTATATTTTTTCTCATGAGATTGGATTTCATTCATAGGAATTTGACTCTAATCATATTTTCTTTCCACCATACTTTACTGGTGGGATTCAATGTGGTAGGAAAAAATTTGCATCTTCCTGTTGATGGCCACTATATCTGACTGGTGGGATTCATATGATTTGGCAGTGTTGTATGAATTCCCATGGTTTGTAGACCTATTTAAATAGTGGTCTTGGTACGCATCAACAGGAATTTGTTCCGACTTGTAGCTAGTTCCCACCATATTTGGATGGTGGTCCTCTTCTGCATTGGAAGAGATTTGCATCTGCCAATACTTTGCCTCTCTACTTGTGTGGTAGGTCTGGAAAGCATTGGAAGGAATATTCATTTTCTCATGATGTGCCACTATATATCTGTGGTGGGATTCATAATAATGAGCAACGATATGTGGATACTCATAGATTGCCTTTGTATTTCTGTGGTGTGCTTTGGGAGAGGGGCAGAGTTATAGTTCTTCCCATGGTATGCTGCTGCATCGGCATGACAGATCACCTTCTGAGGAACCAGGGCGATGGAATGTTCCAAATTATATGTTTTCACCCTTGGTGGGCAGCCCAAGGGGCCTATGTCTTTTGGACTTCAACATGATCTCTTGGTATGACATCCTCCTCAGAGTGAGGATATTGGGTCATGCAACATTGGTAGAGAAATTTTCCAATAGTGGCCCACGATCAGGGCTCTTGTATAGTAGGGATGAAGATTTTGTTAATGTTCTCATCCTTATCCCTAAGGTAAGGGAATAATTATTTGTCATGATTTGGGGATAGGCTTCCGAACTGATTGGAGGCGGCTTGTGGGTATGCCTTTTGAAGGAATGTCAGCCATGGTTGGGGGCAGCTTGAGAGCTTTCACCGATTGGAGGGCCTTTCTTGCAGCCTCCATCATGGGGAGAGTACCCTTCTGGTGGTACTCTCGGATCATTGTGTTTGAAACCTAGTGTTGAAGATGCTGAGTAGGTGAGGGTTTCCTCTAATTCATGGAGGACTTGACCACCTGTGTGGTTGCCGATGAACTTGTTTGAGCCAATTTTTAGGATTCCATTTGGATTGAAGGTTGTTATATAGACCTGAAATATTTATAACTGGCACAGAAAATAAATTCATCATAGATTCTCTTGATCACCTGCATAATTGATGATTTTTCTTGGCCCACTTCCTTTTGGATGAAAATGTGGCTTGAGGTGCGGTAAGGTTGCCACATTAGTTAAGGATTCACATTGGGTTCACCATTTTTGTTTCAACCTGATTCGCATCGCACCATATGTAAAAGAAAAATATGTCCTGATAGATAGTAACCGATGGTATATTATCTTAGAGGGTTGCACGTCAGGTACGATGTCCTCAGATGGTCTCTAACGATTTTATTCATGGATCCATAAACACCCAATAGACCTTTTATCCATGATTCATGGAACTGATTTCTAAAGGCAGACGCTCGTTGGATGATTTGGCCAACAACACTAAAGGACTCCAATGGTCGATAGTATGGATGGTCGAGCTCATCACATCCTTTGGGGGGTGGATTATTTCATACTCTGGGACTCCCTTATAGATTTAACAAATGCTCATGTGTTCATGAATCCTTGGTTCATTCTCATGCATGTGTCTGTGGTGTAACCCTAAGGTAGAGAAATTAGTCAAAGGTATTCATGTGTTTAGAATCATCTGTATGCATCCTAGGTTCTCCATTGGTGAAGACATCTGTATGTATCCGAATTTCTCTGTCGATGTAACCATTTTGTGGACACATTAGGGGTTCTTTAGTCTTTTGCTGAGACAATGATGATTTAACCCATATGGTAAGGCGCTATGGAGTTTATTGTTATCTTGGGGGGAGAGATATTATTTTGATGTTGGGATCGAACCTATAATATGGGCTTCTAACATATCCTCATGAGAGGAATTAAAACCCATGTAATTCGTCGTCACATGACTGGACACATCACCTTTTAAGGTCATGTGGCAAGAACCCATCCATATAATTTAAAGTCATGCAGTGAGTATGTGTAGGAGAAATATGCCTAGTCAAGATTCAATATGAGACTTAAATTAAGTTGGCCCCATATTCCCAAGAGAGATGTGGTCTCTAGGGTGGATATGACCCTACCGGGTATATGGCCCGGAGGACATTAGGGTGATCAGGGTGTTGGGTTTTGACCTTAGGGAGGTTTCTTACATATCCCATTTAGTTGGGAATCAAAGCCATCATAGTTTAGTTTAGGATGGGTCTTACACCCTTAAGGGAGCCTAGAAAGGGGACATGATTGGGGCTTACACATGGGAGTGGCCCGTTTGAGCTCGGTCCATTAGACATGCATCCTACGTATCCTATTTAGAGTAGGAATCAGAGCACTCATAGTTAATTTGAGTTGGGACTTACACCCTAGAGGGAGACCAAATAGGGGACATGAATGGGGATTACTCAAGAGAGCTACCCATTTGAGATCAAGCCATTTGACCGGCATCCTATGTATGCTATTTTGAGAATGAATTAGAGTTATCATAGTACATTTTGAGTTGGGACTTACACCTCAGAGGGAGCCAAGATAGGGGACATGATTGTGGATTATGTGTGGAATCTTCCTGTTTGAGCTTGGGACTTTAGACATGCATCCTATATATCCTGTTTGAGAAGGAATTAGAGTTATCGTAGTTCATTTTGAGTTGATTTTTTGGATGTGGTGATCATTATAAAACTTTAATCCCACATGATCCATTCTCAGTGTGATAAAAAATAGGATGTTAAAGATTCAACAAAGGAACACTTCCTTTTCTTTCTACTGATGGAAAAGGATGAGGACAAAAGAATAGGTTGGGGAAATGGATCAACAGGAGATATAAATGGCTTTGAATTAGCCGATTCCCTTCCTCATTTTGATATCTAGGATAGTCATGTATGGTGATCTATCTGGATGTGTCCTGGTCCAAGGTGAAGAGGGGGGAGAGCACCCCCTCCCACAAGAAATGCTAGGTTCTTACCTTAGTAGGAGTGCCCTTTTGGTTTCCTGGGAAAGGGGGGAATGTTGGGTTACGTCAAATGAAAAATAAAGAATGATTTTCCTTTTATATCTTTGACCCTCATCAAGGTTAAATGCCATTTATTACCCTTGATCCCTCAAACAGGGAGGATCACATGAGTATCCCAAAGATGGGCCATGGGTTACCATGAGAATATAAACTCTGGGACATTCCAGGGGTCCGCACCATTGTAAGGATTTCCCAAGTGACTCCGCTTACCATGGGTTTGTAAACTCGAAAGGATGCACTGATTCACCCAATGGTTTTATCCTATGGGTCTGGTGTCTTTGGAAGATGTTTTGGCCTAATGTCGTTGGACTGGTTCATAGAGGGGCAATGGAGGAAGTGATGGAAATGGAAGGAGATGATCGAAGTCCGAGGGTGGAATGTCTGGGGGTACCCCATTCCGTGTACTATTTCTTTATACGAGATTAGGGCTTCCCTGCATAGCATTTTTCTATGTGGGCAGAGGGGGAATCTACATACCCTGATGGTACACATACCTCTATGCGGTCAGTATAGTGTTTTGATATGCGAGACCATGTTCTGGCCACGTATCATGGTGCTACGTGGCATGGAGTTCCGTGTGCGCAGCAGACTGCTACCTGTCGTGGGGTTTGGTCTGAATGGCATGGTGCTACACAGGATGCCTATTTGATGAAGGGATATTGGTTCTTCTCCATTTGGTAATTTCATCCACGAAGGGGTATGGTTCGCAGTCTCACAATTGTAATATTTTATTCTTTATTTCTGTTATGCTACGAGTCTATACCTATGAGAATTCATTGGAATAGGTTAAATCTTCATCAATAAATATCTTCATAAATCCATCTATGAAAGCCCATCTAATCCTATGAAATCTATTCCTCTTCTCAGCTCCCCTCGGGGTCCTTTTATATAGTATCAGGTATGTTGGATATATGGGTCACATGGCACCTTTTGTAGAATCCCACGGGGGAAAACCCAGTCCGTGGACAACTTAGACAACTAAGGCCTGTGGGGCTATGGTTCGTGACAGTGGAAATCACTGCCTCAATACCATGAACAACCTTGCCTTGTTCGTGGGATGCCGCTGGCTTCATCTTTTTCATAAACTATTTATTTCACAGAGACGATATGTTAGGGTGGTACGTGGAGAAAATTTCTCCGCCTCTTTTTGGATAATGACCTTGATCATAGAGGAGCCGATTCCAGCATTCTAATCCTGTGAAGCACTTAGTTCGCAGATGGTTTGCGAAGTGTAATACCAAATGGAGTGGCGGTTCATGGAGGGGTCTCAGTTTGCAGTTCCCTTGTTTTCCTTTTCCAAAATTGGCTCCATCGACATCAGTCATTAAATCTTCAGGTGGCTCCTTTTTCAAATTTTGGGGAGTATTTTCTTTCCCTTTGCAATGTTTTTAGGACCCAACATATATGTACATGATTATTTTTAATCTATTTAGTTAAGTGGTTATAGGAGTTTCAAGTTGTCAAATTTATCTTAAAATTTGTTTCAATCAGTTATATCATCATGGAATATAAATGTAATGTACCTGAAGAAGATTTAAATATCTCATTTCATTTGGTATCTTTAAATTTTATAAGTGACGACATCATTGTGTAGATCAAACCCTCTAGTTTTCTAGATTGAGAAAATATCATGTAAATATATAGAGGATTGGTTGATAGAAATTTGATAAGTATGAAATGATACCACATTTCAGAAGTACTTTTTATTTTATTTTTTAATAAGGTGGTAGAAAGTGAAATGAATGTTTTATAAGAAAGGGAAGATGATACATATTAACACATAATTTATCTGTGGTTACTGACTGAAAAATACAAAGGGGGTTTTGGAGTCTACTTTGTGGAAGTTATATTTGTTTCAAAAAATATAACAATATGATGTGAAGAATCCTAGTGAATGTGATAATATCCCAAGTTTTTGTTCCATGAATATAAAATTTTCATGGAAGATTATGACCTAGTTATGAAAAGTAAACTATGAAAATATCTATTTTCATGAGGAATTTATTGAAGACCATGGAAAGATAATTTAATCTTGCATGGGGTGAAGTGATGAATTCTTTGAGTATTTTTTAATAAGAATGAATCCCATGAAAAAGTATTTATATTTTTTCATTAAGAGAATTTTGATAAGTATTATAATTATTGAACTAGTCCATATGTTTTAAGTACATGTGATAGTGGGTTGTACATTTTATACAACAATGAAGGTACTTAAAGTTCCATCGATTAATGATATTTTAAGAGTGTTTTTTTTTATTTTTTGGGGGAGAAGTTGAAACCATTTTGAAGGACATGAAAAATATATTTATATTTTTTCATGATGATGTATGTTAATGAAAGCATTTGATGGTGAGAATGATTTTTGTGTTCATAATTAGCTTTTCCAAAGTAAATGAGTTGGGCCTTAAAAATGGGTCTCTCCACAACCACTGTAGGAGGCCAGGTCAACCACATATGAGAGCAAGGCACTATACAATGTGGGAGCCCACCCATGAATGTGCAGCCATGGTGGTAGAGTAGATAGATAGGAAAAGAATGTTGGAAGTGGTGGAAAATAGCCTATAGGGTTGCACATATTGCATGTAAAGCATGCATGACGGTACCTGGGAGACCGTATAATGGTGTAGATGTATCATGTGTGGGTGGTGTGGGCATGTGTTCTAGGTGACAACCTCAATGCCGGCTCAAGAGGTAGAGGATACGAGAATGTTTATAAAGAAAAGTCCAATCGAAGGGAAAAGTGATGTGGGATAGGTTCATGTGAGTTATAGTTCTCATGTTAAAAAAAGATATGGATAAAATATGCATCATCCAATCGTCATTGATCAAATTTTGTTCCAACCTCTATGCAGTCATCATCTTCTTCTTGCCATGAAGCACAGATCGTCTGCGATACTCAACATTAAACCACCATTGGTGATCAATCCATGCACTAAGAATTAGGTTTGGTGATCAAAATGAGAATGAATGATATTATTATAAAGATCATTATAAATTCTTGATACACATTTTAGGGAAATACCATCCTGGAAAAATAAGGAGTTCCCACTAAGTAAAAAATGAACGTTATGGTGCAATATTCATGTAACTAATTGGATGGTAGAGTTTGTGATAAGGTATTTCCTCCTCATCACATTCATTTGATAATTATTTAGTGATAGAATCAGTTATCTATGTGAATATTCCATGAATTTAAATGTCATGATATGAAAACAAGCATTGAAATAATGATAGGATTTTTGGTCATTCAAATATTTTGATGAAAGCGGCATATTTTATGGAAATTTTTATATGTACTTGAAATGTAATTTTTATAAGAAAGGAGTCAATGTCGTATCATCTATAAATACTGGGTAAGGATGATAGCTAATTCTAATTCCACATGTGATTTATATAAGGTCTTGTTCTCCTTTAAGATAATAGGTCATTCTAATGTATACACTTACATGGACGAAGGAAGTATCCATGAGAATCCTACGTTCTATGAAGAAGAGAAATTCCTCCCAAAATCCTTATTTGACTATTAAAAGGATAGGACCTTTCATGAATATTTTCAATATTTTAAAAAAATTGATATTTTAAACATTAATATATAACATGCACATCATTTTCATGAATAACTAATCTGCGTATCCATAACTAGTATACATGAAATAATAATGATACCACGTTTAATGTTACATGAAGAAGATAGTGATCCATGATATAGTTACATGAAGAAGTAGTGTTGGTTATATAAGCTTCAATGATTTTTGAAGAATATTTCCCTCATTAAACAATTAAACTAAAATGAAGATATTTGGTGTTTCATATACTTTTGTGTGAAGGAATTCACAAGGAACCGGTGTACTACATTACCAAACTATAATGTTCATAAAAATAACTCATAGTGCATCAAGATAGTGGTTTTGGTGAAAATTTTACTAATACTATTAGTATTTTCAAAATAAGAGAGTATTCCATGCATGTGATGATATGTTTCATAAGGAGAATTGATTTTCATAAACTTGTGTTGCTTCATGAATAATGTGTGATGTAAGAACACCATGTATGAAATATTGTTTTCATGAAAATAATAACCTTATACTTTCATACCTGAATAAAATTAAAGAATCCCATTAGTATTATTTTTTAAGATGAAGTGATATCACTTAGTTAGAAAAGGAAGAAAACAAATTCCAATATCTTAAAGAACATTTTGTTAATCATTCTGATACTTCAGTGATATAGAGTGGAAGTGACATATTATACTCACATACAAGAGTACTTAGACAAATTTCATACAGTTTTATTGATAAAATTGTGTGGTAGTCAAAAACTTTAGTGAAGGTGAGAAAGACTGACTGTATTGATATTGAAAAATATCACTAAGTTCAAACTTGAAGAACAACAAGGCCGAAATATCACTTTATTAGAATACAGTGGATGTTTAATGCCTATTCATAGTAATTTTATTTAATACCCATTTAATAACTAGTTGTGGTGGTATAAATAACTCATTTAATCTTATTTTGGATGTGAATATTACCTTTCTAAACTTTTATGTAATTTTAGGTAAACTAATTGAATTGAATTTAAATTAAAAGTCTAATTTGTTTTCTATAAACATATAATTCATAAGCTGATTACTCATATTCATTTTATCTAGTTAAATGACTATGTTTTTAATGGTTATTTTTAAATATTGATATTTTATCTAAATATATCTTTTTTCATATATGTTCAGTGTTGAGTGTGGAGTAATCTATCAAACAAATTAACTTATTTAACGAAAATCATATATGATAATTTCAGGGTGTTGCATCCCCCCAAACATAAATTTCGTCCTCTCAGTTTCACTCGTAAGATCCAAATATTTTCAATAGGTATCTCATAATTAACTATACACTTCTTGATTATCATGGGTGTATTTAGGATGTAGACTGAGATTTATCTATAAGAAAAATTATTATAAGTAATTTATATAGGCATCAAAGTCATTTCTAATTTTACATAGAATTCCACTAAGATCTATATCCCTAATGAATAGATTCCCAAAAATCATAAAAATGATATATATGGTAATCATACCATTTGGGGTTTTTATTTATAAATCAATATCTAGTAGTAGGGGAAACATTAAATCACATGGGACTCTATAAAATCTAGAGTGAAAACTCACTATCTGATTCATTAGTAGTAGTTTCATAAGACATTTTCATTTTCTCATGTTTTTTGGTGACTATCTCCCTCACTATCCCTTGTATATGGACATTAAGTCACATAATGGCCAACTCTCTTTCAATTGTAGCAATTTATTTTTTTAGCTTCTCTCTTCCCCAAATACTTGTGAGTCTAATGACCTTCATCATCACCCTTATATAATTTACTTTTCAGTTCAAGTTAATTACCCCCCATTTTTATTTCCACATTTTTAAGATATAAAAAATTAAATCATATTTCCAACACCATATTCATCACCTGATCTTTTATGAGACTCCATATTTCTCTTACTAGGTGTGTTTGGGACTTCAATTATTCTCACTCTGTTAATCATATTTTTATAGCTAGTTTTCCCTAATCACATGGTTTCTAACTCCAGCTCTAAAATTTTATTCGTTATTCATCGGGGTAATATCATCATTGTACCTCAAAACCATCGTTCCTTACAGTTCTAGACACTACTAAAACCGAAAGTATTAACAAGTTTAATGATCATTATATGTAAATTATCATAAATAACTATAGGGAAATTCGTCATCGAGATGTGTCATTGAATAACAGTATCATGTATCTTATAGTTTTTACAAATCAAATTTTATTAAACTATGTTCAACCTATATCACTCTCATTTTAACATACAAAATTAATAGTTAAACATAGGTTACTTTGATTTGGATTCTCTCATACATATTAAACTAATACTCAAAAAAGAGATCCGAAATTACCAAGAACATTTTTCAAATATTCTAAACCCAATAATCATTGAAATTTGTGCACTCAAAATTTAACTTATCCTTCTTCAAAAAATATTTAACATTCTTATAATCATATATCCAAAGTATGTATATACCCTAATTATATAATCTTAAGAATATTCATTTCCAAAAACCTATTTAAATCTCTATGTTAATAAACCAAAGTGATATTTTTTATTCCTCCAAAAATTAATTCTATATTTTACCCTCAAATGGTATTATGTACTACATCATTCACTCGTCACTATATATCATTATCCAAAAAATGAGATGAACTTATCCAAAATTATCCTGAATTAATTTTTTATCCCAATGCAACCAATACTATTTAACTTAATTATTAAAATTCAAAGCATATTTTATTATTTATTTACCACGTTTATATTAAACTTATGATTTATTAATACCTCAATTATGTGTTCTTAAATAGTTATCCTAAAATATAAAATTGTTATAAAATCAATTTTCAATGTAATTAATACCATTTAACATATTCCACAATAACATTAATATAAAAATACTGAAGAATTATCCATATATATTTCACATAATCCTCACAACTTTTAGAATATACCTAAATATAAATGAAAAATTTCACTCACTAATGAAAAGAGTTAAGAGTTTAAATAAAATATAAATCTCATTACCTATGGTAATAGGTGGAATCACACCTTTTCTATCACAAATGTCATATAATAAGATTCTAAACTAGTTATCAATTCTACCATATTCAGTTGTAATACATAATGGTGTCTAGGAATGTACCTTTCATGTCATAATTTATGTTATCCATTTTCAACCAAATACTAAATCCCAAAATAGTTATAAAAATATCCAATATATATATAAATATATGGAAACTAAAATTGGAATAACTCTTCCTTTATGGCACCTTTTCTTTCAACATATGATAATTTCATATCAACCTATGACCCTATTGATTCAATCATTAGTTTTCCATGGGAATTATTCTATTAGGTAATCTAATAAAATTAGTTAAAATAATTATTAAATATTTCACAATGGTTTTTAAGTAGAATTTGATTAATGAAAGAATATCCCCCCAAATTGTGTCTCTAGTTGTGTAGTTTTAAGCCCACTAATCTTTCATCAGAGTGATGATTGAGTCAATCCTAAACAAACCATTTTTTGGGTGATTAAACCTAGGTGAATCTATTCCATATCCACATACAATTTCTAGTATCTATATAGGGATGAATTTATTCAAAAAAACACATAATATCTACTATTCTAAAACAACATACTATTGTCCAATACTTAGTCATATTCCAAGTGTTTTCAAAAAAAAAAATCTTATTCTCATCAACAAAAAATGTTTATTATTTCCTTAATGATAAATCATATAATTATTCCAAATGGTTATCTAATATGATCAACCTTAACTTATCAACCAATTAATTATCCTCATGTATCATCATAATCTCCAAAGTCATATAATACAATCCTTTGATACCAACTATGATTCCCTGGACCCACTCTCCCTGATCTGGTTCTTATAGACACAAAATTTTCTTATTCACCTTGATTCCTTCTGTAAAATCCTAGATATATCAATACTTAATTACAAAACTAAAATTATTACTTCATATATTATATTCTGTTGGATCATTTCAAGTTTAGATATTTTGGTAATTAGGTCAAAATAATAACTATCAAATCCCATTTTCTTTGAGTCAAATAGTTTTTTTCTACGTTATATATAAAAATAATTAATCCATTAATATTATTTTACATCTCCCATAAATTCATTCACATGTGTTCTAAACAAATCACGTGTAGTAATTTTCATCAAAACCAATGGAAATTGAAATAGAAGAAAGTGATTACTCAAATTCTTAGTAGGGTAACCATATAATTGAAGCAATCATGTCATAAAATTTTCAAGAAAATATTATATAAAGAATAGGTAAACAAAACAAAGAAATAATTGAATTGAAACAGGAAGAATTCTATATACATGCTAATAATTGAAAAAATGGATATAAATAATATTTTTCTTATACTGATGTAATGTATAATGTACAAAATCAAAAACATTTTGTCAAGTCCTTTTTTCAAGACACTTTACTTGTCGTCGAGACCGAATTCAATTAATCTTATTAAATTGGGTATGTATACACCAAATACTCAAACTTGTTTTTTCTCCTGGGACTTTTAAATTCATGAAGGTGATATATAATATTATGCCCCACCTTTCAATAGATTATGTCAAATATATTCACTATAATAGTCAATAATACCTTTCATACCATTCCACAATGAACATTTTTCTGAATATAAACATGTTTGTCCATATAATGAAGAATACATAATTTCAATACATGATAAACCTGTATTAACATTCAATAATCATCAATAATGGTAATGATTTTCCCTATGTCAATAAAAATGATAACATGATTATAACCCATCTTAAGAAAAAATGAGGATGGTCAAACAAAACATAGTTAACATTCAAAGAATAATCTATATTGGAATAACAATATAGAAAATAACAATAATGTTCACCGCATTAATAGAATAACAAAAATTTTAGTTGAACATCACCAAATATGAGTTATGAAAAAATAGATGTTCACACCGTATCGAGAAATGCGTATATGGCTAATCCAATACTAGAATAACCTAATAGTAAACTATCAAGACAAAGTAGTTGGATGACTTCAAAATAAATTATCCTAAAAAGTGGGAAATATTTTTCTATGGGTTTATGTGGTAGTGATGTATATCACCAAAAAAATGACATGATACCATATATCATAATCAAATCTATTAATGTAACCAAATTATATGAAATATGTTTAATAGACTAATCATAACTTAAAAAACAAAAGTTGAGCTACTTTAATATCCTTAAATCTAGAGAAAAACAAAATAAATATAAACTTTAATAATGGAACATGAATTAGCTAGTAAATCCCATTAAAAAAAGTGTTTTATAATATTATTTCAATGTCTAGTGAATACAACATTTACAGAATACATTTTGTGGAAAATGTATTATGTCTAAATGAATAAAAATTAATACTAACAAAATCTATACAATTTAGAATCATTCAAATAAAAACCCATTAAAAGAGATTTATTATAATTTAACTTCAATAAAAATGATTAAAGAAAATTAATTATATGATATCTTTAATAGGTTTTATATAAACCACATAATTGAAATTAGATGCATAATAACCAACATGTCTCAAAAAGATGAATTTGAGATGAAAACCCCTACCTCTAGTACTATCATCAATGAATGTAATTTAACCTAATGTATAAAATAATAAATGTCTTAATAAATTAACTCAAAACCTTAATCATGTTTATTTTTGATAAACTTCACAAATAGTAATTCAGTTTATAGATTCTATTTGTTTCCTGCATCGAGTGTTTATAGTTCTGAATATTTGTACTAGTTTCATAATAGCATTTTCTGTGTCCATTACTTTTTCAAATACATTAAATAATAAATCATTAAAAATAATATTAGGAATGATTTATATTTAATCATTATGTCTAAAACTCCATTCATGAGTTTCTTAGTCATTATCCTTGAAGATGAAATCATTAAAAATGTTGTTTTGGTGGTTCATGATGATAAATGTGTGTATTATTAATTAATAAATTCAATATAGATATAAAATATAATGAAATAAAATCAAATAATTATTTAAAAATATATATCATTTATCCCAATATTTTTTTCCCATAGTCATTCATGATATAAATTTATAGTATTGTTCAATTAGGTTGTTAAAGCAACCAAAACGTGAACATACCCTGATTTAATGAATGATTTTGGGGTGGTTTGGTTATAAAATCCTTGTACTAAAATAATAATGATATTATTTAGTTTTTAATAGTTTTATATATAATAATTGTATGGAAGTGGAAGAATAAATAATGGATGTGGAAACATTTCACAATTTGAATAAAATATTATCCTCTTAGCACGCTAATTTAAAATGATTAAATTAACGATGATTGTTTGTTGATCATATCAACAATAGAATATGAAATGTATCACACCAGAACCATAATTATACCATAAAAATCATATTTATAAATTAATAAAATCCTTATATCCATACTATTAAGGTGGTTAGGGAAATATAAACAATTATATGATGGATGCGGTCGTCCAAACAATGCACGAATGTCATTTTTGTTTCTTTTAATTGATATGGTATACGAATAAAACATTATAATACCAATAATATTGTAACATTAATGTATATAAATTATAATTATGTAATTATATAAGTTTTCTTAGCATAAATTTTAATTATGGTAATTATGATGAAAGAAATTGAAGGAAAATAATTATGATGAAAAATGAAGTATTTGATAATACACACATCCGGGACATGAATTTTAATTGGAAGTCTCATTGGAGGTGAAGGAAAAAAGATAACTAATGGTAAAAAATTATTTTGAACATAGGATAGGTTTCTATTAGGAGAACAGTTTCAGATCTTGGATAGTAAATTTGAAAGAATGTTTTTTCTTCAGGTAGATAAAATTTTACCCTTTTATAAGTTAAGGGAAGTGAAGTTCTTGGAGTAACCCTTACATTTTCAATAATGTAAGCTTACTATTAAAGTTTCAAAGGAAAAAATGGAAGAATTATGAGTTTAAAATTATTTTGAGTTAAAACATAACTAAACCACTCCTTTTTAATAAAAAATTGATTGTTTTTGGTATTTTGTTTCAATTTTTTATATTTTAAAATAATTTAATTTTACATTAGTAATTAAATTATAAAATTAGTATTAATATCAATGATAAATATTAAGATTGATTTTTTTTAAAAAAATGATAATTATAATTCCAAAATTTAAAATATTTTTATCAAATAAAATTTCTATTAGTGAGAATAGTTAATTTATATATGAGGACACCAAATCCCATAAAAAAATTCATTGAAATAATATTTTTAAGACATAAATTTAAATGTGAGATAAAATTATTTTTGATAATATTTTAAATGAAATAAGTTAATTTTTTATAAAAAAATAATGGATATGAGGCATCCAAGGAAAGAAAAAACAAAATCTCCCTTAAAAACACTTAATTCAAGGAAAATACTAAAAATAACTTTTGTATTAATATAAAATTTTAATTAGTTTGAATAATGTTATCCATAGGTTTTGTACAGAAAATGGTTAAGAACCAAATAGATAGGGTCTTAAAATTTATTAATGAAGGGGTAGAGATAAAGGGTCAGTCATTATAAGGGGTTTTATAGATGTTTTAATGGATTAAACCCTACATGTATGCATAAATTAGTATTAAGGTGTAATAAATAGTTTTGAAGGACCACATCAAGCTCAAATCCATGATCACCCACTTTGACAAAAGATCTTCAACATAGTTTTCCATACTATATATAGGTGATACCATAAAATTTAATTGTATGATGTCATGAATAAATTCGATCCAATGAGTTGTCACTATGCAAGTCACATTCTCGGTATGGGCCCTGAAGACATAAACTACTAGTTAAGAATAATATTTGATCCATATGTGATTCCAACCATGGTGGAGATCATGTTTGACATCATAGATCAATTCCCACATTTTAGCTTCACAAGAAGTTGAATTACCAATATAGTGTGATAAGCGTCCATTAAAAAATCCAATATGGGTGCAGAAGATTCAACCACACACCGATGGACCTGGGATGCCAAAAGAAACCCCATAAATGATTCCCTTGATCCACATATTTATCAGGGTATTCCAATAGAAATGTTTCATCAAAACAAGTATTATTTCCCTTCCATGTTCACCAAGAGTATGAAGAATATTGAGATAAGAAAGATAGTTTTCATGGAACATGTTTGAATGCGAGAGTTAGTAATGATTTACAAATGTATATCCATGATCCCCACATAAATATAGGGGTATTATTGTCAAAGAAAACCTCCTTATAGGCTATCCATGTGTATAAAATAAATGTTCTCATGGTTTCGAGTAGTAGATTGTTCACATGTTAATTGTGTAAAAAATTTGTAATAGTGATCATAAGGTGTTAAAATAGGTTCCCTCCCTATATTCTCAGGCCAAAAAAGTCCTTGTATGTACCCAATAACAAGGAGATAAAACAATAATCAACAAAAACATTTTGGATATTTTCCACAACCCCCATGAATATGTGCCATGATGAATCCATTTGAATCCCATCTCTCTATATTTGATCATGTGTGGGAAACTATTTTCTCTAAATTTGAAAGAGAATAATTTAACTTCTAGGATGAATAAAAGGGGTCCTAAATAATGGATTCCATGTATGAGTGTTGGGACATCCTTCAAAATTAATCTTTTATAAGTCTCTAGTTTTTAATTGGTCATTTCTTTTTGGAGTCAAAATAGGAGGGTCAATGTATATAATGGTATACATCTACATATAAAGAGAAATATGGGGGGGGGACAATCACATCATGGATGGTCCTATTGTAAATAAAGTAAGCAATTGATATGGGTTTCTCATTGGGAGGAACATACACACTTTCTTAAATAGTTTTTTCAAGCCAATAAGTTGTACAATTTCTGAGGTTGTACTACTTTCAGACAAGCCATTTCTAACTATCCATCATGCCATTGAAATATTTCCTAATGGTAGGCCATATGGATTAGGGAATTTAATATATGAACCACTCAGAAACATTGTATTGAACTTTCTAGAAAGAAATTATAGATAAGGATCATTAGTGATCAAAATATTCTTGGTGAAATTGGTGACGTGTGTACCATTAAAGATCATGAACACATTAAATCCAAGGCCTACCATGTCTATGGGATTTATACAATTATTCTATGGAACTATGATGAGTTTCCATTCATAAATAAACCCATTCCTTATGAAGTTCTTAATCATGACTTGGATATTCATAATAATACTTTTGGGATACTTATAGAGAGATAAGGTGTAAAATAACTTAGAGGTAATCACCATGTTTTCAAATAAAACCATCCCTTATTGGGACATGTATTTTCCTTTATACATGGAAAACTAATTATGTATGTCTGAAAAATTAACCTCAAGATAACAACTTATGATTTTACCTCAAAAAATGAAAATATCAAGATAAATAAAATAAAGTCCCCCTATCTTAACTCCAAGTTTCATGTAAACCCTATTTTCCCTCATCTGTAAATTTAAATTTCCAAAGATAATGAAGGATTTTTTCCAACTTATGGATTTTTTTCCAACTCCTCATAATGATCAAATATGAATTAAATAGAAGATAATGTTTTTTTTGAATCCTTACCATGATGGAGTATATCATCAATACAAAGAAGCTGAGAGGGTTTAGACATACTATTATTATCCATAATCTATTTGTGGAGTCTAATAGTAACAATTTAATTAATGCATATTCTTATATAGTCTTTAAAAGGGAAAAGATAAGTCTAAATAGAGGACCACCTTGCCTAATTTCCCTAAATAATTGGAAGAAGCCTCTGGGGGATAAATTAATGAGAATGTAGAAACTTTTATAGCTTAGAGTGGTATTGATCAATTTAATAAAAGCACTATGGAAGAAATAAATTTTAAATAAATCAATGATGAATCTCTATATCAAGGTGTAAAATTATTCATAGATATCAATTTTGAGTGAAACTTTTATAACATTTTCTTTCATATTCTTTAGGTTGACACTCACTAAGGTATTGAAGTGATAATTCAAGATGATCCAACCATTGACAAACCAAAATTAGTTTTGGTTAATTATATCTTAGAACAAGATTCCTGATCATTCCACAATGATCTTGATAAATTTTTTCTAAATAGTGTTCCAAAATGAACCCATTTCGATAAACCTAATGCTAGAGGAATTACCCTACATGGGTATAAGATAAATGAAGTTAGAGTTTATCTAATAAGGCATATAATGACGATTTAATAATTACATCATATAATTCTTCACCTCATCATGAATAATGTCCAAGTAGAATATGAAAAATTTATTAGTGATCCCATTAGGACCTTCCACACTGTCAGTGTTGGGTGAGAATAATTTTTTTAACTTCTTCTCCATATGGGGTCAATAAGAGGCAGTGGTTCATGTGTTCTAAAATATATTACAGAATTTTTTCAATCATCTTTTTTGTTTTTTATAACCATAGTTAGAGTAAATTATAAGGCCCCAGACTTAAACCTTACTTAATCTTGAGTTATTACAAGATTACACATTGAGGATCTTTTCGGGTTTAGAGTTTTAGAGAATTAGATCATAAAACTTTCATTACATTCCACATATAAACAAAGTGGTTACATAAAGATAGTATTGTTCATTCCCATCAAAGGAAACATATTTAAAATAAAACATGGATTCATTCTTGACACTTCCTTGACACTATCATCATATCATGTACCTTTTCCTTGACCTGTGAAAACATTTCAAAAAACTTGGGATGAGCATAAAAAGCTCAGTATGGGTTATAAAAATATGGAAAGGAAACATGGGTACATATGTACATAAGGATGAGATCATACTTTACCCATAAAACATAAGCACTTTAACATACCTCATCAAATCATGAATAAATCATAGAAATCATAGGACATAAAGGTAACTTGAGGCATTCATAACATTCTTACGTAGGGAGTAACCCTCTTGGTTACGTTTGGAATACCCATCACAGTATATTCCCTAAAATCTCTTCAGAGAAACCTTAACGTTTCACTCCTTCGCGTTACCCAATGCATTGGAGAGCTATATCGGGCTCACCCGCCCTTAGTTTATCACGGAACCACCCATCTTCATAATAATGCCCAAGAACCATAACATAATCGTATCACATAAAACATGCATAAAGGAAACATAACATTTCCACATTTCAATCACAAGATATCAATACAACACAAAAACATTGTGAAAACCATTTTCAATACCAAAATAAAAGAAAAGTAAAACATGGTATTTATTTTTCTTTTAAAAAGAAGGTATGGCTTGTAGAGGAAGCCGAAACTCAAATAACGGTCACGACGGCGGAGAAGTCGTTGTCGCCGCATACGTACGACAAAAACATTCCCTTTTGTTGTTTATTAAACGCTTCGTATAAAAAAGATTCCTTTTGAATAAACGTAAAAGTCAAAGGGGTTTATACACCGTATAAAAGAAAGTTGTGTATAAAATAAAATATGCCTCAACGAAAGGAGATTGAGACGAAGTCCCATACCTCGTATCCGACTTGACCCGACCGTTATTTAATCTCCTGAATAATAAACTTGAGTTAATCTCTACTTGATTATGAACCTTTTTCAAGTTCATTATTCCTTTTATACCATGTTATGAACATCATGTAATCATTTAAGTTAATAATGCTCATTTTGTCGGTATTTGGTTCCTAAGTCAAAAATAGACTTCTTACACTTACATGTTGTTAATTTGGTCATAGGTTCGTTATATCCAGAATGATATTAATGATTTGGATAACATATATATCATATATATTCATCATATACATGTATTTATAATATTACATCACATTTAGAGGTAAGAAATGAAATACACCATTCATGGAGACGGTAAGCCGTACGTACGCATGAACGCTACTTCCATTTCTATTTCATATTTTCTGGAATGAAATCATAAGAGTATATTATAATTCCAGTATAATAACATATATAATATCATTAACTTTATCCTTTACACATCCAACATATGGTATTAACGAATCAAATCACTTTCAGGGGGTGGTAGTCCGCACTTCCTAAAGTGAAGATATCGTGTTTACCCATAATGGAAACCATAAAGGTATGCCCAAAATGAAAAAAAAACAGAAGCTTAAGGAAAAAGTAAACATATTATATATCATATATAAAAATAGTGACATCATAATGGCCACCTTTGAAGGTGTTAAATGAGTATTGAACAATCATCGTTTCGGGAGGCAGAATTTCTCCATCCACGGAAACCGTATGTTCTTTAACCATTTGATGTAGTTGTGTGAGAGTGTAGCTCAAATAAATATTATAACAACATCCTTGTATATTGAAGATACTGGTGTTGTTACAAAATAAGTAAATAAAAAGAGTTTAGGGGGTTGGAGAAGCAAAATAAAACAAATGAACATGAGAGAATGAATTACCTTTAAAAGTGTAACTCCTTTTGATTTGAGCCTAAAGGCTTCCTTTGAAAGGATTCTGCCCAAAGGGAATCCTCTAGGATGAGGAGAGGGATGTGGAGAGAGTAAATGGGCAGGGGTTGGCCGAGCCAAAGGCTTGAGGAGTGTGTGAAATGAGGTAGAGGTGGGGGCCTTTTATAAGAGGAGAGGAGGGGCACTTTTGGAAAGTAAAGAAATATTACTTTATTTGAAAATGTGTTTCGGTTTTAAAAGGTCCCACATTGATATAATTCATGGATAAGGTGATAAGGGTTCGAAATACACTCATCCAATTGGTTTTGGACATGTGTAGTTCATAGATTTTACATTATCTTTCCATTTTATTTAAATCGTCAAATAATGATGTCATCGCTGCATCATTATTATGTCATAAACAATTTAATTTATTTAATGTCTAAAAATCATAAAAAAAATACTATGATGTAGGAAATCGTTTTAGCTTTCCAATGACTATTTATAATCAAAAATCTGATCTTTATAACCCCATGTAAAAATTGTTTTCGTAAAACATATTATGTTTGTGTCATTTTTACTTTTACATTTTATAAAAAGTTATTTATGTCATTTCCCAACCAAAATGTCTCCATGGGGTCCCCAAGTTGACCCATGGCTTTTCGTGGTCGGCCATGACACAACCAATAAGGTTGGGACATGTGTCTAGGTCATTTCATATTATTAAAGCATTATTTATACCTTAAACTACCCTAATTACCACTAATCGCGATTAAAAACTTAATAAGTTACTATTTACCAAAAAATTATTTTAATCTCATTGAACCACATTTTACTTCTTAATGACAACCATGTATGTCGGATTTTCAAAATTCAATACACATTAGTGGTAAACTTTCATTTAACTGAAAAATCAGTTTGCTTGATTACCACTTAGTGGTTTCACTATTCATCAAAAATTGAAGTTTTTCAGAAAATTACCAAAAATTAACCCTAAGCTATATTTGATATTCCAAATTCAAAAATGAAGTCTATTTTACAAAATTAAAATCATATAAGTCACATTAATTAATTTAATAATTAATTCCCGCTGCCAGAGCAAATAGCGTGTTTTTACAAAACAATAAGTATCAAAAGATTGACACCAGTTTAAGTCTAATTTCAAAGTGAAATTGATTCCAATGACCACCATTGGATAAAATGGTAAAAATATATCCTAATTTAACTTCAAAACCAATTAAAAACATAATCTAATCATATAAATAAATTATATTAAAAAGCAGTTTTGATGTAAAATGCAGTATTTTTCACTATTCATTAAAAAATGAACATTGTCAGAAAAATACCAAAAATTCACACAAGGTAAATTTTGATGTCCCAATCATAAAGAATAAGTTAATTTTGACAAACATAGTTTATAAAATTGTCAAAATATAGATTCAAAAATGGTTTTCCATCAAAAGGCAGTAAAACAATCTTTTAAGAATATTAGTGTATTCCATGCATAAGATTGTATTTATTTTCATTTTAAGCCTCTATAACACTATCTTAATCATTAATAGACATAGATAAAAATATCTATTATTCATTACTTACTTGGGATGTTACATCTTTCCCCCCTTTAGAAAATTGCGTCCCCGCAATTTATTTACTTATCGAATAAATGGGGGTACTTATCCCTCATTGCATTTTCAGATTCCCATGTTGCCTCTTCAATCATGTGGTTTTTCCACAAAACCTTTACCTGGTGAATCACCTTATTCCGTAACACTTGCTCCCTGTGGTCAAGAATCTGGACCGGTTATTCCTCATAAGATAGTTTCTCTTCCAGCTGAACTACCTCTGGACTCAAAACATGAGATGGATCTGGCATATACTTTCTCAACATCGAAATGTGAAAAACATTGTGTACCTGAGATAAACTCGGAGGTAAAGCCACTCGGTATGCAACTGATCCAACTCTCTCCAGAATTTCGTATGGTCCAATGAACCTTGGACTCAACTTTCCTTTCTTACCAAATCTCATCACACTTTTCCAAGGAGAAACCTTGAGAAAAACATGATCACCTACCTCGAAAGATAGATCCTTCCTCCGGTTATCCGCATAACTCTTCTTCCTGCTCTGAGCTGTTCTCATGTGTTTCTGAATCAGCTGAACTTTTTCTGCCATCTCTTCTACCAATTCTGGTCCCATCAACTTCCTTTCACTCACCTCATCCCAGAAAGCTGGAGTTCGACACCGCTTCCCATATAATGCCTGAAATGGTGCTATCTGTATACTGGAATGGAAACTGTTATTATATGAAAATTCAACCAAAGAAAGATGTTGGTCCCAACTTCCCTGATAATCCATAGAACAAGCTCGTAGCATATCCTCCAATGTCTGAATTGTTCGTTCTGACTGCCCATCTGATTGAGGATGAAAAGCTGTACTAAAATTTAATTCAGTACCCAACGACTTCTGAAGGCCTTTCCAAAAGTTAGAAGTAAACCTGGGATCACGATCCGATATAATGGAGAGAGGAACTCCATGTAACCTGACTATCTCTTTAAGATACAAACGGGAAAGTTGATCAAGAGAGAAAGTATCTCGTATAGCAAGGAAATGAGCAGATTTGGTCAAGCGATCAACAATAACCCAGATTGCATTATTACCTCGAGATGTCTTCGGTAATCCAACAACAAAGTCCATGGATATATTCTCCCATTTCCACTCTGGAACTGGTAAAGGCTGAAGCATCCCTTTCGGTAACTGCCACTCTGCTTTAACCTGTTGAGAAGTCAAACACTTCACAGTAAAATCAGCAATATCTCTTTTCATTCCATCCCACCAGTAATACTCCCGCAGATCTATATACATCTTAGTACTGCCCAGATGAGCTGAAAACGGAGAACTATGAACTTCACATAACAACTCTCTCTTCAACTGTGAATCACAAGGCACACACAATCTCTTCCCAAATCTCAAAACGCAATCATTATCAATGTTGAATTCAGGCAACTTACCTTTCTGAACCTGCTCTACCTTTTTCTGCAACTCACTATCTTGCTTCTATGCTTGCTTGATTCTATCTGATAGAGATGATCTCACTGATACCTGAAACAAAATAGAAGGACTTCCTGCACCAACAACTTCTATTCCAAAGTTCATAAAATCCTTAACCAAAGGATCATGTTCCAAACACAACATTGTTAATGAAGCATTACTTTTTCGACTCAAAGCATCAGCCACTTTATTTGCTTTTCCCGGATGGTAATGAATTGTACAATCATAATCCTTGATTAATTCTAGCCATCTCCTCTGTCTCATGTTTAACTCTTTCTGAGTGAATATATACTTTAAACTTTTGTGATCGGTATATATTTCACACTTTACTCCATACAAATGATGCCTCCAAATTTTTAAAGCAAAAACAACGGCAGCTAATTCCAAATCATGTGTAGGGTAATTTACCTCATGAGTTTTCAACTGTCGTGAAGCATAAGCAATTACCTGATCATTCTGCATTAGGACGCAACCAAGTCCTTTCAATGAAGCATCACTGTATATAACAAACTCACCATTCCTGGAAGGTAGTTCCAAAACTGGAGCATTCACCAATCTTCTTTTCAATTCCTGAAAACAATCATCACATTATTTTGTCCAGATAAACTTAACACCCTTCCGAGTTAGCTTAGTCATTGGACTAGATAACCGTGAAAAATTTCTAACAAACCTTCGGTAATAGCCCGCCAAACCAAGGAAGATACGAATCTCGGTTACATTTGTGGGTCTTGGACATTCTTCCACAACTTTTGTTTTTGCAGGATCAACAGTTATTCCATCTTTAGAAACAATGTGACCAAGGAAAGAAATTTGTTGCAACCAAAACTCACACTTGCTGAATTTCCCATACAGTTTCTTTTCTTTTAAGGTTTGCAAGATAACCCTTAAATGTCTTTCATGCTCCTCTTTACTTTTAGAAAACACCAAAATATCATCAATGAAAACCACCACAAACTTATCCAAGAACTCATGGAAAATTATATTCATTAAATCCATGAATACAGCAGGTGCATTGGTTAGCCCAAAAGGCATTACTAAAAATTCATAATGGCCATATCTCGTACGGAATGCGATCTTCGGAATATCTGCCTCCTTTACCTTCAGCTGATGGTACCCCGATCTCAGGTCAATCTTTGAAAAAAACTGAGCTCCCTGGAGCTGATCAAACAAATCATCGATATGAGGCAAAGGATATTTGTTCTTAACAGTGATATTATTCAAGGATCTATAATCAATGCAAAGTATCATAGAACCATCTTTCTTTTTAACAAATAAAACAGGAGCACCCCATGGTGATGTGCTAGGTCTAATGAAACCTTTCTCCAATAAATATTGCAATTGCTCCTTCAACTCTAACAGTTCAATTTGTGCCATTCGATAAGGGGGTTTTGAAATTGGCTTAGCATCAGGAACTAAGTCAACAGTAAACTCAACTTCCCGATCTGGTATTATTCTAGGCAACTCATCAGGAAAAACATCAGGATACTCATTTACCACTGGCACATCATTAATCTGAACAGTTCCTTTATTTTCAACGACGTGTGCAAGGTAACATTCATTTCCATCTTTTACAAGTTTCTCAGCCTCTTGATATGTTATTAAAAGTAAGGGTTCATTCCTGTATACAAACTGAAAGTATTTCTGAAAAGAAACTTCTTTAGCTCTACAGTCAATCTTAGCATGGTAAATAGAGAGCCAATCCATACCCAGGATAACATCAAACTCTACTAGAGGTAGAACAATAAGGTTTGCAAGTAGGTTCTTTCCACAGATAAGGATAGGAAGATTATTATAAATTCTTTTTGCCTCAACATTCCCCCCAGGTGTTTTTACCAAAAGTTCAGGAGTCATTTCTTGAGATGGTATTCCCATTTTACTAGAAAAGGTTTCAGAGATAAAAGAATGTGTAGACCCCGAATCAAACAACACACTGGCATAATCTAAAAAAACAAACAAAGTACTTGATACCACTTCATTTGATGGCCCGACATCTGCTGAAGTAGTTGCAAAGGATTTCACCACCCCTTTATACTTGTAGTCTAACTGCTTCCCATCACTCAAGCTCCTTGTCGGACACTCATTTGCATAGTGACCCATCTCATTTCACTTATAACATTTCACTAACTGTAAATCAAATTTGTTCTTACCTTCACCTTGATCCCTTTCAGTGCAATCACGAGCCTTATGTCCCATCTTACCACATCGGTATCACTTCCCAGAATTCAGAAGACATTCCCCAGCATGCCTTTTTCCACATTTATCACAAACTGGAAACTTAGTTCTCTTACCATCAGACTTTTTTGAAGAATTCTTACCTTTCTCCTGCCACCTCGGTCTCTTCTTTTGCTGGTTGTTATAGAAAACTTGGTCATCGGAAAACTCCATTTCCACCTTCTCAGCACATCGAACAAGCTTTTCATAACTTTTAAACTCACGAGAAGCTAATTCCCTTCGATATTTTGGCTTTAATCCTGAGTAAAAACGATTGATTTTACTATCAAGGTCCCGGATAAAATTTGGAGCATACCTTGCCAATCGAGTGAACCTTTCTTCATAGGCAGCCACTGAGTCTTCCTCTTACCTCAATTCCAAGAATTGCTTTTCCATCTTAAGTCGAACAGCCTTAGGAAAATACTTCTCAAGAAACATACCTTTTAATTCATCCCAGTCAAGAGCATCAATCTCATCGGAATCCCTGATATTTTTAACCATAGACCACCACTGATCTGCTTCACCCTCCAAACGGTAAATAGAAAGACTAACCTTTTGATTGTCTGAACACCCCATGACATCAAAAATCTTCTCCAGTGCTTTAATACACCCTTCAGCTAGCACAGGGTCAGATGATCCTCTGAATGATGGTGGATGTTGCCTCATGAAATGTTCCACCACTGACATGTTCCTCTGCGGTTGATCTGGCTGATCTCGTGCATGGATACCACCGCCATTTATCACTTGAGTCAACTATGCCATTACTGCAACAAACTGTTCAGTTCCAATTCCGACCATTTCTGGATGCTGATTCGGAAGGTTATTTCCTTCTGTATGCCTTCCTAGCACTACTTCCCTGTTTCCTCTGCGGAAAACCATTCTGAACAAACATGTCTTAGATGAAGCAACATGGTAATCTTTAAATGCTATATCATTTCGAAAAAAAAATATTTTTGGATAATCATTTAATAGAATTCTAACTCCTAAAGTTATCTAAACCGACCTCTGATACCAACTATAAGGCCCCAGCCTTAAACCTTACTTAATCTTGAGTTATTACAAGATTACACATTGAGGATCTTTTCGGGTTTAGAGTTTTAGAGAATTAGATCATAAAACTTGCATTACATTCCACATATAAACAAAGTGGTTACATAAAGATAGTATTGTTCATTCCCATCAAAGGAAACATATTTAAAATAAAACATGGATTCATTCTTGACACTTCCTTGACACTATCATCATATCATGTACCTTTCCCTTGACCTGTGAAAACATTTCAAAAAACTTGGGATGAGCATAAAAAGATCAGTATGGGTTATAAAAATATGGAAAGGAAACATGGGTACATATGTACATAAGGATGAGATCATACTTTACCCATAAAACATAAGCACTTTAACATACCTCATCAAATCATGAATAAATCATAGAAATCATAGGACATAAAGGTAACTTGAGGCATTCATAACATTCTTACGTAGGGAGTAACCCTCTTGGTTACGTTTGGAATACCCATCACAGTATATTCCCTAAAATATCTTCGGAGAAACCTTAACGTTTCACTCCTTCGCGTTACCCAATGCATTGGAGAGCTATATCGGGCTCACCCGCCCTTAGTTTATCACAGAACCACCCGTCTTCATAATAATGCCCAAGAACCATAACATAATCGTATCACATAAAACATGCATAAAATAAACATAACATTTCCACATTTCAATCACAAGATATCAATACAACACAAAAAAATTGTGAAAACCATTTTCAATACCAAAATAAAAGAAAAGTAAAACATGGTATTTGTTTTTCTTTTAAAAAGAAGGTATGGCTTGTAGAGGAAGCCGAAACTCAAATAACGGTCATGACGGTGGAGAAGTCGTTGTCGCCGCATACGTACGACAAAAACATTCCATTTTTTCATTTAGTAAACGCTTCGTATAAAAAAGATTCCTTTTGAATAGATGTAAAAGTCAAAGGGGTTTATACACCGTATAAAAGAAAGTTGTGTATAAAATAAAATATGCCTCAACGAAAGGAGATTGAGACGAAGTCCCATACCTCGTATCCGACTTGTTCCGACCGTTCTTTAATCTCCTGAATAATAAACTTGAGTTAATCTCTACTTGATTATGAACCTTTTCAAGTTCATTATTCCTTTTATACCATGTTATGAACATCATGTAATCATTTAAGTTAATAATGCTCATTTTGTCGGTATTTGGTTCCTAAGTCAAAAATAGACTTCTTACACTTACATGTTGTTAATTTGGTCATAGGTTCATTATATCCAGAATGATATTAATGATTTGGATAACATATATATAATATATATTCATCATATACATGTATTTATAATATTACATCACATTTAGAGGTAAGAAATGAAAAGCACCGTTCATGGAGACGGTAAGCCGTACGTACGCATGAACGCTACTTCCATTTCTATTTCATATTTTATGGAATGGAATAATAAGAGTATATTATAATTCCAGTATAATAACATATATAATATCATTAACTTTATCCTTTACACATCCCACATATGGTATTAACGAATCAAATCACTTTCAGGGGGCGGTAGTCCGCACTTCCTAAAATGAAGATATCGTGTTTACCCATAATGGAAACCATAAAGGTATGCCCAAAATGAAAAAAACAGAAGCTTAAGGAAAACGTAAACATATTATATATCATATATAAAAATAGTGACATCATAATTGCCACATTTGAAGGTGTTAAATGAGTATTGAACAATCATCGTTTCGGGAGGCAGAATTTCGCCATCCACGGAAACCGTATGTTCTTCAACCATTTGATGTAGTTGTGTGAGAGTGTAGCTCAAATAAATATTATAACAACATCCTTGTATATTGAAGATACTGGTGTTGTTACAAAATAAGTAAATAAAAAGAGTTTAGGGGGTTGGAGAAGCAAAATAAAACAAATGAACATGAGAGAATGAATTACCTTTAAAAGTGTAACTCCTTTTGATTTGAGCCTAAAGGCTTCCTTTGAAAGGATTATGCACAAAGGGAATCCTCTAGGATGAGGAGAGGGATGTGGAGAGAGTAAATGGGCAGGGGTTGTCCGAGCCAAAGGCTTGAGGAGTGTGTGAAATGAGGTAGAGGTGGGGGCCTTTTATAAGAGGAGAGGAGGGGCACTTTTGGAAAGTAAAGAAATATTACTTTATTTGAAAATGTGTTTCGGTTTTAAAAGGTCCCACATTGATATAATTCGTGGATAAGGTGATAAGGGTTAGAAATCCACTCATCCAATTGGTTTTGGACATGTGTAGTTCATAGATTTTACATTATCTTTCCATTTTATTTAAATCGTCAAATAATGATGTCATCGCTGCATCATTATTATGTCATAAATAATTTAATTTATTTAATGTATAAAAATCATAAAAAAAATACTATGATGTAGGAAATATTTTTATCTTTCCAATGACTATTTATAATCAAAAATCTGATCTTTATAACCCCATGTAAATTTTTTTTTCGTAAAACATATTATGTTTGTGTCATTTTTACTTTTACATTTAATAAAAAGTTATTTATGTCATTTCCCAACCAAAATGTCTCCATGGGGTCCCCAAGTTGACCCATGGCTTGTCTTGGTCAGCCATGACACAACCAATAAGGTTGGGACATGTGTCTAGGTCATTTCATATTATTAAAGCATTATTTATACCTTAAACTACCCTAATTACCACTAATCGCGATTAAAAACTTAATAAGTTACTATTCACCAAAAAATTATTTTAATCTCATTGAACCACATTTTAATTTTTAATGACAACCATGTATGTCGGATTTTCAAAATTCAATACACATTAGTGGTAAACTTTCATTTAACTGAAAAATCAGTTTGCTTGATTACCACTTAGTGGTTTCACTATTCATCAAAAATTGAAGTTTTTCAGAAAATTACCAAAAATTAACCCTAAGCTATATTTGATATTCCAAATTCAAAAATGAAGTCTATTTTACAAAATTCAAATCATATAAGTCACATTAATTAATTTAATAATTAATTCCCGCTGCCAGAGCAAATAGCGTGTTTTTACAAAACAATAAGTATCAAAAGATTGACACCAGTTTAAGTCTAATTTCAAAGTGAAATTGATTCCAATGACCACCATTGGATAAAATGGTAAAAATATATCCTAATTTCACTTCAAAACCAATTAAAAACATAATCTAATCATATAAATAAATTATATTAAAAAGCAGTTTTGATGTAAAATGCAGTATTTTTCACTATTCATTAAAAAATGAACATTGTCAGAAAAATACCAAAAATTCACACAAGGTAAATTTTGATGTCCCAATCATAAAGAATAAGTTTATTTTGACAAACATAGTTTATAAAATTGTCAAAATATAGATTCAAAAATGGTTTGCCATCAAAAGGCAGTAAAACAATCTTTTAAGAATATTAGTGTATTCCATGCATAAGATTGTATTTATTTTCATTTTAAGACTCTATAAAACTATCTTAATCATTAATAGACATAGATAAAAATATCTATTATTCATTACTTACTTGGGATGTTACAAAATTCTTTTTAAGTAGTGAACCACTACATTAGAAGTTTCATTTTCAGATTTTAATAGAAATACATTGATTCTAATGGAATTAAATCTTCCTCAAATTATGTTTTCTTTTTGAATTATATGGAAGAATATTTTTTTCTTATCACCATTATTTTAACATCTCATATTTAACTACATTCAATTCATCCTCCCCGTGATGAATAAGAGATTGTCCAGCTTTGATAGAGAATTCAATTCCTCCCTTGATGGAGTGTCTTGGTTCTGATTGGTGTTTTTGAAGCTTGAAAAGATATTTTAAGAATCATTAATATCACAATCATGTTTGGAGAATGATTTTTTACTCCACTATTTCATTATTCCCTTGGTGGGTTTCTAATGGATTTCTAAAATTAGAAGGGAACTTCTATGTGATATTATTTTCTAGACCTCTTTCCCTATATCCTAGGATAAACATCTATCCATTAACAAATTTAAAATGAATAGGGTATGACCTTTAAAACTACATACTTACCTCAATAATTTTGGGGCTATGATATGAATTAATCACGGGAAGAGTTAATATGAAGAACCTAGTGGAAGCACTTCCATCATCAACATAGTCTATAAATATATCAATCTTGTTATCCAACCTACCATCAGAAGTGTATCAGATCCATGTGAAACTAGCCCCAGATGGTTAATGAAAATATATAACTCATGGGAGGCCAACCTATTGAATTTGGATCCATTTTTCTTCTCAGGAATAAAGATAGTGTTGAAATCCCCAAGATGAATCCATTTGTGATGTGTGTTCCAAGACATCATACTCAGCTCCCTCCATAGCTCTCTCCAACTGATATAGAAGATATAGGCATATATAAAAGAAATTTTGAGAATGTATCCCTATGATAGGAAGGAAACTGAGATTCATTGGGACTCTTTATACATGAGAAGATATAGAAATTTTCATGATTGTGAAACCATAGGTGATCTATTTCACTGTTATGAGAGTTTTGATAGATAGAGGTGTATCTAAGGGATTCCCACATGAAGGAATTCCACTTATGAAATAACATATTTGGATCACCAAGCCTAATTAGGAGAGGTTATTGGTCACAATAAAATGTATAAGGGTTGTGACAATGGGGGAGTTACCATGAATTTGAAAATTCCAATAAAGAATATTCATTTTTAATAGATTTTACTCTTTTTAGTGGATCTATCTGCTATAGAATATCCATTTGATTCTTATTTATTTGTCCTTTTACTTTTTCCCTTTTTCCCTTGGGGTATGTATTTTCCAATGGATTTTGACTTCATTCAGGTGACATAGGTTGACCCAAATTTTGTTTAGGGGTGAGGATCATTAGTATCATCATCCCAAAAGGCACAATTAAATTGGTTGAATTTGTTTTTTTCTTAGAATAATTCAGTGGGTTTGTCCTCTGGGTTCCTTCTTATTATAGATTTGAAAAAAATAATTTTATGAAATGACTCCCCATATTTTCAGGAGTGTAACATTCCTCATTCTTAATATCTTTTACCATTGCATATTGTCTAATTGGGGTATAAACATCATGTATACACGCCTATGATCCCTCGGTAGGTGGCACTAATAGTTAATTCTTATATAATAGTAAATTCATAAAAATTACAAGTTAACTGACTAAAATATAATTCTATTAAAACCTAAAAATTATAGAAAAAGATCAATAGTTTATAGCAGGTCAAAATTGATATGATGAATTCAAGAACGGAGTTCATTATTATTGATGTTAAATTCTAAAATTTGTAAATTCTATTTTTTTATAAAATCATAAAATATATTTGAAAACCCATTTTAATTAGAAATGAAATTTATAAATGTTAACTATTATTATTCTTATTTCATATCATTTACCTACAAAATTGGTTTTATCCAATTATGAATACCAAACATAATTTATCATTTTTTATAAGTTTCATAAAATATAAATGTGTACCACATAAATGAAAACTTTTATAAAAATACATATCTTAACAATAAATGATCATATTTTTCATTTTTTGTAAACTAATTGAATTTCATTCATTTTAAAAGTATCCATTATTTTATATATAGATATAATTCATAAATAAGTTACTCATATTCATTCCCTCTAGTTAAACATCTATGTTTTTAGTTGTTATTCATAAATATTTAAATTCTATATTAATATATCATGGTTTAGTTCATGTTGGGAGTTTCTTGTCTTATTTAAAGGTAATAATATATTATAATTGTATGGATTTACATGCAATCTCCTAGGGAAGAGGTATTTGAGAATTTGTGGGGTTTTAATTTGATAAAACCCCCATTTCCATTTCCCACATGATTGATATGACATTGGATATTTTGTTCTATGTTCCACCCCTTCCTTGGATATTTAGGTTAGATTGCTTCATCAATATACATGATAATATTCTTATTTATCTCATTCATACCTTTCAATTCTTCCAATATCTATTTAGTATCCTTATTTTTGTTCTTCATATCCATAATGGCCATATTTACCAAACCTAATGTGTATGTGTGGTCTCATTATAGGTATTTTGATATATAAGTCATGTGATGATTCTATGAAGACCTATTTTACCATCATTCTTCGATGCTAGAATTATTTATCTTTATTTATATATTTTTTTATACAATTCGATTTATTTTGAATTATATAGTTGATTGGAATTTAAAAATACAATATTCAATTAGAATTAGTTTATAAATTCTATTATTAATGATGTCTTGTTGGTATATTTTGAAGGTATTTTCCATGAATGATAAAAAAAGGGGTATTAAATGCTTCCAAATATATAAATACCTATATTGGATTTAGGTTCACTCTATGTGTTTGAAAAAATTCTAAAGATAATCATTTGAAAATAAATCAAATCTAATATTTTTTTAATATTTATGTGATCATTAAATGATTTTAAATGTGATATCTGGTGAATTTAAATAATTTTAAATAGTTTTAGGGGGTTGTTTTTGGATATGAATTCTTTATTTTCATTTAAATATTTCATTGAAAAGTTCTCCTTTTACATGTTCAGGACTATAATATTCTTGTTCTTTATATATAGTTCAATTTATGACTAATACTGATTGAAAAATATTTTTTAAATTTATTCATTTTTTGTTCTCCTCTTTATGTATTTTTTATTTTCATGAAATATATGGTTTCATAATGGTTATCAAATTTTATTTTAAACTTTATAATGGATTTATTAAAATCCAGGGCTTATTTGGTTTCTTGATTTAAAGGTTTTCATTACAAAGGATACACCCTTGTCTTGAGCCCCATTGTTTATTCTTTATGTGTAGTGTATAATTTGAAATTATTTTGATTATAGTATACTTTTTTTAGTGTTTTATTATAGGAAAATTTTTAAATGGAACTTGATTTTTATAATTTATTGATGCTTGTTGAGATTGATTTAACACATGGTATCCTATGTATCAAATTGGGGCAAAATTGATTAAGTATCCCTTTTGATTTCATACCACTAACAAGACACAATAGGCTTAGATATAAGTTTGTCGTTATATTATATGAGAATCACCACACTATTAAGCCGATGTAGGTACTCATTAGTGGTTGGTTTGATGTGGTATCAAAGATGGAAAAATATTATATGCTATATATTCTTCCCATATTTGGCACTCATATGGAATGAATTCAATGGTTAAGTAATATGAAATAATTTACCACTTGTTCTTTCACATATTCTTATTAATATTCTATATTTGAAACTCATAATAATGAATGAGTTAAATTGAAATACAACATGATTTCATTCATCATGAAATTGTCTGTATAAGATCTTGGATTTTATTATGTGGTATGGATTCGGTAAATTATGGTTTAAACAATTCTTTTTTATCTATAATAATGTGCCTATGAGTTTAAGGACGGTTTTAGAAGTTTCTACGACTTTTTCAGGACACAAAACTTCAGTTTTTAGAGAAATAGATAGAGGCACATATTTGGTGAATGTTTGGTAGTAACTATGCTACCCCAAAGAGGAGAACAACAATTTGAAAAACCTTGTTAGGGAGGTATAGTGTCCATGAAAAATTATGTATATTTTTTTCATAGGTGATCCTTATGGTGTGGGAACAGTTAGGTAAACTATGGGAAAATAATTCATGGTTAGTGCCACTTATGTAGTGGTGGAGCACAGTTAGGTCCATGGTTTGACTAACCATGGTCCAAACCATGTACCCTTTATGAATTGGTTAAAAGTGTATTTTTCCTTAGCTTATTTTATGTTTTCTAATCCTTTTTCTTCCCCCTTTCACATACAACACCTCTCTCTACCTCTTGAGCTCCTATCCTCATTTTAACATAGTCTATAAGCTTCCTCCCTTGTACGATGTCTGAATTGTTCATTATTGGTTGTGTTGGGTAGCTATTTTTTAACTCTTCTTTCCTCTTCTTTCCTTCCATTGTTTATATCATCTCATATAATGATAAATCTGTGTGAGATAATATGCCCTATTATCATGTTATTCATCTATTTATCTAAATTATTCCATACTATCCCAAGTTAGAGGCCAATAACAGAAGAGGAGTCTACTACCCTTTTAAGGTAGGTGGTTTATAAATTTTCCTTTAAAGTTGTGATGTTCATAGCTCATGTCGTAGTTTCACATGGTAGACCTTACATGTTTTTCTGATAAAATTGGTAATACATTTAATTAAATTTTTTAAAATAGTTTTTCATTATATATTTCCCACATTGACATGGTTGGATTCATCTACCCCAACTGGATCTACCTCATGATGTGGGCTCATTTGAATGATTATTCTTATGCCACCTCTTTGGGTGTGTGGAGCTTACCACCCATGAGTGGAATCCATTTACGAATTAATGAGAAATTTTAAAGGTTAAATACCTATTATGGAACCTTTTTACTGATAAATGAAAGGGGGATATATAAAGGACTATTTGGAAATTATGAAAAGAGATGACTGATCTCTTGCATTAAGAATACATAATAAATTGATGAAAAGTAAGGGACACTAACATGGACCCTCTTCTTATAAATTTGATGTGAATAGATTAAATAAATGAATGAGATGAATTAAATTGATAAAAGGGAATGAGTAGTAACACATCAACTTGATACTTTATGATAATTTTCCCTTGATGGATACTTCAGTATGCCACTAACATTGTGATATGGAATAGACAATATGGTATGGAAATGATGGTTTTTTATATAGGATACCTGGGATTATTGACCTTGGATCAAGCATTATTAGACCACCTTGTACATTCTCTTTGGGCTCACAAAACTATATCACATGTTTTATATGGTTGATATCCCTGGGTTAAAAGATGATTCCTTGGTCAATGAGCCTAAGTCCTAGACCATGTTGGTCAACATTATATGAATTTTTCTATGGATGAGCTATGTGGACTCAAAGAGGATACCCTATTCAACGACCTTTGGTCCTGGACCATGTATGTCTAATACTTCGTAAACCTGGCCTTTATGGGTCGGATACTTGAAACACGTAGTCCTCATAGGCTTGATATGTGACACACCTGGACCTCATATGTCTAATACATGATACACTTGGCCCTCATAATTCTGATACTTGATACATATATTCCTTTTAGGTCAGATACATGATACAACCAACCCTCATTGGTATGATACTTGATGCATTTGATGTATATCATAGCTAATAATTTACTCACATACACTATCATACTCCATATTAGGACTTCCTGTCACCGTCTATACTTTTAGTTTATGTTATTTTACAATTGATTTATATATTTACACTATTTTACTTGCACACTGCTATAATTAATATAAATTACCTAGATTTGTTATAGAAACCTTTGGTGGTTGCCTACTAGGTATATCTCACACCCTATTTTTCCTTCTATTAGGTACCCAGACAGACATCATTAATGCATGTAGGGATAAGGAGAAGTGGTAGGCTAGAGACATTTGAATTTTTTGATATGACGGAGTTTAGGAGAACATGATCGAGATTTTCCCATGATTCCATGATAGATATCTTTTGTCCTCTTTGTTATTTTTTATAGAATGTTGTATATAAATATTTCTCATGTTACCATGATTTTATTTTATTTTTTATATTACCATGAAATGATCATAATTTTTGTATATGATATTGGATGTGGTTTTTCCATTGTTTATGAGATCCTATTTATTAGAGTTCGATGGTTTATTTATTATTTTTCCTTATTATTATATAGTTTCTCACTATTTATTCGTAATTTATACCATTGTGTTACACTCTGACTACGGGGGCATGGTCTCCACACTGTACCATCATAGACCCTCACTACTAATCAGTAGACTCTTCCATATGGGGAGATGAACTTGTATCCATTTTTCCAATTTAGTTTGATTACTTATGAGTAAACCGGGCTCGAGTCATCTCAATGTTGTATCAAAGATATTTATTCCTTGACCCCACTACTTGGGATTGGTAGACACGAGATTAGGAAGTCTCTATTTTGGTCATGATCATTTTTAATTGAGTACCTAACCCACATATTGGGAAGAGATAAATTACCATGAATATGAATTATTTTTCTAGGTTATGGATATTACAATTGTACTGATTTCACTATTGGGTGGCGTACATGAGTTGTGAAATTTTTTATAATTGTGAGTTTTCTTTTTTACATGGACCGATAAGTCAAGGAGTTATTATCTCATTCATCATTATAGGAACATGAGGATTCACATACCAAAAATATTGCATTCAATGTATATATTAAATTGTGTATTTCCTGCTATATATTATTGTTTTACTGACTTTATATTTGGAAAATGTGCCAAAGATTCATTCAAAGATAAAATAATTAGAATAATTAGCATGTCGCCATAATCCTAAATGGTTTTTATTATATAGATTTATGGTGGTGCCTTAATTAACCAATTATCACTAGTTTGATCTATGTAACCATGAAAACAAGGTCTTAGAAGCTATTTGGTAATGATTACTTGGATACTAATTGTAATTTATAAATCTAGTACATCTATAAATTGGGTAGGATAGTTTATACAATTTATTTATCATAAAGGAACTTATAATATTCTAAAACAAAATATAAATGGTTAGTAAGAGTTATATGATGTTCCATTTATAACTTATAAATATTAGAAATTTATAAATTTGGAATCGTAACTCATATAATCATACCAAGATATATATATCTATATATGTGTGTGGGTGTGTGTGGGTGTGTGTGGTTCACATATGAAATTTCAAATTCATTTGAAATTAAATAATGTGGCCACTGTTAAGTGGGGATTCTAATTAAAACATAAGTGGTCTTTTCTTCTATAAATTTGAATTGTCACTCCATATACCAGAACCCTTGATGTGAAATAGGGAACTCACCTTTGACCTATCCTTAGAACAGGGTAGTTCAGAGAGTCTCTTGTGTTCTTTAAAACTTGTTATGCCTCCTATACATGGATTTATGAGTAGTCAGAGAAGTATTTACCTATTATAAAAAAGGTTTTACCTATATTATTCTTGAGTCAGTAAGATATCTTATTATATAATCATGTTGAGGCATGTTATTGGAATTTGTAGAGATATTCCACCATGGTGGGCATGGGTCATATGCTATGAGGGTAGTGATGACCATGCTCTAGAGGTGGTGGGCCCAAATCCACCATTATTACCTCCTATAGTTCCATTTATGAAACCTATTGTTACACCAGAATTGGGAACTACTTCTTAGTTTCATGATGGTTTTCTACAACAAATGTATACCATGGAGGGAGCCCCAAGATCAAACCCTACTATGGTAGATTTGACACTAAAATTTTAGTAGTAGTATCCACCTATGTTTTTAGGGGATGGGGGTCCAAAGGATACTAATTTTTTGTGTTAGTCCATGTTATCTTTATTCAATCTTCTTGGTACACCTCTAGAGAGGAGGTTTATGCTTAGAGTGTATATACTGATAGGGTTATCCAAGAGATGGTGGGATGTTTTGAACTCGGATGACCAACAATAGGTTATTATATAGATGGATTTATAGATAGCATCTTATAATAATTTCTTTTCAAATATTTTATGAAATGACTAATACATAGATTTTATGCACCTGGAGTAGGGAACTCTATCTTTTATGGATTATTAATCTCATTTTCTAGAGCTTCAAAATTTCATTCCTACTCTCCTTAGTTATTAGTTATATAGAGCTATACATTTTAAGGATGGAATCGTATAAGCCATTTGGTATTAGGTGAATGTGTTTAATTTGACTATTGTCATTGAGATCGTAAATCAGGACCTCATCATCAAGAATAACCTTAAAGAGGATGGAGGTGTGGGTCAAGTCATTTTATAACATCATTAGAGATTTTGTTCATCTAGAAGAATAAAGAATCATTTAAAACATTTATTGGGAAGATGAAGTGGACAAAGTGTACACATATATAGATATATGATTTTTCATCAGTGTGGTATGAAATGTAAAATGAGGCCCCGATGTGATAGATCCCCTATTCAGTATAGATCTGGTAGTAGAATGGGGAATCTTTAGTAGTTTTATAGAACCTTTTTTCCATAGGCCAGTGAGAGGGGGTTATCACTAACTATTGGTTCAAGATAAGGGATAGTAGCACCATGTTAGGTATGAAGTTGGAGTAATATCAGTCATTCATGATGAGGTGGTTCTCACAGCTAAGGGAGATAAACAAATAATTTACAGCGCTTGAGTAAGGGGAATTCCCATGGTTGTCAAACTCTATCTTAGATTCATAGATGAGGATAGTTATACACGGTACAATAGTTACTCAAGGAGAAGTGTTCATATCCTTATACACTTCTAGGTAAGGTTCTAGTAACATCTATTTTGGGTTTTGTCTTATTTGAAATATGAGTTTCACACTACCTTATATCTTTGAAAATGTAAGATCCTTGGGCTCTAAATATATTATTTTTGTGGGGTGATGACACTTGGTTCCCCATTGGGGATCTGATCATAAAGTGTATGACAATGCAATAAATTCACCCTGGAGGTAGGTGGCTGTCATGGAACATATTTTTCCTTGACAGTATAGATTTTGACATTTTTCTTTGGATGGACTGGTCGGATCCTTTTAATGTGTATATTTATTGTTATTTCCATAGAGTTTCATTTATATCGCCATAGGGAAGTAACTATATTCATAAGGGTAAATGGGATGTACGAGTGAGTTGTGCAAGACTCGAGAATTAAGGTATGGGTGGAGTGATAGCCCATAATTCTAGTCTATTTTTGGATAATCAGGGAATACATTAAGAAGATTTCCCTCTTGTAGTAGATCATTTCTAGGATATTTTTCCTGGGGATTTCTCTAGGATACCTTCTAAGAGAGAGGTTTATCTTACCATTGAGCTAGTTCCAGGAGTAGATATAGTATCCATTCTTCCACATAGGATAACTACTACTGTATTTCATGAGATCAATAGGTAACTAGAAGAATTGAAAGCTATGGATTTTATATGACCCTGTACTTTTTTTATTGTGTTCTCCAGAGCTTTTTTCAAAAAAGGCGGATGGGACCCTAAAGGTTTTTGTGGATTTTCATTGGTTGAACCAGCTTAAAGTTAAAAATACATTTCCTTTTCCTAAATAAGAAGACCAATTTTTCTAACATTGAGGAGAGAGTATATTCTAAAATATTAATATAAGGTCAGGATATCACAAGGAAAATATTAGACCATTCGATATACCTCATACAACATTCCATAATATATATGGATTGTATGTGTATTTGGTTATTCCATTAGATCTCACAAATGTGCCAAAAGTTTTTATGGTTCTAATGAATCGGTTGTTTCACATGTATCTAGATTAATTTTATGTACTCTTTCTGGAAGACATCTCGGTGTATTATCGCAGATGAAACGACCATTCTAAACATCTTGAAATTATAATGAGTACACTGAGAGAGCACCACCTGTATTCTAAGATTGTAAAATTCCACTTTCAGATCAACAAGGTTCACTTACTGGGTAGAATCGTATCACAATTAGCAGTATCAATGGACCCAGATAAGGTGGGATATGTAGCTTCCTAGGATAATACTAAGACATTATTTTATATAAGGAGTTTTATAGGGATAAATAGATATTAGAAACACTTTATTTAGTATTTATCATACCTTGCATCACCTATTACGGGATTAATAAAGAATGATGTGAAATTATTATGGTAAGATCTATGTGAAAAATCCTTGTAGGATATGAAATGAATTTTGATACCAGTCAAAATCCTTATTTTACCAGATCCTAGAATATTCTACATGGTGTATTGTGATGTTTCATGAATCGAGATAGGAGTTATTCTATTGAAGAGAGGCCGGGTTGTGGTGTATGGGTATCGTTAGTTGATACCTCTCGAGCGGGATTACCCAATGCATGATCTCAAGTTGGAAGTTGTGTCTTATGCCTTGAATTATTAGTTCCAATAATTTTTTGGAGATTGGTTTTGGTTTTATATGTCTAATTAAATCTAAAAATAGATATTTAAATAGAATGATTTAAATCTTAGTTGGTGATGGGGGTTGAATACCTATAGTCTATCAAATTTGATCTTATGTATATGTCTTGGAAGGGAAATTTTAGGGCTGATACTCTGAGCTGGAAGAATTGGACACAAGCGATTCAGGAGACCAGTGGTAAATGAAAATTTATGGACTTATTTTATAAGAAGAATCTTGAGGTTCAGGAGAGCTATATGTAACCAATTCTTATATCATTGGAAGAAAACTCTTTACTTATATATATGGTGAATATGAGGAAACTTTTAGATCCCGAGGGATTGATCCTATGGGAGATTATTTTAGGTGAGGACCCACCACCATGTTAGTTTATTGAGGGGGATGAGATCTTATTCATTCAAGGTCATGTATGGGTTCCTGCAGACATTTGAGAAGAACTATTATGAGAATCTCGTTCCTAGTTTTGGGTGGTACATCTAGTTCTAATAAAGATTTACTGTGATCTATGCTGCCAATATTAGTGGCCTAGTATGAAAAGGGAGATAAATTGTTTTTATAAAAAATGTTTCACCTATCAGTAGGTGAAGAAGAAACACTAAAGATTGGTGGGGATTTTCCAACTCTTACCCATTCCTGAGTGGAAATGTGGTGGGTTTACTATGGATTTTAAGACAGATTTACATTGGTCACCATGAGACAATGATGTTGTATTAGAGATTATAGACTGGTTGAAAATTGTAGGTCACTTCTTACCTATTTTAGAAGCTATTTCAGTGGATAAAATAAGAGGATTTATTTCATAGAGAACATGTGACTTCATGAAGTCAATGTACTATCAAAATAGATATAGATGATCAATTCACATAATGTTACTGGAAGGGGATGGTTAAGGATTTGGGTTTATAGGTACTACTGAGTACAACATATCACCCCTTGACTGAAGATCAATCTAAATATATGATTTAGGTGTTATAGGAAATTATTCGGGTTGGTGTCCTCAATTTTTCATTTTCTTAGGAAAAAAACTACCACTAGAAAACTTTTCTAATAATAAAAAAATCAGGTGACTATACAGATGTCTTCTTATGAGGACATATATAGTTGGTTTTATCATTCGACCTTATTCTGGTCAGAGGCGAGAAAGGTAGTGCTATAATGACCTTATCTTGTTTAGGATAATTTGGAATAAGTACAACTTATATAGAAGAGAATATCAACATATTAGCCTAGGAATAAGTATTATGGAAATTACAGTCAACGACCTATGGAGATCAAGTTTAGGAATTGGTTTTTCTTTCGTGTCTTACCTATGATGAGACATAGAAGGGTTTGAATACATGGTAAACTATCACATTTTAGGTCGGGACTTCCAATATCTTGAAGTGATTATTACTGGTGGCCTATTATATAGATCTTACTTAATGTTATTGGTCCATTCATGATGTCTTCTATATATCATAACTATGACATTATCATTTTTACCCATATCTTTCTTTTCATCCTGGGGAAATTGAGTTGGATGATGATGCTTATTTTCTGGAAAATCATATACATATTATTGATCAAGGAATGAAGGATCTCTAACGTAGGTCTGTTCATTTGGTATGGGTGTTATGGAAGAAAATATATGTACAAGATAGACACATGGAGCAAGAAGCCAGCATACATGCTTAGTGGCTGGAGTTATTCTCATATACTGAATGACCATCCTTAGAAGGGAAACTCATGGACACATTTTTTTATGGAGAGGGGATATAAGATCCCATATTTTCTTATGAGGTATATATTCTTTAAGATATAGTTTAAACCTTTCTTTTTATATATAGAAAAGTGTCCATTATTTTTTTGGAAGGTTTTTCTAGTGTTTGGGGCTTTTTCAGGGCATGGATCTCTTATTTTTGGATTAATAGTCTAAGGCCCATAGTTGGAGTATGGTTACTAGTAACTATGTAGATCAATAGTACAACCCTAAATAAGTGAGGCATGGTTTTAAAAAATGTTCGAGGGAGGTCACATGGTCATGTGGAATGGTAAAGACATGTTTTAAAGGTGATCTGCATGTTGTATTCATGATAAGGTAAATTGCGCCCAACCCAGTCATGGTTAGTTACACTTAGGTAGTGGTGGAATAGTATTAGGCACACGGTTTAAAACACAGTGCAGAAAAACCATGAAACCATTAAAAAAGGGTGAAAAGTGTGTTTTTCTTTCCATATTTTAAGCCTAATACTCCTTTTTATTCCCCCTTCCACATGAAACACCTCCCTAAAACTCTTTATATCCTCTCCTCCTAGGCTTTGAGCTTCCTACCTCATATGAAGTTTGAATATTTTGTTGTCTGTTTCATTGGATAGCTATCAATAATCTCTTCATTCCTCTTATTTCCTTAATTTATCATTCCTTATGGAATTATATATTAATAAAATCTAATATTTCCTATTTTCTAGGTAAACATATATTTCTATATTTTATTCCATTATATCCTATGTTAGAGGCTGATAATGGATGAGGAGTCTACTACCCATCTATGGTTGGTGGTAAACCTTTTCCCTTACACTTGTAATGTTTATAGCTCACATTGTAGTTCCATGCACCAGAACTTCTAGATGTTGATTCTAAAATTATTAACATATTTGATTAAATTTTGAAAAGAATTTTTTTCATTATCTATTTTCCCATTTGACAAGATTGGAGGTTATCTACCACAACCCAAACCACCCCATGAGGTAGGACTATTTGAATGTTCATGCTCATACAACCCCTTTGGTTGTGTGGTGATTGAAACACATGAATGGTAGCTATTTATGAATTAATGATAAGTGTTAAAGGTTAAATACCCCTTATAGAAACTTGTCACTTATAAATGAATTGGGATGATGAAATGGATTAATAAGAAATTATGAAAAGAGATGGTTGATATCGTAACTCATAAATAATAATGTCAACTGAGGAAATGTAATGGATATTAACATGTCCCCTATTAATATCACTTTTAAGTGAATTGATTAAATAAATGAATGATATAAATTAAATTGATAAAATAGGATTGATTCTAACATGGATACTTGATCCTTTATGCTAATTTTTCATTTACTGATTCCTCAGTATGGAAATAACATTCTAGTTTGACACCAACATCACTATATGGTACTGACTGTTTATTTTTATTGGATGACTTATATTATTACCCTTAGATCCAGCTTGTTGGACCACCTAAGATGTTATCCATGGGCTCCTACCTAGTATATCCCAATTTTTTATTAGATGAGATCCATGGAATAAAATTTGATTCCTTGGTCAATGGTCCATGGTCTTGGCCCTTGTGGATCTATATTATATTGTGTATTATATGGATAATATCTGTGGAAACGAAGAGGATTTACTATTCCATAGACCTGGGTCCTAGCCCTTGTAGGTCTGATACATGATACACCTGTCCCTCATAGGTCTGATACTCGATACACCTATCCATCATAAGTATGATACTTGATACACCTGGCCCTCATAGGTCTGATACATGACACACCTAATTCTCATATGTCAGATACTTGATACATATGACCCTTGTATGTTTGATACTTGATTCATCTAGACCTCATAGGTCTGATAATTTATGCATATGGTTTATTTTATAGTAGATTCTTTACTCATGTAAAAGGTACTACACCATATTTAGACTTCTTTTCATAGAAATTTAAAATATTTTTTACTTTTTGTTATATCATTTACATATTTATATAGTTTCAAATATAAACTACTAAAAATTACATGCACTAACTGGATTAATTATAGATTCCATTTTGTGGTACCCTACAGAGTTTATCTTACACCCTGTTCTAGCCTCTGTTTGATACCTAAGTAGACTTCACAGATATAGGTAGGGAAAAGGTGAAATGATATACTATGGATGCTTTAATTTTATGTTAGAACGGATTATAGGAGAAAAAAACCCAGATTATGATTTCAATGATATGGGAGGTAGCTTGGTTATTTTCTGTTCGTCTTGTGTATCATGTTTTATATTCATCTTTCCTATATTCCCATGATTTTCCTGTTTTTGTATATCACCATAACATAATCATAATTTTTGTATATGAAATTGGATGTGGTTTTTCTATTTTTTATGTAATCATATTTATTATAATTTGATGGTTTTTTTATTTCACAACCTTATTATTATATCTCTTTCCACTTTTTATTATTTATTTATAAATATATATTTTCCTCTCTCCATGAGTGTACATTGTCCATATCATACCATCACACACCCTCACGTGTATTTTATAGCCTCTAGGATATGAGGAGGTGCACTTGAGGCCATGTGTAAAACCAAAGTTGGTTACTTATAAGTGAAATGGAAATAGGATGTCAGAGTCTAACACTAAGAATTTTTTTATTCCTTCCTTAAATAACATATTTTTGGACTTGAGTCCTCACTCAATCTCAGTACTTCCATCATCTTTAATTCTAGAAGTGATATCATTTCTGAATGTAAAAAATTCACCTTTATTATTATGTATATATTTTAAGATTATAGTGTCTCCACTCATATTTAAAGAACATTCATTATTAAGGATCCATGATCTTCCTCACTTTCTTACTTTCACTTCCACTTCCACTATGAATTATTTTTATTCTTAGGATTTATTTTATAATTATTTCCCATTTCATATATATAAGAAATATCAAATTATATTTTTCATGAACTTCTTATAAAAATTACCTTTTCACTTAAATATACCATATAATTCTTCCAAACATTCAAATAATTTCAAAATAGGTAACATAGAGATAATTTTTTATAGGTGTTTTCTTTAGAGAGTCATTTTTTTCCAATTCAGAGATACTCCCCAGTGATTCATGCATTATTATATGTAAGGAAATGTTATACATGCATTATTAATGTTTTTGGAAAAAAATACAATAGAAAAAATATTGGCACTGAGAAAATCCTTCCATGCACTTTGTAGTATAGTCAGTAATAAGGTCTTCACTAAGAAAACCAACGAAAATTTTCAGTGGAATCATCTCCATGCATAAATAAGAATAGAATTTGATATTTATTTTCTCAATTATTTCTCACACACTAAAGGATGGGGATTCTTAAAAATCATTTCCTAGTCTAGTGATGTCGTGGTGTGAACCAATCACTGAGAGTAAGTTATCAAATTCCCACATTAATGATAAAAAGGTTAAAAAACCTCAAAAATCACTTTTAATGGTTTTATATGCACCTTGTATTATCATAAACACATATAAAGGGGAAACCACATATTAAAGGTCAGTAAATTTCACAGGTTTCAATTTGAATACTGGTGGAGCCAAAAAATCATCCAAATAAAAAGTTATGGGTTTTTTAAAGTTGGGCTTAATTTTTTTGAAGAAACTATAAAATATAAAAATCCTATATAAAGAAAATAAACATCCTTAAATTTTATGAAAATTTCATCAAAAAGAAATTCAAGTGCTTTGTAAAGCACCTATCTTATTAAGAATCACATTCATTTCCAATGTGAAGATTCCATTTTATGGAATCCAGCATCGTGAGGAATTTTCAATTGTGATGTCTAGAAAATAGTCACTGTCTTCTCATGAATAAAATTCATTCATTTTCTATCATAGAGAGAACATTATATACGGTCATGTACTTCTCAAATGGACAAAACTTTTTTAGAAAAGTAGTTCCCTATCTACTACCTTTAAATACCCCATACCTTCTCCAAATATAATTCTCAGGTGGAGGTATAAAGGGAAATAAGGGCGAACATACTTAAATACATATCATGTAAAATTATCATTTTTTGAAATGGGTAGGGTCTTCATGAATAAATATATTGAAAACCCTCCATAAACCAATCCCACAAAGGTAATTTGTGAATAAATATGATGTACAACCTTCATGGATTCCCTATGAAAATTACCCTCAAGGAAACTCTATGTGCATACCCTATATGAAGATGAACTATCTAGAGACACAATGTGAAAGGGCTATATATATGCACTACATAGATGTTTAATGTGGAAATCCTTTCAAAAATAACTATGTCGACTTGCTATGATGACCCCATTCATTAAGTCGTATACTAGTCTCATATTTGGGAATACATACATGAGGATCCTACATAGTAACCATTTACATCATAAAGGTTTTCCAAAGTATGTTAATGTCTTCATCCCGATCCATTCACATCCATATCTTACCCCCTTAAGAAAATAAGAGTCGCACTGTGAACATTTTGGGTCAGGTCCGAAATAATTTAGGTTTTAATACCTATAACCCAAACATTTATTCCAAGAAATTCTATGAATTAAGCTACTCTGCATAGATTTCCAAAATACATTGAGTTGATATTTTTATATTTTAAAAATATACTTTATATAAGGATAATTCTCTCAGTTTCCCTATACATTGATGTACTCTAATGTTTAAGTCACAATTCTACTTCTGGGGGGAAGAACCAGTGCATAATCCCCATTTAGTCTCTTATTACCACCCCTTTTACAGTATAAGAATCCCATTAGGTAAGATTGTGATTAAGATTCACTCAATCACATATCATGCACTCTAATGTAATAAATTTAATCTTCTATCATCTCTTATTTTACACATTGAAAATTAATCATGTGGGTTTAGAGTTTTTTATGACAATTTCATTAACCATCATTGAGATGTGTCAAAAGCATCACATATAAGTCATGGATGCATGAATCTAAAATACATAGCACATATCATCACCATAATATCTTAAACATCATGCAATGGTCTTATCACATGACCTTAAACTATGTAAATAAAACTATAGAGACATTTATTTTTATTCTAGAATGATTCATAGGATTCCTATTTCAAGTTCAAACATGATGTCCCAAAACATTCCTTTTCACTTATGTGATGAGTACAAGATAACCCACTCTTCCTAGATATCTTCATTCATGATTCTTCTTTATGTTTCCTTATAGAATCCTGGAGTTAATATTCCCGTATTTGTTTACTTGTATATCTAAATTTAAGATACCCATATTGGTTCCCATATATGTTCCTCATATTTGGTGTAATCCCTAACTGAAGTTAGCTACCTCCTTATACTCATGAGTATAAGGATAATCAACATTCTATACTGGTGAGACAAGGATGAATCTAGTGATGATCCAGGGATTCATTTTGTGATGAGTTATAGAGTATCTATACCTTCTTCTATTTAGTTACCAACAAATAGGATAAAATAAAAAGGGTCACTTGTGTGTAAGTCCCACTAAAACCATTTGTGTAACATTTCACATAGTAGGCTACTCTACCTGAATATAAAATACTTGGAAGTATACCTAGATTTATGAATATAAAAGGCACTTCACATAGTCAAAAATGCACGACCTTAAAAAAAACACTATTTTCCTTTTCACATGACCTTAAAGGGTAAGACATGTCTTGTGAATTAGCAACATGATATATAAGTTACGATTCCATCCTAGGGATTAATAGAGAACCACATCTATGGGACCAATCCCAACAACACAATACCTATCACCCTCTGACATAGAAATAAACTCCAAAGTTCCCAAATATATGGATATGAACCCTAGTATCATTACATAATATGAGAATGATGGATAAGCAATAATAAACAGAGATTTTCACATAGAAAACATGATTTTTATCAGATCATTAGTATAACGGTAACCAATATTATGAAGCGGTTTGGAAAGGATTCATGTAAATTGATTATATCTAAATGATATCCACAGAGTAGAAAATAATTACACCATAAAGGGAAAGATTATTGTGTTTTACCATCATCTCGACCAACCTAAATTTTGAAGTGTCACTTGTTTGAAACCACAGTGACCACCTATCATTGGAAAGAATGTTTTTAACTATGTTTACATCAAACCACCATGGTTTATAAATTCATTGAAGATAAATTTTAAAAAACCAACAATAAATATTGAATCTAAATATTCAATTAAATCCATTATTCTACCCTAAAATTTTAATTTCATACTTTTCACTTTGCTATCATGAACTAGACCTATTTTAGTTGTTCATCAATGAGGTTTATTTTATTTTCATTCTACATTCTGAAACTGATGTAGAAGATAGTTTCTAATTATCATTTTGACCCATGGGTAATACATATTTTTAAGCAATTCTTATACAATTAGGTAAACCAAATTAAACCTTTTGAGAATATTCAAGTAAAGATTTAACCTGAATTTTTATACTAGAATTATCATCTATTATAAATGATTGATATTTGACTTGAGTATATTTTTGGAAGTCTTATTTCACCCTTTTTAATAGATGTTATAGTGTGAGAAATTTTTATTAAATCTTGATAATTCTTTATTCCTTAAAAAATTACCTTGAGAACATTCTTGATCTTTTCATACTCATCATACCATAGCATGAACATCTTGATCTCTCCAATGAGTTTAGTCTCTTTTTTGAAATATTTTTCATTTTCATTAACATTATTCCCATTATATAGTATCAATGTTTTGAAATGCTTATTTAACATGATATTTTTCTCATGACAAGACTTTAATTTAGATAGAAGGATATTCTCCATATAAGTATGTTCACCAACTTACTCATAACTTCATTTAAAATTTTCTTGGTCTTATAGAAGATCCATGATGTTTGAAACCTTCTAAGGAGATACATATTTCGGTTTTTTTCTAGTACAGGAGTCTCCATATTCTTCATTACTCATCATGTGTCTCCTATTTCTTCTTTCAAGTGTTTTCATAACGTCACATATCTTTATCATTGATATAGGACATGTTTCCCAATTATTCGTTTAAGTATTTTCTTATTTTACATCAACATCGATGTCAATGATTTACTTTTTCAGATAGTTGACTAAAAAATGTTCAATGCCTCCACATTTAAATCATTTTAAATGAATATTACCCCAATATTCTACCTTGAATTTTCAGAAATTTTTATAAATTATATATATGATTATATTATTGTCATTATCTATATCATCACCATCATCAGACTCGCATGGAAGCTTAGTTCTTTATTTTTTAGATTTATCATTCTAATTGATTAATGATCCATCTCATTTTTCTCTTTATTATTAAGGGTGTGGCCCTTACCATTATATAGTAAATGATAAAATTGTTTAACTCATCCAAAGCGATCTCATACCTATTTTCAAGAGTAGTTGTTGTTATATCAAATCAGTATGTAAAATTTCTCACGAGTTTCCAGAAAATAATAGATTCATAAATATTTTCACCAATACCTATTATGTTTCTCACAATCTCATTCAAAATTTTAAATAATTCATCAATATATTTATAATGAACTATATTTATATCTTCAAACCTGTTTCTCTAAATTTTTTGTTTGGATTATTTCACTTTAACATTTCCTTCATAAATGCTTTCACATTTATCCAAAATCTTTTTAAGAGTTTATAATTCCATCACTTTGGTAAAAATCTTCTCAGAGAGTGATATCAAAATAGAATTCCTAGAATTTCCATCTGCCTCAAAGTTCATTTTATCTATAAATGTCATTTTATCACGTTTTTTAATGGGTGAAAATCCTATTTTGTCTGAATTCTTAAATTTAAGACCCTGAGATAAAAAATGAAATAATTTTTACATCTATTTAAATTAATTAAATCATATATAGGCACACCTCTACAATTCATAGAGTTGATTTTGTACATGATTAAACAAGATAGTTTTACAGAGGAATCCTTCTAATTTGATAGCACTTAAAACCCTTGTGTATTAAAATAATATACAAATAGGGGAGGGTTGAATCAGAGTAGCTTTTTTTTTAAATTTATTTCTTTTAAATAAACATATGTAATCATTTAGGATATGTCCTTCTTGGGTTGATAAAAATAAACCTGACCTGATTGATATGAATGTTGGGTAGATAAAGGAATAATATGGTTTCTATAATGCGTGATCTTAATCCTTGTTATAGATAATTGTAATATCATGAAAAATATTTTATAGTAATATATTATTATCAATTTTATGGGTATGTTATTATCCCAAACCCATTATTCACACAATTTATATTACCTCCTAAAATTTCACTATCTCCGGATAAATATAATGAATAATAACAACAAAAAAATGAGTGAGGCCTTCATTTGAGTTCAGGTTCCATAAAAAATATTTTTTATATCCTATATATTAATCTAAAATGTTATCGAGATAGAATCAATAAATATATTTAAAAATAGTCACATAAAAATTTACCTTGTGAGTAAACACTAAAGATCATGGACTGATTCCCTAAACTGCACTCCCGAATACGGGTCTATATACAGGTATTTTACATATTCACTTTAATATCAGCTATAAAATTCTAGATATATCTATCATAATTTAAAAAATTAGTAATGATTATTGAATATCATATCTCTGAAGGATATTTCTGGAATTGAGCAATTGAGATGTAAGAAAAAACAATAACTATGAAATCACATGTTCTTTTTACCAAATAAATATATTTTTCATTATTTACAAAACTAATTGATCTAAAATGGTTCATCAATATATCCCATAATTTATTTAAAACCTATTATCCTTTTAAAAATTTATTATGTATTACTTTTCATTATAACCCATGTAAATGGAAACATAATAAGGGATGGAATAAAATTCTCAGTAAGGGAAAACATAAAACTGAGATAATCATTGTATAAAAATTACATAAATATTATGCGAAAAAATAAGTAAAAAACATGAATCAAAAATAAAAATTAAATTGATAGAATTTTATATCCATGATAATAAATTAAAATATGGATATCAATAATAATGATATCATACTAATGGAATGAATAATTTCAAACCTCAAAAACCTTATGATGAGGCCTTGTGTTAAGACATGAACCTGTTATAGGAAGTGAAATACACCAAAACCAATCCTATTTGTTCTCATTAGAATTTTTGATGCATCAATGGAATATATAATTCTAGGCCCCACCCATTACATGATTAATTCCAATATAGTCACATTAAGAGTAATAAATACCTTTCATAACATTCTACGAGGAACCTCTTACTGAATAAAATCATAGTTTTTCTTATAATGAATAATATAGAATTTCAATACTTTCCACATTTCAATAAAATGACAGAATGATCATAAAATATATAGGGAAATAAAGTGGTTAGTGAAAAAATATAAACTCACCATGCTGTAAATTATTTGTATTGTAATTCAAATACTTTTCCATGTGTTAATAAAAGAGATAACATGATCAAAATCCATCAAGAGAGAGATGGTGGGTGGTCATACAATAAATAGTACACAATCCAATGATTATACATTTTGGAATAACAACATACAATATGATAATTATTTTACCCATGTTAATAAAAGGGGTAACATGATCCTAACCCTTTCAGAAAAAGAAGAAGGATGGTCAAACAATACATAGTCAACATGCCAATAGTCATTAATATTGGAATAATAATAAACAAAATACCAAGAAATTTTCTCATGTAAATATAATAACATTATTTATAGGTGAACATCATTCAATTTGAATTCTGTAAAATTTTTTGTTTAGATTTTATAGAGAAGTTATTATATAGATAAGTCAATACTTGAGTAACATGAGAATAAGACATCCTGAGAAAGAAGGTGGATGTTTACAAAAGAAAATAACTGAAAAAGGGTGAAACATTTTTCAAAAGGATGATGTGGTAAGAATGTTAAACACCAAAAAAATTGATAGAATACCACATAATCAATTAAAGGTTTTAAGATAACCAAATTATATTAAATTATTTTAAGATAATTATTATAAATCAATGACCAAAAACTGAGTTACCAAATACTCTTACTACTAGAAAAATAATTGAATCAACAACCACTTGAATAAGGAAAAATTCTTTGGTTAGAAAATATTATGAAACTCTGGGATAAATATTTAAATATATCCATGAATATTGAATAAACCATTAAAATAATACATAATAAACCAAATTTATAATGTCTCGAAGATTGAAAATTGTGACCAAGAAAACCATTACGTATTTAAAAACAATCGAATAAAAACCCCTTAAAAGAGAGAGAACGTAATTAAACTTAAAATACCATTATTAAATGTTAATTAATGATATTATATAAAAAATATGTAGTATATACACCATATAAATGGAATTTGGTTCATAATATAATACATGTCTCAAAAAGATGAATTTGATTTTGAAACCCTTTCCTTGGTCTTGATTATTTCTAAACTTGAACCAAAATTCATGAATAATAAAATTAATTACATTAAATAGATAAAAACCAAATTATTTATGATATATTTCATTTAAAATATATCTATTATCTCTGATATCTTGTGAAACACGCAACCCTAAGTCTAAATTAATCGTAATATAGTATATATGACTTGGTTGTTAAATTAATAGACGTTAATAGGAATAACTAGATTGTGAAAATAATTTTTTTATATATGTATAAAATAAATTCTATGGTTATCTATTAATTATAAATAAAAATAAAAATCATTTGAAAGAAAAATAAATATTTCTAAGTACCTTTACTTTTCTAAGGAGTTGTTCACTGTGTTTTGAGAACTAATTTTTTTAAAAAATACCTATTTATAAAATTTATTTGAAAAAATGAAAATATATTTTTTAAATCATCATATAAAAATTCACTTATAGTGAATTTTATACATATTAGGTTCTTGGAGGTAGAATTACATTCTAATACACACACACACACACACACACACCATACACACATGCTGGAAAGGCATGCTATATCACCCTAGGGATAACCCACCCATCAAGATATATTTATCTAGTATATGGACCATAGGCTTAATGGGAATGAATCCCATAAAATGGACCAAAATTCTAGTGTAGTGGCATTCCTAAATCATCCTTCTTGGGTCACCAGGCCTGTGTTATGCCTACGTCATCGCATGCATGCATTATCATCTACGTCACCGCCCACATAGTAATGTAATAGTACATATTCCAAAAAAGGATTGAAACCAATACCTCTTAGATTTCAAGTAATATCATTTACCACTTGTTTACATTATCATTGTTAGAGTAAATTTTAAATAATTTTCTGAAAATATAAATTTTTCAAACAATGAAAAATACACGTTTTTATTGAAAACATCCTTTTAATTTAAATTATTTAAAAATTTAAAATATATGATAAATTGGTTATAAAGAAAAATTATATCAATTATATAACAATTCAACTAATTTATATCGTTTGGAAAAAATTTTATTCAATTAAAAAATAAAAACATTCCATCCTTATGTTACCCTTTATTTGGAAAACCGCTTGTTCATCGCGTATGTGGGTTTTATTTTAAATGAAATTCTGCCACTCATATGAATTGTATTTGGGAAAATATATTTAATACTTTTAATCATAATAATTAATATTATATAATAATGTAATCTTAATTTTTTTTACCATAATTAATAGTGAAAAGTGTATAAATTAATTAATATGGTTTAGGTGAAAACTAATTTATCGAGGTGTTAAACAAAAAAGATAAGTGTTAAAATGACCAAACAACTTTTCCAAAACCTTATTATTTCTATATTTCAATATAATATCCTATATATTTCAATACGTACCCATTTTTTAGGGTTTTTATGGATAAAATCATGGGAATAATTGATTATTTCAAAAAATTCCAAGTGTGTCCTTTCCCCCACTTATAAAATCCCACCAACTCTACCCTCCTCATCACACTCCAAAATCACTTTGGATTGGACATTACCTTACTAAATCACTTCCTTACTTACCTATACACATAATTTCAGAATTTTATATCATAAAACCAATCTATAAAGGGATCAGGTTAATCCTAAAGAGGTTTCCCGAAGAAGACATAATATTTTTAACTATAAATTTTCATTTTAAATATTATTATAAGTACTTATAATCATACTAATATAGGATAATATAATAAAACCAATATATACCATGTATTTAGATGTTATTTTGTTAAGTTAATGACTTATACACATCTCCTCTTCCATCAAATGGTAAATAAAACTTTCAATCGTGGGTACAATAGACTACCGACTCACGAACTGATGTAATTTGTTTTCCATAACCAACAATACGGTTGGATATAATGATGTATTTAACATATTCATATAATATTGATAAAAATATTATATATATATAATTATTATACCCATATACATTCTTACTTTCCATTCTATAGGGGATGCGATAAAGGTGCTCGTGTGTACGGCAGACTACCGCGTCACGAAGCAATGTGATTCGTTTTTTGCGTACTCATTACATAGAAGGTAGTAAGGATAATTCTTAAAAAATGTGTGTTGTATTTATGAAAAAAAAAATAATTATAGAAATATAATATCACACATTACTTCTTTACTTCCAATCATATGGGAAAACAATATTGTCTCTCATGCGTATATGTAGAATACTGCCTCCACATAGTAATATATTTTTTATATTATTTTTTACATGTATGTTAATAAGGATGAATTTTATTAATAAAAATTCTATATATAACATAATAATTATTCTACAAAGTTTAATTAATATTTATTTTCCTTTTTTCCATTTGTCGAGAAAATGGAAATAGTGTTCATGCGTACATATGGCCCACTGTCTCCATGAACAGTGTAATCCATTTACTATATATTGATTTTATAGATTAATATAAATATATATAAAGTGATATATATTATATTTATTTTATTTTACCCATTATGTATATAATTGAACCATGATCAATGTAAAATGATGTAAATTACGCATCCTTAACATACATGAAAAACAAAGAAATTATCACCCAAAATAGTGATTTTAATAAGCAATTGTTAATAAACTGGTGATAAAATTCTATAAATAAATTATAGTTTACATGAGATATATTATTATGGTTTTTTAATATATTTTTAATAAACCTATAGTTATTATAAAATATGTTCAACCACATACAAAGGAAGTCATGCCTGAGGTAAGCTATTTTTGTCTCAATTTTTCTTCTTTGAGACATATTTCATGTTATGCACATATCTTGTTTTATGAGGTATATATACAACCCCTTTGACATGAAATAAAATAAATTTAATTCTTATAATTATATTTTATATTTCATTTAATTTTATTCTATCATGGGGTTTTTGATTCAAAGGTTCCAATGAGGAAACTGTTTTATGGTACAATCCCATCATTTAATGGATCATTTATGTTTATTCTTTTGATGAAGAAATATTATGACCCATCTATAAATAAACACATTAATTTTCTTCTCATATGGTTATTTCATGAAAATACATTCTTTTACATAATTTTTCTCTCCTTATGTACTCAAGAGTTCAAAATAATGTTTTTTTAGAAAAAATCATCTTTATTTCTATCTTTGGGGGAAGAACCATTTTATTCAATATCAATGTTTTATAAAAGGAAAAAAATTATTTAAATTAACAAGATAATCTATTAAGAAAAATTTACCCATGATTGATTTTGAAAATGGTTTTTGATGTAATTTTTTTATTATTTTTTGAATTAGATAATTTTTGAATTTTTTCCAATGTGTTAAAGGAATGAATTATTTTAAAATATATAGAATGATGGGAATTTTATGCTATCATTCCCATTATAATCTTATAAGACTACTATATATGTTTCCATGTTTTTTCATGGAAAATTATTTTATATTTTTTTATGAATTTTATAGTTTTAAAAAGAGATTTTTCCCAAAAGGTTATTTTTTAAAAATGTTTCTCCAAGAGATATATTAAAATCATTTTTCATATAATATGATATACATTAATTATAATTAATATTTAATGTAAACATAATATAATGACACTATCCTTATTATTTCTTTGGATATTTTATAATCAGTTTGATTGGGGATGTACTATTTTTATACCATTCACCATATTACTTTGTATGGTTTATGATAATGTTTTTTGATTTAGGAAAGTATTAATATTTTGTATACCAGTTATTATAATTTGAATATTTATATTGATAATATTTCACCCCTTTATATTAGGAATTCATTGAAGATAATTGTTTAGGGGTGAGTTCAACTATAACCCATCCATGTATTGGTATGTATCATGAGACAAACTAGCCTTGGTTTTTAGATGAGGCCTTACCCATTTGTGTAAGATATATTGGAAATATTCCTTTATGGTATGGTTATGATGCCCATCATTATTCATTCCCCCATTATGATATTATTCATTTATATCCATGTGATTATTTTATTAGTTATAATATTCATGGAAAATTTTTAAGCTCATGTGATTATGTATATGGAATTATTTAAACATTATTTATTCCTTCGATATTATGCCCAAGTTATTAATTAAGTGGAATGTGTTTTAGTTATTTAGCTTTCAATATTTATTATGATTTATTTATTCAAATATTATGTTGTATTAATGCCCTTACTGAGCATTTTATCTCACCCATTTCTTTTTATTCTTTCCCCATGATTAGAAGACGAGTATTACGATTAATATGTAGGGTTATAATGATGTACTTAAATAAGAACACATTGTTGCACTTCATACTTTCATTTCTAAAATGAGATTTATGTATGTATCTAGTTAACAAGACTGAAATATTGTTATATCCTTTGGTATGTGATCCCTTGTATATAATGAAAATGTTATAAAGTTACCACTGAATCTGGTCTACTAAGTTTAGGTTCTTTAAAGTAGGTTTCAAAGGATGATTAGTAGAAACCTTGGGAACTTGATTTTGGAAAATATTGAGTAGAAAAAATAGTCTTAATATTGAATTTGAGGATAAGTATAGAATAACATCCTAAAGTTTTGGTGAGGATGTTATTATGTGGTTTTCCCTATAGATTTATCCCTTTATATACACTTCGGGTGGATTTGATTCTCATATAGATGTACCGATGGGAAATAACCCAAAAAAGGTGTATCTAGATTGACTCAAGCATTACATGATACAAAAAAATAGGCCTTATTATGCACCTAGTTTGACACTCCTAGGGGATTTGTTTAGGTTAATTCAAATTTTCATTACAAACTATTATAAAGCGTTTGAAAATATTTTTATGTTTTTCAAAGATTCCAAATGAAAACATGTTTATGACTAAGAGATTATACTTGAATAATTTTTTCAATTTTTATTAAGTGTATCACTAGTTTTGTGATTATATAAAATGTTTCATAATTTTATGATCTAATATATTATATTATATTTTTTAGAAATGTCACATATAGGAGAGAATGAGAACTATATCATTACACAGAACCCATGTAGGGATTTATCTCCTAGATAATATAATGAAATCAGAGTAAGAAATACTACTATAACTGATAAAATTATAAATATATTGGGGTAGCTGACTCAGCTTATGAGTAATAACATTTCCCATATGGAATATGATACTAATCCAGGACATGATATAACAATGTTAAATGACTTCAAGTGTCAGCAACCTCCATCATTCAATGGACTACAAATCAATTTGTGTCTAGGAAATGGATAATTTATTTAGAGAATATATTTCTTTCTCTGGGAAGTAATGAAGGGGAGAAAATTTTCACAGTATTTAATCATCTCTCTAGTGATTATGATCAATTTATTACATTAATTCAAAACACTAGGGATATAAAATAAATAGAAAATATGGAATGGAAGGATTTTAAGGTACTATTATTGGAAAATTATTCCCCCCATGAGAAATGAGTGGATGTGGAAATACAATTCTTGAGTCTCGAACAAAAGGAAGAGAAAACTATTTATAAGTATGAAGCCACCCTAATAAGGTTAAGAAGATATTCCATAAAATATGTACACAATCCAAATAGAATGTTTGACTATTTCTTTGATGGGATTAAGACAATCCTTAAAAGGAAACTAATCTCTCAAACATTCTCATCTTACAAGGACATTGTATCATGTGTTATCAAGATAGATACATAATTCTCTATGTATTATGTATTTGAAAGAAATAAAGATAAGAAGTGGGCCATTGATCATGTTGGAAAATAAAATATATTAAATTGGAAGAAGGGAAGGGGGAATTTCCATCTTCTAATAAATGACGAAATAAATACTATAGAATATACTTGCTGGGAATGGAAGTTTTCTACAAGTATGGAGGGAAAGGTCACCACACTTGTGATTTCATGAGAAAGAAAAAAAATTCCAATGTGAAATTATTCAATTTTAAGGATATGGGAAAATATATGAATTTTTTTCATAGGCTTCAAGTTAATTTTCCCAAAAAAAGTCATGGGAGAAAGTCTAAGCTTATGTGGTAAAACAATATGAGTTTTAAGTCCCAAAGGATGTCATGGAATGTACATTTAACATATCATCAAATTTAGCTAATTCTTTATTTGATTCTAGATCTTTATAATCCTTTATATCTTTAAATTTTTCTGAGAAAATTTGATATTATTCAGGCACCTCTAGAAGATAGTTATAAATAAAGGCTCTTAGTGGAAGTCTCACCGCAATAAGGACATATCAATCATTCCCCATTATAAAACATAAAAATTTCATATTTTCTGACTTAATTATTATACCTATGGATGATTTGGATATAATACTTAGTATATATTAGAGTTAAAAATATGGTGAAAAAAGTTACTATAAATACAAGAAATTTATGATTCTAAATGAAGATGTGGAATTCATTGTCTTTAGAGGGAACACTTTATCATTTGAGTAATGTCTAAATCCACATAAGTAGGTCCTATGAATGAGATTCCTAGGGATGAAGAGTAGAAATAATATATGGATGGAAAATTTAATCTTAAAATAAAGTATGCACCTATTGTTTAGGAATAAATTGATGAATTTTCTAAGTAATTACTTAGGCATCCACTAGAGTGTGAAGTTGGGTTTTATAGTGATTTAATCCCTGATGAAAGACCAATATCAAAGTCTCTATATATAATGGTCATTGTTGAATTAGGGGAGTTTTCTAATAAGGTATTTCTACACCCTATTATTTCACCTTGGGGAGCCCTAGTTATTTTCATTAATAAGAAAGATAAATCAATAAGGCTGTGAATTTATAACTTAATCGATCGACATCATACAGATCAATATTTTTGAAGGATTGACCTTAAATTTATGTATTGTCAATTTCTAGTAAAGAAGGAAGATATTCCAAAGATAGAATCTCATACAAGGTATGGACATTTCTAGTTTTTATTAATGCCATTTCATATGACTAATTCACCCTATATCTTTATAGATCTAATGAATATATTATTTAAGTAATATCACGAAAAAATAATTTTGTAATTTAATGATGATATCTTGGTCTACTCTAAGAGATACGAGGACCATGAGAATCACATGAGGATAATTCCTAAGACTCTTCGTAGAAAATACTTATATGGGAAATCTAGAAAGTGAGAATTCTTATTTTATAATGCTTCTTTTGTTTGGTAATATTGTCTCCAAGAATGAAATCTTAGTTAATCCTTTGAATTCACAGGTATTAAAAGAATTTCATACACCAATGAACATAAAAAGGTATGTGGTTTCATTTGTTTTTTAGGTTACTATTAGATATTTTTTCAAAAATAAATGGATTAGTTAACTTATTAACCAAGTATAGATGTAAAGTGTTAGAGTTCATATAAAAAATGAATTTGAAGAATGTTTTGAATAATTTGATAGGGGATTGATTAATTATATGATTTTTACTCAACCTTATGAAAATAATGATTTTTTAGGATATTGTGTGATGCATCAAAAAAGGGACTTGGTTTTGTCCTAATAAATAACGATAAAGTTATCACTTATGTATCAAGGTAGTTAAAGATTTAAAAAAACTATACAACTCATTATATACAGTTTTAAACCATAATATCTTCTTTAATGATATGGTGAGACAATATTAATGGAAAAATATATGAGATATATAAGGATCAAAAGAGTTTGAAACACGTATTTTCATATAAATATATCAATATAAGGGAAATGAGATGGCTCAAGCCACTTAAGGACTATGATTTGTCAATACACTACCACAATGGGAATGAAAATAAGGCATATTATGCTTTGATAAAAAAACATCATGGAGTCCAAGACAACATATGGGTTGACAGGGATCCTATATTCCTAGATTTAGTAAATATGGATAGATAAATCATTAAGGAATAAAAGAAATCACTCATTTTTTAGATGATTGTTAAACCATCCTTAAGGGAAAAGGCAAAATTCTCTCAACCTGATGATGAGAATTTTCAAAAGAAGATTAAAGTAATAAATAAGGAATATTTGATATGATTGTTTTATAAATATGGAATTTTTAAATTTGGAAAGATACTATGCTTTCTATCTACAACTGAGCAAAAAAAAAAAAAAATAATTGTTCGATGAATCTCATAGCTCGAATTTCTCTATACAACCTGGTATCACCATGATGTATAATGATCTAAAGGACTAATTTTGGTGGTATAAAACATAGAATGAAATTGATGATTACACGTCAAGATATTTGGTTTATCAATAAGTTAATCTTGAGAGAAAATATTCTATAGGATTCTTGAAACCTCAAATTATTCCAATGTGGAAATTGGATGAAATTACTATGGAATTTTTCACTATATTACCAATGAATCCTATGAAGAATGATACAATAACGGTAATTATTAATAACATCACCAAATCCATGTATTTTAACACTATAAGAGAGGATTTATATCTTAAGAACCTTTAATGGATCTATATTTGTAGAGACCCATATCTTGTCGTACATGGACATTACATTACTTTTGCGGAATACTTAATACATAACAAAAACATACACACAAGGACCGTAATAGTTTAGTGTCTTTAGAAACTTGGAACGTAATCTTCTAATCGTGGTGAAAGATCTTCAACATCTCCCATAAAGATCTCCCCCTTTTGTTTTCTTACCTAAAACCTTTCTTTATATTCTGGGGAAAATAAAACATATAAAGGGTGAGCTCAAATGCTCAGTAAGGGTAAGAATGGATAAAATAAAACAAACCATATACATTTGAACTTAAAAACATGAACATAATGTTTAAACATCAAAAGCTTGAGCAATGACATAAAACATGGAAGTACGTAAGGCATAGATCATAAAGAAACATTAATCATGATAAAATAGCATGGGAGTAAAACATGTAATTGTGGCAACCATTCATCACATGTCATGATTTCCATAGTAGCCAAGACATTGCTACCAAGACCATCTTAATGGACAAAGTCCCTTTCTGAATCGAGTTCACTCCTCGTTTCAGTCCTGTAACACTGAACCGGATTAACTTACCGTTCCAGCCATGTCTATCTCATGAGATATAAATCTTTACCCAATTAATTGGAGGGAGATATAGGTCCCACCCATCTCATAATGAAATCATTCTTACTTGTTCCACAAAATAAACATACATCATTCATAATAACCCAATAAATAAAATGGGTTTCTTAAACATCATCCCATCATCACATAATCCATATAAAAGAAATGGATATCATTTCATAATAATAAAAGTGAAACCATGTAAATCATAGAGACATGATACTTGAAAAATACACATATGAAATAATGTCATCTTATATGGAAAATGATTTTTATAAAACACTTGAAATGAATTCTTGAGGAAAATATCCTTTCTTCTTCAAAATCATTATCTTTTCACAAAATGTCATGAAATTTTAAAAGAAATGGATTTTGTTAAAAATATTCATGAAATATTTTGGAGGAAGATTCATGAAAATAAGGCTTTATAAAACTGTAAAAATCCTTTCATGCCGTATAAGTTAAAAAAACATTCTCCTCGTACTTTTGTCGGAAAAGTCAAAAAGTACCACGTATGGTAAAAAAAAGAAAAATTCCTTCCATAACACAAAGTAAAAGTCAAAGAGGGGTAAAAATGCCATTAAAAATACATGGAAGAATATTAAACACTTTATGAAAAACATTTTATGATCATGGATGAAAAATATAACCCCAGTAAATACTTACGTATAAACAATATCAGATAAGAATGAGATTGGAATAATTATCCCTTACCTTAGGTCCGATATGCTTCGTACGTATCCAAAAATCCTGAATAATGATTTAAATAATGTCACTGACTTATTAAATAATCATATTCATTGTTATTATATCATATATGGTTCACTTACGACTTTATATTACCCGTTCTTTTGTAAATTCATGTTAAAGTAGCGTTTTGGGTAAAATCGTTTCATTTATCGTTCGTGTTTTAACTTGTAATTATTCATATGATTTCTTGGATCATGATTACTTACATCCAAAATGTAAAACATGATTTATATATAATATATACTCATAATATACATATATATAATAGATTGATAAATGGAAAGAAATACACCGTTCATGGAGACAGTAGGCCGTACGTACACATGAACGATGTTTTTGTTTCCTTATTGAATTGAATGGAATTAACTATATGACATACATATATGTGTACATAAATCTAGTAGCATTATTATGTCATATATTTTATTATTACTTATTATATATACTTTATAATCATTCTTGAATTTTTAACATGGAAAATGAATCTCATCGCGTCGTGGAGACGGTAATCCGTATGTACGCACGAGCGATGATATCGTTCTCATGGAATTGTATTGGAGTGTATGTATACTATTTCAGAATCAATATCAATTTAAAATAATCATATATATTCATTATTTACACCATTATACCCATCCAAGTAAGGTGGTGGTGGAAAAACAGATTACACCACGGCGTGGAGACGGTATTCCGTACGTACGCACGCGCAGTGCTTTCGTTTTCCATAGGATGGATAGAAGGTTAAATGGGGTTGTTTCATATTTATAATAAAATATCAGTATATTAGTGATACTGATGTTATTACTTTATAATGAAACAACTAAAGAAGAAGAAGTTGAAGAAGAAATAAGCTTGAAATAATCGGTAGAAGAGATTAACGCTTCTTCGACGCACCTCCTTTAAACTTCTTCTTAGGGAACTAGGGTTGGTCATTTGAGAAGGCCAGTACCTATATAAGGTTTCTAGGGAAGTGGGGAAGTGAAATGGGAAGAGTTTTTTTGAGCTTCGAAGCTCAAAATGGTGTGAGGAAGAGAGGGAGGAGGTGCCCTTTTATAAGGGAGGAGAGGGGCACCTTTGGAATCCTAAAAAATATTAGTTTAATATAAATTCAAACCCCACATAAAAACCTCCAAAAAATGACTCAATTAGAAGCTTAGATTAGATAGGGTTGTAATCTAATCAACCAATAAAATTTAGACATGTTTTGATCTTATTTTAAACCTTATCATTTTGATTTATCCTTATTTAATCTATTTAAGTTTATTTGTGGTAATAAAATTATAAATTTTAAATGGTTAAACATAATCACTTATGTGTTGTTAATTTTCAATAATTGGATACTTTATGACATTTTCTACTTTATAAATTTCAATTTATAATTTTTAAATATTTTTGTGATTTTTAAACAATTTAATAATATGTTATTTTTATAAAATAACAATAGTGTCAATTTTGACACTATTCATTTATTTGAATTTAAATAAAATATACACAGAGTATATATTCTAACTAAAATAATTAATAGATTCCTAACATGTCAAATTTGTCTAGAAAATTCGTGGAGAACATTAAATAGTTCATATAATATTTATTTTAATATTTTTAAAACCATTTATTTGGTATATCTCTTAATAAAATAATTAGTACAAAATTTTTGTATAATTATTTAATATACTTATTTGTTGCATAAAAATTAAAAATAAAATCCTTTTATGAAGATAAATATTAAAGATTTTATAATAATAATTTTAATGGAATCTATCATCTTAAAATAACAACATGTAAATTTTTATTTTATTAAATTATGAAGGTGACAACTTTGGAATAATTTAAAATAAAATATTATAAGTGTCATAATCGACATAATAAGGATCCAAATGGTCAAAAATTCGGCCAGTGGATGATTAGGGTTTATATATACACTACTAATAAGTTTTATGTAGATTTTTGGGCCTTTTGATATGTATTACTATTTCAATAAAAACTATATTATTGATTTTTCACTAAATAAATAATTGTTGCATCATTAATGTATAAGATAATAAGGTTATTAAATAACTCTTAAAAATTACAAATAAATTTCCATGATAAATAAAAACATTTTATCTTTCAAATGAGTATTGATAACCGAATTTATATTCTGTATAAACTTATATTAAAAATACATTAATTATTAAAGTTGAGTGAGACATATTTCACTTTCCTTTAAATAAAATAAACTAAAGGTCTTAATCACCTCCAAGTGGGTTCTAATGGATTCCATTTCGACCCAAATATGACTTAGGACAAATTATAATCATCCAATTGTATTAAGACAAGTATTAGGATAATTTTATAATATTATATTTACCCTTAATTACCCAATTTACCTTTTATTATGGTAAATAAAATTTACCATTGTTACTATTCATAAAGCCCAAAAATAAAAAGTAGTCTATTAATATAATTTGGACCCACTGATTCCAAATATGAAATCCATTTTTCCAAATTCAATACACAGAAGTTGCAGAAATTAAATTAAAATTAATCTCGTTGTCGAAAGAAAATGGGTTTTTGTTTAAAACATTGCAAAAGATTGAATTTATTTAACCTACGAATTCAATGTAAAATCAATGCTAATGACATAAATTATATTAAATGGTAAAAATATATTCTATTTATACTTTAAAACCATTCAATATTATAATTTAACCATATAAATTATTACGATGAAAAAAGTTGTTTTTAATTAAAATACATCGTGTTTTTACTATTCATTAAAATATGAAAGTTATCAGAAAAATATCAAAACTTTATCCAATGTAAATTTTTATATCCTGATTCAAAATAAGAAGTTTATTTTGTAAAATTGAACTTATAAACATGTAAAAAACTAGATTTAATGTGGGTGCGCCATCAAAAGGCGGCAAAACTGCATTTTTTGAAAAATACTTATTTTACCCAAAAAAAATTATTTTTTTCTTATACCATGTTCTAGAAAATGTGTAAGATGAATAATAATGTTATAAAATTGAAAATTTAGTTAATACTATTCATAAAGGCTAGTTCGTGATAATATTATAACCATATATCATTGTTTAGTGAAACCCGGTATTGCGTATAATACACGCTAACGAGGAAGGTCGCGATTGCGTGTAATGCAAGCCAAATCAGGGTTGCGTGTAGTTCAAGGATCCTTTGTTGTTGCGTATAACAAAATACAACTATATTTCATTTATACATTGAATATATATATATATATATACACATACACACTCAATGTTGTGTAGAATAACAACTATCAAACAAACATGAAATTGTGTGTAACATGATCCAAGAATAATGTTGCGTATACTGCAAGCTAATACGGTGTTGCGTATAGCGCAAGATAATCTTGGTGTATCGTACAACAGAAGAGATCAATGAAATTAAAAAGAATATATCTTATAAAATCTTGGGTTATTACATTCTACCCCCCTTAAAATGAATTTCGCCCTCGAAATTCCTCGGGGTTATAAATGGTTTTATACTTGAAAGTTTCTTTAATTGAAACCCAAATCGTAAAAAGGAATACCAAAACTTATCTTTAAAAACTAAAGTATAAAACGTAACGGTTACCCAAATAAACTAATCACTGGGTTTCCACATAGGAGAACATAGGTGAAAGTATGGATATGGAAGAGAAATCTAACCATCATGTTCTGATAGAGAGTGGTAGAGAACATGGCTATGAAAAAGACAACAATCACAAAGCCATAATTTTGTGATGATCTAAGGTACCATCTGATTCATCAGATATAAGAGCACTAGGAAAACATTTTTGGTTTTCAATATCATTTCCCTAAATTTGAAAATTTTGAATTAGAAGAAATACTTACTTGATTTTGGTACAATCTCACTATTGTTCGTGCTTTGAACAATTTTCCACTTCATCTCTTAAATAATTGAAGTTGAATTTGTTATTCATGAAGTGTTAACAGATCATGTGATAGAATGATGGGTCATTCCATCTATTTCAAACAAAAGGTTAACAAAAGTTATCAAATATACATAAGTCCATCTATGGTGAGGTTAATCATATACGATTCCAAAAATGAACTTATACATCATATATCATACCGCTTAATAAAATAAAACTAGTTTCTACTAACCAGGGACTTCCTGTAGGCCAGTGGTATGCGATAAAGGCCAGTCGCACTTCAGTTGTGGGTTCGATTCCCACATCCCTGTCCGACACGATGGGCTGTCGCTTGTCCTGCAGGTTGTCCTTTTTCTAAAACTACATTACTATAACATCCCATCAATAATATTGAAAAAAGTTCTATCCTTAAACAATACTAACTTATGTCCAACATAATACATTCCAATCTTTAGGCTTATCTAAAATACTTCGGTCCAAGCTCGTAGTATAAAGAAAACAATTACTAGAAAGGTTATCTACCAAGAATGTGAATACAAGCATTTATCTCACATATATCATAAGATATATCTTGTTGGTTTCATTCCAAACACATGAATACCTTAGTCATATATTCTATTGAAACATAAATTACCATATAACCTTAGTGAACACATGAATACTGTCAAAAGGTAACTCTTTACTCATACCAAAATCCCAAAAATCTATATAATCAAACCATAATATCACTTAGTCCTTATATCCGTCATGAGCTCATGAATACAATCAAACATCTCATTATCTTCTTATCCCTTCATTAGGCACATATCATCTACTTTCCAAAAATATCTGAATAACCTTCCATGGTTACCGGTACCATTCAACATATACTTCCAAATACTTTAGGAAAAACAATAGTGTAACAATCCTTAGATGATTCTTTATTCCATAGTACCATACATTATTCTTTATAAACATACAATCATTCCACTAACTTCTTAAACCACTGAATGAGCTTCATCATTTCTTTCATCTCATATTTCATTTCTAGTCTCTTCATTATCATCCACATAAATAATACTCATATGACCATGTTGATTCTCTTCATGAGATTTTCCCGTAGGTCATTGGTTTTCATAATGCCCATACATTCCACATTTAAAACAACTAATCATTGTTGATGTCGTAGCAATACCATTATACTTGTCCATGGTGTTAACTAAACCTTTTCTTTTTCACTTACTGGCTTTGTGTCTTTCTTTCCCATACCCAAAGCATCTTCCAGTTCCTTTGAAACAATATCCCCGATGCCTCTTCCCATATGATTTACATGAGGGAAATTGAACTTTCATTCCTCTATGATCCTCATGAAACTCCATCTTTCTCTTATTATCTGAGTTGGGAAACTTACCAAAGTTGAGATTATTGATCATATTATGAGATTGATGATTAGGCATAATAATGATGTTTGTACTTCCAAAACCCATTTCATTTGGTTGCTCATGAAGAATATCATTCCATGGTCCGTCATATCCTCTATTATCGTGAATCTTCATGTTTCCAGCCATTTTCTAAAACCCAAAAAGAATAGTGTGAGAGGAAAAAATCATAATCAAGGGGGAGTACCTTCAATATCTAACATCTTAGGTTAAACTATAATATCTTTATCGTAATTCTATAACTATAACCTACACTTATAGTTAAACTTAGGGACATCCCTAGAACTACCTTAGAAATATCTCTAGGGATATCACTAAAGTTTTGGCATCCTAGTTTCCAAAGGTTAACTAAACCTTTCCTCTGATACCAACTGTAGAGACCCGTAGCTTGTCGTACATGGACATTACATTAATTTTGCAGAATACTTAATACATAATAAAAACAAACACACAAGGACCGTAATAGTTTAGTGTCTTTGGAAACTTGGAACGTAATCTTCTAATCGTGGTGAAAGATCTTCAATATCTCCCATAAAGATCTTCCCTTTTTTTTCTTACCTAAAACCTTTCTTTATATCCTGGGGAAAAGAAAACAAATAAAGGGTGAGCTAAAATGTTCAGTAAGGGTAATCATGGATAAAATAAAACAAATCATATACATTTGAACTTAAAAACATGAACATAATGTTTAAACATCAAAAGCTTGAGCAATGACATGAAACATGGAAGTACGTAAGGCATAGATCATAAAGAAACATTAATCATGATAAAATAGAATGGTAGTAAAACATGTAATTGTGGAAACCATTCATCACATGTCATGATTTCCATAGTATCCAAGGCATTGCTGCCAAGACCATCTTCGTGGACAAAGTCCCTTTCTGAATCGAGTTCACTCCTCGTTTCAGTCCTGTAACACTGAACCAGATTAACTTACCGTTCCAGCCATGTTTATCTCATGAGATATAAATCTTTACCCAATGAATTGGAGGGAGATATAGGTCCCACCCATCTCATAATGAAATCATTCTTACTTGTGCCACAAAATAAACATACATCATTCATAATAACCCAATAAATAAAATGGGTTTCTTAAACATAATACCATAATCACATAATCCATATAAAAGAAATGGATATCATTTCATAATAAGAAAAGTGAAACCATGTAAATAATAGAGACATGATACTTGAAACATACACATATGAAATAATGTCATCTTAGATGGAAAATTATTTTTATAAAACACTTGAAATGAATTCTTGAGGAAAATATCCTTTCTTCTTCAAAATCATTATCTTTTCACAAAATGTCATGCAATTTTAAAAGAAATGGATTTTTTTAAAAATAGTCATGAAATCTTTTGGAGGAAGCTTCATGAAAATAAGGCTTTATAAAACTGTAAAAATCCTTTCATGCCGTATAAGTTAAAAAAACATTCTCCTCGTACTTTTGTCGGAAAAGTCAAAAAGTACCACGTATGGTAAACAAAAGAAAGATTCATTCCATAACACAAAGTAAAAGTCAAAGAGGGGTAAACATACCATTAAACATACATGGAAGAATATTAAACACTCTATGAAAAATATTTTATGATCATGGATGAAAAATATAACCCCAGTAAATACTTACGTATAAACAATCTCGGATAAGAATGAGATTTGAATAATTATCCCTTACATTAGGTCCGATATGCTTCGTACGTATCCAAAACTCCTGTATAATGATTTAAATAATGTCGTTGACTTATTACAGAATCATATTCATTGTTATTATATCATATATGGTTCACTTATGACTTTATATTACCCGTTCTTTTGTAAATTCATGTTAGAGTAGCGTTTTGGGTAAAATCGTTTCATTTGTCGTTCGTGTTTTAACTTGTAATTATTCATATGATTACTTATATTATGATTAATTACATCCATAATGTAAAACATGATTTATATATAATATATATTCATAATATAAATATATATAATAGATCGATAAATGGAAAGAAATACACCATTCATGGAGACGGTAGGTCGTACGTACGCATGAACGCTGTTTTCGTTTCCTTATTGAATTGAATGGAATTAAGTATATGACATACATATATGTGTACATAAATCCAGTAGCATTATTATTTCATATATTTCATTATTACTTATTATATATACTTTATAATCATTCTTGAATTTTTAACATGGAAAATGAATATCATCGCGTCGTGGAGACGGTAATCCGTACGTACACACGAGCGATGATATCATTCTCATGGAATTGTATTGGAGTATATGTATACTATTTCAGAATCAATATCAATTTACAATAATCATATATATTAATTATTTACATGATTATACCCATCCAAGTAAGGTGGTGGTGGAAAAACAGATTACACCACGGCGTGGAGACGGTATTCGGTACGTACGCACGCGCGGTGATTTCGTTTTCCGTAGGATGGATAGAAGGTGAAATGGGGTTGTTTTATATTTATAATAAAATATCAGTATATTAGTGATACTTATGTTATTACTTTATAATGAAAAAACTAAAGAAGAAGAAGTTGAAGAAGAAATAAGCTTGAAATAATCGGTAGAAGAGATTACCTCTTCTTCGACACACCTCCTTTAAACTTCTTCTTAGGGCACTAGGGTTGGTCATTTGAGAAGGACAGTACCTCTATAAGGTTTCTAGGGAAGTGGGTAAGTGAAATGGGAAGATTTTTGCTGAGATTAAAGGCTCAAAATGGTGTGAGGAAGAGAGGGAGGAGGTGCCCTTTTATAAGGGAGGAGAGGGGCACCTTTGGAATCGTCAAAAATATTAGTTTAATATAAATTCAAACCCCACATAAAAACCTCAAAAAATGACTCAATTCAAAGATTATATGAGATAGGGTTTTAATCTCATCAACCAATAAAATTTAGACATGTTTTGATCTTATTTTAAACCTTATCATTTTGATTTATCCTTATTTAATCTATTTAAGTTTATTTGTGGTAATAAAATTATAAATTATAAATGGTTATAAATAATCACTTATGTGTTGTTAATTTTCCATAATTGGATACTTTATGACATTTTCGACTATATAAATTTCAATTTATAATTTTTAAATATTTTTGTGATTTTTAAACAATTTAATAATATGTTATTTTTACAAAATAACAATAGTGTCAATTTTGACACTATTCATTTATTTGAATTTAAATAAAATCTACATAGAGGATATATTCGAACTGAAATATTTAATAGATTCCTAACATGTCAAAGTTTTATATAAAATTCATGGAGAACATTAAATAGTTCATATAATATTTATTTTAATATTTTTAAAACCATTTATTTGGTATATCTATTAATAAAATAATTAGTACAACATTTTTTCATAATTATTTAATATACTTATTTGTTGCATAAAAATTTAAAAAAAAATCCTTTGATGAAGATAAATATCAAAGCTTATATAATAATAATTTTACTAGAATTTATCATCTTAAAACAACAACATGTAAATTTTTATCTTTATTAAATTATGAAGGTGACAACTTTGGAATCATTTCAAATAAAATATTATAAGTGTCATAATCAACATAATAAGGATCCAAATGGTCACAACTTCGGCCAGTGGATTATTATGGTTTATATATACACTAATAATAAGTTTTGTGCAGATTTTTGGGCTTTTTGATATGTATTACTATTTCAATAAAAACTATATTATTGATTTTTCACTAAATAAATAATTGTTGCATCATTAATGTATAAGATAATAAGGTTATTAAATAACTCTTAAAAATTACAAATAAATTACCATGATAAATAAAAACATTTTATCTTTAAAATGAGTATTTATAACCGAATTTATATTCTGTATAAACTTATATTAAAAATACATAAATTATTAAAGTTGAGTGAGACATATTTCACTTTCCTTTAAATAAAATAAACTAAAGGTCTTAATCACCTCCAAGTGGGTTCTAATGGATTCCATTTCGACCCAAATATGACTTAGGACGAATTATAATCATCCAATTGTATTAATACAAGTATTAGGATAATTTTATAATATTATATTTACCCTTAATTACCCAATTTACCTTTTACTATGGTAAATAAAATTTACCGTTGTTACTATTCATAAAGCCCAAAAATAAAAATTAGTATATTAATATAATTTGGACCCACTGATTTCAAATATGGAATCCATTTTTATAAATTCAATACACAGAAGTTGCAGAAATTAAATTAAAATTAATCCCGTTGTCGAATGAAAACGGGTTTTTGTTTAAAACATTGCAAAAGATTGAATTTATTTAACCTACGAATTCAATGTAAAATCAATGCTAATGAAATACATTATATTAAATGGTAAAAATATATTCTATTTATACTTTAAAACCATTCAATATTATAATTTAACCATATAAATTATTACGATGAAAAAAGTTGTTTTTAATTAAAATACAACATGTTTTTACTATTCATTAAAATATGAAAGTTATCAGAAAAATATCAAAACTTTATCCAATGTAAATTTTTATATCCTGATTCAAAAGAAGAAGTTTATTTTGTAAAATTGAACTTATAAACATGTCAAAAACTAGATTTAATGTGGGTGCACCATCAAAAGGCGAAAAAACTGCATTTTTTGAAAAATACTTATTTTACCCGAAAAAATTATTTTGTTCTTATACCATGTTCTAGAAAATGTGTAAGATGAATAATAATGTTATAAAATTGAAAATTTAGTTAATACTATTCATAACAGCTAGTTCGTGATAATATTATAACCATATATCATTGTTTAGTGAAACCCGGTATTGCATACAATACACGCTAACGAGGAAGGTCGCGATTGCGTGTAATGCAAGCCAAATCAGGGTTGCGTGTAGTTCAAGTCTCCTTTGTTGTTGCGTATAATAAAATACAACCATATTTCATATATACATTGAATATATATATATACATACACACTCAATGTTGTGTAGAATAACAACTATCAAACAAACCTAAAATTGTGTGTAACATGATCCAAGAATGATGTTGCGTATACTGCAAGCTAATACGGTGTTGCGTATAGTGCAAAATAATCTTGGTTATCGTACAAAAGAAGAGATCAATGAAATTAAAAAGAATATATCTTATAGAATCTCAGGTTATTACAATATTAATAAAATTGTATGACATCATGGTGTACATATTTTAATTATGTCAAATTTTTATCCATGATTTACATCAAAATTCTAGAAAAGTCTTCAGAAGACCCTTGATACCAAGATCTGTTTGAGCAATGATTTTCACCATCAAATTGATGGATATTCCAAAAGGGCTATCCAAACATTAAAATAAATGTTTAAATAATCATATCTTGTCTCTCAATGCATGTTGGGTCATTATTTTCCATTGGTGGAGCTATTTTATTAAAATATCATTTGTTCAATTACTCAAATAGTGTCGTATGAATCATTTGATGGAAGGAGATTTCATAATCTAACTAATTGGGATAAACATGGTGAAACAAATGTTATTGGCCTAAAACGTTCTTAGGATTCCACAACCAAGTTAATGATAATTAAAATCCATATCGAAGTAGTATAATGTAGAAAAAAGAAGTATGCTGATAACCAGTGGAAAGATTTCATGTGGTAGATCACATTTTCTTGAAAGTATCTCCTTTTAATAGTGTTATATGGTTCATTAAGCGGGGAAAACTAATCCCCAGGTACATCATACCCTTTGAAATTTGGAAAGTATTGAATATATTGATTGTTGTTTAGTGATGATGGAAATATTCTCTAAAGTACATGATGTATTCCATATCTCTTTGTTATGGGAGTACATATCCGACCTAACACATGTTCCTAGCTTTAAAGGAATAGAATTGAAACTTTATTTATATTATTATGTAGTTCCTTTCTATATTTTGGATACCAGGGAACAATTATTTTGGAATCTAAGACTCATCTGTTAAATTTAATTTGGAGAAATCATATGATAGAAGAGGCGACGTGGGAACCCGAAGATATTATGACGATGAACTATCAAAATCTCATCATGAGGTAAAATTATAGAAATTTCAAGAATGATGTTATTTTAATGGAGTAGAATTTAATACCCTCAGACTTTATGATATATTTCCTTTTAAATAAATCCATTCACTCTGACGGTTTTTGGAACATGCAAACCTGAGTCTAAATGATCTGTAATATTATTTATCACAATAACCTAGCCATTGAATTGTCTATTATAAATAAGAAAAACTATATTATGAAAATTATATATTTTACACATTTATAAAATAAATTCCCTAGTTATATATTGAGTATATGTTAAACTAATAATCATTCTAAAGAAAAAAGTAATATTTTTGAAAAATAATATTTTTCTCAAGAGAGGTTTCATCGTGTTTTGAGCACTAATTTTAAAATTACTTTTTAACAATTTTATAAAATTTATTTGAAAAAATTAAATTCATTTTTTAAATAGGATAATTCAAATTAACTTAGATTGAATTTCTAAAAAAATTTCAAAAAGGATTATTTTTCGATGAATAATTAAAAATACTAGTTTTTATTGAAATATTCCTCTTAATTGAAATTATTTACAAAGTTGAATTATATTTTAAAATGATTAAAAAGTAAAATTACATAAATTATATTAAAATATAACTAATTTACATCCTTGGGATCAATTTTATTTTCCATTTCAATATAAAAAGTTTCCATACTTATGAGAACTTTTCTCTGGAAAACCACTTTTTCATTGTGTATACAGGTTAAATTTTAAATTAAATTCTACGACTTAGGTGAATTGAATTTTAAAAAATGGATTGAATATTTGAAATAATAAAAATTTATATTATATAATAATTTCAATATAATTTTTTTCCATAATATTAAGTGAAACTGTAAAAATTAATTATGGAAGTTGAGGTTAAACAGATTTACCAGGGGTTATACTCAATGGATAATGGCTAAAATGACATAAAACGTATAAAAATTCCATTATATAGTAATATGTATACCTTAACACCTATATGGTCCAATAATAACCCTTTTAGATGGCTTTTCCTTAATATAAATGTCGGAATAATTGATTATTTTAAAAAATTCCATGTGTCTCCTCTCCCCCACTTATATTAGGCCACCCACTGTCCCCTCATCTTCACACTCCAAAATCCCTTTGTTTTATACAATAACTACCCAAATAGATTAATTAGTTCCCTAACTACATCCTATAGTCCTTCGTTATTTCATAAATCCCATATATGATGGCATTAGGTTAACTCCATATAGGTTTCTCAAAGAAAAAGTATTTTTTTAACTAAGAAGTTTTATTTTACTCCTTCTAACTCCTTATAATATTCTTAAAATACACTAATATAATAAAATCAGTGTATCTCAATAACTATTTAATGACCTATTTCCATCTCTTATTCCATCAAATGTGAAACAAAATTTCCAATCGTGTGTATGACGGACTACCTCCTCATGAACCTATGTAATTCGTTTTACATCACCACCTTTAACGGATGGCTATAATGATGGATTTTACTTATTTATATAATATTTAGGAAATTATTATACTTCTGGAATTATAATATCACATTTACATTCTAACATTTCATTTCTTGGGGGATGCGATAACGTCACACATTTGTAAAGCGACCTAAAATATATTGAAGCCATGTTATTCATTTTTCTCTTACGATTTAAATGGAAGGTATTAAGGATTAATTTATGAATATATATTTTATTTATTAGCTAACCATACTTATGAAAATATAATATCACATCTAAATTGTAACACCACACTATTTTTTTTATAATTTTAAATAATTTATGTTATGAAAAATAATTATAATTTAAAATTAAGTGTTTTGATTAATAATACTTATTTTTCATATTTATAGCTTTTAAATTAATTTTAAATTAATGTTCTAAAAAAATACTATTTTAAAATATTATTTTTCTTAAAAGAATATTTTAATATGAATATATTTATTTTTATTACAAAATTCATTTTTATCAATAGATTATTTATTTAAATATTAGAATAATATAATATGTATTAAATATTGTAATTATTTTGATAAATACTAAATTATGTTATTAATATGTTCACTATTAATATAACACCCCAAGATTTTATGGTATGTTTCCTAATAAATAATTTCAATTCATTAGATTACTTATATGAATACAACATTAAGTCTCTATGAAACCACACTTTGTTATAGGATATAGTTATAACCAAGAGAGTGCGCTTAATTTTTCCACTTATCTGATTGGAATTTCGAAAAACAGACATACACTTTAGAGCTTAGTATGTTATTTAGAGATCAATAAGATCAACATAATTTTTAGTGAATAGTAACATACCCTTATAGATCGAAATGTACCCTTATGAATAGTAATATGACCCTTATGACTAGTAAATCAGTCAAATGAATAGTATCCACACCCCTGAATGTATAAATAAAATTTAGGCACCATAGTATAAGTAAATATCTTAAATTAATTGTCAGTATTTTTATGGGTAATAAATATTTAATTACAATTTTATAATTACAAAATTTATTTAACAGAAAATTCATTTTGATAAAATGTATTAATAAATTAATATTTTGTTTTAAAATAATATTAGGATAATTCTATGATACCTTAGTTATTTTTTCAAAGTCTTATAAAAAGAGTTTTAAATTTAAAAAATATATTATTCAATTAAATAATTATTTTTTTAAAAAATTAAATTTCACATATTTAGAAAATTATTTTGATAAAAATGACATAATTTTTGGATTCTACACGTTGATAAATGGTTAGGGTAAATTTTTCATATTTTTCTAAAATACTTGAATATTTAGTGAATAGTAAAATATGATAATTAACGATAAATGATAAATAAATGATTTATTGAGCCATAGGTGATGTATGGCTGATGTAATCACACCTTGTTCAAACTCACATTAAATTATAACTATTTTTGTCACATAATCAAGACTATTCATAGTCTTAAGAAATAATATTAAACTAATGATTGAAATAATGGGAAACCCCTCCTCTCCTCCACTATAAATACCACCCCTCTTTACCTCCTCTCCTCACACCTCTCAAGTCTTGTGCCTAGTCAAGATTCTACTAAAATATCTCCCTAATCCCATCTACCACGTCCAAAATCCATTTTTATTTTGAAAAGAAAAAATCATCCCCCATTAAGAGGTTCTCAAGGAAGATATATTCAAGAGGTAAATTCCTCTTTTATTTTCTTTCAAGTTCATTTCTTTCCTTTTTATCATCAATTATCCTTTAATAAAAATGTTATGATAAATCTAGCACCTTTTGTGTATTGTAATTATTTTTTTATAATTGAATAATTCATTATCATCTCTCTTTTCCCATCCATTTATACTAGAAATGAAAACACCATCTGAGATTTGTTAATTTATCACATTAAAGGACGACGAGTTTTCAATTTCTATTACCGTATTCAATTCAATTAATGAAACCATTTTTAGGGTTCAAATAGATTATAATATATGTTTTACATCCTATTTAAGGCTTTTAACCATTTTATACACATGATGATAATTAATAAAACAGAACTACTTCATTATAATGGAAAACGATCATAACAATCTAAACGATTATCACTAAATTTATTATCTAATTATTCATCCTCATAATATATAACCAGATGATATATATAACCATTTACACTTCTGGGATCTCATTAAAAACATTCAATTCCAATTTTTTATAATTATAATTTTTTTAAATGAAACTCCATTACTTATAATCAAGTGAACCGATCATGAAACCAAGGAAGAAAACACTCCAGAACAATAGAATTCAATCATATATCTTATCAATAAGGCCATAAATGAACCTAATAAAAATATAATGAATCAAATAAAGATATATAATGTTATTAGGTAATTAATTAATTTTATTATATTATCCAGATGGTTATGGTCAAGTGAAGAACACATTCAGACATAAGGTAAGGGGTTTCTACCTGAACCTCCATTTTCTTCCAGGTTAATCTTTTTCTATTTTTACTCAAATTAAACTATTAATTGTTATTACGTACTAATAAAAAATTATATAATAATGTTCTATATTTATGTACCAATCATAATCCTTCTTTGTTTTTGTGTTGAGTTACAATATTTAAAAGATATTTCAAAAATCCTTCCTGATAAACATGCCTGATTCAATGGAACCTCTTGATTTCTTACCCATTTTCAAGTGCACATCAAAATATTTTGTAATGAAAAAATATTTGTATAAAACCACTAATTTTATAATTAAAAATTATCTTGGTTCATCTATGGTTTTATGAAATGAAACATGCCTTTACACTTTGAAATCACTTTAATATTTTCCTTAAACCATACTAAAATTTGTTATTCTAAAGCTTCTTAAAAACTCTTTTTATATGATTTAACTTCTGTGAGACATCATTTATCCTATAAAATATAATTTCAATAACATTCTCATTTATTTTCTGGGATATACATGTTTAAAATATAATTTTACGACAAATACAAATAATTTTCCAAAATAATTCTTCTTTCTAAAGAAAAAGTGTTTTTTCATCTCACTTTTTATTCTATGAGATTTATTCTTTGTTCACCACATATTATTTCCATGTATTTAATGTAATTTAATTTAATATATCAAATCATGAGTCTTATAATTCTTAAAATATTATATGTCATTGAGAATTAAATGTTTCAAAGTGGTACATGACACTTTGTAATGATTTATGATCTTTTCCTCAAGAATTTATCAATGATTTAATTAGAGTATTTTCATCAATGATTATGATCCAAATATTTAAAGGTTGTATGAGACACATTGATTTAAAGATATATTTTATTAGACATATGAGTAATGCATTGTAATTATCAAGTGACGGGTGGGGCCTGTTATATCCCTTCAATGGATGGAGAAAACCTTGAATAAGCTTGATAATTACAATGTTATGATGGATAAAACCTTGAATAAGCTTTCATGGATGAATTTTTTATTTATTGTATCATGTTTTATTTATATTTCCAAATGTATCATGGGTATCATGAATTTAATCTATTCTTCCAAGACTACTAAACTGGTCAGTCCATTGGGATTTGATTCCTTATAATCATGCCAATTTAATAAAACAACACACCAGCTCTGGGGTTCTAGGGTCGGGGTGTTACAGTTGGTATCAAAGGAAGTTTAACAACAACCTTAGAAACTATATTTAGAAAACATAGATTATAGAATGTAACACTAAGATTTAATTTGATGATAAGTATAGAATAATATCCTATAATTCTATTAAGATAGATATTATGTGGCTATTCCTTGAAATGCATCCCTGTCTAGATACTATAAGTGGACGTGGTTCTCGAATAGATGTACCTTAGGGTATCAAATCCGACAAGGCATCCCAGACCTGATTTGGGGTAACCTGGTACATCAAAATATTCCTTACTACATACATAGTTTCACATTCCTAGGGGATATTCTTAAGATAATTCACATTTTCAGTAAAAACCATTATTAAGGATTTAAAAGTAAATATGTCTCCAATAAAACCATGTTTATGATTATGAAATTTTCTATGCTTAAATTATTCAATCTATGTTAAGTATTTAATTGTATTGGGATTTCATATTATTATTCATAATGTTATGATCTAATCTAGTGTATGAAATTGTTTAGAAATGGATCCTAATGAAAGGAATGGGAACCGAATCAATGCACATAATTCAGAGAGTAAGAATGATTGTGTCTTCGATAGGTTTGTTCCAATCTTTTGAATGGAACTAGTCTCTAAAACATTCTCATAATATGAGGAGATAGTATCATTTCATAACATGAAATAGAAATATAGTATTATGTCTTGGGAAGGGATTAAGAGAAGAATAGGAAAATAGGGGAAAAAATAAAGGGAAGAAGGGAAAGAAGTATTTTCCCACATGTGATAATTGTGGAAGGAAACACCTTGATATATTCTTAAGAGTAAAATGAGTTTGCTTGTAGTGTGGAGAAAAGGCTACCATGCTCATAATTGCAAGAGAAGTAAATAATTTTCTAATATTCAATGCTTCAACTGTAAGGATATGGGGCACTATGAAAATTAATGTCCCAACCATCAAGGAAATATAGCTCTAAAAAACTAAATGGATCGTGGTTAATATTATGATGTTACTAAGGTCAAGGTAGAACAATTAATGTATTTTTGGATACAATAACTATTTTATGATATTATTGTTATAAGAACAAAGGTATATATGAGGATTGTACTGAAGTGATTTTTCTTCTAAGGATTTGAGTCCATAAGTTTAATGGTACGAAGAAAAGATATTCAGTGAAAATTTCAAATTTTTGGAAAAATAATGATTTAGGAAAAGAAAACCCTAAATATATTCCTGATGTTGAGATAATGATGAAGAAATGATTGTTTTAGATGGGTACTAGCTACCTTGAAACTGATTAATGACTTTTCGACAAGTGGTCTATGCTATCATCGATGGAGTTTATAACACTTTTGGATTTAAGGAATATATCCAAGGAATACTAAATAATTCATGTTTTTAATAAGGATATATGGTAATTCAAGTCATTAACATATTTCAAGGGAATAAATGATGAAGTTATTCACATGTTTGGAATATGAAAATTCAGAGCTTCTTCATGTTGATTAAGGGATAATGATAAGTTCATCTTAGAAATTCAGCGACCTTCTTTCTAAAGTTTTGGATCATTATATTTTTGAATTTTTAAGCATTTATGAATGGTTTAAGTTGATCATTGTATGTGGGTTTTTCGTTTAATATACTACTTCACAACATGACACAACATGTGCTAGGTGATTTAGTACGGATCGTTCAATGCCTAATAAATGGATAAGATTGTTTTTAGGAAATATAATAGTATTTTTATACTCTTGTAGAGTGGAAGAATTACTCAACTCTAGGAAAAGGGTAAAAAAAGGGTTGAAATCAATTAACTTTTTCATAAATTTGGTTTATGGTTTTGTGGTAATCAACTTTCATATGAACATGTTCTCTATCACTTTCCATCAAAACATGATGGTTAGATTATTCTTCCATGTCTGGATTCTCACTTTGCACTAATGGTATCCTATTTTAATGTGTAGTTTTGTGGTAACCTATGAATTTCTTTTTTACCCCTTATTAAGAGAATATTTTATTGAACCTATTTTGATATTATTTCCCCAAAAGGTAATTTTAAAGTATCACCCTTTAACTTTCAAAGTGAAATTTTGAATTACGAGGACACAATTCTATTGAGGGAGGAATAATGTAACACCACAGTAATTTATTTTATAATTTTAAATACAATATGTTATGAATAATAATAATAATTTAAAATTAAGTTTTTTGAATAATAATACTTATATTTCAAATTTAGAGCTTTCAAATTAATTTTAAATTAATGTTTTAAAAACAAATACTATTTCATGGTATTATTTTCCTTAAAAGAATATTTTAATATGAATATATTAATTTTTATTACCAAATTCATTTTTATCAATAGATTATTTAATTAAATATTTTAATATATATATATATATATATATTGACTATTATAATTATTTTGATAAATACTAAATTATGTTATGAATATGTTAACTATTAATATGACATCCCAAGATTTTATTGTATGATTCTTCATAAATAATTTCAATTCATTAGACCACTTATATGAACACAACACTGAGTCTCTGCGAAACAACACTTTTTTATAGGAGATAGTTATAACTTAGACAATGAATTTAATTTTTCCAGTTCTGTGATTTGAATTTCGAAAAATTGAAAAACACGGTAGTGTTTAGTTTGTTATTTAGAGTCTGATATGATCAAATTAATTTTTAGTGAATAGTAACTTACCCTTATGAATGGTAACTTACCTTTATGAATAGTAACATACCCTTATGAATAGTAATATGAACCTTATGAATAGTAAATTATCCAAATGAATAGTAATTGCACCCGTGAATGTGTACATAGAATTTAGACACCATATTATAAGTAAATATCATAAATCAATTGTTGGTATTTTTATGGATAATAAATATTTAATTACAATTTTATATTTAATAAATTGTTTTAAAAGATAATTAATTGTCATAAAATTTATTCATAAATTATTATTTTTCCAATGTTTTTTGGATAATTTTATGAGACCTTTGTAATTTTTGAAATTGTTATAAAATGAGTTTTAAATTTAAAAATGTATTATTCAATTAAATAATGATTTTATTTAAAAATTAAATTTCAAATATTTCAAAAATTATTTTAATAACATGGGACTTATTTTTGGATTCTACATGTCAAAAAAAACTTATGGTGAATTTTTTAGATTTTTCTAAAATACATGATTTTTTAGTGAATAGTAAAATACGATAATTAATGATAAATGCTAAATACATGATTTATTGAGCCATAAGTGATGCATGGATGCTGTACGCACACTTGGATTGAACTCAAGTGAATTTTTTACTATTATTTTTATATGGATCAAGCCTATTCATAGTCTTGAGAAAAAATATTAAACTAATGATTAAAATAATGGGAAACCCCTCCTCTCCTCTAATGGCCCGAAGGCCTTCATTTTTTATTGATTTTGATAATCCACCTTTCAAGGGATGAGGTGGAACCCTACAATGCCCGTAGGCGAAATATTACATGCTCGTAGGCCATAGAGGAACCATTTCCTGTAGGCACAAACATTACATGCAACCCAGACTAACAACTTGGAACTGCTCCTCCCCAGCATCTTCATCATGATATCAGCTCTTCACCTCCTCATGACTGTTCGGCTAGGAATTACCATGCATGCATAGGCTTGTCCCGATGGCAGGTACCATACCCTCTCATTCTTGCAATCCCTGTAGCTTCTGCTGTTGTGAAAGCTCCTTTGCTCATCCTCCTTGTAGAGCTTGTTCCTTGTAGTTTGTTCTGGTTTGTATCTGCAGGTGGCCCGAAGGCCATTAGGATGGCCCGAAGGACCAACTGACCCGAAGGCCTGGGTGCCCGAAGGCCAATGAAGGACTCGGGGACCAAATCTAAGGCCCGAAGGCCCAAACGGGGCCATATCTCCGGCTGCTACAGTGCCAAACAGTGCCCGCTACAGTACTGCTACAGTTCCCGCTACAGTACTGCTACAGTTCTCGCTACAGTACCTACTACAGTACCTACTACAATACTGCTACAATACCTGCTACAGTACTTCTACAGTACCTGGAAATTCTTCCTCCGCCTGGATTTGATCCTTGGTCGCTTGGATGCACCATCAGAGACCTTGCCAACCGGGCTAAGGCTCATGTGCCTCTCCTCCAATATAAATACCACCCTCTTTACCTCCTCTCATGACACCTCTCTAGCCTTATGCTGAGTATAAACTAGAAACAAATCTCTCCTTAATCTATTATCCCATGTCTAGAATCCTTTTTTCTTTTCAAAAGACCAAATCCTCTCCCCTTAACAGGTTGTCAAGATAGATATATTCAAGAGGTAAATTCATCTTTTCTTTTCTTTTATTTTCTTTCAAGTTCCTTTCTTTATTTTCTATCATCAATTATCCTTTCATACAAATGTTATGATAACTCCAGTTCCTTACATGTAGTGTAATTTTGTTAGGATAATTTAATAATTCATCGTCATCTCTCCTTTCCCCTCCTTCTATACTAGAAATGAAAACACCATCCGAGATGTGTTAATTTATCACATTCAAGGACGATGTGTTTTTAATTTCCATTACCGTCTTCAATTATGGTCATGAAACCATTATTATGGTTTAAACAGATTATAATATCTATTTTTCATCCTATTTTAAGGTTCTGGAACCATTATATACACATTATGTTAATTAATAAAACAAAACCACTTTTTTGTAATCGAAAAACCGCCGTAAAAATCTAAACAGTTTAAACTAAATGTATTATCTAATGATTCATCCTTATAATATATAACCAAAAGATAGATATAACCATTTAAACTTCTAGATTATCATTAAAAACATTAAATTCCAATTTTATAGAATTATAAAAAATTTAAATGAAGCTCCATTACATATAATCAAGCGAACCGATCATGAAATCAAGGAAACAAACACTCGAGAACAAAAAAATTCAATCATATATCTTATCAATAAGGCCATAAATGAACTTAATAAAACTATAATCAATAAAATAGATGTATATAAGGTTATTAATTAATTAATTAATGTATTTAATGTGATTATCTAGGAGGTTAAGGTCCATTGAAGAACCCATTCAGACAAAAGGTAAGGGTTTTCTACACAAACCTCTATTTTCTTTTGGGTTACTCTTTTTCTATTTTTACTAAAATGAAAATCTTAATTGTTATTATGTACTGCTCATAAATTATGAGTTAATGTTTTATATATATGTACCAATCATAATACTTCATTTTTGTGGGGATTTACAAAATTTATAAGATATTTCAAAAATTCTTCCTCATAAACAAGCCCGATTCAATGGAACCTCCCGATTTCTTACCCATTTTCAAGTTCAATCCAAAATATTTTGTAAGGAAAAACTATTTTTATAAAAACAATCATTTATAATTAAAAAATATCTTGGTTCATTTCTGCTTTTATGAAATCAAACATTACTTTCCACTTTAAAATCTCTTTAATATTTTCCTTAAACCACAATAAATGTTTTATTCTAAATCTTCTTAAAAACTATTTTTACTTGATTAAACTTCGGTGGGAAATCATTTATTCAATAAAATATAATTTAAATAACATTCCCATTTCTTTTTTGGGATATACATGTTTACAATATTATTTTATGACAAATACAAATGGTTTTACAAAAAAACTCTTCTTTCCAAAGTAAAAGTGTTTTATTCATATCACTTTTAATTGTATGAGATTTATGATTTTTTATCACTTATTAATTACATATGGTGTAAGTAATTCCCTTTAATATATCAAATCATGAGTATTATTATTCTTACGACATTATATGGCATTAAGAACTAAATGTTTCAAAGTGGTATAGGACACTTTGGAATGATTTATGATCTTTTACTCAAGAATTTATCAATGATTTAATTAGAGTATTTTCATCTATGATTATGATTCAGATATTTAAAAGTCTTTACAAAGTAAAAGTTTTTTACATATAACATTTAATTATATGAGATTTATGATTTTTTCACCACTTATTACTTACATCTGGTGTATGTAATTACCTTTGATATATAAAATCATAAGTATTCTTATTCTTATGATATTATATGGAATTCAGAATTAAATTATTCAAAGTGTTATGGGACACTTTGTAATGATTTATGATATTTTTCCTCAAGAATTTATCAAGGATTTAATTATATTATTTTCATCTGTGATTTTGATTCAAATATTCAAAAGTTATATGGGACACTTTGATTTAAAGATATATTTTTTAGACATATAAAGAATTCATTGGACTTAGAAAATGATGGGTGGGGACCTATATATCCCCTTAATAAATTGGTAGGTCTCATGAGACAAAACAGAACTGGGTTCTGTCCGAGGCCTTAACCTAGAATTTTTAGAAGTCATGGTCGAGGCCTCAATGACAGGTTTATGATGTCTGGAATATGAATTCCCTCATTATTGTATTAGTATTTGATAAATCATGTGATTATTAAACTAGTATAATGTCTATGGTAAAGTTTCATGTGATCAATTATATAGATTTATTTACTCATCTTCCATTCCTATCATATTATTCATAAGTTTATTTTAAAGGCATGAGTTTTTAGTTATTCACCATGCCTAATGTTTATGCTTATGATAACATCTGATAAATCAATTACCCTTACTGAGCATCGGAGATGAACCCTTTCTTATGTTTCCTTTACCTTGGTTATGAAGGAGAAAACATTGAATATAATTTCATGGATGCAGTTTTTTTCATATTGTATCATGATTTATTTTCATTTCCAAATGTATCTTGGGATTTCATTCCTTGTAATCATGATAATGTAAAAAAATAGAGCACTGGTTTTGGGCTTCGTGGGTTAGGGCATTAAATAACTTATAACCTTCTAATCAATTTTGAATATAATAACTTCTATCATGGGTATGTGTTGACTACTGCCTCCACGTAGTGATATGATTTTCATTCTATTTTTACATGGATGGTAATACGAATGAATCTGATTAATATAAATTATATTTATGTTATTACTATTATTATATAAATTTTAATTAATATTTATTCTCCTTAACTTCCATCAATCGAGAAAATAGAAATAGTGTTCATGCGTATATATTGTCAGCCGTCTCCATGAACAATGTAATGGGTTTAATATGTCTATATTTTATAGATTAGTCTATATAAATATTAGATGAATGTATATGATATTTATATCATGGTTTAAATTCTGAGGAATATGTATCTATGATCAATATAAAAGGACTAATATTACCAAACCATTACACACCTGAAAAACAAAGAAATTATAAAAAACTATGGTTTTAAAAAAGAATTGGCAATAAATGAGTGATAAAAGATTATAAGTAAATAATATGTGGTATGAGATATATGATTATGGTTCTAAAATCCATTTATAAAAAATAAATATTTATTATATAGATGTTTTGAACATTTATAAAGGAATTGTGACCTTGGGTAAGGGATTTTTTTTCTTAATTTCCATTCTTTGAGACATATGTCATGTTATGCACCTATATTATTTTAGAAAATGTATATACAAAACCATTGACATGTAATATCATTAATTTATTTCTTCTCATGATATTTTATGTTTCATTTAATTTTATTCTTTCGTGGGTATTACGATTCAATGTTACAAAAGTTGTTATGGTTTTATTGAACAATCTCATCATTTATCAGGATTGTTTATGGTTATACATCCAATGATGAAATATTATAATCCATATATCAAGAAACTATTTAATTTTATTATACTATGGTTATTGCATTAGAATACATGCTTTCCCATCATTTTACTCTCTTTATGTTCTCAATAGTTTAAAACAATGTTTTTAAGAAAAAATCATCTTTATTTCCCTCTTCAATCGAAAATATGTTTTCTTCCATATCCGTATTTTATAAAAAAAAGTAAAAAACTTTTTAGCTTTCCCCAAATAATTTATAAAGGACATATTTACCAATTTTTGACTTTTTACAAAGGGGTTTTAAGTAATATTCATATTTGTTTTCTAAACAATGTAATTCTTGACTTGTAACCAATGTGTGAAAGGAATGTTTTCTTTTTTACTTATACAACATAGATGGAATTTTTTTCCATTATAGACATTATTTTCATAGAATCATCCTTCATATGTTTTCAAGGTTATTTCAAATAAATTCATTATAACAATCTTTTATGAATTTTAATGTTTAAAAAATAGTTATTGTCTAAGAAATGTTATTTTCCTCAAGAAATTTTACATGTGATATTTCAAAATCATTTTACATATAAGATGATATACAACGATGTTACATAATAATTACTAGGGATATGATCCAATGATATCATCCTTATTATTTCACTAGATTTTTTATGATTAGTTTGACTGGGGGTGTACTATTTTATTACCATTCTCCATATTACTCTAAATGGTTTATGATTATGTGTATTGATTTGGGAATGTATTAACATTTTTTTTATTTTTTTTCAACACGAATTTTTATATTGATTATTTTTCAACCATTCAAATTATAAATTAAATAGACTAATTATGTTATGGGAGAGGCCCTTTATAGCCCATTTTTTCATTGGTAGGTTTCATAAGAAAAACTATCATGTTGTTTTTTCCAAGGCCTTACCCAATTATGTAATATGTCTTGGAATATGGACTTGAGTGTATACATAAGATATCTGGAATTATGAATTCCCTTATTATGAGATTAGTCCTTAATTCCTATGGGATTATTCGACTTTTTATAATATCAATGGGAACATTTCCATATCAAGTAATTACATATATGGAATTATTTTATCATTATTTATTCCCTCCATATTATACTCATGTTATTGACTAAATGGAATATATTTTAGTTATTTACATTTCCATATTTGTTATGCTTTATTTATTCATTACTTATACTATACTCATTCCCTTACCGAGCATTTGAGATCACTCATTTCTTATATTTTATTCCCTAGATGATAAGTTGAGTATTATAATTTATATGTAAGTTATAATGACACAATTAGAGAAAACACTTTGTTGTACTTTATATTTTAATTTATAAATACAACTCAAGTATTCATCTAGTTACTAATACATCAAAACTATTCAATACTTTTCGATGAGATTCATTATATCTAATGCTAGTATAATAAAGTAGCCACCAACTATAGTCTACTAAGGTTGGGGTATTTACAAAATACATTCTCAAAAACGTTATTCATAATGATAACTATTGAGATGCAAATTTTAAAACATAAATACTACATATTAAAAAAAGAATATTTATCAAATATCAGTATGATCATCGAATGAACCATAAAGGTTTAGTGTATTTAGAAACATGGACTCATAAACAAATGATACATATATAATCTACATTATTTTCCATTATGTTCTTCAGAACTATCACCATTTATAGACATAACATACTTAAAACCGTTCTCCATAACCCAGGGAAGGGGGGAAATAAAGGGTGATCTTAGATGCATAGTAAGGGTAAATATAATAGATATCAATCAATGATCAAAAGTGAGAATAAGATAGGTATAGGGGTATACGTACAAGATAATAACAATAGAAAATAATACCCAATAATTCGTAGATCGTAATCACGAAACATAGAAAAATGATTTATCAATCAAAATACATAATACATAAGGGTGTAGAATCATAAATAATAAATATATATCTATTAGAAAATATCATAAGTATAATACATAAGTGTTTTGAATAAATATAATCATATAAAAACATTTTATTATTCAATACTCACTTCCAAGAATATCATTGTGGATTGGGTTCTCTTCTTATCCTATCATTTCTTTAGTTGATGTTCACTCCCAAGATAATCATTTTGGACAATGTAACCTAAGAAAGTGGGTTTACTACCCATTCAATTCCTTATTATATCATGATATATCTATATTTAACCAATGCACTAGAGGTTTACATAATTCTAGGCCCAGACATCACATAATGAACACCATACATATGTGTACCACAAGATCATAAAAAATTCATCATATCATAACCCATGGAAAGAATATGGGTTTCAGAAAAAAATTTACCATAATAATCATAAAACATACATAGAAATAGTTTGGAAAGTAATATTGGATCATATCACTAGTAAATCATTAAAAACATCAAAGGATGTTTTTGTACATAAAAGTACCTTTAAATTATCACTAGAACATTTCTTGAGGAAAATACCCTTTTAATTAAAATCACTTATTCCGAATAAAAAAATTTCCAAAATTTTATAAAAACAAATTTCATTGTAAATAATAAAGGAAAGTTATAATATGATCTTTAAATAAATGATAATTAATGATTACAGGGAATATGGTAAATACATTGTATGAAAAAAAATTCCTTCCTTATTTTTGCTTAAAAGTTAAAAGTTCCATATTTGGAAAATGATAAGAAGTTTCATTTTAAAACATGGTAAGTAAAGTAAAATATATTCAAAAAATAATTTAAATAATATTTGGATAATATTCAAAACATTCTTAGAAATTTTTGTTGAATGTATATACACAATAGAAAATATTCTTGATCGAAAGGAAAAACAAGGAACATATTCCATAAAAACATTATTTCAGTCTCTTGATTTCATAAATAGAGTAAAATGATATGAAAAAAGTATAACAAATAAATAGGATAGAAGAACATATATAAAATTTTGGAGAGATAAATCATATAATATCATCATCAGATAATTTAATCATAAACAATCTTTATAAAAATGGGATTGTAACATAAAACCATTACCACTTTGGTAAAATTCAAATAAAATCCCCTTGGTCGAAATAATTTTCATTGTAACCTCAAATACTATGAATTTGTAAGGATACATGATATAAAAAGTGATAGTTTTAGTATATACACCTCATAAACCTAAATAGGATCATAACATCAATACTTGTTAATGAATGAAAATTGAGATGAAGAACCTATACAAGTTTAGTAATTTTGAATTCAATATCATTGGAACCTTGAACTATAGGATTGAAATAGTATATGTAGATTCCAAATTACAAGGGGGTGAATTGTAAGTTTAAAAACATTCATTTTTAACCTTAAGGAAAACTATTTTTAAAGAAGTTAAACAATGTAAATTCACAAACCCTAAAATTGTTCTATAAGACAAACTTTCCAGGTTCTGGAAATATGGTTCCATAAATGAAACTTAAGTAAAGTTTACATGGAAAATATTCTACCTTAAAGAATATAGAATCTTACTTATTATTGTATGAAGAACTACATGAATGTATAATAAAATTACACTATTATCCATTGTCAAAATACAACGGAAATAATCTTGAAACAAAACAAGAAACAAGTATAAAATCTTTTAACCCAAAGAGTAGGGTATCCAACAACCTAAGATAAATGTCCCTTGATTTATACCTTCACAAAAGTCTTTCTTACCCATACCAGGGTAATCCATATATTAGAATATTGGAATCTATCATGCTATCCTTGAAATCCCTCAATATTTTGGGTAGTCGACACCTCTGTCTTCCTATCCCTAGAAGCCCTCAATTGTACTCAGCAACAATTGTAGTCGCACAAATCATGCTGAACTAGGTGTTTAGAATGTACAAGTAATTAGAGTATCTCTCTCTAGAAATCACTTCACAACATGTAATCTCTATATTGATGGAATGATATTTGATCTCGTTCAAATAAGATCCTATTTATTGGAACATCTCCAACGGTCAGCTCCCTCCTCCAACGATCATATTTTTCTTCGAATCTCAAAGGGACCTATACACGTTTCACTCAACCAACAGTTAGTTAGAAATAGATTGCATGACATCATTTCATAATTATATATAGTGTAAGTAAAATGAAATAACATAACCATATCTTTTTTTTGGAGTCTAAAGAAAAATAGAATTTGGAATCTTACTAAATATACTTTCAGAGTCTATATGGCATGGATATTTAGATTATATTTAAAAAATAATTCAAAATATAAATTTTATAGATTCTGGAGTCTAAATTCTGAGGAATTCAGAGTCTAAATTATGTAAAATTCAGATACTAAACTCTGGGGAATTCGAAGTCTGAATTTTAAGGAATTCAGAGTATGAATTCTATGGAATTTGAAGTCTAAATTTTGAAAAATTAAAAGTCTGAATTATTAGGAATTCAGAGTATGAATTTTGAGTAATCTAGAGTCCAAATTTGGAGAAATTCAGAATCTGAATTTCATAGAATTCAGAATCTAAATTTTAGATAACTCAAAATCTGAATTTCCGAGAATCCGGAATCTAAATTTCAGTGAATTCAGAATATGAATTTTAGAGAATTCAGAATCTGAATTTCAAATAATTTGGAGTCTGAAAACAAAGCACTCTATATTTAAGGAATAATAAGATTCTGGGGTATTATATATAAACTTGAATTCTTTACTTAGTAATAAAATTAGTTTGGTTTTAAGAGATTATAAAATGAGACAATGAAAACAAAGGTATAGAAAAAAATTCCCTTAGAGAAGGGAAAATTTCCTTATGAAAATAATCCTTAGGGAAAAATAATTTTCCTTAAGATAAAGTGTTTGTGATTTTCAAAACATAGAGAAATGAAAAAGTCAAAAGGAAACCTTATTGACTCAATAATCTCACCTTTTTTCAAAAGCACAAACATCCTTATGGAAAATAATATTAGGACTCAGAAATTACGTTATGAACTTTAAAGGAAAAAATTATCTACCTTTATATATGAATCATGCTGAATACGAATAACCCCCCCTTAGGTTTTGAAATTTCTAAGGATCTTATTCTTAACTTCCTTAAAGAGATTTTTTTTCTTGCATAAGTATATTTTCTTTGAGAAAACTCTCCCTTAGATGGACTCCACCTCACATAGGGAATTCTATTCTTTACTTAGTATTCCTTTTTATTATTCCTTTCTCCCTCTTTGTTATTTTCGAAAAGGAAAAGAGAAAATTTAAAAAAAGTGTTACCTTAATGATTAGAACTATATACAACAAACAAAATGAATGATACCAAGAGTTTTCATTAAGATTGGAAATATTGACACAAATAAGGTACAAAAAATACCGAAATTAAAAATTTATCCTTCCTTTTCCTTCAGCATTAACTTCTTAACGATAGTCTTTAGCTTCTTAGTCTCCTCATGATCTTTTTCAAAGCACTTGAGTAGCTATTCATGATCCTCACTTTTCTTCTCTAGAGATTTGATGTTTTCCTCATGAGTCTTAAGGATTTCTGCCTGAGACTTCAAAAGCTGTTCTTACTTGCTGAACTTCTCTTCGAACTCGATTCTGAGATCTCTTTCCCTCTTCAAATTCAAAGAAACTGAATTGAGCTTCCCATTCAGATGGTTTACTTCTTTATTCTAGGGTGCTTGTTCGAGATTAATCTTTTCTGAAAAAAATTTCATAAGCTCGTTCATCCTCACATGTGCTCTATCAAATTCATCTTTCAAAGAGTCTTGAAAGTCATAAAGAATTCTCAGATCTTCAATTATCTTCTTGGACCACATAGAGATTTCCTTAAAATACCTTCTATGAGCATCATACTCGATATAGAATGTCTTGAAATCCGCATCAAGATTAATGAATTTTTCCGTAAGTATGCTAACATAATTTGATTTCTGATCAAATGAATTCTAAAGCATATGAAACCTTGATTCAATACAAGAAATCAAAGGAATGACATCAACTAATTTCTTTAATGATTGCACCACAAAGTCCTGACCTAAGGAGGATGATTCCAAATCAGATTCCCTTATTGGTGGGGATTATTTCTCTAACTCAACAACCTTTATTTTTGATGAACCAAAAAAAAATTTCTTTTATACCACAACATTCTTAGGTATATAAACTATCACCTGTTTTCCTTTATCATCTCTAGTAATGATATTTGTAGCTTTTGGGGATTCATGTTCACTATCTGATACTTGAATGATTTTGTCCTTATCAACCTTTTCCTTATCAACATCTTCCATAAGATCATCTGGTTGAACAAGATCATGATTACTGATTTCATCATCATATGATTTCTTTACTTCATCATGAATTTCATTACCTTTTCTTGGGGAAGTAAGTTTTGTTTATTCACATTGAGAAGTCCGTATCGACAACTTTTTAGAAGGTCTTTCCTTCTTATGAAATTCTTCAACTTGCCTTATCATATCATTTGTGTCATCACTTACTTCCTCCTCCTCTTCTTATACTTCCTCTTCCTGAACAATCTCTTCCTCTTCTTCTTGTTCTGGAATTACCATCTTCTTTCCCAGAGTCACTAGTACTGATTAATTTAGAAAGGATTCTGGTACCTGGATTTGTTCAGAATATTTCTTTGTATCTTTGAGAAGATCTTGAACTATTTTAAGCATGGACATCTTCTTCTTTAGCTTCTTTTGCTTTTATGGCTTCTTATATTCCTCAGCAGCCTTAATATTAAAAGATTTTTCCTTAGCAGGATCCAAGCCAAAGATAGGATCTCCTTCCTTTCTATTATTTTTATCTTCTCTTTACTTAGAAACCACTTCATCATGGTAGGTTTTTTTTCTTCTTAGACTTTGATGTTGCTGATTGAGTTTCCTGAACTATATGTGTTTTTCCGTTGACTTCTAGTTCCTTCTTCTTTATCTTCTTCCCACCCTTATTAGAAGTCTTAGATACTTCCGGTTTCTTAGATAAGACTTAAATTTCCCTTTATGTTAAGTCAAATAATTTTCCATATTTTCTATTGAAGCCAACCTCATCCTCCTCAGGGTATCATCACTCAGAAACAAAACCTTGAAATTTTTTGTCTTATAACTGCATGGGATTTTGAACAAATCTAATCAAAGGAAAATTATTTTGGAAAGAACTTCATGATAGCAGATAATTTAATATTTAAGGGTCACATTCTTGATATTGGTAATGGTCAGAAAAATATACTACACAAAATTTATTTTCCTCAAGTTTATCAAAAAATCCATAATGTAGAAATCACTTTTCATCAATGTGTCCTTGTCTACTTTTCTCAAAATGTTAAATCCCTGAACACATAATGCAATAATCCATAAATTCTTAGAGAGATTATTGATATTAAGTATCTTAACTCCTGATAAACCAAGACACTCTATAGCCATGTCCTTTTCAAAATTACCTATCTCATCTAGTAATTTATGAGTACAAAAAATAGCTTCACCCTGATACGGAACTCAAATTATGTTTGCAACCATACTAAAGGAAATAGAATATGTTTTCCCATAACACTTGAAAGAAAAATTCTCTCTCCCATCTTGATTGAAAAAACATACAGTCTCATACAACTTTGCAAGAAACTCTGGATAAATTGAATCATGTCCTTTTGGATTGGCTATGCAAAGACTCTCCCAACCATTCAACTTGATATTTTTCTTAAAGATAGAATCATACTTGGAAAAGAACTTGGAATCTACTAAAATTTCTCTATAGATTTTCCATTCTAAAATTTCCTTAACTGATGACATTTTCTTCAAAGGAGATGCTTCTAAAGACATTCAGAGTTAAGAAAACTAGAAATGCGGAACAACCCTTAAGTAAAGAGGTAGAGCTTCGACACGCAAATGCTTGAAAATCGATGTGGGACAAAGAATAGGGGGCCTTTATATGGGCGTTTAAGTGATGGTTAATATTCCTAGATTGATCCAACCATTGAAACAAGATCGATATGATCTGAAAATTGAGATGAAAGTTGAAGATGGGTTTCGTAGGTTCCGATCTTTTGAGGGTTTAAGGTAAAAATTCATATTTAAGGAATGTGAATCTGAATTTTTTTCTTAAGGAAAGATAAAAATACCAACATGTAAAATATTCGATTATAAAAATTTAAGTAAGGTAACATAACTTCTGAATAGCTATGAAACTGTCAGTGAAGGTAAATATTCTTCTTGAGAAATTTCAAAATCTGAAAAATTTTCTTAAGGGAGCAAATTTTATTCTGGATTTTTTTATAAGAAAGGAAAAAATTTGGATTCTGGAAAATTTTGATTAAATTTTAAAAAAAACTACTATGAAAAATTTGATTAAGGAAAGAAAAATTTGGTTATTCAAGCAAATGTACTCCCCCTATGAAAAACAGTTTCTTAATGTATGGAGATATGTTTCAAAAAAAAGTTAAAAAGAAATCTTACCTTAAAGTTATCATTCCTAACTTTTGTTTAATGTATTCAAATCTATTGGAGGGTAAGATTTTGTAAAAATATTAAGAAGTTTATCTTGAATTATGATAAACTGAATAATGATATATCCTTTCGGTGTGTGAACCCTAAGAAAGTGATGCCTAATATATGGGTCTTTTTTATTAGAGTGATGTGCAGTGTTTTTGCTTAGGTCAATGGCACTAGTATTATCACACATTATCCGTGTTTTGGTAAAACTTATACCATAGTCTATGAGTATTTGTTATATCCACAATACTTGGGCACAACAACTTCCAGCTGCTACATATTCAGCTTCAGTAGTGGAAAGTGCTATTGAGTGTTGCTTCTTGCATGACCAAGAAACTAATGAATCTACTAAGAAATGAATAGTTACAGATGTAATTTTCCTATCCATTATACATCCATAAAAATCAGCATCTAAAAATACTTTAAAAAAAATCATTTCTAGAAGTATAGAAAAGTCATAAATCCATAGTTCCCTTTAAATAGAGAAAAATTATTTTCATTATTTTTAAATGAGATTTCTTTGGGTTAGATTGATATATTGAATATAGTCATACTGAAAGAATTAAGTCCAGAAAACTAGGTTTCAAGTATAGTAAACTTCCTATCATACCTCTAAATGATGTTTGATCTACTGATTTCCCAACTTCATCTAGATCAATAGAATTTAATGTACTGATTGGAGTGCTTATAATTTTAGTGTTGTCATATCCTTACTTTTTAAGAATATATTTAATATACTTCTATTGAGATACATATGTTCCTTCTGGTTTTTGAGAAATTTGAAAACCTAGGAATAATGTTAACTCACCCATCAGATTCATTTCAAACTCACATTTCATTAGATTCTCAAACAAATCAATTAAATATTGCTGAGTTGAACCAAATATAATGTCATAAACATAAATTTGAACAATCAAAACATTATTCTTATCATTCATTAAAAAATAGTTGGATCATTAGTTCCCTTAACATTATTTGTTTGTAACAAAAATCATGTAATTCTATCATACAAGGCTCCAGGGGCTTGTTTAAGTTCATACAATGATTTTGTAAGTTTGAAAACATGTTCAGGGTGTTTTTTGTCTTCAAATCCAGGAGTTTGTTCAACATAAACAACATCTTGAACATATCCAATAAGAAAAGATCATTTTACATCCATTTGAAAGAGTATGAAATTAAACAATGCTGCAAAGGCATGTAAAATACGAATAGATTCAAGTCTGGATATAGGATTATAGGTTTATTCATAGTCTATTCCTTATTTTTGATTATAGACTTTAGAAACTAATCTAGATTTATTTCTTATTATGATACCATTTTTATCACACTTATTTTTGAAAACCCATTTTACTCTAATTATATAATTTTACTTAGGTCTTTTAACCAAGGTCCGTACTTTGTTCCTTTCAAATTCATTTAGTTAATATTGCATGGCTTTAATACGATCGTCATAACTTAAAGCTTCATCAGTTCTTTTTTGTTATAATTTGGAAAGAAATTCTAGATAGTATACTTCATCTATTGAGGAACCTATATTCATTACAGGTTGATTTACATCACCAATGATACTATCACTGGGATGATTTTTAAGAAATAAATGATTTGGGTTTTGTAAAACCTATTCATCATCATATGGTAGGAAATATTATGGGGTAAATGATTCCAAAATATTTTCATGAACATTTTCCTTATCAGAAGGATATTATATCAAGGGTTGATAATCAGTTTTTGAAAACACAACTGAAGATGTTGTTTGGGGATTGTTTAAAAACAAAAGGATCAGTTTCATCAAATTTAACATACACTGTTTCATCAGCAGTACAAGTGTTTTTATTAAAAACTCTATAAGCCTTAGAAGTAGTGGAGTAGCCTAGAAAAACACCATCTTCACATTTAGGTGAAAATTAATGTAAATTATCTTTAGTATTCAAGATTAATACTTTTTAACTAAAAACTTTTAATTAAGAAATTATAGGTTTTCCACCATTCCATAATTCCTAAGGAGTTTTATTACGAAAAGGTCTGATTAAAACTAGATTTATAGTATAACAAGTATTACTTACAGCTTCATCCCAAAAGTTTTTAGCAATTGAATATTCTCTCAGCATGGTTCTTGTTATCTCTTGAATAATTAGATTTCTTCTTTCAACAACACTATTCTGTTGAGAAGTTCTTGGAGTTGAGAAGTTTTGAGTAATGCCTTCTAACTACAAAAAGTTTCAAAATCTAAAATTTGAAATTCTCCTCCATGATCACTATGAATAGTTACCAAATGGAAGGTTTTTTTCATTTTTAACCTGGGCTCTAAATGTTATGAAATAAAAAAATGCTTTAGATTTCTTTTCTATAAAATAGACCCATGTTAATCTAGTGTAATCATTAACTAGGAAAAATACATAATATTTTACTCCAAAACTTCTAGTTTGTGTTGGACTAAAAAGATCTATATACACTAAATGTAATGCATCAAATGTTGATACTTCACTGATTTTTTTTAAAATTTATTTATATTTCTTTCTATATTGAAAAGGATCATAAACTTTTGATGAATCTAATCTAAGCTCCAATAGAACCTTAATAAGTCTTTTCTTTGAGAGTTTTCATAGGTTTATAAAGTTATATTGTCCTAACATTATATCACATAACCAAGATTGATCTTCCATTACACTAAGTAAAGGTAGATCTTAGCTCCTAAGGTTTTCTAAATTTAGTGTTTATATATTCTCTTCTCTATGGGAAGAAAGAATAAACTCTTCCTTGGAATTGTGTACTAGGAATTTATCATTCATAAAATTCAAAAGGTAACCTTCATCTCATAATTGACTTATGCTAAAAAGGTTGTCATTAGGAACCTTAAAAAATAAAACATTTGAAATTAATGCTTTTGCATGAAAAACAATGTTATCTATACCAATAATTTCTCCCTGAGCATTATCTCTAAAAGTTACTTTTTCTCTTTTCGTCCTGATAATATTTTCAAAGAATTTTTTGTCCCTAGTCATATGCTGGGAACATCCACTATCCATGTACCATGTATTTATGTTGGTACTATCTTTATTTTCTTGATTATAAAAGATTTAGACTTTCGGAATCCAAACTTTCATGGATCTGGAAATTTCAGAAAGTGAGATTTTTTAATCCACATTTTTTTAGAAAAAAAATCTTTATAAAAACCTAAATATTGGGTTTTGTTTAAACAAAAATTTTTATCCCAATATCCACCACACTAAAATTTAGTAAAAAATGGAGCACTTTTGGGAACAAAATAGTTATTACTAAAAACAGGTTTTTAGTGAGTATAAACAAATCTAGAACTGTTCTTTAGAGGATGAATTTGAGAATACATCTTGTCCAAGTTTTCCTTATCAGAGGAAATGTTTGACATAAATTTTCTTAAATAAGATATTTCTAATGTTAGTTTAATAACAAAGTTCTTATCTTCAAAAAAATTTTATTTGAGAACTAGAGTTAGCCTCTAAAATATTTTTCTTAAAAATAACATTTTCAAGATCCTTGGATAGTTTATCCTTCTCGGAATTAACTTCCTTAAGGTTTTTAGAAATAAATTCAAAATCAAAATTTTTATTATCAATATCATTATAAAGATATGACACTTCTTTAGTTAAAACAGAAATTCTAGAATTTTATTTCTCTAACTTCTTTTTCATCTTACAATTATCATTATAAAGTAGTTTAGAAAATCTAGAAATTTCTTCAAAATTAAGGTAAGGTATTATCTTCTGATGAGGAAGATTCATCATATGAATAATTATAATATTTTTCATTATTAAAATTTGTGTTTAAAGATATATTTGTTAAGGATTCATCACTGTGTACCTTAGCCATAAGGTAATGATTTTCAATAGGTACTCTGGCAATAAGACCAATATTATACTGACTAGAAGTTTCATATTCTGAAGATTCATCAGATGATTCACCACCATTAGCCCTACATGTATCATTATCCTTTAAGACCTTTTTATAATTAGTCTTTAAATATGTATTTATATTTCTTTCATAATGATTTTCCTTCCTATATTTTCTCTTAATCATAGGAAAATCTGGCCTGATGTGTCTAACTCTTTTTCATTCATAGCAAGTGACGTCTGAATCTTTCTTATCTTTTCTAACTTTCTTCTTATATTTGTACTAAAAATATTTATTCCCCAATATCTTATTCATCATTTGAGCATTATTATCTAATTCATTCTCAGAATATTCACATTCACTAAACTCAAATAGAATATTGAATTTCTCATACTTAGATATTGTAACCCTTTTAGGAGTCTTGACTTTAGTAGTTGTAAAGGATACACTTCCATTTACATTTTTCTTCTTATTCTTATCAGTATCTCTTTTTATTCTTGTCTTATGTTGAAGAAGAGTTCCAAAAAATTAATCAACAGTAATATTGGAAACTTTCTTGTCTTCATCAATAACAGTCCTTTTTTATTCCCACTCATTTGGAATAATATCAATTATCTTATCCAGAAGAGCTTCATCATCAAGACCTTTCTCTCCCATAGATTTTAGACTACTGAAAATGGTCATAAATCTTTGCTGCACTTTGAAAATAGGTTCTCAACAAGGAAATAGAAATCCATGATATTCTGCTCTAAGAATAGCTATTCTAGTCTCTATTACTTTTGATGTCCGAAAATGAGTAAGATCAAGTTTCTTCCAGATGCAGTTTATATCTTTACAAGAAGAAATTTGACTATATATATTCCAGGTTATAGAACACAAAAAAGTATTGAGTAAATTATAATTTAGCACATATTCTAATTTTTCTTGATTGGTGAAGGTTTTTACTTCCTTGTCTGGAATTCAGTAGTCTTCAGTAAGAATGACATAATTTTCTACTCTAGTATTAATGAAAAAAGTCTTCATTTGATCTCTCCAATACTCATAATAATTCCCATCAAAAATAGGTGGTCTACTAGGATTAAGATTTTCAATCGAACCCACATTCATTCCTTCCATTATATACGAAAATATCTTTCCACAAAAACTTGTAAGTTGTAAATGTTAATAAAAAAAGATAAAAAAACCTTAAGAAACACTTTAGAAAGAAAAGTTAAGAAAGAAAATTTAGAACAGGAAAACATGAGCAGGAAAACTTATATGTTAGAATATGTATTTCTGAGACCTACTCTGATACCAATTGTGGGATCGAAATAGTATATGTAGATTCTCAATTACAAGATAAGGTGGATTTTAAGTTTAAAAACATTCATTTTTAAACTAAAGGAAAACTATGTTTAACAAAGTTAAACAAGGTAAATTCAAAAACCCTAAAATAGTTCTATAAGGAAAACTTTCTAGGTTCTGGAAATATGGTTCCAGAAATGAAACATAAGGATAATTTACAAGGGAAAGATTATACCTTAATGCATATAGAATCTTACTTATCAGAGTATGAAAAAGTAGAAGAAAGTATAAGAAAATTATATTGTATTACTTTATGAAAATGTAGTGGAAATAAACTTGAAATAAAATAAGTAACAAGTATGAATTCTTTTAACCCAAAGAGTAGGGTATCTAACAACCTTGGATAAAGGTCCCTTGATTTATACTTTCAATAAAGTTCATCTTACCCACACCAGGGTAAGACCCCGATTGTAATATCATAGTATGTCTTGTTATCCCTGTAAGCCCTTGATCTTTAAGGTAGTTGGAACCTATGTATTTCTATCCTTGAAAGTCCACGATTGTACTCAGCAACAATTGGAGTCGCATGAAGCAAGATGAATAAGGTGTTCAGAACGCACAATGCATGAGAGTCTCTCTTGCTAGAAATCAATTCACAACATGTAATATCTAGATTTATGGAATGGTATTTGAGCTCATTCAAATAAGATCTTATTTATTTTCACATCTCTAACGATCATCTCCCTCATCCAACAGTCATATTTTTCCTTGAATCTTAGAGGGACCTGTACACGTTTCACTCAACCAATGGTTAGTTAGAACACAACATCATTTCATAATAATGGAAAGTGTAAGGAAAATGAAATAACTTAACCAAATCTATTTTTAGGATTTGAAGGATAAATATAATTACGAATCTAACCAAATAAACATTCAGTATCTATAAGGCATGGATATTCAGATTCATTTTGACAAAAATTTAGAATCTGAATTTTATTGATTCCAGAGTCTAAATACTGAAGAATTATGAGTCTGAATTCTAAGGATTCAGATTCTAAATTCTATGTAATTTTGAGTCAAAATTTTGAAGAATTAGGAGTCTGAATTATGAGAAATTAGGAGTCTGAATTCTGAGGGATTTAGAGTCTGAATTTAGAGGAATTCTGAGTCTGAATTCTGAGGAATTCGGATTCTGGATTCTGAGGAATTCAGAATCTGAATTTCAAAGAATTGAGATTCTGAATTTTAGAAAATTCAGAATCTGAATTTCAAAGAAATGAGAATCTGAATTTCAGATAATTCTGAATCTGAATTTCATAGAATTTGTAATCTTAATTTAAGATAATTCGGAGTCTGAAAATAGACCACTCTATATCCAAGGAATTATAAGATTCCATGGTTTTAGATATAAATTTAAAATTTGGACTTAGTAATAAAATGAGTTTGGTTTTAAGAGATTATAAAATGAGACAATTAAAACAAAGGTAAGGGTAAAAATTTCCTAAGAGAAGGGAAATTTTCCTTTTGAAAAAAATCCTTAGGGAAAAATAATTTTCCTTAACATAAAGTGATTGTGATATTCAAAACATAGAGAAATAATAATTTCATAAGGAAACCTTATTAACTCAATATGAACAAAATATGGTTCTATAAATAACATTAATTACATCATGTATTATTCCAAAATAAGTTCTTCATAAGTATATACACCATAGAAATAAAAAATTGGTCCATAATGTTAATACATGTCTCAACGATGAAAAATTTAGACAAAACCCTTACCTTAAATAAAAATTAATCCATAAGCTCTCTAAACTCTTATATGTTAAATTTAGATTCATTATAATCATATAATAGAATCGTATTCATATAAATAATATCATAACTGGTCAAATTATTGCATTTCAACACCCATTTATTAACAATTCTCTTTTAAATTTGTTATTTTGGTTGTTAACTACATTGTTTTTATATGTGTTTTAGTTTGACAAGTGTGTTTCATTCACTTTTATCATTGTTCTTCTATCTCTATAATTTTAATAATTATATATGTATACTGAACTATCCTTAAACTTTACTTAATTGATAGTTTTAGGTCAATAATTCATTATATAACATTTTAGGATCTTTTTTGGTTTATATTTTTTGATAATATGTCCATAAATCATACATAAAATAACAATATAAAAAAATTGGACACTTTTGATCCATATCCATTTTTCATAAAATGAAAATTTCTTAATAAAACGTGATTTCCTTTCATGAAAAATATTCAAAAATTTCTACTTGACATACTCCTTTACCTTTTCCATCCTTAAACCCTATAGAAAACATTTTAAAAGACATGGGGTGAAGAAAAAATATCAATAAGGTATAAAAAAAAAATACAATTGTTAGTATAGTGAAAACATTAACACCCATGAAATGTTTACCTTTATATAAATGTTCTTTGAGTGAATGAAATAAATAATTTTCACATGAAAGAGTCAAACAATTTTTTCTTAAAAAATTCATTAAATCCCATAGAAATCATAGATAAATCATATAGGTATCTTGGGATGTCATTATCCATATCAATCTTATAAATGCAATTACTATACGATCGACTTCCATATACAATGCATTAGAGGGATATCATGGACCCGCCAGTCCATTGTTTTTAACACAATCACCCAACCGTATTTTATACTGTAACCATCCCTCCTTGTTTTATAATGTAATGACCCATCCTTGGTTTATTACGTAACCACTCAAAAAAATAATAATTTCCAAGAACCACAACATAATCACAATACATAAAATATTTCAATTTTCAATATCACTCTCATAAATTATTATCTTCACCCATAAATTTTTTTTTCTTATATTAAAATATCCAACCCTTTTAAAACCCCATTTTTAGTGCCAAAATACCAAAAAAATGGATTGTGGTTTTTTTGTATAAAACATGAAATATTTTAAAGGAATCCAAACTTAAAATAATATTTATAGTGGCGAAGAAGTCATTGTCATTGTATACGTACAAATAGAATGTTCCTTTTGTTGTTCATAAAGAAAATCACACATTTCATTCAAATATTAATTTTTTAAAATATATTTAAGGAAATAAAAAATTTAAAATTATAAAAATCTAATTTAAATTATAAAATCATTCAAGAAACAAGTAAATGGAAGGAAAAAAAGTTAGAAGGAAAAAAATACAAGAGAAATTAAAATAAAATAAAAACCACATATCACTTTAGAAATATTTAAATCATAATCCACATGAAAGAATAATATTAAAAAAAATATTAAATACCATGATAATTGATAAATTAAAGATATAAAATATCAAATGGTCCATATATAAACGCTTCAAAATACTATAGGTTTATAATATCTAAATATTCTTCAACAAAAGGAAATTTAGACGAAGTCCCTTACCATGTGTCTGACTCATCACTTATCTTATTTATCTTCTTGAATAATAAACATATGTTAATTACTTAATTGAATAAAAAAAATTAAAGTTTATTATTACTTATATTTAACTTATTACCATGTTTTGTATTTTTACTTAATGAGTTATATTTAACTCGAATGTTTCAATGATATTTGGCGTATGTGTCAAAAATGACTTGGGTATGCTGACTTTGGAAAAAAAGTTCATCTTTTAAAAATCTCAAAAATAATAATAAATAATTATTTATCATATTTATACATAAATTACAATTTTAAGTAGAATCATTATATATAGTTTTGATAAATGAAGTATGTTGTGATCATAGAGATGGTCGGTTGTACGCATGAGAAAAGTTTTAATTTTTCAACATTCATTATGGAATGAAGTAAGTAATATTTTTTCTTTAAATATTGATAATAATATTATAAATAACATATTAATTCTTCAAATATAAATTTAAATAACATCTGTGTGGTTTGGTGATGAAAAAAGTGTAACATCACTTCATGACAGTGGTAGTCCACACATACACGAATGACCTTATCATTTTTCAGTGAGTGAAAAGGTAAGAAAAAATATGAAATATTATATTTTAAGACTGATAAATATTTCATAAATATAATAATTATTTCATTTATATCACATATATTCAATAAATTTATCCTTATTTCCTTCCATGTTAAGCGATAGTGAAAAATGAATCACATCACTTTGCGAGACAATAGTCCACTATTTAAACAAGGGACCTTATTGTATCCCATATGGAATGGAAAGTAAAAAAATAATAATATAATATATAATGACTCAAGAGGAATATTTTTTTTATTAATATCATATATATACTTTACATCCATCATAATACCTAACTGTTAGAGGTGTTGATACAAAACGTGTCACATTAGTTTGTGTGGCGGTAGTCCACCGTACACACGAGCGATGTTATCATTTCCCATTTGAGGTAAGAAGAGATGGATACAAATCATTACCTTAAAAAAATAATTTATAATTATATCATATATATATTTTTTATTAAGTAATAATTAATTAATAATATTGAAAGTTTGCGGAAGAAAAAATAATACCAAAATGCATAGTTTGTAATTTTACCTCTTATCGAACCAACTCTTTAGAATTATAACTAATGAATTCCTAGAATTGATTTTAGACCACATAATGTTTTCAAATATTAAGGGATTTTATTTGGTAATTTATCATTTCATGGATTTTCTAATACAAAATTGTTTGATGGTGTGAATAAGAGGGGAACATGGTGGCCTTTTATAAGTTAGGTAAGTGGCACAATTGTAATTTTTGAATATAAAAAAGTGTATCCAATTTTTTTGAATAAAAAAGGCTAAAATTGAGTAATATATAGACTTATAATGGAAAAGGTCTAAATATTTCAATATAATATATTTTTATAGGTTTTTATGTCATTTTAACTTTTATATATTTAATTTAACCCCTAGTAAACTCATTTTTACCTTAACAATGGTAATTATTTTTTATATTTTCCTAAATTCATTTTGGCCGTAAATTAATTTTAGCATAAAAAATAATATAAATTATTTTGATGCATAATATGGAATCATTTTTATAATATCCAATTCACATAAATGTAAAAATTAAATTTTAAACAAAACCCGCAGACTGTATGAAAAATGGTATTTTCAAGGTGATTATTTTTCTAGAAAAATATGTTTTTATACTAACTCTATGACTAATAATAATCATTATATGGGAAAAAATTAATATTTATTTATATATATTCCACACATTTCATTTAAAATATTATCCTTAGTTATTTTTTTAATTAATGAAAATAGAGAAACAATGTTCACTTGAAAAATGTTTAAAAAATCCCGGTTTTAAACCAAAAAACAAAATTATACTAAAATCCAATATAATGATTATTACAAAGTAATTAAGCGATTACTGACACAGACCAGTCATGGGGTGTGGAAAAATCTACTTCTCTCCCCCTAAGTGTGTATTAGTAGAAGTGACCAAAGTCATCTCCAAAGAGTAGTTTGTTTAATCATGGTGTAATGAATCTGAAAGTAAATTAAAGAACACAAAATATATGACTAGGTAGTAAGGAAAATTGTTTATGAAAACAATATTAGAGAAAAGTTATTTATTTTAATCTTATATTCCCTTTTATAATTCTATCATTTTCCTTTTGAAACTTAATCTTTTGTTATTATTAATTTCTTTAATGAATGGAATAACAATAATTTATCCTCTTACACCCTTTACTAAGATTTATTGATAGTGAAAATAATTTACCCAATTTCCATGGATACATTATTCTCAATCTAAAGTTTGAATGGAGTAGTGGGTCTACCATGGATCACCTAGGAAAATTTTAATCGATAATTGAGTATCCTAAGTTCCAAAATCAGTCAACTATGTCTTCCTCAGGTATTTAGTGATCCATAAACACTTCCCCACTTAACCCTTGATCACCCAAATGGTGTGATCCAAAACCAAGAAATGGGAGAACAATTTTCTTAATAAAATTAATTTATAATATTCATATTTTATATAAAAATTAAATTTTATCCCATTAAAAAGTATTAAAACATTAATTGAAAAACATTTAATAAATAAAAGAGGTATATTATTTTTATAGAAATAAGGACTATATGCATAGGGTGAACACCCCTTCTCCAAACCACAAAAAATACCTACCCCTCCATTAAAATTGAAATAATGGGGATATATGGGGAAGAACTCATGATAAAATCTAAAGTAAATAAAATTAGTGAAAACTGAGTGTCCAGCAGAAAAAATGGGTGTTCTCTCATAACTATCTAATCTATTTTTCTAGAGTAGCCTCCTTATATTTATAAAGGGAGGTTACCTCTTAATATTACTCAGAATTATCTTCATGTATCTTAATAAGTGATGAATGTATATTTTTAAAGATATTCAGCATTTAATCTACTGAATGCATGGGTGTCAAAAAAATTCAGTACAGAGGTGTAATTCCTTAGTGATGGTAGCAGCATCTACCATTAGCCTGGTGGTGGATCACATCCACCATTAGAAGAATTAAAGATAAAAAACGGCCCATTACAACTCCCTCCTCCATGAATTTTATTTTAAGATAGCATTGTCATAGACATATCAACAGTGGGATACTTCTTCATGTATGTGATTAACTTCCCCTACATCCCCCTTAGATTGTGCACTATGTTATCCCCAACATCCCATGAAATGGTAGTACTACCATAAAAAATATTCATGAAAACCACACCTTATCTTTTTTCTAAGAATAAAACTCGACAATAGTTATTCCTTTGGTTGCACATCCAACCACCTCCTTCGAGTGATGGAAGAACATACTGCATGGGGTTTATCTCTTCATGGAAGAACTTCCACTCTATGTAGTGGATCAATGGAACATTAGAAATTATGGTGGAGTTTATTGGTGTAAAAGGTAGTTGTGGTGGTACCTATGGTGTTTGAAAGTGTATAGAATGTAGTTGCGAGGGAGGAGAATTTTAGTGCTACCTTTCATGATCAGTGGTGGATCCTCTAGATTCCATAGTTTGTTTACTGTAGAATGTGATAGAATTTACCAATGAAGGTAGTGGAAAATGTGGACATTGAAATGATGTTGGTGACTTCGGGATTCACAAATGGAGTTATATGGTGGTGGAGAGCAGTGACATGCTATTATTGGCTCAACAATACCCTATAATATGGTTTTCTCAATGATAACATGTGGTATCCTTGGTGTAACGATAGAACATGTAATACTGTTGGCTCAAAAGTAACATCTGCTACTGTTGATGAAATTATGGTTTAGCTGATGGTGCTTTATGGTGAATGGGCATTGTGGTAGCGACTTGGATTCATGGAAGGTGTTTATAGAAGTGGTTAGGTGTACATGGAAACACTTCTCTTCTTTGATAGTGGGATCTATTGCTGATCTGAGATAGAAGGATGTGTTTTATCATTGAGAACATATATCTTTCTCTACCATTGGGGCGGTAGTAGTGAAAGGAGGTCCTCAGGTGCTTGGATATTCCCTATTACATGTGTTAATGGAATCATCCTCAAATCCTTTGGTCTTCATAGTGGCCAAAGGAAGCTTTTAAATGTGTATACTGAGGTATTATAGGGTCCAATACGTGATCTTATATGGTCTCAGACTTCAGTGGTTATCTCTGTCTCTAGCTTAGCTCGATCATTAGAGGTCTTGGAATTATTTTTCATTGTAGCAATGGCTAAAGTCATCGAGGGGTGCGATGGGCGGTGGTGTCGGGCAGAAGTGGGTGTCCGAGCAGGGGGGAAGCTACGGCAAGGCGCATCGATGCCTTTTTTATTAGTATAAATAGTACCCATATCTTTTCTGTCCCATGTAGGAATGGATACATGGAGTCATGATTGCATAAATGTAACACCCCAAGATTTCATAGTACGTTATTTCTTCAAAGTAATTCAATAACTTGCACTACACACAACACCGAGTTCTAGCGCACCATGACTTACCAAACAAGCCGTTCAAAAGAGGTTATGAATAGTATTAACTGAATTTTGAACTTTATATTATTCTTATAATTCTAGATTCCACATTATGAGTTTCTTAGACATAATGTAAGAACAAATACATTTTTTCAGATAAAAGAAGTATTTTTCAAAAAATTTCATTTTTAGCGCCTTTTAATGGAGAATCCTTTTTAAATCCAGTATTTGAAACTTTTATATATTAAATTTGACAAAATAAAATTCTTCTTTAGAATCGGGATATAAGAATTTAGTTTCGATAAAGTTTTGGTGTTTTTTTGATAAATTTCATATTTGGGTGAATACTGAAAAATACTATATTTTAACTGAAAAAAACTTTTTTAAATCAAAATAATTTATATTGTTAAATTACACATTTTAATGGTTTGGAAGTATAAATAGATTATATTTTTACCATTTAATCCAATGATGGTCATTGTAATTAATTTCACTTTGAAATTGGACATAGACAAGTGTCAAACTTTTGGTAATTATGTTTTAAAAATACGGCTTTTGGTTTTGACAGCAGGAATTAATTTTAAATTAATAAATGAAACTTCTATGTTTTGAATTTTGTATAATAGACTTCATTATTGAATTCAGAATATCAAAATTATCTTAGGGTGATTTTTTGGTATTTTTCTGAAAACTTTTAATTTTTTATGAATAGTGAAAAACACTAAGTTATAGTTTAAAACCAAATTTTTATTTATTTTATTTAAATTTAATTAAGGTAAAAATAGATACATAATACCTATATAAGTTCAATTTAATTCATTGGAGTTAGTTTAGAATAATTTTAGATATATAAAAATTTTATTGAACTTTTCATCGTCTTTTACCCACCTCCTAGGAGAATTTGGAAATTCACATAAAACTTAATTTTACCGCTTCTGTGAGTGGAATTTCGAAAATTCGAGAGACACGGTTAATATAAAGGAGTAAAATGTGGTTCAATGAGATGAAAATAATTTTTGGTGAATAGTAACTTTTTACTTTTATTTACCACAGTAAAAAGTAAATAGGGTAATTAAGAGTAAAAATGATATTATTATTACCCTAACACATGTCCTAATTCTATTTGCTAAGTATAATTCGACCAAAAACAACCTTAGGAATAAAATATGAACCTCTTTGGTCCACTTTAATTAGATTAGGACATTTATTATTATTTAATTCAAAGAAGAGTTAAAAGAGTTAAAATCAAAGTTTAATAACTAAAACATTTTTAATATAAGGTTATACATAAGATAAATTAAATTATAAATATTAATTAGAAAGATAAAAATATTTACTACTTAATGGTATTTTATTTATAATTTTTAGACATTAAATAAGTTAATTTATTTATGATACAATGATGATGCAGTAATTACTTCATTAGTAAAATATTAAAATAATTGATATTATAAATACACAAATAAATATAATTTGAGACTTTTAATGAATTACACGAATTTTATTAGTTAATATGACATGTTAGGATTGATTAAATTAATTTGGTTTGAATTAATAAAGTTTTAAAGACTTTAACAAAAATTAATTATTAAATAGTGTCAAAATTGACATAAAAGAGTTTTTAAAACAAATATTATATTATTAATTGATATTATATTCCTAAAAATATAAGGTTCGACCAAAGGACTTATATCATGATAGGAGTATCATTAATGGAACTTGGGGGTCTCTGGGATGTATATAGTTAGTTTATTAACTATATAATATAAAAATACAAAGTGACATGGTAAATGTCAAACTAATTAACTAAGAGTTAAAACTAAAAGATAAGGTTAATATAATGACCCAAACCTATCTAAAATATATTGGATGAAAGGATTTTGACCAATCCCCACCATATACTTTATGTAACCCAGTTTTTAGGAATTATAAACCGAATATGAATTTATTATAATATAATACTTTAAGTTTTTCCTAAAGAGCCCCTCCTCCCCCTTATAAAAGGACACCACTTCTAAACAATTCCTCACATATCTCAAGCCTTTTGGCTCATCCAAACTCTACAAAATTAAGCTACCTATATCCATCTACTCCTCCTATAAGCCTTAACTTAGGCCGAAGGCACTTCAAGAGTCCTTTTTGGTTCAAACCAAAGGGAGTTACCCAAATTAAAGGTAACGATTTCTCTTAGCTTATTTTATTTTATTTCACTTCTCGAACCCCTAAAATCTTCTTATTATTTTTTTTTGTAAAAAAAACAGTATCCAAAATATACTAGGATATTTTTATGAGAAGTATTCTAACTACACTTACACACACCTCCATCTAATGGGTGAAGAACATAATGTTTCTGTGGATGGCAACCAAACGCCTCACGAAACGATGATTGTTCAATTATCTCCTACCGCCTCTCATGGTGACCATTATGATGAAAATATAATTAAATATGTTATTAATGATATTTATTTTATATATAAGCTTCTGTAATTCCATTTCATAGCATACCATTATTTGTTTCATGTTGTATATATATACGATAATTTCATTTGAGGAAGTGCGGACTACCGCCCCCTCAAAGTGATATGACTCGTTCATACCATACATGGAAGGTATAAAGGAAGGTGTTAATGAAATTAAGTAACACATATAAGATATTATTTTATAATGGAATAATAATATACCTATGTCTCATTAGGTTTTGATTCCTTTTAAATGAAAAATGAAATGGAAGTAGCATTCGTGCGTACGTACGGACTACCATCTCCACAAAAGCGATGAGATTCATTCCCCACCATATCCATTCAAGTATAATTCTAATTTTATGATTAAAAATAATGTTTAAGGAATTGATATAATTCTGTATATGAATAAGATACAACCTTTCCATAACAAACACGTCTTATGTAACAAAACATATAAAAGAAAACGAGTAAGTTAACACTCGAAACGATGATAATACTAAAATATTATTAACAAGGAAATATTAAAAGATCATATATGATATCATATTTATGTATATTATTCTTGTATAATTTAATAAAAATTATTTAACTATTATATAGGAGGTTAACCTACCCTCGACCAAGGAAAATTACAAGGTATGGGTTTATTTCACAATCTCTTCATTATCTGAGGTTGTTTATACGTAATTATATACTGTGACCTCTTTATCATCCACATCCATGTTTTACTAAAATATATTTCAAAACATTTTTACTATTTACTATAAAATGGGTTAAAGTCATTTATACCCTTATGTGTTTGGAAAGGAATCTTTCCGCCGTTTTCCAAACAAGGTACCTTTTGACCTTTTCGAAAAATTTAAGGTAATAATGTTTTTTTAACTTATACGGCGGGTGCGGCAATTTTCTACCATTATAAACTCGTCTTAGCTTCCCTTACTAGAATATAAGAATATTTTGAATTTAAATGTTTTATTTTACAATTATGTGACTTTTAAATTATTTCAAAATGAATATTTTAAGAATTTGTGAAAGGTACTATTTATCAAGATCATAATTTTAAACGTTTTAAATATTTATCTTTCTAAATATTTTTAATTAATGTAAATATTTTCAAAATTATTTTAAGGATTTATTTATATGGACATGAATGTTTTGAAATAATATTTATTTTCAAAAGTTTCAAAGTTCAATGGGACACTTTGATTCAAAAACCTCTTTTAAATTACTTCCTTAATAAATGTGTGACTTTTAAATGATTTCACAAAAAAAGAGATATTTCTCTCAAATAGTTTGGATTTCATCTATGTCAACATCCTTTGATAGATTTTAAGCTTATTTGAAGTTGATTTATTATGATACAAAACTTCCATATTGTATTTAAGGTTTTGTGATATGTTTAACTGTAGATGTGTTATTTTTATACCATTCATAGTTTATGGACAAAGTATCGACATTTCGTATGCTAGTTTTAATACAAATGTTTATGTTATGTTTAAACCTGTTAATATGAAGAATTCATTGGACTTAGTAAGTGAAGGGTGGATCTCGCTATAGCTCCTCGATGCATTAGTAGGTCTCATGAGACAAACCGGTGTCTTGGCACAAGGTCTTGAAAAAATCTTATTTGTAGTCTTGGCACAAGGCCTTGGCTACGTGGTTATGATAGTCTGGCATTATGCATTCCATCATTATGAAAGTGGTTATTGATATTTCATGTGATTATTAGACTAGTAGAATATCCATTTGAATAATTAAATGCCATTATTTCATTTTATTTCTACCATATTATGCTGAAGTTGAAGTTTAAAAGGATTTTTTTAGTTATACATTGCCTTAAATGTTTATGCTTATATATGAAAGTTTCCGCTATATTGTTATCCTTACTGAGCATTTGAGCTCACCCCTTTTTATGTTTTATTTTTCCCAGGATTCCAAGAAGTGTATTGTGATTGATATGTAGGGTTAAGCTAAGGGAATAATGGAGTTCATAAAGGATTATTTATATTGTTTTGTATGTTATAAAGTGTAATGTTACATTCATGTATGTAATCTATTTTATAAGACTGCTAAACCGATCAGTCCTTCGGGACTTGATTCCTTGTAATCATGCCAATGTATTAAAATAATGCACCGACTCTGGGTAACTGGGGTCAGGGAGTTACAGTTGGTATCAGATGAAGTTTAACAATAACCTTGGAATCTAGATTTAGATAAACTCTGATTATATCACATAGACCTAAGATAGACATTGAAGATTAGTATAGAATAAATTCCTAGAATTTTGGTAATGTAGAGAATTTGTGGTTTTCCAAGAAAATACATCCCTGTCTGGATATGAGCAGGTAGAGGCGGCTCTGGCACATATGTACCTATGGGTAAAACCTGAAAACACCGCTTTGAGCTAGACTCAAACGGGAACTGGTGCACGATAATGGGCCTTGCTGCACTCTTGGTTACGACACTCCCGAGGGATATGCTTAGGATAATTCTCATTTTCGTTACAAATCATTATGAAGGGTTTATGAGTATATACTTCCTCAATGAAAACATCTTTATGATTATTTATTATATCCATAAACCGTTCAATTTACGTTAGGTATTTTACAAGTTTGGAATTATTGTAATTCATAAATTGACCTAGTTTATGATATTGTATAGAATTGGAACCCAGTAGAAGGAATGTAAAATTCAGCAATACTTATGATCTAAAGAGTAAGAAGGATCATATCTTTCAAAGTATTAAGCCAACATTTAGAAGAGAAATAGTCTCCCATTTATTCTCAACATATGAAGAAATAGTATCATGTGTTAATAAGATAAGTAAATAATTCTATGAGTCCTATGACATTGAAGGCAAGCAAGAGAAGAAAAGGATGGAAGTGAGAAAGATAGATAAAGGGAATAGGGAAAAGAAGAATTTTCCCACATGTGATAACTGTGGGAAGAAACACCCTGGAACTTACCTGAAGGGAATGAGAGTTTGTTAAAAGTGTGAAGAAAAAGGACACCAAGTACGTGACTGTAAGGGTAAGAAAAAGTTTTCAAATGTACAATGCTTCATCTACAAGGAGTTGGGAAACTATGCGAACCAATGTCCAAATCATCAGAGTATGCCCCGAATGATGCTATTGGATAATAATAAAGTTATGATACTGCCACAGATGAGGATGAATGATTAGAGTTCTTATGTTGTTATTAAATAATTATGTAATTTTAGTGTTGTATCAATGATGTACTGGTTATAATAATTATGGAGTATATAAGGATTTTACTGTAATACTATTTTATTAAGGACTTGAGATTGTGTGGAACCAAGAAAAGTGACTCAATAGCATGTTAAATTTTTGGAAAATATATGGTTGAGAGAAAGATAAACCATAATATGGTTCTAATACCAAGGTAGTGATTTTGGAATAATACATGATTTATTTGGATAAATTATATTGGATATTCTTGACTACCATGAAAGTGATTAATGATATTCCATCATTGTTTGAGTTTAAAACATTTTTTGATAGAATGAGTATATCCAGTATTCTATAAGGAATAAGGGATCATGAATGTAATCAATAAGGTTTTATGGTAATTCAGGATGTTGTAGTGTTTTAAAAGAATACATAATGAAGGTGTTCACATGTTATTACGTGGTAAAAAGGATCTTAATTGTGTTTAACTTCCTTATAAATTTTGGACCGTGAGTTTAGACAGAAGTATTTTGGATAATTCTAGTTTGAGATTATTTTTGGATTGCCATAAAAGGACAACCCGGATGTTGGGTGGAAACCTGTCGCGTCTGGAAAGGCCGCGAGACTTGAACCTGAAACTGAAGGGCGACAAGGGTGTATCACCTACCACTGACCCACGTGATGTCCTGGATTGAATAATGTAGTATTTTAAAAAAAAAAATCTTTTGGATGAATTATAAATTCATTTTTTTGAAACCCTATATGAATAGGATAAATAGAATATTATTTTTAAGTTCTATTATCTTTTAGAGTGGAAGATGAGTTTGTGGTAGAAATTAGTTAAAGGATGGGACTCTACTTTTCAAGTATATATTTTTCTTCTTCTCTTATTCTATGAAGAAATTAATTCCTATAATTTAGTGAAGGGATATTAAAACAAAAAACATGTTATCCTAATACCATATGTTTTGTTGAACCGATGGTATTTTAAATCATCATAGATTGATGAATTTAAGGCCCTCAATTTTACACTTGTTTGTGATTGATGACCTCAATCACTACCTATAAATATTTAGGTTTTTACTCTAATTATATGTCTCTAATTACTGCCAATGTTCTCTTAATCGAAATCATAATTTGGTGGTGACCCTTTCATTTTCCTTTTCCTCTTATTAAGACTATATTTTATTAACCTAATTTCCGATGTGGGTTTTCTGAAAGGTATTTTCTATTTTCAACCATTTATTTTCGAAAAATAATTTCAAATTGGGAGGAAACAATTTATTGAAGGGGGGAAGAATGTAACACCCCAAGATTCCATAGTACGTTATTTTTTTCAAAGTAATTTAATAACTTGCACTACACGCAACACTGAGTTCTAGCGCACCATGACTTACCAAACAAGCCGTTCAAAAGCGGTTATGAATAGTATTAACTGAATTTTAAACTTTATATAATCCTTATAATTTTAGAGTCCATATTATGAGTTTCTTAGACATAATATAAGAACACACACATTTTTTCAGATAAAAGAATTATTTTTCAAAAAAATGCAATTTTACCGCCTTTTAATGGAGAAGCCTTTTTAAATCCATTATTTGAAACATTTATATATTAAATTTGACAAAATAAACTTTTTATTTAGAATTGGGACATAATAATTTAGTTTCGATAAAGTTTTGGTGTTTTTCTGATAACTTTCATATTTGGGTGAATAGTGAAAAATACTATATTTTAACTGAAAACAACTTTTTTAAATCAAAATAATTTATATTGTAAAATTATACATTTTAATGGTTTGTAAGTATAAATAGATTATATTTTTACCATTTAATCCAATGATGGGCATTGTAATTAATTTCACATTGAAATTGGACATAAACAAGTGTCAAACTTTTGGTAGTTATTATTTCTTAAAAATACGCCTTTTGGTTTTGACAGTGGGAATTAATTTTAAATTAATAAATGAAACTTATATTTTTTGAATTTGGTAACATAGACTTCATTATTTAATTTTGAATATCAAAATTAGCTTAGGGTTATTTTTTGGTATTTTTTTGAAAACCTTTAATTTTTGATGAATAGTGAAAAACACTAAGTTATAGTTTAATACCTATTTTTTATTTATTTTATTTAAATTTAATTAAGGTAAAAATATATACATAATACCTATATAAGTTCAATGTAATTCATTGGAGTTATTTTAGAATAATTTTAGATATATAAAAATTTTATTGAACTTTTCACCGTCTTTTACCCACCTCCTAGGAGAATTTGGAAATTCACATAAAACATAATTTTACCGCTTCTGTGAGTGGAATTTCAAAAATTCTAGAGAGAAGGTTAATATAAATGAGTAAAATTTGGTTCAATGTGTTGAAAATAATTTTTGGTGAATAGTAACTTTTTACTTTTATTTACCACGGTAAAAAGTAAATAGGGTAATTAAGAGTAAAAATGATATTATTATTACCCTAACACATGTCTTAATTATATTGTATAAGTATAATTAGACCAATAATAACCTTAGGAATAAAATATTAACCTCTTTGGTCCACTCGGATTAGATTAGGACATTTATTATTATTTAAATCAAAGAAGAGTTAAAAGAGTTAAAATCAAAGTTTAATAACTAAAACATTTTTAATATATGTTTATACATAATATAAATTCAATTATAAATATTAATTATAAATATAAAAAGATTTACTATATAATGGTAATTTATTTCTAATTTTTATACATTATATAATTTAATTTATTTATGAAACAATGATGATGCAGTAATTACCTCATTAGTGAAATATTAAAATAATTGATATTATAAATACCCAAATAGATATAATTTGAGACTTTTAATGCATTACATGAATTTTATTGGTTAATATGACATTTTAGGATTGATTAAATGAATTTGGTTCAAATTAATAAAGTTTTTAAGACTTTAACAAAAATCAATTATTAAATAGTGTCAAAATTGACATAAAAGAGTTTTTAAAACAAATATTATATTATTAATTGATATTATATTACTAAAAATATAAGGTTCGGAAAAAGGACTTATATCATGATAGTTGTATCATTAATGGACCATTTGGGGGTCACTTGGATTTATATAGTATGTTTATTAACTATATAATATAAAAATACAAAGTGACATGGTAAATTTTAAACTAATTAACTAAGAGTTAAAACTAAAAGATAAGGTTAATATAATGATCCAACCTATATTAAATCTATTTTTTGAAAGTATTTCTACCCATACCCACCTTATAGTTTAAATAACCTAGTTTGGGGTCATTATAAACCGAATATTAATTTATTATAAAATAATACTTTAAGTTTTTCCTAAAGAGTCCCTCCCCCCCTTATAAAAGGACACCACTTCTAACCAATTTTTCACACCTCTCAAGCCTTTTGGCTCATCCAACCTCTGCAAAATTAAGCTCCCTATATCCCTCTCCTCATCCTAGAAGCTTTACCTTAGGCATAAGGCACTTCAAGATTCCTTTTTGGTTCAAACCAAAGGGAGTTACCCAAAATTAAAGGTAACAATTTCTCTTAGATTCTTTTCTTTTATTTTACTTCTCCAACCCCTAAACTCTTATTATTCTTTTATTTTGTAACAAAACTAGTATCCTAAATATACTAGGATATTTTTATGAGAATTATTCGAACTACACTTACACAAAACTCCATCTAATGGGTGATGAACATAATGTTTCTGTGGATGGAAACCAAACGCCTCACGAAACGATGATTGTTCAATTATCTCCTACCACCTCTCTTGGTGACCATTATGATGACACTATAATTAAATATGTTATTAATGATATTTATTTTATATATAAGCTTCTGTAATTACATTTCATAGCATAACATTATTCGTTTCATGTTGTATATATATACGATAATTTCATTTGAGGAAGTGCGGACTACCGCCCCCTCAAAGTGATATGACTCGTTCATACCATACATGGAACATATAAAGGAAGGTGTTAATGAAATTAAGTAAAACATATAAAATTTTATATTATACTATAATAATAATATACCTATGTATCATTTGTTTTTTATTCCTTTTAAATGAAAAATGAAATGGAAGTAGCGTTCGTGCGTACATAGGGACTACCGTCTCCACGAACGCGATGAGATTCATTCCACATCGTATCCATTCAAGTATAATTCTAATTTGATGATTAAAAATGATTTTTAAGGACTTGATATCATTATTTATGTGAATAATATACAACCTATCCAAAAAAAACACATCTTATGTAACAAATAATATAAAAGAAAACGAGTAAGTTAACACTCGAAACGACGATAATATTAAAATATTATTAACAAGGAAATATTAAAAGATCATATATGATATCATATTTATGTATATGATTATTTTATAATTTAATAACAGTGATTTTAATATTATACAGGAGTTTAACCTACCCTCGACCAAGGAAAAGTACAAGGTTAGGGTTTATTTCACAATCTCTTCTTTATCCGAGGTTGTTTATACGTAATTATATACTGGGACCTCTTTATCATCCACATCTATGTTTTATAAAAATACATTTAAAAACATTTTTACTATTTACTAGAAAATGGGTTAAAGTCATTTATACCCTGATGTGTTTTGAATGGAATCTTTCCTCTGTTTTCCAAACAAGGTACTTTTTGACCTTTTCGACAAATTTAAGGTAAGAATGTTTTTTTAACTTATACAGCGGGTGTGGATATTTTCTACCATTATAAACTCGTCAAAGCTTCCCTTAAAATATTATAAAAATATTTTGAATGTAAATGTTTTATTTTATAATTATGTGACTTTTAAATGACTTCAAAATGAATATTTTAAGATTTTGTGAAAGGTACTATTTATCAAGATCAAAATTTTAAATGTTTTAAAGATTTATCTTTCTAAATATTTTTAATTAATGTCCATGTTTTAAAAATGATTTTAAGAATTTATTTATATGTACATGAATGTTTTGAAATGATATTTCTTTTCAAAAGTTTCAAAGTGGTATGGGACACTTTGATTCAAAAACCTCTTTTAAATTACTTCCTTAATAAATGCGTGACTTTTAAATGATTTCACAAAAAAGAGATATTTCTCTCAAATAGTTTTGATTTCATCTATGTCAACATCCTTTGATGGATTTTAAGCTTATTTGAAGTTGATTTATTATGATACAATACTTCCATATTGTATTTAAGGTTTTGTGATATGTTTAACTGTGGATGTGTTATTTTTATACCATTCATACTTTATGGAGAATGTATTGGCATTTCGTATGCTAGTTTTAATACGAATGTTTATGATATGTTTAAACCTATTCATAAGAGGAATGAATTGGAATTAGTAAGTGACTGGTAGAGCCCGCTATAGCTCCTCGATGCATCGGTAGGTCTCATGAGACAAACTTGTGTCTTGGCACGATGCATTGACAAAATCTTATTTGTAGTCTTGGCACGAGGCCTTGGATACGTGGTTATGATAGTCTAGAATTATGCATTCCATCATTATGAAAGTGAATATTGATATTGCATGTGATTATTCGGCTAGTAGAATCCCTATGTGAATAAGTAAATGGCATTATTTCATTTTATTTCTTCCATATTATGCTGAAGTTGAAGTTTAAAAGGCTTTTGTTTTAGTTATACATTTCCTTAAATGTTTATGCTTATCTATGAAAGTTTCCGCTATATTGTTATCCTTACTGAGCATCTGAGCTCACCCCTTTCTATGTTTTATTTTTCCCAGGATTCCAAGAAGTGTATTGTGATTGATATGCAGGGTTAATCCAAGGGAATAATGGCATTCATAAAGTATTATTTATATTGTTTTGTATGTTATTAAGTGTAATGTAACATTTATGTATGTAATCTATTTTCCAAGACTGTTAAACCGATCAGTCCTTCGGGACTTGATTCCTTGTAATCATGCCAATGTATTAAAATAATTCACCGAATTTGGGTAACTGGGGTCGGGGCGTTACAATAAGTATCAATATGTGTATCTTCCATCGCAATGAAGTCGTGCGGTGGTTGGAGGACCCCTACCCACAGCCTTGCACCACCCCGTGTAGACGATGCTTTCCACCCATCACTGGCTTGGTTTCATCACTGTGGTTTGGTGCTTCCAAGATTTTTCCTAGCCATAATATCCTATCGATTATTCCTTATGGGCCTCTCTATAGGCTTGATCCCATGTGCGACATCTGTTACTAGTGATGGACTCTTTTTGGGCCTATAAGGTTGAGTAGCCCCTTGTGGGTTGCCTATGTGGTTTACAAGACCTTAGATAGAGGGCTATCCAATTTGAACACTTTTTTAGTAAAATCATAAAGCATAAGAAAATTATATAAAAATATATATATAAAAGTGAATAAAATTCCATCATCAAATTCTTAAACAATTTCATTCATTTATAATAATTTAAATTCAACATTAAATATTTAGAATCTATTAGTAAAACATTTATATCAATGGGAATTAAATATTAAAATCCTTAAATATCCATTAAAAATGTTTACAATTATGCATTATAATTGATTATGTCAAATATTCCCATACTTAAACCATTCTTGCCTTCAAGAATAGAATCTTAACAATGAAAATCGGAGGGCACTGATGTTACCCTTCTTCAAATCATAGAAAAATAAAAACAAAATGTTTTTCAATGTTAAATAAACCACTAAACAAATACACATAAAACATTAATTCAATTACTAAATTTTCATTAAAATAATCAAAACTAGTATTTTATTTTTTCTTATCTGAAAGTGATGGTACTTCTCTTCTCATCCATTCAAGCTCCTTAATTCATTATTATTAAACATTCTAGGCTATGATCTACCTATCTTGAATATTTTCTATCATCACTCATGATATTAATTCATGTATATTATGATCATATCATGAGAATAGTCTCCTTATCTATAGTATTGAAATGAACTACTTTCTCAACATAATAAAGAAAAACTGCACATAAAATCATGAGGGATTTCTATAATAGTTCAAATGATTCAGATCATTAAGTTTGGTGGGAATTTATATTTTAAAAATTGATGGTCAAGGGGGAGCATTTTCTCTAAAGTATAAATAATGATATAAAAAGTGAAAATCCAATGAAATTATGTCTTTTAATGTTTCAACTCCCACTTCACATTCTCAAAGTAAAATTTTATGATAAATTAAAACATAATGAATGATGTAAACCATCTTGTATTTTTATATACTTTTATAATTTTTTTTATTTTTTAAAGTATGTTTTTATTTTTTTAAACTTTTCTTATAATAAACCTCATATCCACCACTTAACCACATATGAAAAAAATCATCTATCTAGTAGTGGTGATTTTTTATTCTTCTAAGTCACAACACATTCAATTTTTTTTCATTTTTTTCAAGAAGTGAAAAAAAGAGTTATTGAGTCATAATCCTTTCTCAACACCTATAGTTATCACCCACACACTTTTTTATTACTATAAATATCATACCTTCAATCATGACTCTCTTATCCCCCACACTTCATCTTTAAAATTTCTTGAAAAATATTTAGTGGATGGTCGAAATGGAAAAAAATATATTGAAAAATGGATCATTACTTATAATGGAATTCGTGTTCTCTATGGGATAATCATGGATTTATGTGAAGGTTGTCTCAAAGATAAGTGATTTTTAATATATTTCTTAATGATTTTAAATTTGGTTTTGTATATTCATGGCATTGATAAGTTTAAAAGTAAGTTCTAGAAGGTGATATGTCCCAAGATCCCTAAATAAATATGATCATAGTAAATGGGATGTACTTTGTTAGGAAATCCTGTCAGAGGTGGAAATATGATAGTGTAAAGTCACTCAAGTATTGAATAATAATAATAAATCAATTTTCATTAATTTAATGAATTCAAAGATGGAAAAATAATAGGGAAATTTCAATTTAAATTAATCAATGAATTAACACAAATAATGAGTCTCGATTTTCATATCCTTTATTCTCCTTAGTCATTAAATTATACATTTTACTCATTCGATATAATTATAATTGAAATCTAAAACATGGAATTAAATGATTCTTAAGAAGCTCTTGTTTCCCAGAAAATTATAGTAGAGAAATATATTTAAGAATGGACATGAAATTTCCATGTTAATATTGATGCTGAAATTCCCAGTTTAAAACATATTTTTAGAAAAATGTAAGATGTTATGAACATAAGGAACGAAGGTATGAACTCTCTATTCACATACAACTTATTATCTACTTCCTTATTAGTGTTTGGCCATATTGTTTACTTCCTTCATTATGTTCCTATAAAACAACTCATACCAGTTTAGGATTCATTCCATTAAATCTCAAGGGATGAAGGGAAGAGGTGTCCAAATCATAAATCTAAAGTAAATAGTAAAACATGGGTTTCCTCCAAGAATCAATTTTGGATAATGGAATTGGATCAACCTACCCTAATGGGAATATATCAGTAGATAGGTTAGAGAAGTCTTAGCTCATCCACCAGTTCGTAAGGTATATTCCCATGTAAAACATTCAACCTCTTCCCATAGAAATTGAATGGTTTTCCATATTCTTATATATATATCTCGATGAAACCAAAAGGATAGAAGTTAATAACTATAAGTGGTAACTCCCACAAGTAACAAAGCTTACTTAAAATTAACTTTACTCTTGAATTATAGAGTAGGACTTGGTATACAGGTTGAAAGTCCTTTTACTAGATTAGCATGTCATGTGCCACTCTAGTTCTCTCTTTTTAAATTCATTAGTTTTAGAAAGATTCTCATTTTATTTCCTCCATTTATGGTAACTATAGATTTCTCTCTTTCCCACCACTCACCAAATAAAAATTCATCTATTTTATAGCCTAATAAGCTTAGTTCTCTAACTCCCCTAGAAGATGAAAACTCTTTACATAAATCATCTAGTACGATCTCATACTTTTAAGTGTTTTGTATGTAGTTCAGTATGACCTGTCACGACCCGTCCCCCAGGGCCCGCATCGTGACTTCCCCAAGCTCGCCTTCCATAGGCTAGGGGATGGCGACTAGCACCAAAGGCGTAATCCCCTAAAACTTGGGAAGACATTTCCTTTATAAAATGTAAACTCACACTACTAGAATACAAGCAGAAGCAAACACTAAGTAAAAACTGTATAACAAGTGTACTGAAAGTAAAGGGGGGCCAGAATACAAGCCCAATAGGAAAGTACAACTGAAAATCAAGTAAAACTAAAAAAACGAACAAACAGATGAAAGGTAGAAGCAACTCCAGAATAATCGTCTGGGATTCCTACCTGAAGGGTAGGTATAGATGTCCATGTCAGTACTCCATGTCTATCGGTCTGCTCCGTGTACCGTCTCACCGAGTGGTCCACCTCCTGGTACCGTCCAATCCTGGCGCTCTCGGCCTCCATCAGTGCGGTCCGTCGTCTGCATCCAACACAATGAGGTGCGGGCATAGCCCGTGCATGGGTGAGTATAACGATACTCAGTAGGGACCCCAAGACCCTCAAGGTCTCAAAAAATCCAACAAGGATAAACCACAAAGTAGGATTTCAATAGATAACGATTACTTAGGTATATGCCCATACATATACCTAAGTTATCTAGTAACTCATCTCAATCATGAGGAAAACACAAAGGTCATTGACTTAGCTCAAACCAGGATTTTTATTCACGATGTCGAAACCACGGGTTCTGGAGAACTCCTCCTCTGTCGAGTACAGTGGTCCTGCCGCTACAACCAAGCACTTACCACTAACCTTGGACTGCTGAAGTACTCCACCTGTTGAGTACTATGGGCTTGCTAGTACAACTAAGCGCTTCCCACCATGGGTCTGCCACTACAACCAAACGCTCCCCCTCATAGCCTATAGAGGTACTCATTCTGTCGAGTACCGTGGGTCTACTGCTACAACCGATCACTCCTCTACTGTGGTTCGGCTACTACAACCAAGAGCTCCCCACTGGGCCATCCAAATCACTCCGAGTCAATTGATCAGCAATCGTCAAGTCTCAGCCAGCTACTAGGTCTTTGCAATTTGCTCGCTCATCAATGGGAGGGTCCGCTCCATGTGCCACAAAACGATAATACATATGTCACAAAATCTCATGTAAAAGCAACACAATGACCGCCACGTCATTGGGGTCTCAACACAATAGACGGCGCGTCAATCAGATGCCCGGTCTGTGAGTTATTAGCCTTTTAGTCCCAGGGCCTGGTTGGTTTGTGTACGAACCGACCCGACCGTATCTCAACTATACCCCAAACTCCCATGGGGTATTTTTAACGGGACCATTTCTCAATGAGATTATTAGTGCCACTAACGGTTGGTCAAACGGATGTCCGGTTCCAAAGATATAGCCAAAGTAAGCAAAGGAAACGGTATGGGCCCGGGTCCGGTCTGACCGAGTCGGACCGACTCAGCCCAACCCAGTTTGGGTCAACCTGGTCTGGGTCGACCCGGACTGACTTGCTAGATTTGACCCGGCCCATTGGGTGGTTCAGTCTGCTCAGTTTGGCCCAGTCCACTAGGCCCGGCCCAGCGGACTATGTGGACAATTCGGGCTGAAGTCGCCACATGGGCGACTCGGCCCGAAGGCCAGTACTAGGTTTAGCCAGTGCCGTGAGGGGCGCGGCTCGGCCTGAGAGGCCAACGGCAGGCCGCGCGGGGCGCGGGCAGACCGCAGGTGATCCGGGAAAGGCGCGGGGGCGCTGGGGCGCGCGGGCGCCGGTGCGCGCGGGCATGGCGCCGGGATGCGCCGGGCAGGGCGGCCTGGGCACGGGGGGTGTCGGGTAGGCGGCCAGGCCGCCGGGCAGGGGGGATGGGCACCGGGGCACCGGGCAGGGCGCCAGGGGGGCGTCGAGCCGGAGGCCCGGGCGCCGGGGGGCACTGGGCAGGGCGCGGGGCACGCCGACAGGGTGCCGGCGGGCCGTGCAGGCCACGATTTCGACCGGGGCGTGCGCCGGCCTGCGCTTGGGTAGGCTGGTCGGGCGCCGCTCGGCTGGCAGTGCGGTTCGTGGAGGCCGCGTGTAGCACGACCTTTATTCACCGTCTTCGTCGTCTTCGCCTCATTTCCATGTCGTCGTTACTTCGCCATCGACTCAAGGTTCCAAAACCATAAAGGTTGTAGAGGGGTCGGGCTGTGTTCGTTCGGCCCGAACCCTCCACATTAGAACGATAGCAAGTGGCTCATGAAGTTGATTCAATGTGAGAGGATAAAGCATTAAACAACTTAAAATACACCCCTACCTTTTTAATTTTCGGGCGTTCGTTCGTCGCGGGGGAAGACGATGTTGTCGTCGTTCGTCCTACACTTCCACTTCCGAGCTCGTGCGTCGGTTTGTTGACAAGGAAGAGGATGGAAGAAGGGTCATCGAAGAGATCCGACGTCGGAAGGGGGGTTCCAAGGAAGAAGCCGAGGAAGAAGCGTCATCACCGGCGTCTTCGCATTCTTCGTTGGAGGTTTCTATTCTCCCAAGCTCTCCACTAAAGAGCGAATAAACGTGCCAAAAATAATAGATTTTAATCTATTATGCCCGTTGGCATGAATTAATTAAGTAGGCCGCACATAATTAAGTTCATGACGTTGTCAAAATTATTCAAAATTCAAAAAGAGAGGAGAGGTCCACAAAATTTATTGCACTAGAGGTTGGCATATTAAATTTGGGGAGTTTCGAGGGGGTTAGAGGCCCGGGTGGTCCCCACCTAATTAAGCATGAAGAGGGTCAAGGGGGTTTCCTTAAATTAATTGGGGGTTTTGGGGAGGTTTTATCCTCCTCCATTAAGAGGGGAGTTAGATACCAAGAGGCTCTCCCTCATTAATGGGGGAGAGTTGAGAGGTTTCCTCCTCTCCCATTAAATGGGGGGATAAGCCCCGTGTGGACCCCACGTCATAACCTCTCGTGGGAGGTTATGCTGCTCGGGTGGTACCCACCCCAATTATCCTCCCATGGGAGGTTAGGGTGTGGCGGTCCCACCACCAACTCCCATGTGGAGCTTTTAACCAACTCACCACATGGCGTGGGTTCAACAAAAATAACATAAGTTGTCACTTATTTTATTTTATTAATCCACGTGAAACCCAAAAACCCACCCTCATACCTGATCATATGTCATCGAGGTGAAAGTCTTCTTAAGTGAAAACAGGTGCTGCGAGTTCAACGATGCCCTCTGATTTCAATTTCGAGCACCCGTTCAAAAGTTATAAAAACTCGCTCGTACGTTTACTGAACGTACTCGAACAAAACTTCAGAAATTGATTCCGGGCACACCGGGACTCGGAATCAAGCGCCGTCAGAAATTGCGGACTCGTAAAATTCCCATGTATTTTAAAAAAAATTCCACAAGAATTCCAGGTCTTTAAATTCTCCCCACCTTAGGGCTTTACATCCCCGAAAGCTATAAATCACACTAAGGGAACAAAAGGGGGTAATGAGCACGCATTTGAGCCTCCCTCTCCATGTGTTCTCCTGGAGGTTACCGTGCTTTTAGTGAACACACACCAGAGGAATGGACCATCCATGCAGGACCCACTCATGTCAATCCTCAATCTCTACTGGAACTTCCATGAAAGTCGCCCCGTCATCGATGTCCATCTCCCCGTGGTCGATGATGTGGGAAGGGTCGTGCACGTATCTCCTCAGTTGGGATACGTGGAATACGTCGTGCACCTGGTGCAACTGAGGTGGAAGAGATAGGCGGTAAGACACCTCACCTACTCTGCTGAGAAACTGGAAAGGTCTGAGGAATCTCTGAGACAACTTTCCCCCTCGGCCAAATCTCCACAAACCTCATTGAGGTGATACTCGTAAGAAGACGTGGTCGCCATCCTCGAACTCCATATGTATCCGTCTCCTGTCAGCATACGAGTTCTGCCTACTCTGTACAGTCTTCATCCACTCCTGGATGATTTTCACCTTCTTTGTGGTAGCTCGAACCATCTCTGGTCCCACTAGTGCTGACTCCCCTGGGTCTATCCAGCACAATGGCGATCTGTAAGGTCGTCCATACAAGGCCTCAAAAGATTTCATCCCTATGGTGGAGTGATAGCTATTCTTATAGGAAAAATCAACCAAGGGTAGGTGGTCCTCCCAGCTGCGACCGAAGTCGATGGTGCATGCGTGGAGCATGTCCTCGAGGGTCTGGATGGTCCTCTCGGTCTGTCCATCTGTCTGAGGATGGAAGGCGGTGCTCAAGCGAAGTTGTGTCCTGAAATCTTCCTGCAACCCCTTCCATTGCTGGGAAGTAAACCATGTGTCATGGTCAGAGATAAAAGAAGATGGTACTCCATGAAAACGCACAATCTTTTTCATGTAGAGGCATCCCAAGATCTCTACTGAGCCCTGCTCTCTGATCGGTAGGAAGTGGGACAACTTGGTGATTCGGTCAATGATCGCCCATATCGAGTCGTGACTCCTGGACGTACGTGGAAGACCCATCACGAAGTCCATGGATATCCCATCCCTCTTCCACTTTGGGACCTCTAAAGGCTGAACCAAGCCTACTGGTAACTGATGTTCCACCTTCACTTATTGACAAGCGAGACATTGAGAGTCAAACTCTGGCACAACGTTCTTCATACCTAGCCACCAGTGTTGTCGTCTGAGGTCCTGATATATCTTCGCCATTTCTGGATGTACCACTAAAGGAGATGTGTGGAAGTCCCTCAACACCTCCTCCGGAAGTGTAGCTGGTACCATGGTACATCCTCTGAAGAGGATGACATGCTCCTCACCTTCAGAAAATCCATCAAGTGCCTGCCCTATGGATATCTAAGCACGTCGTGTATCGTAGTCAGTATCCCCAAGATGCACCTCCCTAACTCGCTGAAGAAGAGGGGGAGTGACTGTAAGATACTGTAGATAGGCTGCTCCATCTCTATCCACAAAGGACATCTTTAAGGCAGCTAGGTGCTCTGTCGCCTATCCTAGCAGCTGAATACCAGATCTCCTACTGAGCGCATCTGCTACTACGTTCCCCTTCCCAGGAGTATAGACTATCTCTAAGTCATAGTCCGGAAGGAACTCAAGCCATCGCTGATGTCTCAGGTTCATGCCCTTCTGAGAGAAGATATACCTTAGACTCTTGTGATCAGAGTACATGGTAAAACGTTCTACCAATGAACTATGGGTGAGACTACCCAATTATAAGAACTCGACATCACCCTTCTCTGCCTATGTTCTACAAGAGCTGCTAAGATTTCTCCTTTACTAAAAGGAGAAATCTGGTTCATCCCCTGGATGAACCACATCCTTTTCCTAATATAGTCAATCCTGACATGAACGGTACTAATTCATGTCATGGATGACGTCGTAATTCCTCGAAGATACTACCAAGAGATCCAACCATTACTCTCTCCTCCAAGGGTTGAGTCACACTATTGGCATCAGTGTGTGGTCACTGGGTCTCCTCCAGTAGGAATCTTTAAAGTGAGGTTCAATTCAATGGTTTTAACCAGAACCTCTAAGTATTAACCACACAAAAGGCAGGAAAGAAAATGTCACAAGGACAAGTGTCTTTTATTACTGCAGCTCAAAGTACAAAAACACAAAGCAACCACAACAACGACATTAACGAATCTAGAAGCATCATGAACAAAGGCCTCTATGCCTGGAACTAGTCTCACTCCTATCAACCTACTTCCGGAGCTCCATGGTCATATTATTCAAATGCCTGAAGTTGTGCCCTCCCCTGTCCACCCATTCATTGTGGTCGGGGTGGACCTCCTGGTGGTGGTGGTGGCAACACCTCGAAGCATCGTCCACCACCAGCTGCATGGCCAGATCCTCTGCCATGGTCGCCTGATCCTTGCGGTCCTCCTCGATCGAACCTATGACTCTGTCTAGGAGGTCACTCAACTGACTGTTGATCGTCTGTACGATGGGTCAGACAATCACGTGCCATGGGACCCTGTACGCCACATGAGTAACACTGCCCAATCTTCGTAGGTCTGTCTCCACCCCAGATGCCTCAAACACACGATCCTAGGTCAGGCGGTCAACCACCTATGGGTCTGGTCCTCTTGGACCTCTACGTCATCTGTCTACTGCCTGCTACATAAGACTCCACTGCAAGTCGACTAGTAGTGGGTCTCGCTGCTGGTGACTGCCCAGCAAGGAAACTCTCCACCAGGAGGGCTCGCTCCAACACCCCCATCTACGTCGGGATGCTGTGAGAGATAACTAAAGCTCTGATCTCTCGCCTAAGCCCCTGATCGAAGGTTCGGGCCCTGAAGAATGGGTCCCGCACCATATCAGTGGAGTAGCGCGAGAGCTCGGTGAACCTCGCTAAGTACTGCGCTACTGTCATGCTTCCCTACTACAGATGAAGTTTCTCCTGTATCCGCACCGCTCGAAGGGTGGATGATAAAAACTCCGCCTGGAACAAGCTCTTTAAGTCTGCCCAGAGAGACGTCGCCTCGTCGTGGACCTGAAGCATCAGGCTCCACCATCTGCCTACTGCTGCCTAAAGGAGGCTGGCAGCAAGGATCACCATGAAGTTTGCTGGTGTCCCTACTAGCCTGAAGACTCTCACCATAGCCTCCAGCCAATCCTTAGCCGCCTGTGGGTCCATATCTCCCCGGAACCTGGGTGGTCTCTAGCGCTGTAACTCATGAAATGCACTCAAGCGGCGTGCATCGTCTGCTGGTAGGGTTGGTGGAATTGGTGGTCCAATGGGGGGTAGTACCGCTGGTGCCTCCGCTGGTACCTCAACTGGAAGAGGGCCCTATACTAAGGCCTCATCGCTCAGCGGGTTGTTAGTACGTACAACTCTCAGGGCTCTAGCTGGTCATCCACGGGGAGGCATCCTGAAAGAAACAGATGTGACATGGTAAAAAGACTATACCTGGTAAGATGACCCAGTTTGAGTTGACTTAAAGAAAACTTTTGAAAACACACATGCAATCAGTTCTTTCGTGCACTAAGTCGGAAATTAGAAGTCAGGGTTCTGGTGTATGGATACGTCGGCCGCCCGCACCAACACTAGACTCCCTGAACTGATAACCACACTTAGTACCCTTAACACTATTGATTCACATAAAATAAAAATCAGAGTCCTAAGTTCTGTGGTAGAACTGACCCCTCTGATACCAATTTGTCACGACCTGTCCCCCAGGGCCCGCATCGTGACTACCCCAAGTCTGCCTTCCATAGGCCAGGGGCTGGAGACTAGCACCAAAGGCATAATACCCTAAGACTTGGGAAGGAATTTCCTTTATAAAATTTAAACTTACACAACTAGAGTACAAGAAGAAGAAAACACTAAGTAAAAACTGTATAACAAGTGTACTGAAAGTAAAGGGGGGCCAGAATACAAGACCAATAGGAAAGTACAACTAAAAAAAGGGACAAACAGCTGAAAGGTAGAAGCAGCTCTAGGATCGTCATCTAGGATTACTACCTAAAGGGTAGGTATAGATGACGACCTCAGCACTCCACATCTATCAGTATTCTCCGTGCCGTCTCACCGAGTGGTCCACCTCCGGGTACCGTCCAGTCCTGGTGCTCTCGGCCTCTGTTAGCGCTGTCCGTCGTCTGCATCCAACACAACGAGGTGCGGGCATAGCCCGTGTAGGGGTGAGTATAACGATACTCAGTAGGGACCCTAAGACCCTCAAGGTCTCACAAAATCCAACAAGGATAAACCACAAAGTAGTATTTCAACGGATAACCATTACTTAAATATATGCCCATACATATACCTAAGTTATCAAGTAACCCATCTCAATCATGAGGAAAACACAAAGGTCACTGACTCAACTCAAACCAGGATTTTTATTCACAATGTCAAAACCAAGGATGCTGGAGAACTACTCCTATGTCGAGTACATTGGGTCTTCCGCTACAACCAAGCACTTCCCACTAACCTTGGACTGCTGAATTACTCCACCTGTCGAGTACTGTGGGCCTGCTGCTACAACCACGCGCTTCCCACCATGGGTCTGCCGCTACAACCAAGCGCTCCCCCTCATAGCCTACAGAGGTACTCCTTATATTGAGTACCGCATGCCTACCACTACAACCAAGCGCTCCTCCACCATGGGTCTGCTGCTACAACCAAGCGCTCCCCACTAGGCCATCCGAATCACTATGAGTCGATCGATCAACAGTCGTCAAGTCTCAGCCAGCTACTAGGTCTCTGCAATCTGCTCGCTCGTCACCAGGAGGGTCCGCTCCACATGCCACAAGCTGAAACTCCAAGTGTCACGAAATCTAATGTAGAAGTAACACAAGGACTGCCGCATCATAGGGGTCTCAACCCAATAGACGACACGTCAATCGGACGCCCGGTCTGTGAGTTAATAACCTTTTAGTCCCGGGGGCCCGGTCGGTTTGTGTATGAACCAACCCGACCATATCTCAACTATACCCCGAACTCCCATGAGGTATTTTTAAAGGGACCATTTCTCAATGAGATTACCAGCTCCACTGACGATTCGTCAAACGGACGTCCGATGCCAAAGATATGGCCAAAGTAAAAAAAGGAAACGGTATGGGCCCGGGTCCGATCCGACCCAGTCGGACCGACTTGGCCCAACCCAGTCTGGGTCAACCTGGTCTGGGTTAACCCGGACTAACTTGCTGGGTTTGACTTGGCCCGTTGGCCGGTTCAGTCTGCTCAGTTCAGCCCAGTCCGTTGGGACCGACCCAGCGGACTGCGTGGACAATTCGGGCCAAAGTTTCCATGTGGGGGACTCGGCCTGAAGGCTAGTGGCAGGTTCGGCCGGCGTCGCGAGGGGAGAGGCTCAGGCAGCTCAGCCCGAGAGGCCAACGACAGGCCGCGTGGGGCGCGGGCAGACCACAGGTGTGCCGGGAAAGGCGCAGGAGGGAGCGGGGGCGCCGGGCAGGGCGCTGGTGCGTGCGGGCAGGGCACCGTGATGCGCCAGGCAGGGCGGCCTCTGCACGGGGGGTGGGGGGGGGGGGTGCCAGGCATGTGACCTTGGCACCGAGCTAGGCGCCAGGGGGGCGTCGGGCTGGCGGCTTGGGTGCTGAGGGGTACCAGGCAGGCGGCCGGGGAACCGGGCAGGGCACGGGGCATGCCGTCACCGTGCGGGGTGCACGATCAGGGTTCCAATGGGCCGGACAGGCCGTGGTTTTGACCAGGGCGCATGCCGGGCAGCGCGCGGGTAGGCTGGTCGGGTGCCGCTCGGCCGACGACGCAGTTCACAGAGGCCGCGGGCAGCGCAACCTTTATTTTCCTTCTTCATGGCCATCGCCTCATTTCCATGCCGTCATTACTTCGTCGTCGACTCAAGGTTTCGCAACCATAAAGGTTGCGGAGGGGTCGGGCCATGTTCGTTCAACCCAAACCCTCCACGTTAGAACGATAAAAAGCGGCTCATGAAGTTGATTCAACGTGAGAGGATAAAGCATTAAACAACTTGAAACACACCCCTACATTTTTAATTGTTGGGCATTCGTTCGTCAGGGGGAAGATGATGTTGCCATTGTTCGCCGTACGCTTCCACTTCCGAGCTCGTGTGTCGATTCTTTGATGACGAATAGGAAGGAAGAAGGGTCGTTGAAGAGATCCCATGTTGGAAGGGGGGTTCTGACGAAGAAGCCAAGGAAGAAGCATCGTCGCCGACATCTTCGCATTCTTCGTTGGAGGATTCTATTCTCCCAAGCTCTCCAATAAAGAGCGAATAAAGGTGCCAAAAATAATAGAGTTTAATATATTATGCCCATTGACATGAATTAATTAAGTGGGCCCCACTTAATTAAGTTCATGACGTTGGAACAATTATTCGAAATTCAAAAAGAGAGGAGAGGCTCCACCAAATTTATTGCACGAGAGGTTGGTATCTTAAATTTGGGGAGTTTCGAGGGGGTTAGAGGCCCGGGTGGTCCCCACCTAATTAAGCATGAAGAGGGTCAAGGGGGTTTCCTTCAATTAATTGGGGGTTTTGGGGAGGTTTTATCCTCCTCCATTAAGAGGGGAGTTAGAGACCAAGAGGCTCTCCCTCATTAATGAGGGATAGTTGAGAGGTTTCCTCCCCTCCCATTAAATGGGGGTTAATCCCCGTGTGGACCCCATGTCATAACCTCTCGCTGGAGGTTATGCTGCTCAGGTGCTTCCCACCCTAATTATCCTCCCATGGGAGGTTAGGGTTTCTTGGTCCCACCACCAACTCCCATGTAGAGCTTTTAACCAACTTACCACATGGCGTGGGTTCAACAAAAATAAAGTAAGTTGTCACTTATTTTATTTTATTAATCCACGTGAAACCCAAAAACCAAATCTCATACCTGATCATATGCCATCGAGGTTAAAGTCTTCTTAAGATAAAACTGGCACTATGATTTCAACGGTGCCCTCTGACTTCAATTCTGAGCACCCGTTCAAATGTTATAAAAACCCGCTCGTATGTTTACTGAACGTACTCGAAAAAAACTTCAGAAATTGATTCCAGGCACACCAGGCCTCGGAATCAAGCGCCATCAGAAACCGTGGACTTATTAAATTCCCATGTATTTTAAAAAAAATCCATGGGAATTTTGGGTCTTTACATGACCATAAGGTGTCTTCAGGACATTGGATCCAATCATTTATATTTGGTTAAAAAAAATTCTCCAAAATACCATTCATCACCTGATTGGATACTTTAGCTTGGCCATTCATTTGGGGATGGTAAGGTGTAGATGTCTTCTGGTTCACCCCATACCTTTTAAGCATGAAATCCATATTTCTTTTGAAAAAAATGATTATCTTGGTCACTAATGATGGACCTTGTCACTCCAAACCTACAAAAGATATTATTCCTAATAAAATCACATAAAACTTTGGAATAATCTATCTTGGTGACCTTAGCTTCCACCCATTTAAAGAAATAATCCACATAAAATAAAATATAATAATTCTAAAAATACATGTGAATGATTCCCATAACATCAATACCCCGTACTTCTAATATTTCACAAAAAAGGATGGGTTTTTAGGAACCTCCTTTATTTTTGAAATATTTCCAAAATAAGGGAACATATCACATTTTTTACAATATTATTTACGATCTTTAAATAAGTTCAGATAATAAATTCCATATTACAACACTTTTATAGCCATTTTTTTCTCCAAAGTGGCCTATAAAATAAAAGGTTTGAAAAAAATTAAAATACATATCTTATTTCTCTTTCTGATAAGCGCGTCCTTATGACTTGATCATTAAATATTTTTCTCATAAAAGAATATTACCAAATATAGAATTTATCTATAGCCTTCTGTTTTTTATTTTGATGATAGTTAATGTGGAAAGGTACATGAGATGTGAAAAAACAATTCAATAAATAGGAAAACCATGGTACTTCACCTTACACTACGTAGAGTTTTTCTCCAAGTATGTGATCATTGATCCATCTCAACTCTAGAATGTTTTTTTCAATAGTGCATGGGAGTCTATTGAGTTGATATCTTGCTAGGTTTTCAGCTCCATTATTATCCTTAGTCTCTATGTTAAACTCTTTCATGAGTAATATCCATCTCACTAGCCTTATCTTGGCTTCTTCGTTATTCATCAAGTACCTAAGTGTTGAACGATCAGATAATTTAACAACTTTAGATCCCATTAAATAAGATCAAAAAATTTCCAATGAAAATAAAATAGAAATGGTTTTTTCTTTAGATATGTAATTGATATAGGTTCCATTAAAGGTTCCTATATAATATTTTATGACTTGTGGTCTTCCATCATTTCTTTGAGAGAATACTACTCCTATATCTTGGTTTGATTCATCACACAACAACACCAATGGGTGCTCCCAATCTGGGGTTTTTATAAATGGTTGGGTGATTAAATTTTCCTTTGTCTCATTAAATGGATTAATGTAATTATCAATGAAAACAATTTAATCTTATTTTATAAGAAATCATGAAAGTGACAGAAAAATATTACTAAATTCCTTTTTGAATCTTCTATGAAAACCATCATGGCCCAAAAATAAACTAATATGTCTCAAAATAGTGAGATATATATAAGAATTGATTACTTTAACTTTATACTTATCGACCTCGATGAATTTTTGTAAAATGATAGGAAACATAACTATCCTTTTTTTGACCATAAAGTGACACTTCTCAAAGTTTAAAATAAGGTTTTTCTAAATGTATATTTTTAAAAACTTTTTCTAGATTCCATAAGAAATGATCAATGATTTTCTAAAAATATTAAATCCATCATTATCTTCCTCCAGGAAGTTCTCCATGTGATCTAAGAAAATAATTATCATACACCATTGAAATGTACCTATATAATTGATTAATCCAAAAGGAATATTCCTCCCATAGTTAAAGGTCCTAAACCAGTAGGTGAATATTGTCTTCTCTTGGTCTTATGGGGAAATGGGTTACTGAATGTAACCATATAATACATACAATAATCATTAATGTGTCCTTCCTTACAACCTTTCTAACATTTTGGCCTATGAATGGGATGTGGAATTGGTCTATTTGAGTGACTTGGTTTTTCTTTTTGTAGTCAATGATCACCCTCCAAGTATTTTGGACTCTCATTATAATTAATTCAGTATTCACATTTTTTAAAATTGAAAAACAAGTTTTCTTTAGAACCACATGGATTGGGATAAACCATTTTGAGTTATAAATTGGGAATATTATGTCAATTTGAAATATATTTTCAATATCCTTATTTATAATTATAATGATAGTTGGTTTAAATCTTCTATGGGGTTGGATAAAAGGTCTAGAGTCCCCTTTTAGAAAACTTAAATAGTAAAACATTGGATTTTATTCTAGGGATGTATTCAAGGATCCACCCTATGGCTTGAATATTTCTTTTTCAAATGGTAAATAAAATTTTCTCCTGGTTTTAGGAGAGGTGGTCAGCTATGATCACTAGAAATATTTCTCCTATGATAAGATACACATATTTTATATCATGTGGGAGAGGTTTTAATTCCAAGTATGGTGGTTCTTCATGATTTGGTATTGAATTTAAATTTCCTATGTCAAAATCATGAATATACTTTGAAAAGGGTATCATATTAGTTTCTTATAAAGAATTATCAAATAATTCAGATGTTACTTATTCATGATCATTAAGAAGAAAATTTTATTTTTTTAGTACCCAATTATTCCAAGGTGTTTTGAACAGAAAGGGTGTCTCCTATTGATAAAAATTCTCTAAGAATAGATGATTCATAATTGGTATCAATACCTTATTTATGGATAATTTCCAAGAGTGAATATTTGTTTTAATGCTTCCTCTTGGAGTTGAGAATATTTAAGTACACCTTGTTGTCACCCATGTTTATAGTGAGGGTTCATTCATGTATATTAATGGTTTTTTTAAATCATTTGGAAAATTATTCCCAAAATAATGGGTGAATTCCCTGGTAATTTACCTTCCTCCATGGTGAGAAAATAAAATACTACTAGAAAATTTAGACCATCAAATCCTACTAGCACATCCTCCAAAACTCTAACAGTAAAGATAGTGGATCTATTTGCCAGTTGAACAAAAAATCTTGTGGGATTTAGATTACCTATTTTAAAAGATGAATGGAAATATTTAGACATTAAATTAATGGAATTGAAAAGATCACGAAAGGCCTAGAAAAAATCTTAATGCACCAAGGGTGTTGGGAAAAAAGAATGTCCATGGATATTAACATTTTTTAGTAATAGTTACGTCATCACAGCTGAAATACCTCTCACTAGGTTGATTTTTTAATTCCCATCCATAATATTTCCATTTCTATAAATATCTTTGAGGAATTTAGAATATCTGTTAATTTTCATGATGGCTTAAAAGTTAATTTCAACCTTTGGAAATTTCACGTAGATTTCGTTATATAGTTATTCTTTCTTAATTTTCATGGATTCTCTAAATCTTGAAGGGAATGGAATAGTGATGTCTTTATTCTCTATTTTCTTTATTTGTAATGGATTGTTTGGTCTTTAATTTCTAAATATTGTGTTGGGTTCTTCATCAATATTCTTATCTTCCTTTCCAGGTCGGGTGGTTTTCTCTTCAAGAATATATCCATAATTTCTAGTATCATCTTCTTTTGGTTCATCATGAGCATCGTTGAGTTTGGGTGGATAGATATCTTTACCACTCATTTTGAGGATAATGTTCACACTTTCTTTTCAGTTTGGTATTATCTAATCTTGGAGTTTTCCTAGATTTTTGGAAAACATGTTTGGGATATTTTTAAACTTATATGAAAAAACCTTTACTATATTTTTCAGCTCCTCCATCTCTATTTCTTGTCCTCATTCAAATGGTGGTGCACTGTATAATCATTTTTTATTGGATTTTTATTGAAATAGATTTGTTTTATAGGTTTGTTTTTGGTATTTTTTCTTGTATAGTTGTTCGAAAGGTGGTAGATTTTGGAATAGCTACTAGAAAGGTGGTTTAGTCAGGATTTGAGGACCTCAAAATCCCTATTGGGATTTCTCTTATCTCCATGGTTGGTTCTATTGAAATTGACTCCACTAGAATGTAGCTGCATAGAATTCCCTTCCATGTACCTCAACACACTGGTCAATGAAGTGATGGGGTGATGAACATAAACCATATAACTGATGTGGGGTAGGTTTTTCATTATGTTATTTCACTACCATTGATATTATATGGATTGTAAATTCTTTCAGTTTGGTATCAATCAATGGTAATGAGTCAGAATCTTTTACCTAATAGATTCATCTTGTTCTTATACCCCTTTTTCCAAACTATTGTGAATTCTGTGTAGTCTTCTCAATTAGGATCCTATCTTACATGGGTGACTTAATAATCAAATATCCTCAAGATGATGCATCTAAGAGGCTTCAATGACTATCCTATGGATCTTAATTGAAGAAGATTAGGAATTGATGATCTTCAACAGCTTGGTTAGAAAATCTTGCACATAACTTTTTTAATATTTCCCAATACTCATAGAGGGTCTCTCCAGTAGCTTTTTGGGTAGCATAGATATCCTCCCTTATTGAAGTTCTCTGGGAGGGTGGGAAGAATATCTGCCTGAAACTTATTTGGATATTATCCCATTCATGGATCTATCCAGGTTGTAGGGTGTACAACCACTCCTTGGTACTTACCTCTAGTGAAAAGAGGAATTCTCTCCCATTGACTTATTCCTAGGACACTCCTCTTGGTTTGAAGCTCAAATAAACATGGATGTACTTCTGAATGTGTAGGTTTTGGTTTTATCCTACAATGTAATGAAACATGGGAAATATAGAAATTATATTGACTAACTATTCAAAGTCATTATATTTAGTATTCATATTTAGTTTATTATATTGGTAGTAAACTTTTAGCGCACAAAGTTCTCTTAGTGTTTGTGGTGGGTTAAGGGCCATGTGTTTTTGCTTTGAGTGAACACTTGATGTTTCACTCGATTCCTCTAATTTCATTTATTCAAATTGGTATTGAAGAATAAGAGTTTCAATCCTACATAGAATATTTTTATCTATCTATTTCTATGGATCAATTGTGAACCCATTGGATTCTCGATTCTGGCATGTTATGGGTTTTATTTAACACTTACTCACCTGCAATGATATCATGTTTTGACATACACCAATCTTGGGGTGTATCAGAGGCTAATTATTTTCCCCTTAGGTTATAGTAGTAGTAGTGACCAAATTAATTTCAAAAGATTAGTTTTTGGAATAAATATATCACAAATGAAAAATTAAATTAAAGAACAATAATTATATGAAAATGAAGAAAAGGACATTTTTTTTGTGAAAATCTTATTTGAGAAAAGTGGTTGTGTTTATGCTTGTATTCCCTTCTATAATGCTACACATTCATTTTGAAATTGAATATATTTTTTATTAATTGTTCTAATGAATGTAGTGAAAATAGTTTATCCTCTTCCACCCTTGATTAGGATTGATTGATAGTGAAAACAATCCACATAATTTCCTTAGTTGGACTATTCTCCTTATAAAGTGTGAGGGGAATAATGGGTCTCTCTTAGATTAGTTAGGAAATTATGAATCAAGAATTTAGTATCCCATGTTCCCAAATCAGTTCACTATATATTCCCTATGTATTTAGTCATCCCTAAACACTTATCCACCTAACCCTTGATCAGGCAATCAATATGATCCAAAACCAAGAGTAATGAGAAAATTTTTCATAATCAATAAAATTTAGAATATTCATATTTGAAATACAAATACAATCATATACCATTAATAATTATAAAATCATAAATCAAAAAACATTTAATAAATAAAAAGAGATATATGCATTTTTTAGAAACAAGGAATCTTACATTGGATAGGGTAATTCCACCTTGGTCAAAATAGGTAATGGATATACCCCTCCATTAAAAGTGAAAAAATGGGGTTAGGCATAATAGAAATACTGATAAAAGAAAAGTGAAATAAAATCAGTAAAAACAAAATGGTTAGCAACAGCATTGGGTGTCCTCTCCGGATTATCTAGTCCCTTTATCTACTTAATATTCCTTGTACTTATATACGGATGTAACCTATTAAGATCAATCATTTTTATCTTTTTATATATTTGTAATTGTTGAATGTATCTTTTGAATGATATTTAAAATTTAATCTTATGAATCTGGGGTTATTTCAAAATTTTGGTGTTGAGGTTTCATTACTTAGTGATGGTAGAAGAATATACCATTGGACCAGAGGGGGATCACATATACTTTTGGTTCAATGGTGGATCACATAAATCATTGGAAGAAAATTCTATTAAAAAAACATTCATTCTAGCTCCCGCCTCCATGCATGGTATTTCATGGGATCATGGGAATAAAAATATCAATTGTGGACTGATTCTTCATGTATGAGATCAACTTAATCATCCTACTCTATGGATTTTTTGTTGTGTTATCTCCAAATTCCGATGTAATGGTAGTAACATCATCAACATATTCAAGGAAAACACACCTCATATTTTTTTTAAGAAGAACACTCGACAAATTCCCATCATTCACAAGTGTATCTAGCCTCCTACATCAAACGATGACATCAAATCCCACATGGGGAGCATATCTTCATTGCGGAACACCCTATCTTAAAAGTGGATCCATGGAATATTAGCATTGATGGTGGTGTTTTACCTTGGAAATATTCGCGGTGGTGGTTCCTATAATGGTGGCAAGGGTGGAGGATTTTAGTGCTACCATTAGTGATAAATAGTGGTTCCTCTAGATTCTATTGTCAGCTCAATGATAGAAATTTCTACCATTGTTACAATTGTGGTAGTGGTAAATGTGGTCATGGAAATGGTGGTGGTGAATATAGGCTTCACAGAGGTTTTTTCAGGTGGTGGGGATAAATGGCTTGCTATGGTTGGCTCTATTATAGCAGATACTACCGTCGAGGAAATGGGGGCTTGGTCGGTGGTGCTTCGTAGTGTATGGTCTTCATGGAAGAAGATTACACATATGTAAGTCATAAAGGGTAGTGTCTTGGTGGATGTTTTAGCATATCTCTTCTTTAATAGTGGGCTCCATTAGTGATCATTGATGGCAGGTGCCATGTTATCGTTGTGCACTGATATCAGGTACTAATGTTGGTGCAGTAATGGTGAACAATGATCCTTGGGTTCATGGAATATCCCCCCATATATTCGGTATTGACTTCATCCTCTAATCTTCTAGCCATTATAATGTTTGGAAGACACTTTTAAATGTTCTTACTAAGGTCTTTCACGGTCAAGGATCTCATCTGAGATGGTCTCAAACATTGTTGGTGATCACTAGATTGAGATCAAGCATGAGAAGTGGTGGTATTTGTGTTCTATCATATTCCATTGGTGGATGTATTTTTTGAGGACCATGATAGGTAGCACTGTTGGGCGGAAACAGGTGTCCGAGTTCCGGGGCATCAAAGGTGAGTCCCAATAGTGATGTTTTTATTTTTATGAATAGTACCCATATATTTTTCTAACATTAGAAGGGGGATGCAGTGCACACTTGAATAAGTATCAAGATACAAATAACCCAACACAATAAATTTGAATGGGTATCAAAGCACCCCCACCCACCACCATGAACCACTCCATGTCAGTGAGGCCTTCCTCTCGTTGCTCTGTGGGAATCATCACCATAGGTTGGTGCTTCTAGGATTTGGCCCAGTAATAATTTCTCGCGGATTCATCCTTACGGGTCCCTATATGGGCTTGATCCCCCATTCAGGATCTTCCATTATTAATGTACTTCCCTTGGGAATGTATAGTCGAGAGGCCCCTTGTGGGCTATCTATGAGGCATGCATGCCCTTAGGAAGAGGGCTAGTCTAGTATTCAACATTTTTTTAGTAAACTTCTGAAGCATAAAAAAATTACTTATAAAAATTCTATAGAATAGTGTATAAAATACAAACATCAAATCATCAAAAAATTTCATTCATTTAAAATAATTTATATCCCACATTTAATATTCCCCATATTTTATTAAAGCATTTAAATCTATGGGTTTTTTACATTAAAATCCTTCAATATCCTTTACAAAATGTTTAAAATTCTGCATGAGAATTTAGTGCATCAATTGAATTTAACGAAAAATACTTATGTCACCTAAAATAATAATCAATGCATATTGGGAATTTTAGTTTACATAATTTATTTTTAAAAAAATATTTACAAAAAATGGTATTTTTCACAATTCACTGAAAATTCAATATTTTCTAAAAAATATCATAAGTTCACACAATTATTTTTTATATGATGAATTAAAAAATGAAATTAATTTTTTATAATTTAAATTAATTAATTTAGATATTAATATTTAAAATAAAGCCTTAAAATATAAGAATATAATTAAAACTAAGTCCACTTTTTTATTAAAAAGATACTTAATATTTTTATAAATAATTAAAACATGAATTTGATTTATTATATCATTAAAAAGTTATTAAATTATTTTCAATTTTATAAATTCAATCCTCAAAATTTTATTCAATTACTAAACAAGTGGGGATATCTTACCCTCATTTTAGAGTTATATTATCATGTCACCTCTTTAACTGTAGGTTTTTTATATAAAATATGAACATACTGAATCACCTTATTCTGCAACACTTTCTCTCTATAGTCAAGATTCCAAAATAGTTGTTACTCATAATAAATACTATATTATAAATAAACTAATTATGATCTGAAAACATGATATGAATCTGACATAAATTTTCTTTGCATCGAGACACAAAAAATGTTGTGTTCCTGGGATAAACTAGGGGAAAATCCACTCAGTAGGAAACTGATCAGATGTTCTCCAAAATTTTATATGGTACATTGATTTTTTAACCTTGATTTCCCTTTTAAAAAAAATTAATAACACTTTTCTATAGAGATAGGATAATTAAACCTAGTTACCTACCATAAAAAAGATCTTGCCTCTATTAATCTAAACAACTTTTTATTCCTTCTCTGAGCCGTCCTCATATGCTTCTGGATCAACTACACCATCTCAGGCATTTCCTTTACTAACTTTAGTCCCATAATTTTTTTCTCCTACTTTATCCAAAAAAATATGATGTTCGACACCTCTTTCCATATAATTTATAAAATGGTTTTATATGTATACTCGAATGAACAGAATTTTTATAAGAAAACTGAACCAAAGAAATATGATGATCCCAAATTCCCAGGCAATCGAGTGAAAAAGAACGAATAATATATTCCATGTTATGAACTTTCACTCAAACTATCCATCAAATTGAGGATGAAAAGTGGAAGAAAAATTTAATTCAATACCGAAGGACATCAAATTCCTTTTAAGGAAATTGATGTGAACCTGGGATCACAATCTGATACAATAAAGAGTTTCACTCCATGTAATATAACTATCTCCTTTAGATATAGTTGAGAAAGATGGTCTAAGTAAATTATATCTAAAATGTGAAGAAAATAAGTAGATTTAATTAATTGGTCCATAATAAACCAAACCACATTACTACCTTGATATGTATTGGGTAATACCACTACAAAATCCATTGATATATTTTCCCATTTCCACTATTGCACTAGAAAATGTTAAAGAATTTTCTTTGATAGTTATAATTCTTCATTAAACTATAAATAACTAAAATAGTTCATAGTAAATTTTGTAATATATTTTTTCATTCCACCCCACTAATAATACCTCTAAAGGTATCTTTACATCTTTGTTCTTCCCAAATGAATGAAAAATAGAGAACTATGATCTCCACTCAATAACACTTTATTCAATGGGGAATCTTAGGAAAAAAAAAATAATTTTTTAAATTGTAAAGCACAGTCTTAATCAATATTAAAATAAAGAAACTTTACTTTCTTAACATATTATACCATTTCCTATAATGAATGGTCCTCCTTATAATATTTCTTAATTATTTCTAAAAATTTAAATTTCACCAAAAAAGTAACAAATAATCATATGTCCCTGTATCTACAACTTCTAGGATAATATTCATCATATAGTTAACCAAAGGGTTGTGCTCTAAATATAAAATGGTTAATGTAAAATAATTTTTTCAACTAAAAGCATCAACAACATTATTTTTGTTTTCCCTGATGGTAATTAATTGTGCAATCATAATCCTTAATCAGTTTCATCCATCTTCTCTATCTCATGTTAAATTATTTCTAATTGAATATATACTTTAAACTTCTATGATTAGAATAAATTTCACACATTAATCTATAAAAATTATTCCTTAAAAATTAAATAAAAAACAAGATCATCTAATTATAAATCATGTGTAGGTAAATTTAACACATGAGTCTTAAACTGATGTGAAGTATAATAAATTACTTGATCATTCTACATTAGGACACTATCATGTCCATTCAATGAAGTATCATTGTAGATGAAAATTTTCCATTTCTAGAAGGAAGGGATAAAACTATAGCACTCTATAATCATATTATTAGTCCCTTAAAACAATTATCACATTTTTTGGTAGAGGTTAATTTAAATCATTTTCAAGCCATCTTATTCAGTGGTCCAGACAATGGAGAAATTTTTTCAACAAACCGCTGGTAGTAACCCACCTATCCAAAAAAAACTATGGATCTATGTGATATTTGTCAGTATTAGCCATTCTTCAACAACATTTGTTTTTTCATGGTCAATTTCTATTTAATAGTTAGAAATAATATATCCAAGGAAATAAATTTTTTGTATCCAGAAATCACACATACAAATTTTTTCACACATTATTTTTTCTTTTAAGGATTTAAAAATAATACTTAAGAGTCTTTCATGTTCCTGTTAACTTTTAGAATACACAAGAATTCCATCAATAAAAAACCACAAATTTATCCAAGAACTCATGAAAATATCTATTCATAACCCTAAAGTTATCCAAGAAATCAGGAAAATATCTATTCATAAGGTCCATAGATATATTAGGTGAATTAGAAAACTCAAAAAGAAATAAACTCATAATGCCAATATGTAGTCCCAAATATAGTCTTCAGAATTTCATCCTGCTTCTCCATCACCTGATGTTACAAAGACCTCAGTTAAACCTTTGAAAAACACTTAGCACCATAGAGTTGATTAAAAAAATCATCGATATGAAGAAAGTGATCTATTTTCATAATAGTGATGTTATTTAAGGCTTGATAATCAATGAAAAGTCTAATTGAACCATCTTTCTTTTTAACAAATAAAAATGGAGAACCCCATGGTGAAGTGAATGGTTTAATGAACCTTTATCTAATAACTACTTAAATTTATTTTTCAATTATAAAATTTTTACATGATACCTTCGATAAGGGAACTTATAAATAGATTAGAATTAGGAACTAAGTGAATAATAAACTTAACCTCTCGAGAAGAAATAAAACCAAGAAACTCATCCAGAAATACATCTATGTATTCATTCACTACTGGAACATAACTAATTTTAATATTCTCCTTATTTACAACAATGTGTGTTTAATAACATTAACTTCCTTATTTAATGAATTTATAGGATTCTTAGTAAGTTATATAAGGTATGAAATCATTAAAAATTAATTTCACCTAGATTTTTCACCAAAAGTTATTTCTTCCATTCTTGTGGTTATATTCCAATTTTTCTTAAAAATATCGTAGAAATGAATGAATGAACATATCTAGGGTCCAAAGGTTATTGGAATAATTATAATAAACCAATAACATACCTATCATAACTTCATTTAATGGACGACCATAAATTATAGTAGTAGAAATTGATTTTACCACACCCTTTTTCTTTTTATCTTGCCGATTTCTACCCAGTGTAAATAACTTTTGAAACAAGTTGGCATAATTCCCCATCTAATTATAATTAAAACATATTAGAACCATCTTTTCATTAATTTTATGATCATTTTCTTAGAAGTCATGAGACATATCAACAAACTTACCATAATATAAGCACTGCCTAGGCTTTATAATACATTCACTTGGATGATTATTCCACGCTTATCACAAGATGGGAACTTAGTTTTCTTACCTCTATACTTCTTTAGCGAATGCTTCCTCATTTCCTACCAATATCACCTCTACTTATGATTTTTTTCAGGGAATATGTCATCATTAGAAAACTCTATTTCTACCTTCTTATCCAATCAAAAAAGTTTCAAATAGAATTTTAATTCCTGAGAATCCAATTACCTTTTATATAATGGCTTAAATATAAAGTAAAATCAATTAATCATACTATCAAGATTCTGGATAAAACAATGGGCGTACCTTACAAATCATGTGAATTTTTATTCATAAATAACTTCTGAATATTCCTCCTTCTATCTCAATTCAAATATTTATTTTTCAATCCTAACTGGAATAGCCTTAGGAAAATACTTCTCAAAGAAAATATTCTTAAATTCATCTCATTCGAAGGAATCAATCCCTTCCCTTTCTTTAAAATTATTAATCATTACCCACCACAGGTCAACTACACCTTCAAAAAAGTAAATAGAAAGAGTGACAGTTTGATGATCATAAAATCCCATGACCTCAAATATCATTTCTTGGCCTTTAAATCATCCTTCATCTATCATGAGGTACGATGATCCACTAAATGATGGGGGACGTTGTCTCAAAACATTATCCACTGTAGAAATGTTCTTTAATGTCAGATCATGTAGCTATCTATCATGGATACCATAAATAATTGTATCTTATTCCAATATATCAATAACTACCATAATATATTCTATTAAAATTCCAATTATCCCAATATACTGATTTGGAAGGATATTTTACTTTTGGTGCCTCCCCACTATAGATTCCATGTTTCCTCGATGGAAAAACATTATGAATAAACAATGTTTAAATGAAGACATATAGTAATATTTATATTCTATATCATTTCAATTTAACCATAAAGTGAAATCCTTCAAGGGTATGCTATTATAATTTTCCTAAACTCTAATGTTATCAAAACAGACCTTTGATACCAACTATAAGGACTCGACCTTTAACATTACATGATCTAGATTTTTAAGTCATGAATTAATTCTATTAAATTTTAATATATTTGTATGATTATATTTTAAGAGAACTTGGACATAACTTATATATAACATAACCCTATAATAACAAGTGGAAACTTTTTATCGATATCCATTTTTTCACAAAATGAAACTTTTAATATAAAACATGATTTCTTTTCTTGAAAAATCTTCATAACATTAAACTTGACTACTTCATATTCTTTGACTGTATATATACCAATTGAAAAATATTTTAAAAATTTAATAGAATTAATTCATGACTTAAATACAGATTACTTCCATAACCAATGAATTAGAGGGATATCATGGAACCACCTATCCTTATTTTATAACTTTACCACCCATACTTGGTTTATAACATAACAATGCATATTTGGTTTATAGATTAACCACATATACATGGTTTATTAAATAACCATCTATCATCATAAATAATATCCAAGAACCATAACATAATCATAACACATAAAAGATTAAAAATTTCAACATCAGACTCAAAAAATATTCTCTTCACCCATAAGAAAACATTTTTTTATTTTTAATTATCCATCCCTTTTAAAACCCCATTTTTAAATAAAAAAATTCATATAAAAATGGAATTTGGTTTTTATTTAAATATAATATTAAATATTATAAAATAATAAAAACTTTGAATAATGGTTACGATGATGGAAATTTTTTTATTTCCACATACATTAAAATAGAACTTTTTTTTTTCATTTGTATGGAAAATCGAACATTCTAAACAAAGATTCAATTCTCTGAAGAACTATAAAGAAGTAAAACAAATTACCTTTATAATAATATCATTTACATAATAAAATAATTTTAAAAACTCAGACATGTAAGAAAAATAGAGTTAGAAGGAAAAAAACACAAGATAATGTTTTTTAAAGGAAATCCATGCATCACATTGGAATCATCTGAATCATAAGAACCATGATATGATAAAATTAAAAAAATTAAATATCATTAGAATAGATATATTCATGATATAAAATATCAAAGGGTCTATATATACACCTTGTAAGATAATATAGATTTGTAAAATCAAAATATTCAGCTATGAAAGAAAATTGAGACGAAGTCCCTTACCTTGAGTCTCAATAATCAAATGCATTATTTATCTTCTTAAATAATAAAAGTATGTTAATTATTTACTTGTACAATAAAATTTTAAAAGTTTATTATTCATTTTACTTCAATTATTATTGTGTTATATTTTATTACATAATCAATTTATTTTAAGTCATAGGTTTTGACGATATTTGGATTATGTATAAAAAATGACTTTGGTAGGTTGACTATGGTCAAGGAGGTACTTATTTAAACATATATTGAATAATAATCATGAAATAATTATAATATTTATACATAAATTATATTTTTTGACCAATCATTAATGATGTTTTTGAGAAATAAAGTATGTTATTATCATGGGGACGGTAGGTCGTAAGTATGCATGAGTAACATTTCCTTGTCTGAACGACCATTTTGGAAAAAAGGTAAATAATATTTTATCTTTACAGAATAATAATAATATCATTTATAAAATATTATATCTTTAAATATAATTTTGTATATAATCCATGTGGTGTAGTGATGAAGAGATAGTCGCATCACCTGATGAAGGCAGTTGTCCATAGGTACACAAATGACGTTATCATTTTTTAGTGAGTGAAAAGGTAAGAAATAAAATGATATATTATCTTTTTATAATGATATATATTTCATTAATATAATTATTATGTTTTTTATATCACATAAATTCATTAAAAGTATCTTTATTACCTTCCATGTAAGGCATTAGTGAAAAATGAATCACATTGCTTCGCGAGGTGGTAGTCCTCTATACACATGAATGATGTTATCGAGCTCCCTATAGAATAGAGATTAAAACAGTATATATATGAAATAATGAATGAATAGGTATAATTACATAATTAAGATCATACTTATATACTTCATATACATCTTCATTCCCAACTATGAGATGTGTTGATGGAAAACATGTCACATCGATTCACGAGATGGTAGTCAACCTGACACTCGAGCGACATTATCATTTCACATTTAAAGGAAGAGGAAATGAATATTGGTAATTAATTTACCCAATTAAAATCACAATATTTGTGATATATATTTGATATTATATAATCATAAATGAAGAATATTTTAATGAGGTGTAAGATGAAATAAAACCAATACGACAAGTTAGGAATTGTACCTCTTCTCGGTCAAACTCATTAATATTATTACTAAAGTATTCCTTGAATGGATTTATAAAAAAAACAAGGATTATGTGTCAAGGGTATGTAATTTTTTAAGTGATTTGGGAATTTCTTCTCTTAACTAAAGGGGTTTGAATGTGTGAAGAAAAGAATATCAGGGTGGCCATTTATAAGTGATGTGAGTGGAATAATTGCATGTTTTGAAAATAAAATGGTGCACCCACTAGTTTCACATCCCAAAAGGGTCAAAAATGGATTATTCTAAATAAATTGACATGATAATGTGTAAATATGAACATAAGATAGATTTTAGAAAAGTTTTCAGGTCATTTTAACTATTATTCTTTTAGTTTAACCCTAGGAATCCATTTTTTACCATAACTGTGGTAATTAATTTTTTCTATTTTCACTATTTATTTTGGTCAAAAAATAATTTGAATGTTTTATAAAATATAAATTATTATGATTCAAAATATTTATTCCATTTTAAAAAATGAATTTAATATAAGTGTAAAATTTAAATAAAAAACAAAACTCATAGATGTGGGAAAAATCCAGGTTTTATGATGTGTATTTTTTAAGAAAAATATACTTTTATATTAACTCTATGACAAAAAATAATCATTGTATGAATATAAATTATTATTTATTGATATTTAATATCATAATATAATTTAAAATATTATTTATTAGGTTTTTATTTAATTTATTAAAATGGAGAAACATTGTGTACTTTAAAACATTTTTCAGAAAAACCGATTTGTAAACCCCAAAACAAACTTATACTAAAATATAATATATATTTGAATCAAATGTAATTATGTGGATTAAATATAAATAAATAATACTGATGTTAGTATAAATAATAATAAAAAAATATTTTTACTTATAAAATACTTTTTTGTTGAATAGAAAATACATTTTTACAAATATCAATATTTTTAACTATGGAGAGAAAATATATTTTTTGAAAAATCCAAAAATTTTACCCAAATAAAATTTTGATATGATGATATCAAAAATGAAAATATATTTTTTAAAATTAAAATTATACAATTTATAATATTATTCTTTTAAATAATAACTTAAAATAAAAAAGTTTAATTAAAACTTTATTCCTTCTGATTTAAATATTAAATAATTTTTTATAATTAATATAAACATGAAAATGATTTATTATATAATTAATTGGGTTGTTAAAATAAATATAAAATACTAATATTAATTTTATTCATATATATAATCATTCTTATTTAGTGGTGATGAAAAATGAATTACATCACTTCATGGAAACAATAATCTGGATATGCACACGAGTGAGGTTTTAACTTCATAATGGGTAGAATTAAAGAAAGCTAAAAGATAATTATCCTTTAAAAATAATTATTACATAATAAATATTATATATTTTTATTATATATATCTTTGTTACTATGAATGTAGTGAGGAGATGATAAACAATTCACATCGCTTCATGTAGATGGTAGTCCACACGCACACACGAGCGACGTTATCATTTACCAATTGTTCATACGGTAAGACGATATATAATATATTATAAATAAATAAAAAAATTTATGATATAAATTTCAAATATATAAATTAAATCCATCATTATTACCACCAACATAATATGGTAATGCAAATTAAATCGAATCACTACATGGTGTCAGTAGTCCACATATATGAAAGAGAGATAATTTTCTTTCCCATTTGATGGATAAGAGGTTTTAAATGTTTTTCCATACAAATAATAACATTTAATTATATTTTTGATACTATATTAATCACTTTTTATGGACACAACAAGTATCGAGAAGGTGTAAGAAGAAAAAAATTGAAAGAGTTTGGATTAGATTTGTACCTCTTCTTTGAGATACCTCTTTTGGATTTCTCCTTAATTATTAAAGAATCAGTATTAAAAGAATATAAGAATCAATTGGATGAAGGGAAGTAATATTTGAAGGTTTTTTTTTCATATTTTAGCTAATATAGAATGATAAAATAGTGTGAATAATTGAGGATAAGAGATTCCCTTTTATTAGTGGAGGGAGGGACACATATTGAATTTCTTAAAATATTTCAATGATATAATGTCACATTCATGGGAAAGTGGATACAAATGAAAAAATATTAAACATTAGGAAAATATAAGGTTTAAATATATACAGAAATAACAATTTGATATTTTTGGGTGGAAATACTACTATTATCTCTTAGTTTAACCCCAGGTAAACTCCTGTTAACCAAAAACTGGGTAACAAAATTTTACTATTTTTATTATTCACTATGAGTGAAAATTAATTCTAGAGTATTAGATTATATTAATTATTATGAATTAATATTTATATTCAATTTTAATAGATTAAATTTATATAAGTGGAAGAATTTATTTTAAAATAAGCATGCAACTGGCAGAAAAAATTTTTTTTAGAAGAATAAATCTTTAAGCATAAAACATAATTTACTTACATTCCTTTGCATGAAAAAAATATCAACTTAATGGTAAAATATAAGAATGAATATAAAATATTTAAATTTAATTAGAACAATTAACCACTAATGATTATTTAAATTTATTCGGATAAAAACAACTTTCACGCCTGAAATTAATTCTTTAGAAAAAAGAGTTTTCAAGCCCAAAAATAAACATATACCAGGAAAATGTAAAAAGATTATAATTGTGTAATTAGTTATATAATTTCTAATTTAAGGGTTTTTGTAAAAAATATATATAAAAAATTCAATAAATAATGGTACTTTTCCTTGAATGTAAATGATGGTTTTCACAAAAATAATATTTTTTATTTGCTGGAAAATAAAAGTTTTTTGAAAATTCATAAAAATTAATCCTATGCTAATATTGACATGATAATTTAAAACAATATATTCATTTAATCAAATAAAAATTAAAAAAATAAGAAATTAATTATAACTTTCATGCAATTAAAATTTAATAAAAACCATATTTTAAGGAAATGCATTTTGGAAGTATAAAATTATTTTATGGAAAATCGGGGTACTTATTTATTATGCGTTAATCAATGAATTTTCATTATTTAAATCCCATATACATATATTTCATAATTTGGATATTTTTATTCATACCTACTAATTTAATGTTTGTCTTATAATGGTTTACTATATAATTGTTTATATAGAATCAAGGTTTCATGTAGAGAAAGATACCGAAAACATACATTTTATTTAAAGAAATATATATTCTAAAATATTAAGTCGTTATATTCACCCCCATAAATAAATTACACCATCCTATTTTTTTTCTTTATAATAAAAGTTACAATATTTGAAAATACCTATGTTAAAAACATTAATTAGGAAAAGGAATAATAAAAATTCCTTTGAAGATAGGAAGTGGGAAACATAATGGTTACCATACACAACACATAATCGGATCCCCAAGTAATGAGAACATTAGAGGGAAGCAACAATATGGAGATGATATTGAATGGTAATGTAAAAAAATTAACAGATTATGATAGAGAACTGGTTCATGATAAATTTAATGTCCACAAAACCATCAATCGGTTAGGAGTGAAAACTATCATTAACTCCTCAGAAAAAACTATAAAAAACATTTTCATTTTCAAGATAATTTTTCATAGAGATGAGGAATTATTTTAAAATGAAATATTATAAAATATACCTAATTATTTCTTCAAAAGAATACAAATAATTTTATCTTTTGGTTGTTTGTTTCCATTATAATCCACCTATTTTCATCCCTATTAAAATAATTAATGAACAATGTGAAATTTCATGCATAAAGGACTAAAATTACATTTTAAAGGATTATAAGATCTATAAAAAATGAAATGTAATTCTTTATATCTCAAACTATTTACCAAAACAAAATTATTTAGTTCAATTTATCCAATATAGATAAATCTTCAAATGATGAAATAATGTGTTAATTTCTTAAATGTCAATAATAACACCCAAATTTCAACATAACTAATTCCATAAATATTTATCCTTAAGAAACATCTAAAAACATTATGGCCAAATTCAAAACCCAAAATTTTATAAACAGAGTTCATAAATGTTCCAATAACAAGTTAACAAAAATCCCCTTAAAATATAAATAATATTTTAATTTCATATACCAAACATGTTAATACCTTCACCATATATTCTCCTAAAAGATGCTAATAACCTAAATATATCAAAAAACTGAATAAAAAGATATAAACTTACAAAATATAACAATACCCTTTTTCTTAGTTCAAATAAAAAACTATCAAATATATTCCATTAATAAAAAAATTAATAAAATCATAGATAATAACATAAATCACTTTTTTATCAATTCAAAAATCAATCTATAGGACAAAAAATACTATCCAAATTATATTATAAGTATTTATCAACTCTTTATCCTAACCAAAAATTATTATCTCAACCTCAGGAATATAATAATAGTTATTTCCCCCTCAATAATGTGTTTTCCAAAAATATCACCTCACCACTAAAGCACTTTTCCAGGTTATTGGTCCAATTCAATAGATTCTTGTTGATATTTAATGAAAAAAAGATGTGAAATAGTCCTTAGATATTTCAGGATTCTTATAACGATAATATCATTGATAAAACACTTCTAAAACATAATTCCTAATTCCAAATAAATAAATACTTAAAACAATACCCTTACATTCATTACATGACATGGGTACTTCATGGTATAGGAGTTATCCCTTGTATTAGGGAATTGACATGGATAATTCCCAAGTTCCCCACACATAAGACATTGAACTATAAATGGTACCACTAGATAAAATTCATTTTCCACCATAAAACTATTCATTTATCTCGGTAGTTACATTCTTTATGTTCTTATTTTCTGTACATAAAACACCATCCCATTCCTTTGAGACATCTCCCTCAGTTATTCTTTCCGAAAAATTGACATACAAGAATTTGAATCTCATTCACTCTATGGTTTTTATCAACTTAACTCCCATGAAACTCCATTTTATCTTGTTTATTTCATTTATAAACACACCTACATTCAGTTTGTTAATCATATAATAAGATATTTGGTATCATAAGAATTTTCATTCCATATCTCAACTCGTTTAGTTTCTCATGAGAATATTCATTGCATTTTCCATTACATTTAGAATTAACAATGTTCCTTCTAGTTACAACTATTGAATGACCCAAAAAATCATAGTACAATCAATAATAATCATAGGGTAAATTATATGATATTAAAAATAATTTATAACATATCTAAATATTTGTATTCTCTTTCCCATCTATCACACCTTAGGTTTAACATTAGTCATATATGGTCTTTATCTATTCAAATCCATTAAAATGGTTCATAATGAAAATATGAATTAACCTAAGAAAATCCCCCAGGAGTGTCAAAATAGGTTTGAAGTTAGGGATCATTCACCATGAACTAGAATAATGGCTAAGATATACTCAACCAACTCTTTATAGGGTTATTACACCTATATGCATCTTTTCTAAAACGATTTCCACTTATAGTATCTAGACATGGATGAATTTCTAGAAAAACCAAACTCCTTTTTTACTATAGCATATGATATTATACTATATATATGATTATCATAATTTTTCACCCTAAATTTTTATCATCCCATTTTTAAAAATTTAATAAACATTACTTTCATACAAACCTTAGAACCCCAAAATTTTCTTATATAAATACTACCACTTATTGGTCAAATATCCATTTTAAATAATTATGATCCATGAAAAACTGTAAAGTTTTAGTGTCTTAAAAAACATGGATACTTAAAAAACTAGTACATAAATGATCAACAACATTTCCCATTAATTTCACCATAATTGGAACCCTTATTATATATAACTTACCTATAACCATACTCTATAATCGTGGGAAGGGAAACATAAAAAGTGTGATTTTAGATGATTTATAAGGGTAAAAATAATAGATATCAATCAATGATAATAATCTAGGACATGATATGCATAAGGGTATGAGAAAATTAAGTTATCGATATAAAATCATATCCATAAATTCCTTGATTATTATCATGAAACATGACATAATGATTTATCAATCAAAATCCATAAGATATAAGATTACAAAATCAATAATAATTAATCATGATCCATGAGAAAATTTTATAAGTATAAGAATTTTTTTTGAATACATATAAGATTATAAAATCATTTTCTTATTTAATCCTCACCATCATGACTATTATAGTGGATTGGGTTCTCTCTTAATTCCATCATTTACTTAGTCGAGGTTCACTCCAAATGTTATCTTATTAGAAGACATCCCTTAGTGAATTGGGTTCACTCTCCATTCTATTACATATTATCTCATGATATATACTTAATTACCTAATTCATTTAAGGACTATATAATTCTGATCCCACTCATCACATAATGAAAACCATGCATATGTTGACTACCAGATCATAAAAAAATATGCATATCATCATATCCTAACACGGGGAAAGGATATGGGTTTTATAAAATTTTCATTATCATAATCACAAAATATCCAAATATATAATAAGTAATTTAACATTGGATCATATCCTTAGTAAATCATAAGATACATAAAAGGTTTTTTTTTATAGATAAAAATACCTTTAAAATATCACTTGGACAATTATTAAGTAAGATACCATTTTTTGAAATAATATATTTAGAATCTATAAATTTGTAAAATATATATAAAATCCATTTCTTTTAAAATAACTGATAAAAAATATAAAATAATCTCTAAATATATGATTATACATGGTGGTTGTGAATATCATTCAGGGGGATTATGTTAAAATAAAAATCCCTTTCACATTTTTGTTAAATATGAAAATAGAACTAGAATGTGAAAACGAAAAGAAAAATCCTTTAAAACCATGGTAAGGAAAGAAAAATATAGTCAAAGTTTAATTTAACTAAAATTTTTATAATATTAAAAATATTCTTAAAGCATTTTAAAAGAAAACATGGGCATGGAGGAAAGGATTCACAACCAAAGGGAAAAATACAGTCGATTTTCTTTTAAATCATTATTTTTTCCTCTTTATTCCATAAAGTGGGTAAAATTAAATTAAAATATTGGAATATTTAGATATAAATATATTATAAGAAAATATATATTATTTTCTAGAGATATATAGATAATTTCATTATCAAAAAATTTAAGAATATATAATCCTGTTAAAAATGAGATTGCAACATAAAACTCATACCACTTTGGTGACTTTTGAACCAAATCACCATGGATGAAATAATTATAATTTTAACAATAAATTCAATTAATTTTAAATTATCCATGATATAACATTTAAATTTATCAATATATACACACAACAAAAAACCTATCTCAAACACAATTGAGATGAAGAACCCTTACAATTTATTACTTTTTGAATCAAAATTCATTATAAGATTGAAAATAATATAGATATATAAAATAATATAATTAAATTATCAAAAATATATTTTTGGTTAGTATATAAAATATATAGATATGAAATTGGTTCATAACATTAAAATATGTCTCAATAAAGAAAAATTGAGATGAAATCCTCACCTTGTTTCTAAATTGATTCATTAGAGGTCTAAAATAATCTATGATAAATTTAGATTTATCAAATATCTATACCATAACAATATTAAAAAATTTAATTGAATAAATTATCCACCTATATAATTTTGAGACCGTTCATTAACAATTTTTATTAATGTTGTCATTTCGGGTGTTAACTGATTCATTTTTTATATATGTTTTAGTTTGGTGGTTATATTTCTTTCATATTGATAATGGTTCCTCTATATCTAGAGTTTTAATAATGATATAAATATTATGTATACTAGTTATATACATATTTATAATTATTCATTTTATGTGGTGGTGAAAAATGAATTACATTACTTCATGAAGACAATAATCCATACATTTACACGAGTGATATTTTTACTTTTTGATGGATAAAACAAAAAAAGGTAAATGATAATTTAAATTTAAAGATCCATTATTATATAATAAATACCAATTTTTTCATTATTTATATTCCTTTTACCATCAAGGTAATTTTTAAATGATAAAAAATCACATCACTTTGTGGAGGTGGTAGTCCACACATACGCACGTGTGACATTATCATTTTCCAATGGTTCAGAAGATATGAAGGTAAAAAATATATTATTATTCCAAAATCATAATTATAATATAAATATAAAATATATAAATATTAAATACATAATTATAACCACACATGAATGATGGTGATGGAGAATTAGTTATATTTCTATGTGGAAGAGAAAGTCCAGACTACACGAGCAATAATTGTACTTCCCATTTGATGGAGAAAGGCGGGGAATGGTTGTGAAATCATTATAATAACATCTAATAATATTTATGATTCTATAATAATAATTATTTTCTGGATACAATAAGTTTATTTAAGGTTTATGAAGAAGTACAAGTGAAAGATCTTCATTATGATTTATACCTCTTCTTTTAGATACCTACTTTGGCTTAAACCTTAAGTTGTGATGGATTAGTCTTAAGAGAATTCAAAAAGATATTAGATGAATGGATGGAATATATTGTGTTTTGTAATTGTTCCATATTTTATCTATAATTCTTAAATGGTGTGAATAATGTAGAAGAAGAGGTTCTTTTTTATTAGTGGGGGGAGGGACACACATGGAATTTCATAAATGATTTCAACAATATAAACATCATCTTCATTAGAATGTGGTTAGAAAATGAAAAATATTAAAATTTAATAAAAAATAAGGTTTAGATTTTAAAAAAATAATAATAATTAGTCTATATTTGGTTGAAATCCTACCTTTTTCTCTTGGTTTACACCCCCCCCCCCCCGCGATAAACCCGTTATAACCTTAACCGTGGTAATGAAATTTTATTGTTTTTAATCATTATAATGATTGAAATTAAGTTAAATATATTAGGTTATATTAATATTTATGATTCAAATAATTGAATCCATTTAATTATATTTTATTTATATATGTTCTAGACTTTAATTTAAAATAAATGTGCAACCCACAATAAAAACCTCTTTTAAAATAATGGATATTTTAGCATAAAACATAAAGTAATTACATTCTTTTCATTGTAAAAACAATCAAATTAATGTTAAAATATATAAATAAATATTTAATTGAAAAAATTAATCAATAAATATTATTGTTCATTATTAATATAAAAACACATTCTGCGCATAAACAGAACTTTTTTGAAAAAATGTTTTTTAAGCACAAAAATAAATATAAACCGAAATCAATTATCATTATTTTTTTATGAAACTAAATAGATTATTTATAATTAAAGGATAATTATTTTACATTAATAGAAAATTAAATACATAATTATACTTTTACTTGGAATGAAATGACAGTTTTTACAGAAAAATCTATATTATTTTACTATTCACTAAAAATGAAATATTTTTAGAAAAATCCTATAAAGTCACACTAAGGTAATATTAAAAATATGATTTAAAAAAGATATTAATTTAATCACATAAAATTTATAAAATATGGTATAAATTAATTATAATGTTAATGCGCGTAAAATATAATAAACCCCATTTTTTAAGAAAACAAATATTTTAAGCGTAAATTGATTTGATTGAAAATTGAATAATTTTTTAGTATTAATTAATTAATAAATTTGAATTATTTAAAACCTTTATAAATATTTTTCAGAATTTACTCATTACTATTCATACCTTCTAATTTAATGAAAATCTTAAAAACATTTTTTATATCAGGACTCATAAACTCGGGGTTGCATTTAAAGAAAACAACACCACGTTTACAATTTCTTAAAAGAAAAATATATTATTAAACCAAATTTTGTTTAAATAAATAATTGTACTTTTAATTTATAATAATTATATATATATATATATATTTATATATTAGTATTTAACTATTATCAGGATTGGGTGTAAGTAATCTTTATCACTCTTGAAAAAAAATTATCATATTACCTTCATATCTAATAAATTAGATGGCCTTTCAAATCATCCCAGATTTATGGTTTTGAGTCCCTTATCATTCCATTAATTATTAACTTTAATGTGATAAATGACATCAATCACTCCCTATAATTATTTATTATTTTATTCCATCTCTATTTTTTCATTTCCCACCTATGTTCTTCTACATGGAAACCTTTTAATGTTATTCTAAATGACCTTTCTGTTTTCATGTCTCTCTTATTAAGAGAACATTTTATTAACCATTTTTATGATGTGGGTTTGTCAACAATTATATTTATAAATATAAAGAAATTTATTACCAATATCAATTTTAAATTGTGAGGATCCAATTTAATTATGGTGGGGAGAATCTATCTCCCCTAGATTTTAATAACAACATTGTATTCAGTAACATATGTGACACGCAACACAAAGCATAGAATAAAATAAAACACCCTAAGACTTCAAGATAGATTTATTTTTTTAAATAATAAATATCTTAAATATCATTAATTACTCACAATACTTATTTTGTCTTTCATTACACATAATAATACATTTATCACGTGTTATATGAAACAATGAGTTTAACTTGAGTTATATGAAACAACAATTTTAAATGAAACATGACATATTATTAAAATATTATTATTTAATGTAATAATTAACACATAGCTATTATAATGGAGTTTATAACTATGATTAAATAAATTATGATATTATATAGCTTACACATGTTCAATTATTTATTTATTTATTATAAGTAATATATGAATAATTTAAAATAAAAAGAAATGTTTTTTTGAAAAACTATATTTTTTCTTAAATATGGTTTAGTCACTCTAAGCATACATAAATTAAAAATAATATTTACCACTTTTAAAAATGTTATATTAAAAACCGAACTCCAATTTTTTAATTAAATATCAAAATTATTTTAGGATTATTGTTTTTTATTTTTCAGAAAAGTTTCATTTTTTAATGAATAGTGAAAAAAGTGGAATATAATTTAAAATTTCCTTTTTGTTTAAATAATTTATAATATTAACTTTTAATTATAATTGGTATTAAATTAAAAATATTAATATTATATATAAATTAATAAAATTTAGGTCATTTTAATTGTTTTTATATTTAATTTAGAAATTCAACATTTTTCAATTTTTGAACATTTTCACTTTGAAAACCCACTTTCTCGTCACGTTTGAGAGATTAATTTTAAATTATATTTTTCCAATTATATGCATTGAATTTTGAAAATTGGATTCCAAATTGTGAATCATAATAATCAATAATTACTAATATAGTCAACATAATTTTTGATATAAATGGATAGTGAATGTAGTAAAATTTAAATAACATGATTAAGGTAAAAATGGATTTACTAGGGGTTAAACTAAAACGATAAGGGTAGAAATGAACTATAAACATGTATAAAAACTATTTTATGGCCTTATTTAGACCCTTAATCCTATATGGTTCAATAATGGATCATTTGGGACCCTTTTGACATATTAAAAAGTTAGGATCAATCAATTCTTTTCAAAAATACAAAATGTGTCCTCTCCCTCACTTATAAAAGGACCCCTTGTCCCCTCTCTTATTAACACCCTCAAACCACTTCATTCCACCCAATACATACCCAAATCTATTCCTACATTTCCTTCCCTCTTCCTATAAGTATTATTTTCAACATAAGGCAAACCTAGGAAGCCTTTAGTTCAAACCTAAGGAGGATACCCGAAGAAGAGGTTATGTTCTCCAATGACCGTTATTATTTTATTAATTTGTAAAAATTCTTCAATTATTATTAAAACATGATAATATAATATAAAACTCATCTTAAATATAATATTATAGTGTTTTAATAAGGGTAATACCTACAACCGTCTCCACTTCCATCAAATGGGTTATGAAATCATCGATCTTGTGTACGGTGAACTATCGCCTCGCGAACCGATCTCATTTGTTATTCTATTACCGAATTTAATGATTGTTTATGATTATTTATATAAAGTATATATATGAAATTTATGAAATATTTATACCTATATATTAATTATCTAATATATATATATTTAATTTCCATTCTATAGGTTACATGATAATGTCGCTCATGTGTATGACAACCTTGCGAACTAATGTAATTCGTATTTCACTAATGCTTTACATGAAATTTAATATTGTTAAATTTAATGATTATATGAAATATAAATAAAAGTATTATGAAATTAATGAACTATGTATCATTCAATAAATATAATATATATCATTTTCTTTATTATCTTTTCACTCACTTAAAGATGATAACATCGTCCGTGTACTTATGGACTACCACACTCATGAAGTGATGTGAATCTCTTTTCATCACCAAAAAATGTTGATGATATATATGTATATGTGTAATTATGATATTATTATCATTATTTATTGATACAACAATACTTACCACCTTTCCATAATGATCAGTGAGAAATGGAAATGTTACTCTTGCGTACATTTGGTTTACCGCCTCCATAATCGTAACATACATCATTTTTTATAACTATATCCCATGATTCATTTTAAAAGTATAATGGATGTATAAATATTATAAATATTATAACTATTTTAATTATTTATATGATAGAAATATATAATATGAACAACATTCAGATCTTTCAAGATGAAACACGAAGGAGAAAACATGGAAATTACTACACAGAAAAATGAAAATAATGAAATATTATCAATGAATGGGTAATAAGATGTTTTAAAAGGACCATATATAATATTATAAAAGTTAATATGGGTTTTTAATAAGTTAATAACATTTTTAAAACCACTATAAATGACTATAAGAATGTTCAATCATAAGGAAGTGTGAGGTAAGGGATTTCTTAACTAAATTTATGTTCATTTGGTTAATCTTATACTTCATTGATTATGTGATTCTAAAAATATGTGTATAATTGATTTTTATTAACTTGTGTATTATTTAAACTTTATTTATGTGGAAATAAATTTGAACAAAATAATATATTCATTTATTAATTATCACTTTAATGGTATGATCATTGTAATAGTTTAATTCGCAATCTCATTCTAATCGATATTATTTACTCTTGAATTTAAGTTGAAAGAATTTATTTTACAATTTCCTAATAAAGACTTTTCAAATTAATATTATCTTTTTTCATGATAATTTTATGTAATAGTTCCATTTTTTACTCTATGGTTATTAAATTAATTGAGAAAATTGTTTTAAGAAATTAGGACTTCAATTCTCTCTTTGGTCAGAAATCTATGTTCTTACAAAACCATGTTTTCAAAAAATATATTAAAAAATGTTTTTAAAAATTTAAAAATAATTTATCTATGGAACTTTCACCCACTTTTACACATTGAAAATGTTTTCAAAGGAATTTTATGTTGCTTTCAAAATAATTCAATTTTGTATTTTATAAAAAATGTGAAAGAAATATTCTTGTTCTTTTCTGAACAAGGAATTTTAATAACCTTTTTAAATTGAAAAAGGAATTATATTATTAATTATTAAAAATGTATATAATTATCCACCATCATGACCTTTATTTATTTGAATCCTCCACCAAAAGTTTACCTAGATATTCTGAAATATTTTTTTTAAAAAAGTGACTATCAGAGAAAATTATTTTCAAAATTATTTATGTTTTAAAAGGTGATTTCCAAAATGAAAAGAATTTTTTCTTCAAGAATTATTTTTAAAAATATTTTTATGGTATTTATATTCATAAAAAAATAACAAAACATATTCTTAATCAAATGGGTATATATTGTATCGATACCAACCTTATTCTATGTCTGGATGGTTTATGATTATTTTTAATAAGAATAGTTTTGACATTCGCATCCTTGTTTTGTTTTTAATTCATTAACTTATACTTAAATATTCACTTTAATATGATCATTAGACATTAAAATTCCCCTAAATATCCATAATATTTATCATGAACATTCATAGTTCATAAAATGTATCCCATTTTTATATATGGTGTGTTAATTTAAAAGTTATTTTTTGACTAGGGAAATATTGATAAATCTATATCCTTTACTCAATACGAATATTTGTTGATAAGGAAAATTGTTCATAAATTAAATAAATTATTCAATATGTAATGAATTATTTTTGACTACAGTGATGGGTGGGGCCTGAAATAATATAACCTATCGATGAATTGGTAGGTCTAAAGAGATAATCCAGATAAGCTCGCATTAAATGGGTTATTACTAGTAGTTTAAACTATCATGTGAAATGACTCAATGGTAGAGGTATCATGTGTCATAGACATGATATCCAACAATTATTCATTGACTTAATTAAGAGTCCAGTTATTATTATCCCAGAGATTTTCAATATGATATTATCTATGGATGCATTTCATTTTCATTTTTTTTATTAACAGGATTATGTTCTCAGTTATTTAACTTTCCATGTTGATTATGACTTATCTAGTAATTTAAATGGAATGCGTTCTTAGTTATTTACCTTAATACGTTTATTATGTTTATTTATTCATGATGTATTCCTAAATAAATAACCCTTAATAGGAATTTCATATCACCATTATTTTTTCCTTTCCCAATGAATCCATAAAGTTTAATATGATTGATATGTTGGTATATTATAGATGGAATAAATTTATTCTCAAACAAATATTATTTTGATTTTTTTTCAAATGTAATATAGAAATCATGATTTTATCTATTTTACTAATACTAATAAACTATTTTGTCCTATATGATTTTATTACTTGTATATTATACTAATTTAATAAAGTAAGGCATCAGATCTAGGATACTGGGGTTAGCATCATTATGGTTTTTATCTGACGAAGTCTAAAAAATCTGTAGGAACTAGATTAAGTAAAACATATATTAGGTACCATAAACCTATGATAGACATTGAGGATAAGTATAGAAGAACATTTTAATGTTTTTTAATTTAATGATGATTGTTTTCCTTAAAATAAATCCCTATATGGATATTAAAAGTGGATATGGTTTGGGAACAGATGTTCCTTGGGGTTAGAACTGTAAAAAGGGTGCATTATTATTGAACTGATCATCAAATGGTGATTGAAAAAAGGCCTTAATATTCGCTTATTTTGACACTCCTTAGCTATATTCATAGGATAACTCACATTTTATTTACAAACCATTGTGAATAATTTTAAAATAAATATATCCCCAAGGAAACCATATTTATGATTATGTGATTATCTTTGCAAGTTTTTTTCTATTTATAGTAATTATTTCACATTATTTGGTAGTATAAATTGTGTTTCATAATAATATGTTTTAATATTTTTCTTGAAATCATTTAGAAGGGGTTCATTGTAAGATGAATGGAACCACATCAATACACATAATGAAAAGGGTAATAATGATTGTTTCTTTGATACTTTTATAAAAATATTTCAATGCGAACTAGTCTCTTAAACATTACCATCATATGAAGACATAGTATCATATTCTAAAAAGAAAAAGAATTAATTATGTAAGTAGTTTTATTTGAAGGGACTTAAGATAAAAAGTTGAATAAAGGAAAGAAATTATATATAATGGGAAGGAGGGAAAGAAGAATTTTCCAAGATGTTATAATTGTTGAAAGAAATACCCTGGTGCATGCTTGAAAGGAATGGGAGTTTGATACAAGTTTGGGGAGAAATGCCACCATGGTTATGATTTCAAGGGTAAAAAATGTTTTAATATTAAAATTATTCAACTCTATGGAGATGGGGATCTATACAAATCAATGTCTTAAGTGTCAATGGAATATACCTAAAAAGGTGATGATGGATCAAGGTAAATCTTATGTTATTACCACAAACAAAGAGGAGTTATTAATTTTCTTTTGTCTTTATTTAATAATAAGGTCATTTGAGTATTTTATGAATGATATCCTTTATGAAATGTATAATGATTGTACTATAATAATGTTTCTCTATGAATTTGAAAGTGTAGGTTGAATAGTACCAAGAAAAGCGATTCAGTGGAAAATTAATCTCTTTTTAAAACACATGATTGAGGAAAAAATTAACCATAATAGGTTCTAAAAGATAAGATAATTATTTTTTGGTAAATAAATACTTGATTTGGGTTAACTAATTTGATAATAATGACTACATTGGAACTGATTAATGATTTTTAGAAAAAGTTGTTTATGCAATAATTGGTATAATTAAAATGATTTTTGAATTTAAGGAATATATCCAATGATATGTGTTTTATTTAATTAATAATTAATAATTCATGTTTTCAATAAGTTTTTATGGTAATTATGGTTATTACCATGTTTCAAGAGAATACATTTTAAAGCTATTCAAAATTTTGGAATGCGATGATTAAAATATAGTTAATACTATTTTGGGGATTGATGATAAGTTAATTTTTGAAATTATGTAACCGTATTTATAAAGTTATGGATCATAATCTTTTTAAGGGTAATAAGGTTAACCATTTATGAAATGGATTAATTTGAACTTTGAATGAGGTTTTAAAGATTAATGTATTACTTCACTATATAAAAATATATTCATATTAGATAATTTTTTATAACCATATTAGTTATAGAAAATAGTGGGAGACATATGTAAAGACTTTTCACTCTTTTATGGATATTATGATCCATTAAACGTGGTTTTTTTCTTCAGGGTTTATTTTTTTATACTTATTTCCTAGATTAAGGGATTAATTTAAAATTTATCAAATCACAATACAGGGATGAAAATTTTCTTATAAAATTGAGACATATCAAGTAAGTATATTTCCTTATATTCATAATAATTAAAATAATACCAATAAATTAGTTAAATGATCTTGAAACAAAAATGTCATCCTATTTCCATTATATTCGATGAATTAGATGGTGTTTTAAATCATCAAAGATTTATAGTTTTGAGCCCCCAAACTTTCAATTTATCATTCACTTTATTATGATCAATGAACTCAATCAATATATATAATTATTTATTCTTTTATTCTATGCCCATTTTTATATTTAACACATATTTTATCCTATATGGTACCCAGTTAAGTGTTATTACATATGACCTTTGTACTTTCCTACCTTTTATTTAGAGGATATTTTGTTAACCATTTTTTTGATGTCATTATTTAAAAAATTGTTTTCCAAATATCAAACCTTTTATTACCAATATCATGTTTAAATTGTTAGTATTCAATTTTTTTAATGTGGGTAAAATCTCAAACCATCAGATTTAAAAATAAAAATATTGTATATGATAACATATACGACATACAACACCAAGCTTAAAATAAAATATAACACCTTGAGACTTTAAGATATATTTTTAATAAATAAATTCAATATATTAAATATCTTGAATTATAGGTAACACTGATTTTATCTTGTGTTACATTAAACACAAAGTTTAACATGTGCTATATGAAACAACAAGTTTATCTCGAGTTATACGCAACACCAAGTTTAAAATAAAAATGATATATTATTAAAATGTTAATTATTAATGTAATAGTTTTCACCAAGATGTTATAATGGAAAGTATGAATAGTATTATATAAATAATTAAAATATATACTCTACACATTTTCATTTGTTATTTATTTATTATAAATAACATATGTATCATTTTAAGGAATAAAGAAATATTTTCTGAAAAAGTATATGTTTTTTCTAAATGATGGTTTAGTCATGATTGAAATTATTTTTTACCATTTATACAAAATTAATACGGAAAAATAAACTCTGTTTTTTAAGTTATAATATAAAAATTATATTCGTGTGATTTTTTGTGATTTTTTTTTGAAAAGTTGTGTTTTTGATGAATAGTGAAAAATACTGGATTATAATTTAGAACTGTCTTTTTTGTTTATATAATTTATAATTTTAAATTATTATTTTAATATGAATTGAAGTAAAATTAGTTAAATTATATATCAATTAATAAAATTTAGGTCATTTTTGTCATTTTCATAATGAATTTAGATATAAAACCTTTGTAAATCTTTGAACATTTTCACTTTAAAAAGATGCACTCTCATCATGTCTGTGAGATTAATTTAGAATATAAAATATAAAATTATTTTCATTTAATTTAAAAAAATGGATTATTTATTTTTAATCACCATGATTTATAATTTATAATAATTTAAACTTAATTTTTCACCAAAATGAATGGTGAATGCAGTAAAAATTAATTAACATGGTTATGGAAAAAATTGGTTTACCTAGGGTTAAACTAAAAGGATAAGGGTAAAAATGACCTATACACTTGTACAAAAACATTTATGACTATATTTTGATCATTACACCAACACTTTTGGATAATGTATTATTTTTCACCCTTTTAACATATGAAAAAACTTGGTAGTACTCAATGTTTAAAAAACACTGTGTCCTCTCCCCCACTTAAAAAAGGCCACCCTCTCTACTCTCTTCCTCACATCTTAAACCCAATTTTTTATCCAAATAATTGACTAAATAACTTCCCAAACTTCCTAATATCATCCTATATGAATTATTTTTGGCATGAATCCATCCTATGAAGGATTTAGCGAAAACCTAAGGAGGATACCCAAAGAAGAGGTAACGTTGTTTAACAAACATCTATATTTTATTTCTTTCTCCAACTTATTAAATTATTATTAAATAATTATTATATAATAAAAATAATATATAAAAAACATGGATGTTTTTATAATAATTTAATGACCTAAAACCATCTCCAATTCCACTGAATGGGTTATGAGATCATCAATCACGTGTATCACAAACTACAGCCTCGTGAACCAATGTCATTCATTCTTACATTACCAACTTTAATGCTTGGGTATGATAATGTATATAAAGTATATATATGATATTCATAACATATTTATACCTATGGATTCATTATTTCATATATATATATTTTTTTACTTTCCATTATGTAGGAGAAATGATAACATCGCTCGTGTGTATAGTGGACTACCACCTTGAGAAGCAATGTGATTCGTCCGCCACTAACGCTTTGCATGGAATGTTATAAGATAAATGTTAATGATTATATGTGATATAAATGACATAACTATGATATTAAATTAATATTTATCAATATTTAAATATAATATATCTCATTTTCTTTCTTATCTTTTCACTCACTTAAACATGATAACATTGTCTATGTACATATGGACTACTGGCTTCATGAAGCGATATGACTCTATTTTTATCACAAAACCACATGAATGATATATATAAGTATATAATATTTTAATTAATATATTATTATCATTATGTAAATATAAAATAGTACTTACAACCTTTCTATAATGATCAGAGAAAAAATAGAATCATTGCTCATGCGTACAGATGACCTACAATCTCCAGGATCGTAATGCACTTCATTTTTCACAAGTATAATTCATGAATGATTTTAAAAATATCATTTCTGTATAAATATAACAATTATTTAATAATTACTATTTTTATAATATAGAATTATATAATATGTGTTAGAATTAGATCAGTCATGACAAAACACGCATGAGAAAACAAGGTAATTAACACCCGAAACAATGAAAATAATGAAAGATTATTAATAATTGGGTAATAAGATATTATAAAAGGATAATATATGATATGGGAAATGTAAATATGATTAATATATTAGTTAATAAAATAGTTAAAACCACTATACATGAGGTTAAATAGCGTTCAATCATAATGAAGTGTGAGGTAATAGATTTCATAACACAATTTATGTTCATTAGGTTAATCTTCAACTTCATTAATTACATCCTTCTAAGATTATATATATAATAAATTTTTATTATATTATGTTTTATTTCATATTTTTTATGCTAATTTATAGCTAAAACACATAATTGATTTATTGATTAATTTTCACTACAACAATATGATCATTATAAATGTTTATTTTACAATATCATTCTAATCGAGATTGTATATTCATGAATTTAAATTGAAGGAAATTATTTGACCATTTTATAATGAAGCATTTTAATTTAATTATCCTATTTATTTCATGATATTATCAACTAGTAGTTCTATTTTTTCACTCTTTTATATTTAAATTATTTGAGAAAATGTTTTTTAGAAAATTGAACTTCATTTCTCTCTTCAGTTAGAAATCTTTTTTCTTCCAAAAAAATATTTTCTAAAAATGTTATGAATTTGTTCTAACATTTTAAAAATCAATTATCAAAGGAAATTTCACTGTTTTTTACTCTCTAATTTTTTTGATGTAATCTTTTTTCCTTTAAAAAACTATGCATGTTTGGCTTTTACTAAATATGTGATAGGATTCTTCTTATCATTTTCAGAACAAGGCACTTTCCTAACCTTTTTACAGTGACAATGTAATGTTAATTTTAACTTTTAAATCATGCACGTAATTACCCTCTATCATGACCATCATTTCATTGAATTTTACTTTGCAATTTTATGAGGATCATTTTTAAGAAAATGGTTTTAAAATGTTATTTTCAAAGAATTTTTTTTTCAAATTTTTTTATATTTTAAAATGTGCCTGAAAAATAAAAACTATATTTTCCTTGGGAATTATTTTTAAAAATATTTTTATAGTATTTATATTCATTAAAAACAAAAACACTTTATTATTAGTTCAATGGGTATATGTTTTGTTGATACCATCCTTGTTCTTGATTTGGATGATTTATGATTATTTTGACTAAGGATAGTACAAAATTAACATACTTGTTTCATTTTTAAGTAATTAAATTATCCTAGAAATATTCACTTCCCTTTGATAATTAAGAATTAAATTTCACCAATATACCTATATTATTTATCAGGGATATTATTAGTGCTTAAAATATATATCATCTCTAAATATGGTGTTTTACTTTGAATTTTTTATTCTTGACTGGGAAAATATTGAAAAATCTATATCCTATACTCAGTACAGATATTTCATTATAATTAAAATTAATCCAAAATTAAATCTATTATTTGATATATGTGTAATTATATGGACCTGTAGTGATGGGTGGGTCCTGGCATTATATAGCACCTTGATGAATTGGTAGATCTCATGAGACAATCCAGTTAAGCTAGCATTAAATAGGGTTTTACCTTTAGTTTAGACCATCTTGTGAAATTTCTTTATGGTAGAGGTATCTTGTGCTTGATACATGTTATCCAATAGTTAATAATTTATTTCATTTAGGGTTTAGTTATTATTATCTAATATATTTTCATTATGATATTATCTCTCGATGAATTTCATTTTTTTATTGATTAAATGGAATGTGTTTTGAGTTATTTACCTTACCATATTGACAATGCCTTATAAATTTATTTAAATGAGATTTGTGTTCATTTATTTACCTTTTAATTTTGATTATTCTTATTGATTCGTGATATCATCGGTTGTACCTAACCCTTCTTGAGCATTTGAGATCACCCTTATTTTGGTTCCTTTCCCCAAGAAAAAATAAAGTTTAATTTGACTGATATATAAAGATATTCTAGATGGAATAAAGTTATTTTCAAAAAAAATAAGATTTAATTTATTTTCAAATGTAATATGGGAATCGTGTTTGTTTCTAGTTTACTAAGACTACTAAACAATTTGGTCTTTCGAGATGATATTCCTTATACCTTACACAAATGTAATAAAGTATGGAAATAACTCAGGCCTACTAGGGTCATTTTTTACATTATAAACATGATATAAATATCATAATTATTTATTAAATTCAACTTTCATACTAATTTTCTAATGAGGTGAGGTAAAAAATAAACTCATTGCATTGTGGAGGTGATAGTTTTCACAATGCAAGATTCACATTTTATTTTTTATTAATGGAATATGGGAGGGTGGTTAATTCTTATAGAATAATTAAATTAACATACCAATATAATAATGATAATGATTTTACAATTTTTTTATGGTGATATGAAATTTTAGGAAGTATAAGTTCACATAAAGAAATAGAAAAATAAAGGAGATGTTAGAAATTTATACCTAACTTATTGGATTAACTCCTTTGAAAATGGGTTTAAGACATTAAAGGTAGATCTTTTGATAATACCAAAACCCTATTAAGGTGTATAGGAGTATGGAGGAGATAATTGGGAAGAGTATGGGATGAACTCATGGGGTTGTGGGGTGAGGGAAACTGAAGAGAGGAGAGACCCTTACAAAAATGTTTTCATTAATGGGAAGTCACTCTCAATGAAAGTGGCACCTAAATTGATAAATAATAGAGACTATAGATACGACCAATACACACCCCATCCACTAAATTGTATTTATCTTTTATCTTATTTATACCCCTTTACCCCTTGAATTATTATAATTATCATTTCAGCCTTTTCTATAATAACTAGTTTTTACTGAATATAACATAATTTTTATGGAAAAAAAATAAATAAGTCCTTCTTAAATAATTTGGAAAAACTATTTAAAATTTTAAATCCATTTAGTTTTTTTCAATTTATAAAATTTATAAAAATTAATTTAAAAACAAAAGATTATAATGTTTTAAAAACAAGTTTTCGGAAAATATTACTTATTTTCTATAATATCACATATGGGTTTTTAAATACAAAGCAATGATGTTAAAATTACAAATTCACTTATAAAATAAATATCATGTCAGATAAAAATGTTTAATTAATTTAATATTCAAACTTATATAATAATAACATCCAAATATTCTTATTTTTGTAAAAATGGTATTTTCACCAAAAATCAATATTTTATGAAAATTCCACAATTTCATATAAAAATTATTACTATAGATAATCTAGATATAATGTTCATTTTTTCATATTCAAATTCTAAATTCATTAAATATTAAATAAAAATGGATTTTATAATGAAAAATACTGTTATAATAAAATTGATTTTGATGTCTATTAACTATTCCCATTGGACATAAGTACTGTAGAAGTACTATAGTGGTACTGTAGCAGTGGAACACACTGTAGAAACTACGAGCACTGAAACGGAAACCGACACTATAGCAGTGGCATATACTATGTGGTACTATAGCAGGAAAGTATAGTAGCAGTACTACGCATAGAATGGGTTTTAGGCCAAAACAATCAGGCATACGGGCCATGTAATGGGATACATGCCCACTAGGCCTTCAGGCTATGTAATGGGTCTCCCTTCACCCAATCAAAACGAGGTCTTTAATTTTCTTTAATAATAAAAAAGAGTCTTTTTCCACAACCTTTTAAAAAAAGTTAGTATTAACCAATTATTCATATCAAACAAATTTTATCATCATTAATCAAACGTTTCTGGAAATAGAAATGTATATCCCATAAAATGGAAATGTTTATAAAAATACATTTTGAAGTATAAAATGGTCATATTTAGTAATTTGAGCTATATCAATTTAACTTATTTTTTAAAAGTATCATTTATATTATTTTTATTAATATTTCATAAAATGGCTACCCATACTCATTCTTTCTAATTCAATGGATATGTTTTAATGGACATACATACATAATTATATTTTATCCAAATATATCTTGTTTTCTATTATGTTCATTATTGTGTGTGGATAAAGTTATTGGTACATTGACATATTTCAAGGTAAACATGTATTAAAATCTCAGGGTGTTAAATTCCCCCCCCATAAATAAATTTTTTCTTTGTGTTTTAATTATTAATCGTTGAAGAACATGGGTGAGGGTATTCTTAAAATATTCATAATCTCTTAGGCTATACCATTTTAGGGTTAAGGATATAGTTATTAATTTATATATTAACCTATAATATGACATCTACTATACTCTCTTAGGCTATAATAAGTTATGTATATTTTCTCAAATAACATTAGTCATTCCTACAATCATATACCCAAGTATGTATATACCCTAGTAATATATTCTCCAAATAATTCCTTTTCTAAAACTATTTGAATCTCCAAGTTAATAAACCACAAAAAACATATATATTTATCAAACGATTAACTTTATCTTTAACCATCAAATGGTATTATCGACTTATTTATAAGATCACACACTAGTCTTTATATATCATATTCCAAAAAATGCATTGAAATTAAAAAAAAATCATGAATAAATTATAGATTCCAAGGTTACCAATACAATCTAACTTACTTCTCCAAATTCAAACCACCATTTATTATCTCAACATCAAGCCTAAATTATACCTATAAATTATCTATACCTCAAACATGTGTTCTTAAATAGTAATCTTCAAATATATTACATTTAAATTCAATCATTTCTCAAGGTTGTTGAAAAAATTTACTATATTATGTAAAACAATTAATGAAAAAATACTAAGGAATGATCCTTATATGTTTCATATAATCCTCAATAACTTTTATAATATTCCAAAATTTCATCGATAAATATCACTTCACTATTTAAAATTTCTTAGTATATTAAGAATTAATTTCAACTATGATATCAACCTCACTACCATATGTAAGACTAGGAAACTCACATTTTCCATCTTAATTGGAATATGCTAAATTTATTAACCATTTACATATTCTCCCTTATTTTAAAATAAGACTTAGTGGTTTCTAGATATATATCTTTCTCAGATTCATCTATGTGATCCTATTTCAACCATATACTATAACAAAAATGGTTATGATAATATACAAAATATGAATATGAATACATTAATACAAATATAAATTCTCTTATAAAAATGTTTTTTAATGTATAATACATTCGAATTAACATATAACTCTACTTATTCAATCCTTAGTTATACATATCCATTTTATTATTCGGATCTCTAACCTAATTAGCTGACATCATTTTTAAATTCTTTATAATGGTTTGTAAAGAGAATTTGATAACCCAAGTCATATCTCCTATGAGTGTCCATCCATGAGTTCAGTCTTATTCCCATTTATCATGCATTAGAGTGATGATTATGTTAATTCTCAACCAAATATTTTGGGCTGATTACCCCTAGGCTCATATGTTGCAAAGATAAATCCACTCTACAGTATATAGACATGTATTTATTTATAGGAAAAACATTATAATATTAATTTTTATAAAAAAATAGGATGTTATCAAAAATTTGGACTTATTCCTAGTGTTTTCACTAAAGTTTTTTCATCCTAATCCAGAAATAAAATGTGCATTATTTCCTTATCACTAAATCACATACTATTCCAAAGGATAATCTATATGTTTTAAATTATAATTATTATTAACTTCTGATTCCTTAAATTATTTTCAATAAATATACTAATTTCAAAATTTATCTGAACCTTTCCTTTAATACCAATAGTGATGCCTCAGACCTGCACTCCTAAATCTTGTTTCAAAAACTGTACTTTACATGTTCACTTTGATACCTACTATAAAATATTGTATATAACAATTCATAATTATAAAATCAATTTCAATTATTGAATATATTACATTTTAAGGATATTTTAGGTTTAGATATTTAGAGAATTATTAAAAAAATTAACTAGAGAAGTCCTTGTTAATAGGAATTTTCTTCATTATATACGAAACTAAATGATCTATAATGTGTCTTCAATATCTTGCAAAAATTCCTTCACACATTCCTTCCTTATAAAAATTTCATCTGTACAATATTTCTTTATATCCTAGGGAAATGGAAATTTAAGAAGGGGTGAGCACAAACACTCTGCAAGGTAAAACATACAATTGAGGCACTTATGGTGTAAATATTAAGGTCGGAGTATGTAAACAAAGTGAATGAAAAATCATATTGAAAATAATAACATGATACAACCATGAAAATAAATAACAAAATGGAAAATAATAATACTTATCTCATACTAATGGAATGCATAATTCTAGACATCAAAAAACTCTTGTCAAGGCCTTGAACTCCCCCACATGCAGCTAGGGTGGCACAGGGGTTCGGGTGTAGAGTGTTGGTAATGGGATCGAATCCCGAGTCATTCTTCTTCTGTAGCGTGCATGCCTTGCACTAAGAAAATATCTTATTTTGTGAATAAGTATAAACCAAAACCCAATATGTTTTTCCTCATAAGACCTTTTGATGCTTCGAAGGAATATATAATTCTAGGCCCCACAAAACACTTTATTAGTTTTAATACATTCACCATAAGAGTCATCAAGAAATTTCATACAACTGATGAACCTCTTACTAAATAATAACATGAAAATACATATAATAAAAAAATATGGAATATCAATAATTTTCCCCATCCCAATAAAATAGATTAAATGACCCTAAATCATTCAAATAAATAAGGTTATTGTTTAAAAAAATCATATATAATTTTACAATAATCATCTGAATTGGAATGCCAAAATGTTTCCCCATTTCAATACAAAACATAACATAATCAGAATTTTTCTAGATAAAGAAGATGGATGGTCAAATGATATATAGTCAAATTTATAATAATCAACTATATTGGAATAACAATATATGGTACTCTAGTAATTTTCCCCATTTCAAAACAATTATTAACAAGATTATAACCCATCTGAAGAATGAAGGTGGATAGTCAAATAATACACAGAAAACTTTCCAAAAAAACATTTGTATTAGAATAAAAATATACAAGATATCAATAATTTTCCCCATGTAAATTGAATAAAAATATTTCTAAGTTAAAATCATTCAATATAAATTATATAATATTTGTTGTTAACACCATATAGAGAAATGAGTATAAGGATATGTCAATATTGGAATAACATTATCATAAGTCATCCAAAGAGAGAATGTGGATGGTTATAAAAAAATATAACACAAAAATGGAGAAATATTTGCTAATAATTTTTATGTGGTAGGAATGTACATACCTAAAAATAATGAGTAAATTAAAAATAATACTATTAAAGGTAAAAATATACCCATATTATATAAAATATGTTCATGAGAATGATCACAACTCAATAAAAGAAAATTGAGATACCAAAAACTATTAGTACTAGGGAAATAACTGAAACAAAACATATGAGAATAAGGGAACATTATTTGGATAGAGAATCCCATTAGATACTAGTATTATGATAAAAACATGTCCATCGGTAGTGAATACACTATTAAAATAATACATGGTTCACAAAATGTATTATATCTCAAAGAATTATAATTGATACCACCAAAACACATATAGATTTAAAGAAATTCGAATTAAAACATTTTGAAAGTGAGGGATTGTGATATAGCATAAAATACCATGACTAAAATATAATTCATTAATACGATATATTAAATAGTACCTATATACACCACATAAAATAAATAACGTTCATAATATCAAACATATCTCAAATAGAATAATTTGAGACCGAAACCTTTAACACAGTCCAGATTCATTTTTCACTTATACCAATCATCCTCAACAATTAAATTAGTTTCATTATAAAAATAATAAATAAAACTATTCAAAACTATAATAGTTTATAATCCTCATTTATATCCCTTATATGTATATTAGTTAGTTTTTACTCATTTTCAACACCGAGTGTAAGCAATCTTAATCTTTGTAGCAATTTTTGTTAAAAAGTTGTTGGTGTTCATTCATGTTAAAAATTTCGTCATTTAAAAAAAATTAAAGGTACTATCATATATATTCCATTATGTTTTATGATTTTATAATTTCATTTCATTGAATTTTTTTGTTATTATCATTTTTATTTAAATCTACGACAAACATCTTTTGGTGTTTCTTAATGAACAAATGGTGATTTCTAAATTTCTGAGTTAAATATTCAAAAAAAATTACCAAAATAAAAATAAATTATTTAAATATATATAATTTTACACCATTAAATTGGTTCTCATAGTCAGTCATGATATAAATGCATTCTACTGTTCAATTGGTTCATTAAATCGACCTAAACATGAACCTACCATGATTAATGGATCATTATGTGATAATTTAGTTGCAATATAATTATAAGAGAAAAATAATGATCTTATTTATTATTTATATGTGTAATATATCATAATTTAAATAATTATAAAGGGAAGATAATTTATATAAATTCATTACTTATAAAGAGGAGATCATTTTACTCTTAGTTCTCCCAGTTTAAACGATTGAATTAATGGTAACAATTAATTGATCATATCATTAATATGTTTTCCAATTTTTCATACCAAAAAAATAATGATATCATAAATATCATAATTATCCATTAATTACATAATCATTACCTTCCATGTAAGGTGGTTAAGAAAATAATAATGAAATCTAATTGTTCTATGGAGACTGTAGTCCATATGTACGCAATGTTGAAAATTCAATTTAACATAGAATGGGAGAAAGCAATAATTTGGTTTATTATTTCAGATTCATAAACATGATATAAATATAATAATTATTTATTAAATTCCACTTTTATACCATCCTTTAAATGTGGTTAAAGAAAAAAAAACATGTTGCATCGTGGAGGGGTAATACATGGAATACAACATTCACATTTTCATTTTTATTAATAGAAAAGTGGAGTGTGTATAATTCCTATAGAATCATTATAAAAACATACCAGTATAATAATGATATATATTATATAATTTTAAGATAGTGAAATGAAATTTTAGGGAGGATAATTTCACAAAAACAAATAGAAATGGATAGGATTGTTATAAATTTATACCTCCCTTCTTGAATTATCTTCATTGCGAAGTGGATTAGGACTTTTATAGATGGTATTTTGATAATACTAGAACCTTATTAAGTTGTATATGAGTGTTTCTGAGAGTATTGATAAGATTTAGGCTAAACAAATGGGGGTTTTATGTGAGTTTATGTGAGGATAGGAGAGACTCTTTTATAAATTAAATGGGATTCCATTTTGTAAATATTATTATAATAGGTTCTTGGAGGTATAATTACATTAAAACACACACACCACACACACACAGGCCTGAAAGGTAGGTCATAACCCCCTATTAGATAACCCACCCAACTAACTACTTTATTAATTTATATATTTTTTCCCTTAAGGATGAGTGGGAATAAAGCCTATTATATAGCCAATAGGCCCACTATTGGATGGGCCGAAGGCCTTTCTTCCTTCATGACAACATCACCACATGAACATCATGCCTTCATCCCCACCCTATTGATGGACCGGATGCCAAGTGACCTGAAATCCCAATCGGGATAAATAGTATTGCTACTATAGTACCCCACTATAGTAACCACTATAGTACCCGCATTGTTACAATGTCGCTACAATGTCTGGTATAGTACTACTACAGTACCTATGTAAATTCACTCCCACCTGGATTTAAACCCATGTCTATTATTGGATTTATAGGATCCTTTACATCTTTGTTAATTCCCCAACTTCCATTGCATTTTTGTTAATACCCCAATTTTTCCAGAATGGTAAGTAACTCTCTAGGAAAGTAAATTAAAAATTGATAAATAATACATGGTTAATATATATTCTCAACACACACCTCATCCACTCAATTATTGATTTTTGTATCTTGTTTCAATCTATTTACCCCTTGATTATTAATTTAATCATTTTTTCTTTTACAGTGATAAATATTTTTTACCAAATGTAAATTTATATTTATGATAAAAAAATAAAGTGGTAGATATTAGATAATTTTCAACCAGTGATTCTAAATTTGAAAACTATTTCTTTTTATTCAATTTTTTAAAGCAGTTAGAAATAATTTTATAATAAAAATGTATAATGTATTGGAAAAGTTTTTGAGAAAATATTACTTATGTTCTACAATATGAAATTTGGGTATTTAAATTAAAAAAAATTAAAATAATAAATTCACTTATAAAATTCTTTGTGTTCATATAAAAATGTTTCTTGAATTTCCAAATCAAACTTATGTAAAAATAATGTCATAAATATCAAGTTATTTAAAAGAACGACATTTTCACTGAAAATTCATTCTTTTTAGAATAAAATAAAAATTTTATATTAAAAAAAACTTCTATGATGAATCCCAAAATAATTTTAATTTTTCATAATAAAATAACAAATTTTATAAAAATTTATTTTAAATACAAAAAGTGTGATATAATTAAAAACAAATTTTATAGCAAAATAGCTTTTAAAAAATATTAATCATTCTCATTAATATTTTCTATCATTTAAAAAATTTGTTAGTATTAAAAAAATAGTAATATAAAAAAATTTATCATCATTAATCAATATATTCTTGAAATATAAATGTGTATAACATATAAAGACAATATTTATAAAAATACATTTGTAAGTATAAAATGATCGTTTGTTTTCATTTTGGATATCTCGATTGAATTAAATTTATCTTAAAAGTAACATTTTTTTATTTATACAAATATTTCATAAAGTGGTTACTCATGTTCACCCCCACAAATTTAGTGGCTTGTTTTTAAAATTCATAGTTAAATATTGATATTTTATCTAAATATATCACCATTTCATTTATGTTCGGTGATGCATGTGCAGTAAGATATCGACACATTGACTTCATTAAAGGTAATAATATATTAAAATCATAGGGTGTTACATACTACTATTTCAATAAATTGAATCCATATGATTTTATTTATTAATCAATGAAAAATTTGGGCGAGGGTATTCTTAACATATTCATCATTAGGGGTATAACCTCTAATATGAAACATACTATACTCTATCAGGCTATGCAAAGTTACGTAACTTTACTCAATCAATATTAATCATTCCTAAAATCATATTCCCTTGTATTTATATACACTAATAATATATTATCCATAACATACCTTTCCTAATTTTTTTAACTTCTATGTCAATAACTTGCAATGAAGTTAAATATTATTCCAAAACTTAACTCTTTTTTATCCCTAAAATGTTGTTAGAAACAACTTCATAAGTTCTTACAACAGTCACTATATATCAAAATACCAAAAACGCAATTAAATTATCCAAAAATATAATGAATCAAATATAAATCCCTAAGTTACTAACACAATATAACTTAATTCTTTAAAATCAAACCACCCTTTGTTATCTCAACATCAAGAGTATGTTAATCCTAAGAGTTATTTATAAATAAAATAATCATTCTTCAAAAGTTATCTAAAAAAATATAACATTTCCATAAAATATTTTCTAATGGTTATTGGAACCATTTAATATATTATTTCAACCCATTAATTAAAAACTTCTAAAAAAGGATCCTTATATGTATCACATAATCCTCAATAAAATTTATAATATAAAACAATTGTAATTAGTAAATATCACATCAATAATTAAAATAGATAAGGGTATCAAAAATTAATTTATATTTTAATATAAATCTCACTACCATAGGCATGACTAGGAAAATCACCCTTTCCATCATAATAATGATATTATAAAATTATTAACAATATTTAGATGATCCCTTATTTGGTAATAAGACTTAGTGGTTTCTAGATACATAGATTTGATAGGTTCAGATTCGTGATCCGGTTTCAACCAAATACTAAAACCAAAATGGTTATGATAATAATAAAATTTTGAATACGAAAATAAAAAATTTAATATATCTTACATTATGACACCTTTTTTAACATATGATCCTTTTTGATCAACCTATAACTCTTCTTATTCAGTCCTTAGTCATCCATGGCTATTTTTTATTAGGTTCTTCAACTTAATTAGTTAACATAATTCTTAAAATAATTATAATAGTTTGTAAAGAGAATTTTATTTCCCTCATCATAATGTATAGGTGTGTCTAACCAACTATACAGTCTTAATCCATTCATCGTGAATCATAGTGTTGATTGATTTAATTTAAACCAACCTTTTTCAGGGTGATTAACCCTAGTCACATATGTGGTACATCCACATCCACTTTTTATTATTGAGAAAGGGATGTATTTCTAGGAAAAACCTCTAATCTACATTTTACTAGAACATCATGATTTTATCCAATACTAAATCTTATTCCTAGGCATTTACCTAATGTTATCTCATGCTAATCCACAAATAATATGTACATTATTTTCATAGAATTTAATAATATACTATTCAAAAGTGGTATTTATACCTTTGAAATTGTGATCAATATTAATGTATGTGTCCTTAATTTTCCCTAAAAAAAATCCTAATTTCCAAAGTTATCTAAACCATTCCTTTGGTACCAATTGTGACACCTCAGACACGCATTATTGGATCTAGTTCTGTAAACATATACTTTACATATTCAAATTGATACCAGATATAAAATCCAAGATATAAATATACTTAATTATAAATCCAATAAAAATTATTTAATATCTTATATCTAAAGTATTATTTTATGTTTAGAGATTTACATAATTATTATAAGATAATAACTATAAAATTATTCGCTTGTTGTATCAAATTGAAATTTTTTCATTATATAATAAAATAATTGATCCATAATGAAAAATTATTTCACAATTTTTGTCCTTCTAAACATTTCATGTGTACTACTTTTATTATAATCTTAGAGAAATGAAAACATATAACGACTGAGATCAAATGCTCAATAGGGAAAACATACAATTCAGGAAATCATGGCATATGCATGGAATAAATATCATGGAAGGAATAGTTAAACAACATGAATCCTTAATCAACATGAAGATGAAAGAATTTTATATCCATGATAATAAATGAAAACATAGATATCAATAATATTAATCCTGTACTAATGGAATACATAATTTTAGACATCAAAAACATATTTTCATGAACTTGTCCAAAATAATTACTCTTATTATGTGAAGATACATACACCAAAATCCTTTCTATTTTGTCTCACAAGACATATCAATGCATTCAAGGAATATATAATGATGAGCCCCACCTATCACCAGATTAAGTCCAATTCATTCATAGTATTCGTTATCAATACCTTTAATATTATTCTTTAATGAACATATTAATAAATAAAAACATACATATCTATATAATAAAAAATACAAAATGTCTATACCATTTTTCATTTCATTAAAAGGGTTAACATGGTCATAACACATCCAAATAATGTAGGTGGATATTCAAAAAGTACATATTCAACATGCCAATAATCAATCATATTGGAATTAAAATACTTTTCCCCATGTTAATAAAAGTTATAACATGATCATAACATATCTTTAGAAACATGGTGGATGGTCAAAAAATATATATCCAGCATTACAATAATCTTCTCTATTGGTGTAATAATATATTTTATGACAAAAAATTTCACCTTGTTAATAAAAGGGTTGAAATAATCATAACCCATATGGATAAATAAGATGGATTTTCAAAACAAATCATAGTCATCTTAGCAATAATAATTTGTATTGGAATAACAATATATAGAATTGAAATAACTTCCACCATGTAATTAGAAAACAATTGTTTCTAGTTGAACATAATTCAATATGAATTATGTAAAATGTGATGTCAAACCTATATAGAGTAATGGGTATATGGGTAAATTAGTACTGGAATAAAGTGATCATAATCCATCCAAATAAAGATGGTTGTTGTTTGAAAGATAACATAAACTAAGAAGAGAGAAATGTTTTTCAAAGTGTTTATGTGATTAGAATTTATATCACCAAAAAATAATCATAAAATACCACATAATACAATAAACAAAATATACCCAAATTATTTGAAATAATTTCAAGAGTACTTCTATAACTTGATAAATAAAATTTGAATAACCAAAAATTGTTACTACTGGGGAAATAACTGAAAAAATATCCACTTCAATAAGGGAACACAATTTTCCTAAAAAATACCCTTAAATACCATTAGTATGATAAACATATATCCATAGATATTTAATCCACCAGTCAAATAATACATGGTTCACCAAATGTATTATGCCTCAAAGAATCATAATTGAGACCAAGAAAAATTTACAGCATTAGAAACATTTGAATCAAACCAACATAAAAGAAAGGAGTTGTAATTGAACTTAAAATAACATAATTAAAATATAATTAATGATATTATATCTAAAATACGATGTATATACACTATATATATGAAATTAGGTTCATAGTACCAAACATAACTCAAATAGGGGAATTTGATATGGAAACCCTTACCTCGGTCCTCATTCACCATACACTTTCACCAAACATCATTAATAATTAATTTAAGTTAATTAAATACATACCCCAGAAATTTATTCATATCTATAACAATTTATACTCTTCATTAATAATAATTCTACACACATATATATTATTTAGTTTTACCTATTCTCAACACTAGGTGTATGTAATATTCATCTCATTGAACTAGTTACATAAAGAAATGGTGTTGGTGTTTATTCTTATTAAAACATTCATCATTATAATATAACTAAAATACTATAATATATTCTCCAATATAGTTTATAAATATATAATTTCATTTCATGGATGTTTTTTTATAATCCTTGCAATAGAAATGGGTGATGATCATGTTCAGTGTTTCTTAACGAACAAAGGGTGATTTCTTAATTAACGAGTAAAATATTCATATAACCATAACATAACTATAAAAAACGTTATTTATATATTTATATCATATTTCACCAGTAATAAGTTCTAATAGTCATCAATGATAAAAATTTAGAATATTGATCAAGAAGATAGTTAAACCTATCCAAACATGAGCCTACCATGATTAATTTATCATTATGAGATGATTTGTTATAATATCATTATATGATAAGTATAATGATCTTTATTAGTGTCTATTAGTGTTATATATCAAAATTTTAAGTAATTATAAAGGTGATATAATTTATATAAATTCCTTACTTAGAAAGAAGACATAATTTTCCTTAGATCTCTAATTTTAAATGATTGAATTAATGATAATCATTTGTTGATTATATAATTAATAGGTTTTTCAATTTCTCATACCCAAAACATAATGATATAGTAACTATAATATTTTTCCTTTTATCACATATTAATTATCATCCATGGAAGTTGATGATGAAAACAAAATTGAAGATCAATTTCTCCGTGGAGGCAGTTCTCCACACGTGCGAATAGTTGATGATATCATTTTATATAGAATGGGAGAAATGAGTAATGGTGTTTATTATTTCAGAATAATAAAAATGATATAAGTAATATAATTATTCATTAAATTCTTCTTTTATGCCATCAATTAATGGCGGTGAATAAAAAATGAACCATATTGTGTCATGGAGGTGGTAGTCGGCACAACGTACGATTTTCATTTTCATTTTCATTCTTATTAATTGAAAAGGTGTCTAAGGTTAATGATTGTACCGTAATTATAAAAAATTTCCAATATAATAATGATACTAATGTTATCATTTTAATATTTTGAAATGAAATTTTAGAAATAATTAGTTCAAATGAAGAAATATAAAAATAAAGGAGAAGTTAGAAATTTATACCTCACTTGTTGGAAAATCTCCTTTGTAATGGGGGATAAATCATTAAGGGTGGTCTTTTGAGAATGTCAGTGTAACTCCCCAATTTTTTTTGAATTATGTTTTTGAAATTAATTTAACCTTTTTGATATTTTTTATTTCACGCTACACAAAAAATATTTTATTTTATATTAAGGCACCATGTTTGGCTTTTGTTATACCCAACACAAAGTTAATCGTGCACTACAAGAAACATAAATTTTATCTTTCTCTACACAGAACACCGAGGTTAGATGGAATTATGTGCAACAATGACTTTTCTCAATGTCTTGCATAACACACATGACCAGATTTTACTGAACAATAGTATATCATTAAAATATTATTATTTAAAATAGTAAGATATAACATATCCATTATATTAGTGGTTATGAATAATATTAACTAATTTATCAAAATATTTTGTTTACACAAATATAATATTAATTCATAGGTTACCAATTAATTAGAAATGAGTTTGAAAGCCAATTGAATATAAAAGAAAATAATATTGTTTTTATAGTCACAAAGCTATTCTAACCTAAACAATTAAATTAATTAAAATTATTAAGTGATATTAAAGTAATATATATGTTATATATTCAATCAAACATTTTTTATATTAATCTAATATATTATATATACATAAGATAAGAAAAAACTCAATTTTATGTATAAAAACCTTTTTATTTTATAAAGGTAGTTTTACCTCCTTTTAATGGATAACGCATTTTAAATATATTTAATGGAACTTTTATATATTTAATTTGTCAAAAAATCTCCATATTTGGATGAAAAACACAAAAACTAGTTTAGGATAAAATTTTCATATTTTTCTGTAAGGTTTCATTTTTTAATGAATACTTAAAAATACTGGATCTTAATTCAAACCTACTTTCTCATTTACATTATTTATATGGTTATATTATTTTTTAAATTGGTTTAAAAGATTAATTATATAATAATTTTATCAATTAATCCCATTATGTTCATTGTAACCAATTTCAAATTGAAATTGGATATAAAAACTTAGCTAACGTTTGATCATTTTTACTTTGAAAACCAGTAGTGTCATCTCGTCAGCGGGATTAATTTTAAATTAATTTCTTCCACATCTATAATTTTAATTTGAAAAAATTGATTCCATATTTGTAATCAGTGAAATTTATGGTTTATAACAAGGTTTACTTATTTTTTAACAAAAAATATTAGTGAATGTAATTAAAATTTATTACGTCGATTAAGGAAAATTTAAGCTTACCTAAGGACTAAAACTTGGATTTAAGACTCAAAAATACCTATACACTTGTGTAATAGCCATTGGATGGCCATATTTATAACATATCCTCCCTTTTAATGACATTGATACATTATTTTATCCACTTAAAACATGAAAAACGTGGGTGGAATTCTCTAATAAAATATTTACAAGAGTTCCACTGATCGTACCACGATTCACTGTTTTATTTAATCCTTATACCAATGTATTAAACTGGGTCTGTATTAAAAATTACAAGTATAACCACAAATTTGACTCCATTTTTGATTCAATTATTTTTTATTTAACACTTTAATAAAGGGAAATGTTACTTGTATTGATAATTATATTGTAGGTGGAGGTGATTTGGGGGACCTATGATGAAGTCTAAGAAAAATGGGCCAATCTGCACATGATCCAAGCACACTAGTAAACTAAAATGCATACTTCTACTAAACCATACATTTTAATAGGCTTAAAATTTGTGGTCTGGTCCAAAATTTAATGAGCTACATTTCATCTGAAGGAACCAAAGCCCAATTCGTCCATTAAAAGTCCCATACATACTGATATGTCCAATAAAGTGGATCTGCACGGGGTCAAAACATTGCCACTATATTTTGGAAATATCTCTTATTATATTTCATATCTGGATAGAAAAGTTGACATAGATGTAGACACTATGTCTGGAAACAACTTTTTAGTTTTTTCCAAAGTGATTTTTGACTTTTCGTCTGGCTAAAACCATGGACCAAGAGTTTTAGTTAAATCAGGGTGCCCAAAACCACTTCCATGTTTGGCTATAAATTGGCACATTTGGCACCTCATTTGGGAGTTCGGCCAAGGGGAAAGGTGATGCCATTTTGGACTCCCAAATGAGTCCTCCTACCAATATTTGATGTTCTGGAGGCTATGGGAAGTGCTACTTCAACATCTTCTTCTTTATTCCCTCCCATGGGTTTCTAAACCCCTTGTGATCACCCGGGGATGAACATGTTGTAAATCCCGAGATTAATGTTGTAATATTTGAATGATCTTTTTAATTCCATGTTTGTATGTTGTTTTTATTTATCTCTTATTTTTATTTAATTGAGTTATAAACTGGTGTTTTATACTCAAACTCAAATGATCATGTTTGGGGGTACCCATTCATGTGATGTTTTACACATCGTTCATCCCTTTTTCTTCCATCATTCAATTGTGGTGTTTGTGTGGTTCATATTGGTCAATTGAGCTCACATAATAACTTTCAAGGCTATGTAAATTTATTTCATGGTATAACAATGAAATAACATACAAAATTGGATAACACATCGAGTTCTTCGTGTGTTTCTTTGGTGAGTTTCGGTTATGAAGTCGAACACAAATCACCCAATCATCGGCGGTGTTTGGTGAATCATTGTTTGTTTTCAACTGAACCCTAGGAGTTATCCTAGTATAAACTTAGTTATATTCTGGTTATAGGTGTTAAAAACAAGGGATTAAAAGATTATAACTCTATCTCATGAAGCTATGAAGGATGAGCATCCTAAGAGTACCCCGGGTTGATCACATTTAGTTACTTTTGTTAACTTCTACTTTGTTTTATCGCTTTCCTCTTTCTTTTGGCGTATGAAGTCATAAAAAAGCATGTTTTCCAACACCCCATTCCCCCTTTTAATTTAATTTTCAGAACTTAATTTTGGAATTAATGATCTATGGATCCGTCAAGAGATGACCTAGAGTTGCTGCTATACTGCAGAAATTCTAGTTAAAATTAAACAACTAATTTGACGTGCTCAACAACGCGATCAGACACTCCTATATTATAAAGAGGCCTCCTATCCTTCCAATTATTCACATATATTAAGCCCATTGGCTTGCCCAAAATCTACTCAAATAATATTCCAGCATCCCTCCCTTAATTTGAGTATCACCCCTTGGAAATAAGGCAGCCCAATGAATCCTTTTCGAACAAATCAATAGGAGTTTCCCGATTAAGAGGTGATGTATTCTCTCAAGCTCCTTTATTTTATATTCTTTATCCACCCCACAACTCTCTTTATTCCATTATTGTATAGAAAAACTAGTATCATAAATAAAATAGGATTTTTATGCTAATAATTATACCTACACTTACACACAACTCCATCTAATGGGTAATGAATATATTATTTACATGTATAGAGAACTGCCACCTCACTAAATGATTATTTTTCATTTTTCCTTTATCGCCTATCATGGTGAAAAATATGAGGGAAAATATTTTTATATATTTCATATAATATATGTATTATTTATTGTATCTCTTTATGTCCTATTATATGTCATCTTTATCTTTTCATTTCATCTTTTTATTCCTTTATGTCATATATTTTTAATCTTTTTCTTGACTTTCCATTTGGTTTAAATATAATAATTTCATTTGAGGAATTGTGGACTACCCGCCCCTCAAAGCAATGTGATTCGTTCACACACTACATGGAATGTATTAAGAATGGTTTTACTGAAATTATATGATATATATATGATAGAATAAATATACATTAATAATTATATATATATATATATATATATTTATTTCTTTCAACATGATAATTAAATAGAAATAACGTTTATTCTCATGTACGGCCTATTGTCTACATAAACGGTGTATTCTATTTAATACTTATATATTATATTGATTATTATAATAAAATTATACTGAATATAAATTATATTTAAATAATGTTTCAAATTTTTGAAATCATGATATAAGTGTAAGGACAACAAGTATAACAAATTTAGACACATGTAAAAAACAAAGAAGATATTACCTGAAGTGAAACCTTATTATTGAATTCTTAACAAGAGGGTAATATAATTCCATAATAAAACCCTATATGTTATAGAAGTAATAATATGGTTCTTTGATATTTTTATAATAAATTTATATTTATTATATATGAGTTTTTAATGAGTATGATGAGGGTCAAGACACAAGGAAAGGGGATTTCATCTCACTTTTTATTTCTAGGAGATACTTGCTTTATTCATCACCCATTCATTTTGTGTGGTGTGTATAAAACCCATGGATGTATTATATGATTAATATAATTAAATTTATAAAAATTTATATTTCCATTTTATGTTATTTTTTCATGGGGTTTAAGCTTTCAAATTTACTCAATCTGTAAAATAGTTTTGTCTGAGTTTTCCTTCGTTGAGACTCATATTTTGTTATGCACCTAAATTCTTTTTCAAGTTGTATATAATTCCATTTTACATGTTATATAAATAATATTCTTATTATAATTATATTTTAAGATTTATGTAATTTCATTTTCTTATATAGAGAGTATGATCCCAGGTTACTAAGTGATAAGACTTTGTTGAAATAATCTCATATCTTTTCCAGATTGTTTATGATTATGCTTCCTTTGATGAAATATTATTATCCATCTCTTAAGAATACTCATTAATTTTATTCTCCTCTTGTTATTAATTATATATTCATATATTGGTACCATTTTTCACTCTTTGGTACATAAGATAGTTAATAAAGTGTTTTTTATGAAATCCCAACTTTACACTCTCTTCAATCAAAAATTTGAGTTCCTTAAAAACCTCATTTTCTAAAAAGGGTTTCCAAGAATATTCTACTATTATCCTATAATATTTAAAGGAAATTTTTTCCATTTTTTTTCTTTACCAATTTCATCAATGGAATATTCTTTTCATTTTTTGAAAATGTCATTTTCCACCCTTTTACTCTTCAAAAGGAATGTTCTTTTACCTCATACGACATGTAAAAATTTACCAATCATCATTTATGTGAAGCTTCCTTTGAAATTTTAAAAGGTTATTTTTTAAGTATTTTTTTAATTATTTTCAAATAAATGGGTTTCAAAACATTTTCAAGCTTATTTTATATGTTATCAATGAAAATAATTTTCAAATTTTTTTCAATCCTTATTTATATTTTTTAAAGTATTTTAAAATAATTTGATTTCAAAACATTTTCCATATTATTTCATTATTTTTCAATAAAAAAGTTTTGAAAAACATTTTCAAACTTTCCTTATAAGTTTTCAAAGTGTTTTCATTGAAAAAGGATTTTAAAATGTTTTGAATCTTATTTTGTAAGTTTAAAATGAAAAAGGTTTACAAAATGTTTTCAAACTTATTTTATATGTTTTTAAGGAAAAATGTTTTCAAAATGATTCAAATCATTATTTCTATGTTTTCAATGTATTTTAAAAGAAAATGGATTTCAAAAAGGATTTATTCTTTAAAAAGACTTTTTAATAGAATAAAGGATATTTTCCTCATTAATTGTTTACAAAAGATGTTAAAAAATTACATTCCATATAATATGACATCTACTGATGTTACTCATGAATTTATAGGAAATGATCTAAAGGTTCCATTCGTATTAATTTTATAAATGGTTTATTCTTTGATTTCATGATGTTTAGGAAATTCGTTTCTCTTATACGAGTTATATTCTTTTTAAAGCCGCTTATTTTTATGGGTTATGATTTAATTAAGTGATTATTAAACCTATCTCTTTTAATAGATTTTGATTTGATGAAATGTTAATGATAACCATTTAATTTCAAGGTATGTGATTTGATGTTTATAAAACCTATGTCTTTTTATGGGTTATGATATGATGAAAGTTTTATTATGTGGAACATGTATGAATGATGTTATTATGAAATGGGTGGGAACTATATATATCTCCAATTTATTGGGTAATTATGGATGACTCATGAGTATATATGTTACTCTTGAACCTTATTTCAGGTTCACAATGTTATTCATGAACCTATTTACATGTTCACAATGTTTTTCATGGACCTGGATTCATGTCCATAAGTTTATGCATGAACCTGATTACATGTTGATAATGTTATGAGTGAAACTTATTACATGTTCACAATACTATTCATGTAATTGGTTTTATATACTAATTTTTATGCATGAACCAGATTAAATGTTCACAAAGTTATGCATGAACCTGATTACATGTTCACAATGTTTTGTATAGACCTAGTTTCATGACCATAAGGTTATGTGTGAACCTATTACACATTCAAAATGTTATGCATGGACCTAGTTTCATGTCCATAAGTGGATTTGGGGGGATTGATTTTATATCCTTAACTTAATTATTGAACTTGGTTATACTTATACACGTTCACAAAATTATAAAACAATGTGCATTACACAAATTCCATGTCTTATTCCCATGTTATTATTTTGTGAATTATGATCATAATTATATTATGATCTATGTATTATGAACTTATAATATTTATTATAATCTCTAATATATAGGGTATTATCGTCAAATGTTTTTCCCGAGTTCTATACCCTTTTTTTCATGCTTTGATTATGCATTTCCTTTATTTACCCTTACTGAGCATCTAAGATCACTCCTTTCTTATGTTTCTTTTCCCTATGTTATGAAGAAAGGATTTAGGTAGAAGTACTAAAGGTGGAGGTATTAATGGGGGGTTTTGAAGATAATTCACCAGGATAGTAGATTTTGTTTCCATGTTTCCAAAGACACTAAACTATCACGGTCCTTGGGCATGTATTTTTGTAATGTACCAAATATTCATCTAAAATGATGTAATATATGTGTATGATAAGTCTGGGTTTCTATAGTTGGTATCAATGGAATGTGGCTCTGGAACAGATTTAATTAGGAGTCAAAACTATGATAAGACATTCTGAGCCTAACTTAGGGTAATCTGGTACATGACAATGACCCTTTCTACACACCTAATTTGACACTCTCGAGGGATATGCTTTGAAAATTCACAAAACATTATGAAAGATTTTAATATAATATTTCTATGAATAACCTAGGATAAACCTAAGGTTTTATAGATTAAACAGGTATGATCCATGATTTAGGCACCTTATATGTAATTTTTCATGATTATATGGTATCACAACATGATAATTGTTTCTCACACTATGCCTTCTATTTTTAGTCAATGGAGAGAACTATAAGGAATATGGTTCACATATAATGTTTTAGATATGGAATGTATGGTCATTAAGAGAATAAATTTCCCTAGTGGAAATCTCATAAGGAAAATTAGTAAATTAGTATGAGTATTAGTTATACTTTTGAAGATAAAGAGACCGCAAACCAATTGTGAAAGGTTTGTGATCTTCTTCGAGTATTGTTTAAATATGAAGCATGACTACATTAAGGTTTAGAAACCTTAAAACATGATTCAAATTTCATATTATATGAAATTGGTATTAAGTAATAAGTTTATAAAGACTAAGTAATGGTTTAAGAATAAAGTTAGATGAATAAATTATTATGTTTTGGAATTCAAAGATTATGTTCCATGAATCATGAAATATATAAGTATTTTCAGCATAATGTTTCATTAAGTATTGAAAAAGTAAATTTGGAATGGCGATGAACACCTAGAAAAGTGATTTCATGGAAAGGTGATATTTTGATTAAGGGAAGGAAAACCTTAATTAATTTCTAAGATTGAGATAATGATCTTTGGATAAGTATATGTTGGATATGAATAAATAAATTGGACTGTATGGATTACCCTAGAAGTAATTATCGAAAAAATTGTATATATCATAAAGGATGAAGTTTAAAACATCTTTTATTTAAATAATATATCCATTAATCATTGCAATAAAGAATCATGCATGTTTTACAAAACGATTTATGGTAGTTAAGGTTAGTACTATATTTGAAGAGAATATACGATAACGGTATTCACATATATAGAATGTGACAAACAAGTGGTAATTTTTTATATATGGCGGATAAATGTTAAGACACATTCATGAATTTCTTTCTAAAACATTGAATTTTAATCTTTCAAAAGGGTTATAAGTTTAAATATTTTTGGGATGTTTAAGTTAAAAATTGGATAAATCTTGTGATAATAAAGCATTATCTTACCACATGAGGATTTAGTAATATTGGATAACCTGTTATAGAAATGTGGTGTTGACGATAACTGAGGACATATGGGATCACATATCATGGATCCCATGAACTTTTAGTACTTTGGGAATGAAAAATTTACCTTCAAGTTTCGGATAAAGTGGTGAAGTGGATCAAGGAACAAAAAAGGATGGGTTTCCTATAATCATGTAAGTATATCTTTTCATGAAATTTCATTATCTCTAAGAAAAAGGATCTTGAAAACAAAAAAAATATCATGGTACCACAGTTTTTGATGAATCGAATGGTCCCTCAGTTCATCATATATTTATGGCTTTCTAATTATTAAATTTCTCCGGACATTTTTCCCTTTCACTCTCCATCAGAACATGATGGTGAGATTTCTCTTCCACTTCAATGTTTTGATTTTCCACCTATGTTCTCCCACATGGAAACCTAGTTATATGTTACTTTGGGTAACTATTATGGTTCCAACATTTCCTTTATAATGGACTTTTTAATATTCATTTTTATGATCTGGGTTTCTATAAACAAAACATTTAATTATTAAACATTTGATAACCTATAATAATTTTGAGGTTGAAATTTATTTTAAGGGGGGTAAAATGTAACACCCTGAGATTATGTATATTATTTTTTTCATATTAATTTATCCTTATTAATATTTTTCATTTGATTCAACACTGAAAATAGTTTATTTTATATTAAATCACTATGTTTGTATTGTGTTACATGAAACACTAAGTTAATTTTTCACTAAACACAACATAAATTTTATATTTACATATATTGAACACCAAGGTTAACTTTTGTTACATGAAATAATGACTTTCCTCAATGGCTTGGGTAACATGCATGATCGGGTTTTACCAAATAATAGTATATAATTACAATGTAATTTTTTTAAAATAATATGATATAACCTAGCTGGTAAATTAAAAGTTATTAATAGTATTAACTAATTTGTGAAAATATATTTTTTACACAAATATAAGAAGAATTTATAGGTAACTAATTAATTATAGATAAATTTGAAATCCGATTGAATATAAAGGAAAATATTATTATTTTTATAGTCACAATGATGTTTTAAAATAATAAATTAAATTATTTAATATTAGTAAGTAATATTAAGGTAATATGTATGTTATATATTTAATAAAATACTTTTTATATTCATCCAATAGATTCTATAGACAAAAGATAAGAATAAACCCAATTTTAGGCATAAAATATTTTATTTAATAAAGGTAGTTTTACCACCTATTAACAGAGAACACATTTTAAATCCTAATTTTGTAACTTTTATTGATTTAATATGTAAAAAACATAATATTTTTAATCAAAATATAAAAATTATGTTAGTATAAATTTTTGGTATTTTTCTATAAGGTTTAATTTTTTAATTAATAGTTAAAAATACTGGATCTTAATTCAAAACTACATTTTCATTTTATTTATTTATAAAGAAAAATTATATTTTAAATTAGTTTATATATTTAATTAGATAATAATTTTATCAAATAATACAATGTTGTTTATTTGAACAAATATCACATTGAAATTTTATATAAAAACATTACAAACTTTTGATCATTTTTACTTGAAAAACCCGCAGTGTCATCACGTTAACGGGATTAATTTTAAATTAATTTCTGCCACTTCTAGGATTACAATTTTGAAAAATTGATTCCATATTTACAATAAGAATAATTTATATTGTATAATAATTTAGACATATTTTTTTACCAAAAATATTAGTGAATGTAATTAAAATTAATTATTTTGATTGTGGTAAAATTAAGCTTAACAAGGGACTAAACCTATAATTTAAGACTCAAAACGACCTATACACTTGTAAAAGAGAAATTTTATGTCCATATTTCGAAACTATACACCCTTGTCTCAACTTTGTTACATTATTGGATCCAATATAAACATGAAAAATGTGGGTGGAATTCTCTCTTCAAATATTTACAATAGTGCCACTCCTCCTCCACTATAAAAAGTCATCCTCTCCTCCAACTTCATCACACCTCTCAATCCCCTTGGATCACCCAAAATATGCTCAAATAGGCTACTAAAATCCCTAAATTCCTCCTACAATCCTCCCCTTTTATAGAAATCATCCCAAGGAATCCTTTTGGCATAAACCAAAAGGATTTACCCTATTAAGAGGTAACATCTTCTCTCAAACTCTTTTTTATTTTCTTTCTTCACCCTCCACTATCATTATTCCATGATTGTATAACAACACTAGTATCCTAAATATAATAGTATTTTTTTATTCAAGGGATTATAACTTCTCTTACACACACCTAAATTAAATGGGAAATTAACATATTGTTTATGTGTATAGCGAACTACAACCTCGCTAAACGACGAGTGTTCATTTTTCCTTTACCGCCTCTCATGGTGGAAATTTTGACGGAATTTTTTTTTATATATGTAATATATTATATTTAATATTTATTTAAGTTTACTTATTAAGGATGGGTTTAATGAACTTGTATTATTTATATGATATAATAAATATATTTTAATAATTATTTATATACACATATGTATTTTAATTTCTTTCTTTCAACAAGATAATTAAACAAAAATAGCGTTCTTGCATACATACGGTCTATCATCTCCATGAACGGTGCATTTCATTTCATACTTATATATTATATGGATTATTATAACACACATATATATAATATTAATTATAATTAAATCATGGTTTAAATTTTGAAAATAGTGATATAATTGTAATGACCATGATATAAAAAATTAAGGCACATGTGAAAAACAAAGAGGATATTACCCCAAATGAAACCTTAACCTTGAATTGTAAAAAAGAGGGTAATACAAAGCCATAATCAAACCGTATATGGTATTATAAGTAATAATGTGGTTTTTTGACAGATTTATTATAAATTTACATTTATTATACATGATTTTTTAACAACTACGACGAGGTTCAAGACATAAGGTAATGGGATTTCATCTCACTTTTTATTTCTGTGATATACATATTTTATTCACCATCCATTCCTTTTGTGTGGTCTATATAAAATCTATGGATGTATTCTATGATTATGATAATTATATTTATGGGTATTAACAATTCAATTTTATTCTCTTAATTTCATGGGTTTTACGTTCGAGAAGATACCAAATCGGTAATATAGTTTTGTCTAAGTTTTCCTTCTTTGAGACTCATGTTTTGTTATGAACCTAAATTATTTTTTGATGTGTATTTACTTCCATTTTACATTTTATATCATGAATATGCTTATTTAAATTATATTTTAAGATTTTTTTAATTTCATTTTCTTTTATTGATATTATTATCCCAATTTACAAAGTGATAATAATTTATTGAAACAATATCATTGATTTTTGAGATTGTTTGTGATTATACTTCAATTGATGAAATATTATAATCCAACTCTCAAGAACACTAGTGAATTTTCTTATCCTATGGTTTCCATGATATTTTCATATATTGGTACCATTTTTTTCCAATCATAGGTATATCAAATAATAAATAAAGTTTTTTTTAAGTAAGCCGACATTACCCTCTCTTCAGTTTGAAATTTGTGTTCCTTTAAAACCATGTTTTCAATATAGGGTTTCCAAGGATATTATAATATTATTCTATAATCATTAAAAGAAATTTTTTTATTTTTTTTTTATTTTTACCAACTTTATCAAAGGAATCTTCTTTCCGTTTTCTGAACAAGGTATCCTTCTACCCATTTTACTGTGAAAAAGTAATATTCTTTTTACCATGTATGACATGTATGGATTTACCGGCCATAATTTCTATAGAGGTTCCTTTTCATTTTTAAAATGTTGATTTTTAAGAAATTTTTATAAAATTATTTTAAATGAAATTATTTTCAAAAACATTTCAGGCTTCTTTTATAAGTTTAAAAGGAAAATGGTTTTCAAAATGTTTTCAAGCCTTATTTATAAGTTTTTAAAGTATTTTCAATGAAATGGATTCCAAAACATTTTTAAAGTTATTTTATAATTTTTTAAGTAAAATAGTTTTCAAAAAAATCAATATTTCTTTATAACATTTCAATGTGAATTCAATGAAAAATGTTTTTAAAATGTTTTGAAGATTACTTTATATGTTTTTAAGGAAAAATGTTTTTAAAATATTTTCAAGCTTATTTTATAAGTTTTAAAGGAAAAATGATTCCAGTCTTCTTTTAAATTTATATAGGAAAACGTTTTTCAAAATGATTTCAAGATTTCATTCTACATTTTCAAATAATTTTCAAAGAAAATGGATTTAATAAATGTTTTATGATTTAAAAATACATTTTAAATGAATAAATAACATTTTAATAAATAATTTTTTTAAAAGATATTTCAAAATTATTTTACATCTAAGATGGAATATATTGATGTTACTCATGACTTTATAGGAAATAATATAATGGTTCCATTAATATTATTTATATTGATGGTTTATTCTTTGATGTAATGATGTTCATCAAACCGGTTTCTCTTCCAAGAGTTATATGTTTTTGAGACCCGCTTATTTTCATGGATTATGATTTCATGAAGTGATTATAAAACCTATCTCTTTTCATAGTTTATGATTTGATGAAATCTTAATGATACCCATTTCATTTCATGGGTTATGATTTGATATTTATAAAACCTATGTATTTTTATGGGTCGTGATATTATGAATGTTTATTTTTGGAACATATATGAATGATGTTATTATGAGATGGTTGGGACATATATCTCCCAATAATGAACTGGGTAATGATGGATGAGTCATGAGTATATATGTTATGCATGAACCTGATTTCATGTTCACAGTGTTACACACAAACCTGATTATATGTTCAAAATGTTATTAATGGACCTAGAAGCATATTAATAAGTTTATGTCTAAACCTGATTACATGTTCACAATGTTAGGACTGAACCTTATTACATGTTCACAATATTTTTCATGGAACTGGTTTCATGTCTATATGTTTATGTGTGAACCTAATTACATGTTCATAACATTATACATGTACCTGATTACATGTTCAAAATTTAATGCATACACATAGTTTCATTTCCATAAGTTTATGCATGAACCTGATTACACATTCACAATGTTATTCATAAACATTATTGCATGTCCATAAGTTGATACGAGGGTGGGGGGGTTTGATTTAATTTCCTTAACTTAATGAGTGAACCTTTTTCTACTTATACATGTTACCAATGTTATAAACCAATGTGCATGAAACAAATTCCATGCCATATTCATATGTTATACATTCACGAATTATGCTCTCAATTCTCTTATGATCCATGTATTATGAACTTCTAATTTTTATTATGATCTCTAATATTCAAGGTATGATCTTAAAATTTTATTCTCAAGTTCCAAACCCTTTTTTTCATGTTATGCTAATCCATTCCCTTTATTTACCCTTATTGAGAATCTGAGATCACCCATTAATAATTTTTATTTTCCCCATGTTATAAAGAGAGGTTTTAGGTAGAAGTATTAAAGGTGGTGATCTTAATGGGATATGTTTTAGAACTTTCACCAAGATAGAAGATTTTGGTTCCATGTTTTTAAAGACACAAACTATTACAGTCCCCGAGCATGTATTTTTGTAATGTACAGAATATTCATAAAAAATGACGTAATATTCATGTATGTCAAGTCTGGGTCCATATAGTCAGAATATCCTGAGTATGGATATTCATACGGAGGATATTATTAGATATATTTTGGGATTAAATAAAGGTATTTTTTAAGGGTATGTGAGTATAGTAGAGACACTTTTAAAAGTGAAAAGTGCCGACACATTTTTTGTAAATATCCAAAAGTTGTCAATAATTAGCAGCCAATATCAAGGAAATTTGCTAAAAACATTGATAAAAATGTAGAAGGAATATTTAAGTCCTATAATAAAATTGTTAACTCAATTATAGAAATTTTTTTACCATGTTTTAATCCCTTTACCCCTTGAATTATTACTTTTACCATTATAGTTTTGACAGTGTTAAATTATTTTTACCTTATTTAAATTTATCATTATACCTAAAAATAAATTGGACTTTTTTAGATAATTCATACTCACTGATTAGAAAATTTAAATCTATTTCATTTCATTCAATTTATAAAAGGTATAAAAAATAATGTTAAAATAAGAATATATAATATATTAAAAACAACTTTTGAGAAAATATTACTTCTGTTCAGTAATCTGAAATATGGATTTTTAAATTCAATATAAATTTTTAAAAATATAAATTCACTTATAAAATATGTTTTTTGTCTTAATAAAAATATTTCATAAATTTTTAATTTATTCTTATATACTAATAAGGTTATAAAAATCATGGTATTTGTAAAAACGATATTTTCACCTAAAATAATTATTTTTAGAAAAAAATAAAAAATTTAAAATAAGAAAATATTATTATGATGAATAAAAAAATAATTTTAATTTTTTCATATTCAAATTCTATATTTCATAAAATTTAATTTTTAATAAAATGGTCAGATATAATGAAAAGTATATTTTATAAGAAAATATCCTTTTACGAATATCAACTATTCTCATTCATATTTCCTTTCATTTACTAGTTAAGTTACATTAACCAATTGTTCATATAAAATATATTTGGTCATCATTAATAAAAATAATTCTTGAAATAAAAATTTGTATGTCATAGAATAGAAATATTTTTAAAATTGCATTTTATGTATAAAATGACTTTATTAAGTAATTTTAGCTATATCTGTTGAATTTTATTTATATTAAAACTATCCTTAATTATATTTATATAAATACTTCAAAAAGTGGTTACTCTTATTAATTCCCCCAAATTGAATGGATATGTTTTATTGGTTATACTTATAAATTTATATTTTATCTAAATAGATTGCAATTTTGTTTAAGTACATGGTTGGGTGTAGATAAATCTATAGACACATTTACATATTGAAAGGAAATAATATATTAAAATAATGAGTTATTACATTGGCCCTTATAAACTCTAGAAATATAGAAATATCTATGAATATAATTCTTTTTCTTCACTCAAAAACTTTGAACTCTATTCTAATGTAAAATAAATATTTAAAATTCACCACCTCTTTGTTATAGACATCATGTTTTTTCTTCTCAATTTTGAAAGAATTGTTATTTAAAATTTTCACAACATTCTCAACCTTGTTTTTTTTAATTCTTTATATTTTTTTATCTTCACTCAGTTTCTCATACACACCCTATGCACAACCAAAGAAGACATTATTTTATTCTTCCATGTAATTCATATTTTTAACTACATCAATATCTCCCATATGAAAAACCACTTTCTTTGATAATGAAATTTTCTTATACAATATTCACTTTAAATTATATATTAATTTTCATATGCCAATATATTTCTTCAGTCTACTTCCCAAAAGAACAATTATTGAATACCCATTTTCTATACTCTCAACTTTTCATTAGCATTTACTGAGATCATCAACTGGGTTAGTCCACCAAAATTAACATTCAATGAGAATTTCCATAACATTTGAATTCTTCATTAACTGATTATCAATCATATTATGACTTTATAGATTCAATGTATAATAATAAAACATTAAGATGAGTTTATTTCAATTTTTTAGGCATATAAATAATAATTAGCAGCACTCAAATTGTAATGTGTATATCGCGAGTCAACTTTTCTTTCAAACTTTGCTTCAAACTAACTCAAAATTTTTATCAATATCATCTTGAATCATAGTTTCACTATCATTTTACTTAGGAAGAAGATAATATACAAGAATAATTACATTAAAATATATTTATTATTCTTGAAAATATAATAAATATAATTCATCCTCATTGAGATATCCCTCCTTCAGTTATACTATTTGAATTTTTTTTTCATCATGATGTGGGGATAAAAAATTATTCTTATAGATTGAATAACATTTTTAAATGTGTCGTTTTGATACTTTAATCATATATCATATATCACTTAGTTAAATTTTATCTATATAAATCAATCTAGAAAGTGATAATTTCATTTGGTATAAATTCTATAAAATCCTTTAAATATTGATGGTAACATAGTTAAAATGATGGTTACACATAAAACACGAGGATTACATTGGTCTAATTATCTTTATATAGACTTGAAAATGATTCTTATAGTTCTCATTCTTATGAAGATATATTCATGAATATAAATATAAGGAGGATGATTATATACACACAATGTGATGTTTACACATGTTAGATGGTGGTTATGTAGATATAACATGAGGTTTATTCCAGACAGATGATAGTTATGAATGGAATAATGATGGATATATAGAAAAATGAATATTATTTACAGATTAATTAGAACCATGATTTTGCGAAGAATACTTTTTCTTTTTTATTATTGATCTAAGAAAATCAAAATATCATAAAATAAGAAGAAAAAACTTTTACAAATTAATCTCATACCTTATTAAGTCTTCTCAAAAATTCTGTAAAAAAAAACCAAACACTTCAATATCATCCCCAACAACATCCAATTATTATTTCAAGTTAGGTTAATGAAATATAAAACCTTGAAATTTTCAAGAGGCACTTCACCATAGTGACCATAATACCCTAATATTTTGGAATCCATGAAAATAAGTTAAATGACCACGATGGATCTCTGAACATCACAACAACTAATTAAAGATGACTTTAAATCATATTATAGTAAATAATTTGGTCCCCCATCATGTTTTATCCTAATATATTCTAGACAATGTGTCTCAAAATTAGTAAACAATTATCCATTATGGACATATTCTCATACATCTAAGCATTAATAGTGATTAATTCCAAAATAGTTATTTATTCTTGGATTTTTATGGCCATATTTTGGTCCAACATCATCTGAATGACTCCAAGTTATTTTTTATTAATCCTATTATAATATAATTTATCGATTACTTTTGAGTTTATTCCCTTAAATAGAGTTTCTAGATCACTCTAAAATAGTTAATCTTTGGTCATTATCTTCTAGAATCTAAAATCTTACCAATTTAATTTTTTTATATGAATCATCATTACATTTGAAATAATAAAATCTCACTAAAAGTTAAGTCATAAAAGACAAGTACCCAATCATAATTATTCTTCTAATAAATGTTATGATACTACTAGTGATGATAAAACTATAATGTTCTAAAATTACCTTAAAAAACCTTAAAACATAAAGCGAGGTAAGAAACTATAAAGCTATCAACACCCAATTTCAGTGTCTATACTAAGATAAAATGCTCAAACATCTTATTATTATTCAAATTAATCTCAATAGATCTTCAATAATGTGGGCCACATATATGGAATAAAAAACATACACCCACTATGATAAAAACATGATAAATTTATGTGGTTTGGATTGAGTCCTACTTTATAGGATAAACACAACTTCTCTTTTATTAGAAATATAATAAGAAGATAACTATCTAAGTATTTTTTTAAGTGGCCCAAATCACCTATATAGAAAAATTACATCAAGTTATTCTAGACTACTCTCTTTAAATATTCATGGGATACCCTTTAATTAATCAATTCCTACAACCAGTTTCTCAGTATGTACACTTTTTTAATGTTTGATCCTGATTAATATTGAAATAAATTATTTTTAATTTTAAGAATATCCCCTAAAAATTAATACACAAAATTTGATAAATCCATATTATTCTTATGAATCAATATAATTATTCTTAATCATAAAAATTTCTACTTTTGAAATTCTGTAATATGTAATTATTCAACATGTATGTTTCCTCTTAGAGTTCCAAAAAACATTAGTTCAAATAAAATGTATCAATTTGGTTCTAGTTGGGAACATCCAAAAAATAGTCATTCCTCAACTTCCAACAATTAAATAGAAAACATTTATCAGACCAAAAAACCCAACAATTACCACAAACCTTCCGTATTTCTTGACACAAATTTCCCAGTAGGGATATACAAAGGAAACCCTCCTCACCATGAATGGTGTCCCATGGGAATAACCCACATTCTTCATGAACCAAAGATATTACTCATAATATCCCCCTAACTATTTGTGAGAAACAAATTCATTCCACAAGTCATCCATTGGAATAAACAATTAAGTACTACTAACTAGACCTAGAAAAAGACACCATATGACATCTAAAACTCATTGAAGAATAATATTAAACCATGAAATTTTTGAAACTCTCCAATAATAATTTCATGTTTTGTGATGGAGTCATCAATAGATTCACATTCCCTTAGAATGAAATAGGTCACTCACTCTATGCCTAAGATTATTTAATCCCATTAATTTATCTACTTTGCATTCTCTTCGGACTCGCCCATCTTACCAGAACCTGATCTCCATGAAGGCATGAAGAAGAATGAATTGAAATGCATAAGGTTAACTATTACATGGATTGCCTATATATTTATTTGATTCGGAAACATTATCTAAGGGTTGTACAAACTTTTACCAATCGATCCTAATATTTTAGACACCTAACTAAATTGAATACATCCAAATTGTTAACTGTAAATTTTTTTATTTAATTAATAAATTTAAACCCAAGTATTATAATACCCAAAAACTCATTGGGTGATTTTGTGACACTAGAACCATGACCAATCACATATTGGTGGTCTATAGTGTACCCAAATCACAAGTTAGAGTAAAATACCCATCAACCAATATCCAATCAATCCAAAAATCCAATAGAAATTAGAGAAACTCTAAAAAACTCATTTTTCAAAGATCCTCTATAATAATAGTATAAATATATTTGTATTCATCATTTTGCATCATCAATGATCAATTGAACACACAACTCCATTTATTCTGCATTATTTCCCCAGGATCTAGTAGAATAGTCACCCAACCATAGTTTGGATATGTAAAATATTAACGCCAACAAAGAAATAAGAATAATGGTGGCACAAGGTGGAGTGTGTACTTATAAAACATCATTGAAAATAATATTAATATATGACATATAAAAGGTTAAAATGGGGGTACTAATGATAGGAATGGGAGTGGCCTCCCATGTCAGTCCAATGTATGGTGGAAGAAAACATAGACTAGAGAAATAACATAAGTGTTATAAAATGGACCTTCTTCACCCCAATAATAAAAAATACAAGAATTTATTGAGTAATGAGTCTGTAATAACCATGTACATGAAAATATACTGATCACCCAGTGTAACTCCTTGGAATACAACCTCACTACCTTATTAAAAGGCTATCCAGTGACCCTCTATAAGGTATTCGATGGTAACCACAATAATGTCACAGTTTTACAATTATTTCATCCTTCCCATTTTCACATTATTATACTTATGATACGTGTAAAATTACATAAACACAAGTAAATACAACTCTAAGAGGTTTCTCAACCATTATATCTTTTATTTGAGTCCTAATTCTCCATAAAACCCTAATATAAAACAAAACAAATTCTGTCTAAAAACAATGATATTTTAATACATGAGTCGTTATACTATTCATTTCTTTTTCTATAAAGAGGTATAGAGATTTCAAATCAATATTAACTTTATATTCCAATTCAAGGTAAATAAAAAATTAAATATCATTTCCAATTTATGTTTTTTTATGTGAAGATACAAGAAACAAGATTACATAAAGAAAAATATAGGAATCATTGTAAATTTGTAATGTCAACTATGTAAATCTTATTTATATATATATATACAAATGTATAATTGATTTACTTATTCTCAATTAATATGTAATAAAGTGATCTCATTAAGAGATTTAGGAAATGAATATTTACCCTCATACTTTATATCAAAGAGGATATATGTTACCATAAAAAAATGATTTCTAAAATTTTTGATAAATAAAGGGTTGGGTCATCAAGCTTCACAAATATTACCTCTTTCCCCGCCATCTCTGTTTGAAAAATAAAAGAGTGTCAATATAATAAAAAAGGTAAATATCATAACAAAGTGTTGAATTGTATAGATCCTAGAATTATATGAATAAATTTATGTTATTTCTAAACTATTTAAATTTTCATACAGTAATAAACTAATCAAATATTTTTTATAGGATACACTTTTAAAGAAGAGTATATATGGTACATTCATATCAAATGGTATGTGGATTTGTTTTCAACTACATTATGAATAGAAGAACATCTAGGTCTTGTACATGGAAACGATAAAGGTGTATCTTTTATAAAAGTGTTTGGTTATCCTTATAAATATTAAGGGAGGAATTGTATAAAGTAGAAATAGATTATTTAAAATAACAAGATCTGGATTTGGGTAAATCAATAGTAAAAAATATTAAATCATTATTATAGTTAGTTTTTTCTGACATGTAGAGACCATTTCCGCATATATTTCCTACTCATACACCTCATCTATAGTTTACCATATACTATGAGTTATACATAGAGGATCCTAAAAATTATATTATAACATATAGGATCATACATTAAATTAGGAATACCTTATATCATTAGTATATGGAGTGGAATCAACTAAGGTCGATACAAGATATTTTATATATATTGAAAATAGTTGTTTTATCTACTAATAAGGTTTCTAAAGTTGGAAAAGTGTTATATATTTATTTAATTATCCATCTTGAGTTGTATGGAAACTTACCACTGAGGTATTCATATATTTTATCTATTATTTAAAATTATTTCTAAATTTATTTTAATAATTTCATTTAAATTTATTTTTTTTATAAAGGGTTGAGGGTCAAACCCCCTTTAATTTAATGAAAAATAAAAACAAACCATTTTTGAATATGGGTTAGGGTGTAATCCAAGAAAATCATTGGAAAAAATGCCATGAAGAAGGAAAACCCAAAGGGGTGAATAAATCACTAGTAAGGTTTGACACGGTCCTCAAAGTCCACCTGGACACCTAAAACCAGTTTTATATATGTAGGGTGAGTATACAAGTTTACTCAGTAAAGAAACCAAAGTCACTCTTGCACAAGTGGAGGGACATACTAATTTATCTATGAAGACAAAAGAAACCAAGCCACCTATCAAGGAAACTAATCACCCAACCTCACCAAGGCATACTCCCCAAATAATGCAGCTCAGGTAAAGTAATAGTAATAGCACATCGATATTTGAGTAACCCACACCACATTCCCAATGGTTATTTAGAACATCCTACACATCAGACCTCCCCCAAAAATCCCACTGCAGTCCCACTTATGCCCCCAACAATAACCATATGGGCCATCCCAACCGTACATTTATCATGCCTGCAAACACCTAGGCCACCACAACCACACATCCCTCCTGCAGACACCTAGGCCTCATCTTGAAGATACTTAGGAAACAAAACTGTCTGCACACAACTAGGCCAAACCACCACAACACACCCTTCCCGAAGATTCTTGAGCTATAGTAATCGTCAGGTCTTCATAGCCTTCTTGAATAACTTGGGCTATCTGGGAGAGGGAGAATAAATGATAGAATAACCATCCACTCATAAGAATGTTGTAGAAAACGCCCTCCCCTAAGAAATGGTGGTGTTCGGCATGAAGTTCTCAACATAGGTGGGGTGAATATAAGAAACACAAGAACTAAAATTTATGCATATGGGTAATCAATCACTCATCCAAACCTAGGGCTCTCGAAACCAACAACCATCCCATACACAATCACTATTTATGTAACTCCTACATGCACTAATACACTACAACCACAACTAGAGAAAAACCCATTTTTAGAAAACAGTTCCCCATTGTACCTGTTCACGTTATCATATTCAAGTGATTCCATTTAAATATTCCATTAACACATGGAAACTAATAGGCATAACGAACCCAACATAGAAAGAAAACCAAGTTTCAGTCCCATAGCACAGGACCACCAAAACATATTACAGTCACACCATACAAGTCCATCCCATTGGAACAACACAACCAAAGGAAATTTCTATTTCCTACAAGTTCATCTATTCCAAAAACATCCCACATCCATTTTTAATACCATAGTCGCACCACTCAACCATTCCACACAAGCCACAAAAACCCAACTATAACACACAACACAAAACTACACCCACCAAATAGGGGTAAATTAAGATTTAGCCAACGTTGTTCCTTAATTCCATTTAGTTAACCTGGGTGATCAGATAAGGGTTCTTATTCATTGGGAATCCATTTAATCAACCAAGTTTATGTGATTAATCATTTTCCATGTTATAGTCATCCAATCACAAGATCATCTAGATAAACAGAGCTTCATTATTGTGCAATAAAGGACCACCAACGACCATGATTTTTAGTGTACTTGATCCCATACAATTCACAACATAAAAAAGAAGGTAAAATACAACAACAACGTCATCTTTACACACCCTTTCATTATTTAATAGTCTATTTATTATCTTTGTTAAAGTTTGTTTCATATACATTCCAAAGAAACATCATCATACCCACCCCACATGATGTATAGTAAATAGAGACGAAGGAAGAAACCCTACTTGGATGATCAAGGATTGAAGTTTTCTCTATGCAGCAAGAACTAGGGTTGGGAGATAGGAAACTACAAGAAGAACCAAACATGAGGTATCTCATGTAGGAATGACTCGTCTCTTGAAGAGGGACTCCAAGTGAACCAAAGGAAAATAAATAGAGTAGGGAAGAAGAATATATATGTGTGATAAATGACCTGATCCTAGAGTTTTGGGATGTGAAATCTTGACGTGCTTGAAAATCCGATCGTGGTTTGACCACTCAGCTAGGCAGTTGCACACATTGAAATTAATTGAGATTTAATAATTCCCTCAGAGACAATGAGATAGACCATTGCGTGGAGGAGAGTTGATAGGTTACATTTAAACCGAGAACAACGCACAGCAAGGGAATAAATGGAAATGTAGAAAAGGGTGTTAAACTGATTAAAATACCACGCATTTTTGGTAATTTAATGGTCGCCCCAATCTTAGGGGATTTAAGATATCCTTTACCATCCTTAAAACGATCTTAAAACACTTTAAAAGATGTATTAAAACGTAAAAGATACATCACAAGATGGAAACTGTAAACAAAACCTGATACCCCACGATGGAACTATTTGGGTGCGGCACTGATCCGTGAGACCGGTCAGTGTCATCGATAGGTGACACTGTGGCAACACCCTGCCACCGACACCAATGCCCTCCTGACTCATCAATGGTTTCCAGGACACCCAAAACACTAGAATTTGACCATGTAATGGACCGGGATGGTCCATGCTATTACATCAGACACCTATCAAACTATTCTCATCCTCAAGTATCAAAACTGAACCCAAAGAAGGACAGGGTCTGAACATCCACCTCGTAAGATACCTCTCAGGGATAAGGCACCCTGAGTTGCACGAAAACCGAAAATAAAACCTTGACATCCAAGAACACCTCTTGATAGCTATCATCCCAAATATTTATACGAACCTAAAAGATCACATTGTCTGAACACATTGATTAGGGAGTTCATTCCTCCATGTAAAGATACTATCCACTTTGGGAGGCACTGACCCGCCTGCATGGGTTTAATCAAATCTGCACTAATGAATATTGATTAGGAATTGGGTCATCCCTTACCAACACATTGTGAATTTTCATACACATTTAGACAGCAAAGGAAACATCCCATCTCATAGTCAATAAGGTCAAGCATTACATCACAACAAAGAAAAAAAGAAAAAACATAAAAGAAATATCTGAATAGAAACTCAAAATAGTTCTAGGTATTGGGAATGCATATATGATTCTTACTCCCAAGTACTCTTCTCGAGGCCATCATGCCTCCACAATACACAAACCAAAGGAATGGTCCATCCAAGAAGCACCTTCTGCTTATGATCCTTGATTCTTATTAGTCTCTCCATACACGTCGCGTCACCCTCGACATCTAACTCTCCCTAGTCAATGACATGGGAGTCATCATGTAGATATCGATGAAGTTGAGAGAGAAGAAAGACATCATGGATACGGTCCAGATGGGGTGTCAACACCAGCTGATATTCCACCTCACCAACTCTCCCCAACACTTCAAATTTCCTGATGAACCTAGGATATAGCTTTCTCCCCTTACCGAACCTTTTCATCCCACATTTATGGGAAACCTTCTAGAACACATGACATATAACCTTAAACTCTAAGGGCCTCCTCCCATGACCGGAATATAAATTCTACCAGTCCTGATCCACCTTCATCCTCTCACAAAAAAGCTGAACCTTTTCTGTTGAGCTCTGCGCTACCTCTGGTCCAAGAACACCCACCTTCCCAACCTCCATCTAAAACACAGGTGAATGAAACGGTCTTCCATACATGGATTTAAACGATGTCATTCCAATGGTAGAGTGATAGATATTGTTTTAGGAAAACTCTAATAGAGGCAAGTTCCATACCCACAATCCTATGAAGTCCAAAATACATTCCTATAGCATATCCTCCAACGTCTGGGTGGTCTGCTCCATCTACCCATCTGTCTGAGGATGGAGAGTAGTGTTAAGACATAGTTGGGTGCCAAACTCACACTGCAATCCCCTCAAAACTCAGGATGTAAACTATGTATCCCGATCTAAGACAATAGACATCATAACTCCATAAAACCTCAGTACTTAACCCATGTAAGTTTGTGTTAATTAATCCACTATTCTTGACTCCTTAACCGCTAAAAAGTGATCCTATTTCATCAATTGGTCAACCACTACCCATATGGCATAAAATCCTTCCTCATCCCTGGGTAGTTATGTGATGAAATGCATAGAGATATCATCCCACTTCCACTTAGGAACATCTAAAGGCTGCAACAAACATCTAAGAATATGGTGTTCAGTCTTCACCTACTGACACACTAGGAACCTTACCACAAACTCTTCCACTTACCACTTTACCCCAGTCCACCAAAACATTTCCCTTAGGCCTTGTTACATCTTAGAAACTCCTATGTGTATTGACAGGGATGTGATATGGAACTCATAGAGAACTCCCTTGTTCATTGTCTCTAGGACAAACAACTTCCCGTAGAGAAGCATTTGATTCTAACCATCCTCTGACCATCCTTCCAGAGAATTTCCCTGGACAACGTGATCATGAATCACTTCAGTCTCTGAGTCCCCCCACCGAGACTCCTCCACCAACTGTATTAGAGAGGAATTCACTATCCTCTGAAAGAGATAGCCTCTACCACATCCCACCCTTGCATCCAGGTGTAAGGCATCCAAATCCTCCATCACTCTCCAAGTATCTACAGACTTCTGAACCGCTTCCCTCTGCGAATTCCTACTCAAGGCATCATCCACACTGTTCCCCTTTCATGAGGTGTAAGAGATCTTGAAGTCATAGTCTTGAAGAAACCCTTTCCACCTTCACTACCACAAGTTCTAGTCTCATTGGGAGAAGACATACCTCAAACTCTTGTGATCTATGAAGACCCCGAAGCATTCCTCGATGAGGTAATGCTGCCAAAACTTCAGTGAGAACACCACCACTGCAAGCTTCAGGTTGTGGGTGGCATAGTTACGTTTTTGAGGACATAACTGTCTAGACCCATAATAGTTCACCCCCACTACTGCATCAGCACACACCCCAAGATGAGGCTAGAAGCATTATAGAACACTTAGAACATCACCCCTTCATTTGGAAACCATAGTACTGGGGAACTTATTGGCTTCCCTTTCAGATAAGTGAATTTTTTGTAGTACTGATCACTCCGTGCAAAAGCCTGGTATTTCTTGGTTAATGCCGTCAATGGAGCCATAACTCGAGAGAAGATAGGTACGAACCTCTGGTAGTAACCTTCCAGAACCGGGAAACTATGAACCTATGCCACGTTCTTGGGTGCTACCCAATAAACAACCACTTAGACCTTTGAGGGGTCCACTGATATTCCCTGCTGGGACACCACGTGTCCAGGGAAGTGCACCTCTCGTGTCAGGAAATTTCACTTGTACAACTTCCTGTAGAGCTGGGGGTGTTGGAGGACCTCCAAAACTATCCTCTGGTGCTCAGTGTGGTCCTCCGATGATCTTGAGTAGATAAAGATTTCATCAATGAACACAACAATGAAACGGTCTCGATACTCATGGAAAACAGAGTTCATGAGTCCCATGAACAAATATGGTGTGTTCGTAACGCCGAAAGGTATGACCACGAACACAAAGTGCCCATACATGCACCTAAAAGTAGTCATTGGGATGTCACCCTCTTTCAACATAGACAAGTGATATCCTGACCATAGATTGATCTTAGAGAACCAACATGATCCCTTAAACTAGTCAAAAAGGTCGTCAATCCTTGGGATGGGTTAATGGTTCTTGACTGTCACATGATTCAGTCTCCAGTAGTCTACGCACAACCTGAGACCACCATCATCCTTCTTCGCAAAAAAGACTGGATCACCCCACGACGACACAGTTGGTCGGATAAAAACCTTCTTCATCAGGTCATCAACTTAAATCTACAACTCCTTCAACTCAGAATGCTCCATCTGATAGGGAACCATTGAAATCAGATGGGCACCAGGTTGTAAGTATATCCTGAACTCAACATCACATCAAGGGGGTAGAGTCACAACCTTTTCAAGGAATATTTCAAGGAACTAAATTGAAATAACTAGAACTTCCACCATCTCTGAGTCATTTGATTCCACTGATAGCTCGGCTAACAAAGAAAGAAGGGGCTCCACGCACCGGTTTCTCTATTGGAAACTTCGATCGCCAACGAATGTGACACGTTGGCTGCCCATATTTGAGAAAAGAACACTTCTTTGTATGCATTCAATAACTGCATGCACATAGAATAGTTATTCGATTCCTATGATGACATCATATGGATGTATTCATAGAATAAGTAGATCCCACTAGACTGATGCAGCCCCAACATTAGTCTACATCCTTAACAAACATCAAACAAGATGGTCTTACCTCTAACTGGCGTACTCAACACCAGGGGCATGGAAGGTCTCTCTACTTTTAGTCCCAATTCATGAGCTAGTCTAGGTGAAACAAAGGAGTTCAAAGCTTCTGAATCAAACAAGGAATAGGAAAGAGTACTAAAAAGACTGATCCTACCTTAAACAACTTCTGGACCCACTAGAACTACTGCCTCTGAAACATGAAACTTCCCATGCCTAGATCCTCTTCCCCCAAACTATTAGCTTCCTCCACGACCATGCCCTAGTCGAGGACCCTAAGGAGCACCCTGAGGTCATCTTCCTCTTGCAACGTCTGCTCTCAAAGGGGTATGGGCCTGCTGCTACAACTGGAAAGGTCTAGATGGTAACTGGTGCTGTTGAGGTGGGTGTTGAACCTGCCCACCCCCACTGTATTTATAGCGACCCGGCATTTTCTTACAATACTATTACATCATTTCAAAGATAAAAATAATAATATAATTACACAAAGAGGATCCAAAGGCTTAGTGTCTTGGAAAAACTAGGACCACACATAACAAATACAACATCAAGCATAAACATTTATTTAATTTCTTCTTCTCTAGATTCTTATTGGAACTTGTACTCTCCTTAGTACATGTAGCCACCTGAGGATATACATAAAAAGGGGTGATCTAGAAGCTCAGTAAGAGGATAGATAAGAATAATATATCATGGGGTGAGCATAATCATAACATAGGCAAAAGATCATGAACATGAAATCATCATAAATAAAAGACTTTAAATGTGGCAATGCATAAAAATGAAACATCATGTATTAGTGGTTAACTACCACACATACTTGTGAACCAAGATAGAATCTTATTCACACATCATTTCACATTTAATCCTAAGATTCATCACTTTACCCAATGCATTGGAGCACTATATAATTCCGGGCGCACCCGTCACTTTGAAACATTTATAATTGCGCTATATAATTCCGGGCGCACCCGTCAAATCATAACATTATCATTATCATGCTTTCCACATGGAACATACATCAAAAGTGAACATAACTAAAAAATGGTAAGGAATGGGTTTCATGTCATAATAATACATTCATAAGCTTTGGGTTCCCAAAAGAAAGAGGTAACAACACACTTGATACAAGAACCATCAACCATGAATGAGAGGTAAAAGTTGAGTTCTTAAAAGAAGAGTTCTTTTGGAAAACATTTGGATTGAAATAAACTTCATTTGAAAACATGTATATCCCAGAAAAGGAAACAAAATTATTAAAAAATGATCTTTAAGGAGTGAACATATCAAAAATGGAGTGAAATAGCTAGAACTTGAAGGATGAGAGTTGGGTTCTAGAATTTCCCCTTACCTTGTACCTGGATGATTCCTTCTCTTTAATGTCCTGTAAAATGACATTATATTCATTATTTAGAAATCCAGAACCACGTGTACATTAATAGGGTTCATTCTGGTTTCATTATTTCATATTATGTTCCTTTTGATGACTTATAGAGTTTAAAAACATTGTTCGGGGATGTTCGTTTTTATGGTTTTTCTTTGGTGGTTCACTTGTATTCTTAAATTGAAGTTTGGGTAGAACATGAGTAAACATACAGAAATGATATTACATGTCATTAATTATATTTAAGGAGCTTGAATTATTTTATAATGAATTATATTATATCCATGTGGATGAATCATTAGATAAGAATTAAATGATGGTTATTTGGGTCAATTTGGGCGGTTTTTGGATCACAACGAACTTGTTTTAACTTATCACTTAGTAATATGTCCATAGGTTATTTCTAGAATTTTAAATAGAAAATAATACACATAACATATTCTGTTTCAACAATAAAAATGGTTTCATGACCAGATCTTAAGGTATAAATGGAAGAAGAAAGCATGTCGTTCTTGAAGGTGATAAATTAACACCTCACGAACAACGTTCTCTTTAATAAAATAAAATGAAGAGGGAAAGGGGGTTGGATGAAATAATATCCCATTACAATAATAAAATTACAGTATATGTATAACAATGGAGTTACAATACAATTTGGATGAATATAGGTGGGGAGAGATCAAGAAATGAACTTGAACTTGAAAGGAAATTAAAGGAGAAGAGGGAGGGAAATTACCTCTTGAATCCTTCTCTTGAGAACCTCCTTAAGGGAATAATGTGGGTCTTTTGATTAGACCATCAGCTCTTGGACGTGGGGGGGGGGGGGGGCTAGGGAAGGTGTTTGGTCAGAGTTTAGAGAAGTCTTAGAGCTTGAGAGGTGTGAGGAAATGAGGGTGTGAAGGGTGGCTTTTATAGTGGAGGGGAGAGGGGTTTCTTTAATATAAACTTCATTACATTATTAATTTCCCTTAACACAAGGAATAGTGAGTCTTGAACGACCAAGAATAGTAATTTTATAATTTAATCCCGAACCAAGTGGGCTTACATCAGCATAACATCACACATGACCCTATAATTATCTTATTTAGCTTATTTTGTAAATTACAGTATTCCACTATTCATCAAAAATTCAAGTATCTCAGAAAAATCCCAAAAATTTACCTCAAACATTTTTTGACATTTAGAATCCAAAAATAAAGTCAATTTTTCAAAAAAAAAATCTAAATATTATTAATTTAATATTTAATTAAAATCATAATTTACTTAAAAAAACAGTTTTTACGATTAAAACTGATTTTATAGTGCTGTCAAAAATTATGTAGGGTCTTATAAAATTATCTAAAAACTATAAGAAATTGATTCAATAATTTATGAATACATTTTAGGGAAATAAATATTCTTTTAAATTAATTAATTAATTATAATTAATTATTTATGAATTACCAAATACCAAAACGTTTACTAAGGTCAAATTGTCACTTTCTAAGATATCTAAATTTTAGTTTATTATTCATAGGTAAGTTTAATCTTATGTTGGATGATTTACTATTCATAAGGGTCATATTACTATTCATAAGGGTATGTTACTATACCTAAGGGTACGTTACTATTCACCATAAACTATTTTTGTTTCATTAGACTCCAAAAATCATCTTGAACACAACCGTGTATGTCGGATTATCAAAATTCCAAACATAGGAGTGAATTTTTTTTTAAAGGTCACTTATCACTTATTAGTTCATTATTTTGTGTTTTCATGTTATTTTAGGACATAAATATAAGAAGGGGATTTTCCATTAAAAAACATTGGGTCGTTACATTCTTCCCCCCTTAAGGAATTTCACACCCAAAATTTCACTTTACACAAATAGGTAAGGGTACTTCTCCTTCATTGCCTCTTCTGGTTCCCAAGTTGCTTCCTCAAACTTATGGTTCCTCCACAACACTTTGATAAGATGGGTTGTCTTGTTGCGTATAACCTTATCTCTCCGATTCAGAATCTTTAATGGCTGCTCCTCATAACAGAGATCATCTTCCAGCTGCACCACCTATGATTTTAGTACATGTGAGGGGTCTGGTATGTACTTCCTCAGTAGTGATGCATGAAACACATCATGGAATTGATCCATATTCGGTGTAAGTGCAAGACGATAGGCCATGACTCCAATACGGTCACAGATCTCAAAGGGGCCAATATACCTTGGTCTTAGCTTCCCTTTATTCTCGAATCACATGACTCTCTTCCATGGAGATATTCGAAGGAAGACTTTATCTCCAACGTCAAACTCCAAGTCCCTTAGACGATTATCAGTATAGCTCTTTTGCCGACTTTGAGTAGCTTTGATATGTTTCTGGATGACTTGAACCTTCTCTTTCATCTCTTGAACAAGATCGGGCCCAAGTAGCTTTCTTTCTATAACTTCATGACAACAGGTTGGAGTTCTACATCGCTTTCCATACAGAGCTTCATATGGAACCATCTGGATACTCGAGTGGAAGCTATTGTTGTATGAGAACTCAACCAATGGGAGATGTTGATCCCAACCACCTTTGAATTCAAGAGAGCAAGCTCTTAGCATATCTTCAAGAGTATGAATAGTCCTTTTAGATTAGCCATCGGTTTGGGGGTGATAGGTCATGCTGAAATTTAATTCAGTACTCAAATCATGTTGAAGGTTCCTCCAGAATTTAGATGTGAACCTTGGATCACGGTCAGAGACAATTGAGAGTGGAACACCATGCAGTCTCACCACTTCCTTCACATACATCTTTGCAAGTTGTTCAAGAGAGAGGTCTTCCCGAATAGCGATAAAACATGCAGTCTTGGTGAGTCGGTCAACCACAACCCATATCGCATTATTTCCCTTTGACATCATCGGGAGACCTGTGACAAAGTCCATAGTAACATTTTCCCTTTTCCACATGGGCATAGGAAATGGATGCATCATAACTTTTGACTTTTGTCTCTCATCTTTAACTTGATGACATACCAAGAACCTTGATATATGTTCCACAATCTCCTTCTTCATGTTATCCCACCAGAAGTGTTTTCACAGATCACGATACATCTTGGTACTCCTAGGATGGATAGAGAAATTTTAGTTATGTGCATTATCCAATATCTCCTTCTTTATCCCGGGTGATGAAGGCACACAAAGTCGCGTTCCAAACCGAATCACACCATCATTGTCGATATGGAACTCTTGCAGCTTCCCTTCCTTTACTGCATTCACCCTCTTTTGTATCTCCACATCATCCCTTTGTGCTTCCTTAATCTTCTCTTGGATGGATGGTTGCGCAATCATTTGGACAAGGTAGTATGTATCCCCTGCCATTATGATTTCCAAATCCATTCTTTGCATATCCATGAAGATAGGGTCTTTCTCAATCCGCAACATGGATAGAGTAGCAGGTTCTTTTCTACTTAGAGCATTAGCTACCTTGTTCACCTTTCCATGATGATAGTGAATAGAGAAATCGTAATTCGTGATTAGCTCTAACCATATCCTTTGACACATGTTGATCTCCTTTTGTGTGAATACATACTTTAAACTCTTGTGGTCGGTGTATATGTCACACTTCTCTCTGTAAAGGTAGCTCCACCAGATTTTCAAGGAAAAAATCACGGCTTCCAGCTCTAGATCATGCATTGGGTAGTTATGCTCATGGATCTTCAACTTTCGTGAGGCGTAGGCTATCACATTATCATTTTTCATGAGTAAAAAACCCAATCCTTTCTTTGAAGCATCAATGTATATCACAAAACATTCTCCACTTTTTGGTAGTGTGAGTACACGTGCCGCAATCAACCTTCTCTTTAGCTCCTTAACACTTACCTCACATTCTTCCGTCCAGACATACTTTACCCCTTTCCTTGGTAACTTAGTTAGCAGGCTTGACAATCGTGAGAAGTTTCTCACAAAACTTCGGTAGTACACAGCTAATCCAAGAAAACTACAGATTTCTGTGACACTAGAGGTCCTGGTCCATTCCTCAATCGCCTTTGTCTTTGAAGTATCCATAGAAATTCCCTTACTTGTGATCATATGTCCCAAAAACGTGACTTGATTCATACAAAAGTCACACTTGATGAACTTGGCGTACAACTTCTCCTTACTCAATGTCGCCAACACAAGTCTTAGGTGTTCTTAATGTTCCTCCTTGCTCTTGGAGTAGATGAGAATATCGTCGATAAACACTACCACAAATTTGTCGAGGTAATTTCTAAAGACTCTATTCATCAAATCCATGAATATTGTAGGGGAATTAGTAAGTCCAAAGGGAATCACCAAAAACTAATAGTGCACATACCTTGTACGAAAGGCAGTCTTCTGAATACCTTCCTTATTCACCTTTACCTGATGATATCCAGAATGAAGATCCACCTTTGAGAAGTATTGAGATCCTCTTAACTGGTCGAACAAGTCATAAATCCTTGGGAGAGGATAATTGTTCTTTATGGTGATCTTGTTGAGTTCTCGATAATCGATACACAGCCGCATGGTTCCATAATTCTTCTTCTCAAAGAGCACTGGTGCACCCCAAGGTGATGCACTAGGGTGTATGAACCCTTTTTCCAGATGCTCTTGCAGCTGCTTCTTTAACTCCTCCAGTTCGATAGGAGCCATCCTATAGGGGAACTTTGATATAGGAGTAGCTCCAGTTATGAGTTCAATTGAGAACTATACCTCATGATCCGAGGGAATTCCGGGTAACTCTTCAGGAAATACATCGTCATATTCCCTCACGATGGGCATTTCCTCAAGGTTGGAACTTTCCTTTAACTCAACCATTTGGGCGAGGTATGATTCTTCATAGGGAATCAACACCCACACCATTGAAGGATTTTTCAAAGGAGGTTCATGATCTTCCTTGCATTTGTAAAGGATCATGGGATGGTTTGGAATATGAAAAGATATTTCCTTTCCCCAATAGTTGATATGTGCTCTATATAATGAGAGCCAGTCTATTCCCATTATAGCGTCGAATTCGACCAAGGGAAGTATTACGAGATTTTTCGGAAGAATCTTCCCACATATACCAACAGGAGAAGAGTCAAACACTTGGGTTGCAATGATATCACCACTTGGTGTTTTTACAGATATCTCTACTTCAAGGTTTCGGGGCTTCGATTCTATAGTTCTAGAAAACTTTCAAGATATAAAGGAATGCGTAGAACCAGAATCAAATAAGACTTTTTACATTCTTGAGTGAATAGGAAGTGTACCTTGTACGACTTCATTATCATGCTCCACCTCCACAGTAGTGATGGCATAATCCTTCCCTTGTTACTTTGGCTTTGGTGGCTGCTGATGCTGATTACCCTCGAGAACTTGAGGTTTAGTGCACTGGTTTGCATAGTTCCCCAGCTCCTTATAGTTGTAGCATTGAACCATGAGTGGTTCTCTCCTTTCATCAGTTACATTATCCTTCCTTTTCATGTCTTTTAGATACTCTTGAGCATGGTGTTCTTCTTTCCCGCACTTGAATCATTTCCCCGTCCCTTTGAGGCAATTCCCATGGTGCAACTTCCCACATTTTTGGCATGTGGGTCATTGATTTTTCTTCCAACCTTTGTCACTAGATCCACTGTCTTGAAACTAAATCTTTCGTTTCTTATCCCCATAGCCATGGGACCATTCTAAAAACTCCATCTCTACTTTGAGGTCACATCAAACGACTTCTTCATAACTCCCAAATCCTCGAATTTCAAGAGCCTTTCGAAGGTGTGGTTTTAATCCACTAAAGAATCTATCAATTTTTCTATCATTGTTGATAAAAAAACCCTAAGCGTACCTTGAGAGCCTTGTGAAATTTGCTTCATAGGTTGTGATAGATTCTCCTTCTTTTTTCTTGATCTCTATGAATTCTCTCTCCATCTTTGTGTGAAGTGTTCGCGGGAAATACTTATTAATAAACATTATCTTAAAGTCTTCCCATTCCATCTCTCCAATTTCCTACCTTGGCTTGGTGTTCTTAATCAAAGCCCACCATTGATCAGCTTCTCCATAAAGATGATAAATGGATAGAGTAACCTTCTACGTCTCAGAATAGTAAAGCATAGAAAAGATCTTCTCTATGGAGTTGACCCACTATTCTAAAACTAGTGGATCAGAAGATCCACAAAACGTCGGTGGTCATTGCCTCATAAAACATTCAATATCCAGTTGATCCCTCTTTGATGAAGTAGGACATTCCCCATTATTATGGTTATTATTCATAACCTGAGATAATTGGGTAAGCATCACCATGAAGTTTTGAACTCCACCTCCCAAATCATTGGGGATGTCGTTCGGGCAATCATTGCATTGGTCGTCGCACGATTTGTTGGCCTGATTTCTCCTAGTTCCAACCGTTTTCTAAAATAGAAAAGGATAGAACAAAACATAACTAAACAATTCATGAATAACTTATTCATTTAAACAATTATACCAAAAACATAACATATGGGATCCCTAGGTAAATATTATTGTGTGCATATTTTTACTTAGTCTCATACTAGAGGTTTTCTCTAGGGTTCACTAATCCTAATTCCTAAATTAACTAAACCTCCCTCTGATACCAACTATAGCGACCTGGCCTTTTCTTAAATTACTATTACATAATTTCAAAGATAAAAGACATAATATTATTACAAAAATAAGATCCAAAGGATTAGTGTCTTGGGAAAACTAGGACCACACATAACAAATACAACATCAAGCATAAACATTTATTTAATATCTTCTTCTCTAGCTTCTTATTGGCACTTATCCTCTCCCTAGTAAATGTTGCCACCTGAGGATATAAATCAAAAGGGGTGACCTAGAAGCTCAGTAAGAGGATATATATGAATAATATATCATGGGTGAGCATAATCATAACATAGGCAAAAGATCATGAACATGATAGGAGCATAAATAAAAGACTTGAAATGTGGAAATGCATAAAAGTGAAACATCATGTCTTAGTGGTTAACTACCACAAATACTTGTGAACCAAGATATAATATTTTTCACACATTATTTCACACTTACTCATGAGATTCATCACTTTACCCAATGCATTGGAGCATTTTATAATTCCGGGTGCACCCGTCACTTTGAAACATTCATAATTGCGCTATATAATTCCAGGTGCACCCGTCACATCATAACATTATCGTTATCATGATTTCCATGTGGACCATACATAAAAAGTGAACATAACTATACCATGTTAAGGAATGGGTTTAATATCATAATAATACATTCATAAGCTTTGGGTTCCCAAAATAAATAGGGAATAACATACTTGATACAAGAACCATCAACCATGAATGAGAGGTAAAAGTTGAGTTCTTAAAAGAAGAGTTCTTTTGGAAAACATTTGGATTGACATAAACTTCATTATAAAACATATATATCCCAGAAAAGGAAATAAAATTATTAAAAAATTATCTTTAAGGAGTGACCATATCAAAAAATGGAGTGAAAGAGGTAGAACCCGAAGGATGAGAGTTGGGTTCGAGAATTTCCCCTTACCTTGTACCCAAATGCTTCCTTCTCTTTAATGTCATGTATAATGACATTATATTCATTAATTAGAAATCCATAACCACATTTAAATTAATAGGGTTCATTATGGTTTCATTATGTCATATTATGTTCCTTTGGATGACTTATAGGGTTTAAAAACATTGTTCAGGGATGTTCGTTTTTATGGTTTTTCTTGGGTGGTTCACTTGTATTCTTAAATTGAAGTTTGGGTAGAACATGATTAAACATCCAGAAATTATATTACATGTCATTATTGATATTACAGGAGCTTGAATTATTTTATAATTAATTATATTATATCCATGTGGATGAATCATTAGATAAGAATTAAATGATGGTTATTTGGGTCAATTTGGGCGGTTTTTTGGATCACAACGAACTTGTTTTAACTTATCACTTAGTAATATGTCCATAGGTTATTTCCAGAACTTTAAATAGTACATAATACACATAAAATATTCTGGTTCAACCATAAAAATGGTTTCATGACTAGATCTGAAGGTAGAAATGGAATAAGAAAGTATGTCATTCTTGAAGGTGATAAATTAACACCTCACGAACAACGTTCTCTTTAATAAAATAAAAGGAAGAGGGAAAGGGGGTTGGATGATATAATATTCCATTAGAATCATAAAATTACAGTATATTTATAATAATGGAGTTACAATACAATTTGGATGAAGATAGGTGGGTAGAGATCAAGAAATGCACTTGAACTTGAAAGGAAACTAAAGGAGAAGAGGGAGGGAAATTACCTCTTGAATCCTTCTTTTGAGAACCTCCTTAAGGGCCTAATCTTGGTCTTTGGATGAGACCAGAAGCTCTTGGACGTGGGGGAATGGATAGGGAAGGTTTTTGGTTAGAGTTTAGAGAAGTCTTGGAGCTTGAGAGGTGTGAGGAAATGAGGGTGTGAAGGGCGGCTTTTATAGTGGAGGGGAGAGGGGTTTCTTTAATATAAAATTCATTACTTTATTAATTTCCCCTAAGACAAGGAATAGTGAGTCTTGAATGACCAAGAATAGTAATTTTATAATTTAATCCCGAACCAAGTGGGATTACATCAGCATAACATCACACATGACCCTATAATTAGCTTATTTAGCTTATTTGGTAAATTAAAGTATTTCACTGTTCATCAAAAATTCAAGTATGTCAGAAAAATCCCAAAAATTTACCCCAACCATTTTGCGACGTTTAGAATACAAAAATGAATTACATTTTTCAATAATAATTTTCTAAATATTATTAATTTAATATTTAATTAAAATCATAATTTACTTAAAAAAATAATTTTTAAAATTAAAACTTATTTTATAGTGCCTTCAAAAATTACGTAGGGTCTTATAAAATTATCTAAATACTCTAAGACATTGATTCAATGATTTATGAATACATTTTAGGGAAATAAATATTCTTTTAAATTAATTAATTAATTATAATTAATTATTTCAGACTTACAAAATACCAAAACGTTTACTAAGGTCAAATTGTCACTTTCTAAGATGTCTAAATTTTATTTTATTATTCATAGGTAGGGTCACTCTTATGTTGGATGATTTACTATTCATAAGGGTCATATTACTATTCATATGGGTATGTTATTGTTCCTAAGGGTACGTTACTATTCACCAAAAATTATTTTTGTTTCATTAGACTCCAAAAATCATCTTGAACACAACCGTGTATGTCGGATTTTCAAAATTCCAAACATAGGAGTGACAAACATATGTTTAAAGGTCACTGATCACTTAGTAGTTCATTATTTTGTGTTTTCATGTTATTTTATGACATAAATATAAGAAGGTAATTTTCCATTAAAAAACATTGGGTCATTACAGTATTGATCTTGAACTAGGCACTGACTCTGGATGTGCCCAAAACCTCCACAAGAAAAGAACCTCGGTCTTTGTCCCATGGTGAAAGGGTCAGGACCAAAAGATTGGAACTCGAACTGCTGAGGTCTACTACCTGTTGGTCGAAACATGAAAGGTCTTGTTGTTGGAGATCTACTATTGATGGACTTCCCCTTTGAAGAACTCATCTGGATCCCCTCTCATGAAACACCTCCCAGCATGAACATCCTATCCACTACTTCAGCCTTCTTCTGAACTTCCTAGTACATCGGTAGAGTAAAGGGAGTTACAACATACTAAAGAGAAGGTCAAAGTACCTCCTCCAAATGTATTGCTCGTGAAACCTCATTCAAAAAGAGATCCAGAGAAAAATGAAGGAGATCCTTAAACTTGATCTAAAACTCCCTTACTGACATAATCCCTTATTGGAGGGAGAGCAGCTCTTGCCTATTTTCAGCTTTCATCGTGGAAGAATGGAATTCCACCCGGAGCTCCTTTTCAAAGTCATTCCACAAAACCTTAGTTTAATGCTTCTCCTCGAGATAAAGCATCCACCACATACACACCACCTCTCGCATCCAGATGACTACTAGAAAAACCCATTACTCTATCGAAGCCCAAATCATGTTGAAAGCGATCACCAACTCATTGAGCCACCTCTCTATCTCCATGTACGAGACACTACCTGCATACTTTTTTAGAGTCTGCCACTGGAAGGCACAAAGAATCTTCTTCCATTGGTATTCCTCCTCCTCTCGATCAGCCCTCCGCTGATCAAACATATCAAACTGTTGGGCCTTTACTGCTCGTACCACACGTGGATGATGTTCGGGTTCCATAACTACAAGGTAAAAAAGGAATGCCTATGTCTGGGTAGTAAGGAATTTACATAGGGTCTTCTTTATTATTTATTATGATTTTTTCCAAGACACCCCAATTCAAGTAAGAACATAAGTAATTATGATTCATGTACCTTTCTTAGGGTCTCTAACCTTCAATCAATGTAGCCTCACATGGTCATTCAATAGGCTCAAAGTCCTTGTGTCGTATCACGGGGGGCCCTAAAATCACGTGTCCTAACCACTCTTCCCTGGCCTATGTCATGCACCAAGGTCACCTAACCTTTTTTCTCAACCTTTACATGAAATCCTCACTATGCCTAACTATAAACTCCATCCTATATCTAAACCTCTACCTATGATACCATTCTATCATGACCCGCCTTCTCCAAGATGAGGGAAGGAACAACAAACTGCCAGACCCTTTTTTTATCAATTTTAAGGAGAGATAATGACCCCCAAGTCCCTCCTTCAATAGGCCCCGGAGTGGTGACTAGTACCAAGGGTATTGGATCTCACGTAATATGGAAGGAATTTCCATTTTCATTGAATAAGATCATGATATAAGATGGTAAATCCCAAAAAAAACTCCAAATACCGAAAGCTAAAAACCTTTTTCCCATATTCATGTTCAAAGAAAATCTGATGCAAGTTATGAAATAGCTCCAAGTACCAAAAGAGAAGAAATTCAAGAGCAATAGAAACTATCCTAAATCACAAGCTAATAAACTCTATAATAGTCCTCAAAGTCCTCCTAGAAACCTAAAAGCCATTTTATATACCTAGGATGAGTATACAAGTATACTCAGTTGGAAAACCAAAGTCACTCATGCACAAGTGGGAGAACATACTAATGTCCCTGTGAAGATATTAGAAACTAAGGAACACATAAAGGAAACTAATCACCCAACCTCACCAAGGAACACTCCACAAATAACAAAATTCAAGTAAAGTAATAGTAATAACACATCGATATTTGGGTACCCTACACCACTTCCCCACTGGTTATTTAGAACATCTTACACATCATTACTCCCCCAAAAATCCCACTGGAGTCCAACTAATTCCCCAACAAAAACCATATGGGCCATCCCAACCACACATTTATCCTATTTGCAAAAACCTAGGCCACCACAACCACACATCACACCCACAGACACCTGGGCCTCATCCTGAAGACACTTGCGAAACAAACCTACCCACACACACCTGGACCAACCCACCATAACACACCATGCCCATAGTGTCTTAGGATATAATAAACCTCAGACCATCATAGCGTACTTGAATAACTCAGGTTGTCTGGGAGAGGGAGTATTAAGGAGGTAATAACCATCCACTCATAGGAATGTTGGAAAAAAACCCTCCCCCATGAAATGGGGGTGTTCAGGATAATGTTCTCAACATTGGTGGGGTGCGTATAAGAAACACAAGAACTAAAATTTATACATATAGGTAATAAATCACTCATCCAAACCTAAGGGTCTCGAAACCAACAATCATCCCACACACGACCACTCTTGCTACTACCCCTACATGCACAAATACAAAACAGCCACAACCAGAGAACAACCAATTTCTGGAAAACAGTTCCCCATTGTACCCATTCATGTTATCATGTTCAAGTGATTACATTTAAATATTCCACTACCACTGGGTAACTAACAGGCATAACCAACCCAACAATGCAAGAAAACCAAGTTGCAGTCCCACTGCATAGCACCACCTAAACACATTATAGTCACACCGTACAAGACTATCCCATAGCCACAACACAACCAAGGGAAGTTTCTACTACCTACAAGTATATGTATCCCACTACCAGCCTACAAACATGGATAAATCCAAAATCCCACTTCTCAACCATTCCACACAAGCCACGAAAACCCAACCATAACACACAACACATAAATACACCCACCAATCAGGGGTAAATTCAGATTCATCCAACATTGTTCCTTAATTACATTTGATTAACTGGTATGATCACACAAGGGTTCTTATTCATAGACCATCCATTTAATAAACCAAGTTTACGTGATTAATCAATTTATATGTTACAATCATTCAATCAAAATATCATCCATAAAAACATAGCTTCATTACTGCATAAGAAAGGACCACCAACGACCATGATTTTTAGTGGACATGAGCTAATACAATTCACAACATAAAAACAAAGGTAAAATACAACAACAACAACATCTTCCAAACCCCACCATTCTTTAAAATTCCATTTATTATCTTCGTTAAAGTTGGTTTCATCTACATCCTGAGGCGCTTTAATAATAAATTGAAGCTTCGGCCCCAACCTTTTAATAAAGAAATCTATTTCCCGGGGGAACATCATTATACCCAGCCCACATGATGCAAAACAAAGAGAGAAAAAGAAAGAACCCATATCTAGATGATCAAGGATCGAAGTTTTCTCCTTGTGCCAAGAATTGGGGTTTCACGATAGGAAACTCCAAGAAGAACCAAACAGGAGGGATCTCACGCAGGCATAACTCGTCTCCGAAAGAGGGACTCCAAGCACACCAAAGGAAAAGAAAGAGACCATAGAAGAAGAAGATCTTAGTGTGATAAAAGGCCCAATCCTAGAGTTATGGGATGTGAAATCTTGAAGTTCTTAAAAAGTGGATCACAGTTTGACCACACAGATGGGCGGTTTCACACGTTGGAATTAATTGATATTTAATAATTCCCTCGGAGATAGTGAGATAGACCCTCACATGGAGGAGAGTTGATAGGTTACATTTAAACTCAGAAAAACGCTTAACATGGGCGTAATTGGAAATGTGGAAAAGGGTGTGAAACTGATTAAAAGGCCACACATTTTGGTATGTTAAGGGTCGCCCCACTCTTAGGGGATTTAATATATCCTTTACCAGTTATAAAATGGTTTTAACCACTTTAAAAGAGGTATTAAAACTTAAAAGAGACATCATGAGAGTGACAATGGAAAAGAAACCAAACACCCCATGGTGGCACAGTTGGGGTGCATCACCGATCAGAGTCACTGATAGGTGACACCACGGCAACACCGTTCCACCAACACTGACACCCTCCGGACTCACCGATGGTGTCCAGGACACCCCAAAAACCAGAATTTGACAAATTAGTGGACTAGGAAGGTCCGGTCCATTACAGATACATAAGATAAGAAACCCTAAAACATTATTCTTGCTAGATAAATTAAAGTAAAGAATAAATGTTCATAACCAATGATTTATTTAACCCTAAAAAATTATTTAAGAGGAAAATATATAAAGCTTTAATATATTTATAATATTTTTTCAAAAGGGACTTATGAAATATTAAACTATGTATATTACACATGTTGATAATAATGACTTTATTATAACCTCATGGTGAGTTCTAAATCACACGCCATTAAATATCATTTTATTAAATAAATATTTTAATATTTATTTAATGATAGATAACCCTTATATAAATATCATCAATAAACCTATTGTGTTATATGAATCATCCTCAAAATCTACCAAAAATCTAATAAAAAATAAATTTATTATTCAATAAATAAATAAATAAATATTATATTCAAAGTCTTGTGAATAAATATTTATGTTAATATTCATGTTAAAAAATAAATATTATTTAAACATAATTGTTTTTCATTATCTTTTGAATAAATCAAGGGATAAAAAATATTATATTTTCCAATCTTGCGAAAAAAAATTATTTAAATATAAAACTAAAAAATAAATAGGGTCTGATTAAATATGATTGGTAAATATATAAAAAATATTATTTCTTAATATTGAGAATAATATTTAATCCTTATCATTAAAAAATATCATTTATTTTAGATCCAAGGATACACTAAGTGTGTGACCCTCAAAGAATCTTCCTCAGTTGAATTAAGATGACTTGCCTAAAGTCTAATATATACAAATAGAAATAGGTAAAGGTTACCATATAATAAGAAGATAATGTTAAAACAATAAAATCTACACATGAATGCTCATTGTGAAATATAATCTCATTGTCTTGATATCTCATCAAGTAGGTTTTATACTCTTTAAATCAACCAATATGGTAAATTTGTCTTTCTTGGACTATATATAATAAACACATCAATACACCATGTCCATTGATTTTAGTTTGACAGTTACATTCCAAAAAAAGGATGAGATTGATACTTTCAAAAGGATAAAATGTAAAAATCCTTTCTTGGATAATATATTAATAACTTATTTTTTTTGTTATACCCAACGTACCCTAATTCCGATGAACACATTTCATCATGATTTTAGTTAATACAAAAAAGTACATGAGTTGTGATATGTATTAATAAAAATCATAATGTCTAAGGTTAAATTACAAATTTGACATACAATAATATCTAATGACACGTAAACATGAGGAATTCTTGCTCATGAGTTTTTCCTCATAATTTCCAATCATTGAGATTACCAAATGGTAAATTCTTAAGATGAGGTATTGTCTACTTATGAGTATAAAATACCAAATAGTCATCATTCTATGGGTCTTATAATGAAATTTTATGAAGACGGTTGGAATATATTTAGGAATACATCAATGAAATTCAATTATTTCTTCATAGTAAGGAAATTTTATGTTCTTTTGATGCAAAAAGTATCCCAGAGACATTATCACATTAATGTAAAAAAATAAATAATCATCATGGGAAAATATATTTCATTAATATTAATATATTTTATCATATGAAATGGTAATATAAATTATAATGGTTTTTCTTCTAGGTAACATACTATGTTAAACTCCCACTTTCACTAGATCGAACAGCTAATGAACATCCGTCCATTATCTCCCATATGATATTCATGGCTTAGCTGAGATAAGGATTAAGTCAATGGATCCACCAAATTTTCATGGATTGATACTATTCTCATTGTGACCTCACATATATAATAAAAACCCCTCTTGATTTGATACTTAGAAAGTTTTTTCTTCATATTTCGATGTAATCTTATTTATTAGGAAATACCTATTGCTCTAGTATTATCATAGATAACAATTATAGGATATTTTCACTTAGGAACCACATCAATATCAAGGATTATTTTATATATTAAAACTACATTATTCACTACATATTAATCGTAAATATAATTGAGTCTTCCCTTGAATTACATAACACTACTTTCTTTGATATCTTCTATCTCATACTCCTCCATCGAATGTTAAGAGATATCAAAATTTAGATTTCAAACCATCAGGATCAGTTTGGAAACTAGTATATGTATATACCTTGATGACTATATCCTAATCTCTTTAATAAACCATTTATATGTCTTTATTATTCCTTTGATACTTTAGAGAAGTATTGATTGTCATCTAATGATAGTTACATGGGTATTCTTGATATATTCCTACCAAGATCAGGTTGTAGGAAACATTTAACTTGCTACATACCATGGCATACATGACTGGCCATATCACTAATGTATATGGGATTTATGTCATTATTTTCCTCTCTTAATGTATTTAAGGAAACATTTTATTAGAAAGATAAAGGCCATGTTACATTGGAAACAAACACCACTTTGATTATTTTATACATAATGACTTCGTTATTATTTTAATGTAAATGCATTAACATAGTCAAAGGTACCTCTTGGATCTATCACAATGGATCTTAATTCTAATAATGTATGCTCTTTCACCTAATTTCTTATTGGAGAATACTATGGTCAATGATTTCTCAACCAACTATAAGATTAGTATCTCATTTTAAATTTGTATGTCATCAGTATATCCTATTAGGTAAATGACCACACACCCAAAAACTAATTTTAGACACAAGAATCAAATTAATTAATCAAATATAGTGTTACATGACCTTGATTATTTTTTTAATCAATATATACATATCTACTATTTGAATTCCTTATTAGAGTACTATAGAGTCATAGACTCTCATGTTTATAAAATATGGACATATTCCAAAATGTACTCATTGAGGAATATATTTTTGATATCCATATATTAAATCTATTCGGCATCATAAAAAACTATGGAAATAGAATTCTATTAGATTTCATTATAAAGACTAACTAAAAGGTTTCATCGTTATTTATTCCTTGATGCTTTTAAAATATTTTTTAACTAGTCATGCCTTATAGATAATTATTTATCCATCTATATCCTTGTTCATCTTAAATATACAATTAAAATTATTGTGATTTACAACCAGTAGTGGACCTATTAAATTTCGTACAAGTATTTGGTACATAGGATCAATATTAAAATTCATGGCTTCTAAGTATTGGGAAACATTTTTCCAGTTACTAATTACTTATAGGATGTTGATTAATTATTATCAACTAACCATGAGTCTATATCATCAGGGAGATAAAACCTATATCTTTCAGGTTTCTTAACCCATCATGTACTCTTATGCATTAATTGTGTCTCCGGAACATATTATTCTATAGAAATTTGTGGAATATTGTAAGAAACATATTTTTATCACAGGTATGGATCCTTTTAAATTCAGTATAACTCTTTATTTTGGACCAAATATTGATGCCTAATGAGGTTATAGGTATTTTAGGGGTTTTCCAGGCTCGTTCATAGCCTGGAACCCAAAAGTTTTGGTGAAACTAACTGGCCGCATGGTTATGAGAAACTTTGTGGGATAGGATGCACAGTTACCCCTAATAGTGTGGGGCTTGATAGTATGCAACATGGGGATCCACATTTTTTGTAAAACATGCAAAGTGGGCCACACACCCATTCAGGATGTATGTAATTTTTTGTAGAGATAAATAACATGGTTGGTGCATGGTTTCTCTAACTGTGGGGTCTAACCATTTTGTTCCCCTCTTTTAGTAGTTCCATGCACAAGGTTGGTGCACAGTTTGGCCAACCATGCAGCCAAACAGTGCACCTCCATTTTTATAGGGTAAAATTATGATTATTTTATTAATGACTATAAACCTAACCTAATTATTTATTTTCTCATTCCAAAAGATAATGTCTCTTGTCCTCTCCCATTTTGAATATCTCCATAAAATTTCCAAAGGTTTTATTTCATGTTCTTTGATTCAAACTCTGATTCAATCCATATTCATCACATTGGATGCGCATCGGTAAGTACTTTTTGTACTTTATCATGATCATAAAATTTATTAAAATGTAGGATAAGACCCTAACTCAATAAGAATGAAAATTATGGAGACTGAGTGAATTATATCTTAAATTAATTTTTAAATCAACCTATAATGAACTGAGGGTAAAATATAAAAAAATACCTTTCTCTAGAGTTTCTTTTGATAGAAAGTGCATCAACTACACGATTTCCCTCCCTCGAAGTGTGTCCAACTTCAATGCCTTTATCCATGAACAATCATTCCTTCCAAATTAAATAATCAAAATACAAAGGGGTTTGACCCTATTACTCAATCGTCATTAATCATTAATCATTTCTCTTCTCCTTAATGGAGCTATTGTGATGCAGGTTCTTATGGCCTATTTTCAGGGCGTTGACCTATTATTCAGTTTTATTCTGATCCAGGCCAAACTGAAGGTTTATATTGAATGAGGAGAGTTGTAAAAGATTATGGTAGTTGTTCTATGACTCATTCCTTAAGTCTCACTATTTTATAAATTTTTGTCGTTGTTCATACGTAGATTTGATTGAATATTTCCTATTTAATTCATATTCCTTACTTATATTCATCATGAACATATTATAAATCCCTTTCTATGTAGTATCATTACTTCATTGGAGCTCAAGACCTCAATACTTCCACCCCAAGTAGAGAGTTTCTTCAAATATGACTTGTTAACCCAAGTGGGTTTTTCTAAAACACCATTCAGGTGTGTGGCTTGACCCTTTTAATGGGAATCCTTCTTAAACTAATTGAATATAGAGTTATTAATGGTTAGCACCATATAGTTTCCACTTTTCCCTTCTAAGATAAGTATTAAAAATTATTCAATGAATATTTTAAATGATAAATGAAATTTATATTGGTACAAATCACTTGGATTAAAATAATGTAATTAAACGGTCTTGTTTCATGGTTGTAGTACCCCTTTCCATGAATAATGGAAGGTGGAAGAGTCAACCTAATGAGTTGATTATTACTTATATAAACCAATGAATGGTTTCATGCCCCTTTAGCCTTGTCAGTTGTATGAAACGAAATGGAATAGACCAAATGAATTATAAAATGGAATGAGTATTATAGGGCCTAATATTGAAAATAAATTAATTATATGGTTCTTATTGAGAATGGACCTTGAAATTTTTATTGGAGTGGTCTGACTTGATCCAGCCTTATATTTCCAAGGGAATGCCTTGAGCACTTATGGTTTCCATTCTGAATCAGGAATTTTAGTCTCCCAAGGGGATACACAACTTGGAACCATATCCTTGTCTACTAGCGGATGCCCAACATGACACTAAAAGATCCCTCCATTATAATTCAGATATTAGGATGCCTTGGATACACTCTGTGGATCCATCATGATATCTTGGACATGTGGAGTCATGGATACACTCATTCATCAATGTCATTTCTTATCCAATTTTACCTTGGAGGTGAACCTCATAATCAATAAGAATCATATTATAGTAAAATTATTTGGGTGATGTCCCTTGGATTACCTGAATACCCCTTATCGCTAGGATGTAGGTTATCACTGAGTTAGCATGAACCCAGAGGTCAAGGATGCCTTGTTTATTACCTTGGATCCTCTTCCATATTATCATCATTACATGATTCCTTATTATATCTTGGATCCATTATTATTACTATCATGATATGATTATAGTTGTGTTTACACCTCATATTAATTATTATATAAACTGAACTTAAATGAATTAATTAAATGATCTCATGTTTAGAGACATTATCAACTAAGGATGAAATATGTGTCTAGGTATTTTCATTATTGTAGTGATTTACATTTATATATACATACACACTTTTAGTTTATATTTCAAAGATCAGATGGTATAGATAATGTTTTGGTGTCCTAATAAGATTTATCTCACACTATTTAGGCCACCATTGGTACCAAGTAAAATTACATGTATATAGGTGTTGAGAAGGGGAAGCATTCCGCTAAACCTAATCGTGATTTTTTACATTAGTATGGATCTTTGTAGTAGATGACTGGTCTAGTTCTTAGGATGATGGATTGTTTTTTTGTTTCTATTTTCTTATGTTGTATAAATTTTTTTTCCTATTACCATGTATACTTGTTTTCTCGTTTTATAGAGACATGAAATACTTTATCATCAGATTTTCTATATGATTCAGTTTCCATCTTTGATTATTATTTACTGTTTGGATGTTTATCCTTAGTTCTACTGCTTATACTTCATTATACTTATTCTATTATTTATCCATTATTAGTTATTTGATGTGATCTACACTGGTAATGAGGGAATAGTCTCCCTATGAACTCACCCTAGGCCCCCTTTGATAGTTGTTAGCCTCTTCCATACAAGGAGGTACACTTGAATCCATTTCACCAAATAGCTTCATGGAACCTTTGAGTGGAACCTAGGTTGGGAGGTCCTAGAGTTGTATCATAGGGGTTCCTTTCTTGTTTTATTATTTTGAGATAATATAAATGAGATTATGAATGCTTGTAACTTTTTTATAAGTCATTCTAGGGAGTATCCAACCCATGTACAAGGTAAATATAATTTCACCTGAAATAATAATTTTTTCTTTATATTTTTCTTATTATAGTTGATATCCTTTCATCATTGGGTGACACACATGTTATGTGATGGTTGTTGTTATTTTTTTGATTGAGGATTTCATTTTATCATTGGACCAGTGACATGAGGTCCATAATAATTGTTTCATGTATCATCATCATAGGCACCTAGAATTCATTTTCCATGAATATGACATTCCATATAGGTTCATGTCACTTAAGAATTTCTTATTTTTACTATGACTATTAAGTGACTCTATGGTAGTTATATATTCCTATTATACTCTTTTTCTATGATTGAGGGATTTCTAGTTTCAATTCAAGAGGTGTATGGTCCCTTATGGGTTGGAGTGGGTAGTTTACAAATACAATAGATTGTATATATCTTATTACACTATAAGACCGAATGTTGACTAGGTTAACTATAAGTTAAATGGGTATGGATTTCATTGATAAGATTTATGGTCCTTGATTCACTATGAATGAAAATATATTTTAATTAGACATTGATATATTTTTTTTAAAAAAATCAAACATAAAAAGTAAAAATTATCTTAAAAATAAGTGGTTCCCAGCAAACAAAGAGGCATAGTGACATTAAACACTTATCTACTGGAGCCCTTGTAATTTCAACTTGAACACTTACCAATACTTGGCCTCTTAAGAAGGTATTTGTGGTAGTATACCATTGTAAGTGATCCATTATTTTTTATTATCAGCTTCCTCTAGTGCTTTTAACCATTCTTAAGGCTTATTATAAGGTGTGTGATTGGAATTTGTAGAACTATGCCACCATGAAGTCCTCTTTTCATGATCCGGGAGGATGAAAATAACCATTATTCATATGCGATGGGATATGATATGCCATTATTACCACTAGGAGTTCCAATTGAGGAACCTCCTATTATACCTGATCTAATTACTGATTCTTAGCTTCACGAGATTTTTATACATTTGATTTAGTCCATTCAAGTTGCTCTATAACCTGCACCTTTAATGACTGATCTAACACATGAGTTCCAGTAGTAGCATCCTCAAACATTCTAGGGGGATTGAATTCCTTAGGTTATTGATTCATGGATAGAGACCACTAAATCTAAATTTTAGCATCTATATATGCCTCTAGATAAGAGGGTTAATATTGAAATGTATATGTAGCGTGATTTGGCCAAGAGATGATGGGATATGACTACCTGGGTTTCTCATTATCAGGGAATGGTCTGGGATGATTTTTAGTCTACATTCTATGAACACCTATTTCCTCAAATGCTGATAGCTAACTAAGCCAAAGAGTTCAGTCATAGAGAGCTGGGTGGTATGTCAATCACATACTATTCAGAATTGTTTTACTAAGATACAGTGTTTTTCACCACTTCTAGCTAGTGATGAGTTACCGTGTGTTAGATGTTGTGAGGATAGGATCCAGTAAGTCATCCATACTCAAGTGAATTTATTTTCACTACCTACCATTTTTAAGATCATTAATTAGGCCCTTAATATTGAGCACAACCTGAGGAATATAGATATTACCGGGCATAGAGGTTCAGTTTTTTCATTGGATGATAATTCTTTTGGTATTAGGAAGTGTTCCCTTGAGGTGTCTCATCAGAGTAGGGGTGATCAGAGTATCCACACTGGCAGCTCTGTTATATGTCATCGGTGTGGACGGTATGGGAATATGAATCCCTAAAGACCTAATGGAGTGTCATGCTTGCCACCGTATAAGTAATATTTAGAGATTCTTTTGGTCATTTCCATCTACTTCTAGTGGAAGAGGATCCACACCAACTCTTCCATTAGGGGAAGGATTGTTTACACCATTTAATGTTAGAAGTTGGAGTAAAATCAACAGTACTGGCTAGGGATGAGGTTGTAGTAATGGTGTCTAGACTTATAATTATCTATGATAGCATAGCAGACCTACTCTGGGTTGTCGAATTATAGCATAGGGTTGGGGATCATGTCATTTTCATGCCTTACAGCTAATACTAAATGATCAGAGTGTCGGACTATCGAATGAACAAGGTACTATTCTACTAGCCTCTATTATTCTATCTTCTTTATTTGATATAGGTGATTCACACACCTTTATATCTTTATATATCTAGGAAATTATCAGGCTGTAAATCTAGTATTACTATGGTTTGATAGCCCTAGATACACCGTTTGGAGTATAGTTGGAGGGAATATTTCAATAAAGGGATTTCCCCCTTTAGGTAGGCAGTTATACCTTTCATCCTCTAAATGATGGGCCTCGATGTCATTTTTGGGGTGGATTGGGTGGTTCCCTATCACACATTTGTGGACTAATATCCCCTTAGGGTGTTTTTTATGTAACCATAGGGAAGTAGTTATCCACACAATGGTGAGTGGGATGTCTAGGCCAACAGAGAAAGACCAAAGCATCATGGGCTAGGTGGAGTGGCCACCGATAATTCTATAATTTTTATGGATGATCAGGTATAACATCTGTTATATTTTCCTCCCATAGTAGATCATTTTAGGGATGCCTTTCCAGATGATTTTTCTATCATACATCCTGAGAGATTGGTAGAGTTTACGACTAAGCCTGTTCTAGGGGTAGCTCTAGTTTCAATTCCTCCATATAGGATTGAACTTACAGAGCTCTAGGATCTCAAGAGATAGTTGGAAGATTTATAATCTAAAGTCTTTATCATACCCACTAATTTCTCTCGGGGTTCACTCATGCTTTTTTCTAGGATGTCAGATGGGACCCTTCATTTATATGTGGTTTACCAATGGTTGAAATAGATTACGGTTAAGAACTGGTATACAATCCCTTGAATAGATAATCTCTTTGACTAGATCTATGGAGATAGGGTGTTCTCAAATAATGTCTTGATATCAGGCTATCATTAGGCGCGAGATAGTCCTATAGACATACCCCGTATAACATTCGATAGAAGTTATGTTATTTATGAGAATCTCGTTATTATATTCATTCTTACGAATGTGTACACTATTTTCATGGTTTTGATTAATAGTTTTTTTCATCTCTATCTGGATACTTTTTTCATGGGGTTTTAGATGGAATATTGGTTTATTCTCCTACACATAGCGACCATGCTAGACATCTGGATATTATTTTGAATACACTAAGATAACATTACCTATATGATGAGCTTGTTAAGTGCCACATTTGGATAGTCAAGGTTAACTTATTGGGTCATATTATCATGGAATCTAAAGCATCTATTGAGCCATATAAGGTGAGTGTAGTGGTTTTATGGGAACCACCCATGAACATGTTTGATATAAGGAGTTTATTGGGGCTTGATGGATATTAAAATAACTTCATACAGAACTTCTCATGCCTTGATGTGTCTCTTACAAGATTGACTAACAAAGGTGTTAAGTTCCCAAGGTCAGAAGTGTTTTATAATTCCTTTCATAAGCAGAAAGGAAGATCTTCCTTGACACCTATTCTGCTTATATCAGATCTTAGAAGAAGATATATAGTGTTCTATAATGCATATGGAATTGAGATAGGTGTAGTACTGATGCTAGATGATAGATTCGTTGTGTACATATCTTAAAATTTGACCCCCATGAGATAAACTACATGAAATAAAACCTTGAGCTAGAAATTGTGGTGCATGCCTTATATTTTTGGAGACTCTCTCTGATGGGTTAGTGATTTTTTTGTGTATACAGACCACAAGAGCCTCAAATGTATCTTTAAACATCATGGAATGAACCTCGGATAGTGGATATGGGTCGAATATCTTCAGTCCTTTTATTTTTAGATTTCATATATGCCTAGAAAATGAAATGTGGTGGTAGATGAACTGAGTAAGAAAACTTAGGTACAAGTCGTATAGAAAGCCAATGATTAATGGAAATTGATGGCCCTGTTTTCTAAGAAATATCTAGAGTTTCATGAGAGTCATGATCAGTCTTCTCTTACATCCTTGGCATTTACCACTTCACTCCTAGAGAAGGTGAAGAGAAGGGAAGTCTTCAGTTCCTGAAAGGTTATCTCTCTAGGAGAGTATTTTTGGTGAGGACCCACCTCTAGATTGGTTTATGGATAGAGATGAAATCTTACATAAACATGGACTTGTCTCTGTTCCAACATATATTTGTGATGAACTGATGTAAGAGCGCCACTCTTCTCATTGGGTAGATCATCTTGGCATCACCAAGATGTATCAAGATATGCACCACCAATTTTGGTGGCATGGGATGAAATTTCAACATAGTAGGCTTTATCACTAGGTGTTCCACCTGTTAGTAGGTGAAGACGAAGCACTAGCGACATGTCGGCCTGTTATAGCCACTTCCAGTCCTATAATGTAAATGGGAATAAATTGATTTTTTTTACTTGACATACCGAGGCCGCCTCAAATTAGAGACGCAGTTGGGCCAGTAATAGATCAACTGAAGAAAGTATCTGACTTCATTCCTAACAAGGAAACCTTCTAGTTGATGATATGGGAGGATTTTATGTTTGTGAGATTATACCGCTACATTGGGTCCCTCATACGATCATTTTAGATAGGGTCACTTGTTTCACATTACCATTCTGATAGGGGTTTCAAATAGTTATGGGTCCCCTAGTGCCTCTAAGAAAATCCTTTCACAATTTGACTGATCGCCATTCAGAAAAAATGATACATGTTTTAGAGGATATTATCCAAACATGCATCCTTTATTTTGGTGAATAATTTCCCTCTCATTGATTTTTCCATTAATAATTTTTTTCAGGAAATGATTCATATTTATCCTTATAAGGAATTGTATGGTAGGTCATAAAATTAACCCATGTACTGGTTAGAGGAAGGAGATATAACCCTACTAGATTCTCATATCATGCAGCAGGCTTCGAAGAAGGTTTATAGGATTAGGAAGAGTATGTCTATTACTCATTCTAGAAAAAAATCTCAAGTCAATTGCTGATGACGACCCCTGTAGTTTGAGGTTAGGGGTCATTTTTTCTTATGTGTATGACCCAAGCATGGTAATAGATGGATACAGAGGCAGGGAAAGATTTCTCTATGTTTTTTCAAGACATTTGAGACCATAGAGAGAGTCGGTCCAGTAGAATATTAGTTTCTACTACCTCAGAGGTACTTTTCCAAGCACAATGTCTTCCATGTTTCATAGTTTCTCAGTTGTCATGCCAATTTGTCTCATAATTTTTATCCTAAGGACTTTTAGTTGGATTTAAATTCTTCTTTTAAAGATTATTCGATACACATCATTGATTAGATAATGGAGGCACTCCAAGGCCAATATTTCCCTTTAGTAAAGGTGTTATGCAAGCATAAATGGGTATGGGAAGAAACCTAGGAGTGGTAGGTCGACATATGTGCTCATTTTCCATATTTGTTCTCAAATAATATTTCTCCTCCCTTACAAGGTGAACTCAGGGAAAAGTTCCATTAAGAGGGGAATATTGTAATAACCTGATTTTTATCTTAGGTATGGATACTTTTAAATAAGTTATTATTTTTTTATTTTCACATAATACAGATTCCCAATGTGTTTATATGTTATTCATGGGTGTTTGGGGTTTTTTGGAGCCTAGAACCCTACTTTTTGGGTGAAATAGACTAGCCACACAGTTACCTGAAACCGTGAAGGATAGCCTATATGGTTACCTCTAAGCATGAAAATATTGATAGTGAGATACATGGGGGTGAATGGTTTTAAGAAATCGTGAAGAATGGCCCACACAATCAGGTGGTATGTATTCAATTTTCAGCGTAGCTAAATCTCACATTTTTTGCACGGTTTCCCTAATCGTTTTGTGTAACCGAGAAGATCCCCTCATGAGGTATTTCTAGCACATGGTTGGCACATGGTTTGGCCAACCATGTGGAAAAACTATGTGTCCCAACTATTCTTGGTTAAAATTACAATGTTACCATTATAGATTATAAACATAACCTAATTCCTTGTTTAATCATTCTAGTAGATAAGGAACCTTATCCTATCCCATTTTAAAGCTCTTAATCACCTTTCTATAGGATTTTATCTCACTCTTCAATTTGAACTCTAATTAGATCCTCATTCATCATATTGGATGTGCATCATTAAGTATTTCAATCATCATGATCCATTCTTTGTTTCTCATCCCCTTGATGGATTATTTAGATATAGGATCATATGCCTTATTTTTTGGGAGTTGATTTCTTCTTCAATCTTCTTCTGATAAAATATAAACTTAAGGATTATACTGGATTAGTAGAGTTTAATGAACTTATGATAAGTTTTCTTTGATTCGTTCCATAGGTCTCTACATTTTATAAAATGTATCCATTGTGTGTACATCGATTTCATTGGGAATTTCATATTTAATTCAAATTTCTTGTTTATATCCATCATGCTCACATTCTAAAGACCTTTCTATGCAGTATCATTACACCATTGGTGTTCAAGACCTTGACTGCTTCAACCTCAAGTAGGGTGTTTCTTTGAATATACCTTCGTAACCTAGGTGGGTTATTTTAAAACATCGTTCAAGTGTGTGGATTGGCCCTTTTAATGGTAATCCATCTTTAAATAGTTTAATATCCATTTATTAATCAGCAGAACATTATAGTTATCACTTGGATCTTATAATGTATGTGTTAAAATTATTAAATAAATATTTTAAATGATAAATGGAAAAATATATTGATACGTACAACGTGGAATAAAATAATTTAATTAAATGGTTAGGTTTCATGTCTGCATCACCCCTTTCCATGCATAATGGAAGGTATAAAAGTGAACATAATGAATTGATTATGAATTATATAAAATAATTAATGGTTACATGTCCCTTTAGACTTTTCACTTGTATGAAAGGAAATGGAATGGACCAAATGGATTATTAAATGGAATGAGTATTATGTGGCCTAATATATTGAATGAATTGAGTATATGGTGACTATTTCATATGGAAATTGACATCTTTATAAGAGTGGTAAGACTCAATCCATCCATGGATTCTTGAGGGAATTCCTTGACCACTCATGGATTCTATTCAGATTTAGGAATTCTAGTTACCATAGGAGGTAACCACCTTGGAACTTGATCCATGTCTACCAGTGGATGCTTGGAATGATGCCTTAGGATTCTTCCATTATCATTCAGATATTATGATTCCTTAGATACACTGAAGGGATCTACCATGAAATCTTGGACATGTGGCATTATGGATACACCCATTGGACCCAATCATTTATTATACAGTTTTACCTTGGATGATATCTTTGGACTTAGTTAGAATCATATTATAGAGAAATTACTTGTGTGATTCCCCTTGGTTACATGTAAACCCCTTTTATCCTTGTTATAGGTTATAAATGATTTGGATCTACCCTTGAGTTAAATGATGCCTTGGTTATTACCATGAATCCTCTTCATTATTATCATCATTACTTGGTGCCTTGTTTCATCTTGTATCATTTATTATTCTATCATGATATGATTTTAGTGTTGGTTATACCTCATGTGACTTATTATATAAACTGAAATTATGTTAATTAGTTAAATAACTCATATTTAGAGACATTTATAGCTTACATTGAAGAGAGTATCAGGGTATTTAAATTGTTGTACTTATTTATATTTATATATAACTACACACTATTGGTTTATATTTCACATACTGGATGGTATATATGTCTTTAGTGGTTGCCTACTGAGATTTATCTCATAGCCTACCTGGGCCTCCATTTGTACCTAGTCAGATTGTGTGTATATAGGTTTTGAAAAGGGGAAGCATCCATCGATAGACACCTTCTCTTTATTGACTACATTAATAAGGATGTTGGTAGCCGATATCTAAGAAAGTGCTTGGGATGCTTGATATTTTTTTTGTTTCTTTTTTCTTCTTTTGTATGGAATGTGTTTCTTATTTCCATGTATACATATTTTCCTATAATTTAGTTACATGACATACATTATTTTCAGCATTTGTGTATGATTTAGTTTCAATATTTTATTATTATTTAGTGCTTTTATTTTTATCCTTCTTTACACTACTTATACTTTATTATACCACTTATTCTATTTATCTATTATTACTTATCTATTGTGCTCCACTCTGGTAATGAGGGAATAGTGTCCCCACAGCAACACCCTAGGCCCTCATTACTAATTATAAGCCTTTGGAATATAGGGAGGCATGCTTAATTCAATGTGGCCAATAGGATTTAGGGAACCTTTGAGTGGCACATGGGTCAGGATGTCACAAATAATATCATTTTCCAAATATTATGTATCATAATCCTTTACTTCATTGAAATCAAAATCACTCCCACTATCTCTTTTAAATATGTATTACCTATTAAGAAACATGTTTTTTATTTCCTTTATTACCTTTTAATCAATGGTTTTTATAGGTAATATCCAATATTTTCTTTATACTATCCAATAAATATGAACTATGTGCCTCAGGGTGTACGTTTTTTAGCTTGAGAATAGTTAAAATATGATTTACATCCCCTTACATGTATTTTTCATAACCCAGATTTCATTCCATGCCAATGTTCATTTGTGATACTATTTTATTCTTTAATTGGAATGGGGTTTAATGAGTATGATACATTTGATAATATGTATCCCCAAATGTATAACATTTAAAATTAATGACTCCTCATTGATCTCATCATCTCTAACAAGGTCTAGTACCTCATTTCACTTACATAATTCCATTAAAGTATATAAAGAGTGATTTGAGATGGAATGAAAAAATTCTATAATTAATCAATTAAATATTGGTTAATATATTCTCTACCATGGTCTGAGAAAGGTTTCATTATCATCTTATTAGATTGATTCTCAACCTAATTCTTATGAAACATTACTTTATCAAAATAATCTAAATTATATATCATTATGTAGACATATCCAAATCCACAAAAATCATTATAAAATGTTTTGAGGTATGAGTATCCACTTCTTGATTCAATAGAAAATGTTCTAAAAAAATTAGTATGAACTAATTCAAAAATTATTTTGTCTTATTCAACCTTTCTAAAAAATAGATATTTGTTCATTTTTTCTTCTAGACAAGAATAACATATTCCATGTGGTTTTAGTTTAGGTGAATCTAAATATCGATCTTGTTATAAAATATTTTGATTTTTTGTTTACAACACATAGTTGGTGACTCCATATTTGAGTTTGAGATAAGTCTTAAGACCCTAATTAATTATCAATTTCCATTACTTGGTTTTTGTAATCCAATACATAAAGGCCATTATTATGATTTACATACTATAACATATACTATTTATGAAAGAGTATCAATTTTTATATCCAAAATTTAAAATTAATCCATCCATATCAAGATAGAATATATTAATAATGTTTTTGGTAATGGATGGAACATAATAATAGTTATTCAATTCCAAGACCATTTTTATTGTAAATGCGAGGTAATAATTTCAAATAGGTGTTGAAATTATTCTAACACTATTGGTAGAATGTATATTAATCTTTCCCCTGGTAACTTTACTAAATCTGTATTTTTACTGTAATTGGATGAAAATTTGGGCACCACATGTTGTATATAATATGAATTTTGTAAAAATTGAATCATTACACTTGATAATGAATGAACTTAATGACTCCCCTTACATTGTTGTCATTGTTTAACTCTTCCACTAGTTTCCCTTCATTCCATATGTAAAAATGATGGAATCTTGTTCCCATTATTTCCCCTATACATTCCCCCTCTTGGAAGGGAATTTCAAATAGCCCATGTGATTTGTGTTAGTCTTAGGGAATTTAACTTTTACATTACTCTTATTCATGATAAGTACCAAAATATTTTCAAACTTCATACCATTATAAAAAATGTGAATTATTATAAGGAAATATGGGAGAGACTTCTCAATGTTTTTCATATTAAAATTTAGAAAAAACATTGAGAATCTTGGAGTGAGTAAACTATATATGAGATAGGTGTGCAATTATTTATGTAGATTAATACCTAGAATATTTAGTTGATCAATGTAACAAATAATTTCTAACTATTTAAGGTTCAACTGGAACACATTCTCCAGGTTGGTTCATGAAGAGTTCCTTGGACATCCCAAATATCTCACGTCCAGTGTTATCTTGATATAGATAATTGAGATGATTGAGTATGCTATATGAATCCATAGTCACATGATATTTCTTATTTTCATCATTTTTAGATTATAGAATCATACAAAACACATATACTTCATTATCCAATTATTTTAAGTAGATATAGATATCCTCTTTACTTTCCTTCTTAACAGGGAGATTGGGAACTAGAACCTATAGTATGCCAAGATTCTATTCTTGTTATAGTATTAATCAGAAGAGATTATACCACTCCATTATGTTACTTCAAGAGATAATATTTTATTTATCAAGTATTGATCATATGGATATTTATGAAATTTCCATTTTGTAAAATAGAATATTAAAACATATCATCAGTTCATTAATTTATTACCATAATGTATGAGATAAAAAAATTGTAATGTCTCCAATAATTTATCAAGTCTTAATATCCCTCACCATTTGGCTCAGAATAAAAACTCTCATGGACATTATTGTGTCAGGGAAATATATTTTCATTCTCATAACCAAATTAACATCCATATAAATTACTCAAAGGTATTTAGTTTGGTGGTCTATCCAACTATAGTATTGTAACTCCTTCATCCATTAAGTTGACACCCTAATCATGAAACCCAAACTTATATTTCAGAAACACTTTCTTTTATGATACATCATGTCTCTTGGGGGATACTTCTCATAATGTCAACATGGTCATCACAATAATTTCATAATAAACCCCCAACAAATGTATGTTTCTAGATAATGGCTAGATCGATATTTTATTATGTGGTTTCTTATTTAACAAAGTTATATAATTCATAAATTACATAATATATCAATCAATTAATTTTTTTCTATTGTATGTAAAATTCAATATTTTATCCATTACATGAATTGTAATTATTATGTGATGTTTCCATAAGTAATGATACATGTGTGTATAAAATATTTTAAGAATAATCCATTTCTTTTACTTTATATTTCATGTCTTTTTACCTTATTTAATATATTTGATCACACTCAACATAATATAAACATGTATGGGATAAAATATATGACCATGCATCATAGAAAATAAAATAAATAAAGTGAATTGATCATGATTTCTCTAATGGTTGATTTATTGAGAAGAAAATAAATCAACCTATGACTCTAGGGGAAAACTCATTGAGATGAGATTGGTTTGAGTTGAAAAATTCCACCATAGACCACTGTAACTTCTTGGTTAGTTTCACCTTATCTTGGGTTATGAATGGGATCCTCTACCTGAAGCTCTATCCTTTTCATGTTTTATACTCATGTGTATGCGAGGGGAACCAGGAATATTGGATACATAAATAAACCTTGAACATAAATCTACTATTAAATAAAAGGGGGAGATATTAATGATATCATATAATATTAAATTTATTAAAACTTTATCACATATAAAACCCTTGTAATGATATTAAATAAAATAAAACCAATACATGCATTATTCGGTCAATGATCATGATCAAACAAATGCATACAATGACATCACATTTATCTAATATAGAATTAAAATTATTCTATTAAAATTAAAAAAAATATCCTAAATTAATACTTAATGGTATTGTTAATTAATTAATTATTATCCAACTTATTTATCCAAATAGTCTGGGAGAAACATAAGCTACCTATCCACTGTAATTTTTCAATAAATTAAATTAATTAATTTTCTTTATAATTACAATAGTGAGTTTCGTGTACGTGTATTTGACATGGCTTGTACACATATGAACTGTCCAAAGCCTTCTACAGTCAGGTATAGTGTATTTACATTTCATGTAGAATATATAATGTATCATGTAGTTATACAGTATGTTGTTTTACAAGTCATGATAACTAGTTATCTTGGTGTGTATTGAAACATCGAATGTGTTTATCCTACTCAGAATCTACTTCCTTAAATGGCTATGTAACTTAAATGGAATGTATAATTATCACACAACATGTAGTTTTGAATTTTATACAAACATAATTAGGTATTTAATATTCTGCATATCCAATCAAATAGATTGTACCCCATCTATATGTTATGTTGTTCGATTTTAATTTTGTAATTTATTTTATTCATTGTAATTTATTTTAAACAATAAACATCCTAACTTAGCATGTAATACACAAAAATAGTCATGATTTATGTGACATGTACACCGGTTACATAGAATATATTCCATTTACACAGCTTATAACTCCCTTATGAAAACCTCACATTACATGGATGCAGACTAAGTGTGTGATCCATATGGGATAATACCACATTAGAAAGATTGTTCACCTTCCACACTCCAAGTAATAAATCTCAATTCATGACATTGGCATCCCATTCAATATGTGGTGTGTGAATTTACTACACACCATGTGTATTAACAACATAACTGACATGTTTTGTTAGTAATACATGGCTTGTATATCTATTACACAATATGTAATGATGCAATCCAAATGATACCCTAGAATTATATACACTATGTAATAAATGAAAATTTTAATATCATGTAAATACTTCTAACATAGCTTGACATGATCAGTGAGACTATGAATACGAATGTGGTTGATCAAGATAGACTGTATGTGATCAGGTTTTAAATTGTGTTACTATGTCATGAAACCAAGATCTTTGACACCTCTAAAGGCGTGTATATTAATTTTCCACCTTTTTTGGGGTATTTTAGGTTAAATGTTAGTGAAAAAAAATATTATCTTAACTTTAAATATTAATAAATATAATAAAAATTAAACATAACTATATACTTCTCATATAAAAAATAAAAAATTAAATAATTCTAAATTTGAATGTGACCACTCTGATACCACAAGACGATTATGGGTATAATTAAAGTCAGTTAGGTATATAACCAATAATGGTTTTACATTTCATCCAATGAATATATCACAAGAGAATGAAGAATAAATACATTTCCCATTATTATATTAAAAAACCCCAATGAAATAGTCATAGAACCAAGATAAATGATGTTTGATGTTAAATTTATAATTAATTAAACCAATAATAAAGTACCTCAATTTTGATAACTTTCTTTGATGTATATTTTGATCTATTAAATGTTTTTTGAGTTATAAAATCATTTCTCTATTAGGGTCTAAATTAGATCCCCTGTATCGATGATCCACACATTCTCCTTAATCTCAAAATTTTTCTAACAAAACTTCATATTCTAGCAAGGATGTATTGATTTACTTGCATCATTCATGGAGTTCAAAATAAAATCCCATAGGTTTTAGGATCGTCATACTATTGATCTATTAGTATATAGAGGGGGAATGATATTGATAAATCTCTTTGGCTTGAGATAAGGAACTCTAGAATATTTTTCATTCTTGGTATGTAACTCTGCGGATAGAATTATTATGCAAAACCAATGATTTTATTAACCCTATAAAATGACATAAAAGACAAATATATAGCGCCACGTTTTATTACTAAAATTTTCACATAATACCCTTATAAAATATTAACCTCCACATATTACCCATGAAAATAATTATAATTATATTATTGTTTCATGGTGTGCACTAACTCATGCACCATTGAATTTAATTTTAATAAATTAATTAGTTAATATTTATTTAATGATATATATTTCTAATATAATTCTCATAAACACACCCTTATAAGCCTAAAAATCATATTCATAATTTAATAAATATCGAATAATATATATATTTATATTACTCAATCAATAAATACGTAAATATAATATTCATAGTCTTGTGAATTAATATTTATTTTAATATTCACAGAACTAAATAAATATTTATTTACTAATAAATATCATTTATTTCCTAGTGAGTACATAAATATATAAATAAATATTATATTCAATGGTCTAGAGAAACAAAAATTATTTAAATATTAAACTCACATATGAATAGTGACTAAATAATTGTAATTATTAAGTCTTAAAAATTATTATTTCTTGGTCTTAAGAATCTTATTTATTCAAACTATTAAATAAAAATAGTATTTGATTAAGATAAAAGGATACACTAATTGTGTAGCCTTCTAGGCCTCCTCTTCATTTCCATTAGTAGGGATCACCTAAAGTTTTATATGATTTTCTAGAAACATGTAATGGCCCCCATATAGGAACATGTTAATATCATAATGATGAAAACTATATTTGAATGCTCACTATGAAATATAATCCTTTTGTCTTGATATATCATCAAGTAGCATGAAAATTGGTTCAATAAACCTATATGATTGATATTTATTTCTTTAACTATATTAAATGAACCCACAAATAAATTATGGCCATATATTTTAGTTCGACTATTACATTCCAATAAAAGGGTCAAAATATGAACTTCAATAAATATGTAAGGGAAAATCCTTTATTGAATTATTCATTAATAATATATCATTCAGGTTTCACCCAACTCGCCGAACTTTATGATAACTTATTTCATCCTAGTTTTGGTAACTACTTCAATGTTCACAAGTCAATATGTTTATTAATAATAATATTTACACCTAAATATTATTTTTGATGTTTTTAGAAATGAATATCAAATGACATATTAATATGTAGAATTATTACTTGTGGGTATTCCCTAAAAATTGCCCATCATAAAGACTACTATATGAAAACATCATTTGAATTAGTCTCATCCAAAAATGAGTACAAACCCATGACATCCAACATTATTTTTGTCCTTTCATATAATTTATTCCTGACCATATGACTATAATCAAGAATATGTCAAAATCACTTCAAGGATATCATCCGATCAGGGAACTTCAATGTCTTTTTGATGAGAAAAATAACCCATGAGAATTATTTCATTAATGTAATACTAAAGATTAATCAACTTAAAATTTGATATTTCATTACTATTCATGTATTTCAATATATAAATCGGTAATTTAATTATATAAATTAGTTTTTTCTTTAAATCCAACTCTGACAGTAACCTCTAGTCTACAATGATTCCTCTCAAAGAAATCTTGAACAAGTTCTTATTTCAACTCTACGATGTCTCAAAATTAACTTTAAGATCTTCTTCTTTAACAAAAGTCACCAACTACTACTTGTGAGTCACTTACTCTATCTTATGGAAACTTAATTCTTGGATACATCACTTCTAATTTCCTATTTCCTAGAAACCTCCTACATATTCTTCAAAACCAATAGTTTCAGATCCTAAAAACATTAACCCATATGATATTAAAAATTTACTGGATAGATGATCCCCCTCTTCAAGAGCCTCTACTTTTTATATTTCATCATTTATAAAAAATAATCAGCTCTCCTCAATTTATATCATTTACAAAACATTGAAACTTCCATTAAATTCAGAATTTTCTCAATATTGTCATCTTCCATATGATAGAATCATCATGACCAATACTTTATCAAGTTTAAGTAACTGGTCAAATGTCTTCACAACATCTTCAAATATTGGCTTCAGTTAAAACATGTTATTCATGAAATTTATATCTTTAAACATCCATGTATTCCCAGTAAAATTGAATTTAAATTCACATAAATGGTATATGAAATCTCTCCTTGTATTCTATTTATATGAATTTAATATACTTTACTATACTTATGGATATCCCTTTTTCACTACTACCATTGATTCTTAAAACTAACTCTCACATATATCTTTATCTTATATTGTTATTATTTTATTTATTCATCACTTCATTAAATATTTGGCTCATGGTTTCTCATCATTTCATTTCTTGATCAGACCATCATATGATCATCTTCATCATCCAACTCAATTGAAATTCATGACTTGTAATCACCTATAACTTTTGATGTTCTCAAATTCCACTCATCTATTCATCTTCATCATTTTCATTCCTTCATCCTTGGGATCATTAAATTAAACTTTCATTACTATGACACATTTAATTTATATCAACCAAAGTTATCAAGATCAGTGAGAAGTTAATTTTTTGGTCATCAACATCGATACATATCAAAGATCTGTCTTATAATTCTCTTGAAATTGTTAGATCTCATATACCTCAAACATATCCTGATATTAATCTTTTTTAACAATAAAAGACAAAATAAAATCCCATATTAATTCCTCATGATATTTTATCAACTCTTAATCTTTCTCAGCACCACAAATGACTTTTATTTAGCTAATTACAACGGATAACATCTGATGCTTGGATCCTACCTTCATAAATATTTTTCTTTATACTTAATAAAATTAAAATATTCTTAATTATAATATCATGTTGAATCGTTATGATGTTTATTACTTGAAAAAATAGTATATAATTGTTTATCTTCAATTCTAAAACATCTTATGGAAAACCTTTAACTCCTAAAATATGGATAATTGGTAGCCTCTTATGCTTCTTCTTGTGAAAATTTATGTAAAAACTAGCAACCTCTATGTACACATGTGAGTCTTAATACAACACCAATTTCCAGTGGACTTAACTTTTAGATAGGAAAAATATATTCTTAATAAATTATTTTACATTAGTTAAATCATCAACATTCTCTATAAAATATCTTACATATGAAAAATCTATTTTATACCAATGTAAGATTCTATTTTTTATTGGTATTAGCATACTTCTTGAATATTATTCAAAATTTATTATATTTGAAATCCTTAGATTTAGGGGTTATTATTTCCACATCCATATATAATTTATGGGTGTATAACATCTTAATTTTTTTACTAATCTAAAGAACTTTTGTATATCTTTTAATAGTAAAACATCCATGAGTGAATCTTGTAGATTTTATTACTCTTAGTAACATCCATATCTTTACTTGTATCATCTCTATAGTTTCTTTTATAGTTACTTATAACTGCACACCTTCAACCTCATCAAGTGTATATCAACTTCCAACATCATCTTTGAATTTTTTTTTTGAAAAGAAATAAAAGGATGGATTCACCAACATTTAGCAGTAACATGTAGTCTAAAATACCTTCAAAAAACTTTAACACTTATCATGGAATAACACATAAGTGCATCCCAATAATAATTATATATTTTATTAACTTCACTTAATTAATTTTTCACATAATATATTTTGTAATATGGGTAAATAAATTGGACACCTTTGGTGTGTATCTTCAGGTAGTATGTATGTAATATGCTTGTATTTTGAAGTGCTCAATTATTAGAACTTCTTTAGATAACATAACATTTGAAACAACAATTAAGAAACTCCAAATTAACCTACATTATTATTTTCTATACTCACATACTTTATCAATAATTGATATTAATACTCAACTATTTTTTTCCTCATCTACTGAAAAACTATTGAAATAATATTGACAAAAAGTGCGATGCATATCAACCTAATCTATTAGGTTCTTCAATATACCCCTTTAAATTTTCTTTCAACCCCCAATACATTCCTAGAAAACTAAAGTTATTGATTATTCAAAATTTTCCTATGTTTATTTATCTCCTTATTGATTAAGGAAAACAATTCATATCATTATTCACTCATAGTACATTTTCCATAATATAATTTCTTTATTATGAAAATAAAGAATAATTCCTTGGGATAAGGATAGAAAAAGTTTTCTTTAAAACAAAATTCATACAATTATAAACAAAAGTATATATGACCAATTCATTCTGTATAAAACAATAGTGTCTAACATAGATGTCAATTTTCTCCATTATAGATTCACCAAGTGATACCAACTCAAAAATATTCTTTTAGGGGTTATTTATAAAATTTCCATTCAATATATCTACTACAACCATCACAAAAAACATAATAAAACATAAAAAAACTAAATAATAACTATAATTTTTGGGTTCTTCATTTTCTTGTGGTCTAAAATTTAGTCTCTTTATCCACTTTAATAAATCTCTAAAAACCCACAAACTCTAATTATGATATCTCATATTTCCATGAAACATAAACTTATTGATGTTGATTTCAACTTCACTCTCCCTTTATAGGTTAACTCCATCCAACAGCATCTTCACAGTTGGTACCAACTAAAATATTTTTGTCGATACTAATTGAAGTGTGTTCAAGAGGAACTAAGATTCAAGTTAAAATAAATTCTTTCATGATGTATATCTATTCATAACTATAGAGTGTTGATATATTTTCAGTTATCCTAATGTTCTACACCTAACTCGTATCACCTTTAGTTCCTTTTATATTGAAAGTAAATAAAACATATATTGGAATAAGGTGGATCCACCTTTTCTACTTAGTTATACAAATAAGTATGAGAGATTTTTATCAACCCAAACACACCATTAGTTTCAACACCAACTTTTAGATAACTATTTTCAAATTTTTATTTTTGGATTTTCCCATATTGAACTTCTATGGGACATACAGGCCTCCTCTTACCTTTATATTTCACATTGTTTTGAGATTTATTTTCACTTTTTCTATGAAGGAATATTCATTATTCAAAGTTTCTTTCATCTTACTCATTTTAAGAAACTATCCAGGTCAAACAGTCATGTATACATTAGCAATATCTTAAAATTTCTCTATGTTTGAATATTTTTCTTCATTATAGCATTTATAGAACATGTATTCATCGATTCTTGCATATTATTACTTAGAAATTTATTTTTTCGTGGTAGAAATAGCATGAACTTTTAAGGAGTGTGTATATTCTATTTTCATCATACACATATTTTCATAACTACCTTCGAGTATCCATCTATTGAAAAAATCCTCAAAATTTCCATTTATTTTTATAATACATTTACCACTAATCAAATCCTTTTATATCTTTCTTGGATTGATTCTTTGATTTTTTTAAATTTTCTTCCTTTAAAATTAATATTCTTGGTTGGATTGCAAAAAATAATAATGTTCCATTTACTTCCATAGAATAAAATCTTTCCTTTATTATAGAATCCTCCTTTACTCTCTTCTTAGATGGGTTTTATTTAATAAATCACTTTTTTTACACCCCAACGTAGTCTGGAAATTATTTATTACTATTATTTTTATCCATATTTTATGACCTTCTTCATATAATTGAAACTAAATCCTGATTAGTTGATGTCAAACAACTCTTATCATCATTATGACCACATTTATTATAGATTTAATATACATTTTCATGATATTAAAATATATTTGAAGTAAAACAAATACCTTCTTATTTGTATGTATGCTGAACTTCACCAAATTTCTACTAACTTTTTCATTTTTACTAATAAGTTTAATCTATATTTATCATTCATTATTTGACTTGGTATACCAACAGAAAATGGCATTGTCCTTAAAAAATTATTTTCACTAATAATTACTAAAAAATATTATTTTATTTCTTTTTGTTTTAATTTATCCATCTTTATCTTCATTATGGTTCTATCTATGGACACATTACATTCATTTTATTATGGGGGAATAAAGATTCCTTTTCGAGATTTCATTCAATATTATTTTTTTGGTGGGTTTCATTCTAATTTTGTTCAACCACTTAATTTTGCCTTTTGGTATGTAACTTCCACTACTAAATTTATTAGAGTTAATGCATGTAGATTTTTGGCAACTATATTTTTTTATTCTGTGAGGAATTAACTTCTAAATGTTTCAAGATCCTATACCACATGAAATATCATTTTCTAATGTACGAAACTTTTTTAAATCATTAATGTAACTATTTATTCTTTACATTTTCATGTCTAACTTCATTAATATTTCTATATAAAACCTAAAGTTTAAGGATTTTATGTTGAGAGTATTATTCTATACATTAATGTAATGTATTCTATCTTACAACTCTATCTCCTTTTTTTAATATAATATTCATGAAATATACTCTTCTTTTGAAAGTAATACTAAATATATTTTACTATTCTTCCTTGAATATATAAAAAACTATCCTTACTATAAATTATAGTCATGAGAGTCTCCTATAATGCATGAAGTTCCTTATTATAGACTTACTTAACCATAACTTTCTAACAAAAACTCCTTTTTAATTCATCTTCAACAAGAGAAAATCATTCATTCCAAAGTGATACTAATTATTCCTTAGATTAAATGACCTTAGTGAGAGTGTAATAATTATGTAACTTATTATCCAATTCATTATCAATTTCATTGGAATCATATTCTACCGTATTTTTATCATCTTGATGTACCTTAATAAATATGACTATATATGATACAACATCAATATGAAATTTTACCAGATAATTTTTCAAAGTATAGCTCTTTAAAATAGTCAACAGATTCGTACAAATCATAGTTTAAAAAAATCATCTATATAATCATTCTTATCAAATTAATAAGAGTAATTACAACTCTAATTACCCTTAGGTAGTTGTGTATCCTTCTTCTGATGACTCTAAGAAGTTAACTTTCATATCTTCATAACCTCATTCTTCTTCATTTTTTTAATGTTTTTTACAAAATATCCATGTTAAAATCAACAATGATAATTTATATTTTATATGAATAAGTAATATTAATAAAATATGAAAATATTTAAATTATGTAAAGAAGCTAAAAAGAACTTGAATAAAAAAATTGATTCAATCAAATGAAATTATTTACTCTATTTCAAAATGATGTTCCTAGTGTATTATGTTGTCATACTAAGATGGGTGTGAATTAGTGTTGAATAATTTGAATATGATATTCCAATATAAAATTTTAACCCTTTTATGATTAAAACCATTGTATTAGTTCAGATGTATGGATCTGTTTAAGCACTCAAATCCCACATCACCCCATGAAAATCATGAAATAAATAAGAGACAATATCTTAAAAAATTGATCCAAAATTTGGTTCCAATGTTAGTAACTACTCCTTACTATATTTTTTTTAACATGAGACATATATTTCTCACTGATATATTATCTATTTTTAATTCTGTGGTTATTTTCCAAAACTATAGGGTTACCTGCACTATATGGGGGGATGGAATGACCTGTAACCCTTTAAGAAGTCACTATCTAAACTCAAAACTACATTCTAATAGGTTATTTATAATTACTCCCAACAAACTTCAGCCTCTAAACTATTTAGGAATGCATTAGACTGCTAACATCAAGTATTAAATGGTACTTATAAAATATCACTTGAACAAGATATTCTTTGAGCTCAAGGATATCTCTAAATCAATAATAAGATCTTATTTCTCTATAGAGGTCTTCGACTACCACTAATTGATCTAGGATAAAAAAATTTTGTTTCAGTCATGTACTATATCATATAGATTCATAATATTATGATATTGCAATTTTGGTTTCTGGTTTTCTAGAAACATCCTATAGATTTTTCCAAACCTATATTTCTATATCCTCCAAACATTGACCATGAAGTTCTTCAGAATTTATTTCCTAACTTCTCCCTCTCTTCAAGAGTCTCAGCTTTTTCTATTTCATCAGACACATATTATCATTTTCTCCTTTAAATATATATATTTTAGAAAACATTAAAATATCTTTGAAATTAGATATTTATTGAGTCATTAAATAATTCTTTTGATATATCTATCTTGAACAAGTCTTATTCAATTTTAAGTCACTGGTAAAACATCTTCACCACTTTCTTAAATATCATTGTGAATCTCCTATTAAAACACTTGATATATGTATCTTTGAACATATGTCTTAGAATCATCACCTAGTCTTTATCTTCACAAAAATGATATGTGAAAACTCTTGGAATCTTCTAGTTATTTAACCTTTATATAAATCACATGGTTTCATGCTCTACATTTTCTATATAGTATTTTATTCCTCAAAAAAATTCTAACATAGCTTCTAAACTCCTGATTTTCTCCTTCTATTTTTCTAACACTTCATTCATCCTTTTGATCTTGGAATCTCATATTTTTATCTTTCAATCATCTCATATTCCAATCATCTTCAAATTTCAATTCAAATGATCTTCATGAGATCTAATTACCTCCAGTTATTAATACTCTTCATATCCTAAAATCTATACTACCTTAGCTCCATCTTTCCTTCATCCTTTAGATCAATCAACTAAACTTGAATTATACAAACACTTCATATTTTTATCAGCTAAAGTTATCAACATCCTAGACTTGTCCATATTTTTATCTTCTAAATTGGGATATATAAAGGATTATTCTTCTTATTCTATTTAAATTATTAGATATTAGAAACCTAAAACTTCTCCATATATTGAACCAATTTAACATTATAAAAATCATAGGATTGTTCTTCATGATTGTTTTTCAAGTCTTAATCTTACTCAGCTCTTCAAGGGACATTTTTTAGATAATTCTATTGGATAACTTTTGATTCTCAACTCCTATCGTCAAAACGTTCATTATCATTTCTGTGATGAAATTCAACTCATCTTGAATCACAATATCATATTAAATTATTATGTTGTTTACTACATTAATAAATAATGTTCCACCATTTAGAGACACTTTTTTTCTTATAAAACTTTGAAATATATATAGAAATATTTTGAGAGCTCGATGCTGAGACGGAACATGATTCCAAGGCCTGCTGTGTTAGAATTTTTTTTTATAAAATTATTAAATATATTTTATATTGAGAATGAACTATTTAATAAAAAAATATGATATCTCCTAAGAAGTGTCTCGAATTAAAAATATGAGACCATTGTTGAATCTAGAACATGATCTTTACCCTTGGAGAAACTTAATATCGATCGGTGTGGGGCGTTCAGTTTGGGCGGCCATTGGTTGGTGTGTTCAAATTTAATTAATTAATTAATTTAATTATTCAATTTAAATAACCTAATTCTATTTCCTCTATATAAGTGTAATTATGGTAGATATCTAGGGATTTATTTATAACCCTAGGATCAATGAGAGTACGGTTCTACCACCTCTCTTTGGAGAATCAAGATCAGATGGAAACAAGCCTCTGGTATATGGGAATTAAGGTGAAACAAATACGACAACTACTATACTTTGTTGGATAGAATTTTCTTCATTGATGAGTAATCTAAATAATGTTAAGACTCATCATATGTTTATTTCTATCCTTATGATTAAATGTCGGAGTAATATCATTATTAATCCTTTTATATATAGAAATTATGATCCTTTTCATGTTCTCGAGTACCGATTATCAGTTGGTATTAAATCTATATCAGTTGTGCCATGTTTCTAACCTAAATATTCCCAAATTTTTATTTTATGTCCAAGAAAAAATGGCCAACAATTTTTTTCACCTTTGTTCTTGTGTTTTACTCCCAATCATTCTTCTTATTCTTCATCATTGGCCTACGGGGCCCTAGTTCAACATTTTCGGGAAGGATAAAGCATGATCAGACCCTCGAATACATAGAATTTTCATGAATAGAGAACGGGTTGGGATGATTTTTGGGATACAAGTTATTTCATCATGGATCAGGAATCTGGTGAGGAAATCGATGATCAATGGAGGTGCTACGGGTGATGGAAATGCATAAGACTAAGACTGAAAAATCAGGAATCTGATTTCCAGCCAAATAAATTCTATAAATGATGTCCAAAAGAGTTACCTTTGATTTCAAGTGTCTTGTAGTCAAGATTTGAAGTATCATTCATGGACCTAGATCATGCTAATAAGATCAAACTTTCTTTGAAAAATCCAACTACCCAACATGTACTAGGATGAAAACATGTCGTGTAGTGCAACTATGGATACGGTTCTAGGGTTTTGTAAAAGTTAATGATCACACACCATGTGGCTAATCCATACACCGTGTGACCCTCTCAGAGTAGATAGGTCCTTTGGAAGAAGCATAGATGTAGGACACCATGCAAGAGAAAACATTGTGTACCGGAGTACACAATCATGTGAAAGTTTACATGGACATGGCCAAGATCACGGGTAGAACCCCAAGTGGATGATACATGCCATGTATTCCCCTTACACACCATTTAGTGCCACATGGGTAGTAATTCATGTACTGAAATGGACATGCCTAGGCAGTGGACCAGGACCACACACGATGTTTATGACCTTACATGTTTTTTACCACTACTTAATTTCTTATGAAACCTCTACCTCTCATATCACCTTCATTTGTAGTCGTATTTTAGCCTTTGATTATTTTATCATGATTTTTTTTCACATAAAATGCAATAGCATCTTTCATAGTGGCTTCTGAGAAGTGATATAATATTTTCCAGGACTGATTCTTCTTTAGGAGACAGTTTATTATGGAAGTGATTGGGAAGGATCATCAGAGATATTATAATTCCACCCTATTACTAGGATGGTAATGGTTCCTCTATCTACCAGTAGAGTGGAACCCTCCTACTAGACAGGGTAAGAATTAGCAATCTTCTATTTGAGTGGAATCCTCTTGTAGTATCGGGCTATGGGTCCTTGACCACTAGAGTGGCACCCTCTTGTGGGGAAGGGCGTGGTTCCTCTATCTGATATTTGAGTATAACCCTCTAGTAGTATCAGGGTATGGTTCCTTGACCAATTGAGTGTAACCCTCTAGCTGGGAAGGGCATGGGTCCTCTATCTACTATCCAAGTGGCACCCCCTATGATATAAGGGAATGGATCCTCGACCATTATAGTGAAACCATCATTTTATACAAAGGAATGGGTCCTTTACATAGATATTTTTGTCCCTCGACTATGTGGCATAGTGGCGAGGTATGGATAGACATGGATGTATCTTTATACAAAAGCGTGAGATATTGGGAATCATTGATGGCCTTCTTGAAACTATTGTAAATTCTTCACGGGTTTGTCTATGATATGGAAATCCCATTCATTATCATATAGGATTCTTTGGTTTAGCACACACACACACACACACACACACACATATATATATATATATATATATGTCCATGATGTTGGATTTTGTTACTCTTTTTTATGGGTTCAACTATCTATTCCTCTTGTGTATCTTATTGGTCCACCTATATCTCTCAGGGCATCCTACTAGGTATGTATACATTCACTCTTTCATGGGATTTTCCCACACATGTCATGTATTATGTAGATGACAGACATGATGGCGATCACCAAATATGAACTTAGGGATACCTGGTACATTAGAACATGTATGGTGGTTGGGGCTTGGAGATCTCAATTCAGCCTCTCTTAGCACTTTACTTTTCCAGATTTTTTAGTTTGGGACATCTTTTTGGTTTGATGTGTATTTTTTCCTTTTTACTTTTTAGTTCACACTATCGTACTCTTATACTCCCTAGAGGCTTTTCATGAATGGTTTATTCTCTATATGCTGCATCATTTATTATTATTACTCTGAAATTATTCATATAGATGGTCGGGTGTGAACATATGGTCCATTGGGCAAAAGAATTGAATATTAATTATTCTTGTAGATGCTTGTCTCCATCCACTATCTTATTGAGGTAGACTTTATGTAGTTACAGATTGAGCCCCATTGGGTCGAGTCATGACAGATTGATATCAGATATATTTCATTACTTGAGAAGGATTTTGGAGTTGTCCCCTTATAAATATTTGGTTGGGATTTAAGGAAATAGTGTCAAATTATCTTGAGTGTGTCTTTCAAGCCCGAGAACCTAGTATTGGTGTGGTGGCCAACATATCAATACATTAAGACTCTGAATACATGCTTGTTGACTCAGTATACCAAGACATTACTTCTAGGGAACTTTGGTACACACATCATATTGGATTGAGACTTTGACTGTAATTTTTGATTCTGCTCCCAATATATGTATATGCTCATCTGAAACTGGTATATCTTAATTAAATTTTCATTATTACTCTAGGACTACCACCAACCATGTTACTAATTCTAGATTATAATGATGATCCAATTAGTGATGAGGCTATAGTTTTGGGTCCATCACACAAGATTCTTCTTCTAGGTGGATAGGTAGCAGAACCCCCATCTATTGAGTAGAAGATCATACTATTAGAGTAGTTTGGGTATGCATGCAAGATTACCACACTCCCTGAGTTCCAATGCCTAAGGTCATAGAGGTTCAGCAGTGAGCCAGATCCCTTGGTGGGGGAGGATTGGTTAGATTTAGTGATCTGTGTTTTGAGGCTTATCCATACATTGACTGATTAAGTGGTTGAACTGGAATCCAACATTTTCCATGGAGTAGTTAAGTGATGGTGATTCTAGTTACGTATATGCACGATGTGTCAGTACTCTCATGGCCTAAATTCTAATAGTTATTTCAAGAAGAGTATTACCCCTCACGCTTATGCTCAGTTCATATTCAAGAGATTATGCAGATGCAACAGAGAGGGATGATAGTATATGACTATTCCACGTGGTTCACTGTCCTTACACAGTACTCTCTCGATATAATTTGGGATGTATACTTCTAAGAATAGATGTTTGAGTATGTTATTCTCAGATTCATGTGTGCCAATGTAGTACCCAAGTGCATTCCCACCTATACTGGGGTGTTGAAGTAGGCACTGGTGAAAGAGAGATTTTTGTTACGGGGACACCATGTATCTAGGATATGTAGTGGGTGTTATAGGTCTGTGTAATCTACATCATCTATTAGCTCTCATTTGACAGGATCTTAGTGCAGGAGATCTTCCCTGGATCAAACTCAGTCATGTGATATGGTGGAATAGGGACTGCACAAAAGATCAGGGTAGCCTAGAGAGGGGTGGTGCTATACAAGTGATTGGTGTGGTCACATGGAGCATGAACTCATGACCATTTTTGTTGAGTAGGATATGAAGATAGTAGATTTTCTACCATAGTATAGGAAAAACTGTGATCAAGAATCTTCTAGGAGAGTGATGGGTGACCCCTAGAGAGGTGGGGCTAGCAGAGGAGTAGGTGGGGCTCCCAGAGGAGGATATGTGGGTGGTGCATGAATCTATGAGATCCTTCCACCACCACAACTAGTTATACCATGTCAAGATCATTGAGATGGTATTCATGGTCATAAAAAGTAGCAGGATAGGGATGCGTCTGACCCAGCAGCACATAAGATGATTAGAGGTATGATTTATCTTTATTATACTCTTTCTTTAGTATTAGTAGACAGAGGGGAGAGTCAATCCTTAATCTCATTACTGCTAGTTCAAGATCTAGATATTACATTTAAGGATTTAGCCTAGTATATTTTTCTTGAGGTCCTTATAGGGAACAATTCTTCAATATCTTTTATCATCCAGTACTATGAGAAATCTCTTGGTGGAGAGAGGTTCTCATTGGAGCATTTGGTTATCACACTAGAACCCTATGTCATCATCTTGGATATGGATTGGATTTCCATCATCCATGCCTAGATTGATTTCCAACATAGACAATTTAGATGAATTTTCACTGATAGGATGATATTCTCTTATGCGTTCGAGATAGATCCCATGGCTGGATGAGTGGGATTTACGAGCAGGAGGCTACATTCTTTCAACCATAAATAGTTGAGTGTATCCCTTGGTGTAGCAGGATCCTCAAGTATCTATATTTCTTTATTCATGGTGGATTTTATGTAAGTCTTCCCTGAGGATGTTATAGGATAACTTTGAGGAAGGATATTGAGTTTTTCAATGACTTGCACCCTAAGACCACTCTGATAAATTATGTTTCAGTTTAGATGGACCGTACCAAGCTATGGGAGATATGGTTGTAGTTGGAGGACCTTTAAGAGAAGTGTTTTATCAAAATTAGTCTATCCCCCATGGAAGTTCTAGTGTTGTTCATGAAACATTCAGAGGGGATATTATGGATTTGTGTTAACTATTTTTACTTAAACTAGGCCACAATAAAGAACGAGTACCCCTTATTGAGTATTGAAGACCTCTTTGATTAGTTTTGAGAAACGAGTTGGTTATCAAATATTGATCTATGTCTCTTTACCACTAGTTGAGAAATCCTGATGCTGGTATTTAGAAGCTAACATTCTGTTTTTTCTACAAACACTACAAGTTCCTGGTGATTCCCTTTGGTGTAAAAAATTCCCCCACTCAATTTATGAATTTGATGAACCAGATCTTCCATCTATAATTGAACCAATTTTTTGTTTTCTTCAATGATGACATGCACATATTCTATGTGTCATAGGAGGATATTGTAGAGAATTTGAGGATGATCATAGATTTTCTTTGGTAGAACCATCTTTATAGTAATCTCTCAAAGTTCTAGATGGGATCCATGAGGATTTCTTTCTAGCTAATTTAATTTCGGATCATGGATTAGCTATGAACCTAGTGAAGATTAATGTCATGATTTCTTGGGACCCACCCATGAGAGTGTCGGTGGAGTGTATTTTTCTATGATGGGGAGGTATTACTGTAGGTTTTTGGAAATCTTATCTAGGATTAAAGACCCTTTGACTTCCCTGATATGTAAAGGGAAGCTGTTTACCTAGAATTATTAGTTCTAGATATCCATCGACAAGTTAAGGCTTAAGCTAAGAAGTGCTCCTATTTTGAGACTACTTGAGGAGGGTGTGGTGTACATAGTGTATTTTGTTCCTAAATAGATGGGATCAGCTACAAGTTGATGCATAGATAAGAAGTTATCATATAAAGGTCAAGGAATTTGAGTCCCCATGAGTAGAACTACGAGACACGTGAACTAGAGTCGGTAGCGGTAGTATTTTCTCCGAGGATGTGGATACACTATCTTCTAGGAGAGAGATTTATTATTTACTCAGACCATATGAGTCTCAGGTATGTCTTGACACAAATATGCTTGATCCCAAGATAGAGGATACGGTTGGGGTAATTATAGGACTACGACTTTGAGATAGTCTATACTATAGGGAAGGGAAACAGGGTGGAAAATTCCCATTCTAGGAAGTCCTGGCCTCTTTTGGTGTAAGAGGAGTTAGAGTAGTAGGTTTCCTTGCATATGACCTTGTTTGAGTAGGAGGGTGTAGCTTTTATTCTGTAGATGGTGTTTACACCTCTTCTCCTCCATTGTGTGAGAGAGTCCCAAATAGGAGACATCAACTATGAGGTCTTACATGTCCAGATATCATCAACAGATTCACCCAATGGATTTTATGAATGAGGGAACCATGTCATCCTTTTCTAGGGATAGACGGGGGGTCCTAATCATGATGTGGGAGGATTTGATGAGAGAGTTTCACACATATCCTTTAGTTGTACATCCTAATGTGTGGAAGATTTATAGATACCTTCAACGGAAGTTTTGGTGGGCTCGCATGATATTGAACGTGGCTAAGTTCATCTCTTGGTGCCTCACCTACCAGTAGGTGAAGGCTAAGCACCAGGTTCTGGATGGTTTATTGCAGCCTCTTGATATCCCAAAGTGGAAATGGGATTCCATATCCATGGACTTTTTTATAGAGATTCTATGGATAGAGAGATTCCATTACTTCATCTGGGTGATAGTTGACTAACTCAAAATTCAGCACACTTCCTTACTATCAGGGAGAAGAGTTTAGTGGAGATTTTGGGGTACTTTTATATATGATATAGTGTCATGACCCATCCCCCAGGGACCATGTCGTGACTACCCTAAGCCCGCCTTTCATAGGCTAGGGGCTGGCAACTAGCACCGAAAGGTGTATTCCCTAAAACTAGGAAGGCATTGCCTTTATAACCTATAAACACACGTAACCAAGCACACAACAAGATATGAACACAAGTAAACTATATAGAAAAAATAGTGATGAAAGTAAGAGGGTCTGGAATATAAGAAAAACAGTAAAGATACAAGTACAACTGAAAATAAAATACAACTAAAGAAAGATAAAGACATCTACTAGGTTGTCCTCCGAGGTTCCTACCTGAAGGGTAGGTACAGATCTCCCCCTCAGCACTCCACATCCTCCCGTCTCTTTTGCGTAACAACATGCCATATGGTCCACCTCCGGGCACCGTCCTGTCCTGGTACCCTCATCCTCGATCAGCGCTGTCTGTTTTCTACACCAAACACAACAAGGTGTGAGAGAATCCCATGCAGGGGTGCATATAACAATACTCAGTATGGACCCTGAGACCCTCAAGGTCTCACAAAATCCACAAAGGATAAACCACAAGCATATAAAATAGTGACAACCCTTCTTAGGTATATTCCCATACATATAACTAAGCTATAAAATATTACCCATATCATTCATGAGGAAACTCAAGGCCCAACTCCTTAGACAAAGTACAAGTGTTCGACGAAGGAAAGATTACCATGAAGGTAAGTACCACATAGGTACTCCACAAAGAATAATACCACAAAGGTAACACCACAAAGGTATGTACCACATAGGTACTCCAAAAAGAAGAATACCACAAAGGTAAGGACTCAACCCACCCAAGGTATAACTTATGTACAAAAGTATAGATGATTAGATGTAACTACTGAATCATTATAGTTTATTAAGAGGAAGACTCGTGTATGATCCTAGTACATTATCAGACCCACACATGATCCCGGTACAACAAACCCACATAGGATCCTAGTACATCATCAGACCCACAAAAGATCCTAGTACTGCAGACCCACCCAGGATCCTAGTACATTATCAAACCCACACAGGATCCTAGTACAAAAAACCCACACAAGATCCAAGAGTAGTCCCACATGGATTCTTGGAGCGGATCCATGTGTGATCCTAAAATACAGACCCATGAAGGATCCCTTTCTCATGTTATAGTCGGCTACTGGGTTCCCGCACCGAGCTCGCATAATTATGGGAGGTTACTCTCCTCAATCCACAGGTTGATAATCCAACTTCCATTAATTCCCATGAAGAAGTATAAAAAATGACCGCCACGTCATAGGGGTCTCAACACAACAGACGGTGCGTCAATCGGATGCCCAGTTTGTAAGTTATTAGCCTTTTAGTCTCAAGGGCCCGGTTGGATTCATGTTTTTTTCCAACCCGACCGTACCCTAACTTTATCCAAATCTCAAGTGGGGTATAACAAAAGGACCTTCTCGGTCCAAGGTTTCTGTCACCGTAGACGGTTCATCAAACGGACGCCCATAGCTCAAGATATGGCTGAAAGTGTCGAATTGGTCAAAACTGGTCGGGGTCTGGTCTGACCCGGTAGGACCGACCTAGCCCAACACGTCCTGGGTCAACCTGACCTGGTTTGGGTCGACCTGGTCCTACTCGATCCGGCCCGGACCACTGGGTTCGTCCCGGCCTGCTGGGTCCGGCTCAGCCTAGCCGCATGTGGGGGGGGGGGTGAGTCGCATGCCCCCCCACACTCAAACACCAAATGGTCAAAGCCGTTTGGTCGCTAGGAAACACGTGGGACCCACTGAGGGTCCCGATCAGTCTAGCTTGGATATCCTAAATGGAAGGCCCTTGGTCCTCCCGGTGGCGCATCATGTTCCGCCGCTTCTCGGCCGGCTGAATGTCGACTGCGCTCCGCCATCCGTCGCGGCCAGGCGGGTCGCGTCCCTTTCCCCCAATGGCGGCGTGTCGTGCGCCACCCCTCTATGGTCGTCCGAACACCTGCCGCACTCCCTTCTTCTTCATGGCACAATCTGAGGCACTTTCTCTCTGGGCGTCACAGACGGGTGTCGCCGCCCCGTCGTGCGGCCGACCTCTGCTGGCCACCACCCTTTCTCCACCACGGCCGACGGGCCATGGCCCTTCTCTGACGGCGCGGTTGCGCCACCGATGTCTTCATGGCCGGCCATGGTGTCGGCCGCCACTCTCAAGTTTCACCGGTGCCAATTTTTGGCACCGGTCACCATCCTCCTCCATCGCAAAGAACACAACAAATATTACAAAAGATTGGTGGAGTGGTCGGTCCATGTTCGTTTGGCCTGCACCCTCCATGTTAGAGTAGTAGCAAGCGACTCATTTATTTCTTGAATCACTAATAATAGTCTAGAAAATGTAAGGGGGAAATTTAAAACATCAAACCATACCTCAAAGGTTTTTTAACGTTGTGAGGAGGGATGGATGAACGTCGGTTTGTCATTGCTGAAGACGTCCCACATTGGAGGATATCACGAGGAAAAAAGCTGAAGTTGTTGGAGAACGTCAAAATTCTTCATTGGATAAGCGTTATTTGTTGTAGAAGAAGAATTCCTCCAAAGATCTCTCAATTCCACCCTTCTGCCAATGACTTCTCCCAAGTCAAAATGAGAATCCAACCCAAATAAAATATGTTTGTCAATGTTTAAATTGTTGGCACAATTAAAGTTGGATTTAATTAACTAATGGAAGGTGAAACAATTAAAGTGGAGGAAGTTCAAGAGACTTCCCCACATTAAAGATGGATTTTAGGGGGGTCGTGTGGTCCCCACCATTGAATTCAAATTGGGGGTTTCAGTTCGGGTGGTCCTAACCTCCATAACCCATGTAGAGTGGTTTCAAAAATAAAAATAAATTTTTTTTAATTTTTCTATTCCTCCACAAAAAAGTGAAAAACTATCTTTCACCCTTGACCTACTACTGTCAAGGTGAAGGTCTCCTTAAGAGAATAATGACACTACGAGTTCAACGGTGTCCTCGGATTTCAATTCCGAACACTGGTTCAAAAGTTACAAAAATACGCTCGCACATTTACGGAATGTACCTGAAAACATATTCATAAATTCATTCCAGGCACATCGGGCCTCGGAATCACGCATCGTCAATTTTCATGGAATCTTAATATTCCCATATAATAAAAAATACATGGAAATCTTGAGTCTTTAAATTATCCCCACCTTAGGGCTTTGCATCCCCGTAAGCCATAACTCAAAAACTAGGAAAACAAGTGGGGTTACTGAGCACGAATCTGAGCCGCCCTCTCCAATGTGCTCTCCTGGAGGTTCCCATGATGCCATCAAATGCACACTAGAGGTATCGACCACCCACTAAGGATCCACTCTTGTCGATCCTCAATCTCTACTGTAACCTCCGTAAAAGTCACCCCATCGTCGAGGTCCAGCTCACCGTGGTCGATGACGTGTGATGGGTCATGCACGTATCTCCTCAACTGGGATATGTGGAAAACATCGTTCTCTCGGTGCAACTGAGGTGGAAGACTTAAGTGGTAAGCCACCTTTATAACTCTGCTGAGGACTTGAAAAGGTTCAATGAATCTCAGAGATAACTTGCCGCCTCAGCCAAATCTCTACAAACCTCGTCGGGGTGAGACCCGTAGAAAGACGTGGTCACCATCCTCGAACTCTAGAGGTTTCTGTATCCTTTCAGCATAAGACTTGTTCCTGCTCTATGTAGTCTTCATCTGCTCCTAGATGATCTATACCTTCTCCATGGTAGCTCATACCGTATCTCGTCCCATGAGTGCTAACTCCCCTAGGTCAGTCCAGCACAAAGGCGATCTACATGGTCGGTCGTACAAAGCCTCAAAATTTGTCATCCCAATGGTGGAGTGATAACTGTTGTTGTATGAAAACTCCACCAAAGGCAAGTGATCCTCCCATCTGTGACAGAAGTCATGGACTCAAGCATGCATCATGTCCTCGAGGGTCTGAATGGTCCGCTCAGTCTGGCCATCCGTCTGACGGTGGAAGGCGGTGCTCAAATGAAGCTGCATCCCGAAAGCCTCCTGCAACCCCTTCCATATCCATTAAGTGAATCATGTATCACGATTGGAGACAATCATCAAGGGTACTCCATGGAGCTGCACAATTTCTTAAAAATAGAGGAATCATATGCTCTCTACTGAACCCTGATCTATAATTAGTAGGAAGTGGGCCGACTTGGTAATTCGGTCGATGACCACCCAGATAGAATCATGACCCCTAGATGTACGTGGAAGCACTGTCACAAATTCAATGGATATCTCATCCCACTTCTACTCTGGGACCTCTAATGGATGAACTATGCCTACTGGTACCTGATTCTCCACCTTCACTTGCTGACAAGTGAGGCACCGAGAGAAAAACTCTGCTAGTGCTTTCTTCATTCCCTACCACTAGTGCTGTCATCGGAGGTCTTGGTACATCTTCACCACTCCTGGATATATCGCTAGAGGGGATATGTGGAACTCCCTTAACACATCCTCTTGAAGTGACACTGGTACCATGGTACATCTTCTGAAAAGGATGACATGCTCCCCACCTTCAGAAAATCCATCAGGTGCTTGTCCTATGGATATCTGAGCATGTCGAGCCTTGCAGTTAGTGTCCCCACACTGCGCCTCCCTGACTCACTGAAGAATTGGCGGAGTGACTGTATGAGACTAAAGAAAATTTTCTCCATCTCGATCCATAAAGGATATCTGTAAAGTAGTCAACTTCTTCATCGCCTCACCAAGCAGTTGTATACCAGATCTCTGGCTGAGTGCATCGGCTACAATGTTCCCCTTCCCAAGAGTATTGATTATATTGAAGTTGTAGTCCTAGAGGAACTCAAGCCAACGTTACTATCTCAGGTTTAGGTCCTTTTGAGAGAAGATATACCTGATACTATTATGATCCGAGTAGACTATAAAACGTTCGCCCATAAAGTAATGTTTCCACATCTTCAAGGTGAAGACCACTGCTGCTAACTCCATGTCATGGGTAGCATAATACTACTCATGTTGTCTTAGCTGTTGAGAAACATATGCGATCACTTCTCGCTTCTACATCAATACACATCCGAGTCTGGTCCCTAATGTGTCACAGTAAACTACGTACCCAATGCCCTCCTCTGGAAGACTCAAGATGGGGGCACTAGTAAGCCTCTGCCTCAACTCCTGAAAACTTTTCTAACATATCTCTGACCAAACGAAGGGTTTCCCCTTCTTCATCAATGCTGATAAAGGTTCTGAAACTCTAGATAAATCTAGTACAAACCTCTGGTAGTATCCATCCAAACCCAGGAAACTTCGTACCTCCGTCACACTCCTTGGTGGCTCCCAAGAAAGTACCGCCTCAATCTTCACTGGATCCACTGCAACTCCAGCCTCCAAGATGGCGTGTCCCAAAAAGTGAACCTCTCAGATCTAGAACTATCACATCAAGATCTTACTATAAATCTGGTTCTCTCAGAGTGTGTCCAGAACTATCTGTAAATGATAGGCATGCTCCTCCTCAGTAGCTGAGTAGATCAGAATGTCATCGATGAAGACTACTACAAAGTGATCAAGGTATGGATGAAAGGTCCTTTTCATGAGTCTCATAAACACTGTTGGAGCACTGGTTACGCCGAATGGAATAACCAAGAACTCTTAATGGTCATATCGACATCTAAAAGTGTCTTCTACACATCCTCATATAGAACTCTGAGCTGGTGATAGCCTGAACTAAGGTCTATCTTCGAGAACCACTGTGCTCCCTTCAGATGATCAAAGAGGTCATCAATCCTCAGGAGTGGGTACTTGTTCTTCACGGTCACCTGGTTCAGGCGCTGATAGTTGACACAAAGTCTCAAGAACCCATCTGCCGTCTCGGAGAACAAAATAGAGGCTTCCCAAGGAGAAACACTGGGCTGAATGAACCCCTTCCCCTATAAGTCTTCCAGCTGTACCCGCAGCCCACGAAGCTTCACGGGAGACAAACAATACGCTAGTGTAGATATTAGTGTCATCCCGGGGTACAAGTCAATGTAATGGTCCACCTCTCTGTGAGGAGGTAGACACAGAACATTATCAGGGAATACATCTACGTACTGGTCCACCACTACAAGATAGCTCAGACTCTACACATCAACTGCTCTGAGGGTAAGGCTATCCAACTGATGAGTGATCGACCGCAGTCTCCTCCGAGTAAGTCCATCCTATGCTGCAAAGGCTCCCTTCTCGCCAGTGAAGTCAAACCAGGTCCCATCCCGGCGGATACACTGCACTTTGAGCCTAATGCAGTCAAACAAAGCATGGACTATAGAATACCAGTCCATACCCAAGATGACGTCGTAAGGCCTCGACACTACTACTAGGAGATCCTAGCTGAAGTTCTAGCCTCCTAGAGTAAGCTCACACTGCTGACACTAGTGCGTAATCATTGAATCCGCTCCCATAAGAACCTATATCCATAAGGATCAAGCAAACAGCTCCGTCAGAATCTCCGAGCTCCGAACAAGGGAAGTATAAATAATCGAAAGATTGGAACCTGTGTCTATAAGTACTACAACTAAGGTGGAGTATACATAGATTGTACCTAATATCATTTCCAGAGCACCATGGTCATAGGCCTCAGCTGCCTAGAGCTGAGGTCGCCCATGTCCACCTACTCTCTATGGTTGGGGTGGACCACCTGGTGGTGGTGGCAGTTACATCTTGAATCGTCACCCACTGCCAGCTGCACGAACAACTCCTCTACCATGTACGCCTTCTCCCTGAATACCTCCTCCGTCGAACCTATCTATCTGCCTGGGCGGTCCTTTGACTGTCTGCTGATCATCTGTACATCGGGTCGGGAAGTCTCGAGCCATGTGACCCTGCCCACCGCATGTGTAACACTGCATGTTCCTCGCATGACTGTCTCTGTCTCCGCTGCCCCGCAAAACTTACCCTAAATTCTATGGTCATCCTCATATAGGTTAGGTCCACTTGGACCTCAGTGACAATTGTCTACTACCAGCTGCAGAAGACTCAGCTACATGACGACTGGTGGTGGGTCTCGCTACTGGTGACTACTCAGCAAGAAAACTCTCCACTAAGAGGGATCACTCTAACACCCCTCCTGCATCGGGATGTTGAGAAAAATCATCGAAGCCCTGATCTCCCACCTGAGTCCCTTCTCAAAGGTATGGTCCCTGGATAATGGGTCCCAAACCATATCAGTGGAGTAGTGTGAGATTTTAGTGAACCTCACTGAGTACTGAGCCAAAGTCATGTTGCCCTACTGCAGATGAAGAAGCCCTTATATGCGTACTGCACGAAGAGTCTCTGGGACAAACTCTGCCCGAAACAGGCTCTCGAAGTCTTTCCAGAGAAGTGTCACCTCATCGTGTACCTGGAGTATCAAGCTCCACCATCTGCCTGAAACTTCATATAGAAGACTGGTAGAAAGGATCACCATGAGATCAGCTAGTGTCCTTACCATCCAGAAGACTCTCACCACAGCCTCCAGCCAATCCTCAACCACCTATGGGTCTGTCTCGTCCCAGAACCTCAGTGGCCTCTAGTGCTGGAACTCGTGAAACGTGCTCAAGCAGTGTGAACCCTCTACCACTAGGGCTGGTTGAAGTAGTGGACCAACGAGTAATGGTACCTCTGGTGCCTCCGCTAGTGCCTCTACTGGAAGAGGGCCCTGCACCGAGGCCTCGTCGCTCGATGGGCTATCAATGCATACTTAAACTAGAACCCAAGTTGACAGTCTGTGTGGGGGAATCCTAAAAAGAAACAGGTGCGTCACGTTCAATAATTTATACCTGGTGAGCCGACTCAAAGAATTCACAAAGAAAATTTTTATAAACACACACAAAATCAGTGTATTCGTGCACTGAGTCGGAGATCAGAAGTCAGGGTCCTAGTGTATGGATATGCTGGCCACCACACCAACACTGGATTCCTTAAACTGATAACCACACTCACTACACATAACACTATGTCCATTAAAAAGATTAGAGTCCTATGTTATATGGTTGAACCGAATCCTCTGATACCAATTTATCACGACCCATCCCCCAGGGCCCGTGCCATGACTACCCCATTCCTGTCCCCCACTGCATGCGTGGGGGAGTCCCACTCAGTCCATCTTGGATAGCCGAAATGGCCAGCCCTTGGTCCTCCCAATGGGGCGTCATGTGCCGCTACTCTGCTATCAGTCGAACGTCAATCGCGCTCTGCCATCCGTCGCGGCCAGGTGGGTCATGACCCCTTGCTCTCAAAGCGACGCATCATTCACTGCCCCTCTGTAGCCAGCGAACGCCGGCTACCCTCCCTTCACCGTCGTGGCACTGGTTGCGGACCTAGCTCTCCAGGCGGCACGAACGTCCGCTGCCACCCCGTCGTGTGGTCGGCCTCCGCTGGCCACCACCCTTCCTCCGCTGTGGCTAACGAGCTGTGGCCCTTCTCCAGTGATGCGATTGTGCCCCTTCCATCTTCGTGGTCGGCCGTGGTGCCGGAAACCACTCTCGAGTTCCACCAGTTCTAATTGCCAACACCGGTCACTGTCCTCCTCCATCGTGAAGAACACAACAAATATTACACAAGATTTGTGGAGTGGTTGGTCCATGTTCATTTTCCCCGCACCCTTCCTTTTAGAGCAGTAGCGAGTGGATCAATTATTTCATGAATCACGAATAATTTTCAAGAACGAGTAAGGGGGAAATTTAAAACATCAAACCATACCTTGAAGGTTTGCTGACGTCGTGAGGAGGGATGGATGGACGTCAGTTTGTCGTTGCTGAAGACATCCCATGTTGCAGGATGTCACGAGGAAGGAGCCGAAGTCATTGAAGAATGTTTGCGTTATTCGTTGGAGAAGCGTTCTTTTTTGGAGAAGAAGAATTCCTCAAAAGTTCTCTCAATTCCTCCCTTCCGCCAACGATTTCTCCCAAGCCAAAATGAGGAGCCAACCCAAATAAAATATGTTTGTCAATTTTTAAATTGTTGGAACAATTAAAGTTGGCTTTAATTAATTAATTTATGGTGGCATAATTAAAGTGGAGGAAGTTCAAGACACTTCCCCACATTAAAGAGGGAGTTTAAGGGGTCAGGTGGTCCCCACCATTGAATTAAAATTGGGGGTTGTAGTTCAGGTGGTCCCCACCTCCATACCCCATATAGAGAGGTTTCAAAAATAAAAATGTAAATATTTTTATTTTTCTATTCCTCCACTAAAAAGTGAAAAAATATCTTTCACCCTTGACCTACTGCGGTCGAGGTGAAAGTCTCCTTAAGAGAACAATAGCATTGTGAGTTTAACGGTGTCCTCAGATTTCAATTCTGAGCACCGATTCAAAAGTTACAAAAACCGGGTCGCACGTTTACTGAACGTACCTGAAAAAAATTCATAAATTCATTCCAGGCACACCGGGCCTCAGAATCACGTGATTTCAACTTTTGCGGACTCATAAAATTCGCATATAATAAAAAAAATTACCTGGAAATTATGGGTCTTTGCATATATTTCCCACCTTAATGGGATTACCTCGACTATTGTATCCCACCATGATAGATGAATAATTTCATTATTTTGGAGAGGCCTATATATGGAAATCAGGACGCAGTGGAGGATGATTACATCCTTCCTCTCCGAGACAGATGGTCAGACTGAGTGAACTATCTAGGATCTTTAGTATTTACTAAGGGATTACATGTCAGAATTTGTCAAGAGCTGGGAGGAGTAGAGTTTTCATACAATAATTTCAACAACTATAGTAATGCCATGGAGCCTTTTGAGGACATTTATGGGAGACCCTGTAGGTCACCCATATATTGGACTAAGATCAGAAAGACATCTCTTGTCCAGTTTTATATGGTGAAGGTGATGATAAAAAAGGTTTAGGCCATCCACCAGTGAATCAAGAATGCTTAGAAAAGGAAAAAAATGTTTTGAATATCGATGTCTTATACTATGGGAGTTCGAGAAGGGACACCAAAGTTTCCTGAGAGTATCCACATGATGAGGATTGTGGATATTTTTTTGAGGAACCAAGTTATCCTTGAGGTTTATTACACTACTAAAAATAAGACAATTAGCGACCGCCATTGGCGGTCGCTAAAGGTCTTTAGCGGCCGCGCAGCGACCGCCATTGGCGGTCGCTGTTGCCCCGTCGCTAGAGGGCTTTAGCGACCGCCAATGGCGGTCGCTATAGAAGGCCGTCAGATCGGCCTTCAGCGACCGCTTGGCGGTCGCTGAAGGCCCCCTGCCGGGCACCCTATAGCGACCGCCAATGGCGGTCGCTATAGTGGGCCGGCATGGCACCCTATAGCGACCGCCTATGGCGGTCGCTATTCAAAAAAAAAAAAATTTTTTAAAAAAATTTTATTGAATTCAATATAAATATATATATATATTTATGTAAAAATATTCATATATATACTATTAAATACAATATTTTAAATATATATATATATATATATATATTATATATTTGAAATGTTTTAATACATATTTAATACATATATAATATCAAATCATTGTGTTATAATAATTTAAATATTCTCTATATAATATATTTTAAATATTATATATATATAATATATTTTAAATATTATATATATATAATATATTTCAGGTCGTTCGGAGCACGTTTGCTCCGAATCGGACCGCCGCACGCCGTTTTGTTTCCGGCCGCCGCGGTCACACGGCACCTCCGAATGAGGTGCCGTCTGGCCGACCATTTCACAATTCACGCCCCGGATGTTGTCGTCCGGTTTCGTGGCATTCGGAGGTCGTTCGGGTGGTTTTGACCCCCCAACGCGCCCTTTCAGCGCGCGCCGCGCTGCTGAATACGGCACAATCGGACGTGCCGCGCGAACCGCACGTCCGATGGACGTGCGGCCTCCTCCTGCATCTCAGGAATAATATTTCTATCGTTCCCGTGCGGTTTCAGGTCGTTCGGAGCACGTTTGCTCCGAATCGGACCGCCGCACGCCGTTTTGGTGTTTAATGGCGCCGGAAACGCGTTTCCGGCCGCCGCGGTCACACGGCACCTCCGAATGAGGTGCCGTCTGGCCGACCATTTCACAATTCACGCCCCGGATGTTGTCGTACGGTTTCGTGGCCTTCGGAGGTCGTTCGGGTGGTTTTGACCCCCCAACGCGCCATTTCAGCGCGCGCCGCGCTGCTGAAAACGGCACAATCGGACGTGCCGCGCGAACCGCACGTCCGATGGACGTGCGGCCTCCTCCTGCATCTCAGGAATAATATTTCTATCGTTCCCGTGCGGTTTCAGGTCGTTCGGAACACGTTTGCTCCGAATCGGACCGCCGCACGCCGTTTTGGTGTTTAATGGCGCCGGAAACGCGTTTCCGGCCGACACGGTCACACGGCACCTCCGAATGAGGTGCCGTCTGGCCGACCATTTCACAATTCTCGCCCCGGATGTTGTCGTACGGTTTCGTGGCATTCGGAGGTCGTTCGGGTGGTTTTGACCCCCCAACGCGCCATTTCAGCGCGCGCCGCGCTGCTGAAAACGGCACAATCGGACGTGCCGCGCGAACCGCACGTCCGATGGACGTGCGGCCTCCTCCTGCATCTCAGGAATAATATTTCTATCGTTCCCGTGCGGTTTCAGGTCGTTCGGAGCACGTTTGCTCCGAATCGGACCGCCGCACGCCGTTTTGGTGTTAAATGGCGCCGGAAACGCGTTTCCGGCCGTCGCGGTCACACGGCACCTCCGAATGAGGTGCCGTCTGGCCGACCATTTCACAATTCACGCCCCGGATGTTGTCGTACGGTTTCGTGGCATTCGGAGGTCGTTCGGGTGGTTTTGACCCCCCAACGCGCCATTTCAGCGCGCGCCGGGGGTGCTGTCCGCGGTGCGGGGAGGCGTCCGGGGTGCGGGGGGCGGTCCGGAGTGCGCGCCGGGGGCTGTCCGGGGTGCGGGTGCCGTCCGGGGTGGGGGGGAGGGCCGAGAGGCCGGAGGGCGGCGGCCGGAGGCCGGAGGGCGGCGGCCGGAGGCCCGAGGGCGGCGGCCGGAGGCCCGAGGGCGGAGGGCGGCGGCCGGAGGGCGGATGGCAGGCGGCGGGGGAGGCCAGGCGGCCGGGGAGGGCGGGCGGCGGGGGAGGGCGGGCGGCGGGGGACGCCGGGCGGCGGGGGAGGCCGGGCGGCGGGGGAGGCCGGGCGGCGGGGGAGGCCGGGCGGCGGGGGAGGCCGGGCGGCGGGGGAGGCCGGGCGGCGGGGGAGGCCGGGCGGCGGGGGAGGCCGGGCGGCGGGGGAGGGGAGGGCGGCGCGAGGGAGGGCGGCGAGGGAGGGTTAGGGCGAGGGATCGAGGGAGAGGAGAGTGCGCGGGGGGGGGGGGGCGCAGAAACCCCCCGAAATTTTTTATTCAGCTTAGCGACCGCCATTGGCGGTCGCTAATGCTGACCTATAGCGACCGCCAATGGCGGTCGCCCGAGTCTGGGGGGCTCCAATGCCCCCTTTTCTAGTAGTGTTAGGTCATTCGAGACTTGGAAGAGGGTTTTTGAGGTTTCTTACCACCTCTCCCTACTAGCATAGTTGGAGGGAGTGTACAATGTCTTACATGTGTCTAAGTTGGGGAGATACGTGCATGACCCCATTGATGTTATTGACCAGGTAGAGCTACACAACGAGGATATAACCACTTTTGTGGAGTACCCAGTGGAGGTAAAGGATTAGTAGGATATGACCCTATTTGGATAGATTATCCCCTTGGTTCATGTGTTGTTCCAATACAGGAACTTATAGGAGACCTTCTAAGAGCGGGATATCCAGATATAGGCTCAATATCCCAATATTTTTGTATAGTTTTTTCATTTAGTGGTTGAAAATATTGAATGAGGGACTAATGTAGAAAACTATTTTTCACCTTTTTTGACTTTGAAATGTATCTTGAATATTCTCAGAGTCGGACGAAGAGACGGCGTGCGATTATTAGGCATAATGTGCCCAGAATTAATCATATAAAATTATTAAAAATATTTTATATCACGCATGCAAGGTCTCTTAAAGAAAATGGTATATCTCCTAAAGGGAGTCTCAGATCAAAAAACCGATACTATGGTTGATTTAGGAATGTTTTTTTACCCTAGGTATGACCTAAATTCAGTTGGGGTGGGGATTTTGAAAAGGGTGACCGTTGGAGGCAGCATTTAAATTAAATAAACTAATTAATTTAATTAAATAATTTAAATGAACTAATTACATTTCTTCAATTTAAGTGTCATTATGGAATATTTATAGTGTTACCCTCATATTCATGGGATCATTGGTGGTATATTTTGACACCCTTCCATTGGTAAATCAAGATCAGATGACAACGAGCCTCTGAATCTAGTAATATCAAGGCACAACAAATGCAACAACTTATCTCCTTTGTTGGCGAGCACATTCTTCCTAAAAAAATAATACAAATCGAGGTAGGACCCTTCATATGTGTATTTACTCCATCTTTATTAAATTATTGAGCAATATCATTCTTATTCATTTTATCTATGTCATTTATGATCCTTTTCATGCGCTCACATATCAATTTTCAATTAGTTATTCAATCTATATCCATTGTGCCATGTTTCTCACCCAAATATTCCCTAATTTTTATTAGTTGTACAAGAACACTTTTCCAACAAAAAATAACCTTTTTATTTTAAATTCCTCCCAATTGTTCTTCTCATTCCTCATTATTGTCCTACGGTTCCACAGCTCGACATTGTGGGGTGGGATATAGCGCGATCAGGCCCTTAGATACGTAGTAGATTCACGAATAGAGAATAGATTAAGATGATTTGTGGGATATGAGTTATTAAATAATGGATCAAAAATATAATGAGTCAATGGGTGTAACAACACAGGTACTAATAGAATAATTTTTTTTTCATATTTATTACTATTCTTTTATTAAATAATTAAATTATTTATGTTATGTAATTATTAAAATAAATAGTTTTATTAAAGTAATTTTTTTGAAGGTTATATTTAAAAGAAAAAAATTAAAATTATAAAATTTTAATTTTAAAAAACTAATTTTATTTTTGAATTCACAATATCAAAATTATCTTAGGATTAATTTTTGAGAATTTTCTTAAAAAGTTCAATTTTGGTTGAGTAGTAAAAAATAAAAAAAATTATATAGTATTGTTTGTGATGTCTTTAAGACATAATTACGATATAAAATTAATTTAAATTATGGAATGACTACATTATGATATTATAATATTAATATTGTATAAAAATAATTCATAACATGTGATTTATAATTTATTTTCTGATAACTATAAAAATCACCTTCATTGTCGACATAGTGCATGTGTAGCGCTGGGAGGTCAAATTTGGTGCCTTATAGATTATAGTTGAGTGATAAAATTCATTTTCAAGACTTTTTTTGTTACTTATTATGTATAAATGATTTTTTTAATGATATTTTATAATTTTAGAGTTAGAAAATATTAATCGTATCTAAAAGGTTGTGCAATTATTGCACAAGGCAAGAAAAGTGAAATTAAAAATTAAATAAGTTTCCTTAACATGGATATGAGTTAATATACATAATTAACAGATATAAAAGATTATATTTAACCTATATAATTTATTTTTACGATATTAATTTATTTTTAATCTCAATATATTAACTAATTACCTTCAATGCTTATGAAACACTAACGTGCTGCTGGTGCATGGAGAAGAAATAATCAATAAAATGATTTTAATTAAAATTATAATTAGCAGTAAATGAAAAAAATATTTGAATAAATATTATTATATATGTAAAATTTTACCATAATCACCCTTGGGTATCATTTGGGATCTTTGGGATCCACTTGGTGGACATTAAGTTCTTTATTGTATTTTATTTAAAATAAATTCAAACTTTTCATAGTATGGTTTTTAATTAGTAGAACATTTTAATATATGGTTTTAGAGAAGGGATGTTCAAACATAAGTAATATTTTTAATTTTTAGAGATTTATCTTATACAAGGTAATTAATATTTATTTTTAGTTATTAAATAAATACCTTAAATCCTTTCACAACGATGATGCAATAATTATTAAATTAATGAAAACATCAAGTAAATGATATTAAAAACATTAAAATAAATATAATTTGAGATAATTAAGATAATAAATGAATTATCTTGACAAATATGACATTTATAAAATATAATAAATTTTTTATTTTAAATATTACTCTCACTTTTTATGTTTTTAAATTCATAGTAATGAATAATATTAAATTTGAGAATAATGATATTTCAGGAATATAAAATTTTATTAAATTATTTAAAAATTATAAAAACATTTTAATAATTCCCAATGGTATAATATATGGTTTAAATTTAATCCTCTATGCATTAATAATATATTTTTATGTCTTTTCCCCTAAAATAGCTTTATTATATTTTAACATTTTATGAAATTTCTAAAGTGCCCCTCACCTCATTTATAAAAGGGCACCCCATCCATCACTTAATTTCATCAACATGAGCCTTCTAGATCATCCATACTTTACCAAATTATCCTATAAACTTCCATATATAGATTCTAGAGGTTATGGTCTCACTAAAATACCAAATTTAATTTCATTAAGGGATCCTTAAGAGAGGTGATATTTTGGAGGTAACTTTCTTAAACCACCTCTCTTAATTCATTTTTTTCTTCTACCTTCTCCTCACATAATTCATCCACCAAGGAATAAAAAATCTAGTATAATTTATATAATAAAATTTTATATTTCTAATGTAATATCTTATATCCATCCTTTTACCTATATCATTTTATTCAATGGAATAAAACCATTATCCAAATTATGGAAGTTAAATGTCACCATGGAAAATGAGTTTATTCTTTTCTACTACTGCCTTCATGGCTATACATAAAAACATTATTATGGTTAAATAATATTTTGATAAGTATATTATAATGTATTATTTTTTTGAGACTAAAATATATACATGATATTAAATAAAATTAAACTACTTTTTGATGGTTAGAAAAATAGCCATAATAAACTAAACAATTATCATCAAAATTCTATCAAATGAATCATCCTAATTTTAGAATGATAATTTAAATATGATACCATTTAATATTTTTGAGGTTAATTAATACCATATAGTCTCACTTCTAGAGTTATATTTCCATTTCATAAGAACATCCATAAATTTACCCTAGTTAACCAACCATGAAACCATAAAACAAACACTCCCAAAATAGGGATTTTGATATTTATAACTCATCACAATGAAAATAATGTAGTAAATAAAATTATAATAAATAAATACATATAGAATAGGTTCTTTATTTATTAATTAATTAATCTAATTTTATTATTCATACCATTAAGTGCAAGTATAGAATGAATTCAGGAATAATGTATGATACTTTCCTTTAAAAATCATTTATAATGTCTCTTTTTACCAAATTAAAAAAATGTTATCTTAACATGCATATCATGAGAGAATTTTCCCATTTTCATGACATGATAATGTTTTAAATCCTCATTTATAATATTTAAATTTTTATTTTAAAATAAAAATGATTACCTTTTTATGTGTGCAATATTCTTTAAAAAATAAGTTATTTTCCTCATGGAATGCTTTTATGATGTGTTTATTCATGTTTTATGATTATGTTATGGTTCTTGGGAATTGTTTATACTGATGTGTGGTTATATTATAAACCAAATATGGGTGAGTCTATGATATCCCTCCAATGAATTCGGTATGTTGGAAGTTGTCTGTGAAGGTCATTACAAGTGTAACTGTGATGGTTACATCCAAGTATAACCATGAGGGTTATTTCATGGTAATTGTGAGGGTTAAAAATCATATGTTAGTCATGAGGGTTACAATCATTAGTAAGTGTGATAAGAAATTATTCCCCAATATACCTAAATGGTTTATTTATTATTTCTATATTTGTTGTAAATATCATGCTTTCATAAAGTAAGTTATTGAGGAACGTTTATACTACTCTTAAGGGTGATAAGTATATGTTTTTGAAAATTGTTTCATGTGTTTATAAGTATTCATGGGCTAATGATCTCATTCCATATTTTTATATCCATTATTGAGCTTCTTAATAAAATCCCATGTTTTAAAAGTTTTTTCATAGGTTTTTAAGGATGTTTAAAATAAAAGAAGAAACCAAAGTGAATGTTGTGTAGATTTTTCTTGAAAAGAAATCATGTTTTTATTTTAAAACCTTTTTATGGTAAAAATGGATACATTGTAGAATCTTCAAATTGTGATATAGAGATTTATTGTGTAATAGTTTTTCCTAATTATATAAAAATATAAACCTGAAAACATCCTCAAATTTAAGAGAATGATTTCTTGACTTAAAAATATCAAGATTACATAATTTTTAAGGTTGGGTCCTTATATCTAGTCATTGACGAAGGTGGTAGGGGTGACAGTGATGTGTACAGATTTAAGAAACAAATAGGGAATCCATTTTCTAGACAATAGATGATTGGAAATGAAGGAAGGAGGATTTACCTTCACTTTTGGGTGTCTTGGAGGTGAGATTCGAAGCAGCATTCATGGATCTAGATCAGGGAAAGTAGATCTATCTTTTTTCAAAAAACCAAACAACATGGCTTGTACTCAGAATAATACATACCATGTATCACCCCTCTGGTTTTGGTACAAGGTTTTTTGAAAAGTTAAATATCACACGCCATGTGGCTGTGAAACACACCATATTACCCTCCAAAATTAGATTGGTCGTGTGGTAGAAGCACACAGGTAGGTCCCCAGGTGGGAGGGCATGCCATGTAACAGAGCACATGGGCATGGGAATGTTTACACAGACATGGTCAGGAGAACGTTAAGAACCTAAATTGAATGTGGCATGCCATTTTGTCCCCTTATATGAAATTTAGGTCTACATGGGGAGTGATCCGTGTACTAATAGGGACATGGCCATGCAGTAGAGTGGGACCACATGTTTTGTGGGTCCCCTTAAACAAAATTTACCTCTACTTCTTATTGAGGAAACTTTACCTATCATAAATACTTTATTTAAACTAGTATTTCTTTCATTTAGGTATCATATCTTATGTTTTTTTCATGTAGAATGTGATGGTGGATTTCATAGTTTCTTTTGAGATACGGTGAAACATATTAGAGGTGTGGTGATTCTTTAGACTATAATCAAAAATAGAAGTGATCGGGTAGGATCATCAATGAGATTAGAGTTTCAAGCTCCTACCGGGTAGGGCATAGTTATTCTATCTATTATTAGAGTGTAACCCTCCTACTAGGTAGGACAGGGGTCCTCTATTTATTATCCGAGTGGAACCCTCCTATGGTATCGAGTATAGACCCTCAACCACTAATGTAGTACCCTCTTGTTGGTCATGGCATGAGTCCTATATCTACTATCCTAAGGTCACCCTCATATGGAATCAGGGTATGGGTCCTCTCCCACAAGTGTGGAACCCTCTAATTGGGTAGGGAATGGTTCTTCTATCTGTTATTTGTGTGGAAACCTCCTTCGGGACACCATCCTGTTTAACCCAAGCATGGTTCCTATAACTATAGATTGTGTCCCCTCTACTACATGTCATAGTGGCGAGGTGTGTCTTGACTTGGATGTTTCTTTGGACAAATACGGGAGATTATGGTCATCATTTATGACCTTGTTGAAACTATTTTCACTCTTTCCTATGCTGGGCTGGGTGATGGATATCCCATTTCTCTCTCGTTTTGGATTCTTTTGTTGATCATATATATATTCATATCCATGTTGTTGGATATTGTTACTCTCTTGATATCTATTGAGTTCTCTACTCATATCATGTCTCTTACTGCTCTCCCTTCATCTTTTAGGTCATACTATAAGGTATGTGTATACTTGCCCATGTATGGGATTTTCCAATACATGTTGTGTCTTCTGTCAATGATGAACATGTTAGTGGTGACTACAGAGGATCTTGGAGATACTTTGGGTATTAGACTACATACGGTGGTTGGGACTTAGAGATATAGAGTCGATCTCTCTCAGCACTTTACTTTTCCTATTTGTTCAGGTCGGGACATATTTCTAGTTGGGGGTGTATTTTTTACTTCTTAATTTTATATTTACATGTTCATACTCTTTTACTCCCTAGAGGTTTCACATTCATGGTTTATTCTCTAGATGTTAAATATTTTATTATTATTATTCTTCACTTATGTATGGAGATGTTTGAGTGTGTGTGTATAGGTACATTAAGAAAATGATCCTAATATTAGTTATGCCTTTTTGGTGCTTCTCTCTAGCCCCTGGACTATGGAGGTAGGCTTGGGGTAGTTATGACTCAATCCCCATTGCACTGGGTAAAGACACATAATCTATATTAACTTCTCAAAAATCTTTATGAATACCTATATCTTCTCAAATCTTGTTATCAGTTAGACACATATGCTTCTTCCTATTTACTTTAACAAAATAAATAATTACTCATATGCACTATTAGGAGTCTTAGTACATTCTGAACTTTCAGTGCACTTGAATTTTATTTAATAAAATTTTATTATTATATATGTATTTTTAATTTTTGAAATCATCAATGTAGTATCTAAAATATCTTATATATGAAAAAAAATCAAAATATTGTAAAATTAATTCATTTTTTATTTTAGCATATAACTCTAAATTTATTTATATTTTATAAATTAAAATAAACTAAACTTTTGGGAATCTGATATCACCCACCACATGTAAATTTTAGATACAAATTATCTTATATCAGTGACTCTTCCTATAGAAGTTCATCTTATGACTTTCATGATCGTGTCTTCTTATTATCATGCCTTCTAATAAATAATATTTAATAAGAAAAACTTTCGAATGAACTTTATCATATCGCTATTAATATAAAGACATGTATCTTATGGACCATGAATATTAGAGTTATTTCTAACTCAACTCCTTTAACGTTATCCAAGTATATCTTAGCATCCAAAATCAATTTTCAATACTTTGTAAACAAAAAGAAGGATTTAGAAACCTTTATAAAGAAAATATATTTTATAATCCTCTCTAAATATTTCAGAAAATTATATAGAATCACACTTATATACATCTCTAAAATCATTATAGATTATCTTCACTCCATTTTATTACATATGGACACAATTTCTTCTATCATCCAGGTAAATTATTCAAAAACCTTTAGTGTCTATTTTCCAATGTTAGGGATGCATTTTTTTTATATATTGGAGTGTTGTATTTTGGTAATCCTTTAGATAAATTGTATTCCAAAACATCCTTTATATAGATACAAATCAACCTGTAGTATTACTTTTTATACTCATTGACTTTATCAAAAATTGACACATATCTTCATTTATTGGGTTGTCTAACTTCTAAAAAACCATACAAACTAGGGTCAAAAAATAAAATACTCATAATTCTAATCTATTAAGTTATTCACATACATCATATAAACATTAAAAATAGAGGTTTTTAAAAAATCATGATAGAGAATTTCATTTTCACTCTCAAGACTAGTAATATAATATGTAAATGTACCATATATTTTTCTTCAATTACAATGTTACAAGTATTACATTTTAGTAACATTATATCTACAAATCAAATATAATCAATAAATATGGAATATATATTGGTGGGGTAATGGTATCCTCATGAGGATTTTTTGATCCAATAGCTAATCTTAAATATTTTCTTGACCCAACAGTTTATTTTCCGAATGGACATTATATACAATGGTTCAAATATTTTTTATTAAACTTAAATGATATTGAATATAATATAAGTTCAAAATGGAATCCACATTTCTCATCATGATTCTTTATATTATTAAATGGTTATGTTATGGAAGTTCAAATAGGAATTTCAACTATGTGAATATCAACATCATCTGTTAGAGTTGGTTCAATACAACAAACATACCTTTTAATTTTTCTTACTTGTATATTCAGATAATATTAATAAATATATTACCTCATAATGAGTGTTCTCCGGTGTTTTGTTAATGTGAAATTTACATAGGGTATTTTTCACATTAAATTGTTATAAATGTCATCCTCTATAATTAGAACCTTAATGTTTTGTGAAAATATTATTAAACATATTATGTATTGTCTAGATGGTATCTATATGATGCGATAAAGGTGATCTATTAAATATCATGTGTTGGAAGTTCCTAAGATGATAAAGATTTTTATCAAGAAATTTTTCACTTGGTAATCTCTAATAGGGGAGGCTATAATGAGATACCTACAAAAAGGATTTATATATGTTATGTTTCACTGGATATTCTTATTTATGGATATTTGTATTGATCCTTAGATTAGATATAATTTTTAATGAATATTATGAATCATGTACACTAATGTATTTCCAAAAACAATGATGACATATGGTTGTGGTGAATTATGAAATGTTTGGTGTGAATAATTTGTATGATATTAATTTAATAAGTCAATAAATTATTTTTCCCTTCCAATAATTGAAGTTGATGTCTTGTGTCCTTTCATTGAAATTGAACTCTTTGACTAAGTCTATGGTCATAAAATGTTATTGACATGTTCATTTTTTGTAGTTGAAGAAAAATATTTTGATTATATAGGTTGATTACACAATCATGAAACTTAATCATGATTTATCAGGAAAAATGGAATATATTACATAGAAAATTTTCATTTAAGGTTTTTGATGTAATAGAATAAATGTGTTTATCTATGGATTCCTTTGAAGTTTGCTAGATTCGTATCTTTTAATTTTGGGAAAACCACATAATTCCACTGAGAAATAGGCCTATAGGGTCCACACCAAGTGTATCTGTAGTTTTGATTAAATTATATTTTAATTTAATTTTAGAATAAAAATTATTCATCTGACTCATGTATTGTAACACCCCGAGATTTTATGAAAAATATTCTTTTAATTTCATTAATGTCTTGTGTTGTATGATACACCAAGATTACCTTGCGCTATACGCAACACCGTATTAGCTTGCAGTATACGCAACACTATTCTTGGATCATGTTACACACAATTTTGATAATAGTTATTCTACACAACATTGAGAATATATATATATATATGTGTGTATATATATATATATATATATATTCAATGTATGAATGAAATATGGTTGGATTCTGTTATACGAAACAATGAAGGATTCTTTCACAAAACGCAACCCTGACTTGGCTTGCATTACACGCAATCGCGACCTTCCTCGATAGCGTGTGTTGTACGCAATACCGGGTTTTACTAAACAAAGATATATTATTATAATATTATTATGAACTAGCCGTTATGAATAGTATTAACTAAATTTTGAATCTTATAACATTATTATTCATCTTACACATTTTCTAGAACATGGTATAAGAACAAAATAAATATTTCGGGTAAAATAAGTATTTTTAAAAAAATGCAGTTTTGCCACCTTTTGATGGCGCACCCACTTTAAATCTAGTTTTTGACATGTTTATAAGTTCAATTTTACAAAATAAAATTCTTCTTTGGAATCAAGATATAAAAATTTACTTTGGATAAATTTTTCGTATTATTCTGGTAACTTTCATATTTTGATGAATAGTAAAAACACGCTATATTTTAATGAAAAATAACTTTTTTCATTGTAATAATTTATATGGTTAAATTATAATATTTAATGGTTTTAAATTATAAATAGAATATATTTTTACCATTTAATATAATATATATCATTAGAATTGATTTTACATTGAATTCGTAGGTGAAATCAATTCAATCTTTTGCAATGTTTTAAACAAAAACCTGTTTTCATTCGACAACGGGATTAATTTTAATTTAATTTCTGCAACTTCTGTGTATTGAATTTGAAAAAATGGATTCCATATTTGGAATCAGTGGGTCCAAATTATGTTAGTAGGCTACGTTTTATTTTTGGGAATTATGAATAGTAACTACGGTAAATTTTATTTACCATAGTTAAAGGTAAATCGGGTAATTAAGGGTAAATATAATATTATAAAATTACCCTAACACATGCCAAAATTCTATTGGATGGATAAAAGTAAACCCATATCAACTAAGGGTCGGATTAGATTCATTTTATGGACTTTTGACCATGAAAATAATTTAATTATTATTAAAACCAAAGAAAGTGACAACATGTCACTCTCTTAAATCTTATAAGTATAATAATTTTAATTTATTGATAAACATCATAAAACTTCGAACATTAATAGTCTCCAGAAATATAATAAAATTATCGACATCATGATAATTTATTTATAATTTTTAGGGATTAAATAATTGTCATTAATGGTAATACATTAATGATACAGAAATTATTTATTAAGTGGAAAATAAGTAATATAGTTTTTATTGAAATACTAATACCCATTAAAAGGCCCACAAACCTGACCAAAACTTATTGGTAGTGTATATATACACCTTAATCATCCAATGACCTAATATATAACCATTTAGATCCTTATAAAAGTGATTATGACACTTATATTATTTTATTTTAAATGATGCCAAAGTTGTCACCTTCATAATTTAATAAATATAACAATTTAAATATTGTGATTTTAAGATGATAAAATCTAGTAAAAGTATTATTGTGAAAATTAATAGATTTTTCTTCATCATAATATTTTATTTTAAATTTTTATGTAACAAATCAGTATATTAAATAATTATACAAATATGTTGTAGTAATTATTTTATTAAGAGTTAAACCAAATAAATGGTTTTACAAATAATAAAATAAATATTATATGAACTATTTAATGTGATACACTAATTTTATAGATACATATGACATTTTATAAATCTATTAAAGCTTTTAGTTCGAACATATCTTCTGTATATATTTTATTTAAATTCAAATAAATCAATAGTGTCAAAATTGACACTATTGTTATTTTATAAACATAACATATTATAAAATTGTTTAAAAATCACAAAAATATTTAAAAATTATAAATTTAAATTTATATGCTCTATAATGTTATAAAGTAAACAATTATGGAAAATTCACAACAAAGAAGTAATTATTTGTTATAATGTAAAATTTAGAATTTTATTACCACAAATAAACTTAAATAGATTAAATAAGGTTAAATCAAAATGATAAGGTTTAAAATAAGATCCAAACAGGTCTAAATTTTATTGGTTGATGAGATTACAACCCTATCGCATCTATTCTTTAAATATGATTCATTTTTGGAGGTTTTTAAGTGGGGGTTATATTTATTATAAATTAATATTTTTAAGAATTCTAAAGGTGCCCCTCTCCTCCCTTATAAAAGGGCACCTCATCCCTCTCCTCCTCACACCAATTTGAGCCTTCAATATCGGACAACCCCTACCAAATTATCTTCTCCACTTCCCTAGAAACATCCTAGAGGTTCTGGTCTACTTTAAAGACCAATCTTAGTGCCCTAAGAGGAGGTTTCAAAGAGGCGTATCGAAGAAGAGGTAATTTCTTCTCCCGATTCTTTCAAGATTCTTTCTTCTTCAACTTCTTCTAATTTATTTGATTCATTATAAATTAATAACATCAGTATCACTAATATACTGATTTGTTATTATAAATATGAAACAACCCCATTTCACTTTATATCCATCCTACGGAAAACAAAATCACCGCGCGTGCGTACGTACAGAATACCGTCTCCACGCCGTGGTGTAATCTGTTTTTCCACCAACACCTTACATGGATGGGTATAATGGTGTAAAGAATAACTATATATATTTATTATAAAATCATATTGATTCTGATATATTGTATCATCCACTCCAATTCAATTCAATAATTATGGAAACGATATCATCGCTCGTGCGTACGTACGGACAACCGTCTCCACGACGCGATGAGATTCATTCTCCATGTTAACCATTTAAGAATGATTATAAAGTATATATAAGCAATAATAATGAAATATATTACATTATAAAGCTACTGGATTTATGTATATATGTATGTCATCTACTTAATTCCATTCAACTCAATAAGGAAACGAAAACAGCGTTCATGCGTACGTACGGCCTACCATCTCCATGAACGGTGTATTTCTTTCCATTTATCAATCTATTATATATATGTATATTCTGAATATATATTATATATAAATCATTTTTTATATTCTGGAATTATTTAATCGTGATCTATGTAATCATATGAATAATTACAAGTCAAAACACGAACGACAAATGAAACGATTTCACCCAAAGCACTCTTTAACATGGAATTTACAAAAGAACGGGTAATATAAAGTCATAAGTGAACCATATATGATATCATAACAATGAATATGATTCTGTAATAAGTCAATGACATTATTTAAATCATTATACAGGAGGTTCGGATACATATGAAGCATATCGGACATAAGGTAAGGGATAATTTTTCAAATCTCATTTTTATCCGAGATTGCATATTCGTAAGTATTTACTGGGGTTATTTCTATCATCCATGTCCATGTTTTATAAAATTGTTTTCATGTATGTATAAAGTCCTTTTTACCCATTTTTGACTTTTACTACATGGTATGTAAGGAATCATTCTTTTGTTTATGTTATGAGGTACTTTTTTACTTTTCCGACAAAAGTACGAGAAGAATGTTTTTTTAACTTATACGACACGAATGGATTTTTATGGTTTTATAAAGCCTTATTTTCCTGAAGCTTCCTCCAAAATATTTCATTACTATTTTCAACAAAATCATTTTATTTTAAAAGTGCATAACATTTTGTGAAAAGAGAATGATTTTGAAGAAGTAAGGATATTTTCTTCAATAATTCATTTCAAGTGTTTTATCAAAACCATTTTCCATCTAAGATGACATTATTTCATATGTGTATGTTTCAAGTTTAATTTCTCTATGATTTACATGGTTTCACTTTTCTTATGATGAAATGTCCATTTGTTTTATATGGATTATGAGATGATGGGATGATGTTTATGAAACCCATTTTATTCTTTGGGTTATAATGAATGTTTTAAGTTTATTTTGTGGAACAAGTAAGAATGATTTCATTATGAGATGGGTGGGACCTATATCTCCCTCCAATGAATTGGGTAAAGATTTATATCTCATGAGATAGACATGGCTGGAACGGCGGGTTAAACCGGTTCAGTAAAACAGGACTGAAACGAGGAGTGAACTCGATTCAGAATGGGACTTTGTCCACTAAGATGGTCTTGGTAGCAATGCCATGGCTACTATGGAAATCATTATATGTGCTTAATGGATGCCACAATTACATGTTTTATTACCATGCTATTTTATCATGGTTTATGTTCCATTATGATCTATGCCTTATGTACTTCCATGTTTTATGTCGTTGCTCAAGATTTTAATGTTTAAACATTATGTTCATGTTTTTAAGTTCCAATGTATATGGTATGTTTTATTTTATCCATGCTTACCCTTAATGAGCATTTTAGCTCACCCTTTTTATGTTTTATTTTCCCCCAGGATCAAAAGAAAGGTTTTAGGTCATGAAACAAAAAGTGGAAGATCTTTATGGGAGATGTTGAAGATCTTTCACCACGATTAGAAGATTACGTTCCAAGTTTCCAAAGACACTAAACTATTACGGTCCTTGTGTGTCTATTTTTGTTATGTATTAAGTATTCCGCAAAAGTAATGTAATGTCCATGTACATCAGGCTTCGGGTCTCTACAGTTGGTATCAGCGGAAAAGTTTAGTCAACCTTTGGAAACTAGGATGCGAAAATGTTAGTGAGATCCCTAGAGATATTTCTAAGGTATGTCTAGGGATGTCCCTAAGGATAAGTATACATATAGGATATAGTCCTAGAACTATGGTAACGATATTAGATTAAACCAAAGATGTTAGATATTGAAGTTACTCCCCTTTTATTATAATTTTTGCCTCTCACACTATTTTTTTGGGTTTTAGAAAATAGATGGAAACAAGATGATTCACGATAATGGAGGATATGATGGACAATGGAATGATATTCTTCATGAGAAACCAAATGAAATGGGATTTGGAAGTCCAAACATCATTATTATGCCGAATTAGCAATCTCATAATATGATCAATAAAGTAAAATTTGGTAAGTTTCCTGACTCGGCTAATAAGAGAAAGACGGATTTTCATGATGGTCATAGAGGAAATAAAGTTCAATTTCCCATATATAAATCATGTGGGAAGAGGAATCAAGGAGAATGTTTCAAAGGAACGGGAAGATGCTTTGGGTGTGGAAAATAAGGACACAAAGCCAGTAAGTGCAAAGGAAACGGTTCAGTTAACACTAGGTATGGGGATAATGGTATTGCTACGACATCAACAATGGTTAAATGTTTTAAATGTGGAATGTACGGGGATTATGAAAACCAATGCCCTAAGGGAAAGTCTCATGAAGAGAATCAGTATGGTCGTATGGGTAGTATTTATATTGATGATGATGAAGATACTACAAATGATATGTGAGATGAAAGAATTTTTGAAGCTCGGTCAATGGTTTAAGAATGTAGTGGAATGATTACATGTTTATCATGTGTAATGTTGTATAAGTAATCTCATGGTACTATGGAATAAAGAGACATCTAAGGATTGTTACACTGTTGTCTTTCCTTGAGTTTTGAAAGTGTATGATTAATGGTACCAGTATCCATGAAAGATTACCCAGATATTTTTGGAATGTAGATGATATGCGCATAATGAAGGGATAAGAAGATAATGAGATGTTTGATTGTATTCATGATCTCATGATTGATATAAGGACTAAGTGATATCATGGTTAGAGTATATAGAATTTTTAGGATTTTGGTATGTGGAAAGAGTTAACTTTTATCAGCATTCATGTTTTCACTAAGGTTTAATGGGTATTCAAGAGAATACATGATAAGGCCTTTGAATGTTTGGAATGTGACCAATAAGATATATCTTATGATATGTGGGGATCAACGATGGTATTAAATCTCTGGTAATCGTTTTCACTATATTATGAGAGTGGACTGCAGTATTATAGATAAGCCTAAATATTAGAATGGATTATGTTGTACATAAGTTAGTATTGTTTAAGGATAGAAGTTTTTTTCGATATTATTGATGGGATGTTATAGTAATATAGTTTTAGAAAATGGAAAACCTATAGGACGGGCGACAACCCATCACGTCGGACAAGGATGTGGGAATCGAACCCACAACCGAAGTGCGACTGGCCTTTATTGCCTACCACTGGCCTACTGGAAGTCCCTGTTTAGTAGAAACTAGTTTTATTATATTAAGCAGTATAATATAAGAAGTATAAGTCCATTTTAGGAACTATATATGATTAATCTCACTATAGATGGACTTACGTATTTTTTTTTGATAACTCTACTAACCATTTGTTTGAGACAGATGGAATGACCCCTCATTCTATCACATGATCTGCTAACACATAACGAATAACAAATTCAACTTCATTTCTTTAAGGGATGAAGTGGAAATTGTTCAATTCACGAACAACAGTGATATTGTACCAAAATCATGCAAGTATTTCTTTTAATTCATCAACTTTAAGGAAATGATCTTGAAAATGAAAAATGTTTTCCTAGTTCCCTTATATCCAATGAATCAGATGGTACCTTAGATCATCACAAATCAATAGCTTTGTGATTGTTGGCTTTTTCATAGCCATGTTCTCTACCACTCTCCATCAGAACTTGATGGTTAGATTTTTCTTCCATATCCATATTTTCACCTATGTTCTCCTACGTGGAAACCCAGTGATGAGTTAATTTGGGTAACCGTTACATTTCATAAATTAGTTTTTAAAGCCATGTTTTGGTATTCTTTTTTACGATGTGGGTTTCTATTAAACAAACTTTCTAGTAGTAAACCATTTATAATTCCGACAAATTTCGAGGGCGAAATTCATTTTAAGGGGGGTAGAATGTAACACCCCGAGATTTTATGAAAAATATTCTTTTAATTTCATTAATATCTTGTGTTGTATGCTACACCAAGATTACCTTGCGCTATACGCAACACCGTATTAGCTTGCAGTATACGCAACACTATTCTTGGATCGTGTTACACAAAATTTTGATAATTCTTATTCTACACAACATTGAGAATATATATATATATATATATATATATATATATATATATATTCAATGTATGAATGAAATATGGTTGGATTCTGTTATACGAAACAATGAAATATTCTTTCACAACACGCAACCCTGACTTGGCTTGCATTACACGCAATCGCGACCTTCCTTGATAGCGTGTGTTGTACGCAATACTGGGTTTTACTAAACAACGATATATTATTATAATATTATTATGAACTAGCCTTTATGAATAGTATTTACTAAATTTTGAATTTTAAAACATTATTATTCATCTTACACATTTTCTAGAACATGGTATAAGAACAAAATAAATTTTTCGGGTAAAATAAGTATTTTTCAAAAAATGCAGTTTTGCCGCCTTTTGATGGCGCACCCACTTTAAATATAGTTTTTGACAAGTTTATAAGTTCAATTTTACAAAATAAAATTCTTCTTTGGAATCAGGAAATAAAAATTTACTTTGGATAAATTTTTTAGCATTATTCTGGTAACTTTCATATTTTGATGAATAGTAAAGCCACGCTATATTTTAATGAAAAACAACTTTTTTCATCGTAATAATTTATATGGTTAAATTATAATATTTAATGGTTTTAAAGTATAAATAGAATATATTTTTACCATTTAATATAATATATATCATTATCATTGATTTTACATTGAATTCGTAGGTTAAATTAATTCAATCTTTTGCAATGTTTTAAACAAAAACCCGTTTTCATTCGACAACGGGATTAATTTTAATTTAATTTTTGCAACTTCTGTGTATTGAATTTAAAAAAATGGATTCCATATTTGGAATCAGTGGTTCCAAATTATGTTAGTAGGCTACTTTTTATTTTTGGGAATTATGAATAGTAACTACGGTAAATTTTATTTACCATAGTTAAAGGTAAATCGGGTAATTAAGGGTAAATATAATATTATAAAATTATCCTAACACATGCCAAAATTCTATTGGATGGATAAAAGTAAACCCATATCAACTAAGGGTCGGATTAGATTCATTTTATGGACTTTTGACGATGAAAATAATTTAATTATTATTAAAACCAAAGAAAGTGACAACATGTCGCTCTCTTAAATATTATAAGTATAATAATTTTAATTTAGTGATAAACATCATAAAACTTCGAACATGAATAGTCTCAAGAAATCTAATAAAATTATCGACATCATGATAATTTATTTAGAAATTTTAGGGATTAAATAATTGTCATTAATGGTGATACATTAATGATACATAAATTATTTATTAAGTGGAAAATAAGTAATATAGTTTTTATTGAAATACTAATACCCATTAAAAGGCCCAGAAACCTGACCAAAACTTATTGGTAGTGTATATATACACCTTAATCATCCAATGACCTAATATATAACCGTTTGGATCCTTATAAAAGTGATTATGACACTTATATTATTTTATTTTAAATGATGCCAAAGTTGTCACCTTCATAATTTAATAAATATAACAATTTACATATTGTGATTTTAAGATGATAAAATCGAGTAAAAGTATTATTGTGAAAGTTAATAGATTTATATTCATCATAAGATTTTATTTTAAATTTTTATTCAACAATCAGTATATTAAATAATTATACAAAAATGTTGTAGTAATTATTTTATTAAGAGATAAACCAAATAAATGGTTTTAAAAATAATAAAATAAATATTATATGAACTATTTAATGTGATAAACTAATTTTATAGATACATATGACCTTTTATCAATCTATTATATATATGTATATTCTGAATATATATTATATATAAATAATGTTTTATATTATGGAATTATGTAATCGTGATCTAAGTAATCATATGAATAATTACAAGTCAAAACACGGACGACAAATGAAACGATTTTACCCAAAGCACTCTTTAACATGGAATTTACGAAAGAACGGGTAATATAAAGTCATAAGTGAACCATATATGATATCATAATAATAAATATGATTCTTTAATAAGTCAATGACATTATTTAAATAATTATATAGGAGGTTCAGATACATACGAAGCATATCGGACATAAGGTAAGGGATAATTTTGCAAATCTCATTTTTATCCGAGATTGCATATTCGTAAGTATTTACTGGGGTTATTTCTTTCATCCATATACATGTTTTATAAAAGTGTTTTCATGTATGTTTAAAGTTATTTTTACCCATTTTTGACTTTTACTACATGGTATGTAAGGAATCTTTCTTTTGTTTACGTTACGAGGTACTTTTTTACTTTTCCGACAAAAGTACGAGAAGAATGTTTTTTTAACTTATACGGCACGAACTGATTTTTACGGTTTTATAAAGCCTTATTTTCATGAAGCTTCCTCCAAAAGATTTAATTACTATTTTCAACAAAATCCTTTTATTTTAAAATTGCATGACATTTTTTGAAAAGGGAATGATTTTGAAGAAGTAAGGATATTTTCCTCAAGAATCCATTTCAAGTGTTTTATCAAAACGATTTTCCATCTAAGATGACATTATTTCATATGTGTATGTTTCAAGTTTAATTTCTATATGATTTAAATGGTTTCACTTTTCTTATGATGAAATGTCCATTTGTTTTATATGGCTTATGAGATGGTGGGATGATGTTTATGAAACCCATTTTATTCTTTGGGTTATAATGAATGTTTTAAGTTTATTTTGTGGGACAAGTAAGAATGATTTCATTATGAGATGGGTGGGACCTATATCTCCCTCCAATGCATTGGGTAAAGATTTATATCTCATGAGATAGACATGGCTGGAATGGCAGGTTAAACCGGTTCAGTAAAACAGGACTGAAACGAGGAGTGAACTCGATTCAGAATGAGACTTTGTCCACTAAGATGGTCTTGGCAGGAATGCCTTGGCTACTATGGAAATCATTACATGTGCTTAATGGATTCCACAATTACATGTTTTATTCCCATGTTATTTTATCATGTTTTATGTTCCATTATGATCTATTCCTTATGTACTTCCATGTTTTATGTCGTTGCTCAGGATTCTAATGTTTAAACATTATGTTCATGTTTTTAAGTTCCAATGTATATGGTATGTTTTATTTTATCCATGATTACCCTTACTGAGCATTTAAGCTCACCCTTTTTATGTTTTATTTTCCCCCAGGATCAAAAGAAAGGTTTTAGGTCAGGAAACAAAATGTGGAAGATCTTTATGGGAGAGGTTGAAGATCTTTCACCACGATTAGAAGATTACATTCCAAGTTTCCAAAGACACTAAACTATTACGGTCCTTGTGTGTCTGTTTTTGTTATGTATTAAGTATTCTGAAAAAGTAATGTAATGTCTATGTACGTCAGGCTTCGGGTCTCTACATGTATAATAATTATTCATGTTATATTTATTTCATAAATTCAATCATTATTTATTACAGTTTGTAAAATATTTGATTTGAACATTAAAAAATATTTATTCTTCTATTAGTGAATATAATATTTATTTATTTATTAAGAAAAAATAATATGATATTTATTTAATAAATAAATATTATTTATTCAACATTATATGATTTCTGTATATGATTTCTATGTCGAGTTATGGGCCTAATGGAAATAATAAATTTTCTTTATTCTCATTTAAATAAATATTGATTTCTTTTTTTAATAAATATTTTTATATATTCTCGAGTTAGTGCATGTCATAGAATATAATTATAATTATATTATTATTTTAAAAGGGGTTTATTTAGAATTAGTAATTAGATATGGTACTCTGGTAAATTAATAGCTAACTAAACATAATAATATTAACCCAATTTTATCATTATAGATATTTCGAATTTTTTATACACAACTAAAAGTATATCAAGAGAATTATCTTGAAGTAGTATAGGATACCAATCAAAAAAACTATCAAGAATGGGAGTTTGTAATACTCATCCCCACTCTCAAAATTTATATAATATTAATGAAATATTTAATCCCAAAGGAGCACTTGTTTTGATCAATAGAGATCGAAAAAAGAAGATAAGTACCTCCATGTTAGCACCCAAAGATCAATTGATGAAATTATTTGATTATGGAGCATGTATAGATACTGATAGATGGATTTTTCATTAGATCTTTAATAAAAATTCTTATACAACAACAAGTTCAACAAAATTAATCAATGACTAAAGAATTTATGAGTGTATTATTTCTTTTTTATAAACTTATTATAAATTATATGTGAAAAAATCCTCTCTTTGAAAATTTTAGGGTTCCCTCTTTCCTATTATGAAGATTTATATGAAGAAATTGATGAAACCCATTGTTAGGAATAATCACAAATGTGTCTGTTATGCCCTAAAACCTTTAAGTGGTATCAACCCAGTCAAGTATTATTTTATAATTATATATTATTTTTTGATCAATTATGCATTTTATTATAATTTTTTCATTTATAGTTTATTTATTCTTTAACTTCCTATTCTGAATAATATGATTTTTTAATTTCATATGAATGATAACAATCCCTGTAAAGATAAATAATTATTCAAGATCCCATTAGTAGGTGCCAAGGATGTTGGTGGACCTAAATTATTAGATGATGTGTAACTAAAATGAACGCACCATGTACCAATGGTCACCCACACAAATTCAAGATGTGCAACTCAGTTCGTGTCGTGTGGAGGGGTGGTCATTACACACAGCATATTGACCACTAGTTGTCATGTGAATTGAAAGGGTATATACGTTGTGTAGAAAGTATACATAATGTGTTACCCCACACGGTTTGACCTCAAAAAAATCATGAAATGAGTGTGGTCAATGTAAATGGCTGCAATTAATACACGTCATTTAATGAGGGTGGGTAGTAACAATTCACATGTTGTATTGTTGGATATAATCAATGTGTAATTTGACCCACCATATATTTGGAACATACCAAGACAAATTCATGCTATGAATCAATAAATGGAGAAATTAATTCTTTAATTAATACATAAAATGAAATACATAATGTGTAGCTAGCTATAAACACCATGTGATAGGTTTATCTGCATGGATTACACATAAAGTAATTTAATGGTTCATGTGAAATATTAAATTATTAATTAACTATTTTTATTTTTATTCTACATATGCATGACTTATATTGTTTATGTATACGTAGTGTAATCTATGGTACTTCTGTGTGGTATACACCATGTTTATTCAAGGCGTGGAATGTAGTTATGAATGTTGCACAAACTATACATATTCTCTCACTATATAACATGCCTTGTATATCATGAAATTTCATGAAGGTATATATTTCATTTTAATACACTATACTTGATAAGGACAATACACTATGTTATTCATATGGGTTACCATTTGAAGATACACTTCATGTAATAGTTAAACTCTATAAATGAGTTTAAAAATAAAGACAATGGTATGTGCTATGCCGCATCCAGTATGCGTTGTGTGATTAATTAATTTTAATTTAATATAACTTATTTTTTTATTTTAAAGTATAGGATAAAAGAATCTCAAGAAATTTTTAGATGGATAATTAAGATAAATGAATTAATTAATGAATAAGATAATAAATTCATTAATTAAATATATTTATTTTAATAAATATTAGAGTAAAATTAAATATTGATAGTTTTAAATGTATGATCATTGCATGTTAGGATGATCATGAGTGAGACAAACCTATGTACATTTTAGTTTTCTATTTATTTGTATTATTTATTTCATTTAATTTTTATATTAATGTATTATAAAATTAGATATGGCGTTCTATGAATCATCCCATCCCCTTTATTATGTATGGGCCTATGTATCCATAGTTTCCTTTATGTTACCCCAAATCCCTAGTTCCCCTCACCTGTGAGTTAGTAAGTGTATGTAAAAAAAGGTTCTCTTAGGTGGAAGAAAATAGTTCCATACTGATCCAATCTAAAACCAGCAAAGGATATGCATAGGTTGAAGACAGAATACAATAACTTAATACCATTCTAGATCAAGGAGTTATTCCCATGTGGTTAACTAGTTGGTTTGTCATCTTCTCAATAAAAAAACTAGAAGATAAAGCTCATGATCATGCCACATATTTATTTTATTTTTCCAAGTGCATGGTTATTTATTTATTAATGTCAACATAGTTTATTTAATGTTTAAAAGTGATAATATAAATTAAATTGATTACCAAGCACGATAAAAAAGATAAAATAAGGGTATTATACAAAAATTATTTAAACTGTTCATTGTCAATTATTTATATAAAATACACATAATATCAACAAGCATGTAAATGATAAAATACTTAATTTTTATGCATATGAATAAAATCCATCAATCAAAATATTGTTTTTGGAAATTCATTTATCTTCTATGTTAAGATACAATCACAATTAAAATGTCTTCAGGACATAGTGAGACACATTCAATTATCGGGGAGTCTTAACAAAGTTAATGGATTAACATAATAAATTATGTATTGATTATATTTTACATAGTCAATACCATTCCATTTGGAGATAATTTTTGAGGAAATTTGAATCAAATATTTTAGTATTGGTGAACACAATCAAAAAATCAAAGAATATCCAATTATTATAGTTGGAAATCCATCCTGCCTGAATACCATTGAATGATTTTTATGGGCATAGTCTGGGTTAGGATAAGGAAAATATTTATTTTTTTCAATATATTATCCATGTTATAAGATATTCCAAATCCAATAATATTAATTATTGGGATTTGATAAAGTATTTAGAGACTACTAAATTAAAAATTATTATGTCACATTTTTCAATAATAAATATAATGGACTAAAACCCAATTGTTATTTTTTTGGTACAAAATTGAAAACAAATTGACCATGGAATTATACCATACAATAGATATTAAAGGAATACAATTTCCTAAATGACATGAATTTCAATGAGTATTACATGATATTATACATCATAATACACAAATAATGTAAGCTTTATGTGTTGTAGTCCAAAATTCACAAGTCATTCGAAGGAGGAATGTAAGGAGGAGAATAATGTATTCTAGAAACATGTGGATGATAAATTGGATATCCAATGCCTCATGTTATAATCTCTGATCTCTGATCTCCATAGACATCATAAAAAAAATGGATGTATACTCCTTGTTATCTCATGTCTATGATATTTATCATGAAAAGACAAGATAAGAGAGTTATAAAATCTCTAAGGTGGTCTGTACATGTAATTTTAGATAAGGGGTACCAATTTTCCCTTATATAGTAAATATGATTAACTATATTGAGCATCTTGAAATTATATGTTTTTAAGATACCCAAAGTATTTTGCATGAACCTCATTTTCACCTCACTATCTAATATCTTCTTTAGTTTTATTATGAATTTTAATTTAAAAAAATATTAAGAAGTTCTTCCCATATATCTTGACTCTGACTCACCAAGAAGATAAGGACATGAGGCATGAAAATACTTTAGTACATATGGTTTACAAGATAAAGTGGATAGTGAAATCCATCAAGACTAATACAAATTGTATGGTATGATATCACTTTCAGACCCAAAGGAAAAGGATCAATGGGAAGGCCACGGAAAAATATACAATATGTTTTTCATGTAGAAAAAATGGAAACTAGAAGAAAAACTACACATCAGTGAAGAAGTAAGGGTAATATATAGTTCTGTTCCTCGACAAATGTAATATTTTGATATCTAAAAAATGGATATTATATACTACTTATGGTATGAATATTTATATCTAAATACAAAAAGTAGGTAGATTTATAAAGGTTACTATAGGTGAGGTGTATATTCTAGCTACTAATAGAGTTAGACTGGCTATAATGGCTATTGTATACTACCATTTTACTTTTCTAATGGGTCTAATTCTAGTTTTGACTAATTGTTTTCATGTTCTAAATGTAACCAAAAAATATATATCTTGGTACAGTTTAGATATGGATGTATTTTTTCAGGTTGGAAAGTAAGGGCTACTAATTTTACAAAGATAATACATTTTATGGGATGATAAATCTTAATAATAGTCTTTATATATTAGAATAAGAGAACCAATTTTTGGAAGTTGATTATGAATCAAGTCAATATTAATGGCGTAGTGGTAAAGCTTTTTAGGCATGGAAAACATTTTTTCACAATCAATGAATAATATGAGATATACATGAAGACCTTCATGACTAATATAATTTATTTAAGATTAATTGATAGAAAAATATTAGAACCATTTCATAACATATAATTTACAATTAATTTATAAATGGATTTATAATTACCTTGATCATTTAATTGTTCCATTATTTATTAATTGGTAGAAAACTCCCATTGTAATGTAATTACATCATAGGATCCAAGGGTATAATCTCTCTTGTAGTGATAAAAATGTGCTCCAAAACCACAAAACAACATCATAGAATATATGTGCATTATCATGGTCAATTATGACCCCTCTCATAATTATTTGTTGATCATAGAAAGAATCTCTTTATAGATGAAATATTTTTTAGGTTCTCTCAAATACTTTAGAGGATGAACAAGGATCAACCCTCCGGATCTTGAGTATATTCTTGGGAGGATTCTCTCTAGGGATTGAGAGAATTATATCTTGACTTTTTGTGCACAAAAAGTGGACAACCCTAGAATGTGATATAATCAGATATTTATAGAGCTAGTGAGGGTTGGTAATTACACAACATCCCATAGCCAATTCCCTATTCATTTGTGGAAACCATGTACATTAATAATATAAAATATATTGTTATTATTTTCACCTAAGACACAAATGTAGATAAATAAATATCATTAGTAAAATAAATAGATAAAAAAATAATTTTAAATGATATTTAATACGTCAATTCTAGATAAACCATTAAATTTGTAATATCTACCATCTAGTATATTTACTAAACCTTGAATAATGACTATTTTTTAATAAATAATAAATAATTAATTATTTTCCAATAAATATAAAAAATGTTATTTTCACTAAATCTTGAAAATAAATTTTTATTATTATTTAACTCTCAAATATATTAATCCAAATAACACATGATTAAATATTGTTGACCAAACAACACTGAAAAATTAATAAATCATACTGTGGGAATAATATTTAATCTAACTTTTTAAATTCTAAATAAAATTTTACTGTGATTATTGTTACACATAGTGTGTGACCCTTGAAGCCTCTTTCTTAGTAAAATTAGGCAGAACCACCGAAATTTAATTGTTAGAATCTAGAAACATGCCAAAGAACCAATATATATAGAAGTTAATGTTGTAATGACATCCAACCTCATATGAAATCTCACTATATAACATAATCTCATTATCCTGATATCTATAATCAATTATGTTTCATGATAATTTCACCAAACTATGTGCTTGATGTCTCTTTCATTTCCTTTTTAGAAATGAACATACTGACATAACACTCTATCCATGGATTTAATTAAGTTGTTTCATTCCCATAAAAGGGCCTAAGATATCAAATTCCATTAAATAATATAAGGTAAACATCATTTCACACATTATTCATTAACGTAATATTACTAATGACTCACCCAATGTACCCTACTTCTTGAAAACATATAACATCATGATTTTGGTCAATATATCAATGTACACAACTAAAAATATCCATTAATTATATTATTAATGTCTAGGAATTATTACTCATTTCCAGAGATAGGAACATTCAATAAAAAATATTAATGTGGATTTCCTATAAGCCAAGAAAGTTTTTATAGTCTCGTGCACTTAAGAATATAAAAGGTGTACACCATGAGAGAGTGTCTCAAAGTTGTATATGTTTCCACCCCTGATATATTTTATTTTCTATTTCTATTAAAATTATATATTCAATCTAAAAAATAATATTTAATAATACCATCATGAAACTTCTAGGTTCTCATCACAGTGGGGAACTTCTATGACCATATAGTTCCATAAGTACACTTCGGAAATTATATCATACTTTTCCACATAAAATAATAATCATGATGTGATAAGAAAATTATTAATATTCACATATCAATAAATATAAGTAATCATAAATTATATCGAATTTAGTTCTAGGGAACTTGCTCCAACACCACTTTCACATGACTCATATCACACCTATTTGTGGCACCACTAACTTAGTCAGGTAAAAGAGAATCACTTGAAAAATCTATATCAAGAGAGTTACTTATATTATTTTTAACTAAAATAACTTAGATGTATGTCATTCTATTTTACAAGATCAAATGGAAAAGATCAATGTATTTTTTAGGCTAAAATTTCCACAGATCTTTTGGAATTAGCTCATACATACTTTTGTATAACTTTTATAGTTGAAACTAGGGTTTGATAATCCTACATTAAAACATTTAATAATGAATTTAGTAGATGTGGTTTTATCTAATTTTTGAGGTATAAGTCTGACTCCTTTGACAAAAGTATGGAATACAATAATGAAATATAGAACGGTCTGGGTAAGAAAATAATGAAACTCCACTCAAACAGAGGTGAATAATATCTTAACCAAGAGTTTATAAATTATATATGGGAGTTTGTTATATTATCTCAACTCACAACCTCTTATACCCCACATTGGATTGTTTTTTATGGAAGGAGTAACCACAACTTATTTTACATGGTGTGATCGATGATAATTCATGATAGTATTTCATTATGCTTTTAGTGTCATACATTACAAAATATTGAATATTTACTAAACTAAGTGATGAATAATTAGGAAAATGGTATTTTATATAATATTTATTATATAAATAAACATTTTCTATAACATATTAAAGTGTGTGGCTGCAAATATTTTGTTAAGGATGATGTTGCACCATTTTATCACACTTTCTCACATCTATTTTGATGAATTAAATTTTTTCCTAAGGATATATTGAGATTATAATGTAGAGTTTTTCAATCTCGAACTAATCTATAAGAATTTTTTTCACTGAATTCATTTTTAGAAATGGTTGTTTTTTGGTGATCAATTGATTTAAATTTAGATTGTCCATTTTTTTTCCTATGAATAGTTTTGTTTCTATTTATAACTTTTAGTGAGATCAAATTTTTGTATTAGAAACTACAATATAAGATAATAAGTTACAAAGAAACCTCTATAAGAAAATAATATCATAATGTATTCATTTCATGTTTACAGTCGATCATCTGGGTAGATTGTATGTTGAAACTTTCAAAGGAACATCTAAAAGTATTCCACTATGCTTACCCTAGGTTTGGTAGTTTCTGACACTTCAAATCACAACCGATTTTGATTTAGAGACATTTGTTATCATGTCCAACTGGGAAGGAATTATAGATGTTTATGAGGCTGAATCCTTTTTCTCCTTTATTGATGTTGGTTTTCCCATTTAAAGGTGGAAACAAGCCAAACATTACCAAAGAATGTTCTCAGGTGTGCTGAAAATTGAGCTAATCCATTGAAGAATTTTCATTTCCTACAAAAGTTCGATGGTAAAGCCTCTATAGTGACCCTATCTTTTAAAACATATAAATTACATAACATTTTCAGAAAAATTAAAAATTATACAAAAATATTCCCAAAGACCGTAGTTGGTATAACACCTTTGGAAACATGGATAAATAAAATTATCCCATATGTGAGCTACATTATCTCCCACTATGTTCTTCATGAATAGAACCCTTCTTATACACATCAAACATAATATATATCTTCATAACATGGGGAAGGAAACATAAAAATGGGGGAGCTCAAATGCTCAATAAGGGTGAAAAAGGGAGATATGTAAGCATAAACATGAGCATAAGGGTATAGGAATATGATCATGAAAATAGAATATCATACCCTGCATATCAAAGATCATATACATGAATCGCAGCATAAAGCATGGTAGTTCATAAGGAATTAATAAAAAGGAATAAAAGGACATAAGCCATGAAATAATAACATAGGAGTAAGACATGGAATTGTGGAAACACATAAGCATATATTGATTTCTGTAGTATCATAGGAATCACTTCCAAGACCATATTTGGGGGAAAAGTCTTTTACTGAATTGGGTGAACCCCCGTTCCATCCCATTATTTATGAACCATGTAAACCCTTATTCCAGTCCTTTATTATTGAACTGAGTAAGCCCTCATTCTAGCCCTATATTACTGAACCGAGTAAACCCTCATTCTGTCCATGTCTATCTGATGAGATATAAATCTTTACCTAATGCATTAGAGGGAGATATAGGTCCCACCTGTCATATAATGAAATCATAAATACATGTTCCACAATATCATAAATAAACAAATCATAACCCATGAAATGAAATGGGTTCCATAAACAAGTAAATATATCATAACTTGTGGAAATATACAGGTATCATAATCATTTCATCACAAATATAACACGTGAAAAGAACTGGGTTTCAAAAGCATATAACCCGTGAAAGAGAAATGGGTTTCGTAACATCATGCCACCAAAACATAATCCATTAAGATAAAGAATATGAATGGATATATTGAATAATTTCCCCATAAATTAATTATAAACACCAATTAATGTTATATTATATGGGAAATAATTTTTAAAGGTCTTTTAAAAACATTTCTTAACGAAAATATTCTTTCTTCTTTGAAAAATAATTTTTATAATATAAAACCTTTTGAAACCCACTTTATTTGAAAATGGGTTTTAAAACATATAAATGAAGCTTTAAAAACAATATAACATTTTTAAAAACCTTTTTCTTTAAAAATTATCATCAAGCATATTTTGAAAACATTTTTGAAACCATTTTTTGAAAACATGGTTTTGGAATACAATAGATTTCCGACCGAAGAGAGAGATAGTCAGATTTCACTAAATGCATTATCTTAAGTAAAAAATAGTGGAAAATGGTACTAAAAATGAGGATATATTTAATAAACATATTAGAAGTAATCTCATGAATAATCCTTGAGATATTTCATGAAAGGAAGCATAAAAATAAACAATCTCGAAAAAATGATAAGATTGTATCAATAAACTCTTATAACTTGGTTACTTACAATCATAATCTACATGTAAGAAAAGGAAATTATGTAAAGATTAATATATCATGAAAATAATTAGATTCAGGATATAAAAAGTACCGTTTAATTATATACACAGTGAAAAAGAGTTTAGGTGCATAACAGAACATGAGTCTCAAAGAAGGCAAATCCAGACAACACGTTTTTACAAATTTGGTAACTTTTGAAAGTTAAACACCATGAAAGAAAGATAATAGAATGGATATGTGAATAAAAATAAATTTAGTAAAAATATAAATATAATACAAACATGTGAATAACATACACCACACAAAATGAAAGAGTGGTGAACATAGCTTTTATCTCACAAAACTTAATAGTGAGATGAAAATCTCCTTACCTCATGTCTTGACTCTCTCTGTACTCATATAATCTTCTGGTATAATAAATATAATATTATTTAAAATATTTTACATAATAAAATTATTATATATATTACCACATATGGTTTTATTATGACCTTATATTACCCACTTGTTAAATATCTTTTGTTAGAGTTTCACTTTGGGTAATATTCACTTTGTTCTTCGTATGTGTCTTAATTTGTTATAGCATTGGTACGTATACTTATATCATGATTCCAGGATGTATAAAATGATATAAATATCAGTTATATATATTATGTTTATATTATAATAATTTATTTCATAATTAATTATGAAATGGAATACACCATTCATGGAGACGGTAAGTCGTTCGTACGCATGAGCGTTGTTTCCGTTTTTATTATCGTATTGATAGAAAGTATGTAAATGAAATATGTATATATATGTATGTATATATATATAATTATTAAAGTATCCCAAATTTATAATATATATCATATAGTTTCACTAAACCAATCCTTAATACATTCCATTTGGTGTGTGAACAAATCACATCGCTTTGAAGGGGTGGTAGTCCACACTTCCTCAAACAAGATTATTGTATTAACGCTAAATGGATGGTAAAAATATTTGTGTTACACAAGGAATAAAGAAGATTTAATAAATAATAAATATAATACATTACATATTTAAGTAGAGTGTCCATCATAATGGCCACCATGACTGGTGGTAATGAAGAAATGGACATTAATTGTTTCATGAGGTAGTAGTTCACTGTACACAGAAACAGTATATTCAACATCCATTAGATGGACGTGTGTGTAAATTTAGGTTAGAACCATTTAATAAAAACATCCTAGCATATGTAAGATACTGTTTTTCCACACAATAAGGGAATAAAGAGAGTTTAGTGGGTATATAAGGAAAATAAAGGAAAGAATCTTGAGTGATAAGGTTACCTCTTAATCAGGAAACTCCTTTTGGTTTATGCCAAAAGGATTCATTGAGAAGGTTTCTTCAAAAAGTAAGGATTAAAGGTTTAATGGATGATTTTTGGGAGGATACTTGGGTGGATCTTGTATGAACATAAAATGTTTGGGAGGTGTGAGGAATGGGTAGAGGTGGTGGGATTTTATGGGGAAGGAAAAGGACTCACATGGATTGTTTAGAAACAAATTAGGTGTACGCATGATATTACCTAAAAAAAGTATTAACAAAGAAAAAAAATAAATAATTTAAGTTTTATTTCAGAACTATGGATATAAAAATGGTGTTTTACATGTTTATAGGTCATTTGGGTACTTAATGTTAAGGTTTAGTCTCTAATTAAACTTAATTTGGTGTTAACTACTATGATTAATTTTAATCACTTTTACTGATCGTTTTGGTCAAAAATTATCATGGTTTTATTAGAAACTAAATATTAGACTGAATAAAATGGTTTATTTTTTATTTTTAAAATTATAATAATAGAATCATAAAATTTAAGATTAGTGTTAATCCCGTAGATGGGAGGAAATAATAGGGTTTTAAAGTATGAAAAGATCAAAAGTTTGTAAAGATTTTCTATTCAGTTTCAAAATGAAGTTGATTATAATGAATTTAATTGTATTATTATATTTAATATTCACCTAAATTGACCTTAAAACATATTTATAATATCATTTATCATAATAATTAATTAGATAAAAATGAATTGTTTAACTAAAAAGCTGTATTTTTTACTATTCATCAAAAAATGATGTTTCATAGAAAAATACCAAATATTCACCCTAGGATAATTTTGAAGTTATGAATTCAAAAATAAAGTTTATTTTACCCAATTAAATTTATAAATTTATCTATAATTACTTTAATTATTAAATTTGATTCATTCAAGAAAACAGTATTTTTAACATAAATGGACTTTACCAAAAATATTATATTTCATTATCAATATGTTTTATTTATGTAAAACAACAATATTTGAAAAGAATTTAATATGAAGTTTAACATCTAGGTTATAATTATCTTATTTAAATAATTAAAGCAATAAAAATATTTGTTTCGTAGAAACCCAATATTGCATGCATCGTATGCCAAGTCGGTGTTGCATATAGAACAAGACAAGTTGGAATTGCATGTGAAAGGAATGTTTGAAAAAGAGTTTTAATATATATATATATATATAACTATTTCCAGTGTCATGTGAAATGAAAAATATTGAAAAGTTAAATTAATTCAGAAAAAAATCTCAAAAATCTTAGGGTGTTACATTCTACCCCGCTTAAAATGAATTTTGCCCTAAAAATCCATCACTTGGTCTAAAAAAATGAGGATAATTATGCTTCACCATATCCTAAAGTTCCCACATATCTTCCTCTTACTGTTGATTTCTCCACAAAAGTTTGACCGGGTGAGTGGTCTTTTTTTTAGAACTTTCTCGGATTAGTCCAGAATTTTAAAAGGTTGCTCCTCAAAAGAAAGATCATGCTCCAGTGGTATGACCTCTGAGTACTGTACATGTGAATGGTTAGTTATTTACTTCCATAGGTGAAATACATGTAACACATCATGGACATTACAGTGATTTAGAGGAAGTTCTATGCGATATGATATCGTCCTGATATGATCAAGAATATAAAAGGGGCCGATATAACTAGGGAATAGTTTCCCCTTCTTCCTGAATCTCATAACATTCTTCCAGGGTGAGATTCATAAAAAACGTTTCTCCAACTTTAAATTCTAGATCACACCAACGGTTATCAGCATAAAATTTCTACTGAATTTGAGCTTCCTTGATATGATACTCAGTGATTTTAACCTTATCGACCATTTATTCAATGATCTCAGGCCCTAATAGCTTTCTTTCTCCAAATTCATCCTAGCATTTTGGAGCTCTACATTTATTCCTATATAGGGATTCATAAGGTTCCAGATGAATTATTTTGGGAAATACATTCTTGTAAGAAAACTCAGCTATAGGAAGGTGTTGATCCCAACCACCTATGAAATGTAGAGAACATGATCTCATCATATCCTCTAGGGTTTGAATTTTTCTTTCATATTGACCATCTGTTTGAGTTTGATAAGTAGTGTTGAAACTCAATTCTGTATCAAGTGCTTTCTGAAAACTTCTCCAGAATGTTGAGGTAAATCTCGGATCCCGATCTGATACAGTAGAATATGGTACTCCATGAAACCTTACCACTTTTTTAATGTATATTCTGGAAAGCTGATCAAGAGATAAATATTCTCTAATATAAATAAATTGTGTTGACTTAGTAAGGTGATCGACTACAACCCATATAACATTAAAAACTTTAGAGGTTTTGGGTATTCTAACAATGAAATCCATAATGATATTCTTCCATTTCCATTCTGGTATTGGTAATGGATGAAACATCCCTTAAAACTTTTTTCCTTCAGCCTTACCTTACTGGAATACCAAACACCGAGATAAAAAGTCCCTGATATTCATCTTCATGTTGTCCCAATAGAATTATTTATTCAAGTCTCTATACATCTTCGTACTTCTAGGGTGAATAGAGAATGAAGAACAATGATCTTCCTCTAAAAGCTCATTCTTCAAAGCTATCATGGAAGGAACACATACACAGTTCCAAAACCTTATCATTCCATCCTGATCTAGGTTAAACTCGGTAAAATTTATAACCTTCTTTTTTATCCCTTCATCTTCCTTATGCACCTCCTTAATCTTCAATTTTATAGAGGTGTGAACATTCATTTGAGAAAGATAATATTTTCCCCCTTCCTTCAAGATTTCTAGATCCATTCTTTTCAAATCTATAAATATTGGATCTTTTTTATCCACATCATGGATAATCTATCATGATCTTTCTACCTAAAAGCATTGGCCAACATGTTCACTTTCCTAGGGTGGTAATGTATTGGGAAATAATAAGACTTTATAAACTCTAATCATCTTCTTTGGAGCATGTTCAACTCCTTATGTGTGAATATATATTTCAGACATTTATGATGGGTATATATATCAAAAATTTCACCATAAATATAATTCCTCTATATATTTAATGAAAAGATTACCACCTCTAACTCCAAATCATGAGTTGGGTAATGTTTCTTGTGAATCTTCAACTGTCATGAAGCATAATCTATAACCATGTTATTTTTAATAAGAAAACATCCCAATCCCTTCTTGGATGCATCACTATAGATTACAAAACCTTCTCCACTACATGGTAATGTAAGAACAGGTTCACTGACCAACCTACTCTTCAGTTCCTTGAAATTTTCCTCAGATTCGTCTATCCAAAGGAACTTCACTCCCTTTCTAGTTAACTTGGATGGAGGATTAAATACTCATGAGAAATTCTCCACCAAACATTGATAATATCTAGTTAAATCAAGAAAAATACGGATATCAGTCACTGTGTTTGGTCTATCCCAGATTTTAATCGCCTTTGTCTTTGATGGATCTACTTCTCTACCATATCTTGAGATTATGTTACCCAAAAATTATACCTTTTGTAGCCAAAATTCAAACTTTGAAAATTTTTCAAACAGCTTATCCTTCCATTGGGAATTCAGTACAATTATTAAGTGATCTTCATTCCCTTCCTTTCTCTTTAAATAGATAGGAATATCATCTATAAATTCTACTGCAAACATATTGAGATAATCTCTAAATACTCTACTCATTAAATCGATGAATATAGCACGGGCATTAGTAAGACCAAAAGGCATCACTATATATTCATAGTGACCGTACCATATTTGGAATGTCATCTTAGGTATATCCTCCTTCTTGACCCTAAATTGATGATATCCAGAATGAAGTTCAATCTTAGATAATTATTGAGCTAGACAAATTTGATCAAACAAGTCATAAATATGGGTAAGAGGATACATGCTCTTGATTGTGATCTTGTTCAACTCTAGAAAATCAATGTAGAGTCACATAGATCCATCTTTCTTCTTTACAAAAATAACCAGTGCACCCAAAGGTGACACACATGGCTGAATGGATCCCTTATTAAGGTTTTCTTGGAGTTACTTCTTCAATTACTATAACTCAATTGGTTCCATTCTATATGGAATCTTTGAAATTGGTATAGAAGCAGGTAAAATTTCTATTGAGAACTCAACTTCATATTTTGGTGGAAGACTAGTAAAATCATCAGGAAAGACATCCATAGAATCTCGAACAATATGAATATCATCAATTTCAATATTCTATCCAACCATTTGAGATAAAAAATACTTTTTAATGATAATTAATACCTATACACTAGATGTAATCTCCACAGGAATTTCAGACTTATTGTCACATTGATGGATGATCATAGTAGGGTTTGAAATATAGAACTTATCTTACCTTCCATGAAAATTAATATCGTCTTTATGTATATAAACCCAATCCATGCCTAATATGACATTGAATTCGACCAAAGGAAGAATGAAAAGATTTTTAGTAATCACATTCCTACAAAAATCAACCAAAGAGGAATCATAGACTTGAGATTCCATCATTGTACGATTAGAGGTTTTCACTAAAAATTCCACCTCTACTTGTTCTGGGGGAATCTTAACACCCTTAGAAAATTACTTAGATATGAAAGAGTGGGTTGATCCAGAATCAAATATAAGGAACCATATAATCATTTAAAATCACATTTAGTATGTCTAACCTATGAAATCTTCCTTCATCTATGATACCTTTGGTTTATCCTTGGTTATTCATAGTCAACATAAGTTTAAATCCTTCATAATGGTTTATGAAGAGTTTGTTAATTCCCAAAGAATATCCCCCAAGAGTATCAAACCAGGTGTGCAGTAAGGCATGTTGTTGTGTATCAGATTACCCTGAGTCAAGCCCAGAACATCTTGTCAGAGTTTTTACCCCTAGGTATATCCATTCTAGATCCACATCCACTTTTAGTATCCATACATTGATTTATTTCTAGGAAAACACTCACTCTATCCTTCACCAAAATTCTAGGACATTTTCTTATAGTTTTCTTGGTCCTCATACTTATCCCTAGACATGTTCCTTAGTGTTCTCACTAAGGTTTTCTCATTCTAGATTATAAAGGATAACTATACCTTTTCTCTAATACCAACTATAGTGACCATCTCTTTCCAAACATATACATTACATAACTTTTGCAGAATAACTAAACATTAGCTAAAAATAAGTCGAAAGACCGTAGTTGGTATAGATCCTTTGTAAACATATAAATATATAACCATTCTATATGTGGGCTACATTACCTCCCACTAGGTTCATCGTGACTAGAACCCTTCTTAGACACATCAAACATAATACATATCTCATAACCTAGGGAAGTAAACAAAAAAAGGGCTGATCTCAAATTCTCATTAAGGGTAAACAGGAGAGACATGTAATCATAAACAGGAGTATAAGGGTATGAGAATATGACCATGAAAATATAAGATCTTACCCTTCACATCAAATATTACATACATGAATCATGGCATAAATCTTGGAAGATTATAAGACACGAATAAAAAGGAAGTAAAGGACATAATCCATGAATAAATAACATAGTAGTAAGACATGGAATTATGGAAACACATAAACATATACTGATTTCTATAGTATCCAAGGCATCACTTCCAAGACCATATTTTTGGACAAAGTCCTTTACTGAACTGGGTGAACTTCTATTCCACCCCTCTATTACTGAACTGAGTAAACTCTCATTGTAGCCTTATATTACAGAAATGAGTAAAGCCTAGTTCCTACCCTATATTTTTAAATTGAGTCAACCCTTGTTCCGTACATTTCGATCTAATGAGATATAACTAGTTACCTAATGCATTTGAGGGAGATATAGGTCTCACCCTTTATAAAATGAAATCATACAAACATGTTCACAAGATCATAAATAAAAAAAACATTAACCATGAAATGAAATAGGTATCATAAACATGTAAAAATTTTATAGCCTGGGGAAAGATACAGGTTTTCAAATTATTTCATCATAAATATATCCCATGAAAAGAAGCAGGTATCAAAACCATGTAACCCATGAAAGAGAGATGGGTTTCATAACATCATTCCATCAAAACATAATTGATTAAGAGAAATAATATGAATGGATACATTGAATATTTTCCCTATAAAGTCACGAGAAACACCAATGGATGTTATCTTAGTTGTAAAATAGTTTTTAAAAGTCTTTTAAAAACATTTGTTGAGGAAAATAACCTTTCTTATTTGAAAAATGATTTTTTAACATAAAACATTTTGAAAATGATTGTCTGTGAAAATATATTTGAAAACATATAAATGAAGATTTTAAAAAAATGAAAAAATTTTAAAATAATTTTTACTAGAAAATGATCTTCAAGGATCTATTTAAAACATTTTTTAAAACATTTTTTTAAAACATGGGTTTTGAATACAATAAATTTCCGACTGAAGAGAGAGATGGTCAGATTTCACTAAAAGCATTATATTAAGTTCCCAAGAGTGGAAAATGGTACAAAAAAATGATTTTATCCTGAAAAAATATAGGATGAGGTAAATAAATAATAATTTTGAGATATTTTATCAAAGTAATCATAAACATAAACAATCTCGAAAAAAATGATAAGTTTGTCTCAGTAAACTCTTATAACTTGGATACTTGGGATCATACTCTCCATGTAAGAAAGGGAAATTAAATTAAGCTTTAGATATCATTAAAATAAGTAGATTCAGGATATAAAATGTATAATGATTGTATATATACCTTGAAAATGTGTTTATGTGCATAATAAAACATGAGTCTCAATGATGGAAAATTGAGACAAAACTATTTTACCGATTTAGTAACTTTTTAATGTTAGAATCGATAAAATAAGGATCATAAAATGGATATTTTAATACCAATAAATTTAGGTATAATATACATATAATAAAATAATGGTAAGTATATACACCACATAAAAGTAAATAGTGGAAAAAATAGCTTGTATCTCACATAAATTAATAGTGAGATGAAAATATTCTTACCTTATGTCTTGACTCTCTCCATACTCATACAGGATCCTATATAATAAATAAAAGTTTATTAAACATATTTTACAGAATCATATTATTATATCTATTAACATATATGTTTTTATTATGACCATATATTATCCATTCATTAACGATCCTATGTTAAAGTTTCACTTTGGGTAATATTTGTGTTTTTATTCGTATGTGTCTTCATTTTCTATATAGTTGGTCCTTATACTTATATCATGATTAAAAAATGTAGAAAATGATATAAATATTAGTTATATACATTATATTTATATTATAATAATTTATTTCCTAATGATGTACGAAATGTAATACGTCTTTTATGGAGATGTTAAGTCGTTCGTACACATGAACGTTGCTACCATTTTTATTATCGCATTGAAATAAAGTATGTAAATGACATGTATATATATATGTATATATATATAAATATTCCATTATCATTAATATATAATATATATCATGTAATTTCATCAAATCCATCCTCAATACATTCCATGTGGTGTGTCAATGAATCCGATCACTTTGAGGGGGCGGTAGTCCACACTTTCTCAAACGAGATTATTGTATCAACACCAAATGGATGGTAACAATATGTGTGTTAAAAAGGAATAAATAATATTAAATACATAATAAATATAATATATTACACATATAAAAATATTTCCCATCATAATGTCCACCATGATTGGTGGTAAAGAAGAAATGAACAATCATCGTTTTGTGAGGCTGTAGTTCGCCGTACACAGAAACCGTATGTTCAACATCCATTAGATGGAGGTGTGTGTAATTGTAGGTAATAATCATTGTATAAAAACATCATATTATATGTAATATACAGTTTTTTTACACAATAATGGGATAATGATAGTGTTGTGGGTGGAGAAGTAAAATAATGGAAAGGAGCTTGAGAAAAGACGTTACCTCTTAATCGCATACCTCCATTTGGTTTGTGCCAAAAGGCTTCCTTTAGAGGGTTTCTCTCCAAATGTAGGACTAAAGTTAGAATGGATTATTTTTTAGAGGCTACATGGATAGATCTTGTACTAACTTAAGGGTTTTAGAGGTGTTATTAATGGGTATAAGTGGTTGCCTTTTATAGGGAAGGAAAAGGACTCGCATGGAATTTTTAGAAACAAATTAGGTGTGCACAATTTCTTACATAAAAAAAGTTTTAAAAAATAAAAAAATCATTAATTTAAGGATTATAGACGAAATATGGATATAAAATAATTTTTTACAAGTGTATAGGTCATTTAGGCCATTAATGTTAAGGTTTATTCCCTAATTAAGCTTAATTTGGCCTGAGCTGCTATGATTAATTTTAATCAATTTTACTAGTCATTTAGGTCAAATATTAATATGTTATTATTAGAATATAAATATTAGACTTAATAAAACTTATTATGTTGAAATTATAATCATATAAGTGGAAAAATTAAGATTAGTGCTAATCCCACAGACGAGACGAAATAATGGGGTTTTAAAGTAGGAAAAGTTCAAAGGTTTGTTAAGATTTTTTATTCAATTTCAAAGTGAAGTTCATCCTAATGAATTTAATTTTATTATTATATGTAATATTCATCTAATTTTACCTTAAAACATATATATTATATTATAGCATCCTGACTTTTTATCACATAAACTTTCATTACATTTTACAAAACTGAGGATCTTTAAGGTTTAGTGTCTTGGAAACCAGGAACTTAAAACATGAAAACATAAAACATTTTTCTTAAACACTTGAAAGGATTCTCCTCATGTTCATCCTAGGTTCATTACTACATCTCATAACCTGGGGACATACATCAAAAGAAAGGGTGAGCAGAAGGCCCAGTTAGGGAAACAAGAGAAACATTTAACATGTGAACTTGAGATACATCAACTATGTCATGAAAAAGAACTTTAAGGAATGCGAAAGAATCATGTGGAATATAATAATAAAATTAACATTTTTTTATAACTTGAATATGTGGCTACAACATTTAACATAGACAATCATGAACATATCACCAAGTTCCATCCCCAAGGTGTCATTTAAAAATTACCAAGGTTATTCACCAAGGTATCGAGAAACTTGTAATCTCTAGTGGTTACATCATTACCCAATGCATTGGAGCGCTATCAGGGCGCACCCTTAATTTGTCTTTATTATAATGTGAGACACATATATCATCATCAAACATTTCATAAATAACCCATATAGCATAAAATAAATGGGTTTCATTTCATAATCATAACGTTTTAAAAACTGCTTTAAAGACATGATCTTTACGTCACTTTAAACCCACGGAAGGGGAGAGCAGGTATCATGTATGTAAATACCAGAATTTAAAATATAAAATTTTGGTATATATGTGATTACCCCTTTAGAAGAAGGAGCTTTGAGTATTAACTTAATTAAATAAATGAATTCAAGAATAAGAGAGAGACATTTTGAGACGGAAATTCTGCAGCATAACAGCTATGTTACAAGGTTTTAGAAAACATTGAAAAGAGAGGGGACATGGGTAACCTACTCATAAATGATCCATAAAATAGTAGGGGAAAATAATATAAAAGATTTAAGAACAGGGTAATAAAATTTGAATGATATACCATATGAAACGAAGAACTTGGAAGGAAAAAAATAAGATTTCTCTTATGAGAATTCGGCAGCCTAACGGCGTCACTTAAATCTTTCAAAAATGGACTGACGAGAACAAATAGGGTCTCTCATAATATGAACATAAATGATCAGTATAATAGATATAGATATCACACCCCAACATAATAAAAGAACTTGAAAGACTTCACATGAAAATATATCTTGAAAACGAGAAGGGTGAAAGAACCCCTTAGAAATTCGGCAGCCTAACGGCGTCACTTAAACTTCAACAAAAATGAATTGATGAGATCAAATAGGGTCTCTCATCATATGAACATAAAAGATAAGTATGATATATTTAGAGATCCTACCTCAAATTAATAAAAAGGAACATGAAAGACTTGACAAGAAAATGGATCTTGAAAATGAGAAGGGTGAACTAGTCCCTTAAAAATTCGGCAGCCTAACGACGCCACTTAAAACATCAAAATACTGAATTGAAGAGATTGAATGGGGTCTCTCATAATATGATCATAAAAGATCAATATTATAAATTTAGAGATCATACCCCAACATAATAAAAAGGAACTTGAAATACTTTACATGAAAATAGATCTTGAAAAATGAGAAGGGAGAAAGAATTCGTTACAAAAATTTCGGCAGCCTGACAACACCACTTAAAACTTCATAAAACTAAATAATGAGAGTAAGAGGGGATCTCTCATTATATTAACATAAAAAGGGCAGTAATAGAAGTATAAAATAACATCCTTTAACATAAGAACATGGAGCATAAAAGAAATGACATAAAAGAGAGTACTTTGAAAGAAAGAGGGAGGTAGGACCCCTTACCTTAAAACGTAACTCTTAAAACTCAAATTTTGGGACATTGAGGGCTTGGGGGCACCTTGGGAGGACTCCTTGGGAGGTAATGAGACCAGAACTTCGTTGGGGGAGAGTGGGGAGTCGAATGGATTAGAGGATGACTTGGTATTTATAGGGAAAGTGAGGGGACAAGGCATTAATGGTCAAGGGACACCTCATTAGTGGTTTTGGCAAAACCATGGGCTTGCCCATAGTATTTTCCCATGGTATTGTCCACTTGGGACACCTCATACCTTATCTTACTATTCATAAGTCGACCATATTGATTACATACTTAATACATCATTTAATGATGTCATTAAACACCCGTAACTTAAAAACTGTATTTTCACTATTCATCGAAAATTCAACTTTCTCAGAATAATCCCAAAATTTCACCTTAACCAAATATCAATGCTCTGATTTGAAAAATGAAATCAATTTTATAAAAATAATTTTCTAAATATTTTTAATTAAATTTTTAATTAAAAAAAACTATTCATCAAAAATTCATTTTTTTCAGAAAAATCCCCAAAAATTACCTTAACATAATATCGATGCTCTGAGTTCAAAAATGAATACCATTTTATAAAAATAACTTTCTAAATATTTTTAATTAAATTTTTAATTAAAAAACACTATTCACCCGAAAAAACTAATACTTGAATAATAATTTATGAAACCGTTATTTAACCATTTTATTGAATCACATTACTTAATCAAAGTGCCTATCTTATTTTAATAATTTCTTTAAGTGAGATTACTAATCCATTTGGTCAAATTACTAATCCTAAGCATAAAATCACTATTCATAATTTACTATTCATAAAAAATTAAGTTGATCTTATTAGACTCTAAATTTTGTACTGAACATAATTGTAGAAGATCATTTTTTGAAAATCATTACACATTTTTAATTATTTAAGGTTTACCTAAACATTTTTAAACTATCATTTTTCTAAAATTCATCAAAATTATGAATACTATGTTTATCCGGACATTTGAAAATTCATAAACTTCATCATAAGAAGAAATCAAAAATTTTATTTAAAAAAAAGGATTACACAAGGTAGTTACGGTCTCCTTACATAGGCCCTTATCACACCAGCATAGGACCTAAGTGTGAGGTGTGCTAAGGTGAGAGAATCTGAGGTAGGCTCGGCCAACATCGCACGAGTAGTAATTTCTATCAGTTTGAACTTCTCGCGTAGGCGATCCCGTTCTAGCTTCACATGATGAAGTTCAGCTTGGGTTTGGTCCAAAGCAAAGCCCAGTGGTGCTACCTCCTTCCCAAGTTCTGTTAGATGGGCTTCGATCGGTCCAAGACTACTGGGTGAGGCCATCAAATCTTCTTTCTATATTAATTAACCAAGATTCCTTGTATTTAGAGAAAATAATCGAAACGTTTAGTTTACAGTGGTCATATTGACCAATGGTCATATAACAGTAAAAACCCAACGGTATCATTTTAATTATACTCATGTTATCAAATGAAACATTTTTGTTGAGTATAAAAATAAAATAAAACAACACAAAAAAATTAGGAAACAAGATTTATTCAAAATTTCGGGTTGTTACAATCTTCCCCCCTTAAGAAATTGCATCCTCTCAATTTTTAAAATTGGGTATTGAAATTTTATTGAATGCCCCACATCGGAAAAGGAGTCAGTAAAACTATTACTTTAAAAGAAATAAAGGGAAGTACAAAGGTCACCTGAGTTAACCCATACTAGGATCCCATGTAGGAAAACATGGACATGGAGGAAAAAACCAAGGGTCACCTTATAAGGGAGAGTGATAGAAAACATGATTAGGAGAAAGTTAACCATAAGAAAATACCAAACTTACAATGTGTTGAAACGGTCTTTGATTACCTAGTAGGAAACGTAAACCAACAATGTTTTTGTTTTACGTTCCCTTTCATAATTTTGAGGAATTCATTTACTACATAGAACAAAAACATTAGAAAATATACCTACCTTAAAGTATAGTTTCATCCTTTAATAAGTCCCTACCAACACTAATCTTTTCTCCAAATGATGAGAATTCAAAAACACTTGGTCTCATAAAAAGCACAAGAATCATCTTCTATAGAATAACATAATCCACAAAAGATTAACAATCTATTTCTTCTATCTTTAAAAATTATCCCAAAAACAGAAAGGGTAAGGTAAAACAACTCTTCAAAAAGTAAGAATCCTATAGGAATGGAAAATACTTTTAAATCTTCAAAGTTCCATGGTACTACCCAAAGTTCAACATAGACCATTCCATAAATAACTATTCTTAAAATTCCTCAAAATAATCCAAACTAATATTGAAAACCAAATACAAGAAGAATTTGATAACATAGTCTTCCAAAATAAACTTCATTGTTCATCTCCAAAACACATCAACCACTCCTAACATCTTATAAGAAAAGTAGCTAACCTAAACATATTTTACCCAAGATAGGTTAATCATTTCCATAAGTAACCTAAATTACTATAAGTCCACCTTAAATTCATCAATTCTTCAAAATATAAGTCAACCTTACTCCTAAATGAAAATACCATAGTAATCTATTTACCTCGATCATATAGGGTCCCCAAAATAGTGAACGTCTTACAAAATAATAATCATATTTTAATCCCCTAATCATCCCTGTCATATTAATACGGCAATCGTCGCATTTCCTATCACATTGGTTGTTGGGACATGTTCTTCCATTTCGCACCATTAACTAAGAAGAGAAAACATAATTAGGGGCTTAAGTACTTATCCAATAATCATGAAAAGGAACTGAAAGCATATAAGGATAACTTGTAGAAGAAAAGTATACCCTAACTTGTGATCCCATAGGTTCCCATATAGGTTATCCATGATCATATATTCTTATGTGAATATTTATTTTATTTTATCTTTGTTCCTTTAACAATGGTTCATACTAAGCTTATGAATTTATCAAAGCATATCCCCCGGGAGTGTCGTAACCAAGAGTGTAGCAAGGCCCATTGTCGTGTACCAGTTCCCGTTTGAGTCTAGCTCAAAGCGGTGTTTTCGGGTTTTACCCCTATGTACATCTGTGCCAGAGCCACCTCTACCTGCTCGTATCCAGATAGGGATGTATTTCCTTGGCAACCCCTTACTCAATACTCACCAAAATACCAGGAAGATTTCATATATTTAAACTTTTCTATAGGGTTCTTCCTAGAGTTTTCATATCCTAATTTCCACAAATAACTAAACCATCCTTTGATACCAACTATATCATCCCACCTTTTTATCACATAAACTTTCATTACATTTTACAAAACCGAGGATCTTTAAGGTTTAGTGTCTTGGAAACCAGGAACTTAAAACATGAAAACATAAAACATTCTTCTTAAACACTTTAAAGGATTCTCCTCATGTTCATCCTAGGTTCATTACTGCTTCTCATAACCTGGGGACATACATTAAAAGAAAGGGTGAGCAGAAGGCCCAGTAAGGGAAACAAGAGAAACATTTAACATGTGAACTTGAGATACATCAACTATGTCATGAAAAAGAACTTTAAGGCATGCGAAAGAATCATGTGGAATATCATAATAAAAATAAAATTTTATAACTTGATGATGTAGCTACAACATTTAACATAGACAATCATGAACATATCACCAAGGTCCATCCCCAAGGTGTCATTTGAAAATTACCAAGGTTATTCACCAAGGTATCGTGAAAATTGTAATCTCTAGTGGTTACATCATTACCCAATGAATTGGAGCGTTATCAGGGCGCACCCTTAATTTGTCTTTATTATCATTTAAGCCACATATATCATCATCAAAAATTTCATAAATAACCCATATAGCATAAAATAAATGGGTTTCATTTCATAATCATAACGTTTTAAAAACTACTTTAAAGACATGATCTTTACGTCACTTTAAACCCACGGAAGTGGAGAGCGGGTCTCATGTATGTAAATCCCAGAATTTAAAATAGAACATTTTGGTATATATGTGATTACCCCTTTAGAAGAAATAGCTTTGAGTATTCACTTAATTAAATAAATGAATTCGAGAATAAGAGAGAGACATTTTGAGACGGAAATTCTGCAGTATAACGGCTATGTTACAAGGTTTTAGAAAACATTGAAAAGAGAGGGGACATGGGTTACCTACACATAAATGATCCATAAAATAGAAGGGGAATATAATATAAAGGATTTAAGAACATGGTAATGAAATTTTAATGATATACCATATGAAACGAAGAACTTGGAAGGAAAAAAAATAAGATTTCTCTTATGAGAATTCGGCAGCCTAACGGCGTCACTTAAATCTTCCAAAAATGGATTGAAGAGATCAAATAGGGTCTCTAATAATATGAACATAAATGATCAGTATAATAGATATAGATATCATAACCCAACATAATAAAATAACGTGAAATACTTTACATGAAAATATATCTTGAAAACGAGAAGGGTGAAAGAACCCCTTAGAAATTCGGCAGCCTAACGGCGTCACTTAAACTTCAACAAAAATGAATTGATGAGATCAAATAGGGTCTCTCATCATATGAACATAAAAGATCAGTATGATATATTTAGATATCACACCTCAACTTAATAAAAAGGAACATGAAATACTTGACAAGAAAATGGATCTTGAAGACAAGAAGGGTGAACTAATCTCTTAAAAATTCGGCAGCCTAACGACGCCACTTAAAACTTCAAAATACTGAATTGAAGAGATTGAATGGGGTCTCTCATCATATGATCATAAAAGATCAGTATGATAAATTTAGAGATCATACCCCAACATAATAAAAAGGAACTTGAAATACTTTACATGAAAATAGATCTTGAAAAATGAGAAGGGAGAAAGAATTCGTTACAAAAATTTCGGCAGCCTGACGGCACCACTTAAAACTTCATAAAACGAAATAATGAGAGTAAGAGGGGATCTATCATTATATGAACATAAAAAGGGCAGTAATATAAGTATAAATGAACATCCTTTAACATAAGAACATGGAGCATAAAATAAATGACATAAAAGAGAGTACTTTGAAAGAAAGAGGGAGGTAGGACCCCTTACCTTAAAACGTAACTCTTAAAACTAAATGGTTTGGACCTTGAGGGCTTGGGGAAACCTTGGGAGGACTCCTTGGGAGGTAATGAGACCATAACTTCGTTGGGGGAGAGTGGGGAGTCGAATGGATGAGAGGATGGCTTGGTATTTATAGGGAAAGTGAGGGGACAAGGCATTAATGGCCAAGGGACACCTCATTAGTGGTTTTGGCAAAACCATGGGCTTGCCCATAGTGTTTGCCCATGGTATTGTCCACTTGGGACACCTCATACCTTATCTTACTATTCATAAGTTGACCATATTGATTACATACTTAATACATCATTTAATGATGTCATTAAACACTCGTAACTTAAAAACTATATTTTCACTATTCATCAAAAATTCAACTTTCTCAGAATAATCCCAATATTTCACCTTAACCAAATATCAATGCTATGATTTTAAAAATGAAATCCATTTTATAAAAATAATTTTCTAAATATTTTTAATTAAATTTTTAATTAAAAAAACTATTCATCAAAAATTCATTTTTTTCAGAAAAATCCCCAAAAATTACCTTAACATAATATCGATGCTCTGAGTTCAAAAATGAAGTCCATTTTATAAAAATAATTTTCTAAATATTTTTAATTAAATTTTTAATTAAAAAACACTATTCACCCAAAAAAAACTAATACTTGAATAATAATTTATGAAACCGTTATTTATCTATTTTATTGAATCACATTACTTAATCAAAGTGCCTAGCTTATTTTAATAATTTCTTTAAGTGAGATTACTAATCCATTTGGTCACATTGCTAATCCTAATCATAAAATCACTATTCATAATTTACTATTCATCAAAAATTAAGTTGATCTTATTAGACTCTAAATTTTGTACTGAACATAATTGTAGAAGATCATTTTTTGAAAATCATTACACATTTTTAATTATTTAAGGTTTACCTAAACATTTTTAAATTATCCTTTTTCTAAAATTCATCAAAATTATGAATACTATGTTTATCCAGACATTTGAAAATTCATAAACTTCCTCATAAGAAGAAATCAAATTTTTTATTTAAAACAAAGGATTACACAAGGCAGTTACGGTCTCCTTACATAGACCCTTATCACACTAGCATAATACCTAAGTGTGAGGTGTGCTAAGGTGAGTGAATCTGAGGGAGGCTCGGCCATCATCGCACGAGTAGTAATTTCTATCAGTTTGAACTTCTCACGAAGGCGATCCCGTTCTAGCTTCACACGATGAAGTTTAGCATGGGTTTGGTCCAGAGCAAAGCCCAGTGGTGCTACCTCCTTCCCAAGTTCTGTTAGATGGGCTTCGATCGGTCCAAGGCTACTGGGTGAGGCCATCGAATATTCTTTCTATATTAATTAACCAAGATTACTTGTATTTAGAGAAAATAATCGAAACGTTTAGTTTACAGCGGTCATATTGACCAATGGTCATATAACAGTCAAAACCCAACGGTCTCATTTTAATTATACTCATGTTATCAAATGAAACATTTTTGTTGAGTATAAAAATAAAATAAAACAACAAAAAAAAATTAGGAAACAAGATTTATTCAAAATTTTGGGTTGTTACATATATCATTTATCATTAATTATTAATTATACCAAAAGGCAGTTTTTAACTGAAAAAATGTATTTTTCACTATTCATCAAAAAATGAAGTTTCTCATAAAAATCCCAAAGATTCACCCTAGGATACATACAATGTTATGAGTTGAAAAATTAATTAAATTTTATACAATTCAATTTATAAATTTTTCTAAAATTACTTTTATTATTAAAATCGATTCATTCAAGAAAACATTATTTTTAACATAAAAGGACTTTACCAAAAATATTATCTTTCATTATCAATATGTTTTATTTATTTAAAACAAAAATATTCGAAAATTATATATAACTAAGTTTAATTTGTAGGTTATAATTTTATTATTAAAATAATTAAAACAATAAAAACAGACGTTTCATAGAAACTCAATGTTGCGTGCATCATACGCCAAGTCGGTGCTGATTATAGCGCAATCCATGTTGGTATTGCGTGTAGCACAAGAAAAGTTGGTATTGAATGTGAAAGGAATGTTTTAGTTAGTTTTTTAATATATATATATATATATATATATTCAATTTCATGTGAAATAAAAAATATTAAAAATTTTAATTAATTCAGAAAAAAATAATTCTCAAAATCTAAGGGTGTTACATCCCCCATGGTTGTTAGACACCATTTTTGACTGTTTAAGATATATTTATAAATATAATATCAAGGAGGATTATTTTTTCCATGTGTGATCTAAAATTGATCATTCAAGAGGTCACCCTACTCAGTTCTTCCAAACCTCTGCCACTCAAAGGTTCGAATTTAGTGGTAAGGCGAGCCTGATAATGATTGAGTTGACATCAACCAATTAGGTACATTAACCAATTTCTCTACATGAGTTATATGGATATTTAGGGTCCACATACATTAACATAATCGGAAACATACAAATTTATATACAATTTAAGATATTCATACTCCACCAATTGGCTAAATCAGTCAGATTGCTACATCAGGAATTGGCTATGTGAACCAAATTTGATGCGTCGAGAATCAGCTATGATAACTAAATCAGCTCTGTAGGAAATCATGCACATAACCCAATTTCATACATAAATTTAATTGACTAAATTGACTATTTAGCAACATCGACTGAAATGTCTATGTGGGAAAATGCGTATGGGGTCAATTTGGGTACATCATTCAAAATTCCTACGTCGATCAAATTGGATAAGTTGGATTAATTAGGATATTTTATTTTTATATATGAGAGTTCTATGTGATGTATAGCTAGATTTTTTACCATTTTAAATTTCATGTGGAGGCCAGTAGGTGGTTTGACTAGGCTCAAAATTTGATGACTGAGACAGAGGAGTAGAGTAGGTGTACTTTTTCCAGGGAGAAGGTTCTTCCAATGAGCAGGTATTGTGAGAGAGTTAGAAGGAAGTATTTATTTTTGGTTAATTTTGAAACTAGAAAATGAGGATATGGATAATACTAGAGGATACTGAAGAGGATATGATCGGGGAGTTTGAAAACTAAGATATTTTAAAATATGTTTTTAAGCCTTTCCTAAGGGATTATTTTTTTTGTTTTTCCTTTTGTTACCCTGTTTCTTAAACACTTTCAGTTATATTAAATTTTTTAATTTTGATGATTGGATAAATAAGAATTGGTGAATGAGGTTGAGATAGAGCCATATTTTTCTCATTTGTGTGTTAAGAGTTTCTGGATCCTACTCTTTTCTCACTAAATAGGTAATATATGACATTCATCTTTCTGAACTCAGTGAGAGATATTTCAGTCATTTTGGTTGATTTTAACTTGTCATTCGGAAGTCCATATGAGAATAAGATAGATCATGTATGGTTAGGAAACCATGTAACTTCAATGAGGGGGATAAGGAGGTCTCCGGTTGAGAAACTAAAGACTCCTTTTACCTATGGGTTGGCCATTTTAGAGAATTAGTCATCCAATTTTTTCAGGGCCGGTAGAGTCACACCTTGAGTGAAGACAAAAATATAAATAAAAACACATATCTTATCGATATATCCATCCATCCAATATCCCATATTACATCTCTTTAATTCCACAAGTTTTCTCAATTTTATTCTCTCTCAATGATCATCCTTTTTCTATATCCTATCCTCAACTTCTCCACCACCATTGAACTCACCATTACATACTTTGTTTTATTAATATTTATTTATTTATTATTTTGTATGGTCTCACACAATGAATCTTCTTTGTAAGTACTTCCCTGAGGATCAACCCCAACTCACCACTATACTAGTCTTAATTAGGGTTTATAAATTATTAATCTGTCTCGGTACTAGTGACAACCTAGGGATCACTGCTAAATTTTGGCACAATTTCCCGGGAATGGAACATGTGACTGAGGGAAAAAGAGAAAAAATATTAAAACAAAAACACATTTTGGTATTTTTTTTAAAAGGGAGTGAATGAAATCCAGGACATCGTCTGGAAACTTATAGGAATTCATTCCTAAAATCAACAAATTTCTTAGTTATTTTAAAATTAATAAGAAAAATACTATCTAAAATTCTATAAAAAACATAATCAATAAAAAAAAATAAAAATTAAACTAGGAAACAATTTCAATCATCTAATAATTAATAATGAAATAATGGATAGAGTAAGGCTTAGGGAGTTGTAGTTATTTACAGTGTCAAACAATCTCTCATGCATTATGTGGACTTTGAGATCTTAGAACTATGTGATTAATAAATACCACATATCTTTTATACCATCAAATCATGGATTACTCAATTTTATTTATCTGGATTTTATTAAGGATTTCTATGGAATAGTGAAATATTTTCCACTTAGAGGATTGAGTGAGGAGTAATTGAAATTGGGAATTTTTCCATTTTTCATTAATGAAAATGAAAATGTTTGGTTCTAACAAATGGATGAAGACATATTTGATACATGGGATCAAGTATATAATTTAATTGTGAAGAAATTATACCCAATGAGAATGATTTCTAATATTATACATAGAACCAATAGATTCTTAAATACAAATGTGAACTATTCCATGAAGCTTGGAATGAGTTTAAGGGCCTACTTAGATAGTATCCCAAACATCAATGTACACCCCAATTTTTCATGGATACATTTTATTAATCTCTCAAACCATAAAATCAATCCCTTTTTTATAATTTTTTTCAGGATATTTATTTGATAAAAGAGTTGAAGAGATGAAATAGATTTTTAATAATTTGGCACAAAATTCATGACACAATGTTTGTAAAAGGACCATTGTTAGGTAGGAAATCAAACCCACTCCCTAATATGAATCCCAATATTCTTTTTATTATAATGAAAATGATTGAAACACTCTAAAGGAATATTTTCTTCAATGTGGGATGATTTTTCATTCATAGTCTTGCTACCCAAACATTGATTTTCATACACAAGCCCATGAAAATTCTAAATTTTAAATCTATAGCACTAAGTTGCATCCAAGAGATGATCCATTATCAAATAAATGAAACCAAGGTTATCAAAACCATCCCAACTAATCATGGGGGGATAAGGTAGTGTTGACACCTGATGTTCTCCCTGATTTTCAATAGAATAGATAGTAATTCAAAACTCAACCATGTATTGATTCATTGAGGTCATAGGAAAAAGTCAAATGGATGTTCTAAAAGTGAATGGGTAGGTTTGATGAGTAAAAATATAAGATATATTTTGATAAATCAAAACAATAATATTTCTTTAAAGATATATGGTTTCTTGTTGGATAGTTAGTTAGAAATGCTGGCTTCAGAGACCAAGGGAATATTTAAAGCACCACTAAGTCAAATACTAAGAAGAATTCCATGGAATTCACCACTATGAGTGGTCTCTGAACTCTTTAGGAAGTCAAAATAGATATCAAATACAACCCCAAAAAATCAGGTTGAATATATATAACACACTTTGGAAGCTAATTTTTTTTTAAATTTGGATAGCCCTACAAAAATCCATTCAAGGCCTATTTTACCTGCTGAAAAATCACCAGAAGAAGACTTCAAAACCATAAATACTAAAGTAATAAAAAAAATTATTCAATAATTTGAGGGGTCCCTACCATTAGGATGATTTTTTCCTAATCATTACCTTCCATAAAATAATGAATAAGGAAAATGAGTATTCTAAACTGTCCAAATTTCAAAAGTTTTTCAAGAAACTGAACAACTATATCCCTTTTCTTGAAGGTCTCATTAAAATACTTTATTATCTAAAATCTCTCATGAAAATTTGTTCTAATAAAAAAACATTTAAAAGGTATGCTACCTATAATCTTTCAAAGTAGTTTAGTGTATTCCTACATAATATTATACCTCCCAAACATATGGATCTATCGAGTTTTTTCATTCTATTATCTTTTGGTGATCGGGTTTCCAAGATTAATTTTCAATGTCATCTTGGTGTAAGTATAAATTTGAATCCTTTATCCTTTTTTAGAAATTGATACAAGGAGTCCCATAACCCACTATAGTATATTTGAAAAAATTTGATTGGTATATTACCCACCCAGTTGGTAGGGTAGTTGACTTGAAAATGATGGTAAGGTCTTTACACCAACTAATTTTTTTCATTTTGGATATAGAGTGTGACCATGCATCCCATATAATTCATGGAAGGACCTTTACTGAAACAAGAAGGGTTGTCATTAATGTTTAAAAGGTAAAGTTAATATTCAACCTTAGTGACCATATAAAATATTTTAATATCTTTAGAAAATTTAAAGAACATCCTCTAGGTTCCCAAACAATGATATTTTATAAGAATAAGAACTAATTGATGAGGAAAAAGAAGAGTATTTACGAATTCTTGAATAATTAAATGGTATACTTGAGGAATATTCAGAAACCTACCTGAAAATTTGTTCTAGTGATGAAGAGAAAACATTGGATGAGGCTAAGGGGGACTTCCTAGAACACCTTGACAATTTTTCCTTACAACACTTGTTGATACCGACCGAAGAATGTAACATAGGGGAACAGTTCTCTAAAAACAATTGTGATAAAGATGAAGATTTTACTACTACATTATTTAGGATAAAACATGATGAACTTAGAACCCTCAAACCCAATTATATCCCTTCTAGAAAACTTACCCCAACTTTGGAGCACAAACTTATTCTAGGACTATTGAAATTGTCATTCTTATGTTTAAAAGTAACTTTACTAGTCATTATTTCTTCTAATTTTGATTGATGTCAAGACAAAAAACTTCTTGATCATTTGAGAAAGTATAAATATACTATTGGCTGATAATTTTATAATATCAAAGTTATAATTTCATCATTCTTCATACAAAACATTCCCATGGAATTTGACTATCAACCATGGTGGAATCTCATAGAATACTAAACCATATCATTAAAAAGGTAGTCTGAGAAGAAGTGATTTGAATCCATGATGCTATAATAATATTTCCCATTTTAGAAAGCCTACGGGTACGTCCTGTGTAGGTAGTCCCTAGAAAGGGTTGATTCATTGTGATCACCAATGAGAAGAATGAATATATTCAAATTTGAAGGGTAAAAAAATGGATTTTCTGCATGGACTATAGGAAACTTAACTCTGATACCAAAAAAAGAACATTTTTTAGGATGTTTTAGATCAAATGTTGGAGAGGTTGACTGTGAATCAAATTTTCTTCTTTTTGGATGGTTTTTGTTGTTACAATAAAATTCCCATTTCACCTGAGGATCAGGTTAAAACCACTTTCACATATCCATTTATGACATTTTCTTACCAAATAATTACTTTCAATTTGTGTGGTGATCCTACTACTTTTAAATGTCTAATGATGTCCATTTTTTCTAATATTATTGAGAGATATCTTGAGGGGTTCATGGATGAATTATCCATAGTCGGTTTCGATTTTGAAAACTTTTTGAAACATCTAGAATCCATGCTGTAAATATTTAAAGAGAGAAAAATTTTCTTGAATTAGTAAAAATATCAGTTCATGGTAATTTAAGGAATTGTATTGGTTTATAAGGTCTCTAAGAATATAATATAGGTTGATACTAAAAAAAATTAAGTCATTTAAAATATTCCTCCACATGAAAACATCAAGGGTATTAGAAATTTTTTTGGATATGCAAGTGTTTATAGGTGATTCATCAAATAATTCTCTCAGATAACTAATCCTATATGTTATTTTCTTGTTAAGTATGTACCATTTCTATTTGATGAGAAATTTTTGGAATATTATAATATTCTTAAGGAAAGTATCACACCATAACCCATTGTCACTACCTTAGATAGGGAGACCCCTTTTGAAATAATGTGTGATTATAGTGGAATTTATATAAGAGCTGGTTTTGGACAATGTAAAGAAAATAATTTGTATGCTTCATATAATCCTAGAAGATTTCTTGATGAGGATCAAATATAATATCACTTGTCTTTAATACACAAAAATTCATGATTTATTACATAAGAATACACATAATACAGACCATAAGATAATGAAGTATAGTGTGTTTTGGAATTAGGTACAAAAAATAACATCTTGAACATGGGATACAACAATATTATTAAAAACTTCATTACCATGATCTTATAAATCATCAGACCTCTAAAATTTCATGGGATAACCTGGGAACATACATAAGAAAGGGGTGATCTATAAATCCCAGTAGGAGAATAAACATGGAATAACGAGAAGAAAGTAGTACATGTTAGACAATATGAATTTAAATTGGACATAAAAAGGGTGATCATCACAAACATGAACAAATATGCATGATATAGCATGATAACATAAATGTAACATGGGAAATGTGGCGACAACTTTAAACATGAGATCATAAAAATATATCAAGGCTTACCACCAAGATCTCATAACATGGTGTAAAAAGTCCTAGGATGTATTAGGTTCAGTCCCTAATCCCTTTCATGATGTCTCATGAGAGTAAAATAGTACCCAATGCATTGGAGCACTATATAATTGTTTGGTATAGAAAATTATAGGGAAATTTATGCCGCATAACAGGGGAAAATAAATGTTCATGGGGGGATTAATGAGAGTGTAAGGGGACTATCGTAATTTAAACGTCATAAGTGAAGTAAGGGGTATATGAAAAAACATATCTCAAGATTAGTAATTTGAGATAAATGGGATAATATAATGAATATGCATTAATAAGAAGGAGAAGTAAATGATATATTACTAAATTTCATCATAGTAATGGCTTAGGTAAATTCTATAATGAGAGGGGATAAAAGATCTAGAATTATTAAGAAATCAATTATGAAGTAGAGGTATATTTTTAAGGTCAATAAAACCCAACCAAATTATATTTATAAGGATAAATAAAAATAAGGTGCTTGAATTTAAAATAGAGAGATGACCCTTACTTTTGGTTTGGAAAATTGCAGAACATTTTTGACAACATAATGTGTATAAATAAAGGTTCATGGGAGGGATTAATGATAGTGAAAGGGTTATATCATCACATGGAAATAAAAAGTTCATTAATAGGTATATATAAAAACATACCCCAAAAATAATAATGGAAATTAAGAGGCACAACATAAAATAGGTTCTTAAATTAAAAGAATGGAGGGAAATCCCTTACCTTGAGAGGGTGATTCCAAAAGCATCGAAGGGGATAATTGAAATCTTGGGGAACCATTGGAGGACTCTATAGAAGGGTGTAACACCCTGAGATTTTATGATAATTATTATTTTTAATTTATTTGATGTCATGTGTTTTATGCTACACCATGATTATCTTGTGTTATACACAACACCGTATTAGCCTTCAGAATACGCAACACAATTCTTGGATCGTGTTATACACAATTTCAAGTACGTTTGATAATAGTCATTCTACACAACATTGAGTGTATATATATATATATATATTCAATGTATAAATAAAATATGCTTGGATTTTGTTATACGCAACAACAAAAGAGTCTTTCACAACACGCAACCTAACATGGCTTTCATTACACGCATTCACAACCTTCCTCGATAGTGTGTGTTGTACGCAATACTGGGTTTTACTAAACAACGGTATATTATTATAATATTGTTATGAACTAGCCTTTATGAATATTATTAACTAAATTTTGAATTTTATAACATTATTATCCATCTTACACATTTTTTAGAACATGGTATAAGAACAAAATAAATCTTTCAGGTAAAATAAGTATTTTTTAAAAAATGAAGTTTTGCCGCCTTTTGATGGAGCACCCAAATTAAATCTAGTTTTTGACATGTTTATAAGTTCAATTTGACAAAATAAAATTCTTATTTTGAATTAGTATATAAAAATTTACATTGGATAAAGTTTTGATATTTTTCTGATAACTTTCATATTTTAATGAATAGTAAAAACACGCTAGATTTTAATTAAAAACAACTTTTTTCATCGTAATAACTTATGTGGTTAAATTATAATATTTAATGGTTTTAAAGTATAAATAGAATATATTTTTACCATTTAATATAATGTATGTCATTAACATTGATTTTACATTGAATTCGTAGGTTAAATCAATTCAATCTTTTGCAATGTTTTAATCAAAAACACATTTTCATTCGACAACGAGATTAATTTTAATTTAATTTATGCAACTTATGTGTATTGAATTTGAAAAAATGGATTCCATATTAATAATCAGTGGGTCCAAATTATGTTAATAGGCTACTTTTTATTTTTGGGCATTATGAATAGTAACTACGGTAAAATTTATTTACCATAGTTAAAGGTAAATCGGGTAATTAAGGGTAAATATAAGATTATAAAATTACCCTAACACCTTCCAAAATCCTATTGGATGACTAAACGTCGATCCATATCACCTAAGGGTCGGATTAGATTTATTTAATGGACTTTTTTCCATGAAAATAAATTAATTATTATTAAAACCAAAGAAAGTGACAACATGTCACTCTCTTAAATCTTATAAGTATATAAATTTTAACTTAGTGATAAACTTCATAAAAATTCGAACATGAATAGTCTCCAGAAAGCTAATAAAATTATCTACATTATATGAATTTATTTATAATTTTTAGGGATTAAATAATTATCATTAATTGTGACACAATAGTGATGAAGAAATTGTTTATCTAGTGAAAAATCAAGAATATAGTTTTTATTAAACTAATAGTGACCATAAAAGGCACAAAACCCTAACCATAACTTATTATTCATGTACATTTAAACTATAATAATCCAATGGTCTAATATTTGACAATTTGGTGAATTATAAAAGCGATTATGACACTTATATTATTTTATTTTAAATGATTCCAAAGTTGTCACATTCATAATTTAATAAATATAACGATTTAAATATTGTTATTTTAAGATGATAAATTCTAGTAAAAGTATTATTGTTAAAGGTAATAGATTTATCTTCATCATAGGATGCTATTTTTAATTTTTATGCAAAAATAATTATATTAAATAATTATACAAAAATGTTGTAGTAATTATTTTATTAAGAGATAAACCAAATAAATGGTTTTACAAATAATAAAATAAATATTATATGAACTATTTAATGTTCTCCACTAATTTTATAGATACATATGAAATTTTATGAATTTATTAAATCTTTTAGTTCCAACATATATTATGTATTTATTTTATTAAAATTCAAATAAATGAATAGTGTCAAAATTGACACTATTGTTATTTTATAAAAATAACATATTATAAAATTGTTTAAAAATCACAAAAATATTTAAAAATTATAAATTTAAATTTATATGGTATAAAATGTTATTAAGTATCCAATTATGGACAATTCACAACAAATAATTAATTATTTTTTATAATTTAAAATTTAGAATGTTATTACCCAAAATAAAATAAAATTGATTAAATAAGGATAAATCAAGTTGATAATGTTTAAACTAAATTCAAAACATGTCTAATTTTTATTGGTTGATAAGATTACAACCCTATATTATCTAATATTCAAATATGAGTCATTTTTGGAGGTTTTTAAGTGGGTTTAGAATTATTATAAATTAATATTTTTAAGCTTTCCAAAGGTGCCCCTCTCCTCCCTTATAAAAGGGCACCTCCTCCCTCTCTTCCTCACACCACTTTGAGCCTTCAAGCTCGGCCAAACCCTGCCAAATTCTCTTCTCCACTTCTCTAGAAACATCCTAGATGTCCTGGTCTTCTTCAAAGACCAATTTTAGTGCCCTAAGAGGAGGTCTCAAAGAGGCACTTCAAAGAAGAGGTAAAGTCCGTTACCGATTCTTCCAAATTTATTTCATCTTCCACTTATTCTTATTTAGTTGTTTCATTATTAATTAATAGAATAAGTATCCCTCATATACTGATATGTTATTTTAAATATTAAAAAACCCTATTTCACCTTCTATCCATCCTATTGAAAACAAAATCACCGCGCGTGCGTACGTACGGAATACCGTCTCCACGCCGTGGTGTAATCTGTTTTTCCACCAACACCTTACATGGATGGGTATAATGGTGTAAAGAATAACTAAATATGGTTATTATAACATCATACGTATTCTGATATATTATACCATCCACTTCAATTCTATAATTATGGGAACGATATCATCGCTCGTGCATACGTACGGACTACAGTCTCCACGACGCGATAAGATTCATTATCCATGTTAACCATACATGAATGATCATAAAGTTTATATAATGAATAATAATGAAATATATGAAACAATAATTCTACTGGATTTATGTATATATATATGTATGTAATCTATTTTGTTTCATTCAATTCAATAAGGAAACGAAAACAGCGTTCTTGCGTACGTACGGCTGACCGTCTCCATGAAAGGTGTATTTAATTCCTTTTATAGATCTATAATATACATGTATATGTTGAATATATATTACATATAAATCATTTTTTACATTATGGAATTATGTAAATCAGGACATAAGTAATAATATCAAGAACAAAAAGTCAAAACACATATGATAAATAAAATGATGCTTTAACATGGAACTTACCAAAGAACGGGTAATATAAAGTCATAAGTGAACCATATATGGTATCATAAAAATGAATATGATTCTTTAATAAATAAATTACATTATTTAAATCATTATACAGGTGGTTCAGATACGTACAAAGCATATTGGACCTAAGGTAAGGGATAAGTTTTCAAATCTCATTTTTATCCGAGATTGCTTATTCGTAAGTATTTACTGGGGTTATTTCTTTCATCCATGTCCATGTTTTATAAAAGTGTTTTCATGTATGTTTAAATTCATTTTTACCCATTTTGAATTTTACCCCTTGGTATGGAAGGAATCTTCTTTTATTTACCCTACAAGGTACTTTTTTGACTTTTCCGACAAAAGTACAAGAATAATGTTTTTTTAACGTATACGGAATGAAAGGATTTTTTTACAATTTTATAAAGCCTTATTTTCATGAAGATTCCTCCAAAATATTTCATGACTATTTCCAAAAAAATATCTTTCTTTTAAAAATGCATGACATTTTTTGAAAAGAAAATGATTTTAAAGAAGAAAGGATATTTTCCTCAAGAATTCATTTCAAGTGTTTTATCAAAAACATTTTCTATATAAGATGACATTATTTCATATGTGTATGTTTCAAGTTTAATGTATCTATTATTTATGTGGTTTCACTTTTCTTATGATGAAATATCCATTTGTTTTATATGGATTATGTGATGACGGGATGATGTTTATGAAACCCATTTTATTCTTTAGGTTATGATGAATGTTTGAAGTTTATTTTGTGGCACAAGTAAGAATGATTTCATTATGAGATGGGCGGGACCTATATATCCCTCCAATGTATTGGGTAAAGATTTATATCTCATGAGATAGACATGGCTGGAATAGTAAGTTAATCCAGTTCAGTGTTACAAGACTGAAACGAGGAGTGAACTCGATTCTGAAAGAGACTTTGTCCACTAAGATGGTCTTGGAAGCAATTGCTTGGCTACAATGGAAATAATATCATATGCTTAATGGTTTCCAAAATTACATGTTTTATTCCCATGATATTTTATCATTCTTAATGTTTCTTTATGATCTATTCCTTACGTACTTCCATGTTTTATGTCATTACTCAAGCTTTTGATGTTTAAACATTATGTTCATGTTTTTAAGTTCAAATGTATATGGTATGTTTTATTTTATCCATTATTACCCTTAATGAGAATTTTAGCTCACCCTTTTTATGTTATCTTTTCCCCAGGATATAAATAAAGGTTGTAGGTAAGAAAAAAAGGGGAAGATCTTTATGGGAGATGTTGAAGATCTTTCACCAGGATTAGAACATTATATTCCAAGTTTCTGAAGGCTCTAAACTATTACGGTCCTTGTGTGTACGTTTTTGTTATGTACTAAGTATTCCTCAAAAGTAATGTAATGTCCATGTACAACAAGCTACGGGTCTCTACAGTTGGTATCAGAGGAAAGGTTTAGTCAACCTTTGAAAACTAGGATGCGATAACTTTAGTGAGATCCCGAGAGATATTTCTAAGGTATTTCAAGGGATGTCCCTAAGGTTAAGTATATGTATAGGTTATAGTCCTAGAATTGTGCTAAAGATCTTAGAATTAAACCTAAGATGTTAGATATTGAAGGTACTCCCCCTTTATTATGTTATTTTCCTAGCATGATTTTTGCCTCTCACACTATTCTTTTTGGGTTTTAGAAAATGGCTGGAAATAAGATGATTCACAATAATATAGGATATGATGGACAATGGAATGATATTCTTCATGAGAAAACAAATGAAATGGGATTTGGGAGTCCAAACATCATTATTATGCCGAATCAGCAATCTCATAATATGATCAATAAACTCAAATTTGGTTAGTTTCCTGACTCGGCTAATAAGAGAAAGATGGTGTTTCATGATGATCATAGAGGAAAGAAAGTTCAATTCCCCTCATGTAAATTATGTGGGAAGAGGCATCAAGGAGAATTTTTCAAAGGAATTGGAAGATGCTTTGGGTGTGGAAAAGAAGGACACAAAGCCAGTAAGTGCAAAGGAAAAGGTTCAGTTAACAGCATGGACAAAGATAATGGTATTGCTATGACATCAACAATGATTAGATGTTTTAAATGTGGAATGTATATGCATTATGCAAACAAATTCCCTAAGGGAAAATCTCATGAAGAGAATCAGCATGGTCATATGGGTAGTATTTATATGGATTATGATGAGGAGACTACAAATGATATATGAGATGAAAGATGTGTTGAAGCTCAGTCAGTTGTTTAAGAAGGTAGTGGAATGATTGTATGTTTAACAAGAGTTATGTTGTATAGTTAATGGTACTATGGAATAAAGAATCATCTAAGGATTGGTACACTATTGTTTTTCTTAAAGTATTTGAAATTATATGTTGAATGATACCGGTAACCATGAAAGGTTATTCAGATATTTTTGGAAAGTAGATGATATGCGCATAATGAAGGGATAAGAAGATAATGAGATGTTTGATTGTATTCATGAGCTCATTACTGATATAAGGACTAAGTGATATTATGGTTTGATTATATAGATTTTTGGGATTTTGGTATGTGGAAAGAGTTACCTTTTGACAGTATTCATGTTTTCACTAAGGTTCTATGGTAATTTATGTTTCAAGAGAATATATGACTAAGGTATTCATGTGTTTGGAATGAAACAAACAAGATATATCTTAGGATATATGTGAGATAAATGCTTGTATTCAAATTCTTGGTATATAACCTTTCTAGTAATTGTTTTCTTTATACTATGAGCTTGGACCAAAGTATTTTATATAAGACTAATGATTGGAATGGATTATGTTGTACATAAGTTAGTATTGTTTAAGGATAGAACTTTTTTTGATATTATTTATGGGATGTTATAGTAATGTAGTTTTAGAAAAAGGACAACCTACAGGACGGGCGACAGCTCATCGCGTCGTACAGGGCTGTGGGAATCGAACCCACAACTGAAGTGCGACTGGCCTTTATCGCATACCACTGGCCTACAGGAAGTCCCTGGTTATTAGAAACTAGTTTTATTTTATTAAGTTGTATGATATGTGAAGTATAAGTCCATTTTTGGAATCGTATATGATTAACCTCACCATAGATGGACTTATGTATATTTGATAACTTTTGCTAACCTTTTGTTTGAAACAGATGGAATGACCCATCATTCTATCACATGATCTGTTAACACTTCACGAATAACAAATTCAAATTCATTTATTTAAGAGATGAAGTGGAAAATTGTTCAAAGCACGAACAATAGTGAGATTGTACCAAAATCAAGCAAGTATTTCTTTTAATTCAAAATTTTCAACTTTAGGTAAATGATATTGAAAACCAAAAATGTTGTCCTAGTGATCTTATATCTGATGAATCATATGGTACCTTAGGTCATCACAAATTTATGGCTTTGTGATTGTTGGATTTTTCATAGCCATGTGTTCTACCACTCTCCATCAGAACGTGACAGTTAGATTTCTCTTCCATATCCATATTTTCACCTATGTTCTCCTATATGGAAACCCAGTGATTAGTTAATTTGAGTAACCGTTATGTTTCATACTTTAGTTTTTAAAGATAAGTTTTGGTATTCCTTTTTATGATGTGGGTTTCTATTAAAGAAACTTTCGAATAGTAAACCATGTATAACCCTGATGAATTTCGAGGGTGAAATTCATTTTAAGGGGGGGTAGAATGTAACACCCTGAGATTTTTTGATAAGTATTATTTTTAATTTATTTGATGTCATTTGTTTTATGTTACACCATGATTATCTTTTTCTATACGCAACACTGTATTAGCTTGCAGTATACGCAACACAATTCTTGGATCGTGTTATACACAATTTCAAGTTCGTTTGATAATATTCATTCTACACAACATTGAGTGTATATATATATATATTCAATGTATAAATGAAATATGGTTGGATTTTGTTATACGCAACAACAAAGGAGTCTTTCACAACACGCAACCCTAACTTGGCTTTCATTACACGCAATCGCAACCTTCCTCGATAGCTTGTGTTGTACGCAATACTGAGTTTTACTAAACAATGGTATATTATTATAATATTATTATGAACTAGAATTTATGAATAGTATTAACTAAAATTTGAATTTAATAAAATTATTATTCATCTTACACATTTTCTAGAACATGGTATAAGAACAAAATAAATTTTTCAGGTAAAATAAGTATTTTTCAAAAAATGCAGTTTTGCCACCTTTTGATGGCGCACCCACATTAAATCTAGTTGTTGACATGTTTATAAGTTCAATTTGACAAAATAAAATTCTTCTTTTTAATCAGGATATAAAAGTTTACATTGGATAATGTTTTGATATTTTTATGATAAATTTCATATTTTAATGAATAGTAAAAACACGCTTTATTTTAATTAAAAACAACTTTTTTCATCATAATAACTTATGTGGTTAAATTATAATATTGAATGGTTTTAAAGTATAAATAGAATATATTTTTACCATTTAATATAATGTATGTCATTAACATTGATTTTACATTGAATTCGTAGGTTAAATCAATTCAATCTTTTGCAATGTTTTAATCAAAAACTCGTTTTCATTCGACAACGAGATTAATTTTAATTTAATTTATGCAACTTCTGTGTATTGAATTTGAAAAAATGGATTCCATATTTGTAATCGGTGGGTCCAAATTATGTTAATAGGTTACTTTTTATTTTTTGGCATTATAAATAGTAACTACGGTAAAATTTATTTACCATAGTTAAAGGTAAATCGGGTAATTAAGGGTAAATATAAGATTATAAAATTACCCAAACACCTTCCAAAATCCTATTGTATGACTAAACATCGACCGATATCACCTAAGGGTCGGATTAGATTCATTTAATGGACTTTTGTCCATGAAAATAAATTAATTATTATTAAAACCAAAGAAAGTGACAACATGTCACTCTCTTTAATCTTATAAGTATATTAATTTTAAGTTAGTGATAAACTTCATGAAACTTAGAACATGAATAGTCTCTAGAAATCTAATAAAATTATCTACATTATACGAATTTATTTATAATTTTTAGGGATTAAATAATTATCATTAATTGTGACACGATAGTGATGAAGAAATTGTTTATCTAGTGAAAAATCAAGAATATAGTTTTTATTAAACTAATAGTGACCCTAAAAGGCACAAAACCCTGACCAAAACATATTGGTCATGTAAATTTAAACTATAATCATCCAATGGTCGAATATGTGACAATTTGGTGAATTATAAAAGCGATTATGACACTTATATTATTTTATTTTAAATGATGCCAAAGTTGTCACATTCATAATTTAATAAATATAACAATTTAACTATTGTGATTTTAAGATGATAAATTAGAGTAAAAGTATTATTGTGAAAGGTAATAGATTTATCTTCATCATAGGAGTTTATTTTTAATTTTTATGCGACAAATAAGTATATTAAATAATTATACAAAAATGTTGTAGTAATTATTTTATTAAGAGATAAACCAAATAAATGGTTTTAAAAATAAAAAAAAATATTATATGAACTATTTAATGTGCTCCACTAATTTTCTAGATACATATGACATTTTATGAATCTATTAAATCTTTTATTTTGAACATATCTTCTGTATTTATTTTATTTAAATTCAAATAAATGAATAGTGTCAAAATTAACACTATTGTTATTTTATAAAAATAACATATTATAAAATTGTTTAAAAATCACAAAAATATTTACAAATTATAAATTTATATTTATATGGTCTAAAATATTATTAAGTATCCAATTATGGACAATTCACAACAAATAAGTCATTATTTGTTACAATTTTAAATTTATAATGTTATTACCACAAATAAAATTAAATTGATTAAATAAGGATAAATCAAGTTGATAATGTTTAAAATAAATTCCTAACATGTCTAAATTTTATTGGATGATGAGATTACAACCCTATAATATATAATATTCAAATATGAGTAATTTTTGGAGGTTTTTAAGTGGGGTTAGATTTATTATAAATTAATATTTTTTAGATTTCCAAAGGTGCCCCTCTCCTCCCTTATAAAAGGGCACCTCCTCCCTCTCTTCCTCACACCACTTTGATCCTTCAAGATCGGCCAACCCCTGAAAAATTATTTTCTCCAATTTCCTAGAAACATACTAGAGGTCCTGGTCTTCTTCAAAGACCAATTTTAGTTCCCTAAGAGGAGGTCTCAAAGAGGCACTTCAAAGAAGAGGTAAAGTCCGTTACCGATTCTTTCAACTTTATTTCTTCTTCCACTTCTTCTTCTTTAGTTGTTTCATTATGAAGTAATGACATAAATATCACTCATATAATTATATGTTATTATAAATATGAAACAACCCTATTTCACCTTCTATCCATCCTACGGAAAACAAAATCATCGCGCGTGCGTACGTACGGAATACTGTCTCCACGCCGTGGTGTAATCTGTTTTTCCACCAACACCTTACATGGATGGGTATAATGGTGTAAAGAATAACTATATATGGTTATTATAACATCATACTGATTCTGATATATTATACCATCCACTCCAATTCTATAATTATGGGAACGATATCATCGCTCGTGTGTACGTACGGACTACCGTCTCCACGACGCATTGTGATTCATTTTCCATGTTAACCATACATGAATGATCATAAAGTTTATATAATGAATAATAATGAAATATATGAAACAATAATTCTACTGGATTTATGTATATATATATGTATGTCATCTATTTTGTTTCATTCAATTCAATAAGGAAACGAAAACAACGTTCATGCGTACGTACGACCTACCGTCTCCATGAATGGTGTATTTCATTCCTTTTATAGATCTATAATATACATGTATATGTTGAATATATATTACATATAAATCATGTTTTACATTCTGAAATTATGTAAATCAGGATATAAGTAATAATATCAAGAACGACAAGTCGAAACACATACGATAAATAAAATGATGCTTTAACATGTACTTACAAAAGAACGGGTAATATAAAGTCATAAGTGAACCATATATGATATCATAATAATTAATATGATTCTGTAATAAGTAAATGACATTATTTAAATCATTATACAGGAGGTTCGGATATGTACGAAGCATATTGGACCTAAGGTAAGGGATAATTTTTCAAATCTCATTTTTATCCGATATTGCTTATTCGTAAGTATTTACTGGGGTTATTTCTATCATCCATGTCCATGTTTTATAAAAGTGTTTTCATGTATATTTAAAGTCCTTTTTACCCATTTTGACTTTTACCCCTTGGTATGGAAGTAATCTTCTTTTATTTACCCTATAAGGTACTTTTTTGACTTTTCCGACAAAAGTATGAGAAGAATGTTTTTTTAACGTATACAAAATGAAAGGATTTTTTATAGTTTTATAAAGCCTTATTTTCACGAAGCTTCCTCCAAAATATTTCATGACTATTTCCAAAAAACTCTTTCTTTTAAAAATGCATGAAATTTTTTGAAAAGAAAATTATTTTAAAGAAGAAAGGATATTTTCCTCAAGAATTCATTTCAAGTGTTTTATCAAAACCATTTTCCATATAAGATGACATTATTTCATATGCGTATGTTTCAAGTTTAATGTATCTATGATTTACATGGTTTAACTTTTCTTATGATGAAATATCCATTTGTTTTATATGGATTATGTGATAATGGGATGATGTTTATGAAACCCATTTTATTCTTTGGGTTATGATTAATGTTTTAAGTTTATTTTGTGGCACAAGTAAGAATGATTTCATTATGAGATGGGTGGGACCTATATCTCCCTCCAATGCATTGGGTAAAGATTTATATCTCATGAGATAGACATGGCTAGAATGGTAAGTTAATCTGGTTCAGTGTTACAGGACTGAAAAGAGTGAACTCGATTCAGAAAGGGACTTTGTCCACTAAGATGGTCTTGGAAGCAATGCCTTGGATACTATGGAAATCATATCATGTGATTAATGGTTTCCACAATTACATGTTTTATTCCCATGATATTTTATCATTCTTAATGTTTCTTTATGATCTATGCCTTACGTACTTCCATGTTTTATGTCATTGCTCAAGCTTTTGATGTTTAAACATTATGTTCATTTTTTTAAGTTCAAATGTATATGGTATGTTTTATTTTATCCATGCTTACCCTTACTGAGCATTTGAGCTCACCCTTTTTATGTTTTCTTTTCCCCAGGATATAAGGAAAGGTTGTAGGTAAGAAAAAAAGGGGAAGATCTTTATGTGAGATGTTGAAGATCTTTCACCACGATTAGAATATTATATTCCGATATTCCAAAGACACTAAACTATTACGGTCCTTGTGTGTGTGTTTTTGTTATGTACTAAGTATTCTTCAAAAGTAATGTAATGTCCATGTACGAAAAGCTACGGGTCTCTACAGTTGGTATCAGAGGAATGGTTTAGTCAACCTTTGGAAACTAGGATGTGATAACTTTAGTGAGATCCCCAGAGATATTTCTAAGGTATGTCTAGGGATGTCCCTAAGGTTAAGTATACGTATAGGTTATAGTCCTAGAATTGCACTAACAATCTTAGAATTAAACCTAAGATGTTAGATATTGAAGGTACTCCCCCTTTATTATGTTGTTTTCCTAGCATGATTTTTTCCTCTCACGCTATTCTTTTTGGGTTTTAGAAAATGGCTGGAAACAAGATGATTCACGATAATAGAGGATATGATGGACAATGGAATGATATTCTTCATGAGAAACCAAATTAAATGAGATTTGGGAGTCCAAACATCATTATTATGCCGAATCAGCAATCTCATAATATGATCAATAAACTCAAATTTGGTAAGTTTCCTGACTCAGCTAATAAGAGAAAGATGTAGTTTCGTGATGATCATAGAGAAAATAAAGTTAAATTCCCGTCATGTAAATTATGTGGGAAGAGGCATCAAGGATAATGTTTAAAAGGAACTGGAAGATGCTTTGGGTGTGGAAAAGAAGGACACAAAGCCAGTAAGTGCAAAGGAAAGGGTTCAGTTAACAACATGGAAAAAGATAATGGTATTGCTACGACATCAACAACGATTAGATGTTTTAAATGTGGAATGTATGGGCATTATGCAAACCAATGCCCAAAGGGAAAATCTCATGAAGAGAATCAGCATGGTCATATGGGTAGTATTTATGTGGATGATGATGAGGAGAATACAAATGATATATGAGATGAAAGAAGTGTTGAATCTCAGTCAGTTGTTTAAGAAGGTAGTGGAATGATTGTATGTTTAACAAGAGTTATGTTGTATAGTTAATGGTACTATGGAATAAAGAATCATCTAAGGATTGGTACACTATTTTTTTTTCTAAAGTATTTGAAATTATATGTTGAATGATACTGGTAACCATGAAAGGTTATTCAGATATTTTTGGAAAGTAGATGATATGCGCATAATGAAGGGATAAGAAGATAATGATATGTTTGATTGTATTCATGATCTCATGATTGATATAAGGACTAAGTGATATTATGGTTTGATTATATAGATTTTTTGGGATTTTGGTATGTAAAATGAGTTACCTTTTGACATTATTCATGTTTTCACTAAGGTTCTATGGTAATTTATGTTTCAAGAGAATATATGACTAAGGTATTCATGTGTTTGGAATGAAACCAACAAGATATATCATATGATATATGTGAGATAAATGCTTGTATTCACATTCTTGGTAGATAAACTTTCTAGTAATTGTTTTCTTTATACTATGACCTTGGACTAAAGTATTTTAGATAAGCCTAAAGATTGGAATGTATTATGTTGGACATAAGTTAGTATTGTTTAAGGATAAAACTTTTTTCGATATTATTGATGGGATGTTATAGTAATGTAGTTTTAGGAAAAGGACAACCTGCAGGACAGGTGATAGCCCATCGCGTCGGGCAGGGCTGTGGGAATCGAACCCACAACTGAAGTGCGACTGGCCTTTATTGCATACCACTGGCCTACAGGAAGTCCCTGGTTAGTAGAAACTAGTTTTATTTTATTAAGCAGTATGATATATGAAGTATAAGTTCATTTTTGGAATCGTATATGATTAACCTCACCATAGATGGAATTATGTATATTTGATAGCTTTTTCTAACATTTTGTTTGAAACAGATGGAATGACCCATCATTCTATCACATGATCTGTTAACACTTCATGAATAACAAATTCAACTTCATTTATTTAAGAGATGAAGTGGAAAATCATTCAAAGCACGAACAACAGTGAGATTGTACCAAAATCAAGCAAGTATTTCTTCTAATTCAAAATTTTCAACTTTAGGGAAATCATATTGAAAACCAAAAATGTTGTCCTAGTGCTCTTATATCTGATGAATCATATGGTACCTTAGATCTTCACAAATTTATGGCTTTGTGATTGTTGGATTTTTCATAGCCATTTCTCTACCACTCTCCATCAGAACATGACGGTTAGATTTCTCTTCTATATCCATATTTTCACCTATGTTCTCCTACTTGGAAACCTAGTGATTAGTTAATTTGGATAACCATTACGTTTCATACTTTAGTTTTTAAAGATAATTTTTGGTATTACTTTTTACTATGTGGGTTTCTATTAAAGAAACTTTCGAATAGTAAACCATGTATAACCCCGACGAATTTCGAGGGCGAAATTCATTTTAAGGGGGGTAGAATGTAACACCCCAAGATTTTATGATAAGTATTATTTTTAATTTATTTGATGTCATGTGTTTTATGTTACACCATGATTATCTTGTGCTATACGCAACACCGTATTAGCTTGCAGTATACGCAACACAATTCTTGGATCGTGTTATACACAATTTCAAGTTCGTTTGATAATAGTCATTCTACACAACATTGAGTGTACATATATATATATATATTCAATGTATAAATGAAATATGTTTGTATTTTATTATACGCAACAACAAAGGAGTCTTGCACAACATGAAACCCTAACTTGGCTTTCATTACACGCAATCGCAACCTTCCTCGATATCATGTGTTGTACACAATACCGGGTTTACTAAACAATGGTATTTTATTATAATATTATTATGAACTAGCCGTTATGAATAGTATTAAATAAATTTTGAATTTTATAATATTATTATTCATCTTACACATTTTCTTGAACATGGTATAAGAACAAAATAAATTTTTCGGGCAAAATAAGTATTTTTCAAAAAATGTAGTTTTGCCGCCTTTTGATGGCGCACCCACATTAAATCTAGTTGTTGACATGTTTATAAGTTAAATTTTACAAAATAAAATTATTATTTTGAATCAGGATATAAAAATTTACATTGGATAAAGTTTTGATATTTTTCTGATAACTTTCATATTTTAATGAATAGTAAAAACACGCTATATTTTAATTAAAAACAACTTTTTTCATCGTAATAACTTATGTGGTTAAATTATAATATTGAATGGTTTTAAAGTATAAATATAATATATTATTACCATTTAATATAATTTATGTCATTAACATCTATTTTACATTGAATTCGTAGGTTAAATCAATTCAATCTTGTGCAATGTTTTAATCAAAAACCCGTTTTCATTCGACAACGGGATTAATTTTAATTTAATTTCGGAAATTTATGTGTATTGAATTTGAAAAAATGGATTTCATATTTGGAATCAGGGGGTACAAATTATTTTAATAGGCTACTTTTTATTTTTGGGCATTATGAATAGTAACTACGGTAAAATTTATTTACCATAGTTAAAAGTAAATCGGGTAATTAAGGGTAAATATAAGATTATAAAATTACCCTAAAACCTTCCAAAATCTTATTGGATGACTAAAAGTCGACCCATATCACCTAAGGGTTGGATTAGATTCATTTAATGGACTTTTATCCATGAAAATAAATTAATTATTATTAAAACCAAAGAAAGTGACAACATGTCACTCTCTTAAATCTTATAAGTATATTAATTTTAACTTAGTGATAAACTTCATAAAAATTAGAACATGAATAGTCTCCATAAATCTAATAAAATTATCTAAATCATATGAATTTATTTATAACTTTTAGGGATTAAATAATTATCATTAATTGTGACACAATAGTGATGAAGAAATTGTTTATCTAGTGAAAACTCAAGAATATAGTTTTTATTAAACTAATAGTGACCATAAAAGGCACAAAACCCTGACCAAAACTTATTGGTCATGCACATGTAAACTATAATCATCCAATGGTCGAATATTTGACAATTTTGTGAATTATAAAAGCGATTATGACACTTATATTATTTTATTTTAAATTATGCCAAAGTTGTCACATTCATAATTTAATAAATATAACAATTTAAATATTGTTATTTTAAGATGATAAATTCGAGTAAAAGTATTTTTGTGAAAGGTAATAGATTTATATTCATCATAGGATTTTATTTTTAATTTTTATGCAACAAATAAGGATATTAAATAATTATAGAAAAATTTTGTAGTAATTATTTTATTAATAGATAAACCAAATAAACGGTTTTAAAAATAATAAAATAAATATTATATGAACTATTTAATGTGCTCCACTAATTTTCTAGATACATATGACATTTTATGAATCTATTAAATCTTTTATTTCGAACATATCTTCTGTATTTATTTTATTTAAATTCAAATAAATGAATAGTTCCAAAATTGACACTATTGTTATTTTATAAAAATAACATATTATACAATTGTTTAAAAATCACCAAAATATTTACAAATTATAAATTTTAATTTATATGGTCTAAAATGTTATTAAGTATCCAATTATGGAAAATTCACAACAAATAAGTAATTATTTGTTATAATTTAAAATTTAGAATGTTATTACCACAAATAAAATTAAATTGATTAAATAACGACAAATCAAGTTTATAATGTTTAAAATAAATTCCTAACATGTTTAATTTTATTTTTTGATGAGATTACAACCCTATATTATCTAATATTCAAATATGAGTCATTTTTGGAGGTTTTAAGTGGGGTTAGATTTATTATAAATTAATATTTTTAAGATTTCCAAAGGTGCCCCTCTCCTCCCTTATAAAAGGGCACCTCCTCCCTCTCTTCCTCACACCACTTTGAGCCTTAAATCTCTTCCAAAACCTGAAAAATTCTATTCTCCACTTCCCTAGAAACATCCTAGAGGTCCTGGTCTTCTTCAAAGACAAATTTTAGTGCCCTAAGAGGAGGTCTCAAAGAGGCACTTCAAAGAAGAGGTAAAGTCCTCTACCGATTCTTTCAACTTTATTTCTTCTTCTTTAGTGGTTTCATTATGAAGTAATAACATCAGTATCCCTCATATACTGATATGTTATTATAAATATGAAACAACCCTATTTCACCTTCTATCCATCCTACGGAAAAAAAATCACCGCACGTGCGTACGTACAAAATACTGTCTCCACACCGTGGTGTAATTTGTTTTTCCACCAACACCTTACATGGTTTGGTATAATGGTGTAAAGAATAACTATATATGGTTATTATAACATCATACTGATTCTGATATATTATACCATCCACTCAAATTCTATAATTATGGGAATGATATCATCGCTCGTGCGTACGTACGGACTACTGTCTCCACGACGCGATGAGATTCATTCTCCATGTTAACCATACATGAATGATCATAAAGTTTATATAATTAATAATAATGAAATATATGAAACAATAATTCTAATGGATTTATGTATATATATATATGTATTTCATCTATTTTGTTTCATTCAATTCAATAAGGAAACGAAAACAGTGTTCATGCGTACGTACGACCTACCCTCTCCATGAACGGTGTATTTCATTCCTTTTATAGATAATATACATGTATATGTTGAATATATATTACATATAAATCATGTTTTACATTCAGGAATTATGTAAATCAGGATATAAGTAATAATATCATGAATGACAAGTCTAAACACATACGATAAATAAAATGATGCTTTAACATGGAACTTACAAAAGAACGGGTAATATAAAGTCATAAGTGAACCATATATGATATCATAAAAATGAATATGATTCTGTAATAAGTAAATGACATTATTTAAATCATTATAAAGGAGGTTCGGATACGTACGAAGAGTATCGGACTTAAGGTAAGGGATAATTTTTCAAATCTCATTTTTATCCGAGATTTCTTATTCGTAAGTATTTACTGGGGTTATTTCTATCATCCATGTCCATGTTTTATAAAAGTGTTTTCATGTATGTTTAAAGTACTTTTTACCCATTTTGACTTTTACCCCTTGGTATGGAAGGAATCTTCTTTTATTTACCCTACAAGGTATTTTTTGACTTTTCTGACAAAAGTACAAGAAGAATGTTTTTTTAACATATATGGAATGAAAGGATTTTTTACGATTTTATAAAGCTTTATTTTCATGAAGCTTCCTAAAAAATATTTCTTGACTATTTCCAACAAAATATCTTTCTTTTAAAAATGAATTACATTTTTTGAAAAGAAAATGATTTTAAAGAAGAGTGGATATTTTCCTCAAGAATTCATTTCAAGTGTTTTATCAAAACCATTTTCCATATAAGATGAAATTATTTCATATGTGTATGTTTCAAGTTTAATGTCTCTAGGATTTACATGGTTTAACTTTTCTTATGATGAAATATCCATTTGTATTATATGGATTATGTGATGATGGGATGATGTTTATGAAACCCATTTTATTCTTTGGGTTATGATGAATGTTTTAAGTTTATTTTGTGGCACAAGTAAGAATGATTTCATAATGAGATGGGTTGGACCTATATCTCCCTCCAATGCATTGGGTAAAGATTTATATCTCATGAGATAGACATGGATGGAACGGTAAGTTAATCCGGTTCAGTGTTACACGACTGAAACGATGAGTGAACTAGATTCAGAAAGGGACTTTGTCCACTAAGATGGTCTTGGAAGTAATGACTTGGATACTATGGAAATCATATCATGTGCTTAATGGTTACCACAATTACATATTTTATTCCCATGCTATTTTATCATTTTTAATGTTTCTTTATGATCTATGCCTTACGTAATTCCATGTTTTATGTCATTGCTCAAGCTTTTGATGTTTAAACATTATGTTCATTTTTTTAAGTTCAAATGTATATGGTATGTTTTATTTTATCCATGCTTACCCTTACTGAGCATTTGAGCTCACCCTTTTTATGTTTTCTTTTCCCCAGGATATAAAGAAAGGTTGTAGGTAATACAAAAAAAGGGGAAGATCTTTATGGGAGATGTTGAAGATCTTTCACCATGATTAGAAGATTATATTCCGAGTTTCCAAAGACATTAAACAATTATGGTCCTTGTGTGTGTGTTTTTGTTATGTACTAAGTATTCCGCAAAAGTAATGTGATGTCCATGTACGAAAAGCTACGGGTCTCTACAGTTGGTATCAGAGGAAAGGTTTAGTCAACCTTTGGAAACTAGGATGCGATATCTTTAGTGAGATCCCTAGAGATATTTTTAAGGTATGTCTAGGGATGTCCCTAAGGTTAAGTATACGTATAGGTTATAGTCCTAGAACTGTGCTAACGATCTTATAATTAAACCTAAGATGTTAGATATTGATGGCACTCCCCCTTTATTATGTTGTTTTCCTAGCATGATTTTTCCCTCTGACACTATTTTTTTTGGGTTTTAAAAAATGGCTGGAAACAAGATGATTCACGATAATATAGGATATGACGGACAATGGAATGATATTCTTCATGAGAAACCAAATGAAATGGGATTTGGAAGTCCAAACATCATTATTATGCCGAATCATCAATCTCATAATATGATCAATAAACTCAAATTTGGTAAGTTTCCTAACTCGGCTAATAAGAGAAAGATGGAGTTTCATGATGATCATAGAGGAAAGAAAGTTCAATTCCCATCATGTAAATTATGTGGGAAGAGGCATCAAGGAGAATGTTTAAAAGAAACTGGAAGATGCTTTGGGTGTGGAAAAGAAGTACACTAATCCAGTAAGTGCAAAGGAAAAGGTTCAGTTAACAGCATGGACAAAGATAATGGTATTGCTATGACATCAACAATGATTAGATCTTTTAAATGTGGAATGTATGGGCATTATGCAAACAAATTCACTAAGGGAAAATCTCATGAAGAGAATCAGCATGGTCATATGGGTAGTATTTATGTGGATGATGATGAGGAGACTAAAAATTATATATGAGATGAAAGAAGTGTTGAAGCTCAGTCAGTTGTTTAAGAAGGTAGTGGAATGATTGTATGTTTAACAAGAGTTATGATGTATAGTTAATGGTACTATGGAATAAAGAATCATCTAAGGATTGGTACACTATTGTTTTTCCTAAAGTATTTGAAAGTATATGTTGAATGATACCGGTAACCATGAAAGGTTATTAATATATTTTTGGAAAGTAGATCATATGCGCATAATGAAGGGATAATAAGATAATGAGATGTTTGATTGTATTCACGAGCTCATGACTAATATAAGGACTAACTGATATTATGGTTTGATTATATAGATTTTTTGGGATTTTGGTATGTGGAAAGAGTTGCCTTTTGACAGTATTAATGTTTTCACTAAGGTTCTAGGGTAATTTAAGTTTCAAGAGAATATATGACTAAGGTATTCATGTGTTTGGAATGCAACCAACAAGATATATATTATGATATATGTGAGATAAATTCTTGTATTCACATTCTTGGTAGATAACCTTTCAAGTAATTGTTTTCTTTATATTATGATCTTGGACTGAAGTATTTTAGATAAGCCTAAAGATTGGAATGGATTATGTTGGACATAAGTTAGTATTGTTTAAGGATATAACTTTTTTCGATATTATTTATGGGATGTTATAGTAATGTAGTTTTAGAAAAAGGACAACCTACAGGATGGGCGACAGCCCATCGCGTCGGACATGGCTGTGGGAATTGAACCCACAACTGAAGTACGACTGGCCTTTATCGCATACCACTGGCCTAAAGGAAGTCCCTGGTTAGTAGAAACTAGTTTTATTTTATTAAGCTGTATGATATATGGAGTATAAGTTCATTTTTGGAATCGTATATGATTAACCTCACCATAGATGGACTTATGTATATTTGATAAATTTTGCTAACATTTTATTTGAAACAGATGGAATGACCCATCATTCTATCACATGATCTTTTAACACTTCACGAATAACAAATTCAACTTCATTTATTTAAGAGATGAAGTGGAAAATTGTTCAAAGCATGAACAACAGTGAGATTGTACCAAAATCAAGCAAGTATTTCTTCTAATTCAAAATTTTCAACTTTAGGGAAATGATATTGAAAACCAAAAATGTTGTCCTAGTGCTCTTATATCTGATTAATCAGATGGTACCTTAGATCATCAAAAATTTATGGCTTTGTGACTATTGGCTTTTTCATAGCCATGTTCTCTACCACTCTCCATCAGAACACGACGGTTAGATTTCTCTTCCATATCCATATTTTCACCTATGTTCTCCTACGTGGAAACCCAGCGGTTGGCTAATTTGGGTAACCCTTACGTTTCATACTTTAGTTTTTAAAGATAAGTTTTGGTATTCCTTTTTATGATATGTGTTTCTATTAAAGAAACTTACGAATAGTAAACCATGTATTACCCCGACGAATTTCCAGGGCGAAATTCATTTTAAGGGGGGTAGAATATAACACCCCGAGATTTTATGATAAGTATTATTTTTAATTTATTTTATGTCATGTTTATTATTCTACACCATGATTATCTTGTGCTATACGCAACACCGTATTAGCTTGCAGTATACGCAACACAATTCTTAGATCGTGTTATACGCAATTTCAAGTTCGTTTGATAATAGTCATTCTAAAAAACATTGAGTGTATATATATATATATTCAATGTATAAATGAAATATGGTTGGATTTTGTTATATGAAACAAAAAAAGAGTCTTGCACAACACGCAACCCTAACTTGTCTTTCATTACATGCAATCCCAACCTTCCTCGATAGCGTGTGTTGTACGCAATACCGGGTTTTACTAAACAATGGCATATTATTATAATATTATTATGAACTAGCCGTTATGAATATTATTAAATAAATTTTGAATTTTATAACATTATTATTCATCTTACACATTTTCTAGAACATGGTATTAGAACAAAATAAATTTTTCGGGTAAAATAAGTATTTTTCAAAAAATGCAGTTTTGCCGCTTTTTGATGGCGCACCCACATTAAATCTAGTTTTTTACATGTTTATAAGTTTAATTTGAAAAAATAAAATTCTTCTTTTGAATCAGGATATAAAAATTTACATTGGATAAAGTTTTGATATTTTTCAGATAACTTTCATATTTTAATGAATAGTAAAAACACGCTATATTTTAATTAAAAACAACTTTTTTCATCGTAATAAATTATGTGGTTAAATTATAATATTGAATGGTTTTAAACTATAAATCGAATAAATTTTTACCATTTAATATAATTTATGTCATTAACATTGATTTTACATTGAATTCATAGGTTAAATCAATTCAATCTTTTGCAATGTTTTAATCAAAAACCCGTTTTCATTCGACAACGGGATTAATTTTAATTTAATTTCTGAAACTTCTGTGTATTGAATTTGACCAAATAGATTCCATATTTGGAATTAGTGGGTCCAAATTATGTTAATAATCTATTTTTTATTTTTGGGCATTATGAATAGTAACTACGGTAAAATTTATTTACCATAGTTAAAGGTAAATCAGGTAATTAAGGGTAAATATAAGATTATAAAATTACCCTAACACCTTCCAAAATCCTATTGGATGACTAAAAGTCGACCCATATCACCTAAGGTTCGGATTAGATTCATTTAATGGACTTTTTTCCATGAAAATAAATTAATTATTATTAAAACCAAAGAAAGTGACAACATGTCACTCTCTTAAATCTTATAAGTATATTAATTTTAACTTAGTGATAAACTTCATGAAACTTCGAACATGAATTGTCTCCAGAAAGATAATAAAATTATCTACGTCATATGAATTTATTTATAATTTTTAGGGATTAAATAATTATCATTAATTGTGACACAATAGTGATGAAGAAATTGTTTATCTAGTGAAAAATCAAGAATATAGTTTTTATTAAACTAATAGTGACTATAAAAGGCACAAAACCCTGACCAAAACTTATTGGTCATGTACATTTAAACTATAATCATCCAATGGTCGAATATTTGACAATTTGGTGCATTATAAAAGCGATTATGACACTTATATTATTTTATTTTAAATGATGCCAAAGTTTTCATATTCATAATTTAATAAATATAACAATTTAAATATTGTGATTTTAAGATGATAAATTCGAGTAAAATTATTATTGTGAAAGGTAATAGATTTATCTTCATAATAGGATTTTATTTTTAATTTTTATGCAACAAATAAGTATATTATATTATTATACAAAAATGGTTTAAAAACATTGAACCTGAAGGGAAGTGGTGTATTCCTTTATTTAGAGAGGAGAGTCATAAATATTGGATGGTAATAAAAGTTGTAATTTTCTAAGGAGACACAGGATATAGATCCCCATTATTTTATTAAGAGATAAACCAAATAATTGGTTTTAAAAATAATAAATTAAATATTATATGAACTATTTAATGTGCTCCACTAATTTTCAAGATACATATGAAATTTTATGAATCTATTAAATCATTTAGTTTGAACATATATTCTGTATTTATTTTATTTAAATTCAAATAAATGAATACTGTCAAAATTGACACTATTGTTATTTTATAAAAATAACATATTATAAAATTGTTTAAAAATCAGAAAAATATTTACAAATTATAAATTTAAATTTATATGGTCTAAAATGTTATTAAGTATCCAATTATAGAAAATTCACAACAAAAAAGTAATTATTTGTTATAATTTAAAATTTAGAATTTTATTACCACAAATAAAATAAAATTGATTAAATAAGGATAAATCAAGTTCATAATGTTTAAAATAAATTCCTAACATGTCTAAATTTTATTGGTTGATGAGATTACAACCCTATATTATATAATATTCAAATATGAGTCATTTTTGGAGGTTTTTAAGTGGGGTTAGACTTATTATAAATTAATATTTTTAATATTTACAAAGGTGCCCCTCTCCTCCCTTATAAAAGGGAACCTCCTCCCTCTCTACCTCACACCACTTTGAGCCTTCAAGATTGGAAAACCCCTGACAAATTCTCTTCTCCACTTCCCTAGAAAAATCCTAGAGGTCCTGGTCTTCTTCAAAGATCAATTTTAGTGCCCTAAGAGGAGGTCTCAAAGAGGCACTTCAAAGAAGAGGTAAAGTCCGTTACCGATTATTTCAACTTTATTTCTTCTTCTAATTCTTATTCTTTAGTTGTTTCATTATGAAGTAATAACATCAGTATCCCTCATATACTGATAGGTTATTATAAATATAAAACAACCCTGATTCACCTTATATCCATCCTACGGAAAACAAAATCACCGCGCGTGCGTACATACGAAATACCGTCTCCACGCCTTGGTGTAATCTGTTTTTCCACCAACACCTTACATGGATGGGTATAATGGTGTAAAGAATAACTATATATGGTTATTATAACATCATACTGATTCTGATATATTATACCATCCACTCCAATTCTATAATTATGGGAACGATATCATCGCTCGTGCGTACGTACGGACTACCATCTCCACGACGCGATGAGATTCATTTTCCATGTTAACGATACATGAATGATCATAAAGTTTATATAAGGAACAATAATGAAATATATGAAACAATAATTCTACTAGATTTATGTATATATATATGTGTATATCATCTATTTTGTTTCATTCAATTCAATAAATAAACGAAAACAGTTTTCATGCGTACGTACGACCTACCGTCTCCATGAACGGTGTATTTCATTCCTTTTATAGATCTATAATATACATGTATACGTTGAATATATATTACATATAAATCATGTTTTACATTCTATAATTATGTAAATCAGGATATAAGTAATAATATCAAGAACGACAAGTTGAAACACATACGATAAATAAAATGATGCTTTAACATGGAACTTACAAAAGAACAGGTAATATAAAGTCATAAGTGAACCATATATGATATCATAACAATGAATATGTTTCTGTAATAAGTAAATGACATTATTTAAATCATTATACAGTAGGTTCGGATACGTACGAAGCATATCGGACCTAAGGTAAGGGATAATTTTGCAAATCTCATTTTTATCCGAGATTGCTTATTCGTAAGTATTTACTGGGGTTATTTCTATCATCCATGTCCATGTTTTATAAAAGTGTTTTCGTGTATGTTTAAAGTCCCTTTTACCCATTTTGACTTTTACCCCTTGGTATGGAAGGAATCTTCTTTTATTTACCCTACAAGGTAATTTTTTGACTTTTCTGACAAAAGTACGAGAAGAATGTTTTTTTAACGTATACAGAATGAAAGGATTTTTTACGGTTTTATAAAGCCTTATTTTCATGAAGCTTCCTCCAAAATATTTCATGACTATTTCCAACAAAATCCCTTTCTTTTAAAAATGCATGACATTTTTTGAAAAGAAAATGATTTTAAATAAGAAAGGATATTTTCCTCAATAATTCATTTCAAGTGTTTTATAAAAACCATTTTCCATATAAGATGAATGTTTTAAGTTTATTTTGTGGAACAAGTAAGAATGATTTCATTATGAGATGAGTGGGACCGATATCTCCCTCCAACGCATTGGGTAAAGATTTATATCTCATGAGATAGACATGGCTGGAACGGTAAGTTAATCTGATTCAGTGTTACAGGACTTAAACGAGGAATGAACTCGATTCAGAAAGGGACTTTGTCCACTAAGATGGTCTTGGCATCAATTCCTTGGCTACTATGGAAATCATATCATGTGCTTAATAGTTGACACAATTACATGTTTTATACCCATTCTATTTTATCATTCTTAATGTTTCTTTATGAACTATGCCTTACGTACTTCCATGTTTTATGTCATTGCTCAAGATTTTGATGTTTAAACATTATGTTCATGTTTTTAAGTTCAAATGTATATGGTATGTTTTATTTTATCCATGCTTACCCTTACTGAGCATTTGAGATCACCCTTTTTATGTTTTCTTTTCCCCATGATATAAAGAAAGGTTGTAGGTAAGAAAAAAAGGGGAATATATTTATGGGAGATGTTGAATATCTTTCACCACGATTAGAAGATTATATTCCGAGTTTCCAAAGACACTAAACTATTATGGTCCTTGTGTGTGTGTTTTTGTTATGTACTAAGTATTCCACAAAAGTAATGTAATGTCCATGTACGTCAATATTAGGGTCTCTACAAAGGGGATTCATTTTATGGATTTGATCCAAGTTTTTCTAGTGAATATTAAGTGGATCTTGGGAGGATTTATATAGGAAAAGAGAGGAGAGTTCTTTATTATTTCCCAAACATAGGTTTTGGACTCTATAAAAAGATGTAATAAAAACCCCGAGCATTATTTGGGTTTTTCCCATCATTTCTACCAAATTGGAGTATTTTACATTATTTTATAAGTACGAGGTCCAAACTTATTAAAATATTTCCCTTGGTTATGTTGAAGTGAGTCATGTTCTTAATGAAATGATTTTAAAACCTTAAAATATTATATAGGTTTTGGGAGATTCATAATGCGTTTATAAAATTAAGAAAATAAAATAAAATATAATTTAAATGGAAAGCATATATTTGTTCATATATCCCTTTTATATAATTTATTACATCACTTTTTGATCATTAGGATGTCATAACACACCATATATTTATACCGTATTTAATTTTTACCTGAAAATCCAACTATCTCAGAAAATTATGAAAAAATAAACTTTGAAAATTTCTAATTATTTGATTCAAAAAAAAATATTTATTTTATCAAAATATATTTATGAATATAAGAATTTTCACTTTTAAAATATAATTCATATTTTTTGAGAAATTATGGGTTTTTTACAATAAAATTTTCTGAACCCTTATAAAAATTACATTCAACATCATCAAAAAATATATTAAAATTTACATTTAATAATAAATATTTAATAAAAATATTTTATTTAAATATTATTTATTTCGTAAATCTATTAATTCATAAAAATAAATTTCTTATTTGAAATTTCATATTACCAAAAAATACAATTTTTTATTATCATATCAATATCAAAATCATTTATAAAGTAACAACAAAAATAAGAAAATATATTCATTATTGTAAAGACCCGTAAAATTCAAGGGAAATTTTTTCTTAATTTTCTTTAGATTTTTACAAGAGCGCGGTTTCTGACGGCACCTGATTCCGAGGCCCGGAGTGCCCGGAATCAATTTCCGAAGTTTGGCTCGGGTACGTTCAGTGAACGAACGAGCGGGTATTCCTAACTTTTGATCCGGTGCTCGGAATTGAAATCCGAGGGCACCGATGAACTCACAGCGCCGATATTCTCTTAAAAAGACCTTTTCGGAACTTGCGTTTGTTGTGGGTTAAAAGTTAGTTTTTGGGTTTTTAGTTTAAGTTAAATAAAATTTCGTGAAGAACAAATTTTATTTTAACTTGATAAATCCTACCAAAGGGGGTTGGAAGTGGGACCCACATCCACTTAACCTCCCTTGGGAGGATTAAGTGTGGTGGGGCCCACACTAAGCTCCCAACCTTTCATCTTCTCCCAACTTCCTTAACCCCTCATTAAATGACATGAGTTATTTAATTTTGGAGTTAATCCTTTTGAATTTCAAACTTTTGAAATTCTAGTGTGTTGTTGTGTTAATAAAATAAGATAGTGTCTTATTTTATTTTGGTTAATAGTTTTGTCTTCTTGGGAGGTTGAGAGCTTTTTCTTCTTCTTCAAGTTCTGACGAAGAACACGAAGAACGCTCAAGCTCCGACGAAGAACGCTCAAGCTCCGACGAAGAACGCCGCCTCTCTTCTTCGTCTTCCGTGTCAACGAGAGGGAACGCCGCTTCCTCCTCGGATCTTCTTCGTCGGCATACAAAGATTCGCCAACGACGTATCACATCGGACGCACCTCTTCGTCATCGGATTTGACGAACGACGACCGCGACGCCCGACCTCCGCGACGTTGTCTTCCGCGGAACGTTGTCAAATCTACGAACCTATACCCGAGGTAGGGGTTGTTGATTTATTGTTTAATTATACCATTCTTGATCGTGGATCTAGCATGTCTAACGTGTGGCTTTTGAATACTTTAAGTTGTGTTTAAACGTGAGGGGGCCGGACCGCATGAACACGGCCGAACCCACTCCTCCGTTCTTGGTGTTTAAATTTGTGGATGAATCAAGGTGGCGTGGTGCCGTCGCACCACGCGGTTATTCTCCCAATCAAGAACGCGACGCCGTCGCGCGCGCACCATGGAAGAAACATCAAGAACGTGACGCCGTCGCGCCGCGTTGAAAGAAATCGAGGTGCGGCGGAGGGGCACGGTGTCGTCGCACCGTGCCGGATGACGAATACCGCGGCCGGTTCCGGGCCGCGGCGAATAGAGAAGACCGACGGCCGAGCCGCCGGCATCGGAAGCCGAAGAGGGGACCGGATTTTCCGGTCCCGTTGGAGAAAATCGGCCGGCCAGCTGGCCGGCCGGATGGCATTAAACCGGGGGAAATTAATCCCCCGGCCAGCGTACAAAACCCCCCTCATTATGAGGGGGGCGGTTTCCATGAAGGGGGGGGGGGGGGGGGCAGCAGCCCCCCGGTTTTTCTCCAAGCCGGCCCCCACGTGGGGGCCGTTTTTTTTCTGCAAAGTGCCCGGCTATGCCACGCCGCCCCTTCCAATCAGCGGGGGCTTTGCCCCCCGCGTGCAGCCACCGTGCGCCGCGGCCCCCGCGCCGCCGCGCCGCCGGCCGGCCGGGCCGGGTTCAGCGGACCGGGTCGGTCCGACCCGGTTCGGTTCGGATCCGGGTCGGGTCGACCCGGTTCGGGTCAGACCGGGGGGGGGGGGGGGTCGGGCCGGGTCGGCCCGGACCCGGACCCCCTGTTTCGGATCATATTCGGTATTTTGGCCATAACTTGAGCCACGGACCTCCGATCGACGAACCGTCTTCGGCAACGCGATCCTTGGATCAAGACGGTCGTTTCGGTATATTGCACTCAAGGTTTCGGTTACTTTGAGTTCGGCCGGGTTGGTTCGTTCACGAAACCAATCGGGCCTTCGGAGCGGAAACGCTCATATCTTGAGCTACGGACGTCCGATTGACGTGCCGTCAGCTGTGTTGTGTTCCTCTTAGTGAGACGGATCTTTTGGCATACTCCGCCCGAGTTTTGGACGCAGGTGGAGTACGGTCGGGTTGGTTTTGCCTTAAAAACCAACCGGGCCCCGGGGACGAAAATGCCAATAACTCTCAGACCGGGCGTCCGATCGACGCGCCGTCTGTTGCGTTGAGTTCCTATTGACGATACGGAACTTTTGGATACATCAACTCTGGACTTTGTGACAGTTGGTGTATCAGCCTCTCGGCTCGTGGAGCAGACCCTCCGAATGAGCTTGCTGTGTGCGGGAACCCTAGTGCTGGCTGCGACTGCTACTACTGCTACTACTGCTACTGTGACTGCGACGACGACAGTACAGAGATCCTGTGTGGATTCGACGACGACGACTACAGCACTCAGCGATCCTACGTGGGTCAGTGCTACAGGTCCTGTGTGGGCCCGATCCTGTGTGGGTCCGATCCTGTGTGGGTCCTTGCGCTCAACGGTCCTGTGTGGACCAGCGCCTATAGGTCCTGTGTGGGCCCGATCCTGTGTGGGTCTTTTGCGGGGGTTAGTTACCTATCGATCCTTCCTGGGTCCGACGACTTAGATGGATCAGAGATCATCTTTATCGTCCCTTGAAGAAATATACCTGTGTGAGCTGAATCCTATTGCTTTCCTGTGTGGATTGTATTGTGCAATCCTATGTGGATTACGTTTTTCTTTCCTGTGTGGAATACGTTTACTTTCCTGTGTGGACTGAGTTGTACTTGGGCTCGGAGGTTGGAGCGTATTTGAAATTGATGACTTAGGTATATGTATGGGCATATACCTAAGCAGTGTCGGTTGTTACTTCGTGATTGTTCCTTTCTTCGTGGTTTATCCTTTTTGGATTTGAGAGACCTTCAGGGGTCTCGGGGTCCCTACTGAGTAGCTTATACTCACCCCTGCACGGGCTTTGCCCGCACTACGTTGTGTTGGTTGCAGACGACGGACAACGTTGATCTTAGCTGAGGCTTGCAGAGCGGGACGGTACCCGGAGGTGGACCACTAGGCGAGACGTGCTCGGAACGGACAGCGGGACCCGTGGAGCAGAGGAGCTATCTGTACCCACCCTTCATGTGGGAATTCCAGTGGATAGCTCGGTGTAGCGGCTTTTACTTTTCAGTTTCTGTTTTCCCTTTCGAGTTGTACTTTACTTTCAGTTTGGGTTTTTATACTGGCCCATTTACTTTTCCGCACTTTCAGTTGTACTCTGCTTTTGTTTAGTGTTTACTTTCCGCTTGCTTACTCTGTGGTGTTTGTTTACTTTTCAAAGGCAATGCCTTTCCTTTTTACCGGGATTTACGCCTTGGTGCTAGTCGCCAGCCCCTGGCCTATGGAAGGCGGGCTTGGGGTAGTCACGGCACGGACCCCGAGGGCGGGTCGTGACAAATTGGTATCAGAGGAGTTCGGTTCTACCGCGAACTCTGATCTTTTCTATGTGAAGCAATAATGTTTAGCGTATTGAGTGTGGTTATCAGTCCAGGGAGTCCAGTGTTGGTGCGGCGGCCGACGTATCCGTACACCAGGACCCTGACTTCTGATTTCCGACTTAATGCACGAAAACATTGATTGCGTGTGTGTTTCAAAGTTTTCTTTGTGATTACTTTATATCAGCTCACCAGGTATACTGTTCTGACCGTGGCGCACCTGTTTCCTTTTCAGGATGGCCCCACGACGACAGCCATCTAGGGTTCCGAGAGTCGAGCATGACGACAGCCCACCGAGCGATGAGGCCTCGGTGCAGGGCCCTTTGTCAGCAGTGGCACCGGCGGTAGCTCTACCCTCCGAGCCCCCGATGTTTCCAGCAGCAGCCGCTGACGATGCACGTCACCTCAGCGCACTGCATGAGTTTCAGCGCCAGCGACCGCCCAGGTTTCGCGGGGAGACGGATCCCCAGGCAGCAGAGGACTGGCTGGAGGCAGTGGTTCGAGTGTTTAGGCTAGTGAGGACACCAGCAGACCTCATGGTGATCCTCGCTGCGAACCTACTACACGCAGCAGCAGGACGATGGTGGAGCCTGATGCTCCAGGTGCACGATGAGGCATCTCTACTTTGGACTGATTTTGAGAGCCTCTTCCGCTCGGAGTTCGTCCCAGCCACCCTTCGTGCAGTGCGTATCCAGGAGCTTCTACAGCTGCGGCAGGGCAGCATGACGGTCGCTCAGTACTCGGCGAGATTTACTGATCTCTCGCGCTACTCGACCGACATGGTACGGGACCCATTCTTCCGGGCCCGGACCTTCGAGCAGGGTTTGAGACACGAGATCAGGGCATCGCTGATCTCCCTCAGCATACCGACTCAGACAGGAGTACTGGAGCGGGCCCTTCTGATCGAGAGCTTCCTTGCTGAGTCTACACCAGCACAGAGACCCACCGCAGGGCGGCACGTGGCAGAGTCATCTGCAGCAGGCAGTCGACGGATGACTCAGGGGTCCAGACAGACCAGACCTTCGGGCAGACGACCTCAGGACACTGGCTCAGCAGTGCGGGGCACACAGCGCGGAGCCAGTCTTTCGAGAGGCAGACAGTGCTACTCGTGCGGCGGGCAGGGCCACATGGCTCGTGACTGCCCGACCCACCGTGCCGAGGAGCAGCAGACGGTTGAGGGACCACCGAGGCAGAGGCAGAGGGTCGACCGTGGCGGTCCGCAGAGAGGAGGCGGACGAGGCAGAGGAGCTGGACGAGCAGCCGATGGTGGGCGACGCTTTGAGGCTCTGCCACCACCACCACCAGGAGGTCCACCCCGACCACAGGGAGCTGGCGGGCAGAGACAGGCACAGCTCCAGGCAGCAGAGGCCTACGACCACGGCGCACCCGAGATGATTCGAGGTACTATCTGTGTCTATTCCACCCTTTCTGCAGTTCTTATAGACACAGGAGCGAGTCACTCTTTCATAGCCGCTGCCCTTGTTCGGAGCTCGGAGATTCCGACAGAGCCGTTGGCTCGATCCTTACGGCTAGAGACTCCTACGGGAGCAGACTCGACGATTACGCACTGGTGCCGGCAGTGTGAGCTTACTCTAGGAGGCGAGAGCTTCGGCTGGGATCTTCTTGTAGCAGCGTCGAGGCCTTCCGACGTCATCTTGGGCATGGTTTGGCTATCTACGGTCCATGCACAGATTGACTGTTTTAGGCGCAAGGTGCGATGTGTACGCACCGACGGGAGCAGGTTCACCTTCACCGGCGAGAAGGGAGCCTTAGCAGCACAGGATGGACTTCCGCGGAGGAGAGGACAGCCCATCACTCATCAGTTGGCTAGCCTTATCCTTGGAGCAGTTGACGTGCGGAGTCCTGGTTTTCCTGCAGTGGTGGATCAGTTTGCGGACGTTTTTCCCGACGACGTTCCAGGGCTACCTCCTCGCAGAGAGGTAGACTTTTATATTGACTTGTACCCCGGGACAGCCCCGATATCCACTCCAGCATATCGGATGGCCCCCACCGAGCTTCGAGAGCTACGGGTACAGTTGGAGGACTTGCAGGGCAAGGGGTTCATCCGACCCAGTGTTTCACCCTGGGCTTCCCCGATTTTGTTCGCCAAGAAGGCGGACGGGAGCTTGCGACTTTGTGTTGACTATCGTCGCCTGAACCAGGTAACAGTGAGGAACAAGTATCCGCTACCGAGGATTGATGACCTCTTTGATCAGCTCAAGGGAGCACGGTGGTTATCGAAGATAGACCTCAGGTCAGGCTATCATCAGCTCAGAGTCAGAGACGAGGATGTGCAGAAGACGGCCTTCAGATGTCGGTATGGCCACTATGAGTTCTTGGTTATGCCTTTCGGTGTAACCAATGCTCCAGCAGTGTTCATGGCTCTCATGAACAGGATCTTTCAGCCATACCTCGATCGGTTTGTCGTGGTCTTCATCGACGACATTCTGATTTACTCTACGACAGAGGAGGAGCACGCCTGTCACTTGCGAGTTGTACTAGACACACTCCGAGAGCACCAGCTTTATGGTAAGCTCTCGAAGTGTCAGTTCTGGATACGTGAGGTCCACTTCTTGGGACACGTTATCTCTGAGGCGGGAGTTGCAGTGGATCCCGCGAAGATTGAGGCTGTGTTAGCTTGGGAGCCACCTAGGAGCGTGACTGAGGTTCGGAGTTTCTTGGGACTAGCAGGATACTATCGGAGATTCGTGCCAGACTTCTCTAGAGTTGCGGCATCACTCACAGCTTTGACGAAGAAGGGGAAACCCTTCGTATGGTCAGACAGATGTCAGCAGAGCTTCCAGGAGCTGAGACAGAGATTGACCTGCGCACCTATCTTGAGGTTGCCTGAGGAGGGAGTAGGGTACGTAGTTTACTGCGATGCATCAGGGACCGGACTCGGATGTGTTCTGATGCAGGAGCGGGCAGTGATCGCCTATGGATCACGTCAGTTGAGGCCGCATGAGCAGAACTACGCTACCCATGACCTGGAGCTAGCAGCAGTGGTCTTCGCTCTGAAGACATGGCGACACTATCTGATGGGCGAGCGCTTTACAGTTTTTTCCGATCATCATAGTCTTAGGTATATCTTCTCTCAGAAGGACCTGAACCTGAGACAGCGACGATGGCTCGAGTTCCTCCAGGACTATGACTTTGAGATAGTCTATACTCCTGGGAAGGGGAACGTAGTAGCCGATGCCCTCAGCAGGAGGACGGGCATTCAGTTACTTGAGGAGGCGACGGAGCAGCTAGCCTCTTTGCAGATATCCTTCGTGGATAGAGATAGAGCAACCTTCCTTCAGTCTCTCACAGTCACTCCTCCAGTACTGCAGCGGGTCAGGGAGGCACAGCGTGAGGACGCTGACTGTGAGACACGGCGTGCACAGATATCCTCGGGACAGGCACCTGATGGTTTCTCCCTTGGAGCAGAGCACGACATCCTTTTCCGAGGACGTACCATGGTACCAGTCGCTTTGCGAGAGGAAGTGCTGAGAGAGTTTCACACTTCTCCTTTAGCGGTACATCCTGGAGTGGCGAAGATGTACCAGGACCTCAGACGACAGCACTGGTGGCCGGGCATGAAGAAGGCAGTAGCAGAGTTCGTTTCTCGATGCCTCACCTGCCAGCAGGTGAAGGCAGAGCATCAGGTACCAGCAGGCTTGGTACAGCCCTTGGAGGTTCCGGAGTGGAAGTGGGACGGCATATCTATGGACTTAGTGACTGGACTTCCACGCACTTCCAGAGGTCACGACTCCATCTGGGTGATTGTTGACCGACTCACCAAGTCGGCACACTTCTTACCCATCAGAGAGCAGGGATCAGTGGAGAGCTTGGGACGTCTCTACATTCAGGAGATTGTGAAGCTCCATGGCGTGCCATCACCTATCGTATCCGATCGAGATGCCCGCTTTACTTCCCGGCTTTGGAAGGGGTTACAGGAGGCGTTCGGGACGCAGCTACGTTTGAGCACAGTCTTTCACCCTCAGACGGATGGTCAGACGGAGAGGACCATTCAGACTCTCGAGGACATGCTCCGCGCATGTGTCCTCGACTTTGGTCGTAGCTGGGAGGACCACCTACCCTTGGTGGAGTTTGCGTACAACAACAGCTACCACTCCACCATCGGGATGGCACCGTACGAGGTGTTGTACGGCCGACCTTGTAGATCTCCTTTGTGCTGGATAGACCCCGGAGAGTCAGCACTGGTGGGACCGGAGATGGTCCAGGCCACGACAGAGAAGGTCCAGGTCATCCAGGAGCGGATGAGGACAGCTCAGAGCCGGCAGAAGTGATATGCTGACAGGATGCGGAGGCCACTAGAGTTCGAGGATGGCGACCACGTCTTCTTGCGGGTCTCACCTCGACGTGGTATTCGGAGATTTGGCCGAGGCAGAAAGTTATCTCCGCGCTTCATCGGACCCTTCCAGGTCCTCAGCAGGGTTGGCGAGGTGGCTTATCGCCTGGCTCTACCACCTCAGTTGCACCGGGTGCACGACGTCTTCCACGTATCTCAGCTGAGGAGATACGTGCACGACCCGACGCACATCATTGACCATGGGGAGCTTGACGTTGACGATGGGGCGACTTTTACGGAGGTCCCAGTGGAGATAGAGGATCGACAGGAGCGGGTCTTGCGTGGGCGATCGATTCCTCTTGTGCGCATCAGATGGCAGCACGGGAACCTCCAGGAGAGCACATGGGAGCGGGAGGCTCAGATGCGTGCTCAGTACCCTCATTTGTTTCCCTAGTTTTTGGATGTATCTTTACGGGGACGTAAAGCCCTGAGGTGGGAGTAATGTAAAGACCCGTAAAATTCAAGGGAAATTTTTTCTAAATTTTCTTTAGATTTTTACAAGAGCGCGGTTTCTGACGGCACCTGATTCCGAGGCCCGGAGTGCCCGGAATCAATTTCCGAAGTTTGGCTCGGGTACGTTCAGTGAACGAACGAGCGGGTATTCCTAACTTTTGATCCGGTGCTCGGAATTGAAATCCGAGGGCACCGATTAACTCGCAGCGCCGATATTCGCTTAAAAAGACCTTTTCGGAACTTGCGTTTGTTGCGGGTTAAAAGTTAGTTTTTGGGTTTTTAGTTTAAGTTAAATAAAATTTCGTGAAGAACAAATTTTATTTTAACTTGATAAATCCTACCAAAGGGGGTTGGAAGTGGGACCCACATCCACTTAACCTCCCTTGGGAGGATTAAGTGTGGTGGGGCCCACACGAATCTCCCAACCTTTCATCTTCTCCCAACTTCCTTAACCCCTCATTAAATGACATGAGTTATTTAATTTTGGAGTTAATCCTTTTGAATTTCAAACTTTTGAAATTCTAGTGTGTTGTTGTGTTAATAAAATAAGATAGTGTATTATTTTATTTTGGTTAATAGTTTTGTCTTCTTGGGAGGTTGAGAGCTTTTTCTTCTTCTTCAAGTTCTGACGAAGAACACGAAGAACGCTCAAGCTCCGACGAAGAACGCTCAAGCTCCGACGAAGAACGCCGCCTCTCTTCTTCGTCTTCCGTGTCAACGAGAGGGAACGCCGCTTCCTCCTCGGATCTTCTTCGTCGGCATACAAAGATTCGCCAACGACGTATCACATCGGACGCACCTCTTCGTCATCAGATTTGACGAACGACGACCGCGACGCCCGACCTCCGCGACGTTGTCTTCCACGGAACGTTGTCAAATCTACGAACCTATACCCGAGGTAGGGGTTGTTGATTTATTGTTTAATTATACCATTCTTGATCGTGGATCTAGCATGTCTAACGTGTGGCTTTTGAATACTTTAAGTTGTGTTTAAACGTGAGGGGGCCGGACCGCATGAACACGGCCGAACCCCCTCCTCCGTTCTTGGTGTTTAAATTTGTGGATGAATCAAGGTGGCGTGGTGCCGTCGCACCACGCGGTTAATCGCCCAATCAAGAACGCGACGCCGTCGCGCGCGCACCATGGAAGAAACATCAAGAACGCGACGCCGTCGCGCCGCGTTGAAAGAAATCGTGGTGCGGCGGAGGGGCACGGTGTCGTCGCACCGTGCCGGATGACGAATACCGCGGCCGGTTCTGGGCCGCGGCGAATAGAGAAGACTGGCGGCCGAGCCGCCGGCATCAGAAGCCGAAGAGGGGACCGGATTTTCCGGTCCCGTTGGAGAAAACCGGCCGGCCAGCTGGCCGGACGGATGGCATTAAACCGGGGGAAATTAATCCCCCGGCCAGCGTACAAAACCCCCCTCATTATGAGGGGGGCGGTTTCCATGAAGGGGGGGGGGGGGGGGCAGCAGCCCCCGGGTTTTTCTCCAAGCCGGCCCCCATGTGGGGGCCGTTTTTTTCTACAAAGGGCACGGCTATGCCGCGCCGCCCCTTCCAATCAGCGGGGGCTTTGCCCCCCGCGTGCAGCCACCGTGCGGCGCCAGGCCGCCGCGGCCCCCGCGCCGCCGCGCCGCTGGCCGGCCGGGCCGGGTTCAGCGGACCGGGTCGGTCCGACCCGGTTCGGTTTGGATCCGGGTCGGGTCGACCCGGTTTGGGTCGCCCCGGTTCGTGTCAGACCAGGGGGGGGTCGGGCCGGGTCGGCCCGGACCCGGACCCCCCGTTTCGGATCAGATTCGGTCTTTTTGCCATAACTTGAGCCACGGACCTCTGATCGACGAAACGTCTACGGCAACGTGATCCTTGGATCGAGACGGTCGTTTCGGTATATCGCACTCAAGGTTTCGGTTACTTTGAGTTCGGCCGGGTTGGTTCATTCACGAAACCAACCGGGCCTTCGGAGCGGAAACGCTCATATCTTGAGCTACGGACGTCCGATTGACGTGCCGTCAGCTGTGTTGTGTTGCTCTTAGTGAGACGGATCTTTTGGCATACTCCGCCCGAGGTTTGGACGTAGGTGGAGTACGGTCGGGTTGGTTTTGCCTTAAAAACCAACCAGGCCCCGGGGACGAAAATGCCAATAACTCTCAGACCGGGCGTCCGATCGACGCGCCGTCTGTTGCGTTGAGTTCCTGTTGACGATACGGAACTTTTGGATACATCAACTCTGGACTTTGTGACAGTTGATGTATCAGCCTCTCGGCTCGTGGAGCGGACCCTCCGAACGAGCTTGCTGTGTGTGGGAACCCTAGTGCTGGTTGCGACTGCTACTACTGCTACTACTGCTACTGTGACTGCGACGACGACAGTACAGAGATCCTGTGTGGATTCGACGACGACGACTACAGCACTCAGCGATCCTACGTGGTTCAGTGCTACAGGTCCTGTGTGGGCCCGATCCTGTGTGGGTCCGATCCTGTGTGGGTCCTTGCGCTCAGCGGTCCTGTGTGAATCAGCGCCTACAGGTCCTGTGTGGGCCCGATCCTGTGTGGGTCTTTTGCGGGGGTTAGTTACCTATCGATCCTTCGTGGGTCCGACGACTTAGATGGATCAGAGATCATCTTTATCGTCCCTTGAAGAAATATACCTATGTGAGCTGAATCCTATTGCTTTCCTGTGTGGATTGTATTGTGCAATCCTGTGTGGATTACGTTTTGCTTTCCTGTGTGGAATACGTTTACTTTCCTGTGTGGACTGAGTTGTACTTGGGCTCGGAGGTTGGAGCGTATTTGAAATTGATGACTTAGGTATATGTATGGGCATATACCTAAGCAGTGTCGGTTGTTACTTCGTGATTGTTCCTTTCTTCGTGGTTTATCCTTTGTGGATTTGAGAGACCTTCAGGGGTCTCGGGGTCCCTACTGAGTAGCTTATACTCACCCCTGCACGGGCTTTGCCCGCACTACGTTGTGTTGGTTGCAGACGACGGACAGCGTTGATCTTAGCTGAGGCTTGCAGAGCGGGACGGTACCCGGAGGTGGACCACTAGGCGAGACGTGCTCGGAACGGACAGCGGGACCCGTGGAGCAGAGGAGCTATCTGTACCCACCCTTCAGGTGGGAATTCCAGTGGATAGCTCGGTGTAGCGGCTTTTACTTTTTAGTTGCTGTTTTCCCTTTCGAGTTGTACTTTACTTTTAGTTTGGGTTGGTATACTGGCCCATTTACTTTTCCGCACTTTCAGTTGTACTCTGCTTTTGTTTAGTGTTTACTTTCCGCTTGCTTACTCTGTGGTGTTTGTTTACTTTTCAAAGGCAATGCCTTCCCTTTTTACTGGGATTTACGCCTTGGTGCTAGTCGCCAGCCCCTGACCTATGGAAGGCGGGCTTGGGATAGTCACGGCACGGACCCCGAGGGCGGTTCGTGACAATTATTCTCTGAAATATAAATATTCATATTATTATGGTCTTGATACATATCCCTTTATTACATTATAAACTCCCTAAAGGTAAGTTACATGATGGTGATATTTTCATAGGGTGGTTCAGTGTTTATGGTTTGTGTTGTGATCTCGATGATCTCGAACTTATCCCATAAATGGTTTCGTTCATGATTTAGTTGTTGTATCTCATTTTGGTATTCGTCAAGGGAAAATCCAAATGATTTTATGTACCTCAGAAACTCTGATAATTTTTATTCATAGGGTATGAACCTATTTGTTGAGGTCATCACTTTATTTGTCTTTTTCAGTTATATTGATCAAAATTTTATATTAATAATAATGATATGATCAGTTTTTTATAATAATATTATTAATGGTTATGTTTATTAATAGTATTTTAAATATTATATTATATAATAAAACAAATTAAGTGAATGTGTTTTCTATATCCATAATAGGGAATTTAATTCAACCATAGAAGAAATTTTATTTATAAAAGTTTTGGTCATTATAATTGTCCCCAATTCGGAAATTTCACCCTCGAAATTTTCATTTCACACAATAAAATGGATTAGGATAATTATATTTCATCACTTCCTCTAGTTCCCAAATATCTTATTCAAAGTTTTGGTTTCTCTCTTTCACTTTTACTATGTTAATTTTCTTATTTCAAATATATTTTTCTCTACGATCTAAGATATTCACTTGTTGCTCCTCATATGATCATTCTCTAAAAGTACCACCTCTGGATTTAGCACATGTGAGGGTTCTGGTATGTACTTCCTCAAGAGGGATACATGGAACACATGGTGTACTTGAGATAGGTTATATGTACATTCTAGTCTATAGGACACCACTACAATGTGCTCAAGGATCTCAATGGGAACAGTGTATCTCAGAATAAGATTTCAATTCATCACAAATATCATGAAATTTTTCCATGGATATTTGAGGGGGAATACCTTATCTATAAACTCAACCTCTAGTTATCATCGACGATTGTCATCACAGCTCTTTTTTCAACTCTGAGCATCCCTGATGTGCTGCTTAATGGTCTTGACGTTTACCAAAATTTCCTTGATCATTTTAGGACCAAAAAGTTTGTGTTCCCCAAATTCATCATGGGATACAGGTTTCTTTACCTCTTCCGATAAATTTTTTCATTGGGGGATATTTGGATACTTGATTGTAATTATTATTGTATGAGAACTAGACCATAGAAATATGTTGATCCCATCCTCCTTTTTAAGTCAATTGATCATGTACTCAATATATCCTCGAGTTTCTGAAAAGTTCACTCAGATTGGCCATCAGTTTGAGGGTGATAAAACATGATGAAGTTCAACTCAGTATTTATAGAATGTTGGAGAGTCTTCTAGAACATGGAGTTAAGTATTGTGTCTTGATGAGATAAAATTGATAGTGGTGTTTCATAGAGCCTCACCATTTCTCTAATGTATATACTTGAAATTTTATTGTGTGATAAGTCCTCTTTAATTGCAATGAAGTGAGCATTCTTTGTAAGAAGATTCACCAAAAACAATATATAATTATTTACTCTTGATTTATTAGGAAGAACAATGACAAAGTCCATTGTTAGGTTTTCCCATTTCCATGTAAGTATAGTTAATGGTTTCTTAATCCCCTTGAATTCTTTTTCTTTCATCCTTCACTTAATGATATACAAGACACCTTGAGGTATATTTTGTCATATACTTCTTCATATTGACCCCCAATAGTGATATTAGATATCTCTATGTATATTTATGATCCTTCAATGGATGGGGAAGGCTGATATTTTTTCATCATCCATTATATCATTCTTTAACAAAGGATTTTATGGCACATATAGTCATGACCCAAAACTTACAGCTCCTTAATTAATTTTTAACTCTGAGGATTTCTCTTTGATTATAATTTTCACCTTATTCTGACTTTTCATATTATCTCTTTGAGCATCCTTTATCTTCCAAAGAAGGAATGCTTGAGAAACCATTTGTGAAAGTATTGATTCTTTTCCTTATTTTAGGATTCTCATGTCAATTCTTTTCAAATCTAAGAAGATCAAATCCCTATCTATTATCATCAATGATAAAATTATCAGAGCATTTCTACTTAGAGAACCTTACACATAATTTTATTTCCTTGTATGGTAGTGGATTGAGCAATCGTATTCCTTAATCATCTCTAAATATCTTATTTGGAACATATTCATCTATTTCTGTGTGAAAATATACTTGGGGCCCTTTGGATCCATATATATGCCACACTTCTCCCATAATAGGTAATGATTCCATATTTTCAACACAAAGATCACTGAAACCAACTCTAAATCATGCGTTGCGTGGTTCTGTTTGTGAACATTAAAATTCCTTAAGTCAAAGGCTATCACTTTTTAATTCATTATTAACACATAAATGATTCCCTTCTTCAAAGCATCGCTATATACCTTGAAAAGTTACCCAATTCTAGGTAGTGTAAGTACATGTACGATGACAATCCATTTATCAACTCCTTAAAGATATCTTCACATTATTTATTCTAAACAAACATGAATCACTTCGGAGTTAGTTTGGTTAGAGGGTTTGAAAATTGTGATAAATTTCTCAAAAATTGACAAAATTACCTTTCCAGTCAATGGAAACTACAGATATTTACCATATATGATTTTTCCAGCCATCATTCAATTACATATTTCTATAAAGGGTCCACATATATCTAATTAGTTGTAATAATATACCCCAAGAATGAAACTTTTGCAAACCATAACTCACATTTTATATACTTTTCATAAATATTCTCCTTTCATATGGCCTTTAGCTCAGTAATCAGATGCTCATTATGATTTTCCTTTCTATTGGAGTATATTAGAATATCCTCAATAAATACTACCACAAATTTTTCAAGGTAATATATAATGAATATATTCATCAATTACATGAATATTTTCACATCATTAGTGGGACTAAATGAAATTACTATGAACACACAGTGCTAGTACCTTGTACACAAAGTAGTATTGGGGATATCCCCCTTCTTCACCCTTAATTCGTAATACACTGACCAAATATCTACCTTGTAAAAGTATTGGGCACCACATATCTGATCAAATAAGTCATCAATCCATTGTATAGGATACTTTTTTTATCATCATCATGTTGAACTCATGATAATCAATGTAGAGGTGTGTTGACCCATCCTTCTTATTGATGAAGAGGACCGGTGTACCCTAAGGTGAAGCACTTGGGTGTATGAATAATTTATCCATATTCTTATATAGTTTTTTATTTAGCTCCTCAGTTTCCATAATAGTCACTCTATATAGAGACTTGTATAATGGTAATGCCCCAAGTATATGCTCAATTGAAAATTTTACCTCTTAACATGGAGGGAGATTATGAAATTCCTTAGGAAGCTCATCAATGTATTCCCTTAAAATGGGGATATATTTAAGGATGATATTTTCTTTCTAAATAATCATTTGAATAATATATTTATGCTCATGAAGAAATAATATCCATTCTTGTGATATTGGTCACCCTCCTCCTTGAACTTGTATAGAATCAGGGGATGATTCATGATATAGAGATTTTTTTCTTTCTTAAGGAAATTTATGTTGTATTTATATAAGTAAATACAATATATACCCATAATTTCATAAATTTACTCACAATAGAGTATCATATGGGTTTCTATGAAGTTAAACCCACAAGTTTTGATAAGGGATGAGTTATATACTTGGGATGAAATAATTTCCCCATTTTTTATTTTCACTAACAGCTCTACTTCCATGATTTTTGGTGGTGTTTGAATAGTTCTACTAAAAATTCATGATATAAAGAAATTTATAGAACCAAAATCAAAAAATATCTTTTCTATATTTAATGAGTAACTAGTTTTCCTATCACCACTTTCATTTTTGGATACACCACAATTGTTGTGATGATATAATATCACCTCTACTGCCATGGAAGTTTTTGGCACTAATTTCCTTCAACAACCATTAGATTAAGCCATTGGTTCTCTTAGTTTACTTGTTACTTGAAATTGAAACATTATACAATAGTTTGATGGAGGATAGATAATTCCTTTATTCCATTACAATGGTGGGTTTCTCCCATAATAAATCACTAGCTATCCACTCTTCCTTCTCATACCTACAACATTTCCTCATACCCTTCTGGTAATTTCCAGGGTTATTCTTTCCAAACTTTAGACAAGTGGGATATTGAAATTTCTTACCTTTTTTAAATATCTAATTCAATACACTATAATTAAACCCCGAATTCTACTTCCTATCCCCATGATACCCTTAATATTCTCCAAACTCCATTTCAACGTTTATGGCGCACTGAAAAATTTCCTCATAGCTATAAAAGTCTCATATCATGAGGGATTTTCATAGACTCATTTGTATCCCACAAAAGAAGTGTTCAACTTTTCATTTAGGGGTAATGAAAAATATTGAAGAATATCGTGCAAGTATAGTGATGTTTACCTTATACACCCCGATGAATTCATCATCTTTTTTCTTAAGGGATAGGAAATCCATTTCCATTTTAAGTCAAAGAGTGAGAGTAAAATATTTATCCAAAAAACATTATTCTAAAATTTCTTCCACCCCATTGCATTGATATCTTCATTGAGATTCATATTCATGATAAATTTACACCACTATGATTAGATTCTCCCTACAGGAAATAAACATCCGATATAAATTCCTATTATTTGGAACATTTAAGGATAGAGAAAATTTTCTCAATGGATTTGATCTATTGTTCCATGATTATGCTATTGTATGATCCACTAAAAGTCGAAAGCCTTTATCACATAATGGTCTCAATCATATCTTATTATTTTTTATGGGTATTTGTCTGTTCCTCTTGATTCATGATAATATTCATAACCTAAGTCAAATGAGATAGTATCATCATAAATTTCATGATTCCTTCTCCAATCGAGATGGGAATATCTTTTGGGGAATTCATCACATTTACCTTCACATTGGTTGTTTACTCTATTCCTTATATTTGAATCCATTTTCTATAAAAATAGAAAATTAGGGATGATTAGTTTTAAAATATTAAAAAAATAAATGGTAATCTAATAACATTAAAGGAATAAGTATTTCCTTTACTTATGAAATTCTAGGCTTCAATCTATGTTATCCACGAAATATTTCCTAACATAAACTCTAAAGGGAATTTTTTAATAAGGAGATTGTTAATTTACCAAATAATATGACCTTATGAGTTTCAATCCAGGTGTTTAGTAAGGCATGTTGTTGTGCACCCAGACCAGATCGATTCTAAATCAATACGGTGTTTTCGGGTACTACCCCTAGGCACATATGTGCTAGATCCACATCCACCAATAGTATCTAAAAAGGGATGTATTTTCTTGGAAATCACTTAATATATAATTTACCAACATTTAGGGATGTATTTATATATTTAGTCTTATCCTTAAGTCTCTTGATATAGTTTTCTAAAAATAGTCCCAAAAATAACTAAACTTCCTATGATAAAAACTATAAAACACCTTATTATTATGACACACTAATTCATGATTTATTACATAGGAATAAACGTAATAAGACCCAAAATATCATTAAGTATATTGTATTTGGGAATTTGGTACATATCATAACATCTTGAACACGGGGTACATCAACATTATTGAAAAAAATTAACATGCTCTTAGAAATCATATTTCTTCTAAAACTACATGGGATAACCTAGGGACCTACATAAGAAAGGGTGATCTATAAAACCCAGTAAGGGGAAAAACATGGAATAACAATAATAAACTATTACATGTTAGACAATATGAATTTCAATGGGACATAAAAATGGTGATAATAATAAACATTAATAAAGAGCCATGATAGAGCATGATATCATAAAGGAATATGGTAAATGTGGAAAAAACATTAAACATGACATCATAATCATAGGTCAAGGATAACCACAAAGACATCATAAAAAGGTGTAAAAAGTAACATGATAGATTAGGATCACCCCCTAATCCCTCACATGATGTCACATGAGACAATAAAATTACCCAACACATTGGAGTGCTACATAATTCTGGGCTCACCCATCACTTTCATATCATGTACATGCATAAGTGTTCCACATATATCATTTTAACAAAAGTTCACATTTCATAATATTTAAATCCATGATAAACGATTTTGGAACAAATAAATTTAATTCCCCAATCACATAATTATAAAGGCATAAAGGTGAAAATCCTTATGGGTATTCATTACATAATTTCTGGTCATGGAAAATCATAGTGAAATTTCAACAGCATATCAGGGGAACATAATTGTTATTAGGAGAGATTAGTGGGATTAAAAGAGGTATATCATCATTTATATATCATAAGGTAACCAAGGGGATATATAAGAACATATAAAAACATTAGTAATTGGAGATAATGTACATAAGATAATGAATGTCCATGAATAAAATAAACAATGAGAGGATCCCTTACTAAATTATGGCATAGTAACGGGTTAGGTAATTTTTATAATGATAGGGTATAAATGATATGTAATTATTAGGATATAAATTTGAAAGTATAAGGATATTTATAAATTCATGAAAACCAAACCAAATTATATTCATAATGATAAATACAAATATGGTTCTTTGGTTGAAAAAAAAGATGGAAAGAGAGGTCCCTTACTTTTGGTACAAAAAATCATAGGGAAATTTCAACAGCATAACGGGTGTACATAATGGTTCATGGTAGGTGTTAATGAGATTGAAAGGGGTATATAATCACATGGAAATTAAAATGGAAGTTATATGGATGTCAAAAAACATAACCAAACAAGAACATATGGAAATTAAGAGGAACAACATAAAATAGTTTCTTCAATAAAAAGAAGTGTGGGAGTTCCCTTACATTGAAAGGGTGATTCTAAAACCATGGAAGGATATTCTTGAGAGATTCGAGGTAAATTGGTAGGACTCTATAGAGAGGATTTAAGAGTAAGTAAATGATCCCAGTTTTTTGAGTGAAGAGTAAGGGGATATTGGGTGGGTTATATAGGAAAAGAGAGGGGAGTTATTTATTATTTCCCAAACATAGGTTTTGGACTCTGTATAATAAAGTAATCAAAACAACAAACATTACCATGGTTTTCCATAGTTTCATAAAAATAGGAGTAGTTTTCATTATTTTATAAGTCCAAGGTCTTAAATTAATAAAATATTACACTTGTTGATGTGAAAGTGAGTCATGTTATTAAAGAAATAATTTTTAAAAAATTAAATATAATTTATAAAAAGGATTTATAAAATTAATAAAATAACCTAAAAACACACTAATTTATAGGGTAAAAATATATTTGGTTGTGGATCCATTTTATAGCATTTATTACATCACTTTTGGGTCATTATTGTAACAACCAAGACCCCAGTAGACCAATGTCAGTGGTTATTTTATTACAATGGAATAGATATAAGAGATAACATCACCAAGGATTGATCAGTTTAGTAGTATTTAAGAGCTTGATACATATATGGTTCTCATATTACATTGGAAATTAAACATAGAATATAACAAAGGAAAATAAAATGCTTCCTTGACTCTTATTTAATGATTTTATCTTCATAACCGGGGGAAAGAAAATAAATAAAACGTTGAACTCAAATGCTTAGTAATGGTTACATAAAGTAGAATCATGAATAAATAATTATGTAATCATGATAAATATGGAATAATCAATATGGAAAGGTAAATAACTAAAAAACAATCCATTTAATCAATAAACTAAGAATAAAAATGCATCCACAGATTTTTTTCATAGTGAGAATATCATGGATTGTAATAACTGAATACAAAATAATGGAAATGATTAATTATTAAATGTCATGTATCTATAAAATAAACCACTATTGTAAATAACTTTCACAAAATGATTTACTTCTATGGGTAGAAACCCTTTTTATTCTACATAGAAAAAAATGTGAAGGGTTTGTCGCCAACTGTTTTGTCTCATGAGACCTGGCGATGCATCAAGGGGCTATATAATTCCAGTAACCACATGTCACTAAAAGTAGAAACCATTATTAATACACATATTTAATTCAAGAACAATATTCCTTATCAAAATAAACATATTGAGTATAAGATACATATTTATCAATATTTCCCAAGTTAATATAGCATTAAATGTAAACACCATATTTAAAAATGGTATATAGATTTGAAAATAATCATATCCATGACAAAATAAATATTTATATTTAATGAAATTTTCAATGATTTATGATCATAAATAAAATTGGAGGTACAAAAAGGAAATAAGTGATGAAGATGGAATATGTCCCATAGAAATTGAAGTTAGACGAAAACCCATCACTTTATGTCCGCAAGTTTTCTTCACTTGTACTTAATGTCATGGATAATCAAATTATATTAATTAATTACTAAATTTGGAACATATTTAACATATATTGTATTTATTATATTTTTATTAATTTCATTTATGGCTATTTAGATGAATTATAATGTTTAATTTTGTTGTTTTGGGAGCCTTCGTTTCATGTTTTTATGGTTGATTCCCTTATGTATAATATAGGAGTTCTTGTAAAATGGAAGAAAACCTTAGAAATTAAATTATTTAGTATTAGTGAACATCAAGAAGTTTAAATGGTATCACATATCATTTTTATATGTTATTAGGATGAATCATTTGATTAAACATTGATGAAAATTCATTGATTTATTTTGGCGGTTTTTTCGACCATCACGAACATGAATAATTTTATTTAATATTATCTTTTTATCTTGGTTGCAGAAGAAGATACAAATTATAATATGTATATTAAAAACTAATTTAACCATAATAAAGGTTTCATGAAAATCCTTAAATGTGTTAATGTAAAATGAAAATTCATTTTCTATGAAGGTGGTGAATCGACATGTCATGGACAATATTTTCATTTTTATAATAAAAAGAGGAAAAAAATATTTTATGATGAATATTTTATTAAAAAAATAGCATTATAGTATATATATGATATTAGAGTTATCATTCCATTTTAAATAAGGGTATATGAGGAGATAGTAAAAAAATTAATTAAATTAAAAGTGAAAGAAGGATGGTTTTATCTTTTTAATATCATCTCCTTGTGAACCTCCTTAAAAAACATGGATTTGGTCTTTTGGTAGGACCAAAAAGTCATGGATCTGAGGAAGAGGCTTGAGAATTTAATTGTGAAAAAATTTAGAAAATATTAAATTCTTTTAATGTGTGAGTATTACGGGTGGTGAGGGGTATTATTTATAGGGAGAGGAGAGTGGTTTTTTGAGTATTTTATTCACTTGATTATTATTTTAGCTCAAGACTATCAATAGTGTTGATGGAAATGAATAAATATACTAAATACAGAATTTGAGTTTGAACTCATGAGTGATTAACTCAACCATACATCAGTAATGACTCGATAATTCATTAATTTACTTATAATATTAAATATTGTTAATTACCATTTTTGACTAGTCAACAACCATTCATCTATTTTAGGAAAATATAAAAAATTAACCCTGATAATTTTTTGATGTGTAGATTTAGAAAATGGACTCCATTTTATGAAACTAATTTCATAAATATTTGAAATTTAATTTCTAATTAAAATCATCATTTATTTGGAAAATACTGATTTTAATATTATAATCAAATGTACGAAAATTTTAAAAATTAAATATGGTCTCATAAAATTATATTATAATTATAATCCAAAAAAATATTAATTTATGGATCTATTTTATGAAAATAATATTTTTTAAATAACATAATATTAATTAAAAAATTGTAAATAAACATTTATGTTTCACAAAAATATCAACACTTTATTTATCATTTTTAAAACATTGATTTACTTATTCCATGATATAAATATATCATATTTTCATATTTGAGTTACCAAAATTTTATTTATACTTCCATAAGTGAGGTTATTATTATAATTGATGTATTACTATTCTTAAAGCTCATGTTAATAATTAATAGTATATCATGGTAATCTATTGAATTTATTTAAGAAGATACATACCGAAGAATCATGTGGTGTTATATTCCTCCCTCCTTTAAAAATTTTTTCCTCAAACTTTTTCATGAATATTCCCTTCTAAATAGATGAGGGTTCCTTTTATTCATAACATCCTTTAGTTCCCATGTTTCTTCTTCCATTTTACTATTTCTCCAAATAACTTTTTTTATTTGAGTTATTCGATTTCTCAATACTTTCTCTCTAGTGTAAAGAATCTCGATAGGATATTCGCAGTAAGACAAATAAGGTTATAGTTATATTTCTTCATAGGTCAGTACATGTGTTTGGTCTGGAATGTACTTTTTTAACAATGATATGTGGAACACATCAGGAACTTTAGAGAGACTTGGTGGCATTGCTAATCGGTAAGAAAAATCTCCAATTCGTTCAAAAATTTAGAATGGTCTGATGTACCTTGGGATTAGTTTCTCTTTCATACCAAACCTTATGACACCCTTCCATGGATATACTTTCAGAAAGAAATCATCTCCCATTTGAAATTACAAATCCTTTCTTCGGTTGTGAGCATAACTATTTTTCATATATTGAGCTGCTTTAATATGAGGCTGAATAGTCATTACCATTGATATTTTCTCTTTAATAAGTTCTGGTCCTATAAGTTTACTCTCACAAACTTCATCCCAATAAGTTGGAGTATGAAATATCTTTCTATATAATGCTTCATATGGAACCATTTTAATACAATAATAGAAACTATTATTGTAGGAAAACTCTACCAAAGGTAAATACTGACCCCATAAACCTTTAAATTCAAGTTAGAATGATCTCCAAATGCCTTCAAATGTTTTAATAGTCCTTTTAGAATGTACATAGGTTTGAGAGTGATAATAAGTACACAAATGAATCTCAGTAACTAAATCCTTCTAAAGACTCTTCCAAACTTTTGATGTAAAATAAGGATATCTTTCAAAAAAATAGTTATAGTTGTACCATTAAATCTTAAAACATCATTAATATAGAGACTTTCTAGGTGATAAAGACGTAAATATTATCTTATAGTAAGAAAATATGTTGATTTTATATGGCAATGACAATAACCCATATCATATCATTATTTCTAGGGGTCTTTGGTAATCCAGTGATGAAGTTCATAATAATGTCATCCAAAATTCACATAATAATAGTTATAGGTTGCATGATTCCTCTAGGATAATACCTCTCAGCCTTTACAAGTTGAAAAACCAGATGTCTTGACACATAGTCATCAATTTCTAGCTTCATACTATCCCACCAAAAAATTTCCTTCAGATATCTCTACATCTTGGTACTGCCATGATGTATAGAAACATTTGAGCTATGAGCATCATCTAATAGTTCCATTTTTAGCTCAGATATTGATAAAACACATAAAATATTTCAAAATTTCATAATTATATCCTCATACATAAAGTCTACCAATATTCCATCATTCGTGGAATTAATTTTCTTGTGATTATGATTATCATTATATTAATAGATTTTTAACCTTTTCAATAAATATGGTATCACAATAATTTAAAAAAGGATTGATTTTTACCCTTCCTTAACAATTCTCATATCCATATTTACTAAATCCATGAACATATGATCTTTATTAATCCACATTTAGGTTAAAAGTGCAAGGTATTTCCTACTTAATGAATTTTCTACCTTATTTTCTTTTCCTGGGTGTAAGTGTATTGAGAAATAATAATATTTGGGTGACTCGTGCCATCATATTTTCCTCATGTTGATTTATTTCTGTGTAAATATTTATTTCAAAATATTTTTATTCGTATATATCTAACATCTTTTAATATAGAGATAGTGTCTCCATGTCTTTAAAGCAAAGATTTTGGTTTCTAACTCAAGATCATGAGCTGGATAATTTGTTTCATGAATCTTCAACTTCCTTGATACATATACAATAAATTTATCATTTTTCATAAGGAAACTACTCATTCCTTTCTTTTATGTACCATTATATATAACAAACCCATCATTTCCTAATAGTAGAGTCAAAATTGGAGCATTGAACAATATTCTCTTCAATTCTTCAAAACATTCTACACATTATTTTTACCATACAAACTTAACCCTTTAAGGTGTGTGTTTGGTTAACGGATTTGATAATCGGGAAAAATTATGAACGAAACATCGATAGTAACCTAATATATCATTGAAACTACATACCTCAGTTATGTTTGTTGGCATAGGTGATTCTTGGATTTTCTTTTTCTTCGCAGGATCCACTAAGATTCCATCCTTAGAGACAATTTGGGAAAGAAAAGAAATTTCATAAAGGTAGAATTCTCACTTACTAAATTTACCATATAATTATTTCCTTCTAAGATTCTCAATAATGATCCACAATTGATTCTCATGGTCTTCATATGTTTTATATTATACTAGAATATCATCAAGGAATACCAAAAAAAATCATCATGATATTCCTTGAATATTTTTTTCAACATATCTATAAAAATAAAGGGTGTATTAGTCAATACAAATGGAATTTCTATAAACATGTAATGTCCATACCTCATCTGAAAATGTTTCTTTGAAATATCTTCCTTCTTTACTCACAATTGATGATACCCCGAATGAAATCCAATCTTCAAAAAATATTGAGCTCCTTGAAGTTCATCAAATAAATCATCAATGTGAGGAAGATAATAATTTTTATTTATTATAACAGAATGGACTTCACTATAGTCAATTCACATCCTCATGGTTCAATATTTCTTATTAAAAAAGAACATTTGCTCCCCAAAGAGAAACACTAGGGAGAAGAAATCCCTTATTACTAAACTACTCTAGTTGTTTCTTCAGCTCCACTAATTCCAAAGTGGTCATTCTATAATGAGTATTTCATATTGGTATTCTATAAAGGATTAAATAAATGGTAAAATCAACTTCATTTTATGGGGGTGTTGAGGTAATTCCTCAAGAAATATATCATTGTATTCCATTAAATTTTCTATATCCTCAATTTAGAGATTACATTACTCATCCCAAGATGGCGTTTTCTCTTCCTCCCCAAGAATTTAATTTAGTAGAGTTATTGGGGGTGGATCAAGATAAAAACCAGATGATGAAGTTTCTGCTATAAATATAAGGAAATCTACATATTCTTAAAAAAAATTAATTTCCTTCTTATTAAATAAATTTTCACATCATATTTTGATAGTCAATCCATAATGAGTATTATATCAAATTCAACCATAGTTATAATGATAAGGTTAGAAATTAAATCTTTTTTATGTGTCATAATGAGTACTTTCTGACAAATTTTTGTTGCAATGAGACTTCCCTTAGAATATTTGAATGAAAACTCCCTTATGAAATAAAAAGGTAAATGTATAATTTACTTGGATAATTGGATAGATTTAAAATATTGTGATGATCCAAAAATAAAAAAAATAATTGGATAGATTTGAGGATAGGATCAATGTACCTTCCACCCCAAAATTGTGTACTTCTACTTAATATATGGTGATCACATAAGCTTTTCCATCACCCGGAGCCTCTTTTTTGATAGATTTTCTTGGCTCATTGAAAACTGGTATGAATAATACCCCATTTATTTACAGTTTAATAATTGAACATTATTTATTTGTTTCTTACCCTTGAATTCATTAGATTGATGACCCTTTTCTCTACACTTATAAAAAAACTCCCATTGCTTTCAACAATTTCCAGGATGATTCTTTCCACAATTTTGGCACAATGGGAATTATTCCATTCCACTCTTCTTCTTTACTACTTTAACCTTTTCAATGTTATTAGAAGAACTATTCTTCTTTTGATTTCCCTTGAAAATATATGATCTATGACAGAGAAAATTTACGTGCATATTTTGGATCAAATAATGAGGATTTTTTAATTTTTTTAATTGATAAAACCCAATTATATCATTATTTTATTAAAATCTTGGTCAATTTGGATTATAGATTGAAAATGAGAAAAATTGTGAAAAGTGCTTATTTCTGGATATTTTGACAGATTTTTACCACTAGGGTATTTTGGTCATTAATTTTAAAATATAATTCCAAATTTAGGGAATCTTATATTGTTAAAATCCAGATTTTAATTTATTCAACTTTGTCTTCTGGACCAAAATCTGATTTGGACATCTAAAGGGCTTAAAAATCAATGAAGTTTATGATTTTCCGGGCAGATAGTGTGGACCCCACCACTATAACAGAACCACAACTTGGCCTTCACACATCCAATTGAGGTGATTCCACTTGGGATAGAATGAGGAAAAATAGGGATGACTCAACATAAACATTGGGGGAGTTTTAAAGTCATTAAAGCTACCACTGGAGGTTATATTGTTTAAGGAAGCTTCCTAGAACCTACGGCCAGAAAAAGAAACCGAGAATGAAAAATTTATAACTCCTTCATCTAGTGTCCAAATGCAATTCTATTTGGAGGGTGAATGGAAAACACATTTATGAACATATTTTATTAATGGTTCCATGCGTGAAACGACCATTTAATGAGACAACAATGTGAAATATTTCTAAAGACAGAATTATGCCTATAAAAGGAGGCCCTCACCTCCTTCCCAAATCATCAGCTCGACACCCACAACCAAAAGGGATCCCACCAGGGAATGGGCCTCTACTACTCCTCTTTTATCCCCTCATTTCTTCTTTTAATTTTATTTTCTTTTTATTTTTTTTCTTAGTTTCCAATTGTAATTTAAATTTACGTTTTACTAATCTATGCATTTGTGTTTCCCCACTAACTTTTATTCATTTCTTTCCCTCTCTATCTCTCTTCTCTTCCTCCCACTCCACGAAGTAATCTATTAATCTTGGAAATGATAGGCTAACCCCAAGAATTATCCTAGGGGAGGCTAAGGTGATCATAAATTTTCATTAATGTTTAATTTTTTGTTTGTAGATAGAATAGAGTATCATGCACGGGTAAGGCGAATGTCCTCGATGTTGTGACTTCCTTCGATGACATGCGACTCAACCTATCTCTATTATTATATTTAAATTATTTTTTCTTCTCTCCATTTGTTATTTCTTCACACGTTGGAGTTGATCTAATCAATGGATGAAACATATTTAATTCAATTGGGTCCTAGAAGATGACACATCCAAGACAGTGGTGTGTCATCAACTTGGATTAAAGGAGGTGGAATTGAGAGTGCTTAAACATTCAATGATATTCCACAAATTCTAAATAAATAATAGTAGTTCAAACATGATATTTCATGTTTGTATTATCAAATTTAAATAAAACATATAAAGGAGAATAGTGATTGAACATTAAACCAACTCCCAAAACCATGTCCTTTCTTATTAACTCATTCTGTTTAAGTTTGCATGATAGTTTAAAATATCAATTTTCATGTCTTTATTTTAAATTATCAAAAACCCAAAAATATTTTCATCTCTTTCATTAATAAAACTAAACCAAAAAAATAGATAGAATAGGTGAATTAGATAAACTAAGTGAACTACATTGAAAGGCTCTTTAGGAGAGACGACCCTGGTCAACCACTGTGACGCACTACACTTAAACCATGCTTGTCCTCAAGTATAAAATCTCAACATGGAAATCAGAGGACACCAATGTTACCAATATTCAAATTTCAATGCAATAAAATCAAACAATTTTAAATGTGAAATCAAACTTTTAAAAATATTCATAAAATATCAATTTAATTTCCCATTTTTCAAAGAAACAAATAATTCACATATTTTACTTTTCACCTTTGAAAATTGATGGAACTTCTCCTTTAATTCATTCAATCTCCTTGATTCATAATTATTAAACATGCCAAGTCATTATTTACCTCACTTTTGATTATTTTCTTCCATCACTCATGATACAATTCAAGTATATTTATGCTCATATCATGAGAACATGCTCCTAATCTGTAGTCTTATAAATGAACTACACTCTCCACTTTGTAAAGACAAAAGACACATAAAATCATGAGGACTTGCAATAAAGGTTCAAATGACTCTATGTCTTAAGGTTGGTAGGATTTAATTCTTTTAAAATTAAGTCTCAAGGAGGAGGTTCATCTCTTAAGTACAATGCATGATATCAAAAATTGTACTGAAATTATCCCCTTCAAAGTAGCAGGACCCACTTCCCAAAACTCAAATAAAATGTTATAATCAAGTAAGCATAATGAATGATTTATGCCCCCTCTTGAATATTTTTGTAACTTCTTTACTTTTTATTTATTTTTTTGAAAATTATGATATGATAGAACCTCACATCCATCACCTAACCACATACGATCATAAGATCATCGGTCTGGAAAATGGAGATTTGTTGTTCTCCAAAATTACAACCCATTTTTCTATTCTTTGGATATTTTTGTCATTTTTGTCATTTTTTTAATTCAATAGGGGAAAACAATATAGTATAATGAATGATTTCACAACCTTTTACAATTCCCATAATAACACCCCCACACTTCATCCTTACAATGTGTATCATCTCGTCCACCAGGATTCCCTTTACCCCACAATTCAACTTTAAAATATCATAAAAATACCAAGAGTACAATAGTAATGGATAAATATGGCTTGAAACATGGTACATCCCTATAAATGTCATTCATGGTCTCTATGGTCTAAAATAAGTATTGATATAAAGGTGGTATTTTAAGTAAATTTACCTTTTAAAAGGATGCCTCAATCATTTTAAATGTGTTTTTGCACAGTGATAGCTTTGACAAGTTTCAATACAAGTTCTGGTCGGCTACATGTCCCAAGATCACTCAAGAAATATGCTCAAGAATAAATAGGATGTACTTGGTCTATAAATCCTCTCCGGAATGGTAAATATAACATTGGAAAATCATTCATGGAATGAATAATAATTACAAATCAATTCACATGATGTTCTGAAATTCAAAGCATGAAAGATGGTAGGGAAATTTCATTTACATGAATCAATTAATTCCTTCAAATCATGAGTCATAATTTCAATATCTATGCTTTATATTGAAAAATTCAATTCTACATTTCAATAATTTAATCATATAAAAATTTAAATCTAAAACATGGCATCATTGGGTTCTTAAGAAACTCATGTCACCTAGATAAGTCAAGTAAAACATGAATTCAAGTGTGGGCATGCAATTTTATCTTTAAATCTTAAAACATGTTTTGGACCAAAATGTGGTGAGTTTAAAATATAAAACACAAAAATTGAACTCCCTTTTATCTTGAAACATGGTCCTTCCCCTTCACTGTTTGGGGCTTCCTTCTACCATAATGATCCTATAAAATAAAATCACTCAATGAATCATAAGTATTATTTAATTTAAGCTCAAAAAAATATGAGGGAGGTGCTGCATGATAGACTTCTTCCAAATAAATGAAATTCAAATCTAAATTCCTAAAAATCATGTAAAGATAAATCTTCGTACGATCCCCCAAGTGAGCCCTGAATTTTTGCTGCCTCCAGAGGGTCGTACTAGATGTTATCCAAAGTCTGATGGAGGATGAATCTTCTTTGATTTGAACCGCCACATGTGGCTTTCCACAGCTTGTGCTTCATCCTTCTAGGTGAGTAATGATCTATGGATAGAGTACATCATATCCCCCCCTTCACAATGAGGTACAGTTTGTATGGTGGGGGTAGGATGAAGTATGAATCCTCCTATTCCTTGGTTGCTACATGGGAAACCTTCTTCTCTTACAGTGATGTCTTAATGGGGGCTCCTTAAGGATAATCCTCTTGTCTTATTTCCTTAAGCTCAACTACCTATATCTCTTGATGGGGATCCTCCAATGCATGTTCATTGAAATCGGGGATCTCCATGTGTTCCTCAACAGGTGTATGTCCGTTGTATTCTTCATCTTCCTCCAAGGCATAGTAAAGAATGTCTGAATCTATATAATCAAAACAATAGGGAGTGATGTAAAAATCTGTTTCAATAAAATCATAAGATATGGGGTCAAAGATAGGTTCCACTCCATGAGTTAGTTCAGCTTCAATCTCTTCCTTAGTGGTAAGTACCTCTTGCAGTAGACTCTCTGATGATGGAGGCAGGTATTTGGGCTCCTCCATCTTAACTTTACATTCCACCACTTGTGTGGTTTCTTCCTTCTTTGGTGTTGGATCTTCTTATTTGTATTGTATAGGGAGATCTGGAAGTTCCTCACATTTAATCTCAAATTCATACAATATTTGTTGATCTCTATCTTTTATCTCAGTAGGTACACCTTCATACTTTTCCACGTCAGGTTCTTGATTTGGCTCAGGGTTGGGTTTCTACATTAACGAACGAACATAATCAAATGCTCTTTCATCATTTCTCATCAGTTATTCAATGCTTTCTCTAAGTTCTTACACCATAGCCCTTCTAAAATATTCTTCTACTTGTTGTTTTTGCTGCACCTGTGAGTAATTTTTACAAGCATAATATTCTAAATTTGTATACATTATGAAAGGTTTTTTTAAATAAATTAAATCTAATTAATATGTGAAAATATAAAAAGTAAATGGAAAAATGATTGGATCCCTGGAAACGGTGCCAGTTTTTACACACGCCTGCTGCAGGGCGTGGACAAAAACAATTGTATTTTTCCTTAGTGGAGCACAGTGGCTGACCTGGGTCATCTCTCCTGAATATCCTTTCAATGTAGTTCACTAACTTTATCTAATTCACCTATTCTATTTTTTTTGTTTTTTTATGTATTAGAGAGATGAAAATATTTTTGGGTTTTTTATTATTTAAAATAATGACATGAAAATTGTTAATTTAAACTATCATAAAAATATAAACAGAATGAGTTAATAAGAAAGAACTTGGTTTTGGGGGCTGGTTTAATGTTTAATCACTATTATCCATTATATTTTTTATTTCAGTTTGATAATCCAAACATGAAATTCCATGTTTGAACTACTATTTTTTATTTAGAATTTGTGGAATATCATTGAATGTTTGAGCACTCTCAATTCCACCTCCTCCTTTAATCCAATTTGATGACACACCTTTGTCTTGGATGTGTCATCTTCTAGGACCCGATTCAATTGAAGTAATATCATCCATTGATTAGCTCAACTCCAACATGTGAAGAAATAACTAATGGAGAGAGGGAAAAATAATTTAAATAAAATAATAGAGATAGGTTGAGTTGCATGTCATCACAGACAGACACAACATCGGGGACATTCGCCTTACCCATGCATGCTACTCAATTTTATCTACAAACTTAAAATTAAACATTAAAGAAAATTCATGACCACCTTCACCTCCCCCTGGGCCAAGTCTCAAGGTTAGCCTCTCATTTCTGAGAATAATAGATTACTTTGTGGAGTGGGAGGAAGAGGAGAGAGAGAGGGAAAGAAATGAAGAAAAGTGGGTGGAGAAACACAAAGGCATGGGTTAATAAAACTAAATTTTATATTAAAATTGAAAACTAAGAAAAAAATAAAATTAAAAGAATAAATGAGGGGAGAAGAGAGGATAAGAAGCGGCCCATGCCCTGGTGGGATCCCTCTTTAGCTATCGGTGTCGAGCTGATGATTTAGGAAGGAGGTGAGGGCTACTTTTTGTTTGCAGAATTATTTCTTCTAAAAGATTTCATGTTGTTGGCCCATTAAATGGTCGATTCATGCATGGAACTCTGCATAAAAATTGTTCATCAATGTGTTGGACGTTCACCCTAAAAATATTATCACATATGGACACCAGACGAAGGAGTTATGAGTTTTTCATTGTCGGTTTCTTTTTCTGGATGCAGGTTCCAGGAAGCTTCTTTCAAAAATACAACCTCCAATATTAGCTTTAATGACTTCAAAACTCGTCCAAAGTTTTTTTATAGCCAGACCTATGTTTGCTCATGCTATCCTAGGTGGAATCACCTCAATTGGATGTGTGAAGGCCAAGTTATGGTTTCGTTATAGTGGTGGGGTCCACGCTGTCCGTCTGAAAAAATAATAAACTTCAATGATTTTTTAAGCACTTTAGATGGCCGAATCAGTTTCTGGTCCATAAGAAAAAGTTGAAGGAAATAAAATTTGAATTCTAAGAAAAGATTATTCACTAAATTTGGAATTATATTTTAAAATTAATGACCAAAATACCCTTGTTGTAAAAATCTGTCAAATAATCCAAAATTAAGCACTTTTCACAATTTTGCTCATTTTCATTCTATAATCCAAATTTCCCAATATTTTAATAAAACAATGAAATACGTGGGTTTTATCATTGAAAAAAATAAAAAAAATCCTCATTATTTGATCAAAAATATTCATGTAAATTTTCTCTGTCAATCTATAAAATTAATTCTATATATTGATGGAGCTCAACACTATTTCATCATATGATGAAAATGTTTGAGAATAAAGTGCCCTTTTGAGACATGGATTAAGACCATCAAAGAAATGATCAATCTTGTTTTCTGAATCACTTATGTAGAATATATCATACCTACATAGTCTTGGGGAGGTATCCTCATAATTTTCAACACTCTCTTATTTCTTTTTCTTTATGTTAAGTTTTTTTCTCTTCATTTTAATTCATTGATCATGAGGGAAATATTTTTTGATGAATGTTTTTATAAAAGTTCTCCATTTCATTTTTTCTATTTAAACTTCCTCCCTAGTATTCTATATCAAGGACCACTATGGATCAACATATTCCTTGAGAAAATATACCACTAGTAATACATTTTCCCTTTCATCACATCCCAATACCCAAAATATTTTTTCAAGGTATAAGATCCAATGTTCAGATTTCACCAGATTTGTAGTCCCAGAAATATATGGGGGGTTCTACCACAAAAAATAATCCAAAATAGGTATAGTATAGTTTTTTACCATAACCTGAGTAATTTTTCATAATATTGTTATAAACTATTCATCTACAACAATAATTTTATTGACTTGATCAGTGGGGCAATCTCTACATTATCTGCGAGTATTGATTCCCTTTATTCAATTTAGAATCATCACTCAATCATATAACACATTAAGTTATCTCATAATCGTCATGATAATTGAGAAACAAATTCACTATAAGGAATTATTATAATTATAATGTTTATTTAACATCTAGTTCCCAAGGATTCTACTAAACATCCTCTGATACGAACTATAACAACCTCAACCCTAGTAGCCTTGTGTCGATGTTTATTTTATTACAATATCATAGATACAAGAGATAAAATCACCACGAATCAACCAATTTAGTAGCCTTGAATAACTAGATGCATACAAGGTTCTCTTATTACATTGGTAATTAAACATATAATATAATAAATGAAACTAGAATGATTCTTTGACACTTATTCAAATATTTCATCTTCATAACCTAAGGAAGGAAAACCAATAAAAGGTTGATCCCAAATTCTTAGTAAGTGTTATATATAGCTAAAAAAAGAATCAAGAACAAGTAAAATAGCATCAATAAGTCATAATAAATATAGAATGGAAAATGATAGAAAACACGTTCCATTTAATCTATAAATTAATAATGAAAATGTATCAATAGATTTTATTCTTAGTGAAAATATCATGGATTGTAATAATTGAATATTGAATGAGGAAAATGATTAATTATTCAATGTCATGTATCTAGAACATGAAACCCTACCGTCAAGACCTTTCATAACATAGTTTAATTCTGTGTGTATAAACCCTTATGATTCTTCATGGAACCAAATTGAAGGGTTTGTCCCTAACTATTTTGTCTTGTGAGACCTGTTGATGCATCGAGGGAATATATAATGTTGGGACCCAATCATCACAACAAGTAAAAATAATTTTTAAAACATATATTTAATAAAAGAAAAATATTCATTATCAAAATATTCATATTGAGTATAGGATGTGGATTTATCAATATTTTCCCAAAAATAACATTCCAAGTAAACACTCTATGTAAAAAATGGTATACAGATTAGAAAATAATCATATCCATAGTAAAATAAATATATATTTAATGAAATCTAAAAATATTTATGATCATAAATAAATGGGGCAGTAAAAAAAGGAAAAAATTGATGAATATGTTATATTTCCCCTAAAATTAAAGTGATATGAAAACCCCTTAACTTATGTTTGAATGTATTTTGAAATTATACTTAATATCCTACATAATCAAAATAGATTCATTAATTAAATAATTAAAGACAAATTAAACATATATTTTTTATTTATTATAATTTTATTAAGTTCATTTATTTTTATTCTGAAGAGTTATAATGTTTAATTTTATTCTTATGAGAGCATTCATTTCATGATTTTATGGTTGACTCCCTTATACATAATTATGTTAGTTCTTGAAAAATTGAAGCAAAACAATAGAAATAAAATTATTTAGTATTAATAAAATTATATAAGTTTAAATGGTCTCCTATATAATTTTATTATATGTTATAAGGATTAATCATTAGATAAAACATTAATGAAAATGTTTTAATTTATTTTGGCGATTTTTACAACCATCACAAACTTGAATCATTTTATTTAATATTATGTTAATATATTGGTTCCAGAACATAATATAACTTATAATAAGTATATTAAAATCTTATTTAACTATAATAATGGTTTTATGACCATCCTTGTAGGTGGTAATAGAATATAAAAACTTGTCTTCCACAAAGGTGGTGAATTGAAATGTTATAGACGATGTTTTCATTTTTAGAATAAAAGTAGAAGAGAAGAGATTTAATGATGGATATTCAATTAACACAACAAAATTACAGTATATATAAGATAATAGAGCTATCATTCCACTTTGGATAAGGGTAGGTTAGGATATACAAATAAAATGAAATAAAATAAAATAAAAAGGAAAGAAGGAGGATTTTTCCTCTTTAATATCATCTCCTTGGGAACCTCCTTAAGACACTTGGATTTGGGATTTAGATAAGACCATATTGTCTCAGACATGGGGAAGAGTCTTAATAAGGGAATTAGGTATAATCTAGTCAATATTAAAGGCATCGAACATTTATGGATAAGGGGTGGTTAGGGTGTTATTTATAGGGAGAGTATAGGGGTGTTTTTGATTATTTTATTCATTTGTTTATTATTTTGGCTCAAGACTATCAATAGTGTTGATTACCATAAATAAATATAGTTACTAGAGAATGAGAGTTTAAGTGAATGAGTTATTACCTCATATATACATCACAATTACAAAATTATCCATTTATTTACTTATAATTTTAAATACCGGAAATTACCATATTTCACTATTTACCAAAAATTCAACAATTTTAGAAAAATACCAAAAATTAACCTGAACCTTTTTTTGACATGTAGATTTTGAAAATGGACTCCATTTTATTAAAATAATATCCTAAATATGAGAAATTTTATTTCTAATTAAAATAAGCATTTATTTGATAAATATCATTTTAATATTATTACTGATTTTATAACACTTCGAAAAACTAATTACTGCCTCATAAAATTATATTACAATTATAATAAAAAAAATTATTAACTTATGAATATATATTTTGAAAAGTAATATTCTTTTAAATCATATTAATTCTGAAATTTTAAATAAATATTTACGTTTCACAAAAATACCAATACTTAATTTATCATTTTAAAAAAAATTATTTACATATTCATTGATAAAAATATATCATAATTTCATTTATGAGATACCTAAATTTTTATTAATACTTTAATTGGTGATTTTATTATTCTAATGGCCACATTACTATTCCTAACAGTCATGTTAATATTTTATTATATATCACCATAAGCAATTGAATTTAATTAAGAAGATGCATACTAAAAAATATTAGGGTGTTATAATTTTGATCTCATAATACAAACTGTATATTTATACCATATTTAATTTTCACCCAAAAATTTGAGTGTCTAAGAAAATTAAAAAAATCACCATTAGATAAATTTGATGTGTTTATTCCAAAAATAATATTTATTTTATCAAAATAATTTTTTATGTATATTAAAATTTAGTTTTAAAATAGAATCAACATTTAGCGAGAAACTATGGGTTTTTGAAAATAATTGTATTTTGAACCCTTATACAAATTACATTAGACATCCTAAAAATTATATTATCATTTACATTTAATAATATTTATTTAATAATAATATTTTATTAAAATATCATTTATATGAAAAATACATTAGTTCATCAAAAATTAATGTCTTAATTGAAATTACATATTACCCAAAAATACAATTTTGGTTTTATCATATAAAAACAAAAATCACTTACAAAGTAACAATAATAAGAATAATATATATTCTTTTATATATAAAATATACATATTCATATTATTAGGTTCTTGAGGTATAGCCCTTTATTATTCTAGTAAACGTCTTATGGGTAAGGTGTGTGACACAGAGATCTTCATGGGGTAGTTCGACATACATGGTTAGGGCTAAAATCTTGATGAGATTTAACTTCTCTTGTAAACGAATTTTCTCATGCTTTAGTTATTGGATCTTGTCCTGGGATTATTCAAGTGAAAATCTCGATGATTCTATATCCCATAGAATCTCAGATAAATGGGCTTCATGGGGTACAATCCTACAGCTTAAGGAGCAGCTCCAGAGAAGGATTCAGAGTAGGTGCATTCACTAGAGAAGAACCAATGGATTTGGATGAATGAGTGGGTATGGATATGCCATTGGGACTAGCCTGTGATTGCATGAGAATGTTATCGTGACGGCCATGCAAAGGTGGAGAGCTACCATTATGATGCAGATGCTGGGGAGGGGCAGTTCCTTGTAGTTATAGTCTGGTACAATTCTTTAAGACATTCAGGTCATGTAATGTCTCCTAAGCGTATGGTCCATGTAATCACTAAGCCTATGATCCTTGTATGGGTTCCTCCTCATCCCTTGAAAGGGGGGTTATTAAAAATAAATAAAAATGAAGGCCTTTGGGCCATTCGGGCTAATCATATGATCATTGTTCAACGGATATATTATTAATGATTATGGTTCTTAACTATCTTTTAAATATAATGGGATATAATGAAACTAAATAATTGAATGTATTTTCTATAACCATAATATGGAATTTAATTCAATCACAAATGGGATTTTATTTATGAATGTTCAAGTTGTTACATCAAAGGCGTTACACTATAGTAGAGAAGTAACTTCTAGTAGTTGTTTTTCTTTAGAAATGTTTGGGATGTGTCTGATTGGGTCCAAAGTCATTGTTTTCATAAACAATTAAGCATTTAATTATCTATTTTATTATAATAAAACTATACCTAATATGATAATATGGGTCCTAATACTTCAAGTATTTGACTTAGTTATCCAGGATATGCATGGGGCTGAAAATTTCATGGATTCCTATTTTTAAGGAATCTTAATACCCTAAATAAAGACATAGAGGATATAAATTCTTCTTTTCTAGATGTAAATATTTTCACTATTTCTAAAAAGATTTATCCATGGTTTTCTAACTTTAATAACCTTTTTACATATTGAATTATACCTAAAAATCTCAAAACCAGAGAAATAAGTATATTACAAAGCTTAAATACTTTTTTTGGGAAGATCCTCAATTGTTTGAAAGGTGTTCTGAAGGCGTAGTGTGATGATGTGTTCATGAGGAAGAAATATTTCCCATTTTGAAAAGTTTTCATTCATATTCATGGGAATGAAATCATAATAGTTAGAGGACTACTCAAAAGTTACAACAACCTAGTTTCTATTGGCCTACACTATTTTAAGATTCCTTATGTCTGGTTTTAGGATGTGATAAATGCCAAAGACTTGGTAACATGGGTAGGAAGAAATATCTTCCCCATAAGGGTATCTTAGAATTTTAAATCTTGATTTTTGGGTGATGGACTTCATGGGACCGTTTCCTTTATCCTATAGAAATGAATATAATTTATTTTCAGTTTATTATGTTTCAAATTAGGGGGAGGAAATTGCACTTCTGAATAACCAAGCTAGTAGTTTGATCATGTTTTTCAAAAATAACATCTTTTCTCGGTTTGGTGTGCCAAATAAATTCATTACTAATAATAGGAGTCACTTTTAGAACTATAATTTCAAATACTTGTTGAAAAAGTATGATTTTTTATACAAAATTGGTACACCCAATCATCCACAATTTAGTGGTTAAGATAAAGTATCTAATATGTAGTTAAACCAAATAGTAGGGAATACTTAAAACTTTTCAAGTAAGGATTGATCCTTAAAGTTAGATGAGGAACTATGGGATTGTCAGACTTCCTTTACAATACCCATTAGTATGTATCCATATCAGATTCTCTTGGTAAAGTCTTTTCACTTTCCTTTATATAATTTTGGTTGACTAAAGCCATGAATTTTGATTTTAAATCTTCATAGTAAAGATGACTTATTAAATAAAATGAGTTGGATTAAATCATAATAGAATCATATTATAATGCCTAGATCTATAAGGAAAGGAAAAAATCTTTTCATGATTATATAATTCAAAGTAGGAACATCCAATAGGGAATATGGTCCTTCTCATTAATTCTAGGCTGAGGTTATTCCTTAGTAACATTCGATCGAAGTGGTCCGGTCCATTCACAATTTTGAGAGTTATGGTTAATGGAGAAATGGAACTAGTTGGAAATCAAACTGGCAATTTTTTTTGTCAATGGGATAATATTGAATCATTTTGTTTAGGGGAAACCAAAGTGTGTGGCCTACATTTTCTTCCTTCAAGATTGATTCACTTTTTATGTCTAACTTATGAATCTAAACTCTATGATTTATGGAAGTCAACCCATGGTTCCTTATATTTACTTTTCATTATTTTCCATCATTGTTTTTCTCATTTATACTACTGAATGTTGATATTTTATGTTCCTTATTTGAGAGTAAGTTTAAATTTTATCCAGATGATTCTCTATATCAATGAGGCTAGAATCAATCTTTGATTTATCTCTGAAAATCAATTTTTAGGGGAGTGATAGTTTTAATTCTACCTTTATATTACTTTATGATGTTATAGGAGATGTTTAGGGGAATCCTACTTGTTTTTTAAAAAATATTCTCTTTCATTATTTACCACACTCCATTTTAAACCACATTTAAAATTTTTTTGTTTGAGTTATAAAAATAAAAATCAAACTACAACATTAATAGCTTTTTGCAGAGGTTTTTTAAAAACCGCCGCTAAAACTTTTTTTCAACCCCAACACTTCCCCCACCACCACCACCACCCGAGACCCCCCTTCTTTCCCCAACCCCCGCAAGACCCCCCCCCCCCATCCCCTCGACGACCCCAAAATACCTATCCCCTTGCCACCTCGCCACCTCACTGCCTCACTGCCTCACAGCACCTCACCGCCTCACTGATTCTTCCTAAGTTTATCTTAGTTAGTCTTTTATCATTAAAATTTATTTGAAACCGATCCAATAATTATGTTTCATAAACTATATTCATTGAAGTTTACTATAAGTAAATAAAATTCCATAATATTCTCTTTAATGGTGGTGGATTGATATAATTTCCGTCATCACATTCTCTAGGTTTTCTTCTAACCATGATTGGAGTTTAAAGTATCTTAAAATATTATATATAAAACTTATTTAAAATCTTATTAGTATATTTAACTTGATAGAAAAATATGTATTCAATTTTTTGATTCACTTGTAGCCTAAGAAAATATGTGATTTCTCTAATCATAGATATTTGAAACTATAGACTCATCAAGTTAGTAAACTGCTCAATTAGTTCCTTCTTATCTCTTCCAAATAAGACCTTATTTTCATAGATGAGTACTATTAATTATTACTCATCGGATACATTCATATAAAGATTATAGTCAACACCACCTCTCTTCAATTAAAACTTCTTCAAGTATGTATTCAATTGATCATAAAAATATAGAGGTGTTTGTTTCAATCCATATAGATACTTATTAAGATGCCAAACATTTTTTTCATCGTCATTAAATTAAAATCCAATCATTTGTTTACTATAGACCTCTTACTTTTTCATTGCATTAAAAAAATGTTACCTTTATATCCTTTTGGTAGATCTTTAATATCTATTGTATTTCCACCAATAATAATAATCCAAATGATTAATGTCATGAAAATACTGTGAATGTTTCTTCAATATCAATTCCCTCCACATGGTAATATCAATTACATTTTAGTCATGACTTATCCTATATCACATTTCAATGTTCATTATGTTTTTTCTTGAACACCGATTTTATTTCAATTCCTTTTCTGGCCATATGACCTCTAAACAAGCACTCATGTCTTTTCATTTTCAATTTGAAATAGTTATTCATTCACGGATTTAGCCTATGATTCAACATTTTTTTCTTTTTTTGAATATATCAGTTTACTTGAGATATTAAAATTGTTTTCTCGATCTTTCTCATCCACCGGGTTTATATTGGATATTTTTTATCATCAAGAATGTTTGACTCCTTAACTTTAACCCTTATTACTCTCTTTATTGTTTGAGTTTTTGAATGACTAACCACAAGACCTTATTAATTTCTAATTTATTCTAAAAATACTAGGGTTGATACCATGATTATTAATCCTTTATCAATAGTCACTGTTGGGTATTCTCATCATGTAATGATTGTTTTTCCCTTTGATTCTATTATTTGTGAAACCCTTTTCATTTTTTATGATAATTTATTTCTATAAACTTCTGATTCCCAAAATATATTTTTCTTTAACCTTGGTGTTTGGATTGTTTTCTTCAATTGGATTTGAAGTATTCTTTAAAGAATTGTTTTAAATTTGTTTTAGAGAAATGGTATTGTTTTCTTTTAGGGGAAAATAAATGTTATTGACTTTCTTGGTTTATTAAATAAGTTTTTATTTGAAGGACCCATTTCATTAAATGGATCAAATAAAGGATTTCATTTTACTCAAACATCATGAATTTAAAACCCTGTATAATTTCTATTCCAAACTTGAAAACATGAACTACTTAATGAATTTTATTTTATAGATTCAGGGGGTCGCAATGCTTACATAAATATATCAGGTTTCGATTTATGTTCTGAAATGGGTATCTATCTCAGGTCCCTGATGATGTGTGGGATGTGGTAATAAATCATTGGTTCATAGAGAAGGTATCACATTGAGATTTGGGTTTGGTTTTACATTTTGGTTGTTATTGTATTAAATTTCCCTTTTATCCCTCTCTTGTTTTAAATATTGTGCACTGTATATATATATATATATATTATTTCTTTGATGATTTAGAGGTTTATTTAGTATTTCCTTCTTCTTAATGTTCATTTATTATTCAGGGGATAAATTATTATCAATGTAGTGTTTCATGATGCCTAAGAACTTTTTCCTATACTATGTATATTGGGAACACCCTTCAGGATAGTGGCGGATTGGGTCTGTGTCAGTTTTGGTAGTATTTCATGATGGTTTGTTACAAATGGTATTAAATACCTAGATACCATAAGATCCTAGGTTCTATAATTCTAAACTGTTATTTGGTTATATTGGTAGAAAGGAAAAGAGATCTATCGGAAATCAAAAGGTAGGTGCAGGGAGGGCCTCGTGAGCAGTTTGTCTCCTCAAGTCTTGAGTGACCTAGGGTTTTCAAGAATTTGATTTTATTCGGATTATTTTTTATGAATTGATATTTAAGATATTGTTGTTTTATCCTCATTAACATCATGTCAATTTCCTTGGGGATTTTTATTGAATGGATATATTCTTCTAATCAAATAACATTGACAATATAATCATGACATCATTTGATGGTATTTCAGTAGGCATTTTATACAAACTCCATTAAATCACCAAAAATTGGCCTACTGAGTATACTACCCAAAATGGATGTCTTATACTTATAAATACACAATGTGCACGTCTATATTGAACCATGAATTTTGATGGATGTTACTCTAGTTAATAAAATGGTTCTGTTAACCTAAGATTTTCTTTATAACCCCATGATAATATAAATTATCTTTACTAGTGATGGATCAATACATTTGGTTCTAGTTTCCTACAATCCATTTTTTTCATTTTCTAAAAAGCCGGTTTATGGGTTACTGGTAACCATACAGACAATAACCCAACATCATAAACGGCGGTCATGGAACCTGTATACCAGATTAAAAATCACAACATCAGCTGGATTCAAAATTCAAAATATGAAAACCCCATCAACACACCTGCATTATGTGACTCATCCAGGAATAATATGAAGATTCACCCAAAACCGGCATCATGTTCATCCAACAGATCACGAATAACACGAAATCAGAAACTTAGAACCAAATTCACCACCAAACAGATCAACATCAGAATCCAACAGCGCTATTCATCATCCAAACCGGAGAGCAGAGGAAGAAACAACCACAAAACCAAGCAAACCACAAGCATATCCAAGAAAATAATAAGACAGTCACAAGGCATCATAAGAAATACCAATACCTAGATCTCATCGCCTTCATCCTTCTCAAGATCTAAAACCACTGAAAAACACCAACCGAACTCACTAGAAGTAAGGCGAAGACCTAAAGCGGTTGGATCTGAAACATCGGTCACCGAACGGACCGCGCCGCAATGAAACCCTAACCAAATCGTGCGAGAAGGAAGGCACAGTGAACCACCGATTCCGCGAAGCCACCCGAGCTGAGGAAGCCACCAGACCTCGACGAATACGGGGGTGGCCGCTGCGGTAACCCAATAGGAAGGAGGAGGAGACGAGGGAAGCTCCCGAGCGCATTGTGCCCCTTACAGGCCCATGGTTCTGGTTTCATTCTTACATAACTAATGTAAGTAGTGTTTACAGATGTATAATTTCAATTTGGTGATTTTTATAACATATGAAAAAATATTCTATATCTTTCTCCCTGCATCCATTCCTCTACCTCCACCTCTAACACCTTCCCGTCATCCTAACATCTATTTTCCTTCCTCCATGATTCCTCCATATGTATCCTTTATCACACATGAATATATTCAAAAATATAATATACCTCTATTTTTTCCACTTCATTTTTATTTCTTGTTATGTATCTATTCATCCATGAAATCTGTGATCTATAGAGAAACCCTGTAATATGCCACTTAGGCAGGTAATCTAGGTTGGTTTGTAAAAAATTGGTATAAAAGGAATTCATGCCTCTTATTTGAAATTTCTATATAGTTTGGGTTGTCTTGGTAGACATGAGATAGAATATTTGAGACTTAATTGGTATATTATGAGAATTTCTTGGCCAGATATCATCTTAAAGTTCCTTAAGTTTCCATGGGCTATTTGGAAAAAGTGTCTTTGAGTATTTTTTTGATCTAATCCAAGACTTTTTCAAAATCCTTAACAAATTTATATATTGTTTGACAAGTATATATGAGTCTCTTTCCATATTTATTAATAGTTATGTGTTTTAATTTTTTTTAATATCGTGTAGCCACATTGTGATATACATGGAAAAAAGCTGGATCACATTACCGAGGAACACACCTCAGTATGTTAAGGGTTTAGAGGAGTTTTTAGATTTTTCAATTTCTTATCAATCCATTGAAGGGAGAATAAGATTCCCATGTCCTAAATGTAAATTTTGAAGATGGTTGAATAGAGATAAATTTTATGAACATTTAATATTGAATCAATTTCCTGGTCAATATTTGTGTTGGATTTGGCACAGAGAATCAAACATTATAGAAAGGTTGGGCACTGATGTCAATCCACATAATGAGCTCCCAACTTTGTCGACAATGGGAAATGAAATGAAAAACCTTATAAATGATGAATTTGGTACTGAAAGACACCACCTTCAACATCAAAACATATTAGAACAACCAGATGAGGGTGATACAAATAGCAACATGACAAGTGAAATTTTTGAGACTTTAGGAAAACCAGATGAAGATTGTAACATATCAGTGGATACTCCTCTTGTTTATGTGGAGACTAATATAAGAGAAAACTTCACCGAGGAAAATATGTTTCATGATTTAGTTGATGATGGAAATCAAGAGTTGTATAGTGGATGTTTGAAATATTCAAAACTTTCTTTTTTGCTGAAGTTGTACCATATCAAATCTCTATGTGGAATTACAAATAAAGAAATGTCCATGATATTGGAATTGTTTCATGATTCATTTCTTGAAGAAAACATCCCCTAGTATTTTTATGATATGTAAAAAAGTTGTTAGCAGTCTTGGTTTGAATTATAGAAAAATACATGTGTGTCCCAATGATTTTATGATTTATTGGCGAGAGGATTCAAGTAGATAGGATTGCAAAAAATGTTCTTATTCTATATGGTGGTCAATGGGTGATGTTGGAAGTCTAAATCAACATACTACCATGAAGAATAAGAAAAGTAACACACCTTAAAAGGTTTTGTGTTACATTCCTTTAATTCCTCAATTGCAAAGATTATTCATGTCATCAAAAACCATCGAACACATGAAGTGGAATTATTTAGACAATAAAAATGATGGGTTAATGCGACATCCATGAGATTCACAATCATAGATACATTTGATTCATTACATCCATATTTCTTAGCTAATCCTAGGAATATTCGATTGGGATTGGCTGTTGATGGATTCAACCCATTAGGGACTTTGAGTACCAGTTATAGCATTTGGAAGTTGTTTTGATCCCTTACAATCTGCCTCCTTGGATGTGTATGCAACAAACATATTTTATCATTTAGATTATTATTCCTAGAAAATAAATGCCTGGAAATGATATTGATGTATACTTGAATCCTTTAATTGAATAATTACAGGAGTTATAGAGCAACGGTGTTGAGACATAAGATGTTTCTTCTAAAATAATGTTCAAAATTCAAGGTGCTTTAATGTGGACCACTAGTTACTTCCATGGGCTTGGGAATTTATCTGGTTGGAACACTTACACAAGTTTGAATTTTCCTATTTTTAAATTTGATTTTGAGCCCAAACGGCTACCTCATAGTAGAAAATGGTGCTTCTTGTGCCATCGAAGATTTATCGATGCATCTCATAGATTTCGGCTAAATAGATCAAAATTTAATGGTTTCATTGATTGTAGACTACCTCCAATGTTGTTAACTGGTTCATAAATATTGACACAACTTGAAAAAGTTGAAACAGAATTTGGGAAGGTTTATCATTTGAATGATAGCGGGAAATGGGTTCAAAGTGCATCATCAAGTGAAATCAGAATGCAAAAATGGAAGAAAAGAAGTATATTCTTTAAACTTTCTTTTTGGAATTTAATTTTTTGTGGAATAATCTTGATGTGATGCATATTGAGATGAATTTCATTAACATTTTGATCTTCAAATTGCTTAGTGATCATGGAAATTAAAAGGATCATCTCAATACTCGGAAAGACTTACAAGTAATAAACATAAAACGTGATCTCTGGATAGATGAGAATGAAAAGTATTCTCAGACAATTTTTTAAATGAAAAATAGGGATAAAGATATATTCCTACGAATTTTAAAGCATGTGAAAGTATCTGATCGGTATTCAAGTAACATCTTGAGGTGTGTTGACTTAAAGAACCATAAGTTACATGGATTGAAAAGCCACGATTCACATATATCGTTATAGCAGTTAGAACCATTGGAATTGTGTACATTATTACCTAAAAAAGTTACTACTGTTGTACTCCAATTCTGCACATTTTTCAGGAAACTATGTGAGAAATCTCTAAATCCATTTTAGCTTGAAAACCTTTAAGAAAGGTTTGTATTGACACTTTGTGCAATGGATAAGATCTTTCTTTCATCGGTTGTTACTGTCATGACACATTTAACTGTGTATTTTTTTGAGGAACCTAAATTAGGAGGCCCCATTCATTATCGATGGATGTATCCAATTGAGAGTTACTTTATTTATATGTTTTTTGTTAAATAAATAGTTTTTGGCACTTAATTAAATGCATAATTATGTTTTTTTATTTTACGGATATCTTGGGCATTTGAAATCACACGTGAGAAATAAATCCCCACCAGAAGGCTCTATTGTTGAAGTCTACTTGGAAAAATATTGTATTAACTTTTGTTCTAGATACTTTTATTATATTAAGACAAGATATAATTGAGTTGGACGTGTTGATGACACATTGAATCAATCTCAAAAAACATAGGAAATCAAAAATATTTCATATTATTGGCTGATCAGTTGTGAAGACCTCAAATGTTACACTGACATAAATGGAATTATTACAGGCACATAGATACGTGCTAATAAATAGTGAAATTGAAATTCTATTAATTGAATAGTTGAGGATAAAAACAAAGAGATGAATGAGAGGCTAAACATGAAATAAGAAATATATAATGAAAGCTGTTAATAAAGAGCATGTAGAATGGATTGCACGACATGTAAGTTCATAAATATTGTAATAAATACGAATATTAGGTTGACACATATATTTTGTAATTCTAATAAAGTATATTTCATTTTTCAGATCATGAATATAGATAGTCGAGCATAGTTTTCAGAGATTTGAAGTTTCTTTCTTGAGTTCCTCTAAACAAGTTTGAAAGTTTGACACTTACAACATGAATGGTTTTAGATTTCATACAGTCGATCGAGAAGAGGGTCTGAAAACAATGAATAGTGGTATATTTACATTTTCTGAAGTGGGATACTATGGAAAGCTGACCAATATTACTGAATTAAACTACCATAGGCATTTTTCAGTTGTTTTATTCAAATGAAATTTGGTCGATATTATCAGAGGTATTAAAAGAGATTCCTTGCAATTCACTTATATGAACTTCTCTCGCTTGATGGATATTAGTGACCGTGAACTGCATGATCTATATATTTTATCATCGCAATAAAAATGTTATATTATGTTAATGATGTTGTGGATGAAAGTTGGAGTGTAGTTTCTCATGTAAAACAAAGATATTTGTATGATATGGGTGATGAAGTAGAATATTTGACCTCTGACATTGAATCTCATCAACAACAAGAATCAGAATTATTTTTCCACCATGATATTGAAAATATTAGTCTAGAAAGGATGAATTAAGTGAATGAATTAATAGAGTAGAAAACTGAAATTATTGAAGGAGAAAATGATTGTATGTACAATTATGCATTTATTTAGCAACCACTTATTTCATTTCTGCAATCATTCATTATCATTTTTATGTATATTTTGTTTGTTAGTATTGTGCATCTGTTACCTTTTTTTTAATTTTTTTCTACATAAATTTTTTGAAATATTTGTTTTGAACTTAATTTTATTTAATTTTATGTCAGGAATTTCAAGGAGTAAGTGATATATTGTTTCATCAACCACTACGACAGATGACGATCCGTATGTCTCCCTCCGTATGACATCTGAGCCACCATCCACCTATCCCCTGCACCATCTCCCCCTAAAGCATCTATCACACCCTCTGTGAGCATCCCTTCAGGAGCTCAGTCATCGCCTCCCGCTTTAGGAGCCTCAAAAGTGGGGGAGTGGCATGCCACTTCTAGTTCTTCATGAGGATACTGGAGGATGACTGTTATAGGTACAAATTTTAATATGAATAAATTTATTGAACTTTTTTTATACTAACTGTTTTTTCATTAAAGATGGAAATAATGAGACTGTAGAGAAAAAATATAAAAAGTTCATATGTATGGAATCTGATCGGAGAGAAGATAGTTGTCCCATTTTATTCATATGGGGTCCCTACAGATAACATCGTAGGATTACTTGGCCAGATTTTAGGCCAGCTGGACGCAGAGCCCGTTTCCCTTCCTATTTCATATGATGATTGGAGACATATTTTTTCAAGTTGTAAAAATGAAGTTTTTGATCCCCAAATAAAGGTTATTTTAATACATTATGGTCTAATTGAATGTCATGTTATTAATATTTTCAAAATGAATTTATGTGTACAGATGTTTTTCCACTTTAGGGCTGCTTATGTGATAGCACGAATGTGGACATTGAAAAATCTTGGAAAAAATGGAAAGACTTTAAATGGAGATTGTGGGGTGATGTCAATGATACTTCGTTGACTGCCTAATAGATGTATGAGAAGGTACCTGATGGGGTACCCAAAGAATAATGGAAATTTTTTGTTGACAGACATCGTGATGAGAAGCATATGGTATTTAAATATATATTACTATAATATTCTTATTTTACATTTATACATGTATATGAAGAGTATATTACATTGAATACATTAATATTAAATTTCATTTTATTTATTTCAGGATCTTTCAAGAAAGAATGCTTCAAACTGGGCTAAGCAGGTCATCCCTCACACTTCGGGGTCAAAGAGTTTTTCTATAAAATGATCTACTCTAGTAATATTTTCATTAGTTTAAATAGTTATAAGACAATATTTTTTGTTTAATATATTAAATTGTGGATTTATGTTTGTTTAATGCAGTCACTAAGTTTAGGGCACGAAGCAACCCGAACAGAAGTGTGGTTGAATGTTCACCAAAAATATGATGGAAGTTTTGTTAATGAGCCTGCCAAAGAAGTTGGGGTGTGAACTCATTTTTCATTATTATAAATTATTATCAGTTGTTACTATGTTAATATATATTTCTTATAATATGACTATAATTTTATTTATATGTAAAAATTAAAGAACTGTGTGATGCCAATCATACACACTCCTACTCGGTCTCCTAGGATGACCCGGTTGTTAATGTACTTGGGAAGGAGCATCATGGTAGAGTGTGTAGGATGGGTTTGAGACCAATACCATATGAGGTATTTGGCAGGCCACCAAGGATTTCATCTGCATATACTCCTGGTTGTAGTCAGTCTATACCCCGAGATTCTTAGAGAGAGATTTTTTCTCTACAAAACACAGTTCACGACCAGGGGGCTCATATATCTATTTTTTGAAAAGCATTGATTGATTTATATCAGAAGACAATCAGATCCACCCTTGGTGGTATTGCATCGACTAGTGGTGAGTAGGAAAATCACAAAAATTCAAAATCATTTAGTCTACAAATATTTATTGATTTTAAGATTAAATATAAATATACAACAGTATTGAATTTTCAATATAATGTTCTTTCAGGTGGTAATAGGAATTAGAGAAGGAGGTGGAGAGGGTGATGATATTTGTTCATCATCAGACAGTGATTAGTTGTTTTTTGATATTTTGGACAAATATGGTAACAATCGGTTTGTATATGTATCATGTGTGGCACATAGTTTCCACCAAGCATTTTCATAAACAAACATTTTCTCGATTTCTCATGTTTCCTTTTATGTATTTTATTGATTTCTGATGTTTCCTTTTATATCTTGATTTCTTGAGTGTGGTATGCACCATATATGTCGACTCTTTTTTTTCATGATCCATTTTTTATGATTAATTTTTCCTAAATTTATTAGGTTTTTTACCCAAGGATGAATGATCAAAAACATATCCTATAGTAACAGGAATTAGTCCATTCATAGTTTTTGGAAAAAGTCCTCTATAAAAATTTTCCTCGTGTATAGGAGGAGAAGGATGAGATGTATGGGAACCATTATGTGAGAAATAAATAAACAAATTGATGTGAATGAGGTAGGGTCTCGCCTTTAGGGTATAATTAGTGTGATTATAATTTTCACCAAGTCCTATTATAAGAGATCTCAATATCATTACATATATTGAAACATCATGAATCAATCCACATATAGTTTTTATATAATACCCCTAAGCATATTAGGCTTATTCATAGGGTAAGATTCATTTCTTCATAACATAGGTTTATGGATAAAGAAACACATGCTAAGGATCCTTATGTAGATTTGGATAATATGAAGAGGAAGACAGGTCTTACTAGGTAGACTGCTCTAAGAAGTTTCAAGTCTTACAAATGGACCATGCATCACATATTTTAACATCATGTGACAATGACTAAAATAATACATAGTTTAAGATCTTATGAAAAATACCTTATTATATGAGGTTTAATGTAGTTTAAACTAATGTTTAAAATGAAATGAACTTATCTTGATGCCAACCCTATGGATGGAAAACCAATGTAAATGAAAAAACCCAGTCACTAAGATAAAGTGGGGGATTTGATATTGATTTTTTGTTTGGGTTTGAGATTGGAGATCTAGGAATCACTATGTATCCCATGAAAATAGGAATTAATCCACACATAGTTCTTATAATTTGGGGGAAAATATGATCACCAGGACATAGAATTGAGAAATAATAGGGGAAACAAAAATAGATAGAATATTTTTAATGGTGTATACCTTGTATGAACTTCCCTTTGTACATTATCAAGTCTTGGGGTTGTTTAGGGAGAGTTTTGTGGTGATTTTGGGGTTTGAGGTTGTGTTTTAGCCTTTTGAAGTCCACCACGGCTTGTGAAATAACTTGTCTTGATATGAAGGAGGCAGTTTTATTTTGGGCATGCTCTTGTGTAAAATGGTATATATAAACATGACTTGGGAATGACATGGTTCTATGCATTTTATCCTAGGGGTTTTCCTATACACCATGAGAATCTTGAAATGCCCTTAGGTGGGGATAGAATATTGGAGGACCACCTTTCCAAAATAGGAAACCCAAGCTCACCAAATTTTAGCCTTGGGCATGGTGAGGGTAAAATGGTTTGGAAATGGGAACTAGGTATTTCATTCTCTACATGGAAGAATATAGAAGAACCACTACGGATTAGAACACTCCATGTTCTAAGATTTGGAAACATCATGATTTTATTTTTGTGTTAAATGGTACATATCATCTTAATAAATATAAATAACAAGCTTAATTGAATTTTAAGGGGAAGGGAGAAATCACATGTTTTTTAATTATTATTGTTATTTATTCTTATATGGCCACCCTTACTTGGTTTTCCAATTATGACTTATTTTGAGATAGTGTGTTGTTTTCGTTTTTATAAAACTTTCTATGTATGTTTAAATAACCTCACCACATATAAAAATGACTGTGAATATATATCTAACTATTAAATTGATTTCCCATGAAATATTGTATTTCTTTGTGAATACCCTTCATAATAATTTAGTAATTATGATAAAAACCATTATTGAAACTAAATTATGTGTGGTGGTTGTGATGTGTAGTGGTTATAATGTGTGGTGGTGGTGATGTGGGGTGTTTTTGATTTCATGTGGTTGCAATGGGTTGTGGTTATGATGTGTTATATGTTATATCAATTGGAATGGTTTTTTTAGGGCATTGGTAATGGGCATGCAGTATTAGTGGAATTTTATTTTGTAAATATTTCTTTAGCGGTGTTTCAACTGCTTCAAAATAAATATAATATATTTAGTGGCGGTTTCAACCGTCGCTACAATTAAGGTACTTTGTTATTTGTTGTGGTTAAAACTGCCTCTATGGACAATAATTTATTGGTGGTTTTAATAGCCGCTATACAATTTCATATTCCTTTATTATTCAATGGTGGTTTTATGGATTTAGCGGTGGTTTTTTGGAAACCACTTCAGAATCATATGGTAGCAATTTAAACCACCACCATTTCAAAAAAAAACCAGCCTCGAATTGGTCATTTTCCTATAGTGTTATGAACTTTCAAAACCCTTTTCTAAACTGATGGTCAATGGGAAAATTATGTTGTTTTGAACAATAATGTAACCCATCTAAAAATCTAAGAACTTCTAAATTGAATTTTACTTTTTAAATATAATTGTTATCCGCCTTTGGATTCAACATTGGGGATAATGGGTTTTAAGTGTGGGGATAGGGAACTTTTTATGCCTTTTCTATTGTTAAATTCTTCCATATCACCCCCCCAATTTTTTCAAAATGCCTGTATTTTTATGAATTCCAATTGTTTTTTTTTTCTATGTAAATAGAATGTACAAGTGTATCTTTTTTCGACCAATAAGTACTCAATGTGTCTATCCTGGGAAAATTCCATAACTTGTTTGAGGGATTTCATTATGTATGAAGTTATGAGGATTTAGTGATTGGTGAGTTTTTTTTTCACTGTCATTATGGAAATATTTCTTGGAAACTAGTGGAAGGAGGTTTGATACATTAGACTATTTTAAATTTGGAACTATAACTTAAGGAATCTTGAACTTGAAAATAAACATAGCTACTTAGACAGTATAACATGGAACAACTTAGAGAGACAAATCATTTGATAAGTATTATAAATCAATTGAATTCAGAGTAAAATGGAAAATTAAGATCCCATGATGATTATCTAATACTAGGGTACTTGTTTTATTTATGTATATAAATCCAAATTTATAAGTTCTCTGCACAGTGTTATGCAAAAATTGATGGGTGTTAAAAAATAAAATATGGTTCCCTTGTAAAAATGAGCACATAATGGTGAGGGGAATATTGACCCCTAATAAAAAAGGAGATAATTGACTTATAAGAGAATCCTCTCTATTGTATCAAAAAAGTGGGAAGTGAAGTCTTGGTTTGAGGAACCTATGGGAGAGTGAATGTTTTTATTCCTTTTGTAATAGATTTAATTCCACTTGGGTATCTCTCGTCGGTACTCCTTGAGCTAGAATTTGAATTTTTATTGAAGTGGGGTTGTGTGAGGAACTCACATAATAGGCCTGAAAATTTATAGAAGTTTTTTACTTGATGTTATATTTGGTTCAGTTGTGTGTAGTTTCACCTAGGTATAATGATAGTCATTTACCTTGAAGAATTTTTTAAAAAACCATTTAAATGACTAAATTACCCAGGAGTGTAATGAATTAAGCATGGGGAAGTTTTATGTGGAAGAATTTTATCACACTTTTCTATATCTATTTCAATTAATTAAATTATTTTCTAATACTATATTGAGATTATAATAGAAAATTGTTGAATCTCGAATTAATGTATTGGAATTTGTTTTTGTGGAATTCTAAATTGGAAATGTCTATTTTGGCATGCTTAATTGATTTAAATTCAATTTGTATATTGTTTCCATATAAACGGTTTTATGTATGATTAGAACATTTAATGAGATCAATTTTTTGTATTTTTAGCTACCATAGAAGATAAGAAGGTATAAAGGCACTTGTATAAGAAAAAATAATCATAAGGTTTTCATTTAATATTTACAATCTATCATCTTGATTGACCATTTTCCAATGCCGGTCTAGGAATATTTGGAATATTTCCTCCATACTTACCCTGTGATTAGTAGTTTCTAACACCAACACTCTCTCCTAGATTCTATTTGGATATTCTTATTGTCCTTGTTGACCATGAAGGAACCGAATATACTAATGAGGACAAAGCCTTTTTCACCTTTGTTTATGTGGGAGTCTCTATTGAAATATGGATGGAAGCCAGGTGTTACCAAATTCTACACTCAAGTGTGTTAAAACATGAGTTGAGCTACTGTAGAATCTACACCCCTACTAAAGGTTGATGTTTCACCCCCCATGGTTATTGGAAACCATTTTTTAAGGCTGGGGATAGATGTTTAAATAGATGGTCAAGGATGATTAATTTTTTTATGTGTAAGATAAGAAATAGAATTCAAGAGGACATCCTACTAAGTTCTATGACACCTCTATCTTTATGTGGTCTGAATTAGGTGGCAAGATGATCCTAGTAATGTTTAAGTTGACATTGACCAATTGGATCCCTAAATGAAATCGACTATGTGAGTCTGGTGGACATGTGGGGAATATAATGATTCAACAAAATATTCCATGTGATAATTTGGATATGTGAAAGATATTCCAACATCATCAAATGGCTATGAGAGTCAGATTGATGTTTGAAGAATCAATTATGTGAATTAAATCGGCTACTTTAGGAATCGGTTAAGTGAACCAAATTAGCTACGTGGGAAATTTTAGAGTTATCCTAATTGCTTACATGAAGGGACTAACATATGTGGATAAATGGGTACATCAACTATTCTTCAATACTGATCAGAATGGCCAAATTTCAAAATTCATACGTGATCAATTTGGATACATAGTTCAAAATGACTATGTAGATAAAATTGGCTATATGGGATCAAATTGGTTATATCATTTTTTAGGCGAGATTATTGTATGTTGGTCAGATGACATTTTTACCACTAAAAATTTTATTTGGAGGCCTGTATGAGTTTTCACTAGGCTCAAAATTTTATGAATGAAATAGAAGAGCATAGTATGTGTACTTCAATCGGGGAGTAGGTGTTTTCAAAGAGTTAGTTGGATGGATTTGTTTTTTGTTTATTAGATAACTGGAAAAATGGGATATGGAGAAAATTATAGGAGAATGAGGAGGATATAACTAAGGATCTATATAGACATGTGGTTTGAGAAGATGTTTTGAAATCCCTTTCCATGAGTTTTTTTATTTTTTTCCTTTTATTACTTTTTTTCATAAAAAAATCGGTTATATTAATTTTTTCTGTTATGATGGTTGGATAAACATGAATTGGGGAATGAGATGATATAGTGGGAAAATTTATCTCTCTCAAGTGTTAGGAGTTTCTAGGTTTTACCAATTTCACATAGAACAAGTAATTATTTAACTACAACTATCCGAACTCGATGAGAGCTGTTTCAGCCATTACGATCAATTTTCACTTGACATCTTGAATTCCATATAAGAATAAGATAGATCATACAAGGTAATGCCACCATTTTTCTTCAATGATTGGGTGAATGGTGTCTCCAATTGAGAAACCAAAGACTCCTTTCACCTATAGGTTGTCCATTAGATAGAACTGGTCATCCACATTTTCTACAGACTATAGAATCTGACCTTGAGTGAAGAAAAAAATATAAAAAAACAAATATCATATTAAGCTACCCATCCAACCAACTTCCCCTATTCAATCTATTATGAAGAAGATATGGAGGCAGGCGAACCTGCTGTGAGAAAAATAAATTAAAATGATAAAAATCATGCTACAAGACATTATGGATTTTCTATATAAAGATGAGTGTACACCTCACCACTATAATCAGTATGAGAAAGACTTTCACAATACTCAGGTAAGAAAAATGAACAATTAGAATAGACCTAAGAGATTTCACCCTTTTAGAGAGCATCTACAACTTGATTGGATTTACGATAAGCATGTGTGACTTCAAGGGAGAGCGAATCAGTGAGTCAAAGACATTCAGTCCAAAATGGTAACATATTCCATGGAACCTTCATTGAGAAGTCTTTGAGATTTTGGACTGTAATAGAATAGTTTGATTCTATCCATAAGTCATTCCAACCGAAATAGACAGCATACCTTATCAATTTTATCCTAGCCCAGAGCTCCGCTTCAATGGAAAATCCATTACCAATGAAATGAAGAAAGAACCCCTTCACAAATCCCCTGTTGGTATGGAAGACAACACCATAGCCAGAGGTACCAGGAGCACCCGACACAGCTCCATCAATGTTGATTTTAACCCAGCATGGGAGGGGCGGTATCCATTGAACATACATCATCATCAGAGGCTTCTTCATCCTGCCATTAACACAAAGAGAACTCAGCCGAATAAGGTCAGAGGCATCATTTCTCATAGAACTAGATTGAATGTTAGTGGAAATCTGAATTTCATAGTGAATAGAAGGAATACCCGCATGGAAAAAGGGCTTTGTGCTACTGAATATCAAGGAATTCCTAGCCTTAGAAATGAAATCTAGAGCTACGACCACCGCTGTCAACATAATATCATGGACATGCTCACTGCATTCAGCACTGCAAACATATTGTTGTAAATCCTCCACAGACCGGAGGGAAATATGGAATTGGAAAACTCCATGCATGTAGGCCCACAACCTGCAAGCAAGGGTACATGAGAAAAAAAATACTCAGCATAGTTTCATCTGCTGCCAAACAAAAATTGCAAGCCGTAGCCAGTTGAAACCCATAGTGCTGCATCATATTCTATAAGATAAGTCAACCTTCCCAAATCCACTAGACCAGAAGTGATTGAGATGGAGGTATGAAAGGTTTGCAAAAGTCTTTAACCCAACTTGGGGGGCACAATGAATTACCAGAACAAAGGTATCTATATGACTCCTTTGTGGTGAATCGGCCATTCGAATTAGGCATCCAACTAACAAATCAAAATCATTAAAGCAATATTGAAAGGCTTAGAAGTGTACGCGGCTGGGAAGAATTTCCTAAAGCCCAGCATCTTTATAAAATTTTTCAATTGATGCAATATTTACAGAAGATGGAATGATAATGTCATCATGAATTGGTCAGGAGAGCCAAGGGGTGGTCCAAAAGTTTAAATTTGGCTGTTTGGACTCCACCCATTTCGAACAGACCATGAGTTCAGAGAAGGCCAACTTCAAAGTAGGACAAACAGAGGTTCTAAGGTAACTATTGTATCCATTCTACAATTTCTCAAAATATCTATTTTTCAGGAAGTCCATGGATGAATCAGGGTTCAATATAAGATTACAAGTGATTTATTTTAATCAAAGTATCATTGAATAATCTAATATCTTTAATACCCAACCCACCCATTTGGGCTAGTTTAATATATCTTTTCCAGGGAACTGTGAACAACTTCTTTTCATGAATCGAACTAGTCCAAGCAAAATTTCTGATCTGGCCACTTAACTCCTTAAGCAGAATTTGTTGTACCTCTCGTACCCCTCAAGGTTTTATTTTCATGATCACAATCACTCAATTATTTTACTAATTGTGTTTTAAGTGTTTGTGTTGATAGGCAAAAGGTTGTCAAGGTCTTAGGCCAAGAAGAAGCCAAAAGTGGACTGAAATTCAGTCCACCGGCCAACCGATGGAAGACCACCGGCCAGCCGATGGAGGACTGGACAAGAGGGATTCCTCTGTCCAGACCACCGGCCAACCGGTGTCACACCAGCGGCCAGCCGGTGTCACCCTCTCCAAACAGTCTTAGCCACTGCCTCATCACCGGCCAACCGGTGGCCTCAGCACCGGCCAGCCGGTGGCACCTGCACAGAATGGCAAGCTACTGTCTTGCCACCGGCCAACCGGTGGCCTCACCACCGGCCAGCCGGTGGCACCTGGACAGAATCCCTCCTCCTTTTTGCAAGCACCGGCCAACCGGTGGGACTGTACCGGCCAGCCGGTGGAGCCAGTCAAACTAGCCGTTGCAGTTTGACTAGGCTGGCCCACTTGGCTCCCAACGGCTCTTTAAGCCTCTCCAACGGCTCCGAAGACTCCCCAAGGGTTCCATGCCTATAAATAAAGGTCAAGGAAGCCCCGGACACTTACCGGAACTATACGGAAGCCCACGGACACCTTGTTGATCATTTGGCGTACCTCCGGCGGACTTCCTTCAAGGAACCCACCTTGCTCCAACAACTTCCACATCCAAGGAGCTCCTTCAAAGAAGCTTGGAAGCGGCCTTCAACATCTCCAATCAATCAAAGGCGCCCAAGACTTCCTCCATTACGGTTTTTCATTCTTTATTTATTTTGAGCTTAATTTGGGTTTGTGTCTACAAACCACTCTATTTCTCATCCCCTCTTTCTTTTGGGTTTCACATCACCATTAAGGTGTGAAAAGGTTGCCAAGCTTTCCTTTAAATAGCTTGAGACATAGGTGAGCTATCCTTCACCTGTAAGAAGGATAGTGGGTTCTTGCTAAACCATTAAAAGCAAGTGGGTTCTTGCTTAACCAACAAAAGCAAGCTGTAATAGGTCCTAGTGCTACCTCAAAGCCTAGTGGGTTTCTTGCTAAAACCATTGAAAAGCAAGCGGTAGAAATCTCTCAACGGTTGAGTTGGGAGCGGAGACGTAGGCCGGGTTTTGGCCGAACTCCGTTAACAATTTCTTGTGTCTTGCCTCTTTACTTTCCGCTGCACTTTTAACTTTGATTTTAATTTGTTAATCATTTTTTAAAGGCAATTCACCCCCCCTCTTGCCATCCTTCCCGTATTTCTCCGACCTAACAATTGGTATCAGAGGACGTGTTTGAGTAATACCCTAACCGGTTTCAAATTCAAAGATCCATTGTGATGGCTTCAACCTCTTTCGCCCCCGAGGGCTACTCATTGGGTCGGGCTCCATTTTTTGATGGGACCGACTATAATTATTGGAAAACCCGCATGACCACTTTTTTAAGAAGCATAGGATATCCCATTTACAAAATTGTCATGCAAGGTTATACTTTGTCTTCCCCCGAAGAATCCAAATGGACCCAAGCCGACATTAGAAATTTCGAGCTTGATGGCAAAGCCATGAATGCTCTACATTGCGGCCTTGACCGAAATGAGTTCAATCGAGTTTCCACATGCACCTCCGCACATGAAATCTGGAAACTATTGGAGGTTACCCATGAGGGGACCAACAAAGTCAAGGACACTCGATTGGACATGTTTCGTCAAGATTTTGAGTCTTTTTCTATGCACCCAAATGAATCAATTTCTGAAATGTTTACTCGCTTTACTGACGTGTGCAATGGAAGGAAATCTCTTGGTGACGATGTTTCAGCCGAGACGATGGTCAAGAAGATCTTATGGGTCCTTCCGAGCTCATGGGCACCAAAGGTGACGGCGATCCAAGAAGCTAAGGACGTCAAAAATATGCCGGTAGAGGAGCTCATCGGATCTCTCATGACTTATGAGATCACGATGAGGAGGCAAGCTCAAAAGGAAGGCACACCAATCAAGACACCAAAGAATATTGCCTTCAAGGTACAAAAGGAAGTAAGCTCCTCCTCATCATCATCATCTTCATCTTCTTCATCATCAAGCGGCGACTCGGAAATGGAGAATCTCGCCCGCCAAATGCACAAGTTTATGAAGAAGCACAAAAAGAAGAAATCCCGCAAGCATCGAAAGCAAGAACCCGACAAAAGATCGGAGCCCAAGGTAAAATGCTACGGGTGCGGCGAAAAGGGCCATTACAAGCCCGATTGCCCACTCAACAAGAAACGGGCTAAGGAAAAAGGAAAGAAAAAGGTCCTCAAGGCGACATGGAGTGACACCTCCTCATCATCCTCCTCCTCCTCCTCCTCAAGCGACAACGGTAACAAATGCCTAATGGCATTTCATGAGGTAACATCTTCCGATTCATCTTCCTCATGTTCTTCAAATTCAAATTCTTTAAATCATTTATCTTATGAAGAACTCTCACACGCTAGAGACCAACTAGAAAAAGGTTTTCATGCTTTATCGTCAAAATTTGTTGCTTTAAAAAGGAATTTCAAAAAACTTTCCTCCGAAAAAGAACAACTTCTCAAAGAGAATGAGGAACTCACCCTTAAAATCCAAAATTTTCCAAATGTTGATTCTTTGGAATCAACCATCAAGGACCTTAGAGAATCCCTAGCCAAATTCACCCAAGGGGAACAAAATCTTTCAAAATTGCTTGGTTCCCAACGAATTTCAAGAACCACCCAAGGGCTAGGATATACCAATGTAGCTTCCTCCTCCCATGCTCCAACTGTTTTTGTAAGGGGGAGCTCTAGTTTTAAATTTTGCAATTATTGTAAAAAACCCGGGCACCTCATTTATGAGTGTGATTGCAAAAATGCCCGGTACGGTCAACCCAAATCTATTTTCTATTCCGACGAGTTTTATAGGAGAAGACCCGCCATGAAACAAATTTGGATTGAAAAATCCCTTTTGGCGAGTCTCTCCGAGCCAAAAATAGTTTCGTTTCCCCGATGATTTTTTGTTTTATTTAGGGGGAGAAAGTTTCTTTATTTGTTTTCAAACTTTCAATTCAAACTGTTATTCAATCTTTTAATTTCAAAAATTTCATTTGGTTTCAAAATTCAATTGGTTTTTGATTCAAAACTTTCAATTCAAACTGTTATTCAATCTTTCAATTTCCAAAATTTCAATTGATTTTCAAATCTAAAATCTTGATTTTCAATTTTTCCCTCAATCAAGTTTTATGCCCCGTGCTATTTTGATAATCACAAAGGGGGAGAAATTCTTGGTTGATTGGGGGATAAATCTTTCTCTAATGCATTGCTTGTTTTCAATTAAAATCTTTTAAAGCATGCCTTTCATTTCATTTTTACATTGTTTATTTCGGTGATTGTGATCATCAAAATAGGGGGAGATTGTTGTACCTCTCGTACCCCTCAAGGTTTTATTTTCATGATCACAATCACTCAATTATTTTACTAATTGTGTTTTAAGTGTTTGTGTTGATAGGCAAAAGGTTGCCAAGGTCTTAGGCCAAGAAGAAGCCAAAAGTGGACTGAAATTCAGTCCACCGGCCAACCGATGGAAGACCACCGGCCAGCCGATGGAGGACTGGACAAGAGGGATTCCTCTGTCCAGACCACCGGCCAACCGGTGTCACACCAGCGGCCAGCCGGTGTCACCCTCTCCAAACAGTCTTAGCCACTGCCTCATCACCGGCCAACCGGTGGCCTCAGCACCGGCCAGCCGGTGGCACCTGCACAGAATGGCAAGCTACTGTCTTGCCACCGGCCAACCGGTGGCCTCACCACCGGCCAGCCGGTGGCACCTGGACAGAATCCCTCCTCCTTTTTGCAAGCACCGGCCAACCGGTGGGACTGTACCGGCCAGCCGGTGGAGCCAGTCAAACTAGCCGTTGCAGTTTGACCAGGCTGGCCCACTTGGCTCCCAACGGCTCTTTAAGCCTCTCCAACGGCTCCGAAGACTCCCCAAGGGTTCCATGCCTATAAATAAAGGCCAAGGAAGCCCCGGACACTTACCGGAACTATACGGAAGCCCACGGACACCTTGTTGATCATTTGGCGTACCTCCGGCGGACTTCCTTCAAGGAACCCACCTTGCTCCAACAACTTCCACATCCAAGGAGCTCCTTCAAAGAAGCTTGGAAGCAGCCTTCAACATCTTCAATCAATCAAAGGCGCCCAAGACTTCCTCCATTACGGTTTTTCATTCTTTATTTATTTTGAGCTTAATTTGGGTTTGTGTCTACAAACCACTCTATTTCTCATCCCCTCTTTCTTTTGGGTTTCACATCACCATTAAGGTGTGAAAAGGTTGCCAAGCTTTCCTTTAAATAGCTTGAGACATAGGTGAGCTATCCTTCACCTGTAAGAAGGATAGTGGGTTCTTGCTAAACCATTAAAAGCAAGTGGGTTCTTGCTTAACCAACAAAAGCAAGCTGTAATAGGTCCTAGTGCTACCTCAAAGCCTAGTGGGTTTCTTGCTAAAACCATTGAAAAGCAAGCGGTAGGAATCTCTCAACGGTTGAGTTGGGAGCGGAGACGTAGGCCGGGTTTTGGCCGAACTCCGTTAACAATTTCTTGTGTCTTGCCTCTTTACTTTCCGCTGCACTTTTAACTTTGATTTTAATTTGTTAATCATTTTTTTAAAGGCAATTCACCCCCCCTCTTGCCATCCAGTATTTCTCCGACCTAACAGAATTCTGGTCCATCTGTACAAACAAAATGTATATACAAACATTGAAGTGGTGATGAAATTTACTATACATATTCTCCCTACCAGGGAGATGTTTTTCCCTTTCCATACTGCTAACTGATTAGTAATTTTTAAAGTGATGCTTCCCAAATGACACCTTTTGACTCTGCCCCAAAAAAGAGGTACACCAAGGTAATTGAAAGGAAGATACCCTCTACGAACTCCAAGCCTCCAGGAAATTCTATTTTGCCTAGATATTGTAATCCCTTCACCAAATAAGACAAATGATTTTCCCCAACTGATGACTTTACCCGAAACCTCGTCATAGTGCGTGAAAATTCCTTTTATGTAGGATATAGTACCTTTTTCTGCTCTTCCAAAGAGAAAGATGTCATTAGCATAAAATAATTATGATGGAGCACACAAATCCCTTCCAATTATCATCTTTTGATACCAAAAAAAGTTGACTAGATCATTCAGGCACCAACTAAGATAGTCTTCTGCAATAGCAAATAACATATTAGAGAGAGGGTCACCCTATCTGACCCCTGATGAACATTATAAAACCCTCTAGGGGATCCATTGACAAGAACAGACAGCCTAGGACTGGTTAGAATGGACCCAACAATATCAATGAATTTCTAAAAAAATCCATGAATTTTAAGAATGGTGAAAAGAAAACTCTATCTGATGGTTCGAAAAGCTTTAGAAATGTCAATTTTCAAGGACATATTTCCATCTTTCACCTTTCGCTTCATTACATTCACACATACAGAGGCAATGAAAAGGCTGGTTTGTATATTCCATCCTGGGAAAAAACCAAACTGGTTACTTGATATGAGCCCCTTGGAAACCTCACCCAATCGTTGAGTCATAATTTTACTGATCACCTTTGGTATGGTATTCCCAATAACAACAATCATAAAATCCTTGATGTCAAGGGAATTTACCTTTTAATGGATTAATGCAACGAAGTTGGAGTTCATCCCAAAAGGCATGTATGTTTATTTAAAAAAATCCCTCATAACTTTTATAACATCAATCCAGATAATGTCCCAATAAAACATAAAAGAGTACATCATCTACCTCTTTTTCATTGGGGATATCAACAAGTCTCCAGTTTTGATCCTCTTTAATGGACGACTCAAAGCACTGGATAATTTTCTCAGAAATGTCATTACCAGAATCTGAATATAGCTTCTCAAAATATGTTATCACAACTTCTGCAATCTCATTTTCAGAATAGAATATTGTACCATCAATACTCAGATTTTTGAGGTTTCTCTTTGTCTTATTTTCTCTATTAATGCATTGGAAAAATCTTGTGTTTATGTCCCCTTCTATGTGCCATTTTATGTTAAATTGGTTCTGAGTTAATTTCTCTTTCAAGATCAGCAATTTATCCAGATTTGAAGCATCCTAGATTTCCTCTTGAGAGGGAAATTCCTGACACGTACTTTTGGCTTGGTACCCTGCCAATACATTTTCAGCCTCCCTGATATCAACATCCCAAGAGTAAAAGGAATCCTTACTCCAATGTTTTAGCCATACCTTGACTTCCTTAAGTTTACAACATAAGATGTGAGAAGATCTCCCCAAATGAATCTTTTTCCAAACATCCAAGATAATCTCTCTGCATCTAGGGATAACCATCCATGCATTGTTAAACTTAAAGGGTAGGGTGTTGACCTTATTTTGTTAAAATTTACATCAACAAGGATAGGATTTTGATTGGAATGTAGTCTTGGAAGATTCCTTTTAGACACATCAATCCCCTCATTCTGGCCATCCACTTTCACAAACCACCTATCCAATTTACTTTCTTGTAACCCATTAACAGTGTACTTGCCCCACGTATAATCAGCACCATCAAGGGAGACCTTAGAGAGACCACAATTATCAATGAAAGATATCAGGTCAGAAATTGAAATAAGAAAAAAAAAATCACCAGTTTTCTCATCATGTCTTAGAACAGTATTAAAATCCCCAAGGAGAACCCAACTGGTATTCATTCCCTCAGATATACTGACCAAAATTTTTTCCCAAATACCTTCTTCTTTTATATAGGTTGAAGGAATAAACAAAGGTCACAACAACATAGGAAGTATTACTAAAACAATATATGGTGACAGATTGTAAGTCATCTAGAACAGTGTTGATAGTGATGCTGTCGTGCTTGAGCACCCATAAGGATTCAGAATTTCCATCAAATTTATTACTTGCAACAAAAGAGTAGCCCAAAGAAGCCCATTTTAATGAGTTCTAATTTTCAAATTTTAATTTTGGTTCATCAATACCAACTAACAGGGGTCTATGGGTCATAATTAAATGTCTAAGGGACCTGACCGTGGGAGGATTCCCAATCCCTTGACAATTCTAAAATATGATTTTCATTTTTTAGACTGAAGACAAGTTCTAGGCCCATCATTAATTATAGTAATTTCCTTACCAGATGATACAATAACAGTTTCATCAAAAATACCTATTATTTGATCAACTGAAGTAGAATCGTCCTTCTCCCCAACAGATTCATCACCATTTAGCAAGGACAATCTATTAGTAGAGTCAACTTCATAGGAGATCAGGCTAGCAGGTAACTTTGTTTTAGCAGCCTTTGCAACCAGTACATGTAAGAATTCACCTATAATAGAAGGGCAACAGCCTGGTTCTCGAGTTGACTTAGTTTTTCCTGCGTTTCAAATTTCAGCATCCTCTGTTTTCAATTGAACTGGAGCACCATGATCAGTAGGATCTACCAATATTTTATTTGGGATGCTGGCAGGGTTGTCCAAGTCAGAGACAGAATCCAACATTCCATAATCAGGAGCCTGATCTGCAGTTTGATCTTCAGATGCCATCAAATCCACTCGAAGAAGAGGTACCAAATCAATAGACCCTGGAGAGTCAGAATCCTGTGCATAAGAAGGACTTGATACTACCTACTCATCACCATATTTAATGATTTTTTTAGGATGGTAATATTGAAATCACCACATACAACAACTTTCTCACAGTTCTCCATATTAATGGTGCACCCATAATTAGAAGCTTCATTCACTGCATTAGGATCAGAGCCAGCCGAGACCATTATCTTCACCTTATTTCTCATGGAGCCTTCCTCATCATGTCCTGGAGCTTTACATAAGTTTCACATCCTATTTTTTTTTGCAATCTGAGGCAACCTAGATAAAGAAATGAAAATTTAGGAAAAATTTGGGTTTTCTTTTATAATAGAATCCTAGGGTGAGACTGTCATCATTAGTGGTCAGTACCACATCCTCCACTAGCGTTGCCGACATGACAACCTCAACAATAATTCTCACATAATGCCCGAAGGTTGGTTTCTCATTCTGTCTATCTAACCTTATGGGATTACCAACAGATGAAGCTATATCCTAGAGTATTTGAGGGTGCCAATACAGCCAGTTTAGGTTACATACACGTATCCAATGTTGCACAAAAGTGTTCTTAACAGCATTGGGATCAAAATTTCTTTCCCATTCATGAATTCTGAGAAATCTTGGGTTTAGTGGAACTGAACCATAACTCCAAGCATGCCGCTTCATCTCATCCGAAGGAAATACAATATGGTAAAACCCACAGCCCATCACTATCATCTTCTTGTCAGCGAAACCCCAAATTTCAACCATCTTCTTAGAGAGATCCTTGAATTTCTATGGCTTCACTCCCTTAGGAATAACAACTCGATCAATGATCGAGTAACTACAAATCTTAATTCTCTCTTCAACTACATTCTAGTTAGCCGAAACATGGTCAATATTCCATTTTCGTATGATCATTCCCAAAGAGACAGACTCTTATTCAAGAAATGATGATTTTTCTATACCTTTGACAGCATCTACGAAGCTCTTGTTGTATCCATTTGCCTCCCTATGAACATCAGATTTTTTCTTCGCACAAAGACTGAAGAGGTCTTTATGACCAAAGCAATCATCCACCACCTTTTTGCGAGCAGATTACCTCCCTAAACCCTCACCAAGATCCAAATCGCTTGAGCTAGGGTTCGCGCCCAGTGCATCTTTACACTCTGCCATCTCCTCTCCCTATTCAATCTCTTAAATTACACTATTTTTCTTAATTTTATTCTCCCTTAATGTCCAAAGTTTTGATGTCTTTTAGACTCATCCTCCGCCCCATCAACTTTTCCACCACCATTTCACTTACCCTTTCATCCATTGTTTTTTTTCAAATTTCTTTATTTTCTATTTTACTTGGTCTCATGCAACACACCTTATACAAAAGTCCTTCCCTGAGTTTCGACCCCTACTCACCACTATGATACTATTAATTAGGATATATAATTTATTAATTTTTCATGGTATTAGTAATAACATAGGCCTCATGGACAAATTCTCTCTCTAGAAACAAAATTTTACCCCAATGTAGTATGTGTATATTTATAACATATCGTATAGAAATTAAGGGATATTATATATAAATTCCCTATGATAAAAATTTAATGGTTTATAAACATACCACCATTTGTGAATGTTAACAAGTCTCCAAAATAGATTGTTAGTGCAAGATCAACTTTTATGAATTTGAGGCATTAGATACATAAGAGTTGTTATAAAAGAAATTATGCAAATCCCTATGGAAGAAATTGTTTTAGAGACACAAGTACTATGTTGGATCCCCAATGGTTTTAGATAACCAAATAGATATATTATTCTATATACTGATGATGGTAACTCATTAATTGGTGATAATGATTAACTTGTGTCTTACAAGGAAATAATAATCTTTTAATAAGTTGTGAAGTGGAAAGAAGCCTTGAATTTTGAGATAGATTACATATACCAAAACCATGTCCAAGTTTTGGTTGCTCCTTCAATGGATAAAAATACTCTTAAGTTCAAATGGTTATTCAAGAAGAAATTAGGCATGAATTTTAAACTAAGTACATATAGGTCATGACTGATAGTTAAAATATTTAAGTAACATCAATTCATAGACAATTAAAAAATATATATCCCATTTCTATAGTAAAATAAATCAGATTTTTTCTTTCCACAGAATCTTACCATGATTATAAAATCTTGATGATAGATTTCAAAATACCCTTTCTTAATTGGAAATTTTTGGAATAATTCTATATGACATTACTATAATGGTTTTAAAATCCGTGGGATTCCAATTAGCTATAAAAGTTATAAAGATTCCTTAATTCTTTGAAGAAATAATTGAGTTTAGGGAACATTTTTTTTAATGAATCCATAATTAAAATTATTTTAATAAATAATGAACATGAGACTTATGTCAATATGATTTTTTTGGTAGTATAGTCCTTCTCCTAGTAGTATATTTTGATGATACTTTACTAATGGGAAATGAGATACTAGCCTTAAATTGTTTTATGACATGATTGAAAAAATAATTCTCTATGAAGAAGAAGTGACCTAAACAATTAGGTTAAAGGTCCATTGAGATTGATCCAAGAGGTTGCATGAACTAATTCAAGGTAAATATATTGACAAGGTATAAAGAGTTTTAGTATAGGATAATCCGTGAGGTGATTATTTCTAGGGTCACATGGTATACATCTGTCCATGAAAACATGTCCTCAGATACAAGAGTGGTATTGGATGGGTAATATTTTTTAGGTGTCAATGATTGGATATATCATGTTTTTTATGCCATGTAAAATGATTGATATTTCATATTCCTAGATCATGGTTTGAAAGCACACCAAGAAGAATAGTATTGGACTTCTATGAATAATATAGTGTAGTTTTTTTAGCGTACTGAGGATATGTTCATAGTTTGAGGATATGTGAATGTAGTCATCGTGAGATATAAAAATTCTAGTTTTTAGATAGACCATAATGATCTAAATCATAATTAGGATATGTATTCTTCTTTAATGGATATGTTATGATAAGAAAATTCATAAATCAACTAGTTTTTTACAATTATTTAGTACATTATGAGTATATTGTATCTTCTAATGTTGAAAAATAAGAAGTTTAGAATTGATATAAGATCTTGATATAGTTCCTAGATTTTAGGATTCAATAACATTGTATTGTGACATTACTATACTGGTGGTCCTAGCCAAGGAGTCAATTTCATGCATTGGAGGAAGCATATAATTCATAAGTATCACATGTTATGGTGTTTTTCTTTAAGGAGTGGTGTCATAGTAAATGAATTTTACATGGAACATAACATGGAAGACTCGTTGACTAAATCCATATCTCAGATAATGAATACATATTATATGAGTGCAAGAAGACATAATATAGTTAGTAGTTAGAATTAGGTAAAGGGGTGGTTGTTGGAGTTCATGCCCTAGAACCAACTTAAATTAAACTTTTTATTACATATTTATTAAAGTAATTGAATATTAATAAATATATTATCACATGTTGACTATTACTTTTTTTAAAATTACATTAGACTGAAAATGATCATAGAGTATTTTTTATATTAAATGGTTATAATAGTTCTCCTCTATAATTAGAATCACGAGGTTCTATGATAATATTCATAATAATATATCATGTGGTCTAGATAACATCTATTTCATAGTTTATAGTTGATTTTTATAATATTATGTGTTGGATAATTGTAAGTGGATGAGTCATCATATCATTATGATTTTCAATAGTAATATTAGAGAGGTGAGGTTATGTGGATAGACCCACCAATTAGAATTACATATGTTACGTGTTATTGGATATTCCTATATATGGATGTGTGTGTTGATCTTTAGACATGATATTATTATTAAATTATATCATGAATCACATGTTTTGATGTATTATCGAAATTTATAACAATAAATTATTGATGTAAAGTGGGATGTGTTGAGAGTTTCAAAAGTGTGATAACATTACTATATAATTCAATAATGTATTCATCCTTTCCAAGATTAAAAGTTTATATCACAATCCATTTGATTGATACCTAATTGTCTAATTAATTATAGGGTTATAGTCATTTATTAACAATTTTATTTTAGGTAGATAAAGAAAGATATATCAATCATATAGGTTAACAACATATGTATGTGACTTTCTTGATGAAATTATGAGACAAAGGTGATATATTACATTATAAATGTTCATATGAGGTAGTTATCATCGAAACATTGCATCTTTCTCTATGGGTTCCTTGAAATAATTCTATATGTTAATATTTGAGTTTATGAAAGATTACTTAATGACACTAAGAAATAGGCCTAGATGGTTACTCACCATGTGTATCTATAATAAATTTTAAAATCTATTTGAATTTTATATTAAAATAAATATTTTTTTCTAGATTGGGGATTTTTTTTATATTGATCACATAAGTTTAATAACTAGTTATTCCAATTTGGAATATATGTTATTTGAACATTAATATATATTTAATATAAATGTATGGAATATAATATTTATTTACCTATCAAACTAACAATATTTTGATATTTATTTATTAAATAAATTTTTATTATTCATGGATCGATAAATGTCAAGGATGATTAATAGGTTGAGTGAAGGTCTCGATGGAAATGATCTATTTTGTTTAATATCATTTAAATAAATATTATTTTATTTATTTAATAAATTATATTAAATATTCATGAGTTAAAACATACAATGGAGTATAATAATAATTATATTATTATTATTTGGCATGGATTTTATTTAGAGTTAACAATTATATAAGGGTCTCTATGAAATTATAATTTTTCTAACCCTATGTATATTAACTCAATTATATCATATTAGAGGGTGTGATAATTATTGTTCACAACAAAACTTCTATCAAGATAATTATCTCAAATATTTATAGAGAACCTCTCAATAATGATCTCAATAATGAGAGTTGATCACTCGCTTACTTTTTTTCAAGACCAAGAGAAAAATAAATAATGTGTTAATAACAAAGTTGTTCCAGTTGTGATCAATGGTGAGTAACACCTGATGATCAGTACATCTACACTAGCACCCAGAGTTCCATGAGTTTCAATCCCTATTTTTTGATCATTTTTGGATAATCCTTGAGGGGTTCTTCTATATATCCTTTATTATAATGAAGGTATGAAAATATGGTCACCTGAAATCATCAATGAAAAAAAATTACTTGAAAGGTGATTTTTTTAATAAATTTATAATAAATTCTATGTGAAAAATACATCCCTTCTAATATTTTGGCATTGCATTCATCCAGTTATAAGTATTTATCTGAGGAAATTGATGAAAATAATTATTCACATGGGTACAACCACTTTCACTATGCCATAGAACATTCATCATCAAGGACAAAAGGTATCTCCAATCTCCACTCATGAGCTGGCTAAATTCCCACTCTCTTATGATCTGGTCACAATTGTTTATTGTGTAGTATGTCTCCATGGATATTGTGCACAGAACCTATCACAACAAGGCAATGAGGGGCGATAATATATATAAATTATAAATAATTATACCCTATAATATTTTAATATAAGTGTAGAAACCTTGAGTTCATTGGTTTTTCTTAATACAAGTCAATATGTATATCGTATTGTATGTTGATATATGGATTGAATACCCATCCAATAAATAGGTAGGAATAAGTTATGTTTCCCATTCAATCACGGGTAATGATGATGATTTCCATGAATAGTTGGATTTTTTTTTGAGAATCCCCTATATCAGATGATTTTTTTTACACTATAGTATTTTATACTATATTAATTTTTAAATAAATATAATTTCTTTGATAGATTTCTTTACACACAACAACGAGTTTAAAATAACCGTGTTATACTTTAAAAATATATTATTATTTAATCTTATAGTTATTGGATAGTTTTTCAACTGGTTTGTATGAATAAGACTAACTAAATTATCAACAAATATTGTTTACATATGTATAAAATTAATTCATTAGTTTTCAAAAGGTTATGAATTAAATTAATATCATTTAAAGGAAAAATAGTTGGCCTTCTTAAAAAAATGTTTTTATGTGCATATTTATTATTGTCTTAAAAAATTAAATTATTCTATATTAATGAATTAATTTAATTAAACTTTAAGATAACATATTCAATCAATTATTTTAACATTCATCTCATGGTTTTTACATGGAAGTAATGAAGGTATTCTCAATTTTATTCTTAAAATTCATTTTATTAATTTAAGAAAAATACGCATCCATTGAATAGAAACATGCATGGAAAATGGACCAGTTTGCACTCAAATAATCATTTTAATGAAAAAATTATTAATAAAATAATAATTGTAAATTATGAAGGAAGAATAAATATTATGTTTAGTATTAATTGTTTTATAGAATATATTTATAATAAATCAACATTTATTATAGATTATTTTTTTAATATGTACAAATAAAAACGAGGCTTTTTTTTCAGGATTGTCAATGAAAAATTTACATTGAGGGAAATTATATGAATATTCTCCTTTAAAATCCATATATTTTATTATCCTCTATTTATCCATATAATTTTGTTATATTTTTACCATTTTTATCTATTTGGTACTTAAAAATATTGGTAGAATGTTTTTAAAGAACATCTGACTTTATTTCCACTTAAGTCGATAAACATTTCCTTCTATGTCCATACTCTTCAAAATTTCTTTATGAAAGTTCATACCTAAACATGAAATGTATTAAAAAATGTAATTTTCACAAATTATTACTTTATTTAAAAAGTTCAAAAAAATAATATTTTGAAATACTTTTTTCCCAAATATTTAATTTTTGACTTTTAAGAAAGGTATAAAAGGGATGTTTACTTTAAACGTATATGCCAAGAATAGATTTTCCCACCACCATGACCATTATTTTCCTTAAATATTCTTTTAAAATTTTAAATAGATGTTTTCAAAGAAAATAATATTCTCAATATTCAATTAATTTTTAGTCAAAATTTTATCAAAATAAAAATATTTTTTTGTATGTTTTCAAATTAATTATTGAATGGTATTTTAAATGTATTTTTTATTTAGATAAACATCCTTCAAGGATTTTTATGATTAACTAGGGATATGATCTTATAATACCATGCATTTTTGTTCTCTATGTGTATTATAATGATGATAATTTAAGGATGATTATATGAAACCAAATTCATTTCCATGGGTTTCTTAATTTATGTTGATACCATTATGAAAATAGTTTTATTTTCATGGGTTATGCTATGATATAATGATAAAATGATTATGAAAAATATTTCCATTACATGGTTATAATGTGATGAATATTTTTTGATCTTTAGGCACACATATATATTGTTTTCATAATGTGATGGATGGGGCTAGAATTATAAAAACCAACAAGGAATTGGCTAATTATGATGGATTTGAGAATCTCCTCAGAGATAATGGAGTTAATAAAATCTTAAGATATGATAGAGTTAACATGATGGAAGTTACTTACAAGAGAATTTTTTAAATGACTGGTTATGATTTTCCATTACGGTACTTTTTCCATAATGATAGTATTTGTAGTGAACCTTGAATACGAAAGTGATTTTCTCTTATTATGTGTATTCCAAAAAACTTATTTCTTATGATAACGACATGTTATCATAGATAATGATTGATTATTGATGAATATTTATGATTATGACATATTTTTTGATGAAAAAAACTTATTCTATGATTTATTATTAAGGATGTTTTACTGATTGGGTTGATTTTCATAAGTTATGATCATGTTCGTACACCATTATACTTATCTTATTCTTACTTTTGATCATTGATTTATATATCTTATGTTTACCCTCACTGGGCATCTAAGATGTCCCTTTCACGTGTTTCATTTACCCATGCTATAAAAAAAGGTTTTATATAGAGAATGTTTAAAAATCATACTATGTGAGAAGGTCCGTGTTTAAGGTATTGAAGATCTTTTATGAAATAAAATTATTATATACATAGTATCTAGAATACTAAATCTTAAGTCTACAGGAATGTATTATTGGTACATGTATTTAATATTCATCTAAAATGAGGAAATATTAATGTATGAGATGTTTAGGAGACCTCAGATGGTATCAGAGAAAGGTTTTGTTATTTTATAGATATTAGGATTTGATAACTTTATTAAAAATACTAGGGATAAGTCTATGTAAATGATAACGTCATGAATATTTGGTAAATTAGATATTGTGTGGTTTTACTAGAAAAAGAATCTTTATCAAGATGATAGAAAGTTTATGCAGATATAGAACATATTCACCTAGAGGTAACAACTCTAAAAAACTTGGATTGGGTATTAACTCAATCATCACTGATGTATGATGAGTGGGCCTAAGACTACACATCTGGATAGACACTCTAGGTGGATATTCTTAGGTTAATTCAGATTTTCATTATGAACCATTATTTAGAATTTGAATAGATTATAACCATTAATGAACCAGGTTAAACCAAAGGTATCATTGATTGAAAATATGGGGTCATGATTTAGATATCCCATAAATGATTTTTCATGATTACATGATTACACGCTATAATTATTATTTCTCATAGAATGATTATTGTTCTTATTCAATTGCTGGACCAAGGAGGAATCACGTTAATTATCAATGTTATAGGAAATTCAATGACCATAATCACGAGAATCCAAATCAAATGTGATATGGGATGAACAAACTAATGGTTATGCTAATGAAATCACTCTAGTTATGAATGGTAACATGAATTGTGTTGATCATCCCATAAGGAAAGGAAGGGAAAACTAAATATTAAGTCTTATATGTGAAAAATTACACCATACTTCATTGTTTCCTCTGAGACAATAATTTTTGAGAAATGGATCTATAAAAACCTGAGAGTTTATCATATATTTCTCTTTAAATTAATTTAATTTCTTCGATAGCTTGTGATACACAAAACCCTGAGTCTAAATGAACCAAAATATAGTATAGTATTATAATGTATCCATTAAATTGGGTGAAAAAACAGGAATAAACAATATTTTAAAATTATATATAATTTTTTTATATAAATTAAATATATTTATAAATAAGTTCACAATTTTTAGTAAATCATTTATATGCTTCAAAAATAGTTTTATTATTCTTTGTGAGGAAATATTATAAATAATTTTTTTCATGATTAGAAAATTTATTTTTTAAAAATAAATAATTTTTTAAGTCATCATGTCAAAATTATCTTAGAGTGAAATTTTCAAAAATTTCTAAAAATATTATTTTTTCAACGAATAGTGAAAAATATTGATTTTTATTGAAACTCTCTTTTAATTTCAAGATTTTAAAGATTTTAATTTTGTTCTAAAATGATTTAAAAGTAAAATTATTTCATATATATTATTTATAATCCAATTAAGTTAATTTTTACCGATTTTATATTGTACTTTGGTATAAAACAATTTTTACATAAGAAAACATTATTTATGGAAAACTACTTTTCATCATGTATTGTTTGTTAAATTTTAAATTAAATTATACCAATTTTTTTAATTAAATATTATAAAATGTATAAAATATTTTTAATCATAAAAATTAATATGATTTAATAAGTTCAATTTTATTTCTGTTTAAAATGAATTGTAAAAAGAGTGAAATGTTTTTACCAAAGTTAAGGTTAAAAGAGGTTTACCGAGGGTTAAACTAAGAGATAAGGGTGAGACTGCCAATTAAAAATGTATAAATCCTATTTTATGTACATAATTTGACCTAATTATATCAAAAATTATTATCTATGGATATTTGGAATCATTTTTATTTAGTGTGACATTATTATATTTTAATCTTTTAATAATTCCAAGTGTTTCCTCTCCCTCGGGTTATAAAATTACATCCCCTCATTTCTATTATTTGCACTACTTTTTTTCATATAAATTATTCAAAACCGACCTAATTATATTATCAAATTACATATTCATGAATTAGAGTATTCTTTCTCCTTAAAATACTATTCTATGGCTCCTTAGTAAGGTGTCTAAAGGAGGCCTAGTGAATAAGAGGAAATCATCCACCCTGACCTCTTTCCATTTATTTCTTCTTCTAAATCCTCAAAATCTATGGAAATAATCATAAATTAATAAAATTGATGTCAAAATATATTAAAAAGTTTTTATTATCATGTAACTACCATTATTCTCTATCTTTTACATCAAATTGTAAGTGAGTGTATCACTCATGCGTACATGTGAATTGCTGCCTCCACGTAGCAATAAAAATTATTTTCCATCACCATAATTTTTGGATGGTTATTTTAACGAGTTCAAAGTTTATATATTATATTTATGAAATAATTATTCTTCTTAAATTATAATATCATATCTACCTTATTGCCTTCCCATCTTTTAGAAAATGATAATGTCACTCATGTGTACATGTGCACTACCACCTCTACGAAGTGATGTGATTCAATTTTTAGTTTATGCTTATAAAATATGGTAATAAAGATATATTTAATGAATATATATGATATATATGATATAATAATGATTTAAAAAAATTGAATCATTATTTACCTTTCTTTCATTCCATCAATCAAAATGTGAAAACAGTGTTCATGTGTATGTACGGCCTACCATCTCCCTGAATGGTGTAATTCAAATTTATATCGATAATATTTGTGGATGAATATATATATATAATAGATATATATTATATTTATATCATTATAAACATTATTTAAATTATTTAACCCTAATAAAATTGCAAGGACTACAAATACTGAACCTAAAATCCTATGAAAAATGAAACAGTTTACGCCCGTAAATAGAGATTTTGTTAAGGAATTACTAATAAATGGGTGTTAAAATTTTATAAATGGATGATATGATATTATAACTATATAAATGATTCTATTATAGAATTATAATAAATTTTAATTTATTATACATGAGGATATATCACTTTTGAAGCAATTAGAACTTGAGGTAAGGGATTTACATTTCAATCACATTTTAATCCAGATTATTTATGCATAAATTATCATTGAAGGAAATTAAATTAATATTTTTGAATAAACCCCATTAAGGTTCTTATAAATTTTTTATCCATGATATTTTCATTTAATACTGCCATTTTCATATCTTTAGTATTAAAAATGTCAGGGAAAATGTTTTTTAAGAAAAATAGAGATTATTTTATCTTTGGTCGACTATATCAATGTTTTATGTAAAATGTTTTCAAGAATGTTTTTTTATTATCACATGATTGTTTAAAGTAATTTTTTATCATTTTTTTGACATTATATAAAAATGTTTCTATGGAATATTCTTGTCATTTTCTAAATGAAATACTCTTGGATTGTTATAGTAAATGTAAAAAAGAATATTTATTTTAATGTACACGGCATGAATAAGATTTTCCACCATCATGACCACTCAATGATTTGAATATTTATTTATAAGTTTCCATGTTTATTTTCAAGGAAATTTTTTTCCATAATATTTTGTAATTTTTTAAAATAATTAATTTTAAAATGAAAAGGGTATTTTCCTTAGGAAATAATTTAGTAGATCTTTTAGAGTAATTTTCATCTAAGATGACATCCTTTTATGTTACTTATTATTTACCATGGATAGAATCAAATTAGACCATAATTATTATTTCTCTAGATGTTTTATGATTATGATGGTGATAATTTTATGAAACTTGTTTATTTTACATGGAATATGTTATGATGAATTGTTGAATCATTTATGAAACTCATTCCCTTTCCATGGGTTTTGATATATGATGAATGATTTATTATATTGTAACACACATATGAATATATTAGGATTATATGATGGGTGGGATCGAAATTATATGTTGGTACAATGTATTAGATAAATATAGATATATCATGAGATAATAAAGAATATAATGGGGAGTGAATTCAATTCAGTAAGGGACTATGTCCACTATGATAGTCTTGGGAGTGAACCTTGACTATGGATATGATGGAATGGGGATTAAACCCAATATAATATGATAGTATTAAGAGTGAAACATTAATAGGGATATAAATGAATGGTAAGAAAACCCAATCCACTATGATAGTCTTGTTAGTGATCCTTCACTAAGGAAATATTTTCTACGCTTACGTATATGCCACAAACATATGTTTTATGCCAATATATTTATCTCATGGATCATGTTCTTTTATTACTTTATAATTCATGTATTATAAACTACCAAGTTTCATTCCATGACTCAATATTATGCTTTATGATATTATGGGTGTGGTTTTCAAATTTTAATCTCATATATCATATGATTACGCTTATGTTATGCTTAAGTGATCATTTATATCTCACTTATTTAACCTTACTGAGCATCTGAGCTCACCCTGTCTTATATTTTGTTTCCAAAAATTTATGAAGAAAGGTTTTAATTAGGGCATGTTTATAGAGATTCATATGTGTAATGATCTTTGAGTAAATGGTGAATATATTTCATGAAATTAGAAGATTATGTTTAAAGTATCCAAAGAAACTAACCCTTTTATGGTTCTAGCATATATTTTAATGTTATGTGATGGATATTTATATAATAATATGTAATATATACGTGTGAAGTGTATGGGTAACTATAGTATTAGTACCTATGAAAAGATATTTTTTGTTATCCTATTTAAAAACATGAAAAACTTGTCTTATAAGTATATCATTTAGAAGGTGGGGTAGATAAATGGTGGATTCTTATCAAGAATATGAGAAAGGGAATGAAATTGAAACTATGAACCGGGAGGAGTTTAAGAAGGTATTTTTCATTACATATTTTCCCTAAACTTTTCTTGTTAAAATTTAAAGGGAATTATTTGAAATAAATAATATATATGATGAATACATTAGTACCTATGAGGGAAATTTCACCAGATTTTTAAGGTATGATTTAGATTTTATCCTTGATATTGGAATAAAAGATGACTGATTATTTAGTGTATTGAGACCAAGTCTCTAAATGGAATTGTTTATAAGATACTTTTATTTCATTAAGGAAATTGTTTTATGTGATCTCAAGAGGTAAATTTAAATTGGTGACTCTCAATGTTCTCATGGTTTTGGGGACACAAATAGAAAGATGTAATATTTACAAAATACTAAAAATATAACCCATAGATGGAAGAATATTAATCTTCCTTCATGTCAGAAGTGTGGATAGAAGCATAGAAGAAATTACATATGAAATATGGTAGATGTTTTAAGTGTGTAAATGAAGTCCATATAGAAAAATAATGTTGAAGTAATTTGAATTACCAAGTAAATGAAATGAATGGTGAAAAAGAAAAATCAAATGTGCCACCCAAACTATAATGCCATATTTGAAAGGAGTGTAGAAATTACAGCAATCAATATATGAATATGATGGTTTATAATAAAAATTAGAATCATAAACCTTTTAATCCAATAGATAAAGGGAAATATCATCTGGTCACAACTATTGAGGTTTCTCATGAGAATGAAGTGGAAAAAGGTAGACTTACCATCCACTACAGATCTAAAACTTTTTTATTTAATTCTGTATCTACCCACTATTTTATATATAAATAATATGATAATGGTATCACATCACAACCTCAAAAATTATATGTTGAGTTACTGGTAAAAACTATTAATGGTATGGTGATGTCATCTCACATCTATAACTCCTCTCTGATAGAATTTTGTGGGATTTAACTTCCAAAAAATATTTATATTCCTCCTCCAGTTGAATTTTATGGGATTTCTGGAATGGATTAGATCTATCTATATAGATCCCATGTCAATTTTTGAGTAATGGAAGTCACATTTGATATTCTAAACCAACCTATGATTTTCTTTCAGTTTGAGGATAAATATGAACATCTTATGGAAGTTACTTATATTGTATCTATCTTACTCTATATTTATGGGGGTATTTATTTCAAATGGTTGGAGAGAATCTCAACATTGAAGATATTCCTATTGTTTGGGATTATGGTGATGTATTTCCGAAATAATTGCATAGTCTTCCCATAAATATTGATTTTGATTTTTAAATAGAACTTATACCTAATGTTACACTTATTTCAATGACTCCATATAGAATGTACCTAATTGAGTTACATGAATTGAATAAGAAACTCAATGAGAATCTTGATAAGGGATTCATAAACCCTACTGAGACACCATGGGGTGAAGATATTATTTTTCTTAATAAGATGGGTCAATTCATATTTTCATTGATTATCAAGAACCTAATTGTATCAATATCATGAAAAAGTATCCTCCACACCATATCAATGATATCTTTGATTAATTATAAGGAACTCAATATTGTCCAATATTTATCTTTGGACTCGATGTCATACAGTAAGGGTCACAAAAGAGGATAAATCCAATAAAACTGTTTTGTATGAGTATGGTCATTATAAATTTATAACTATTGCATTTAGAATTACTAAGACTCTTACTATTTTCATGGACTAAATGGATAGATTCTTTTGATATTACCTTGATCAGTTTTTTGTAGAATTTATAAATGATATTAATATATATTTGAAGAGAAAGGAAGAGAATGAAGTATAATTGAGGATTGTGTTTAAGACCCTGATGAGGGATAAGTTGTATGATAAATTTACCAAGTGTTGATTTTGGATACATAATTTCACATTATTAGGTCATATAATCTCATGTGAGGTTATGTCTATGGGTCCTCAAAAGATGGATGTTAATAAACAATATCATAAACTAACTATAGAGATAGAGATCCACAGTTTTCTTAGGTTGGTTGGATACTACTAATGTTTTGTGATAGATTTCTCATAGTTATCTATTTTAATAATCAAGTTGGATTGAAAGGTAATTAGGTTCCTTTGGACATATGTATGTGGGGAAAATTTCAAGGAGCTAAAAATAATTTTGGCCAGCACACCTATGCTTACAATAACCTATAGTAGATAAGGTTTTGTGATCTTTAGTGTTTCAGAAAATAAGGGATTGGTATGAGTCCTTGGGTAGAATAATATGGGGATAGATTATGTTTGTAAACAATTAAAAATTCATTACAATAATTACCTGCCATGTGATTTGGAGTTAATAATAGTAATTTTTACACAGAAAATATAGAAGCATTATATTAATAGTGAACAACATGATATATATATTGATCATAAGATTTTAAAGTATTTATTTATGTATAAATATTTTAATATGCACCAAAGGGTATGGTTAGAGGTAATTTATGATTATGAATTCTCAATGCACTACCACCCTATGAAGGTAAACAATGTGGATGATGCTCTGAGTCAAAAAAACAGTGCTAGTTTTTCATTATAAGAATTAAAAGTGTTACAATATTTATGGATTTTCAGAAAATGAATCTTGAAATCATGAGGAAAGGGATATATCATATTTTTCTTAGATGAATGTTCAACCATCCATCCATATGAGGACTAAAGAGGCACAAAGGGAGGATGTGGAACTACATAATAAGTTAATAAATATTAAAAAGTTCAACCATGATTTTGATGGAATGCAAAGCTTCAAGAACTAAGTATGTGTCCCATTAATACCAGACATACATAATTTGTTATTGGATGAAGCTCATAGTTCACTATTCTTTATTCGTCCTAGGTGTATAAAGATGTATAGAGATAAAAAAGACTCTTTATAGTGGGATAACATAATAAGGAATATTAGAGAGTATGCATCTCAATGCATATTATGTTAGCAAGTTAAGACTAAGAGGCAGACATCTAAGGGGATGTTAGAACAATTACTCATACCCAAATGGGAATTGGAAAACAATACCTTGGATTTCATCATTAGGCTCCCCAAAACATCCTAAGGGAACAATGTTTTTTGGGTTATGGTCGATCTACTTACAAAATAAATATATTCTTTTATCATTGGAAAATTTTTGTCTCTTGATTATCTTTCTAGGATATATATTAAGGAATTGTTAAGTTTCAATGATATACAACATTCTATCATATCATATCAGGATCTATGGTTTACCTCAAAGTTTTGGATAAGTCTTCTGTAGGATTTGGATACAGACTTGAGTTTTAGTATTGCATATCATCCTCAGATAGATTGTTAGTATAAGGGTACCATTATAACTCTACAAGACATGTTTATTCTCCTGTATATGAATTTAAAATTTGGTTGGAATTAACACCTTCCTTTCCTAGAATTTTATTAAAAAATCACACAATTATAAATATGGATTCATATAGAGACCTTTAAGGAAGGAAGTGAAAAAATCAAATGTGTTGGGATGAATTTGGATAAAGAAATCAATTAGGACCTAAGATATCTGTGGAAATGGAAAATAATATTTGAGATATTTAGCAGCACATCTGGGAATCACAAAGGCGATAGAAAATTTATTTTAATAATCATCAACGAGATCTAGAGTTCAAAGTTGGTGATAATATATTCCTATGAATATCTCCTTAGAATAATGTTATGATATTTTGAAAGAATGAAAAGTTAATCCCTAGATATATTTTTCTCTTATAAATTCTTGATCATTTCAATATAGTTGTTTTTCACTTGGAACATCCATTGAAAATCACTCAAGTTCGTGTTATGTTTGATCTCTCTCTCATGAGGAAGTGCATACATGATCCATCACATATGATAAACTGATAGGTCTTACCGCTAGACCATTTTATCTCATATAAGGAACAGTGAGTTGAGATTCAATATCAAATAGATAATGTGATACAAAACTAGACCACTCACCTTGTCAATGTTTTGTGGACAAACCATAAATTTGAGGAAGATGGGTGGGAAACTAAAGATGTTATAAGGCAGATGTATTCTTAGTTGTTTTCTTTAGAGTGATATAATTTCAAGGTAAAGGTTATTATAAGGGGTTTAGAATATAACACACCAATAAATTGTGATATTATTCTCTTTAAATAAATTTAATTTTGTAGATATCTTTCTTTATATGAAATACTAAGTTTAAAAGAACCTTCATAAACTATTAGAATATTTTGTTATTTAATATGATAGTTTTCACCTATCCTTTAGATTGGTGGGTATTAATAGGACTAAATATATTATGAAAATATTTTTTCTATATAGGTTTGAAATTAATTCATTAGATTCTAATTTGTTAGAAATAAAAATAAAATCATTGAATGAAAAAAGAGATGTTATTCTAAAAATCAATTTTTATACACACAATAATTTTTTTACATTAATAAATCGATTTAATATCGTTTAATGAATGATTTTTATAAAATTTATATATAATATATTCAATAAAATATTTTAACATTCATCTAATAGTTTTTACCTGAAAAATAATGAATGTAAACTCAATTTTATTGTTAAAAATAAATTTTTCTAAAAATGGTTTTGTTGCATTTTTTGCACTTATTTTAAAATTATTTTTTGCCAATTTTAGAAATTGAATCTTATAAAATGGATTCCATATTTTTAATCAAAATAATTAAAAATATTTAATAATATTAACTTAATTATTGGTCCTAATAGATATTAAAAACCAAAAATGCAGTAAATATTTGCTACCATGATTAAGGTTAAAATGGGTTTACTGAGGGTTAACCTAATAGATAAGGTTTAAAATATCACAAAAAAAATACATACATTAATTTTATTTTTTGATTTTATTTTGATCAAATACTTATTATATTTGAATTTTTTAGAGCCAATTTACTAGAGTAATTCATTAATATATTTTAATATTTTAAAAAATTTCAAGTATATCATATCCCTCCCTTTTAAAAGGATCATAACACCATCCTTTCATAGATTTAGTGTAAGATAAAGGAGATTTCTAAATGAAGATGTATGAATCTTAACAGAGTACATTAAATTTTATTTATTATTTAACTATATCTAAATATATGGTATTAATTATAAAATAAATAAGTAATTATCATAAATATATTAAATTTATATTATTATAATGGATTAACCATTTTCCACCATCATTCGATCAAATGGAAATTGAAAGTATCATCTATGTGTATGTGTAGAGTACCGTCTCCACGTAGCGATATGAATCATCTTCTATCACTATATTTCATGATTGATTATTATTATGGATTTATTTTTTATATATTATATTTATTATATAATTATGATAGTTTAATTATAATATTGTATCTACCTTCTTAACTTTCCATCCATTGGAAAATGATGATGTCGCTCTTGTGTATATGTGGACTACCACGTCCATGAAGTGATGTGATTCATTATTAATTTTCACATTACAAGGATAGTATTAATGATGGATGTGATTAATATATATGATTTTAATGATATAAAAATTATCTTTTAAATACAAATTAAAATTTACCTTTCTTTCATTCAAAATATCAAATATTTAAATCATCACTCATGTGTACATAAGAACTACCATCTCCATGAAGTGATATAATTCATGTTTTGTCGCCTCTTAATATGAATGATTCTATAATTGTAAATAATGAATAAATATTATACATATCTAATTATTAAGACTCAATATATAATGAAACTATGACCAAGATTCAAGTATGGAGACCATTAAACAGAAACTTGCATGGAAAACAGATCATTTTTCACCCGAATAATGATTTTAGTAAAGAAATTATTCATAAAACAATAATTTTAAATTTTAAATTTTAATTTTAATTTATGTATGAATATTATTATAAAATATATTTATAAAAAATAAATATTTATTATATGGTATATTTTAAAATGTACAAGTAAATACAGTACCTAAGGAGAGGGGTTTATGTAACAAAATGATTTCTTCTTAGGATTATCTATGATAAATTTCTATTTTGATAAATTATATGGATAATATCCTTTAAATATCATATATTATATTCTCCTATGGTTACACCTATAATTTTTATGTATTAGTTTAATTTTCATTTTTCAATACTTAAAATGATTGAGAAAACGTTTTTAATGAAAATTTAACCTTATTTCTTCTTTGGCCGATGAACTTTTTCTTCCATATCCATACTAATAAAAAAATTATGAAAGTTATTACCTATAAATTAAATTTTTTAAAAGTTTCATTTTCACTACTATTGACTTTATTTATAAAGGTTTTAAAAATTAATCTTAAAAAAGAAATTTTTTTCCAACAAGTCATTTTTTATTTTTATAAAGGAATGGAAGGAATGTTTTCTTTTGACTCATATGAAATGAATAGATTTTTCTACTATAATAACAATTATTTTATTTTCAGTTAACATTACATGTTTCCATGGTTATATTCAAAATATTTAATTTTCCCAATATTATGATAATTTTAAGTTAAAATGTTATAAAAAGAAAAGTATATTTTCTCATGTTTTTTAAGAAATGCATGAATGATATTTTAAAGGTAATTTTATATATAAAAACATAATTTAAGGATTGTTATACTTTAATAGGGATATGATCTTAAAATAAAATCCACTTTCATTATCTTGAGGGCTTATAGGGATGATTATTTAAGGATCATTCAATAAACCCATTTTCCCCTGGTTAATTAAGTTTTGATGATAACTTTATAAACTCCATTTCTTTTCCAGGGGTTATGATATTATGGAATGAATAGGTGTTTATTAAACCTTTTTCCTTTACACAGGTTTTGATATGATGATATCATGAATGTTTTGTGACCTTGTGGCACTCATATATATAGTTTTAATTATATGATAGGTGGGCTCAGAATTATATATCCCTCCAATGCATTGGGTAATGAGGATAGGGTTGAGAATATCCTATGATATTATAGATTTAATATACTCTTAAGATATTAAAGAATTAACTAAATGGTTTTTACTCCATATAAAATGTCATAAATGACTGGGTAAGCATTTCCAATATTTTAATTTTTCTATAATGATTGTATTCGGAGTGAACCTTGACTATAGAAGTGTTTTTATATTATTATGTGTATATTACACACTTATATATAATGCTTGTGATAATTTATTTGTTGAGTTAATAAGGTTTCCTTATGACTTTTCCATTCCTTCATGTCTTAAAAATCACAAACACTCTATCTCAAGGCAAATTTTATTTTCCTTAAGAATTCATATGAATGATTTTCCTTCCTTGAGGAAATTTTCTCCTTACCCAATTTTTCCTTCATAAGGAAAATTTTCCTTCCCCTAGGAAAATTTATCCTCAGCATGATTTCATTATTCATAAAATAATTTCTATTAACCTAACTCATTTTATTTCCAAGTATAAAATTTGGTTTTGTATATAAAACCACGGAATCTTATAAATAATTAGAAATAGAGCATTCTGTTTTCAGGATCTGAATTTAGGTTCTGAATTCTCTAAATTCAGACTCCAAACTTTTTGAGTTTAGAATCCGAATTCTCTGAATTTAGACTCCAAAATTTCTGAGTTCATACTCCGAATTCTCTAAATTCAGACTCTGAACATTCTGAGTTCAGACTCCAAATTCTATGAACTCAGACTCCAAACTTTCTGATTTTAGACTCTGAATTCTATGAATTCAGACTCTGATCATTGTGAATTCAGACTCCAAATTCTTATGAATTCAGACTCTGAATTATTATGAATTCGGACTCCAAATTCTTATGAATTCAAACTCCTAATTCTCTAAATTCAGACTCCAAATTCTTATGAATTCGAACTCCAAATTTCGATGAAATTTAGACTCCGGAATTCTATAGAATTCAGGTTCCGAATTCTTTTGAAGACAGAATCCAAATATTCATGTATTATAGACACTGAATGGTTTTTTGGTTAGACTATGAACTTTTATTATTTTATTAGACTCCGAAAAATGAATTTGTCTAAGCTACCATATTTTTCTTACCCTTGTTATAGTTATGAAATGATGTCGTGCTTTCTGTTTCTAACCAACTGTTGTTTGAGTGACACATGTATAGGTCCCTCTAAAATTCATGAAAAAATATGACTGTTGGAGGAGGGAGCTGACTGTTGAAGATGTTCCTATAAATAAGATCTCATTTTAACGATCTCACAACAACTAAAAAACGGTTGATCAATCTAGAGATTACAAGCTGCAGAAGTGATTTCTAGAGAGAGAGACTTTATTGCTTTGTGCGTACTAAACATCTTGTTCAGAATTGCTTCGTGTGACTCTGATTTTTTCTGAGTACATTCAAGGGCTTCCGAGCATAGGAAGACAGAGGTGCCAACTTCTTTGAAGTTCGAGGGCTTCTGGGGATAGGAAGACAGAGGTACTGACTACCTTGAAGTTTGAGGGCTTGTAGGGATAGCAAGACAGACTCCGATATTCGTATCAAGGGATTACCCTAGTGTGGGTAAGACAGGATTTCTTGAAAGTATAAATCAAGGGACCTTTATCCAAGGTTGTTGGATACTCTTTTCATTGGGTTAAAAGATTTCTTGCTTGTTACTTGTATTATTTCAAGTTTTTTTTCCACTCCATTTTGTTTGAAAAGGAAAGTATAACTATTTTATACTTTCTTGTACTTGTATACTCCAATTAGTAAGATTCTATATGCTTTAAGGTAGAATCGTTGTTCTTGTAAACTTTTGTTGAGTTTCATTTCTGGAACCACGTTTCTGGAATCAAGCAAGTTTGCAGAACTAGTAGGTCTTGTGAATTTACCTTGTTTAACTTTGTTAAACATTACCATCATTAAAAGTTCCAAATGATTTTTTTTAAAGTATACAATTCACCCCCACCCCCCCTCTTGTATATTGAGCATCTACATCGTCATTTTGATCCTATAATTGGTATCAGAGCAGGTCTCTGAAATACATATATTCACATATAAGTTTTCTTGCTCAAGTTTTTTATTGTTCTATATTTTCCTTGATTAGGATATGTTAATTCTTGTTAACAAACTTTTATTACTAACAAGTTTGTGTGGAAAGATATTGTCTTTAAGATGGAAGGAATGAATGTTGGTTCGATTGAAAATCTTAATCCTACTAGACCACCTATCTTTTATGGGAATTATTATGAATATTGGAGAGATTGTATGAAGACTTTTGTTACTAACACTGGAGTGGACAACTTTCTTATTCTTACTGAAGATTACAAGATTCCTCATAAGGAAGTTTGAACTTTTACTAATCAAGAGAAGTCAGAATATCAACTAAACTATAAGGTACGTGATACAATGTTATGTTCCATGACCAAGAATATATATAGCCAGATTGTCCTATTCTTAAGAGAAAAGATAGAAAGGGAAAGCATTCAGAGAGGAATAGAAATAAGTACTACAAAACTAAAGCTAAGAAAGTTTTGAAAGATAATGACACCTAGAGTGCCAGTGGTGGAGACTCTTCTGAAGAATCATCAGAGTAAAAAACTTTTAGTCAGAAGAATCTTGGTATATTATCTGAGCTACCTATTGAAAATCATTGTTTAATGGCTAAGGTACACAATTCATAATCCATCACTAATGTATCATTGAATGATAATTATAGTGATAGTAAATACTATGAATCATTAGATGAATAATCTTATTATTATGAAGATAATACTTTACCTACTTATGAAGAAGTTTCCAGGTTTGCTGAGCTCTTTGAGAATGAAAATTCCAAAGTCAAGAAAAAGATTGATAAGGAAAATTCTAGGGTTTCTATTATTACTAAGGAAATATCAGATCTTTCTAAAGATCTTGATAAGAAAACCCCTGATTTTGAATGTATTTCAAAAAATGTTGAGGTAGTTAATTCTGAGAAGGATAAACTTTCTAAAGATCTGGAAAAATTATTTTCTAAGAAATATGTTTTCAACCCTAACTCTAGTGAAATAACTGATGTTTTTAAGGATAAGAAAATAGTTATTAGACTAAAGTCAGAAATACTTCCCTTGAGGAAGTGTTTTTCAAACTTTACCTTAGGGAAGGAAAACATTGATAAGATGTATTCCAAAATTCAACCTCTAAGTAATAATTCTGGTTTTATTTATACTAGTTCAAAACCAATTTTTATTAACTATTATTTTGTTCCTCAAAGTGCTCTTTTCTGCACTAAGTGTCAGTGTGGTGGGAATTGGGCAATAAATTGTTCCTTAAACAAAACTCAGTCTTTAGGTTTTCATAAAGCTTATTTTTCAAAGAAAATGTGGATTCCTAAAATTTTTCTTTCTGAAGTTTCCAGATCCAAGAAAGTTTGGGTTCTAAAAGTCTAACACTCTTATTTTCAAAAAAATAAAGATAGTACCAACATCAATACATGGTACATGGGTAGTGGATGTTCTCGGCATATGACTGGTAACAAAAACTTCATTGAAAATATTATTAAGACGAATGGAGGAAAACTAACTTTCGGAGATAATGCTAAGGGAGAAATTATTAGTATAGGTAACATTGTTCTTATTGGAAAAACTTCAATTTCAAATGTCTTATTTTTTAAGGGTCTTAAGCACAACCTCATTAGCATAAGTCAATTATGTGATGAAGGTTACCTTGTGAATTTTAGGAATGACAAGTGCTTAGTACACAATTCTAAGGAAGAGTTTGTTATTTATGCCAATAGGCAAGAGAATGTTTACACAATAAACTTAGAAGACCTTAGAAGCCAAGATCTACCTTGCCTTAGTACAATGGAATATCATTCTTGGTTGTGACATAGAAGGTTAGTACATGATCGTACCACGACTCATTGTGTAGTTTTCACCTTTACACCACTATGATAAACTTGTTTTATATTGAAAATTATAAAAATAATGACAAGTTTAATTCTATGTTTGAATCACTTATTTTGTTTTTATCACTTTTATAAAGGGAAATGATATTTTTTTGATGATTCCATTGCAGGAGGAGGTGATTTAGAGGGCCCATGATGATGTCCACGAAAAATGGGCCAAACTGGACAGGATCCAAGCACACCAGTGGATTAATCCCCACACTGATACTAGACCGTAAATCAAATTGGGCTGAAATTTTGTGGGCTGGTCCAAAATTCATTGGGATACATTTCATATGAAGGAACCCAAGACCCATTCGGCCATCTGGTGGCCCAACCGACCTAATCTTTCCAGCACACAAAATCTGCACGAAGTCAAACATGGTGTGATGTGATCTGTCCATATATCATGCTATAGGTGTCCAAATTTTTCCAAACTTTCGGTGGAGACAGACACGAGTTGTGGATACAACGTTGTTATATTTTCTAAATCGAGATAAGGCTGTCTGGAGGTCTAAACATCTATGAATAGTGGTTTTAAGAATTCTGTGTGCTCAAAACCACCTTTCTATTTTTATATAAAATAGATCCTTGGGATCCTCATTTGAAAGTTCATCCAGGAGGGAAAGCTCTATTATTTTGGAGACCCAAATATTTCCTCTCATCATCCAAGGAGTTATGGAGGCCCCTATCCTCATAGGGGAATCAAGGATGAAGAGGGAGTTCCACCTGAGCCTCTTCCTCCTCTCGATGGCGAGATAAACAGTGGACGATCATTTCGGTGGAGATACACAAACATGAGAGGGAGTTCCATCACATGTTCTTCAACTGGTTTTGTATAATTTTTGTGTTTAATATTTCAATTATTTTTTTTCTTGACATGCTTCCCCCCTGATTACATTTCATTTTATATAATTAAGTGGAATGATATTTTTATTTCAACATCGATTGGGTTGAGATTTCAAGTGGGAATATTTGGTTGATCTGATTAGACAACATAATGATCCTATTTATCTCACACATACATAAGATTTAAGTTTTATTTGGTATAACTATTATTATATATTTGATAACCAGATCTTGAAAATACAATTGTTGTGCCAAGGGGTGGTTCTTTAAGCATCATTTGAATAGGCAAGAGGGGAGTCAAGATCTTGACAACCTTCAACCAAAGAATTAAACAAAACCATGTTAAATTTTCAGAATAATGAACTATGAAAGATGTGTAGTGAAAATGAAATGATCTTCTTATCTTATAATTATTAACACACCACCTTTATTTATCAATTATTTAACTCTTTAATTAAGTAATTTACGTAAATCTGCTGTCCAAACCTCCCCCTCTTTAGTAATTCATGTTAAAAATACTTACTCAAAACCAATCAATGCTCCTCGAGAGACGACCTAGGGTCTTCCCTAGAGTATAAATCAATCTTAAAATCATAATCAATTTTCCAAATAACAACAATGCAGTCAAATTTTTGTGCCGTTTCCGGGGAGCTCTTTGGTTTTTAGTGCGTGTTTTTTGTAAGGTTTTTGTAATTTTTATGAATATTTATTTGTTTTCTCTTATACATTTTCAATATCTTTTTTTATGATCTATTTGTTGTGTAGGTTTGGTGCATGATGTGTTCTACTCTGGAAGATATATCACCTTTATAACCCGAACCGGAGAGGACCCTATGTCAATGACACTGAGACACACAAGGCAACACTTTGAAGGAGGCACACCACATATTGAAACTCTTCTTCACCCTTCATCTTCTTTTGGAACTAACATCAAAACTGAAATTAACATGAGTAACATGGATGAAAACAATCAAACACTAAAATAACTAACCTTGCATGATGGTGATATCCAACCCACCTATATTCAATTACAAGGTGAGGCACCCAATTTTGAACTAAAATCTTGTTTAATTCATTTATTACTAAGATTCCATGGACTTCCTGTAAAAGATCCACAAAAGCACTTAAAAGAATTTCATATTGTTTGTTCAACATAAAAACCAACTAATGTGGATGAGGAACAAGTAAAGCTTAGAGAATTCCAATTTTCATTAGAAGACACTGTGAAAGATTGGTTGTATAATGTTAATTCACCAATAAGAGGTTAGGAAAACATGAAACTCCTTTTACTTGAAAAATATTTTCCAGCCTCTCAGACTGTAAAAATAAAAAATAAAATATATAGTATAAGAAAATCTCAAGGGTAAACACTTCATGAATATTGGGAAAGATTTAAAAGTTTATGTTCAAGTTTCCGACACCACCAAATAAGTGATCAACTTTTAATTCAATATTTTATGAAGGATTGATCCCTATTGATCGAAATATGATCGATGCTGCTGCAGGTGGTGCACTAGTTGATAAAACCCCTATTTTTGCAATAACCCTGATTGAGAACATGGCCCAAAACACAGAATAATTTGGTTTAAGGTCCAATGTACCAATTCGAGGTGTCCATGAGGTACAAAGTACTGAATTCGAGAAGAAGGTGGACACAAAGTTTGAAGAGGTAAGTACCCTTCTTTGACAAAATTCTCTTTCCCAAGGGAAATCCCAATATCTTCCTCCCATCCATTGTGGTGTATGTTCTTCTAACACTCATTACTCTGACCAATGTCCTCAATTGAGCGAAAAATATGAGAGTTGTGAGGCAATATTTCCAGGCTGCCCCTATAACCAACCCTTTAGGCAAGAACCTTACTATCTATCCAACCCTGGATGGAAGGAGAACCAAGCCTATAGTCAAGGGGTATTCAAACCAACCTCAACAACAATTAAACCAATAGGGGAAGAGTAGTCATCCACCACCACCACCCAGAAATCCTCAACCATCCCAAAGGACTTTCCAACAAACCCCTCCAAAACCTGACCCTAGCCTTGAAGATATGATGATACAAATGGATTCCAAAAATATTCAATTCCAAATAACCACTCAGGCAACCATACAGAACCTTAAAACCCAATTAGGATAACTAGCTAACTCAGTGGGTGAAATTCAAAGTCATGGATCAGGTAAACTTTCCTCTCAACCAGTAGTTAACCCTAGGGATAAATTAAATGTCAGTGCCATCACCCTTAGGAGTTGAAAACAACTAGAAAGTAAGATTAATACTCGATTAGAGTCATCCCCTCATGAGGAAACCTCCATCCAACTATTAAAAATGTTCCAAATGTTGAAGAACCTTTTCCTAATAAAAGCCATTCCAATGAAAAGAATATGTACATTGATGAGTCACCTAGACCAACCATTCCTCTTCCATTTTATCAAAGGGCCACCCAACCAAGAAAACAAAAGGAAACTGAACTTGATAAGGAAATATTGGAAACTTTTAAGAAAGTGCAGGATAAGATCCCATTGATTGATGATGTGAAGAAAATTCCACGGTACGCCAAGTTTCTAAAGGAGATGTGTACACACCAAAGGTGACTTCGAGGTGATGAGAAAGTGAGCTTGGGGGGTGGGATGTTTTAGAATTGATATATATATCACTTCCCACCAAGTTCAATGATCTTGGAACATTATAAATTTCATGCACCATAGGGGAGTATTATTTTTCTAATGCTATGCTTGATTTAGGTGCCTCTATAAATGTGATGCCTCACTCCATTTACTCTACATTGTAGGTCGGGGAACTGAAGCCCACTGGAATTTTTGTTCAAATGGCCAACTGGAGTACTTCACACCCCTCCGGTGTGTTAGAGGATGTTCTTGTGAGGGTTCAAAATTTAATTTTTCTTACTGACCTTTATGTGCTTAAAATGGAGGATGATATGATAAATGGACATGCCCTGATTATATTGGAGAGACCCTTCTTGAAAACCTCCAAATCCATAATTAATGTTCATAATGGTACATTATCTATGGAATATTGTGGTGACATATTCCATTGCGACATCCTTGATGCCATGAAGCACCCCTCAGAAAAACATTTTTCTCTCTCTATTAATTCAATTGATGTACTCCCTACCCCTAAAAACACTTCTTATCATTCCCCCAATCCCTTTTCTGAGTTTTATTCATTGATTGAAATTATAGGTAATGATTCATGCATTGATTGTTGTAGTGGATTAGAAAAATTTCATGCAAGTTTATTAATTGACGATTTCTTGAACATTGAGGATCCAATGACCATCGATGATACTGCTAAGCTTGTAAAAGCTCATTCCTTGTATGAGGATGATACCATCGAGTAGTTATATGAGATTAGTGATCTATCACTTTCACAAAAACTCCCATCAATCCAAAATCCACTTAAATTGGAACTTAAACAATTGCCTCAAGATTTAAAATATTCATTTCTAGAGAATGGAAACAAGTTGCCCATCATCATTGCTAGTTTACTCCCTCCTGAGCATGAATTGCAACTGCTTGAACTTTTGGGGGAGTATAAAAAAGCGTTGGGATAAACACTTTCTGAAATTCATAGTATTATCCCATCAATTTGTAAACATCACATTTTTTAAATGATGAGTCTAAACCATTGAGGCAGCCACAACGTCGACTAAACCCAAACCTCCTGGAAGTTGTGAAAAATGAGGTAACAAAATTATTGGCTATTGGAATCATTTACCCTATCTCTGACAGCTAATGGGTCAGTCCCATTCAAGTAGTTCCTAAAAAGACCGGCCTTACAGTAATCAAAAATGAAAATAATTAGTTGGTTCCAACTCGTGTGCAGAATAGTTGGCATGTATGTATAGACTATCGCCGACTAAACCAACACACTAGGAAGGACCAATTCCCTTTTCCATTCATTTACCAAATGCTAGAGTGGCTAGATAGTAAGTCCCAATATTGTTTCCTTGATGGGTATTCCGGATAATTTCAGATCCATATTGCCCCTGAGGATCAGGAAAAGAAAACCTTCACCTGCCCCTTTGGCACATTTCTATATAGAAGGATGTCATTTGGTCTGTGCAATGGTCCGAGTACTTTCTAACGATGCATGGTTAGTATTTTTTTCGGATTACGTAGAGAATTTAATGGAAGTATCCATGGATAATTTCATTATTTATGTCACTTCTTTTGATGAATGTTTGAATAGTCTTGGTTGAGTCCTACATTACTATATTGAAAAGAATATTGTATTAAATTATGATAAATACCATTTCATAGTGCGACAAGGTATAGTTTTGGGGCATATAATTTCTAGGGATGAAATCCAAGTAGGTAAATAAAAAGTGGATGTCATTTCTTCCTTACCATTCCCCAAAAATGTAAGGGATGTGCGATCTTTCCTAGGTCATGCTAGATTTTACCTTCGTTTCATTCGCGAATTTAGTAAAATTGCATTTCCCCTCTACCGATTACTCCAAAAATAAAAGGAATTTGTTTTTGATATACAATGTGAAGAAGCATTTAATAAGTTAAAATGGAGTCTCACGTCACCCCCAGTAATCCAACCACCTCGGTAGGATTTACCATTTGAGCTCATGTGTGTTGCTTCTAACTATGCAGTTGGGGTAGTCTTGTCACAAAGGGTCGATCAAGCTCCACATTTCATTGCCTATGCATCACATACTTTGGACCCTGCCCAAGAAAAATACACCACAACTGAAAAATAATTCATTTCCATTGTATTTTCCTTGGACAAATTCAGGTCATACCTTTTGGGGTCCAAATTCATTGTGTTCTCAGACCATGCAGCCCTACGGTATCTCCTTATGAAACTGGAAGCCAAGCCACGTCTCATTCACTGGATGCTCCTCCTTCAAGAATTAAATCTAGAAATTAGAGATAAAAAAGGAGCAGAGAATGTGGTGGCTGACCATATTAGTAGGATTCCCCCATCTTCGAAAATTGACTCATCCCATTGTATTCCCATTAATGACATGTTTCCTGATGAGCAATTATACTAAATGTAAGATGTTATTTCTTGGTATGCTGAAATTGTAAATTATTTGCCAGCATCTTACATTCCTACTGATTTCAATAAAAACCAAGCTAGTCGTCTGAAACATGAGTCTCACTGGTACATTTGGGATGACCCCTACCTCTGGCGCACATGTAGTGATCAAGTCCTTAGGCTTTGTGTTCCCGATAACAAGTTTCAGTTTGTCCTTATATTATGTCACACTCTTTCTTGTGGGTGGCACTTTGGTCCCCAACGAACTGCTCACAAGGTCCTTGATTCTAGTCTCTTTTGGCCAACACTTTTTTGAGATTCCAATGAATTTTGTAAATATTGTCCTCATTGTCAAAGAATGGGGAATGTCTCTAAAATAAATGAAATTCCACAACAACCATTTCTATTTAATGACATTTTTTGTGTTTGGGGCATTGAAATTATGGGTCCATTTCCCAATTCCTTTGGCAACTTGTACATTCTTTTGGCAGTTGATTACGTATCAAAATGGGTAGAGGCACGAGCTACAAGGACTGATGATTCTAAGGTAGTTGTAGAATTTTTGAGAACCCAAATATTCTGTAGGTTTGGCTTACCTACGTTCATCATCAGTGACCAGGGTTCTCATTTCTACAACCGAACAATGCAATCACTTTTGCATCGGTATGGGGTCGGTCATATAGTGTCTACTACATATCATCCACAGACCAATGGTCAAGCTGAGGTATCAAATAGAGAGGTAAAATAGATTCCTGAAAAAACAGTTCAACCCAATAGAAAAGATTGGAGTCTTCAACTTGGTGATTCATTATGGGCCTACCGTATTGCTTTCAAAACTCCCAATGGAATGTCACCCTATAGTCTTGTGTTTGGAAAGAGTTGTCACCTAAATGTTGAGATTGAGCATCGGGCCTACTGGGCCATCAAACAATGTAATTCTAATCTTTATGGTGTTGGTTCTCAAAGGAAGTTGCAGATTCATGAGTTAGAGGAAATGAGAAAAGATGCATGTGAAATCTCCAGAATTTATAAGGAGAGAACCAAGGCTTCCCATGACCATCTTATACTTCATTGGCAGTTCCACATTGGGTAGAAGGTACTCCTTTATAATGCAAGGTTGAAGTTGCATCCAGGTAAGCTTCGTTCCCATTGGTTTGGCCCATACACTTTTATTAATGTATCTCCATTTGGTGTTGTTCAGGTTCAAAATGAAGAAACCAAGAAAACATTCACTTTCAATGGGAAGAGGTTAAAACACTTCCACGAAGCCCTTTAAAATTTCCCGATAGAGTAAATATATGTTCAAGAAGCAACATAGCAATGAAACACACCAGGTTTTATCCTTCCTTCTCACATTCTCAATTATTAGAGTGAGGAAACCACACATTCTATGTGTATGGGGATGGGTACATTCCTGGGATAGAAAGGAATTTTTATCGTTTATTTTCTCTTTCTTATCTTTTTCACCTTCTCTATAGTATTTTCACTTTTTCTAATCTTTTTGAGTTCATTAGGATTTTCATTGTCTTTCTTCTCTTTCTCACCTTCTTTATGGTATTTTTATTTTTTCCCCCATCAAAAATTTCAAAGTTCCATGATTTGGTGACCATAGGGTGGGAAAAGTAAAAATACCATAAATAATGGCAAAAAAGAATATTTTTATGAAGTTAACATCAGGTAGATGTTTTTTTTAGAGAATTGGTTTTCTGTCAATGATATAAATGGTTGTATCACTGTGAAACATTTGAGATGACTAATTCCCCTGGTGTGAGTAGTTTTTGGGAAAATTGTTTCACTAATATCTCCATACATTTTTTCACAAAACCACGAAGTGTAAATATTTCTTACTTAATATAAGTTAAATATATGTTAGGTTAATATTTTTCTACTTTAAAAGATATTTTCATATGTTCGTTCCTTATCCGATCTGTTTCATTACTATACCAGATTGACCTATGTGTGTGTACCTATTTTCTGACTGTTGTACGCCCTCAAAAAAAAGTTTGTGTCTTGGGAAGGTCAAAAACCACTCCTCCTCAACCTTTGATCTTGTTATAACTATTGAAATTTGTGTCATGAGGAGATCAAAGAAGGGTTGAGAGATGAGTGTGAGATTTGTACCAAATGCAACTTCTAAAAAACAAAAATAATAAATGAGGGGAGTGATGAAATGTACAAAATATGTGGATATCTAGGTCAGGAGCTTATGGTTTGACTTCTGGGAATTCTTAAGTGAGTGGGTCTTGAAATATGATTACAAAGGATGTAGGGTAGGTTCGGTGATAATCTATTTAAAGCTGAATAATTTTAAAATAACCTATATTTATTGGATTGAAAGTAGAAAGTATATTATGGAATGGTTTTTAAACACACAAATGGAGAGTTAGTGGAATAGTTGAATTTTTAATTCCTTTATCATATTGGTGTCATGAATCTCTTTGAATTTCATTGTGATGTGATTTATGAGACATCTTTTTCCATTTTCACAAGGAATAACTCTTTTGTGTGGTTCGTGCATTGATCACATTACTGTAGTGAATTAAAATTTCATCAAATGTTAAATCTTCATGATGTTGGGAATATATATATTCCACATTTTATTTGGATATGTGACTTTTCCCAGTAATGCAAATGTTTAGGTGTGGGGGTGTGATCGTAACACGATTCACTGTGTAATTTTCACCTTTACACCATTGTTCTAAACTTGTTTTTTATTGGAAATTATAAAAAAAATTACAAGTTTAATTCCATGTTTTAATCATTTATTTTTTGTTTATCACTGTTAAAAAGGCCAATGTTACTTTTTTTTATGATTCCATTGCATGAGGAGGTGATTTGGAGGGCCCATGATGTCCAAGAAAAGTGGGCAAAACTGCGCAGGATCTAAGCACACTGGTGGATTAATCTGCACACTTCTAAAAGAAAATGCATCCAATTGGATTGATATTTTTTGGGCTGGTCCAAAAGTCATTGGGAAACATTTAATATGAAGGAACACAAGACCCATTCATCCATCTGGTGGCCCAACCAACCTGATCTGTCCAGCACACCAAATCTGCACAAAGTCAAACGTGGTGTGCTATGATCTGTCCATATCTCATGCTATAGGTGTCCAAATTATGCCAAAAATTCAGTGGATACATCCAAGAGGTGGGTATATAACTTTTTTATTTACTTAAAATCAAAATAAGGATGTCTGGAGGTCTAAACACCTGTGACAATTGGTTTTAAGAATTCTGTGTGCTCAAAACACCTTCCCATTTTCCTATAAAATGGGACCTTGGGCTCCTCATTTGCAAGTTCAGCTAGGAGGAAAAGATCTAGTATTTTGGGGACCCAAATAATTCTTCTCATCATCAAATGAGTTCTAGAGGTCCCTATCCTCATAGGGGAATCATGTATGAAGAGGGAGTTCTACCCGAGCTTCCTCCCCCTCTCGATGGCGAGCTTAACGGTGGACGATCATTTCGAGGGAGCTACACAAACATGGGAGGGAGTTCCATCACATGTTATTCTATTGGTTTTTCATAATTTGTGTGTTTAATATTTCACTTATTTTTTTTCTTGACATGCTCCCCCTGATTACATTTCATTTGATATAATTAATTGGAACGCTTTTTATTTCAACACCAATTGGGTTGAGATTTCAAGTAGGAATATTGGGTTGATCCGATTGGACAACACAATGATCCTATTTATCTCGCACATACATAATATTTAAGTATGATTTGGTATACCTATTATTATATGTTTGATAACCAAATCTTGGAAATACGATTGTTGTACCAAGGGGTGGTTCTTTAAGTATCATTTGAAGAGGCAAGAGGGGAGTCAAGATCTTGACAACCTTCAACCAAAGAATTTAACCAAACAATGTTAAATTTTCAGAACAATGAACTATCCAAGATATGTAGTGAACATGAAATGATCTTATTCTCTCATAATTATTAATACACCACCTTTATTTATCAATTATTTAACTCTTTAATTAAGTAATTTACTTAAATATGTTTTCAAAACCTCTCCCTCTTTAGTAATTCTTATTAAAAATACATACTCAACACCTATCAACACTCCTCGAGAGATGACCTAGGGTCTTCCCTAAACTATAAATCAATCTCAAAATCATAATCAATTTTCCATGTCATGAAAACGTGGTCAGGACACTATAAACTTAGGAACCTATGCAAACTCTCTAAGAAAAGACTAGTTAAGGATCTTCCGGAGCTTAGATTTGATTCTTAAAAAGTTTGTGATCCTTGTCAATATGGAAAGAAACATAAATCAAGATTTAAATCAGTCGGTGAAGTCTCATCTACTGATTCATTACAGTTGGTGCATATGTATCTTTTTGTTCCAACACAAACTAGAAGAATTGAAGGCAAGTATTATGTATTTTTTTGGTTGATGATTACACTAGATTTACATTGGTCTATTTTCTAGAAAAGAAATATAAAGCTTTTTATTATTTCAAAAGTTTTAGAGGCCAAGTTGAAAATGAGAAAAACCTTCCTTTAATAACTATTCATAGTGATCATGGAGTTGAATTTCAAAATTCTGATTTTGAAACTTTTTGTAGTAGAAAAGGCATTTCTCAGAACTTCTCAGCACCTAGAACCCCTCAACAAAATGGTGTTGTTGAAAGAAGAAATATAATTCTTCAAGAGATAAAAAAACATGTTGAGTGAATATTCAGTAGCCAAACTTTTTTTAGTTGAAGCTGTAAGTACTACTTGCTATACTATAAATTGTGTTTTGATTAGACATTTTCTTAATAAAACTCCTTATGAGTTATCGAATGGTAGAAAAACTAGACATTCCTACTTCAAGGTTTTTGGTTTCAAGGTATTCATTCTGAATACAAAAGATAATCTACATAAATTCTCACCCAAATCTAATGAAGGAATTTTCTTAGGTTACTCCACAACTTCTAAGGCTTATAAAGTTTTCAATAAAAACACCTATACTATTGAAGAAATAGTACATGTTAAATTTTATGAAACTGATCCTTTTGTTTTTAAATAACCTCAACCAACATCTTTGGATTTGTTTTCAAAAATTGATTATCAACCCTTGATAGAATATCTTTTTGAAAAGGAAAATGTTCAAGAAAATGTTTCTAAAGAATTTACCCCAGAATATTTCCTACCCTACATTGATGAATAGGTTTTACAAAACCCAAATCAGTTGTATCTTAAGTATCACCCCAGTGATAGTATCATTGGTGATGTGAATCAACCTATAAGGACTAAAAGTTACTTAAGGAATGAAGTAGAGAATCTAGTATTACTCTCCCAATTAGAACCAAAAATAACTAAGGAAGCTTTAGGTGATGATGATTGGATTGAAGCTATGAAAGATGAGCTAAATGAATTCGAAAGAAATAAAGTCTGAACCATGGTTGAAAGACCTAAGGAAACTTCTGTTATTGGAGTAAAATGGGTCTTTAGAAATAAGTGCAAAGAAAATGGAATCAGAGTAATAAATAAAGCTAGATTTGTTGATAAAGTCTATAATCCACAAGAAGGAATAGACAATTAAGAAACCTATGCTCTGGTAGCTGGACTTGAATCGATTCGCATTCTACTTGCCTTTGAAACATTCTTCAATTTCAAACTTTTTAAAATGGATGTTAAATGTGATTTCCTAAATGGTTTTGTTCAAGAGGATGTTTTTGTTGAAGAACCTCCTGGTTTTGAAGATACAAAACTTGTTGAACATGTTTTCAAACTTACCAAATCTTTGAATGGACTCAAACAAGCCCCTAGAGCATGGTATGATAGGCTTACAGGATTTTTGATTCAAAATAATTATGTTAGGGAAAATTCTGATCCAACCATTTTTATAAATAAAGATAAGAAAAATGTTTTGGTAGTTTAAATTTATGTTAATGATATTATATTTAGTTTAACTCAGCAATATTTAATTGATTCCTTTGCAGATCTAATGAAATCTGAGTTTGAAATGAGTATGATGGGTGAGTTAACATTTTTCCTTGGTTTTTAAATTTCTCAAAAACTAGAAGGAACCTATATATCAAAACATAATTATAATAAAGATATTCTTAAAAAGTATGGATATGACAACACTAAGAGTATAAGTACTCCCATTGGTACCTCAAATTCACTTGATCTTGATGAAGCTGGGAAACCAGTAGATCAAATATCTTTTAGAGGTATGATAGGAAATCTACTTTACTTGACAGCTAGTCGTCCAGACTTAACGTTTTCAGTATAATTATGTGCAAGATATCAATCCAATCCTAAATAATCTCATTTAAAGGCAATGAAAATCATTTTTCACTACTTAAAAGGAACCATGGATCTAAGACACTTTTATACATTTGTAAATGATTTTTTAAGGTTTTTCGAATGCTAACTTTGGTGGATGTAGAATGGATAGGAAAATTACATCCGAAACTTGTCATTTCTTAGAAGATTCATTAGTTTCCTGGTCATGCAAAAAAGAAACACTCAGTATCACTTTCCACTGCTGAAGCTGAATATGTAGCAGCTATATGTTTTTGTGATCAAGTGTTGTGGATGCAACACACACTCACAGATTATGGCATGAGTTTTACCAAAACAAAAATTTTGTGTGATAATACTAGTTCCATTTCCCTAAGAAAAACCCCTTCACATCACTCTCATGAAAAACACATAGACATTAGGAATCACTTTCTTTGGTATCACACACAAAAAGGAGATATCATTCTTCAATTTATTGGAACGTAAGATCAACTTGTTGATATTTTTACAAAATATTCACCATCCAATAGATTTGAATACATTAAACAGAATTTAGGAATGATAATCATAAGGTAATCTTCCATGTTAACTTCCTATTGAAACCAATATCCTTATAGTAAGGAAATCCTTTTCATAGGGGGAGTACACCTATTTGTTATATTTAAAAAAAAATTGTAGTCTAAAAAAAATTCTTATTCTAGTTTTTTTTTCATAGTCTAAATTTTTTGTAGTCGAAATTTCTTTTCGTAGTCTAAAGTTTTTTCATAGTCTAAAAACGTTTCGTAGTATAAATTTTTTTTTCTAGTCTAAATTTTTTCGTAGTCTAAAATTTTTCTTAGTCTAAAATATTTCGTAGTTTAAAACTTTTTCGTAGTCTAAAATTTTTCATAGTCTAAAATTTTTTTGTAGTCTTAAATTTTTCGTAGTCTAAATTTTTTTTGGTCTAAATTTTTTTGTATTTTTAAAATTTTCATAGTCAAAGTTTTCACAATCAAATTTTCTGAATCTAAAGTTCTTCAAGAATAATTTTCATCATTATGAATAATCTTCCTAACAATCTGAAAGGTATGTTTCCTTTCTTAAACTTTCATAATCATCTTTTACTTGTTGGTATTTTCATTATTTTTAAAATTTTTCATATTCACTTTTCATTAAATCCGAATGTTTTCCCCAAAAAACCTCAAAAGATTGGAATCTATCAAAATTCTTCCTCGGTTATTTTTTTAGCCATCAGATCTGGACAAAAGGTTTTTCAACCATTTGATTGAGTTTGGAAGCTGAACCATCGCCTCAAAATCCTATATAAAGGACCCCCTGATGGTTGTCCCACATCGATCTCAAAGCTCTTGTGTGCTGAAGCTCTGCCCTTCCTACATAAGCCCATTCTGAACATCTCAGATCTTTCTTACTTCGTAATTTCTTCTGAAGTCTCTTCCCAAAAAGAAATGTAGACTATCAAGCCAATCTATGAATGGAAGATATATAGATAAAGGTTAGTTGATCCAATGTTTTGTGCCAAATATGACTCTATTGTTTCCAAGAATATCATACTCAATGGATGGGGGAGTGTATGTATTTCAAAACCAAAAGCTCAAGATTTGGTATATTCGGAGTTGTTACTAGAGTTCTATGAGTCAATAACTTTCTTTAAGGAAGAAGGAAGGAGTATGTTTTCTTTCAAGTGTTATGGAAAGTCATATTTACTTTCTTACACCAGGGCTGCAAGCATGGTTGGTATTCTTAACGAAGGGGAAGCTGAGTTCTGTACTCACAAGCTACCTGATATTTAGGGAAGTTTTATTAAGTAAAAATCCATGGCTTGTCTTGGTCTCATAGATGTAAAGACTCTGAATATTATTCACCTATATACAAACTTTTGGATTCTTGAATTGTGGGTTCAATAATTCATTATTCCGAGAAAAGGTGATACTGATACTCTAAAGAAGAGTGAAATCTATATTTTGGATTTCCTGGTAAATATAAGGAAGATAAATTTTGTTATGTACATTCTGATTATGATTGAGAATATGAAGAATGGGAATTTGAAATATCAAATTATTATGTATCCATCCATTTTGTCAAAGATGATTGTTTAGTGTTTAGAATCCTTCAAAATTTCTTGCAGTTCTAAGTCGAGGAATTACAAAGTCATGTTGTAGAGTGATGATAATTTTTGAAGGATGAAAATTGGTTTTTCTAAAGAATATGAAGAATTCTATGATTTCTCTGAAGAGGAAGTTGAAACTATTTCAAAGATACAGGAGGTGGTTGAAACCTCTAAAAAGGGTGGAAGGAAGAGGAAGGTGAAAGAAGTATAAGAGAAGGAAAAAAACCCCAGTGGCAAAGAAAATTATGTCAGCACCCCTGAACCCGAAGAAACATAAAGCTTATCCTAATTAAGTAGTGTCAAAGTAGAGAGAATACAAGAAAAATCAGAATGAAGGGGAGCCTAAGTTTTGCATGGACCCTATTGAGGCAAAATCTTTGAAGGAAAAGGCAACTGAAGATCTTATGAAACAAGAGAAAGAGAAGAAGCAGAAGAAAATGTTGTCTGAAGTAGAGATTGTCCAATCACTTCTGAAGGCTGCTGAGAAAGCATCTGAGAATATTCTGGTACCAAAATCCTTTCTGATAGAAACTTTACCAGATACTCTGGGAAAGAATAATGTGACTCTGGAAAAAGTTCAAGAAAAACAAGTAGAAGAAGAAGAAGAAGGCAGTGGTGATACTGAATATTTAATAAAGAAAGTTTAGGATTTTCATGAGAATTAAAGCCCTTCTGAAAAATTATCAATATGAACCTCTAAAGTCAAGTCTTCAAAACTTTCTACCCCAGGGAATGATGAGAAGAGTGGAGAATAAGTGAACAAAGTGTCTAAAGAAGAAACCTCCAACCATGATTTCATTCAGCCAGAGGATGCTGAGGTAGGAGCTGAGATGAAGATAAAATTGTGCAACTATCTGATAGTGAACACGAATCACCCAATCAAGAAGAAGTCATTCTGAAAGCTAATAAGGGAAAACAGGTGGTTATTGATACACCTAGAAGAGCAGTGGTGAAGAAGAAAGAAGTGTGTGCTTCATCGAAGAGGAAAGCTGCTGATATAGAAAAAGAATCCTCACCAAGAAAAATCCCTGATTTGGAATCTTCCTCTATGGGACATGATTTAGTAGTCCAATCATTGAAAAAGATTGTTGGAACTATCCCTCTATTTCCAAGCATAGACTCCAAATGTGAGATGCTTCAGCATACCTTAAATCAAAAATCAGATTCAGTATCCATGGTGATGGGTAAGTGTGTCAAACTTGGGAAAAATTTCTAAAACTTTTTCACAAACTACGAAGCCCACAAAATATCTTGCAAGAAAATGACTAGCTGGTCAAAGAATAATATGGACGACATGATAATTCTTAATGAGTTTCATGATAATGTCAAGGATGCATTTGAAATGGAAGATAGTAAGTTCAAATATCTCAACAAGTCTTTTGAATAAAATCTATATCTTGAAGAAAATACTTGGAAGGAAGAAGTGAAAAATCTGAATGGGAAATTATATTCAGTTTCTCAAAGTTGGAAGAGAGAAAGGGATCTCAAGATTGAGATATAAGAGAAGCTAGTAAAGCAAAAAGAAATTCCAAAGGGTCAGGAAAAATCTCGTAAGGCTCGGGAAGAAAAAATCAAAGCCTTAGAGAAGAAAAAAGAAGATCAGGATCAGCTTCTCAAATGTACATAGGTGGATCACAAGGAACTCAAGAAGCTCAAAACCATAGTGAATAAGTTGATGCCGAAGGAGAAGGAAGGATAATCTTGTTCAATTCTGGTCTTTTGTTGTATTTATTCCTTGTATAAATTTTTCCAATCATAATGAAATTTTGGGTTCCTCTTTATAAATTTGGTTGTCTAGTACTAATATTTCAGGTACCATATTTTCTTTTCCTTTCCCTATATTCCTTTTTTAAAATACCAAAGGGGGAGAAAGTAATGTTAAAAGGAATACTAAGTAAATAATAAATTTCCCTAATGGGGAGTTCATCTAAGGGGGAGTTCTTGTAACACCCCAGGTAAATAAAGAATATGACATTTTTATATTTATCCATATTTGTGAATAAAATATTAATATTACTTTAAAGGGAACTCTATGCTCAATGGCTTACCCAATACGTAACAACGAGTTCCTTTGAAATCTTACGTTGCACTCTAATAAAAAAATAATTTTATTTTAAATGGTAGTTAACACCTAGCTGTTGTAATGACGGGAATGAACAAAACTAACTACAAAATGATTATATATGTTTTTCAAATATTTTTACATTTTACAATAAATATTAGAGGATTAAAAATGCGAATGAATCCAATTTTAAGCGTAAACATTCTAATATTCTTTAAAAGGTTGATTAACCGCCTTTTGATGGAGAACCTCTTTTAAATCCACTTTTTGACAATTTTATGTGTTATATTTGACAAAATAAAATTCTTCTTTAAAATCGGGACATCAAATTTTACTTTGTGTAAATTTTTGGTATTTTTACGATAAAGTTCATTTTTAATGAATAAGTGAAAAATGTTGTATTCTTATTCAAAACCTATTTTTAATCTAATTTATTTATATGATTAGATCATCTTTTTAATTGGTTTTAAAGTGAAATTAGAATATATTTTTACCATTTAATCCAATGGTGGTCATTGGAATTAATTTCACTTTGAAATTGGACTTAAACTAGTGTCAATCTTTTGATATATATTGTTTCTTAAAAACATACTATTTGATTTGACAGTGGGATTTAATTATAAAATTAATTAATGAAACTTATATGTTATGAATTTGTTAAAATATACATCATTTTTGAATTCCGAATACCAAATATAGCTTAGGGTGAATTTTTGGTATTTTTCTGAAAAACTTTAATTTTTGATGAATAGTGAAACCACAAAGTGGTAGTTAAAAAAACTGATTTTTTGTTTAAATGGAACTTTACCACTTCTGTGATTTGAATTTCAAAAATCCAATTTAAATGATTTTTATTATTAAGTAAAATGTGGTTCAATGGGTTGAAAATAATTTTTGATGAAAAGTAACTTTTAAGTTTTATTAATCGCGATTAAAGGTAATCAGTGTGATTTAAGGTAAAAATGATATTATAATAAAATGAAAATATCTTGATACTTGTCCTAACCCTACTGGATGAGTCATGGACGACCAATAAAACCCAGGGGTCGATTTTTGGGACCCCATGGAGCTACTTGGGTAAGATAATGACATTAATGCCTTTTATTTAAAGTAAAAGTAAAAATGACACAAACATGTATTGTTTTAATAAAACAATTTTTACATGGAGTTATACAAGTCTTACTTTTGACTATAAATATTAATTATAAATATAAAAATATTTCCTAAATCATGATATTTTTTTATAATTTTTAGTCATTAAATAAATTAAATTATTTATGAAATCATGATGATGCAGCGATTACCTCATTATTTAACGATTTAAATAAAATGAAACGATAATGTAAAATATAAGACCTAAACATGTCAAAAACCTATTGAATGGGTGGATTTAGAACCCTTATCACCTTATACTTGAAATATATCCATGTGGGACCTTTAAAATTCGAAACTCATTTGAAAATAATGTAACCTTTCTTGACTTTCCAAGAGTGCCCCTCCTCTCCTCTTATAAAAGGCCCCCACCTCTACCTCCTTACCCACACTTATAAAGCCTTTGGCTTGGCCAAAATCTGATCATTTTGTCTCTCCACATCCCTATCCTCATCCTAGAATCCTTACCTTAGGCAGGAAGCTCTTCAAGAAACCCTTTTGGTTCAAACCAAAGGGAGTTACCCGATTTTAAGGTAAAGTCTTCACTTCTGCTCTTTTGTTTTATTTTGCTTCTCCAACCCCATAAACTCTTTTTATTCATTTATTTTGTAACAAAACCAGTATCTTAAATATACTAGGATGTTGTTATAAGAAGTATTAGAGCTACACTTACACACACCTACATCTAATGGTTAAAGAATATACTGTTTCTGTGGATCGTGAATTTCTGCCTCACGAAACGATGATTGTTCAATATTATTTTAACACCTTCAGAGGTGGCCATTAAGATTTCACTATATTTATATATGATCTATAATATTTTTATGTTTTCCTTAAGCTTCTGTATTTTTCATTTATGGAATACCATTATGGTTTCCATTATGGGTAAACACAATATCTTCATTTTTGGAAGTGCGGACTACCGCCCCCTCAATGTGATTTGATTCGTTAATACCATATGTGGTAAGTATAAAGGATATATTTAATGATATTATATATGTTACCATAATTGAATTTTAATAATATTATGTATCATTATGTTTTAATTCCATTAAATATGAAATAGAAATGGAAGTAGCATTCATGCGTACGTACGGCTTACCGTCTCCATGAACGGTGCGTTTCATTTCTTACCTCTAAATGTTATGTAATATTATAAATGCATGTATATAATGGATATATATTATATATATTATATCTACATAATGAATATAATTCTGGATATAATGGATATTTTACCCCATGAACAAACTTGTAATTATAAAGAGTTTATTTTTGACTCAAGTACCAAGTATCGACAAAACGACCGTTATAAACTTAAATGATTACATAATGTGCATAACATGGTAATAAGTGATATAAAAGGAATAATGAACTTTAAAAAGGTTCTTCAGCAAGTATAAATTAACTCAAGTTTATTATTCAGGAGATTAAAGAACGATCGAGTCAAGTCGGACACGAGGTAAGGGATCCAACCTCTCTCTTTCTTTTTAAGTACTCTCTTTTATGTCATTTCTTTTAAGCTCATTTTTCTTATATTTGGGGATGTTATTTTATATTAATAATATTTTAATTTTTATGTTCATATTATGAGAGACCCTATTTGATCTCATAAATCTATTTTTTGAAGTTTTAAGTGGCGCAGTTACGCTGCCGAGTTTTTGTAAGGGATTTTTCATCTCACTTTTATTCCCATGACATTTATGCTAAGTTTGCCACTATTTCATTTGAGTGTTGTATGTACTGACCATTATTATACACTTTTTGTAGTATAATTTCATTTATGGGCATTTACATCTTAATTTTATGACCCTTCTTCCATGGGGTGTACGTTTCGAAAGTTACCCAACTCGGTAAGGGGACCTTTCACACTCCTCTTTTTAAAAGACTTCTTTTGTTATGTCTTTTAATTAACATACTATTATGTTGGGATATGTTCTTATATATCCTTATTTATGTAAATTTTATGTCCAAGTGATGAGATACCATTTCCTCTCTCATCAACTCATTTTATGAATTTTAAGGTGACGTCGTTAGGCTGTCGGATTTCTGTAAGGGAACTTCTTAACCCACTTTCAATTCTTTGGGTTAAATCTCTACTTATTGATTTTATTATTCCAAGATTATGTGTGGAATCTATAGGTTGTAATTTCCACAAACCTTTTTGTAGATATACTATTTCTACACATAGTCATCTCATTGATAAATTCTTACGAACTTGTATGGGAAATCATAACTCAATCTCATTTCATTGAGTTAAATATCTATGTCATTGGTTTTGTTTTTCCAAGATTATGTGTTAATGAACTCTGATTGTTTCACACTTAATATACACTTATATTGGGTGTATTTATATTTCTCACACATAATTATGTGATAGATTTATCCTTAATTTAAGGATACCATCTTTATAATGGATTTCATCTCAATTTACATTTCCATTGAGACTTCATTGTTGTTATGCACCAATACACTCTTATATGGTGTGTATACTGTCCTTTGACATATTATATCATGAATCCCTTTATTCTAATGATATTATAAATCTCGTATTAAATATTATTCCGCAATTATTTGTATTCAAGAGTCTCTCATTTTGTTAAAAACTCTTTAACAAAAATATCGTTTTAAATGTTTTATTGATTCATTATTCTAAATATTTATATTTAATGTCCATGTTTTCAAAATTGTTTTCAGTAGTTATTTATATTTACATTAATGTTTTAAAATTATAATTCCATTAAAAGGTTCAAAGTGGTATGGGACACTTTGATTCAAAAATCTCTTTTAAATGATTTTTGGAAATGGATTGATTAATTCAATATCTTGGAATTACTTATTGTGATTGCAAATGAAATGTTGTTATTGAAATGTTTATATTTTCAATATTTTATGTGTAATGATGGTACTTGGACATTTTATGGGTGGTTACGTGATAAACCATATGACGGGTGGTGCCGTGAATACCAGGACGGGTGGTTACGTTATAACCTCCAATGCATTGGGTATGGAAGTCGGCCGTATGGCTATTCCATTAAGTATGTGTGGAAGTCGACCGTATGGTTATTCCATTTAAGTATGTTTATGTCCCAAGTTACCTTTATATGTTATGTGTTCTTTATATGGGTTTTATGGTAATCTTTTGGTTACAAAAGGGTAAGTAATGGTATTTTATTCAGTGAAGAGTTTTTACTACTTCATAAAGGTGAAAAGTATTACTTTGGTAAAGTACTCATGGTTTACTTGTTGTTTTGAAAAACTAACAGTTTTCCTTTTTTGTGTATCCTTTACTGGGATTTTTATGCTCATCCCAAGTTTTTGAAATGTTTTCCACAGGACTTAAAGATGAATAGGTCAAGGATGGGATCAAGGAAATACATTCTATCGAAAGCATGGAACTAGACATGTTTCTTTTTAAGTGTTTTTTATAATTTTATGGAATCTTAATAGAAGTGTCTACTATGTAATCATTTGATATGTAATAGTTATGACCTAATTCTCTAAAACTCTATACCTAAAAATATCCTCTATGTGAATTATCTGTTTAATTCATGATTAAGTAATGTTTAAGGTCGGGGCCTTATAGTTGGTATCAGAGGTCGGTTTAGATAACTTTAGAGGTTAGGGTATTCTATAAGCATAAGTGACATTACCATAATGGTTAGGATTTTAGAAAGAGTCCTAGTTTTAGATAAAGTGAATGAGTAAGTATATCTTAGTGTTTATCTTCCTCATTAGTACAAGATGGTTTTGTTGATATACCCACACTGACCTTTTTGGTTTTAGTAAATGGATGGATCTAGCATGAACCAAAGTAACAGTGGATATGAAGGAAACTGTGACAGTTTTCTGAGTAAGCAACGGAATGATATGGGAGCTACAATGAGAACTCTTGTGTTTATCCTCAACCAACTATCTGGAGTCATGATTGACCACTTAAACCTTGGTGATTTCTATAAGGCATCATATATGCAAGAAACAAATCCCTACGGAACTACAGGTAATAATCATAAATGTAAGTGTATTCAAAAACCTATGTGTCAAAGATGTGGAAAGAAACACCTAGGAAAATGTTTCAAAGAGACAGAAATATTCTATAGATGTGGAAATTAAGGTCATAAAGCAAGAACCTGCCATGGAAAAAGGAAGCATCCAGTTGACTCGAGGAAAGGGAAAGAAGTTCTTTCTAAGGGATCAATTGAATGTTTTAAATGTGGTGTGCATGGTCATTATGCAAACACATTTCCTATGAAGAAGTTTCAGGAATGGGATCCCCAAGATCATACAAATATTCGTTTACCAATACCTAATGCCATTCTTATTGAGGATGAAGAAACTAACAATGACCAATCAAACGAAAGAAGTATTTCAGAATAAGTTGTAAAGGAATGGTTAATTGATCATGAAGAATGTTGAATGAGTAAGAAGTCAATATATAAGGGCTTCAATAGTTATGGTGAAATTATTAAGAGTATTAAGTCTCTTTTGATGATGGGGTTACATTAGAAGACTTTTTTATAGTATGTGTAACCCTGATGTTTGATGTATGAAAATTTTATTCAAGGAATAGTTATCTGTTCTTTTGTGGACATAGTTATAAAGAACCATTCGGGTTTATATGATCCTTACTTTTGAGGTAATTATGGGTTACTATATGTTATGATGGAAAGTGAAAGGCATGAGATAAAATTGAGGTTAAATTATGTTATGGTTATTTTTGATGATTTTATCTCTTTTTGGGGAATTATTTGAGAATTATATAGTTTGGAAAAAGGACAACACGAAGACCGTGTGACAACCCGTTGTGTCGGACAAAACTGTGGGAATCGAACCCACAACCAAAGTGTGACTGGTATTTATCGCCTACCACTGGACTACATAAAGTCCCTGGTTATTTTGAATAATTATTTTTAGTTATATGATTTTATGAATTAAGAGTAAGTTGATTTTGGGTTATCTATGGAAATTATTAACCTATCATGGAGGATATGTGATTAGGTTAATTACTTTTCAAAACGAGACTTTAAGAGCAACTGATGTTGTTTGGAGATAAATGTTACGATTTAACTTGGAAGACTACGTGATTAGATCCTTTAAATATTTGGGTTTTAATCTTATTTTGGTTTACTTTTGGTCTTCATTGATGTTTGGGTCTTGTTGGACAAATTTTGGAGATTAATAATATATTTATTTTTTATAAAGGATTATCCTTTTGGGTATTATCTGATCTCATACTAACCTTTTTGGTTTTAGTTTTGGTTAAGGTCTAAATACATGGGAATTATACAGTTCTCTTTTGTGGATTAGGTGATTCTCTAGAAGTTGATTATATCTCTCTTAATGTAAACAAGTCATCCTAAATACTCATCTTTTGGAGAAAATACGAGTTCGTGTAAAAAATCTAGTAAAAGTTGAAAATCAACATGAAAAGTAAGTATGTTTCCTTATGTTTTAGTTAAGATCAAAAATAAATTCCTCAATGAAAATTAACTAAAAAAATGTTGTCTGTTAACTTTTCCTACTGGGGAATCCATTACTGTTTAACCCATCACAAGTTTGTGATTTTCTGGTGGTTAACTTTCTCCTAAACATGTTTTCTATCACACTCCCTCAGAACATAACCCTTTGTTTTTTCTTCCATATCCATTTTTTCATACATGGAATCCTAGTATGTGTTAACTCGGGTGACCTTTGTACTTCCCTTTCTTTCTTTTAAAGTGATAGTTTAATTTACTCCTTTTCCGATGTGGGGCTTTCAATGAAGTTTCCGAGCCCAATTTTAAAGTTGTGAGGACGCAATTCCCAAAAGGGGGGAATGATGTAACACCCCAGGTAAATAAAGAATATGAAATTTTTATATTTATCCATATTTGTGAATAAAATATTAATATTACTTTAAATGGAATGCTATGCTCGATGGCTTACCCAATACGCAACAATGAGTTCCTTTGAAATCTTACGTTGCACTCTAATAATAAAATAATTTTATTTTAAATGGTAGTTAACACCTAACCGTTGTAATGACGGGAATGAACAGAACTAACTACAAAATGATTATATATGTTTTTCAATTATTTTTACTTTTTACAATAAATGTTAGAGGATTAAAAATGCGAATGAATCCATTTTTAAGCGTAAACATTATAATATTCTTTAAACGGTCGGTTAACCACCTTTTGATGGTGAACCTCTTTTAAATCCACTTTTTGAAAATTTTATGTGGTATATTTGAAAAAATAAAATTCTTCTTTAAAATCAGGACATCAAATTTTACTTTGTGTAAATTTTTGGTATTTTTACGATAAAGTTCATTTTTAATGAATAAGTGAAAAATGATGTATTTTTATTCAAAAAATATTTTTAATCTAATTTATTTATATGATTTTACCATCTTTTGAATTGGTTTTAAAGTGAAATTAGAATATATTTTTACCATTTTATCCAATGGTGGTCATTGTAATTAATTTCACTTTGAAATTGGACTTAAACTAGTGTCAATCTTTTGATATATATTGTTTCTTAAAAACACGCTATTTAATTTGACAGCGGGATTTAATTATAAAATTAATTAATTCAACTTCTATGTTATGAATTTGGTAAAATATATATCATTTTTGAATTCAGAATATCAAATATAGCTTAGGGTGAATTTTTGTTATTTTTCTGAAAAACCTTAATTTTTGATGAATAGTGAAACCACAAAGTGGTGGTTACAAAAACTGATTTTTCATTTAAATGGAACATTACCACTTCTGTGATTTGAATTTCAAAAATCCAATTTAAATTATTTTTATTATTAAGTAAAATGTGGTTCAATGGGATGAAAATAATTTTTGATGAAAAGTAACTTTTAAGATTTATTAATCGCGATTAAAGGTAATCAGTGTGATTTAAGGTAAAAATGATATTATAATAAAATAAAAATATATTAAATCTTGTCCTAACCCTATTGGATGAGTAATAGACGACCAAGACAACCCGTGGGTCTATTTTTGGGACCACGTGGAGCAACTTGAGTAAGATAATGACATTAATGTCTTTTATTTAAAGTAAAAGTAAAAATGACACAAACATGTATTGTTTTAATAAAACAATTTTTACATGGGGTTATACAAGTATGATTTTTGACAATAAATAATCATTGGAAATATAAAAAGATTTTCTACATCATAGTATTTTTTTTATAATTTTTAGTCATTAAATAAATTAAATTATTTATGACATCATGATGATGCAGCGTTTACCTCATTATTTAACGATTTAAATAAAATGAAAAGATAATGTAAAATCTAAGCCCTAAACATGTAAAAAACCTATTGGATGGGTGTATTTCGAACCCTTATCACCTTATACTTGAAATATATCAATGTGGGACCTTTAAAATCCGAAACGCATTTGAAAATAATGTAACTTTTCTTGACTTTCCAAGAGTGCCCCTCCTCTCCTCTTATAAAAGGCCCCCACCTCTACCTACTTACCCACACTTCTCAAGCCTTTTTCTCGGCCAAGATCTGATCATTTTGTCTCTCCAAATCCCTCTACTCATCCTAGAATCCTTTCCTTAGGCAGTAAGCTCTTAAAGAAACAATTTTGGTTCAAACCATTGGGAGTTACCCGATTTTAAGGTAAAGTCTTCACTTGTGCTCTTTTGTTTTATTTTTCTTCTCCAACCCCCTAAACTCTTTTTATTAATTTCTTTTGTAACAAAACTAGTATCTTACATATACTAGGATGTTTTTATAAGAATTATTCGAGCTACACTTACACACACCTACATATAATGGTTAAAGAACATACTGTTTATGTGGAAGGTGAATTTCTGCCTCACGAAATGATGATTGTTCAATATTATTTTAACACCTTAAGAGGTGGACATTAAAATGTCACTATATTTATATATGATATATAATATGTTTATGTTTTCCTTAGCTTATGTATTTTTAATTTATGGCATACCTTAATGGTTTCCATTATGGGTAAACACGATATCTTCTTTTTAGGAAGTGCGGACTACCGCCCCCTCATAGTGATTTGATTCGTTAATACCATATGTGGTAAGTATAAAGGATATATTAAATGATATTATATATGACACCATACTGGAATTATAATACTATTATGTATCATTATGTTTTAATTCCAATAAATATTAAATATAAATGAAAGTAGCGTTCATGCGTACGTACGGCTTACCGTCTCCATGAACGGTGCATTTCATTTCTTACCTCTAAATGTTATGTAATATTATAAATGCATGTATATAATGGATATATATTATATATATGATATATAAATAATTAATATAATTCTGGATATAATGGATATTTTACCCCATGAACAAACTTGTAATTATAAAGAGTTTATTTTTTACTCAAGTACCAAGTATCGACAAAACGACCGTTATTAACTTAAATGATTACATAATGTGCATAAAATGCTAATAAGTGATATAAAAGGAATAATGACCTTGAAAAAGGTTCTTAATCAAGTAGAAATTAACTCAAGTTTATTATTCAGGAGATTAAAGAACGATCGAGTCAAGTCGGACACGAGGTAAGGGATCCAACCTCTCTCTTTATTTTTAAGTACTCTCTTTTATGTCATTTCTTTTAAGCTCATATTTCTTATGTTTGGAGATGTTATTTTATATTCCCCATACTGTACTTTTTATATTCATATTATGAGAGACCCTATTTGATCTCATAAATCTATTTTTGGAAGTTTTAAGTGGCGCCGTTAGGCTGCGGAGTTTTCGTAAGGGATTTTTCATCTCACTTTTATTCCCGTGACATTTATGCTACGTTTTCCACTATTTCCTTTGAGTGGTGTTTGTAATGCCCATTATTATAAACTTTTTGTAGTATAATTTAATTTATGGGTATTTACATTGTCACGACCCATCCTCGGGGCCCGTGCCGTGACTACCCTAAGCCCACCTTCCATAGGCCAGGGGCTGGCGACTAGCACCAAGGCGTAAATCCTAGTAAAGGGAAGGCATTGCCTTTGTAAAGTAAACAAGCACCACAGAGTAAGCAAGATGAAAAAGTAAACACTAAGTAAAAACTGGTACAACAGTAAGTGCGGAAAGTAAGTGGGCCAGAATACAAACCCAAACTGAAAGTAAAGTACAACTCGAAAGGGAAAACAACAACTGAAAAGTAAAGCCGCAACGTCGAGCCGTCCACTGGAAGTCCCACCTGAATGGTGGGTACAGAAAGCCTCCACTACTCCTCGGGTCCAGCCGACCGCTCCGAGTATGTCCCGCCAAGTGGTCCACCTCCAGGTATCGTCCTGCTCTACAAGCCTCCACCACGATCAGCGCTGTCCATCGTCTGCAACCAACACAACGTAGTGCGGGAATAGCCCGTGCAGGGGTGAGTATAAGCTACTCAGTAGGGACCCCGAGACCCCCAAAGGTCTCCCAAAATCCAAAAAGGATAAACCACAAAGGAAAGATACAATCACAAAGTAACATCCGACACGACTTAGGTATATGCCCATACATATACCTAAGTCATCAATTCTCGCTCGGCTCCAATATCCGAGCTCAAGTACAACTCAGTCCACACAGGAAAGCAAAATGTAAATCCACAGAGGATATCACAACACAATCCACAAAGGAAAGTAAACGTATATCCACACAGGATAGCACAACACAATCCACAAAGGAAAGTAAACGTAAATCCACACAGGATAGCACAACACAATCCACACAGGAAAGTAAAACAGGATTCAGCTCACACAGGTACTTCTTCGTATGACATTACAGATGATCAGATGTAGCCATTGATTCATTTAAGCCATCGGACCCACAAAGGATCTGTAGGTACTAACCCCCGCAATGACCCACATAGGATCGATCAAGAAGTTGAACCCAAATCTATTGGGAAACTCCTTCTCCATCAAGTACAGTGATTATGAAGCTACAACCAAGCGCTTCTCTCTCACCTTGGACTGCTGTAGTACTCCACCTATCGAGTACTGTGGGCCTGCTGCTACAACCAAGCGCTTCCCACCATGGGTCTGCCACTACAACCAAGCGCTCCCCCTCATAGCCTCTAGAGGTACCCCTTCTATTGAGTACCACGGGTCAGCCACTACAACCAAGCGCTCCTCCATCGTGGGTCTGCCGCTACAACCAAGCGCTCCTCCTTCGTGGGTCTGCCGCTACAACCAAGCGCTCCCCCGTGCTGCTACAACCAAGCGCTCCTCCGTCGTGGGTCTACCGCTACAACCAAGCATTCCCCCTCATAGCCTCCAGAGGTACACCTTCTGTTGAGTGCCGCAGGTCTGCCGCTACAACCAAGCGCTCCTCCTCCGTGGGTCTGCCACTACAACCAAGCGCTCCCCACTGGGCTATCTGTAACACACCGATTTGTTCGATCAGTAGTCGTCAAGTCTCAACCGGCTCTAGGGTTTCCGCCCATGGCATGCTCGTTCTGGGAGGGTCCACTCCACGAGCTAAGAGTTCGATGCATCAAATGACATGTAGTCCGGAGTTGACGTATCCCAAGATGCACCGCAGTAGTCACTGCCGAAAACACGGAGGACTCCCATACTGTTTTCATCATCGTCGCAGTCGAATCCACTGAGGATCTCTGTACAGTCGTCATCGTCACAGCAGCAGTTGCAGCCAGCTCTAGGGTTCCCGCACACAGCAAGCTCGTTCGGGAGGGTCTGCTCCACGAGCCGAGAGGCTGATACATCAACTGACACATAGTTTAGAGTTTATGTATCCAAAAGTTCCGTATCGTCAACAGGAACTCAACGTCGCGGACGGCGCATCAATCGGACGCCCGGTCTGAGAGTTATTGGCTTTTTCGTCCCAGGGGCCCGGTTGGTTTTTAAGGAAAAACCAACCCGACCGTACTCCACCTACGTCCAAACCTCGGGCGGAGTAAGCCAAAAGATCCATCTCAGTTAGAGGAATTCAACAAAGTCGACGACACGTCAATCAGACGTCCAGAGCTCAAGATATGAGCGTTTCCGCTCCGAGGGCCCGGTTGGTTTCGTGTACGAACCACCCCGGCCGAACCCAAAGTATTCTGAAACCTTGAGTGTGATATACCGAAACGACCGCCTCCATCCAAGGACCGCATCGCTGCTTACGGCTCGTCGTTCGGAGGCCTGCAGCTCAAGTTATGAGTAAAAGACCGAAAAGGTCCGGAAACGGGGGGTTTGGGCCCGTACCGACCCAGCCCGACCCCCCTGGGTCGGCCCGAATCGGGTCGACCCGGTTTGGCGTGACCCGGACCTTCCGGGGCGGCCCGGCCTGGCCTGGGCGCGACCCGGCCCGGCGGGTCGGCCCGGCTCGGCTCGGCCAAGCGGCTGAGCGGAGGAACCGCGGGGCGCTGCCCCCGCGGGATGAGGCGTCGCGGCCCTGCGTGGGGCCGCGCTTGGTCAGCGGACGTGGCTTTGCCATGTCTCGTGTGTCGCCGGACCTGCGCGGTCGCAGGTCTGGTCGGCCGCCGCCGCGCCGGCGACTCACGCCGTTGGTGGATTCCGCGGTCCACCAGAGTTGCTCTGGTGGTCCGATTCCACTTCCGTCTGCGCCGTGGCTCCTCCCGGGTCCCATTATTTACTGCGAGGCCCTCAAATCGCCATTGCGGCCCCGTTTTTCATCTTCCGCCGTTTCACGCACCAAGAACGGAAAAGTGCGGTGGGTTCGGACTTGTTCGGTAGTCCGCGCCCATCGCATTAGCGGTTTTAAAAAAATATAAATTCCAGCAATTGATAAACCACGTCCCTCAATAATAATGATCCGCGAACCAACTTGTTAATTTGGTTGGTTCGCGTTCCTGCCTTGGAGGAAAACAACATTGTAAAAACATTTTCAAAACGACCCCTACCTCACCGTCGTCATCGAGCGTGCGTTCTTCGCGGAATTTATCGTCGTGGAAGAAAAGGATCATCGCGTCGCGGAAGGGCGTCGCGTCGTCGCGGTATACGGCGTCGCGTCGGCGATCTCCGAGGGGTAAAGAAAACACACGGATTTAATTCACACGAATTAAATCCATTTCAAGTATAAAAATCCACAAAGGAATTTAAAAGATTCGTAAACTCCTACCTCAACCGGATATTCTAAGATTTGTCGCGGAAGAAGGAACATCGCAGAAGAAGAATCGTTGGCGTCGCGGAACATGGCGTCGCGTCGTCGATCTCTGAGGGTTCGGCGTTCTTCGTCGCCGTCCGTCGAAGGCCGACGTTCTTCACGTTCTTCGCGTTCTTCGCGTTCTTCGCGAAGGAGGTTGAAGGACTTAAGGTTCTGTCAAAACCTCTCAACTAACAACACACAAGAAGAAGAATGTTGGTCTTATTTTATTACATGCCAACAAACGAAAAAAACTAAGTTAAGTAACAACCCATTAATTCATAGAATTAATTCAACGAATAAAACCGCCCAATTAAAAGGAGCGTTTAATAGATTAAGAAACGCCCCAGTTGACTTTCAATTAATAGGGGTTTTCGCGGGTGTGTTACTTAGCGGAAAAGAAACTGTGGGGCTCGTGCGGGCCCCACCTCACAAATATCCTACCAAGAGGGTAGGATATTTTGAATTGTACTCTATCTGCTTCAACTCAGCTTAAGCAGCTTAAAGTGGATTTTAAGTGGCTTTAAGTGAAATAAAATAAAGTTTGTCGTACCACGTTATTTTATTTCTTAACTTAAAGCCCAAAAATTAAAAACCACACCCGAGCAAACACAACTCTGGAAGAGGCATTTCTAAGAAAATATCGGCGCTGCGATTCCATCGGTGCCCTCGGAATTCGATTCCGAGCACCGGTTCAAAAGTTAGAAAAACCCGCTCGTTCGTTCACTAAACGTAACCGAGCCAAACTTCGGAAAATGATTCCGGGCACACCGGGCCTCGGAATCACGTGCCGTCAGAAACTGCGTTCTTGTGAAATTCCAAGGAAAATTAGGAAAAAAATTTCCTTGAAATTTACGGGTCTTTATATCACTCCCACCTCAGGTCTTTACGTCCTCGTAAAGCTTTAACACAAACTAGGGTTACAAAAGCGGTACTGAGCACGCATCTGAGCCTTCCACTCCCATGTGCTCACCTGGAGGTTCCTGTGCTGCCAAAAAAAGTGCACACGAGGAATCGACCGTCCTCCTAGGATCTGTTCCTGTCGATCCTCGATCCCCACTGGAACCTCTGTGCAAGTCACCCCATCGCCATCGTCCAGCTCCTCATGGTCGATGTTGTGTGAAGGATCGCGCACATATCTCCTCAGCTGAGATACGTGGAAGACGTCGTACACCCAGTGCAACTAAGGTGGTAGAGCCAAACGATAAGCCACCCTGCCAACCCTGCTGAGGACCTGGAAGGGTCTGATGAAGCGTGGAGACAACTTGCCGCCTCGGCCAAATCTCCGTAACTCACGTCGAGGTGAGACCCGTAAGAAGACGTGGTCGCCATCTGCGAACTCCAGTAGCCTCCGCCTCCTGTCAGCATAAGACTTCTGCTGGCTCCGAGCTGTCCTCATCCGCTCCTGGATGACCTAGACCTTCTCTGTCGTGGCCTGGACCATCTCCGGTCCCATAAGAACTTCTAAGATTTCTTCTTTGCCGATAAGAGAAATCTGGTCTCATCCCATGGATGAACCACTTTCTTTGCCTAATACAGTCAATCCCGACATGGATGATACTAACCCATACCAAGGATGACGTCGTAAGGCCTCGATGCTACTACCAAGAGATCCAACCATTACTCTCGCCTCCAAGGGTTGAGTCACACTGTCGGCATCAGTGTGTGGTAATTGGGTCTCCTCCAGTAGGTATCTCTCAAGTGAGGGTCAAGTCAACAGTCTAAACTGGAACCTCTTAGTAACAACACAAGAGAGGACAAGAAAGTAAATTCCACAAGAAAAGGTGTATTTTATTACTGCAGCTCAAGTACAAAGACACAAAGCATCTACAAACATACATCAACAAAACTAGAAGCAACATGAACAAAAGTCTCCAGGTCTAGAGCTAGTCCCGCTCCTGTCCATCTGCTCCCGGACCTCCATGATCGTAGGCCTCAGCTACCTGAAGCTGATCTCTCCCATGTCCTCTTGTCCCCTGCGGTCGGGGTGGACCTCCTGGTGGTGGTGGTGGCAACACCCCGAAGCGTTCTCCACCTCCAGCTGCACGGCCAACTCCCCTGCCATGGTCGCCTGCTCCTTGCGGCCCGCCCTGATCGAACCTCTGCCTCTGCCTGGGGGGTCCTTCGTTCACCTGCTGGTCATCCGTATGGCGGGTCGGACAATCACGAGCCATGTGACCAATCCCGCCGCAAGAGTAACACTGCCTGCTCATGGTAAGTCGTTGTCCACCCCTAGTGCCTCGCACAAACGATCCTGAGTCATGATGTAGACCATCTGTAGGTCTAGTCCTCTTGGACCCCAGCGTCATCTGTCTACTGCCTGCAGTAGAAGACTCTGTCGCACGTCGGCTAGTGGTGGGTCCTGCTACTAAAGTCTACTCAACAAGGAAACTCTCTACTAGGAGGGCTCGCTCCAACACCCCTGCCTGTGTCGGAATGCTGTGAGAAACAATTGAAGCTCTGATCTCTCTCCTGAGCCGCTGCTCGAAGGTTTGAGCCCTGAAGAAAGGGTCCCGTACCATGTCTGTGGAATAGCGCAAGAGATCGGTAAATCTCGCCGCGTACTGGGCTACTGACATGCTGCCCTGCCGCAGCTGTAAAAGCTCCTGGATGCGCACCGCACAGAGGGTGGCCGGGACAAACTCTGAGCAGAAAAGGCTCTCAAAGTCCGTCCAGAGGAGAGATGCCTCGTCGTGCACCTGCAGCATCAAGCTACACCATCTGCCTGCTGCCGCATGCAGGAGGCTCGCTGCGAGGATCACCATGAGGTCTGCTGGTGTCCTCACAAACCGGAAAACTCATAAGACTGCCTCCAGCCAGTCCTCGGCTGCCTGGGGGTCCGTCTCCCCGTGGAACCTGGGTGGTCGCTGGCGTTGGAACTCATGCAGAGCTCCAAGGCGACGTTCATCGTCAACGGCTGGGGCTGGAAGCATCGGTGGCTCGGCGGGTAGAGGTACCGCTGGTGCCTCTGCTGTCAAAGGGCCCTGCACCGAGGCCTCGTCGCTCGGCAGGCTGTCGTCACGCACCACTCTCGGAACCCTAGATGGCTGCCGTCGTGGGGCCATCCTAAAAAGGAAATAGGTGTGCCACGGTCAGAACAGTATACCTGGTGAGCTGATACAAAGTAATCATAAAGAAAACTTGAAACACACATGCAATCAATGTCTTCGTGCATTAAGTCGGAAATCAGAAGTCAGGGTCCTGGTGTACGGATACGTCGGCCGCCGCACCAACACTGGACTCCCTAGACTGATAACCACACCCAATATGCTAAACACTATTGCTTCACATAGAAGAAAGATCAGAGTATGCAGTAGAATCGAACTCCTCTGATACCAATTTGTCACGACCCATCCTCGGGGCCCGTGCCGTGACTACCCCAAGCCCGCCTTCCATAGGCCAGGGGCTGGCGACTAGCACCAAGGCGTAAATCCTGTTAAAGGTAAGGCATTGCCTTTGTAAATTAAACAAGCACCATAGAGTAAGCAAGCGGAAAAAGTAAACACTAAGTAAAAACTGGTACAACATTAAGTGCGGAAAGTATGTGGGCCAGAATACAAACCCAAACTGAAAGTAAAGTACAACTCGAAAGGGAAAAGGCCCCTCCTCTCCTCTTATAAAAGGCCCCCACCTCTACCTACTTACCCACACTTCTCAAGCCTTTTTCTCGGCCAAGATCTGATCATTTTGTCTCTCAAAATCCCTCTACTCATCCTAGAATCCTTGCCTTAGGCAGTAAGCTCTTAAAGAAACAATTTTGGTTCAAACCATTGGGAGTTACCCGATTTTAAGGTAAAGTCTTCACTTGTGCTCTTTTGTTTTATTTTTCTTCTCCAACCCCCTAAACTCTTTTTATTAATTTCTTTTGTAACAAAACTAGTATCTTACATATACTAGGATGTTTTTATAAGAATTATTCGAGCTACACTTACACACACCTACATATAATGGTTAAAGAACATACTGTTTATGTGGAAGGTGAATTTCTGCCTCACGAAATGATGATTGTTCAATATTATTTTAACACCTTAAGAGGTGGCCATTAAAATGTCACTATATTTATATATGATATATAATATGTTTATGTTTTCCTTAAGCTTATGTATTTTTAATTTATGGCATACCTTAATGGTTTCCATTATGGGTAAACACGGTATCTTCTTTTTAGGAAGTGCGGACTACCGCCCCCTCATAGTGATTTGATTCGTTAATACCATATCTGGTAAGTATAAAGGATATATTAAATGATATTATATATGACACCATACTGGAATTATAATACTATTATGTATCATTATGTTTTAATTCCAATAAATATTAAATATAAATGAAAGTAGCGTTCATGCGTACGTACGGATTACCGTCTCCATGAACGGTGCATTTCATTTCTTACCTCTAAATGTTATGTAATATTATAAATGCATGTATATAATGGATATATATTATATATATGATATATACATAATTAATATAATTCTGGATATAATGGATATTTTACCCCATGAACAAACTTGTAATTATAAAGAGTTTATTTTTTACTCAAGTACCAAGTATCGACAAAACGACCGTTATTAACTTAAATGATTACATAATGTGCATAAAATGCTAATAAGTGATATAAAAGGAATAATGACCTTGAAAAAGGTTCTTAATCAAGTAGAAATTAACTCAAGTTTATTATTCAGGAGATTAAAGAACGATCGAGTCAAGTCGGACACGAGGTAAGGGATCCAACCTCTCTCTTTATTTTTAAGTACTCTCTTTTATGTCATTTCTTTTAAGCTCATATTTCTTATGTTTGGGGATGTTATTTTATATTCCCCATACTGTACTTTTTATATTCATATTATGAGAGACCCTATTTGATCTCATAAATCTATTTTTGGAAGTTTTAAGTGGCGTCGTTAGGCTGCGGAGTTTTCGTAAGGGATTTTTCATCTCACTTTTATTCCCGTGACATTTATGCTACGTTTTCCACTATTTCCTTTGAGTGGTGTTTGTAATGCCCATTATTATAAACTTTTTGTAGTATAATTTAATTTATGGGTATTTACATTGTCACGACCCATCCTCAGGGCCCGTGCCGTGACTACCCTAAGCCCACCTTCCATAGGCCAGGGGCTGGCGACTAGCACCAAGGCGTAAATCCTAGTAAAGGGAAGGCATTGCCTTTGTAAAGTAAACAAGCACCACAGAGTAAGCAAGCTGAAAAAGTAAACACTAAGTAAAAGCTGGTACAACAGTAAGTGCGGAAAGTAAGTGGGCCAGAATACAAACCCAAACTGAAAGTAAAGTACAACTCGAAAGGGAAAACAACAACTGAAAAGTAAAGCCGCAACGTCGAGCCGTCCACTGGAAGTCCCACCTGAATGGTGGGTACAGAAAGCCTCCACTACTCCTCGGGTCCAGCCGACCACTCCGAGTATGTCCCACCAAGTGGTCCACCTCCAGGTATCGTCCTGCTCTACAAGCCTCCACCACGATCCGCGTTGTCCATCGTCTGCAACCAACACAACGTAGTGCGGGAATAGCCCGTGCAGGGGTGAGTATAAGCTACTCAGTAGGGACCCCGAGACCCCCAAAGGTCTCCCAAAATCCAAAAAGGATAAACCACAAAGGAAAGATACAATCACGAAGTAACATCCGACACAACTTAGGTATATGCCTATACATATACCTAAGTCATCAATTCTCGCTCGGCTCCAATATCCGAGCTCAAGTACAACTCAGTCCACACAGGAAAGTAAAATGTAAATCCACACAGGATATCACAACACAATCCACAAAGGAAAGTAAACGTAAATCCACACAGGATAGCACAACACAATCCACAAAGGAAAGTAAACGTAAATCCACACATGATAGCACAACACAATCCACACAGGAAAGTAAAACAGGATTCAGCTCACACAGGTACTTCTTCGTATGACATTACAGATGATCAGATGTAGCCATTCATTCATTTAAGCCATCGGACCCACAAAGGATCTGTAGGTACTAACCCCCGCAATGACCCACATAGGATCGATCAAGAAGTTGAACCCAAAGCTATTGGGAAACTCCTTCTCCATCAAGTACAGTGATTATGAAGCTACAACCAAGCGCTTATCTCTCACCTTAGACTGCTGTAGTACTCCACCTATCGCATACTGTGGGCCTGCTGCTACAACCAAGCGCTTCCCACCATGGGTCTGCCGCTACAACCAAGCGCTCCCCCTCATAGCCTCTAGAGGTACCCCTTCTATTGAGTACCACGGGTCAGCCGCTACAACCAAGCGCTCCTCCATCGTGGGTCTGCCGCTACAACCAAGCGCTCCTCCTTCATGGGTCTGCCGCTACAACCAAGCGCTCCCCCGTGCTGCTACAACCAAGCGCTCCTCCGTCGTGGGTCTACCGCTAAAACCAAGCATTCCCCCTCATAGCCTCCAGAGGTACTCCTTCTGTTGAGTGCCGCAGGTCTGCCGCTACAACCAAGCGCTCCTCCTCCGTGGGTCTGCCACTACAACCAAGCGCTCCCCACTGGGCTATCTGTAACACACCGATTTGGTCGATCAGTAGTCGTCAAGTCTCAACCGGCTCTAGGGTTTCCGCCCATGGTATGCTCGTTCTGGGAGGGTCCACTCCACGAGCTAAGAGTTCGATCCATCAACTGACATGTAGTCCGGAGTTGACGTATCCCAAGATGCACCGTAGTAGTCACTGCCGAAAACATGGAGGACTCCCATACTGTTTTCATCATCGTCGCAGTCGAATCCACTGAGGATCTCTGTACAGTCGTCGTCGTCACAGCAGCAGTTGCAGCCAGCTCTAGGGTTCCCGCACACAGCAAGCTCGTTCGGGAGGGTCTGCTCCACGAGCCGAGAGGCTGATACATCAACTGACACATAGTCTAGAGTTTATGTATCCAAAAGTTCCGTATCGTCAACATGAACTCAACGTCGCGGACGGCGCATCAATCGGACGCCCGGTCTGAGAGTTATTGGCTTTTTCGTCCCAGGGGCCCGGTTGGTTTTTAAGGCAAAACCAACCCGACCGTACTCCACCTACGTCCAAACCTCGGGCGGAGTAATCCAAAAGATCCATCTCACTTAGAGGAATTCAACAAAGTCGACGGCACATCAATCAGACGTCCGGAGCTCAAGATATGAGCGTTTCCGCTCCGAGGGCCCGGTTGGTTTCGTGTACGAACCACACCGGCCGAACCCAAAGTATTCTGAAACCTTGAGTGTGATATACTGAAACGACCGCCTCGATCCAAGGACCGCATCGCTGCTTACGGCTCGTCGTTCGGAGGCCTGTATCTCAATTTATGAGTAAAAGACCGAAAAGGTCCGGAAACGGGGGGTTTGGGCCCGTACTGACCCGGACCGACCCCCCTGGGTCGGCCCGAATCGGGTCGACCCGGTTTGGCGCGACCCTGTAAGGACCCGCACTTATTTCATACATAATCTTGAATTTATTCAAGAAAACACTTCATTTTACATTGAGGATCTTTTCAAGTTTAGAGCTTTAGAGAATTAAGACAAAATATTCATAACATTACACATTGTTACATAGTGGATACCATAAAATCAGTTTCCATTTTCCTCAGAATATAAAACATTAAAACATAAAACAAGACTCCTTGACAATTCTTCAACATTTAACATGTCTTCCTTCCTTGTATTATTCATCCATTAACCTGTGAAAAATCATTTAAAAACTTGGGATGAGCACAAAAGCTCAGTAAGGTATGAAAAAGAAGGAAAAAAATCTCATTAGTCCATGAATACACAAGACATATGGAAACATTTTCAAAATACACGATTTACACCCATAAAATCTTACTTAGCGTAACATGAGATTTACACAAGATCCATACAAACATAATTATAATCATAAAGGTATATTGGGGCATTACTTACATAATCTTGTAACCATCTTGGCTACCTTAAAATTTGTAACCCTCACGGCTACCTTACTTTGTGTAACCATCACAGTTACACTTGGAGTAACCATACGGCCGACCTCCAACTTACTCATACCCAATGCATTGGAGGGAAATATAGGTCCCACCCTTCATCATAAACAATGCCCAATAGCCAAAACATAATCATTCAACATAAATAATAGCATAAAAACATTGCCTTTGAATCTTATAAAATAGAATTTTAAAAGAGGATTTTAGAAGAAAAGTCCCTTATAAACATCATATACTTGAAGTGATACTTAATTGAGTGGATGGAATATGTATATACTCTGTAAATACACATAATTAAACATAATATAAACAGAACCCATCACACAAACAATTTAAATAACACATAAATTATAAAGTATAAGGTTAACCCAAAGAATGGAAATCGGGTTAAGAATTCCCTTACCTTAGGCTTGTCCTACTTCAAAATTGTTTGAACCTCCTGTATAATGGTTAAAGGAGTGTTAATAGGATTTTAAAGAAACGTGTTCATGTTTATAACATCTTATATGGTCATTTCATAACCTCATTTCACCCCTTATTTGTTAGTATTTTGTTCCTTGCATTATTTTGGGTGAGGTCTTTTGTGATTTTCACGATCGGTTCATGATGAATCGTTCTTGTTGATTGGAAGTGAAACTCCATAATTGGAATGGAGTATTAGTTACATAACTCCAGTACCATAAATTATACCATTCATCACTTTGGTGCCTTATATGATGATGATTTATAAGTTAAAACATTAATTATGTTCGTTTAGATAATTTAAGTGGTTCTTTGATAATTACAATTTCATTTAGTCTTATAAGTTTGAATCATGAGTACAAAAGAATTACAGAACCTTATATGATTCATAAAACATATATTATAACCTGGTTCAACCATATAAATGGTTTCATGACCAGACTTGAAATAATTAATGGAAATTGAAAATACATCATCCACGATATCGGTAATTCGACACAAATGGACAATGTTTTTTGATTCTTTAAATAAGTGAAAGAGGAGAGGAATAATGATTTGTAATTTTCCATAAACATGAAAACATCCAGAATATACATGATTCTGGAGATTTCATGCCTCTTGGATAAGAGGGGGTGAAGAAAGAAGTGGAAGGAATCATGAAATAAAGAAAACATGAGAAATTTCTTACAAAAAATTCGGCAGCCTAACGGCGCCTCTAAAAATTTCATAAAAACAAGATTGATGAGAGGAATGGAATATCTCATCAATAATACAAAATTTGGACTGTAATGGAAAATATTTAATGAAATATCCCAACAAAAGACAAAGGGAAAGGAAGAGAATAACATAAAATGGATGGAAAGAATGAAAATGAAAGAGGATGTTTACCTCTTGATCTCTTCTCCTTGAGATCCTTCTTAAGGGCTTTGATTTTGGTCTTTTGGTGAGACCAGCAGCTCTAGGACGTGGGGAAGAAGATTGAGGAGGGAATTTGTCAGAAATTAGACAATGCTCAAGGCTTGAGAGGTGTGGGAGGAAGAGGGGAGTGAGGGTGGTATTTATAGTGGAGGAGGGGAGGTATTTTAGATTATTTTAATTATTATTATAATATTTTTATCAAGACTATGAATAATCTCAAATCAAGTGGCCTTAATTAGTGAAAATATCATGTTATTTCGAAGCAAGTGGCCTTGCATCACTTATGATGTCATAAATAGTGCATTTTTACTGATAAATTGATTATACGGTATTTTACCGTATTTCACTATTCACCGAAAATTCAAGAGTTTCAGAAAAATACCAAAAATTTACCCCAACCATTTTTCGACGTGTAGAATTCAAAAATGAACTCCATTTTTCAAAAATAATTTTCTAAATATTATTAATTTAATTTTAAAATAAGGTCACAGTTAATTCGAAAAATAACAAAATTGAAGTGCAATTAGTTTTATGTGACATTGGAAAATTAATTAAGATCCCATTATCCTATTGCCATGGGAAAATAAAATAATAATATTATTTACTATTCATGAGGTCATATTACTATTCATATTACTATTCATATTACTATTCATAAGGGCATGTTACTATTCACCAAAAAAAACAAGTTTGTTCCATCAGACTCGAAATAACATACTGAACACAATTGTAGATGATAGTTTCTTGAAATTCAAAACATAGAAGAAATAAAATTATGTTTAAAGGATACTTATAAATATATACCTTAAACAAAATTTCAAGCATTTTCAATTTATTTTTAGAAAACCTTGGGATGTTACATTATCCCCACCTTCTTGAAATTGCGTCCTCGCAATTTTATTTACTTATTAAACAACTGAGGGTATTTTTCCCTCATAGCATTTTCAGACTCCCATGTTGCTTCTTCAACCATGGGGTTTCTCCACAAAACCTTTACCTGGTGGATTACCTTATTCCGCAATACCTGTTCTCTTCGATCAAGAATCTGAACCGGTTTTTCTTCATAAGAAAGGTTCTCTGCTAGCTGAACTTCTTCCGGCCTCAAGACATGTGATGAATCTGGAACATACTTTCTCAACATCGAAACATGAAAAACATTGTGTACCTGAAACAAGCTCGGAGGCAAAGCTACGCGGTACGCAACTGTTCCAACTTTATCCAAGATTTCAAAAGGACCGATGAACCGTGGACTTAGTTTCCCTTTCTTACCGAAACGCATCACACTTTTCCAAGGAGATATTTTAAGGAAAACATGGTCACCTACCTTGAAAGAGAAGTATTTCCTTCTGTTATCTGCATAACTTTTCTGCCTGCTTTGAGCTATCCTCATGTGTTGCTGGATCATCCTCACTTTCTCAGCCACTTCTTCTACTAATTCTGGCCCCATCAACTTTCTTTCACCGACTTCATCCCAAAACGCAGGAGTCCGACACCGCTTTCCGTACAAGGCCTCAAAAGGTGCCATCTGAATACTGGAATGGAAACTGTTATTATAAGAAAACTCAACTAATGAAAGATGCTGATCCCAACTTCCCTGATAGTCCATTGAACAAGCTCGAAGCATATCCTCCAAAGTTTGAATCGTTCGCTCCGACTGCCCATCTGATTGAGGATGAAAAGCTGTACTGAAATTCAACTCTGTGCCCAAAGACTTCTGAAGTCCCTTCCAAAATTTAGAAGTGAACCTGGGATCTCGGTCAGACACAATGGAAAGAGGAACTCCATGTAACCTGACAATCTCTTTGAGGTACAATCGAGAAAGCTGATCTAATGTCATTGTATCTCGAATAGAAAGAAAATGAGCAGACTTTGTTAGCCGATCAACAATAACCCATATCGCATTGTTACCTCGAGAAGTCTTTGGTAGTCCCACCACAAAATCCATGGATATATTCTCCCATTTCCATTCTGGCACCGGCAAAGGCTGAAGCATCCCCTTCGGTAACTGTCGCTCTGCTTTAACCTGCTGACATGTCAAACATTTCATTGTAAAATCAGCAATATCTCTTTTCATCCCATTCCACCAGTAATACTCTCGAAGGTCTCTGTACATCTTAGTACTTCCAGGATGAACAGAAAATGGAGAACTATGAGCTTCACACAACAATTCTTTCTTCAACTGGGAATCACAAGGCACACACAACCTTTTTCCAAACCTTAAAACACAATCTTTATCAAGATTAAATTCTGGAAACTTACCCATTTTAACCAATTCTACCTTTTTCTGTAGCTCACAGTCTTCCCTCTGCGCTTTCATAATTCTGTCTGACAACGAAGACTGCACTGAAACCTGAAACAAAACAGATATATTCCCTGCACCAACAACTTCCAAGCCAAAATTTATCAAATCATTAATCAAGGGATCACGTTCCAAACGTAGCATGGTTAATGATGCATGATTTTTCCGACTTAAGGAATCCGCTACTTTGTTTGCTTTTCCAGGATGGTAATTAATCGTGCAGTCATAATCCTTTATCAGTTCTATCCATCTTCTCTGCCTCATGTTTAATTCCTTCTGAGTGAATATATACTTAAGACTTTTATGGTCAGTATATATTTGGCATTTGGTTCCGTATAGATGATGCCTCCATATTTTCAAAGCAAAAACCACAGCTGCCAATTCCAAATCATGTGTGGGATAATTCAGCTCATGAGGTTTAAGTTGTCTCGAGGCATAGGCAATTACCTGACCATTCTGCATCAAAACACAACCAAGTCCCTTCAAAGAAGCATCACTATAGATGACAAACTCACCATTCCGGGAAGGTAAGGCCAAAACTGGAGCATTCACCAATCTCTTCTTTAGTTCCTGAAAACAAACATCACATTCCTCTGTCCAAACAAAATTAACCCCTTTACGTGTTAACTTAGTTATTGGGCTAGATAACCGTGCAAAGTTCTCAACAAAGCGTCGGTAATAACTTGCTAAGCCCAGAAAACTACGAATCTCTGTAACATTTGTGGGTCTTGGCCATTCATCAACTACTTTTGTTTTGGCAGGATCAACTGTTATTCCATCCTTATTTACAATGTGCCCAAGAAAAGAAATCTGTTGCAACCAAAAATCACACTTGCTGAATTTTCCATATAGTTTCTTTTCTTTTAAAGTTTGTAAAACAACCCTTAGATGTTTTTCATGCTCCTCTTTATTTTTAGAAAAAACCAGAATGTCATCAATAAATACCACCACAAACTTATCCAAGAACTCATGAAATACTCTATTCATAAGATTCATGAATATAGCAGGTGCATTAGTTAACCCAAATGGCATAACAACAAATTCATAATGCCCATATCTAGTACGAAAGGCTGTTTTCGGGATGTCATCCTCCTTCACCTTCAGCTGATGGTATCCGGATCTCAAGTCAATCTTGGAAAAGTACTGAGCTCCCTGGAGCTGATCAAACAAGTCATCAATATGAGGCAAAGGATACTTGTTTTTAACAGTGATGTTATTCAAAGCTCTATAATCAATGCAAAGTCTCATGGAACCATCTTTCTTTTTAACAAACAAAACAGGGGCTCCCCATGGTGAAGTACTGGGACGAATGAAACCTTTGACAAGCAAATCCTGCAACTGATTTTTCAATTCAAGAAGTTCTATTGGAGCCATACGATATGGGGGTTTTGAAATTGGCTTAGCATCAGGAACTAAGTCAATTGTGAATTCAACTTCTCGTTTAGGTATGACACTGGGTAACTCCTCAGGAAAAACATCAAGGTATTCATTTACCACTGGCACATCATTGATTTGAATAGTTCCCTTGTTTTCAACAATATGAGCTAGATAACTTTCATTTCCATCTTTCAGTAGTTTCTCAGCTTCTTGATATGTTATCAATTGTATGGGTTCATTCTTGTATACAAACTGAAACTCTTTCTGAAAAACAACTTCTTTAGCTCTACAGTCAATCTTAGTATGATAACCAGAAAGCCAGTCCATCCCCAGAATAACTTCAAACTCGACTAAGGGTAAAACAACAAGGTTTGCAGGTAAAGTCTTTCCACATACCACAATAGAAATATTCTTATAATTCCTCTTTGCTATAACATTTCCCCCTGGTGTTTTAACAACAAGTTCGGGTATCATTGGTTGAGGTGATATTTCCAATTTACTAGAAAATTTCTCAGAGATGAAGGAATGTGTAGACCCCGTATCAAACAAAACTTTAGCAAAATCTGAGTGAACAAACAAAGTACCTGATACAACTTCATTGGATGGCCCAACATCTACTGTCGTAGTCGCAAAGGATCTCACTACACCTTTCTGCTTGTAGTCTGGCTTCTTTGCATCATTTGGATCCCTCTTTGGACAAGCATTTTCATAGTGACCCATCTCACCACATTTAAAACACTTTATAGTTTGCTTATCAGGATTAGTCTTTGGATCATTTTCATTGCAATCTCGGGCCATATGTCCAAACTTACCACATTTAAAACACTTCCCAGTTTTGATAAGACATTCCCCAGGGTGCTTCTTGCCACACTTTTCACAAACTGGAAACTGTATTTTCTTACCATCAGATTTCATTGGTTGATTCTTACCCATTGCTTTCCAATTTGACCTCTTCTTCTCTTTGTTTCCAAATTGCATGTGATCGTCAGCAAACTCCATCTCTACCCTCTCAGCACATCGGACAAGTTTCTCATAACTTTTGAATTCACGGGAGGCCAACGCCCTTCGATACCTTGGCTTCAATCCTGAGTAAAAGCGGTTGATTTTGCTATCGAGATCCAGAATAAGATTCGGAGCATACCTCGCCAGTCGGGTGAAGTTCGCCTCATGCATAGCCACTGAATCTTCCTCCTTTTGTTTCAGTTCAAGGAATTGTTTCTCCATTCTAAGTCGCACCACCTTAGGAAAATATTTTTCAAGAAAAAGACTTTTAAATTCATCCCATACTAAGGCATCAAAATCCTCTCTACCCCTGATATTCCTTACCATTGACCACCACTGATCAGCTTCCCCTTCAAAACGATAAATGGCAAGACTTACCTTTTGATTGTCTGAACATCCCATAACATCAAATATCTTTTCAAGGGCCTTAATCCATCCTTCTGCTGCCACTGGGTCAGAAGATCCACTGAATGCAGGAGGATGTTGTCTCATAAAATGTTCCACCACTGTCATGTTCCGTTGGGGTACATCTATTTGTCCTCTTGCATGGATGCCACCACCATTTATTGCCTGTGTTAGCTGAGCCATTACTGTCACAAACTGCTCGGTTCCAATCCCTACCATTCCGGGCTGTTGATCAGGAAGGATGTCATTCTGTCGGTGCCTATCCTCTTCAGCATCCATGTTCCTTCTGCGGACAACCATTCTAAACAAACATTTCTTAGATGAAGCAACATGGTAATCTTTAAATGCTATAACAAATTAAACATAGGGTGAGAATTATTTATGGTTTTCTATTAGCATCACCTTAACCCCTAAAGTCATCTAAACCATCCTCTGATACCAACTGTAAGGACCCGCACTTATTTCATACATAATCTTGAATTTATTCAAGAAAACACTTCATTTTACATTGAGGATCTTTTCAAGTTTAGAGCTTTAGAGAATTAAGACAAAATATTCATAACATTACACATTGTTACATAGTGGATACCATAAAATCAGTTTCCATTTTCCTCAGAATATAAAACATTAAAACATAAAACAAGACTCCTTGACAATTCTTCAACATTTAACATGTCTTCCTTCCTTGTATTATTCATCCATTAACCTGTGAAAAATCATTTAAAAACTTTGGATGAGCACAAAAGCTCAGTAAGGTATGAAAAAGAAGGAAAAAAATCTCATTAGTCCATGAATACACAAGACATATGGAAACATTTTCAAAATACACGATTTACACCCATAAAATATTACTTAGCGTAACATGAGATTTACACAAGATCCATACAAACATAATTATAATCATAAAGGTATATTGGGGCATTACTTACATAATCTTGTAACCATCTTGGCTACCTTAAAATTTGTAACCCTCACGGCTACCTTACTTTGTGTAACCATCACAGTTACACTTGGAGTAACCATACGGCCGACCTCCAACTTACTCATACCCAATGCATTGGAGGGAAATATAGGTCCCACCCTTCATCATAAACAATGCCCAATAGCCAAAACATAATCATTCAACATAAATAATAGCATAAAAACATTGCCTTTGAATCTTATAAAATAGAATTTTAAAAGAGGATTTTAGAAGAAAAGTCCCTTATAAACATCATATACTTGAAGTGATACTTAATTGAGTGGATGGAATATGTATATACTCTGTAAATACACATAATTAAACATAATATAAACAGAACCCATCACACAAACAATTTAAATAGCACATAAATTATAAAGTAGAAGGTTAACCCAAAGAATGGAAATCGGGTTAAGAATTCCCTTACCTTAGGCTTGTCCTACTTCAAAATTGTTTGAACCTCCTGTATAATGGTTAAAGGAGTGTTAATAGGATTTTAAAGAAACGTGTTCATGTTTATAACATCTTATATGGTCATTTCGTAACCTCATTTCACCCCTTATTTGTTAGTATTTTGTTCCTTGCATTATTTTGGGTGAGGTCTTTTGTGATTTTCACGATCGGTTCATGATGAATCGTTCTTGTTGATTGGAAGTGAAACTCCATAATTGGAATGGAGTATTAGTTACATAACTCCAGTACCATAAATTATACCATTCATCACTTTGGTGCCTTATATGATGATGATTTATAAGTTAAAACATTAATTATGTTCGTTTAGATAATTTAAGTGGTTCTTTGATAATTACAATTTCATTTAGTCTTATAAGTTTGAATCATGAGTACAAAAGAATTACAGAACCTTATATGATTCATAAAACATATATTATAACCTGGTTCAACCATATAAATGGTTTCATGACCAGACTTGAAATAATTAATGGAAATTGAAAATACATCATCCACGATATCGGTAATTCGACACAAATGGACAATGTTTTTTGATTCTTTAAATAAGTGAAAGAGGAGAGGAATAATGATTTGTAATTTTCCATAAACATGAAAACATCCAGAATATACATGATTCTGGAGATTTCATGCCTCTTGGATAAGAGGGGGTGAAGAAAGAAGTGGAAGGAATCATGAAATAAAGAAAACATGAGAAATTTCTTACAAAAAATTCGGCAGCCTAACGGCGCCTCTAAAAATTTCATAAAAACAAGATTGATGAGAGGAATGGAATATCTCATCAATAATACAAAATTTGGACTGTAATGGAAAATATTTAATGAAATATCCCAACAAAAGACAAAGGGAAAGGAAGAGAATAACATAAAATGGATGGAAAGAATGAAAATGAAAGAGGATGTTTACCTCTTGATCTCTTCTCCTTGAGATCCTTCTTAAGGGCTTTGATTTTGGTCTTTTGGTGAGACCAGCAGCTCTAGGACGTGGGGAAGAAGATTGAGGAGGGAATTTGGCAGAAATTAGACAATGCTCAAGGCTTGAGAGGTGTGGGAGGAAGAGGGGAGTGAGGGTGGTATTTATAGTGGAGGAGGGGAGGTATTTTAGATTATTTTAATTATTATTATAATATTTTTATCAAGACTATGAATAATCTCAAATCAAGTGGCCTTAATTAGTGAAAATATCATGTGATTTCGAAGCAAGTGGCCTTGCATCACTTATGATGTCATAAATAGTGCATTTTTACTGATAAATTGATTATACGGTATTTTACCGTATTTCACTATTCACCGAAAATTCAAGAGTTTCAGAAAAATACCAAAAATTTACCCCAACCATTTTTCGATGTGTAGAATTCAAAAATGAACTCCATTTTTCAAAAATAATTTTCTAAATATTATTAATTTAATTTTAAAATAAGGTCACAGTTAATTCGAAAAATAACAAAATTGAAGTGCAATTAGTTTTATGTGACATTGGAAAATTAATTAAGATCCCATTATCCTATTGCCATGGGAAAATAAAATAATAATATTATTTACTATTCATGAGGTCATATTACTATTCATATTACTATTCATATTACTATTCATAAGGGCATGTTACTATTCACCAAAAAAAACAAGTTTGTTCCATCAGACTCGAAATAACATACTGAACACAATTGTAGATGATAGTTTCTTGAAATTCAAAACATAGAAGAAATAAAATTATGTTTAAAGGATACTTATAAATATATACCTTAAACAAAATTTCAAGCATTTTCAATTTATTTTTAGAAAACCTTGGAATGTTACAGACCCGGACCTTCCGGGGCGGCCCGGCCTGGCCTGGGCGTGACCCGGCCCGGCTCGGCTCGGCCAAGCGGCCGAGCGGAGGAACCGCGGGGCGCTGCCCCCGCGGGATGAGGCGTCGCGGCCCCGCGTGGGGCCGCGCTTGGTCAGCGGACGTGGCTTTGCCATGTCTCATGTGTCGCCGGACCTGCGCGGTCGCAGGTCTGGTCGGCCGCCGCCGCGCCGGCTACTCGCGCCGCTGGTGGATTCCGCGGTCCACCAGAGTTGCTCCGGTGGTCCGATTCCACTTCCGTCTGCGCCGTGACTCCTCCCGGGTCCCATTATTTACTGCGAGGCCCTCAAATCGCCATTGCGGCCCCGTCCTTCATCTTCCGCCGTTTCACGCACCAAGAACGAAAAAGTGCGGTGGGTTCGGACTTGTTCGGTAGTCCGCGCCCATCGCGTTAGCGGTTTTAAAAAAAACATAAATTCCATCAATTGATAAACCACGTCCCTCAATAATAATGATCCGCGGACCAACTTGTTAATTTGGTTGGTTCGCGTTCCTGCCTTGGAGGAAAACAACATTGTAAAAACATTTTCAAAACGACCCCTACCTCACCATCGTCATCGAGCGTGCGTTCTTCGCGGAATTTATCGTCGCGGAAGAAAAGGATCATCGCGTCGCGGAAGGGCATCACGTCGTCGCGGTATACGGCGTCGCGTCGGCGATCTCCGAGGGGTAAAGAAAACACACGGATTTAATTCACACGAATTAAATCCATGTCAAGTATAAAAATCCACAAAGGAATTTAAAAGATTCGTAAACTCCTACCTCAACCGGATATTCTAAGATTTGTCGCGGAAGAAGGAACGTCGCAGAAGGAGAATCGTTGGCGTCGCGGAACATGGCGTCGCGTCGTCGATCTCTGAGGTTTCGGCGTTCTTCGTCACCGTTCGTCTAAGGCCGGCGTTCTTCACGTTCTTCGCGTTCTTCGCGTTCTTCGCGAAGGAGGTTGAAGGACTTAAGGTTCTGTCAAAACCTCTCAACTAACAACACACAAGAAGAAGAATGTTGGTCTTATTTTATTACATGCCAACAAACGAAAAAAACTAAGTTAAGTAACAACCCATTAATTCATAGAATTAATTCAACAAATAAAACCGCCCAATTAAAAGGAGCGTTTAATAGATTAAGAAATGCACCAGTTGACTTTCAATTAATAGGGGTTTTCGCGGGTGCGTTACTTAGCGGAAAAGAAACGGTGGGGCTCGTGCGGGCCCCACCTCAAAAATATCCTACCAAGAGGGTAGGATATTTTGAATTGTACCCTATCTGCTTCAACTCAGCTTAAGCAGCTTAAAGTGGATTTTAAGTGGCTTTAAGTGAAATAAAATAAAGTTTGTCGTACCACGTTATTTTATTTCTTAACTTAAAGCCCAAAAATTAAAAACCACACCCGAGCAAACACAACTCTGGAAGAGGCATTTCCAAGAAAATATCGGCGCTGCGATTCCATCGGTGCCCTCGGAATTCGATTCCGAGCACCGGTTCAAAAGTTAGAAAAACCCGCTCGTTCGTTCACTAAACGTACCCGAGCCAAACTTCGGAAAATGATTCCGGGCACAACGGGCCTCGGAATCACGTGCCGTCAGAAACTGCGTTCTTGTGAAATTCCAAGGAAAATTAGGAAAAAAATTTCCTTGAAATTTACGGGTCTTTACATCACTCCCACATCAGGGCTTTACGTACTCGTAAAGCTTTAACACAAACTAGGGTTACAAAAGCGGTACTGAGCACGCATCTGAGCCTTCCACTCCCATGTGCTCACCTGGAGGTTCCTGTGCTGCCAAAGAAAGTGCACACGAGGAATCGACCGTCCTCCTAGGATCTGTTCCTGTCGATCCTCGATCCCCACTGGAACCTCTGTGCAAGTCACCCCATCGCCATCGTCCAACTCCTCATGGTCGATGTTGTGTGAAGGATCACGCACATATCTCCTCAGCTGAGATACGTGGAAGACGTCGTGCACCCAGTGCAACTAAGGTGGTAGAGCCAAACGATAAGCCACCCTGCCAACCCTGCTGAGGACCTGGAAGGGTCTGATGAAGCGTGGAGACAACTTGCCGCCTCGGCCAAATCTCCGTAACTCACGTCGAGGTGAGACCCGTAAGAAGACGTGGTCGCCATCTGCGAACTCCAGTAGCCTCCGCCTCCTGTCAGCATAAGACTTCTGCTGGCTCTGAGCTGTCCTCATCCGCTCCTGGATGACCTAGACCTTCTCTGTCGTGGCCTGGACCATCTCCGGTCCCATAAGAACTTCTAAGATTTCTTCTTTGCCTATAAGAGAAATCTGGTCTCATCCCATGGATGAACCACTTTCTTTGCCTAATATAGTCAATCCCGACATTGGTGATACTAACCCATACCAAGGATGACATCGTAAGGCCTCGATGCTACTACCAAGAGATCCAACCGTTACTCTCGCCTCCAAGGGTTGAGTCACACTGTCGGCATCAGTGTGTGGTAATTGGGTCTCCTCCAGTAGGTATCTCTCAAGTTAGGGTCAAGTCAACAGTCTAAACCGGAACCTCTTAGTAACAACACAAGAGAGGACAAGAAAGTAAATGCCACAAGAAAAGGTGTATTTTATTACTGCAGCTCAAGTACAAAGACACAAAGCATCTACAAACATACATCAACAAAACTAGAAGCAACATGAACAAAAGTCTCCAGGTCTAGAGCTAGTCCCGCTCCTATCCATCTGCTCCCGGAGCTCCATGATCGTAGGCCTCAGCTACCTGAAGCTGATCTCTCCCATGTCCTCCTGTCCCCTGCGGTCGGGGTGGACCTCCGGGTGGTGGTGGTGGCAACACCCCGAAGCGTTTTCCACCTCCAGCTGCACGGCCAGCTCCCCTGCCATGGTCGCCTGCTCCTTGCGGCCTGCCCTGATCGAACCTCTGCCTCTGCCTGGGGGGTCCTTCGTTCACCTGCTGGTCATCCGTATGGCGGGTCGGACAATCACGAGCCATGTGACCAATCCCGCCGCAAGAGTAACACTGCCTGCTCATGGTAAGTCGTTTTCCACCCCTAGTGCCTCACACAAACGATCCTGAGTCATGATGTAGACCACCTGTAGGTCTAGTCCTCTTGGACCCCTGCGTCATCTGTCTACTGCCCGCAGTAGAAGACTCTGTCGCACGTCGGCTAGTGGTGGGTCCTGCTACTGAAGTCTGCTCAATAAGGAAACTCTCTACTAGGAGGGCTCGCTCCAACACCCCTGCCTGTGTCGGAATGCTGTGAGAAACAATTGAAGATCTGATCTCTCTCCTGATCCCCTGCTCGAAGGTTTGGGCCCTAAAGAAAGGGTCCCGTACCATGTCCGTGGAATAGCGCAAGAGATCGGTAAATCTCGCCGCGTACTGGGCTACTGACATGCTGCCCTGCCGCAGCTGTAAAAGCTCCTGGATGCGCACCGCACAGAGGGTGGCCGGGACAAACTCTGAGCAGAAAAGGCTCTCAAAGTCCATCCAGAGGAGAGATGCCTCGTCGTGCACCTGCAGCATCAAGCTCCACCATCTGCCTGCTGCCGTATGTAGGAGGTTCGCTGCGAGGATCACCATGAGGTCTGCTGGTGTCCTCACAAACCGGAAAACTCGTAAGACTGCCTCCATCCAGTCCTCGGCTGCCTGGGGGTCCGTCTCCCCGCGGAACCTGGGTGGTCGCTGGCGTTGGAACTCATGTAGAGCTCCAAGGCGACGTGCATCGTCAGCGGCTGGGGCTGGAAGCATCGGTGGTTCAGCGGGTAGAGGTACCGCTGGTGCCTCTGCTGTCAAAGGGCCCTGCACCGAGGCCTCGTCGCTCGGCGGGCTGTCGTCACGCACCACTCTCGGAACCCTAGATGGCTGCCGTCGTGGGGCCATCCTGAAAAGGCAATAGGTGTGCCACGGTCAGAACAGTATACCTGGTGAGCTGATACAAAGTAATCACAAAGAAAACTTGAAACACACATGCAATCAATGTCTTCGTGCATTAAGTCGGAAATTAGAAGTCAGGGTCCTGGTGTACGGATACGTCGGCCGCCGCACCAACACTGGACTCCCTAGACTGATAACCACACCCAATATGCTAAACACTATTGCTTCACATAGAAGAAAGATCAAAGTCTGCGGTAGAATCGAACTCCTCTGATACCAATTTGTCATGACCCATCCTCGGGGCCCGTGCCGTGACTACACCAAGCCCGCCTTCCATAGGCCAGGGGCTGGCGACTAGCACCAAGGCGTAAATCCTGGTAAAGGGAAGGCATTGACTTTGTAAATTAAACAAGCACCACAGAGTAAGCAAGCAGAAAAAGTAAACACTAAGTAAAAACTGGTACAACATTAAGTGCGGAAAGTATGTGGGACAGAATACAAACCCAAACTGAAAGTAAAGTACAACTCGAAAGGGAAAACAACAACTGAAAAGTAAATCCGCAACGTCGAGCCGTCCACTGGAAGTCCCACCTGAAGTGTGGGTACAGAAAGCCTCCACTGATCCTCGGGTCCAGCTGACCGCTCCGAGTACGTCCCACCCAGTGGTCCACCTCCAGGTACCGTCCTGCTCCGCAAGCCTCCACCACGATCAGCGATGTCCGTCGTCTGCAACCAACACAACGTAGTGCGGGCATATCCCGTGCAGGGGTGAGTATAAGATACTCAGTAGGGACCCCGAGACCCCTGAAGGTCTCCCAAAATCCACAAAGGATAAACCACAAAGGAAAGATACAATCACGAAGTAACATCCGACACGGCTTAGGTATATGCCCATACATATACCTAAGTCATCAATTCTCACTCGGCTCCAACATCCGAGCTCAAGTACAACTCAATCCACACAGGAAAGCAAAACGTAAATCCACACAGGATAGCACAACACAATCCACAAAGGAAAGTAAACGTAAATCCACACAGGATAGCACAACACAATCCACAAAGGAAAGTAAACATAAATCCACATAGGATAGCACAACATAATCCACACAGGAAAGTAAAACAGGATTCAGCTCACACAGGTACTTCTTCGTATGACGTTAGAGATGATCAGATGTAGCCACTGATTCATCTAAGCCATCGGACCCACAAAGGATCTGTAGGTACTAACCCCCGCAATGACCCACACAGGATCGATCAAGAAGTTGAACCCAAAGCTATTGGGAAACTCATTCTCCATCAAGTACAGTGATTATGCCGCTACAACCAAGCGTGTCTCTCTCACCATGGACTGTTTTAGTACTCCACCTATCGAGTACTGTGGGCCTGCTGCTACAACCAAGCACTTCCCACCATTGGTCTGCCGCTACAACCAAACGCTCCCCCTCATAGCCTCTAGAGGTACCCCTTTTGTTGAGTACCACGGGTCAGCCACTACAACCAAGAGCTCCTCCGTCGTGGGTCTGCCACTACAACCAAGCGCTCCCCCGTGCTGCTACAACCAAGCGCTCCTCCGTCGTGGGTCTGCCGCTACAACCAAGCGCTCCCCCTCATTGCCTCCTGAGGTACTCCTTCTGTTGAGTACCGCGGGTCTGCCGCTACAACCAAGCGCTCCTCCACCGTGGGTCTGCCGCTACAACCAAGCGCTCCCCACTGGGCTATCCGTAACACACCGAGTTGTTCGATCAGCAGTCATCAAGTCTCAACCGGCTCTAGGGTTTCCGCCCATGGCATGCTCGTTCCGGGAGGGTCCATTCCACGAGCTAAGAGGTCGATGCATCAACTGACATGTAGTCCGGAGTTGACGTATCCCAAGATGCACCGTATTAGTCACTGCCGAAAACACGGAGGATTCCCATACTGTTTTCATCATCGTCGTAGTCGAATCCACTGAGGATCTCTGTACAGTCGTCGTCGTCACAGCAGTAGTTGCAGCCAGCTCTAGGGTTCCCGCACACAACAAGCTCGTTCGGGAGGGTCTGCTCCACGAGCCGAGAGGCTGATACATCAACTGAGACATAGTCCAGAGTTGATGTATCCAAAAGTTCCATATCGTCAACAGGAACTCAACGTCGCAGACGGCGCGTCAATCGGACGCCCGGTCTGAGAGTTATTGGCTTTTTCGTCCCAGGGGCCCGGTTGGTTTTTAAGGAAAAACCAACACGACCGTACTCCACCTACGTCCAAACCTCGAGCAGAGTAAGTCAAAAGATCCGTCTCACTTAGAGGAATTCAACAAAGTCAACGGCACGTCAATCAGACGTTCGGAGCTCAAGATATGAGCGTTTCCGCTCCGAGGGCCCGGTTGGTTTCGTGTACGAACCAACCCGGCCGAACCCAAAGTATTCCGAAACCTTCATTGTGATATACCGAAATGACCGTCTCGATCCAAGGATCGTATCGCCACTGACAGTGCATCATTCGGAGGCACGTAGCTCATGTTATGAGTAAAAGACCGAAAAGGTCCGGAAACGGGGGGTCTGGGCCCGGACCGACCCAGCCCGACCCCCCCTGGGTCGGCCCGAACCGGGTCGACCCGACTCGGGTCCGGGTCCAACCCGGTTTGGCGCGACCCGGCCCGGCCAGGGCGGCCCGGCCCGGCTCGGCTCGGCCGAGTGGCCGAGCGGAGGAACCGCGGGGCGCTGCCCCCGCGGGATGAGGCGCCGCAGCCCCGTATGGGGCCGCGCTTGGTTAGTGGACGCGGCTTTGCCGCGTCCCGTGTGTCGCTAGACCCACGCGGTCGTGGGTCTGGTCGGCCGCCGGTGCCGCCGCACCGGCGACCCGCGCCGCCGGTGGATTCCGTGGGCCACCGGAGTTGCTCCGGTGGTCCGATTCCACTTTCGTCTACACCGTGCCTCCTCCCGGGTCCCATTCTTTACTTCCATGCCCTCAAATCTCCATTGCGGCCCCATTTGTCATTGTCCGCCGTTTCACGCACCAATAACAAAAAAATGCGGTGGGTTCGAACTTGTTCGTTAGTCCGCACCCATCGCGTTAGAGGTTTAAAAAAAACATAAATTCCAGCAATTGATAAACCACGTCCCGCAATAATAATGATCCGCAAACAAACTTGTTAATTTGGTTGGTTCGCTTTCCTGCCTTGGAGGAAAACAACATGGTAAAAACATTTTCAAAACGACCCCTACCTCACCATCGTCGTCAAGCGTGCATTCTTCGCAGAATTGATCGTCACGGAAGAAGAGGATCGTCGCGTTGCGGAAGGGTGTCGCGTCATCGCGGTATACGGCGTCGCGTCGGCGATCTCCGAGGGGTAAAGAAAACACACGGATTTAATTCACATGAATTAAATCTATGTCAAGTATAAAAATCCACAAAGGAATTTAAAAGATTCGTAAACTCCTACCTCAACTAGATATTCGAAGAAGAAAAATGTTGGTCTTATTTTATTACATGCCAACAAACGAAAAAACTAAGTTAAGTAACGACCCATTAATTCATAGAATTAATTCAATGAATAAAACCGCCCAATTAAAAGGAGCGTTTAATAGATTAAGAAACGCCCCAGTTGACTTTCAATTAATAGGGGTTTTCGCGGGTGCGTTACTTAGCGGAAAAGATACGGTGGGGCTCATGCGGGCCCCACCTCACAAATATCCTACCAAGAGGGTAGGATATTTTGAATTGTACCCTATCCGCTTCAACTCATCTTAATCATCTTAAAGTGGCTTTTAAGTGGCTTTAAGTGAAATAAAATAAAGTTTGTCATACCACGTTATTTTATTTCTTAACTTAAAGCCCAAAAATTAAAAACCACACCCGAGAAAACACAACTCCGGAAGAGGAATTTCTAAGAAAATACCAGCATTGCAATTCCATCAGTGCCCTCATAATTCGATTCCGAGCACCGGTTCAAAAGTTAGAAAAACTCGCTCGTTCGTTCATTGAACGTACCCGAGCCAAACTTCGTAAAATGATTCCGGGCACACCGGGCCTCAGAATCACGTGCTGTCAGAAACTGAGTTCTTTTGAAATTACAAGGAAAATTAAGAAAAAAATTTCCTTGAAATTTATGGGTCTTTACATACATATTCATTTTATGACCCTTCTTCCATGGGGTGTACGTTTCAAAAGTTACCCAAATCGGTAAGGGGACCTTTCACCCTCCTCTTTTTAAAAGACTTCTTTTGTTATGTCTTTTAATTCACATAATATTATGTTGGGATATGTTCTTATATATCCTTATTTATTTAAATTTTATGTCCAAGTGATGAGATACCATTTCCTCTCTCATCAACTCATTTTCTAAATTTTAAAGTGACACTGTTAGGCTGTCGGATTTCTGTAAGGGAACTTCTTAACCCACTTTCAATTCTTTGGGTTAAACCTATACTTCTTGATTTTATTATTCCAAGATTATGTGTGGAATCTCTATGTTTTAATTTCCACATTCCTTTTTGTATATATACTATTTCTACACATAATCATCTCATTGATAAATTCTTACAAACTTGTATGGGAAATCATAACTCAATCTCATTTCATTGAGTTAAATATATATGTCATTGGTTTTGTTTTTCCAAGATTATGTGTGAATGAACTCTGATTGTTTCACACTTAATATCCACTTATATTGGGTGTATTTATATTTCTCACACATAATTATTTGATAGATTTATCCTTAATTTAAGGATACCATCTTTATAATGGATTTCATCTCAATTTACATTTCCATTGAGACTTCATTGTTGTTATGCACCAATTCACTCTTATATGGTGTGTATACTATCCTTTGACATACTATATCATGAATCCCTTTATTCTCATGATATTAAAAATCTCGGATTAAATGTTATTCCGCAATTATTTTTATTCAAGAGTCTCTCATTTTGTTAAAAACTATTTAACAAAAATATCGTTTTAAATGTTTTAAATATTCATTATTCTAAATATTTATCTTTAATTTCCATGTTTTGAAAATGGTTTTTAGTATTTATTTATATGGACATTAATGTTTTAAAATTATAATTCCATTAAAAGGTTCAAAGTGGTATGGGACACTTTGATTCAAAAATCTCTTTTAAATGATTTTTGGAAATGGATTGATTAATTCAATATCTTGGAATTACTTATTGTGATTGAAAATGAAATGTTGTTATTGAAATGTTTATATTTTCAATATTTTATGTGTAATGATGGTACTTGGACATTTTACGGGTGGTTACGTGATAAACCATATGACTGGTGGTTCCGTGAATACCAGGACGGTGGTTACGTTATAACCTCCAATGCATTGGGTATGGAAGTCGGTCGTTTGGCTATTCCATTAAGTATGTGTGGAAGTAGACCGTATGGTTATTCCATTTAAGTATGTTTATGTCCCAAGTTACCTTTATATGTTATGTGTTCTTTATATGGGTTTTATGGTAATCTTTTGGTTAAAAAAGGGTAAGTAATGGTCTTTTATTGAGTGAAGAGTTTTTACTACTTCATAAAGGTGAAAAGTATTACTTTGGTAAAGTACTCATGGTTTACTTATTGTTTTGAAAAACTAATAGTTTTCCGTCTTTGTGTATCCTTTACTAGGATTTTTATGCTTATCCCAAGTTTTTGAAATGTTTTCCACAGGACTTAAAGATGAATAGGGTCAAGGATGGGATCAAGGAAAGACATTCTATCTAAAACATGGAACTAGACATGTTTCTTTTTAAGTGTTTTTTTTAATTTTATGGAAACTTAGTAGAAGTTTCTACTATGTAATCTTTTGAGATGTAATAGTTATGACCTAATTCTCTAAAACTCTAAAGCTAAAAAGATCCTCTATGTGAATTATTCTTTTAATTCAGGATTATGTAATGTTTAAGGTTGGGGCCTTATAGTTGGTATCAGAGGTCGGTTTAGATTACTTTAGAGGTTAGGGTATTCTCTAAGCATAAGTGACATTACCATAATGGTTAGGATTTCATAAAGATTCCTAGTTTTAGATAAAGTGAATGAGTAAGTATATCTTAGTGTTTATCTTCCTCATTAGTACAAGATGGTTTTTTTGATATACTCACACTGACCTTTTTGTTTTTAGTAAATGGCTGAATCTAACAGGCACCAAAGTAACAGTGGATGTGAAGGAAACTATGACAGTTTTCTGAGCGAGCAACTAAATGATATGGGAGCTTCAATGAGAACTCTTGTGTTTATCCTCAACCAACTATTTGGAGTCATGATTGACCACCTAAACCTTGGTGATTTATATAAGGCATCATATATGCAAGAAACAAATCCCTACGGAACTACAGGTAATAATCATAAAGGTATGTGTGTTAAAAAACCTATGTGTCAATGATGTGGAAAGAAACGCCTAGGAAAATGTTTCAAAGGGACAGAAATATGCTATAGATGTGGAAATGAAGGTCATAAAGAAAGAACCTACCATGGAAAAAGGAAGAATCCAGTTGACTCGAGGAAAGGGAAAGAAGTTCTTTCTGAGGGATCAATTGAATGTTTTAAATGTGGTGTGCATGGTCATTATGCAAACACATGTACTATGAAGAAGTTTCAGGAATGGTATCACCAAGATCGTACAAATATTCGTTTACTAATACCTAATTCCATTCCGATTGAGGATGAAGAAACTGACAATGACCAATCAAAGGAAAGAAGTATTTCAGAATAATTTGGAAAGGAATGGTTAATGGATCATGAAGAATTTTGAATGACTAAGAAGTCAACATATAAGGGCTTCAAGAGTTATGGTGAAATTATTAAGAGTATTAAGTCTCTTTTGATGATGGGGTTACATTAGAAGACTTTTTTTATAGTATGTGTAACCCTGATGTTTGATATATGAAAATTTTATTCAAGGAATAGTTATCTGTTATTTTGTGGACATAGTTATAAAGAACCATTTGGGTTTATATGATCTTTACTTTTGAGGTAATTATGGGTTACTATATGTTATGATGGAAAGTTAAAGGCATGAGATAAAATTGAGGTTAAATTATGTTATGGTTATTTTTGATGATTTTATCTCTTTTTGTGGAATAATTTGAGAATTATATTGTTTTGGAAAAGGATAACACACAGACCGTGTGACAACCCATCGCGTCGGACAAAACTATAGGAATCGAACCCACAACCAAAGTGCGACTGGTATTTATCGCCTACCACTGAACTACGTGAAGTCCCTGGTTAGTTTGAATAATTCTTTTTAGTTATATGATTTTATGAATTAAGAGTAAGTTGATTTTGGGTTATCTATGGGAATTATTAACCTATCATGGAGGATATGTGATTAGGTTAATTACTTTTCAATACTAGACTTTAAGAGCAACTGATGTTGTTTGGAGATAAATTTTATGATTTAACTTGGAAGACTATGTGATTAAATCCTTTAAATATTTGGGTTTCAATCTTAGTTTGGTTTACTTTTGGTCATCTTTGAACTTTGGGTCTTGTTGGACAAATTTTGGAGATTAAGAATAGATTTCATTTTTATAAAGGATTATCCTTTTTGGTTATTATCTCATCTCATACTAAACTTTTTGGTTTTAGTTTTGGTTAAGGTCTAAAGACATAGGAAGTATACAGTTCTCTTTTTTGGATTAGGTGATTCTCTAGAAGTTGATTATATCTCTCTTAATGTAAACAAGTCATCCTAAATACTTATCTTTTGGAGAAAATATGAGTTCGTGTAAAAAATCTAGTAAAATTTGAAAGTCAACCTGAAAAGTAAGTATGTTTCCTTATGTTTTAGTTAAGCTCAAAAATAAATTCCTCAATAAAAAGTAACTAAAAAAATGTTGTCCGTTAACTTTTCCTACTGGGGAATCCAATACCATTTAACCCATCACAAGTTTGTGATTTTCTGGTGGTTAACCTTCTCTTAAATATGTTTTCTATCACACTCCCTCAGAACATGACCCTTTTTTTTCTTCCATATACATTTTTTCATACATGGAATCCTAGTATGGGTTAACTCGGTTGACCTTTGTATTTCCCTTTCTTTCTTTTAAAGTGATAGTTTAATTTACTCCTTTTCCGATGTGGGGCTTTCAATGAAGTTTCTGATCCCAATTTTAAAGTTGCGAGAACGCAATTCCCAAAAGGGGGGAAGGATGTAACACCCCAGGTAAATAAAGAATATGACATTTTTATATTTATCCATATTTGTGAATAAAATATTAATATTACTTTAAAGGGAACACTATGCTCGATGGCTTACCCAATACGCAACAACGAGTTCCTTTGAAATCTTACGTTGCACTTTAATAATAAAATAATTTTATTTTAAATGGTAGTTAACACCTTGACGTTGTAATAATGGGAATAAACAGAACTAACTACAAAATTATTATATATATATTTCAAATATTTTTACTTTTTATAATAAATGTTAGAGGATTAAAAATGCGAATGAATCCAATTTTAAGCGTAAACATTCTAATATTCTTTAAAAGGTCAATTAACCGCCTTTTGATGGTGAGCCTCTTTTAAATCCACTTTTTGACAATTTTATGTGTTATATTTGACAAAATAAAATTCTTCTTTAAAATCGGGACATCAAATTTTACTTTGTGTAAATTTTTGGTATTTTTACGATAAAGTTCATTTTTAATGAATAAGTGAAAAATGTTGTATTCTTAATCAAAATCTCTTTTTAATCTAATTTATTTTTATAATTTGATCATATTTTGAATTGGTTTTAAAGTTAAATTAGAATATATTTTTACCATTTAATCCAATGGTGGTCATTGTAATTAATTTCACTTTGAAATTGGACTTAAACTAGTGTCAATCTTTTGATATATATTGTTTCTTAAAAACACGCAATTTGATTTGACAGCAGGATTTAATTATAAAATTAATTAATGCAAATTATATGTTATTAATTTGGTGAAATATACATTATTTTTGAATTCGGAATATCAAATATATCTTAGGGGTAATTTTTGGTATTTTTCTGAAAAACCTTAATTTTTGATGAATAGTGAAACCATAAAGTGGTAGTTACAAAAACTGATTTTTCATTTAAATGGAAATTTACCACTTCTGTGATTTGAATTTCAAAAATACAATTTAAATTATTTTTATTATTAAGTAAAATGTGGTTCAATGGGATGAAAATAATTTTTGATGAAAAGTAACTTTTAAGATTTATTAATCACGATTAAAGGTAATCAGTGTGATTTAAGGTAAAAATGATATTATAATAAAATGAAAATATCTTGACACTTTTCCTAAGCCTATTGGATGAGTCATGGCAGACCAAGAAAACCCATGGCTCGATTTCGGGGACCCCATGGAGCCACTTGGGTAAGGTAATGACATTAATGCCTTTTATTTAAAGTAAAAGTAAAAATGACACAAACATGTATTGTTTTAATAAAACAATTTTTACATGGGGTTATACAAGTATTATTTTTTACTATAAGTATTCATTGTAAAGATAAAAAGATTTCCTACATCATAGTATTTTTTTTATAATTTTTAGTCATCAAATAAATTAAATTATTTATGATATAATGATGATGCAGCGATTACCTCATTATTTAACGATTTAAATAAAATGAAAAGATAATGTAAAATCTAAGACCTAAACATGTAAAAAACCTATTGTATGGGTGGATTTAGAATCATTATCACCTTATCCTCGAAATATATCAATGTGTGACCTTTAAAATCTGAAACTCATTTGAAAATAATGTAACCTTTCTTGACTTTCCAAGAGTACCCCTCCTCTCCTATTATAAAAGGCCCCCAACTCTACCTCCTAACCAACACCTCTCAAGCCTTTGGCTCGGACAAGCTCTGATAATTTTGTCTCTCCACATCCCTATACTAATCCTAGAATCCTTACCTTAGGCAGTAAGCTCTTCAAGAAACCCTTTTGGTTCAAACCAAAGGGAGTTACCCGATTTTAAGGTAACGTCTTCACTTGTGATCTTTTGTTTTATTTTGCTTCTCCAACCCCCTAAACCCTTTTTATTCATTTCTTTTGTAACAAAACCACTATCTTACATATACTAGGATGTTTTTATAAGAATTATTAGAGCAAAACTTACACACACATACATATAATGGTTAAAGAACATATTGTTTCTGTGGATGCTGAATTTCGGCCTCACGAAACGATGATTGTTCAATATTATTTTAACACCTTAAAAGGTGGCCATTAAGATGTCACTATATTTATATATGATATATAATATGTTTATGTTTTCCTTAATCTTATTTTTTCATTTATTTCATACCTTTATGGTTTCCATTATGGGTAAACACGATATCTTCATTTTAGGAAGTGCGGACTACCGCCCCCTCAAAGTGATTTGATTCGTTAATACCATATGTGGTACGTATAAAGGATATATTTAATGATATTATATATGATACCATACTGGATTTATAATACTCTTATGTGTCATTATGTTTTAATTCAATTAAATATGAAATAGAAATGGAAGTATCATTCATGCGTATGTACGACTTACCGTCTCCATGAACGGTGCATTTCTTTTCTTACCTCTAAATGTTATGTAATATTATAAATGCATGTATATAATGGATATATATTATATATATTATATCTAAATAATTAATATAATTCTGGATATAATAAATATTTTACCCCATGAACAAACTTGTAATTATAAAGAGTTTATTTTTGACTCAAGTACCAAGTATCGACAAAATGACCGTTATTAACTTAAATGATTACATAATGTGAATAACATGGTAATAAGTGATATAAAAGGAATAATGAACTTGAAAAAGGTTCTTAAGCAAGTAAAAATTAACTCAAGTTATTTATTCCGGAGATTAAAGAATGATCGAGTCAAGTCGGACATGAGGTAAGGGATCCAACCTCTTTCTTTCTTTTTAAGTACTCTCTTTTATGTAATTTCTTTTAAGCTCATCTTTCTTATTTTTGGGGATGTTCTTTTATATTCCTCATACTGTACATTTTATTTTCATATTATGAGAGACCCTATTTTATCTCATAAATCCATTTTTGGAAGTTTTAAGTGGCGTCGTTAGGCTGCCGAGTTTTCGTAAGGGATTTTTCATCTCACTTTTATTCCCGTGACATTTATGCTACGTTTTCCACTATTTCCTTTGAGTGGTGTATGTAATTCCCATTATTATACACTTTTTGTAGTATAATTTTATTTATGGGTATTTATATCTTCATTGTATGACCCTTATTCCATGGGGTGTACGTTTCGAAAGTTACCCAACTCGGTAAGGGGACCTTTCACCCTCCTCTTTTTAAAAGACTTCTTTTGTTATGTCTTTTAATTCACATACTATTATGTTGGGATATGTTCTTATATATCCTTATTTATTTCAATTTTATGTCCAAGTGATGAGATACCATTTCCTCTCTCATCAACTCATTTTATGAATTTTAAAGTGATTCCATTAGGCTGTCGGATTTCTGTAAGGGAACTTCTTAACCCACTTTCAATTCGTTGGGTTAAACCTCTACTTATTGATTTTATTATTCCAAGATTATGTGTGGAATCTCTATGTTGTAATTTACACAAACCTTTGTGTAGATATACTATTTCTACACATAATCATCTCATTGATAAATTCTTACGAACTTGTATGGGAAATCATAACTCAATCTCATTTCATTGAGTTAAATATCTATGTCATTGGTTTTGTTTTTCCAAGATTATGTGTGAATGAACTCTGATTTATTCACACTGAATATCAACTTATATTGGGTGTATTTATATTTCTCACACATAATTATGTGATAGATTTATCCTTAATTTAAGGATACCATATTTATAATGGATTTCATCTCAATTTACATTTCCATTGAGACTTCATTGTTGTTATGCACCAATTCACTCTTATATGGTGTGTATACTGTCCTTTGACACATTATATCATGAATCCCTTTATTCTCATGATATTATAAAGCTCGGATTAAATGTTATTCTGCAATTATTTGTATTCAAGAGTCTCTCATTTTTTTAAACTCTTTAACAAAAATATCGTTTTAAATGTTTTAAAGATTCATTATTCTAAATCTTTATCTTTAAGGTCCATGTTTTCCAAATGGTTTTCAGTATTTATTTATATGGAAATTAATTTTTTAAAATTATAATTCCATTAAAAGGTTCAAAGTGGTATGGGACACTTTGATTCAAAAATCTATTTTAAATGATTTTTGGAAATGGATTGATTAATTCAATATCTTGGAATTACTTATTGTGATTGCAAATGAAATGTTGTTATTGAAATGTTTATATTTTCAATATTTTATGTGTAATGATGGTACTTGGACATTTTACGTGTGGTTACGTGATAAACCATATGATGGGTGGTGCCGTGAATACCAGGACGGGTGGTTACGTTATAACCTCCAGTGCATTGGGTATGGAAGTCGGCCGTATGGCTATTCCATTAAGTATGTGTGGAAGTCGACCGTATGGTTATTCCATTTAAGTATGTTTATGTCCCAAGATACCTTTATATGTTATGTGTTCTTTATATGGGTTTTATGATAATCTTTTGGTTACAAAAGGGTAAGTAATGGTCTTTTATTCAGTGAAGAGTTTTTACTAATTCATAAAGGTGAAAAGTATTACTTTGGTAAAGTACTCATGGTTTAATTATTGTTTTGAAAAACTAATAGTTTTCCTTCTTTGTGTATCCTTTACTGGGATTTTTATGCTCATCCCAAGTTTTTGAAATGTTTTCCACAGGACTTAAATATGAATAGGGTCAAGGATGGGATCAAGGAAAGACATTCTATCTAAAACATGGAACTAGACATGTTTCTTTTTAAGTGTTTTTTTAATTTTATGGAAACTATGTAGAAGTGTCTACTATGTAATCTTTTGAGATGTAATATTTATGACCTAATTCTCTAAAACTCTAAACCTAAAAAGATCCTCTATGTGAATTATTCATTTAATTCATGATTAAGTAATATTTAAGGTCGGGGCCTTATAGTTCTTATCCAAGAAGATTTTCTTATGCAATAAAATGTTAAGTCTCAATCTGTAAATCAAGAATACGATCCTTAGTGTTTCCAAATACTAAAGAGGGGTTAGTAATATTCATCATTTCCCATGTGTTAAGGGAGATAAGTTTTATTTTCAAAGTCTAGAAAAATATTTTCTAAGTCCTTATATTCTTTTTCATAAAGATTTTTGTGCTTTCCAAAAAGGGGGATATTGTTGAGTAATTAAGGTTTCCTTGTGACTTTTCAATTCCTTCATGTTTTGAAAATCACAAACACTCTATCTCAAGGAAAAATTTATTTTCCTTAATAATTCATAAGGAAGATTTTCCTTCCTCTCCTTACCCAGTTTTACCTTCATAAGGAAAATTTTCCTTCCCCAAGAAAAATTTATCCTTACCATGTTTTCATTGTTCATATCATAATTTATCTAAACCTAACTCATTTTATTTCTATGTATAAAATTTGGTTTCGTATCTAAAACCAGGGAATCTTATAAATACTTAAATATAGAGCATTCTGTTTTTAGGATCCAAATTCAAGTACCGAATTCTCTGAATTGAGACTCTAAACTTTCTGAGTTCAGACTCCGAATTATCTGAATTCAGACTCCAAACATTATAAGTTCAAACATCGAATTCTCTAAATTCAGACTCCGAACTTTCTGAGTTCAGACTTCAAATTCTCTGAATTCAGACTCCAAAATTTCTGAGTTCATACTCTGAATTATCTAAATTCTGACTCTGAACATTGTGAATTCAGACTCCGAATTCTTATGAATTCATACTCCGATTTCCTTGAAATTCAGACTCTGGAATTCTATAGAATTCAGGTTCTGAATTCTTTTGAAGACAGAATCCAAATATTCATGTATTATAGGTGCCGAATGGTTTTTTTGTTAGAATTTGAACATTTATTCTTTTTCTTAGACTCTGAAAAATGAATTTGCCTAAGCAACCATATTTTTCTTACCCTAGTTATAGTTTTGAAATGATGTTGTTCTTTCTATTTCTAAATAACCATTGTTTTAGTGACACGTGTACAGGTCCATCCGAAATTCAAGAAAAAATATGACTGTTGGAGGAGGGAGCCGACCGTTGAATATGTGCCTATAAATATGATCTCATTTGAACGTAATCACAACAACTGAAAAAATGGTTGATCAATCTAGAGATAACATGTTGTTGAAGTGATTTCTAGAGAGAGAGACTTTATTTATTTATGCATACTGAACATCTTTTTTAGAATTGATTCGTGTGACTCTGAATGTTGCTGAGTACATTCGAGGGATTCTAGGGATAGGAAGACAGTGGTGCTGACTACCTTGAAGTTTGAGGGCTTCCAGGGATAGGAAGACAGAGGTGCCGACTACCTTGAAGTTCGAGGGCTTGCAGATATTACAAGACAGACTTCGATATTTGTATCAAGGGATTACCCTGGTCTGGGTAAGACAGACTTTCTTGAAAGTATAAATCAAAGTACCTTTATCCAAGGTTGTTGGATACCCTTCTCTTTGGGTTAAAAAATTTCTTACTTGTTACTTGAATTGTTTCAAGTTTGTTTTCTGCTGCATTTTGTTTGACAAGGAAAGTATATCTATCTTATACTTTCTTGTACTTGTATACTCTGATTAGTAAGATTATGTATGCTTTAAGGTAGAATCTTTGTTCTTGTAAACTTTTGTTAAGTTTCATTTTCGGAACCACATTTCTAGAATCAAGCAAGTTTATAGAACTAAGAGGTCTTGTAAATTTACCTTGTTTAACTTTGTTAAACATTACCATCTTTAAAAGTTACAAAGGATTTTTTTAAATTATACATTTCACCCCCCTCCTGTATATTGAGCATCTACATCATCATTTTGATTCTACAATATTATATCTCATGACTGATTATATCTCATTCCACAAATATATAGCATATGTATTTTTTATTACAAAGCCTTATGTCATGATTTATGGTTTATAATCTTTTAGTAATTGGGTATTATTTTCATAAGTTATGAACATGTTATCATACCATTATGCTTATATTATGCTCGCTTATGATCATTGATTGATATCTATTTTGTTTTCTATTTCTGAACATCTGAGCTCACACTTTCTTAAGATTCCCCTCCCCTAAATGATAATAATGGTTTTAATTAGGGTATGCCTAAAAAGTGTTGTGAGAAGATATTTGTGGGTTATGTTTCAGATATTTCAATAAAAAGGATGATTTTTTATAGTCTGTAAAGACACTAAAACATTATGCTCCTCTTACTTGTATTGTTGTGAAATGTACTGAATATTCATTTAAAATAATATAATATTAATGTATAAAATTATTAGGCCGCATTAATTGTTGATTTGGTCCTTATAGAAAAGAAAAGTGATGAAGTTAGAGAAGTTTAACCTACAACAAGGAATAGAGAAGCTGAAAGGTACTAGCTACTGGATTGTTTTTGTTGGAAATAATTTAAAGATGTAGTTAAGAAGGTTAAAAAGGGTTAATGTATAGATAATGTTAAATGATAATATTAAGAATCCATGAAATGATTAATTAGAATCTATATTTCAATATTTTGTGGTTAGATTCATTTGTATGGAACTTTTTAAAGGATACTATAAAGGATATAATAAGGAATAAGTGATCTACTTGGTTTAATCTGACTAAGATATTTACACGCTGCAATAACCTTCAAAACATATTGGAGGATTTTAAAATAATTATAACACTTCTCATAATTATTTAAAGTTAATCCAAGAAGATTTGAAATTTTTGTATTGGCCCTGAGTTTATCTGAAGTCATTATAAATTCACTTGAAACAATCTCGAATTTAGAGTTATGGGCTAGAAAAAGGATAATGGAATAGCATAATGTAATCCTTGTATAGGGATTCACACAAGGAAATCATGATTATATCCATCTATATAAAGGGAGTCGCCAACTGGGTTATCGATGCTATAGTTACCACATAAGGATCCACACCATGTGTAAGGATCCATATAAAGAGATAACACAATGTAAGGGGATCCACATCACATATGTTAGTCAACATAAATGGATCCATGTCTGATTCACTGATATAATGGGATCCAGAGTTTTATATTGACATAAGGGGATCTGTATAAGGGTATCTACGTAAGGGGATCCACATAAGGGGATTTATCAATACATTTGGGATGGGAAAAAATTAAAGTTTCTATAATTGCATATTCTAAAGATAAAATGATTTCGGATGAGGCATGATACATCCTTTAATGTTGAAAACATTATAAATTATTAAAAAGACATGACCTAATCCTAACTTGAAGAGTATTTAATGAGATGATATATAAGGTTCATGATCCTTCTAGTATGTTACCTTTTATGTTTTTGAGGGTTGAGGTGCTTGGGGGAAGCTTAGAGTAGGTCTGAAAGTGTTTATGATCTAAAATATAGAAGTAGGAGTAACTCTTAATTTGAATGGTAGTTTATGATGTGAGTGGGGTAGTTCATGACCTGATAGGGTTGTTAATAGATTGAGAAAGATAATTTCTCATGTTGTGATTCTGGACATGTATAGTGGATTCGGGATGTGAAGGGATGTGGATAAAATTTTCCCCCAAAACTCGTAATGTGAATACGAAGTTCACATCATGAAATAATATTGGTTTATTGGATATAGATGACTCATTTTTCATTGAGACTTAAAACTCAGTTCATTCATGAAAATAATAACCAATTCATATCATGAAAGTGCATCTTTCAGTGTGCCTATAAATCCAATTACACCCATTTTTTTCAAAATCCTCCAATTCTCTCCTAACTCTATGCAGCCATAGGTGCTTCTTCATGGTATTTTGAAGCCCTTTTAAAAGTGATTATTCTTTATATTCCCATGATCGATATATGGTGATATGAGATGAGATTTTACCTCATTATCATATTGTTTCTCTCTGTTCAATTTTTTTTTCTCTCATGCTAACACTCTATGATAATTTGGTTGATATCCTTCATTATTTTGGTGTTATTTTCATGTTTTTTGGAATCTTCATTGAATGAAACCCTTGGTGAGATATAGTTTTCTTGTGGGATATGATATTATAGATCTATTTTGTCTCTTTATTCTTGTTCAAGGAATATTGTAAAACCTGTAGTTGGTGATTAATTTCTTCTCCTATTTTATGTGAAATAATAAGGTTATTGTGATTAATATATTTATTTGATGGTGTAATTAACATCAATGAATATTAAACTGGAAATAATGAAAGTATATGGTTTATGGTTTTAGAAATCCCATGTGTTTATACCATAATAATGGTTTTTCTCTTAATTTTCAAGATAATGTAATATCTATGTTTATAATTTTGATTAGCATAGTTTTTATGATATGGTTTACCATGTTTTATATAATTAAATTGGTTAAAAAAATTATTTTTTGGATTTCTTATTGGATAAATAAAAAAGAAGCTGATAATTATTGATGATTAAAATAACAGAGTCAGGTTTAAAGGAACCATTTCTTATAATTTGATGTAAATCAAATGGATGCTTGATTCAAGTTTAAATAATATTATTATTCATTAAGTTTTGATGAAACTGTAAGTTATTCTTGAAAACATGTTTAAATAATTCATAGATGTTGATATCTAATGCATTATGTTTCTTGTGGTTGTAATCTATGATAAATTAATTGGTTTATACAAGACTACAATAAAAAAATTTACAAAGATAAATTCTTGGTGATGATCAAGCTCATTTTATTGTAAAGGTTGGATTCATTGGTTTTAGGACCTAGATTCCTAATTTACTTTTTTTATTTTATTCTTCTCCATATGATTAGTCTAGATGATAAAACTTGATATGTGATTTGATGTGATCCGAGGATGGTTGATGATTTGAAAAGACATGGGTGGGGAGACCTGGGTTTTTTTCACAAGTTGGCTCAAGTGATGGTGGTGTGGATGCCTGGTGATATGAGTTGTTATTTCAAGGAAGGCACCAGCACCAATGTAATGGGTTGAAGCTAGTATTTATCGTTGCTGTGATGAAGTTAGGATGATTTTTTATACTGTTTCTTATTCAAGGGTTGGATGGTGGCATTTCATGTTTCTTCATCCCTTTCCCAACAGCATAAAGAATCTAGTTTTTGATGGTTTATATATATTATTACAGTATTTTAGGATCAGTCCTAAAGTACCTAGAATTTTGGAATACCAATGAATATTAAATGTTTTAACCAATGGGGTTAGTTTATAAATGGAATAAAACATGATGATAAATATAGAGAAACTATGGAATCAGTTTTCATATATAGGAAGAGAATGGGAATGGATGGTAATTATTTTAATAAGAAATGGTAAAGGAACAATTAATTAAATGAAAAAAAAAATATTTTCCTGATTATTGGATATCTAGTCCTTAGTAGTGGTAGTTAAGTGTTTGAGTGAAGATGGCTACAATTGATCTTGATACTACATTTATTATCATAGTATGGTTGTAAGAAATATATCTTTTATATTATTTGACTTCATACACTATCCCAACCATTTTTCTAGGGCGAATGAAACCTAGTGGACTCTTGGAGGGTTTTTTCCCAACATCCAAGTTGGCAAGGAATGGATGGATGACTACCCACTTTATCCTCACTCTCTTATCTTAGTATATTTATGTGTTGGTATGCATGGTGGTTAATGGTTCTATATATCTGTATAGAAGGATATAATGTATTTTGGTACTTTCAATCACATGTATCTCCAGATATAGTTTCTTATGGATTATTTTAGGTATATCATGTATGATCTAATATGGATTGAGGTATAATACTCATCAGGTAGGCCATGGTGGCTCCAAAAACCTAATTGGTTACCATTTAGAGATGTTTCAAGGGATGATGAAATGATATGATTAATGGTGTTAATAGTACATTATTATGATTTTTTGTGATGCATGAGATGCTTGATATGATAAATTAGCCTAGGTTTCTTCATGGTGTATTACTTTTGGAGAGAGATGGATGAGGACATGCGATGTTGCAGAAGAGTGGACAACTAGTATAGAAGTGGTAGTTGGGTGAATTGTTTTATATTATGTTGGATATTATATAATTTTAGTTACACAAAACATAGCGATAGAGACATAGTGTGGCTGGAAACATAGCATACTTAGTTAGGTGATTAGTTGGTTCCACTTGTTTCTCACAAGGATTTAGTTTGATTTATTTGTCTTTTGCATGAGAGATTCCATGGAGGAGCCAACTAAGTATGCATGTTATGCTCACCCTGCATATATATAAACATTTTTTTAGGTTTAGGGGATCTCTTTGATGATCAGGCTATGCATTAATAGCTTATATAGTTGTTCAAGATATATTGGTGCTTCTAGTTCACTGTCAAGGATTTTCTTTTGGAACATACCATTTCTATTATATTTTTTTAGTCTATATGAAATTTCATGTATGTTTTAAGATACATTTTATATTTTGTTATGTGAAGGATTTATTTGGGTTTTTATCTTATCTCTTATTTCTCATGTTCTCTTAGAGGGAAATACCTCCCATTTTCCTATATGATATACCCTTGGGGCTTGTTTCCAACCCATGGTCTATTGGTGGTAGGCTTCAGGTTTCATTATCTCCTTTATCTCATTGCCAACCCAGGAGAGTTTCCTTTTGAGGGATGGTCCACTAAAGAGTGGTAACAGAGGTTCTTGTTAAGATATAAAATATATTTTGAAGGTAGGGTAGTGAGGACTGCATGGATTTGTAAGAAAATGGTCTCAGTTAATCATGTTAATTGAGGATATTAGAGGATATCAGCTAATACATGGGTATTTAGAGACCCCCATGATCCAATAAATTCACTATTCTATTTACTGATCATACTAAGAGAAGTGATATTGATTTCAAGTTAGATACCTGGGAATTTACTATGGATAATTCTTCTTTGTTCCTATGTTTTAAATGTGTAGACATTAGTCTTAAGTTGAAAAATAAATAAATAATTAATTAATATCAAAAATTCTATCTTCTTGGTTTTTAAGTTACTAAATATTTGTTCTTTTGTAGGTATGGCTCCATGTCGATGTCTTTATTTAGTTAACACTGAAGATGTTCAGTAGAATATTCCAAAATATCACTCATTGGTAATGAAGAAACTTTGAGGCAATCACTTCAAGAGTTTTAGGTCCAGACTCTATAAAAGTATGAGGAATTTGTTTTGGACCTAATGAAATAGGACTGGTTGGAAGAGGTGAAGATATCTTTCAGTTAGATCTATGCTCATAAGGATAAATGGGTTTCATTAGTGGTGACAATGCTACATGGGGAAGCGAGGAAGAGTTGGTTCTTTTTCTTCATGGATCACGAAGAGTTGATTATTACATGGGAGAAGTCCTGAGATCAGTTTTGATTTGAGTTACTTTCTTCAACTATGAAGGTGTCCATTCAGTGTGAACTACTTACCCTTTGAAAGGATAGTTGTGGTGTGCGAGAGGTTGGGATCTATTTTAGGAACCTTCTCTGATATGCTTCATACTTTTTTCTTGGTGATGAGGTTAAGACCTAGAACTTCGAGGTGAATTTGCATCTAGTGTTTCCAATTACAAGTGATCCAAAAGTTATTCAGCGTACCCTTTTTGTAAAGACCCTAACCCCGATATCATAGAGCCAGTGCATTAATTTATTACATTATTACTAGATACAATATTAAAATCCCATTGGATAAAATATTTTAGTAGTGTTGAATAACTAGATACATGCATGGAACCCATTTTATTTTGGGAATATAAAATAAAATAAAATATATAGAAAATTCTAATAAACATCACCCTTGAGAACGCATTCACAAATCTCTTCATAATAACATGGTGACAGTAAAAAAATAAGGGTGATCTCAAATACTCAGTAAGGTTTATGAATATCAGAAACAACAATGATTCAATGAGTATAATCAACATGGAGAGATAAATAACAGAAACACATTCCATATAATCAATAACATGAGCATGAAATTTACCCATAGATATTCTAACTAATCCAATAATAACATGGAATATCAATAACTGAATTAATAATGATGGAATGAATATCGATGGATATCTAAAACATACCTTTGGGGATTCGTGCTAAGAATCTATTACTATTAAGGATTCAATCTAGGAATCTAACAATGTTAAGGATTCATTACAAGAATCTTACATTATCAAGGCTTCATGCTAAGAATATAATAAATGGGTAAGGCCTCACCCAAAACAATATCGAGTTGGTCTCATGAAATCTGTTGATGCATCAAGGGGTTGTAGCAAGCCTCATCCGTCACATATGAAATCCAATACATTCCTCATATATCAAAATGACATATTTAATTCTTGAATCAATATACCTTATTAACAAATATATATATTGATTAAAAGATAAAAATTTAACATTAATTCCCTAATTATTTAAATAAATTTAAAATTAAAAACTGTATATGAAAAATGGTATATGGTTTAGGAAATAATCAAATGAAATATAATTTTAACCTAATGAATGAAAATTATGTTAAAAAATCACTTACCCCTTATAATCAGTCGAATCACATGCCCCATAAAAGAAATAATCATCAAATTAAAAATTTAATACCACGAAAAAAATATTCCTAATATGATATATCAATTTGTAGTATATACATCACACACAAGAGATAAGTGGTGAATAAGGCATATATCTCATAGAAGTAAAAGTGAGATGAGAAATCCATACCACTTAGTAATCAGTCGAATCGTATACCCCATAAAAAATAATTATCAAATGAAGAATTGAATACCATGAAGATAATGAGATTTATGATATGATATATCAAATAACATTATTCATACACCACACACATGAAATAAATAGTGAATAAGACATATCTCACATAAATAAAAGTTAGATGAGAAAATCTTTACCTTGTGTCTGAAATCATTCTGCACTTGTAATTATTGTCCTTGATAATAAAATTAGGTTCATTAATTAAATAATAAAGAAAATATTAAACATATAATTGATTTATTATTATTATTATGTATATTTATGGCCATTTTTATGAGCTATAATGTTTAATTTCGTTGTTCTGGGAGCGTTTGTTTCATGGTTTTATGATCAGTTCCCTTGCGTATAATTATGGGGAGTTCTTCAAAAATGGAATAAAAACTCCAAAAGTGTATGAAAATGATATTAATATAATTACAAGATTTTAAATGGTCCCATGTATCATTTTTTCCTGATATTAGGATAATATTTTAGATAAAACATTAATGAAAAATATATATCTTACAAAATAGTTTTGTTTTATTTAATATTATGTCGATATATTTCTTCTATAATGTGATAAAAGTTATAATATGTATATTAAAAACTTATTTAACCATAACAATTATTTTATGACCATCCTTGAAGGTGTTAAAGAAAACGAAAAATTGTCTTCCATGAAGGCGGTGAATCGGCACATCACGGACGATGTTTTCATTTTTAGAAAAAAAAGTGGAGAAGATATTTGATGATAGATATTCCATTAGAACAATAAAATTATAGTATATATATGATATTGTAGTTTTCATGCCACTTTGGATAGGGGAGTTGAGGAGAGGATAAGAAAATAAAAGAAATTAAAAGAGAACGGAGGATTTTACCTCTTAAATATCATCTCCTTGGAAACCTCCTCAAGTCACTTGGATTAAGTTTTTTGGTAAGACCAGTAGGTCATGGATGTGGGGAAGAGAATTGGGAAGGTAATTGGAAAGAATTTAAATAATATATTTTGCATTGTATGTGTGAGGAGAGGGGGTGGTGAGGGGTGTCATTTATTAAGATAGGAGATGGGTGTTTTTTTATTATTTCTTTTATTTGTTTATTATTTTGGTTCAAAAATATCAACGGTGTTTATTAACAAGGATAAATATAGTAATTATAGCATATGATTTCAAACTAATGAGTTCTTACCTCATTTATACATCATTCATCGCACAATAATTCATTTATTTACTTATAATGTTAAATACCGTAAATTATTGTATTTCACTATTCACAAAAAATTCAACTATTTTATAAAATCCCAAAAATTCACCCCAACCATTTTTTAACATTTATATGATGAAATAAGTTTTATGAAAATTATTTCCTAAATATGATAAATTTAATTTTTAATTAAAATTAGTATTTATTTGATTGTTTCAATGATAAAATAATTACTCCATCATCATTGAATAATTATTTATGGTAATTATTTCTTCACTAAAAGTTAAAAATAAAATAGCATGATGTAGATAAATATATTATATTTTAAAATAATATCTATATTCAAATATATATTCATAATAAAACCATATTCAAAATAATATAGTTATTAAAAATATGAATGTGACATTTTGTGATTTTCTTTAATTTAAATAATACCAAATTAATTTTCAAAGAAAAATGTCCACTGAATAACTTAAATGTGAACCTTAGGTGTTTAGTGTAGAATAAAAATGATCAAAAAAATTTGGAAAATTTTAGGGTAATCTTCTAATCTTTATCATATTATTTTTACCCTAAATTACCCGGTTTATCCTTAACCGTGTTAAACAAATTACCAAAGTTACAATCCATATAGTCAAAAATAAAAGGAAAATATTTAATTAAATTGTACCAACTAAATAAAAATATGGAATTGATGTTTTAAAATTAAACACACATAAGTGGATAAATTTAATTTCAAATTAATCTCATGGACAGGGTGGGAAAGATGGTTTTTAAAGTGAAAATGTTCAAATTTTGAAATTGTTTTATATCCAAATTCAATAATAAAATGATTTAAATGGACTAAATTAGATTAATAGATATATAATTGTTCTAATTTTACTTTAAAATTATTCTAAAATATAATTTGACTTTATAAATCATTTAGTTGAAAAGTTAGTTTTTAATTAAAATATAGTATTGTTTTTACTATTCACTGGAAAATAAATGTTTTTTGAAAAAATGTCAAAAATTCAATGATAGTAAATTTTGAAATTAAAATTTAAAAATAATGTTTATTTTTTCAAATAAAATTTATAAAGGTTTCAAAATTTAGTTTTAAAACAAGTGCGCCGTTAAAAATGAGAAAAACTGCATTTAGAAAAATATTGCTTTTATGCATAAATTTGGATTTATTCTTATATTATTCTAATAAAATCTTTTATATGAATGTAAAAAAAATTGATTTAATATATAATATATTAATTTCATAATGTAGATAATACTATTCATTGCTTCCAATTTAAGGTATAGTTTATAATGGTTATGTTGAAATAATAATATTACTAGTATATCATGGTTTGTTTGAGTTTCATTTTTCAAGAAACATAATCTATCAAAGAAATTTATTTAAAAAAGGACATACCATAAAATAAAGGGGTCTTTAATTCTACCCACTATCAATAAATTGTGTCCTTTAAATTTTAAATTGACTTCAAAAACCAAAGGTTAACACTTAAAAATTCCTTTATGGGTAACCCACATTGTAAATAGGGTTAATAAAACTTCCTATTAATAAGAGGGAAAGGGAAATGAAATGATCACCAAAAAATTAGGATTTATAATAGGATAAAATTAGTTTCAATTGAAAATATATACATGAAAGAGAAATATAGATATTATGTTTAGATGGAGAGTGATAGAAAGCATGGTCATTATAAATTTAACCATCACAAAACCATAAATTTTTTATAGGTAAAAAGACCATTGATTTCACAGTAAATAAAGTAAATGCATATCATTTTTATCAAAAAAAAATTCCTCAAGTTGATAAATTACTATAAAATACATTAAAACACTTTAGAAAATAAACATTCTTGATTTCATTTCACATCATTCGAATAATCTTGCCATTTGGTTATTCTTTAATCTTATGCAACAAAAAGGATATTCAATAGGAAATTTTTATGCCTGGAGAACTTTAATGAAACATATGATTCACAATTCATTAATTATGCCTCTAAATATTTACTAAAATTAAAAATTGTTAGAACATAATATCCAATGTTAAACTTAATCCATTGTAACATTAAAATTCATCCAAAATACATTTTTCTGAGTTCACAGTCCAAAAAACAATTAGAAGGGAAGTCACTAAATTTCCAACAATCAACATAACATTTGACTACCTTAATAACATAATGTAACTCTTAATGTCAAATAACCAGTAAATTAATACCTTGATAACCTTAAAACCTTAATGAAAACTTGAATACTTATAATAATAAAATCTCAGGTATATTTCTTAAATCAAAACATGTAAAACCCAGCAAAGATAACATAAACCACTAATCACTAACAACTTTCATGGTCCCCAATACTATCCTGTAAACAAATCTTTATCATTACTATCTTAATATAAATCAAAAATTAGGTTTTATCTTCCCTCAATCCTGTGTTTTTTAAAAGATCAACTTTCCACTGAATCACTTTTCTTTGTACCATTCAACACACACTTTCAAATCCTTAATGAAATATTATTGCAGTACACTCCATATATATTTAAAAAATATTACAACTAGAATATCATTGATTAATATAATCATATAACATAATTCTTAAACCCAAATGCAAAAAAATTAATCATTCCACTTCATAAGTAGTAATAACAAAAGATTGATGTTGATCCCTAGTCTTATTCTAGGGTATATTCCCTTGGTTCTTAGGGAATTCATTTTCATAGTTCCCATATCCTTACAATTTAAGCATAGAACATTATAAAAATATTTCTATCCCTTTTAATCCTAAAAATGGAATCCTTTTTCTCCACACTTGAAGCAAACTCCTTTTCCTTTTAATCATTTACCATGATTTTTCTTTCCACAAGTATCACATTATGATCTGATGAACAATTACTATCCTGGAAAGGAAACAAATGGTCAGATGCCTTCAGTAGAAAACACCATTCTACATTAAAAAACATATGTATGGAAATGACACCTTGATTTAGGGTATGATTAATTTTTTCATGGAAGTTGTTAGTGTAGAAAATTACTCTATAATTTTTCATGTGTTAGTTAAGTCATCTCTCTCATGTAGAATTATGAATGTTCTAAAGTAATACAATGAATTAGTGAAAAAGTTACATTTGTTAAAAAAGGTATGTTTCCGGAATTTTTCACTGTCTTTACCTTCTTCCATTTATCAAAGATTTTATTTTTCTCCCTCTTCTTCTCTTGATTCCCATTAAATACATATGACTTGGAGAATTATTTCTCTATCTTGATAGCACATAAAACTATTTCATAATATGAAGAAAATTTTTGAGACACCAGTTCCCTTTGAAGTCTCAGTTTAATCCCTTATGTAATGTCCCCAACCCAGAAGCCACTAAACTAGTGCTCTGTGTTGGGTCGTCACATGACCTCAAGAGCACCTCCCCATACACCAAAGGTTGCTGACTAGCAGCGAGGATCTAATAAGCAACATGGGGAGACTATACCCTCTTTACCAAAGTAAGCCACATCAGATCATAATAAAAATAATAGAAACAGTATGAAACAACCAATAAACATGCCTAACCAAACGTTTCGCAGTAGGTTACAAACACAAATCAAATAAAACAATGTCATGCCATACTAGTAGTGCTAGTGAAGTAAACCCAAAATAAAAAAAAACTCCCAACGGGTCATAACTCTATGTCTGGAGCCTTCTCCACATAAATCCCATGCCCAACTCAACATCTTAGTGTAGGGCCTCAGCCCTTGTCTAGACCTTGAACCAAGAGATCTGCTCAGGTACCCAATGGAAGCCCAAGAAAGGTGTGAGTACAAAACTATATAGGCCACCACCAATGGTGTCTACAAAATATCCATTCTAACAGATAGTGCATGAAATTACAAAATAAATGGTAAGTAACCAATGGATAGTTCAGGTGAAATTAGTTAACAAGGTTTATTTAATTCATGACTAGCATTTATCCCAATTCTATTTCTTATACCATTTTTACCACATAATCCATTTTCAACACATTCGCTTTGGGTTATACATATACATCATCTATACATGGTTCTAAGGAAATCAATCACAATGCATAAGGGAAATAAATCGACCCTCTATCTCACTAGGGATACACATATCACATTAACACATAATCCACACCTTGAAGCCTCAGTCTGGGTGGAATGAAACCATTAGGGGAATAGATCCTTTGTCCCCTTCCCTAACTCATGCATTTTGGGGTGGAGTTTAGAGTCTCAGTCTAACTCGACTCATGGACGTAGATCCTAAAGTCAATACCCCACTCTACCAAGCCATGTGCACATGATTATTTATCAAATCACCAAAACCATACCATAACACAATCAAGCATATTCAATGCCATTGGTTATCACAATTCATAAAAATAACTTGGAAATTAATACTATTCCATAACCCATTAACACATTTACCAATTAAAATTTATAGCCATCTAGCCAAATTATCATTCTCATGCCTTAACCCATTAGGTGTATTCAACAACCCATGTGACTTATCCAAATTCATCATTGATCATTCATTAACCCATTTATCCCATTTATCATTCCACATGAATTTACCCACTTATGAATTTCAAACACAATTCCCATATCACGTAACAAAATCCATTCATTACATTCAATCATTTAGGTGCACCACCAAATTCTCATGTATCAACCCATTACACAATTCATCCATCCCCTTGTTACATCTCATTAACATATTCCTCATTTCCCTTTCCATTACCCAATTGAAAGTTCTCCATTTAACATTCCCTAATCCACTTAGTCATTTCTAACCAAAATTCACGAAACAATCGACATAATCTCTTTCAACCCAATAACCTATTTTCATGCCATTTAAACCAATACCTTATGCCTTTATCACCCAAGGCATATTTATCATTATTTCATTTGTAACTTAATCAACCATTAATACATATTCTACATGGGTTCCACATTATTATTTGGGAACCCATCACTTAACCCCACCACACTCTAGGTTCGAGCTTGCTGGTGCACCCCATGGGTGGCCCTAAAATGGTCAAGTCATCCTCAACACATCCCACGAGGATCGTGAGGGTTTAAATTGGTCACTTAGACACTTATTTATATCAAACACTTCAACAGAACCAAGAATACAAAAATGGAAAAACATTAACACCAACTATCATGCACAAATCCAAAATAAAACTATGGGATAATACTTTTATACCACCTACCTCGAATCCATTGATGAATGCACTCTTAATCATGGACTTGGATCCAGATTCAAGAACCCCTTGAAGCCACAACCTATATCTCATCTGAAAATTAGGGTTTTGGGGTTTTTGATGGAAAAGATAGGAATATACAAACCCTAAACTAAAAAGATAAGCAATAGGAGGATTGGTCTTACCCAGATCTTTAATCCTCACTTGACAGCACTCTAAATGCCTAAGAATAGAAGGAGATCCATCCTTGGGATATCTTGGGAGATTTGTTTCATTTCTAGGGTTCCAAGGGATAAAGAGGATGAAAAACCCAAGTTGGGTCTTAAAATCATGGGGTGTCATTTTGGTAATTATTTTCAACTTTTCTGGGCCGCCTGGTTTACCCACACGGTTTTCCAAACTGTGCACAAATCGTGCAATAGCTACTGTCCACGAGAGGCCAACCCGCATGGTTTCCTGGGGATCCCTCATGGTTTTCCCTAACCATATGCTGACCATGCAAAGGATACTATCTAAGGATGGCTGGTCTGCGTGGTTTACCCGCATGGTTTCCCCTAACTGTGCGCAGACCGTGCACCTTGCACTGCTTAGCTAGATTTCTCTTCTCTACGCACCCCGAGCCCCTGGGGCACCCCCGAGCTCCCAACTAAAATTGGAAAAAATTATCTAGACGCAAAGGAGATAACTAATCCAACACTTAATGAAAACATTATTTAATAAAATCTGAGACCTTACAACCTCCCCACCTTATAACGGCTCATCCCCGAGCAGCCCTTCCAAGCATCACTAAGCTTCTATAACTAAAGTTCATTCAACTAGACCTAACTATCCACCCACTTTCGAAGTTTCTAGTTTCATATCAAAAGGACACCAAACATAGTTCAAGGGCACATAATTTCCCCTCAAGACTTCCTCACCACAACCCACAACACGAACTAGAAAAACTCCTCAAGGATGCATCCATTACAACCATTATCACCCCGAGAACATCATGGGGGAAACTTATGAGACAAAACCTAACTCAAAATGCATGGAAACATAACACACATCATCACAACATCATGGAGGAAACAATCAGCACCTCATTGGCCCGATCCTCTGCACAACCCATGACCCAAATCACTTGGTTTCATTTCATGTTCCCCCAACTCTAATGGTGACCAAACCAAGTATCACCTAAAAGAAAACACATTATCCTTCCAACTACATTTCCAGACGATTTAACTCCACAATTGTACAGCCAAACACCACCCAAAACTCTTAGGTACTCTACCAAATAAACCCACACCAAGGATCACTATCAGGGAAAACTTACCCGAATAGTGACCACTCGAGTCCTTCCAACCTGAATCTCTGTTAACATCATCAACCTACCATTTATCTAGTATGGTTCTCTCTACCATTTTTGGTTACATGGCCCCTCCTCCATCGACGAAGGACCACCGAAAATCAAACCAACTTTCCAATTACCTAACATGTTCCATCTCACTGTGCCCAAGAATCCATAGGATAATTACCATACCTTATCATACAACAACACCATCATAACCATTGGGAAGACATCCCTACACTATCCATTCAAGGACTAAGATCATCCTGACCTCACTCAGGTACAACTTCATTTCGAAAGGCGGTTTACACTACAATAAAAACACAAAGGTGGGTCACTCTCACCTCACCCATTCATGTTTAACATCTCAGGTCAGACCACCTTCGACTAGATTTCCCTAGAACACCCACCTTCCACTGATGGTACTCTACCCCTTTCTCACATTTCCAAGGTGCTTATTGACTTGAAGTCTATAATTATTATCCCACACGCCCACTAAAGTCATTTCTTGAATTCTAGTAGAATTCCATCATCACAGCACTATTTCCCTCCAGATCGTCATCAGGTTCACCCTTGGCATGTCACCACATCACATGGCCAAAGTTCATTCAACTTCAAGATTTTCTAAAACCACACAAGGGAAAATTACCCGAGTCTAACCCCAATCTTCATTAGAGTTATAGGACCCCTAACATCTCTTTTCACAACCTATTTTCATATCCAACCACACCCTCCTATGACTCAGCATAGACATCACAAGTTTCACTTGGAACAACCCTATGGTCAAGGAAACACTTAGCTCATCAGACACCACGTACAAGGCCCACATTCCTCTCTGAGGAACCTGACCTACACATCACATGTTCCTCATTGGAACCTTGGTGACACTACATTAACTAAATATCCTCTTCTCCACATCTAAGACTGATTTATCACTCCCCACCATAGGATTGTTGTTACCACTTATCTCACGAGGGATTTCAACCACCGCATCTTTTACTCAATCACAATCTGAACCGCAAACATAGACATGACCATCCATATTTTCCAAAGAATAAGAAAACAAACATCACCCATTTCTCATTCCCAACTTTCATGAATGACACTTATGATGTTTGTTGACATTTGGTCCATCATGGGGAACTCACCCAAAATCATAGAGGGTTCACATTCCATCATCAAGCTCCTCATATACCGTTTCCATGCGTGTAAACTCTATGATGTACCTCTGTTTCACATTCAAGGTGGTGTGTTTATGGGCGGTGCAGAAACGGCATGAAGAAGACCATCACTTGTCCTTTTTTTCATAGAGATGATCTCCTTTTGAGTTTTCCACTCCTTCGTTTCGACCTGTTCAGCATCATTATCCTTTATAGAAGGTGTAATTAACCCTGTGGGGAACTGTTAGTCCCAACATGTAATTGTGTGGCGGTCAATCACTCATGAAATCGGTCCATCTCAGATATAACTTCCTCAGATGGTCTCCAATGAGTTTATTTGTGGGGCTAAGAATTCCCAATGGACCTGGTATCCATAATTCACAGACCTTCTTTCCAAAGGCAGGCACTCGTTGGCAGACGATTTTCCCAACGACACTTGAGGACTCTATTGGTCGAGAGGATGGGAGGTCAGGCTCACCGCACCATTCTGAGGGAGGATTGTTTCTTTTTATGGGACTCTCTTATAGATTTAAGTCATGTTCATATGTTCGTGAATCCTTGGTTCATTCCCGAAGAGTGTTTCCATGGTGTACCCTTAATTTACCATATCTTCATGGGCATGCATATGTTTGATTCCACGGAGGTGATGCTGAATTATCCATATTGTAAGGTGATCTTGAGTTTATCTTCATCCATGGGGGGTGGAAGGTGACTTGATGTTGGGATCGGGCCCCACAAGGAGGGCTTCCTACATATCCTCGGGAAAGGAATTGGAACCCATGTAGTTCATAATTTGTGGGGATTATGAATGGAAGCTTCCCATTTGATGGGACATGATTGGGTTATCCCTTTTGGAATAGGCACCCTTTTGATCTCAAGCATTCTGGAAGGTGTCTTACATATACTGATTTGGTCAGGAATCAGATTTCTCGTAGTTCAGAAGATGTGGGGCTAATGCATGGAAATTTCCCATTTGACGCACATGATTGGGTGGACCCTTTTGGAATGGGAACCCTTTTGATCTCGGACCTTCTAGAAGGCGTCCTATGTATCCTGATTTAGTTAAGAATCAGAGTTCTCATAGTTCAAAATGTGTGATGATATTGCAATCCTCACAAACCTCTAATCCCACATGGGTCATACTCAGTGTGAGAAACAATAGGATGTGAAAGATTCGAAAATGCACATGCCTCCTCCCCTATTGGTGGGTGAGGGAGAGTCCACAGTAGAAGAGGTCGGGGAGACCATGGTAGAGGGCATGGAACAATGGATTTTTCCATGTGAAATGGCATTAGAGGTAACACTGCCCTGCTTTAAAATATTGGTGACTTACCTTAGTGGGAGGGCCCTGGAGCATGTTCTAGGAAGGGGAGGAGTTTCATCCTCATCGGAGGGGGGAGTGAACACAACCCCTTTGATTGATCAATGTTCCTCATTGATTGGAAAAGAATGTGATCACCCCTAATACTGAGAACGGGGAGGTTCATTTCAGAATTCCAGGGTTGGACTCCGGGTTACCGTGGGAATGTAGCCTTATAAGAATTCATGAATCCCACACCTTTGTTGGGAGGGCCTTCATGAATCCACTTTCCATGGGTATATAGACTCAATAGGGTGTGATGATTCACCCAATATCCTGATCGTACGAGGCTGGTGGCTTTGGAGGAGGCTTTGGCCTAGTTCCAGAGAACTGGTAAGCGGAAAGATTATGGAGGACTGGACGATAATGGAGGGGTGAGGTTGGAACCAAAGGGAACAATACCTGAAAACACCACATTCTGCATACTAGTTTCTCATGTGGTATGGGGAAGACTCCTCATATCATAGTGGTATGCGGGCAGGAAGTCCATCCGTGTACCGGTGTGGTACGTGGGAATGGGTATCACCAACCGCATACCAAAGTGGTGTGGGACTCACCATACCTCTTTGGGTTATATTCGTGTACTAATTGGGTACACGGTGCCAAGTTCAGTTGACGTAGCAGTACGCTACGCGGAGTTCCATATTGAAGGAGGGTCGAGGAATTACAATTCACGGGAAATTCATCTGTGAGAAGTCTTTGGTTCTCAGTTTACCAGTTGGGTTCGTAGTTATATTATTATTATTATTATTATTATTCAATTCCCCCATTCTTATGGTTCGCGGCCGGCTATACCTGTGGAGGAAGTGGTTCGCGGTTTGTGATTTTCCAATGAAACAAGACAGAATCCGGAGTGCAACTTATGAGTTTTCCTCAATATTTTGTCACCATTACTTACCCCTATCTGTCTCTCCTACTTTTTGTGCTCCTTTTATAGAGAAATAGAGAAATTGTATCCACTAGGGATGTGACACTATTTGTAGAGGCCCATTGAAGAAATTTTCTAACCCACAGAAGACTCGATCAACCGGGGTTCTCATGGACTTTTGTTTGCGATAATGGTTCATAGAACCCTGCCCGTCCGCTTAATCCATGAACTGATGGGTTCCTAGTATGGTACGTGGATGGTCTTCTATGTAGAACTCCTTCAGTTGATGTGGTTCGTGTTTTTCCCTGCTCACTGGCCATCGTTTCGCAGGCCAGCGGTTCGCAGACCATCCCGCACTCCTGGTATTTCGTGATCTATCTTCTTCGCATACCTTTCCTGGTGATGGTATACGGTCCATTTGAAAACCTGAATTCCTTCAAGTTCCTTCAAAGATATGCAACTCAATTTGAGTCCCTTAACCTTGATAAACTTATATAAGTGCTTGATTCCTTCTGCAAAGTTATTACAGGGGTATTTCCTCTCCTTGGAAGAATTTTCAAGACCCTACAAATTCCAACCATTGGAATGGTGTCCGTTCAGAACAAAAAGAATACTATTCTGGTGTAGAAGCGGTCCTAAACTAAAATGGTTCGCGGTAGAACATGTAGACCTGGTAGGAGGGGACCCCACCAATATATAGGGACCCATGTCATTTTTCTTTTACTGTTTATCATGGTGAAAATCACTCCCCATTTTTCGGCCTCCATAACTTTCACATACCATGGTCTTTGAAAAAACCACATTCGCGAACTTCTTTGTATGTTCTGCGAACTGATGTCCTTGCCAATTCCCCATCCGCGTACCACATTTTTGTTTCTACGAATGGGACTGTGGAAATTTAAAACTTAAAATACAGATTCCACATGGAAGAAGGCTACAAAGCTAACTTGTTCGCATACTAAACATGGATCTGTGAACCGAACCACAAAAACAATTAATAAAAACTTAAATTTTAATCCACAACTCCTGAATGAAAAGTTAACCGAGGTCAAGGTTCGTAGTTTCTATATTCCATGGACTGTTCTGTTCACCAAAAAATGGTTCGTGGGCCTGCACCTAGTGATCATTCCACATACTATGGTTGTACGTGGTGAATAGTATCTGCATACCATATTTGTAGGCAGAGTAGCTTCCATGTGTTATCTTGTACGTGGAATTGTCTTTCCACGTACCACTTTTAGGAACAATACACAGAGCCTTTTGTGAACATGTTTTAAGTCCTTTAGCCATTTTTTTCATATCCTTTACCCAACAATTCTTATCAGACTGACTTCTCATTGGATTTTGATGGTTGATCCTCAGGATTCTGATAAATTGACAAAGACAAGGGCCACCATAGTGAGGAATAATGATGATAATCTTAAAACCCACATCATTACCTGTGACATCTTTCTTTCTATCTTATAAACTACAGAGATTCTAGCTTATCTGTTGTCCATACAGGTTCCACTTTATGACTTTGGTCTTCCCACTAACGTGCCTCTTCCGTTTCCTGACCTTGACATCCCTTTTTTCCTTTTAGAGGCACCACGAGATCATGATCGTTCCAACATTTACCCAACTGGAGAAGTCATTTCCACTCATATTCAGGAAAACATTTTCATATTGTGAGGTTCAACATGGACTCAAGGCAATCGTGGGTGCCCCAATGGTGTCCCAAGACTAGATATTTGGGAATACACATTCATTATCATCACTTCTCGAGAAAATACTAGTGGTGGGTAGAGCACCAAGTGGGATTTGCGGGCCGGAGTATGTTTCTCTGATGAGTGGGAATGAGCATTTTGGGTGCATCAGACATGTATAGAGTCAACCAATTAGTTGGAGGCAGTGGGCTTGCACCAGGTAGCCTGGGTGTCTCAGCTTGAAACCTTTTCTATGGGAAAAATCCTTCCAGAATTGTTGAGTCGCTGGTGTTCAAGCACCAATAAGTTACATCTATTTCATGGAGAGGTGGGGATCAGTTTGTGGGAATCTACTAGATTGGTGGTATCCCTACCCTCAGAGAGATGTACGACGAGTTTCTCCCAGATTCCGCCACATAGAATGACACTAATCACGTGTCTCCTTTGTCAAAGAGTTTACTCTTCATGGAAGCAGGACCACTGGATCATCCCCTCTAAGCTCATCCCCTCATCCCATTTGAATCATGGATAAGGTTATTCTTACAGACAAACGGGCTAAGCCAAAGGTGCGCCGCAGTCGAACTCACCCAACCCATCAGTCCTGCCAAACTCTAGGGTCTTATTGTGCTACCCTCAAAGCAGGGTGGTATGCCACATGGGGATATGAGCTTTGGCCTAACATTTCACCTATGATTAGGCTAGTAGGTTTATTTTCCATTTTCTTAAGTTGATTTATCTTCCCATCCTGTGATGTATACACTACGGTTCAGGCCTACACCTTGATGATGGCGGCCATGCTGGTAGAGGGTTGACCCATTAATTTGGACCTTCATACCCTCACCCAATTTTATGAATTATTAGGATAGATTCAGTAAGGGAGGTCTCTGCATCGTCTCAATAGACCATTACAATTCATTTACAGGTGGATGGCGGAACACTTCCCCTATTATGAATATTGGTATACTACATGGGTTCCCAATTCTTACTTTCATCCGACTCTTATTAGCATTTCTGATGTCCTTCATTAGACTCTGACTGTTACTGTTGCGGTCGTTCTATTGAATGATGCCTCTCATTTCTCTTTTTCACCGCATCCTACCCCTCATGGATCATTGAGAGGTGACAGCGGCAGTTCCTTGGAGTAATGTTCATACCTAATTAATCTTCAATATAGGATGCTCACTGCCCGTGTAGACCAAGTAGTTATTTGTGAACCATACCTCCCCTAACGGTTTTCTAGGCAGTTTGGATGCCTTCAACAGACTGCGCTGCTTCCGGTTGTTTGACTAAGGGGAGAATCTCATCTTGTGGTTCTTTTTCAATTGTGGCTTATGATGATGCACAAAGGTTCTACTAGAGAGATTATCATTCCCAACATGATGGGTCCCACCTTCCTATCATTGGGGTATGCCCAACTATGGGTTGACTGTTACCCTGTGGGGATGCTAAAAGAACCATTTTAGCGGGTACAGAAACCCTTGACCATTTCCTATCCCTTTACCTCCCTAATAAAAATACCATACATTCCCTTCATCATGAGAGGTGTAACAACCATGCCTTCTACTTCTGTCCCTTCATCAAACAAGATGGATACACCTCCTGGTCCTTCTCTCATGGTGAGAAGGCACTCAATCCATCATCAAAATCATATGGGAGCGATTTCATCATTACAACCCATTTCAGTGGGGAGCAATTCAGACTACCCCCCTCCAGTGGATATTTCCCAAGATCTTGATGAGATGGGCACCAGCCGAGCATTGACAATCATCCTGGATACCATAGTTATTCCTCCACATCCGGCTCCAATGGCTGGGCCATCTGAGGTAAAAGAGAGTATCCTGCCTTGGTTGACTAGATTTAGGTCCCTACCCACTCCTATGATGATGATTACCACTTATAAACATGTGGAAGAAGGGGGGATCGAAGTGTTGGTGTTACGGAGAGACACCAGATAGTGCGCAAAGAGGAATGGCGCCAGTTATGTTCTCTTTCCACGGAGACACCCCTGTCCAATTTCACCGACGAGGATGAAAATTTTCATCAGTTATTTACTAATATGGGTTTTTTCGGCATTGATTATCAGCACCTTCACTTCCTTATTTACCAAATCTTCATTTCCCGAGAAGACCTCACCTCCTTTGAGGACAATTTGGCCATGTTTAATTCTTCCCCTCATTAGGTGGAAACCTTCTGAGATATTTTGGAAGAATTTGATCATCTGACGGCCGAGGAGGTGAAGGCCCATGATTTGGTGGTGGCTCAAGAGGAGGATTTGCAGGAGTACAAAGCTTAGGCTGCTAGGTTGAGGGAGAAATGGGCCTCTTTGTGTGCAAATTATGAAGCCATCAAAAAGAAATGATGGGGCCTTAAAGCTATCCTAAAGCAGGTGCATCCGTCGGTCAAAGCCTAAATGGAGGAAATAACTTCTTTGGAACAAACCATTGATGGCCCATGGCAATCACTCTCTATCCTTTTGGAAAGGGAAAACCGGGCCCTGTTTTAGTTCTATCCGAAATTACGGCATGTACCCCCCCCCCCAATCACTCTGGAGAGACTCTGAATTGGGGATGTTCCTCCATTGTTTCTAAACCCAATGAGACAGATTTGGATTTTAAATATCTTAGCTCCGTCTCTTCCTGTCAGCATCATTTCCATCAGGTTTTTAATTTTAACCATGACTTGAAATCAGTAAACAGATATAACCAAATTGATCTCTAATTTTTTCTTGAGCCAATGGATTCAGCAGGCGTAGTTCAACAATTGATGAGGTTGATGTGAATACCACACAAACATTTAGATATTTTTCATTATTACCCTAATTTTTTTCCTAAGATTTCATGACATGGGCTTTGTGGGTATAACTTGGATCTTTCATAGGCCTCCCTTAGCGAGTTTCTGACCTAACAAGTTTTTCACCTTTTCTTATGGCTCAATGCATTTTTTTAGAGAACTGATAATCAAATTTTTCTCAGAGGTTCTTCAGTGAATTTTCTCTATAGCGAGCATAACATCTCTTCTTCTATTTCTCTGTAAGTTCACAGTCCTACCAATCCAACTTGATACTGATGTTTTAGTTCAAATAGCATTGACCAAACTTAACGGGGTAAAGCCCCGACTCAGGAACGTTAGACGGGAATGTTCAAGTATCCTTCAGACATGGGTTATGTATTTTTATTGACCCTGGATTTGTGGATTCTGTACATGCATCAGGCTCAGGAATCACTTTAGGCATATAGAGGTAGGAAAGGACTCTCCTAGAGAGTAATTTTCCTTTGATTGATGGCCATTTTTGTGGGAGACATATGCAGAGCCACTCGGGCATGATGTGCATAGTCAATAAAAGGTGTCCCCAGGACACAAGCCTTCCATTTCCGATGTCCCGGTGGGATTTTCCACATTTTGGATTTATCTTGATGTTGGGAGCCACAATAGGTGATTGGATTGAGCAGTGTTTCCTGAGAACATTAGGAATATTCATATCAACCTTGAGTGAGAAATTGTTCCCACACATTTCTTACATGTATGAGGGAGAGATGGTAAGTGGGCAGTTCAGTTAAGAGTCTTTTATATGTCAGGGGAACTTGGAATGAAGGAGGTACATAATCCATCATCTGGAAGTTTTCCAAATATGGGGGTGTGACAAGACGTGAATGTCATTTGAGTGTACGACAGCTGGAAAGGACTCTCCTAGGGATGAATTTGCATTTGATTGACAACAATATTTGTGGGAGACATATTCCAAGCCTCTAGATCATGATTTCCATAATTAATAAAAGGTGTCCACATGACATTGGCCTTCCGCCTCCTATGGCCTTTGAAGATTATGGAGATTGGGAACTTTATGAATACAGTGTGTGACCTTCTACTAGGGGTGCCCCTCATCACAAACGATGATTTTTAGCTGAACTTCATCGAGGAAACCCGGAAACGAGTGGGGGAACTCTTCCTTTGCATGTGGATCAACTTCTCGCATGCGGATATGATATCTTTTAGAAACCTCAAAAGAGACTAGAGGTGAACAGGGCCCATATATTCCGATATATCTAGGATGTGTGAAAGGAGGAAAATGTAAACCATGAATTTGAGGACCCTTGAATCAGGAGGGATGGAATGAGGATTGGAATCCATTGGGCCTACTGAGATAGGATAAGACTCTTATGGGGACGAATTTTTCTTTGATTGATGCCCATTTTTGTGGGTGACATATGCAGAGCCACTGGGGCATGATATGCATAGTCAATCAAAGGTCTCTATAGAACACTAGCCTTCTATCCCATATAGCCTTGGAGGGTTATGGGGATACAAGATCACTTAAAGCACGAAGTTCGGATTATGGAAGGGGTATATCTGGAAATATTGGGGACATTTGGGATCTGACTTACTCATGGAATGGTGTCCCTTAGGTAGACCCGACTCATACGCAGGGTGAGGTATTTTTTCTATCTTTGGGATATCCGACCATTTAACATCACATAGCGAGGACACGGGGTTCCTCTCGAGGGAGGGAATCGTGACATGCCTCTTAGGGTCATGCTGTTACGACCAAATTCCTAGTTCATTTTTCTATAACTCCATAGTGGATCTCTTATTAAGATCACTAAGCTCACATGAGCTATGCTCGATTTTAGAAACAAGGGATCACAGGGGTTCCATGTCACCATCTGAGAATAGTGAATTCAACATTAGAAGGCACTTTTAGGATAAATCCATTGCGTTGCAGTTTAGCATCGTGTGGTGAGGATGATGTTGACCTTGCAATTTAACTTCGTGTGGGGAGGAAGATTTTGGCCTTTGAAAAGATCTTTAAAAGTTTCAGGTTAATCGCAGTCAGGGTGTTTCGGTGTTCCTTATATGTGAGTGACGATAAAAGGTGTAAACCATAGTCCTGGGGGTGACTTGAATCATGAGGGATGACATGAGTCTTGAAATCCACTGGACATACTGAGGTAGGAGAGGACTCTCCTGGGGATGAATTTTCTTTTGATTGATGGCGATTTTTGTGGGACACATATGCAGAGCCACTAGGTCATGATATGCACAGTTAGTCAAAGGTGTCTGTAGGACATTGTCCTTCCACCTCAGATGGCCTTGGACGATTAAGAGGATCCACGTTTTCCTGAGTTATGGAGTGTGAAAAACGGGAAATGTGTTCCTGGTAATGTGAGAATACCTAGAACATGATTAACCATACCCTTCTTGGAGATTCAAAATAGGTCTGACCCATGCATGGGGGAAGGGGGAATTTTTTTGGTGGATGGGCCAAGATGTCAAATATGAGCATCACTACGTATCTTGTGAGTGTAGGAATCAAGCCACACATAGTTCTGGATGTTCCCTACAAACGTTTGTTCGATGTGTTAGGGACACTTGAGGGAATTTTGGTTTTAATTGATACGGGTTCCAAGCCTACCATACTCCCCTATGGTTTATTTTCCTAAGAGAATCCCTACCACTCATCCTAAGCTCATGTCAGTTATACTCTATGTAAGAAACAAGGAGTGGTTACAGAGACTCCTTCGTAAGTGTGTGGCTATAGAGAATATGATGGGGGCCTTTTCATTTTTTTCAGTGGGGTTGATCCAGGATCGAAGATCGAGAAGTCGCTACGTATCCTGTGAGGGCAGGGATCAAGCTATAGGTAGTTCTGTGTGTACCCCATACTAGTTCAGCTTGGTCCAAAGGGTGGGGTTACTTTCATTCTACCTGTCATGGTTGTCAAGTCCTCCATGTTACCCCATAGTTGACCATTGTAGGACAATCTCTATCACCATTCCTAAGCTCACGGGAGTTGTACTCGGTGTGAGAAACAAAGAGTGATAAGGGTCTCCTTTATGAATATGGGTAGATAGGGGGCGTGATGGATGAATTTTTTTATTTACTGGGGTTGGGATAGGATCAGAGATCAAGGTGTCTCTATGCATCCTATTAGGACAGGAATCAAGTCGCACGTAGTTATACGAAAGATTGTACAGTTTATTGTCATTCCATTAGGATGTTTTATACTATGTAGTTTAACATATTACGGTGAGGACATGATTCATAGATTATTGTCATGTTCCAGGGACATGTTCCTTACAGTTTAACATCATGTGGAAAGGAATATGACTCATAGTTTAAGGTTTTAGAGTTTGGACCATTTTAACTGAAATTTTAAGGTCTTAGAGTTTGGAACTTGGCATTGGAGGCTATATTTACTCATAGTTTAGGATCATAGATCTTAGACCTTAACATTGAGGGAATTTTTTTATGACTCATAGTTTAGGGTCATAGATATTGGACTTATGATATGAGATGTAATTTTTATGACTCATAGTTTAGGGTCTTAGAGTTTGGACCATGATATGGGAGCATTTTTACCTTATAATTTAAGGTTTTAGAGTTTAGACCTTGATATGGGGACATTTTTAACACATACTTTAAGGTATTAGAGTTTGGACCTTGATATGGGAACATTTTTAACTCATAGATTAAGGTCTTAGAGTTTGTACCTTGATATGATTTCTGTTACGTGAAGTATTTCTTCAAGAACTTCACAATTTTAGGAGCTATGATGAGATTCTCGTCCATTGATATCATGGCGTATGCTCCATTGGAATAGACCTTGTGTATGACGTATGGTCCTTTCTATATTGGTTCAGGCCTCGGGGGCTTCTTCCCTAGTATCATTAGGGTTTTGAGGAATATCACTATTTCTCTTTCAAGGAAAGACCAAAGGAGAACCTTTTTGTTGAAGGCTCGTGCAGTCCGATTTTCGTAGATTTCCAAACGGTGCAGAGTGTGCAGCCTTTTTTCGTCTAGCTACTCTAATTTATCAAAACATTTTTGTGATTGCTCATCCATGGATAGTTGATTGCAAATGTCCACACGAAGTGATGACAATTGGATTTTGATAGGTAACACCGCCTCTGTCCCATATACTAGTGAGTACGGGGTTGCCTGAGTGGCAGTGCGGGTCTTGGTCTGGTAAGCCCACAAATCATGAAAGAGATTATCTGGACATGATTTCTTATCCTTATCGACCATCTTTTGAAGTATATTGGACATGGTCTTTTTGAAAGCCTCCATCTACCCATTGGCCGCCGCATGGCAGCGGGATGACTAGTTGTCCTTGATTCCATATTCCTGGTATAGCTTATCCAGCTCAGCAGAGCAGAAGTTGATGTCATTTTCCATTATTATTCTATGGGGGACACCAAATCTAGTTATGATGTTGGGCTTTACAAAGCTGATTATGTTTTTCACCCTGACATCCTTAAGGGGTATGTCTTCATCCCATTTAGAAAATAATTCAGTCGCTTTGAGTATGCACTTGAATTGTCTGGTTGTAGCGGGAGGATATGGTCCCACAATATCCATCCCCCAGGTAATGAATGGACAAGGGTATTTAGCCACATTGATAAACTTTGGGGGGTGGTGTATGAAATTATCATGAACTTGTCCGGAATGGAACTTCTTAGTGAATGCGGTGCAATCCTGTATCATGGTGGGCCAGTAATACCCAAGCCTTTGGATTTGGTGAGAGAGATTGGTTACTGACTAGTGTGCTCCAAAATCCCTCGAGTGAACTTCATTCATGACAACAGAAATATCTTCTCCATAAACTTACCTGAGAAGGACTCCACCAAGGCCTTATTTATAGAGAACCTTCTCTTGGTTCACCCCATTGTATAGGGTAAAATTGACATCCCATCTTCGGACCTGCTCCCTTTTAGCCCTAACTAGTGGGAGTTCCCTATTCCAAATCTATTTTTTGATGGATTTCATCCAACCAATGGTATGACCATAATGCTCAGGAATGGGTCCAATTTCATTAATTTCCTTTGTATATCTCTGGATGAACGACAAGACCATCTGACGGTGAGCAATGATAATGACTGTTTCATCCCGGTCAGGATCGGCCAGAGCTATGGCTACATTTTCTAAAGCATTGTCTTGAGAATTACATGACCAGGGGGCATGATTCAATGTTGGTTATGATAGGAATTCTTCAATCATCGATCAAACATGGTTAATTAAGGGAACCAACACTTCTTTCTTGATAGCATAGTCACCGTTAACCTATTTGATGACTAGCTCCGAATCACCCTTTATTTTTAGGTCTTCATCTTACACCTGGAGTACCAATTCGAGGCTTGAAATCAGGGCCTGATACTCTGCTTCATTGTTCGTACACCATTATGAAAGTAGGAAAGAGTTAGGAAAGATGGAATTTTCAGGAGATACGAGTACAACTCCCAACCCCACATTGTTGAGCTTGGGATCCCCCATCATTTTCCATGTTGGGCTTTGAGAAGCACCATCTAAGTACATTTCCCACATATGGGGGTTCTCCTAGATGGAAAAAACTTCTTCATTCAGAATTTTGGTATCCAATGGTTTCGTTTCTTCTAAGGGTTTCTAGGCCAAGAAGTCTGCTAATGCCTGGCATTTTATGGCCTTTTAGGGCACCTAACATATGTCAAACTATTACAGGATGACCACCCATCGTTATAGGTTCCCATTTAGCATAGGAAGGTTGAGGATATACTTGACTGGGTTGTAGGAGGAGATCAAGTGAACCTCATGGTGCTGTAGGTAATGCCTAAGAATCTGAACTGTGAAGAATTGGGCTAGGCAGTTCTTTTCAATATTTGAATATATCTTTTAGGCATCAATCATTGTCTGGATGAGGTAGTTGAGGATGTTCTCACTACTGACATCATTTTTATGCACGAGGAAGGCACATAATGACCTTTCTAGGGTAGTCACATATAAAATGAGTGGTATCCCATCAACTGGAGGCATGATCAATGGTGGGATTAGGAGATATCTTTTGATGTTTTCAAATTCTTCTTAACAATGGTTATCCCATTCATACGTAACTCCTTTCTTCATGAGCTTGGTGAGAGGTAAAAACTTACCTACTAGGTTGTCTATGAAGTGTCGAATGTAGGTGAGGTTCCCCTGGAGACCTCTAAACTTGATGAGGTTGTGAGGTTGGGACATGCCAAGAATGTATTTCGTCTTCTCGGGGTCTACTTTGATGCCATGATGGCGTATGACGAAGCTGAGAAATTTTCCAGAGGTAATTCCAAAGGCGCATTTCAGGGGATTAATCTTTAAAATGTGTTGTCTCAATTTGGTGATGACAGTTTCAAGGTCATCTAGGTGGTTCAAACACTGTCATGACTTAACCACTAGGTCTTCAACATAACACTCGACAAATTTTTCCAAAAAAGGATTGAAGATGTGATGTATGGTGTGCTGATATGTGGGGCTGCGATTCTTTAGACCAAAGGGCATCACCTAATAATAGAACACTCCCTGAGGGGGCCTAAAAGAGGTATCTTCTTCATCTCCTTGGGCCATCTAGATTTTATTGTATCCATAATAGCCTTCCATTAAGGAGAGGGCTTCATATCCAGCTGTTGCATTGATCAACAATTCTGTGATCGGGACCGGGAAGTCATCTTTTGGGAAATGTCAACTAAGGTCCATGAAGTCAATGCAGATTCTAATCTTTCCATTATTATTTTTGATAGAGACTATGTTTTCCAGCCAGATCGGATATTGGACCTCTCGTATGAATTTATCTTTGATTATATTATCAACTTCAACCTCTATTTTGGCAGCATGCATCAGGTGGGTCATTCTAGCTGCCTGTTTATAGACCCGGTGACCTTCTGGTAAGCCCAGATGATGGGTGGTGACTTCAAGATCAAGGCCTGGCATCTCCATGTAATTCTAGGAAAAAACGTCTCGATTATTCTTTATGAAGGAGGCATAATCCTCTTGTTCCTCAACAGGCATGGCCATACTGATTAAAGTGGGATGTAGGTCATTCTCAGTGCCCATATTTATCTCCTTAAGATCATCGATGGTGGTGGAAATTCCTTCCTCGAATGTAGGAGGGGAATCTTTGAGGTCTTGTTCCTCCTCCTCTTCTTCATCTTGGTCATCTTCCCCTTCTGATGGAGAAATTATTTTTGAGATAACTTCTACAGTATTGGGAAAAATCATCTTTTTCCTTAGTGTGTGAGGCAAGTGTAGTTTGATGTCCCAAGGATGGACCGGGATCATCTTCGATAGGGCTTTTCCTGACAACATGGGAGTTATCCCGTTCTTCTATGTCTTTGGACTTGGTGATCATAGAAGATTCCATGTAGACAACTAACTCTATATCTGGTCTTGTTCTTACACATCCAACTTGGTTTAGGTAGTACGTACCCCTCCCAAAGCTGCTAGAATGGGTCGGTGGGAGCCATCTCTAATCCATCTGGGGCATTGAGGCAATCAATTTTTTTGGATGAAATATGTTTTTCTTCTAACTCATAGAACCCTACGTCGATGTAATGTGACTCACAGAACTCAAACGAGGATTTATCAGTATGAAACATCCCATTTTTTCAATTATTGCAATATTTGATGCACTGATGGTATAAGGATGGAATTTTAGCATGCTAATGTAGTCAAGGCCTCCCTAAAAAAATATTGAATTCCATACTTTTCCGCACCACCAGGAACTCAAAATCTGATATGAGATATTCGATCCAAGTTTTATGCCTAATTCGCCCCAATGGGTTTTTCTCAATATTGTCATATCACAGTAGATTTGTAGTGTAGGGTGTCAAACTATCTTTATCATATCCTAGTTGATGAATCGTTCTTATAGGGAGGAGGTAAACTCCAGAGCCATCGCCGATTAAGATCCTATGAATATCAATTCCATTTATCTTACCAGACACATATAAAGGTTTGATGTGCCCTTGCATGACAGCATATTCATCCCTGCCTATGAAGGATATGACAGCATTGCATTATTTGGGACTGGTCTTCATTAGGTAGTTTTCAGCTACTATTACTTCATCCTCAAACTCCTGGGGACATAGAAAGGCTTCAATGAGTGCCTCCCTAAGATCTGCGGACAAACTCAACGCGTCCAGGAATTACAACTTTGCTGGTACTGAAGCCAGCTACTTTAAAATGTCAAAATTCTTCTCTAAAGGTCAATGCTTCCTATCTCAGGGTTTCTATTTCACGGAAAATTTAGGGGTTTGAGCTTCGGTAGTATATGTTTTGGCCTCTATAGTAGGATCTGGCGGTGTTGCAGTCCTTTCCAGGTTTGGTAGGACTGGTCTGCCTATATACTCTGGGCAGTTTGGTACTTGTTCTTCCCCGGATGGATACTCCAAGATAACTGAGCTTGGATTTCCTCTGGCGGGGGAGAATTAGAGTTCTGATTCTTGTTGAATCTGTTAGAGGGTCCTTCCATGGGTTCTGAAATATTAACTGTTTTACTCGTGGTGTGGCTGGGAATTTGACTCCTGCCACGATCATGCCTTCCAAGAAACCTTCAGCCTCTATAGACTTTTCCTCTGGATCTCTAGTTGGGCATGGAAAATTTGGGTTTGTGACCATAACCATCATCATATAAGGGTTCCATCATGTTAATGGAATTAATGGAGACAAAGATCAGTTCTTGATCTGATACTTTTCCGGTCTGATTGTCTCTTTCTAATGGTACTTATTGGCAAGGTGGTGCCCATTGTATTGTTTGGAGGGGTGGGGCATGTTGTACCATTTAGCGGGGTAGTTCCCATTGAACCAAGACTATTGAAATGATGTCTGAAAGTGTCAAAACTAACTTCGAATTTGGTACCATCTCACCTACTTGAACTTTCTTTTTGTCCTTCTAGCCTTTAAAGAACCGCGGGGCCGGGGAGGATGGTTGTGCTGTATTAGGAGCTTCTCGGGGCATAATAGGTTATTTCAACTGTTCTTGGAGGATGTCCTTGAATCGGTTGATGGTCTTCTAGGTCATCTAGTTTTGAATCTTTTCTCCTTCTTTTCGGTGACTATTTTCCACTCTTCTTACTCTCTTGTGTCGTAGGTGGATACATACGCTACTTGTGCAAGTGGTGGGCCCAACTTGACTTGACCAGAATCCACCATCTTGTATAATATATCCTTGAAAACAAAGCATTCCTAGATGGTGTGTCCTAGTATCTAGTGAAACGGATAATAATTTGGACAGTCGTTGAGACCTGCTTCATCTTCTCACTTTGGATCTGGTAGCCAGAGCAGATTGTAATTCATGGCAGCTATGAAATAACCACTGATCTGGTCATCTCAGAATAAATAAACTCTATTTATTCATTCTTAGAATTAATTTCTTTCAGAAACCTGTTGCCCATCTTGTCATGGTGGGGGTGGCTATTGGTGTCTAGGGGGTCCTTCATGGTTTGGTGGGGGCCTCGCCATTGGGGCTAGTGCCGGTGGTGGCTTAAGAATGATAGAAGTTGCTTCATCCTTTCCTGTTCTTTTCCCAGGGGCTAGTGGGACTACTTGGGACTTAAGATTGGTCATTTGCAAGGATTCCTCTATCCTTTGGGAAATGGCACAGAACTCTCTAAACCCACTGGTGTACTTCACTAGGATGATCAGTGTTTTCCATTCATCCCAAAGGTTGTCGATGCACATGGTGGGCATCTCATCATGGGGGAGTGGCCAGTTCAGGGAATATCTCAGGCCTTTCCATCTGGAAATAAAGTATGAGACTCCCTTGTTCTCTCGTTGCTTGCAGTTCATGAGATCACTGACTATCATCTTGGGCAGCATCGAGCTAAACTGGAATAGAAACTATTTTCAGAGGTCCTCCCAGCCTATAATTGAATTATCTGGTAGGCTAGTATACCATATAAAAGATTAGCCCTGTAGGGTTTATAGGAATCACCTAAGTTTTATAGCTTCTTGTTGCTATGGAGTTCCCATCAGGGGGTCGCAGTAAGGGGCATAGTGCATAAAATATTGTTCTAGGTACCTTGTACCATTGAATACTGAGAATACAGGGTTCCCAATGTTTGGTGGTGGTAGAACATTACTCACCCACTCGAGGTAGGGTTTTCTCTCTGGTTGCATCAGAGAACTCCTCCCCTCCATGGCTTCTAGTCGGGCTATTAGCTGCTCGATGGTGTTTAAGAGCCCTTGATTCATATCTTATCAGGCTTGAGCTTGAGCTGGTGTGGCAGGGGCCAAGATTGGGTGTGCTGGCGCAACTATAATTTGGGGTGGATGCCCAGCTGGGGCATCATTTGTGGGTTTACGTGGGTATATTTTGGATTTCTTCCCAATAGTGGGAAGTCATGATGTCCTTCCAGGTTCTGGTTGAATGGCCCTTTGAACATGGCTTCATTCACTAGAATGGGTTCCTATGGAATGGGAACCTCTTCTGGGAGCACCTGCTAATGTTTCATAGAGGGAACACATCCAGTGATATTACTCCCTCAACGTAGCTTGACATTAATTTGTCTAAGCTCTTTCATTTTTTCCTCCTAGTTGGAGAAACTTTCCTCAAGGGTGAGGGACGCACTCTCATGGGGAGGAGGAGGTGGGTCATAGATGACCTTGGATTTATTTTTCTCTTTGTTGGATTTTTGCGGGGGAGGTAATTTTGGATTGACTGAGGGGCACCCATATTTACAATTTCCCTCTAGATCTGGGTATGAACACCATCAGGCTCGGTGTGGAATTCCTCTGGGAGGGAACCATCTTCCTTTATGTCTTCTCCCCCTACGTCATTTTCTATGAGATTGATAAAACACTATTTTGTTGAATATTTTATTGGTAATAAATGAAATAATTTCCTCACATTGTGTTAAATATATTTATTTATAAAATATTTGGGATTTGATCATTCATTTGAAAATTTGGTGAAAATTCCAGTTTTACCCTTAATAGTACACTGTAGTATTTCAAAGATAAATATTTTTATATTTATTATTTGAATTATAAATTTTGCAATAGTGTTCCGAACTTCATTTTATACAACTTTCATTCAGGACACTAGATCTAAAGAGTGCATTTGGATGGAGTAAATGAGCCATTAATCCAATGGTGGGCTGGACTCGGCAGAATGGACATGGGTTCTGTATTTGGGTCATATCTTCTCCATACGTACTTTGATTGAGCCCAAATTTTGAGGAAAACTCGGGGACATGATTTGGCACAAATAATCCTTCTGGAAGGCCGGTCAATTCACGCGTTTTGGAGGTCAAATGGGCGGTGAAAGTTGGAATAAAATATTTAGCCGAGTTTTTCATTTCACACTTAAAAAGTTATGTATCCCTAGCCCTCACAAACTCTATTTAAAAGGGGTTTTAACTCTTTGATAGGGCTGGTAGAGGCTTTGGGAAGGTGTGGCCGAAAGGGTGTCTCTTGGGAGCCCCTCAAAACTCTTGGAAGAAGTAAGCCTTTGTGCAAACCTCTCTTCCAAAAAGTCTCTCCTCTCTCACCTCTTCTTTGTATTTCTTTTCTTTCATGTTTGTTTCTTGAATTTTTCTTCAAATAATCTTCTGTGTTCATCCCTCTTCTTCTTATCTTAATCTTCTTAATTGGGTTGGAATCAAGAGTGGAGAAAAGATTGTGTTCTACCCTTTCAATCCGTTGCTTATGCAAAACGTCTCCACGATGACTACACCACCCATGGAAGAGTAGTTATTTTTAGTAATCGATCGACCTCTATCCTTCTTCATTCATTTATTTTGAATAAATTAGCTACTGTAATTTACATATTATGATCTATTAATTGAGTTTTTAATTTAAATGAAACTAAGCAAGCAATTGAATAGTTAACACAAAACACGCGAGGTCGGGAATTGTGTGAACTGTGAGAGCGCAACCTTAACCGGTAATTCAAAACCACATGGGATCAATTTGTAGAGTTCAAATATAATACCTAAACTCAATTAATCCTCATTTCAAGAGTGGTTATGTGCCTTAATTTACCACTGACCATAATCTAATTTTAGAACATCAATCAAAGTAGGGTGTTACGATTGCATGTTCCGAAGTTAGCCTAAGGTTAAAATTCACTTCAATCTTCATGGTAAAGTTAATTCCTGTAGGGTTCGGGATTTAAAAAATTAAGGGATCATAATTAAGTGAATATTAATTTAAATTATAATGATTAATAAATGATTGAAGAGGTAGAGTTAGATCGATTACGCCTTTTAAAATAGATTTCTAAAAAAACATCTTCTTGTTGTGTCATTATAATCGAAACTTCATTTCAAAATTAAAAACAAAAAAAATGCAATCTTCTTCCAGAAAACTTCTTCTAGGTTCATAAACTATAAAAAAAACCACCCCCATCCTTTCAAGTAGTTATTTTATTCTCTTTTATTTTATTTTTAGAATACCTCTAATAAGTTGTTAAATTCACTTCCTCCTTTGAAAGACGACCTTGGTCAGCCACTCTGCTGCACCTAAGTACCCCAAATTACACTAATCATTTGAGGGCGCCCACGATAGTGCTCTTTAAGAGATCCATGGGGCTGACTCTCACTATGTTCACTGAGGCATACCACATTGGGGGTGGTGTACCCAGTGTCGAATTGTAGGAAGGATTCTTGCTCCCTTTATTAGACTTCCTCCTTCCATTCTACGGTATTATTCAGGCTTCTTGATGAATATTTACCTAAAGGGATCCCTGGTCTGACCTCATAACACTCATTTGTTTCGAATGGTGTGAAAAATGAGAATGGGTGGAATGGGGAGCACCTCAATTGATCATTCTTCCTTGAAAGTGGAAGACAAGCATCCGTCGTGCGGGGATTTGAGGTAAAAATGCCCTCAGCCCTGTGGACTGGGGTTGTTCATGTCCTCCTGTCGTTGTGCTATAATGTGGATTTATCAGTCTCATAGGGGCATTTTGATATAAAAATTTCCCCACCCTGTGGGCTGGGGTTATTCCAGTATCGCGACGGTAGCTACCGATATTTCCACCCTTTCAAATTTCACATACTCCCTCATGGGTGTAAGAAAAGTGTGACATTGGGCCTGCATGGGGTCTGTGGTATTTCAAAGACATGAGAACTACTTGGTGGTTGGATTCCCTTAGGTGGGAATCCTGCTATATGTTCATGGTCACCTAACATAGAAGTTTTTCAATGGATTGATCTCTTCATCCCTGATGCTTTTGAGACTTAATCCAGGCCAGTTTTTGTTGAGTATCTCATCTTTCCTAAGCAGGGTTTTTGATTGATTGTCACATCTGGGTGATGACGTTGCATGATTTCATTCCCATTGGGGCATACTGGACAGGATGTGGGGTGAAGTGTAAAACTCCATGTTTTCCCCACCCCCGAATGTGAACTCCAACCGGGGTGTTGCCAATGAGGCGACACAATTTATGCAGTGCATAGAGGCAAGCTTGTTCAAGGTTTTACTTTCACCTTTCTGATTGTGGCTGCCTTGTAGACGGGAGGGCTTCCAAGTCGATCAGATGGAAAAGCTTCCCTATTATGCTGACATGGTCTGCATACCCTTTGTAGGGTAGGAATTTTTCTTTCAGCTTTCAAAGAGTTGTAAATATATTGAGGTGAATTTCATTCATGCATTCCCCAGACAATTCCCCTAGTATGTCTAAGTGATAAGTGTTCATAGTCCAATACATCACTGGTATATTATCCCAATCTAGTTGTCTTCTCACAAGCAACATATCATGTTGTTGTTATTTTGGAGGCTCCTCCACTTGATATGCCCAGCTCGATTGCTTCTTGATGATTTCGTTCTATGAAACAGGTCTGGTGGGAGCCTTATCAATTTTCAAATGCCACGGGGGTGGCTCAGAAGATGTGTGTGACTCCAGGCCATCCTCTGATTGAGAAAGAATATCACTCGTCATAGACGTAGTTCCCGATGTGTCTGACTCCTTTCCAACCACCTATACATAGGAGGGATTTCTCATATTTGTTCCGATGAGGGGAGGACCTTCTTGCCAATATGAATTTTGATTGCAGGGAGGACCTCTGTAATTGGTGTTGCAAGGGTGAGGACTACCATGGAAACTTTATTCCCAACCGTGGGAATTTTCCTGATAGTGTGTACCCTAAGGGGAACCTTCAGGGTGGGTTGTAGCAAGGGGAGGACCTTCTTGCTGCTCGATGTCACTATGGAGAGGAATTTCACAGTAACTGTCATTACGGGGAGAGCCTTTGCAATGACCTTCATCATTGTGAGGACTACTATCCTGACTTGATATCTGGTTTCAGAGAGAATTTCTATAGTGTATATCCTGGGAAGGACCTTCAGGATGTACTGCAATGAGTGGAGGACCTTCTCATTTCTTGGGGTTACTGTGGGGAGGACCTTCACAGCAACTGTCATTATGGGGAGGGCCTTTTCAATGACCGTCATCATGGAGAGGAATACCATCATGACTTGATGTCTGAATACAAGGAGAATCATATCTGTAGCATATACCTAGGGGAGGACCATCTGGGAGGATGACAGCAAGGGGGGACCTTCTTGTTGTCTGATCTTCAAGTCAATGGGAGGGCTGCCCCGACGTGCATCAGGAGATTGGCTCTCGTGATTGATCATTATTGACCCATAGAGTAAGCCCATGTGGGTGCTCTGTGGAGGAACATCAGATCTTCTAGTAGCGACATAGTGGGGAGGACCTTCACAACTGCTACTTCTACTTCCATAATTTGGTAATGGAATAAAGGTTCTTGAAACTTTGTTTATATATGTTTGAGGGCGTCAAGAACCATAGCCTCAAGAAGAGAAGGACCATGGATGTACTCTTTCTTTTCTTATTGTCATTGGCACTTTTTATTTCTGGGCACTCTCTTGTAGGTAACAAGGGCCATCTTCTATTGGTAATGACCTTCATATACGGGTTCCCATCTCGTTGGGTCCCGTGATGTCGTCGAGATATGCCGACGAGAATCTTGATTTTTGGAAGGGATATATGCCTACCCTGGAGCGGCCACCACATTGGACGGGTGTCCCCCAATTGGAATAGGTATTTGTTCCTGATCCGGTTGTTCGTATGTTATGAGATATTATGATCGACCCTCCTGGACTGGAGCATAATTTCATAACTGCTCCATAGTGACTATCTCATTTTGTGAGTGATTCATTCCGTTTGAGGAAATCGGGTCGTGGGCCTGATTTCTCACCTTTGATGTCGATGCAATGATATCTTGTCATGTTTGTAGGATATGGTCTGAAATCGATGCCTGATCTTACATCATGGCTAGGATTTGTAGAGTTACATATTTGGCTGGAACGGGTATGAAGGCCCATTACGATGTCGGAGTAGAAGTTTGTGCCTACTCCAGTCCTCTGTGATTTTCCAGTAGATACTAGCAGTTCTCCTATGTCGGGACAGTGGAATGATTCTGTCTCCGGTTGTCTTCTCTGGTTGCCACCGTATTTGACTGGTGGTCTTCATATTCATGAGTGGAGATTTTCATCTGCTCTTTTGTCGTTGTATTTGTCTCACGGGCTTTGTATGAAGATGAAAAAATTCAACTCTTCTCATATTTTCTTGCTGCCCTATTTAGATGGAGGTCTTGATATGCATCAACAGGTATTTATGTCTGCATGTAGCTAGTCGCCTCCCTATTTTAATAGCATGATTTTTTTGCATCGGCAGGTGTTTGTGCCTGCGTGTAGCTAGTTGTCGCCCTATTTAGATAGTGGTATTGTTGTGTGTCAATAGGTGTTTGTGCCTGCGTGTAGCTGGTTGCCGCCCTATTTTTATAGAGGGCTTATTGTGCATCGGCAAATATCTGCATTTGCTTGTAGCTAGCTGCTTTTTCTGCATGGAGGGACATACGAGCACTAGCACGAACATGCATGAGCTCATATTGTGCCAGCCTATTTATGTGGTGGGCTTGAGTAGAGAGGGTAGAGTTGTGTGTCTGCCCATTGAACTCCACTGCGTTAGTATGGCAGAGATGCTCCTTCGGAACCAGGATGATAACATGTCCCTGGTTATATATTCGCTGCCCTTGGTGGGTAGCCTGAGGGGCCTGGGTCTCCTAGACTTTGGAAGGTGCCCTTGGCACAAGGTACTCCTCGGTGGGAGGTGGTCTCATTGTCTGGTGTCGGTAGTGACGCTCTCTGGCGGGGGCCCGCGGGTAGGGCCCAGTGCATCAGGGATGAAGTCGTCAGTATTGACTTCATCTGCCTCTCTAATTTAAGGGAGGTATTCATTTTCATGTTCTAGGGATAGGCTCCTGAACCATTTTTAGATGACCCCCAGGGCTGCCTTGTGCTGAGGTACCGGCAACGGCTGAAGAGGCAGCTCACGGACCATTGCAAACTAGAGGGCTTATCTTGCAGCCTCTAGCATGGGGAGAGTACCATTTTGTTGGTACTCTTTGATCAGCATGTTGGACACCCAACGTTGAAGAAAATGGGAAGGCGAAGGGGTCCTGCTCTTCGTTGAGGCCCCGCCTACCCACGGGATTGTCGATGTGTGCGTCTTCATGGATCGTGGGGATGTCATTTGGATTAAAGGTCACTCTGTAGGAACCTGCAATACATGTATGACATATAGACCACTAAACATCTTCAAAGTAGCATTCCTTTAAACACATGCATATTTGGATATTTAGCTTGCCCCCCTTCCCCTTTTCATTTACTATGGGGTGAAGGGGCCTGAGTGGGGTGAAACCACCACCTTGCTTAAAGATTCACATCGAGTTCACCATTTTTGTTCCGCCTCTGAGGTGGCGCATTTTCGCACGTACCGGGGTGAAGAAAATGGTCTGAAATGCAGTATCCTTTTATCTTTTATCATTGAGGTAGAACTTCCACCTCGGTTAAGGATTCACGTCGGGTTCACCATTTTTATTCCACCTCTTACATGGCACATTTTGCACGTACTAGGGCAGATAAAATGGTCCAATGTGCAGTATCCTTCTGTCTTTTATCATTTGGGTATAATCGCCACCTTTGTTAATGATTCACATCGAGTTCACCATTTTTGTTCTGCCTCTGAGGTGGCGTGTTTATGGGATATGTGGAAATGGAATGACGAAGACCACCACCTGTCTCTTCATCTATAGAGACAGGCTCCTATCGAGTGTACCACTCCTTCGTTTCAACCCATTCAGCGTCACTATCCTTTAAGGAAGATGGAATTAACCCTATGGGGAACTGTTGGTCCCATCGGGTGATTGTGTGGGGGTTAAGCACTCGTGCAATTGGTCCTTCTAGGATATAAATTCCTTGGATGGTCTCCAATGAGTTTATTCGTTGAGCCAAGAATGCCCAAAATCTCTGGTATCCATGATTTATGGACCTTCTTTCCAAAGGCAAGCACTCATTGGCTGATGATTTGGCCAACGACACTTGAGGACTCCATTGTTCGATAGGATGGGAGGTTAGGTTCACCGCACCCTTCCGGGGGATGATTGTTGCATGTTCTGAGACTCTCTTGTAGATTTAGGTCATGTTCATATGTTCGTAAATCCTTTGTTCATTCCTGAAGAGTGTTTCCATAGGATACCCTTAATTTTCATGATCATCGTGAGCATGCATATGCTTGATGCCATAGAGGTGATGCTGAATTAGCCATATTGTAAGGCGCTCTGGATTTTATTGTCATCTTGGGGGAAGGTGACTTGATTTTGGGATCGGGGCCCACAAGGAGGTATTCTAACATATCCTCAGGAGAGGAATAAAAACCCTCATAGTTTAGAATGTGTGGGGCTTAAGCATGGAAGATTCCCATTTTATGGGACATGATTGGGTGGACCCTTTTGGAATGGGCACCCTTTTGAGATCGAGCCTTTTGGAAGGCATCCTAAATATCCTGATTTGGTTAGGAATCAGAGTTCTTGTAGTTTAGAAGAGGTGGGGCGTACACATGGATGCTTCTTATTTGACTCACATGATTGGGTGGACCCTTTTGGAATGGGAACCCTTTTGAGCTCGAGCCTTCTGGAAGGTGTCCTTTGTATCCTGATTTGGTCAGGAGTCAGAGTTCTCATAGTTCAGAATGTTTTATGATGTTGTAATCCTCAAAAAACTCTAATCCCATGTGAGTCATGCTTAGTGTGAGAAACAACAGGATGTGAAAGATTCGACAATGCACATGCATCCTCTCCTATTGGTGGGGGAGGGAGAGCCCATGGTAGAAGAGGTCAGGGCGATCATGGGTGAGGGTATGGAGCAATGAACCTTTCCATGTGAAATGGAATTAAAGGTCACGCTGCCCTACCTCGTAAGATTGGGGACTTACCTCAGTGGGAGGGCCTCAGAGCATGTTATGGGAAGGGGAGGAGTTTCATCCTCATCAGAGGGGGGAGTGAACATAACCCCCTTGACTGATCATTGTTCCTCATTGAATGGAAAAATAAAGTAATAACCCCTAATCTTGAGAATAGGGAGGTTAACATTAGCATCCCAAGGTTGAATTCAGGTTACCATGGGAATGTAGCCTTACAGGAATTTCCAAATCCCACACCTTTGTTGGGAGGGCCTTCATGACTCCGCTTACTATGGGTATGTAGACTCAATAGGGCGTGTTGACTCCCCCGATGGCCTGATCATATGGGTCTGGTGGCTTTTGAGGAGGCTTTGTCCTAATGCTGGAGAACTGGTTAGCGGAGTGATTATGGAGTACTGAATGGTAATGGAGGGGTGAGGTTGGAATCGAAGGGAACAATACCCAAAAACACCCCATTCCGCATACTGGTTTCTCACGAGGGATGGTTAAGACTCCACATACCATATTGGAATGTGGGCAGGAGGGCCATCAGTGTACCAGTGTGGTACATGGTCATGAGTATCACCAACCGCGTACCAAATTGGTACATGGATCATCATGCCGCTTTGAGTTATATTTGCGTACTGATTGGGTGCGCGACGCCGAGTTCAATCCACATAGTAGTACGCTACGTGGAGCACCATATTGAAGGAGGGTTGGGGGAATTACCATTCGTGGGAAATTCATTCTCAAGATGTATTTGGTTCAAGGTTTAACATTTGGGTTCACGGTTCTATTATTATTATTCAATTTCCCCATTCTTATGGTTTGCGGCCGACTGTACCTACGGAGGAAGTGGTTCGTGGTTCGTGCTTCACTGATGAAACAAGATAAAATCCGGAGTGAAACCTCTGAGTTTTCCTCAAGCTTTCATCACCCATCCTTCCCTATATCTGTCTCTCCTCCTTTCTTGTGCTCCTTTTATAAAGCATCATAGAAATCGTATCTACTGGGCATGCAAAAATATTTGTAGAGGCCCATTGAATCAATTTTCTAACCCGTAGAAGACTCGGTCAACCGGGGTTCATGGGGAATTTGGTTCATGATAATGGTTTGCGGAACCCTGCCTATCTGATTAATCCATGAACTAAGGGGTTCACAGCATGGTACGCAGACTGTATATCATGCCGAACTCCTTCAGTTGACACAGTTCACAATTTTCCCTACTCGCTGGCCATCGGTTCACAGGCCAGCAGTTTGTAGACCATCCCGCACACCTGGTGGTTCGCGATCTGTCTTCTTCACATACCTTTCCTGATGATGGTGTGTGGGCCATTTTAAAACTTTAATTCCTTCAAGTTCCTTAAAATAAATGAAACTCAATTTGAGTCCCTTCACCTTGATAAACATATTGAAGTTCTTGATTCCTTCAGCAAAGTGATTAAGGGGTATTTATTCTTCTTGGAGGAATTTTTAGGACCCTACACCCTCATCCAACCAAACACCTTCATGTCTCTTGGAGTGAGCCAGAGCTTCTCAACGTATCTGGGACGATGTCAAGATGTTGGGAATTATCTTCACTAGATGAGGTATGCTAAGAAGTTATCAAAGAAAATCACCACCAACTTATCCATTTTTGATGTCGAACTATGGGACACAATGACCTTCCAAGGATTTCAAGCCTCCCTGTCGAACACATCACATAAACACTTAACCCCTCTACCTAGGTGTGATTTCAAACCAATTTTAACCATCGCTCCATGACCAAATCACCAATATCCATAAACCAACATTTCATGGGGCACTATTTCCACCACACTTATCTAGTTCTTCTGATGCGTCCCTGACAGATAACAACTGAAGAACAACAGTCTGCCACATCAATCAAACCAATGTTCTCACAAAACAACCTCAATTTTCGTTTAACTCATCGCTAACTTACTTGCCTAACCATGTCTATTGGTTAGCCAGTCTCATCAGCTCTGAGGTGGCCTCTGCATCTCACCCAAAAATCAACCCATTCCTACTAACAAGTTCAGTTATGTAACCACCCTTACCAAGGTGTCACCATTGAGTGAAACTATATAACCACACTTTATCCACCCTTTTCTTTTCTGTTCAAAAAAACTTTATGACCTTCATTAATCCTCACCCAAATAGATGATTTAGGCATTCATGTGACACAACCCTTTAAAATAGACCTTGCCTCTTATCACTAACACTAGGGTTCCCTTATGATGGAACCAGACACAATTATCCCATCAACCTTCCCACTTAGACTTCAAGGACAATCCTGCACCATGGAACACTCTGAGTCTCACTATCAAGTCCAAACATATACATGTGAGAGACACACCCAAGGGCTCTAGAGACTTTGTATGACCTCTCTCATAGGTCACCTTGAAGTTTGAATGATACCAACTCCATAGACTAGAGTCACAACTAGGAAAATACTTTGGCCCTCTCTCCAAACCACACTTATCAGGACATGGACAAAGAAATGTTAATGAATGGAACTCTCACTCTCATTCTGACACACACTATTCTTAGTGTATGAAATAACCAACTACTCTAGGTTCCACACCAAAGGTGTACACATTTATCAGCACTACGGGAAACACATCCTCTCCGGGATTTGAGACAAAACTCGCAAGGTCTCTACTCACAAGGTCATCAAGACCCAGGAACCATTCTTAGGGCCCGACATATACTCCATACGGTCACAGACCCCGAGAGTTCCCTCACCCAGATCACTGAACAGTTCCTCGAAACCCAAAGGCCCCAACACTTACAAGGGTTCCCTAAACACACCACCTAGGCCATAACATAACTGTAAAGACCTTACAATCCAATCCCAATGTGTCAACTAGGGCACTCTCACTGCCCCAACACACGCATAAAAGGGTCAAACCAACAACACCAAGGATACCCACCTTTGAACCCAAACATTCTCTTTCCAAACTTGTCATTCACTTAACACTTAGAATAATGACCGACATAATTTAACCACATATGGAAAGATCCCATGCGATCAACCTTAAAAAAACCATTCTTCTTACTCTACCCCAACGGTCAACATCACACTTTGAGCACTACCCTCCACCATACCTACCATGTGTCATGGTCAACATAGGGTAACAAATTTAGTTAATCACAAGTCTTTCTTCAACACTTCTTCAAACCCATTCTTCTTTTACAACACGATCCCTCCCCCTCAGGCACATTTCCCATTTCACATCTCGTTAAAATCATCATTTTAACTCATTTACACCTATCATTAGGAAAAATCCATTAACAATTTTACCATCATTATGCACCCATTCTCTTTTAGACACCAAAACAACCTTTACAATTTATCATCACCCAAAACTTTATCCCGGTCCCAAAATTTCTTTATCCATGATATTACTTAACTATTCATTTTCATTCTATTTATTCACCAAATTTCATCACCATTATTAAGCATAATTTTCTTCATATTTATCAAGGAAGTAAAATTCATTCCACTCTCTATGCCCCACACACCCATCCCATGTGTCTGCCTATACTGATACATGACCCCTATATCCTTAGGTGCCTAAAATGATACATGAATGCACATCCCCATGTCATTATAACAATGAGTGAAATATAATAAATCAGTCAAATCAAACAACATGTGCATCAACCAATGGTAAAATATTATCCAACTCTAACAACACATATCAAGAACAATGATTCCCACCCAAGGTGACTTGGGTTTTCCCTTATATATGGGTTAGCTACTCCCAAGCACGAGATCATTACCAAGGCCCAAGACATCATAATCTCCTTTCTACCATCCCCAAATAGTAAGAAGATAAATGAACTCCTCTAATACCACTTTGTAACATCCCCAACACGGAATCCACTAAACTGGTGCTCTGTGTCAGGTCATCACGGGACCTCAAGCATGCCTCCTCATATGCTAGAGGTTTCCGACTTGTGGTGAGGGTCTAATAAGACACATGGAGAGACTATACCCTCTTTACCAGATTAAGCCACTATAGATCACAAAAAAAATAACAGAAACAATATGAAACAACCAATAAACATTCGTAACCAAACATTTCCCAGCAGGGTACAAATACCAATCAAATACAATAACGTCATTCCATACTAGTATTGTAAGTGAAGAAACTCAAAATAAAAAAATGGAAAAAATTCCCAATAGGTCCCAACTCTAAGTATAAATCCTTCTCCATGTATGTCCCGAGCCCAACTCAACATCTTAGTGTAGGGCCTCAACCCATGTACAGACCACCAACCAAGTGATCTGCTCAGGTACCCCACAGTGGCTCGAGCAGAATGTGAGTAAAAAACTCATTAGGCCACCACCAATGGTGTCTAAAAAATATCCAATCTAATAGATAGTTCATGAAAGTACACAATAAATGTTAAGTAAGGGACAGTTTGGGTGCCATTAGTTAACAAGCTTCATTTAATTCATGACTATAATTTATCCCAATTCCATTTCTTATACCATTTTTACAACGTAATCCATTTTCAAAACATTCTCTTTAGGTTAGACATATACATCATCTATACATGGGTATAAAGAAATCAATCAAAATGAATAGGGGAAATAAATCGATTTCTTATCTTACTAGGGATACACATATCAAATTAACACATTATCCTCACCTTGAAACCTTAGTCCGGGTGGAATGAAACCGTTAGGGGAATAGTTCCTCCATACCATTCCCTAACCTATGAATTTAGGGGTGGATTTTAGCACCACAGTCTGACTCGAACCTTAGGTATAGAACCTCAAGTCAATACCCCACTCTACCAATCCATGAACACATGCTTATTTATCAAATCACCACAACCATACCATAATACAACCTATAATATTCAATGCCATTGGTTATCACAATTCATAACAAAAATATGGGAATTAATACTATTCCATAACCCATTAACACATTTACCAATTACAATTTACAACCATCTAGCCAAATTCTCATTCTCGTGCCTTAACCCATTAGGTGTATTCAATAACCCCTATGCCATATCCAAATTCATCATTGACCATTCATTAACCCATTTAACCCATTTATCATTCTACAATAATTTACCCACTTATTCATTTCAAACATATTTTTCATACCACATAACATAATCCCTTCATTATATTCAGTCATTTTGGTTCACCACCTAATTCTCATGTATTACCCCATTCCACAATTCATCCATACCCTTGTTACATCCAATTAAAATATTCTCTATTTCCCATTCCATTACCCAATTGCAAGTTCACCATTTAACATTCCCTAATCCCCTTAGGTATTTCTAACCAAAATTCATGAAATAATAGACATAATCTCTTTCAACCCAATTACCAATTTTTATGTCATTCTAACCAACACCTTATGCCTTTATCACCCTAATACTATTTATCATTATTCCATTTGTAACAAAATCCACTGTTAAGAGATATTCTACATGGGTTCTGCATTATTATTTGGTGACCCATCACATAACCCAACCACACTCTTAGTCCGAGATTGTCGGTGCACCACATGGGTGGCCCTAAAATTGTCAAGTCATACCCAATGCATCCAACAGGGATTGTGAGGGTTTAAATTGGTCACTTAGACAATAATTTATATCAAACACTTCAATGGAACAAAGAACACAAAAAGGAAAAACAAGAACATCAACTCTCATGAACAAATCCAAAATAAAACTATGGGATAATACTTGTAGACCACCTACATTGAACCTGTTGATGGAAGCACTCTTAATCATGTCCTTTGATCACGATTTAAGAACCCATTGAAGCCTTAACCTAGATCTCATCTAAAAATGAGGGTTTTAGGGTTTCAGATGGAGAAGAAAGGATGATACAAATCCTAAACAAAAAAGATAATCAAGAGGAGGATTAGGCTTACTCGGTTCTTCAATCCACACTTGGCATCACTCAAAATGGCCAAGAATCGAAGCAGATCCATCCTTGAGAGCTCTTGGTATCTTTGATTTGTTCCTAGGGTTCTAAGGTAGAAGGAGGAGGAAAACCCCGAGTTAGGTCTAAAAAATCATGGGGTGGCATTTTTGTAATTTTTTCCAACTTTTCTGGGACACACGGTTTACTCGACGATTTCTTGGGGATCCCGCATGATTTTCCCTAACCATGCACAGACTGTGCGAAGGCTAATGTCCGAGGATTGTTGGTCCACACGATTTACTTGCACGGTTTCCCCTAACTGTGCACAGACTGTCTGCTATGCACTGTTGGTCCTAATTTCTCTTCTATTTGCACCCCGAGCCCCTAGGTCACCCCTGAGCCCCAACTTGAACTGGGGAAACACTTATCTAGATGAAAAGGGGATACCCAAGCCAACACTTAAACTGAAAAATTATTTAAGTAAATTCGAGACCTTACACCTTCAAATAAATGATTAATCTTGCATTCCATTTTTAATATAAAATCTATAGCATACCTTGCTAACCATGTAAATGTGGCTTCATACTTTGTGACACTTTTACCCTCCTTTTACTTCAAGATAAGGAACTTTATTTTGAAAAAACTTTTCTTTGAAAATAACTTTTTGAAATATTTTCTTCAAAAGGTAGCCTTTTAATCATGCAAAGGAAGATTCAATGAAATTATGGCAGGTAAATCTATACAAGTCGTATGAGGTAAAAATAATGTTCATTTTTCACGGTTAAAGGTTAAAAAAAATGCCTTGTTTAAAAAGTGATAAGAAGATTACTTTGAAAAAATTGGTAAAATACAAAATAGTTAAAAATTTATTTACCAATTAATTTTAAAAACATTTTTGAAAATATTTTAATAAAACAAGGTTTTTAAAAGAAAACAAACTCTTCAAATAAAGAGAGAAACAAAGTCTTGTTTTCAAAAAAACATTTTCAAAAAAATTTTGAGTAACAAAGAGTTAGAAAATGGTACTAATACTTGAAAATAGTTATGAATAACCATAATATATAAAATGAAAGGTTTTATTCAACAATTTTTATATAATTTCTTTGAATGGAAAACCCATTGAAAGATCATTAAAGTTATTATTGATGAAAATAATATTTAAACATTCCAAAGTGTCCCATACCACTTTTAATCATTTTAAATCATAATCCTAATCCAGGAAACATAAATAACAATGATCTCAAATACTCACCCTTATTTCTATATAGAGGATAATAACTTTATGCCTACTTATAAAATCCTTTAATATATTTCTTAGTATGCTTCTTATATTCTTAGAGAAAGGAAACATAAATAATGGTGAGATCAAATGCTCATTAAGGGAAAATTATAGCAAAGGAAATAATGAATCAATGAGAATAGTTAATATGGAAAGGTAAATAACTAAGAACACAATCCATGTTGACACAATATCTCATGGATGAATAATAACTAAAACTTAATGAGGCAAATGGTTAATTATTAGACTCCATTTTTCCTAGGTATATATATCCATTACCGTCAAGACCATTCACAAGATAGGTTAGTATATTGGGTAGAAACCCATCTAATTTGCACAAATAATTTTTCTCATGACACTACCAATGGATCAAATGGATTTTATTAACTGGTCCCCAACCCATAGTAATTTCCTTAAATAGTCCCAAACCCGTTTACTTCAAGTATAAATCATTCATTATAACAAATAAACAATATGCCTTATCAGATATCTATATTGAATAAAGTATACGGATTTATCACTATTTCAGAAATAATGAAATAAATTTCAAAGTAAAAAGTGTATGAAAATTCATATATGTTTTAGGAAATGAACATATCCATGATAGATGATATGGATATTTATGGGAAATTCAATGTTCAATAATCATATGAAATTGAAAATTTAAAGGGGAATAAAAGGAATCAAGGAAGTTAATGTGAATACCATCTTTGTCCAAATAAAACATAACCATCCAGAGGAAGATTAAGGATGGTATCAACACAATACACCCAAATTGGAGTAAAAAAAGGGTTGTTGTCATTAATGAATGGAAACATTATAAAAAGATCTTTTAAAAACATTCTTGAGAAAAATATCCTTTTGGTTTGAAAAACCTTTTAAAAAATCATTTCTTTGAAAATCACATTTAAAAATATTTTCTTCAAAAGGTAACCTTTTAAACATTCAAAGGAAGCTTCAATGAAATTATGGTGGGTAAATTTGTACAAGTCGTATGAGGTAAAAAATGACACTTCTTTTTCAAGGTTAAAGGTTAGAAAAAAAATGCCTTGTTCGGAAAGCGATAATAAGATTCCTTTTAAAACATTGGTAAAATAAAAAAGGGGTAAATATTTCATTAAAAAATCAATTTAGAAACATTTTTAAAACATTTTAATGAAACATGGTTTTTAGAAGAAAATAGGTTCTCTCACTAAAGATAGAAACATGGTCATTTTTTTTTTGAAAAACATTTTCTAAAACATTTTAAGTACCAAAGAGTTGGAAAATGGTACTAATACATGAAAATGGTAATGAATAACCAGAGGATAGAAAAGGGAAGGTTTTATTGAACAATGGTCATATAATTTACTTGAATGTAAAAACCATTGAAATATCATTAAAGTTATTATTGAGGAAAATAATATTTAAATATTCTAAAGTGTCACATACCACTTTGAAACATTTTAAATAATAATATTAATGCTAGAAACATAAATAAAGGGTGGGATAAAATTGTCATCGTTATTCTTATATATAGGATAATACCTTTAGTCCTACATAGAATATAATGGCATATCTTTCTTATTATGCTTCTTATAAAGAAACAAAACATAAATAAGGGTGATCTCAAATGCTCAGTAAGGGAAAAGTATAGCAGAAGAAATAATGAATCAATAAGAATAATCAATATAGAAATGTAAATAACTAAGAACACATTCTATGTAATCAATAACTAATAACCAAGTGAGTAAATAGTATGGAATGGTAAATAACTAAAAACAAAAACCATTAAAATAACTAGATAAGGAAAAAATCAATATAGAAAGGTAAGAAACTAAAACACATTCCATTTAATCGATGAACTAAAAATGAAATGTATCCATAGATATTTTGACTCAATATATCATGTATGAATAATAACTGAAACTTAATGAGGTAAATTCTTAATTATTAGACTCCATGTTTTCTAGGTACATTCATCCATTACCGTCATGACCTTTCACAAGACAATTTAGCATAAAAGGTTGAAACCCATATAATTTGTGAAACTAATTTATATCATGACACTACTGAAGCATCAAAGGTATTTCATTAACTGGTCCTCAACCAATAGACCTTTCCTTAAACGGCCCCCAACCCATGTATTGCATGTCCAAATCATTTATCATATTGAATAAAAAATATTCCTTATCAAATAACTATATTGAATAAAATATATGGAATATCAATATTTCCCAAATAATGAAATGACATTAAAAGTAAACATTGTATGAAAAGTGGTATACATTTTTGGAAATTAACTTATCCAGGATAGATGATATGGATAATTTGGGGAAATTCAATGTTCAATAATAATAATAAATGGAATATTTAAAGGGGATTATAAGGAATCAAGGAAGTGAATGTGAATACTATCCTTGGAAAAATCAAAAAAAAAATCATTCAGAGGAAGATGAAGAATGGTATCAACAAAACATAACCCAATTTGAGTAAAATAAATGTTTTTTGTCCTTAATGAATGGAAACAATATAAAAATATATTTTAAAAACATTCTTGAGGAAAATATACTTTTGTTTTGAATAACCTTTTCTTTCAAAATCACTTTTGAAAAACTTTTATTCAAAATATAACCTTTTAAACATGAAAAGGAAGCTTCAATGAAATTATGGTAGGTAAATCTATAAAAGTCATATAAAGTAAAAAGAACATTCCTTTTTCACAGTTAAAGGTTAGAGAAAATTCCTTATTAGGAAAGAGATATGAATATTCCTTTGAAAACATTGGTAAAATAAGAAAGGGGTAAAAATTGGTTTACCAAATAATTTTAAATTTTTTTTTTGAATTTTTTTAATAAAACATGGTTTTTAGAAGAAAATGGGTTCTTTAACTAATGATAGAAACAAAGTTGTGTTTTCTGAGAAACATTTTCTATAAAATTTTGAGTACCAAAGAGTGAGAAAATGGTACTAATACTTGAAATTTGTAATGAATAACTAGAGGATATAAAATTAAAGGTTTTATTGTACAATTTCCATATAATTTCCTTTAATGGAAAACCCATTGAAATATCATTAAAGTTATTGTTGAGGAAAATAATCTTTAAACATTCCAAAGTGTCCCATACCACTTTGAAACTTTTTAAATCATAATCCTAATGCAGGAATAAAATTAAATTAATGTTTATAATACCATGAATATAATTTTATTAACAATATAATATAAAAAAGGGGGTATTATATTTACCATACAAAAAAATTAAGTGGTGAACATGACATTTATCTTACGGATGTAAAAAGTGAGGTGATAATTCCTTACCTTCCATTTTCCTTTGGGTGAAAATCCTTTAACTTCATGTATAATAAAATTTTGTTAATTTTATACTTTATTCAGAAACTTTTTAAAGTTTATAATTACTTTTATTTCACTTATTACCATTTTGTGTACAATTAATTAAACAATTAAGTTTATGTCTTTTGTTTTGACCAAATTCAGTTTATATGTCAAAAATGACTTTTGTAGGTAACTATGGTCAAAGGGTCATTATATAACATCTATAGAATAATAATAATGAAATAATTATCATATTTATACATCAATTATACTTTTAAAAATAATCATTATATATGGTTATGAAAAATGAATCAATGTTATGGTCATATAGATGGTAGGTCGTACATACACATGAGTAACATTCTCATTTTTCAATGATCATTATGGAAAGAAGATAAGTAGAATTGTATCTTTACATAATTATAATTATATCATAAATACCATATTATTTAATCATAAATACTTATATATATAATTATTATGATTAAAAAAATAATCACATCATGTTGAGGAGGTGGTAGTCCACACGTCCACGAATGACGGTATCACTTTTTAAGTGTGTCAAAGGATAATAAAGAAAATGAAATATTTACTATATTTACAGAAAGGTAATAATGTCATTAATATCATAAATATTTTTTTTATTTCACATATTTTTAATTAAAACTATCTTTTATACATTCCATGTATCGTGTGAACGAATCGCATCACTTTGAGGGGGTGATAGTCCACACTTCCTTAAATTATGTTATCGTTTTCCCACAAAATGGAGTGCATAAGGTTATGTGTTATAAAATAATTAAATAAGTATAAAGAAATTATAAATATAATATATAACATATATAAATATATTTTCTATCATAATTAACATCAAGAGATATGGTAATGGAAGAACGAATAATCATCATTTCGTGGTGTGGTAGTTCGTCGTTCACATAAACAATATGTTTGTTACCCATTAGATGGATGTGTGTATAAGTGTAGGTAAAAACCATAGAACAATAACACCATAGTATATTGAGTATAATTTTTCATTATATTAACATTTAATAATAATATTTTATGTGTTTGATAAGTAATTTAAAGAAAAGTGATCGTTGGAAAGCAATGCCTTAAAAATCGGGTACTTCTTTTGGTTAATACCAAAGGGATTCCTTGTAAGGATTTATGAACAAAGGTAGGCTTCAAGGTATAGTGTATGGATGTTATGAATATATTTGTTTTCAGATATTTGATGAACCTAAGTGGTTTTAGAGTTGTAGATAATGGGGAGAATCGGTGGCCTTTTAAAGTGAATGAGTAGTGGAACTCTTGTAATATTTTGACAAAGGAATTATTCCCACGTTTTTCATGTTGAAAGTGGATAAAATAATGGACCCAATTAGAGAAAAGATATTATAGGGTCTAAATATTTCCAAAAAATATCTTTTTCTCAAGTTTATAGGTCTTTTGGGCCTTAAGGTTAAGGTTAGTCCCTTATTAAGCTTAATTTAACCTTAATCATTGTAATTAATTTTAATTACTTTCAATAATATTTTAGGAAAAACAAATTTTTTCTTATTAGAAATTAAAAATTATTATGATTCCAAATATGGAAGTAATTTTTTATAATTAAAATCATAGAATTGGAAGAAATTTATTTAAATTTAATCATGCAGGATGGACGACAATGTAGGTTTTTAAAGTAAAAACATCCAAAAGTTTACTAAGTTTTTATACTAAATTTAAATGTGAAATTCATTATAATTAGATTAATTATATTAATTATTTTATATTTTATATAATGTGACTTTAAAACCAATTCAAAATTTAATTTATCACTATAAATAAATTATATGAAAAAGCGGTTTTGAATTAAAATTCAGTATTTTTAACTATCCGTTAAATAATGAAATGTTTCAGAAAAATAGAAAAAAAATCACCATAACCTAATTTTTATGTTTCAATTTTAAAGTTGAAGTTTCCATTAAAATATTAAATCAATAAAAGTGTCAAAATACATATTTAAAATGGGTTCTCCATTAAAAGGCAGTGTAATTGCCTTTATAAAAATATAGGTTTTTATGTGTAAAATGGAGTTTGTTCTTATATTATGCCTATAAAACCCAATGGATGAAAATAAAAAATATTTGATTGAATATATAACATATATAGTTCATTAAAATCATTCACTAATTGTAATTAATTATGTTTATTAAGATAAAACTCCTTTATAAGCATAAAAATAATAATATTTCTTTTTATATCAAATTGGTTCTTATTTTCAGTTCTCGTCAATTGGTAGCCAATTGATTAATTTTATATGAAATATGAAATATAAATTTTCATAATTTAGGTAATAATATTCATAACCACTAACATAACGGCTAGGATATATCATATTATAATAATATTTTAATAATATAATGTTATTTTTTAAAACTCTCTCTTGCGTGTAACGCAAGCTATCGAGGTGTGGTGCGCATTAAAATCCATAGAATATATCATATTTATTTAATATAGTAAATATATTTTAAATAATCAGGTTATTATATTACATTTTACACTTGTTGTTTCATGTCATACACACTATTGAATAAAAAGTTGTACTTTTGAATTTTAGGGTGTTACATTCTCCCCCACATTAATTAAATAGTGTCCTTGCAATTAAAACTTGATCTTGGTAATATATTGTTTTATATTTCAAATAAGGGTTTGTAAAACATCCTCTTGAAACAAAATAATAGGAAGTAAAAAGGTTTCATGTACTAACATATAACAAGGTCTCTAAGAATAAGATCATTATTGGTAAGTAGAGATAAGTACTTGGAGAGAAAACATAAATATTTATAGGGAATGAACAAGGTCATAAATCAAAAACAAGTGAATGATAAATATAATTTTAAGGGCCTCAAATACATAAATATTTTATGATTTATAAGACCATCAGTTTAATAGAAATTAAGGTATTAGGACAACATTTTTAGATCTATTTCAGTTTCTTGATATTGGGTAATTTTTTTACAGACCAAGAATGTATAGAAATATTATTACTTGATAGGTTTTAATTTCATATGAAAAATCCTAAATTTTGGTTTTTCATTGATCATATTCTAATTCAACCATTTAATAACAGAAATTAATTACCAATAATTAATTTTTTAAGCCTAAATTACTAAAAGAAACTTTTAAAGGATCGTAAGGCCTATAAAATAGTGAAAAGTATAACTATTTGTCTCTAAATATATTCCAAAAAAATATGGTTAATATATTAATCTATAATCCTAATAAGTGACACTATTGGTTCATTATTAACATTTATTCGTCTAATTTTTTAACTAAAATAATGAAAATTTGACAATTACATTTCATAGGTTAGTGGTTGGTGTGAAACCTTTATCATCCTTTGGTTATGGGTTCAAGACCAGTGGCATTTCCAGTCTTGATAAGTTTTCACCCATCAGAAAGGTTTTCCTTTTCTAAAACCATATAAACATAATTTCAAAAATAAATCTACTGGAGGTCCTTGAAATTTAATCATTAAATGGACTGTTAACTATGTTTTTCAATATAACCGCAATACATAATAATTCCTCCATGTTATTTCCAAAAAAGGTACTACCTTAGTATATGGTTTAACCATAATATCATTTGCTGTATTTCTAAGTCATAACACCTTATCTTCAATCTAAAACACCTTAGATCTAATTTAAGACATTCATTATCATTATCTATTCAAATTCTTATAATGATTTGTAAAGAAAACATGGATTATTCTAAGCTTATACCTTTAGAGTGTCATATCAGGTGTGTAGTAAGGCTTGTTGTGTACTAGGTTACCTCGATTCAGGCTCAGAACACATTGTTGGAGTTATTACTCCTAGGTACATATGTTCTAGAACCACGTGCACTTGTAGTATCCAAACAGGGAAGTATTTATAGGAAAGAACACATAATATCTACCTTATCAAAATTCTATGATGTTATTTTATACTTATCCTCAACTTCTACCTTAGGGTTATGTTCTCTAGCCTATGATTTCCTTAATATAGTTTCTAGTGTTTGTACTAAACTTCCTCTGATACCAACTATAGCAAACTGACCCCAAAAATCTTGGAGCCAATTTCTACTCTCAATTACATTGGCATGATTAAAAGGAATCAAATCCTAAAGGGGCAAAGATTTTAATAGTCTTGGTAAACTAGATACATAAATGATACTTATATTACAAAATAATGCACTAATTAGGATATAATTGTTTTCTTATAAAAAAATAACTTCGAGGATAATAACTTTATTCCTACTTTAAATATCCTTTCATATCTTTATTAGTACATTTCTTGGATTCATGGAGAAAGGAAACATAAATAAGGGTGAGATCAAATGCTTAGTAAGGGAAAATTATAGTGAAAGAAATGATAAATCAGTAAGAATAATCAATATAGAAAGGTAAATAATTGAGAACCCTTTTCATGTAATCAATAACATATAAGCAAGTGAGTAAATAGTATGCTATAGTAAATAACAAAAAACACATGTCATTTAAATAATTAAATAAGTAAATATCAATATGGAAAGGTAGGAAACTAAAACACAAGACATTTAATCAATGAACTAAAAATGAAATGTATCCATAGATATGTCGTTGAAAAATATCATGGATTAATGATAACTAAAACTTAATAAGGGAAATACTTAATAATTGGATTCCATGTTTCCTAGGTACATTGAACCATTACCATCAATACCTTTCACAAGAGAGTTTAGCATATCAGGTAGATGCCTATACAATTTGTGCAACTAATTCATCTCTAGACATTAAAAATGCATAGAGTGGATTTTATTAACTGGTCCCCAACCCATGGGACTTTCCTTAAACGGTCCCCAACCCATGTATTTCATGTCCAAATAATTACATATATCGAATAAACAATATTCCCTATCAAATATTAGTATTGAATAAAGTATATAGATTTATAAATATTTCCCAAATAATCAAATAACTTTCAAAAGTAAACATCATATGAAAAAATTTATATGGTTTAGGAAATAAACATATCCATGATAGATTATATAGATAATTAGAGGGATTCAATGTTCAATAATCATAGGAAAATGAATATTTGAAGGGGACTAAAAGGAATCAAGGAAGTGAATGTGAATAATATCCTTATCCAAATCAAAAATAAACAATCTGAGGAATATTAAAGATTGCATTAATAAAACATACCCCAATTGGAGTAAAATGAATATTTTTTGTTGATTATGAATAGAAAATTTATAAAAATATATTTTAAAAAAAATATTGAGGAAAGTATACTTTTTTTAACCCATTTCATTGAAAATAAATTTTGAAAATATTTTCTTTAAAAATTAACCTTTTAAGCATGTAATGTAAGATTCAATGAATTATGGCGGTTAAATACATACAAGATGTATGAGGTGAAAATAACATTCCTTTTACATGGTTAAAGGTTAGAAAAAATTCCTTGTTCAGAAAGCAACAAGAAGATTCCTTTGAAAACACTAGTAAAAGAAAAAAGTGGTAAAATTTTCTTTACCAAATCCTTTTATAAACATTTTTGAAAACATTTAAATAAAACATGGTTTTTATAAGAAAACACGTTCTTCATATAAAGAGAGAAACAATGTCGATTTTTCTGGAAAACATTTTCTAAAACATTTTGTGTACCAAAGAGTGGAAAAATGGTACTAACACTTGAAAGTGGTCATGAATAAAGAGAGGATAGAAAATTAATGGTTTTACTAAACAACAATCATATAATTTCTTTAAATGGAAATACAATTGAATTATTATTAAATTTATTATTGATGAAAATAATCTTTAAATATTCCCAAGTGTCTCATACCACTTTGAAACATTTTAAATCATAATACTCATGAAGTAATAACATTAAATGAATGTTTAAAATACCATAAATATAAAATTATTAATTATATAATATAAAAAATGGTAATTATATATACCACACAAAATAATTAAGTGGTGAACAAGACATTTATCTCGCCGATGTAAAAACTGAGATGAGAATCCTTTACCTTGTGTTTCCTTTAGGGTAAACATACTTTAACTTCATGTATAATAAACTTATGTTAATTTTATAATTTATTTATAAAAAATTTCATTTTTATCATTAATTTTATTTCACTTATTTATATTTTGTGTACAATTACTTAAAAAATTAATTTTATGTTGTGTGTTTTGACCATATTCAGTTTATGTGCCAAAAATGACTTTGGTAGGTCACAATGGTCAAAGGGGTCATTATATAAAATATCCAGAATAATAATCATGACTTAATTATCATATTTATACATCCATAATAATTTTAAAAACAATAATTAACTATGGTTATTAAAAATTAATCAATTTTACGATCACGGAGATGGTATGTCGTACGTACGCCTGAGTAATGTTCTCATTTTTCAGTGATCATTATGGAAAGAAGGTAAGTAGAATTATATCTTTCCATAATGATCATTATATCATAAATAACATATTATTTAATTATATCTACTTATATATATATATAATTATGTTTATAAAAAAAGGAATCTCATCTTGTTGAGAAGGTGGTAGTACACACGTCCACGAATGATGTTATCACTTTTTAAGTGTGTGAAAGGGTAATAATGAAAATAATATATATATATATATATATATTATATTTTAAAAAAGGTAATTATGTAATTAATATCATATATATGTTGTGTATGTCACATGTTTTTAATTAAAAACATAATGTTTACATTCCATGTATCGTGTGAACGAATGACATCGCTTTGAGGGGGCGGTAGTCCATACTTCCTCAAATGATGTTATCGTATTCCCACAAAATGGAGTGCATAAGGGTGTGTATTATAAAATAATTACATAAGTATACAGACATTATAAATATCATATATATCATATATAAATAAAATTTCCATCATAATGACCACCATGAGAGGTGGTAAAGGATGAACGAACAATCATCATTTTGTGAGGTGGTAGTTCATCGTTCACATAAACAATAAGTTCTTTACCCATTAGATGGATGTATGTAAAAGTGTAGGTAGAAAAATTAGTGTAAAAAACACTAGAATATTTATTATAATGGTGTTATTATATGAACATGTAATAAGAATATTTGGGTTGGTCGATAAGCAATTGAAATAAAATTGATCATTGGAAAGCATTACATTAAAAATTAGGTACTCCTTTTGGTTTATACCAAAGGAATTCCTTGGAAGGATTTCTACAGAAAATTGAGGATTCAATGTCAATGGTAGCTATTTTTGGAAACTATTTGGGTAGATAATGGATGAATCTAGGTGGTTAGAGATTTATGAGTAATGGGGAGAAGTGGTGGACTTTTATAATGAAGGGGGAGTGGCACTCCTATAATATTTTGACAAAGGAATTATTCCCACATTTTTCATATTTCAAGTGGATCCAATAATGGATCCAATTCGACCCAGTAGATTATAGGGTCAAATATGTCCACCCAATAGCTTTTGGAAAAGTGTATAGGTCATTTTCAACCTTAAGTTTAAGGCTTAGTCCCTTATTAAGCTTAATTTAACATTAATCATTGTAATTAATTTTAATTACTTTCACTAAATTTTTGGAAAAAAACAAAGTTGGTATTATTAAACATTATAAATTATTTGTATTTCAAATATGGAATCCATTTTTCCAAATTTCAATCATAGAAGTGCAAAAAAGTTATTAAAATTTAATCCTGCATGCGGGATGTCAATACGATTTTTTAAAGTAAAAACGTCTAAAAGTTTACTAAGTTTTTATATTCAATTTCAATATGAAACTGATAATAATATGCTAAATTGGATTAATTTTTTATATTTTATATAATTTGAATTTAAAACCAATTAAAAATATTATTTAACACTAAAAATAAATTAGTTGAAAAAGAAGTTCTGAATTAAAATTCAACATTTTTAACTATTCGTTAAAAAATTAAATGTTTCAGAAAAATATAAAAAATACACCCTAACCTAATTTTTATATATATAGTCAAAATATGAAGTTTATTTTGACATATTAAATCCATGAAAGTTTCAAAATTTATTTTTAAAATGGGTTCTCCATTAAAAGGTGGTAAAATTGCCTTTATAAAAATATAGGTTTTTATTTATAAAATAGAGTTTGTTCTTATCTTATTCCTATAAAAAAATGGATGAATATCAAAAATATCTGATGGAATATATAAAATATATATTTCCTTAAAATCATTCCACTACTGGGAATCCATGTTTTCCCAACGGTTTTAAACCGTTGGGAAAGGCCCTAAAACCGTTGGGAAATCTTATCCCAACGGTTTTAGAAACCATTGGGCCGTGAGGTGTCGGGAAAGCCCTATACCAATTGTTTAAGTTGAACCATTGGGAAAAGGTTGTTTGGATCCTGTTATACCAACGGTTCAGCTGAACCATTGGGAAAATCAGTGCACATGGGGTATAACCCAACGGTTTTAAAACTGTTGGCATAAACATATAGGGGGTATAACCCAATGGTTTTGAACCGTTGGGAAATGCAGCAGCACGTAGGGATATAACCCAGCGGTTTTGAAACCGTTGGGAAATGCAGCAGCACACATGGGTATAAACCAACAGTTTTGAAACCGTTGGCTTAGACCCCCATTAATTTAAAATGAAACATCCTGCAATCAACTACAGGCTGCAATGAAAACTCTGTGTGAAAAACGTTCCATCTCACAAAAATACACTGAAATAAAAAAAAAACACTCATTCTATGTTTTTAGGAACAATTCAACCTACAAACATAGAAAACACACTACACACATAAAAAACTCACAAAAACTCACTTCAATCACCTGAAATCACACAAAAAACACACAAGAAACAAATATAAATAATCATCTCATTTTTGAAGGATTACTCACATCCCTTCCCCTTGTATGGTTCACATATTTATGTGGTAGAGAGACCAAGAACCAACAAAATGTTGTCTTTTTGATCAAATAGGGAGGGGGATATTGGAAATTAAAGTTTGTAACTCATATATGAATAATCCACTCCCTCAATCATGATCTATCAGATAAGGGTTATTGGTTTTGATTACTCCAGGAAAAATTTGATATTTTTTCGATGAATTTAATCATTAAATATATTAACCTAGAAGGATATTTACACTATGACCATTATAACCCTTTTGTTCCTAAAGTATAATTTTGGGGGAATTATATACTATGGGGCAATGACTTCTATAATGTCAATAGATTTAGTTATATTGTTTCATTTATCAAGGTATTTGTTTGTGTTTAAGAGATGGATATTGGTCAGGCTTCTATGACACATCGATTCTATGGGGATAGATATTTACTTGATTCATGAGAGATATCACATGCCTAATTTTCAAGGGGATCTGCTATGATGACATCCAACATGGAGTTTATAAGTGGTTATGAATCATTTACATCATCTGTTGGGCACACTTTGGAAATTTTCTATCATATTCTAAGAGGATAAGATTACAAGGTAATATTCTATCCCCAATCTAAAATGAAAACATTCAGATAATCCTCCATGAAAATCCAGTAGATTACTATGATGGAATCCAATATGGTGTTTTTCAGTGGTTATGAATCATTTACATCATCTGTTGTGATCAATTTGTAAATTTTCTATCATATTCTAAGAGGATAAGATTACACTGTAATATTCTATCCCCAATCTGTAATGAAAACATTCAGATAATCCTCCATGACAATTCAGTAGATTACTACATGAATTTTAGTATATACCTTCCATAGATGATTTTTTATCCATTGAAATTTGAATGATGATCCATATGGAGAATCATAAAAATTAACCATTTATCACATGGGATCATGGTCCTCATGGTGGTACACTAGATGGTGAGCTATGATATGGACCAAATTCCCTTGTTATTTCATACACATGTTGTGTGATAAATTCTAACAAGTATAGTGAAATATCTTAAGGAATGACAACATCTTGAGTGATTAAGTGTTGGAAGAACCCTTACTTGAGTGATAATGATGCTATCATATTATAAAATGATATCTAACACTAACATGATTGATAAGTTAGGGGGAATAGGTCCCAAGTGACTAGAAACTTGTACTTATCTGGTGAGCTATGATATGGACCAAATTCCCTTGTTGTTATTTCATACACATTTTGGGTGAGAAATTCTAGCAAGTATAGTGATATACAATAATGAATGACAACACATTGAGTGATAAGGTGCTAGAAGGACCATTACTTGAGTGATAATGAAGTTATCATATTATAACATGATATCTAACCCTACCATGATTGATAAGGTAGTGGCCAATATAATGGCCTCACCTTGATTGATAAGTTTCTAGATGAACCCAACCATGAGTGATAATGGAGCATTTGGAATGTTATATTAGACCTACCATGGTTAATATGGTATTATTTCAAAAAATGGATTTACATTGATCATAATTTATTAACATGGATGTTTGTTGAGTGAGAAGGTTGGTATGTGATATATAGTTGTATGATACACTACCTTTAGTAGTATAGAAGATGTTGGGAGTTGAGTGATGAGCTATATTGAGTGAGAAGTATTAGTCTAGGGCTTTTATAAGGGTAAAATTAGTGTATATATATAAATAAGTTGGGCTAGAAAAGACATGTGTGAAGATAATTTACTATTTTGAAAGCGTTAAATTACTACTTGTGTAAAGGTAATAAAGAGGTACATGAGGGAAAATATTGATCCTTTCCATTTTTTACTTAGTAATAATGAGACATGTGGAACTTTTTTAAGGACATGAATTTATTAGTTGAATGAATGTATATATATGATTTCAAATTATAAATGGTGTGAAAATTATTAAGGCATCTTCCATACATATCTTGACTTTCCCTTCATGTCTAAAATTAATCCAATGGTGTTCATGGATCTCATGAATGAGATCTTCCATACAAATCTCAACTCATTCATTGTAGTTCTTATTGATTATATCCTTATATACTCACCGACCATTGATATACACATTAGACACCTATAGATTTTTTTTGTACACTTTGACCAAATTATATGTTTTATAAGATATCAAAGTGTCACTTATGCTTCCATAAAGTATGTTTTATTAGGCATGTAATCTATAATGTGGGAATTATGTGGACCCAAAGAATGTATTGGTTGTGGTGTCATGAGAAGGCATACGAAACATGTTTGAGATTGTGGGTTTCCTTTGTTTATTCGGGTTTTACATACGGTTCATTTAAATATTTTCCCCTTTAGAAGTGCCTATGACTAGGATTAATAATAATTTAGTTATGTTTGAGTGGTCAAAAAAGTTTAAAGAGGCCTTCCTAAAAAGTCAATGATGTTTTGATCCTACTGAATTACTATAAATTATGATTCAGAAATGAGGTCTCCAAATTGATCCCCGAGCATGAATTGGACTTATGGACATTTCTTTCATTGGACACAGAGATGTAGTATCTATGTGGAAGGTTCTATATTATCCTCGTCATATCACATATGAGAATTTGTCAACATTAGAATGATATTAAATGAAAAATCATATTCAATGTAATATTTTCAAATATTGATAACATTTATCATTAAATACAAGTACAAGGGTCCGATATTTCTCCACATAATGATGTATTAATCTTGATCTATGATGGATATAACATTATTACATTCCATAGTAATTATTCCTGGTTAGATTATTCATAGGGATTTTCCTTCTCCTACTAGACTCACTAAATGGGTCTTCCACGGTTTCTACAACATTGATAGTCTAAGTAGGGACATGGCTAGAATTATATATTCTTCCACAAATGTGCCTTATCCGATATACTCGGGTCCAACAAAATCATTCTACAGTTCCCTAATTGGGTTCAAGGAACTCAATTTCATCTCCATACTCATCCACCTTCCCACCCACCCCCCCACACTACCCCACCTGCACAGCCACCACCCCACCTGCATAGCCCCCCTCCCCCCTGCCTAGCCTAACCCCCTGCACTTCCCACCCCCTCCCCCACCTGCCCAGCCCCACCACTACCCCACCTGTATAGACACTATCCCACCTGCACAGCCCCCCTGCCCAGCCCCCTCCCCCTGCCTAGCCTAACCCCCTGCACATCCCACCCCCTCCCCCACCTGCCCAGCCCCCCTTCCCCACCTGCACAACCCCCCTACCCAGCCCCCTACCCCATTTTCCCAGCCCCCCACCTACACAGCCACCCCCCACACCTGCACAACCCCCTCCCCTGCCCATCCTACACCCCACCCCCACCCCCACCCCCTGCCCATCCACCCCCTCCCCATCAAACCCCCTACACAGCCCCCCCCACTCCCCACCTCACCCCCTCCAAGCACCCTCTCCTCCCCCACAAATTCCCATAGGGTAGTTGATTTTAAGTTTTAATCATATTTTTTGGGTTTTTCGTGACCCATTCAGGATTCAATCTATGGATACATTGGAGAAATTAGGTGTTTTGGGATATTTTTTTTGGGGGGGGGTTAGTTTGGGAGAACTCATGTACATGATTTTTAGTTTTGAGAACACACATCATGTGTTCTTAGTACTTGGGAAAATGAGTTTTGCGAACTAAAATATTTATACAAGGGGGTGGGTTACACACCATGTAGTGGTGACTCGGGGTGTGCTAGTGGCAGATGACCATGTAGGGTATAAATCTATATCTAGTGTGAGGCACATTGATAGGCATTGTGCGTGGGTAGACCTTGTGTGGGGGGGATATATGGATAGGTACATACATAGGAACCATATGTGGGGTAAAGATTGTGTATGGGGTGATATATTCCATGTAGTAGGAAATTTTTCATGCTAAGTGGGGCCTTGTATGTGAATTTACCCAGGTGGGGGTAAACATCATATACCGGAACACATGATGTGTACTTTGGAAAAGTACACACTGAGCAGTCTAGGTCATATGGAACGAGGGGACATTTTGGGTTACATATCATGTACCTAAAGTACAGGTTGAGTACTTTTTTCTCCTTGTTGTGTTTACCCTATTTTAACCCTGGAGTCAGAATTTGACTTATGAGTATTCAATTTTGATCAGTTTTTCTTATAAATTTCCATGGTGGAATACTTTCTATGTTTTAATGTGGTCTTTATGGTGTTTTGGACTAAAAGAATTCTTTATCATGATTTCTTCAAGGATTGGATTTAGAATCCTCCAGCAGGTTGGGTTATGAGATAAGAATCATGTGTGAGGTTTATGAGATCATTAGTTGGAATGGATTGTGAAATATAAGCTATTTTTGTTCAATTTTCTTTCATATAGATCATAAAAATTATAATCAAGTAGTATATATGAGGAGATCTTGTTTTATCCTGACATGTTGGTACCTATTTCTCAAGGTTAGAACAGTTGAGGATTACCTCCTTTTTTTAGGATTGGAACTATTGGAACCATTGGGATGGGATGATGTTTTGGGATAGAAGTTATGGTCATATTTCCTTAAGATATTTATATGCATCAAAGGGACTCTTGAGGATACCATAGTGGGCTTGTTACTGATTGAGTGACTAGTGTTTTCTATAGTTGTTAATTAATAATGCCCATGTGGAGTGGTCAATCTTATACTATAGATCCCTTGTAAGGTAAAACTTTTATGATTGTAATGAGGACCATTGATAATTCATTGGTTATTCATTTCTTTTATATACCCCATTGGGTGCGTTGTTGATAGATGATCAGTTGGAGACTTTGTTGATCGATGATCAGTTGGAGGCCATTTAGGGGCATTTGGGATATTTCTCCACTGGGTGTGTCTTGTGCTTTGGATGTACTAGAGGTACCCCTCATAGGGTGTATGTTCTTACTGTGTAATTTTACCCATTTGAGGTTTTTTTGAATGGCTTGGGCCAAGATTTTGGGTGCACTTGAGGACTCTATAGTTGGAAATCACTTTATATTGTCACATTGAGGACCATGGGAGCCCCGTGTTTTGGTTTGGCACTAAGGTAGGTCAAAGAGAGACAATAGTGGTTGTTTTTAGAGGATAAAATCCCAAGGAACATGGAGAGGTTATGTTATTTGTTTTATGTGAGTTGATCAATGCTTCTAGATCAGCTATTTGGACAGTGGTTTGAAAGCTAGATCATCCCATGTTTGGTTTGAATTTGGTCGTGAGGTTTGAGGATGTTTCTGGTCAGGACTCTAGTCCAAGGAGGAGACACATATGATATCATAGATCAGGCATTGGAACTATGTTTTGATCTAGTTATCTCAATTTTTTGACTATATTTAGATGTGATTTGTGATCTAATGGGAGATCTGGATGCGTGAAACACCCCTCTAGTTGAATGAGAACTTAGGATAGAGTGGATTTAACATCGTAATGTGTTGAGGCACTCACAGAGTAGGTTTTTCTAGTTGTTGATGTATTGGCGTTGCCATCAAAATGGATGTTATTTCACCCCCATATATTATCTTTTCTCACCCCCAGGAAATCCCCCCCTCTCCCCCACCTGCACAGCCACCTCCAACCCCCTGTCCAGCCCCCCTCCTCCTCACCACACCCCTACCCATCCCCCCCCCCCCTCCAGCACATCCCCCCTCCTCCCCACCTCCTTTTGACCTCTTCAATATCAATCAAAATTATTCTATACATGTAAATTATAACAAAACTGCAACCTAAAATGATATATTGCTTGTGTTCACAAGGGGATCTTAATAGACAGTACATTGCAGCGAAATGGAACCAAAAAATCGAAAATAAATAAAGGCAGACATACTGATTTAAAGTGAATGAACAAAAATTACTTGAATCAAAGATAATATGACCAGTTGGAAAGTAGAGTTAGAATCCTCAAGAGTAGGTAGGGAAGCAGGGTTCCAAACACAACCTAAAATTGTAAGGGGATCATAACACGTACCCATTTAATGTGGAAGTATAGAGCATTGGAAAATTAGGCCAGTCGCGCTGGGAAGTAGGGTTCGCATCAAGAGTCAGTTGGGAAGTAGGATTCGTGTCAAGATATTGGGAAAAATCTTCCATATGGGTGCATCGAGCTATGGTTTAGGGTAAAACGAGAAGGGTTATGGGTTCACATCGAGATTTTGGAAAAAAAGCGTGAGCGTTGATGAGCGGGGAGCGGCAATCGGCGAGTGGCGAGCGGAGAACGGTGAGGGGTGGTCGGGATGGGAGTGGTGGTGAGGGGTGGTCAGTATGGGAGCGACGGTGAGGATGGGAGGAGAATAGGACTGGCACCGAGGGTTTGGATAAGTGCAGCTTAGGGATAGGAGAATTATCCCGATGGCGGGGTGATTTTAGATAGATATATCCCTACAATTCATTTGAACCGTTGGGGAAAACCGTCTATTTTCACCTATATGCCTATGGTTCATATGAACCGTTGGAAATGAATGGCATAGGGTATTTTTTCCAACGGTTTGTTCAAACCGTTGGGAAAAAAGCTTTGGGAAAACTTTTATTTCCAGTAGTACGAATTCCAACAGGACTGCGAACCGCCACAGGGTGTCGTCCTCGAGCCATGCCAAATCACGGCGTGACCGTGGCATGACTGCAGTGTGACTGCAGCATGACCGCGGTGTGTTGGCCCAGTCTAGCTACATCTGTGGGGCAGCATCTTCCAGCCAGGAACGAAGGGAGCGGGAGGAAGTGGGGAAACATTCCGGTTTTTGCCTCCCTCACCATTAACTATGGATGGTTAATGTATCTAAAACTCTATCTAGGTATCATACATCGAATTCCGACAGGACTGCAAACCATCGCGGGGTGTCGTCCTGGAGCAGATCCAAATCACTGCATTACTGCGGCGTGACCGCGGCATGACCGCATCATGTTGGCCCAGTCCAGTGACATCTGCGGGGCAGTATCTTCTGGCTAGGAGCGAAGAGAGCAGGAGGAATCAGGGCAACATTCCAGATGTTTCCTCCCTCCCCATTAACTATGGGTGGGTAATGTATCTAAAACTCTATCTAGGTATCATACATCAAATTCTGATAGGACTGCAAACCATCGTGGGGTGTCATCCTGGTGCAGGGCTAAATCATGGCATTACCATGGTGTGATCGCGGCGTGACCGTGACGTGACCGCGGCGTGACCTCGGCGTGTTGGCCTGGTCGAGCGACATCCATGAGGCAGCATCTTCCAGATAGAATTCCAAATAAATCCTATGTAGTTGTCCTTCACATTATAGAAACTGATCTTATGTTATAAAAACAGACTTTTCATTCGGGATTGTGGTATGATAAATATATATATTTGACATTTGTTGTATTTAAAAGTGGTACTAGGTAGTTGAAACTACTGATTGAGAGTAAAATTGTGCATGTGTATTACTTATCAATGGTATATGCATTTCTTGGAACTCTAATAATAAAACTTTAGTCACCTTGAGAACAATAGAATTTGAGTATGTTTTAAAATCTCAGGATGCAACACAAATCTTAAGGGAGAATTCATATGTGTAAAAAATTAGATGTGAATCGAGGCCAGGCAAACACCCCAAATAGTGTTAAGATGAAGCTTATGGTGGGGAGCACCATAATCCTAAAAGGTGTTAAAAAATGACACCATCAGTGTTTTTAGATATATAGGCTCGAGTAAACACCCAAAGCGGTGGCCAAGAGTCCAGGAAAACACCCAAAACGGGTTTCGCCATAAGATAAGGTCACAACGGATATGATAGAACAAATCAACTATTTAATATGTTATAACAAGGGATCATCGGAAGTTTGTAGTGAGTGTCACAATAACGCAACGCCTAAAGGGAAACGAAACGACGGAAAAGAATCATATACCCTAAACTATCACTGTGAGTTTTTGCAAACAGCACACCTCCGTTGGAGGGGTTTTATTATAAAAACATGACTTTATTTATCAAATGAAACAATTATATTAATGAAAACTTATTCAAGATATGAAATTCAATATAATTAAGCAGAATTAAGAAAGAAGTTAAATTCAATTTAAATCATTCTTAAATTAAAGAGGCTACGAGAGGGACTCTGCCTCAAGGTAGAACCAAGCCATCCACTTCGGCTCTTGGAGCTTTCTAACTAGAAGCTGCTCCTCCTCCACTGGGTATACGCACCTTCACACACATACAAGGACACCTAGCCCCTATGCACACACCCTCATGGCCATGAGCATGTGCAAGGGGATCCGTGCACATATTCTTATATGCATATATCAGTCTCCACTCACCTGCGTATGCATTTATATATATATACATGGGAACACCTAGCCCCATACGTGCATAATCACTACCATGGGTGACTATACACGTAATGGGGGAACCCACATACATATACTTACTTACCTATGCACACAGAGGCGAGTCACCCTTGACTTGGCGACTCGAAACCAACGAGCAGGGATCAACGCACAACACAAAGGATATTAAGAACCTTAAAACACATGAAGGACACTACATAACCAGTGAAAAACTAACCAGTGGCATTAAATCCTTACCTAGATTGGTAGCGGAGAACCAAATCCACCCGAACCAACACAAAACGATCAAATTCCCTACTGAAAACATAATATGGAGCCAAAAACACTAAAGCCCCAAATACATGAGGTGCGAGACAAGTAGTAACCATAGAATCTTACCTCAGATCAAAGTTAGTGTATTGAATCAATCTGAAATCCTTTTGGCCCCCTTCGCAGAATATAAGTACCCTCTGTCCATAGAAAGTAGTCAAATATCTAAGTGACCAATGCGATAAAGAAAATAAAATAAAAACTAAACTAAAACACACCTGTCTCTTGTGACTATACCTGTCACCTCCCAACATATAAGTACCACAATGCCCCGTGGGTCAAATCATGTTCCTGCAAGCAAAGGGGAAAGAGATCAATGTTTCAAAATGATAATATCAAATAGTACATTCCTATTAATTAACAATTACTCTTCCTATTAATGGAATATAATCAATTTGGCCCAAGTTTCAACTTAGTTTGGTTTTGTTCGATACAAGGGATGAGGTCTTATTATTCTTTGTTTTTATCTTTACACTTGAGATATTTATTTAAAAATGATGCATGTATTTGGCATTATTATTTATGGTTTTAGTTCTTATCCTGTTTCCATGGGGCTTTTCCACATGAATAATTCTTCAAATGTAGGGTTTAGTTGACATTTATGCACTTTAATGTGATTTATGTCACTAACAATGAGGATTTAGATCATGTAAAATATTCCTAATAGGATTGGGCCTTGTAGTGATAGGTGTTGTAATTGTACATCTAGCGTTTGATGAGGAAATACTTATGAGGATGGATTGGAATCTTGGTAGGTTCTTAGAGTGGGATGGTCCCTCTGAGTATATAAAATGTATTATGAAAGGTTTTACTTCATTTAATGATTCAAGAGTTCAACTAAAGAGTTGAAGGATGAGATTCTATTGTGGGTATTGGGTATTGTCGGACAGATTGGCATTATAATGCCAAGAGGCTTGGTGTGATTTAGCTTAGGATGGAACATGGTTAGTGGGGCTGGGTTATAATACATGATTTTGATGAGTTTCTTGACCGGATTATTGAGAATATAATGTAGATGGTTTCGACATGGTTTACTTTTGTGACTAGGACAATCATAAGGTGAATAGTCCTCTTTGTCTAGTTGGATGATGAGATGTGCATCGAGGCATGGGATAATCCTAGAGATATGATTCTAGACTATGTGACTGAGAGGATAGACTAGGATAGGTTTGATAGGATTGGGTGAGTGGCCAACCCATGCGAGGATGATATGATGTACGGAGACACTTGGAGACACTTGGGGTTATTTATGCTAACTTATGGAGACACTTGGGGTTATTTCATGACTCTAACTTACTCCAGAAATGTTCCCACATGATGTTTTAGAAAAACAATTCCATCTCATTGAAGACCCCAATGATCCTCTATCTTCCAATGTTTCCTCACACTCACACCTCATGGTATTATAGTATACAGGTTATCTACGTCAAAATATATTCTTAGGATAGATATCATATCCATCACCGAACCACAGATAATCCTTTGAGGGATTAATCAGTATGGAAAATGGTGATTTTTTACCTAAGTAAACAACCCATAAAAATTTTCTTTTCTTTTATTTTTTGTATTTTGAAAAGGAAGAGATTACGAATGAAACACAATAAATGGTAAATGGATCTCAATTGTATAATCAGGTGAGCATATCGTACATCTCTGGAAGTGGAAGCATCCCATGATCTTTGAATGTCCCTCTCACACTTGTTCAAAGATATCCATATGCATTGTAAAATAAGTAGGGTATTAAGGGAAATAGGATTGAAATTGCTTCATTATAATAGGTCATTAATGGAGAGTAAGTGTTGAATGATGGATAGATTTCAGGTGGGTCTTAGGGATAATTATCTATGAAAGATTCCTAAATCATTTTAGTTTTATACTTGTTCTGTCATCACTCAGATAAGATATCAGTGAAATTTCTAGTTAGTTTACATGCCCCTGGAATCTATCAAGAAATATTCCCAGTTAATAGTATGTAATTAAAGGATTAGAGTCAGCTTGGGTAGTGAGAATCAAAAAAATGGCAATCACAAAGGTCATAAATCCTAAGTAATAGGTCAATTAGTCATTATTTCAAAGATTTTGAATTTGAATTAATTCCCTAAACTTAGCAATCATTCTAAAAAAATATAATTAGGAGTAAAACATGGTCCTTGGCACTTTTACACTTAATTTTTTTTAATAACAAGGGGATAATGATTCTCAAGTTTAAATCATACTTATTATTTTGAAAAATGTCTCATAGATAAGTGAGAATAATAAAAAATCCAAGTGCATCACATGTGAAACTGTGAGAAACTCCCCCCATACTTAAAATGAGGTAGTGTCCCTACAGTCAATGAAATATAGGTGAGAGTGGTATGGTAGCGATTTTTAATGTTTGTGGGAATGGATATCGAAAAAAATGAAAAAAGGGAATTGAGAGCTCCCTGGGAAAATCGAAATGCCATGGGGGTGTTTTCTACTGTAATCATGTGTACCTGAAAAAGTGTTAGAGAATGAAATCCATTACAAGATAACAAATATTAGTTCACCAAGATAAATAGTTGGAAGAGTATATCAATGGTAAAATACCGATCAAGAACCCTGGAGGGAGGGGAGGGAGCCGAGAGGGGGGATGTCCCGCGGGGTGTTTGGCCATGGGGGGTCTCACGCGTGACTGGAGAGGGGGACAGGGGATGTCGTTGGAGAAGATTGAGGGGGGGGGGGATATTTTCAGGAGTGGGAGATGAGAGGGGAGGAGGGAACATCTCCGGGAGCTGATAGGAGAGGGGGACATCGTCGTCGGAGAGGGAGCCGAGAGGGGAAGGGGAATTCCGCCAGAGGAGAGGGAGGGGGCCGAGAGGCGGAGGCGGAGGCGGAGTCTGGGAGGAGATAGAGATCGGGGAGGGGGAGGGGGGAGGGGGTCCGAAGGCAGAGGACGGGGACGGTCCGGGATGAGGAACCCTAAATTGGGTGTTAAAATTTTTTCTTTCCAAATGGTTTAACAAAACCGTTGGGAAAACCCAACATAAAACACATTATACCAACGGTTTACTAGAACCATTGGTAAAGGGTCTTTAAGTGTTGGTATAGGTCCCAATTCCAGTAGTGTTCAAAAATTTTAGTTAATTATTTTTATTAGGATAAAACTCATTTGGAAGCATAAAAATAATATTATTTCTTTTTATATCCATTTGGTTCTTACTTTCGTTTCTCATCAATTAGTAGCCAATTAATTTGATTTATATTTATATATACCATAAATTTTCTTAAGTTATTTAATACTATTCATAACCGCTAACATAACAGCTAGGTTATATCATATTGTAATAATATTTTAATAATATATTGTTATTTGGTGAAACAAGCTATTGCGTGTAACGCAATATGTCGAGGTGTTTCATGCATTACAAACCATAGAATATATCGTATTTATTTAATATATAAAATATATTTTAAAGTATTAGGTCATTTTATTCCCTTTTACAATTAGTGTTGTGTGTCATAAATGATATTGAATACAAAGTTGTACTTTATAATTTTGGGGTGTTACATATGTTTTATTAAGTCTAGTTCCAAGGTTTCTAATAAACTTCCTATGATACCAACTTTAAAGACCTGAAACCTAGTATCTCAGAGCTGGTGTCATAATTTATTAAATTGGCAATAAATACTATATTCAAATCCCAAAGGATCTAATAGTTTAGTAGTCTTGAAGAACTAGATATATACATGTAACCCTATTTACATTGAAAATAGAAAATAAAATATAATTCATACCAAATGCTAATAAACTACATCCTTGAAAACCTATTCAAATATCTCTTCATCATAAACTGGGGAAAGGAAACAAAATAAGGGTGATCTCAAATTCTCAGTAAGGGTTAAGTATTGTAGAATTAGCAATTAATCAATGAGAATAATCAATATGGAAAGGTAAATAACTAAAACACATGTCATATAATCAATAAATTTACCGTGAAACTTAAAATGGATATTCTTACTAATAAAATAATTACACTGAATAAAATAACTTAATTCATAATGATTGAATGCATAATTATGGATATCTAAAACATATTTCCAGGTCTTTAATACTAGAATATATTATTTTTAAGGCTTTAGGCCAAGAATCTAACCATTTCAAGGCTTCATGCCAATAATCTATCATTTTTAAGGCTTCATAAAAAGAATATAGTAAATGGGTATGTGATCGCCTAGCGATTCACTATTCAAATCCACCCTTACACCATTGATTTAAACTATTTTGGTAATGAATATTAAAAATATAATAATAAATTTAAATTTATGTTTGAATCAATAAATTAATGTTTATCACTGTTTAATATGGAAATTTTACTTGTTTTGGTGTTTACATTATAGGAGGAGGTGATTTGGAGAGCTCGTGATGGAATTCAAGCAAAATGGGCCAAAATGCGCGAGAGACCAAGCATGCATGTGAACAATTATTTATACTGTGGATAATACATGCATCCAATTGGGCTACAAGTTTTATTATGAGTGAAAAACAATGTGGGAAACATTTCTCTACAAGATCATGAAGCCCAATTCGTCCATTTGGAGGCCCAAACTAGGCCCACAATTTGAAGAAATTATGGGCGGTCCAGATTGGACCACCCTTCTGTATTTGGTCCATAACATGGGCCTCAAAGATATAATTAGCCTGATTCTACCTCCCTTGGATAGAGAACTCGAATCCCTGACTCTCCATGGAATTTAAATACATTTTCACGCATTTTGGTCCATCAACCATCCGGATAAAATGGAGTAAAAAATATTCATTGAATAGTCACCTAGCCCTTTAGATACTTGACCACTTTATAAGGAAATATGGATGTAAATTTCCCATAAAATCACTCATCCCCCTCATTATTTGTGTTTCACAACCAGAAGTTAAGTTTAGTCTAATTGGAGAGCTCTCTTCACCCATTTTATTTCTCTTCTCCCTCATGTACTTCTAAACCTCTTAGTGATCAATTTAGGGAGTGTCGTTTGTTGCAATCCCGAGCTCCACACTTGTAATCTTCATAAGGTAATTGATTTCTAGGTTTTTTGTCAATTTTTCCTCATTTATAGATTCTAATTTTTTTTTCATTCTGGTATGATCAAATAAAAATCAAAGGAACAAGAATCCACATGCTTCCATGCATAACCTGGATCTTGTGATGATTTGAGTGTGGTTTCATTTTTCTCACCCCTCCCTTTCATGAGTGTGCAAATGGATTTTATAGGTTGATAAAATCTAGTAGCTTGAACCTATTAATATTCATGTTATTTTCTTTTGGAATATTTTTATCATTGACACAAATCTATTCATATCATCATGTTGTTGATGTGATGTCTTGATTGAGACTTGTTTTTTTACATCGATTCATGTTTGTTGATTTTGAGTGGTTTCTGATAATCAATATCATTGATCTATAAAATACTAGGTGGTAACCTAGTAAGAACTCACATACCATTATTGGTTTCGGTATGTATAAAATCAAGGAATCAATGATCCTTCTCTTTCCCTTGAGAGCGATGATGGATTGAGCATCAAGGGACACTTACCCAGGTTGATCACGATTTCTCCAACCATTTTATATCAGTAGTAATATAATTTCAATTTATGTTATGAAAGAAAAAAACCCAAGTTTTATAAACCCCCATTACCTTTTTATTTTCTTAATCAAAACCTCATTTTTTTAATTAATGATCTAAGGATCCTTCGAGAGATGACCAAGGGTTGCTGTTATACTGCAAAAATTCTAGTTAAAAATAAAATTCTAATTTGACGCGCTCGACTACGCGATCAAATTTTGGCCCTGTTGATGGGGATCCATGATCATTTTTTTCTTTATTTCCTTTTATTTACTTATTTTACTTCTTAATTAGTACTCCTTTCAATACACCATCCCCATTTTATTATTTCTTTTGGTTTTCTGTTTCTATTTTTGGCTATTTTTTTGTGTTCTTCCTCTCTCTATCTCTATCTCTTTTTCTTCTTTTCCATCACTCTCTATAATTCTATATAATAACATTAAATTATTTTTTCACCCTTATTATGTGATTTTATCGATATTCAATCATAAAAAAAACAAACTTCACAACTTATTTTCATGACCCAATCAGAAAAATAAAAACTGCTTGAATTTAACCCTGAAATTGAAAAGACACTTCACACGCAAATCAAGGCATCTAGAGAAGGTAAATCAATTAACACTAAGGAACCCCTTTTGGAACCTCAAGTGTTCATAAACCAATCAAAAAATTGAACCCAATCAAATCAAAGAAAACATGGCTGCAAATAATCAAACCTTAAAAGAACTGACCAGCCCGGATGTGGAGTACCAGCCTGTGTACATCAAATATCCTGATGGAGTAGCCAACTTTGTTCTGAGATCATGCCATATCCACCTACTTCCCAAATTCCATGGTCTTCCTGGTGAGGATCCTTATAAACACCTTAAGGAGTTTCACCTAGTGTGATCCACCATGAAACCCCAAAATATTTCTGAGGACCTAATTAAGTTTAGGGCCTTCCCTTTCTCCCATGATGGTGTAGCCACAGATTGTCTATACTATTTTTCTACCACAATTGGGGACTGGAATGACCAAGGACTATTTTTATAGAATTTATTCCCTTCCTCCTGAACAGCATCAATTAGGAAAAAAAATTGTGGCATTAGGCAATCACAAGGAGATGCCCTTCATGAATACTAGGAGAGATTCAAACGACTCTGCTCAAGCTTCCCCCACCACCAGATTAGTGAAAAACTATTAATCAAATACATATATGAGGGACTTATCCCCATAGATTGTGGAATTATTGATGCAAAAGCTGGTGGTGCCCTAGTGGGTAAAACCCCTTCCGCTGCTCGTGACTTAATAGCCAACATGGCTCAAAATGCCCAACAATTTGGTACACGAGCTATTGCACCAACTCGAGGAGTTTCATGAGGTAAGTCATTCATCTCTAGAAAAAACATTAGATAAAAAGATTGATGATATGAATACCCTTATAAGGAAATAGCTCAAGCACAAGGTAACTCACAATCTCCTCATGTTTCACTACATTATAGTATTTGTTCTGACAATACTCATTTTTCTAAATAGTTCCCACAACGTCAAGATTCATCCGAGTCTTGTGCAGTCGTGTTCCCAGGGAGTCCATTCCAACAAGCACCTCCCTTTAAGAAAGAACAATTCAGGACAAATCCAAATCCATGGTGCCAAGCACAACCCCATTACCAACAAGGAGGAAACTCAAGCTACCCCAAGCAGAATTGGAATAAAAAAAGACAAGGTATACAACCTTCTTATCCTTAAACTTCTCAAAATAATCTTCCTCCTCCACCCCAATGTGAACCAAGCCTCAAGGACATGGTGAAGAAAATGACATCCCAAAATCTCTAGTTCCAAAAGACCACACAATCAGCTATTCAAGACCTACAAACTCATGTGGGGCAATTAGAAATCACCATCAGTGAGCTTAAGATGCAAGGTTCTGGAAAACTACCATCCCAACCCATTTCCAATCCGAATGAAAAAGGTAATGTATGTGCAGTTACACTTCATAGTGGTAAAGAAGTCTCTCCTTTTACTGATTCTACACAACAGTTATGTCCCCATCTTGAAAACTCTCATTCCCAACCCTCAAAAATTTCAAGTAATGAAAAACAAGACAAAAAGGGTAATCGAGTTATCATTGATGATTCAAATGAATAATTCATTCCTCTTCCTTTCCCCCAAAGACTCTCTAAATATAAGAAGAATTTTTATAATGAGATTGATAAAGAAATAATGGATACATTTAAAAAGGTCCAAATTTAAATTCCACTATTGGATGCAGTTAAACAAATCCATCAATATGCCAATTTTTTTAAAGAAAATTGCACCCATATAAGGAGAATAAAGGGGAATGAGAGAGTTAACTTGGGAAGGAATGTCTCATCCTTGATTCAACCTATAATACCAACCAAATTTAAGGATCCAAACACATTCATGATACCATGTACCATAGGGGAGACCTTCTTTTATGATGCTATGATAGATTTAGGTGCTTCTATTAATGTAATTCCTCGCTCCCTATACACTTCTCTGCAGGTTGGAGAGCTTCAACCAACAAGCATTTTCGTACAAATTTCTAACCGAAGTATAATGCATCCAGTAGGAGTGATTGAGGATGTCCTTGTACGAGTGAAGAATCTCATCTTCCCTACTGATTTCTACATTAATGAGATGGAAGATACCTGAACCCAAGGACATGGTCCTCTCATACATGGAAGGCAATTCCTAAAAATATCAAAGAAAATAATAAATGTTCACAATGGTACTCTTTCCATGGTGTTCAAAGGATAAAAGGTAAGTTTTAACATCCTAGAGGCTATAAAACACCTTGTTGAAGAGCACTCCACTATTCCTGTCTATTTGATGGAAGTTATCTCAAACGATGCACACACACAAAATTATCTCCTCAACCCATACTCGGATTCACTTTCCTATTCTTCAACCTTGTATGATTTGAGTTTTGATTCACGTTTTGAGTATTGTGTGGGTTCTGAAAAGTGTAAATTTTGTTCTTTAATTAAAGAGTGTGTTCATTCTGAGGTACCCATGACCATCGATGATTCTACAAATCTCATTTCAATAGATTCTCTATATTTGGAGAATAAACATGCGCAGATAGATAGTTTAATGAACCTCACTCCCACTAAATCCCCTCCCTCAATCTAGAAACCACCGGTGTTAGAACTTAAACAACTTCCTTTAAATTTAAAATATGCATATTTTGAGGGTATTGACCAATTGCCCGTCATTATTACCAATATACTCTCTCCACAATAGGAATCGAAACTACTCAACCTATTGAGAAATTGTAAAAAGGCAATAGGATAGACATTGGCTGATATTCTCAGGATTATCCAATCTATTTGTATGCACCATATACTTTTGGATGATGAGGCTAAGTTTGTAAAACAATCTCAATGATGGTTGAATCTGACTCTCCTTGAAGTATTAAAATTGGAAGTTAGTAAATTACTTGATGCGAGGATCATTTATCCTATATCTGATAGTAAATGGGTTAGCCCAGTACAAATTGTGTCAAAAAATAGGAATAACAGTTGTGTCAAATGAAAGGAATGAATTGGTTCCAACACATATGCAAAACAGTTAGTGAGTCTATATTGACTACTATTGATTGAATAAATCCACACAGAAGGAACACTTTCCTCTACCTTTCATTGACCAAATGTTAGAATGATTGGATGGTAAGTCCCATTATTGTCTCCTAGATGGATATTAGGGTTATTTCTAAATACATATATTCCCTGAGGATCAATAAAAGACAACATTTACTTGTCCATTCGGCACATTTTCATATAGAAGAATTCTAGTCGGTCTATGTAATGGTCCTGGTACTTTTTAATGTTGTATGTTGAGTATTTTTTATGAGTACCTTGAGAGTTGTATGGAAGTATTTATGGATGATTTCATGGTATATGGTTCTTCTTTTGATTATTGTTTGGAACACCTAGATTCTGTCATCCACTGTTGCATTGAAAAATATCTTGTTTTAAATTATGAGAAAAGCCACATTATGGTTGAGAGGGGGATGGTTCTTGGGCATGTCATTTCAAATAAGTGAATTCAAGTTGATAAATCTAAAATTGAATTAATTTCAACCCCTCCATATCCAAAATGTGTTCGTGATGTGAGATCTTTCTTGGGTCATGTTGGTTTTTACTGTCGATTCATTAAAGACTTTAGTAAGATTGCACTTCCATTGTCCTGATTATTGCAAAAAGATTCTGAGTTTGTGTTTGGTAAAAATTTGTAGGATGCATTCAATTCATTGAAAAGGAGACTCACATAACCTCCCATCATCCAACCACTAAGGTGGGATCTCAACTTCGTACTTATGTGTGATGCCTCTAACTTTGCAGTTGGGGAAGTATTATCAAAAAGGGTTGAGAAGGCTCCTCATATCATTGTGTATGCCTCACATACCCTTGACCCTACATAGGTAGACTACACAACCACTAAAAAATAACTCTTTTCTATTGTGTTTTCCTTGGAAAAATTTCATTCATATCTTTTTGGGTCAAAAGTGATTGTGTTTTCTGACCATGCTGCCCTTCGATTCCTCTAAAAGAAACATGAAGCTAAGCCCCGCCTCATACAGTGGATGTTCCTCCTCCAAGGTTTTGACCTTGATATTAGAGATAATAGGGGTGTAGAAAATTTTTTAGCTGACCACATTAGTAGTATTTTTCCACCACTGGACCACCATGTTGACTCACCCCTCCCCATTGGAGAATTTATTTCTCATGAGAACCTTTGTGATGTTGTAGACCTTACCCCTGGTATGCGGACATTGTGAATTTTCTAGCAAAATCCAGGGTCCCCACTAATTTCAGCACTTCCCAATCCTAGAAACATAAACATGATTCTTAGTGGTACATTTGGGAGGACCCATATTTTTGGAGAATTTGTGGTGACCAAGTAGTTCGTCAGTGTGTCCCTGACCATGAGTTCACCTCTTTTTTGACCTTCTTCCACACTTTGGCCTGTGGGGGATACTTTGGCACTCAACGTACAACTCAAAAGGTCCTTCACTCAGGAATTTATTGGCCAACATTTTATAGGGATACCCATTGATTTTTCAAGTCATGTAATCATTGTCAATTCACAAAGAATATCTCCAAGAGGAATGAAATTCCCCAACAACCCATGTTATTCTGTGAAATTTTTTATGCATTGGGCATTGACTTTATGGTGCCTTTTTCAAATTCATTTGGCTTCATATACATCTTGTTATCTATGGAATACATGACAAAATGGGTGGAATAAAAGGATACTAGGACCGATGAATCTCGGTTTGTGGTTGATTTTGTGAGGTCCCAAATTTTTAGTCGGTTCGGTTTTCCGAGATTCATCATTAGTGATCAGGGTTCCCATTTTTGTAATCACAACATGAAACATTTGAATTTTAAGAGAATCTCGTGATGTTAAGAGAATCTTGGAAAAAATGGTACAACCCAATAGAAAAGATTGGAGTTAGCGCTGGATGATGCACTTTGGGCATACTGGACATCTTTTAAATACCCAATTAGAATGTCACCATATATAATTGTGTTTGGAAAAGTTTTTCACCTCCCAGTGGAGGTAGAACACCATGAATATTGGGCTTTTCAACAATGTAATATGAATCTTTCATATTCAGATGAGCATAAGAAGCTGCAGATTCAAGAGTTGGAAGAAATTCGGTGTGATGCATATGAGAACTCCTGAATCTATAAAGAGAAGAAAAAGGATACCCATGATAGCATGATTCATTGGTAGAAGTTCCATATTGGTGATAAGGTGCTCATATACAATTCCATGGTAAAGCTCCACCCAGGTAAGCTCTGTTCCCGATGGCTCGGTCCTTATATTGTTACTAATGTTTACCCTTTTAGTGCAATACAGATTTTTCATGAGCAGAGTGGATGAAGTCTTACCGTCAATGGGTAGAGACTTAAATACTTCTATGAGAATTTTCCAAAGAATCTGGTGGAGGAAAACCACCTTCTAGAAGAAACATACTAGCAAAACCCTCCAGTTTTTATCCTTCCTTCTCACATTCTCAATTATTATAGTGAGGAAACTGCACATTCTAGGTATGGGGGTGGATACATTCCTGGGTTCATTAATATTTTCATCATATTTCTTCTTTCTTCTCTCTTTATCCTTCTTTATGGTATTTTCACTTTTCCCCATCTTACTAGGTTCATTTGGATTTTCATTGTCTTTCTTATTTCTTCATTTTTTCGCCTTCTTTATGGTATCTTTACTTTCCCCCCTTATGTTCACCAAATCATGTAACTTACTAAAAATGCATGTTGAAATTTTTGATTCCATGTTGTTTTAACATTTTATGAAACCTACCTCTATTATGGAATGAATATTTGTATGAATTTAACATAATGGAGTGATTTTTAGTGAATTTTTTTTTCTGTCAATGATATAAATGGTTGTACATATGTGAAACCTTTGAGATGATTGATGCCCCTTGTGTGAGTAGTATTTGGGAAAATAGTGTCACTAATATCTCAACACATTTTTGCACAAAACCACAAATTTTGAAAATTTCTTACTTACTAGAAGGTAAATATAATTTAGATTAATATTTTTCATCTTAAAATGATATTTACATACATTCGTTCCTTATCTGATCAGTTTCATTACTGTACTGGATTGACCTATGCATGTTTACCTAATATTCAAATATTTAATTCCCTCAAAAAAATCAAAATAAAAATTGGGTTGTGTCTTGGTAGGTCAAAAACCACTCCTCCTCAACCTTTGATCTTGTTATAACTATTACAATTAGGGTCGTGAGGAGATCAAACAAGGGTTGGGAGATAAGTGTGAGATTTGTTCCAAAAGAAACTTCTAAAAAAAATAAATAAATTAGGGGAGTGATGAAATGTGAAACATATGGGGATATCTTGATCAGGATCTTATGTTTGGACTTATGGGAATGCTTAAGTGAGTGAGTCTTGAAATATGATTGCAAAGGATGTAGGGCAGGTTTGATGGACAAAATCTTTTAAGCTAAAAAATGTTAAAATAACCTATATTTATTGGATAGAAAGTGGAATGAATATCATGGAATGGTTTTCACACACACACACACATGTAGAGTTAGTGGAGTGGTTGACTTTTTAATTCCTTGCTCAATTTGGTATCATTAATATCTTTTAATTTCATTGTGATATGATTTATGAGACATCTATTTCCATTTTCACTAGGAAGAACTCCTTGGTGTGGTTTGTGCATTGATCACATTACTTTAATGAATTTAAATTTCCTAAAATGTTAAAACTTCATGATGTTGGTGATATATAAATGAATAATTTTTTGGTTATGTTACTTTTCCCAGGAGTGCAAATGTTTTGGTGTGGGTGTGTGATCGTATAGCGATTCACTATTCAAATCCACCCTTATACTGTTGTTTTAAACTGGTTCTGTAATGAATATTAAAAATATAATAATAAATTTAACTTTATGTTTTAATCAATGAATGAATTCTTATAATTTTTTAATAGAGAAATTTTACTTGTTTTACTGTTTACATTGTAGGAGGAGTTGATTTGGAGAGCTCGTGATAGAATTCAAGCAAAATGGGTCAAACTGCATGAGAGCCCAAGCATGCATGTGAAAAAATATTTGTACTATGGATAATATGTGTATCCAATTGGGCTAAAAATTGGTGTATGAGTGAAAACCAATGTGGGTTACATTTCTCTAGAAGATCATGAAGCCCAATGCGTCAATTTGGAGGCCCAAAATAGGCCCACAATGTGAAAAGAATTTTGGGTAGGCCATATTGGACCAACCTTCTCTATTTGGTCCATAACTTGGTCCTCATAGATTCCATTTGGCTGATTCCAACTCCCTAGTACATCTACCTTGAAGCCTCGACTCTACCCCAAATTTCAAGTCATTTTCATGCGTTTTAGTCAGTCAACCAGCCGAATAAATAGGGAGTAAAAAAGCTACCTTTAATAGTCACTTATCCCTTTAGATACTTGACCACTTTATGTGAAAATATGTATGTAAATTTCCAATAAAATCACTCCTCCCCCTCATTGTTTGTGTTTCACGACTAGGGGTGAATTTTAGTCGAATTAGAGAGCTATCTTCAGCCATTTTATTTCTCTTATCCCTCATGTACTTCTAAACCTCTTAGTGATCAATTTGGGGAGTGTCCTTTGTTGTAATCCCAAGCTCCACACTTGTAATCATCATTAGGTAATTGATTATGAGGTTTTTTTTGTCAATTTTTCTTCATTTATACCTTCTAAATTTGGGTTTATTTTGGTATGATCAAATACAAATCAAAGTAACAATAATTTTCATGCTTCCATGAATAACCCAAATATTATGATGATTTGAGTGTGGTTGCCTCTTTTATCACCCCATCCCATTCATGAGTGTGAAAATGGATTGTGTCAATTGATAAAATCTAAGAGCTTGAACCTATGAATATGTATGTTTTTTTCCTTTTGGGATATTTTTATCATTGACAAAAATCTGGTCATCTCATCACATTGTTGATATGATGCCTTGATTGAGTTCCATTTTTTACATCGATTCAGGTTTGTTGATTTTGAGCGGTTGTTAATAATCATTATCATTTATCGATAAAATCCTAGGTGGAAACTAGTAAGAAATCACATACAATTACTGGTTTCAGTATGTATAAAATCATGGAATCAATGATCCTTCCCTTTTCCTTGAGAGTGATGATGTATTGAGCGTCAAGGGACACTTACCTGGGTTGAACACGATTTCTCCAACCTTTTTCTCTCAGTAGTAACATACTTTCAATTTCTATTATTAAAGAAAAAACCCAAGTTTTATAAAACCAAATTCCCCTTTTAGTTTCTTAATCATACCCTCATTTTTTTTAATTAATTATCTAAGGCTCCTTCAAGATACGACCTAGGGTTGCTGCTATACTGTAGAAATTCTAGCTAAAAATAAACATCTAATTTGACGCGCTCGACAACGCGATCAGTATGGCCTTGAAAAACACCATATCTAGTTTTTATAATGAAACCTACTGATTAATGTAGGGGTTATAGGAGTCCATGTCCGTCATATACAAAATCCAATGCATTCTTTATATATTTAAATGATATATTTAATTTATGGATAAAGATTCCTTATTAAAAAAATAACCATATTGAGTAAAAGATGTGAATTTAACATTAACTACCAAATTGTTTAAAAAACATAAAATAAAAAAAATTATGTAAAAAATGTTATACGGTTTAGGAAATAATTAAATGATATATTAATTTAATCCAATGAATGAAAATTGAGTTATGAAATCACTTAACACTTGTAATTAGTCTAATCGTATGCCCCATAAAAGAAATAATCATAAAATCAAACATTGAATTACTTGAAGATAAAAATATTCATGATATGATATATCAAATGGAATTATATATTCCACAAACAATAGATAAGTGGTGAATAAGGATTATCTCTCACATAAGTAAAATCATGATGATAAATCCTTCCCACTTAGTAATGGGTGGAATTGTATGCCCCATAAAAGCAATAATTATCAAATAAAGAATTAAATAACATGAATATAATGATATTAATGATATTATATATCAAATTTTAGTATAAATACACCACACTCAAGAAATAAGTGGTGAATAATGCATATCTCACAAAAATAAAATTGAGATGAGAAACTTTATACCTTATGTTCAAAAGCATTCTGCACTTGTAATTAATGTACTAGATAATCAAATTAGATTACTTAATTACTTAATTAAGAAAATATTACATATATATTTGATTTATTATAATTTTATTATGTTCATTTGGGGCCATTTTGATGAGCTACAATGTTTAATTTCGTTTTTTGGGAGCATTTGTTTCATTGTTTTATGGTCGGTTCACTTATGTGTAATTATGGGAGTTCTTTCCAAATTGAATAAAAAATCCAAAAGTATACTTAAATTATATTAATATATTTCAAGGATTTTAAATGTTCCCATATATCATTTCTTTCTTATATGAGGATGATTAATTTGATAAAACATTAATTATTAATGTTTGGTTTATTTTTGGCGGTTTTTCCGACCGTCACAAAATAGTTTCTTTTTATTTAATATTAGGTATAAAAATTGGTTTTCAAATATGATAAAATTTTAATATGTATAATAAAATATATTTTAACCATAATAATTGTTTTATTACCAACCTTTAAGTTGGTAAATGAAAACGAAAAACCGTCATCCATGAAGGTGGTGAATCGACACATCATGAATGTTGTTTTCATATTTAGAAAATAAAAGATAAGAAAATATATATGATGATGGATATTCCATTAGAATAATAAAATTATAGTATATATATGATAATTAAGTTACCATGGCACTTTTTATTGGTTATTTGAGGAGAGTATAAGAAAAGAAAATAATTTAAAAGATAAAGAAGGAGGATTTTACCTCTTGAATATAGTCTCATTGGAAACCTCCTTAAGGCACTTGGAATTGGTCTTTTGGTAATACCATAAGGTTTTTTAAGTGTGGAGTAGACTTTTTAAGGTAATTGGGTCAAATTTTGGAAATATAAAATGATTTGGATGTGTTAGTATAAGGGGTGGTATTTATAGGGAGAGAAGATGGATGGTTTTGATTATTTTATCCATTTTATTACTATTTTGGTTCAAAAGTATCAATAGTGTTGATTCTCATGAATAAATAAAATAAATTGAGCATTTTATTTTAAACTAATGAGTTCTTACCACATCCAAACATCATCCTTGACTCAATAATTCATTTATTTACATATAATGTTAAATACCATAAATTAACGTATTTCACTATTCACCAAAAAATCAACTGTTTTATAAAAATAAAAAAATCATCAATCAATTTTTCAATGTGTAGATTTAAAAAATAGACTCCATTTTATGAAAATAATATTATAAATAAGATAAATATAATTTTAATTAAAATCATCATTTTTTTATTGTTTAATTAACAAAATAATTATTGCATCGTCATTGTATAATTATTTAAGGTAATTATTTCTTCCCTAAGATTTAAAAATAAAATATCATACTATAGATAACTCTTTTAGATTTTAAAAAATATATCTATATTCTATAATATCTTCATAATAACACCATATTAAAAATAATATAGTTATTAAAAATATGAATGTTATATTTTTTGATTTTATTTATTTTAAATAATATCAAATTAATTTTCATGGAAAAGTTTCCATTAAATTACATAAATTTGAACCTTAGGTGTTAATGGTTAAACGAAATAATCTAATAAAATTTGGAAAAAAATTAGGGTAATTTTGTAATACTTATCATATTATTTTTTCCCTAAATTATCTAATTTACCCTTAACCGTCGTAATAAAAAATTACCAAAGTTTCTATTAATTTTGTTCAAGAGTAAAAGAAACCAATTTAATTAATTTTTACATCTTAAATGAAATATTTCATCAATTTTTCAAAATTCAAAACACATAAGTGGATAAATTTAACTTAAAATTAATCTCGTAGATGAGGTGAGAAAGCTAGTTTTTAAAGTGAAAATGTACAAAAGTTCGAAATGATTTTATTTCCAAAATAAATATTAAAATTATTAAAATTAAATACATTAGATTAATAGATTTAATATATATCTAATTTTACTTCAAAACCTATTTAAAATATAATTTAACATTATAAATTATTTAGATGGAAAGTCAACTTTCAATTAAAATGCATAATTTTTTACTAATCACCGGAAAATAAATATTTTCTGAAAAATATAAATAATTAAACCAATATAAATTTTAATATTATTATTTAAAAAATAAATTTTATTTTTTCAAATATAATTTATAAAAGTATCAAATTTAGTTTTAAAACAAGCGTGCCATTAAAAAGTGGTAAAACTGCCTTTACAAAAATATAGATTTTATGCATAACATTATATTTATTATTTTATTATGACTATAAAATCTATTAAATAAATTTAAAAATATTTTATTTCATATATAAAATATATAAATTTCAAAATTTGGATAATATTATTCATTCATGCTAATTTAATCGCTAGTTTATTATGGACGTGTTAAAATAATAATATTACTAGTATATCACGCTTCATTTAAGCTTGGTGTTGTGTAAAACATAAGCTATCAAAGAAATTAAATTTATTTAAAAATATTTATACCTTAAAATCAAGGGTTGTTAAACTTTTCATTTTTTCTACTTTGGTGAAGTTTGTTTGATTCATGGGTTACGTACTCCTTCATATCACCTACCCTAGTCTATGACTTTAGGACATGAGGTGGAGATTATTCCAATGAAGTTGGTGTTAACTACACTATTTTGGGGTGAATATTATATGTATGATGTATTTATATATTGTTATATTGTTCTTAGGAAGCAATTTTCTTATGGAGACTTAGTTTTCTCGAGGATACATCCATATGAAATCATTCTTGGAATGGACAAGATATATTTGGTATAGGATATCATGGATTGCTTCATAGGTATATTGTATTCTATGATGATTATGGAGACTCAAGATTATTCATTGGAGATAGATACCCTTATATGGGTTTGTGGTGTGTGTTTTCTTTATCTTCCTTGATGGATGATATGGTGTTGATTTCATCATAGGTTCAACCACCAGTGTTTCCTAGTGTTGTGGAAGAGTATCCTGATGTATTTCCTAGGGAGTTTATAGTTTTATCCCATTGATGGGAGTTTGAGTTTGGTATAGATTTGGGGTTGGGTGCTTCTATTATCTTGATTTCTTTATATATGATTGTGCCTTATTAGTCTCATAAGTTTTTGGTATATATCAATGATCTTTTGTAAGAAGGTTTTGTTTGTTTAAGCATATCACCTTGGGGTTATTTGATTTGGTTTGTGAAAAAGGTTGGTGGAGTTTTGTGTCTATGTATTGATTATCATCACTTGAATAATGTGAAAGTGAAGAATCACTATCCTATTTGTGGATTGATGACTAATTCTATTAGCAAAAAATCTCAAGTTGGTTCTCAGAGATCGGTCTATGATCAAGATATCATCAAATGTGGGTAAAGGTTAAGGATATAATGAATACTAATTTATGATTTCATTATGGGAATTATAATTTCTTTTTGATTTCATTATGTGTGATTAACTCTCCATTAGTTATTATTGGTTTAATAAATATAGTTTCCTAAGAGTTTCTAGATTGGTTCGTAGTGGTTTTCATTGATGACATCCATGTATACTTTTCATCTGAGGAAGAGCACTGAGAGAATATGTGGGAAGTTTTGGGAGTTCTTCATCATTATAAATTGTTTTGGAAGTGTTAAATGTGTGATTTATGGGATCATTAAATTTTTTCTTGGATAATTTTATGTCCCAGTGTGGATTATTTTTGGATCCTTCAAATATCGAGATAGTTATTTCTTAGGAATCCCTCAAAACTATTGTAGATGTGTAGGTTTCCTCAATCATGTAGGATACTATAGGAGGTCAATATCTGAAATCTATTGGATTTAAACTCCTTTTACATCCTTTATGACAAAGGATCAGTTGTTATTTTGGATTGAATAGTGTTAGGTATCTTTCAAGTACCATAAGGGGAAGTTGGTCAGTGCTCTAGTCCTTTGTTTTCCAGAAGAAGAAGCCAGGTTTCAGGTTTATGTGACACTTCACATTGTTGATTTGAAAGCATATTGATGTAGTAGAGATCTGTTTTTTTATATGAGTATTAGTAGTTACATCTATATGAACTTAATTATTCCACTCATGATCTCAAGTTAGTAGTATTTGTGTTTTCCCAAAAGCTTTTGTGACATTACGTCATCAGTGATCACTATGTGGTTTTCACCAATCACAAAATATTGAGGTATGTCTTCTTATAGTGGGAATTGAACTTGTATTAGTGACATTGAATATAATTCTTATATTATTATGACTTTAATATTTCCTATACCTTAGGAAAAGGTATCGTTGTAGCTGAGGCACTAATCAGAAAGTTATAAAGTATATATGTGCATTAATATGAATATTCTTAGAGAGTTGTGGAAGAACTCTCCACAATTCATCTTGATAAGGGAGAGGTTCGGGATAAAGTATTCCACTTCCATATGGAAGTGTAATCATATTTGGTAAAATGGGTATAGGATTCCCAACTAGTTGATTCCAAGGTAAAGGTCTTAAGAGACCAAGTTGTCTATGGGTATTCCCCTAATGGTTTTTCTGAAGATGAACAACACAAAATGTTGTTCCATGGGTTTCTCTTCATTTATTTGGTTATGTGTGAGTTGGTTCTCATTTAGTTACAAATTTCACCCTTTGTGATATATCCTAGAATGATAAGGATATTATATGCTCTGATAGGTTGGTTATTTGTGGCATGGGATGGAGAATTCAGTTGTTGAGTTTGTGTTCAGATGTTTAGTATGCTAGAAGGAAAGGTTTTAACTTTGTGCTCCTGGTGGTTTCCTATATAAATTAAAGGTACTTATTATAAGTGGGAGGAAATTTTGATGAAGTTTTTCACTGGTTTACCTTGATATTAGGGAGGATACGGTGTTATATGGGTGATAGTGGGATGCATAACCAATTAATCCCACTTCTTTGTTATGAAAGTGTTGTGATTAGTAGAGGTTTTGTCGAGTAGGTACCTAGAGGAGGTGGTGAGACTCCATGTGGTCCTGAGGTTGATTAAATCTGATTTTGATCTTCATTTTACTTCCGAGGTTTGGATAAGTATTCAACATTATTTTAGCTCCCATTTTCTCCCTGGAACTTATTTCCATTTGTAGATGTATGGTCAAACAAATTCAATAATTAGAAATTTTGATGACAAGTTTCATGCTTTTTAATTTATTTTAGTAGCTCATGGATAAGTCACCTACCTTTGGTAGAGTTTTCATAAAATAATAGTTTTTACACAACCATTGGTATAGAAAATTTTAAATCATTTTTTATCCAACCATCCTATTCCCCCATTCCACTAGATTATGGTCATAGAGTCATCCATTCTCAGCCTATAACAAGTGAAATGCGTGATGGATATGGTTTAGGTGATTCATGAGAGGATAATGGAAGTGTAGGATCATCATAAACCCTATAATGACCATAGGAGGAGACCTCTAAAGTTCATTGTTGGAGATCATGTGTTATTTAAGGCAACTCCTCTCTATGGGAAATGAAGGTTTGGTCATGGCAGTTCTCCATGGTTTTTTGGGCCTTTTGAGGTATTGGATCATATTGGAGTCAATGCGTATCAGATAGAACTTCCCCCATAGATTATCCAGGTTCATGATTTCTTTCATGTATCACATCTTTTTAATTTTCATCATGATGAATCTTGCATCGTCGATTATGGTATGATTAACTTTGATATTGATGTGACTTTCGAGGAGTTTCATATGAAGATCCAATATTTACAAGAGAATGTGATGTGTCATCATTCAATTAGCTTAGTTCAAATCCTATGGAAACATGATGTCATAGAGGAGATCACATGGGAATGTGATTTACAGATATGTCCTTTATATTCTGATATTTTTTTTCTTAGATTTTCTTTTGTGCTAATGTTTTGTGGTTATTTACCTTTATTTGGTTTAAGAAATGGTTTTCTATTATTTGATACCTTGTTTTATCCTAGCTCTTGTTTGAGAGGTATCTTTCCCATGAGAGTTTTTGGGAGATGGTATTCGATTTTTCATAGTTTTGAACATTGTTACTCTATGTACAGTGGTTGTTCTCTTATGTTAGTTAGATTGATGAGAGTTATCTCATAGGGTGTATGTTTGAAAGATCCATTTTTCCTTCCCCGCCCTCTAGGTTTGGTTTTAAATTCTCAAGGATGGGAATTTTTTGAGCCGTATATGATGTAAGGGTTTGGATCCTTCTAGCATATTCCTTTTCATATTTATGAGGTTAGAGGTTATTGGGGGATACATAGAGTATGATTTATGGATATTGGGACATTATATATAGCTACAGGATGAATTCATTACATGAATTTTAGTTCATACTGTGAGTGGGTAGTTCATGAACTGGGAGGGTTGTTGGTGGATTGAGTAAGAGAATTTTACTGGGTGTGATTCATGGCATGTGTAATTGATTCAAGATGTGAAATGATAAGGATTAGATTTTAAGAATCTATCCTCAAAACTAATGACATGAATAGGAAGTTAATTTTGTGAATTAATCGTGGTTTATTAGATCTAATCAATTTTTTTTAAAAAAGTATTCAAAATCAATCCATTCACGATGTGAGCGACCCATTCATGTCATGGAAGTACATCTAGAAGTGTGCCTATAAATAAAACTTCACTCTAATTTTTTTCCAAAACCCTATAATTATCACTAAACTCCAAGTGTTCATAGGTTCTTCTTCATGTAGTTTTGAATCCCTTTTGGAAGGGATTTATCCCTAGATTTTCATGATTAATCTGTATTGATCTGAGGTCAGTTTTTCCTCTTTCTCTTGCCTTTTCTCTCAGTTGGTCTTTTTTATCCTATTATACCTTTCCTTGCTATGTAATTTAAACTAAATCATTCATATACTATTATTTTGATATTTTTAGAGCATTTTTGGCATGAGGTCCTTTGATGGATATAGTTTTCTTATGGGATAAGTGATTGAATATGTGTATTATTTCTCTATTCTTATGCAATGAACATTGAAAAACTTTAGGTAGGTTATTTTTTTATACTCCTATTTTTTGTCCAAGCATCAATCTATCATTCTTAATCTCTTTAGTTGATGGTATAATTGACCTTAATGAATATTAAACAGAAAATAATAAAAGGAGTTTTTATGTTTGTGGTGATTGTATGTATTTATATTGTGATAATAGTTTACCTCTTGATTTGATAGATAGTGTGATATATATATTTATGATTTGGATAAGAATGATTATTATGTTATGGTTTATCATGTTTTATATGATGAATTTCGTTAAAGAATATAATTCTATAATTTCTTGTTGGAAAAATAACAAAGAAGCTAGAAATGCATGATGATAAAAAATAATGAATAGGAATGTTTGATGAAACTATTTCTAATAATATGATTGAAATAAAATAGATTCCTGACTTATATTTATATGATATCATTCTTCCTTGTGGTGTGATGAAACTGGAATTTATTCTTGAAAGAATATTTAAATAGTTCATCTCTTATAGTTGATGACTTAGTTTTCCAATAGTTTTAATATTTGATATATAAATTGGTCAATACATGATGTCAAGGAACTAGTTATTCAATAAATATAATTTTTTTGGGTTAAGAGTGCCCATTTTTTTATGAAAACTATATGCCTTGGTTTTAGGGTCAAGATTCCTTATTGAATTTTGTTGTTAGATTACTGAATCATTTGATTTATCTGAATGAGTAGCCATGATATGTGATATGATGTTAGCCTGGGATGGTTGATGGTTTACAATACTTGGTTTTGAAGGATTAGGATTGTAGTAGAATTTGTTTCTAATAATAGTGGGATGAATACATGGTGATATGCATGGTGGTATCATGGTTAGCACAAGGACATATGGAATGGGTTAAATCTAGGCTTGGATAATGTTGTGTTGAAGCTGGGATGGTTGTTCAATAATGTTTTTGGTTCAAGGTCCAGATAACCGGGTTTATTATTTCTGCATTCCTTTCCCCACTGCTTAAAGTAGATAATTGTGCATGGTTTATTCATATCTTTATGGTATCTTAGGATGATTACTAGAGAACATAGAATTATTGAATTCAAATGATTGTTAAATGTCTTGACCAATGGGGATGGTTCTGGAATAGAATTATAAATGATGATAACCCTTATAAAGACATGAAATTGGTTAGAATATTCCTTGATGGCATGGAATTGGTTGGTAATTAATATAATAATAAATGTTTAAGGTAATTATTAATTAATTGAAAATTATTCTTGGATGTTCTATTCATATATGATATCTAGTCCGTAGTAGTGGAAGAAACATGTGGTCTCACCCAAATTTACCCAAGTTTTATGGGTCAAGCGGTCGCTTGCAGTGCAGCTTGGGTTGTCGAATCCTCAGAGACCTAAGAAGAACCTTTAGACACTCAATAAAAAGAGATGGATTTTTGGCTATGAAGTTGCCAAATTGGGTTGATTTTAGATGGTTTTTAAAGAGCACTAAAAGATCTATGTGAATTCAAATTATGAGGAAATGAGTTGATCCCAGGTTATTGCTCGGGGTGGATTGAATGAATTCCTTTTTTTTATGATTTTAATTTCATTAAATCAAGAAGGATTCATGCAATGAATTCAAACTAACCTAATCACTTACTGATTAAACACCTTAAAAACACATGCTAATCACCTATACACTTGTAGGATCATTTTCATGAGCACTTCAAGGTAAAGGATATAATTAGCACATCAAAGTGGGGTGAATAAATTCAATAAGGAAGAGGAAGAATAAAAATCATTGAATGAAACAAACTCAATTAAAAGAAATTAATAACATTTAGAGAGTGATAAATAACATTCAATCCATCCCCTTGATACTCCCTTGGATCAACCCATAAAATAGCTAGCCCTCCATTAATGACAAGTTCTCAACGGAAGCGGAAAGTAGACTTACGAGGGTGGAATTGAAGAAGTAAAAACAAAAAAAAATAACGATCACTCCACCATTGTGTGAAAAAAATCACAAGGTTTGGTGTGAAAAATTTCACACCTTGAGGCAAAGGTATCAAGGTGATATGAATAAGAATAGAATAAGAGAATAAGAATAACTTTTATTGAAGACTAAGGTGATTCGAACAACTTACATGAGAAGGAAGAACATTACAAAGGCAAATTAGCATAATAACATTGCAATGAAAAGAAAGCACCAAGATGCCCAAATCCTCCATCCCTACTACCTTAAATAAGAATTTTGTAAGACTTTGTCCGATATCCCATCATCCCATGTGCCTTTAATTAATTTTGTTGGAGAAAGGTGGGTGGAAATTTAATGAATAAGAGACTTTTCAACTCTTGCCTCGAAGTGGGAGCCAACTTTCTACACCGAACAAAAGCGCCGAAATTACCATCTATAAGGCCGAATTGGAGTGGACCCTAGAAGACGTAAATGAATTCTCGGATTTCCCCTAACATCCTGTAAAATGTCAGCCCAAAATAATAATCCCTTCGCAAGATATGATATAAATAATGGGCTGTTTTTCTGGGCCGTAGAATCTGTCCCAGAATTGCATCTTCAATTTGATCCGCCTTAATCACCACCATGTAGAATGAATTAGCACTGGCTCCAGCAAAATTATTTGTTCCTATATATTTATTATATCCTTCCATATATTTTGGGAATCATTGGGCCTATATTGTGGGCCCCACATTCTGATCAGTGGGATGATATCCAATTTGCCTTCTCCAGAATTGTTTCCTTTCTTCGCCAAAAATACTCATTATCCTTTATAAATCCTCCATTGATCCCTGAATGAAAAATGTTCATATTTAAGTTCATATCCATTTTCAAAAATATCAAATTAAAATATGGATAATTACATTCTTTGAAATCAGATGAAACATTGGGCCTAAATTAGTTCATATTAGGCATGAAGTTCACAAATGATGACAATGGATGTTCAAAATTAAAATCCACTAACGCAAGCCCATAATATCAAAAATGAACATTTAATACCATTAAAATTTAATAAAAATATGTGTTTTTATTGGATAATCACACCCCATAACATGAGTTTTGCTAGTCCCGAGCAAAATATATCTCACAAAAATGAAATTCGAATGACCTTTTCCAAAAACATTTTAATACACATTTCTCACCCAAAGATATCATACCAAAAAATTATTAAACCCATCAAAATCATTTAAAAAAATCTATTTACATAGGAATATCTCAATCCCATACCCATTCCTTTGTTCAAATTCATCGGCATATTTCATCCAAATTCAATTAAGCATGATGAAGTGTTGTGCGTCACAATAGACATGGGGGTTCATTTTCATTCGAGGGAGAAAAGGTGGAAGTGCTAGGAGAAATCAAATTTTAATAATAAGATGAGTATACATTTTTTTATTTTATTTGTTTTTTATTTGTGTATTTTTTTGGATTTTTTTTTTGCAATCTTGTCATGGTAATTGAAATTGAACTCAATCGAGTCAACCCATGTAGCAAGACTTTGCCGATGACTCCCAGGCTCAAAGACCATAGGGCACCAAGTGAAGCTCACATACTCGGGCATCATCTCAAGTTAACTCAATCAAAAAAAATCAAATTACCACAAATAGAGATAAAATTTCCAACTCTAGGCCAGACAACTATGGAGTCACGATCCCCAAGTGCCGAAAGCCACACATTAGGTGAATTCATTGCTCTACGCGCAATTGATTTTTTTTTTGAATACTCATGTTAAAATTAAAATTATCATCAATCCTATGCTATTTATTATGGGTCCCCAAGAACTCATACTTGATTGATGAAGGTAAAACCTTAAATTCAAGATCATAGTGGTTATCACTTTCCAAAAAAGGATGAGTCTTTGTATTGAACTCAGTTTCTTTGTTCAGATTTCTTGACAAAATTGGTTCCTTCTGAAAAGAATTTTCATCCACTAAATTAGCTAGAGTAGTTTCATGAATGGGTATGGACTCGATGTTATTGATTTCACCCATGGTATCATTGATTGGTGATTCTAGAAAATCATCAATAGAGCTATCTGAAAGAGATTCAAGCCAAGGAGACAAATTTCCCTCATGTGAACAAAGAAAATCAATCTCTTCTTGACTTAAACATCCTTCAGTAATTCCTTGATGTTTCTTGAGTTCACTATCAACACTACCTATCCAATTAACCTCATGAATCTCTTAATCATCCCCAATTTGAGAGTTTTCATTGTAGATGTTCAAGTCTAGACTCATGTTTCCAAATGTGATGGTCATGTTCCCATTTCGGACTCGGATAACAGAGTTGATTGTTGCAAGGAAGGGACGACCAAGGATGATTGGGGTTTTCTCCCTAGGACCTAAGCTTGGGTGATTTTCAAGAACAATAAAGTCAGTTGGGTAAATGAAATTTTCAACTTTCACCAAAACATCCTTTAAGATCCCCTTTGGAACCCTAATACTACGATCAGCAAGTTGAGGTGTGACGGATGTGGGTTGGAGCTCTTCTAGGCCTAATTGGCAGTACACAACATAGGGGATGAGATTGAAACTAGCACCTAGGTCACATAAGGCCTTGAAAACTTTGCTCTCTCCTAGTTCAACATTGATGTAAGGGAAACTCGGGTCTTTTAACTTAGGAGGAATGGTCCCTTGAATGGTGGTACTCACATTAGAAGCAAAAAAGACTTGGTTTTTATGTGAAAATTTTCTTTTAAAAGTGAAAAAGTCCTTAAGGTACTTTGAGTATGCAGGAATGGTTTGAATTGCATCAAGGAGTGGAATGTTCAACTTGACTTGTGAGAATATTTCCCTCAATGTTTCACTCAATTCAAGCTTGGTTTTCCCCCTCATGCGTTGAGGAAATGGTGCAAGTTGTGGGGTTGTTTTTTGAAGGGTTGTTTCTTTGAAAATGTTATCATGTTTTTCAGTTTGATCATGTGGTTCATTTGAATTTTCATTAGTTTTTGAAGCTTCAGATGGTTTTTGAACTATTGGTTCAGGTTTCTCAATTGATTTCCCACTTCTCAAAATTGTCACAGTCTTTAGTTGTTCATGAGTTGTTTGAGTGAAACTTGTCTCTCCCCTTGATGATTGTTGTGGAATGGCCTGTGTGGGCATGGGTGCCTTTCCAATTTTGATGGTTTGAAGTTATTGTTTAAGGGAAGAGACTTCTGAGTTCATCCTTTCCATTTGTTTGCACAGTTGTTCAAGGATTGGGAGAGGGACAGATTGGGAAGGGGATTGTGTTGGTTGGGTAATCCCAGGGGGATACTTTGGTTGTTGGATGGGTTGTTGGTATTGGACTGGAGGATGTTGGTATTGGACTGGTTGTGGTTGGAATTGGTTATATTTTTGAAAATTTTGTGTGGGGTAGGGGCTTGGTCCTTGTGGTTGGCTAGGTTGTTGGTTATCTTTCCATCGGAAGCCTGGGTGGTCATTATACCTTGGGTTGAATGTGTTTGGGTGTTGAGGATTTTGAAAGTTTAGGGCATTGAATTTAGCAGGTGGTCCTCCTAAAAGAACATCCTTGATAGATGGAATGGTTGGGCAGTTGTCTGTTTTGTGGTCATGTTTGTCACAGATTGTGCAAACAGGGTCTACAGTTTGGATTTCATGGATTTTACTATGGTCTATCTCTTCAACCTTCCTAGAGAGTGTTGTAAGTTTCACCCTAAGGCTTTCCTCTTCTCTAAGTGTATGCATTCCAGCAGTTCATTGAGGCTTTTCAGAATAAGGTGATGTTCCCCATGTTTGGTTTTGTTCAGCATGGATTTCTAGGTACTCGTAAGCATCATTTGGGGATTTATTTTTAAAGGTCTCGTGACACATCATGTCAATGAGTTGTTTGTTCCCTGGGCCCAAACCTTCATATAAAATTATTATTTGTTTAGGAATATAAAAACCATGGTGTGGAACCATGTTTAGGGTGTCTTTGAACCTCTTCCATGTTTCATAGAATGACTCTCCCTCTTTTTCAAAAAAGTTTTGGATACTCTTTTTAAGTGCAATTGTTTTGTGGTGGGGAAAGTATTTCTTGTAGAATTATCTTTGCAGTTGGTTCCAAGTGTGGATTGATGAAGGTCTCAGATTATTTAACCAGTTCTTTGCTCGATCCTTAAGTGAGAAAGGAAAGAGCCTCATCTTAGCTTACTCAAGTTGATGTGGTGAGCACATGGTTTCAACAATGTCATTGAACTCCTTGACATGAAGGCAAGGCATTTCTGACTCCATCCCATGGAAGGTTGGAAGGTGGTTTAGGACATGAGGTTTAAAGACATAGTGAGAATCTCCTAGGGAATCATGCCTAATCCAAGAGGTTTCATTGTTCCAGGTAGGTGTAAGGTAGTCATTCATGGTTTGATCGACTGCATTCCCCAAATTTGGGGCTGCCTCATTTGGATTTCCATTTTGGCTCCCGCCCGGGCTTATGAGTTGGTTTCTTTGAAGACCCTCCATTGAAATTGACTCAATATTTAACTCTGGGGTATTAGGAAGATTAGGATCCAATGGTGTACTTGAATCCCCTATCCTATGACTTTCCACCCTAACTAGTCTGTTTGAGTTATCACGGGTGAAGGCGAACATGCACCAAAAGAAAAAAAAACGAGAAAGGGAAAAGATAAGAGATATTGGGTTAGAATAGAAGATATGGGGTGAGTAAAGAAGGTTTGTTGTCTAAGGAACTTACTTGGTCCCCAGAAACGGCGCCAAAATTTGGTATCTCCCAAATTTACCCGAGTTTTATGGGTCAAGCGGTCGCTTGCAGTGCAGCTTGGGTTGTCGAATCCTCAGAGACCTAAGAAGGACCTTTTGACACTCAATAAAAAGAGATGGATTTTTGGATATGAATTTTCCAACTTGGGTTGATTTTATATGGTTTTGAAAGAGTACTAAAAGATCTATGTGAATTCAAATTATGAGGAAATGAGTTGATCCCAGGTTATTGCTCGGGGTGGATTGAATGAATTCCTTTTTTTTTACGATTTTAATTTCATTAACTCAAGAAGGATTCATGCAATGAATTCAAAATAACATAATCACTTACTGATTAAACACCTTCACAACACATTCTAATCACCTATACACTTGTAGGATCATTTTCATGAGCACTTCAAGGTAAAGGATATAATTAGCACATCAAAGTGGGGTGAATAAATTCAATAAGGAAGAGGAAGAATAAAAATCATTGAATGAAATAAACTCAATTAAAAGAAATTAATAACATTTAGAGAGTGAGAAATAACATTAAATCCATACCCTTGCTACTCCCTTGGATAAACCCATAAAAGTTCTAGCCCTCCATTGATGACAAGTTCTCAACGGAAGCGGAAAGTAGACTTACGAGGGTGGAATTGAAGAAGTAAAAACAACAAAAATAACGATCACTCCACCATTGTGTAAAAAAAATCTCAAGGTTTGGTGTGAAAGATTTCACACCTTGAGGCAACGGTATCAAGTTGATATGAATAAGAACAGAATAAGAGAAGAAGAAGAACTTTTATTGAAGACTAAGGTGATTTGAACAACTTACATGAGAAGGAAGAACATTACAAAGGCAAATTGGCATAATAACATTACAATGAAAATAAAGCACCAAGATGCCCAAATACTCCATACCTACTACCTTAAATAGGAATTTTTTAAGCCTTTGGCCTATCTCCCATCATCCCATGTGCCTTTAATTAATTTTTTTGGAGAAAGGTGGGTGGACATTTAATGCATAAGAGACTTTTCAACTCTTGCCTCGAAGTGGGATCCAGCTTTCTACACCGAACATAAGCCCCTAAATAACCATCTAGGATGCCGAATTGGAGTGGGAACTAGAATACGTAAATGAATCCCTAGATGTCCCCTAACATCCTGTACAATTTCAGCCCAAAATAATTATCTGTTCGTGAGATATGATATAAATAGTGGGATGTTTTGCTGGGCCGCAGAATCTGGCCCAGAATTGCATCTTCAATTTGGTCCACCTTAATCACCACCATTTAGGACGAATTATCACTGGATACAGAATAATTATTTATTCCCCTATATGTCTTCTATCCTTCCATAAATTTGGGCTTCATTGGGCCTGTATTGTGGGCCCCACAGTCCGATCAGTGGGATGATATCCAATCTGCCTTCTCCAGAATTGTTTCCTTTCTTCGCCAAAAATCCTCATCATCCTTTATGAATCCTCCATTGATCCCTGAATGAAAAATGTTCATATTTAAGTTTATATCAATTTCCAAAAATATCAAATTAAAATATGGATAATTACATTCTTTGAAATCAGATGAAACATTGGGCCTAAATTGGTGCATACTAGGCATGAAGTGCACAAATGATGAGAATGGATGTTCAAAATTAAAATCCACTAACTCAGGCCCATAAGATCAAAAATGAACATTTAATACCATTAAAATGTAATCAAAATATGTTTTTTTATTGGCTAATCAACATGTCTGGGTGATAATAAATTTAGTTGAGCTAAATACTAGGTTGATACCCATAATGTGGTTGTGAATGATATATACTTTATGTTATGTCATTTTATATGCTAATAATCCCATTTAGGTAGGGATATTGACACCTAGTGGAATCTAGGAGAGTTTTTTTCTAACATCTTGGTTATCATGGAATGGATGGCTAACTACCCCCTCTTTCCCGCTCTCTTATCCTAGTAGTTTTATATAATGGTATGCATGGTTGTTACCTTTGTCATATATGTTTGTAGACGGATGAAATGGGTTTTTTTTCATTTCGCACACATGTATCTATGGATATAGTATCCTATGGACTATTATAGGTATATCATGTATGGGTTGTGATGGCCTGAGGTATAATACTGAACATACAGGTTAGGTTGTTGATTGGAAACTATTCAATTACTATCTAGATATGTGTCATGGGATGATGGAATTATTTTATGCATGGTTTGAATGGAATATTATGATTAAATTTTGTGATGCATGAGATTCATGATATGTTACAGTATCCTTTGTGTATTTGGGTTGGATTATTTTTGGAGAGAGATGACATAGGATGTGCGAAGTCAAGGAAAAAGGAAAACCAATGGGGAAGTGGTAGTGGGGTACCTTTTTTATATTATGTTGCATATTATATGATAATATATATAAAATACTTATTGAGAGATCCATAAATATTCTAGGAACTTAGAATACATTATTAGGTGACGAGTTAGTCCCACTTGTTACTCACTAGGCTTTAGTATGATTTCATTATATTTTTCTTGAGATTCATTTGGGAGGATCCTTATGAGTATAAATGTTAGGATCACCCTATTTATATATAATATAAATTTCAAATCCCAAGGAATTTGTTGGTTTTTGGGATATACATTGCTCTCTCATAGAGTTTTTCGAGAGTTTTTTGGGCTTCGTGGTCATTACCAAGGATTCTATTAGTATTCTTTTGTAGTTTTTCTATCTGTTTTACATTGAATTCATATTTTAGGATCTCTTTAATCTTTTTTTATGAGTATTATTAGTTTTTTAGTTTATCTTATCTATCATTACTCATGTTTTCTTTGAGTTAAATGCCTCCCATTTATATGTATGATATACCCTCAGTTTGTGTTTCCAACCTTTGTCCTATTGGAAGTGTTCTTTGGGCATCATTATCTATATTATCTCACTTCTGCTATAGGAGTGGTGACTTTAGGGGAATGGTGAAATGAAAATATATAAGACAAGATTTATATTCAATTTATTCATGACTTTCAAATGAGTATATTTGAAAATCATCTTTTTTGATCAAAATTAAAGTGACAATTTGATCCCAAATCATATGTTTCTAGTGTTAGTCCTTAAGGTTTTAAAAATCAAAAAAAATGTTATGATTTAAGCTTCATGACTGGGAAAATGAAGATCAAGGAAGGATGAATTTCTGATAAATTTATTAATATTGAAACTATAATTTCATATTGATTAAATTTGGATTATAAATGTTAATATCTTGGAGTTATACTTAAGGGTTCTAAATATAATTATTTTTTATTCATATTGAAGTTAAATAATATTATCCTAACTTACTATCTTTTGTTTACATATTCATGATAATTTTGTACTCGTTTCCTAGAATCTATCACGCTATAATCTAAGATGACCCACAACACAAGTGATGTGCTATAAATTTTTATATTACCTTTGAAAAATAATTATCTAAATATTTATTAGTGTTATATTTTTGATATAAAACAATTAAATCCTAAAATAAATAATCTAGAATATATATTTGGGTTTTGGAGAAAATTAGGGAAAATTAAATATGGGTATTTTTGTAATACTACTCGATAGAAGTAGTTTAAAAAATGTGGAGAATATGGGGACACTCCCATGTGAAAATTCTTCAGAAAAATAGAGGATTGTTAGATTCATCACATGAAAAGGAATATTTTTTGGATTTCATGATACTTTTGAGGAATTTTTATTTTTTGGAAATGTGAGTAGATCTAAAAATGAATGTGTGGAGAAGTGCATGAAAAATTATAGTGTGAACCTCTATAGAAAGTGGGTGAGTAATCCTAAATAAAATTACACATGAGATAAGAAGATTTATATAATAAGAACCAAATATTGTTTGTTGATGTTATTAATATTTTCATGACTTATTATTTACTCCCTTTACTTATTTTATATGAAATTTTCATAATTTGTGTGAAATATTAATGTTTTAATACTAGGTATAATTTTTGAGCATTTTTAGAAGTATTCCAATTGAGTCAGTTTACTATTTTATTTATAACTCTTACCCTTCTAATTCATATTGTGTGATTCTTGTTTTTTAGGATTCCTTATTCAATTTCTCACATATCATTAGAAGGAATCATTGTCCAATTCTTCCATTTGAAGGACCATATGGACCACACAAGAAGACCCAAATAATTTGTGATGAAACTAGACCATCCATGATGATTGAGTTACTGGTCTAAACCCTGAAGACCAGATTTTATTAAACTCTTCCATATGTTCTATATTATTCAAATTAATCATGGATAAAAATTTGAAGGTCCAACTACAAGAAAAAGCGGCCCAAATAATGCCATGAAGTCCAACCCACCATTCTGGATGGAAATTAAAATCTGAACACTATTCATGACATGTCTCTTGATCTATCCATCAAATCAAGATGAGATGTTTGAGTGTGAAATAGGAGATAAATTTGGCCTACTTTTTTTAATAAATAATTCATATTTGAAGGAATCTTTCTATTCCAAAATCCATTCACATTTTGGCCATCGAAAAAAGCATGGATTGAAATGGACAATTTGACTTTGTTTAATTAAACCGCCATAACTTTGGCTCCATAGGTCCAAATTACTCAAACTTTTGTGATAGTTCTTCCAACATTATTATATACAACTTTGAAGAAGGATATATCTCGATATTAGGATGTCTGGATGTCAAAATCGTCGAGCCAAGTGGAGGGACATATTGAGAATTCCAACAGTCCACTTCCTTGGGCTATAAATACATTCCCCTCCTATCCTTCAAAGGGGTTGGAATTTCAGAGAAAATGAGGATAGTTTGGAAAAACCAAGGCTCTTACAAAGTCATGGTAGGATATTCTATACTCAAGGTTTTACTTGAGAAACCATTCCTCCTTGCTTCCTTTCATTTACTTTTGTGTTGTTCTTCATTTGTAATCGTGTAAGTGTTTGTGTTTTGTAATTCTATTTTAATGAAAGTTTCTTCTTCAATCTCTTATCCTCATAAACCTTCTATAGTTTCATATTAATGTCCTTAAAATATTTTAAATACATTTGAATCCCTTTCCCTTATTTTGTTTCCTCATTCAATCGAGAGTCTGTTTTTAATTATCATCGATGTTCATGTGTGTGTGTTCGACGCACCTCTCTTTTTATATCTCTTTATTTTTCTTCTCTTCTTAATTTATAATCATAATCATTATAAACAGATTATTAAAAAACCAAATGTATGAGTAAATATATTATTGGGGTGAGTCAAAATTTAGGGATGTTAAGTGATTGAGAGTATTTTCTCGATGAATATTCTTTAATTTAACATTGTGTATGTTGGACTTAACATGTCGTGGATTAATGACTTGTTTTGTTTAACGTGTGGTTTCCATGGATTATTGGAACCATAAATACACTACCATCAACAATCTCTAATTTATATTAGAACCCTAAGTTAAGTTAAGGCTTGGATTAAAGCCTTAACACTTAGGAATTCCAATCAACGTTTTCTTGTGAAGTGAGTGTTAATTTAAAGGCAATATAAAGCAAAGCTCAAGGATATCGCAAGCTTCATTTCAATTAATCTCTACAAACAAACCCCCCTAATCAAAATACAATCAACTAAAAACAATCGACTATTTAAAAAGTATCATCACCGAGGATTCGACCCGAGTACTACTATGCACATTATCATAGCATCAGAACTTTGATCGGTCGATAGGCAACAATCGGCTGTGTGTTTTCAGTTGTAAACCAATAAAAATCAATCTATCTATTGAGGAAGAAAATAACCTAATACTATTATGTAAATATTAACATGTTGTGTACTGAAAGTGAAGAAAAATAAATGAATGTCAGCTGCAAATATTAGATAAGATCAAGTGATCCATAGATGAAGTAAGATAAATAATAACATATAATACCCAGTGTTACATATGTATGATTTTGAGGAAGAATAAGAATGTGAGTAATGTTGACCTCCAAGTGGTACAACTAAATATCTATTGGCTATCAAGATCCTTGTGTAAGTGTAGACTACAAAAAAGTATTATTAAGATCTTGGATTTTGTAAGAAACATAAACTAGGTTGAAAGATATTATTCTTGAATTTATTTATAATTTTTAAGACTTTGTGCATGGAATCTAATCAAAATAGTTGATGAAGTGAAATATTTTTCTTATTGGGATCTACTTCAATATGGTTTGAGGTTGATCTTGTAACCTACATTGATAAACTGTAAATCCTAGTGGGAAGATGGAAATTATAACTATAGTTATATTTTTTTTGGTGTGTGATTCACCATGTGTTAGGATGATAACTGCATAAACCCCTTGTATTGAGAATATGTGTGTATTCCTTATTAAGAAAGAAAAGAACCATTTTTATTCCTCTGATGATTCATGTTTATGTTTTGGTTAATATGAAGAATACTTTCCTGAAAAATCCTTTAGGGGTTTATTCTGAAGTGAATGAGTATTTTATAAAGGTATGAATTTAAGTGGTTGTAATCATACCTACACACATCAATGGAATAAAATATGATAAATCATTGCTGGAACAAGAATATGGTGATATGGAAGATAATTTAGTTCATAAGGTGACAAAATAAAACACTCAAAATTTTGTTTACGGGTAAAGAAGAATCTGTTACACTTTACAATGATTTATTTTTATTGGATGGTGAAGAACTACAAAGGGATTAATATGGGAAAGAGGAGTTTTAAAATGTTTTCAAGGAAGTGGTCCATGCATTAGATAATATAAATAAAATATCTATGAGTTTCAAGGATACACATTTGAATGTTAAAGCTAAGAACATAACATACCTTGATAATTATCTAAAATAAAGTAATATCCTATATTAGGAGAAAATTTAGATGATAAAATGTGATTGAAAAATAGGCTGATATCAAATAAATATAAAAATAATTCCCTAAATCATGATTGTCTTAATAAGGAAATAAAATTTCAAAAGTAGGAATCGTCCTAGGATAGAACTTCCCAAGCTGTTGAGAAGAAGTTTTCCTCCACTCAAGTTTCAGATATGTGTATTATTTCAAAAAAAATCAAATAAATGTAAAAAATATATTTAGATCATCTAGATAAGAATCCGCCACAAGCTCATGGAAACTTCTATCCCACTATCCTAAAAAAATTTATTTGTACTAATGCAGTTTCACATGAAATTACATGGTTGAAATCTGAATTTTGAAAAAATTATCTGGAAACAAAATATGAGTAACCTAGAAATATGTCTATGGATTAACTAAAAAATTAAAAGAATGGAATCCCCTAAAATGTACCTCAAAAATTCAGGGCTTCCACAAAAAATCAATAATCTTGAAAATATAAATAGTTTTATACAAAATTGAAGACAAAGAGATTCACAAGAAAAAAAAATTGATGATAGAGGTTTGGGAATATGTCCATAGACGGTTGGTAATATATTTTAACATGTGGAATGCCATGTTTTTGGAAATTCTTCAGGATCATCATGCTGAGTGTTTTTTAATAAGGTTAATGGACAGACATGAACTGATGCAAATCATCAAATAGAGACCCACTAGAAAATTTTATTTTTTTCCCACTATGTTATTTTAGAGTTGTCAAACATGAGGTTTTCTTTTGATAAATTTCTATCAGAAATAGTCATCAAATAAAGATTTCTACATAGAGTAATTCAAGGGGGAGGTTGTTCTAATCAGATAAAAATCATCAAATGATGTACTCATAGATGGTATTCACTAGGAATGGAAAATTAGTGCATGAGTGTTTTTATGGTGATTGTTTGTCGGATGTCTCATTGAATGGTGCAACATTGTATGATTAGTTTCTCATGGAAATGATATGTTTACTGAGAATCTTGTAGGTAGGTGTAACTAGTTGACTATATTATGGATTATATAATGTGTTGTGGTGGCCTAGATCCAATGGTAGTACTGTTTGTGTGGTTCTTTCTAAATAGGAAAAGAGTTTCTGACTTAACTGTCTGACTGGCTGAAAATTAAATTTCTTATTTCAAAAACACTTTTAAGGAAAAAGTGAGAAACCGCACAAGAACCACATGCGAGAGAACCTACACAAGGGGATCCACCATTGCAGACACGAGTCAAAACATACCCATAGATCACTTTTATGTTTGAATGAGAACCGCAAGTTAAACCCAAAAATCATCCTCAAACATACCTTTAGAATCATCATATTCCTTCTCAGAATCAAGAGTTGACTCAGACACGAGACCAGATTGGAGGATGATTGAGCGAGTGCGCATCCTACCCAACCTGCCTCCCACCTCCTATATGCTAATGACCTGTGAGGAAACACCCAAGTTGAAGAGTTCCTTTGCCCTCCCCCATATTTTTTTCTTTCTTTTTGGTTGATTGGTGTTCCCAAGGATATCAAACTTGTTATGGATGGCCACCGAGGCATCCAATCAAGCTTGAATCCCCACGCCACCAATCCGCCCATCATTAGGCAAGGGGGTCATTGAGACGGCTGCCACATGTTCCCCAATCGGACCGACAGTAGCAGTGACACTCCCTTTGGCTCCATCAACCATCGGGATGCTCTGCAATGATGGGTCATACCTTCTCCCATCAGGACCAGTCATCACACCACGAACAACATTGGCATAAGAAGGACAGGCACTTCCAGAAACCACAACAGCGATGCCCTTACCTTTATTGTCTCCCCCAGACTTGATTGCCTTTGGCACAAAGGAAGGTTCATGAGCGGCAGAACCTGGTAGGCCAGAAGCAGATGTGGATGGTTTGCCAGGGCTTGAAGTGGAAGCCCGTTGGAAGCCCGAAGGGGAGTGATGACCACCCGACGGAGATCTTGGGTCATCCCGACCCCAGACTGAGGCATTCCAACAGCAACTTGAGGGACTGTGGGAGCAAGGGTATCATTAGGCTGAGACGCTGATCCTTTGTGACCTCGCCTCCCACTTCAAGAACAGAAAGAGGCCCAGTGGCCTTGTCGATAGCAAAGCGAACAAAAACCAAAAGTTTCCTTATAATGAATGTGTCTCCAAAAACCAAACAAACCTTCTACCTGGAGACGAAGACAATTCGGGAGAGCCAACAATAGGTCCATCTCAATACAAAGGCGAGCAAAGCCGAGTTGCTTCATGCAAAGAGTATCATCGTCAATTCGGAAAAAAACAATCGATCCTGTCATCAATGCCTTTGAGGAAGGATGGGTTCTGAAAGGGGAGTGGAAGGCGAGGAAGTCGAATCCACACTGCCGCATGCTTGCAATCACGACCACGATCAAAGTACACCATCCAGAAAAATATAAGGAAGTGTCGATTATCACACAAACGTGACTCCGACGACCAGGAATGGGCAAAATCATCATCAGAAAAAAGGTGGACGCTCAGATGACTTTGATCCAAAGTGCCCACTGCCGCTCAGGAATGAAAACCCCACATTGAGTTGATGAAACCCTCAAACATCTCTGGCGAAGGTTGATCTCCACCAAATCTGGCCACAAGGGTTCTGGAGTGAAAGGCTGCAGCATCCTCAATCTCTGATGTAGATAAAAAAATTGTTGGGGATCCCTTAAATGAAGACGATTCCTTTTGAGAAATTGGAATCGGAGGAATAATAGGGAAAGGAACTGGAGTAGGAACATCTAGGGGAAGGGGGCGCGGCAGATCCGAATCAAACGACCAGAGGGGTATCGTCGGCCTTACATTCTCTCTGCAAGCTCCGACTCCGACGCCTGGATCCGGCTGAGTAGTGGTCGCGCCTCGCTCCTCATCCCGCACCACATCTCGCTGGAGGTCGTCAGCGTGAGGAAAGCGCCTACACCATGTGATGTCGCCCTCCTGAGTGCCTCGCCGAACTTCACCACCCGAGTCCCGCCTGAAATCAGCGCCGACCTGAGGATCCCGGTCGATTAGGGTTTCGCGCCGCGCCTCGTACTCTTTTGAATCTCCAAAAATGAAAAAAAAAAAAAAAAATGTTTTCTACCATGAATATTGGATATTTTTCAACCCATGTAAATATTTTTTTTGTATTGGTTGTACTATTTTTTATGTTTGAAAATTTTTTGAAGTGATTTGGTGGGGCTTTCATCCTAGTTCTCGTACAAAACTTCAAAGGAGGAAGATATTGAAATAACCTTCTATCTGGTAATATTCTGACACTTTCCACATTACAGGATGAAGAATATTGTAATAACATCTCTCTCTAGTGTATGTTTTGTTTTCTAGGTATTTTTGTTGGATCTAATGGATGGAGTGGTTCTAAGGGTTCTCGGTTTATCAGAGGTTTGGTTCTACTTCTCATAGCATTCATGTTTATCTTCTCCTGCTCTTGTAAGTTATTTTTTTCATTTGGTTTACTGTTATTTGGAAGAATGTATTCATAAGAACAAAAATTTTGTATCAACAAGTTTAATGGAATAGAAATTTCCTTTTGGAGAATGCGACTGGAATATTTTTTTATACAAAAATATTTTGATGCTCTTTTTAAGTAAATAACCTAATACAATGGAAAAAATAAAAAATGGAGTTGTTGGATATAAAATCATCTGCCTTAGTGAGGATTTTTCTTTCATGGAACATTGAATAGAACATTAGAGAGAATAAAACTATTATAGATCTTATAAAAGTTTTCAAAGTAATGTATGAGAATCCAACGTCTCTTAACAATGTTTTCATGATGCGTAGATTTTTCAGCTTGAGGCTATTAGATGGAAGGCCTGTAGACGATCACATGAATGAATTCAATTTGATCTGAGTACTGATAGAATTGGTGAAGGTAAACTTCGATGATGATGTTTGGTATTTTATTTTTCTTTCCTCACTTTCAGAGATCTAGGATTCCATAGTGATAGTAGTGAGAAACTCTAGTGGGAAAGTTGATCTAGTGTTTTATGACATTGGAAACATGATCTTTGATGAGGATTTGAGGCTAAATAAAGTTTAACTTCCATTCAAAAGTGATCTCAATGCCACAAAATGAGGAAATTCACCTCATCAGATGGTATATCAAAAGAATAAATATTCATAGGATAATTCCCATAGAATAAGTTGAAAGAAATAAATAGTTTTAGGGCCTACATTTTGGCTTTGTGGGAAGATAGGACATATTAAAAAATATTTCAAGAATCTAAGTGAGGCTTCAACTTCTAGATAGACAAACTCATTAAGTATAATGCATTAGGATTCCAACTTGATACTAATCATGATAATTCATAATGATTCATAGTTTATTGAATCGGGGTAAATATTTCATTCAACTAGTGAGTTTAGGGGCATGGTTGATTATGTACCAGGATAATTGGGAAGATTATATCTAGCAGGTGGTGAATCTCTAGAAATATTTTTTAAATTTGATATGAACTTTTGAATTAAGAATAGAATTTTCTTAAGACTAAAAGATATGAGACGCATTCTAGGTCTCTAGAAGAATCTCCTACCAGTGGGACAACTTGATGATATAGGTTTCAGAACAACATTTTCTAATATATTTTGGAATATCAATAGATGTTCAATGGTGATTTATCACATATTTAAGAATTGTACCATGTATATTATCTGGTGGAGTGATGAAGTTACACCTATCGGAACAACATCATCAAACAGTCCAAAAATGAAACTATAGGATTGGTCACCTTAGTGAGAAGAATATAAAAGTTCTAGTGATGAAATGAATACTCCAACTAAATTACATAGAACATGGAATATGTGATATTTGTATGTTAGGAAAACAAAAGAGTGTTTCCTTTAACATGGATGATATAAATCCAAGTAATTAATATTTTGAACATCATCATTCTGATGTTTGGGTTCCATCCCCTATTCACTCATATAGAGGATCACTATATTTTGTAACCTTCATTGATTATTCTTCTTTTAAGGTATGGGTATATTTTCTAAAGAATAAATATGGCGTGTTTTATGATTTTTTTCATTGGAATGTTTTGGCGGGGAAAGAGTGTGAAATAAAGTTGAAATGTATCTGAATAGATAATGGTGGGGTATACACTAGACCTAACTTTTATAACTTCTATAAGAAGGTGTCCATCAGGCATGAGAAGATGATTCTAGTAACTACACAACAAAATCGACTAGCTGAAAGGATGAATCAGAATCTGATAGTGAAATCACAAAGTATGAGGCATCACTTGGGTATGCCTAAGGGAATTTAAGTAGAGGATTTGAATATATCAACTTACATGGTGAATAGAAGGCCAGATTCAATATTGGGGTAGGAACTTCCTGAGGAACATCAGTACAATAAGAAGTCAAGGGTAGACCGTCACAAAATATTGGGAATAATTTAATATGTTCATATTGATGATAACCATGGAGAAAAGTTTGTGGTGAAATACAAAGTGTATTTTCTTGTTAGATATAGTTCTTGGAACATTTCTTATCGCATATGTCATGATGAAAATAAACAAATAATTCAGGTTTGATATTTTATTTTCAATGAATAACTTATATGGAAATATCATAGTAAGGAAGAGAATGAAGTTGAGGAAAGTTAATTTCAAGGTGATTAGATAGAGGTTACTATAAAAACATTTAGTGAAAAAATATTAGAGTTCGACACTCCAATAGTCAGGCTACCTAATAGAGAAAAATCAGACAGAATCTCATTAGACAAATTGATTTCGGGAAGATAAAGTTCATAACAACATATAAAGGATAGGTAAGTACTAGAAAGACAACTATTGGATAGAGAGGTTCGAATGAAATAACCTAAGTTTGTTCTTATTAGATCCAATAATATTATAAAAACAGTTTAGTTTTCTGGAGTTGATATGAATTTATTACTTCTATCAGATGTAGGGTAACTAGATAGTTTGGTGGAGGCAGCTACTCTTAGAGACTCTAAACACTAGAAGTCATCCATGAAATAGGAAATAAGTTTCTTAAATATAAAAAATACATGGGATTTTGTTGATCTATATAAAGGAAGGAGATATTTATAAGACAATTTTGTTCTTTATTTGAAAGAGGAAGTTGATGTAAGTAAGAGGTATAAATCAGGTTTAGTGGTAAGAAGTTTTTAGTAAAACAAAGGAATATAATTTTCTAAAATTTTCTCACCAGTGGTGGATTATGAAACTATTTAGATATTTATTTTTGTACCTGATGATCTATAGTGGTATTATATGGATATAAAGATGGATTTGCTTCATGGGTATTTAGAGGAAGAAATTTATATAGTTTTTTCCGAGGGTTATGAATTTAATTGGAAGGAGAGTTTGGTTTGTAAGTTTAAATGAACTCTTAATGTCTTGAAACTTGATCTAGGAAATTTTAATATGATGTTTGACACTTTGATTCATGAGTAATGTTTTATTTTATGTGATTCCAATCACTATTATTACATGAAGTAGTTGGATAATGGAACATTTCTTATAATATTGTTTTATGTGGATGATATGATTATTTCTAGTCCAGAGTTCCATAATATTGAGTATCTAAAGATAAAATTGTCAAGAAGGGTGGAGATGAAGAATCATAGACAATATTGGAAGATCTTGGGGATGGTGAATGAGAGGGATTGAAAATTTGACTCTTTAGGTTTATCCCATAAGGAATACAATAGGAAATTCATTGAAATATTTTGAACTACTTGTTGTAAAACTATATAAACCCCCCTAATAGAACACTTAAAACATTATAAAGAATATAAACAATAATTTAATATGAAATATTATAATATAATTGAATTTTATTATGTTTTGATTTTAGAAAGTTTGATGTATGGAATGGTTTTTACTTGGCCATATATTTCTTTTGGAGTGGGAGTTGTTAGTTTTTTTATGTCAAATACTATAAGGAAATATTAGGATTCCATAAAAGGTAACATACAATACATCAATGTATAGGAGGATAAAACATTATGTTTCAACGATGATAATCAGTTGAAATATTTTTTAGATGTGGATTTTACTAGACATGGACTTGTGGAAAATTACTGCATGTTTTGTATTCACTTTTGGTGGAACTGAGTTTAGTTATATGTTCCAGTCGAAGATAGTGGTTATTATATCTATAATAGAAGTAGATTATATTTATACTAATGAAATAGGGAAATATTTTATATGGTTGATGAGCTTTCTGAAGGAACTCAAAAAAGGGATCAGACAAAGGGATTTTATTTAGTGATAGTCATAGTGACATTAACCTTTCTCAAAAACTAGTGTTTCCGGAAATAATGAAATATATTGACCTAAAATATCACATTATATGAATTATATGAGAGAATGAATTGTTTTATCTTTATAAGGTTCATGGGAAACATAATCCCATGTATATGTTTACAAAGGTGATGGTATAAGAAATTATGAGGAAACATTATGCCTCAATGGGACTAATATAATCAGATGAAGTAGAGGAAACTTCATGTACAAAAAAAGTATCATATTAGGTGGTTGAAATAATAATTCTAAAATCATAAATTAAGTTTCCAAGTGGTTGATTTTTGGGTTTTTGGAACTTATTCATGATCACTAGACTGAGTTTTTTATGGAAGAAGGTAGACATATAGACATGATCATATATAGATCATGAGACAAATACCCACCAGATATATGTGTTTTTGTTGACATGTTGTTTTAGAGTGGTTCATTAGAATGTTTTTAGCTAAAAAATTCCATCAAAAAAATTCATCGGAGAGAGATGACCAAACAGAGGAATTTTATAATGAGTCTTCAATGTTTGGATAAAGATTCTTGAATAGATAACTCAAAGTTGGTGTTCAATAGGAATGCAAACTCAAAACATGGGTATTTTCATAGTGACCATATATTTGAATTCTTGTTTGTTAGTGTAATAACATATTGTTGGTTTCTCAGGACAATAGGATTTTGACCACAAATCTATGTGGTTGGCATGACTAGTTGACTAAACATAGACCTTTATAAAGAGGTGTGGTGGCCCAAATATGATGGTATAATTGTTTTTGTGGTTATTTATGAATAAGAAAATTGTTTCTAACTTAAATATCTAAGGATTCTTAAAGTGTAGGGGAAGTGATAAAAAGTGTTGTATTATTTTGTTTCTCTATAAATGAAAAAATATTTTTAGTATTCTCTATACATGACATTTTTCCTTACCACATAAATCATGTTGGTTTGTTTGTTACTATTTGGTATGTATGATGTTGGGTGAGTTTTAATCCTAGCTCTAGTGCACAACTTTAAAAGGAGGAATATTTTAGACAATCCTTATGTCCAGAAATATTATAAAGCTTTCCACTATGAAGGATGAAGACAATCAGACTAACATCTATGTCTGTTGTACATGGTGTTTTTCGGTTCTATCCATATGACATAATAGATGGAGTAATTCTAAGGTTTCTCAGTTCCTTCCCATCATAAAAGTGATAAGAGTCCTCAATATAGCATATATAAAGCTGAAATCACAAGAAAAATTGTTAGATAAAATCATGCATTATAGTCAAAGATAAATCTCTCTAGGAAAAATAGATTTGAAAGTTTGGATAATTTTTGTTATAAATATAAAAAATTTGTTCATTTATATGAATATTTTAGGTATTTATCAACTCAATAAAACCACTTTTACGATTAAAATAGGAGACTAAAATAGTATATAAAATAAGATAAATATGTAAATGTGTCTGTCATGTGGAGTATATAGAAAAAGAAGCTAAATTAATGACTCCAAAGAAGTTAACAAAGAAATTTGTGAAGGTTTTAAAATAAACATAAAGAATATAATTCTAATTTTGTAGTATAGGTCACATCATGGACCATTTCAACATGGTTATAAACTTCAATAAATAATGAAGTAAGCTTTGACCAAAATTAGAAACAATTCAAGGAGATAATCTGATTGGATTGGTGGTTGACCTTCTGAAGAATTACCAATAAGGCTACCCAATATGGGTAACTCAACATAAAAACAAGTTATATGTGTAAGGTATAAGAAATTGGTACTCTTATTTACCAAGTGTATGACTTGGTTTCCTAGTCTAAAAGTGCATATAAGAAATAAAGTAAAATTATCAATTACTCATAATATCATAAAGGCTTGTATAAAGAGGGAGTCTACACTAAATGAGAAGGTTGAACCTAAAAAAAGGAGTGTTGAAAAATATGTCTAGAAAGTTATAATAGGCCCAAAGTATAGAATTGTATAAAAAGAATAAAATTTCTTTGATTTCTATAGTCAAGAAGCCTACTCTTGCTAAAAAAGAAGAGGAAAAGAAGAAAATTTATATAATTCCTAAAGCTGTTTAAATCTAAAAACCTAAATAAAATGAAAGAATGAAGAGGTCTATAAATTTTATACTTTTAAATAAAGGAGTTTTGGGTTAAAAATGATCTCTTAGTAATGTATATTTTACTAAATAACTAATGAATGCCCACCTTATTCCCATATTTTGGTTGTTATGCATCTTGGAAAAGGGAATGAAATGTGAAGAATGAAAAACATATGTTGAAGGTTATAATGCTTATATTTCTAGGATAGTCACCCATCATAAATAATATTTCAATTGGAATCATGATGATTAATTGTAACAAATTTCCTAATATATTTCGAGCGGTATAATACATCAACTATTAAATATTTCTTTGAGTTTATTTTTGGAAGAAAATTTCCATGGAGAATATTTATAGAGTGTATCCCTTTAGGGGTAGAAATTAATAAATTGATCCTTCTGTATATTTACTTTTTTTTTGAATATGTAAATATGGATATCCCAAGAAAAAAAGAAGAATATAAGGTATTATTTTTACTTTCCCGCCATTTTTTGATGTATATTGAATATGGTTTTCAAGGGGGATTACTATTTAATAAAATGAGGAAGAAAAAACTTTCACTTTAATGTTTTTTATGTGTTTTCCAAGTGGAATGCATGTTTATAAATTTTTTTGATAATATATTTATAAAGCCCTATTAATGTGAAATTCAGTGTTGGTGTCACATTATTTTCAGTTAATGGACATATTTTTTTTTATAATAATAACACATGTTTTATATATAGGGTTATCCCAAGTAAAATTGGAGATTATTAATTGATATCACATTTATTGGAGAATCTATGATTCTATGCTAATCTCATGTAATTACCTGAAAACTATGGAAGCGGAAGCATAAAAGGAGAATAGGTTTATTAAAGAAATCAGGGGAAAATTTCCCCTTTGATATAATTCACTACCCCATGGTATCATTGAAGGGGGGACACTATTTTCCCCTTCAAATTAATTATTAATAAAGGGGATAAGACATATTAACATGCATTAATATTTGAAGGAGTTTAATGGTATTAAAAATCCCAAAGGGATAGATTGATGTTCCATATAGTTTATTGGTTTTATTTTTTGTCAATATGTTTCAATATATATGTCTTAGGGAATGTTGAGTAATAGAGTGAGTATCCTCTCACTGACTATGATAGAACATGAGAAGTTTCCCATACATACATTGAAAAAGATTATTATATCCATGAATAGTTGGCTAGAAAGATTCATGAGAATCCCACATATCTGATGATTTTTTAGCTAGTCCTCATGGAAAAAACTAGTGTTAATGTTAGAGAAAGGTTGTCTAAAATATATTTATAATAAATAGATAAGATGAGAGGTGTTATCTACAAGAATTTATGTGTTTCAAATCCTTTAATTTTGTAGTTAACAAGTTATAAAAAGGTTTAAAGTATGGAGAAAGCTAGTTGATGTTATGGAGAAACCATCGATTCATTACTTAGCATCCTGATTGTGGTATTTAGTGGTTAGAATTTTTTGGATATATTTTTTTTATGGATGAAGTGAATGTCGGAATGAGAAGGTGGTGATATACTTAGATCACTCTGATTTCAGTATTTACACGTTAAAAGAAACATTAAAAACAAGTTGTGGGGGTTTTTAATTATTTTAAAAATTACTATAGTGATTTAATGTTAATACAAGGTGATTTTAAGTGTATGAAGAGGACCCAAGATGATCTATATTCATTCTGAAATCATTTTAAGAAATATAGAATTTGGAGTTATGGTCGGGAAAAATAAAAATGGTTTCTTAGAAGGGAGTCCACATATAAATATTCATGTAAGTAAATTAGTAATAGAACTATATAAAAAACATGATTCACCCACTAGTTCATCCATGTAAGAGTGGCTGCATATGGATCCACAACATGTATTCATATCCATGTAAGGATAGATCTTGACGTAAGTTTATCCACATTACGTATACAAATCAACATAAAGGGATCCATTTCTGAGTCACTAATACATGGGGATCCAGAGTTGGATATCAATGTAAGGTGGTATAAGTAAGTTGATCCATGTATGGGGATTCATCCTTACATTTGGGATGAAAAAAATATAGAATTTCCATAATTTTATATTCTTAAGAGAAAATAAATTCAGATGATGTGTGATCCATTCTTTCATGTTAAATACATCATGATTATTTTAAGATACATGATTCAATCATTACTTGAAGAATATGAAAGGATACATGATAAGAGATGATCATAACTCTATTTATTCATTATTTCTAATTGAGTATATTTGAAAATCATCATTAGTGACTAAAATTGGATAAATCCATGGAAGCCAAATCAGATGTTGTTCATGTTAATCCTTAATGTTTATAAAAATGTTATTATAGAAGCTAATAGACTAAGAAAAGGAAGATCATGGTTGGGGGAATTTATGAGAAATTTATTTATCCTAAAACTGAAAATTCATATTGGTTAAAATTTTAATTTAAATGTGATGATTTAGGATATTTTCTTGAGTGTTCAAAATATCAAAAAATCATTATGATTATTTCTGAATATGAAGAAGATGGGGCTGATTTTCTATCTATTTTTTTACATATTCTATCTAAATATGTAATGGTTTTTTTGAAGCTCTCATGTTATAAGATGATATGAGTAATGTATTAAGGGATGTATTTTATATTTTTATACAGCCTCTGAAGAATGATTATTTATGGATTTTTTAGGGATATATTTTTTAGGTGAAAGAAATTAATCTAGCTAGAAATAATCTAGAAGATATATTTGGTCGAGGAATAAAATGAAAGAAAAAAACATAAGGGTATTTTTATAATACTCCTAGATATAATAGATTTTTAAAAAATGAGGAGAACATGGGGGGATTCCCAAATGAATCCGCTTGAGAATAAATGAAGGATTGTGGAATCTGATTCATGAAAAGATGATTATTTTTCTTTCATGATATCTTTTGAGATATTTTCATTTATGGAAATTATAGAGGGATAATAATTGAATGTGTGGAGTATCATGAGAAAATGTATAGTTTGAGCTTCTTGAGAAAGTGGGTGAATAGTACTTAAAAAAGTTCACTTAAGAGAATAATTGTTGTATGCTGTGAACTAAATAGTTTTTGTAAACTAAGAAAAAACTAATTGAACTTTAAAGGAAGAAGAAAACCCAATATTATCCTACAGACATGAATATATTTTGTATCAAAATAGAATAAAAATAAGTAGAATTTTGTCACTAATATTATATTAGATCTTGTGATCTGAAGCTGGAATAAGGACCTACATTACTGAGTATTATAGAGATCTGAGTTTGAAAAAAAAAGAAGTTGAGTAAGTCCAACCAACATGAAATACTATTAAATTTATATTGGTTTTAAAGATCATTGTGTGAGTACATACTATAAAAATGTCTAAAGAAGATTTGTGAATTTTGTTGAAACATATAATGAGTTGAAAAAAGTTATTTTGGAATATCTTCATGCATTTTAAGACTCTATGTGAAGAAGCATATCAGATTAGTTGATGCAATTAACTCATGGTCATAATGTGATCTACTTAAATATAGTTATAGGTTGATCATGTAACATGTAGCGAGAAGTTGTGAATTACAGTGGGAAGATAGAAATTATAAATACAATGGGATGTTATGTTGGTGTGTGATGTGATGTGAGTTAGGATGATAACTGTCCACACCACTTGTAATTGATGATAAGATTATTAGTGGATAATATATGATTTAGTTGAATAGCCTATATCATGAAGGATTATGTTTCCCATATTAAGGGTAAACCTTTTAAATATATGGGTTCTAATATTTACTTTATGTACAACATTTTATATAGGTGTGTATTCTTAGTTAAACAAGAAATGATTCATCTGTCTTAACTAGTATAGTTGTTTAATAACCAAAGAGGAAAAATGGTTACCAGACAAATTGGTATTTGATAAAAAGTTGTAAAATTAACCCCCCACCCCATAATGTTTTCACAAGTATTTTGGGGAATTTCAATAAGAAAATTATAAACAATTTTTTGTTTCATAATTAATATAATTTTTTTGTGAAATACGATTACCCAGGGTAAGGTGGGACTTCGAATGGAATGGATTCCCATGAAAATGGGGGTGTGTGACTCTATATAGTGTGGTTACTAGTATGTTGATTATTATTATTGATCTATTTAGGGGAGAAGTTCTATTAACTCATTTTTCATATTTACTCTTAACTCTAGTGTTTCAATGTTATTGTTCATCTCTTTAAAAAAAATTCAAAAAGTACATATTCTCATTATTTCTCAAATAAGTCTCACGGTGGGACTGAAAAAACCTCACCTCAAACATGAACATAATTTTCTAGATGAATCAATGATACCTTAAGTTTTTATTCTTTAGTTATGGTAGATTACACATCTTGTGTATAAATAGAAAAATAAAATGAAAACTAAGTAGTCATTTTTATGTTGTAAATAATAAAAAAAATTATGTTATTTAATAGTTATAGATAATTCCCATAATTTTTGTACACTACTTCTATTATGTGTCCTCTTATTTTTACATAACCTTCCTTCCAAAGAACTTGGAATGGAATGGAAGTATATTGAGGATGTAATTGAGTAATCTATATATAAGAATCAAACATAATTTTTTTTTTAATTTTATATCACATTCAAGTTTTTCAAAAAAAAATTAATGTACATTCCATTTATTTTTCAAATGTATCACACATTATTATTGATCTATGGTAGGGTTACAATGGTTTCATTTAACTTTTTAAATTTTATGCATTATTTTTCTATTTAATAAATTAATATTTATAAATAAAACTAATTTATGAAAGTAATAAAAAATAAATTAAAACCGATTACAGTGTACTTTAAATGTACCAATAACACAATAAGAAATGAAAAAATCCCATTTATATTGCTCTATTATGCTTACTAATAAATTTGGTGGGTGAGGTTTAACGCTCCCCTTAACATACCCAAGATTTCTTGTGCTAAAATTTAATTCAAATGTTCTATGAATCATTCCAAAAACTCTTAAGAAAACTTTAACCTTATAGTATTCTTATATAAATAAACTCTACCAGAAAAATGATAAAAAAATTATCGTTTCATTATTTTATTTTTTAACAAAATATATAAAGTTTATAAAACTTTAACCATAATATCTTCCCAAATGGTTTCCTTCAATGCAGACATGCCATTTTTTCTGGGTATCTATATTAATTGGAACATTAATTTGATAATTATTCCACATGTATCAAAGTAAAATTAACTTTTTTGTGTTAATAGGTTGATCACATGAATTTCATCCAACTTTAAATTTTATTCCTATACGTTTTGACCTAATATTGTTTTTCTAACGTCATCACATGATTGCAATATTTTTTTCTACCTTATCACTTTTTCATGTTTTGTACCTATAGTTTATTTCACACCTACAAAAAATTACTCACCTTTGGATTGTTTAAAATATTCAAGATCACTACTAGATTGTTCGTCGAGATGGGTAGTGTGAGTAGGTGCAGAATCCATTGTCTTCACAATTAGTTGGATAAATAATATAAAATATACAAATATTGTACTATGAACATAATATCAAGATAAAACAAGTCATATATATAAAATTACTCAAATACATTATACTGATTTATTAAACTTGTTTTATATTTTTTGTGGTTGAAGTGATTTTTCACCTCTATCAATTATACAAATATCCCTCCTTTGATTCCATATGGCATACAAAAAACCATCTATATTGGGACTATCATGAAATAATTTTGATATTTTGATAAAAGTATCATCCTTAATAAACATTTCATTCTGTTTTTTATTTTATTTTTTACCAATAGAAAAATGGACCAATTTGTGTTTGGAATATAACACACTAATATTTTATAATATATTTTTTCTTTAAATGATTTTATTTCTTCAATATCTTGAGTAACATGCAACACCAATTTTAAATGATCCATGACATACTATTATAATATTATTATGTAACAGTTTTTTTCTCACCATTAGATTGACGGGTATGAATAGGACTAACTAAATTATGAAAAACATATGGTTTCACATGTATACAATTAATTCATTGGTTATCTATTAATAATAAATCATTTGAAAATATAAAAAAAAATAATTTCTCTAGAAATACTATTTTTATGCACTTAATGTATTTTTATCTTAAAAAATTAAATAATTCAATATTGGTAAATGATTTTATTGAAATTTATATATTATATATTCAATAAAATATTTTAAAATTCATTTAATATTTTTCTATGCATGGCATAAGAATAAACAAAGTTTTATTCTTTAAAATATTTTTTTCTTCTAAAAAGTTGTTTTCTGAACACTTTGTGCACTTATTTTTAAAAATAATTTATTCCACTTATAGAAATTGAATCGTGATCAATGGATTCAATATTTTGAATAAGTAAGTCTGAATTTGGTAAATGTGCCCCTTTTATTTCTGGAAAATATGAATGGTAACCGTGGTAAAATTTATCACTTTGGTAAAAGGTAAATCCAGTTAACCTAGGTTAAAATTAAGTAATAATGGCTTTATTTTTCATTATAATTATTAATGGATGGTTTTAATTATAACCTTATCACCTTGGGATGAAAATTTATTTTTTTAATAGAAATTTGTATATAAAAATGACATACATTTTATTTAAGGAAATGAAAGATACAAAATGCCACGCTCTTAGTTTTAATTATCCCTTGTGTGTTCACATAGATCCAAAAGCATGTTATTAATGAATATAAATGTATATTTTGTGAACAATGAATTTATATTCATTTTGGTAATTTATTTATATTTTTTAGTGATTAAATAGTTACCTTAAATTCTTATACATTGCTAATACAATATTTATTCAATTAATAGAAAAATAAAATAAATGATTTTACAAATATTGAAAGTAATATAATTTGAGTCATTTATAGAGTTCAACAAATATTTTAGATAAATATTATATATTATTGATTTGAAATAGGATTATATTCAAATTATGACTTTGTCATTATGTCTTTTAAGTCAAATTAAATGAATAGTTTCAAAATTTTAATTAATGTTTTTTTATCAAAATAATATTTTATTAAATTATTTAAGAACATTAAAATATTTAAAGAGGACAAGGTATATATGATATAATAAAAAATTAAATCTCCTTTATATTTATTATCCAATTGTTATCATATAAGTATAATTATAACCTATTAAGAGTAAAAATGTTATTACCGCAGTTAAGGTTAAAATTGGTTAACCAAGACGTTAATAAAAAATAAGGACTAATCATAACCTAAACCTACCCAAATTTTATTTTTTGATGGTATTTAAACCCCATGAAATATTAAAATATAATACATATCATTTTTTAGGCATTTGGGGTGGATAATGGCTTTATTATATTTTTATCTTTTAAGAAATCCAAGAGTTCCCCTCTCCTAAGGTATAAAAGGGAACCCATCCTTTTTCTTATTAACAAAAAATTGGTCCTTATATCTCAACCATAACCTGAATAAATCCTTTATAAACTTATATATATACATTCTAGAGGTTTTGGAGTTACCAAAAGGAAAGCCCCTGGATCCTTAAAAGAATATCTAAATGAATTGTTTCAAATAAGAGGTAATCACCCTAACTGGTCGCTTTCTTTTTATTTCTTCAACTACCTCCTCAAAATATATTATATTATTCATAAAATAATAAATTAAGTACAATAAATATAATAAAACTTTATTATGATTATGAAACCACCTTTATTCACCCCCTTTCCATCAAATGGAGAGTGAAAGTATCAGTTGTGTGTACGTACGGATTACTATCTCCATGTAGTGATACAATTTATTTTTCATCACCATCATTAATGTATGGTTATTATGATGGTTTTAAAGTTTATATATGATATTTATGACATAATTATGCTTATATAAGTATGATATCATATCTAACTTCCTACTTTCCAATCCATTGAAAAGAAATAACATCACTCATGCATATGTGTGGGCTACCACCTCCCTGAAGCGATGTGATTTGTTTTTTTTTCAATATTACTTAGATAGTAATAATAATGGATTTAATGAATATATATATGATATTATAATGATTCTTTAAAGTTTAATTAATATTTAACTTTATTTTTTTCTATCCATCAAAAAATGAAAATAGCATTCGTGCTTACGTACAGCCTACCATCTCCATGAACAGCCTAATTAAATTTTCTATATCTATATTTTATTAATGATTATAAATAATTATATAATTAATATATATGATATTAATATAATTATTAAAATTATTTATATGAATTAATAATAATCAATTTTAAATTACCAAAACTACCAAACCAAAACATACATGAAAAATGAAGCAGATATCACCCAGAACAGTGATTTTAATTAATAATTATTAATAAACGGGTGATAAAAGGTTTCATGTAAATACTATAAGGTATTATATATATATTATTATGGTTATGTAATTGTATTATAATAAACCTATATTTATTATGTTGGATGTTCGAACATGTACGATGGATTCTGACCTAAGGTAGGGTTTATCATCTCAAATTATCTTCTTTATCAAACATGTTATGTTATGCAGCTATCTTCTCTTATGAGATGTATAAAAAGTCATTTTATATTTTATATCATTATTATCCTTATTTTTAAGATATTTAAAGTTTCAATTAAATTTATTATTTCATGTGGATTACGATTCAAATGTTACCAAAGCGTTAAGGTTTTTATGTTACAATCACATTATTTATCAGGATTATTTAGGATTAAGTTTTCGAGGATAAAATATTATGATATACCTCTCAAGAAACTCATATCATTTCTTATCCCCTATTTATGTCTTAATAATAAATGTTTTCTTTTTACTTTTCTCTATTTATGTACTCAAGAGAATGAAAGAATATTTTTTTTGGAAAACCAACTTTATTTCTTTCTTCGGTAAAAGATCATTTTTATTCCATATCCATGATTTATAAAAACGTTTGAAAGATTTTTTTTTATGATTATGTTGAAAAAAATTAACCATGTTTTAAGTTTTAAAAAATGTTTTAAAAGTAATCTTCATGTCATTTTCTGAATTATATACTTTTTTTACATCTTATTAATGTGTGAAAGGAATGTTTTATTTTCAATTATATTGCATGAATAGAATTTATCTCTATCATGACCACTCATTGGTTTTAATATTACTTTATAATATTTAAAAATATTTTTTAATAAAAAAATTATTTATTATTTGGGAATTTTTTTTATTTTAAATAATTTATTTCAAAGTAAATAATGGATATTTTCCTCATGAAATGTTGCAAGTAATCTTTAAAATCATTTTCTGTATAGGATGACATATTTTGATTTTTTCTAACATTTAATAGAGATATTATCAAATTATATCATCCTTATTATTTATATTTATAATTTATGATTATGATAACAATATTTTTATGAAACTCGTTCCTTTTCCACGGGTTATGTTATGATAAAATGATGAACTATTTCGGAAACTTGTTTCATTTACACGGGTTATACTATGATGAAATATTTATGAAACTCATTTATTTTAATGGATTCTAATATGATGAATGTTTTTCATCTTTTATAACACATATGTATGATTTTCATTATGTGATGGGTATCCCCAAAGTTATATATCTCTCTAATGCATTGGGAAAATATGGATATATCATGAGATAAATAGGACCAGATTGGGTAGTAAATCTATTTTAGTAAGGTAATCTATCCACTATGATAGTCTTTGGAGTGAACCTTGACTAGTATGATGGTTTTGGGATTGAAAACAATCCACTATGATAGTCTTGAGAGTGAACCTTAACTACTATAATGGTTTGGGGAGTGAACCTAGTCCACCGTGATAGTCTTGGCAGTGAGCCTTGACTACTAAGGAAATAATTTTTTATGCTTATGCATATTCCACAATTACATGTATTATGAAAATGTTAATATCTCATGTTCATGTTAATTTATTCCTTTATTATTATTGTCTTATGAACTATTAAGCTTTATTCCATGACTCATGATTATGATCTGTGATATGTAGGGTATGAATTTCATATACTAAGATCATGTTCACATGCCCTTATGCTCATCTTATGACAATATGTCCATTGATATCTCTATAATTTAACATTACAAAGCATCTGATCTCAACCATTATTATATTTCCTTTCCCTAATTTATGAAGAAATATTTTAAGTATGATATGTCGAAGAAGGTTTCTAGTTATGAAAAACCAAGTGGGATATAATGTAGTTCATTTATGAACCAGTTATTTATGTATACATGTTTCCAAAGTTTCTATACCTATATGATGTTGGCACAGATTATTATGTTATATAATTAATATTCATCTAATAAGATTTAATATCTATGTATGAAAAGTGTGGTTCATTATAATTGACATCAATGAAAGGTTTAGTTAACCTTTTTAAAAGAGGGTGAGAAAAAACTAGTGAAAACCCTAGGGATAATTATAAGTATAGGATAACATTCCAAATATTTGGTAATGATCATGGATGACCTAGGATAAACCTAAGGAGTCATAGATTTAGAATAAGTTGTCTTGATTTAGAAATCCAATAAATGAATTTTCATGATTATATGGTTTCCCGATAGGATTATTGTTGTTCACACTATGCTTTTGGGTTTTCTTCAATGGATGGAACCTAGTGTAATCATATTAATACTAAATGCGATGGAAAATGAAATTATTCTCCTCTATAGATACAAAATTTTATGGGAGTTTAAATGAAAATATTATTACTCTTCTCACACAAATTTCTTAGGATATGAATCATAATGAACATCCAAATGGGAAAAGGAGGGAGCAACATTATGTTGTTTCCTTTATGAGGAAATGTCCAACTTCTTTTATTAGTTTTTCTTATGAACTAGTTACTGAGAAATGGATTAGTACCATTGAAAAGATATTCTCTATTCTCCAGTGTTCAGAGTATGAAAAATTCTATTTTAGTTTTTTATTGTTTGTAAGGTAGAGCAGGTCAATAGTGGACTCTTGTTAAGAATATGAGGCAATAGGAATAAATTGACTCCTTGGAGTGGGATGAGTTTAAAAACACACTTTAAGGGAGTACTTTACTTGTATTATTTATATAAAAATAGAGATGTGATTCATTGAGATAAAGTATAATGATGATGAATCTGTTGGTACCTATGAGTAAAATCTCAAAAGACTTCCAAGGTACACATCTAGTTTTATAATTCAACCTAAAAGTAAATTTTATAGATTATTCAATGTCTTAAATCCAAGTATCTGAAAGGAGTTATCTATAATAGACTTAAATAGAAATAAATAAATCATTTGATGTGCTATCAAGGTGTAAATGGATATTGGAGTTACCCACTAATCTCATAGTTTTGATAAGAAAATAAATATGAAATACTGAAAATCCTAGAGGGAAGAAGATGAGCTTTACCTTATGAACTAAGTGTGGAAGTAAACATGGTGAAAATTGAATTAAGGGAACAAGTAAATGTTTCAAATATGAAACGTATGGTCATTGGGAAATTGAATGCTGATGTGATGGGAAGAATTTAGTTAATGATGTGAATAGAGATAAAGCTCCACATAATGAGCTACCCACACTCTAGTGCTTCAAATGAAATGATTATGGACATTATGTTAACCAATGCTCAAACCCAAAGGATAGTGATAATGATCAATGTTAGAAAACTCTTAATCCTAAAGGAAAAGTGAAATATCATGTGATCACTATTGGTAATGTGGAGTATGATAATGAAGCGGTGAAAGTTACACTTACCATCCAATATAAAAAGGCTAATGTATTATTTGATTTTGGATATACCCACTCCTTTACATTTGAATAATTTGATAAGGGTATCATAGTACCACATCAATGATTATTTGTTGACATATTAGTAAAACCCCTTAATGGTATGATGATCACATCTCAATTCTATGATTCTCCTTCAGTTGAAGTTTACAGGAATGTGCTTCCTGTAAATTTTGTAATGATCCCTCTATTTGAATTTTATGTTATATTAGTTATGGATTTTATTTTTATACATAAGTCCCTCATAGATTATGGTTCATGGGATGTCACATTTTTTATTACAAATAATCATATGATCGTCTATCAGTCGGATGATATATATGAACATCCAATTGAAATTACATCCATTGTATGGGTCTTGATTCCTATTAAAATAGGGTGTTTTCCTTGGATGGTTGGGGAGAAACTCCACATAAAATATATGCTTGTTTTGCTGGATTTTGTTGATGTATTTCAATAAGAGTTGCCTAATATTTCAAATAATCGTGAATTTGAGTTCTCTATAGAACTCTTACTTGGTTCTACACCTATTTTAAAGACTTTGTGTAATGAACCAAATGTTCATTAATGAAAATTCCTCTTTATCTAATTAAATGTTTTATTATGTAAAATGGTTATATAAAATGTGCACTTATTTGATTTTATGATTTTGGATTTCAAAACATAGTTAAGAATTGTTACCATTTCTAGTATAGCCATTGAGCAGTGATCACATGATTACTATAAATATAGGGCTTTAACAAATCCAATTTACTCAGAAAAACGAAGTGATGGCCTCATCCAGTATAATTTATCCATACGAATCCCATTTATCGTAGCTTAGAAAGTAGGTGGCGCCATTGGGATTCACTATTTACCAAGACCAAGCTGAGCTTCAACATGTTAAGCTTGAACAGATCAGCCTATGGGAGAAGTGGAAGTTGATATAGATTACCACCTGAGCGATGTTATCCGAGCCACCCCAAGAGTCTGTCACCGTCACACATCTTACCCTTTGGTCTTATGCGGGTGTTATAAGGGTTTATATAAAAATACCTTATCACTATGATTATGTTTATTATTTTTGTATAAAATAAAGAATATACATTCATTTTATTATTGTTACTATGTAAACAGTTTTTAAAGCACAAATAGAACTTTTAGTTAATATTCAATTAAGAAATATATTTTGATGAATTGATGGATTTTTGAATTAAAAAATATTTTAATAAAATATTATTAATAAATTAATTTTTATTAAATATAAATGATCATATAATTTTTATGAATACAATTGTGATTTTTATTAAGGTTTGAAAGTTGTTTTTGTCAAACCCCTGAATTTTCAATAAATGTCAGTTTTTATTTTAAAAGTAAAAATTCACATGTTTATAAAATTATTTAGATAAAATTAATATTATTTTTATAATCAGGATGTCAAAATTATCCAATGGATAATTTTTTGTAATTTTTTGAGACCGTTGAATTTTTGGGTAAATTTTAAATATTGTATTAATATATAATGTGTTTTATGACATCATAATGACCCAATAGTGATGAAATAAAATAATATAAATTGTATGTTCTTCCAATATATGGTTTACCATTTAAATAATGTTATTTTAGGTTTGTTTGATTTATTTTACAAAGCCTTAGTGGACCCTCCAAGACTTAAAAAACATTTTGTCATTTTAAAATGATTTCCTTGAGAGTGTGACTCACCTCCACATAAGCAAGCATAATATTTTAAGAATTTAGGCCATTAGCCTTATTAAATAATGTTTTCCACTCCCCTTTTTCAAAAACCATGGGAAAAAACCATGGGTTGGTTTTTGGTTTTGATTAGTTTAATGTGTGGTGGCCAAAACCTAAATAATAAAGAATTCCATCTCTTTTCCTATGTAAACTCACCCATGCTCCCACTTCCTCTTCACTAAAAGCCTTTAGAGTTTGACCAACCTCTGAAATCCCCTCTATATAATCCTCCCAAGGCACCCCAGGCTCCCAAGAAGCCTCTCACAATTCTCTCTCAAGCCTTTGGGATAACACTTCCATGTAAGGGATTTCTTCTTTTCTCATTTTTGTCCAAATTTATTTAAGTTTTTATACCCTTTTATTTCAATTAAAAATGTTGGGGAATGATTTATAACCTCCCACATACTTCCCTCCTTATGTTTTAATTGATGATATCCCTATTTCTCTCTCATTAGTGTCTCTCATGCACACTCGTTACCATGCCGAAATTCTGTAAGAAATTTCTCTCTTCTCATTTACATTCAAGAAATTATTTTTTATTATGAATATAAATTAAATTAAATATGTTGGGACATGTATCTATATTACCCCCTTACTGTCCATTTCATTTACATATGATTAGACACCCCTTTCTCTCTCATAAACCATTTTTATGAATTCTTATGTCACGTCGTTATGCTGCTGAAATTACACCACAATTTTCCAAGACAAAGTCATTGTGTAGTGAATACCATGCCTATTTCCTTATTAAGGGTATTAACCTTTATGAACATTTACTTATTGATTATATAGTTTCATTTATGTATTCCACACCTCTTATTCATGGGATAAATTATGATGTTTAATGAATTCATGTTGTATGATAACTACTGTAAATATGATCTATACCAACGGTTTTGGGCAAACCGTTGGTATAGTTAACTAATTTGGACCTATACCAACAGATTGGCCAAAACTGTTGGTATAGGTCACTTATATGGACCTATACCAATGTTTTTCCCAAAACCGTTGGTATAGGTCACTAATTTGGAGCTATACCAACGGTTTTGGAAAAACTGTTGGTATAGTTCACTAATTTGGACCTATACTAATAGTTTGGCCAAAACTGTTGGTATAGGTCCATTATAGAGACCCTATACCAATGGTTTTGGCCAAACCATTGGTATAGGTCCCCCCTATACCAACAGTTTCCCCAAAACCATTGGTGTAGGTCCCAAAATCAAATAACCTATACCAACGGTTCTCAAAACCATTGGTATAGGTACATGTATTTTTAATGGAATCTTTTTAAATATGACATTAAATAAATCAAAATTTAAAATACTTTTGATAATACATATATATATTTATGAAATTATGTTCAAAAAAGTAAGTTAGGTTAGTGGTTAGGTTGTTCAATCAAAAACGGGAGGTGCTGGGATCAAAACCAACCAAATGATTGTTTTTTGAATTAAATATACCAACAGTTTTATGGAACCGTTGGTATAGATTTTCATATTACTAATACCAACAGTTTTCAATACCGTTGGTATAGACCTATCCTCCTGGCTTACTTGGAAACAGTTCTCTAAACCGTTGGTATAGGATATACCAATATTTTGGATGCATATACCAACAGTTCCAAACTATTGGTATATGGTATTTTTCCAGTAGTGGATCCATGTGACACATTTATGCATGAAATGAAATGATTAAGAAGGGTGTACCCTGATAATTCTTTAATGAATTGGGTAAAGATTATTATCATGGTACGTCAAGTGCAATGAGGGTTTACTCATGCTCCATGTGCAATGAGCCTTGGCTCATGCTAATATCATGTTAAATGTTGTTGCCACATTTCCATGTTATGCTAATCTTGTTATATCATGCCTTATGATCACGTTTCTATTATGATTTATTGATATGCCTATTGACTAACATGTAGTTTATTCTTCATGTTATGCCTTGTTTACTCCCTTACTGGGCTTTATAGCTCACACTTTTCTTATGCATGTCCTCAAGTTATCCCATGCAATGCTAAGTACGAAAGAATGTTGTGGTCACGTGAAAGAAGTTTTCAATAAATATATTGTGTTTTATGTTCTAAGTTGTTATGTAACATTACTAAGCCTAAAATACATTAGACCTACTGATCTTATATCTTTTATCAAGTGAATATTTTATGTAATAAATTATGTTTGAGTGTGAAATAAATTGCATGGTTGTTAAAGTTGGTATCAAAGAATAGGTTTAGTTATTTTTGGGATTAGGATTAGAAAACCCTAGTGAAAGCCTTAAGGATAATACTAAGAGTAATAAAAAAATCCATAAATTTTGGTGAGTATTGAGTAATTCATTTATCAAGAAAATACATCCTTGTCTAGATACGAGCAGGTAGAGGCGGCTCTGGCACAAATGTATCCTAGGGGTAAAATCTGAAAACATTGCTTTTAACTAGACTCGAATGGGAACTGGTGTACGTTAATGGGTCTTGCTGCACTCTTGGTTATGACCCTCCTGGGGGATATGCTTTGGTAAATTCATAAGCTTAGTATGAACCATTATTAATGGGATAAAAATAATGCCCCTAAGAATATATATTGAGAAGTACATCATGGATAACCTATATTGAAGCCTATAAATTCATAAGTTAAGAAAATAAAAGTAATTTATTAGTCATCCATTTTTGCATTTGGATAACCCTTTATGTGTCACCCCTAACTTTCCTTTTATTCTAGCCAATGGCTGAAAATATGAGTACTCAGGCTAACAACTAATGTGAAGATCAATGTGCTGACTATTCAAATGAGATGCAAAATCTGATGGGAGCGAGAATCGTGAGCTTTGTCATGATAATATCTCATTTAACTCTAGTTTTGAATAGAAACATGGGTCAAGAGAAACATTCAACCCCCCTAATAAAGAACAAGTATCAATTGAGAGCTTCATGAGGAAATGGCCTCCTACTTTTAATGGATTATATGATCCCCTAATCACAAAACAATGGATCAACTCTATTAAAAAGATCTTCTCCATACTTCAATGTTCTAAACAAGAGAAGGTTCTTCTGGCTTCATATTATATGAAGGGTGAAGGAGATCAATGTTGGACATTGAGTAAAAATACAAATCCTAGAGAGGAGAATGAGGCATTGTAATGGAAGGTTTTATGGAAAATGATTTTCGATAAATATTTTTCACGCACCCTCCAACTTAAGATGGAAAGGGACTTCCTTGCCCTCAGGAAAAAAGACGACGAATCCATCAGAGAGTACGAGGAAAAATTCACAAGGCTTGCATGATATGCCTTCAGATTTTTCATTACCCCTGAATGAAAGGTTGACTGCTTCTTTGTTGGGCTAAAACCTAGCCTATAGAAAGCCCCAAAAATTCGTGACTTTGAGAGCTTTGATAAAATTGTTTGATGTTCCCTCAAAGTCAAAATGTAGATCGGAAAATCTCAAGGGTATCATGGGGATAAGAAGCATAAGGTGAACTTCAATTCTGGAAGTTTGATGGATAAATCCAAGAGTGCTATGAAAATCTAGCTCCCCACTTTCCAAAGGTGCAGAAAGAAGCACCCCGGAAATTGCCTAAGGGGGATAAGGAAATGCTGTAGGTGTGGAAGAGAAGGGCACCTGGATATTAACTACCGATAAGAGAAACCAGCGGTTGCGAAAGAGGATAGGAACAATCCATTTGACCGTCAACACATTTTTCATTACTTCAACTACAATGAACCTAGGAACTTTGCAAACATGTGCCCTAAGCTAAGGGTTTTCAAAGGCAACCATCAACCACCAAGGCAGTAAGGGTGAGATTTTTCCATCTCTACCCCCAAAGTGAACCCTGACAGTGATGTAGTGAAAGGTATGAAAGTTATTCATTCAATAATAGAGAACATACTTTTTTATTCTGGTTCTAAACATTCTTTTATATCCTAAAATTTTAGTAGAACAATCCCAACACCACTAAAAATCATGGAAGTAAATATGTTGGTGAGTACAGAAAATGCGGAAATCATTGCAACCCATGAGTATAACTCCTCCCCTGTCAAAATTTGTGGATTGAAATTCCTAGAGAACCACTTCATACTCCTTCTAGTGGAATTTGATGCAATTCTTGGCATGGATTGGCTTTCCTTATATAGAGCCAACATAAATTGTCGTGAGAGGGAAATCAATCTCCATGTGTCGAATCAAACCCTGATTCTGTACAAGTGAAAGGAGGAGGATGAATCTTCCTTTGCACCATTATCTCAAGAATGGATATTACTACCCTATGAGCATGTGTATCTGGCTCAGATGATTGATTCCAAGGAAGAATCCATCCTTGAAGACATGCCTATTGTGAGGGAATTCATTGAAGTGTTTTCTGAGGAATTGCTTAGTCATCCTCCTAGAATAGATGTTGAATTCTCAATTGATCTTATACCTAGGGAATTTATAATATCCAAGACTCTGTATATAATGATTGTTGTAGAGCTTAAGGAGTTGAATAAACAACTACAGGTGAATCTAGATAAAGGGTTTATACACCCAAGTGCTTCACCATGGTGTTCTCCAGTCCTCTTCATCCAGAAGAAGGATGGGTCAATGAGCCTTTGCATTGATTATCATGAGCTCAACAATATCACGATAAAGAACAAGTATCCTTTGTCCTGAATTGATGACTTGTTCGATCAGATACATGGAGCACAATACTTCTCCAAGGTGAATCGGTGGTCTGGATATTACCAAGTGAGGGTGAATAAGCAGGATATCCCCAAGAATTCTTTTCATACAAGGTACGGTTACTATGAATTCATAGTAATGCCTTTAGAACTCACTAATGCTCCATAAATCTTCATGGAAATGATAAATAGAGTCTTTAGATATTACCTTGACAAATTTGTGGTAGTTTCTATATATGATATTATAATATACTCCAAAACCCAAGAGGATAATGAGGATCATCTAAGAAATGTACTAGAGACCTTGTGAAAGGAGAATCTCTATGAAAAGTATAGCAAGTGTTAGTTTTGGTTGAATGATGTCTCATTATTGGGTCATATAATCACCAGAAATGAGATTTTTATGGATCCATCCAATACAGCTGCAATTTATGGATGACTGAGGCCAACATCGGTGGCAGATATCCATAGCTTCCTAGGGTTAGATAGATATTATCACCGATTTTTGAGAAATTTATAACAATTTTAAAACCCTCTTACCAAGCTAACTCAAAAGGGAGTCAAGTTTTCTTGTAGTGATGAATGAGAAGAAAGCTTCAAGAATTTAAAAATGAGGCTTCCCATTGCGCTTGTGCTCACACTACCCAAAAGTGGAGAACTTTTTAGGGTATTTAGTGATGCTTTGAAGAAGGGAATGGGTTGTGTGTTGATGAAAAATAACAAAGTCATTGCCTATGCTTCATGGAAATTGAAAGTTCATGATTAGATCTATCCAACACATGATCTGGAGTAGGATACAGTGATCTTTTCTTAAAAAATTTGGCGACATTACCTCTTTGGGGAGAAGTGTGAAATATATATGGACCACAAAAGCCTCAAGTATGTATTCCCATCAAAAGAGTTGAATATTCTCCAATGAAGATGGTTAGATCTAATCAAAGACTATGAGTTCTAAATCCATTACCACCTTGGGAAAGCAAACAAGGTGGAGGACGCTCTAAGTAGAAAGGACCCATTGATTCTATCATTGATGAGAATTTAAAAGGATCCAATCCTTTATAGATTTGATGAAGATGGAAATGTGAATCATAAAGAAGGGAACATCATAAATACTTTCACAAATGATTGATCAACCGTATTTTTTGGAAAAGTTATAGGATGATCAAAATTATGATGTGGGAATTTAGAAGAAAGTGGAAACTATCAGAAAAGGGAAATCCTCAGAGTTCAATGTTAATGAAGAATGAATTGTGATATTTGGGTCAAGACAGTGTGTTCCATCAAATCTAGAGTTAAATAAACAACTTTTTGATGATACACATAGTTCAAATTTCTCCATTCACCTAGGAAAAACAAAGTTGTATTGAGATCTCTGAGAGAATTATTGGTTGGATAAAATGAAGAAGGAGGTCGCTATGTATACATCAAAGTGTCTGGTATATCAGAAATTGAAGTCTAAGAGGTAGAAGTCTAAGGGGATGATGCAACCATTACCCGTACCAGCATGGAAAAGGGAGAACATCACCATGGACTTCTTCACCAGACTTCCGAAGACATCCAAAGGAAACAATGCTATATGGGTTGTTGTGGATCATCTTACAAAGACTGCATAGTTCATTTGAATTCAAGATGATTTCTCATTGGATCAATTGGCACAGATATATATCAGAGAAGTGGTAAAGCTGTATGGAGTACCACTATCTATTATATCCAATCGAGATCCAAGATTCACCTCTAAGTTCTGGAAGGGTCTCCAACACGCTCTGAATACAGAGTTGAACTTTAGTACAGCATATCATCCTCAAATTTATGGCCAATCTGAGTGGACTATCCAAACACTTGTGGACATGTTGAGAGAATTCTCAATGGATTTCAAAGTTGGATGGGATCAACATCTTCCTCTAGTTGAGTTCACTAACGATAACAGTTTCCACTCAAGCTTCCAAATGGCTCCTTATGAATACTTTTATGTGAAGAGGTATAGGACACCGGCATGTTAGGATGGAGCTGGGGAGCTAAAACTACTTGGTCCATAAATGGTCGAAGAAATGGTGGAGAAGGTTAAGATTATCTAGAAGCACATTAAAGCCATTCAGATTTGAAAAAATAGCTATGATGATAATCATTGACGAGACCTAGAGTTTGATTTTGGAGACATGGTATTCCTCCACATATCACTGTTGAATAGATTTATGAGATTTGGGAAGAAGGGAAAGCTTAGTCTAAGGTACATCAGCCATTTTGATATCCTTGATCGCATTGGAGCGATGGCCTATCGACTAGAACTCACACCAAAATTATCTCAAGTACATGATGTGTTCCATGTATCACTCTTGAGGAAGTACATACCTGACCCATCTCATGTACTCAATCCATAGGTGGTACCATATAATAATTACCTATCCTATGAAGAGAAGTCGGTGAAGATCATAGATCATAGAGAAAAAGTTCTACAAAATAAGATAATTCTCCTCGTCAAGGTGTTGTGTAGAAACCATAAGTTTGAAGAAGCAATATGGGAATCAGAGGAAGTGATGAAGAAGAGTTTCCCACGTATGTTTTAGTGTGGGAAAAGGAAATTTCGAGGGTGAAATTTCTTAAGGGGGGAAGATTGTACGACCCAAACGTTCATTAATGAAAATTCCTCTTAATATAATTAAATGTATTATTATGTAAAATGGTTATATAACATATGAACTTATTTTGTTTTATTATTTTGGATTTAAAAATACCTTTAATAATTGTTACCATTTCTAATATAGTTGATGAGCAGTGATCACATGATTAGTATAAATATAGGGCTTTAACAAATCCAATTTTCTCAGAAAAAGGAAGAGATGGACTCATCCAGTAGAATTGCTCCATAAGAAGCCCATTTGTCGGAGCATAGAAAGGAGGTGGCATCATTGAGCTTCACTATTTACCAAGGCCAATCTGAGCTTCAACACATTAATCTTGAACGGAACCGCCTACGGGAGAAGGGGAAGTTGATAGAGATTACCACATAAGCGATGTTATCCGAGCCACCCCAAGAGTCTGTCACCATCGCACATCGTACCCTTAGGTCTTATGTAGGTTTTATAAGGGGTTATATAACAAGACCCTAGAACTTTTATTATGTGCGTTATTTTTTAAAATAATAATTAATCTGCATTCATTTTATTATTGTTACTTTGTAAATTGTTTTTAAAGCACAAATAGTACTTTTAGTTAATATTCAATTAAGAAATATATTTCGATGAATTAATGGATTTTTGAATTAAATAATATTTTAATAAAATATTATTAATAAATTAATTTTTATTAAATATAAATGATCATATAATTTTTATGAATACAATTGTGATTTTTATTATGCTTTGAAAGTTGTTTTTTGTCAAACCCATGAATTTTTGATAAATGTCTGTTTTTATTTTAAAAATAAAAATTCACATGTTTTTAAAATTATTTAGAAAAAATGAATATTATTTTTGGAATTAGGACATTGAAATTATCCAATGGATAATTTTTAATAATTTTCTAAGACAGTTGATTTTTTGGGTAAAAATTAAATACTGTTTTAATATATAATGTGTTTTATGACATCATAATGACCCCATAGTGATGTAATAAAATACTATATATGGTATTTTTGGATAATATATGTTTTAAAATTAAAATAATTTTATTTTATTTTTGTTTGATATATTTTAAAAAGCCTTAGTGAACCCTCCAAGACTTATAAAACATTTTGTCATTTTATAATGATTTCCTTGAGAGTGTGACTCACCTCCACAGAAGCAAGCCTAATATTTTAGGAAATTAGGTCATTGGACTTATAAAATAATTTTTTCCACTCCCCTTTGAAAAAACCATGATCAAAAACCATGGGTTGGTTTGTGTTATTGATTAGTTTAATGTGTGGTGACAAAAACCTAAATAATAAAGAATTCCCTCTCTTTTCCTATATAAACCCACCCAAGATCCCACTTCCTCTTCATGAAAATCCTTTTGAGTTCGACCAACCTCTACCCTCCTCTCTCTAGAATCCTCCCAATGTGTCCCAAGGTGTCCCAAGAAGCCTCTATCAAGCCTCTCCCAATCCTTTGGGATCACACTTCCAAGTAAGGGATTTCTTCCTTTCTCATTTTTGTCCAAATTTATTTCAGTTATTATACCCTTTTGATTTCAATTAAAAATGTTAGGGTATAATTTTTCACCTCCCCCATACTACCCTCCTTATGTTTGAATCGATTAGAGACCTATTTATCTATCATTAATTCTTCTCATGAACACCCGTTACCATACTGAAATTCCATACGGAAAATTCTCTCTTCTCATTTAAATTCAAGAAATTATTTTGTATTATAAATCTAAATTCTATTACATATGTTGGGACACATATATATATTACCCAATTAATTTTCATTTCACGTACATTTTATGATACACTCCTTTCTCTCTCATCAATCATTTTTATAAATTCTTATGTCACGTCGTTATGCTTCCAAAATTGCACTGGGATTTTCCAAGCCAAAGTCATTGTCTAGTGAATACCATGCCCATTTCTCTATCAAGGGTATTAACCTTTACAAACATTTACTTATTGATTATATAGTTTCATTTATTTATTCCACACCTCTTATTCGTGGAATAAATTATGATGTTTAATTAATCCATGTTGTATGATCCATGTAGCACATTTATGCATGAAATGTAATAATTAAGAAGGGTGTGCCCTGATAGCACTCCAATGCATTGGGTAAAGATTAGTATCATGATAAATCAAGTGAAATGAAGATTTAATCATTCTAATTAAAGTTAAATTATGGTTTACTCATGATCCATGTGCAATGAGCCTTGGATTATGCTAATATCATGTCAAATGTTGTTACCACATTTCCATGTTATAATAATCATGTTATATCATGCCTTATGATCATGTTTCTCTTACGATCCATTGATATGCCTATTGCCTAACATGTACTGTATTCTTCATGTTATTTCTTTTTCTACTCCCCTACTGATCTTTATAGCCCACCTTTTTTATGCACGTCCTCAGGTTATCCCATGCAATGCTAAGTACGAAGGAATGTTGTGGTCATGTAAAAGAAGTTTTCAGTAAACATGTTGTGTTTTATGTTTTAAGTTGTTATGTAATGTTCCTAATCCCCAAATATACTTGAAATCTCAATATTCTATCTTGTATCAAGTGAATATTTTATGTAATAAATTATGTTTAAGTGTAAAATAAAAAGAAGGGTTGTTTTACTTCATATAGAATAGCCCTGATTGAGTTGTTGGAATTGAAAAAGCATCTTTAAGAGAATATTGGAAAGGTTTTATTTCATCCAAGTGCAACACAGTGGGGTGAAACTATTTTCTTTGTTAAGAAGAAAGATGGATCAATGCAATTTTGTATTAATTATCATGAACTTAACAAGATCATAATCAAGAATAAGTATAATCTGCCTCATATTGGTTACTTGTTTGATCAACTACATGGACCTCAATACTTTTCCAATATTGATCTTCCTTTTTGATACCATCATTTTATGGTCAAGAAGGATGATATACACAAGATAGTGTTCCATACAATGTATGGACACAATGAATATACAATTACATTGTTTGGTCTTACTAATTACCCCTCTATATTCATGGAATTAATGAATAGAGTCTTTATAGATTATCTTGATCAGTTTGTGTAAGCATTTGTAGAAGAATTTCAAATATATTCAAAAGGGAAGGAATAGCATGAATATCACTTGAGGATTGTTCTGAATACCCTAAGGAAGGAGAAACTATATGAAATTTTTATAAAGTGTGAGTTATGGCTACAAAAAGTTTCATTTTTAGGTCATATAATCTCAGGGGATGTTATATTAGTAGATCCTTCAAAGACCGAAATTATTCAACATTATTCTAGACCAAGAATTATGACTAAGATCCATAGTTTTCTTGGTTTTTCTGGATATTATCAGTGCTTCATGGAAATTTTCCCATGACTATCTAATCCACTCACTTTGTTAACTCATAAAGTATATATGTTCCTTTAGGTAGATGGATGCCAAGAATATTTCAAGGAACTAAATAGATGGTTAGTTAGTGCACCTATGCTTACTTTAACCTATAGTAGAGAAGGTTTTGTAATATATGTTAATTCATCAAAGAAGGGACTAGGATGTGTTCTCGTGCAGAATAATATAGTGATAGTTGATGCCTCACCCCAATTGAATGTTTATGATAAAAATTACCCAACTCATAATTTAGAGTTATCTATGATAATTTTTACATTAAATATATGGATGTGGTATATTTATGGAGAAAGGTGTGATATATATTATGATCATAAAAGTTTCAAGTATATTTTCACACATAAATAGTTGATTATTCACCAATGAAGATGGTTGGACCAGATTAAAGATTATAACTCAATATATTACCACATTAGGAAAGTGAAGAAGGTGTAATATGCCTTGAGTTGGAAGGATCATGATAGATTATCTATGATTAGGATCAAAAAAAGATAAAATATTTATGTATTAGAAAAGGATATATATTTAAATCTATAAGGAATTGGAGGAATATTATCTTTCTCAAATAATTGTTCAACCATCTATCCAATTGAAGATTAAAGAGAACAGAAGGGTGATATAGAGATATCATAGAAGGGAATAAATTTTCTTAAACTTACACTTGATTGTGATGGAATGATATGGTTTAGGACCCATGAATTGGTTTCATCCATACAATATTTTAAGAAGGGACTATTGGATGAGGCTCCCAGTTCATCATTATTTATTCATCCTAGAAGTATAAAGAGGTATAGAGATCTGAAAGGGTATTTTTGGTGAGACAACATGAAGGGTGATATTTGTAACACCTCGACCCCTCTAGATTGGAGACGGTGCATTACTAAGTACATTGGCATGGATAGAAGGAATGAAAATACAAAAGGAATGATTATTTTAGTAGTCTTGAAGAAACTAGATACATAAATGTAACTCAAAATTACATTGGAATAGGTTACAAAATATGATACATAACAAAAGCTAAAGACTTCATCCACAAGAACTCAATAAATCATCTCCTCTTCGTCACCTGTTGAAAGTAAAAAATGAAAGGGGTGAGCTCAAATGCCCAGTAAGGTTTAAAAATGGTGGAAGCATGAATCAATAATAACTGAATTGTAAACAATTTGACATAATCAATATGGCATGGTGAATAAATGAAAAACTCACGCCATTAATAAACTGAGAATGAAACTGCATCCATAGATTTTGTCGTAGTGAAAACATCATAGATAGTAATAACTGATAATGAATAAAGAGAGAGATTATTAAATAGAAGTCGCGTATCTGGAACATGATACCATAATACTATAAAAACGGTTTAGTTCTGTGGGTAGGAACCCGTCTGATTTTTGGAAACAAACTCAAAGGGTTTGTCGCCAAACTAATTTTTCTCATGAGACCTATCGATGCATCGAGGGGCTGTAGAAGGCCCCACCCGCATCTATATCCAAATCATTTTTTATACATAGATTCAACACAAGAGTAGAATAACATTACATTATCCGTATATAATAGACGATACAGATTCATCAATATTTCCATAGTGAAAACAACATTCAAAATAAATATCGTAAGTAAAATGGTATACGAATTAGAAAATAATAATATCCATGAAATGAGAATATGGATATTTAAATGGAATATAATTTCAATTGAAAAGTTATCTCAAATAAAAATTAGGTACACCACATAAGAAATAGTAGGTGCACAATACTAAGGAAGTCACAATGAAGTGAAAATTGAGACAAAGCTCGTTACCACATTGTAGTCAATTGAGTCGTATGAAAAACAGTTAATAACCACCAAATGAATCATATAATACCATGAATATAAAGAGAATCATGATAATATATATCAAATGGCAGTACAACTATACCACATATAATAAATAAGAGGCAAACAATGGAAATCCCACAGAATTGAAAGTGAGACGAGAAAACCCCTTACAACCATTTTGGCATGGTAACGAGTGTTCTTGCAAGGGATTAATGAGAGGTAAAGGGGTATCCCATTATTTATATATCACAATGGAAGTATAGGAGAGTTTCAAAAACATACCCCATCATTAGGTATAAAAAATAAAAGAGCACAACATAGGGGAGATTCTTGAACAAAAGTGGGAGAGAGGATCCCTTACCTTATGCTTGAAGGGGTTCTTGATTGTTCTTAATGACCTGAATAATCAAATTTATCTTAATTAATTAATAATTCCATAACCTCATAAAAATTTAATTGATATGTTATGACCTTATTAGGTTCATTAATGGCCTTTTTGATGGTTTAAGAGATTCAATTTTATTGTTTTGGTAGCATTTTCTTCTTTGGTTTTCCTGATCTGTTTACTTGTATTCATGAATGGATGTTTGTTTGAAATATGGTTAAACATCTAGAATTGTTAATATAAATTATTAGTGAAATTAAAGATATATAAATGATATTATAATGATTCTAGTTATATAACACGAGTGTGACTCATTCGATGAGTTAAAAATAAACGCTTTGATTTGGTTTGGTGGTTTTTTGCACAATAAAATTGTTTTGTATTATTATTCCATATTATGAATGTGTAAGGATTACAGAAGATTATTCAAGAAAAAATACATATATTATGACCTGTTTCAACCATTTAAAAGGTTTCATGACCAGTATTGAAGATAGTAATTCATATTGAAACCCCGTCTTCCTTGAGTGTGATAAATGAACACACCTCGGACTGTGTTTGCAATTATTGTATAAAAGGAGGAGAAAAAGAGAGATTATGATGAAATATTACATTAGCACAATGAAAATACAGTAAATTTAAGGTAATTGAATTATCATGTTATTTGGATTATAGGAGGTGAGAATGGAGAAAAAAAGAATGGAACTTTGTAAAAGAAATTGAACGAAAAGAGAAGAAAGGTTCACCTCTTGAGTACTCCTCCTTGAGAATCTCTTTAAGGCCTTTGTTTTTGGACATTTGGTAAGACCAGAAGGTCTTGGACGTAGGGATAGGGCTTGGGAAGAGTATTTTGCAGAATGTAATCAAGTATTGAAGCTTGAGTGGTGTGGGAGGAAGAGGGGGGAGGGGTGGTTTATATAGAGAAGGGGAGAAGAGTTTTCTTAATATTATAATCATTAATTTATTATTTCGTCACAAGACAAGGAATAGAAAGTATTCCATGACCAAGAATAGTAATAAATGCATTGAATTAGAACCAATTGGGATTACATCAGTAGATCATCATCAATGACTCAATAAAACCCTTATTTAGCATTTATCGTAAATTATCACATTTTACTATTCATAAAAAATTAAAGTATTTCATAAAAATCCCAAAAAATCATCCTAACCATTTTTCGATGCATAGAATCCAAAAATGAAGTCTGTTTTTCAAAAATAATTTTATAAATATGATTATTTTAATATTTAATTAAAATCATTATTTAATCAAAAAATATAAACACTTAAATTATTCAACTACATTTTAAGGTGCCTAAATTTATTTATACATTCATGGGTGTGGATACCATTCATAAGAGTCATATTACTATTCATAAGGGTAAGTTACTATTCATAAGGGTAGGTTACTATTCATAAGGGTATGTTACTATTCATCAAAAATTAAGTTAATTCTATCAGACTTTAAATATCATCCTAAACACAATCGTGTATGTCAGATTTTCAAAAATTCAAAACACACAAGTGGAAAATTTGAGTTCAATGGTTGGTATATGACTATCTCCTAAATAAACAAGTGTTTTTTTCAAAGAAACTCAGTTATTTATGAAATATAGGCTATGAATTGAATTTATTTAAGAGAAACATACCATAAAATATTTGGGGTGATGCATTATTCCCTCTTTCCAAAAACATTTCCTTGAAATTTTTCATTTATAAATCCCACCAAAAAGATGTGGGTGGTTCTTCTTCATAACATCCCCAGGTTCCCATCTTGCTTCCTCCATATTCTGGTTCCTCCAAAGAACCTTTACAAGATGATTTTTCCAATTTCTCAATACATGCTCCCCTGTGTCAAGAATCCTGATAGTCTTTTCATAGGATGAAAAATCAGGTTCCAGTTCTATTTCTTCATAGTTGAGTACATGCATTGGGTCTGGCATGAAGTTCTTCAACAATGACACATGGAACACATCATGAACTTTGGAGAGACTTGGAGGCATTGATAAATAGTAAGCTACAACTCTGATTCTTTCCAAAATTTCAAATGGTCCGATGTACCTAGGGATTAGTTTCCCTTTCTTACCGAACCTTAAGACACACTTCCATAGAGATACTTTCAGAAAGACATGATCTCCAACTTGGAATTCCAAATCCTTTCTCTGGTTTTCAGTATAACTCTTCTTCCTACTTTGGGCTTATTTAATATGGGATTGGATTGTCTTCACCTTTGTCGTGTTCCCTCCAATAAGATCCATTCCTATAAGTTTCCTCACACCAAATTAATTCCAACAAGTTGGAGTTCGACATCTCTTTCCATATAACGCTTCGTATGAATCCATTTGAATACTAGAATGGAAACTATTGTTGTAGTAAAATTCAACCAAAGGAAAGTATTTATCCCACATACCTTGGAAGTCAAGAGAGCATGAACTCAACATGTCTTCGAGAGTTTGAATAGTCCTTTCAGACTGTCCATCAGTTCGGGGGTGATAAGCAGTACTCATATGAAGCTTAGTATTCAAATACTTTTAGAGAATTTTCCAGAATTTTAATGTAGAACGGGGATCTCGATCAGACACAATCGATATAGGTTCACCATGAAGTCTTACAAATTCATTAATATAAAGTTTTACTAGGTGCTCAAGTGGTAAATCCTCTCTTATTGGAAGGAAATGTGCTGATTTTATGAGACGATCAATAATTACCCATATTTCGTCATTCCTTCTAGGTGTCCTTGGTATTCTAGTGACAAAATCCATCATAATTTTAACCCACTTCTACATAATAATAGGTAGATATTTCATCACTCCTCTAGGATGTTGTCTTTCTTCCTTCACGTGTTGAAAAACTAGAAACCTTGACACATAGTCAGCAATTTCTCGCTTCATATTATCCCACCAGAAATATTCCTTCATATCTCTATACATATTTGTGCTACCCGAGTTTATAGAGAAATTTGAGATATGATCAACATCTAATAGTTCCCTTTTTAGCTCAGGTACTGATGGAACACATAATCTCTTCCCAAATATCAGAACTCCTTCCTTATACATGAAGTCTTCCAATCTCCTATCCTTAACAGCAATAATTTTCTTGTGTATATTTTCATCATCAGATTTAGAGCTTCTTATCTTCTCTAATAAAGATGGTTTAGAAATCATTTGAAAGATCAAATATTTTCCCCCTTCCTTGAAAATTCCCATATCCATCTTTAGTAGATCCAAAAATATAGGATCTCTCTCAACCCTCATTTAAGTCATAAGTCCATGATATTTTCTTCTTAATGAATCTTCCACCTTATTCGCCTTTCATGGGTGGTAGTTTATTGAAAAATCATAATATTTGAGTAACTCGAGCCATATCATTTGCCTCATGTTGATTTATTTTTTTGTGAAAATGTATTTCAAACTCTTGTGGTCTGTATAAATCTCACGTCTTTCTCTATAGAGATAATGTCTCCATATTTTCAGATTAAAGATTACGGCTGCTAACTCAAGATCATGAGTTGGATAATTTTTCTCATGGGTCTTCAACTATCTTGATGCATAGGCAATAACTTTATTTTTTTTCATAAGGACACAACTCGGTCCATTCTTTGATGCATCACTATATATTACAAATCCATCACTTTCAGATGGAAGAGTCAAAATTGGAGCATTGACCAATCTCATTTTTCAATTCCTTGAAGCATTTTGTACAATATTTTGTCCACACAAAATTAACTCCTTTATGTGTGATATTTGTTAGTGGGTTAGCGAGTTGGGTGAAATTCTGAATGAAATGCTGATAGTAACCTACTAAGCCAATAAAACTGCATACCTCGGTTATGCTTGTTGGCGTGGGCCAATCCTGAATTGCCTTTGTCTTTGAAGGATCAACTAGGATTCCATCCTTAGAGACAATATGACCCTAGAAAAGAACCTAATTGAATCTATAATTCAGACTTTCTAAACTTCCCATATAGTTCAATTCTTCTAAGAGTTTTCATAATAATCCACAAGTGATCCTCATGGTCTTCATATCTTTTTGAGTATACCAGGATATCATAAATGAATACCACAACAAAGTTATCAAGATATTCCTTGAAAACTCTATTCATTAAATCCATGAAAATAGAGGGTGTATTAGTCAATCCAAAAGGCATCACAGTAAACTCGTAATGCCCATACCTGGTTCAAAATGTTGTCTTAAGAATATCTTCCTCACAAGCAGCTGATGATATCTGAATCGAAGGTCAATCTTTGAAAAGTATAGAGATCCATGAATTTGATCAAATAAATCATCAATATAAGGTAGAGGAAACTTATTCTTTATTGTAATAGCATTTATTTCCCTGTAATCAATGCATAGCCTCATGGATCAATCTTTCTTCTTGACAAACAGGATTGGGGATCCCCATGGAGAAACACTAGGTCGAATAAACCCTTTGTCACTCAAATCCTCTAGTTATTTATTTAACTCCACTAACTCCACAGTGGTCATTCTATAGGGGGTCTTTGATACAGGTCTTTCACTAGGAATTATGTCAATGGAAAACTCAATTACTCTCTCTGGAGGATGTCCAGGTAAATCCTCTAGAAATACATCAATTTATTCTTGCACTATATACACATCTTCAATTTGAAGATTTCTTTCCTCACCCATAGATATTGGGTTATATTCCTCTCCAAGAATTGCATTCAATAGAGCTACTGGGGGAGTATCTAGATAAGAATCATGTGGCGAGGTCTCTACTCTAAAAATAACAGATTCTACACCATTTTCAAAAAAAATAACTTCCTTTTTCTTGCAATAAATCTTCACCTCATAGTTCGATAGCCAATTCATACCTAGAATTATATCAAAGTCAGTCATTGGTATTATGATAAGGTTAGTAACTAAAGCACATTTATGTGTCACGAGGGGGACTAGTTGACATGCCTTTGTTGCAATGATTCATCCCCTAAGAGTTTTGACTGATAACTCCTTTATTAAATCAAATTGGACATGCCTAATTTTCTTAGAAAACTGGGAAGATATAAATGAATGCGATGATCCAAAATCAAATAAAGTGTTGGCTAACTTTGAGGAAACAATTAAAGTACATTCCACCACACCATTAGGAACTTCAACTTCTGTGGTTGGAATCGCATAAGCTCTCCCTTGCTCTCTTGGATTTTTATACAGCATGTTTCCTTGGTGCTTAGGAAACTCATTTGCATAGTGTCCCATCTCTCTACAATTGTAGCATTGAACATCATCAAATTGTTTCTTCCCCTTGAATTCATGAGATAGATTACCCTTTTCTCCACACTGATAGCAGAATCTCATTCCTTTCAAGCATTTCCCAAGATGATTATTTCCACAGTTCTTGCATAATGGGAATTTCTTCATTCCCATGTTCTTCTTTGGTGCTTCACATTTCCTTTGGTTATCAGAGCACCACTTTTTATCTTGGTTTCCCTTGAACCAATTTGATCTAGAAAATCCTTCACTATTTTGATGTCACTTGATAAAATTTCCTCATATGATGAAAATGTTTGAGAATCCAATACCCTTCAAAGACTTGGATTGAGACCTTCAAAGAAATGATCAATCTTGTGTGTTGAGTCACGTATGTGATCTACGGTATACCTGGCTAGCCTTGTGAAGGTAGCCTCATACTCTGAAACATTGTCTTATTCCCTTTGCTTTAAGCTAATGAATTTCCTCTTCATTTAGGTTTGTTTCTCATGAGGGAAATATTTTTCCAAGAATATTTCCTTAAAATTTATCCATTCCATATCTTCTATTTCTTCTTCCTCCATGGTATTCTGAATCAAGGACCACCATTGATCGGTGTCACCCTTGAGACAATATACTGCCAGTACTACCTTTTCATTTTCATTGCATCTTAATGCCATGAATATCTTTTCAAGGTACTTGATCCACTACTCAGCAACCACTATATTAGTAGTCCTCTTGAAAGATGGGGACTTTTTCCACATGAAACAATCCAACACAGGTGTGGAATGGTTATTTGTTACAACCCAATTAAGTTTTCCCAATATGGTCATGATCTAATCTGCTCCAATATTGACTGTGTTGACTTTCTTAGTGCGGAGATCCCTACATTGCCCACGAGTATTGATTTCCCTTCTTCTGTTAGACTCCATTTCTAAATAATTTCACACACTAGATTAGGGTATGAATCATAATGTATAATCTTAACTTAACAAAATACTTCTCATAAATTGAGATCCTACACATGGCTAATCCCATAATCAAAAAATGGTTTATTTGAGGAATAATTTAAATTTCAATCCTTCATAGTGGCTTGTAAAGAAAATATGAATTATCCTAAGCATATCCCCCAGGAATTTCCTAACCATGAGTGAAGCAAGGATCATTATCATGTACCAGGATACCCCAGGTCAAGGCCGAAACTCCTTTTCAGAGCATTCACTCCTAGGTACATCTGTGTCAGAGCCACCTCTGCCTAATCGTATCCAGACATGGATGTATTTGCTAGAAAGATTCATATAATATATTACTTACCAAAATATCAGGAAGTTCTTGTACGTTTATCCTCAAATACTACCTTAGGTCTTTGTTCCCTTCTGTAGATTTCCTACTCTAGTTTCCATTTTTTCTACTAAACTTCCTCTGATACCAACTGTTACACCCACGTCCCCTCTAGAACAGAGACGGTACATTACTAAGTACATTAGAATGGTTAGAAGGAATGAAAACCCCAAAGGAACTATTAGTTTAGTAGTGTTAAAGAAACTAGATACATATATATAACTCAAAATTACATTGGAAAAGGTTAAAAAATATGATACATAACAAAAACTAAAGACTGCATCCACAAGAACTCAATAAATGATCTCTTGTTCATCACCCGTTGAAAGTAAACAATGAAAGGGGTGATCTCAAATGCTCAGTAAGGGATAAAAATGGCAGAATCATGAATCAATAATAACTTAATTGTAAACAATTTGACATAATCAATATGGTATGGTGAATAAATGAAAAACTCACACTATTAATAAACTGAGAATGAAACTGCATCTATAGATTTTGTCATAATGAAAACATCATGGATAGTAATAACTGATAATGAATAAAAAAATTATTAATAATTGGACATCATGTATCTGTAACATGATACCATAATACCATAAAAACGGTTTAGTTCTATGGGTAGAAACCAATCTAATTTTTGGAAACAAACTCGAAGGGTTTGTCGCCAAACTGATTTGTCTCATGAGACCTACTGATGCATCAAGGGGTTGTAGCGGGTCCCACATGCCTCTACTTACAAATAATTCCTTATAAATAGATTCAACATAATAGAAACATGACTTTACATTATCCGTATAGAATAGAGGATACATGTTCATCAATATTTCCAAAGTAAAAACAACATTCAAAATAAATATCATAAGTAAAATGGTATATGACTTAGACAATAATCATATCCATGATATGAGAATATGGATATTTAAATGAAATAAAATTTCAATTTAAAATTGATCTCAAATGTTCATTAGGTACACCACATAAGAAAGAGTAGGTGTACAATACTAAGCAAGTCACAATGAAGTGAAAATTGAGACAAAGCTCATTACCACGTTGTAATCAATTGAGTCATATGACCAAAAGTTAATAACCACCAAATGAATCATAGAATACCATGAATATAAATATAATAATGATAATATATATTAAATTTCAGTACAACTATACCACATATAATAAATAAGAGGCAAACAATGGAAATCCCACAGAATTGAAAGTGAGGTGAGAAAACCTCTTAAAAACATTTTGGCATGGTAACAAGTGTTCTTGCGAGGGATTAATGATAGGTAAAGGGGTATCCCATTATTTATATATTAAAAGGTTAGTATGGGGGAGCTTATAAAACATAACCCATCATTAGGTATTGAAAATAAAAGAGCACAATATATGGGAGATTCTTGAACAAAAGTGAGAGAGAGGATCTATTACCTTATGCTTGAAGGTGTTTTTGATTGTTCTTAACGAGCTGAATAATCAAATTTAACTTAATTAATTAATAATTACAGAACCTAATCAACATGTAATTGATATTTTATTACCTTATTAGGTTCATTAATGGCCTTTTTTATTGTTCAATAGATTCAATTTTATTGTTTTGGTATCATTTTCTTCTTTGGTTTTCATTATCTGTTTACTTGAATTCATGAATGGATGTTTGTTTGAAATATGGTTAAACATCCAGAATTTTTAATATACATTATTAGTTAAATTAAAGATATATAAATGATCTTATAATGATTCTGGTTATATACCATGAGGATGACTCATTCGATGAGTTAAAAATAAACGCTTGGATTTGGCTTGGCGGGTTTGTGCACAATAAACTTGTTTTGTATTATTATTCCATATTATTAATGTGCAAGGATTCCATAACATTAATCAAGAAAAAATACATATATTATGACCTGGTGCAACCATTTAAAAGGTTTCATGACCAGTATTGAAGATATTAATGAAAATTGAAAACTCGTCTTCCTTGAGTGTGATAAATTAACACATCGCATGCGGTGTTTGCATTTATTGTATAAAAGGAGGGGAAAATGAGAGATTATGATGAAATATTCCATTATCACAATGAAAATACATCACATGTAAGGTACTGGAATTATCATGGTATTTGGATGAGGGGAGGTGAGAATGGTGAACAAAACAATGGAACTTTGTAAAAGAAATTTAAAGAAAAGAGAAGAAAGGTTCACCTCTTGAGTACTCCTCCTTGAGAATCTCTTTAAAACCATTGTTTTTTGGCCTTTTGGTGAGACCAGAATGTCTTGGATGTGGGGAGAGGGCTTGGGAAGAGTATTTGAAAGAATTTAGGCAAGGCTTGAAGCTTGAGTGGTGTGGGAGGAAGAGGGGGTGAGGGGTGGTTTATATAGTGGAGGGGAGAGGAGTTTTCTTAATATTATAATCATTAATTTATTATTTCTTCACAAGACAAGGAATATTAAGTATTATATGACCAAGAATAGTAATGAATGCATGTTAATTCGAACCAATTGGGCTTATAACAACATATCATCATCAATGACTCAATAAAACCCTTATTTAGCATTTATCGTAAATTATCACATTTTGTTATTCATCAAGAAATCAAGTATTTCAGAAAAATCCAAAAAAATCACCCTAACCATATTTCGATTTGTAGAATCAAAAAATGAAGTCCATTTTTCAAAACTAATTTTATAAATATGATTATTTTAATATTTAATTAAAATCATTATTTAATTGAAAAATATACACTTAAATTATTCAACTTCATTTTTAATGTGTCTAAATTTATTTATACAATCATGGGTGGGAATACCATTCATAAGAGTCGTATTACTATTCATAAGGGCAAGCTACTATTCATAATGGTAGGTTACTATTCATAAGGGTATGTTACTATTCACCAAAAATTAAGTTAATTCTATCAGACTCTAAATATCATCATAAACACAACCGTGTATGTCAAATTTTTAAAATTCAAAATGCACAAGTGGAAGATTTAAGTTCAATGGATGGTCTATGACTCTCTCCTAAATAAACAACTGCTTTTTTTCAAAGAAACTCAGTGATTTATGAAATATAGGCTATGAATCGAATGTATTTAAGAGAAACATACCATAAAATGTTTGGGGTGCTACAATATTGCAGAGTATGTATCTCATTGCTTGATATTTAATCATGTTAAGGCTGAGAGATATAAGTCTAAGGGGATGTTACAACCATTTCCCATACCAGAATGGAGATGAAAAAATGTCACCATGGACTTTTTCATCAGGCTACCCAAAACTTATAAGGATCATAATTTCATTTGGGTTGTAGTCGATCTCCTTACGAATGAAGCACACTTCACTTCTGTTAATAAATATTTCTCTATAGATCATATTATTAGAATATATTTAAGGAAGTGTTAAGGTTTCACGGATTCCTATATTCTATTGTATCTGATCTGGATCCAAGGTTTAACTCAAAGTTCTGGTGAAGTCTTCAGCAATCTCTAGATGAGGAGTTGAGTTTTAGTACAACATATCATCCTCAAATAGGTGTTCAGTATTAGAGAACCATTAAATACCTAGAGGATTTTTTGATATCCTATTCAATGAATTTTAAAGGAAGTTGGGATCAACATCTTCCACTGGTCAAATTTTCTAACAATAATAGCTTTCAATCAAGCATTCAGAAGGCTCCTTATGAATCCCTCTATTGAAATAAGTGTAATTTTCCAACCTACTGGGATGAAGTTGGAGAGATAAATCTATTGGTACCTGAGCTAAATGAGAAAATGGCATAGAAAGTTATATCTATTAAATAGTACATGAAGACATCTTAGAGTTAATAGAAAATTTATGTTGACAATCGTTAGTGTGATCTAAAATTTGAAGTTTGTGAGAAGGTTTTTCTATGAAATTATCCATAGAAGAAGTTTATAAGAATCGAAAATATGGGAAAGATGATCCATTTGTATATTTTCACTTTCAAGATTCTTGATTAATTATGGATGGTATTTTATCACTTTGTTCTTCCACATAACCACTCTCAAGTTCACAACGTGTTCTATATATCGCTCTTAATGAAGTACATACCTGATCTATCACATGTACTAAAATAAAAGGTCATACCATTGAAATATGATCTTTATTATGAATAACAATCAGTATAAATCTTATATCATATAAATAATGTGATATGAGAAAATACTACTCACTCGGTGAATGTTCTATGGATGAATCATAAATTCAAAGAAGCTACTTGGGAACCAAAGGATGTAATGAAATAGAGATATCCTCATTTTTTATATTAAAGTTATGAATTTTGAGGGAGAAATTCATATTAAGGGGGTATAATTTAATAACCCATGATTTTAGAATATATTTCTCTTTAAATAATGTGATTTATTCATTATCTTACATAACACACAATACCAAGTTTAAATGAAACGCTATATACTATTAAAATATTATTATTTATTGGTTATCACCTAGATTTTGGATTGGTGGGTATGAATAGGACTAACTAGATTACAAAAAAATATGGTTACATAATTATAAAATGAATTCATTGGTTATCGATTAATAAGAAATCATTTTTAAATAAAAAAGGTATTCTTATGAAAAAACTATTTTTTATCTGCACAATGTATTTTTATCTTAATCGCTGCTTTAGTAGTGGCGTAGTGGTTCAGGGGTGAGGGCCATATAAATGGTGTTTGATGAGGTATGGGCTTCTATTCCTTATAGCCTGCTCTTGGGTTAATTTCCACCTCCCATGCTCTGCTCACCTTGTTGGGTCACCCGGTGTCTCATCGGGTGGGAAGAAGGGCGCATCCCACCTAGCTGACAGATTTTTGTATCAAACCATCACTGATCGGGATGTTATCCCATGGGATGCTCTGCTATCTTGGCTGGAAATGGTTCCTTCCTGGATGGGGTTTCTCTGGATGACCTCTTTGTGGGGAGGGGGGTTTCTGGGTGTGAAGGGTTCGAAAAGGCCACTCTTAGAGATTCCATTTCCAAAGAAAAAAAACAGTATTTTTGTCTTAATAATTTTAATTAATCACTATTTGTGTATTTTTTTAATAAAATTTATATATTTATATATTAAAATGTATATTTTTACATTCATTTAATATTTTTCTAAACATGTGATAAAAAAAACCATGTTTTATGCTTAAAAATATTTTTGTTCCTAAACAAAGGTTTTTGTTGTGTTTTGTGGGATTATTTTTAAAATTATTTTTTTCCAATTATAGAAATTTAATCATGAAAATTTGATTCTAGATTTGGAATCCTTAGTTCCAAATTTGGTAAATAGACCCCTTTTTTTGGCCAATGTGAATAAGAACTGTGGTAAAATTTATCACCTCAGTAATAGGTTAAGAATATGTGACAAGGGAATGATTGTTCATAATAATTATTATTGGATGAATTTAATTCAATTATTATCACCTTAGTCATGAAATATATTAGTTTAATGTAAAATTTTCCAGGAATATGACCTATATAATATTCAAAGTAAAGAAAGTTAGAAAATTCCACACTCTTGGTTTTAAATATCTATTATGTGTTAAAATAAAGAAAAAATGAGGTTATAATTGAACATAAATATCTATTTTTGAATTATAAAATTATATTCATGATTTAAATTTATTTCTAATTTTTAGTGATTAAATAGTTACCTTAAATTCGTGTGTATCACTAATACAATATTTATTCAATTAATAGAAAAATAAAATAAATGATTTTAAAAATATTAAAAGTAACATTATTTCAGTGATTTATTGTGATTGGCCAATTTTTTAGATAAATATAACCTATTATTGATGTTTAGAAGGATTATATTCGAATTTAAACTTTTTTATTTATGTATTTTAACTCAAATTAAATGAATAGTGTCAAAGTTCACATTAATGATATTTTATCAAAATAATATTTTATTAAATTATTTAAAAAACATAAAAATCTTTAAATAGGACAAGGAGGATATTATATGGTCTATAATGTAATCCATTATCCATTTATGAGCTAATTATCACCTTATAAGTAAAATTATAACCCTTTAAGAATAAAAAAGATGTCATCGATGTTAAGGTCAAAATTAGTTAATCAAGTGGTTAATCAAAAACATTTAAGGTTTAAAACACCACTTAAACCTATAAAAATTTTATTTTATGATGATATTTCAACCCCATAGTATCTTATATTTAAATAAATATCATATTGGTGGCATTTGGACTGGAGAATGGCTTTATTATAATTTAATCCTTTAAGAAATCCCAATAGTGCCCCTCCCCTCATTATAAAAGGGAACTCCTCATTTATCTTATTCACACCATATTGAGCCTTCTATATAGACCCTATAAAAATAAAATTTCTTATAAATTTCTATAGACACATTATATAGGTGATTGTATGACCAAAATACCATCCATAAAATCCTTAAGAGAGTTTCTTCAAAAAACTAGTAATCACCTTAACCGATCACTATCTTTTTAATTCTTCTTTTACCTCCTCTAAATCTGTTATATTCTTCAAAAAATAATAACTTCAATATCATAAACAAATATAAATGTTATTATGATTATTCATCCACATTAATTCATCCTATTTCTATCAAATGGTAAGTGAAAGTATCGCTCGTGCATACGTACGACTTACCATCTCCAAATAGCGATAAAACTCATTTTCCCTCATCAACTTTCATGGATGAATATTATGATGTTTTTAAATATTATATATGATATTTAAAATATAATAATTATTATTTATTTATTATATCATATCTACCTTCTTACCTTCCAATCTGTTGGAAAACAATAATGTCTCTCGTGCGTACGTGTGGACTACCACCTCCACGAAGAAATTTGATTTGTTTTTCATTTTTATTTTACTTAAATAGTAATAGGGATGGATTTAATGAATATAAATTATATTTATGATATATTAATTATTCTTTAAAGGTTAATTATTATTTACCTTTATTTCGTTCCATTAGTCTAAAAATGAAAACATCGTTCATGCGTACGTACGGCCTACCGTCTCCATGAACAATGTAATTCATTTTTCTATATTTATATTTTATTAATGATTATATATATGTATATAATGTATATATATTATATTGATATTATGATTAATATTCTTGAGATTATGTTACCAGTATTAATGTACAAGGACCAAAACTACCGAACTAGAACATGCATGAAAAACGAAGCAGATATCACACGGAACAGTGATTTTAATAAAGAATTTTTAATAAATGGGTGATAAAAGGTTATAAGTGAATCATATATGGTATGATATATATATATATATATATATATTAATATGGTTATATAATATATGTATAATAAATCTATATTTATTATACTGGAGGTTCGAACATGTACGATGAAAGTTAGACTTTAGGTAAGGGTGTATCCTCTCAAATTATCTTCTATGGGAAAAACTGTATGTTATGAGCCTATCGTCCCTTATGAGGTGTATATACTTACCTTTGAAGTGTTATATCATGATTATACATATTTTCATGATATTTAAAGTTTCATTTTTTGTTATTCTTTCATGGGGATTACGATTCAAAGGTTACCAAAGTGGTAAGGGTTTTATGTTACAACCTCGATGTTTCTCTAGATTGTTTATGATTAAGTTTTCGATGATAAATTCTTATGATCTACCTCTCAAGGAACTCAATAATTTTCTTATCCTCTATTTATTTATGGATAATACATGTTTTCCTTTCATTTTCCTCTCTCTATGTACTCAACTTATCAAAAGAATATTTTTAAGCGAAAACCAACTTTATTTCTTTCTTCATTCAAAAATCATTTTTATTCAATATCTAGGATTTCTAAAAAAAATTAAACAATGTTTCTATTATAATTATTTAAAGTAATTTTTAACCATGTTTTACCTTTTAAAAATGGTTTAAAATGAATCTTCATGTTTTTTTCCTAATTAGGTACTTTTTTACTTTTTACAGAAATGTGAAAGGAATGTTTTCTTTTAACTTATATGGTATGAACAGAATTTCCTACTGCCATGATTGCTCAATAATTTGAAGCTTCCTTTATAAATTTTCAAGGTAAATTTCAAATAAAATATTTTCTTTAATATTTGGAGAATATTTTGATTTTAAATAATTTATTTAAAAGTAAAAAAGGGGGTATTTTCCTCAATAAATGTTTTAAGTGGTCTTTAAAAGTATTTTATATCTAAGATGTCATCCTTTGATGTTTCCTAACATTTACTTGGGATATTATCCAATAATATGATCCTTATTCTTTCTCAATATGGTTTATGATTGTAATGACATGATGTTTATGAAACATGTTTCATTTCCATGGGTTATGTTATGAAGAAATGATGAATTGTTTATGAAACCCATTTCTTTTCCATGGGTTATGTTATGATGAAGTTTTTATGAAACCCATTTCTTTTCAGGGGTTCTGATATGATGAATTTTTTATGATCTTAGGGAACATATATGTATCATTTTGATTATGTGATGGGTGGATATAGAATTATATAGTCCTCCAATGCATTGGGTAAAAATGGATATCTCATGAGATAAACAAGGCTAGATGGGGAGTGAACTCAGTTCAGTAAGTGACTCTGTCCACTATGATAGCCTGGGGAGTGAACCATGTTCAACAAGTGACTCTTTCCACTGTGATATACTTGGGAGTAAACCCATTTCAGTGAGCAATTATGTCCACTATGATAGTCTGGGGAGTAAGTGTTGACTACTAAGATGGTTTGGGAAGTGAACCCCATCGACAATGCTTGATTTGGTGGTGAGCCTTGACTATAAAGGAAATGATTTTCTATGCTTGTGTGTATGCCACAATTCCTTGTCTTATCTCACAATTATATTCTCATTGATCATGTTCTTTGATTCTTTTATGATTCGTGTCTTATGAACTATGAAGCTTTATGTCATGACTCAAGATTATGATTTATGATAAGCAGGGTATGGATTTCAAATGTTAATATCATGTTCTCATACTCTTATGCCCATGTTTGGCTTATGTGATCATTGATCTCTTATTTGTTTACCCTTGCTGAGCAACTGAGCTTACTCTTTCTTATGTTTCCTTTTCTCGGGTTGTGAAGAAAGATTTTATGTATGATATGTCTAAGAAGGGTGCTAGTTATGAAGAACTTAGTAGGAGACATTGTAGTTCATTTATGAATCAGTTGTTTATGTATCCAAGTCTTTAACGATACTAGACCTATACGATTTTGGTGTGGATCGTTGTATTATGTAATGAATATTCATCTAATAAGATTTAATATCTTTGTATGAAAAGTGTGGGTCGTTATATGCATGATGTGGTGCATAAAATATATGTCTTGCATGAGATGCCATTAAGAAGAGTTCTTCTTGGTACCCTTCTTTATTGAAATTCACATTTATGAATCTCAATTCATTGATTTTAATTGTACTCATGTTATAAATGCATTTTCATTGAAAAATAAACACTTTGAATGTAATATAATACAACTCCCATGTTTTTTTATGCTACCAAAGTATGACATATTCATGTAAATTGGATTTCTATCACCATGCCCTATACATGCATTGTTTCCACCATAACAGTAACTCCACTAATGATTTGCAAATAACTCCCCAAATATATGATCTCAAAACAATACTATAAACTATTGATTATGTGCATTAAATATCCAGACATCAACCCTCAACGGATTCAAATTCGTAAGAATTTTGTGTGTGTGTGTGTTTCAACATATAGCACAACCTTTGTACCTATATGTAAAACATAAAGGTGAGCTTGCGTCCAATTTCTGATGGAAATTCTGACAACATCACTTCCAGATATTTCTTCGCCCTTGATGCACCCGTTGTGACAATATATTGAAAGCCCAATGTTATTCGTATTAGATTAGTATTTAGTATGAATGTTCAATAACATCCTCAACAATATACTGCTCCAAAATACAACCTTTTTGATGAATTTGATTTTTGACATACCCATTCATTAGGTCCATATATCGTTCAATGTTGTATATCCATCTATTACTGTATCAAGCCACACAGTCGGGTCTCTCTCATTAATTAAACCATCAAGTGACCAATTATATTAGTGAATGATGATCAGAAGTTCGTGTTTGATTCATATAATATGATGAGAATTTCTTTTCCATTGATAGTAAATTCATTGGGTGATAAATTTTAACACACGCGTGCACACATAGACATACATTTATACACATTCATATATATTTTATTTTATTTTATTTTATTTGATAGAGGATTTATTGTTGCTGACTTTAGTGTTATTAAAGATTTATATTTATGAACACTAAAATAAACATTGATAAAAACATCATTTATTAATGTTTATTAAAAACATCGATATATGTCATTTCTTGATTATTGTGTTTATGCAGCAGTAATATTTTTAAATATATATCAAAGTTAATTATAATTTTTTAAAGAATGGTATTTTTTCATTTTCGGATATATGTTTTTTATTAATGTTTTTTATTTTAAAATTGGGTAGTATTAGAAAAATGAAATCTCTTTTATTTCAATTATAAGTAGATTAACGATAGATTTTACTAAATATTTCAAAGATAAAAGGGCAACACAAATAACTTAAAATTTTAATAGATCTCGAGCTTTAGTGTCATGATCCATAGGGGAAAGCAAGGAATTGAAGTGAAGGGTAGGGACCCCCAAGAACATATATATATATATATGTTAAGTTTAGGGTAGATTGGCTGGGCCTCAGCTGGAGTTGGCGTGATATATGAGTGACACTGACCGACGACGCAAAGGTGGGTCTGTGGTGGGGGTCCTCCCCTTCGCCTGCCCGCTCATTCTTCCTTATACAATTTTCGATATCTACATTTTCCTGTTCACGTAATGGTGAGTTTTAGGTTAAAAAATGCGGCCGCATCTTTCTTTCCAGTGGAGGCGGCTCGGAGCCTGGAGCATTTATATGTGGTGGGGCAACACATCACTATTCCGGGGAATAAAATATAAATACCATCCAATATCAAATGCATTGTAACATCTCTCCGCCCAATAACTAGTCATTGCATTAATTTTTTTAACTGTTTTTTATTATCACTATACCAACACTATATAAGCACAAGCCAATGCAAAAAAAAAAAAAAACTCCAAAGTAAAGCTTGACCAAGAAACAATGAAAATGATGATTTAAATTCTATCAACTATAGTGAACTTGGTAACTTCCTTCATGCCCTTAGAGATGGCATCCTTCACCAATTCAAAGGGAAGGACAACACAAACAATCGTTAGGATCTCTCGAGACGTGATCACCGGCTTCTTATTTTACCAAGTAACGCAAGACAACTCTCGTGGGATATTCTTGACGATTTAATTGATAAATTTGTTCATGGTACTCCTAGCCTTCATCAAGATTCCATTGTTTTAATTGTCCTACATGAGAACCTTTATGATGCATATCTTGTAGGTTATGATGCACTTCTTCATACACTTCCTCTTGTTGTTAGTCGATGACACTACCAGTCCAACTAGGGCCCCTCCTGGGTCGTCAAAAAGCCAACTTTACCCACCCAAGCATGTCATCAACAGGATAGGGGGTAGCAACAAGAGCCAAAAAGACATAACATACATATGAGGCCTTATAATATAACAATCCACAACATACATGCAACTCCAATACACAATATAATCAACTACCACCACCATCATATATACAATTGAACTATACAACAATGGACACATGAAACAACAACCAACAAGAACAACACCACATGAGCAATCACTAAAATGGAATAAATATTCATAAGGCAATATCACCAGGTACAATAGACACCAAATTAGGGAAGACACCTCCTCACTATAAGGACTCCTTGAACATTCTCCAATCATAGCCATATTTGTAAGGTATCACCACACATCATTATGCACCAGGTCTACTAGCTTCATTTGCTATATGCCTAGAAAATCCACCTCCAAACTATTGAGGACAAGTGGGTTTGAGGTGTTTCTGTGGTAAGAAGAAACTAACTGAGATATAAGAAGGTTTTCTTAATTGTTGTCTTTTGTTGTGAAACATAAATCACTTGTCATTGTTCAGATCACAAATCACTTAAAATTTCTACATTCCTTACAAAAGTGATCAGACCAAGTTTCCAATGGATCAAGGTCACCAGATCAAATCTAATTGCTTGAGTATAACTGATCGAGTTGTTCAGGTTGAGGCAAACAATGGAAGAATAACACCAAATGTTTCCACTATGTCATCAGATTGAGATGTTCGTACAAATGAATTAGATGACAATATGCTAATCTTCAGAGTTCCAAACATCACGAGTGCTGAAAGTTCTCATGATCCAAGCGTGAGTATAAAGGGGAGTTTGAGATATGGTTGTACAAAGTTTGTCATACAATGTTTTGTGAAGTACACCTCATTAATGCAATTGCACAAAGATAAGATGTGAAAAATTCAAGACATGAATTATTGAAGTTTCAAGACTCATTGTTCATGTTTTATGAAATTTTAGAGTTAAGAAGGTATAAAGTGTTATTAGATATAAATTTATGAAGTCCTCTAATAAGAGGAAGTTTGAAGAAGTATCGACCATAGGTCTCTAGGAAATGTCATTAGATGGAGGCCATCAGATGAATTTTAACAAAGTCAATTAATATAGTTCATTGAATGAGCCAAGGATGTAACTTCATCTATTGAATGTTATCAGACTGTGAAACTCAAAGCCATCAAATAAAGTTCATCGGATGAAACTTTTTTAAAGACAGACATCAGATAGAGAAGTTGTTATTGTAGTTCTAGAAGAAAGGTAGTTCGATGGAATTCTATGAAGTCATCAGATAGAAGTAACAAATTTTCCCTCCAAGGGTCCATAAAACTAAAGAACAATTTCTTGTGTACAAATTCTATCATAAGGACTTATACAACGATATGAAGTGAAGATGTTTCATAATGATCAGACAAAAGTCTTCGAGTCATCCAAAAATAATCTCTTTATGAAGCCATCAAATAGACATTTTTGAATGAAGTTCATCAAACAAAGGTTTCTTAGAAAATGATATAGACAGAGTTTTACAAAGAAACACATCATATGAAGGAAGATTTTCATGGATGTTTTCAAGTTGTTCCTACAAAGTTGTGATGGAACACTACATAGGGTTCACCTGAAGGAAGAGGTTTTATGAAGTTGTACTGTATGATAGGTTCAAAGATCTTTAAGATGTTTTGTGAATTCATTAATGTGACGATGTTGAGATTAAAGTTCAATGTTCTAATAATCATGGGTGAAGATCATGATTCAAATTGACATTCGAGGAAGGTCGGAAAAATATGGTTGATGTCGGGTCTTAAGGAAAGTTTCTTACTTTTTGGAATTCTGAATATGTTCAACCGAAGGATGTTTTGAGAAGGATAATCAAAAAATTGAATAGGATGTTTTAATTTAATAGTGTGTGCTTCACCTTGAGAATTTAGAGAAGCAATGCATTTTTAAAGGGGGTTGGTGCATCAAGAAAAAAATGCAGAGATTATTGAAGTTGGGCAAAGTGCTGTAGAAGGAAAGGGACTATCTGATGAATTGTGTGAAGAAACATATGTATAAAGGATACCAGACAGAGTTTCTTATCAGTTGGTATTGGACAAATGGTGTAAAAAAGTGATTAGATGAATAGGTTACAAAAGTTATCGGATGAATATATTGTAGAGGTGATCATACAAACAAACTATCAGACCAAGGTTCATCTGACCGAGTATACTGGATGAAGAAGTGATCAGAAGGATAGTATTATACTAAAGTCTGAGAAGATGTTCTTGCTTGCTGCTATGTATGAATGTAGAGAAGACGAAGAAGTATATTCAAGTAAGGAAAGTGTATAAAAATTTCAAGAAGCATAGTGACAATGTATCAAATCTTATTGGTGATGGTTATTACAGTTGTTACAAAAACATCGTTATCTTTTATCTATGTAAGGATCACATGCACTATTGATTGAATATAGTGCTACACAAGTGAAAAAATATTCCTTGCTTTCTGTAACCACCAAAAGGATTATTATATAGGGGTTTTTGGGGTATTGGATTACTTCAAAACCATGCAAAGGAGTAGCTACTCTTATTGAGTTGTGAACCTTGTAAATACTTGTGTTCCTATAGTTGTGTTAGTTTATTAGTTCTCACCAAATTCATTTCTCAATAACCAGAGTTTATGGTTGTTTCCTAAGTAAGAAAACATTAAAAGAGAATAACATTGATTCTCCCCTTCCCCCTCTCAGTGATCACACATATCCAAATTGGCCCTTATAAGTGGTATCAAATGTAGTTTCTCTTCACTGAATCGTTGTTGAATCTTGAAGAAGGGGAAGGTTTTCATGGATGTTCAAAACTCTGTCAATAATAAGTGGATTCTTATCTTTGATTGTAAGAACTATCATATATGTAATGATAGAATGTTACCTTATCTTATTTCCATTGGTTATGATGTTCTTGAATCTACTACAAATGATTTCTCTCCTCCTTCTGAGGGTGTTCCCTTAACAGCTACATATAAAAAGTATTTGGTGTATGGTGGGTGAGGTGGGAATGAAATACTTTCTTCTCTATCTAAAAGTGAATTTATAAGAGTTAAGGGTATTGGAATAATTAAAGGAATCTGGGAAAAGATGAAGCAAATTTATGAATGAAATAAAAAAGTAAAGAAAGAGAAATTATAGATATAGTGATTGAAGTTCGAAGATCTTAAAATGGGTGATGATGAATCTGTTGGCATCCTTATTTATAATAGTTAATAAATTGTAAGCACCATATGATGTTTTAGTGAGAATTTGGGATATTTGGCTATTGTTGAAAAGGTTATAAGAATTATTATCATTAAATTTTTTGTTAAGGTATCGTCTTTAGAATATAGAGATCTAGAATCTCTATCTCTGTATGATCAAAAAATCATTCTCATCACTTACAAGATGAGAAGATAAAGTGTTGTCAAGAACAAAGTGAAGGTTGATTAGGAAATATATTTTAAAGCTACAAGATAAGGAAAATATAAGAAAGTTCTAAAAAAGAAGTTAGTGGCTCTAACAATGAAGATGAGGTATGCAAAAAATTTAATGATTTTATATCTTTTTTTTCCAAAAAGGTGGAAAGAGTAATAGGTAAGTAAAAAATAAAGTTACTGCTAAAGTGATTTAGTTGCAGATCCATTAACAATTTGACACAAATCTATCCATGGACAAAAGAATATGGAGATAGTGATGAAGAAAATTGAATTTCAATAAGATCTTTAAAGAAGAAGGAAAAAAATTGAAGTATTATAAAAAGGGAAAGGACAAGAAGTTCACTAAATAGAAAGTATATATTTTTTCTAAGTATGAGGAAGATGATGAGATTTAAGGAGAAGATGTAAATTTTAGTGATGATGTTTTTGAAATAGTACTCATTATAAAAGTTAATAATGATAAATTTATGAGTGATGAAATCAATAGATCTTGAGAAGAAGAATACAAAACTCATATGGAGTTTATGCATAAAGTAGAGTTGAAATAATGTCTTGCTAAAATTGTTAGGCTTGAAAGAAAAAACAAGTTTAAGAAAGAAGATCATTAGAAAACAAGATAAGGATATATTATTAATGAAAAATATAAGTTTCTAAAAGATATTGATGATCTAAATAAGTTACTTTATGGGGAGAAAAATATCAACATCAAAATTGAAGAAAAGTTAAAGGTAAAAGAGAAAAAATTTGATATTATTCAACAAAAACTTGTTGAAGATGAGAAATGAAAAACAAAATTTCAAAACACACTTTTATAATTTAGTGAGAATTATAATAATTGCATACATCATAAGGATCTAAAAAACCCATCCTCTGAGGTTACACACAAGGTTAAATATGTTTTAAAGAAAAAGAATGTTAATAAGACCATGTATGTAGCCAAAACAAGTGAATGTAAATATTTTGAAATTTTATATGGTTTCAAAGTTTGAACCAAAAAATGCTACAACTGGTGAATCTATTAAATCTGAAAGGAAATATATGTTGTGGTTTGGTGTTCAAAAAAGTGCCAATATAAAAGGTAAGAAAGATGGTGAAAATAAAGTACACAATTTTGAACAACATTTTAGTTATAAAAGAAAATATGATTTCTATGGACACTGCTAGTATTATGGTGGATTTGAGAATATAAAAAATATGTTTTGGTTTAATCCAAAACACTTCAATTAATCCAGGAGGAACTGAATATAATGTTTGAGGGGGAGTTAAGACACTAAAAAGAAACAACTTGAGAAAGTCAGTTTGAAGATTTAAAATATATTCAATCCTTTTTAATCTATCTGTGAAAGGTTTTATTAACTTGGAAATCCTTCTAAAGGATCTCTTGTTATGTGACCCCTAAAAATTTTTATATAACAAACCACAAAAGACCCATGAAAAAGAAGAAAATGGAAATGAGAAGGCCTTAGTGGTTGAAAATTATCTCAAAACTACAAAATGAGAATGACCATGGATATTTGATAGTGGGTGTTCTTCACATATGATAGGATATTTTATGTTTTTGAAGAATATAAAAGATTACAAAGAAGGTATATTGGATTTTGGAAATGATGAGTCCCTTAGAATCAATATCATTATAGATAAAAAGTTAATATCTAAAATAACCTTAACTTTTGATGGATTTAAACACAACTTGTTAAGTGGATCAAAAATATGTGATGAAGGGAAATAATTTATGTTCATAAGATATGGTTTTGTTGTTTAACAAATTAAATATGAGAAAGTTGTTATAAGAGGACAATGAGTAAAGGGATACTTGTTTCAAACTAGAGATGTGAAAAGTTTATACTATCTGATCATGATGCTAGAAAATCATCTATAACAAAAGATTTAGAGACATATGAATCAAATTAATATGAACTATCTAACAAAGATAGAAACTATTAAATATATTCTTGACAAGTCAAGAAGAATGGATTTGTGTTGTTCCATATTCTAGAAAGGCAATATTACCAACTCAATACATAAAAAAGTTGAGATACATTCAAATCATCCCTTATAGCTAATACATTCTCACATATGTGGGATAATGATAAAGAAAAAAAAGTATATAAGTAATTTATTTACTATATTGATGATTTTACTCACATTACATGTGTTATGTTTTTGAAACATGAGTCAGAAACTCTAAAAAATGCTAAAGAGTTTCAAGAGAAGTGTTGAAAAGGAATGTGGACATACAATGAAGATGATGAAAATTGATTATGGTGATGAATACACAAATAGGAATTTTATATACAATCATGAAAAACACAACATTCATCATGAATTTAGTGCAAATTACACACCAAAATAGTATGATGTTACTAAAACAAAGAGATGTTTGGTTGAAATGGAATGAACTATATTTATTGAACACGATACTTATCGATACTTTTGGAGGAAAGCTATTGGGGAAAAAATTCATATTTAGAATTTAAGTTTTTATAGGAGAAATTATGATGAATTCTTATGAGATTTATTACAAAGAAACCCTAAGTTTGAAATACCTAAGGGTGTTTACAGTCCATGTGTTATCAAAGTTATAGGTGAAAATATTGGGAAGTTTAAACAAAGCGGTGTTAATGGAATCTTTCTTGTCCATATTTCTAACAGTAATGGATACAAGTGATATAGTAAATAAATAAGAAATAATATTGATTATGTAGTTGTAATAGTGTTGGAGTACACTTATAGAAAATTTCACAGACAACTGTAGATATAAGAGAAAGTGAAGATAATGTTGTTACCATTGAAAAATATATCACAATTTCTAATAGAGTTAAAGATATAGAAGCTATTCAATATGAAGATTCTAGATAATCTATTTAATGTGATAAAGGAAAATATATTTCATCTCATCCTAGTTTGAGGAAATAGGTGGAATTACAAAACATCATTGAAGATCAACAACAACGGGTTCAAATAAGAAGAAAATCAAGTTTAGTTTCTCATACATCCTTATATTCATATGTTGATCCAAGAGATGTTGATTATTATTTAGAGCATCAAGAGTGGAATGATTCCATGATTGAAGAGCAGAATAAGATTAAAAAAATGATACATGGGAACTTTTACTTAAACTGGAAGATAAAAATGTTATTGGTATAAAGTGGGTGTTCCAAAATAAGAATATTGAAGAATGTGAAGTCATAAGAAACAAATAAAGACTTACTTTTAAAGGATACTCATAGGTTCAAGGCAATGAAATTTATGATACATTTCCTCCAGTATAAGGAATTGAATATATATGAATCTTTCTTTCTATTGTTGCACAATGAAAATACAAGATACTTCAAATGGATGTCAAGTTTGTGTTTCTTAATGGAGAGTTGAAAGAATACATTTATATCAAGAAACCATGTGGTTTCTTAATTGGTAAATATGAAAGCTACATTTTCATTTTAAAGAAATATTTTTATAGATTGAAACAAGATCCAAGATATTGGCAATCCAAGCTAGTTACTTTCTTTAAGAAGTTGAAGTTTATAAATGGAAGAGTTGATAGAAATACCTATATAATAAATGATTAGGGTTTCCTAATTGTGATTGTTTATTTTGATGATATTATATTTACAAGGAATTATGATGAAATGTGTTAAAATATAATAGAAGAGTTGAATAATTTATTTTAAATTTCCATTCTAGGAGAAATAAAAAAACTTCTTGGTTTACAAATATCTCAAAAGAATAAGTGCATTTTCCAATCTCAAGGGTAATATGCTAAGGAACTTCTAATGAAGTTCACCATAAAATATTAAAAAGCCTATTTTCACACCCATTTCTGTGGATTTTTTTTTGAAAAAGATAATCAAGGAAAGGAGGATGATCCCGAGGACTTTATATAGTTAATTATAAGCCTATTATATCTAATAAACTCTAGGACATGTATAACATATACTGTAACTCTTTGTACTAGGTATCAAGTTGTTCCAAAAGAATATCATATTATGGGTGAAAAAATAATTATTAGATATATCAAAGGGGGTCTGGTTCATTAATGATGGTGTGATCACAAACTTAGATTTATTAAAGGCATAACTGATTTGGGATTAAAATATGATAGTGCAGGAAATATTGGATTGTTTAATTACACAGATGCTTATTGGGCATGTTGTGTTGATGAAAGATGATCCACATATAGTGGAGTTTTCTTCTTAGAATAAATGTGTGTGAGTTTTCATATAAAGAAACAAAATTTAGTAACTCCCAAAAAATTCATAAGCTTGGTATGTAATTTCCACTCAAGATGCAACATAATTAATATGGATGAAGAAACAACTTAAAGATTTGTTGGTTGACATGAATTTTCCCCTTCTCCAGGGTTGTGATAATCAATGTTATATAAATCCCACTAAGAATATAGTGAAACAATTTCATTACAATCACATTGATATTAAATATATCTTCATCAAACAATATGCGGAATGAAATGAACTAAAGATGGAGTTGGTTCCTACAATGGTGAACGTTTCTAATATCTTTACTAAACCATTATCAAAGGAAATATTTTATACATTGAGACTGATCATGGGTGTACAACCTCACTCTCTTCAAGGATAAGGTATGTGGTACTCCATCCCCTATCTTATCATGTCTTTTTATAATGTTTTCAAAGTTGGAGAAAAGATGTAACAAAAATTTATCCATTGGTATGTGATTTACCTATCTAAAAATAGAATATATTTAGGGGGAATTTTTAAAAGGGGTAAGCTATGATTTCAACATATGCGAACTATTTTAACAGTTTGCTGAAGTGGATATAGGGAGTTGTTTTTATACATGTTACTGTTTTCATCATTGACAAGTTTTAGAGAAGAAGATTGATTTTTTAGAAAAATTACTTAAACAACATCTTTAAAATAACATGTTATTGTTATTAAATTATTCTTTTTTCGAACACCAATTTCAATCATGTGGGATTTGAATTATTGGATATATAATCCATTGCATGGGTTATAATGTTTCAATGGTTTATGTTCCTTAGTTTCCAATGAAATCCAAAGGGGTATATTTGTTGTGGTTACATGGTTTGAGGTGTTGTTATGATAAGAAGAAGATGGTTGAGATATAAGAAGGTTATTTTAAGAGTTGTCTTTTTTTTGTAACATAAATCACTTAAATTTTTTGAAATCATAAATTACTTAACAATGCTAACTTCCTTACAAAAGTGATCAAATGGAGTTTCCAGTAAGTCAAGGTCACCAGACTGAGTCCAACGACTTAATTATAACATAAAAAGTTATTCAAGATAAGGAGAACAAATGAAGAATGACACCAAATTATTCCACCATGTCATCAGATTGGGATATTCATAAAAATTAAATAGATGATTCTATGCTAATATTTATATTTAGAAACATCCTGAGTGATAACAGTTTCAAAGGGGAGTTTGAGGTATGACTGTAAAAATTTTATCATATAAAGTTTTGAAAAGTACACCTGACTAATGCTATTGAAAAAATATTCAACTATGAAAAATTCATGACATAAAATAATGAAGTTCCACTGCTCATGGTTCATGGATTATTGTGTTTTAGAGTTAAGGTGGCACAAAGAGTTATTGTTCATACATTTATGAAGTCCACTAATCAAAGGAAGTTTGAAGAAGTATCATACATAGGTCTTTAAAAAATTTCAATGGATGAAGGTCATAAAATTAATTTTTACAAATTCATCTAACATAGTTCATTGAAAAGACTAAGGGTGTAACTTTATCTAATATAAATCTATGCATATGTTTGTCTGATTGGGAAAATCTATGTTATCGAATTTATTTCATCAGATGACATTGTTATAAATTCATTTGACATAGAAGTTGTTATAGTATATCAAGAAGAAAGGGAGTTTGATGGAGTTCTATGAAGTCATTATATAGAAGAAGAAGAGTAGATCTCCAAGGGTTCATCAGACAAAATAATGTTTTCTTATGTATGAAGTTTATCAGATGGTCTTGAATAAAGATAAAAAATGAATATTTTTCATAATGATCAGACATAAGTCTTCAATTAATTTAACTTAAGTCTCTATATGAATTCATCGAACATACATTTCCAAATGAATTTTATCAATTAGAGGATTCCTAGAGAAGGAAACATATGATGTTATCCAAATACATACATCGAATGGAGGAAGGGTCTCATGAAATTTTTCATGTTTTTCCTATGAAGTTATAAAGGAACATAAGAAGGGGTTCACCAGAAGGAAGATGTATTATGAAGTCATAATAGATGGAATTTTCAAAGATCATTACAATGTTTTCATAAAGTAATTAATGTGATGATGCTGAGATGGTCATTCAATGTTTTAATAATCATGATCGAAGAATGTGATTCATGATGAGATTTGAGGAAGGTTGGAAGATTTTGGTTGGAAATGAGTCTTAAGGATAGTTTTTAACTATAAGGAAATTTGAACTTGGTTAACTAGAGGAAGTTTTGAGCAGGATAATTAGAGAAATAAGTGGAATTTTTAAATTTTAGAGTTCACACTTCACCCAGAATATTTGGAGAAGTGATTCCTATATGAAGGGGGTTGGTGTGTCAAGAATAAAATGGAGAGATTATTGAATTTAGGTGAAGTTCTATAGAAGAGAAGGGATGATCAAGTGAATAGTGTGATGAATCCTTGATATGAATCATACTAGAAAAAGTTTCATATTATTTGGTATTAGATGGATGGTGTACAAAAGTGATCAGATGAATAGGTTGTAGAAGTGATCATATGGATAGGTTGTAGATCTGATCAGATGAATAGGCTATCATAAAAGGTTCATTGGATCAAGTTTACTAGATGAAGAATAGATCTAATGGAATGTTTTTTATTGAATCCCAGGCACAAGAGCCTCAGCATAGTTGGTGAGGACTCGCTAGGTGCATCCAAGAGACCCGAGATCAAATCCGGGTGGAGGAATATTTCTGGGTACTGTAGCAGTACTGTAGCAGGCACTGTTCGGTACTATAGCAGCCGGAACTATTCATCCATCTGAGCCTTCGGGCCACCGGTTTGGTCCTTGGGTCCTACAAGGCTTTCGGGCCACCCAAGACCTTCGGGCCAGTTGATTCAAAGGCCTTCGGGCCACCTTAAGGCCTTAGGGCCACCACAAGGCCTTCGGGCCACATGAATGTAGGCCCCAGACACACTACATAAAAGGAGCAGCCTCAGAAGAGGATTCAGAGCAGGTGCACTCACCAGAGCAGAGCCAAATGGATTTTCAGAATGAGAGGGTATGGCTATGCCATCGGTACCAGCCTGTGCTTGCACAGGAAGCCTAGCTAGATGTTCATGAAAAGGTGGAGAGCTAATATCAAGATGCAGATGCTGGGGAGGGGCAGTTCCTTGTAGATAGTCTGGTTGAATTCCCTAAGACCTTCAGGTCATGTAATCTCCTAAGCCTACGGGCCATGTAATCTCTGAGCCTACGGGCCTTGTAAGGGTTCCCCCTCATCCCTTAAAAGGGGGGTTATCAAAAATCAATAAAAATGAAGGCCTTCGGGCCATTCAGGCCAGTAAAAAGTTCTTTCTCTCCACTATGTAAGAAAGTGAAGAGGAAGAAAAAGTAATTTCAAGTAAGGAATGTGTAGAAAAAGTTAAAGTAGCATAATGAAAATTTATCAAATCTTGTTGGTGAAGGTTCTCAAATTTTCTACAAAAAAGTTTCATAACTTTTATCTTTATGAGGAGAACATGTGATGTTGATTGACTATAGATCTATGCAAGTGAAAGTATATAACCTTCTTGTTGTAACCCCAAAAGGATTATTTTCTAGTTTTATGTGTGGTATTTTATTACTTCCACACCATTCCAAGGACTATATAATTTTTTTCAGTAGTGAAACTTGTAAATACATAAGTTGATTTAGTTGTTCTTGGTTGATTTGTTTCCACCAGAGTCATTTCCCACTAACCTGAAGTAAAGTTTTTTTCTTAAGTAAGAAAACATAAAAATAGAAGATAACTGATTCACCCCCATCTCTCTCTCAAATATATCATTGATCCTAATTGGTCCTTACACAAAACATATATCGATTTAATAAACACAATATGTGTGACTACAAAGCATATTAAGTGGTGAGTACAAAAATTCCTAGAAAAATTCCCGAAAAATAAAACGTAAAGATAAAATACATGCCATATCAAAACCCAAGACTAAGGGGAGCATAACAAAAACTAGATATGATTACCATTAAATTAAATAAAGGATAATATAAGAATATCAATATTCATAGCTCAACTATGTGATGTATTAGGTTTTTCATGTAACTAAACACACCTAGAGGATCCTAATATAATAAAATGTCAATGGTGAAAACCTTGATATAATCCACATGTTGAAGGAAACAAATCTTGATTGACCTTTTTCAAGACCATCAATATTCATAATCCACATCATCATATATTTCATTCTTTATCTTTTAATCCATTATGGGGACCTACCCTTCACTGAGGTATACTCATCAATCGAGTGAGTACCAAACCCTAATAGATTAAGTACTTGTACAATGTCTCGGGGGATAATGAATCATATTTTATAAGTAGAGGCCCACAGTCCATCACTAGAGGTATTATCAACTCTGACTATAGTATTCAGGACTCATGCCTCATTGAGGTTGATATAGTATCAAACTTATGCTCTAATATCACGATCACACCTCAAAAATGCAAGTCCTATGACATAGATCTATAGGGGAGTACCATTCTCCACAATACATATGGGAGGATCATGTATTATCATGAGTATATTTTCAAGGAATTACCCGAACCCCTTGTGTAGAGTACCATGCCTCAACCCACAAGGGAGTACATGAACTCGATGTCTAAACCAAACACCTCATTTGAATATTTTCATCACATCTATGGAAATAAGATGCTTAAACTATAACCAAAATGTTATGTAAATAAGCATTGATGACTAGGCGGATCATACCATCACTCTCTATGTAAAAATAGAAAATCATAAAATATACTATTTACTTATCAAATTCTTATATCCTAACAATAAGATACACAGAAAACTATGGAACACATAATACATAACATGTAATATTTTAGACATTGTGTGTGAGCTTTATCCAGTGGTTGGGCATATACCACTATCATTATGTTGTGTGTGGTCAACCAACATGGTGTTCCCAATGACGGTACAAAACATGTGGAACATGAAAGATAATTTGGTGTGCACATTAGAAGTATGATATATATAGTTAAACAATGTGTATTACCTTAAAAAAATATATGTTCAAGTCAATTATTTTTTAGTGTGTATCCTACTAAAACCCAAGTCTTATTTCTCCATAAAAGGTTTCTTGATCTCCAACTACATGCTATATGTATCTGAGAGTGAAACTAAACATATATTTATAAGGAAATGACCGATATGAAATGTGGGTCTAGGGGTTAAATGTTCATGTACTCTATAACACCCTAAGTTGTGTAGTTATATAAAACATGGAATGTGACCCGTAGTCACTATTTGAGTTGGTTCCCTATAACCAAATACTATGTACATTCAATTACGCGTATATTCATGGAGTTTAATTTTAATTAATATCTCATAACATCTTGATCACACTTCTATGTAAAAATAAATTTTATAATGTCCATGGAATACATTTTTCATATAAAGGCCATAATTGTTCCCTACTATGATGAGAACCTAGAAGTTATATGACGTAATTTTTAAATAAATCTTATATAACCAGATATTATTATCTAACTAGGCATAGATGATATAGAATTTCATGGGTAGGAGGATCATAAGATGTTGAGACTTATTGTCATAACGTTCTTCCTTAGTAATCACAATAAAGGAGGTTATAAGTACATGACCCTCTAATAGGAAATCTATATTTATATGTGTCATTGAATGTTTATATCCACAGAAATGTTTAATGATCCTTAGAAATTATAATTATTATTAAAGTATATCATGTGTCATATACTTTTATATATTTATGAAAATCATGATGACATATTCTTATGGAGAGGTAGGATATGTTTGGTGTGTCACAATTGATATTTCATTAACGAATAATAAAAAATGATTTGTCCCTTTTGTTCATTAAACAAAATTGATATCTTAGGGCCTATGATGGGAATGTAATTTCCTAATTAAGTCCATGGCCATGAAACTTTTTTGGAAAACTAATTTATAGAAAGTTAAAGACTGAGACATCGAGCACATAGGTTGATGACACCATTACACATCCTACATTATTGGAGATATCAATTCGAAGTGATTATATTACATAATATGTATTTTTATATGGTTATTGGCATTGTATGATTTAACAATATTCTATATGTGTTCCTTGGTGTGTTTCTCGACACTAACATTGAACTTTAGGTTGTACTTCCTAATGACACTAAGAAAAAAACATAGAGGGTCACAAACTATGTGTATTTAGAACCTCAGTTAAACTCTATAAATTTAAAATATTGAATAAAAAATATTTCCTTATATGGATTAAAAATTATTTATCATTGATTCATTACAAATATTCAATCAACATTTATTTGGGAGAATATATGCGTGTTTAATATTTAATAAATATTTATTTGTTATTTTAGTGAATGTAATATTTATCTATTTATCAGCAAAAAATCTAGTGATATTTATTTTTTTTAAATAATATTCACTATTGAAGGTTTGATAAATACCAAGGAGGAATAACAGGTTTAATTGATGGTACATTGAGAAATGATATATTAAATATAATTTGAATAAATGTTAATTTACATATTTATGAAATAATATTTATTTATTAGTGATTTAAGTTTATTCCAAGTAAATAATAATAATAATAATAATTTTTAGACCTGGTGTTTACCAAGGATTAAGATATTAATAAGGGTTAATGTGAAATTATTTATTCTCTAACCCCAGGTCAATAAATAGCTATTTATTTCATTCTATAAATTTTTCATAACCATTCTAATCATCATACACAATGAATTCTAGACAAAATATTCTAAAGGCCTAGAGATTTATTCTCCTAGAATTCATTCAAGAATGGTGAGTGTCCCTCCTCCTTGACCTCTCGAGTCTAGATAGAGAAATAAAATCCTTCCACCTTGAAGAGATTCTTATATCGTTCAATAATTAATAATTAAAGTGTTATAGTCTTCCATGCTAGTATTTGAGGATTTCTATGGTGACATTCAAAGGTTCGCAGAGCATGTGTAGATCACTACTAGAGGGTTGGTACCCTTGAATCCTATGTTTACAATAAACGTTACACCAAGAAGTGTTCTACCGAATCTTTAATGAAGAAATAATTCCAAACCAAGGTAATTATTTATATAAATAAATAAATTATACATTATATATGGTCGTCCTATATTTTTGATTTAGTGTTTTATATTATATTTATTTTTGAGCAGAAATATGAAGGAGATAATGAAAAATCATTATTAGGCACAGGTTCAACCGCTTCCGCCGCATGCCAAAACCTTAATGTTGTATCAATGTGATCACATAATAATTTATAATTATTGTATTTTTTTTGTTATTAAGCATATTTTTGTTAGAATTTCATTTCTGTTAATTCATTATTTTAATTCAAATACTAATTTTATATGATAATTCACCTTTATGAAACCTATAACATCTTATAAATCAATAAATAATGAGACGAAAAAATCCATTAAGAGGTGTGAGAGATTTTTTCCATATGACATGGATACATGATGCGTATCTAAAAAGTAAACTCCTTGCACCTAAGTTCACTAAATCTATATGGGATGTGAGTTATATGACTAATTGCTGGGAGTCAACATGAGGTGTATTTATTAAATTACATGAGTTGACTGACCAGATTTTCATGTGACTAGATGGATTATACAATGTGTTTGTGTCATACATAGCATGTAGTATATGTGTTTTCACAGCGTAAATCAAGGAATCCACGTGATCAATGATGAGATGTGTATTTATTACACCGAACATGAGATTGAAATATGAGAAAATTAATAATTAATGGACACGACATGGTGGTTGTGTAACTAATAGACACATGGGGTATTTATTACACATGAAGTAGCAATCATTTAATCCATACACACACATTTTATTTAATACAAATGATGCGGTGGTTGTGTAATTAATACACATGATATGTATTTAATGCAAATTGATGGTCATTAAATTAATTTACATGCTAGGTTATTAAAATGATGTATAATTAAATCCCAATTAATGTTTAATTAATTCACACACGACATGTAATTCATTCACTCATGATGTATAATTAAATCACATACGATGTAATTAATTAATTCACAAATGGTGTTTTTAATTCACTTGAATTCTAATTAATAAATTCCCAAAAGGTGAAATTAAGGAAAATGTAGTGTAATTATTTCACACATGATATGTTATTAATAAACAAATGAGGAGGTTAATACACATGGTGAAATTAACTTGTTTACATGATGTACACATCTTTCCAGTATTTATACATGTAAATTAATTTACATAGAAATAAAATTAATTATGGTATTAAAATAAGATATACTCCATATAGAAATGATTTAAAGAATATGAAATTCCAAATTAATTTCTTGCTAAATTTGGAAGTACTCCAAGTGATGCCTCTAAGTACACATTATATACTTATTTAATTTAAATAAAATTAATTTATTTAATTTTAAGGATGATGGAATTTCTAGTACTGTTTCGATAAGACAAAATGAATTAATTTATGAGATAATTAAATATGTTAATTCAAGTTGATTTTACCTTAAAAAATAATGAACTGATGTTAATGTTATCTATTATATAAATGTGTATTCATTTGATGTGTGGATGATCATGAAGTTTGACCAACCAATGTATGTTATTAGTTTCTTTTAATTTCATTATTATTTTAGAGTTTTTTAATAAATATTTTATTAAATTAAAATGATGGCCTACACATTATCCCCTTCTCTATTATGTAAGGGAATGTGTGCCCATAGTTTATTTTATGTAAACCCCATAATCAGTTATTTGGTTTCAATCTCCTGCATGTGAGTAAGAGAATATGTATTGGATAGAGCTCCCCAGTGAATGGAAGTGGTTTAATGTTTAGAGCCAAGGTGAAATCAACTCAAGAGTTAAAATAGAGTAATAGTGGAATGTTTCAACTCAAACCAATTTATGGTTAAAGGAGTTTTCCGTAGGTTATGAGTTAGTTTATCATCCTCTAGATGAACTAAAAATTAGGTAATCTCAAGATAATTCAACATCAGTGATTTTATTTCCATTAGTTGCATGGTTAGTTATTTATGGATGCTTTATCTCTTTCACTTAATAAATGAATTTACAATCATGAAATATGTTATCAAAATAAATATGTGTAAATTTTATCTAGAAAAGGTTAATCACTTATGTAAAATCAACTTAAAATTAAAAATCATATAATAAGATAAAATGGGCATTTACACATAAAGATAAAAATATCTCAAATAATAATATTAAGTCATTAAGGCCTTCCTTTACAATGTTTAACATAAAACCATAGTTCAAAGTATTTGAACATACTTAGTTGGCGTACAGTCAATTATCATAGAGTTTTAACTTGTGTTTGGGTTGACTTAGACAAGTTTTCTTTAAGTTTTAATTTCCTTCATGATACATAATGTAACTATTAGGAAAGTGGTGAAGAAATTTAAGTTGGGGATTTCAAGATTAGTGTGTCCACTCAACGGATCAAGTAGATGTGAGTTAATGTAGTTGGGAAGAACTTCCTACCTAAATAACATCAAATAGCTCATAAATCCCCTGCTTAGGTTATTAGAAGGGAAATCTGGATACTTTCTAATAGAATATCCATGTAATAAGGTATTGGGAAACTAATGATGAGGGATATTATGTTTTGATAAAATATTGGGTGACAAATAAATAAAATTCAGTATGTTATATCTTTTGGGAATCAAGATAAAATCTTAAATATGTTTTAATTAATGTAGAATATAGAAATTAAAATCATTGTAAACTATTAAAATTTATATAATAAGCCATTGTCTTATATGAATCCAAATTCCAAGAGTGGTATAGTTGTTTATATAATAATTTTCCATTGGAAGGTGAAAAGGCCCTTCCATGATGAATGTATCACCAAGAGGGGGATGGTATGAATTAGTGTTATCTTTTTATTTTATGTTATCTTTATTTTAAAACAATATTTACCTACTGTTAAATATCTATCACTTTTGTGAAAAAAACAATCACACGTCCATAAGAACATAAGAATTTACAAGGTTCACCACTCAATAAGAGTAGTTATATCCTTGGCATGGTTTGGAAACAATCTAATACCACACAATGCACTATAAAACAATCCTTTTGTGTAGATACAACAATTATGATATACCCTTACACTTATGTGGCCCTATGATCTATAAAAGACTGCATATTATTCTTTTAGTATGAATGATTTAAAAAAGTTTGTGTATAAAGTTATGAAACCTTCACCAGTTGGTTCAAAATAGGTTAATGTTCTACCTTATCAACTTTCACTTTTGATAACTATCAAAAAAATTCCTCACTTTCCTAACAAGTAGCAAGTAAGAAATTATCTATACTTTGTTTGAATACTTAGTTTTATAGATTGGTCTGATTCCTCTATCTGATACCTCATTCTAGAAAATAGATAAGAAATAATACTTTGGAAACAATCCTATCCCTCTTCATACTTTTCCAGAAAACCTGTGTCCGATGACTATGTCTGATCTGATAACTCTAGCCACTATTCTTTCTTACAATTATTTTATCCATTAAACTTTATTTGGAATTATTAGTCTAGAAACTTCTTCTCTCTACCAAAACATTCAGCACTTTCTCTATTTCTTCTCACGTGAATAATACAAGTGTCATAAAGTACAATGTACTTTCCACTATTTATAGGTGCGCCAAAAGTGGTATGGGTGGGAATTTGAAAATGTCTTCCCACTTAACCAAGTTTACTTAAACTAGAATTTAACCTTAATTCTGGATTTATTTTTTACTTCTTTAGTGTTTCTCAGATCTTCCCAATTCTTATCCAAACATCTTAATTCCTTTCACAACATCAATATGATTCGAACATTCTACCCTTTCCTCAATTCGATTCTTATGTCTGATTCTTTAGTATAATTCTTTAGTCTAATTCATTAGTTAGATTCTTCATCCCAATTATTCTATCCGATTCTACAATCTAATTTGCTGGTCTAATTCTCTAGTTGGAATCTTCAGTCTAATTATTCAGTAACTTCAAAACTTCCTAGACATTCTTCTTCCAGAAACTCTTTATTGTATCATGATGACTCCATGACTTTGAGAACATTAGGATTATCATAACATCATCTAAATTATGGTACCAAAAACATATTGTCCCCCTTTATTTAATATGTCTTATATCACAAGTTTCTTAGACAACATATGATATTTTTTAACTAACCAAACAACAAAGCATCATCAGATTTACTTTATAAAGTTCTCTAAATTTCTATATATTCAAACCTTAATAACAAAAAGAATTTTTAAATAAATTGTTTTTTATGGGCTTTCTTATCAAAACTCAATCCTATTGAACCTTCTTAACAAAACTATGTCTGATTTAGAATTAAAAAAACTAATTCTGATCATTTTATTAGTATTCTTCCTTTCATACAATCACCAAAACATACAAATTTAGGTAAAAGAAACATTCTTATCAATTTTTTTTGATCTTTTGAGTAATATGCATCATTTCATACAACCAAAACCAAAGAAACTTTATTAATCAATTTACATATGATCTTATGAGTATTATGCATCCTTTTTTCCAACCAAAACCAATGAAACTTTCTTAATCATTTTTCATTCCATCTTCTGAGTACTGTGCATCCTTTTGTCCAACCATCAAAACATACAAAGTGAATTGATTTATTTTCTTAAAAAAAATAAAAAACATTCAACAAAAACTTCTTCCAGCATTCAAAAACAATTCCTTCCAACTTTCTCCCAATTTAAGGTTTATATTATGTGATGGAATCCATTATACTTGATCTTTCAAATAAATTAATTAATGAAGTTGAGAAGGACTCCTATAGGTGGTGCATGGGTATAGTAATTTTATCTATTACGTTAGATATTAGTTAGGTTTAGATAATTGATAATGCAACATAAGGACATGGATTATGATATCATTATGTCTCATATCCCATATATTAAGAAGGATAAATAAAGGATTTATAAAAATGATATTGTCACTACCCTGTTTCATTATTAATTGGAAGATGTAATTTAGCTAATTATATTGTCTTCAATATAGTTATGAAAATTTATCAATTTCAAAAGTTTCACTTCTATATAGATAAGATATTATCTATAAATCTCATACGTACATCCTTAAATTTTAGGTTCTTCTCATTCATCATGTATTATTAGATAAATAGTTTGGATAAACAAATTGGGAATATTTTGACTACGCTTTACTAGATAGATAAGGGCTGCGGGGAGCTAGGTTTTATAAACTGTAAGAAAAACAACATGAAAGGAATGTTTGAAAATATCATGAATATTTTATAGTTAATGGTTCCTTTGTAACATAATTTAATAAGAAAAAATATTTAGAGGTTTTTTGGTAAACATGAGGCTATTTTTTCTCATATGGATAGAAAGGTTAATTTGAAAAGAATGATAATTTATGAAGACACAAGCAATTTCATTTTCATAAAATATATTTATAATGGATTATAGTTGTTCTATTATAACTTATTGGGTATTAAATACTAACTTGTATTAAAATACTATAAAAAAGAAGGAAACCTTACAAGAATCAAGGTTTTTTCTTTCAGGTGATGAGGAAGGTTGATTTCTATGTGAGCCATTAAAATCACATAACTTTAATTAGTAAAATTTAATTCTCCTAAAGGCTAAAATGGGTGATTCTGTTGTTAGTAGTTAGAATTTCAAAAACTTATAATTTCTAAGATGATTGATTCAAGTTAAACCATTATTTTATAGTAAGTGTTACATATAAATTTATCTCAGTGTTCTATTAGTCACAATAAGAAATTATTTATTTTGAAATTAATGTTGTTATGGTAATATAATCTTAATTAATAATTTGGTAATACACGAATCAATGATATCCAATGTCGAAATTAAATTATGTGCTATTAAATATAAGACTCATACCCAATTGTCGATATAAAATTATTTTTCAATTAAAACCAAAGGTTAATGTCAAAGATATTATCAAGAGATTATTTTTTTTCTTCATGTTTCTAAAGACACTTTAGATATTATCGATATACTTACTTGTTGATTTTTAGAAAAATAAACCATTAAAAATAATGGTATGCCAGAAAGGTTTTGTGGTTTGTTCATCTATATAAAATTAACTATTTAAAGGTGAAGCTATAAGTATATTTATATGCTTCATTAAAATCCATTAATAAATTTTTGGAAATATAGATAAAAGTAATAAATGAACATGGTAAGATATACAAGATTCTTCAGGATGGTATATCAGAGAGTATCGTAATAAAATTTTCATCAATTTTTAAATATTGAGTGGATATTTTTCATAAACTCTCATTAACATATTAAAAACATAAATATGGTGATAGTACAAGGTATATCAATGATGATTATTTTATATATAACAAGTATTCCATGATACCTTTCCAAACACGTCTTTCAAGATATTAGTGTAGAAACTAACCGTACATAAACTAAATTGACTAATTGATTTCAAATAAGTTATGATATGATGAGAGTCCATCATGTCATAATCTAAGGTGTTCTAAGGAGAATCATTTTTTATGTTGGCATCAAATTAAAATATACTTCATAGGAAAAAAAAGTTAATCTCATTTAATTATCCTATAACTGCTTTGGGTATTAAAATCCCCAATTTAAAAAGGTATTAGTCATACCAATTGTATTAATATGCGGGAAAAATATATCTTTTAAGATAGTGGGAGAAACAAAGGTTTTAGTTGAATCATGTATCTAAAAGTAGAAGTTGGTATTAGAATAGTTAATTCCATAAGTTTTAGTGGGATGAATTATTCCAAAGACACATACAGTGTAGGAAAGTTAAAAACTATAGTAGTGAGATTATATTCTCTGTGGAGGGTGATATATATTATTCAGTAAGAATAATGATTTGTAAAATAAGTAGTAGGTGAAAAACTATGGTTAAAAATTTTATATGAAATTAAATATGGATTTCACAGACCAAAATATAGTTATGTATTTGGTTAGTTTCTCCAGTTGATGTAAATTCATTTTTAGGTATTAAATAGAAACCATACATAGATGGTCAATTTTGGACTAATAAAGCATAGATGATTAATAAAATTTTTATAATATATTTAGAAAGCCTATGATAATACCTTCTAAAAAATCATTATGAAAATTTTCATTCAAATTTTACTTGTCATAGATTTTCTATGACCATTTTATTGGTAATTTGATTTCAAGAGAACAATCCTTGAAGGAAACCATATGTGAGATATCCATATGAGATGAACATTGTGGTTGGTGATATTAATAAATACCAATATGATGTATTTGGTTCAAGGATCCATTTATGGATTGATACATGAAAAATGAACATAGGATATTCATTTGAAATTAATGTGTTCTGAAGTGTTTATAATATTATAGGGGGAGTGCTATAGTTTTCAAGATAGTTATTTTCGAAAAAATATAGAAAACTAGTTATTAGTCTTACAGTTAATTAAATATATGGTTAATTTCACCAAGACGACCAGAAAACCTAGTTCTTGGAAATTAAATATTCTAGAATAGATAAATAGGTTTTTTAATCCATGTCATTATACATAGTAGACATGGTATCAAAAAATTCAAGATGGATCAATACACCTAAATCATCTTAGTGTCACATGGTATTCTTTTTAATGTGTAGTCTATATAAGCCTAAGAGTACTTTGAAAATATATCTCACATTCCATGATATAAAGAAATGTTTTATATTTCTTATTCATATATAATAGAATATAAATACCAAACATGAGTAGAATATCTTTATAGTTGTACAATCGGAACTATCTGATAGTGCTTGAGGAAGAAAAAATGGATATTTTCTTTGAAATTATAGAAATGGTACATGTATTTTTTTGGGGACATAAAACTAGATTTATTTATGATCAACGTTACCTAGTATCATAGAAAGGATAAGGTAATATGAAAGGGTTAATAATATTACATACAATAGTTTATATATATACATTGGATTGAGTTTTTTTCAGATTCCAATGTAGCTAAAAAAGTGTGGTTATAAACATTTTGTTCTAGATTTTGGAGCATTACCTAGATTTTAGCATTCAATAATACCATGATGAATTTTTTTCTATAGAATTATCCATGATGTTAGGGATGAAATAAGACAAAGTTATATAGTCAATCAAATAATATATTTTGGAATTTTCTCTCTAAAATGAGGTCATTGTATATAGATCATCCATATATAGCACAATTGGATCAACAATAATAACAACATCTTATCTGAATCAGGCGTATCATGTGAGTCTAAACAGTTGATTTGGTAAAAGTTTACTCTTCTGAAAGTTGGAGTTTGTTGGATTTAGAGCCTTAAAACCAACTACTATATACATTTACTTACTAGTATATTTGTGATATTTAATATTAATTAATATCTTATCACATTTTGATCATTCCTTTGTGTAATAGTGAATGTGATAATGTCATTATAATAATTTCCTCCCAAAAAATTAATAAAAAGTCCTTTTTATGGTGATAACATAGAAGTGATATGATGGTATTGTTCAATATATGTTTAATGGTTGGATGATATTATCTGAAATGAAAAATATGGTACCAGCTATCAAGGGTAAGAGGATCATAAGACATTAATACATCTTCTCATAAACATTACCCTTGTTAATATCAAGAAAGGTAGTTATGAGAACATGAACCACTAGTAATTAATCAAAATTTATAAGTTTCATTGGAAATTAGTATCATTTGATGCATGTAACAATCTATTCACATTATAATTATTATTAATGCATATCAGGAGTCACTTACATTGATATATTGATGAAAACTATGGAAACATATACTCATGGAGAGGTAAGATATATTGGGTGTATCACAATTGATATTGCATTAAAAAATAATTTGATAAAAGATTTTCCTCTTCTATTCCTTAATAAAGGTTGATATCCTAGACCCCCTAATGAGAATAGAACTACATGAATAATTCTATGGGAATGTAATTTTTTTTAAAGTTATTTTTTGGAAAGTCAAAGAAGGATATATCAAGCACATGGATTGATGAAGGCAATATGAAACCTTCTTGACTAGAGATATTGAGACAAATGGATTATATTACACAATATGAATCTGTATGGGGTTATTACTGTTGTAGCATTTGACATGTCTGTATATGGATGTCATGGTATGTTACTAGATGCTGCCCCTATACATTAGTCAGTACTTCCTAATGCCACTTAGAATGGGGCCTAGAGGCCCACACACAAATTGTATTAAAAACTTAATTTAAATTTAATATGAATTTAACATGTTGAATAAATAATATTCTTAGGCATTATTGAATGATTATTCATTTTTGGTTGATTGAAAATATTCAATAACTAGCTATTAAAAAAATATATTTAATAAATATTTATTCACTATTTTAGTTAATATATTATTTATCTATTTATTGGTGAATAATAAAGCGATATTTATTTATTTAAATACAAAGTATATTTTCAAGGTTCGATAAATATCGAGGAGGAATGAAAGGACATGTTAATGCTATGACAAGTAATAATATATTAAATATAATTTGAATAAATATTAATCTAGTTATTCAATAAATAATAGTTATTTATTCATGTCTTTAGAACATGCCATGTAAATAATAATAATAATATTATTATTTAGAAATGGGGTTCAATGGAGATTAAGAGAATAATAAGGGCTTATGTGCAATTATTTATTCTCTAACCCAATATCAATAAATATCTAGTTATTTCATTGTCTAACTATAGCCTAACCATTCAACTCATTATACATAATGAATTCTCAAGAGAATCATCTCAATAACTAGAGAGATCTTTTCATAAAATTCTATTAATAACAAAAGGTGGCTCTCCTCCTCCACCCTTTTGAGTTTAGAGGGAACAAAAAAAATACCTTCCACCATGAATAGATTCTTGTGGAAATCAACGATGAACAATGGAAGCATTAAAGTATTCTACACCAGCACTCAAGGATTTATACGATTAAGTTCATTGGTTTTTTGAGCACGTGTAGATCACTGATAGGGTGAATATACCCTTTTATTACCTCACTGAAACAATGGTATTCCAAGAAGTGCTCTACTAAATCTCTTATGAAGGATTAATTCCAATGAAATTTAATTATTAATATATATAAATTAGTTTTAAATTGTATTTTATGATCATATCTCATAGATTTTAGGGTTTCTATTTTATCAATTTTTGGGGATAAATTCAAAGGATTTGATAAAAAAACATTATTAGGAATGGTTTTAGCCACTTATGCTACACCTCAAAACCTTGAGTCACACCTTGTGTGATATCTTTCTCTACAGTATACACTAGTTGCTAAAAGGAATGAAAACATGGAGCATCTCTAAAGATTGAACACCGCATAATATTTATAAGCTAAAAAAACCCAAACATTGTAGACGTAGGTTCTGTATGTAGTTGAAGCACCTATTGTGGGAAGTATGTTTAAAATTTCTTTTAGCATAGATTTTCTCAAAACCCCAATAGATGTTATTTTCATATAAAATTTATAAATAATTTAATTAAGATAGAAATAAATTATTTACCTTATATTAGGATCCTTTCATCAATATAGATGTTGATCATCCAAAAAACGTTTTCTCAATTACCTTCATTGTTCTATAAGGTTCCAAGTGCAGAATCCCTCTAGAGGTTATCCACACATGTTCCTTTGATCGTCGAGAAATGCCAATTAATTTCCATGTTCTATCATGGTGAATCAATTTTCTTGCATTGTTCATGTTGATCGATCGTCCTTTGATCTTGAAGGAGCCTCTCTTATATTTCTTGTTCTTGAGTGGGAGATAGAAAAAGGAATATGAGATAGAAATCCATTACGTGCAATGATTATCTATTTATCGATTAACCCTAGAAAATAGATATAACCATCTATTTATAGAGATAGAGTTTAGGTTAAAATATTATTTAATTACATACCAGTTCTAAAATAATATTGTAACCTTTATTAAATACAATTCCATATGACAACAAAAACAACAAAAACAAAAACAAAAACAACAAAAACAACAAAAACAACAACAACAATATTATTATTATTTTATGGAGTGCGTGTTAACTTACGAAATAAAAAATATTATTTTATTGGCTTGTAAATTAATATTTATCACCATACATGGTCTTCATCTGTCCGAACTCCTCTACATTTTTTGAATACCTGAATAAACATTTTATTTATTAGTAAATATTTTTATCTATAAACCAGTGAATAAATATTTATTAAATATTAAATAAAATAAATAAATATATTTTATTAACAATATGATTAATAAATATTTATTTAACTTATGAGATCAATAAAATATGAATAAAATCATTCCTTGGTATTGAGAACAATATTAATTCCATAAATTAAATTCAAATGGAATTTAATCCATATCAACAGAAACACTTAGTGTGGGATCCTCTAGGATTGTTTCTATTTGACATTAGGTGGGTACGCCTAAAGTCCAAGATTACTGTCTAGTAATGGGTCAAGAAACCTAAGATAAAGAACATAATGTTTCAATGTTGACAACCACATAAAAATGATCACTACATAATATAATCCCTTTATCTCAATATCTCATCATGAAGATTTTACATCCGTGTCATCAACCTATGTGCTCAATACATATTTCTTTGACTATTTAAAATTAAAATGTCTTTGCACCATGACCATGAAATTTAGTGTGATAGTTCAATTACAATAAAAGGTCCAATATATAATCTTAAATAAATATGGAAGGGAAAAATCATTTCTCAAAATATTCATTAATAACACATCACTTGTGACGTACCTAATGTATGCATCATCACCATGAATTGGTATCATCATAGAACCGGTGGTTCAGTTCATATAATACCCCCTATTAAATATTACCAAGTGTGAACTTCATGAGAAGAAGACTCATCCTTTAATGTGTACTCATTAAAAAAAATCTATATAACATGTACCTTATCATAGTACATTATCCAAATGGAGAACTATATTCAAGAATATCATCATTGCATTTCACGGTTCTCATCATAGCAGGGAACTTCTATGACCTTATCAATGTAATAAATACTTTAGGTAATTATCATATCAATTATATAGAAAAGAGAAAATAATATGTGATAAGATATTTTTATTAATATTCAATTTTATGAATATATATGCAATACAATGCAGAAAGTAGTTGGTTCTGGGGAACCAAATCCAAAAGAAATCCCACCTTCACTAGATCCAACTGCAAATGGCTGATTAGTCCTTACATGAAAAACATGATTTTATTGATTATGACTAGAACTTATAGGCTTATCACATTTCTATATTTATGGTTCGTAAATCCACATGTCTATGTAGTGAATCAATTTACTACAACATTAATATCTTGATAAAATCTATATAGTAGTGATATACCTAAATATACACATCTTATTCTCATGTCAAAATACGGATATTCTAATTGAATCCATAGTAACATATTACCATAAAATGATAAATCTATTTCTTTTAGTATAACCCAAAATTGGAACTGAAAATTGATAAAATGTTTCTTAAGATTCATCAGAAACCATAATATACTTGGCTGTTATAAATATGGAAACCACCGTCTGTAATAATTTTATCTTTCATATTACCTTATAATTTTATATGATACTATATCAAATTGAACCAAGTGTAGACAAGTGTTCAAATCCCTTGATTACAAGTATTCTCACTCCTCTAGCTACCAATATCGTATCTAGTTTTACTTTTAAAAGTATTTTCGGATAGTTATAACTAGAAGTCAATTAAATTATGTTGGATCTGTTTGATATTCACCTGCTATGCTTTATGAACTAGTAATATCAAACTTCAGTATATATCATGGCAGATGATATTAATTCCTAGAACTTGAGTGTCACAAACCATCTCGAGTACCCCAGTAACCCTATAATTGAAATGTTTATGACATATCCCTAAGGGTGTTTCTGATCCCCATGGGTTGATGACTAGAACCAGATACCACACAACATGAAAGTGGAAACTAATTTTCCACAAAACAGAGCTGAAGAAAAATAAACAAGACAGTATTCATAAAAAAAGAATATCCACTGGGAGTAATGTACCAGAATAAAAAAAGGCATAAAAGTGGAAATTATCACAACATGTGTACCAAAATAGAGGAAAAACACCCCAAGTCCCTAAGGACATAACTCATCAAGTCCAAAGTTCAACAGCGGGATCCACCTCCAACTGATCCTTTCCACTTTATCCAATATAGAAAGAGATGATCTACAAAAACCTGAAGGCAAAAGTAGGGTGTGAGATAAAAATCTCATTAGGGTCTCCCCAAGGAGTCCATTATAGTTTCTAAACATAAATTAACCATAATAATGATTTCAATTTTTAATATTAAACATGTTTTTCATTTTAAAGTATATTTCAACAATTATTCTATACAATTAAAATGATGTAATGTACCTTAAGAAATGAGCTTACAAATTATGGAATATTTATAAAATAATGGCTTAAATAAAGCATATATATAAATTATTTTTTATATTTTTAGTAATAATGTAAATCAATTCATACAACATTAGAAAACATTTATATATTAAATATAAAACAAGTGAGCAACATGGTCATCTTCCAAAAGTTATGATAGTATTTATGGCTATAGGACTCCACACTCTCCAAGTGATCTCAACAATATATTTATAAACACATCCCCCTGACACTGGCCAAAAGCGACTTTTCTTCATCCCATTGGGGATATGACCCACTACATGTTTGTTTTAAACTTTTTTAATAGCATAGAGTGTGTCCAAATTACTCACCAACCACCTAAGGCTTGCATGTTCTCTTACACAATAAATGATGGTCAATTTATTTTAGGACTATTTAAAATTAAATTCAATACCATTCTTCCATTTAAAATTCTAATTTTCTATTTTTAAATAAAAAATGGGATTTATTAAAAAACATGCCTCTTTAATAAGATAAAACCAATGAGTTTCTATCAAAGCATTTTAAAGCAATTTAAACAAGTTTTAAATCCATTCAAAACCAAATACATCAATTTTCACAATTAATTTCCACAATTAAATTCAATAATTTAATTGAAATAATTTCCATCAAATTCACAATTTAAATTAAACAATTTAAATCAACCAATTTCCACAAACACACCATAATTTAATGGAATTAGGGGTTTTCTTAATTTCCATGCCAAAACCATTTCAAATCTCCCAATTCAAAATAATTGGATTTTATGAAATCAATTTAAAGAATGTTTGAGAAAATTAATTTAAACTAATAGTATAAATAAATCAAGCTATTTAAGGTCATAAAATTTGGCCATACAGGATGGAACCTCCTACCTTTTTCATAAAAAACACTTAAAATGGAAACCATAAATGGGAATGAAGGTGTAGAAGACCTCAAAGAACAAACTAGAGGTGATATATAGCATAACGAAACATAGATCCATCAATTACATGATGATATATTAAAATCTCAAAGGTGGAGAAAGAAAGATATATGAAGAATGATGGAGAAAGCTTACCCAAGAATCACACCGGAAGCGTAATGACAGTCAAACACTGAACGATAGGATCCAGAAGGGTTGAAATGCTTCAAGATTGCCTATTAAAGGCCTTAGGTTGAGGGAGATAAAACTAGAGAGAATCCAAAAAGAATAAAACAGCCGGAATACCTATTTAAAAACTTCAGTCAGGGTATTACATGGTGTGTAATACCATTACATGACTTGAAATAATTAAAACTCATAACCACTGAAAAATGCATCACCTTGACTAAAATTACAATGCTCTAAATTAAAAACCAATATTTTATTAATTCACATAATTTAATGACTCATCATGAAATGTACCCATGATAGTGTGAAACCATTCATGAATTTTACATAGAACAACTACATGATGTGTAATCCTTCTGAAGTCTGAGGAAAAAGGCCGGTTAAAGGTGAAAGTCTAACAAATATCTGACCTCACCATTATAGGAATCCTCCCCAATTCATTCTTAACCCTACCCTATCAATGAAAAGGAGAAACCATGACAATGTTAAAGACATACCTATTAGATCGATAACGGGATGTTACATTGAGCTTATGAAATTATTTCAATATCCATATTCCCTTCTTATTCCCATGAATGTTCCCATGGAAGGATTATATGCCAAAAACAAAACTCGGCCTTGAGTTTTTTCTACTGGTATTTTTAAATAATTTATTAATATATCACTATGAATATATTTAAAAAATTATGGATCTATTTTGTAGAACTTGTTCCAAAGAAAATAGTTTCTATTTTAAGTCATACATGGAGAAATTTCATTCCTTAGTCTTAACATGGTATTAAGACACAACATTTTTTTTCTATATGTTATCAACATGACTATCTTTAAAAATTATATCGCTCCTATTAACTAGTTAGGAAAAATTTACCCTCATTAATTTCAAAAAAAAATCTATGATCACTATGAATGATTTATTTAGAAATAAATTTATGTTAAATTCACATCTTATTGGAATTTATTGATTTCACTTTGAAGAACCCATTTTTGAACTCAGGTATGGATCTTTTATATTTTGTTCAAATTATTTATTTTTGACATAATATGAATTCTTAATGAATTAGGGAAGGTCCTGAGGGTGTCTAGGGTTTGTTTAGAGCCTAGAACCCATCGTTTTGGAAAAAATGGTCTTGTCGCATGGTTAGAGTAAACCTTGTAGGGAGGACGAATAATTATCCTAAACCATACAGATGGTCTCTGTCTTCAAGTAGAGTCATATCACACATTGGGCACATGATTTCTCAAACCATGAAGCCTAACCATGTAGTTTTCCCTCTTATCTAGGTACTCGTGCATGGTTTGCACATAGTTTGGTAAAAAGTGCAACCAAACCATGCACTAGCTAAATATTGGGTAATTTTACATTTTTAACCTTAATGATCAAATTAGCCCAACCCATATTCCCTTTTCCTATTTTTTGTGGGATAAACCTACATTTCTCCTATTTTGTAGCTTTTTAAAGTCTTAAGCTAGGGATCAAGTGATCTCCTTCATCCCAGATCCATTTGAGCTTCCGTTCTTCATGTTGGATGTGCAACGGTAAGTAATCAACTCCGTTTAAGTAGTTCTTCATCTCTCTTACTGTTAACCTAGATATTTAGGTGAAATAATTTTTAAATTTTTCTTAGATCTACCCCGTTACAATCCTCATTAGAGGCTAATATTGGATGAGGAGAGTCGTACAAGCCTATAGTGGGTGGTCTATAACTCATCCCCCCCAAGTTCATTGATTTTTGAATTGAGGTGTGGGGAATGTTGATTTCATTCAGGTCCATTTTTTGAAATTAAATGCCATGATTATATTCATTAGAACCATATGGTAATACTCTTTCCATATATGTGATTAGTGGTTGGTGGTTATCCCCATAACACCCAACACCCCATGTAGGGTGATATTCCATAATTGAGTTTATTGTGTTTTGACACCTTTGAGGCCTCATTTGGGTGTGCTTGAGCATGAACACAGTAATGGTAATCCTCCTCATATTAATTTTCTATTGAATTATGTAATGGTTGATGTAAAGTACCACATCAATTTCACTTGACCCACCTAAGGTAAGTTCCAAAATGTATGTATTTAATTCAAATGATATTATTGAAAGCATACCTATGTATATGACTTGGACTTTTTAAAATGTAAATGAATGTTTGGGTGCATGTCCGTAGCACACCTTTCCATGTTTATGGAAGGTAGCAGAGTGAGACTTATTAATTGAACTTGACTTACATGGTTTAAATTAAAAGGTTGCATGCTACTTGGCTTTGTCACACTAATGAAAGTGAAGGCTTGAACCAAATGGATTTATCTATTAATTGTGTATTTATTAATGGGTTGCATGATACTTGGACTTGTCACACTAATTAAAGGAAAGGATTGAACCAAATGGAATATTATATGACTTTATTATCAAATAGGAGTGACCTGACTCGAGCTCACCTTGGAATCCTTAGGGAATGTCCTGAGCACTCAGGAACCCCATTCTAATTAAAGGATGCTGCTTTCTTTGGTTGAGACCCACCTGGAACCTAATATTTTTATATTCATGGATGCCCAATATGACACATTAGGATCCCTTTAATAATATTACAGGAATCATTGGATAAACTCCTTGGATCCAACATTTACAAGTAGGTTTCATGGTTAAATCCCATCAGACCCCGTCATTACTTACCCATGTTTTAACTTGTATAAACTCCTTGGACTTGGTAGGTGTCTTATTGTGGAATGACTTGGACTATGCTCCTTTGATTACACTCTTACCCTTAGCCAGGCTACAGTCATTATTGAGTTGGCGACCCTTGAGGTCTACGTTTCCTTGGTAATTAACTTGAAACATCATTATTAAATATCATTACAGGATGCCTTGATACATCTTGGAACCTTCAATATTTATAAAATGTGACTTTTTTTATAAATTTGTAATAATCAAATAATGAGTTGGTTACATGTTCAGACACCAGCTGAGGGATGAAGCGGGTACTTGGAAATTTATTTATAGTGTACTGCTTTACTTTATATATGCATGCTTTCACACTATTACATTTCTATTACAGGGGCCAAATGTTATAGACACCATTCGTGGTGGCCTGCTGATATTTATCTCACACCCTTTTTGGGTACCGTTTGGTACTCGGGGTAGATTACATGTATACAAGTGTTGAAAAAGGGAAGGTTAATGCTTCTAATACTTGTTTTCTTGCTGTGATAGGATGGAGTTGGTAGTAGATGACCGAGCTGTAGCTCGGGATGCTTATGATAGTTTATGTAATTCCTTTTTGCAACATTGGGTTTTTCATGTATGCCTGCTACTTTGTATCAATGTTTTCCATCTTACAAGATACATGGAATATAATTATTAGTTGTTGAATGTTATTCCAGTTATTTCAATTATTATTATCCTTGTCTCTTTCCTCTATGAATTTTTTTCTCTTATACTACTTTTTCTATTTACCTCTATTTATAATTATTTGTTGTGCTACACTCTGATAATGAGTTCATAATTGTTTGTTTTAAAATGTTTTAATAGCATAGAGTGTGTCCAAATTACTCACCAACCACCTAAGTCTTGCGTGTTATCTTACACAATAAATGATGGTTAATTTATTTTAGGACTATTTAAAATTAAATTCAATCCCATTCTTCCATTTCAAATTCTAATTTTCTATTTTTAAATCAAAAACGGGATTTAATAAAAAAACATGCCTCTTTAATAAGATAAAACCAATGAGTTTCTATCAAAACATTTTAAAGCAATTTCCATAATTTTTAAATCCATTCAAAACAAAATCCATCAATTTTCACAATTAATTTCCACAATTAAAGTCAATAATTTAATTGAAATAATTTATATAAAATTCACAATTTAAATTAAGCAATTTAAATCAACGAATTTCCACAGACACACCATAATTCAATGGAATTGGGGGTTTTCTTAATTTCCATGCCAAAACCATTTCAAATCTCCCAATTAAAAATAATTGTATTTTATGAAATCAATTGAAAGAACATTTGAGAAAATTAATTTAAACTAATAGTATAAATAAATAAAGCAATTTAAGGTCATAAAATTTGGCCATACAGGATGGAACCACCTACCTTTTTCATAAAAAACACTCAAAATAGAAACCATAAATGGGAATGAAGGTGTAGAAGACCTCAAAGAACAAACTAGAGGTGAGATATAGCATAACAAAACATATATACATCAATTACATGATGATATATTGAAATCTAAAAGGTGGAGAAAGAAAGATATATGAAGAATGATGGAGAAAGATTACCCAAGAATCACATCGGAAGCGTAACGACAATCAAACACTGAACGATAGGATCTAGAAGGGTTTAAATGCTTCAAGATTGCTTATTAAAGGCCTTAGGTTGAGGGAGATAAAACTAGAGAGAATCCAAAAAGAATAAACCAGCCACAATACCTATTTAAAAACTTTAGTTAGGGTATTACATAGCGTGTAATACCATCACATGACTTGAAATAATTAAAACTAATAACCACTGAAAAATGAATCACCTTGACTAAAATTACAATGCTCTAAATTAAAAACCAATATTTTATTCATTCACATCATTTAACGACTCATCATGAAATGTACCCATAATAGTGTGAAACCATTCATGACTTGTACATATAACAATTACATGATGTGTAACCCTTATGAAGTCTGAGGAAAAAGGCCGGTTAAAGGTGAAAGTCTAACAAATATCCGACCTCACCATTATAGGAATCCTCCACAATTCATTCTTAACCCTACCCTATCAATGAAAAAGAGAAACCATGACAATGTTAAAGACATACCTATCAGATCGATAACGGGATGTTACATTGAGCTTATGAAATTATTTCAATATCCATATTCCCTTCTTATTCCCATGAATGTTCCCATGGAAGTATTATATGCCAAAAAAAAACTCGGCCTTGAGTTTTTTCTACTGGTATTTTTAAATAATTTATTAATATATTAACTATGAATATATTTTAAAAAATTATGGATCTATTTTGTAGAACTTGTTCCAAATAACATAGTTTCTATTTTAAGTCATACATGGAGAAATTTCATTCCTTAGTCTTAACATGGTATTAATACACAACATTTTTTTCTATATGTTATCAACATGACTATCTTTAAAAATTATATCCCTTCTAATAACTAGTTAGGAAAAAATTACCCTCATTAATTTCAAAAAAAAAAATCTATGATCACTATGAATGATTTATTTATAAATGAATTTATGTTAAATTCATATCTTATTGGAATTTATTGATTTCACTTTGAAGAACCCATTTTTGAACTCAGGTATGGATCTTTTATATTTTGTTCAAATTATTTATTTTTGACATAATATGGATGGTTAATGAGTTAGAGAAGGTCCTGAGGGTGTCTAGGGTTTGTTCAGAGCCTAGAACCCATCGTTTTGGAAAAAATGGTCTTGTCGCATGGTTAGAGTAAACCTTGCGGGGAGGACGAATAATTATCCTAAACCATACAGATGGTCTCTATCTTCAAGAAGAGTCATATAACACATTGGGCACATGATTTATCAAACCATTCAACCTAACCATGTAGTTGTCCCTCTTCTCTAGGTACTCATGCATGGTTTGCGCACTGTTTGGTAAATAGTGCAACCAAACCGTGCACTAGCTAAATGTTGGGTAATTTTACATTTTTACCCTTAATGATCAAATTAGCCCAACCCATATTCCCTTTTACTATTTTTGGTGGGATGAACCTAAATTTCTCCTATTTTGTAGCTTTTTGAAGTCCTAATCTAGGGATCAAGTGATCTCCTTCATCCAAGATCCATTTGAGCTTCCGTTATTCATGTTGGATGTGCAACTGTAAGTAATCAACTCCGTTTAAGCAGTTCTTCATCTCTCTTAATGTTAACCTAGTTATTTAGGTGTAATAATTTTTACCTTTTTCTTAGATATACCCCATTAAAATCCTAATTAGAGGCTAATATTTGATGAGGAGAGTCGTACAAGCCTAGAGTGGGTGGTCTATAACTCATCCCCCCCAAGTTCATTGATTTTGGAATTGAGGTGTAGGGAACGCTGATTTCATTCAGGTCCATTTTTTGAAATTAAATGCCATGATTATATTCATTAGAACCATATGGTAATACTCTTTCCATATATGTGATTAGTGGTTGGTGGTTATGCCCACAACACCCAACACCCCATGTAGGGTGATATTCCATAATTGAGTTTTTTGTGTTTTGGCACCTTTGAGGCATCATTTGGGTGTGCTCGAGCATGACCACAGTAATGGTAATCCTCCTCATATTAATTTTCTATTGAATTATGTAATAGTGGATGTAAAGTACCACATCAATTTAACTTGACCCAACTAAGGTAAGTTCCAAAATGTATGTATTTAATTCAAATGATATTATTGAAAGCATACTTATGTATATGACTTGTAATTTTTAAAATGTAAATGAATGTTTGGTTGCATGTCCGTAGCACACCTTTCCAAGTTTATGGAAGGTAGTAGAGTGAGACTTATTAATTGAACTTGACTTACATGGTTTAAATTAAAAGGTTGCATGCTAATTGGCTTTTTCACACTAATGAAAGTCAAGGATTGAACCAAATGGATTTATCGATTAATTATGTATTTATTAAAGGGTTGCATGATACTTGGACTTGTCACACTAATGAACGGAAAGGATTGAACCAAATAGAATATTATATGACTTTATTATCAAATAAGAGTGACCTGACTCGAGTTCACCTTCGAATCCTTAGGGAATTCCCTGAGCACTCAAGAACCCCATTCTAATTCAAGGATGCTACTTTCTTTGGTTGAGACCCACCTGGAACCTAATCTTTTTATATTCATGGATTCCCAATATGACACATTAGGATCCCTTTAATAATATTACAGTATTCATTGGATACACTCCTTGGATCCAACATTTACAAGTAGGTGTCATGGTTAAATCCCATCAGAACCAGTCATTACTTACCCATGTTTTACCTTGTATAAACTCCTTAGACTTGGTAGGTATCTTATTGTGGAATGACTTGGACTATGCTCCTTTGATTACACTCTTACCCTCAGCCAGGCTACAGTCATTATTGATTTGGCGACCCTTGAGGTCTACATTTCCTTGGTAATTACCTTGAAACATCATTATTAAATATCATTACAGGATGCCTTGATACATCTTGGAACCTTCAATATTTATAACATGTGAATTTTTTATAAATTGGTAATAATCAAATAATGAACTGGTTACATGTTCAGACACCAGCCGAGGGATGAAGCGGGTAGTTGGAAATTTATTTATAGTGTACTGCTTTACTTTATATATGCATGCTTTCACACTATTACATTTCCATTACAGGGGCCAAATGTTATAGACACCATTGGTAGTGGCCTGATGAGATTTATCTCACACCCTTTTCGGGCACTGTTTGGTACTTGGGGTAGATTACATGTATACAAGTGTTGACAAAGGGAAGGGTAATGCTTCTAATACTTGGTTGCTTGCTGTGCTAGGATGGAGTTGGTAGTAGATTACCGAGCTGTAGCTCGGGATTCTTATGATAGTTTATGTAATTCCCTTTTGCAACATTGGGTTTTTCATGTGTGCCTACTACTTTGTATCTATGTTTTCCATCTTACAAGATACATGGCATATCATCATTAGTCGTTGAATGTTATTCCAGTTATTTCAATTATTATTATCCTCATCTCTTTCCTCTATGATTTTTTTTTTCTCTTATACTGCTTTTTCTATTTACCTCTATTTATAATTATTTGTTGTTCTACACTCTGATAATGAGGTCATAGTCTATCTAAAGACACACCCTAGGCCCTCACTGCTAGTCGGTAGCCTATGGGGTTTGGGGAGATGCTCTTGAGGCCATGTGGCCAACCGGGATTGGTGTATCTATTAAGTGGAATCTAGGTCTAGGACATCACAAAGTGGTATTTTAGGGGATTACTTTGATGATTTACTATTTGGATACAATAGATTAAATATTTGGAATCATATGAAACCTAGTCATAAGCCATCCATGGGCGTCGTGAACCTAGGTATGGGGTAGAAGACAAGTTACCCAAAATATAATTGTTGTTCGGTTTTGCCTATTTTAGTTGACATTATTTCACCATTGGGGGATACACATGTTGTGTTGTGGTTATTATTATTACTTTGATTGAGTATTTATTTCATCCTTGGACTAATGATATAAGGTAAAGGATCATAGTTAATGAATCATTATATGCACTTAGAATTCGCATGTCATGCATATTGGCATGTCATATAGGTGAATTTCACTACTTACATTACTTTATATTCTTGTGATTGTTGAGTGATGTTGTGATAGTTAAATTGTGCTTGTGATATTCCTTGGTTGTGATTGAGTGATTTCCTGTCCCAATTCATGATGTGTATGGGACCTTGTGGGTTGGGATGAGTAATTTACTAAGTCGAGCCATTACGATAAAAATAAATAGGTTTCATTTTCAATGATAAGGTGTATGGGAACTAATTCAATGGGAATGGATATCCATTATAAAGTGAAATATGAAATCTAAAATTAAGTGGTTGCACGTAATTATCCCATATTGTCATGTTTATGAAAGGTAAAGGAGTGAACATGGTAACTAAATGTAAAAGTAAATGAAACTTATAATTGAGCACTTACTAGTACCTGGCCTTCTAAGTGGGTAGTTGGGGTAGTATAACTTGGGTAGTGAGACTTTATTTGTTTAGATTCTGTAAGTGTATCTATATATCTGCTTAAATATTTTTCTTAGGCATGTTCTTGTTTTTTGTATACCAATTCCACCATGTAATCCTCATATCGTATGCTAGGAAGGTGGAAACGACCATGATTCAGACATGGTGGGACCTAAGCCACCAGTATTACCTCCAGAAGTACCACTTGAGGCACCACATGTTGTAAATAATCTGGGCACCGATGCTCAGGTTTGTGATAGTTTCTTACATTAGATGCGGTTCAAGCATGTTGCTCCATGACTTTCACCTACGATGGTTGATATGACACATGAGTTTTAGTTGTAGCATCCTCCCACATTCTCAGGGGAAGGTAGTCCATAGGCTATTGATTCTTGGATAGAGGCCACCATATCTATCTTTGAGCATCTAGAGATGCCTCCAGAGAGGAGGGTCAAACTTTATACTTACATGATACGTGATTTGTCCAAACATTGGTGGGATGTAATTACCTAGGCCGGTCATCATCAGGGCATGTTATGGGTTGATTTCCAAACTACCTTCTATGATCAGTTCTTTCCTCAGTCACAGAGAGATGATAGAACTAGAGAGTTCACGCATCTTTCATAGGGTTCTATGTTAGTTATGGAATATTCAGCGCATTTCATTGAGTTATAGTTTATGTCACCACTTCTAGCCAGTGGTGAGATTTCATGTTCTAGATGCTTCAAGGATGGGCTTGTGTATGCCATCAATATACATGTGAGTGTATTTTACCCACCAACTCTTTATAAAATAGTCAATCAGGCACTTATCACTGAGTGGAACATAAGGGATGAATATAGCACCAAACATATAGGAGTAGTGCTATGACATCCCAGTAGTTTTCCCAGTGGTAGGAAACGTTTTCTTGAGGTTTCTTGTTAGGGTAGTGACAACCAGAGTACCCTTATTGATAAATCTATGGTGTGTCATCAGTGTGGAAAATGAGGGAACCTGAAGCCTCAATATGACCCTATGAAGTTCTGGTATTTTGGTCATATGGGTAATCTTTAGAGATTCTCCAGGACCTTTCCACTAGCTTCGAGTGGAAAAGGATCAGCGCTAGATCCACCTTCCAAAGTGGGTTATTTTGCACCGTGTCATATGGGGAGGTAGAATTTCACTGATAGGACTAAACAAGGAGGAGATCATGGCCATGGTAGCCAGACCCCTGATCACCAGCAACACCAACTAAGTAGTTATGATCGTGGTAGTCCAGCTATTGCACATGTCTGTGGATCAGTCCAATTGCATGCACTACAACCGATACCCGAGGATTTGGCTACGACACCATCTACAGTATGAGATACTATTATAGTGGAATATACTATAGTATCTTCTTTATTTGATATAGGTTCTTCGAACTCTTTTATCTCTGTATCTATCATGGAAAGTATCAGACTATAGATACAATATTGTTGTGGTGTAATGACCCTAGATACACCATTAGGAGTGCGGTCAGAAAGGATATGCCAATGTAGGGATTGTCCCCTTGAGGTAGGCAGATACTCTTTATTATGGAGCATATTCTTTTTAGATATGACAATCTTCGATGTCATTCCTAGGATGGATTGGTTGGTTGAGTATCATGATTTTTTAGACTAATATCGCTACAAGGTATCATTTACATCACCAGAGTGCAGCAATTATCAACAAAAGGGTGAGTGGGATGTCTAGGCTAGTAGAGCGGGACCAGAGCACCATGGGCTAGGTGGGTTAACTGACCAGATTTCCAATCTCTTCATGGAGGATCAAGGCTTTGGCTAGGCTGAATTTCTTCTACCAGTAGATCATTTTGAGGATGTTTTCCCAATGAATTCTATATCTTACCTCTTGATAGGGAGGTACTTTTTATGATTGAACTTGTTATAAGAGAAACTCTAATGTGTATTCCTCCATATATGACGAAACCTACTGATCTCTAGGAGCTTAAGTAGTAGTTAGAGTACTTGGAGGCCAAAGGATTCATATGGCCCAACACTTCCTCTTAGGGTTTTCCCATGCTTTTTGCTAATAATTATGATGATACCCTTCATATATGCGTGGATTATAGATGTTTGAACCATATTATAGTCAAAAATAGGTATCCAATGCCTCAAATATATGATCTCTTTGACCAGCTCTGAGGAGATATGGTCTTTTATAAGATCGACCTGAGATCAGGCTATCATTAGGTTCAAGTCAGGACATCAGACACACCTCAAACAACTTTCTGTAGCTATTATAGTCTATTTGAGTACCTAGATATTCCATTCAGTCTTACAAATGCACCCTCTATTTTATTTACTCTCATGAATAGGGTGTTCCACCCCTATTTTGTATTATTTTGTCGTAGTCTTTATGAATGAAATATTAGTGTATTATCACACTTGTATCAACCATGTCAATCATCTTGATATCATTCTGAGTACACTGATAGGGAATAATATTTATTCTAATATTAATAAGTGCCACTTCTGGATCGAAAAAGTTCACTTCTTGGGTCATATTATCTCAGAATCAAAAGTATATATTGACCTTGATAAGGTTAGTGTTATGTTTTATTTTGAGCAACACAAGAACATGTTTGATATATGGAGTTTCTTGGGGATGGTGGGATATTACAGATGTTTCATACAAGACTTCTCGTGCCTTGATTCACATCTCACTGACCTAAAAAAGAAGGGTGTTATGTTCATGTGGTTAGAAGCATCTGATAAATCCTTTTAGGAGATGAAAAGGAGTTTTGTATCAACACCTATTATAGTTCTTCCATATCCTAGAAGATGTTGTGTAATCTACTGGGATGCATTAGGCATAGAACTAGGATAATTTTTGATGAATGAGGATAGATTCATTGCGTATGGATCTCTACATTTTAGGCCTCATGAGAGAAAATACCCAACACATGACCATGATCTTGAAACAATTGTCTATGCCTTATATTGCTAGAGACATTAGCTTTACGTGAGCAATTTTTGGTGTATACGTACAACAATATCCTCAAATATATCTTTTCATAGTGTTTCTTGAATCTCATACAACAAATATGGGTCCAATATATTCATTCCTTTGATTTTGATCTTGCCTATACACCTGGAAAAGGCAATGTAGTCGCTGATGCGTTGAGTCAAAAAACTCAGACACATGCTATATGGGAATACAATGATGAATGGAAGTAAATGGACCTTTTTTCTAAGATACATCTAGAGTTTCATGATAGTCATGAGAAGTATTACCTCTAATCCTTGATAGTTATATCTTTCCTCCTTGAGAAGGTGAAGGGTAGAAAATTTTTAAATCGTTAGGGCTTGGTTCTCCATGAGAGTATATAAGGAAATAACCCGCCTCTAGATTGGTCTATGGAAAGAGAAGACATCCTAAATATTCATGGGTGTTTCTAGATTCTTACAGATATGATAGATGCGTTTATGAAAGAGTCCCATAATTCTAAGTGGGATGCTCATCTAGGTATCTCCGAAATGTATAGAGATATGTGACAACAGTATTGGTGGCCTGGGATAAAACTTCAGATAGTAGGCTTTATCACTAGGTGTTCCATATATCAGTAGGTGAAGGCAGAGCACCATAGACTTGTAGGCTTGTTACAACCGCTTCCAATATCAGAATGAAAATAGGAAGATATTTCCATGGAATTTGTAGTCGGGTTACCTAGGTCGCCTAGAGGAAGCGACACTCTATGGATTTTGATTTAAAGACTGATGAAAGTGGATCACTTCATTCCTATTTGAGATACTTTCTTATTTGATGAGATGGGAAGACTGTATGTCTATGAGATCATAAAACTACATGGGGTCCCTCATACTATTGTTTCAGATAGGGATTCTCATGTCACATCATGGTTCTAGAAGGTCTAGTAGAAAGCTATGGGTACACAGGTGCATCTAAGCACATATTTTCACCCTTTTACTAATGGGAATTCGAGAAAGAATATATTGTTTCTAGAGGACATGCTCTGGGCATGTTTCCATGATTTTGGTAGATCTTGGGAGAAGCATATCCCTCTCATAGAGTTCTCCTATAATAATTTATTTCAATAATTAATTCATATTTATCCTTTTGAGGCCTTTTATGGTAGGTTGTTATATTCACCCCTGTGCTAGCTGGAGGTAGGTGAGGAAGCCCTACTAGGTCCTCATCTCATATAGGATACTTCAGAGCATGTTCAGCTAATCAGGAAGCATATGACTACTGCTTAGTCTAGACATAAATCTTATGCTAATCTTGATCGACAACCTCTCGATTTTGAGGATGGGGAATGTGTTTTCCTTTGGGTATTTCCAAGGATAGGTCATGAAGGATGTAGAGGCAAGGGAAGATATCGCCTTATTATGTAGGGCCATTTGAGATTCTAGAGAGAGTTGGGACAGTAGCCTATCAATTTCTGCTACCTCATAGGTATTGTGCCATACACGTTGTCTTCCATTTTCATAACATCTTCAATATCATGATGACCCATATCATTCCTTTGATCCCACGGAATTTGAGTTAGATGTCGATTCTACCTTTGAGGAGTATCCAGTACACATCGTTGACCAGAGTAAGAATGCTCTCAGAGGCTGGTTTTTCCCTCTAGTATGGGTGTTATGGTAAGATGACCGTGTACATGATGAGACTTGGGAGTGGGAGGCCGACATATGTGCCTAGTGGCCAGAGTTTTTCTCATACAATGTTTCACCACCCTTGGAAGGTGAACTCAGGGATGAGTTAATTTAGGGGGGACACTATAAGAACCCTGTTTTTCACTCAGGTATGGATCCTTTAAATTTTGGTCTAATTCTTTGGACATAATATAGATGCCTAACGAGTTAGCAAAGGTCCTAAGGGTGTCTGAGGATTATTCAGAGCCTAGAACCCAACTTTTTGGTAATAATAGTCCTATCTCATGGTTAGAATAAATTGTGTGGGGATGACTCATGGTTCGCCTAAACCATGTAGATGGTCTACATTTTTTAGCAGAGTTATATCACACGTTAGGCGCCCAGTTTCTCAAACCATACGGCCTAACCATGTGGGTTCCCCTCTTCTATAAGTACCCGTGTAGGGTTTGCACATAGTTTGGAAAACTGTATAGCCAAATCATGCACAGGATAAATTTTGGGAAATTTTACATTTTTACCCTTAATGATATAATTAACCCAAACCTTCTTCCCTAATCCGATTTCCTGTGGGACGAATCTCCATTTCTCCCATTTTGGAGCTTTTTAAATGTATAACCTAGGGATCAAGAGATTTACTTCATTAGAGACCTGTTTGAGAATTCGTTTATCACATTGGATGCAAAATGATAAGTGTTCAAGTATATTTGAGTCATTATTCGTTTCTCTTTCTCTCGACCTAGTTTCCGAGGTGTAAGAATTTTTAACCTTTTCTCAGATCTACTCCATTCTAGGCCAAATTAGAGGCTAATATAGTATGAGGAGAGTCGTACATGCCTAATATGGGTGTTCTATAACTCATCCATCAAGTTTGTTTATTTTGGAATTAATGTTTGGGGCCCACCGATTTCATCGGGTTACATTTATTGAATTTACATGCCATGCTTATATTCATTAGAACTGTATGGTTATTCTCTTTCCATATATGTGATTAATTGTTTGTGGTTACACCCACAACGTCCAACACCCCATGTTTGGTGGTATTCCATTACTGAGTTTTTAGTGTTTAGACACTTTTGAGCCATCGTTCGGGTGTGTTCAAGCTTGACCACAATAATGGTGAGCCTACTTATATTAATTTAATATTGAATTAGGTAATGGTGGATGGAAGGTACCACATCACTTTCACTTAACCCACATAAGGTAAGTACCTAAATGTAATTATTTGATTCAAATGATATTATGGAAGGCATACTTAAGGATATGACTTGGCCTTTTTAAAATGTAAATGACTGTTTGTTTGGACATCCTTATAACACCTTTACATGTTCATGGAAGGTAGCATAGTGAACATTATTAATTGAACTTGACTTATATAGTTTAAATTAAAAGGTTTCATGCTACTTGTCTTTGTCACAATAATGAAAGGCAAGGCTTGAACCAAATATATTTATTGATTAATTATGAATTGATTAAATGGTTTCATGCTACTTGGACTTGTCACACTTATGAAAGGAAAGGCTTGAACCAAATGGAATATTATATGAATTTATTATCAAATAGTAGTGGCTTGGCTCGAGCTCACCTTGGATTCCTTAGGGAATTCCTTGAACACTTGGGAACCCCATTCCGATTCAAGGATGCAACTTTATTTGGTTGAGACCCACCTTAAACACAATCCTTTTATTTATTGGATGCCTGATATGAAACTATAGGGTCCCTTCAATAATATTATAGAATTCCTTGGATACCCTCCTTGGATTCAGCATTTAAAATTAGGTTTCATGGTTAAAGCCGATTGGGACCAGTCTTTTCTTACCCCCATTTTACCTTGGACGAACTCCTTATACTTGGTAGGTGTCTTATTGTGGAATGCATTGGACTATGGTCCTTGGATTACACTCCTACTCATATCCGAGTTACAGTCATTACTGAGTTGGTAACCCTTGAAGTCTATTTTTCCTTGGTTATTAAATTGGAAATTCATTATTAAATATCATTACAGGTTTCCTTGATACATCTTGGAACCTTCAATATTTCTAACATTTGATTTATTTATAAATTGGTAATAATCAAATAATTAAATGGTTACATGTTCATACACCAACTTAGGGCTTAATCAGGTACTTGGGTATTTAGTTACCTTGTACTACTTTACTTTATATATGCATGCTTGCACACTGTGACATTTCCATTATAGGGGCCAGATATTATAGAAACCGTTGGGGGTTACCCACTGAGATTTATATCACACCCTCTCTAGGAACCATTTGGTACTCGGGGAAAATTACTTGTATACATGTGTTGATAGAGGGAAGTTTAATCCTTTAGACACTTTATTTCTTATCATTCTAGGATGAATCTAGTAAAATATGACCATGATATAGCTCAGGATGCATGGGATAATTTATGTATTTAATTTTTTCTATATTGGGTTTTTCATGTATTCTTTCTACTTTTTATCCATGTTTTCTAGATTACTAGATACATGAAATATCATCACCTGTTGTTGTATGTCATTCATGTTATTTTAGTTATTATTATCATTTTCTCTTTTTGTTGTACATTGATTTCACTTATATTGATTCCACTATTTACCTATATTTATAACTATATTCTATGATATACTCTGGTAATGAAGGAGTATTATCCCCCCAGACACACCCTAGGCCCTCACTATTAGTCGGCTTCCTTTTGCATTCTAGGAGGTGCGCTTGAGTCCATGTGGCCAACCAGGCTTGGGACACCTATTGTGTGGCATCCGGGTTCGGGACGTCACATCACTAACCTCTTTTATTTATGTGTATTAGACATGTACATTGGGTCTCCTTTTTGGTCATTCCATATAGAAATATTTTGTATGTATTATTATAAATGAGGTTTCCTTGATAATAAATATCCCAAAATTATGACCATAGAAATATTATTTGACATGTAAAATTTAAAAATGATTTTAGCCATGATGAGTAGTGAATAAATTTTTTTCATTGAATAAAGTTTTCCATAATCTATCCTTCTATATTTGTATCATCTTGTACCATCCATGCCCATTTTATATTAAGTACTCACCGAATATATCACATCTTAGAAACATTAGAAATATGGAATCCCTTAATCTTGATTCATGGAGTCCATTACTTGAATTTATAAATACATATCAACCTTAGTATATTTCCATTTTCTTCTTGCTGGTAGGAATATTTACTCTGAAGGAATAATATATATATCATCCACCATTGTGAACATAAACCACCTCATTGGTTATATATTCCTACATATTATGTGTCTCCAGAACTAATCCTCCCACTAATCTTAGTGGAGTTGAGTATTACTATTCCAACCATTATGCATCCAAATACTTAACCCATAGAAATTAATTTTTTCTCAAACTATCTTCAATGAGATATAATTTAATTATTAAAATATTTTCAACTTTTACTAGATATAAATATCCTTCATTTATATTGGATCATTAACTCAAATGAACCATATAGTTCTTTTTTTGTTTGTAGCTAAGTCTAGATTTTAACAAATGGGTTTTAAAAAACACTTGTGGAACTATCCTAATAGATTATTATCATATAAAAATTGATATGATATATAATTCTCCAACCTTAAACATTAAATAATCTTGATTTGAGTTAGGAATTTTAATTTCTCTCACATTTAGGATCTTTTCAGGTTTAGAGTTTTATAGAATTAGGCTATAACACATACATAAAAAAACTATAAAATACAAAGTGGACACTTCCGATCAATATCTATTTTCCCATAATTTGAAACTTTTAAAAAAAATAATGAATTAGTTTCATGGAATATATCCATGAATACCAACATGACTTTTATCCTTTCCCTTACCAATCCTTAAACCCTGGGAAGACATTTTAAAAACATGGTTTAAGAAAAATATTAGTATGGTATATTAAAACAAAGGAAATCATTAGTTCGGTAAAAAACATTAAAACACATATAATGTTTACCTTTATCTTCAAATTTATTTGAGAATATTAAGTTAAAAATTTTCACATGAATAAAAGACACACATTTTTCTCAAATTAAATCATTAAAACCCATAGAAATCAATTAAACCTATTTTGGTAACTTAGAGAATCATATACATAAAACTCTTTCAAAACCATTTTAATTGGAATAAACATAATAAAGAATCCAATATTATCATTAAATGATGTATTGGAGATCTATAATGGGGATAAAACTTCATAAAAGCTATATCAGGATCACCCTTGATCTATAATGGGGCTCAACCCTTAGTATAAGTTACATCAGGCTCACTTATTTCTCACGAGCTATAAAGGGGATTAACCCTTCATATAAGTTGTATCGGGCTCACTCATGAGCTATAATGGGGATCAACCCTTTGTTTAAGCTGTATCAGGATCACTAGTTTCATATAATGCTCAAGCAACATATCAAGTGTAAAAAAATTTCATCATAAAACCCGTTAAAAACTCTTTTTAATTCTATATGAAAACACATTTGGGCAAAAATAACCTTTTCTTTTGAGAACCCATTTTCAATACCCAAACACCATTTTCTTTGAAAAATCAATTTTAATACCAAAATAACCCATTAAAATTAAATTGGGGTTTTCATTTAATAAAACATTAATATAGAGAACCGAGACTTTTTCACATATTATTACATGATTTCAAACATAATTAAATATCAAAATACAAGCCAAGGATCATAAATTCTAGTATCTTGGAAGAATAGGTACATAAAACTAAAAAAAGGGACAAAATAAAACATTTTTTATTTATCATCCATTATGAGCTCATAAATTCCATTTATCACTTACATATACATAGGTTAAACTTGTTTTAACATGAAAAAAGGGATGATTTAAAAATCTAGTAAGTGGATAAACAAAAGAATAAAGCATGACACATGGGTTAAAAGGCATAAAAAATGACATAAAAGGAAAGGATACACACAAGGAAGCATAAAATATGAGATAATGGTATCATAGGAGATGTGTAAACAACATAAAACATGAAGTAAGAATTATTCAAGGCTCATTGCACATTAAAGATCATGAGTCAAGGTTAACCACCATAACCGTTGCACATGGAGCATAATTCATGGCTAACCACCAAGACTGTTGAATATGACGTTTCATGAGAGTAATCATTACCCAATGAATTGGAGTGATATCTGGCCACAAACATCATAACATGATCATGAATATATGTGACACATGAATAATCATACATAAGAAATCAAACATAAACATAAGGGTTACCCATGGTAAGAATTGGATATCATAATCTTGTAAAAAAGGCTTAACATAAGGGATTATCACAATGGTGTCCATGAAAGAAAGGATTTAAATCATACATGGATATAAATAAGGGAAAAATAGGCATAGATAATGATAAGTGATATAAAACTTAAGTGAATACATGTAATAATTGTGTTTAAGAAACTTTAGAAACAAAACATTTTAGTGCGGTTTAAAGAAAACATTAAAGAGAATTTTAAGCAGAAAAGGGAATAATATTCAATATAAAAAACTAAGATAATCAAGAATGTTTTCATAATAAAAATTGTGATTTTATAAAAAAAATATCATCTTAAAACATATTATAATGTGCACTTGAAAATGGGTAAGAATTCAGGAAGTTCCCTTAAATTGGGATTTCTTATCATGAAGAATTGAGCAGGGAGCCTTTTAAAAATATGTATATCCCTGAGAAAGAAGGATGTAAGGTTCTTGATACAAGAGTTTGGAAAATATAAACATAATTTAGAATATTTATATTAAAATAAAATATAATTTCATTTGGGTAAAAAGAGAGAAAGAATAACCTGAAGGAATAATGGAGGTTTGGGTAGAATCCATTACCTTAAGTTCAAAGGTGTTATTCACTTGATCATAATGTCCTGGATAATAAAATTAGATTAATTAATTAATAATTATAGAACCTTTTATAAATTTATTTGATTTATTATAATTTTATTAAGTTCATTTACAACTTTTTTTATGGGTTAAGAGATTCAATTTCATCATTTGAGAGTGTTGGTTTCCTTGGTTTTCATGATTATTTTACTTGCATACATGTACGAAAGGTCATGTAAAGTGGGGGTAATTATCCAGAATTGAAATTATATGTTTTTAATGATATTATATAGTTTAAAATTTTCTTATATATAACTTTGTTTTATTTCATGAGGATGAATCAATTGATTAATAGTTAATGATAATCGTTTGGGTTTATTTTGGTGGTTTTCGATCACAATGAACTCATTTTGTTTTAAAAATTAATAGAATGTGTGTAAAATGATTCCAGAAAATTAAATAATATATAATACATATATTATAATCTTTTCCAACCATAAAAATGGTTTCATGATCAGCCGTGAAGATGGTAATGGAAATTGAAAACTTCATCGTCCTTGAATGCGACAAATTAACACATCAGAGACGATGTTTTCATTTTTAGTGTAAGGGGGGGGGGAGATGATGATGAATTATTACATTATAATAATAAAATTAAAGTATATGTAAGGTATTGGTGTTATCATAAAATTTGTATGAGTGTATGTTAGGAGATAAAAAGAAAAGAAAGGAACCTGAAAAGAAATTAAAAGAAAATGAAGAGGGTTTTACCTCTTGATTCCTTATTCTTGAGAACCTCATTAGGGGATTGGTTTTGGTATTTTTCTAAGAAAATAAGCTCCTATACATGGGTGAGTCTTGATAGGTGTGAGGAGAAGAGGTTCTATGGGGTGATATTTATAGTGGAGGAGAGAGGTTTTTTCTCAATATTTTAATCATTAGTTTATTATTTTGGCTCAAGACTATGAATAGTTTGATCATTATTATAATAAATATTAAAATAATAAAGGCTAGTTTGAGATTATGGTTCTTAACTCAGCAATGACTAAAGGAATAGTGTATTTAACTTTTAATGTATAAATACTGTAAATTACAGTATTTTACTATTCATAAAAATTCAAGTATTTTAGAAAAATCCAAAAAATTCCCCCAAACCATTTTTCAACGCGTAGAATTAAAAAATGAACTCATTTTTATGAAAATAATTTTCAGAATATGAGAAATTTAAATTTTAATTAAAACCATAATTTACTCAAAAAATACAGATTTTAAAATTATAACAGATTTTATAGCACTTGTAAAAATTAACTACGGCCTCATAAAAATATCATATACTCATAAGATAATAAAATATTTATTTTTGAGTATATTTTATGGAGATAAAGTTTCTTTTAAAACATTATATTAAATATAAAATTGAAAATAAATACTTATGTTTTATAAAAATACCAACACTTAATTAATAATTTATAAAACATTTACTTATAATATGATATAATTATATCATATTACCATTTATAAGATGTCTAAATTTCATTTATACTTTTATTGGTGAGGTTACTATTTATTTTTCTAGTTTACTATTCATAAGGGTAACCTTACTATTCCAAAGGTTAAGTTACTATTCCTTTGATATATATTCTTTAACTTATTGAGATACCTATTATTTAACTCATTCTTCATTTAAAAAGTTTGTATTGTGTTATTAATGTGATTTTATGTGATTATACCACATGAAATAATTATAAGAAGGGAATTTCCATTGATAAAAATTTTGGTTGTTATATTCTTCCACCTTATGAAATTTCACTCTCAAAATTTTATTTTACATTCTATGTTCAAAACAGGGGTGGGTAATTTTCCTTCATCGCTTCCTATTGTTCGCATGTTGCCTCTTCGTACTTATGGTTCTTCCATAGTACTTTAACCAAGTGAGTACTCTTGTTGCATAGAAATATATCTCTACGATCCAAGATCTTCACTATCTTCTTCTCATATGGGAGATCATTTTACAACTACACCACCTCTAAATTAAATACTTGAGAGGGATCTGGTATGTACTTCCTCAAGAAGGATACATGGAAAATATCATGTACTTGAGACATGGTTGGTGGAAGCTCTAATCAATAGGCCACATCTCCGATACGATCAAATACCTTGAAGGGGCCGATGTACCTAGGACTTAGATTTCCCTTTTCCTAAATCCCATGATCCTTTTCCATGAAGATATGTGGAGGAATACCATGAATCAAACCTTAAACATGAGGTCTCATTGATGATTTTTTGCATAACTCTTATTTCGACTTTGGGCTTCCTTGATGTTCCGATGAATAGTTTTCACCTTCTACACCATTTCATTAACCATTTCATGTTCTAATAGCTTACTTTCACGCAATTCATCCTAGCACGCAAGTGTTATACACCTTTTCCCATAAAGGTATTCATATGGAGTCATTTGGGTGCTCGAGTAGAAACTATTTTTGTAAGAAAACTCATCTAGAGAAAAATGTTGGCCCCATCCTTCTTTAAAGTCCATAGACCATGATCTAAACATGTGTTCAAATGTCTAAATAGTCCACTCAGATTGGCCTTCAGTGTGAGGATGATAATCCATACTAAAGTTTAGTTTAGTGCTTAGAGAATGTTGGATACTTTTTCATAACTTCTAGGTGAATCTCATATATTGATCGAATATAATCAGTTGTTGTACTCCACGAAACCTTAACAATTCTTTGATATATATTCATGCATGTTGATCTATTGGGAAGTCTTCTAGAATTGTTATAAAGTGAGATATCTTTGTACAATGATCTACTACAACACATATTGAATTATTTCCTACGGATGTCTTTGGAAGTCGAGTGATAAATTCCATGGTGATGTTTTCCCATTTCCATGTCGGTATGAGTGATGGTTGGATCAAAACTTTAGACTTTTTCCTTTCATACTTCACTTTCTAACATACCAGGCACTTTGATATATATTCAATGATATCCTTATTCATATTTTCTTACCAATAGTTATCTCAGAGAGATCTTGATACATCTTTGTGCTCTCTGGGTGAATAGAGACAGTTGAGCTAGGTAAATCTTTTAGAAGATCCTTCTTTATCTCTATATTGGATGGTACCCATAGCAATTCCCCAAATATCATGACTCCTTCCTCATCTATTTTGAAGTATGAGGATTTTTCATTTCACATGGATTCCTCTTTATTTTGAATTTCCTCATCATTTCTTTGAGTATCCTTTATTTTCTCTATGAGGGATAGTTGAGAAATAATTTGAGAAAGGATTGATGATTTTCCTTCCTTAATGATTCCTATTTCTATCATTTGTAAATATAATAATATTGGATCCTTATCAATTCTCATCATCTATAAACATATGGCATCCACCACCTAATTTACTTTACAAGGATGATAGTGGATTGAGCAGTCGTAATCATTGATGAGCTCCAACCATCTTCTCTAGAGCATATTAATCTATTTCTATATGAATATATATTTGATACTCTTGTGATCAGTATATATCTCAATCTTCTCCAAATAGAAATAATTCCTCCATATTTTCAATGTGAAGACCAAAACTACCAACTCCAGATCATTCATAGGATAGTTTTTCTCATGAACTTTCAACCGCCTTGAGGTGTAGTCTATCACTTTATCATTTTTCATCAGTACACATCCTAATCCATTATTTTACGCATCACAGTAAACCACAAAATAGTTCCCCACTTTTTGGTAGTGTAAGTAATGATGCAGTGATAAAACTATTTTTCAACTCTTTAAAGCACTCTTCACATTAACTGTTTTAGAAAAACCTTTCTCTCTTCTGAGTCAGTTTGGTTATTGGGATCTAAAATCATGATAATTTCTTGAAACATATCCAATAATACCCATCTAGACTAATGAAACTAAAAATATCTATTACAGATGTTGTTCTAGGCCACTCTTCAGTTACCTTTTTCTTGGAAGGGTCCACAGATATAGATTTTCCGGTGATTACATTCCCCATGAATGATACTTCTTCCATTCATAATTCACATTTAATATACTTTTAAAAAAGTTTATACCTTTACAAAGTCTTTATCCTAGTATTCAAATGCTCCTCATGTTCCTCCTTTCTCTTGTAGTATATTAGAATATCATCAATAAAGACTAACAAAAATTTGTCGAGGTAGTCTCTAGACTATATTCATTAAATCCATGAAAATTGATGGAGAATTTGTGAGTATTAAGGGTATAACTATGAAATCATAGTGTCCATACCTTGTTTAAAAGGCCATATTGGGAATATCATCCTTCCTCACCTTTATTTGGTGATATCCTGACCGAAGGTCCACCTTAGAGAAATAATTATCCCCAAATACCTTATCAAACAAGTCATATATACATGGTAAGGGATACATGTTATTTATCATGATTTTGTTGAGCTCATGATAATCAATGCAGTGGCGCATTGATTTATCCTTATTCTTTACTAAGAGGACTGATGCACCCCATGGTGAAGAACTCAGGCATATAAAAACTTTATATAGATTCTTTTGTAATTACTTCTTTAGTTATTCCATCTCTACAGTGGCCTTTATATAAGGTTTATTTGATATAGGTAGAGATCCAGGAGTAAGTTCAATTTAGAACTCAACCTCTCAATCAAAAGGAAGACTAGGAAATTATTCAGGCAATACATCAGTGTAATCCATCACATCAGGCATGTCTTTGAGCATGATTCTCCCCTTTGTCTCAAGCATTTGAGCTGGATATGCTATCTCATAAGGTAAATATATCCACAATTAATAGAATAATTCATAAGGATATTTAACTTCCTCAATACACTTGTACAAGATTGGATGATGCTTTGGAATGTGAATATTAATCTCCCTTTTTGGAAATATGGTATTTTGTTTTTATGAAGATAGACAATCCATGCCCAATATAGCATCAAACTCAAACAAAGGGAGTATGAAAAGATTTTCTGAGAGGCTCAATCCAAAAATACTAATCTGGGATGAGTTATATACTTTGGATGCAATAATATACCCATTTTCTATTCTCACATATAACTCAACCTCTATATATTTAGGTGGTGTTTGAATAGTTCTACTAAACTTGAAAGATATGAAAGAATACGTAGAAACAAAATAAAATAGTATGTTTACTATTCTTGAATGAATAACCAGCATACATATCACCACATCATTGTCCGGATCCACCTCAGTATTTATGATAGCATATTCCCTTCCTTGGTTTCTTAAAGGTTTTTTTGATTGCCTTAGATAACCTTGGGCTTATGGAATTGGTTTAAAAAATTTCCATGGTCCTTGCTGTTTAAACACTACACTACAGGCTGAGTCTTGATCTGATCCTTCCTTTCTCCATCCACATTAGTTGAATTATTCGTATCCCTTAAGTAGTTATTAGCTAGATGCCCCATTCTTTCACATTTTAAGAACTTCTTTGCTCCCTTAGGATAGTTCCTAGGATGATTCTTTCCATAATTTTGACACGTGGGATATTTGGTCATCTACCCATCATGGTATTTACTTACTGATCCACCCATATTAGACTCCATTTCCCATTTTTTTCATCAAACCCATGAGACCATTGAGAGTCTCCAATACCCATTTATACCTTAATGGAACAACATACAATCTATTCATAACTTTGGAAGTCTTGAATATCCAATGATTTATTTATACTGATCTTTAGTCTTCTAAATAAGAAATCTAACTTGCTTTCGATGTTTATGAAAAATCTAGAGGTAGATCTTGCAAACCGTGTAAAGTTTTCTTCATACGACCTGATATAATCATCTTTCTTCTACTTAAGTCCAAGGAGCTCTCTTTCTATCTTGAGATGGAGGGTTCAAGGAAAATATTCATTGAATTTTTTTCTTTAATTCCTTCCAATGAATGGAATAAATTTACTCATTAGAACTTGTATTCTTGTTTAGTTTCCACCACTGATAAGCTTCCCCATCAGAATGATAGACCACCAACACAAATTTCTCATCTTTTGATCACTAAAGGATAGAGAATATATTTTCAATGGAGTTAATCGAATATTCCTTTAGGAGGGGATCCGAAGACAAACTAAACATGGGAGGCCTTTTATTACCGAAGGATTCGACATCAAATTTATCTTTCATTAAAGAAGGAGGGAATTCTACACAATTCAAGTGATTATTCCTAACTTGAGCCAGTTTATAAAGTACCGTTATAAAGTTTTGAGCACTTGTTCCCTTCATATCAAGCATATCATTATAGAAATTATCACATTGCCTATCAAAATGATTTTCGAATGTGTTCTTATATTTATTTATATTGACTAAAAAAAGTACATTAAGGGGGTTTAATACATAACTAATAAGAATGTAAAAAGAAACTTTGAACAAAAAAAAAGATAAAATTTTAGAGGAAAAGGACATCCTAACTTATGATCCCTAGGTTTTAATATAGGTTAACCATGATCTATTTCCTAACATATACTCTAATGGGGGTTTTTATTCTATTAATAATGGTTCATAATGAGTTTATGAATTTACCAAAGCATATCCCCCAATAGTGTTAAACTATGTGCGTATTAAGGCCCGTTATTGGGTATTGGGTTGCCTCGAGTCAGGCCTAGAACACCTTTTTAGAGTTATTACTCCTAGGTACATTTGTACCAAAACCACGTCCACTTGTATTATCTATACAGGGATATATTTTCTTGATAAACTGGTTACTCTATACTTATCAAAATTTAGGGGTGTTTTCTTAGACTTAGTCTTATCCCTAAGGTTCTTACTAAAGTGATCTATTCCTAATATCAAAAAATAACTAGACATTTTCAATGATACAAACTCTAGAGACCCTATACTTTTTCACATATTACTACATGATTTCAAACATAATTAACTATAAAAATACAATCCAAGGATTATAATGTCTAGTGTCTTGGAATAATAGGTACATAAAACTGAAAACATGAGAAAATAATTTTCTTTATTTATCATCCATTATGAGATACTAACTTCCTGTAAACCCTTACATTCGTATAGGATAAACTAGGGATAACATGAACAAAGGTATGATCTAAAAACCCCATTAAGGGAATAAAAAAAACATGACACATTGGTTAGAAGGAATAATAAGATGACATAAAAGGCATGGATATACATAAGTAAGTATAACATATAAAATCATGGTATCATAAGAGATGTGGAAACATCATAAAACATGACATAATCATGAGTCAAGGATCATTACAAATGAAAGTGCATGAGTCAAGGTTATCCACCAAGACCGTTGCACATGGAGCACGAGTCAAGTCTCACTACCAAGGCCATTTCACATGACGTCTCATGAGACTAAAAATTACCTAATGAATTTGAGTGATATCTGGGTGCAACCATCATAACATTTTCATGAAAATGTTTTCCACATTAATATTCATACATAAAGAATCAAACATAAACATAAGGGTTACCCATAGTAAGAATTGGGTATCATAATCTAGTCAAAAATGAATAACATAAGTGATTATCATAATGATGTCCATGAAAAAAGGATCAAAATCATACGTAGACATTAATAAGGAAAAAATAGGCATATATAATGATAGTTGATGTCAAAAGGAATTTAATATATATAAAAATGGCATTTAATAAACCTAATAAATAAAAAAAATTCGTACGGTTTAAGGAAAATATTAAAGAGAATTTTAAGCAAAAAAGGAATAATTATTCATATAAAACCAGAAATTAACCAAAAATGTTTTCATAATATTTTTTTTTTGATTTTTAAAAAATAATTATTGCATAAAAAAATTATGTAGTGAACTTTAAAATGGATAAGAATTATAGAAGTTCCCTCAAACCAGGCTTGCTTTTTGAGAATAATTGAGTAGGGAACCTTTTAAAAACATGTATATCCCCAAAAAGGAAGGATGAAAGGTTATTGATACTTTATATTTGAACATAATTTTTTTTATAAGATTTAAATAAAAATAAAATATAATTTCATTGGGGTAAAAAGAGAGAAAGAATAACCCAAAGGAATAATGGAGGTTTTGGTAGAATCCCTTGCCTTAAGTCCGAAGGTGTTCTTTACTTGATCTTAATGTCCTAAAAAATCAAATTAGATTAATTAATTTAAAAAGTTATGAAAGTTTTATAAATGAATTTTATTTATTAAAAATTTATTAATGTCATTTTTGTCCTTTTTGATGGGTTAATAAATTCAATTTCATCGTTTGAGAGCATTGGTTTCCTTGGTTTTCATGATCAATTTACTTGTATACATCTAGGAAAGGTCATGTAAAGTGGGGGTAATTATCTAGAATTAAAATTAGATGCTATTAATTAACTTATAGAGGTAAAATTGGTATTATATATATATATTTTTTATGGAATAAGGATGAATCATTAGATAAATAGTTAATGATAATCGTTTATGTTTATTTTGGCGGTTTTCGATCACAACGAACTAATTTTGTTTTATAAATTAATATCAATCATATAAAATGATTCTAGAAAATTAAATAAGATATAATAAATATATTTAATATGTTTCAACCATGAAAATGTTTTCAAGACTAGCCTTGAAGATGGTAATGGAAATTGAAAACTTAATCGTCCTTAAATGCGATAAATTAACACATTACGAACGATGTTTTCATTTTTAGTATAAAGGGAAGGGGAAAGATAGATGATGATGAATTATTAATTTAGAATAATAAAATTCTAGAATATTCATGGTACTGGATTTTTAATACCATTTTGATGAGGTTAGGTGATGAGAGATACATAAAAGAAAGGAACTTAAAAATAAATAAAAATAAAAGGAAGAGGGTTTTACCTCTTGATTCCTTCTTATTGAGAACCTACCTGGGGGATTTGTTTTGGTATTTAGATAATACCAAAAGATAATAGGTGTTGGGGTGGGTCTTGGGAAGATAATTCAGTAGAATTCGGATAAGTATCAAGGCTTGAGATGTGTGAGGAGAAGAGGTGGTGAGGGGTGATGTTTATAGTGGATGGGAAGGGGGTTTTCTCAATATTTTAATCATCAGTTTATTATTTTGGCTCAAGACTATTAATAGTTTGGGGATTATTATCAAAAATATTAAAATAATGAATATTATTTTGATATTATGGTTCTTACATCATATATGACTCAAGTAACAGTGTATTTAACTTATTTTGTATAAATACAGTAAATTACTGTATTTAACTATTCACAAAATTCAAGTATTTTAAAAAAATCCAAAAAATTTAGCCTAACCATTTTTCAACGTGTAGAATTAAAAAATGAAATCCAATTTATTAAAGAGATTTTATAAATATGATAAATTTAATTTCTAATTAAAACCATCATTTACTCAAAAATACAATTTTAAAATTATAACTGATTTTATACCACTTTGAAATATTAACTAAAATATATAAAATTATAATATAATCATAAGATAAAAAAATATATTAATTTACAAGTAAATTTTATGGATATATATTTTCTTTTAAAACATTATATTAATTATAAAATTGAAAATAAATACTTATGTTTTATAACATTATAAATACTTAATTAATAATTTCTAAAAAAATTATTTACTTATACTATGATATAATTATATCGTATTACCATTTATAAGATGACTAAATTTTATTTATGCATTGATTGGTTAGGTTACTCTTCATTTTTCTAGTTTAATATTAATAAGGGCCACATTAATATTCCGAAGGTCAAGTTACTATTCATTCGGTATATGTTCTTTAACTTCTAGAGATACCTCTTATTTCATTCATTATTTATTTAAAAAGTTTGTTTTGTGTTCTTAATGTGATTTTATATGATTATAATATATGAAATAATTATAATAAGGGAAATTCCATTGCTAAAACTTTAGGTCATTACAATGTAAGCTTGAAAAGGAAACTATAAATCAAATAAGATTAAAAGAAAGGACATTATCACCGTACTTTAAAAATTGGACATTTCATTTTTCATTTTTCAAAAAGTTCCATTAAAGACAAGTGTACAGATTCCATTTGAAAATATTTTAATTAAATTAAAATTGAATATAAAATTTCCTTAATATCCCTTTTATAATCATATAAATGAATATGTAAAATAAGATCAATAAAATTGACACAAAGAGTTTTTTTGAAATTAAATATTTAAATACTCAAAGTGTCCCATCCCAGCTTGAAAATTTAAATAATAATCCTCATGAAAGAATATTATTTTATAAAATAATAAATAACATTATAATAGATAAAATATGGATATATAATCTCAAAGGGTCTGTATATACACCTTATAAAAGAATAAATGTGCATATCTTCAAAAAATGCCTCAATGAAATGAGACTGAGAATAAGTCTCTTACAACTGTGGTAACATTTGAATCGGAAACCCCAAAAGTAATAATAATCAAATGAAATGTTTAAATACCATTGATATGAAATAATTCATGATACAATATATCAATAGGGTATGTATATACTCCACACAATAGAAGTTGTGTTGTATATGAAATTTATCTCCCATATGTAAAAAGTGAGAGAAAAAATCCCTTACCTTGAGTTCGGCTTGTCACATGTGTATTTATCTTCCATAATAATAAAATTATTTTAATTATTTAATTTCTTCATAAAACTTTTCAAGTATATCATTAATTTTATTTCACCTATTACAATTTTTTAAATTACTACTTAAACAATTAAGTTTACATCGGGTGTTTTGACCAAATTCGTTTCATGTGTCAAAAATGACTTTAGTAGGTCAACTATGGTCAAATAGGTCATTATATAAACATATAAAATATAATAATCATGAAATAATTATAATATTTATACATACATTATAATTTGAAAACAAATCATGAAATATGGTTATGAAAAATGAACCAACGTTACAATCAGGGAGACAGTGGGCTGTACGTAAGCATGAGTAATGTTCCCATTTTTTAATGATCATTACGGAAAGAAGTTAAGTAAATATATTTATAGAATTATAATTATATCATAAATACCATATTATTTAATCATATATACTCATATATATAATCATTGTGATGTAAAAGTAATCACATCGTGTCAAAGAGGTGGTAGTCCACACATAAATGAACGATGTTATCACTTTTTCAGTGTGTGAAAGGGTAATAAATAAAAAGATATATTATATTTTTAGAAAATAAATTATGTCATGAATATAATATATATTTTATTCATGTAACATATTTATAATTAAACCCATCCCTAATACATTCCATGTAATGTGTGAACACATCACATCGCTTTGATGATGCAGTAGTCCACAAGTTCACAAATGATGTTATCATATTTACAAAAAATGGAAAACATGAAGGTATGTGTATATAAAAATTCTAAAAGTATGAATACATCATAAATACCATATATATATATATCATATAAAATATTGTTTACATCATAATTCCCAATCTTGATAGGAGGTAAATGAAAAACGAACGACATCATTTCGCTAGGCGGTAGTTCGTCGTACACAAATGGTAATTCCATTACCCATTTGATGGAATTGTGTTTAGATGTATGCAGAAACATTAATATAAAAACATATTAGTGCATTAGGGATACTTATTTTATTATATAATCAGGTAATAATATGAAATAATGGTGTGTATAAAGAAATAAAACATAAATGTACATTGAAGAATGTTACCTCTTTTTCAGGTAACTCCTTTTGGTTTGCACTAAAGGGCTTACATAGTTGGATTTATTCAAAATTTGATGAGTATAGGGTGAATTGAGGTATTTTGGGAGATTATTTGGTCTGGTTTTGGATGATATAAATGTCTTGAGTGGTTTAAAGAAGTGTGGAGGGTGAATACCTTTTTATAGTGGAGGGGGAGTGGAATTCTTGTAAATATAAAAAGGTAAACACTATTGAGAGGTCTCCATTACATAATGTGCCTCAAATAATGACTCCAACTAGATTACATAGTTTATAGGGTATAATATTTTCTATAAAATGTGTTTTTACATGTTTCTAGGCCATTTAAGCCCTCAAGATTAATGTTTAACTGCAAAGTAACCACATTTTTACCTTGTTCTAGTTAATTTTAATTAATTTCACTAGTATTTTTGGTCAAAAACTAAGTTGAAATTATTATAAAATATAAATTAATTTGATTCCAAATATTTAACCCAATTTTTACAATTAAAATTATATATGTGGGATAAATTAATTTAAAATCGATCCCATAGACGGGAGGATAAAGTTGGTTTTTAAAGTGAATATGTCTAGAAGTTTGTAAAGTGTTTATATAAAATATCAATGTAAAATTTATTACAATGACCTATATTGGTTTAAATTATATAAAATTTATTAAAATATAATTTAAAAATAATTAAAAAATTAATTTAACTATATAAATACATTATATGAAAATGCAGTTTTGAACTAAAATTTAGTATTTTTCACTATTCATCAAAAATTGAATGTTCTTAGAAATATATCAAAAATTAACCCAAAGTAAATTTTGATATTTATATTTGAAAAAAAATTTATTTTTTAATTTGAAATTTATAAAAGTGTCTAAAATTATATTTAATATGGGTGCCCTATTAAAATGCGGTAAAACTAATTTTTAGAAATATACATCTTTTTAGGCTTAAAATGGGATTTGTTCTTATTTTAATCCTATTATATTTATTAGATGAATGTAAAAACATTTTAAAGAAATAAAATAGTTAGTCTTATTCATTCTCTTTGATACAATGTCTTGGTGATAACTTCTATATTAAATAATAATATCCATAATATATTATTGCTCGGTATAACTAAGTCTTGCGTGGAACGCAAGATTTTGAGGAAAATATTTTTTGTGAGTCATGTTCACTATTATAAATTATGTAAATTTATTGTAAAATTACTATATAATTCATAAATATTAATAAATATAAAAAATAAATATTCTATCATTACTTGGGTTGTTACATCCTTTATATTCAATTAGTCTTTATTTTCATTTATAATTAATTATTAGCTAATGAATTAATCTTATAAAAATGTGTAAAATTATAATTTCATAATATATTTTATCTATTAAACTACCAAAATCCCAATGTATAGGTGATAACTATCATAATAATATTAATATTATATTTTTTTTCTACTAAGAATCGGGCTTGTGTGTTTCATAAGTTATAAAAGGAAGTTGATGTTTCATGCAACACAAGATAGAAATGGCATTGATTGTGATGAAAGATAAACTATGTATAGCATGTAACAAACCCCATTTAATAATTTAATATAATTTATAAGAATATATTTCATAAAATCATGGTATAATAAATGATATACATTAGAGAAATATGGTTGGCATATGGTCATTTTTTTCACTGATATTTTCAAAACATATCTTGGAAGGAATGATGGAAGATTTGAAATATATATAAGACTCATCATTGATATTCCTTTTACTACCATCATGAAAATTATGTATATAAGGAAATATGAGTTAGGGATAAAATAAATCCACATATCTAATCAATTATTACTAGGATAAGATATTTTATGATAATTTATCTCGGAGATTCCTCAATATTTACTAAGTGCACTCATCTACCTCACTAAGCCTTTCTAGAATTTCTCAAAGAAATATCATGAAGTATATAAAGTTACCTTTAACTTAAGAATAGTTCACATGGACATGTTGAACTATTTTCCTTTATTAATAAATGTTTATTTATCTAAAACATGATAGGTAGATTGTTTTTATATATAGTATATTAGCTTAACAGAGACTAAAATACTTATATGGGAATAAAAAGGTCAAATAATTTTAGTTTTATTTGGAAACAAATTATCTTTCCATAGTTTGATAAGAGTATTTTATTTTATATTCATCATTTATTGCAATGGATATTTGTGACTCAAGAGTTAATAAACTATTAGTTTAGTATTAAATCACCATAACAATTTTTTTTTCAAAAACAAAATAATGTCTAACTGTGTCTAGTAATACACTGAGATAAATGTATTGGTAAAAATTTTTAAGAACTTGAATTAATCGAATCTGGTAATGAGACATAGTTATCTCCCTTTTTTTGTTATAGGAATCATCCTTTCTATGCTCGATTTAAGTTTACTCTATAACCTTTCAATTATTTCTCATTTCTTGTATTTAAAAATATTTATATTGTAATATTATTATATTTAATACACAGAAAGTGAATAAAAACATGATAAATATACCTAAAGTGGATGAAACTTATTTTTCTTGAATTCCTTGAAATTTATTTTCTAGTTTCCATTATTTTCATATAAAAATAAAATAGCCTCCAATTCACTCTTATTCCTTTTAATATTTTGTATATTTGAAGTAAGTCACACATGATCTTTTGTCTTTGGATTATCCAAGGGATTTCATCCTTTCCTTTCAAACTTTTCACCAAAAGTGGTGGAGAAATAGTTTTTAACCAATAATTATTCACTTTTTAAAGTATGGACAAAAGTTTCTTGAGCTATTTATCCATTTAATTTATCTAGGCTTGAAAAAATATAGAATTCCTTGATGGTATGGATAATAATTTAAGACTAATGGATAATTTATTATCTAAGTGGAAGACCAATTTATCTAACATGTCAATATATACCAGCTTTTACATAGAATGATCAATAACTAGAATACCTTCTTCCAGTTTACACAAATATATAGTGCATTGAAAATATTATTTATTTTTAGACCTTCCTTCTCTTTATCAAGAGGATGGAGATAAGATATTATGGTGTAATCATCCATGTATTTTTGTTGTATCATCAAATCTCCAGACATAGTCAATAATATAATATAAAAAACATAGGAAGCATCCTCAAAATATATATAGTAGGTAACCTTTTCAACATTGCTCATCTACTATGGTGGAGAATAAGAATAGGGGATTCCAACACATAATACAAAATTTATTATAATAATTCTTTACAAAAATTATTTTACCATATACAACATTTTTTATTTTTAAGGAAATACCATTAGTTAAATAATTATCACACTTTATTCGTGGTTTTTATTTCCATTTTCTATAATAATTAGAATAGATGATTATTACTTTACTTGATTACTAATTATGTGAGACATAATAAATTTAATTTTACTATGTATACCATTATTCTATTAAGTCCTAATATCCCTCACAATTTAACTCATAATGTATAGTTCTTTGGACATTATAGTGGAAATGATCCAAATTTCTCTTTTTTATAACCCAAACTTTATCCATTAAATCCGTATTAAGGTATTTAGGTAGGTGGTCTTGCAAACTATGTGCTTGCATCAACATGATCTGTTGAGTGGACTCCATAATCTAGAAATACTTACTTTAATTTCCTCAAAACTTTCCTACAAATTTGTATTAAACTGAATTTGGCCATTAAATTTAATACAAGTTCATTTATATCAACCCAAAACTCTTATGAGAACTCCCTAATAAAATAATGTGTCTAGATTTTGTCTATGTAAATAATTAGTTATTTGGTTGCATTCTCAATCAATTATTGTAAGGTTTAATCTAACTTAATATTAAGTTGAGGTATTATAAATTATTTTCATAAATTTTATCTTATTTTATCCTTTACACATTTTTTAATATTAATTGGATTTTACTTAATTAATTAACAATGTTAGATAAATTTTTTAAACATTATCCACTTATATAAACTCCATATTTTCACATTAATTTATTAATTTATTTGATAGGGGTATTACACCCATTAAATAAATAATTCACCAGATAGAAATAAATAAATAACAAATGAACCAATTACGAGCTTATCTAATAGTTGATTTGTTGAGTGGACAATAAATCAACCTTTTTCCTAGGTGGAAAAACCTTATGCATATCTTGGAATGAGTTACATAATTCCACCTATACACCTGTGTATCACCTGAGTTGGAGTCATAATGGTTCTATCTTGAACCACCTCCACACACCATGGTATACTCCATTAATTGCATATATTTATAACTCACACTCTAGTGACGGGAACCAAAGTATTGGTTAATGGGGGTTACATAAATTACCACATAAATGTAGGTATTACATAATAATGTAGGAAGGGATGAATCATAGGCTATGAAGATTATTTTAATATTAAATAATTTAAAAACCATGAAATAAATTAAATTAAAACATCGAAGACATACACAGGTCTTGGTAAAGATCATGAACAACCATACATGAAACATATATGCCAATGTAAACCAGTTAAAATTATTTTATATTCACTCTTTATTATTAAGACAAACACACATGCATTAATTAATTAATTAATTAATAAATTAGTTCCCTTTTATCTTAATGACCATGTGAATTCATTTGGAGATACCCATTATATTGTAATTCATGATTAATAAATGATAAAACCAAATATTACAGATTATTACAATAAATTATTTGATAATTTTTTAAAATACTTTAAAAATATTATTAAATTGTCAAAAAAATGGTGCTAGTCAATAAAATAAATTTTTATTTCTAGAATTATTAAATTAGTTTATTTTAATTATATCCTTAATTGGGAGACTACATGGTGTGTACTTATTAGTTACACAATGTGTATCTCTATTGCTGTGTACCCAGGTTACACGCTTGGGGATTCAACATGTAAATAGGTTAGACTACATAACATATAATATTAGCTACAAGTTGTGTGTTCTAGTTTCTGCGTGTATGATACATGCATGGGTCTTAGATTTATATCGTGACCAATTACATGGAATATAATATCTAGACACCTTCCATGTGATCTCTATGTTTTGTTTTTATACAACCCATCTAAGGACTTGATGTGTTTATTAGACACGATACTACATAACGTGCATAAGCTAGCTACATGCCATTTATATTGAATGTTGTGTGTATGATTATCTTGTTCAATGGCTTGGCGTGTACATAATATGTTAAAATTAATGAGTTACATTCTTTCTAAATTATATACACATAGTGTACTCCATTAATACAACAGGCTGTCAGTATCACATGGTTTTGACCACATGCAATGGCCACACGAATTACATGAATTTCACCACTAACCCATGTAGACTATATGACATTTACGCCATCTACACACCATATAATACGACATGCTATCTGCCAGGATGGACCTATCAACATGTTGTGTGCAATAAATGAACCGTGTTTAATTACTGTTATGCATGTCATATATCCCATGAAACTTCCAATTTTATTGAATTTGGGTACACAGTGTGTACTCCATCTACACTTTGTATAGTCTTATGCAATTCGGTCAGAGTCCTTAACACTTCTTGATCATATATTTGATCATTTTTCATCTATTCTTATTGGTTTTAGAAAATTAAACACTAAACGAAAACAACTTATACATTGAAAACATGTTAATTAAAAATAGCTTAAATAATGAATAATATAAAATGAATGATTTAACCACTATTGATTATATAGATCAATAATAAAATAGATAATTATAAATTTAAAACATGACTTCTATGATTCCACTTGTAGGTTCCAGGCACAACAAAAGTTCATATGGTGGGTGATATTTTTAAAATTTCCTTTAACATAGAGTTTCCTGAAACCCCAATAGAGTACATTTTCACGTTAAATTTAAAATTAATTTATTTAATATTAAATTAAATGATATTCCTTATCTTAGGATACTTTAGTTTATATATATGTTGATTGTCCCAAAAACCTTTTCTATAATAACTTCATTGTACTATATGGATCCAAGTGTAGAATTCCCCAAGCGGTGATCCACATGCCGTCCATTGATCTACCAGAAAAACTAATTGATTTATAGATGCTAACATGGAGAATAAATTTTCTTGCATTGTTATTGTTGATCATTCGTCCCTCAATCCTAAATGAGTCTCTCTTGAGTTTCTCATTCCTGAGAGGGAGAGAGAAATATTTTTTGTGAAATGATTATCTATTTCTCAGTTAACCCTACGTGATAGACACAACCATCTATTTATTGAGTTAGAGTTTAGGTTAAAATATTATTTAATCTGGTACCAAACTTTAAATAATATTATAATCTTTATTAAACCCCATGAAAAAATAATAATAATAATACTAATATCAATAATAATAATAATATTATTTTATAGTGTGTGTTCTAAATTTCAGAATAAAAAATATAATTTTACCAGCTTGTAAATTAATATTTATCATCAGATGTGGTCTTGGCCCATTTGAACTACAAGACATTTATTTAATACTTGAATAATCATTCTATTAATTAATAAATATTTTTATCCATAAACCAATGAATAAATATTTATTAAATATTCAATAAAATAAATAAATATATTTTATTCACAATCTAATGATTTTTTTATTTAATTTATGAAATCAATTAAACTTGAAGAAATTTATTCCTCAGTATTGAGAATAATATTTATTTCATTAATTAAATTTAAATTTAATTTAATCTAGATCAATGGAAAAAATGTAGTTTAAGACCCTTTATGATTCTATCTCGTTATCATTAGGTAGTGAAGGATAAAGTCCAAGGTTATTGTCCAGCAAATGGTCAAGAAACCCTAGAGAAAGAACATAATGTCTCAAAATTGATAACCACATCTGGAAAATCACTGTGTAATATAATCCCTTTGTCTATATATGTCACCAAGTAGATTCAACATCCGTGTAATAAACCTTTGTGATAAAAATGTCTTTCTTTGACTATCTAAAATAAACACATCATTGAACCATGACCATGGAATTTAATGTAAAGGTTTTATTCTAATCAAAGGGGAAAGATATAAACTACCATAATGTTGGATGAGATCAATACTTCATCGACTTATTACTTAATAACACATAACTCATGATGCACCAAACATATCCAGGTTTGACATGAACTATTATCATTAGGGATTACAAAATAAATCTAAGTGAGTGATTTGTAACATGTATTAATAATAATCTTCCAGTCTAAGGATCATTACACACATTTATAGATAGGAATATCTGATGACTCCAAAACATGAAAGATTCCGACTGGTGGGTATGTTCTAATAATTTTACATCTTAGAGATTGCCAAGGGAGAGATTAATGAGGAAAAGCCTCATCCTTTTAGGATTAATCACACCTAATAGTCTGTAAACTATGCTCCCTATCATAGTATTTTATCCAGCTGCAAAACTATATTTATGAATATCATCATAACATTTGAAGGTTCCCATAATATTGGGGAATTATATGACCTTATAAACATGACATATACTTTAGGACTTTATCGCATCGATGCTACATAGAAGAAAGAAATATATGATAAGATATTTATATTAATATTCACTTATTTTAATAAATATGTAATCCAAAGTATAAAGTAGTTGGTTCTAAGGAACCAACTTCAAAAGTATCCAAAACCATACATGAATAGTTTTTTAAATACTGTATGTCATGTAGTTATGTTTTCGATAGATTTGGATTCACTCAGGATTTCTTCATCCTCACTAATGGGTTTTCTAAAAGTCACACCCATCATGATGCCACCATATCCATGTGTTGTATATGTACCTATAATGACCAATTTTATCACCTATATCATAAATTCCATCATCCATCTAAGGCATAATAATTTCCACCATTATACCTAATGATATATCAAATATATACCTAATATTAATCTCTCATGCCCAAAACCACATTTTTTTTTCTGTTTCCTGCACTCTACCAGCCTCTTTGAAAAAGCATTGATAAGAATAGTGATAATTCACCAAGTGGAGGGTGAATCAATGAATTAAATTCCTTTTTAAGATTCATTTAGAAAAAAAAATCTTCTTTTAAAGGGAATTCCAAACCACTGTCTCAAACAACAAGGAAATCATAAAGAAGGAAAAATATATTTTTACAAGGTTAACTACTAAAAATGAGTAGTTAATTCAAGTCATGATTTGGTTATCACCTGATACCATAAAATCTATTAGTATCCTCATGTGGGTTATAAATGAGTAGGGTTTATAGTCAACTTGGGTTACACATGTGTCTTTTTATTATTTAAGTGGTCCTTCAATAAAAATATATGAAATTTGTTTTTAACAATAAGAGATTCCTTAATAGGATAAGAATTACATAAATATGTTTTAGTGATGCTTCTTATTTTTTATATTCTTCCTCTTTATCTTCTTATTATACTTGTATGAGTGCATGTGTTCTATATTTTTCTACCACACTATCTATATTTGAAAATATCTATATTTTTCTTTTTAGTTATTCAATTATATTTTCATATTAACAATTAATATAGTTTCTAATAACAAAAAAAAATTTCCCCCTTGATGTTTGAATTTAATATTTGAAATTCCGATTGGAAAATATCTGTATTTTCTCACAACTTCTTCTCAAAATCACTTTATTATTATTATTATTAAAACTATAAAATATTTCCAGGTTATTATTATGTGACTATATGTATCACTAAATCCTATTTTGTTCTCAAAATGAACATCCTTCTATAGAAATGATAACTGATTCATGATGTGAACCATCTTACTTCCTCATAAGAGTTCAAATATAATTTTTCATGGATTTTCATCACAGAAAAGGATCATTTACATATCTACAAATCTATATAATTATATTACACCATTATTTACAATGTTAAAATCTTAATTCTCCCACTTATTGAATCATAAATTTCCATCATGATATTTATTCCATAAAATATCACATTTAACATCGTCTAATTTGAATTACTTCATCTAAATTCTTTCTAATTTATAAAATTAGTCTTCTATAAACTTCAAAGATAATTTATAAAAAATTGTTGTAAACATATAAAGATCCTATTTTTTTCCATGTCAAATATCATATATACCCTAGAAAAAACATTCAAAATACCAAGAAAAACAGTCTAATAAATATATTACACATCATGAAATATATATATATATATATATATATATATATATATAAATATAAATGTACATATAAACCTTAAACCAAGGAATTTCCCAATTTTATTCTCTCATACAAAGAAACATACATATAATGTTAAAATATATTATAAATTCAATACAAATGTTACATATCTCCAAATTTTTTAACAAATCTCAATATTATCACACAGAACTCACAAATTGTACTCCCTTTTGCAAATTTTTATCTTATGGAATATATTACATATTTACTATAAACAAATTACAAATATAAGTAAGTTTATTCATTTTATGATTCATCAATTCCTCTAGATAAAAAACTTTCTCATTGAGTAAGGTTTAAGACTCTATTTTTTTTTTCAGGCTCTCAAAAAAAACTTATCCATGAAATGTAATGGTTGATTTTAGAAACATTTTTCATAAAGACTAAAAACATAAAAAATACTTACAATAAAATTTTAAATAATTTAAATACCATTAAACTTCTCAATAGGCTTTGACACACATTAAATACCTTATTTTATATAAATTTATATTTTAATTACATATTGAAGACACAATCAAGAACATAAAAAAACTAATCCATCAATTATTAAAACCTTATTATCAAGAAAAAATAATACATTATATAGGATACTTCTTCAAATTTATAATTTTAGAATATAATCCATGGGTCTTATTCAATTATTCATGGGATAAAAACTATCCTAAAACATTTCTCATTCTCAACAATAAGCCCCTTTTTATTTTTTTCAACCAAGGGAAATAAATCAATTTCAAAATAATTAAATTTAGTAATTAATCATTATTAAATACTTCCAATCCTACTTAATTGAACTCGGTGTAGGAAGCATGGATGATAAATAATAATATCACACTATTCATAATAATTATTGACACCCTTTTCTTTACAAATATTTAAACCACTTGAAACCAACTAAGTATCCAATCCAAATTATCTTCCACTTCTAAAATATGTTCATATAACCTTTTAATAACATGTTCCTATATTCATGCAAACAAAAAACTGTTAAAATAGTTCCCAAAAAAATTATCTCTCATACAGACACATGCTTACTTCACCTTTTACCCCATTTAAAAACTCTATGTAAATATATACTCCCACTAAATAATAGATCTATCCCATATTATGTTAAACATATATATTTTAATTATAACCAATATTAATATTCCCCCCCTTTGTAAACACATTATGCAATAAACATCAAGAGATATATCTATTGTATTTATCTCCACTTTATAACAATAATCCAAAGAACAAGTGAGAGGGGAAGAAACACCATACCATATCCTTGATAAGAATATGGTTTAACTCCAATAAAAAACCTCAATATATTAAATAATCCCTTTAGTAGTGGTTTAGTGAAAATATTAGATATTTTATCATTTTTCTGGAACAAATTGGGGATTTAACACATTTTACTACATAATATCCTTGATAAAGTGTGATAGACCAGAAGGGTGTCATTATTTCCCTAAGGTTCTATGGAAAATCAAAATGGATAAAAATTCTAACTATGCTACTCAATTAATTAAAATGTAATATTAGGAAAGTTTTAGGTCAAACCCATAGATATGGTGAATTAGTTTGATTATGTTTTTGAAAGATTTAATTTTATTAAATTTTTGAAATAGGTGAAGAAAATATTTTTTTGATTGATTTTGAGAAAGAGAAATGACAATGAAGAAAATTGATTCATTAGTTTGTAAACAGATTTGAAAAGAATGTTGGGGTTTTTTAATACCACGATTCAGGTGAAATTAGATTTTAGAAAGTAGGTTGATTCATGATTGGTGTTGGAGTCAGGATGAGGAAGATCCAACAATCATGACATCTATTCCTTAACACGACAATACCCTATTTCCCTTGGTCCAATTATTTAGGGTGTTACTGAATCAAGTTAGTCTCGATACCATGTTTAATCTCGATTTCCCCCGATGTTGAAAATGGTCATTACATATTTAGGGTTGTAATTTTTGAAATTTAAATGTTCCTTTTTAATTAAATTATCAATGGTCATGATAAAATAAAAATAATAGTATTGGAAGATGAAGATAGAAATCACACAAAACAAATACATGAATAAATGAGATAAAATAAATCCAAAAAACCTTCCCCCTTAAATTTATATCACCCTATCACATGGATTTTTTAACCCTTATCCTAATGATGAGAGAATAAAAGGTAAGGAAGAAATAAAATTAAATCTTAATGAAATGAAAGAAAGAACTCATGGAGGATGATGTAGCTTCTTGCTCCATGATTTGGTCTCCAAATACAATTTTCTCTAACAACAGAAGCCCAAACCTCCTTTTATAGGCTTAATATGGGATATTAAATTTATTATAATCATTAATAATTTGTTCAACAATGGTTCAGGGTGGGTCCCACATCAACAATTTAGTTAAAAAAATGAAGATATGTTGAATTTGGGTGAAAAATTACCGTCTGGTAAATTACACCACATTTCATTTTCTAGGATGTTTTTATTTTATTCACGTTGTGTCCTTCCATTAAATACATGCTCTAGTACACTTCATATAATTATTAAATGACGAGTAATTCCATTTTTTTCTCTAGAAGCTTTGTTTTTCCTCACTTCTTCAGTTTTATGCCCCAGAAGTGCTTCATGATTATCCTCAAAATCCGGTGTCACGCTACTTTACTTCACTCATGGAACAATGTGTCTTTTAGCTCTAATTTTTACCTCTTTTAATTAATTTCCCAAATATTCATTGTATACTTCCATAAAAAATAATACAAGTCCAAGCACTCAATTTTTTTTAAGAATAATCACTTAAATATATAAATTAATATATATTAAAATACCATACAATGTATGCATGAAGTACAATCATCAAATCCCCACACTAAAATTCATACTTATCCTCAAGGATGTAATATCAACATGATACAAAGGAATTTCACCTTATCATTCTTCCAATTCAATTTCAATAAAAAAATTTGGTCTAATGGAAAATTAAATGCTCGAGCATCACATGTAAAAAATTTAACAATGCCTAAATTTTCAAAAAACAATCCAATCAAGTATTTTAATTTTCCTCTTCTAAAATATCCATGTTTCATAATTCATCCATTTTCATTTTTTAATCCATCATCAATATTCATGACAATTTCAATTAACCTCAAATGAATTTTTCTTCTCCTCATGAGGGTACAAATGTTAATAGAATTTAGCACATACCTCAAGAACATGTAACTTACCATTGGCTTGCAAAGAATCTAACATCTCCACCATATAAATACAAAGTAAAAAAGCTAATCATGAGGGCTTCACCATTAAGGTTAAAATGACTCTGAGGCTTTAAGGTAGGTAGGTAAATGATATAAAAAAATTAAGTCTCAAAAAGAGGTTTAAATCTAAATAATTTTTCCTGATGTTAAAAAAATCTTCTTGAATGTCTCATGCTCCCCCCAAAAATATCGAAGTGGGATCATAATACATGTAAGTGAAATGATATAATCAACCTATCTTACTTTATTTTCTTTAAAATAATTTTTTAGAAGCTATGATTAAGACAAATATCAGACCCATCACTTAACTATAGACGATCAAAAAATCATCAGTATGTAAAATGGTGATTTTTTATCCTCCCAAAACAAAACCCATTTTTTATTTTTTTATTCTTTTTATTCTTTTTTTCAAATGTTTCTTACCTAGAAAGGTGAATAATAAAATTCAATGAATGATACATGGCCTCTCCCTAAATCACAACCAATATTCCCACCAAAAAATATTCACAATAAAGTATATCTCATCACCCCATATAAAGTTCCTCACCCACATGTTTCTTTTAAATACCATGAAAAACATTTAGAGGAAGGTAGTAATGGATAAAATATTCTTGTAATATGGCTCATTTCCTAACATGAAAATTCATGGATTCTATAGTATTAATAGGTATTAATGTAAGGTGGGTCTTAGGATTAAGGATAACTAAAATAATTCCTCAATCATTTAAAAGTAACTCTGTGAAGTCATATATTAAATAAGATACAAATAAAGTTATAGAAGAATGTATGCATGATTTTCCAAAGAAATATACTATAGAAAGATTGGAAAATATTTTATTATAGTATGTCTCAGTAATGAGACGAATGGTTGGTACTATCTCTCATGGAAATGAAGACGGACAATTAAATTAATTAATAAAAATATTAGAAATTCAAAGTAACGAAAAATCTTAGAAAAATATCATTTAAAATGATCAACAAGATCCTGAAATCATGATTTATCAATTACTAATTCACATGAATATATATACTAATTAATTTTTCTATTTTTCTCATTCAAATTTGTTGCAAATGAAATTTAAAGTCATGGAATGATAATTGTCCTAAACAGGTTCATGTCTTCTAGTTCAGTTTATTGAAGAAAGATTCAAGCATGTCATGAAATTGGTAGTTAATGTTATAATTAAAGGTGGGGAATATAGTATAATTTTTTTTGAATTTTTAATTCTTACTCCCCTTGTAGTTTTTTTCTTTAATCATGGATGTGATGGTTCTTCCCGCTGAAGATTCATGACGTGTAAATGTACACCACGACATGTAATTTTCTGCACCTTCTTTCGATTCTAACTTCTTGCTGCTACCTTAGGTCTCAATGGTCCTTAAAATTAATAATAAAGAGGTGAAAGAACATGAAATTGTCAATGAATTTTGAAATATTTGGATCAGGGTCATTAATACATAAAAATATATAAAGGAAAACAAAAAACTCAGGTTGCCTCCCAGAAGCTCTTTTATTTACCATCATTGTCTTGACCATACCTCCTTTAACTTCAGCTCACATGATGGATGTTTGAAAAAATTGTACCTATTTGAGGTCCTTAAATGGTATTAGTTGTGTTCTATCTACATAGGTCATCATCTATCCTTCCTCTCTAAATAAATTAATTCTTCGTGATGGTAGTACTTGTTTGATCTCCATTGGACCAACCCACCTTTTCTTCCTCAATCATGATAAACTAAATGGAAGTTTATATATCATCCACACCTATTGTCCTTTCTCAAATATATTAGATTTAGTCACTCCTTTGGTGTCATTGGTCTTATTCTTCAGCTTCTATTTCTTATTTAGTTGAGCATCCTCTTCCACAGTAGCATCTAACTCATTTACCTCATCAATTTCAGAAACCCCCTCAACTTAGGGTGTATTTTATTCTCTAAACTCACTATCCTCTAGCACATAACAGTTCTTCATGACCCGATAGATGTTGAAACTTACTTGATCACTTCCAAATGTCATATATAGTTCTCCATTTGGAGCATCGGTCAGCACATGCCATGTGGATAAAAATGGCCTTCCCATAATGAGTAGATTCCTCTCTTCTTCCATATCTATCCCTAGGAAGTCAACAGAGAAGATGAACTTGTCAGTTTTGATCAAGATATCTTTGATGATTCTTCTTAGTGATTTTATTATAGAATCAGTTAATTGAAGAAGTAGTCTTATAGGATTTTTTCCATCCAACCCCAAAATCTTGAATGTTGTGTATGACATGATATTGACACTCACACCAAAGTCACACAAAGATTTTCTACATTTGTTAGATCCAATAATTATTGGAATTAAAAACCTATATGGATCCATTTTCATCTTAGGTAGGTCATTTGATACCACTTCCAAACACTTCTGTATGAGTAGAATGGTGACAATCTCTTCCAGATTCCTCCTTTTTCTTACCATATATTTCATGAATTTCACATATTTGGCATGTTTGCAAGAAACTCTACCAAAGGTATATTAATATGTAATTTTTTAAAGTGTTCAAGAAAATTACTTTTCTTCATGTTTTTATTCACTTGTGTCATTCTTTCTGGAAAAGGAATCATTGGCATGTACTGAGGTGGTTCTTATTATTATTTAGCTAATTGTTCCTCACTAGCTTCCTCTTCTATTTCTTTTACTGGTGGTCATATTGAAAATTCTATACCACTCCCTTTGTTTTCTTCCCACTTCTGAGTGGTATTTATTTCAAATCATTATGTGGGTGTACATTAGGGAATCCTGGCAGTGCACCTCTGGGTCTCCCTCTAAGTTGATCAACAATTTTTACAAGTTAACGCTCCATATTCTAAAATGCGGCCCTTTGGTTTGATGCTTGTTATTTTATTTCCTTAAGTGTATCCCCAAAAGTAGTGATGAATGTTTCCAACGTCTCTCTTAATGTGTGGAACTAGTTATCAGTTTAGGACCCCAAGGTTCTTTTTTTAGAACCCTTGTGGACTTAGTTGAATTCCTTTTCCTTGTTGTTATTGTGGTCTCCAACCTTGAAATTTATTACCCCAATTGTGATCAGAATAATTTTCATCTTCTATATGCATACCTTGGGTGATTTGTTGCTAGCCCATCATGATTTACATCTTATTGGTCAGTGACCCCAGTTATGATTCCATCCATTCATTATTATTGATTGTATGAATGCCTTTCCATTACATCCCTTCTCCTTGACACTAGAATCCATTTCTCTCCATTTCATCCAACAATTTGTAGCTCGCTTTTGGTGATTTATTCATTAAGGACCCTCCAAATGAAACATCAATAATTAACCCATTTCCCTATAACAAACCCTTATAAAATGTTTGGATTAGTAGCCATATCTCTATACCATGATGAGGGAATTTTGGAGTCATATCACGGTAATTTTATTATGAAAAATATACCAAATCATCTTCAAATTTGACAAAATTTCAGAATGTTTACCCATATATCCATTGATTTAGAAGGTGGAAATAAGTGGGTGAGGAATTTTATCGCTATCTCATTCCTTGTAGTGATGGAATGCATAGGTAGTCCTTGAATCCAATATTGAGCTAACTCACATAATGAAAATTAGAAGAGACAAAGTCTTACCGCATCACTTGAGATATTCTGGAATTGAAATGTATCATTGAGATTGAGGAAAACTCCTAGATGTTTGTTCAGATATTCATGTGGATATCTGGTGAATTTCACACTATTTGTGATCATCAAAATGATCACATGATTTATCTCTAAGTGGTTCGCAACAATGGGGTGTTTTAGGATGTTCATTTTCAATACAGTGTTTGACAACTACATGTAGTCAAAAAGCGTCCACAACCCCTGATATCTCTAAAGAACTCTAGAAGGTTGATTTTTATCTATGCCAACTATGGTTTTAGTTACATTGACTTGTGAGATTGGATCAGAATTGTGTGTTGAATTTTTGACATCTTTTTCCCTTGACTGAGTGTTGTTGTTGTGCATCAATGGTTTAACAAAATCTAAAACTCATAGAATAAACACTACCAGTGTAAAAAGATTAATTTAAATAAACCAATAAAATAAAATTTAAAATTGAATCCTAAAATCTAAAAAATTACCCTCCCTAGAAACGACACCAATTTGATAGGCCCAGAGGGAATATTTATTTTCCTATGGTTCTATTCAAGAAAAAATTGAGAAAAACACAAACTATGCTACTCAATTAATTAAAACATAGTATTCAGAAAGTTTGAGGTCATACCCATAGAGATGGGGAATTAGTTTTATTAGGTTTTAAAAAGATTTAATTTTATTAAACTATAGATATAGGGGAAGAAAATATTTTGTTGATTGATTTTGGAAAAGAAAAATGAAAATTAAGCAGATTGGATGGTTTGTTTTTAAATAGATTTGAAAATAATGCTGGGTATTTTTAATACCGGGGTTCAGGTGAAATTGGTTTTTATAAAATTGGTTGATTCATTATTGGTGGCATATTTGAGACATGGAAGATCCAATGGTCATGGAATCTCCTCCTCAACATAGAAATACCATATATCCCTTTGTCCAATAATTTAAGGTGTTGCTGAATCAAGTTTGTCTCTATACCATGTTTAAACCTAGTTTCCTATAAATTTGAAAATGGTCATTCCATCTTTAGTGTTGTCAATTTCAAAATTTAAATGGTACTTTTTAATTAAATTACCAATGTTCATGATAAAATAAAAAATAATGGTATTATAATATGAAGATAGAAATCATGCAACACTGAATACATGAATAAATGAGATATAATAAATCCAACAAACCTTCCCACTTCTATTTACATCACCCTAGAACATGGAAGTTTTAACCCCTCATCCCAGTGATTATAAAATAAGAGGTAAGGAGAAAATAAAATGAAAGTAAAATGAATTGAAAGAAAGAACTCTGCGAGGATGATGCAACTTTTTACTCCATAATTTGGTCTCCAGATCTAATCTTCTCCAATAGAATAAACCTATAAATCCTTTTATAAGCTTAAAATAGGATTTAAAATTGATGACAATCATTAATATTTTGTTCAAAAGTGGTTTGGGGTGGGTCCCATGAAAAATATTTGGTCAAAAAATGAATATTTTGTGATTCTAGCTGAAAAGTTCATGTCTGGGAAATTACACCTTGTGTAATTTTCTAGGATGTATTTATTTTATTCATGCCATGTCCTTCCATTCACCACATTCTCTAGTACATGTTGTGTAATTATTACACAATGTGTAATTCCATTTTTTTCCTTAGGAATCCTTGTATTGCGTCAGTTATTTAGTTTTATGCCTCAGAAGTACTCAATGATTATCCACAAAAGATGGTGTCACATTGCTTTACTTTTCTTGTGGCACAATATTTATTTTAGATCCATTTTTACAATTTTAATTTATTTTCCAAATATTCATTGTATCCTACCATAAAATATAAAACAAGTAAAATCTCTCACAAATTATCAATAAAAATAAATTAAATACAAAAATTAATATATTAAAATACTATTAAAATTAGGCATGAAATACAGTTATAAAATTGATATTTTTAACATTATGAATTTTTCACGAATTTTGAACACATTTCTTGATAAATTTATGGAACTTAAAATATCACAACCCATAAGTAGTATAACCATTACTTCCGTTTTTAGTTATTCTAATTAATTACTAATCCATATTAATTGGGTTGTATCTTGAGATGAATCCACATATTCAACATCATAATTACTTAAGGTTATAAAGATTTTTTTCTTTGTATGAAAACATACACACCATTCCCCCAAAATGAAAATTTTACTAGATATTGATCTCTGAGAATCAATATTTCTAACCAAAACCATATATATATATATCTGAATAGAGAAAACTTTCCACTATAGAAACACTCTAGTACGTAGAACATTGTGCCTTTAATTTTTCCAATAATTCTTCTTCTTTCAAATAAAGGATACTCCGTTGGTGCAATTTTGATGTCTGTCACATAATATAATAAAACAAATAATATTTGATGTTGAATATTCCATGTGAAATAAAATTCTAATAATCTTGTTGAATTATCTTAAATAGATGTCCATTACATAATTATATTTTATAAAATTGGTTACCACTAAAATTGGGGTAGAAAATGGCTTTGAATCCCCCATTAAACACTTCATTAGAAGTTCTTGATCATGCTTCTCCTATGTAAGAAAGATGTGATCTTTCTCTTTAAAAATTTATAAGCCCAATAAGTAACACATTTTTCTAAGAAGATAAATCTCATACATCTACTTCATTTCCAAAAAAAAATATTTTCACATAAATTATTTATTTCCATTAAGGTTGATATCAACAATATAAACAATAACAATTAGTGATTCCTCTCTGTCATATATAATATTGAGGTTTATTTCCAATATCCCCTCCTTAAAATTCATAAACATCAAGATAGTGTCTAATATGTAATAAAATTATCTTTGGTCTTGTTTTAACATATATAGGGCCTTATTTAAATTGGAAACACATCCTCCATCTTTTCAAGTCTTGATAACATTGGGTTGTTCAATGTACAATTCCTCATCCTAATCTAAATTAAAGAAGGTATACTTAATATCCATTTTGAAAATCTTGTATTTACTTTATGCTATCATAGAAAGAAAATTTAAAATGGTATAAATCTTGGAAAATGGGGAAGAAGTCTTATCAAAATAAATTCCATCCACCTTTTAATAAACTTTACAAACATGTATTGAAATTCTTCTTACTACTTTACATCTTGCATTCATCATTTTATGAAACACCCAATTTGTTCTGTTAAAATTATTGTTTGTTGGTTTATATAAAAAAATTTAAGTCTCATTATTCTCTATTCGATATAATTCATCATTAATAACATCAATCCACTCTTTAATTTTAAAGTACCCCTTCAAATATCTTATTTTAACTTAAGAAATTACTGAATTATGTGTTTTTATCCTCAAAGTTATTCTGTTTTAATGGAACGTTCCTATCATAGGGTGTGGAAAGAAAAAATATTTTTTTTAATGTAGAACAGAGTTTGAACATGGTCCTCTCACTTGAATATATTTATCAGTTTCACCTACTTATTCTAATTTACCTAAACAAATTCTTTTTGGTTGTTTTAATTATTTTATAAAAACAATGGAATTTAAATAAAATAAGAGAGTGAAAAAATTCATCTAACTTGAAATAATAGAGTGTTATTAGAATGGAAGGACTTTCCCTTTATGTATTAGTTCATGAGTTCCATCATTCTATTTCTTGGTGTTTATATTATGTTTGATAATTCAATTTTGATATCTCATTCATGAATTACTATTCTTTTATTTAGTGTTATGAAATCTTAAATTTTTATAAAAATATGAATTCCACCTCCTCATATAATAAAGGTTTATGGAACACATCAATAAAGAGTGTGGAATATCCTAGGACATAGATCCAATATATTCCATTTCATAAACAAAATTTCTTAACTGCATCATATGAATATCTTGTATCTAGTAGAAGGAAAGGAAAATATTTAATAAAAGAATAAAAATGAGTTGAGATCAGTGTCATGGTGGACGATCCCCACACACATGAACTCCACTATTTCTCATCAAAAACTTAATAAAACATAATAATTTAAGTTTTTAATGAATGTAGTGTCCACTTACCTTCCCCGAGCAAAGCGTTAGCCAATCATTTTTGGGGGAAAGATGTCATGGTTAAATGGGGAACAAAGAGTAGAAAATAAATGGAAAAATAATAATAGAAGAGAGAAAAAAGATAATGGAACAAAAAAATGAAATGGGTGGGGGGACACCTTAATAAAAGGATACAAGAATTAGTTAGTTAACAAAAATTCAAATTAAATGAGAAATAAAACTAAAAATTAAAAGAAAAGAAAAATAAATCAAAGAGGAAAATTTACGACAACATAGACCTCGACCTACTCTATTTAGAATGGTGGGAGATCTCATTTAGCATGGGTTAAATTATCCCTATATAGGCCAAGGGTGTTTGATCCTTTGATATTCAAATTCAGGATCTTCCAAATCTACCATTAAGATCTCATACAGATTTTTTCCACCGAACATTTGATTGCGGTAGACCCATTTAATGATTTGAAAATTTGTACTATTTAAAGTTGTTAAAAAATATATTTTTTGTTTTCTTAAAAAATTTCAACTTTATCCAACATCTTTAGGGAAAATATGTCCCATTAATTCTGAATATGTATTCTATCTCGGTAGAATCTTTTAATTTTTAAAATCTAATTTTTCCGATGCATTTATGGCCTTAAAATCAGAAGAATCATGTAGAGAAATATTATGGAAATTTTTTCCTCTATATTTTATCTTTATCCATGTAGAATTGTATCATATTTAGACCATACATTTATTATATATGTTCCCAACCTTAAACATATCCAGATCTGTGCATAGATTTTGTCGCTTCACTTTTGAGCATATTTTCAGCATCCAAATATTGGATTCATCTTTTGGTACATAAGAATTAAATTAATCCCAATATGTATTTAAGACTAAAAAGAAATTTAATAAATTATGTGAGTTTATAAAATTTTATGGTTGAAATTCATAAATAATTTAAAATAGTTAAAATACAAAATTAAACAATTTTTCCCAAAAAACTACTAAAACCATAAAATTTTACAATTAACCTTAAAATAAAAATTTTGTGGTATTAAAAACATTGAAATTAAAATTTAAATAATTGAAAATATTTTCAATTTCAATTCCCCCACACTTAAACCATGCTTTTCCCCAATTATAAAATATCAACACTAAAAATCAGAGGGCACCAATGCAATCATTATTCAAATTTCATGGAAATAAAATTAAATGATCATCAGTGTAAAACCAAATTTCCACAAATCCTCATTAAATATTAGTTTAATTTCTTAATTTTCAAAGAAATAATCAACTCATGTATTTTACTTTTTCCCATTTTAAAATTATATTATATCTCCTTTTATTCATTAAACATTATTAATTCATTATTATTAAACATTCCAAATCACAATCTTCCTATATTTGTAATATTTTATCTCATAACTCATGATATTAATTCAAATAGAGTTATTTACATATCTTGAATACATGATCCTATTCTATAGGCTTGTAAATAAACTACTTTATCCACCACATAAATAGAAAATTCACATAAAATCATAAGGTATTTTTAAATAAAGACAAGATGACTCTGAGGTTTAAGGTTGGTAGGATTGATGTTTAACAACTTAAGGCTAAAAGGACAAATATTATATAGAAATTATAAAGCATGTTATCCAATTTAAAAGTGTCATGAAATTATCCCCCTCAAAGTAGAAACTTTAAATTTTCTCAAAATTCAACATAAAGGTCATAATCAAATAAGTCAGAATGAATGATTTGTCCCCCTCTTGATTCTTTTTCAAATTTTATACTTTTTTCTTTTTCAAAGAACATTTTCATTTTTTTTATTTTTTGAAACTTATTCTTAGAATACACCTCACATATATCACCTAAGAACATATAATAAAAACATTGATATAGTAATGGTGATTTTTTATTTTTATAAGTCACAGCTAATTCTTTTAATTTTTTAGTTTTTTTGTCATTTGCTTTTTTTTCAAGAGGGAAAAAAATAAAGAGTAAAATTAATGAATCAAATAACATTTATTTATTCCCATAATTATCACCCCCACATGTTCTCCTTATAATCCATTTATTCCCTTACACTATGAATCCCTTCACCCCAACACTTAAACTTTAAAATATCATAAAAAATACTAAGAAGAGGGTAGGAATGGATAAAAATGGCTTGAAATGTGGCTCATCCCTAAGAAGGTCATTCATAGTTTCTATGGGATAAATAAGAATTTATGTAAATGTGGTATATTTATAATTTGGGATTTTCAAAATATCACTCAATAATTTTAAATTTGTTTTTTCATAGTCATAGATTTTACAAGTTTCAATGAATGTTCTAGCAGGTGGTATGCCCGAAGATCACTCAAGAAATTTGATTAAGATAAAATAGGAAGTATCTAGTCCAGAAATCCTCTCAGAATGAGACATATTATTTTGGACAATAACTCAAGGAATGATCGATAATAACAAATCAATTCACATAAATTTCAGAAATTCCAATCATGAAAAATAATTGGGAAATTTATTTACATTAATCATCATTTTTCCTTCAAATTATGAGTCCCCAATTTAATATCCATGTTTCAATTTAATCACCAAATTATCAATTCAACTAATTCAATCTCATTAAAATTTTAAATCTAAAACATGGAACCACAGGATTCCTAAGAAACTAATGTCTTCTAGATAAGTCATGTAAAGAATAAATTCAACTATGGGCACACAATTCCTGCTTTAAATCTCAAAAATGGTTTTGAAAAAAAAATTAAGAGAGTTTAAGGTATAAACATTAAAATTGAACTTCCTTTACTAAGATGCTTAATCATATTTTCTCCAATATTTTGGATGCATTGTTCCATCATGAAGCTAAAAAATAAAAATACTAAATTAATAAAAAGGATAATTTTATTTAAGCTTAAAAAGATAAGAGGGAGTGGGGATGCATGATAGACTAATTACCAAGAATGAAAGTGAAATATAAATTCCTATAAATAATTTTAATATAAGTCTTGTTATCATCCCTAAATTGGGTCCCGAATATTTACTGTGTACAGAGGGAAATACCAGTTATTATCCATAGTCTGATGGTGGTTGAATCTTCTTGGATTTGAACCACCACAAGTGGCTTTTCCAAGATTTTTCTTCTTTATTCATAGTGAGAAATGATCCATGGATAGAGTATAGCAGATCGAAACCCTTCACAATTATGTAAAACTCTCATGACGAGGATATGATGAAGTATGAATCCTTCTTATCTCCGGTTTATACTTTTTAAACCTCCTCTTCCTTTTCTAGTGCTGTCTCAAAATAGGTTTCATGAATTATAATTTCAAAAGTAGGGTTAGAATTTATTTTCAATTCGATAGAACTTAAAAATGAAAAATGTAAATCAAAATCCACCCTTTCAGTGTGAGCAGCATCTATCTCAGTTTCCTCAAGATCATACTCATTCCAGTTTTAAGCTAGATCTTACTGATCTCCTAGATGTAGCTCAATAGGGAAGTCTTCCTCGTCATGAATCCACTCTAGATTTTTATGGTCATTATGAATTTAGTCCCTAAAATAGTTTGGCTATTGACATTACTTGAGTTTATCCATAACTTCTTGTATGTATTCAAGGAAATTTGGGGAAAATAGTGGCACTTCCTTCTTGGTCTTGAATATTTGTAAGTCAGTTATGTGTCCATCGACCATGGCATCAAATCTTGAGTTGAGATATATGTATCTTGGCCTCATTGCATCTGTTTTACCATTATTATAAGATACTTATCCCTTTATTAGAGGGACTCATCAGTATAATATGATTCTTGTTTTTCACCTGTGAGTAATTTATCCTCATAGAATAATAGAAGTTTGGATACATCATGGAAATAATTACTTTTTATGGGATTTTTAACATGGAAAACAAAAAAAATCTATCTATAATGTGAAAATAGAAAAAGATAAGTGAAAAAATAATTGGATCCCAAAAAATGTCTCTAATTTTGATACACACATATCATAGGGCATGGAAAAAGAAAATTTATTTTCCTAATGCAGCACAGAGGCTAACTAGGGTAATCTCACTTGAATATCAAATTTTCACATACTTATTCTAATTCACCTAAACTAGATATTTTTCATTGTTTTAATTATATTAAGAAAACAATAGAATTTAAATTAAATAAGAGATTGAAAAAATTTATCTAACATAAAATGATATAATGTGATTAAAATGAAAGAAATTGGCCTTTGTGGATTGGTTCATGGGTTCCATCACTCTCTTTGTTAGTGTTTATATAACGTTTGATAATTAAATTCTGATATATCATTCATGAATTACTATTATTTTATTCAGTAGTGTGAAATATTGAATGTCTATAGAAATATCAATTCCATATACTCCTATAATCAAGGTTTATAGAACACCTCAATCAAGAGTGTGACATATCCTAGGACCTGACTCCATCATACGGTATTTCATCTATTGAATGGATCAACTCTATCAGATGAAGAGCTTATATATAGTATGAGGAGGGAGAAATTTAATAAAATAATAGAAATAATTTTAAGATAATTTCTATGGTGGATGATCACCACACCCATGTACTTCACTATTTATCATCACAAAATTAATAAAACATAACAACTTAATTGTATAATGAATGGAATTACCACTTATCTCCCCCTGGAAAAGCCTCAGGTTAACCACTCATTTTTGAGGGTAAGAGGTCAGATAGAATGAGAACAAAAGAGAAGAAAATAAAAGAATAAAAATAATATAAGAGAGAGAAATAGAATGGAATAAAATTAATGAAATGGGTTCAGGGAAAACTTTAACAAAAGGATGCATGAATTATTTAATTAACTAAAACTCAAACTAAATGAGAAATAAACCAAAAAATTAAAATAAAAAATAAAAAAAAGGGGGAAATGAACATCAAGATAGACCTCAAACTCCTCTCTAATGGATGGTGATATCTCACCATCAGTGTGGGTAAAATCCTCAGTTTATAAGCCAATGGGGATCCATCCATCATTATTAAAATTCAAGATCTTCCAAATCTCCCTTTAATATCTCCTCCTGATTTTTACACCATAATTTTGATCATGGTAGACCCATTTAATGATCAAATTTGGGTAATGTACCTTCTTGAAAGTTGTTCACAATATCTTTCTCATTTACCAACATAAGTTTACCTTTATCAAATATGTGTAAGAAACTAGATATACTATTAATTCTAAATATTTATTCTAGCCAGGAAGAATCTTTGAATTCCAAAAAGCCTATTTTACTCTGAATTTATGGCCTTGAAACCTTAATAATCAAGTGGGGTAATAGTTTTGAATGTTGTTCCTCCAGATTGTATATTACTCCATGTAGAATTATAGTGCCTTTGGACCAACCATTGATGATATATGAGCCCAAATTAAAAAAAATCCCGATATGTGCATAGATTTTGAGGATTTACTTGTGAGCATATTTTGAGCCTCCAAATGTTAGATTCATCTCTTGGTCCAGAAGAATTAAATAAATTCAAATATTTATGTATGCCTATAAAAAAAATTTCATAAATTAATTCAGATTATAAAATGTAATGGACAAAATACATATATTAATTAAAATGTTAAATTCCAAAATTATGATATTTATCAAATTAAGCCACAAAATATACTAAAACCATAAAATGTGAAAATTAACCTTAAAATAACAATTTAGAGGTATTAAAAACATTGAAATTAAAATTAAAATAACTGAAAATATTTTCTCTATCAATTTCTGCACACTTAAACCTTGATTTTCCCCAAGTATAAAATCACAACATTAAAAATCAGAGGGCACTAATGCTTTCATTATTCAAATTTCAAGGAAATAAAATTAAAAAACCATCAATTTAAAACCAAAATTTCAAAAATACTCATAAAATATTAATTTAGTTTCTCATTTTTTAGAGAAATAATCCACTCAAGTATTTTAATTTTTCCCATTTGAAAATAGTGTAACTTCTCCATTAATTCATTGAATTTTATTAATTCATTATTATCAAACATACCAAATCACGATCTACCTATATTTTCAATATTTTCTCTCATTACTCGTGATTTTAATTCAAATAGAGTTATTATCATTTCATGAATACAAGATCCCTTTCCATAGGTTTGTAAAGGAACTACTTTATGCACCATGTAATTAACAAATTCACCTAAAATCACGAGGGATTTGAAAATAAGGATCTGATGACTTTGAGGATTAAATTCGGTATGATTGATGTTTAAAAATTTAAGGCTTAAGTGAGGAGTATTATAACTAAAGTATAAATCATGATATCAAATATAAAAGTGTAATTCCATTTTCCACATCAATTTACCTACTCTAACTTACCCCAAAACTCAAATTAAAGGTTGTGATAAACAAAATCACAATGAATGATTCGTTCCCCTTTCGAATTTTTCTCTAATTCGTATTTTTTTCCTTTTTCAAAGAACTTTTTCATTTTTTTTATTTTTTAGAATTTATTCTTAGAATAATCCTCACATCCATCAGCTAAAAAAAATTGATAAAATTTTTCAGTCTAGTAATGGTGACTTTTTTTCTAAGTCACTACTCATTATTTTCATTTTTTTATTTGAATTTGTCATTTTATATTTTTTTAAGAGGGGAAAAAATAAAGAGTTTGATGAATGAATCAAATAAACTTTATTTATTCCCAAAATTTTCACCCCATACATTCTGATTACAATTCATTTCATCCCCTCCACCATTACTCCATTAACCCCACACACATCAACTTTCAAATATCATGAAAAATACTAAGAGGATGGTACGAATAGATAAAAATGGCTTGAAACATGGTTCATCCCTAAATTGGTCATTCATGGTATCTATGGGATAAATAAGGGTTGATGTTAATGTGGTATTTTTAGGATATGGGATTTTCAAAACACACCTCAATCATTTTAAATGTGTTTTTTCTTAGTCATAGCTTTGAAAATTTTCAATGAATATTCTAGAAATTGGCATGTCCCAAGATCACCTAGGAGATATTATCAAGATAAAATAGGATGTATTTGGTCTAGAGATTCTCTTGGGAATTTAACATATGATTTCAGACAATCATTCAAGGCTTGATTAATAATAACAATTCAATTCACAAAAATTTCAGATATTCAAAGAATGAAAAATGATTGGAAAATTTCATTTACATGAATAACCTTTTTTCCTCAAATCAAGAGTCCTTATTTTAATATATAAACTTCACATTAATAATTGAATTCTCCATTTTACTAATTAAATATAATTAAAATTTTAAATCTAAAACAAAAAATCACAGAATTATTAAGAATCTCAGGTCTCCTAGGGAAGTCATGTAATGAATAAATTCAAGTATGGGTAGTAAATTCAATTTTTAAAGCTCAAAAAAGGTTTTGGACAAAAAATATATACAATGTAAATGATAAACATTAAAATTTAACTCACTTTAAAAATATTCTTAGTAATATTTCCTCCAATATTAGGATTTCTTTGTGCCATCCTGAACCAATAAAGGAAAATTACTCAGTTAAAAATAAGGATCATGTCATTTAAGCTGAAAAAAGAAAAGAGGGAGTGGGTATGTATACTGGAGTAATTCCTAATAATGAAAGAGAAATAAAAACTCATAGAAATCATGAATAGATAAGTCTTTGTATGATCCCTCAAGTAGGCCCTGAATTTTTACTGTCTTCAGAGGGTAGTACCAACTATTATACATAGTCTGATGGTGATTAAACCACCTTGGATTTGAACCACCACATGTAGTTTTTCACAAATTGTGATTATTTATTCTTGGTGAGTAATGATCCATGTATAGAGTATACCACATCCTTCCCCTTCACAATTAAGTAAATATTGCATGGTGGAGATAGGATGAAGTATGAATCATCCTCCTCCTTGGTTTCTACTTGTGCAACCTCCTATTCCCTTTTCAGTGCTATCTCAACAGAGGCTTCATGAATTGTAATATCAAAATTAGGGTTAGAATGTATATTTAATTAGACAGAATTTAGACAAGAATAATGTAAATAATAATTCCCCCATTTAGTGTGATCAGCCTCCACTATTACAAAAATGGCCTTTAACAGTGCTAGAAATGGACTTTATCAGCACTAGAAAAGCATTGACTATAAGAGTGATGTTAAAATATCAAGAATTTTATCAATGATGATAAATGTGTCATTTATCAGTGCTAAAAAACCATTGATAAATTGGACCTTTATCAACGATTTTAAAAGAACTGATAAAGGAACCATTTATCAGCGCTTTAATCTAGTGCCACTAAAGGATCCCTTTATCAATTCTTATAAAATCAATGATAAAGTTCCTATTTATCAGTGATTTTAAAATCCTTGATAAATTTCTATACTGTATGATGTTTTAGCACATTGTATCACCACTACAGTTTACTATTATAACACACTACAACACTGCTATAGTGAGCTGTAACAACACACTACAACACCAAAAACACATCATATATAAAAAACAAGTCCCAATATAGAATTCAAATGAAATTTAATTTACAATGAAAATACTAGAAAAAATATATATTTTTAGACATTTCAAACATTGGTTTATATAATTACATAAATACAAATTATTATATACATTCAAAACAAATTCTAACTCTCAATGTTTCAATGATTTCCATTGACTTTATTTATTGAATAGACAAAATTGGAAGATTATTTTTGAAAAAACCACATCAAATCAAAAAAAACAAACATGTATAAGAAAATAATAATTATGTGTAATACTAAAAAGAAATAAATTAAACATAAATATTCAATCATACATTAATTTTATGGACAAATATTTTACTGTGAAAATAAAAAGATTACCTCTATAATGGAGAAGTAGAGGGAACCTGAACAAAAGTGATAAATGTCAACACTCCTAGAGTGAAAGGTTTTGTGAGAGAATAATTTTGTGGATTTTTTGGTGTAGAATGGGATAAAATATTGATAGATCACCCAAACTCGAAAAAAGAATCCAACTGTATAAGAAAAAATTATAATGTGAGTAATACTCAAAATAAATAAATTAAACATATATATGAAACAATACATTAATTATATAGACAATGATTTTACTATCCAAACATAAATATTAGCTTTGTAATTGAGTAGAGGTATCATCATTTTTCTTCCTGAAAAGGCAGTGGGGGTAACTTTAGAGAATGTGATAAATGCACCACTGTAGGGGTGAAAAGGTTTTAATGGAGGAGCGTAAAAGTTGGAAAGAGAACCCCAACTCAAGAAAAATAATCCACCTGTATATGAAAAGAATTATTATGGGAGTAATACTAAAATTAAATAAATTAATCATACATATTAAACAATACATTAATTATATGGACAATGACTTTTGTGTACAAACATCAAGATTTCGTCTATAATTGAGCAGAGGTAGGGAAGTTTCTATTCGTTCAAAGGTAGTGGAGGTTACTAGAAATAAATTTATAAATGGACCACTATAGGGGTGAAAAGGTTTTAAAGGATAAGGAGAATGAATGTTGGATAGAGCACCCCAACTTGAACAAAAGAATCCACCTATATAAGAAAACAATTATTATGTGAGTAATAGTAAAAATAAATAAATTAAACATACATATGAAAAATACATTAATTCTATGGAAAATGATTTTAATGTGAAAACATCATGATTACCTCTGTAATTGAGCATAGGCAGCATCGTTTCTCTTCCTGCAAAGGCAGTGGAAGTAACTTGAAAAAAAGTGATATCGTAACATTACCTTTTCATCTATCCAAAGGGTTTCCAACATTATAGTCTGTTCTTCTGAGGGATTGGTAAAATCATCATGTGCAGAAGACATTGTCTACATGAGTAGTCAAACATTTAATTTAGATTATGCTAATTCTGTAGATAACATATAATAATATGAGATAATACATAATATATATTTTTTTACATTCTCATTTAAATATCTTTATTTTTTTATGGTTTCATGGATTTGGTTCCTCTTTCAAGAATCCAAATCCCTTCTTTGTGGTCCCCTATAATGTACAAGACATTTTCTACATTGGGACTGACATGAAATGATTGTGATGTCCCAATGAAAGTGTCATCCTTGATTGAATTTTTATCTGACTCAACATTTGTTTTAGTATCCAGTAGGAAAATCGACCAATTCATGTTTGTTGGGTTAGAAAAAATAAAATACATTCACTTATTGTGATGCCATTATGAATGGCTCATCTTTTTCCCCTTCTACACTGAAATTCACCTTCAAAAATATCATTTTATCAACATTCACTCCAATGATATAGCCAAACCATTTGTAATGAAAAAGAGGAACTTGAAATACTGTATAATCCCACTATTTTATCTATTTGAAAATGCCAAAATATGACATATCTACATAAATTGGATTTTTATCCTTGGAACCAAATATGTGACTCGCTTTAGCCACAAGTGTAACACCACTATTTTGTATCATACTGAAGTCGTCCTGCTCTTTTGTATAGAACGTATAACCATTTATTACAAAACCAGTGTGAGATATAAAATTTTCATTCAGTCCTATGGCTTTTCATTGATGTTGTTCAGAAATTGAATTTGAATTTTCAAATAACTCATTATAAATTTGATATCTAAACCATCCTATAAAATGTTGATTATGTGTATTTGATATCCGTCCATCATCCCTTGATGGATTCAAATCTCTAACAATTTCTTTGTTGGATTCAATGTATGGATCAACATTTTCACTATTATGTAATATGTAAATATGTTATTACTCCTGCTCTGTCAAGGTAATTGTAACAACATCTCTTCTGGATATCCCTTCGTCCATAAGGCATTCACTATGAAAATGCTTTCAGAGACTGATTATTTCAATATCTAATAGGTAATCGGTAGAGAATTAAATAACTTCTTCAACAATATAACATTCTGTAATAAAACCTTTTGAATAACTTAGATTCTTGACATACCCTTTCAAAATATTCATATATCGTTCAATAGAGTACATCCATCTATAATGGACAAGACCACATAGTTGAAACTCTTTGACCAAGTGAAACATTATTTGTGCCATTATATCAAAGAATAATAGTGGGAAGAACATCTATAATTCACATAATATGACTAAAATCTTCTTATTCATGATGGGAAACTTAATCGGGTCTACAAATTTACTATATATATCTTTGAAAAATAAGTAGAGTCTGGTTAATGTATGTCATATATTTCGAGGTATAATGAAATGAAAAGAAACATGCATCAAATCTTGCATCAAAACATGATCATCGTGTGATTTTAGTCCTTGTAACTTTAAATTATTCATTGACACAACATTATTGATATTTTATGAATACACCTGTAGAACTTTTACACTAATAAAGAGAAGGAAAACTTGAAAATTTTCATGTCTAGATTGAGTTTAATCTACTAGAAGAAGAAAAGTATTTCTCTTACCCTTCACCGGTTCCAAATCATCCCTTATCCCCATTTCAAACAAGTCCAACCTGTCCTTGATTTCATATTTAATTTTTCCAGGAACATTTAGTAATATGAAAATAACACTATCAAATACATTTTTTCTACATGCATGACATCAAGAAAATGTCGGGCATACAAACAATTCCTATATAGTAATTCAATGAAAATTAATCTCTTCTTCCAACCAGAATTTGTATGTTTTTTTGAAAATGGTTTACAAAAAACAATGTTAATATTTTTTTAATTTTTTTAATAGTTGATCACCCGTTTCTAGAGATGGTGTTGTACCTTGTTCGATATTCCCATGGAATGATATCGTCTAGGATCAATATTTATGTTGTCGATTTAAAAATTTCTCATTTCCTAAAAAAAGTCTGTGAGGAATGTTTCAACTGAACTGAGTATGTGCGTTTTTCTCAAATGGGACACCCCAACATTCCTTTAATGCTATATCCTGATAAATTTCTATAAACAGGGAAGTCATTTATCGTTTAGTACAATATGACCCTAAATGTGAATTCTTAACTTCTATGAGCATCATAAATTTTAACACCTGTATCCCACATCAATTTCAGGTATTTGATTAATGGAGCCAAATAGACATCAATATTATTACTAAGTTGCTTTGCTCTAGATATAACCAGATACAACATAATGTATTTTCTCTTCATGCATAAAAATGAAAGAGATTTATAATTTAGCAACATGATATGCCATGTACTGTGAGTACTAATCTGTACACCAAAAGGATTTATTCCATATGTAGATAATGCATGATGAATGTTTCTCAGATAATCTCCAAATTTGGAAAACCCAAAATCAATTTTCTTCTATTGAGGATAATCTAGTAGAAAACATAGGTTCCCATCTTTAATTATTGTATTTTCAGGCCATGTTAATTTTCTTCCAGTTTCCTGAAATCCATATAGTCTTCTAAATCATGGACTTATAGGAATGTACCATACATATTTCGAAGGACTCGATTAATTTTTCTTGTATCGATTTCGCCACACTTAGGGATTTTTATAAGTGATTCGTGGTCCTTAAAAAAATATGAAATCATTTGAAAAAGAACATAGGTTTTTAGATATAATTACCAATGAACGTAACATTTGTTTAGCACCATATGTTTGGTATGGTAGTTCATTTTCTTCTGGTTTCATATATTTCAGAACACCATGTAGTTCTGTAAAGCCAGTGTTACTCCATCCACTACCAGCTTTAAAATTTTATAACTTCAATATAATAAACAATTTTGTGTATTTATAAAAACTGGTATACAATGGTTTCTTGGAACAACTATTTAACTTCTGGAAAAACTTTGGACAATCACAATGGTCATCTTAAATTTCTATTGTCATTTATTCCATGTGATCTTCATCATCTTTTACAAAGGTATTCATATCAAATGATTCATAAATAGTAGTATCATGTTAATCGATGTCGAAATTTAGTTTTTCCCTATGTTTAGTCCAACATTTATAGATTTGATCTATTCCATGACAAATCAAATGTTATTAAAACTCTTTTGAACTAATTTTTCTTGAATAATAACAATGTAAACATGGACAGAGGATTTCAGAAGTTTCGTCTTCATGCTCTCTTGTAAAATTGATGAATTATTAAACTCTATCTTCATATTTATTGGTCAAACGATCATCATGCATCAATTTTCGGTTCATATCCATCGTATTGGGTTCATAAAATATTAATTTTATACAATATATAAATAAATACACATAAGATATTTTGTATCAAAAGATAAAGTTATAAATAATTCCAACAAGGGAAATCTAGATCATTTCTACTAGAATATCTGAGTGACTTGATATTCCAAATCAAATAATAAAGGTTATTGGATTTTGAAAAGGTAGAGGGAGATAAAGGTATATAAAAAATGATATTATCACTAAACATTATAGGTGAAAACCAGAATATGGATAATGTAATGAAACTATCATGAATTACCCAAACAATACCAAGTCATATCATCTTATTACCTCTAGTACACCTCAAATTCACTAAAGGATGGTTTAAATTTTGGGTGAAAAAACCATAAATGGGATCTGGTCCTCTACCCCCAAAATAGAAACAATTCATTTTGTTTATTTTTATTGTGATGTTTGGTTTCCAGTATACTAATTAGATCTACTCCAGAAGGGGATCAGATCATGAAGCCTTCACCGTTACTGGCCTTTTGGATCTGGATGCTTGAGAGGGTATGGCTTCACCATCAGTTCTGTTCCAGTTCACTTCTGAACGGGGATGCTGGTTTAAGGGATGTATTTTGGTGAAGCCTTGGGGTCATGAAATATTTTCTGGGGTGGGGTAGAACTGGTGGATTGATCTGGTTTTCTTTCTATTTTGTTGTTTTTTGGTTGTATTTTTGTTTTATGGTTTCTCAATTTTCCCTTTAAAAAGTGTTTTTGAAAATAAAAAAGAACTTTTTAGTTAGTACTAGAGGCTAAACAAAATTATAGCACGACCCTTCGAGTCAATGGACATGGAGACCCAAAATAATCATACCCAAAATAAGAATATATGTTAGACAATCAACAATGGAAATAAATTATACAATATCTATATAGACACACATATAGGAAACACTAGTATAAAAACTCACTTATAGTCTATAATAAATATCAAATAGATAAAAATCTGACATTAAAACATAATGTGAACTATAAAGGTACCATAATGATTCAAAAATTGAAGGATAGATGTGATAAAACCTCATGTTCTTAATTGGGGATGACCCCATTAAATCTGCTCCATAAGAAAACTAAGGACCATTGTAAATTCTAAGATAAACTAGATCCTATGATATATATAAACAATATATGAACATACATCACTCCACTAACTTGCTTCCTGAAAAATAACATCTTGTTGACACCGAAATTTGGAGAAGGGCCGTATCAGGCGAATAAAAGATCAATGAATGAATCCAGGATGTAAAAGAGGAGAGTTCGGGGCCCGGGTGGTAGGCGCACACAAGATTAGGGAGATGCGCGCAAGAGGACGTCCAATATGCAAACCCTTGCACACCAGCCTTCCCTTCCACACCCAAAGCACCATCCTCCCCGACTAGCCGCACCCGACCCTGTTTCTGCACCGAAGGCGATGTTGAATGGGATTTTGTGCACCCGACCCCATTTACGCGCAAAAGGCGACGTTGACCAGGGATTTGCGTGACTGACCCCATTTCCGCACACAAGGAGATATCGAGCAGGCTTTTGCGCACCCAACCTCCTCTGCGCGCATAAAGCCGACGACCGATCAGAGTTTTTGTTCCAAGCTCTTGCACGCCCCTCTGAGGACTTCGACTATAAAATGAACTGTATCCCCGCCCTTCAGGGACAAAAACCAAAGATGAATTGATGCTCTGCTATGCGAAAACCCCATCTTCTATGACCATGCGAAAAACCACTACCACAAAAACAGTTTTTCGCAGCGCCCCCCTTTATCAGCGCTAAGGAAAAAGCGCTGATAAAGGGGGGTCCCTTTATCAGCTCTTTTTTTAGCACTGATAAAGGGACCCCCCTTTATCAGCGCTTGCTTAGTAGCGCTGATAAAGGGGGGCCTTTATCAGTGCTTTTTTTAGCGCTGATAAAGGGTCAACTTCAAAATAAAAATAAAAATATATTAATATATAAATATAGTTATATTGTTATATAAATATAATATATAATTTTTAAATATATTTTAGATAAGTATAAATGTACATTTACACTTATTATACTTAATATTTAAGATATTTAGTGAAAATTACTTCTTAAAAAATTTAAAAAATATTTTTAATTAATATTTTGATAATAATTACGGAGTAATAGTCATTTAATAACAATTTGAGGACTAAAGAAATTAAAAAAATTAAAAAAAGATCCAAAATATGTTGAAAATGCAACTTAAACTTCAAACGGCCATAACTTTTGATCCGGGTGTCCGTTTGAGCTCTACCACATATCAAATCAAAGCCTGCGACGAGCTCTACATCGCTTTGACTGGGAGTACCCCAATAAAGCGTTTTTCGAGGCCAAAAGAGGCCCAGAAGGCCTCCAAAACTGAGTTTTTAGTCGGAGTACCCAGATTTTTTAAAATTTTGTGGATTTTCAGCCTCATTTAAGGGGGTATTATTGACTTTTCTTGGTGGGGACTAAATTTATTCCAAGGTATTACATTCATATTGATATTATGTCTTTGAAATTTCATCCTTTTTTATAATGAACTGCTATTTATAATCAAATATATAACTATATGTACATATTTTTTTATATATTCGCACCTAAAAATTAAATTTTTTAAATAAATAATTAATCATATTTACATATAAAATATATTAGCTTTATCTAAATAATAACTAATATCCATTTTATTTAAAATACCAATATATGAATATTTATATACCTATATATTAATCTAACTATATAAATATATTAATCTAACTATATATATATTAATCTAATAACTATATATATATTAATATAACTACTTATATATATATTAGTATTACTATAAATATATATATTAATATCACCATAAATATATATATTAATATCACTATATATATATATTAATATAACTATATAAATATATATTAATATAACTATATATATGTTAATATAACTATATATATGTTAATATAACTATATATTAATATAAATATATATTACTATATGAATAAATATAACTATATATATATATATAGATATAGATATATATTAATACCACTATATATATATATTAATATTACTATATATATTATAATATAACTATATATAACTATATATTATAATATAACTATATATATATATATATTAATATAAATATACATTACTATACGAATAAATATAACTAAATATATATATATATATATATATATATAGAGATATCATGAATTGGAAAGCAAATCAAAATAGAGTAGTGGTAAGGGCTTAAGCGCGCAGGGGGGAGGTCTCGAGTTCAAATCCTGGTGGAGGAAGGGGTGCGCGCGCATGGGGAATATTGGAGCAAGCGCTGTTAAAGGGTGGAGGGGGGTGCGTGGGGTGCGTGGTGTGTTGTATAGGGGCCGAAAAGCGCTGTAAAAGGGGGGGGGGGGGGTTCAAGCGCTATAAAAGCCCCCCCGATTGACAGTATTTTTTAAATTTTTTTAATTTTTTTAACTTTTATCAGCGCTTTTTAAAAAGCGCTGATAAAAGGGTCCTTTATCAGTGCTAAAACGAGAGCACTGATAAAGAAGAGCTGATAAAGGGGACCCCCCCTTTATCTATGCTGGCTTTATCAGCGCTTTTCTAGCGCTGATAAAGGCCATTTTTAGCACTGATAAAGGCCGTGTTTGTAGTAGTGAACCCATGGCCTTCAGGTATTGGTTGTTACATGATTAGTCCCTTGGGGGTACCTTCGGACGACCATATGATCCTCATGAATTTCGTTTCTTCCCAAATTTGTTTGTGCGAAAGGGTTCCCCTCTTACATGCATGTTCCCTCTACGTTAGGTGATCTTGCACACAATCCTCCCAACTTGCATGCAAACTGTCGGTCTCGTGTGAAACCCCTTGGGCTTGCGTGCCACTGGTCCAACTTACGAGCAAACATTTCGTCTTGCACGCAACCCCTCTGTCTTGTGCGCCACCCATACCTCTTGCGCACAACCTCTTTATCTTTCCCGCAAACCTTTCATCTTGCATGCAGACCTCCTATCTTTCCTTAGTCCATTCTCTTACGTGCGCTCTATGTGATGCCCTCACTTTGAGGAACCTTTTTCCAGCCTCACTTATGCGTGAAACTCTAGCGTCACACACTCTTTTCCTGTGTGGCCCTTCAGGTTTGCATGAATCAATTTCAAAGTCCCTTGGATGATACTGCCCGTTGCGTTGCTTCACCTCAAGATTCTTCACATAGCCACGCTAACAACTATTGCTTCTTCACATAGCCACACTAACATGGACCCCCTGATGGATTGCTTCATAACATCCCCTCACCAAAGCATTTCTAATGTGTTCCTTCCCTCAAGGGTGGGTGGATATCGGTTTTTATGTCCTAGGGGTGCAGAGGTCACCCACCTCGCCTGAGCTACAGGACATTAAACTACCAAGCGCTACCACCCTAAGCACATGACGTGAAACTGTGACCTCACCCCGTGCCTTGCACGTGGGGTGCCCCGTCTCAGACATTATCTACACCCACTGGTCTCCATGAGAGCGAGATCAGTCCTCACATGGAATGACATCCTATTTATCAGAGTAGCATCCGTCTGCGGGTAAAGGGAAACCACCCTGGTATATGCCCCTAGCTTTCCTTTCATAAGGTAGCACTGCTGCTCCTCCTCTCTTCCTAGGTGCCAATCCCTCTCCCTCTGGGTTTTTACACCACATAGGCCTCCATCCTAAAGTAAGTCCCAATCTCCACCTCCCTGGGATACTAACCATGCATAAGAACCTGTTTCCTCTTTGGGATGCTAACCACGCATAATCCCCTGTTTCATATTTAGGCTGCGAACCACACATAACCCCTATTTTCTTTTTTGGGCAGCTACATGCGCATCAGTCCCACTCTACTTCCCACAGATGAACTACGAGGTCTTTGATCCTTTCCAAGATAGGGTACGTAGGAAGCATCCCTGAGGTTAAAGCCCACCATCCATTGGTCCCGACCATCCTCACATCGGTTCACCAAACAACCTTCCTGAACTATGTGGTATTTTATCCTTTCCAAGGCAAGGTATGTTGGAAGCCTCCTTGAGGTTCAAGCTCGACACCCATTGGTCCCGACCAATTCACGTCGGTTCACCCACTCCTTCTGAACTACATGGACTTTGATCCCTGCCAAGGTAGGGTGCGTACGAAGCCTCCACGAGGTTCAATCCCAACATCTATCTGGGCCCCAGGTCCTCCTTCATGTCGGTTCACCCCCGTCCTACATGATGTTAAACTGTGGACCTCAATCAGCGGTAAGCCGTTGTTTCCCCAGTCAGCGGTAAGCTGTTGCACCCACCCGAACTATGTGGACACTGATCCTTGCCAAGGAAAGGTACGTAGGACACCTCCCTAAGGTTCAACACCAACAACCATTGGACCCCAGATCCTCCTCCATGTTGGTTCACCGAACCCCATCCCATAGGAACTACATGGGTTTGATCCTTGTCTCCTGGATAAGGTACGTATGAAGCCTCCCTGAGGTTCAACCCCATCCAGTGGTAAGCCGTTGTGACCTCGTACCGCGGTAAGTCGTTGCGACCCCATCCAGCGGTAAGCTGTTGTGACCCCATCTAGCGGTAAGCCCTTGTGATCCAAATGAACTACGAGGACTTTGATTCCCTACCACATGGATACGTAGGATGTCTCTTTGAGACTCAATCCCAACATCCCCATCGTCCTCGGATCGACTCCATCTCATTCTACACCTACTTAATTAAACCCTCCATCTTCCATCCTAATTTTTACCCGGGTTTCCACATCCCGGTGGGATCATTCCACCTCATTACCCATTCCGCTTAACAACAATCAGGAAGCTATCCACACGTTGGCCCCAACATTAGTGTTCCCTCTAGGGGTTTCACCCATCTGATCCACTCTAATCAGTGTTATGATCAGTCCAATCCATCTTCGCTAGATGATGAACTTACGACATGCCCTGTGTTAAACATGGGAGGATGAGGAAAACCCCAGATTAATTCCTATGGCGTAAAATTCCTCGCATTCTACATAGGATTCTTCGGGCTTCTGCACCCTCGAAAAGACCTATAATAAGGGGATGAAACCCATACGTTCCATTGTACTAGGGTCCAGACATGCCAGTGATGTCCAACGTGACTACTCCCCTGACCGAAGGTTTCTGCCCTGACCAGACCCTTTGGATTGTCCTAACCAAAGCAGTGTAATTAACTGGTGTCCATGATGATATGACACTAGGAAGAGTTTCACGAAAAAACATCTTAAATCTATAAGGGAGACCCGGACTAGGTGATGATTTCCAAGGAGGAATCCCCGAAAGGAATAACCAACATCCCATCACCCAATTTAAATCAAGGAGAAAACATCCCTGAACAAGGAACGGATGCCACCCGCCTTTGGAAAGTGGTAATGTGGGGCAACAAACAGCGTCACCGCCCTCCAACAAGACGGACGTGTGCACCCGAAAAAAAGCGTTTGAAATAGAAATGGTGAACCCGATGTGAAGATCTTCTCCTAAATATGAAGATTATTAGAATTTGAGACATCAGTGGACTTGTGTGTCACCGGATCCATCTATCCGGCGCCGGGTCCCACCAAGAAAATAGCCGGCCGGGCGTGAAACCCACTGAAAGTTGGGGTAGTTAAAATTTTGGATGTCCCAGTCTTCGATGTTGTCAACGTGGATCCATCTTACCAGCCATGGATGATGGTAAGGTGTTGGAAAACTGGTCATCGATTCCCTTTTTCTTTCAGCACTGATGAGTTAATCTCCTTGCTTTTAGGAACCAAGATGCTTCACCTGGAACTTGATCACCACCTGCCCACCGACGCAGGGGCAGGGGTGGTACTAGCGCGACAGTCCCGCGTGGTTCCACCACTTCTATGATGGTTTCAACGGCCATGACCGTTGGGTGCCCCCACCCCATATCTCCCTCAGAGTTTATCTAATGAAGGGTGATTAATGTCCTCATACACCAGTACGAGGAGGAGGGTATTATCCCAACTCGAGATATGGCCCACCAAGATTTAGAGGCATCTGTGTAACACCCCGAGATTTTATGAGATATATTATTTTTAATTTCTTTGAAGTCTTCTATTATACACTACACCAAGATTAGCTTGTACTATATGCAACACCATATTATCTTGCAGTATATGCAACACTATTCTTGGCTTGTGTTACACACAAATTCAGTTCGTTTTGTGGAAATTATTCTATGCAACATTAAGTATATATTTTGTTTAATGTATAAATGAAATAAGTTTTTATTATGTTATATAAAACACCAAACGGAGATTTCACTACAGGTATCCTTGACTTGGCTTGTATTACACGCAATCAAGACCTTCTTTGATAGCGTGTGTACTACACAATTCCAAGTTTCACTAAATGAGATATTATTATAATATTATTATGAACTAGCCGTTATGAATATTAATACCCACTTTTTGAAATTTAATAAATTTTATCTTTCAAAATTGACTTCATTTTTAGATTCGGAATATCGAAATTAGCCTAGGGTGAATTTTTGGTATTTTTCTGAAAACTTTCAATTTTTGAGGAATAGTGAAAATGCTGGGTTACTATTTAAAAACCAACTTTTTATTTAAATAATTATTTTTTTATTTAAATTTATTTTAGGTCAAAATTGATACATAATACCTATATAAGTTCAATTTAATACATTGGAGTAATTTTATAATAATTTTAGATATATAAAAAATTTATTGAACGTTTCACCGTCTTTTACCCACCTCCTATGAGAATTTACAAATTTACATAAAACTTAATTTTACCGCTTCTGTGAGTGGAATTTTGAAAATCCAAGAGACACAGTTAATATCAAGGAGTAAAATGTGGTTCAATAAGATAAAAATAATTTTTGCTGAATAGTAACTTTTTACTTTTATTTACCACAGTTAAAAGTAAATAGGGTAATTAAGGGTAAAAATGATATTATTATTACCCTAACACATGTAATAATTCTATTGGATAATTGTAATTCGACCAAAATCAACCTTAGAAATAAAATATTATCATTTAGGTCCACTTGGATTAGATTAGGACATTTATTATTATTTTATTTAAAGAAGAATTAAAATAGTTAAAATCAAAGTTTAATAACTAAAACATTTTTAATATAGGGTTATACATAAGATAAATTCGACTATAAATATTAATTAGAAAGATAAAACTATTTCCTACCTAATGGTAATTTATTTGTAATTTTTAGACATTAAATAAGTTAATTTATTTATGACACAATGATGATGCAGTAATTACCTTATTAATGAAATATTAACATAATTGATGATATAAATACCCAAATAAATGTAATTAGAGACTTTTGACAAATTACACTAATTTTATAGGTTAATATGACATGTTAGTATTGATTTAATTAGCTTGGTTAGAACTAATCATGCTGTTATGATTTTCACAAAAATCAATTACCAAATAGTGTCAAAATTGACATAAAATAGTTTTTAAAACTCATAATATATTATTAATTGTTATTTCATTCCTAAAAATATAATGTTCAGACAAATGATTTAGATAAGATTATATATATTAATAATGAAACACTTGGGGTTCTTTTGGTTTGTTATAGTAAGTTTATTAACCATATAGTGTAAGAAAAAAAGAAGACAAGGTAAAAGTTAAATTATTTAAATTAGAGTTAAATCTAAAAGATAAGGTTAAAATAGAAACCTAAACTTGTCTAAAACCTATTGGTTGAAATAATTTTGACCCATACCCACCTTATATTCTAAATAAATTAATTTGGAGCTATTAAAAAACGAATATGACTTTATAATAAAATAATGTTTTAAGTTTTTCCAAAGGTGCCACTCTCCTCCCTTATAAAAAGGGCACCCCTTCCCTCTTCTCTTCACACCCTTTTGAGCCTTGAATCTCGTCAAAACCGTGCCCATTTCTCTTATCCACTTCCCTATAAACATTATTGAGGTTTTGGTCTTCTCAAAAGACCAACTCTACTTCCTTAAGAGGAAGCTTAAAGGAGGTGCTTCGAAGAAGAGGTAATATCTTCTTCCGATTCTCTCGAGTTTCTTTCTTTTTCTACTTCTTCTTCTTTAGTTGTATCATTATAAAGTAATAACATAAGTATTAATTATATACTGATATGTTATTATAAATATTAAACAACCCTATTTCACCTTATATCCATCCTACGGAAAACGAAATCACCGCGCGTGCGTACGTACAGAATACCGTCTCCACGCCGTGGTGTAATCTGTTTTCGACCACCACCTTACTTGGATGGGTATAATGGTGTAAATAATAACTATATATGATTATTATAATATAATACTAATTATAAGATATTATATCATCCCCTAAAATTCCATTCAATAAATATGGGAACGATATCATCGCTCGTGCGTACGTATGGATTACCGTCTCCACGACGTGATGAGATTCATTTTCCATGTTAACAATTCAAGAATGATTATAAAGTATATATAATAATTAATCATGAAATATATGAAATAATAATTCTAATGGATTTATGTATATATATATGTATGTCATCTACTTAATTGCATTCAATTCAATAAGGAAATAAAAACAGTGTTCATGCGTACGTACGACCTACCGTCTCCATAAACGGTGTATTTCATTCCATTTATCGATCTATCATATATATATATGTATATGATGAATATATATTATATATAAATCATGTTTTAAATTCCATAATTAATTAAATCAGGATATAAGTAATAATATCAAGAACAACAAGTCGAAACACGTACAATAAATGAAACGATTTTACCCAAATCGCTGCTTTTACATCGAATTTACAAAAGAACGGGTAATATAAAGTCATAAGTAAACCATATATGATATCATAACAATGAATATGATTCTGTAATAAGTCAATGAAATTATTTAAATCATTATACAAGAGGTTCAGATACATATGAAGCATTTAGAACATAAGGTAAGGGATAATTATTTCAATCTCGTTCTTATCCGAGATTGTTTATTCGTAAGTATTTACTGGGGTCATTGTTATATTCCATGTCCATGTTTTCTAAAAGTGTTTTTATGTTTGTTTAAAGTACTTTTTACCCATTTTTACTTTTACCACATGTTATAAAAGGAATATTTCTTTTTTACCATACGATGTACTTTTTGACTTTTCCGACAAAAGTATGAGAAGAATGTTATTTTTAACTTATACAGTGTGAACGGATTTTTACGGTTTCCTAACACCTCATTTTCATGAAGCTTACTCTAAGAGATTTTATGACTATTTTCAACAAAATAATTTTCTTTTAAATTTTCATGGAATTTTGTGAAAAGAAAATGATTTTGAAGAAGAAAGGATATTTTCCTCAAGAATTAATTTCAAGGGTTTTATCATAACCATTTTTCCTTATAAGATGACATTATTTAATATGTGTATGTTTCAAGTATTATATCTATATGATTTACATGGTTTCACTTTTATTATTATTAAATGATATCCATTTGTTTTATATGGATTATGTTATGATGGGATGATGTTTATGAAACCCATTTTTATTCTTTGGGTTATGATGAATGATTTATGTTTATGTTGTGGCACAAGTAAGAATGATTTCATTATGAGATGGGTGGGACCTATATCTCCCTCCAATGAATTGGGTAAATATTTATATCTCATGAAATAGCCGTGGCTGAAATGTTAAGTTAATCCGGTTCAGTGATACAGGACTGGATCGAGGAGTGAACTCGATTAAGAAAGGGACTTTTTCCACTAAGATGGTCTTGGCAGTAATGCCTTGGTTACTATGGAAATCATATCATGTGCTTAATGGTTTTCCACAATTACATTTTTTATTCCAATGATATTTTATTATGATTGATGTTCCTTTATGATATATGCCTTACGTACTTCCAAGATTTATGTCTTTGCTCTAGATTTTGATGTTTAGATTTTATGTTCAAGTTTTTGCATTCAAATGTTTATGGATTGTTTTATGTTCTCTATGTTTACCCTTTCTGAGCATTTGAGCTCACCCTTTTTATGTTTTCTTTTCCCCAGGATATAAATAAATGTTTTAGGTAATAAAACCAAAAGGGGAAGATCTTTATGGGAGATGTTGAAGATCTTTCACCATGATTAGAAGATTATGTTCCGAGTTTCCAAAGACACTAAACTAATACGGTCTTTGGGAGTCTGTTTTTGTCATTTATTAAGTATTACACAAAAGTAATGTAATTTCCATGTACTAAAATCTTCGGGACTCTAAAGTTGGTATCAGAGCGAAGGTTTAGTTAACCTTTGGAAACTAGGATGCGAAAACTTTAGTGAAATCCATAGAGATATTTCTAAGGTATGTCTAGGGATGTGCCTGTGGTTAAGTATACGTATAGGTTAGAGTCCTAGAATTATGTTGACGATCATGAAGAACCTAGGGTGAACCTAAGGTGTCATGGATTAAAGAATTTTTGATAAGTTATACATCCCATAACTGACTTTTTATGATTATGTGGTTCCTCGTTATTTTAACTCTTTCTTACACTATGTTTTCTGGTCTTAGTCAATGGAGGGAATGAGAAGGAATTCAGTTAACATTGATTCCAATGAAAAAATTGGTGACTATGATCAACGAAATTATGTAACTCCTAGAGATAAAGATATTATGATTATGCTGAATTAGTCATCTCGATATATGATTAACAAGGTAAACTTTAGTTGTATTCCTAAGTCACCAAATAAGAGGAAGATGGAATTTTATGCATGTTCGCATGGTGAGGATCATAGAGAAAGGAATATTGAGATTTCTAAATAAGGGAAGAAAATTTTTGAGGAATACCTCAAATGGAGGGGAATATGTTATCTATGTGGCGAAAAGGGTCATAGAGTGACAGACTATTATGGAGTCCAATGTCTGATCTGCGGAGAACATGGGCATTACCCAACTCAATGCCCTGACATAAGAAGTTACTTCTAAATCAAGGAAGGACATATTCCATGCCATTCATTGAAGAGGATGGATTGAAGGGATTATGTATTGTAATTAAATAATAATGTTGTTGAGGCACTTTTATAGAATACGGAAATATCTGTGTATTGTTCCATTGTGGTGTTCTATAAGAATATGGTACCGGTAACCATGAAAAGTAATTCAAATATTTTGGAAAGCAGATGATATGTACATAATGAAGGGATAAGGAGAAAATAAATTGTTTGATAGTATTAATGAGCTCATGATTGATATAAGGACTAAGTGATATCATGGTTTGAGTATATAGAATTTTAGGGATTTTGGTATGTGGAAAGAGTTAACTTTTGACAGCACTCATGTTTTCACTAAGGTTCTATGGTAATTAATGTTTCAAAAGAATACATGATTAAGGTATTCACATGTTTGGAATGTGACCAACAAGATATATCTTATGATATATGGGGGATAAACGATGGTATCCACGTGCTTGTTATGTTCCCTTTTCAGTAATTGTTTTCTTTATTCTATGAGATTGGATAGATGTATTTTGGATAAGCCTAAAGATTGTAATAGATTATGTTAGACATCATATAGTATTGTTTAAGTATAGAACTTGTTTTTCGATATTATTTATGGAATTTTATAATAGTATAGTTTTAGAAAAAGGACAACCCATAGGACGAGTGACAACTCGTCGCATCAGACAAGGTTGCGGGAATCGAACCCACAACCGAAGTGCGACAGACCTTTATCGCCTACCATTGGCCTACAATAAGTCCCTGGTTAGTAGAAACTAGTTTTATTAAGTGGTATGATAGATGAAGTATAAGTCCATTTATGGAATCATATACGATTAACCTCACCATAGATGGACTTATGTATATTTGATAATTTTTTCTAACCTTTTGTTTGAGACATATGGAATGACCCATCATTCTATCACATGATCTGCTAATACTTCACAAATGAAAAATGCAACTTCATTTCATTAAGATATGAAGTGTAAATTATTCAAGTCATGAACAATGGTGATATTATACCGAAATCAAGTAAGTATTTCTTCTAATTCAAATTCTTTAACTTTAGGTAAATGATCTTGAAAACCAAAAATGTTGTCCTACTTCCCTTATATTCGATTAATCAGATGGCACCTTAGATCATCACAAATTTATGGCTTTGTGATTGTTGGATTTTTCATAGCCATGTCCTCTACCACTCTCCATCAGAACTTGATGGTTATATTTTTCATCCATATCTATATTTCCACCTATGTTCTCCTTTGTGGAAACCCAGTGATGAGTTAATATGGGTAACCATTAAATTTCTAGCTTTCCTTTTTAAAATTAAGTTTTAGTATTACTTTTTATGATGTGGATTTCTATGAAAGAACTTTCAAGTAGTAAACCATTTATAACCCCGATGAATTTTGAGGGAGAAATTCATTTTAAGGGGGGTAGAATGTAACACCCCGAGATTTTATGAGATATATTATTTTTAATTTCTTTTATGTATTATATTATACACTACACCATGATTATCTTGTACTATACACAACACCATATTAGCTTGTAGTATACACAACACTATTCTTGGCTTGCGTTACACACAAATTCAAGTTCGTTTTGTGGAAATTATTCTACGCAACATTAAGTATAGATTTTGTTTAATGTATAAATGAAATAAGTTTTGATTATGTTGTATGAAACACAAAACAGAGATTTCACTACACACAGCCTTGACTTGGCTTGCATTACACACAATCAAGACCTTCTTCGATAGTGTGTGTAGTACGCAATACCAAGTTTCACTAAATGAGATATTATTATAATATTATTATGAACTAGCCGTTATGAATACTAATACCCACTTTTTGAAATTTTATATTTTATATATTTCAAAATGGACTTCATTTTTAGATTCGGAATATCGAAATTAGCCTAGGGTGAAATTTTGGTATTTTTCAGAATACTTTCAATTTTTGATGAACAGTGAAAACACTAGGTTACTATATAAAAACTGACTTTTTATTTAAATAATTATTTATTTTATTCAAATTTATTTTAGGTCAAAATTGATACATAATACCTATATAAGTTCAATGTAATTCATTATAGTCATTTTATAATAATTTTGGATATATAAAAATTTTATTGAACTTTTCACCGTCTTTTACCCACCTCCTAGGAGAATTTGAAAATTTACATAAAACTTAATTTTACCGCTTCTGTGAGTGAAATTTTGAAAATCCGTGTGACACGATTAATATCAAGGAGTTAAAAGCGGTTCAATAAGATAATTTTTTTGGTGAATAGTAACTTTTTTACTTTTATTTACCACAGTTAAAAGTAAACAGGGTAATTAAGGGTAAAAATGATATTATTATTACCCTAAAACATGTAATAATTCCATTGGATAAGTGTAATTCAAGAAACAAAAACCTTAGAAATAAAATATTATCAGTTAGGTCCACTTGGATTAGATTAGGACATTTATTATTATTTTATTTAAAGAAGAATTAAAATAGTTAAAATCAAAGTTTAATAACTAAAACATTTTTAATATAGGGTTATACATACGATAAATTAGACTATAAATATTCATTATAAATCTAAAAATATTTCCAACCTAATGGTAATTTATTTTTAATTTTAGACATTAAATAAGTTAAGTTATTTATGACAAAATGATGATACAGTAATTACCATATTAATGAAATATTAACATAATTGATGTTATAAATACCCAAATAAATGTAATTTGAGACTTTTGACAAATTAAACTAATTTTATAGGTTAATATGACATGTTAGTATTGATTTAATTATCTTGTTTCGAACTAATAATTCTGTTATGATTTTCACAAAAATCAATTACCAAATAGTGTCAAAATTGACATAAAATAGTTTTTAAAACAAATATTATATTATTAATTGTTATTTTATTCCTAAAAGTCTAATGTTCGGCCAAATGACTTAGATAAAATTATATATGTTAATAATTAACCACTTGGGCTTCTTTTGGCTTGTTATAGTAAGTTTATTAACCATATAGTGTAAGAAAACAAGAAGACAGGGTAAAAGTTAAATTATTTAAATTAGAGTTAAATCTAAAAGACAAGGTTAAAATAGTAACCTAAACTTGTCTAAAACCTATTGTTTGAAATTATTTTGACCCATCCACACCTTATATTCTAAATAAATTAATTTGGAGCTTTTAAAAACCGAATATGACTTTATATTAATATAATGTTTTAAGTTTTTCCAAAGGTGACCCTCTCCTCCCTTATAAAAAGGGCACCCCTTCCCTCTTCTCTTCACACCATTTTGAGCCATTAAGCTCGGCCAAACCCTGACCATTTCTCTTATCAACTTCCCTAGAAACATTCTTGAGGTTCTTTTCTTCTAAAAAGACCAACTCTACTTCCTTAAGAGGAAGCTTAAAGGAGGTGCTTCGAAGAAGCGATAATCTCTTCTTCCGATTCTATCAAGTTTCTTTCTTCTTATACTTGTTCTTATTTATATGTCTCATTATAAAGTAATAAAATAATTATTAATTATATATTGATATGTTATTATAAATAAGAAACAACCCTATTTCACCTTCTGTCCATCCTATGGAAAATGAAATCACCGCGCGTGCGTACGTACGAAATACCGTCTCCACGTTGTGGTGTAGTCTGTTTTCGACCACCACCTTACTTGGATGCGTATAATGGTGTAAATAATAACTATATATGATTATTATAACATCATACTGATTATAAGATATTATATCATCCACTCCAATTCCATTCAATAAATATGGGAACGATATCATCGCTCGTGCGTACGTACGGATTACCGTCTCCACGACGCGATGAGATTCATTTTCCATGTTAACAATTCAAGAATGATTATAAAGTATATATAATAAGTAATAATGAAATATATGACATAATAATTCTAATGGATTTATATATATATATATGTATTTAATCTACTTAATTCCATTCAATTCAATAAGGAAACGAAAACAGCGTTCATGCGTACTTACGGACTACCGTCTCCATGAACGGTGTATTTCATTCCATTTATCAATATATCATATATATATATATATATGTATATTCTGAATATATATTATATATAAATCATGTTTTACATTATGGAATTAAGTAAATCAGGATATATGTAATAATATCAAGAACAACAAGTCGAAACACATACAATAAATGAAACGATTTTACCCAAATCGCTGCTTTTACATCGAATTTACAAAAGAACGGGTAATATGAAGTCATAAGTAAACCATATATGATATCAAAACAATGAATATTATTATCTAATAAGTCAATGACATTATTTAAATCATTATATAGGAGGTTTGGATACATATGAAGCATATCAAACATAAGGTAATGGATAATTATTCCAATCTCATTCTTATCCGAGATTGTTTATTCGTAAGTATTTACTGAGGTTATTGTTATATTCCATGTCCATGTTTTCTAAAAGTGTTTTTATGTATTTTTAAAGTCCTTTTTACCCATTTTTGACTTTTACCACATGTTATGAAAGGAATATTTCTTTTTTTACCATACAAGGTACTTTTTGACTTTTCTGACAAAAGTATGAGAAGAATATTATTTTTAACTTATACGGCATGAACGGATTTTTACGGTTTCATAACGCCTCATTTTTAAGAAGCTTACTCCACAAGATTTTATGACTATTTTCAACAAAATACTTTTCTTTTAAAATTTCATGGAATTTTGTGAAAAGAAAATGATTTTAAAGAAGAAATGATATTTTTTCTCAAGAATTCATTTCAAGTGTTTTATCAAAACCATTTTTCCATATAAGATGACATTATTTCATATGTGTATGTTTCAAGTTTAATATCTATATGATTTACATGGTTTCACTTTTCTTATGATGAAATGATATCCATTTGTTTTATATGTATTATGTTATGATGGGATCATGTTTATGAAACCCATATTTATTCTTTGGGTTATGATGAATGATTTATGTTTATGTTGTGGAACAAGTAATAATGATTTCATTATGAGATGGGTGGGACCTATATCTACATCCAATTCATTAGGTAAAGATTTATATCTCATGAGACAGCCATGGATGGAACGGTTAGTTAATCTGGTTCAGTGATACAGGACTGGAACGAGGAGTGAACTCGATTCAGAAAGGGACTTTGTCCACTAAGATGGTCTTGGCAGCAATTCCTTGGCTACTATGGAAATCATATCATGTGCTTAATGGTTTTCCACAATTACATGTTTTATTCCAATGCTATTTTATCATGATTTCTGTTCCTTTATGATATATGCCTTACATACTTCCAAGATTTATGTCTTTGCTCAAGATTTTGATGTTTAGATTTTATGTTCAAGTTTTTGCATTCAAATGTTTATGGATTGTTTTATGTTCTCTATGTTTACCATTACTGAGCATTTGAGCTCACCCTTATTATGTTTTATTTTCCCCAGGATATAAATAAAGGTTTTAGGTAAGAAAAATAAAAGGGGAAGATCATTATGGGAGATGTTGAAGATATTTCACCATGATTAGAAGATTACGTTATGAGTTTCCTAAGACACTAAACTAATACGGTCTTTGGGCATCTGTTTTTGTCATGTATTAAGTATTCTGCAAAAGTAATGTAATGTACATGTACTTGAATATTTGGGCCTCTAAAATATGCGCCTTGTAGTCAATTTTTCCCCTGAGGGCCACGCAGGGAGCCACTGCTCCCCACTCCAACATATAACCGTTTCAGGAGCCTCTCCCCGGAATGTCTTGATAACTCCCTGCCCTAAACCCATGAGGTAGGGGATATTCGGGTCAGACCAACCAGGATACCATTATATGATATCCTTATAAGGGCTCCCACTAGGATGCTCTAGCACCGCCACCCAATCTTACTGGCCGTGGAGCAGGTACGCCTTGTACTTGCACCACCATCTTTGGTCCGTCTAACCCGATGCCAGCGTCGGGCGCAAGTCGAAGAGGACGTCCACAAAGGGGTGTCAAAATTAGTGGCTATTATGGGCCGAGCCACTACTGACACATATCATCAACTCCCTTTTTTACACTGAGTAGGTACATTCATACGCCCAACCGGGATCGAGGCCCCAACCGCCCCACGGGCAGGCTGGGTCAACTCTCTTAGCCGCCAGCACAGGCAGTGGCTACCTCAGACTAACCCACAACAATGCCACCCAGTATGAAGGTCCTCCCCATACCGCTACCATGGAGAACGTAGGCCTTCCCCACTTCTAGGATCGGCATGGAGTTCCTCCCCATGACACCTTCAATACAAATGAGGGTCCTCCCTACAGTGGTGATGCTCAGTATGAAAGTCTCTCCCGTGCCCACTATAGTGGATATTGAGTAACGCCTCTCACCACAGACTGTTGGTATGGGGAAATTTCACATCTGGTCACTCTTTAATGTGGGTACCCTCCCCGTGTCCTCATAGCAGTTAGAGAAGGTCCTCCTCACCCCATCAATCAGAGGAGTGAGGGCCAACTTCACTTCACCAGCACCCAACACAGAGGTCCTACCCTTGTTTCGCTCGACCAGTATGAGGACCCTCCACATACTAATGTCACTATGGGAAACAAGCATAGAGGTCATCCCCATGATCATACCAGTTCCAACAGAGGTCTTCCTCACTCCATCACTACCCACAGAGGTCCTCCCCATGCCCCCTTTGATATCTGTCCTGATGCTCCTCGCTCCCCAGCGTACTCAGGTGGAAACCCTCTCCACCCAGCAATAGTACGACTGAAGGACCTCCTCGTGTCAGAATTAAAACCTATCCCAAAGATCCATCCAGGGGCAGGAAGGTAGGTCTTCGCTGCCCTAAGAAGAATTCTAGGAAGGTCCATACACATATCAAACTAGTCCTCTTCTCAGACTTCGAAGCATAGTACGACTCCGCATGAGAACCCTCACCTTGCTCCTCCGAGTCAAGGGCTGGGGCAGGAATGAGGCACATCGGCTTAGTACTCCCAGAATGCGAGGTCCATTGGATTCCCACCTCCCTCCATAGGTATATCCAGGAGGAAGAATATTTGGCAACCCCCTAGGTTACAGCTATGCAATCACCGCCGTCGTCACCAGAAGCACTCTCTACCTCGACTATAGATTATGGAGATCTATTCTAAGGACCAATGGTGGGTGATCCGTAGCGTGGACCATCACTAGTATCCCTAGAACCTTCACTAGGAGCTACAGTCGTCATCCCATCCTACTGCGATGTGGTGGCTAAGTCGCTACACTCTTCGTAGGATAACCCAAGATGTGGTAGTTTGTTGGCTCGTTCGTCGTACTCTCCACCAGCCGGCCTACCATACCAGCGGTCTACTTCGATACCACTGTCGGTTCCTCATCTGCATCTGGTTGACGAGTGGGGTAACGAAGGGCCAGACCTTGATTCCGAGCCAAGGAGCTTATTGAATATCCTCACAGCGGACCACTTCCCTGAGATGTTTTGGCCTGTGGCAGCGCCAAATTTCTGCGCATCGGAATCCCTCACCCCAGGGGAAATTTAGTGTTTCTGTCAAAACCTATGGGTGACACACTTTCACCTTTGTATTCAGTGGGTGGTTTACCCTAGTAGGCAAGAAAATTTTGAAGACATTGGAGAGCAACGTTTTCTAGTTGATTTGGACGCACTCCCTGTGGTCCAGCGCCCCGAGTCACCAGGTCTCCATAGGGCCCTCCAACAATAATGCATTCAGAGTTTCAAGGTACTCCACAAGATTATCAAGGAGGATTCCCCCCACCTGTAGATCTGTGGCTGGGGGAAATATGCTTCCCTATTCTTCAGTCCTATTTGACGACAACCCAACTCTCTAGGAGACATTGAGGACATGCCCCCAGGAATATTCGCGGTCAATATGGCCACCCTATCAGAAGAGGAAAATGAGATGGAGCTCCTGGATAGAGACCTACCACCTAAAGGCATGCCACAACTACTGAACCCCTCGGGGAGGGTTACTCATCAACAGAGGAGCCGGTTGGGTCTCCCAGCACCCACCGAGGGGTTAGTCCTTAGCCAAAATCATGGTAAGGGTAAAGAGCATCTCAAAGCCACCAAACCCTCAGAACCTTCTAGCTAAGTGAGGAAGACGGAGGAAGACCCCGAAAAAGATGTATTGCGCTAGAAACTTTCCAAACATAAGAAGTTAGTCGGTGAGGTCCTTAATAAACGAGCTATAGAGCGATGACCAGACTAAAAAAATCCTAGGCCAGGGTAGCAGGGGTAGGAACAACTTCCACTCGGTGAGCTACCTCTAGGATACCCTGACCATCCTGCCCCCGCAGAAAGGTTTGAAGCTGGAACTTAGGGTAAGAGGGTGCGGTATGTCTTTCCAAATCCTCCTGAATAGTGCGAAAATACAAGGGACCCATCTCGGGTTCCCCCAACTACCCCGAGCATCATGCCACTATCCTCTACATGAGCTGCTGGGCCTACTTACCATGTTGAAGAACCCACCAACGCACTCGTGGTTAGGTATCCCCATCAAGACAGGGAAAACCATCCAGAATGATCCAATGGCGGCACTCATTTCCCACCTTGAGGCGTTGGAAATGCGACAGGTAGCACTCTCACCTGATGGAAATTCATATCCGGTGTGGGTGGATGATATTCCAGCACCCCCGAGTTTCGGGAATCCCACATTTTCCCCCTTCAATGGAACATGGGACCCACCATATTACCTAACCCACTTTACCTCAAGGTTTGGCACCATGTTGGGAACTCCAGCGCAATATGAATCCGCCAAACTTTGGTGTTTTGTGCAGACGTTCGAAGGCCCTATGTTTTTCTAGTACAATCAGCTCCCCATCAGATCAGTGACCAATTGGGAGGACCTGCGTAGGAAATTCCTCTACCAGTTCAGCTCCACCACGAGGAAAATGAGTATCACGTGCCTCTTTAAGTGCAAGCAGAGGCCTGATGAGCTTGTAGCCTACTTTGTTTCCCAATGGAAAGGACTTACATATTCCCTCAACATACCACTGACTCAGGAGAAATTACTAATGATGTGTGTGTGAAATGTTAAGATGGAACTCGTTCCCTCTCTGATCACCTTGAACTACCCTGGTGGATTTTGAGACTTCTTTGATAAGGCCCAGCACCTAAAGGAAGCCTTACAACAGGCTAATCAAGAACAACTATTGCCTCCTGCAATCCTCACGAGAAGGGCTGCTAGGGATGAGCCCGCTATAGTGGCCCAAATGGAGGCCCCTAGACGATTGGAGTTGTTGATAGTGGAGACACCTCCACTGCCTCATAGAGGCCCTTTACCATAGGCGCAGCCTCCAGCCCAGCAGCGGCCGCCTAAAAATTGGAAAGTGCCCCCGCACAATGTGCCTCCACCACCCAGGAAAGATAACCGAGTTCCACCTCCTCAACTGGCTCCTTTAGCCCCCCTTCAGGGTCTGGCTCCAAGGTCCCCCTTTCCAGATAGGAGAAACCGGACCTACTCATTCAACTAGAAACTAGTCCCCAGTTACTTCCACAGTTCCTTGGAACATGAGATTGTGTGTGTGCCTAAGTGTAGAAGATAGGAAGAGGACAACCATACTTATCACCCTAATTACTGCCCCTATCACCAGATCCTGAGGCACACTCTCAATAAGTGCTATGTGTTTAAAGACTGGCTCCAAGACCAGGTCGACAACAATATAGTCGGGCTGGGCCCAGTCCTGATGCAGGTAGCATGCTTCTTTGTGAGGCCAGACAACAACATCAACAGATAGGGTGAGTGGCATTAGGTTTCTAGTTGCGGATCCCAAAATTATGATGACTGGATGACTCAAAAAATAGTCACTCATGCCCATGGTGTCATCTGGGCATTCCTGAATCAGCCAAATCCTTCAGAAGCTGCATCCACCACTTCTGCATCATCATCTCATCCGGTCTCTTCCCTAAAGAGCAAAAACAAGCAATGCAAGGGAAATAAAAGTCCCCCGCCGATGCCATCGTCATCCTGCACTCTTGGAGACTTCATGCCTACGGAGATGGAGATCCCTCCCAGAATCCGTCTAGTAATAGATTACTCTTCAAGTGACGGTCAAGGGTACACCTCAGTTAACACCATAGAGATGATAAATAGCAACATGATTCCTGATGATGAGGAGTGCCATGCGAATCCTCCCAACGTCCCAAGTCGTCGCCAGTGTCAACAGAGTCGAGGCTATATGGGCCGTCGAAGAGCATTGGTCAGCACTTCCAGCTAGGCTGTGCATGCTACTGAAACCAGGCAACAAGCTCAGCACAGAGATCAGCATGCGCAACCTCCTCATCCGGTGTCATCAGACCCGCCTCTACTACTGTTTTTGCTACTGGACCAAGCAGGGCCACCTAGGCCTTGCCGTGATCAACCAAGATCCACCCCGAACCGGTCCTAGTCAGCTAGCCTCAGTACAACAGGTACTCTGCATGCTTCAAATAGTGGGCATCAGGATATTCCTAGTACTAGTCAGCCACTGGTCCAATTGGTAGGGCCCACCATACCTCTTGTCATAGAGAGACTTCTTACAAGCAGAATTTCATGCCTGGCGCGGAAGTATGATGTTATCAAGCATCTTGCCAGTATTCCAGAAATACTCCCCATACTTGAGGCACTTCTCCTGCCGTCAAATATGCGCGAGGCCTTCGCTGAGGCTTTAAGAAGACCCCTCCAGTTTTAGACGGAACTAGAAGCTGTAGAAGCTTTTCATGATAAAGCAGTCGAGAATGATGAATGTCAGGCCACTATCTCATTCTCTGGAGAAGATGAAGGTGCCCCTATATAGGGGCACATTTTCCAACGGTACATCACCGGCTAGTTCAATGGCATGGAGGTTCGTCACCGTCTTTTCCACATGAGTTCAGGAATTAACCTAATCCCGACTCTAACACTATGAATGATGGGATTCTCTAAAGATGATCTGAGTCCCTCTAACCAAAGAATACAAGGTTATGACAGGATGGAACAGATGCTGGTCAGTATGATCCATTTGAATACCCAGTTTGGTGGTCTAGTTTCCAGCACCAAATTTATGGTAGTTTCCCAGGACACCGCCTATAATGCCTTAATGGGAAGGCTATGGACCCACCTACATACGACGGTTCCTTCATCATATCAAAAGTTCCTCAAGTACTCCCTTAATGGAATTGAGGCCATGATTCAAGGTGACACATCTCCCTTTTCTTATTGTGAGGCCCGCTATCTAGATTCCAACTACAACAAGATCAAGGACAAACATATTCAGACCAACGAGGTCAAGCATGCCACGACTGTGACCGACCCGTGGATAGATCTAGATGATGCCTACATATTTCAAATCCACCTATTGGAGGCTACAACCCCAAACATGGGAAAATACTTCACTGTGTCTGGGATGAGGGGGGAACACATTCTCAAGTCTAATAGATGATGGAAAATCACCTCGTACTCTTAAAAAAATCAGGCTCAGGTGATCCTAGAGCCTCCTACCCCCATAAGGTATCGGGATGTCCATCCCATGGCAATGAAAATACGTCATACGTGCTTATTCCGCCAGGATGGAATTAATCAGCTAAAGACAACGTGCCATTATTGCTTCGATATCATCAAATGTGGCCCCTTGGAAGGAAGGCCTGATGGGATCAGATCAACAATCTTCATCACTTTGGTCGCGTCATCACAGGGGTCCTTCGATGTGGTGTCCATTGCCTCTTAGGCGGGTACCAGCCTCCCGTTGGGATCTTCCGACTCAGAAGAGACTCCTCCCACCGAGGATTCCCCCTCCACATTTGAAGTAGAGGGTTTATAGGATGATCCCCCAACCTTTGAAGAGGGCATCTCTGCCACAGTCGACGAGTTGGTACAGGTGAACCTCGGTAGCGAGGCAGACCCGAGACCCACATTGATCAGTGCTGACATTCCCCTTGAAGATAAACAACAATACATAGACTTCTTGAAACAACAACTTGATTTATTCACTTAAATTTATGAATAGATTCCATGACTATATCTTCAGGTAATCGTCTACTTCCTTGGTCTCCCTGCAAATCATCGCGGGTTCAAGCAACCTCCTAGAAAGATACACCGTTCTCACGGTTCCATGGTAGAGGCCAAAGTTGATAAGATCAGCAGTTCCAATTTAATTAAGGTGGTCCAGTACCCCAAATGGATATCCAACATTGTACCAATCAGAAAGAAGAATGGACCGATCAAATTTTTCATTGACTTCCATGATCTCAATCGTCCCTGTCCAAAGGATGATTTTCCCCTTCCACTAACAGAGTTGTTGATTGACGCTAAAACTGGACTCCAAACCCTCTCATTCATGGATGGGTACTCCAGGTACAACTAGATTATAATTTCCCCCAAGGATGAAGAGTCCACAGCCTTCAGGCACCACAAAGTACTTTCTGTTACCAAGTCATTCCCTTCGGTTTAAAGAATGCAGGTGCCACCTACCAGTGGGCTATGCATCACATATTTAAGTTGATCCTTGGAACGTTGTTGGAATGCTATGTGAAAGATTTGGTGGTCAAATCTTGCCAATTTCACGACCATCTCAAAGTCCTTGAGAAAGTGTTATGATTCCTTTGTTTCAGTCACCTGAAGATGAACCCATTGAAGTGTGACTTCGGGGTCACATATGGAAAGTTTCTCAACTTCATTGTCAGATATAGGGGAATTTAGATTAACCCATAGATGATCAAGGCCATTAGACATATGTCTACTCTGAGAAATATTCGAGAGCTTCAAGGTATCCAAGGACACTTATCCTACATACGCTGATTCATCATGAACCTAGCTGAAAAGTGTAAGCCCTTTTCTCAGCTCATGAAGAAAGGAACCGCTTATGAATGGGACAAAGAGTGTCAGATTTCTTTCAAGGAGATCAAGAAGTATCTGCTCCAACCTCTGGTCTTGATGCCACCTATCTCTGGAAAACCATTGGTCCTTTATGTGACCTCCCTTGAATGATCTCTTAGTGCCCTTCTCGCCCAGAAGAACAATGAGGGGATGGGTAACAACCTTTACTACCTCAGTCATAAGGTCCTCGATACGGAGACCAGATAATCCCCCATCGAAAAGAGCTGACTTGCACTGGTATTCGCAGTATAGAAATTGTGACATTACTTGTAGCACCATGAGGTGTAGCTGATATCTCAGGTAGATCCACTGATGTACATTCTGAAGTGCCCCATGTTTACATGCTGTCTCGCTTAGTGGGAAGTTATTCTACAATAGTTCGATATAGGGTTTTTTCCCTAGAAAGATATTAAGGGGAAAGCATTGGAAAACTTCCTTGCTACACATCTGGCCCTTGCTGAATAGTCCTTGGATCTCGATTTTCCCGATGAGGCGATCCTATCGGTGGAACAAGCCATGTTGTGCTAGAAGATGCACTTCGATGGTGCTTCCCGAAGCCCCACCGACAAAAGTCTCAAAGATCCTAGGATCAACAGGGTTGGATTGGGTATCATCTTTATTACCCCAACACAAGACATTATTCCGTACTCATTCCTGTTGTTAAAAGGATGCACCAACAATGAGGCAGAGTATTAGGCTCTCATCACTAGCCTCGACCTGGCCCACGAGATTGATGTTCCCCATTTTCTTGTAAAAGGGGATTCCTAACTAGTCATCAAGCAGATCAATAGTGACTATGTTGTCAGAAATCCAGAGCTTGTACCATTGTCGAAGCACACTCTCCAGCTAATGGCCCAGTTCCCATCTCGGTCAAAATTTACTCATGTCCCTCAATCTCAGAACGGTCAAGCTGACGCCTTGGCCGGCCTGGCTGCATCATTTTTAGAACCCGAGTAGGATGATCTGATTATCCACGTGGCACATCAGAGATTAATTGATCTTATCTCCCCAGATGAAGATGAAGGCCTATAGGTGAGCCATATTACTGCTGGAACCTCCATGTCAGGACCCCCAGATTTAGTGGTTGATGTGACTCCCGACTAGAGATCCCCCTTTTTCGAATATCTCCAAAATGGTTACCTCCCGGCTGATCGGGCCGAGCATGAGCGAATCCGACATCGTGCGTTATAGTTTACCCTCCATGACGGTCCCAGTCATGTTCATATTCTCTACAAGCATGGGTTTGATGGTATTATACTCCATTGCATCCAATAATTATTTATTTCTCACGTCATGCAGGAGGTTCATGTCAGTTCCTAAACCTCCTACAGAGACCCACCAGGCTGGGTCGAAGCTATCTCACCAGATCCAGAGACTAGGGTACTTTTTCCTCTCCATGATCCATGATTGCATCGAGTTTTCCAAGATATGCCATGCATTCCAAATTCATGCTAACTTTATGCATCAGCCACCATAGCCTCTCCACTCCACCAAGTACTCTTGGACATTTGTTGTACGGGGACTCAATGTCGTGGGACCATATCCACCGACGACAGCTCGCAAGTGCAGATTCATCCTAATGGCTACGAATTTCTTCTCCAAGTGGGCATAGGCAATTCCACTCAAGGAGGTCAAGGCCCATTCCATCATTGAATTTGCGAGTCCCAACATCATCTACCAATTTGGAGTTCCTCACACCGTCCTCCCTGAAAACAACACGAACATTCGTGCAGCTGAGTTGAAGAAGTTGTATGCTAAGTAAAACATCAATCCTAACTATACCTCCCACTATCATGATCAAGAAAATGGACAGATCGAGGCATTAAAAAAAACCCTCTCTAACATTTTTCAAAAATGGTTGGTCAGAATAAGAAGAGTTGGCCGGACATGCTCCCCAACACCCTCTGGTATTATCTAACAACGACTCGTAATTCCACCCAGGTGACCCCATATTCAATGGTGTACGGAATTGAGGCCATCCTACCCATCGAGATTTGGTTGCATTCGTTATACACAACAGTCTATGACCAGCAGGTGCCAGATAAGGTAGCTAAAATCCTTCTGGCTGAATTAGAATCACTTGACGAGAATAGGTTTCATGCCCTACACAATCTGGACAGGCATAAAAATAAGATAGCTAGAGCCTCCAACTAGAAGGTTCACCTCTTCTATTTCCTACAAGGTGATTTGGTATTGGACCTTAGGACACCAATGATACCTGGAAGGAAACCACCCATGTTGGAGCCCAAATGGGAAGGACCTTTCATTGTTCACAAGGTTTACCCCAATGGTGCGTACTCAATGGTATCCATGGATTGTGAGTGTATAACTCCTCCCACAAATTCCAAGTTCCTCAAGAAATACTTTTCTTGTTCTAGCTGGTCCTGCAAGACCCTAAACTACCGATTCCGGCATGACCCTAAACTGTTTGGTCCCACACGACCCTAAACTGCCTGGTCTTACATGACTTTAAACTGTAAAACGTCCCGCTTGATGTTAAACTATATTTCGTCCTGCAATAAATTAAACTTCACCCTTAGAACTACGTGTGGCTTGATTCCCACCCACAAGGGATACGTAGGAAAGCTCAAATATTTCATCTTGATTCCAGCCACCAAAATCATTTCTTTGACTATCCACCATGGGGGTAGACCTCTTGGAGGATCCTTACACAGTGTAGTGAAGACTTATTTGGCCCCGCTCATGTCAGGATTATGATGATCGCACTCTGTGCTCCATCCTCATTCTTATAGTATCCCATTTCCTCACTGCACAATGTTAAACTGCTTGGCCTTTAAGAACTACATATACCTTGATTCTTATCCTCATGGGATATGTAGGAACACCTAGATATTTAGTCTGTTGACCCAACCAAAACATTAGAATTCCCCCTCAAGTTAGTACACATGGTATGGTACAAGATTTTTCACCAATTAACGTTGGGATCATCTCGATCCCACTATACATCCCACTCCCCGGAGATGTCCATCACTTTCACCTCCCTACTGGACGTTAAAATTCATGGGCACAACTATGCTTAACCCACTCCTTTGATTGGGACTCTATCATCTTTCACATCCAAAAGGACCCCCGACTGGCATGGATGCTCAGCCTAAGGGCTCTCCTACCACTTCAGGCCAACACCCTCGAAGATGTTGAGAAATAAATTGATACAAGACCTGCATTGTGAATATGGTTAGCGGTCAATGCTCAGTTGCATTCCCATTTCAGTTCACACTATAAGGACGTTGTGTTTCGAACATGGTCAGTGGCTACCCTTTGTTGTTGTCACCACCCCCGTAGATCCCAAACATTGAGTGTGGTGGTTCATCCGACCCTCTATATCTTCGATTTTCCATTCCCTTCGGGTGATGCCGGCTATCAGACCCTTATATGATAGGGAAAGCCGAATCTGTCTCCTTGTTTCCCACACCAAGCACTATTCACATGGGATTTAGAGCTGTGATGAGGTGGTAACCGAAAAAGTGGTCATATGGCTACAGTTGGCCAGGACGCCCAGCCTCATGGGCTTCGACCCCTTCGGCCCCCTAGCCCAAGTTCTCATTTAGGATTGTGTGGTGCGATACAGACTCATGTCCTCATTCACATCGGGCTATTTCTCCATTCCACACATATCCCCTTAAGATATACCTTCCTTCATTTATCATCCATTTCGTGAGCACATGCCCTTCCATGCTCTTCATGACCCATCATTTGGGTTTCTGTCACCCTCTATATCCAGAAGGGCCCCTGAATGGCATGGATGCTCGGCCCAAGGGTTCTCCTACCATTATGAGCTAACACCCTCAAGGATTATGAGTGAAAAGTGATACAAGTCCCATACTGAAAATATGGTCAGCGGTTGACGCTCGACTATTTTCCCCCTTGTAGTCACACAAGGGTGGATACTGTGTTGTGAACCAGGTCAACAGCTGTCCTCCATCATCATTGCCACTTTGTTGTCTTCCATAAGCATGATGATTCTCTCTCTGTATCCTACACATATGACATTAAACTAGGCATACACAGTCTGAGATCTAGGAACCTAAACTAAGATCACCTCCATCCACACTGCCAGACATTAAACTACTAGCTGGCCATGACATTCTGTCCATGGCCCAGCCTCAGGACCCTCGACCTTTTCAGGCCCCTGGCCCAAGTTCTCACTTAGGGTTTTATGGTAGGTGCGAGATTATGTACTCATTCACGTTGGGTTTCTCACCGTGTCGTACACAACCCCATATGAGATACCTTACCCTACCTTCTTCCTCACTACAAGACATTAAACTACAAGCTGGCCATGGCATTTTGTCCATGGCCCAGCCTCAGGCCCCTTGGCCTTTTTGGGCCCCCAGACCAAGTTCTCACTTAGGGTTGTATGGTATGGAATCACATTATTATTCAAGCCAGGTTAATCTCTCTGCCATACACACCCCACGTTGGGGGTATCCGGCCCTTATTTGCACCATCTCTTTTCTAGAACAACGTGTGGATTGATTCTCATCCTAATGGGATACGTAGGACTGCCAGAACGTCTAGACTTCGGGTCTAGCCCCATCTCGTAGAGATCTCCCTGTTGTCTAGTCCCCTTGGCCTACATTCTTCCATGAGAATGATATATGGTGTGGTATGGGCTTATGTCCTCATTCACATCAGGTTTGTAACAACCACACCATGTACCTCTTTCTCCTAAGAGTTCTCCATATTTTTTTTCTATACTCATCTTTCCAATTTGGATGCTCTCAAGTTGAGACCCTCAACCCTATATGGTGGTTCACCAATGTTCCCAAGAGTACTCTAGTTCAGTTCCTGGAGTGTCAGATTCTACGTGGACATGCTTTTTCCCATTTTTCATGCTTCGTGTTCCCCTTAAATTGGACTTCAACAATCATTCACACCCAAAGGGACCCCCAAATGGCATGGATGCTAGGCCTAAGGGCTTTCCTACCATTACGGGCCAACGTCCTCAGGGGTTTCATACAACAAGTAGATATGAGTCCCACATTGAGAATATAGTCAGTGCTTGATGCTCAATTTTTTGTCCCCATTTCAGGCTAACACGATATAGATTTTGTGTTTTGAACACGGTCAATAGTTATCCTCCACCGTCACACTATCCCCTTCAAGCCTTGAATGTTGGTTACATGATTCACATTATTTTCAACCCCATCGAGTCGAAATAGAATTTTGACACTTTTGGCACTATACCTCAGTTCGTATTTGCGCATTTGGAGGATAAAAGCCATGGTAAAGGCATCATTTGGGGATCCACACCGACTTCCCTTTGGCATGCGTTCTGGGTATTGCAAAAAACATCTTCTACCCTTGTTTCCCACACCGAGTTTGACTCACATGGGCTTAGGGATCAGGTTGAGGTCTACACTTACTTGGAAGGATTTCGCTCCTCTATGGTCTAATCTCTAAGACCATAAACTAAGATCTCTTTTAGAAATACAAACAGCTTGATTCATATTCCCATGGGATACATAGGAACACCTAGATATCTTGTCTTTGGGTCCATCTCGAGTTCCATTAATTTATCTATTATATTCTGTATTCGGTTATTTAACTCTTATGGGACTGCATGGTGTGGTATGGGATTATGTCCTCATTCACGTTGGGTTTTCATTAGCCACACCACGTACACCCCTTTATTGTATTTATCCCCTACTTTCTATCCCACATGACACTAAACAGTATGTTTCCCCGAAGGACGTTAAAAGGCACCTTCAAGTACTATGTGTGGCTTGATTACCATTCCCATGGGATACATAGGAACACCCGAACATCTATCCTTCAGGTCCAGCTCAACCGAGAGCTAGCCTCTCCTGTCCCATATCCTCCAGCCTTTTCTGGCCCCTCAGCCCATGGTTTCAATCATGAAATTGCGCGCGGTGTGAGGTGTACCTCATCCTCAATCACGCCGGGTATACTTTATCGCACCATTCACATTCCCTCTTAAACCTCATCTCACATATATACATCCAAGACATATGATGTTAAAATATGTCACATGTTCCCATCACATAACCCTAAACAGTGACATTATCGTCCTGGCCGCACGATGAAAAACGGCGCTGCATCATGGTGTCCTCACTTGAGGGGACATCCTGTTTGGTATCGATCACACACCATACCATTTTTCAATTCCTGTATACATCTTGATTCATATAGCGTACCTTGAGATTAAATCCTAGGTCCATCTCTTAAAAAAACACATTCATCCTAAAGGAAAAAAGAAGATCTATCAAATACCGCTTCTTTAGGGGCAAGGGCCAGACCCACACAACCTAATTATCTCTGACACTGGTATCCTAGCGTGTCCCTTATATAACTACGTATGGCATGATTCTCATCCTCGTGGGATATATAGGAACGCCTAGACACAATGTCTATGGGTCCAGCCCTAGTAATCCAAAATCCTTTCACCCCTCTTTCAGCCCCTCGATCCAAACTCTTTTGGGAATGTGTGGTGTGGTGAGTACCTCATGGGTCCTCATTCATGTCAGGTCTTTCAATGGTCGTGCCATGTGCCTCCCATGCCTTTTCCCCTTTTGGTCTGAGTTCTATGACCCTAAACTAATATCTTCCTATGGGAACTACACGTTGGGTCTGGATACTTCGCCACCTTGCGCACATTCTGTTAAATTAATCCCCCTTAATGGTTCATCCTATGACCATTAAGCTAGAAGCATGCAACCTTCAGACCCTTTTCCTTGGAGGGAAGGGACTCGAATTCCTCTATCTGATACGTCTTATAGTCATATTCATATGAGTTATGACAAAGATCTCGAAGTGTGGAGTTTTCACATGGACATTCCCCTCATTACATGTCCAAGCTTCACAAGCCTGTCATTTGGATCATCATCCTCTTCCATGTCTGAAGGGACCCCCTTTGCGGTCTAGTCTCATGCCACACTGGAAAACCTACCATCCTAGGACAACATCCCTGAAGACCTCAGACGACATTTGCGACATGTCCCATGTTTCGAACATGGTCAGTGGTCGACCCTAATTTGTTTGTCCCCATTCCAGGCTAACACGATATGGATACTATGTTTCAAACACAGTCAACAACTATCTTCTATCATCACGCCACCATCATTGTGGTCCAGATCTCAAGAATCATGATTCACACATTTCCAGTTTCTTATGTCCAAGTGGAATTCTGACATACTCAGTTTTACTCTTCCGCGCATCTAGGTTCATTATATAGGCAGGTCAACATCATTGGGACGTCCTTGACCTAGTTTCCCATCTCCCCTGACATGTGCCTTCTTGTGCTAGGAAAGTCTCATCACTACTCTTTGTTTCCCACATCGAGCATGACTCGTAGGGGATTAGTAGTTCTGGTAGGACGTGTATTGGCACAACCATGCCACACATGCCTTTCATCACCCTACTTGATGTTAAACTGTGCCTCATAACTATGTATGGCTTGATTCCAATCCTAATGGGGTACGTAGGAATGTCTAGGCACCTTGCCTTGGGCCCATCTTAACTTTCACTTTTGGTACCTTGACCTGAAGAAGTCCCTCCGGGGATATGTGGTGTGGTGCAGACTCTTTATGTCCTTATTCACATAGGGTTTATAACTACCTCACCACATAATCCCTTCCTAGGATCTCCCCTTTCAACATTCATCCTACCGCATGACGTTAAGCTGCATGAGTCCTTATGTTCTTGATGCATGACACTAAACCACAGTTCTACCCTAAAAAAGTTCAGGATGCCCCATGTTAGTCATGGGATGCACCAGATCCCTTGCCAAAGAGGTCCTGCTTGGAGGTATGCTTGATCCATGATCATACAGATACACCCACCTAATGTTCCTTTGCAATGGTGGTGTGATTTCAAGAGTGTTAGAATCCATTCGAACTACCTATCACTCCAACTCCATGCTTTGTGTGACCTTCATTCGGACCCTCATCCTCTTTTAAATCTCATAGAACCCTATAATAGTTTGGATGCTCAGCCTATGGCTCACCTACTATCCTGGGATAACGTTCCTGAAGGCTAATGGATGACATTTCGAGTTAGGCCCCATGTTTCAAACATGTTCAGCGGTCGGACCTTATTTCTTATTCCCATTCCAGGCTAACGCAATAAGTATACTATGTTTTTAACACAGTCAACAATCATCCTTTATTGTCACGCCACCCTTACAGTGTTCCGAATCTGGGATATCGTGATTCACACTTTCCACTCCCCTATGTCCGGGTTAATTCTAATGCCCTATGGTGTTACCACCTTATGTGCTAAAGCACATTGGAAGGGCTAAGCATTGATTGTTCTAATGTCCTCATCCTCCAATCAATACTCTACCATTTCTTCCCAAAAATTAGAGTTGTTTGCTCAAAAATAGGGTGCCCGAAGCTTGGTTGGCATTCCTACATTCAAATGAATTAATAGTGCGATAATACCTTATTTCTCACATCGGGCATGACCCATGTGAGCTTAGGAATGGATTGCTATTTATTTGATGATTGTGGTTGAAAATCATGGAACCAAATGAACAAGTAACTAAATCCATTCATACATGTAGTTTAGAACAAGAGGAAGTAAAAAAATGGATTTATGAGTTTGACTAAAACCGGGCCCTTAAGGATCAACATCTTGGATAAATCACTCTAGCACTACTACCTTTTGGATTGTGGCCTCTAGGATTTCCACCCGCCCCCTAAAAACCTTCCACTCATTAGCGGCCACATGTCATAGTTCACTGAACCTAGCCTGTGCTGGCCCCTATTCAGTTTGGAGTGCAGTCATTTGGTGACCCTCTTCCACTAGCTGCTCTTGGGCATCCGCCAGCTGGGCCCTCAATTTCTCAAAAAGATATGAATAGTTTCCAATGAATACCTCCTTTTCTTTCTCTTGTTCTCCAAGGCGTCAGACCTCTTGTTCCACCTTCAATAATTCTTGGGTACTCCTTGACTCTTTCTGACACCGGGCAATGTCGAAGCGTCATCCACTCTCACATAGCTTCTCGGCCAGGTAGTCATGGGCTATCAAATGAAGACATTGAGAATCCACCCCTCCAGCATAGATAAATCACAGCCAGGTGTGTAGTGATCCCATCTATTTTATCCATTCCATCTGAGACTGACCGAGAAAGTGATTGATATACTTCCACCCTACGGCTCTCATCGGCCACCTCAAATCAGAATCATATATCTCTTCGGGATCTATAGGCCAATATTCGGGGAAATCATCGAGGAGTTTAGCAGCAAGATCTTCTTCTGGAACCTCCACCTCGTCAGCGACTTCGCTCTCATCGGGAAGAAGTTCCACCCCAGCGACAATACCATCCCTCATTGTGATCTCCATCTCTCCGAGTACCGGGGTAGGGTCACCTAGAATGGTTGCTTCTGTAAAGGTTGATGTGGTCGCTGCCCATCCCGGTCCTACAGATGTCCCGGACTCGACAGTTTTTTGTGCCTCCAATCTTGCAATCACTACATCAGGAATTAGTATCTTGATTAGATAAATTCACCAGCAAAGAGGGAAAACCAATGAGAATGGAATTATAGGAGCCAAGTACAGTGGTTTCTAATGCCTGTGTCTTGGCGGGGGCCCCCGCCATGGGAGAGCCTTCGATGCTTATCGACTCGATTGCCAATTTCTTCTTCTCCTGGACAATGGGGATAGTAGGGGGCTCTCCTTCTATCTCATTATTGCCTAATACAGCTAAAATCGGTGACCCACTATGCCCGGTCCCGAGGACTGCTCCCCAGGGTTGCTACCCGGTCTCCATATGCTTACCCGTGCCACTGGTGGGGAAGGCTTCCTAGGGATCCTCACCCATGTGTTCCTAAATAGGATAGGGTTTGGTTGACGGATCGATAATATGAAACGATGAAGGCTGTATAAGTTTTAAACCATACCACAATTTGCACTGCCAGTTCTGTATCAGAGCCAACGATTTTTCCACTCTCCCTAGAACTGTAATGGTGAGTGGGAGCATCTGAAGGCCCCTCGCCACCAAGACCCTCAACATGGTCATCTTCTTCCAATCCTTCTTCGTCTTATCCTCCTCCTCCTCCTACTACTTCTTATTATTCTTCCTCCTCTACACTTTCATCCTCGAATGGTAGCCTCTCTCGGTCCTGCTCCTGGCCAAGCATTACTTTCACCAAGAGATTTGGTTCTTCATACCGCCCTCACTGGAATGCGTACATGTCCATGTATGTCAGGTATGAATGCCGACGATGAAAGTTTACTCTATCCAATATCAGGATGTGCCCTATGTTTTATAGATCGAGCCCGATGCATATCAACCTCCGCCATAACTCTTCGGCGGACATGGACTGTCACAACGTTCTCCAAGAAGACCAAAAAAAAGGGAAGATAACATCAGTGGATGACGTCAGGAGGTACATGAGTTGCTTTCTTGGGAGTTACCTAGTCAGACTCTGAGGTCGTGCAAAAGACCACCCTTCCCCGGAGGGTAGATGAACTTTCTTGGTCTGCGCTGCCCCTGTCAATGAAGTATCGGCCCACGCCGCACTAGCTCCCTGAACTGTTATTTGCCTCAATTCCCCCGCAGCACCTCGTATACCTTCCTCCTCTTCGGGCTCAACACTAGTTTCCTTGATCAGCCAAATGTGTTTCAAAATAATCAACTCAGGGTACATTCTTGTCCAGTGTTCAACATACTCTGTTGACAGTCCGACACTGACATCGGTGGGGGGAAGAGTGATGATTTCTCCCAGGCCTTCCTTCATGAACATAAGCCATAGAAGGTGAATAATGTAGGGATTCTTCTCTTCTCGAACCTCTATATATACTTTCCTGGGCATCCATTGCATGCACCCGAACTGCCTGGAAAACCTGGTCGATACATAGGGTTCGCAAGAAGATCTTGCCATCAATTCAGGCCACCAGCACGCTGCCCTGGATGCTCTGCAGGTACTCCCTCTGCTCTAGTGGACCCCACCCATCATCTACCATTTGGGCGATTCAGATTCAGAACAAATGGAATTCTAAGTGAGTGTGACTACTGATCTTGAGATTGATTCCGTCATCCCTGAGTGTCAATGGGCGGATCCCAGTGATGTTCAAGAGGGATGTCCGCATGCCGTTACAAGGGGGATGGCATTCGGGAAGTCATACCCACCACAGTGGGATGCGACCTAACCATGGAGGATCTGGAATGTCATTCATATCCTCCTGGGCATACTTCCCCTTGAAATGTGCCATAGAATACTGTATAGCCTAGCTAACACTGGTACCCCTAGGGTAACCTTGTTCTTTGCCGCCATAATCCCAGCCATCACTAGAATCCCCAGACAGACTCCCATTCTCATGTCCCTCACAGGTAACAACCATCAACTCAATAATGCGGCAAGGAACCAGGCATATCACACATTTGGTTCTCAACCTTCATTAATGCCAAATCTCCATGATTGATACTCTCCCGTCTCAAAAATCTTCCAATATGATTATACTTTTCCCCTCTGAGATGTGTTTGGGCATTGCTTCCCTCGGCCTGGCATCTTCATGGCCGTGTCCTTGGTCACGAAGTGACTAAACCACCATCAATAGGGTAGTTCCATTAGGATATATTTTATTCTGAGTTCCCCTTTAGCCAGCTCCAGTAGGTGCCATGACAGGATTGGGGTGCAGGTCCTATCCCCCCAAACAATCTTCGTCTAGAGGAACTCATCATATTGATACCCCTCCAAGTGTATTTCCCCGATATAGTGGAAATCCCAAAGGCTGATGCCCACCTCCCCATGATGGAGGTGAAAAGTGTGGGTATCAGGCGACCATCGACTGAACAACTCTGCTACCAAGTCCCGCTGTCGGTAAAAGTGGAATTGATACGTCCAAACAGCCTCGAAAAGACCAATGTCCTGCAGCTCCATCCTGAATTCCTCGCATGTTTGATGTACCCAGTATGACAATTTCCATTCACTGGTAAAGTTTCCCCTGGATCTGAAATCGCACTCCTACCAGCCCTTCATCTCATCAGTAATGCTGCTTCTGAAAGTACTTTAAAAAATAGTGGGAGATTCCTCGGGAACTGAATCGCTTCCCGCAACTGTCCTCGTCATCAGATTTAGGACATAGATGGATGTGTTCTATGTTTCCCTAGTAGTATGGCCGTTTTTGGTAATGTGGAATTGTGGAAGACTGTCCTCGCGTGTCACCCACAACCGCGGTGTGTCCATCACGAAACCGGGCATCAACACCTCTTCCAGAAGATAGAAGTTCCATAGCAGCATGCTACTGCTCTGGACGTAATCCTTTTGAGCTTGTGTAAGAATGCTGAAAAGAATTTTGTTATCAGACACAACCCTCCTCGTGCAAAGAATCTGAGGGTTCGCGATCATTTGGGTTCCTCTTAGAGCATCAGAAACTTCCCTCTCGAAATCGGTCTATTGGGAGGCCATTTTTAGAATTTCGAAGGGATCGATGTGAAAGACAGAAGATTCGGCGAGAAAAAGTGGCAGCGACGCGAAAGAAGGTCGATAGGTGCGGAAAAAATTAGCATGGCACTAAAAACTTGGAGTTGGTCACAGAATCATACGCACAGATCAGTATTTGTTTTCACGCGCGAGAGCAAAAAATCCTTTCCCGTGGAAAAAGATAAAGTAGGGCCTAGGGGGGGCCTAGAACAATTTATAAAGCTCTAACACGTCTTCTGCAGGCGCACAACACTCTTGGGCATGAAAAATGAGGTTTTTCACGCCACCAAAGATGTATTTTCTATTTTTCGCCATACCCTCATAATCTGACCTTTGGGTTCCCTTTCGGTTCCGATTCTAAGGGGGGGAATGTTTTGATGCCGAAATTTGGAGAAGGGCCGTATCGGGTGGATAAGAGAGCAATGAATGAATCTGGAATGTAAAATAGGAGATTCCGGGGCTCGGGAGGCAGGAATGCGCAAGGTTGGGGATATGCATGAAAGAGGACGTCCGACACACAAACACTTGTGTGCCGGAATTCCCTTTTATGCCCAAAGCAGCATCCTCCACGACTGGCTGTGACCGGCCCCGTTTCTGTGCCGAAGGTGACGTCGAACAAGTGTTTGCATTCCTGACCCTGTTTCCACGCTGAAGGCGACGTCGACCGGGGCTTTATGCGCCCTTCCCCATTTCCGCGCACAAGGCAACGTTGAGCGGGCATTTGCGCGCCCAGCTACCTCTGCGCGCATAAAGCCGATGACCGACTGGAGTTTGTGCACCAGGCTCTTACACGCCCCTCTAAGGACTGTGGCAACAAAACGAACCATATCCATTCCATTCAGGGATGACAACCGAAGATGAAGCAACACTCTACTACATGAAAACATCGTCTTCCGCGACTGCACGAAAAAAACCCATGGCCTTATGGTATTGGTTGTTACGTGATAAGTCCCCTGGGGGCGCCTTCAGATGGGATCTCTAATCCTCATGAATTTCATTTATTCCTGAAGTTGTTTGCGCGCAAGGGGTCCCCTATTGTGTGCAAGTTGGCTGTACATCAGGAGCTCTTGCGCAAAACCCGTCTAACCTGCGTGCAAACTGTCTGTCTCATGCACAACCCCTCAGGCTTACGTGCCATCGGTCTGACTTTCGTGCAAACTTTCTGTCTTGCACACAAACTCTCCATCTTGTGTTCCACCCATACCTCTTGCGTGCAACCTCTTAGTCTTGCGTGAAAACATTTCATCTTCTGCGCGGACCTCCTATCTTGCCACAACCCATTATCTTATGCGTTCTCCATGTGCTACCCTCACTTTGAGGCACCTTGTTCGAGCCTCTCTTATGCGCAACACACCTTCGTCACATGTTCTTTTCCCATGCGGCCCTTCAGGTTTGAACGAAGCAATTTCAAAGTCCCTTGGATGATACTGCCTGTTGCATTGCTTCGACTCATGCTTCTTCGCATAGGCATGCTAATGGCTATTGCTTCTTCGCATAGCCACGCTAACGTGGACCCCCCGATGGATCGCTCCATAACAGCCCCTCTCCACGGCATTTCCAATGCCATACTTCTCTCAAGGGTGGGAAATGTATCAGTTATGTAAGTCCTAGGGGTGTGGATCCCACCCACCTCATCCGAGCTACAGGACGTTAAATTTTTGATCACCGTCATCCTCATCACATGATGTTAAACTGTGACCTTGCCCCTTGCCTTTCACATGGGGTGCCCCATCTCGGACATTCTCTACACCCACTGGTCTCCATGAGAGTGAGATCATTCCTCACATGGAATGAAATCCTCTTTATCGGTGCAACATCCGTCCGTGGGGAAAGGGAAAACACCCTAGTGTATGCCCCTAGCTTTCCTTGTAGGAGGAAACACCCCTTCTCCTCCTCTCTTCATGGGTTCCAAATCACTCTCCCACTGGGATTTTTCACCACCCAGGCCTCCATCCTGGAGTAAGTCCCAATATCCACCTCCCTGGGCTACTGAGCACATGTAATCCCTTGTTTCCTCTTTAGGTTCCTAACCACTCATAAGACCATGTTTCCTATTTAGGTAGAAAACCATGCATAGGCCCCTGTTTCCTTTTTTGAGCAACTACCTATGCATCAACCCCACTCAAATTCCCATGGACGCACCTTCCATGATGTGATCGTCCGGTCTTTACTGTCTCATGTTTCTCACACCGAGAATGACTAACATGGGTTTAGAGAAAGCATCGACCATGACATCCTCTCCGGGCATCCTAGAGTGTAATCCCCAAACCCACCATAAACTATGAAGTGTTTGATACTTTCCAAGGCAGGGTACTTAGGAAGGCTCCCTGAGGTTCAAGCCCACCATCCATTGGTCTCGACCATCCTCACGTTGGTTCACCAAACTCCCCTTCTAAACTACGTGGTCTTTGATCCTTGCCAAGGCAAGGTACTTAGGAAGTCTCCCTGAGGCTCAAGCCCGACACCCATTGGTATCGACCACTTCACGTCAGTTCTCCCACTCCATCTAAACTACATGGACTATGATCCCTGCCAAGGCATGGTAAGTAGGAAGTCTCCATGAGGTTTAAGAACACCAACTATCTGGGCCCCAGGTCCTCCTTCACGTCGGTTCACCCCTATCCTACATGACATTAAACCATGGACCTCAATCAGTGGTAAGCTATTATTTCCCCAGTCAGTGGTAAGCCATTTCACCCACCTGAAGTACATGGACTTTGATCCTTTATAAGGCAAGGTACATAGGACACCTCCCTAAGGTTCAATCCCAATAACCATTGGACCCAAAGTCCTCCTCCATGTTGGTTCACCGACCCCCATCCCAGAGGAACTACATGGGTTTGATCCTTGTATCCTTGATAAGGTACATAGGAAGCCTCCTTGAGGTTCAACCCCGTCCAGCGGTAAGACGTTGCGACCCTGTTCAGTAGTAAGCCGTTGCGACCCCATCCAGCGGTAAGATGTTGTGACCCCATCCAGTGGTAAGCCATTGTGATCCAGATGAACTAAGAGGACGTTGATTCCTTGCAACTGGGATACATAAGAGGTCTCTTCGAGACTCAAGCCCAAAATCATCGTCTTCCTCAGGTCTACTCCATCTCATTCTCCACCCACTTCATTAAACCCTCCCTCATCCATCCTGATTTTTACCTGGGCTGCCACATCCTGGTGGGATCATGCCACCTCATTCCCTATTCCCCTTAACAAAAATCGAGAAGCTAACCACACGTTGGCCCCAACATTAGTGTTCGCTCCAGGGGTTTCACCCATATGATCCACTCTAATTAGTGTTCTAATCAGTCCCATCCATCTTCGCTAGATGTTAAACTCGCAGAATACCCTGTGTTAAACATGGAAAGCTGAGGCAAACCCCAGATACATGCCTATGGCATAAAATTCTCCGCATTCGACATGGGATGACTCGGGCTTCCATGCCCTCAAGAAACCCTATAATAAAAGGAAGAAACCCATACACACTAGTGTCCTAGTTTCCAGACACGACAGTGATGTCCAACGTGACTACTCCCCTAACCGAAGGTTGCTGCCAAGATCGGACCCTTTGGAATGTCCTGACAGAAGCAGTGTAACTAACTGGTGTCCATGATGATATGGAATTGGGAAGAGTTTCATGAACAACATCTTAAATATATAAGGGAGACCCGAACTGGGTAGCGAGTTCCGAGGATGAATCCCCAAAAGGAAGAACCGACAACCCATCATCCCATTTCGATCCAGGAGAAAGCATCCCTGAACAAGGAACAAATGCCGCTCGCATTTGGAAAGAGGGAATGCAGGGCAACAAATAGCGCCACCGTCCTCCAACAAGACAGATGCACACACCCTGATGTAAGCGTCCGAAACACATCTGAAGCTGCATATCCACTGAGGTGTACATGAAAGGTGTCAGCATATATATAATCATTAGGGAACCACCAATATACCTCAAATTAGTAGTTAATAAACAAGAATATGCATGAAAATTTTTCCCCATGCTCAGATGGAGTGGTAAGGGTGGGGGGGGAATGGTCGTGGGGTCAAGTCCCCAGGCCAGCGATTTACCTGTATTTTCTTCGTTGTGTTGTGTGCCACTTTCACGATTGTACCTAATTATTGAACAAGAATATACAAAAAAAATTCTACACATTTATATATATATATGAAAAAATTATATAGTAAGAAGATATAAAACATAGTAGTAAAAAAACAATGAATAAATCCAAGGTTTAGTGTTAGAAATAAACAACATATCATACATCGATAGTCAATACAAACAATGAACCACAAATCATTCCCTAAACAATGGATCACAAAAAATTATATAAAATGGATCGTAAAAAAATCATAGAAGAAGAAATAGAAACAAAAAAAAAATACCCAAAGAAAATAGAAAGTCCTACCTCTATAGGTTAAAAAAATATAAGTTCTTATTAATAAACCCTTACTACAATCAAACACCAGATGTTAGATGAGATGTTTGGGAAACTAAAGGTAGTCGAGTGGTGTAATTCAACCTTCGATTCACTGAGAATGAGCACCGACAGTGGGTGGCTTCTGCAGAAAGATTCTATATCGTGATAGGTTTACAAATTGTTAAGGTTTTTAAAAATAGATAAGGACCCTTTTATTAGAACTTACAAATAAGCGCTAATAAAGAACCCTTTTATCAATGCTTATTACTTAAGAGCTGATAAAAGGTCTTTTTATCTGTGGAAAAAAGGCACTGATAAAGATAGATCTTTAGAAGCGCTGATAAAATAAATCTTTATCAATGCTTATTATAAAAGTGATGATAAAGGATTTATAATTACAATTATAATTAAAAAATTGAAAATATTTATATATAATTAATAAATATATATAAATATAAATATAGTACATATATTCCTTTTTAAATATATTTATTATAATTTTATAATTATTGATTTATAATTAAAGAGAATTTTAAAAAAATAATATTTATATAATTAGATATATTTATATATTTATACATATATATATCTAATAAATATTTATAAATGTAAATATAATAAATATATTCATTAATTAAGTAAATTTACTCTAAATTTAATAATTATTTATTTATAATTATATAAATACTTTTTTAAAAAATATAATTATTTATAATTATAAATATATAAATGTAAAAATATAGTAAAAGTACATTTATAAATATATTTATTTATAAATATTTTTTTACAAATATTTTTTTAACATTATTAATGAATATCTAATTTTATGTACATGCATATATGTTAAAAATGACTCAAATTGAATAAATTATGAATAAGTACACTTTAACAATATTGAAAAAATGGATAGGTTTTTTGTGTGTGCATTGTAATATATATAAAAATGAATTAATTACATATATGTGAAATAAATATAACACACATTTTATGTATATATTAAATTGAAAAAGAAAACGACATTCAATTATGTACATAATAGTCTGCAATTAGTCAATATTTTTAATTCATATTAATTTTTAATTATAAACCATTATTCAATAAATATATGACTATTTAATGTAAAGAAAACTAATATTTTGAAATATATAAATCATATTTATTTACATTAATATATATATATATATATTTAATAATGTATAATCAATCTATTCATTTTTATCAATAATTATTTAATTAATAAAATTTGTAATATTTTTTTAATAAACACACTGTTTATTTTTTATTTATTTAATTATTTCATTTTATTTATTAAGAACTTTATTAGTTTAAAACATACGCTGATGAAATAAATATTTATCAGCGGTAAAAATAAAGCGCTGATAAAGGTTACCCTTTATCAGCACTAAAAATAAAGTGTTGATAAAAGATACCCCCTATCAGCATTAAAAATAATGCGTTGATAAAGGATACCATTTATAAGTGTTAAAAACGCACTGATAAATACTCCATTTATCAGTGTTTTTTGTAGCACTGATAAATACCACTTCTGTTAAACGCGGGTTTTGTAGTAGTGTTCTATCTCAGTTTCCTTAGGTTAAAAAACTTAAACTTTCTCATGTGTTTCCTCAAATGCATGTTCATTAAAATCAGGGAGCTCCATGTGTTTCTCAGCATGTGCATGTTCATTTTTTACTATTCCTTTAAGGGAAAGCAAGGATTGTTGAAATTTTAAAATTCAAACCATAAGGAGTGATACTCAAATAATATTTAATGAAATCAGAAAAGATAGAGTTTAATAAAGGACCATCTCCCTGAGTTTTGTTTGGTTTAATCACTTATTCATTGATAAGTTCCTCTTGAAAGTGAGTCTCAATGGATGGAAGTAGGTAGTCAATATCTTCAATCCTTTATTCAAATTCCACTACAAGGGTGGTATCCTACTCTTCTATGGATAGAGTGACATGAAATTTTACTAGATCTTCTACTTTATAGGGATCATGGAGATCATGTTGTACCTAATTCTCATTCCATATTTCATTTAGATCTTGCTGATCACCCAAACATAACTCAATAGGCAATTCTTCCTCATCATGAATCCACTATAGCTTATCATGGTCATCTTGAATCTAGTGCCTCAAATAGTTTGGCTATTTATATTCCACATGTTTTTCCACATCTTCTTGGATATATTCAGTGAAATTGGGGAAAACCAGTGGCACTTCCTTCTTGGTCTCAAATCATTATAAGTCTGTTATGAGTTCTTTAACCATGACCATAAAATCTTGAGGTGAGATCCATGTCTCTTGGAATCTTTTCATATATTTGACCATTATCATAAGAGAATCATCCCTTCATTAGAGGGCCTCCTCAGTGTAGTCTATTTATTATTCTTGCACATATGAGTAATTTATCCATGCATAATAATATATGTTTGGATACATCATGGAAATAATTTCTTTTTATGGGGTTTTTATTATAGAAAACTATGAAAATATATCTAAACAGTGAAAATATAAAAAGATAAGTAAACTATTTTTTGGATCCCCTCTAACGACACTAGTTTTGACGCATGCTTATTGCAGGGAATGGAAAAAGAAAATGTATTTTCCTAATGCAGCATGAATGCTGACCAGGTTTGTCTCACTTAAGGAGCTTTCTCAATTTTCACCTATATATTATAATTCACTTAAACTACTTATTTTTGTTTGGTTTATTTATTTTATGAAAATAATTTAATTAAAATAAATTAAGAGAGTGAAAAAAATAATATAACATGAAATGATAGAACATGATTAGAATTAAATAACTCAGCCTTTGTGGATTGGTTCATGGGTTCCATCATTCTCTTTTTTGGTATTTAGATTATGTTTGATAATTCAATTTTGAGATCTCATTCATGAATTGATATTCATTTATTTAGTGGTTTGAAATATTAAATTCATATATCAAACTTAATTCCACCTACTCCTATAATCAGGGATTATGACACACCTCAATCAAGAGTGTGACATGTCTTAGTACATGGCTCCATCGTATTACATCTCATATAATAAATGGATTAACTCTATCATATAAAGATCTTGTATATATTAGAAGGGAGGGAAAAGATTTAATAAATAAATATAAGTTTTTTTGAGATCTGTTTCATGGTGGAAGAGTGCCACACCCAAGAACTTCACTCTTTCTCATAAAAAAATTAATAAAATTTTAGAATTTAAGTGAAGAATGAATGAAATATCCACTTACCTCTCATAGCCCAAACCATGATTAAGTACCTCATTTCTTAGGGTAAGAGGTCGTGGTGGAATGCGAAAGAAAGATAAGATAAGAAAGGAGTAATATAATAGAAGATATAAAATGACAATGAAATAAAAATAATGAACTAGATGGAGGGAAAACATTAAAAATAGTATGCATGAATTATTTAATTAATTAAAATTAAAATTAAATGAGAAATAAAACTAAAAATGAAAATAAAAGAAAAATAAAACAAAAGGGAAAATGAACAGAAGCACGAACCTTGGAATCATATCTCACAGATTGTATAATATCTCCTTAAATATTGGTAAAATCATTCGTATATAGGCTGAGGGGTTCTATCCTTTTTAATTCACATTAAAGACTTTATAAATATCCCATTTAAGTTCTCATCAAGATTTTTTCCACCAAAAGTTTGATCATTGTAGACCTATTTAATTTATGAATTTTGGAAATGTATATTCTTTAAAGTTGTTCACAAATATCTTTCTTGTTTTCCTACTGATACTCACCTTAATCCAATATGTGTAATAAAATATATGGACCATTAAATCTGAATATTTATTTGGTCCAGATAGAATCTTTGAATTTACATAATATTATTTTCCCATGAATTTAGGGTCTTGAAATAGGCAGAATCTAGTGGGTCCATAACTATAGAAGTTGTTCCTCAAGACATTATCTTTCTCTATGTAGATTTTTATCTCCTTTGGATTGTCCATTTACAATATATGAGGCCAACTTCAAAATTATCTAGACATATGAAAAAATTTTGAGGCTTTAATTATGAGAATATTTTTGGCCTACAAATGTTGGATTCATCTATTTGCCCAAAATAATTAAATGAATCCCAAGATTTATTTAATTCTAAAGAAATAATTTCATAAATTAATTCAGTTTATAAAAAGGTATGGAAAAAATTATTAAATAAATTAAAACCCTTAATTTCCAAAATTATTCCATTTTTCCAATTAAGCCAAAAAATCTACTAAAACAATAAAGTGTGACAATTAACCTTAAAATAACACTTTTTTGTTATTAAACACATTGAAAGTAATATTAAAATAATTGAAAATATTTTCTCTGTCACCTGAACCAAATTTAGTTGTTCTTGAATGATATTTTATAAATCCAACTACCTTTTAATCCTTGGATGAGATGAAAATAGTTTTAATAATCACTTTCAATGGATATATCATCTAATTTATTTTTAAATTCTTTTTAATTACTAATATTTTTAAAAACATCATTCTACTTCTCAACATAAACATCTTCAAGATCACTTATGAAACATGATTCTTGATACATGTTTTAATTATTTGAGCGTTGAAACACTTTCAAATCAGAAGTGTACATAATATTTATAGTCTATTTATTTTAATATAACTATCCAATTACATTTATTGGATAATCTAGAAAGATAACATCAAACCATTTCTGCTAAAAATATAATGTTTGTTTACCTTTTGATTTGATAATACAATGGCTACTAAAAAACATTAAATATTTAAAATTTGGTGAATTATTATAATACGTCATTAATGGAGGAATATATATATATGTTGGTTGATGAAAATAATATTTTCAAATTGTACAGCTTGATTATATACTGAAATAATGAGAAGTATCATACTCAACCAAAATCATATGAGCCATACGTCCTAAACTTCTATTGCTTCATTTAACAAATTTTTTTTTGGAGGTGTTTAAGGTGAAATGAGTTTGTTGGGAATACCATGATTCTTAATACAATATTAAAATAATTCACTTTTATATTCAACATAATTTTTTCTAGATATTATTCAATAGAATCCACACTCTTTCTTAAAACTACTTTTTAAACTCTTGGGAATTTTTAGAGGCTACGATTTATGATTCATTAGAATAATTCTTGTGAATGAGTAAAGTCACTTATAAAATAAATAAATATCTTTTTACCATTTTTATATTTTCTCTACAGAGGCCTATAATTTTTTAAAGAATAATCTTAAAACGATGAGAAATTTTAATATCAACTTTATAGTGTGGATAATTATAAATCTTATCCTTTCTACATTTTAGGAAATCCAATTTATCTCTCACTTTTGGGATAGAAAAATAATTAAAATTATATCCTTGTTTAATATTACTCATGTTATTTTTTCCATGATAACGAATTCATTGATTTCATAACTGATTTTCTTCTATTAAGATTAGGTCGGATAAATTTTCAGCATCACCAAAAAGAAACAATCACACCTTTATTAACTATCCTTTTGTTGATAAACATACATCATCCAAACTTTTCACCATAAAAATATATTTTTGAAACTATAATTAATTAAAATCATAAAAGATATAATATACACACATGAAATCGTATTTTAGTCCATTAACATATAAACTATTCTTGGACTTCATCTTATCCTTTCCAACCACTACTGTTATTAATCCTTTATTTGTATGTATCCAATAATATACAATGTTCACTAGGAATTCTATCAATTTTAAACAAAATTTAAAATCTTTAAATATCCTATAATTTTTAAATAATATCCTCAATCCCAAATCTATGGATATTCTATTTTAGATAATATAAGTAAAAATTCAACAAAAAAATATTTTTATTTACCTATATCTTTATTCCTAGGAGATAATTGAGTATCATAATTCATAAGAAATTGAGTAGGTTTGATGGAAATACATTATATAATATAGTTAACTGAACAATTTCATCTTCCAAAAACCTTCTCTAATGGATATAATTTAGTCTCAAGCTTCATTTTAGATTTTCCCGATTGCTTCTGAATTTCCTTTTTAAGTACATTGTATCCCTCTCAAAAATTATCTAAAAAAATTCTATAATAATATACATAGTGGTAATTAAACCAAAACATCCTTACATGTACCCACAAACTATACTATTCCATACACACACACACACACACACAGAGAGAGAGAGAGACACACACACACTCACACACACACACAGAGACGCACACACACACACCCACCCACCCACACACATAAGGAACACTTAAGTTTGAAAATATCTCACAATCAAGATGTCAAAACCTGCACTTCTTCCTTATTTTAACCACTAATTTTGAAACTATTTTGAGAAAATAAATTTTGAAAGACTCCTGAAACCTTATTCTTCACTCTAATCATCCTTCAATAAATTATAGAATCTTCATTTTTTGTTAAATTTATATTCAATTTTTTGTTCCCATAATTTCCATATTTATGAGAATCCTCTTGTTTTGAACAAATGTTTCCATATTTAGTTGTCATGAACCAACCCTAATACCCTGGTACCCTGATACCCAAGTCGACATAGACATGGCTCCAAGGGAATTACCAATGCCCATAGGATGGACACTAGCACATGGACTTATAAAAGACTAAATATGGAATGAATTTTTCATAAAAAATGGAATATAAAAGATTCAGGTTAGTATTCTCCACACTCCCAGAAGGAGAAGTACCATAAACAACAGGTAAAACAAGACCCAAAATAGTACATCATAAAAGGACTCAATATATAATAATACGAAACCTCAATCATCGCATTAAAAAAGTGGATAAAATCACCACTGGTCACTTACATAATCACTCCATGGACCAAAGCATCACGAACATCCACCACCTCATAGTGGAACTTTCCCTTTTATAAGAACTGACATTAGAAAGTCTACAAATGCCCGAAGGTAAAGGTAGTTCGTGATCTATAAATCCTAGAAGGGTCTCCCAAAGTGTTCCATAAATAATTCCAAAACAATTTAACATTAATGCTATTATTTTAAATAAAAAATGGTATGAAATTTTATTTTACATTTTTGAAACCAAAACCATGATTTCATCAACATAAATTTTTATTTATTTACTGAAGAAAAAAGTACATTGAAAACTAGAAATTGTAAGGGTTGTAGGATAATAATAAACCATGATTTCATAATACAAGGATAGTGGATATATAAAAATAACTTTCAAAATGGCTTAAATGAACATTTTATATAAAACACTTTATATAAATCCGTTGGCATGAATAAAATATTTCAATAATCAATAGAATGTACATAAAATCAAACATCCGACAGAAAATCACAAAACCATGTACAAAATCCCCATGGTAAGTTAGTTTATCAAGTAATAGGATCCTTAAACAACTCATAATGATCATGGCTCTATTAGGTGAAAACAAATGAATGCAACCAAATTGTCAAACACATTATGGACCATCTATACCCTAATAGGGGAACCAATAATGGGAAGTCATGCCATAATTTTTTAGTAACAATTTTTATCATTAATTCATTTATTGGGATTCAAGGTCCTAGACTGATTGTACCAGTTTTCAATTACTACCCAAGATAACATGTGCTTCAACTAATCAATCATTAAAATTGTAAATCAATCATTTCAAAATATTTTTAAATAAAAATTCCCAATTTCAGTTTTCAACACGACTTTTCATTTTAAAACCAAATAATTTTTTAATGCATCATTCAATTTAAAATAAATTTTTAATTTAATCCATTTTTAAAGATCATAAATCTAATAATTTCTTAAAAATGATTTCCAAATCAAGAAATCATTTTTCTTAAATCCACCAAAATATTTCATTTCCATTGAAATTGGGGTTTTTCCCAATTTCTATACCCATTTCAAATAAATGATCAAATAAAATCATTTCAATTTTTTGGAAACAATTAAAAACGCATTTCAAGTTAATCAAGAAATTTAGGGTTTTAATCATACCAAAAATAATTATGGAACCTACTAACTTTAAGTAAAATGTCAGAAAACAACACCCACAGTGAGACTTTACAATAAAGAATGATGGAACATAAGATATATGAACACAACCTAAAATCAAGATTAACTAAAATATAATTTAAACCCATTGATTACCTAATGATATGTCAAAATATTAAAAAAATAAATATAGATATTGGAATAAACTACATTAGAAGATACCCCATTACTTGGAAGAGATTGAACAAGGTCAATGATACTTAGATACTAGAAGAAGAGGGTTTGGAGTAGAAAGAATCACCTAAGGAAGGCTCTGGATCATGAGAGGGAGGGATGCAATTCAAAACAAGAAACAATCAGAAGTGAAACAAACTTAAAACCACCAGCCTTAGAATTTACATGGCATGTAACCCTTGTTCATGATGTATAATCTAAAAGGGCCGTATTTTCCAAAAAAGTTCCACCTTTTATTAAAATAAAAATTTCAACCATTTCATGAAGTAAATTTAAATACACAATGCGTAAAATTTCACTCCATGCAATGTCCTCATGAAATCTTCCTAGAAACAAATACAAGACATGTAATCCCATTACATGGCATGAAATCACCTAGAAGATAATAGAAAACCTAGAAACATCTAAAAAAAACCAAAACCAAAAATAGAAACCCAAGACCAAGGACACAGAATACCTTGTGAAAGGTAAGAAGGTGTTATAACCTCCTCACAATAAAAAAATTATATCCCCATAAATCTTGTCAAGAAGTGTCTATATGAAATAGAAGAGGTAACTAATCCTTGATCAGTGCCTCATGTTCCCATGTCTCATGAGAATTAGAACAAAAATACCATAGCATAAGGACCAAAGGTATCATCCTCCCATGAAGTACCTTTTTATTTGAATTAAAATCCCTCACTGGATGCTCAGTCATGGATAAATTAGGCTCAACATCAAGATACACCCAACTCAATACATGATATGGGCCATAAAGATACTTCCTAAGCTGCAATACATGGAACACATTTTGTATCAATTTCAACTATGGTGGAAATGATAAACAATAATCCACTTTCCCCACCTTCTAAAAAACCTCAAAAGGTCCCATAAAATTGGGTTCAATATTCATCAACTTCCCAATCCATCAATGAACAAACCATGGTGAAACTTTCAAAATTGCATAGTCACCAACTGGAAACAACAAATTTTGATTTGATGGTAAACATAAGACTTGTAAAGATTCTATGCCATCATAATTATTTGATGAACCAAATGAATGTTTTCTATCATCTCTTGGACAAAGATCAGTCCAAAAAAATAAATTTCACCAATCTATGACCAACACAACATAGATTTACAAGGCCTTCACTATAAGGACTCAAAAGGAGCCATCCGAATAATGGATTGGTAACTAATTTTATAAGAAAACTAAACCAGTCCCAAATGGATATTCCAAGATCCCCTAAAATTGAGGATACAAGCATGAAGCATTTCCTCAATAATTTGTATAGACATCTCTACCTGTAAATCCATATATATATGGTATGCTATACTCAAACGAAGATGAGATCTTTGTGCCTTATATTGGCCTCTCCAAAATAAAGATGTAAAATGAGGATCTATATCAAAGACTATAGCATATGTAAATCCTTGAAAATGAATAATATATTTCACATATATATTTTCCAAATTTTCAGGTTTGGTTATATCAAGAATGGGTAGGAAGTATGATGATTTCATAAATCAATTGATCAAAACACATATCATATTATTTCCTTCAGAGGTAAAACAAAAAACAACAAAAAATTCCATAGATATCTCATAACACTTACAAGTTTCAACTAGAAGTGGTTGAAGTAAACATGAAGGTATCTGGTGCTCAGCCTTGACCTGATAACATATATAACATCATGAAAAAAAGTCAATGATGTACTAACTAATACCTGGACACCTGAATCATAACCACATGTCATAGAACATATTTTTTATACCAGGGTTCACTGGTAATTGGGAATTACGAAAATACCCCATTATATCTTTTCTTAGGGATAAAGTCACAAAAAACCAATTTCGAAAACATAGGATCCCCTCAAAAGATAATGTCCACACACCAACTATCTCCCCACCATAAATAGATTCATTAATTACATAGAATCCATCATCAAGATGATACTCTTACAAAATCATCTCGATATGAGGGTAGTTCAGCTAAAAAAATTCCAATAAAAACTTGGCCTCTTCCTCAAGGTCTCATAAATGAAAATGTGAAAAATGTTCCATCAAGTTCAACTCTTATAATGATTCTTTCATGGCCTTGATCAAAAGTTTCCCGCTCAAAGCATCAACAATGACATTTCCCTTCCATTGGGTATAGGAAATGTTAATATAAATTGACTAAAGGTACTCCACCAAATGCATCTGATGGATATTGAAATATTCTTTAGAGAATACATAACATAGGATTTTGTGTTCAAAATAAATGGTAAAAATTTCTCAAAAAATGAAATACCACCAAGTCTTAAGTGCATGCATAATGACTATGAGTTCAAGGTCATTGTTTTGGTAATTTTTCTCATGTGGCCTAAGATATTGAGAATCATAGGCTACCATGTGTTCACCCTATATAATAATGTAGTCCAAACCTGAACCTAATGTAGTGAAAAATACCACATAGCCCTACACAATCTCTGGAAGAGTCAACAATGAAATATAATTCAAAAGACATTTCTATTTAATAAAAGTATTATAAAATTCATCTTTAGAGGAAAAATTTCCCCCATTCAGAGTTAGAGTGGTCATTATAGAATCCAACATTGATAAATGATTTAAAAAATCGTGATAATACCATGGTAAACCCAAAAATATCCATATATAAAAAATGATATGCGGTTTCTACCATGTCATAACAGCTTTCACCTTCTTAGATGATGCACATGATCCTACATGGATTGAGAGTAAACCAAAATGTCATCCAAAAATACCACCATAAATGTGTTAAGGTTATCATAAAAAAAATAATGTTCATTAAATACATAAAGACCACAAGAGAATTAGTTATACCAAAGGGAATAAAAAAATACTTAAAGTCATCATACATACTCTTGAAGGAAATCTTATGAATGCTAGATTCTATTATTCTAAATTGATGATAACCATATCGAAGATAAATATTTGAGATCCAATTTTCCATATTCAATTGGTCAAACAAATCATCAAAGCATGGTAAATGATATTTTTTCTTTAATGTAACCCAATTGAGTTTCTGATAATCAAAATAGAGGTGAACTATTCTATTCGTTTGCTAAGAAAATAGAATAGATTCCATATAAGGTGATACCCTTAGGCATATGAAGCCTTTTTCTAGTAGATCATCCAACTAAGTCTTCAAATCTTATAGTTTATCTAGTTCCATATGGTAAGAAGGAATAGATACCAGTTGAGTACTCGACACTAAATTAATAGAAAACTCTACGTCTCTTATCGGTGTTAAACTAGATAAATCATAAAGAAACATGTCCAAAAACTAGACGACAACTGGAGGGAGATCATCGCTCAAAGATTTTCTCTCCAAGTAAAAAAGAAAAACCTAATCTTTCTATCCCTAAATATAGATAGGAAGGTATGGATCTACTCAACCTCAGGTTACATTCTCCCTAAAAGACATGGAACACCCCATTAAGCATAAAAAATATACCCATCAAAGATAGAATTCAATTAAATCCTTATTAGTAATGAACTAATCCATACCTAAAATGTCATTGAGAGGTTTCGGGCTGAGAACAAAAAAATCCTAGAAAAGCTCAATCCCTGAAAAATATAACACATAAGAAGGAAAATGGATACACTTGTCTATCTTCATTATGAGGGGTGTAGTAATATCCATTACATAAGAAAAACTGTCATATAGAGATTTTGAAAGTACACAATATGAGTTAATATAAATGAGTGAGATACACTGGTATCAAATAAAGTAGTCACTAAAGATGAATATATAGTGAAGGTACTTTTCACGATCAATAGACTAGTATCAACATTATATAGAGTCTCTTAAACTATATGAAGAAGATTCATTTTGGATTCCCACATCAGTAACCCCTTAGTTCGTGAAGCATCTGATTGAACCACAATAATTTTAGGTGATAATGAGCTTATAAAACTACATAAAGAAGCAAATAAATGGAAGAATTTCTATAGGTGACCCAGAAAACCAAAAGAATTGGAGATTTTTGGTGCCTCGGTAGAAACATGTCATGAAATAACAACCTTGACACACTGGAATCATGTTAAAGGTCAGATTCCATGTACTGAAAAGGTCTAAATGTTTCCTACTATCAAGAACTAACATGAGAATCATCATTATCACTATTTTATTTATAGGATTTCATAGAACTGAAACTAGGAAAAAGGGAGAACATAAAACCTTGAATTACCAGCCTGAAGAAGATCAAACAGCAATGCCCTATCTAGTACATCAGCATATGAAGTGAGATTTAATAAGAAAACCTGAGAATGAATATCATATCAAAGACCCATCTCAAATCATCAAGAATCCATATTCTCATTTGATACAATCTCAAGTGAAAGCTATACAAGATTAGAAAAGATGTTTTCATACTGTGTCACTATCCCACTGTACTACTAGTGGTAGAAAAAATCCATAGCCTTAGCCAATACCATATATTATGGATAGAACTAATCAGTCAAAATAACTCTAAATTCCTTCCACTCCAAACCATCATTATTATTTTCCATTACCATTGAATTACACTATCTCATGCTTGGAACTTCTAGCTACAAGGGTGCACATTTTACCTTAATCAAATCATGTGTTTCCAAGAAATCAAAAAGAATCTCTATATTTCTCAACTAGTACTCAACCACTTTAGGATAATTTGTTCCTTGTAATGAAGGTGGCTTATAGAAAAGAAACTCTAGAGCACAGTTCCAATATTTATCCCATTAAGGTTCTAAAACTAGATCTTGAATGAGAATGTGTTTAGGTTCCTCTCCTGGAGCTTGGACTACATGAAAAATAATCTCAACAAGATTATAGTCCATGGGAGGATCTTATCACTATGCTTCACTAGAATTTTCCTCCTAGAGCTTATTCAAATTTTTTTCTTAGAGGTATTATACTACACAACATCAATAGAAAAATGAAGTCATCAGATGATTACCCAGATCAATAACTCAAACAAGATAAATGAGAATATCAATCCCATAAGATAATATTTCAATATTTGTATTTCAACATACCCAAATGAAAAGTACTTAAAATACTATAATCACACCAAAAAATTACTCCAAGACACATTTTACAAAACCCCATGTTGAATTAAGGCTTTTTATGATGATGTATAACTAGAAAAAAACTTGAAACTACCTCCTAAGTCCTATCAAGGCATCCCAAAATACATACTAGCATCAATGAATGATGGTCAACCTGCACCTCTAATACCAATTTGTCACAAACCAACCTAGATACCCTAATACCTTGATACTCGATCCAGATATAACATGGCCTAAAGGTCATTATTGATCCCCATGGGTGGGATACTAGCATCTGATGTCCTAAAAGATCAAAGAGGCAACACATTTTCCACAAAATAATGAAAGATAAAAGATACAGGTTAATATTCTCAACACTCCCAAATAGATATGTACCAAAAATTGTAGGTAAAACAAGACCCAAATCTATACATCGTCAAAGTAATCTATATCTAACAAGATGAAAACTCAATCATCGCACACAATAAGTTGATAACATCTTCACTGGTCACCTCCATCACCACTCTACGACCCAAATAATCAAGAACATACACAACCTCCTTCCAACACTTTCCCTTTTCTCAAACCTAGTATAAGAATATATATAAACACCCAAAGAAAAATTTAGGGTGTGAGGTATAAATCATAGTACAGTCTCTCCTATTGTTCTATAAATAATATTATAATAATGTACTAGTAATAATATCAGTTTAAATAAAACATGGTATGGAATTTAATTTTATTATTTGAAACTAAAAACATGATTTCATAATCAAAGGATGGAAGATATATAAAAATAAATTTCAAACAAGATTAAATTAACATTTTATATAAAATGGTTTATATAAATTTATTGGCATCAATAAAACATTTCAATAATATATGGCATGTATATCAAATAAAACAGCTCATAGAAAAGAGAAACACCATACAAAAAATACCCATGGTAAGTTTTTTTATGTAGTAATATGAACAACACACATCTTATAATGATCATGGATCTAGTTAGGTCTATGCACACAAATACTCCGAAATAGGGGAACCCATAATGGATACTCTACACCATAAAAGAGGCAACTATAATAGCAATTCATACTAAAGTAGTTTTAGAAAGAGTTGTCATAATTAGTCCATTTCTTGTGAGTCAATGCCCAAGCATTCTTTTCAAAGTTACCAAAAACTACCAAAATTATATGTGATTCCAAAAATAAATCAATAAAATTGGGAATCAATCATTTCAAAACATTTTAAAAAACAATTTTCCATTTTCAGTTTTCAGCATTCATTTTTTATTTCAAAACCTAATCATTTTTCTTTATCATTTTATGAAATTTCGAATCACTTTTAAATTTAAGTAATTTTATTAAGATCATACATAAAATCACTTATTCAAAATTATTTCCAAATCAATTCATCATTTTTTAAAAATCCACCCCACCATTTCATTTTCATTGAAATTAGGGTTTTTTTTTCTTAATTTCCATACCCATTTAAAATCAAAGATAAAATCGTCACATTTCCATGTTTTTAAAACAATTTAAAACTCATTTAAATTTAATCAAGAAATTCATGGTTTTAATTGTATTAAAAATAATCATGGAACCTATTATATTTAAGTTAAATATCAGAAAACAAAAACCACAATGAGATTTTCCAATGAAGAAAGATGGTGTGGATGATCTAGGAACACAACCTAAATCCAAGATCAAATAAAACTGAGTTTAAATCCATAAATTTCATTATGATCTATCAAAATAAAAAAAGGAGAGAATGAGATACCAAAAAAACCACATGAGGGGAGATCCCCTTATATGGAAGAGATTAAATGAGGTCAATGTCACTTCGATCCATGAAATGAGGGGTTTATAGAATCCAAAATCACCTACTAAAGAATATGGGTCATGAGAGGGATAGGAATAAGTCAAAAAAATGAAAAACAGATGTGAAGCAAACATAAATCTCCCTAAATCAAGATTTACATGGCGTGTAATCATGGTTCATGTCTTGTAATCCATGAAGGACACATATAATGAAAATAAAATTTCCTTTTATTAAAATCTAATGTTCAACCATTTAATGATGTGAATTTAAATACACGATGTGTAAACTTTCATGCCCTTTAATGTTCTCAAAGAATATTCCTCGCAAAAAATAAATGGCGTGTAATCTTATTACATGACGTGTAATCACCCATCAGATAGAAGAAAACCTAGACACTACAAGAAAAACCAAAACCCAAAATAGAAACCCAGTACCAAAGGAGAATGAATACATTTTGAAAGGAAATTGTGTGTTACATTAGTTATGGCATAGAATGATAATTTCTATAAACATTTTAAAGATCATTATCATTCTTTTAGTGATATATTTTATTAACCCCCTGATTCTTACAATTCATTAAACCATTAACCCTTTTAATAGTTTTTTACATAGATATTTCTCCAACTTTTAGTAAATAATTTTAAAACATATAAATTTTTACTTGTCTAATTCTTTTTCTACATTCATCAACTCCATTTGGAAAATATCAATATCTTTATCCTTCACTTTTACTCTCTTTTACATTTCATGTTTAATTTTTCTCTTCAATTGGTAACTTATTCAAATAATTAATATCTTTAATAAGCCTTGATTCATTATCAGAGTGAAAATAATCAATGTTTATTTAAGGTTGACTATATTTCATACAATTTTTTATCACATTATCAAATTTTTATATCATTAAATAGAATTCATTGAGTTATCTCTTCCATATAAAATGCATTGAAGTTTCTTCCTAAATTCAAACACCACAACTTTCATCACAAGTGAAAATTTCATCATTCCCTTTATAAATCAATAGGTATTCATCAACTTAAATAGAATTATAAATATTCTAATCATATTCACTACTATAATAATCTTCTAAAAATGATTATAAATTTATATTTACTAACTTAGAGAAGTTTGTACATTTTACCATTAAAGAAAACTTTGACATGTCAAATTGTGTAGGTATCCTCTTTGAGAAATACCTTGGTTTTTGAACCTCATCATCAAAATCTTCTTCTTCTTTCGAATTTATAAAATTTGATGAAAATGATCTATTATTTTACACCTAAATCAATTTAGTTTTATTTTTGCCAATAAATTTTCCATTTCTTCATCTCATACTAATTGAAATACATGACATGATTTTTTTAAATTTTTTATGATAAATTTTTTTCCAAAACTAATCCCGTCATACTATTTTCTTATTTAAAATCATTAAATTTTATTTCCTTTTTGTCTATGATTTTATTATGGAATAATGTTATATTCTATATAACATATGTAAATAAAATACAATGCATATCAACCAATGGGATTGTACCTAAATTATGCTCTTTGAGTTCCAAAACCTCTATATTAAACATGTCTACATAATATATTAAAAAATAGTATCATATATATCACTAAAACCTCTAATATATCTCAATAATTCATTAAATTTATTTAAGAATTAATATAAAATTTCATCTTCTATCATTTTTATGTTTTCTTATATCAACCTATAAATCTATAGTTTCACTTAATTCATATTTTCATTACCTCTATAAATATTTTATATCTTAACCTAGATGAGGTTTAATTTCATTAGTAAATTTAGTTTTGGTAACTTTATTTTTGAAATAGATGGTAAAATTGAATTTCATACACCACCATCATCCTTCTAATTCACTTTATCAACCGATTTAATAATAGTATATTTAGAATAGAGAATAAAACCATAATTTTAAACCTATAATACATCCAAAAATAATTATTATACGAATAAGAGTTTGGTTAAACATTATATCAATATATCAATATGAGTTTTTAGAGAATGTTTCTTAATAATACTGAAAATGATTATGTGAAGAGATTTCTCTAGGGATGTATAATAAAAATTACTTATAGAGTGTAAAAAATTGTACATAACTTTTTTAGGAAACATTCCTATAGATAGACGATGCTATATTGATATTTAATACCTAACATCATGAACATAATCATGATCCAAGTTGACTTTTCCACATTCATACAAAGGAAAATAAGTAAAAAATTGAATGTAAATCAATGTTATCAGACTAAAAATGGAATATGTTTCCAAATAATATGTTTTAATAAGATGGTGTTGTGGAGATTTTATTATTTTGTATAATGGGTGATGAGTTCATTTCCGGAGAACGATTGAGTTGCAGGCTATAAAAAGATAAATGATGTTATTGGATGGACATACTCAATATGAACAGATATATATGTATATAATACATGTTTTAAAGTTCAAATATGTGACTGTATATAGATTTATTTCAAATGTTTGATTACTAAGGTTATCATGAGTAGATGAAGAATGATTGGAGATAAGAAATATGTGTAGTTTAGTGCATCAGTTAGGGAGTTGTATGAAGCTTACTGAATAAACATGATCAATGTCACACAATACAGTAGTAAAATTAAAAAATCATTACTATTAATCAATGGATTTAAAATGGTAGGAAAAGTTATTTAAAATGTTTATAGACTATTTTTATGAAAAAATGATATAGTTTATAAGAAGAAGAGTTGAAGTATTTATCAGATAGAGGACACACTATCGTTACTTTCATATAGAGATAACCAGTGAAAATCACAAAGTGGACTAATATATGAGTTTTCATTGAAATAAGGTCCATTGGATAGACACTAGAAAGATACAATGGATGGATTATTATGATGGAATTGGATGAAGAATTGTGTTTCCATCATATAGAAGAGTAATAGAGAGAGAAGTTCATACAAGTTTGGAGATGAACTTGAGTTTTATCAGACATAGATATGTTTAACATAAAAAATAGAGGGTTCTTAAAAAAGTGGAACCAGATGAAAAGACATCATATTTTTTATTATGAGTATGTTAGACAGAGAATGCAAAATATGTACCATTTAACATAGGTGTTCTTTCAAAGTACATCACACATACATTTTCTAAGTGGATTTATAAGAGAATTACCTTACATTTATAATGTACATAACAATGTCAAAGCTACGATATTAATTTAATGTTTTTTAACTTTATAAGGTTAAAGAAGTTTTAATATTTACCATAATTCTAAGTTAAGTACATTTTTAGCACCTATAATGTTCCAGGAAGCCTTAAGAAGATTCTAGAATATTTGAGAAGCATACTTAAAAATTAAATTGAGAGGGATGTATAAAATTTGTGATTTAGTTCAGTAGAAAAATAATTTTTAGTTCCCACACATTCACCTATTATGCTCACCTATAAGGGGGGGATAGGTGATATATGCTGTTCAAACATAGAGAAACAAAATTGATGGAAGATTTATTTTCTGAGCATCCCATAAGGGTTATACTTGGTTGAAGGAGCAGCATCAAACTGAGGATAATTGATAATAATAACATCAAAATGAGTATCATCAGGTGAAGAATAAAGTATTTGACTAAGTTTCATTAATAAAATAAGATTATGAGCATGAGTTTTCAACTGAGTTTTTACTTAGTTGAAAGAAGTGAACGAGATGAAAAAAGACCATCAGGCAGAGGTTTATCAAACCATTTTTCACGAAACTAATGTGCTTATATTTTAAGAGTATATTATGGAGGAATACCAGATGAATATTGTCACCCATCGAATGAAGGTCATACTTAGAAGAGCTCGATTAGACATACATTAACTAAGGTAAATTTTTATAAAATTTTCATTAAGGTGGGATTGAGTTATCTAGGTCTTTCCAAGATTAGGAATTTGTTTCATTAACAAAAATAAATTAAGATATTTGTTGAAGATCTTGAAGATTGTATATATTTGATGGTGATCCAATGTTCTTATAAGTAAACAAAATTTTTTAAGTATACAGTATTTCTAAAGTGGATCAAAAAATAATAAGGAATAACTAATATATGGGGTGTATATCCAACTATTGAAAAGGATTATAGATAGGGTCTATATCTAAATAGGAAGGAAGTGGATATGAGAAGGGTAGTTTGGGATATTACCAAATGTGCAGGATGAATTGATTATTGGGGTGTGAAAATAGGGTTAGAGGAATGATTAATGGGTTATAGAACTTGTTTTTACCTTTGAAAATGTATTCCTAAAAAAAGTTAGTAAAATAATCCATGTTGTGTGGGATAACCAATATGTATAGGAGAATTTCTTCTTACTGAACCACTTAAATATCACATGTTGATATCTCACTTTATATTAATACATACAAATTCTGATTGAGACTTATATTTGGGTGGATCATTAGTTTGAAATGTTTTATAGGTTGAGTTTATGAGAAGAATTAATAAAATAAATTGATCACTAATTCATACCCTACCCCTTTTAGTGATCTGACACTGATCCAAAAATGTATATTGGTATTAGAGGAGGTTCCCTCTGAAAGGTCCAACTTTCTGTTGAGAATGGAGAATATAAATTCAGTGAACAGTAGGTGTGTCCCTATATTTTATAGAAGATACTATAAAAGTTGGAAGAATACAATGTTACCCTATCATCAATATCTTGGGCTTGAAGTTCATAGATGTAATAACCATGGTAGTTCCTCACATTAATGGGGTTTCTATGATATATGAAAATAAGAAAAATTTGGAATTTTATTTAAATTCCTAGAATAATATTTTGATATCTCTCACATAGAATGTTTAAATAAACATTATAGGGATTTAATTGTGGGATAAGTTGGGAAATAGCTAAGGAAATGAGAAAGTTAAGGAAGATAATCTTCACATATTTAGGATCTAGTTTGAAGATATTAAGATAGCTAATAGAGAATGTATTGGTGAATAATTTACAAGATTCAATGCGATTAGCAGTAATATCAGAGGTTTTAGTGAGAATATGAAATATTATAATATAATTAAGTAACTGGTGAGAAAATTTATAGATATATTTGGTACTAAATATTTATAACTAGAAGATCAATAATATTTATCTATGGAAAAACTCTAGAATATTCTTATGGAATATGAAATGAGAAAAGAAAAAATATCTAGTAGGAATATTAAGTAAGATATATCTTTTGAAGCTTTTTTAGAATGAAATTTTAAAGATAAATAAGTAGAAAAAGAATCAAGTGATTGAGATTTTGAATGAAATAAATTATACTTCAACATAATCATTTATCTTTATTCTAAATGACACAAAAATGAAATTGGAAAGGAAAATGTAATAAATATATTAAATGTTGTTTTTACTTGAAATTTTCTTAAGAAAAAGATTGATGACTTTGTATCAAAATAGAAGATGTAAATTCTTGAAAATAGAATTTGAAAAAACATAAGATAAAATTTCTTAATAAGAAGGATAAAAGTCTATTTTATTGAAGAGTGTAGGATGAATCATTATCTAGTAATGAATTATACTTTCTTGTCAAATTCTTATCTCATGTTAGAAAAGGAGGTTATTCACTATAAAATGAGGATGTTAGAGAAGAGAGATAAAAACTTGACTGGATTCTAATAAAAAATTTGGAAGATTCTATTAAGAACATTACACAACTCCTGAAGTAAAGTAAGAAGTTGAAAAAATAAGTTAAATAGATAAATTTTGATAAAGGAATAAAAATAACAAAGTAGGTAAAAAATATTAATGAGATTAATTATCCAAAAATGAAAGTGGATAAGCTTGAAATAAATATGAATGTTTGTGAAGGAATATCAGATGGAGAGGAGAATGTTATCATGGTGGAGAAAACACTGGTTGAGGAATGTAAGAAAAACATAGGAGAGTTGGTAAAATTTAAAAATATAGTTAATTTTCTTAGAGAATATATTATTGAGAAAGAAGAAGATTTATCAAAAACATAATAAATGTTTTAAACAACAAAAAGTTAATTTAGAATTTTTAGAGGTTAAGTTACCAAAGTATATGTGGTTAAATGCAATTCTTCTCAATATGGAAAAAAATGGTTATCAAAATTTTGTGGTTTCTATTCTCAAACAACATCAATGTCTATATTCTTCTTCTAATAATGAAGGTTCAAATGTTAAGATTTCTAAGAAATCATCATCCGTTATAAAAGAGTGGAATTTATTAAGAAAGTATCTCCCTGAATAGTGTTTCCCATAGATTGTAAAGAATCAATAATAATAATCTTTAGATAAGTACTATTATTGTAATTAAAGGTCAAAATTTAAAGTTCACTACTGGTGTTGTGGAGTATTTTGGAACAAATGATATTCATACTTCAAAAACATTTCTTTTCTAGAAAAAAGTTACAAATCTATAGGGAGCTATAATGAGTAGATATGAACAAATATTTCATGAAATTATGATGAGGAATAAAAGAATATTTAGAAGGGGAAGTATGGTAAAAAATAAAGTTAAAGCTCAATAATGTTGATAAAGGTAATAAAGAGTGATTAGTTGTTAGACTATATCAAATGAACTTGGATAGAAAGATAGAAGATGAAAAAAATATTTTTGACGAAAAATGATAAAATAGACTTTATAATATGTGAACAATATTTATAATAAGTTTTCACCATATGGTGGTTTAAATATCTAGAAAAGTGTAAGAGATGTGATCAATATGGGAATGTTACTAGCCTAAGTGGAATCCATGAAGGGGATGTTGCACACTCACTGTAACAAATAAGTTATGAAAGATGAAGAGAAGATGAAAACTTCATCTGATGACTCTATACAAGAATATAAATAAAATAAAAAATCTATAAAGGTTGAACATAAGGAAGGAAGTATATTCCATGCTAAACCTAAGAGGGAGAAGAAGAAGTCTAGACTGAGAGAAGACTCTGAGTCTGATCACTACATCTAAGTTACATTGTGGTTACTCCTTATTTTAAATATACTTTCATATTAATACTAACATGTAGGGAATTAAAGGAGAATTTGTAGAATATATGGCTAGTTTCTATTGATGATTTATAGTGAGAGGATTCACCCATCATGGAACATTTTCCAAACATGGTGAGGAATTGAGGGATACATTTATGTGGGAGAAAATATAAAGATGAGGTATGGGTATCATAATTTCTTAAAAAAATTAGATAACAAGAAAGATTATATCTAGGGAAGTTGTGTTTATACACTTGAACTATTTTTACATGATTATTTCGATGAATGTTAGACATATCATAATACACTTACTCAAATCAATTATGAAATAAAGATGTTGGAATGATCTTGAGGAATGTATTACATGATATATGTATAATGAAAAATATTTATCACCTTGATTATAAAATCTTGTTTTCAACATTAGGTTCATCCATGTAGACTTAGTGTTTTTTATTTAAGGGTTATATATTAATAAACTCACGTGATACTATTTTTCTATTGAGGAATGTTTTCATGTTTTTGAGATAAAGGAAGATGAGCTGTGAAAATTTGTATGTTACCATTTTCATTTGATTGTCATTAAGAGGGATATATAACAAAGGGGAAAAAAGTAAATAAAAACATCATATAGAGAGAAATTATTGACCACACGTATTGAATTTTAATATATTTCATGTTTTATGTGGATATTGATAGAAAACATAAAGAGGGAAGTGACTTTGGTTTCATTTGTAGTCAGTATATCAATATGTGTTTGTAGATAAATCTTCTTAAGTATCTTGGATAAGGTTTGGAGAATAGATTTTGCTAGAATTGTGTAATAAACATTCCTAATGGACTGTATGAAATTTTACATAACTATGTTAGTAAAAATTCCTATAGTAAGACGATGTTGTGTTGATCTCCAAGTTCATAAGATAATGAACAAACTCACTATCCAAGCATAGTATGTATGAATTTATAGAAAGTTAATAAAGTAAAAAGGTTGATACAAAACAATGTTATAGTATAGAATAAGGTTTATGTTACCAAATATATAGTTTTAATAATTTTGTGTTTCTGAGTTTTTATGAATTTATATAAAGTGTGAGAACATGGTTTTTGGAGAAGGATTGACCTACAGGCTGTACGAAGTTGAACAATGTTATTGAAAATACAAAACAAATGTGGACGGATAAAGATACATATAGTCCAAGTTAAAAAGTTTAATATCTGAACATATGGATATAGATCTATGAATTTGTAGCTACCCAAAGTTTGTTTTCTTAAGTTATCGTGATCGGATTAAGAATGATCAGATAGAGGAAATCTGTGTAGTTCAGTGCATCATCCAAGGTGTTTTAGAAAGATTACAAAAAAATTCCTATCGAAAGGAATCAAAATGAAAAAAATAAGTTGATAAATTAGTATAGGTCTAACTACCATACATCTTGTTACAAAGGTTGAGACACTATTTGTATGGAGCTCAAGATGTAGTTTGTACAGGTAAAAACTGCAAGATGTATTAGATAGAGGATAACTATCAACACTATAAAACATAGATAAACATTATAGGTCATAGAATAGAGAAATATACGTGGTTTCATTGAATTAAGGTCAATTATAAAGACACTAGAAAAATCCAATGGGGGAGTATTATAAAAACATCATTCAAATAATTTTTATGCCATCAAATGGAGGCACTACCTACAGAAAAGGTTATACAATGTTTGAGTTGTATCCAGAAGAGATATGATGAGCCTAATGGATTGAGGTTTCATAATATTTTGGATTCAGGATAAGGCATATTAGATATATATTTTCATTATGAGTCCATCAGATGGAGAATGCAGATGATATACCATTAGAATAACGTGTTCTTACAAATCACCTTTGATAGACTTTTTCTGAGAACAGTTCTATAGAGATTTGAATAAAATTAGTAAATTCCCTAACAATTAAAATGTAAAGATATTCATTAAATGGTTGTTATGTTTTCAAGTTTAAATAAATTATATTAAGTAAATTAGCACCAAGTTAAGGATGTTTGTAGAAGTTATTAAACCCCTATAATGTTCCAAGAAGTCTTAAGAATATTCCAGAATATTTGAGAAACATATAATTAAATTATATTGATAAATAATTATGAATTTTTATTTATACCAGAGTGATAAAATATATTTTATATCTCACATATTCACCAGGGAAGCACACCTATGGGGGGGGGGGTACCATAGTACAAGTGATGTATATTGTTCACATATGGAGGAGTGAAAGTTCTGAATGATTTCTTCTATGAGTATCCATCCAAGGTAATAGTTTGTTGAAGAAGGAGAATCAAAATGATGATATTTGAGTAGAATAACATCAGAATGAGGTTAATTGGGATAACAAGGAAGTATCAGACTCAATATCATTGGTCAAAGAAGAAGTTTAGCACGTGTTGTCAACTCAGTTTCTTCTTAGGTGAATTAATTGATCCAGATAAAGAAGGTGTATCATAAAACTTTTTATGATAATAAGTTTCACTAATATGATGTGAATTTATTTTATAAATATAGTACACTAACATTCTAGATGGATATTTTGACCCATCAGATGGTGGGAATTCTGGATGGTGCTCGATTGGATGAAATTTTACTAAGGTAAATTTCTATACAATGTCCTGTATGGTGATATTGATTTTTCTAGGACTTTATAAGACCATAGATAAGATTTATGTACCCAAAAATCTTAAGAGAGTTTTTTTAAGATCTTGAATATTGTATATAGGTGAAGGGGAAACAAATTTCTTGTGGAGAAATAACATATTAAAAATAATATCTTTTTACAGTGGATTAGAAAAGCAGAAGGAAGATATTATAGCTGAGGTGTAGAACCATTTCTAAAAAGGATTGTGGATGAGCTGTATAAAAATATGGGAGGGAAGTGTATATGAGAAGGATAGTTGTGGGTATAAAAAACTATGAAATAATAGTTGATTAATATGGTGTATAACTAGGGCTAGGTTGATGAACTATGTTGGGTGTTTAGAGCCTGTTTCTACCTATCCCTTTGTATGATTGAAAGAATATAGTAAAATAATCCATGTTGTGGGGGGTAAATAATAAAACAAAATATGTTTTAATATTTTATTGATAATAAATGATAAAATTCCATCACATTGTGTTAAATATGTTTATTTATAAAATATTCGGGATTAGATCGTTTATTTGAAAATTTGGAGAAAATTTCAGTGTTACCCTTTAAAATTCACTGTAGCAGTTCTAACATAAATATTTTTATATGTATTTTATGAAAATAATATTTTGTAAATAAATTCCTTACTTAATAGGATAAAAATTTCATTCATAACATTGGAGCTAAATCATGGATTTGATTGGACAAAATGGACCATGAATTCAAAGATGGACTGGTCCCACTAGATTGGAAATTACAGTTGTTTTTGAACCATATATTCTACATCCATGCATGGATTGAGCCCAAATTTGATAGGATATCTAATAAAAAATTTTAAAAAAATTATCCCTCTTGAAGGACAACTAATTCATGTGTTTTAGCGGACAATAAGGTGGTGCAAGTGGGATTAAAATATTTGGAAGAATCTCCCCATTCACAATTAAAAATACTTTTTATATAGCCACCCTCCACTCTATAAATATGCATTTTTATCACTTAGAGGGGTTGGGGTCGTGAATTAGTATGTCTAGGGTAGAGGAGAAGTGTATCCACTCCAATTATCCAACCATTTCAACAAGGGTAGCTCTTGAAGCAAGGATCCCTTTGACGATGCCTTCTTCTTCTTCTTCATGTTCTAATACTTTTGTTTACATAATAAACTCCTTAGTTCTTCTTCAATTATTCTGTTTTACTATATTTTGTTCACCTCTATTCCACATTAATAATACTCTTCTATCTGCAATTAAAGAGTTGAAATTATATTGCGTTATACCATTTCTAAATCTTTTGAAAATGCAATCCGTTTCTACAATGACTATGCCGCCCATGGAGGAGTAGTTTTCTTAGTAATCGATCTACTTATTACCTTCTTCATTCATTTATTTTAAATTAATGAGATAATCTAATTCTCTTAATATGATCTATTAATAGAGTTTTTAATTTAAAATAAACTAATAAATCAATTTAACTATTGACACAAAAACATGTGAAGTCGAGATTTGTGTAAATTGTGAGAGTGCTATCTTAATCGGTAATACAAGACCACAAGGGATAAAATTGCTGCATTAAAATATAATCCCTAAACTCAATTAATCCTCATTTAAAGAGTGTATATTTTTTCTAATTAATCACTTACCATAAGATAAAGCAAGAACATCAATCAAATTAGGGTGCTGCGATTGAATGTTCTGAAGCTAGACTATGATATAAGTAATTTCATATTTGTGGTTATGTTAAATAGCATAGGGTTCGAGGGTTAAAAAACTAGGGTATTATAATTAGTTTGATGTTAATTTAAATGATAATTATAAATAATTTAGTGAAGAGGTAGAGTTAGATCGATTACACCTTTTAAAATATTTTATAAAAAAACCATCTTCTTATTGTGCTTTATAAGTCACGTTTTATTTCAGAAACAAAAAAGTGAAATATTCTTCCAATATACTTAAGATTATTTTATAAATGGTAAAAAACCCATAATAATTTTTAATTTGGGATTTTATTTTATTTTATTTTATTTTATTTTTAGAATACCTTTAATAAGTTGTTTTAATTTACTTCCTCCCTTGAGAGACGACCTTGGTCAGCCACTCTGTTGCACCCACGTACCCCAAAAATCACACTTCATTTGAGAGCACCCACGATAGAACCTTTCAAATTAGATCTTTTTCTGGTGATGAAAGTAATTATTTAAACCAATTATAGGTATTTATTTTATTTTACATTTTATTCACTTCTTCTATTCTTTCTTCCTTCTTTATACAATCAAAATTTCTTCTTCTTCTTTTATTTTCATCTTCTTCTTCTTTTTAGACCATCAACTCAAACTTGTTATTTTTATTATGGTCCAATTTCTTTATTTTTATTTTTATATGATTTATGATAAGAACTAATCCTGAGGATCTTTTAGATCTTGACCATAGGATTGAACGTAGCCTTCAGGCTCGAATCAGACATTCTCAGTCTGCAGGAAGTTTCAACATTAATCCAGTTGAAGAATTACTCCACTCCAAGAACATTGAAATTGGAAACACTCATAAATATAACATAAAACAAGAACCAATTGCTGAAAACAATAACATTGAATATAATAGAACCATTTGAGAATTTTCTACACTGGATATTAATTATCAACCAAATTTCATTGCATACCCAAATCTCGAATCAAACATTGAACTGAAATCTGGATTTATTCACCTTCTTCCAAAATTTCCTGGCTTATCCGGTGAAGATTGATACAAACACCTTAAAGAATTTGATTTGAGTTTTTCAACCCTGAAACTAAGAAATGTATCTTAAGATCAAATAAAACTAAGACTATTCTCATTCTCACTATATGGAGCTATAAAAGTTTGGATGTATTATTTACAACACGAATATGTAACTTGTTGGAACGATTTGAAACTCATTTTCTTGCATATATTTTTTCCAGCATCAAGGACCACTTCCATTCTCAATGATATCTCAAGAATCAATAAATCCCAAGGGGAGTCAAAGTATGAGTACTGGGAGTGATTCAAGAAGTTTTGTGCAAGATGAACATTAGCCTCATCCCAGTTGGTGAGGTCTCTCTAAGTGCACCCACGAGACCCAGATTCAAAATTAGGAAGATGCATAATTTCATCTTACTGTGACAGTACTGTAGTAGGAACTGTAGCAGGTACTGTTCGGTACTGTAGTAGCTGGAACTATTCACCTTGGGCCACCGGTTTGGGCTTGGAGTCCTTAATACCTTCGGGCCACCTAGGCCTTTGGGTTAGTGTGGCTTTCGGGCCACCTCATGGCCTTTGGTCCACCTCAAGGCCCTCAGATCCACATTATTTGAAATTACATAGACAGATTCTACAAGTAACCACTCTATAGGAGGAACGAGAATGGTACATTCACCAGAGCAGGGCTAAACGAACTTAGAAAGAATGATAGGGTATGTAATTTTCCATCAGTACCGTGCCTATGCACCTATGAACAAGGACATTCTAGCCGAATAGTTATGCAAAGGTGGAGAGCTGATCATGAAGCAGATGGTGGGGAGGAGAAGTTTCAAGTAGTCATAGTATGTATGATTTCCTTAAGACCTATAGGTCCTGTAATGTCTCCAAGCCTAAGAGAAATGTAATACCTAATCCTATGAGCCTTGTAAGGGTTCCCCCTCATCCATTGAAAGTGGGGTTATTAGAAAATCAATTAAAAAAAAGGCCTGCGGTCCATTTAGTGTGAAAACTACCCACATCAACAAATCAGTGAGAAACTACTCATCCATTACTTATATTAAGTACTCACACAAATGTAGAGAAGCAATGTGTATTCCATAGTTGGAGGAGAACTGGTGAAAAAAACAACTGTAGCTGCACGTTCATTGATCGACCAGATGGCACAAAACTCCCAACAATTTGGAAATTGAGGTACACCACATGTCAGGGGAGTACATTAGGTAAGTCTTTCTTCTCTTGAATATCATTTGATTGACACTAAGTTGGAAATATTGATCATTATGGTGAGGTAGATTAATATGGATCAAAAGACATCCCAACCCACTCCTTCAAGGTCTTGTGGCATTTTCACTGAAACAGACCACCCAAATGACTATTTCCCCCATTTACAAGAGACAGAGGATTGTGCTTCCATATTTCTTGGGAGACCATATCAGCAGAAAAAACCACCATATCCCTAGGATAAGTAAGACATATTTTAACAAACATAAAAACAAGGGTGGAAGGATCAACCAGAGATGAGGTATAGCTCTAGACAACAACGAAGTCCCCCTTTTCAACAAAATTTACAGCACCCTCTACCTTACCAACAGGGTTTACAACAACCCCTAGGGAGATTTGAATTTCAAGCATGAACAAGCCAACAACAAGGTAATACCCCACCCAAGGTATATTCTAATACTAATGACCTTTGGGAAAAAGTTGTTCTCAATCAATAGAATGAGCTAAAGAGTCAAGGTTTGGAGCTAAGGGAGTTGAAGACTCAAATGAGCCAGATTGCCACTAACCTCCATGAACTAGTAAGTAAGAATTATGGAAATCTACCTTCCCAACCTACTCCAAATCTCGAGGGGAAGGTCAGTTCCATGACATTGAGAAGTGGGAGGAAAATAACTATTATATCTACACCTATTGTTCCACCAGGATTCACCTACACTTCGAAGAAGCCCCATTCGATACCAACTGAAGAGAAACCAAAGGAGAAAGACAAAGGAAAGAAAAATATTGATGATGTTCTTCCTAAACCCATTACCTTTCCAAAAAGGGTTGTACAAAACAAGAATATGGCTGATGAGGCAATGAGAAAAGAATTTTTGGAAACATTCAGGCCTGTGGAGATCAACATTCCTCTACTTGAATCCATCAAGAAAATCCCAAGGTATGTTAAATTATTAAAAGAAGTTTTTACCAATAAAAGAGGGATTAAGGGAAATTAGAGGATCAATCTTGGAAGGAATGTGTTAGCACCCATTAAAAAAACACTAGAAATTCCAAAAAAGTGAAAGGATCTGGGGACATTAACCCTACCATGCACCATAGGGGAGTTGCACTTTTTTATTCTCTTTGTGATTTTGGAGCTTCCATAAATGTAATGCCTCACTAATTATTTTCTTCCTTACAAGTTGGTGAGTCGAAGCCGAAAATGGTAGTGGTTCAGTTAGTGAATAGAGCTAAAACATATCCAGTGGTAGTCCTTGATGATGAACTTGTTTGGGTAAGATACATGATCTTTCTAGCAGATCTCTACATTATTAACATGGAGGACGACCAGTTATGTTCTCGTGCTCCTATTATCTTAGGTAGGACCTTCCTCAAAAACTGATAAAAAATCATAAATGTCCATAAGGGTACACTTTCCATGGATTTTCGAGATTAATTTGTGATATTTAATAATATGGATTCCATAAAGCACCCCTCATAGGACCATTCTTCTTTTGTTACCTTTCATTTTTAACCACCAAGTAAAAACCACATGGATTTTGATTGTCCTATGCTTAGGATGATTTTGAGTATTGGTTCCAGTTTGATTTCTAAGAGCACTTCCGCACATGTTTATGATACACAATCCTCTATTGGATTTGATTTTGATGTGGATTAACATACTAATTTTGATCATTTTCACTCTGATTATGACTTGGGTAATGATTATGCTAATGGATTTGATGCTTTATTCTCTAATTTTGATGATTTATATTCTAATAATGATGTTCATTGTGCACATATTTGAGTTCCTTCAATTTATCTATCCATACATCACCCTCTTCATTGGAGATCAAACCATTACCACCAAATCTCAAATACTCATACTTGTTAAGTGGCAAGAGATTACCTATTATAATTGATAATAATATTCCTTTTGAACATGAAGAAAAACTTTTTAATATTTTGAGGGGGAACATTAGGCAAATCAAGTGGACCTTAGATGACATATCTGGTATTATCCCCTCCATTTTCATGCATATGATTATTTTGGAGGATGGGGCTAAACCAGTTAGGTAGCCATAAAGGAGAAAAAATCCAACCATTCTGGAAGTTGTTAAAAAAGAGTTTGAAAAATTTCCCACGGCAGGTATAATTTATTCAATTTTAGATTCCCAGTGGGTGAGTCCTATTCAAGTTGTGCCTAAGAAAAACAGTGTTACAATTGTTAAAAATGATAATGAGGAGTTATATCCAATTAGGGTACAAAACAGTCGGTATGCATGTATTGATTATAGGAAACTAAATCAATCTACTTTCAAGGAGCATTTCCACAAGAATTTATTGATCAAATGCTTGAGAGACTAGTCGGGAAGACACATTATTCTTTCTTGGATGGATTTTTTTGGATATTTTCAGGTTTCTATAGCTCTGAAGGATCAAGAAAAGACAACATTTACTTGTCTATTTTGCACATTTTCCTACCGAAGGATGCCATTTGGACTTTGCAATACCCCAGGTACCTTCTAGATATGTATGGTGAGTTTTTTTCAGATTTAATTGAGATGTGCATGTAGGTATTTATGGATGATTTTATAGTGTACGGGTCTTCATTTTTTGATTGTATCTCTAGTTTAAGAAAGGTGTTGAATCGTTGTATTGAGAAGAATTTGGTCTTGAACTTTGAAAAGTGTCATTTCATGGTAGATCGTGGGATTTTCTTAGGGAATGTAGTGTCAAAACATGGGATTTAGGTTGATAGATATAAGGTTGATATCATTTCATCCTTACCCTATCATTCATGTCTGCGTGATGTCAGGTCTTTCCTAGGGCATGCAGGATTTTATCAGCATTTCATCAAATATTTTAGTCATATTGATATTCCTATGTCACGATTGCTTCAAAAGAATTCTGATTTTGTGTTTGATGATTCTTATAGGAATTAATTTAATGAGTTAAAGAAGTATCTGACCTCTCCACCGATCATAAAACCCCCACGGTGGGAGATTCCTTTTGAGCTTATGTGTGACACCTCCAACTTCGCGGTCTGAGCTATCTTATCTCAGAGGGTGGAGGGATCTTCATGTGTGATTTCATATGCATTGAGGAAATTTTATTAATCCCAATAAAACTAAACAAACATAGAAAAGGAGTTTATTTATATAATATTTTCTTTAGATAAATTCGGTTTATATTTATTGGGCACTAAAGTACTTATTTTTTCTGACCATGAAGCTCTGAGGTACCTCTTGAATAATCCAGATGGAAAGTCTAGACTCAAACTATGGATTCTCCTTCTTCAATAATTAAATACTGAGATAAAGGAAAATAAGGGGTCAGAAAACTTGGTGGCAGACCACATGAGTAAGATAACTCACACACTTGAGGCTAACACCATGGACCATGCACCACTTTGGGACACTTTTCCCGATGAGCACCTTTATGAACTCTTAGGTACACATCCATGGTATGCTGATTTAGTTAACTACCTGTTGCCTATGAAATTATAAAAAATTTAAAGAAACATCATGTCCAAAAATTAAGTAGTGAGTCTCGGTTTTATGTGTGGGATGAACCCTACCTCTGGCGCATGTGTAGTGATCAAGTTATTAGGAGGTGTGTTCCTAATCATGAGTTTGAGTTTGTTTTACATTTTTCTCATACACTTTCTTGTGGTGGACACTTTGGACCCCAAAAGATAGCTAAAAATGTTTTGGACTCTGGATTATATTGGCCTAGATTATTCCATGATGGTCATGTGTTTTTCAAGTCATGATCACATTGTCAACACATTGGAAACATTTCTAGGAGACATGAGAAGCCTCAACAACCCATTTTATTTTGTGAGATTTTTTATGTATGGGGAATTTATTTTATGGGTCCTTTTCCTAGTTCAATTTTTATCCTGTATATTTTCATTTCCATTGAATATGTGAGAAAATGGGTGGAGGATAAGGCCACCAGGACTGATGATTCTCATGTTGCTGTGGACTTTGTCAAAGCATATATTTTTTGTAGGTTTGGAGTAATTAAGTCCATCATTAGTGACAAATGGAAACACTTTTTCAATCTAATTTTGGATTCCCTCCTTCAGAAGTATGGGGTGACACACAAAACATCAACACTATACCAACCCCAAATAAATGGCTAGGCTGAGGTTTCAAATAGGGAGTTGAAACAAATTTTTTAAAAAACCGTGCATCCAAATAGGAAGGATTTGATCAAGCACTTGGATGATGAATATTTGGATTATAGGAAATCATACAAGACCCCCATCAGTATGTCCCCATTTCAGATTGTTTTTGGAAAATCTTGTTATCTCCTCGTGGAAGTCTAACATTGGGATTATTCAGCTATAAAAAAACGCAATATGGATTTGGACAATGTTGGAATCCAAAGGAAGCTACAAATTCAATAGATTGATGAGATTTTATTTTCTTCATTTGAGAACTCAAGGATCTACAAGGAAATATCAAAAGTAGTTCATGATAGAATGATCCAAAAAATAGAGTTTCATGTTGGAGAGAAATTCCTACTCTATAGTTCACAACTAAAGTTGTTTCCTGGTAAGTTGTATTCTAGATGGTTAGATACTTATATTATATCTAATGATTTTTCTTTATGGTGTAGTGGAGATCGCACAAGAGGACACTAGAAGTAGCTTTATAGTCAATGAGTAGTGTTGGAAGAAATACATTAAGGGACTTCCTACTGATCCAGTGGATTTCATCACACTGCATGACCCCATCATCACTTAAGCACATTAGTCTGTTCCTAACCCTTTCACTTTTTTTTATCCTTTTTCCTATTTAAAATTATACATTTCATCTGCATATATCATCTCATAGGTTCATATTCAGGACAATGCAATATTTTATGTGTGGGGGAGGGGACAAAAGTTTGCGGTATATATTTAGGATTTTAATTTTTGTGTTTTTATGTATTTTCTATTAACTTTTTGGTTAAAATTTTCAAAAAAAATACCAAAACCAGAAAAAAAAATCCATAAAAAAACAAATATATCATATAACATTCTCATGTGAAACATATTGAAAATGCATGTTTTCAAAATTAATTGGTATAATTATAAACATGTGTAAGATTTCATCATCAAGGGTTGATTTTTATAAAAATTGAATTCATCAATGATATGAATGATTGTGTCATTATAAAACATTTTAGATTTTGACATCATTATTTGTGATATTTGTTCATTGTAAATGGTGTCATTGATTTCTAAACACAAATTTTCACTCAACCATGACTTGTGAAATTTTTACAAATCAATTGAAGGTATATTAAAGTTAGGAAAAAAAATTCATTGGTTGATCCATACATTTTTTCTCTTCCGATCGGTTTCATTACTGTACTGAATTGACCTATGCATGTGTACCTATTATCCGACTGTTGTATGCCCTAAAAAAACAAAAAAATATGGGTTGTGTCTTGGGAAAGTCAAAAACCACTCTTCCTCAACCTTTGATCTAGTTATAACTATTAAAATTAGTTTCATGAAGAGATAAAAACATGGGTTGAGAGTTTAGTATGAGATTCTTTCCAAGTGAAACTTAAACAAACTAATAATAATAATAAAAAATTAGGGTTGTGATGAAATGTACAACATATGGGGATGTCTAGGTCGGGAAAATATGGTTTGAATTTAAGGAATTATTAAGTGAGTGGGTCTTGAAATTCAATTGCAAAGGAATTTAGAACATATTCAGTGAATTAAACCATAATAGAAGAATTTTTTTACTTGACCAGGATATACTGAATAATGGGTGGATTTATGAGCTTATAATGGTTGGCACACACACACACACATGGATAATTAGTGTTATAGTAGAACCATGACTTGTTTCTCTATGATTATAGTTATGAATATCACTGTGTTTTATTTTGACACAATTTATGAGACAATGAATTAAAAATTTATTGATATTGACACTTGATGTGATTCTTACTTTTCCAATATTTTTATTGTGGATTGAGAAATATGAACATGTGTATCTTGTCAAATTTTTTTGAATATATGATATGAGGTTTTTCCCAGGAGTGAAAAAGGGTAAGTGTGGGGGAGTTGATAAAACATAATATTGTTGAATATTTTATTGATAATAAATGAAAAATATTTCCTCACATTATGTTAAATATGATTATTTATGAAATATTTGGGATTAGATAATTCATTTGAAAATTTGGTGAAAATTAAAGTTTTACCCTTTAAAATTCACTATAGAATTTCAAACAGAAATATTTAGATATGTATTATTTGAACTTAAAATTTTTTAAATATATTTTTGACTTAATGGGCTACAACTTTAATTCAGGACATTATAGCTAAATCATGCATTTGATTGGACTAAATGGACCATGAAGTCAAAGATGGACTAGACCCACCGAATTGGGCATCACATTAGTGTTTGGGCCAAATCTTCTATATATATGAATTTATTGAGCCCAAATTTTGAGAGGAGATATAGAACCCAATTTTTCTCAAATTATCATTCTGAAAAGATAGAAAACTCACGTGTTTTGGCGGTCAATAAGGCGGTTCAAGTGGGATTAAAATATTTGGCAGAATCTCATCATTCACACTTGAAATAACTTTTAACATAGCCCCCCTCCACTCTATAAATATGTATTTTTATCATTTGGAGGGGTTTGGGTCGTGCATTAAAAAGTTTAGGAAATATTAGAAGTTTATTCACTCCAATTATCCATCCATTTCAATAAGGGTAGCTCGTGAAGCAAGGATCCCTTCGATAAAGCCTTCTTCTTCTTCTTCTTCTTCGTGTTGTAATACTTTTATATGTGTAATAAACTCCTTAGTTCTTCTTTAATTTATTCTATTTTTTTATATTTGTTTCACTTATATTACTCACTAATATTCTTATTTGTGATAGAATTCAAAATTAGTAATGAGATTGGGTTATACCCTTTCTAAATCTTTGCAAATGCAATTCGTTTCTACGATGACTACGCCACCCATGGAAAAGTAGTTTTATTAACAATTGATCTACATGTTACCATCTTCATTAATTTATTGTGAATCAATGTGATACTATAATTCTCTTAATATGATCTATTAGTAGAGTTTTAAATTTAAATGAAAATGAGCAAGCAATTTAACAATTGTCATAAAAATACATGAGGTCGAGATTTGTGTAAATTGTGAGAGTGCAATCTTAATTGGTAATACAAGACCACAAGGGATCAAATTGTAGAGTTTAAATATAATACCTAAAATAATTTAATACTAATTTACATAGTGGATATGTTCTCTAATTAACCACTAACCATAAGATGACCTAATAATATCAATCAAAGGAGGGTGTTGTGATTTCATGTTTCGAACCTAGCCTAGGGTATAAGTAATTTCATATTTGTGGTTAAGTTAACTCCCTTAGTGTTCGATGGTTAACAAATTAGGGTATTATAATTAATTAGATGTTAATTTAAAAGATAATGATAAATAATTGAGTGAATATGTAGAGTTATATTGATTACGCCTTTTAAAATATTTTCTAGAAAAACCATCTTCTTATTGTGTTTTATTAATCATGTTTCATTTCAATAACAAAAAAAAATGAAATCTTTTTCAAACATTCTTATTATTATTTTATAAATGGTAACCCCCAATCATTTTTAAGTAGTGTTTTTATTCTATTTTATTTTATTTTTATAATACCTTTAAGAAGTCGTTTTAATTTACTTCATCTTTTGAGAGACAACCTTGGTTCGCCACTATGATTCACCAAAGTACCCAAAAAATCACACTTCATTTGAGAGAATCCATGACAAAGCCTTTCAATAAATATTATGGATAAGTGTATCTATTTGTACCAAATCCGGTAAGTATCATGTTTTGACCTATTACATTATATTTTTTCATATAATGTGTGGTTAAGAGATATCAGTGAGTAGATCATAACTATAACATATTTTAGAGGATGAGTTCAAAAGAATAATTTGTAAAATAAATTAATAAATTATTCACCTCTCCATCTATATGTGATCCATCACTAATCATGGAACTTCAATAATTGATAATAAATAAAAAACATCTTACTTTTCTATATATAATAATCTTTCCCATCTAATGTGGGAATCTCCATGATGTTAACTAAATTAATATTCACCACCTTCATAACATAAATTTAGGGATAAAATCCCTAAACTCCAAGGAGCTATTTCTTTTTAGATAGAAAATAAAAGTTCAACTTTAGAGGAAACCTGAATTCCTTGATATCACATACAAATTATATATAATATTTTTGAGAATTCACAAGGGGGGGGGGTGAATCAGTGAATTTAATTTAGTTTTATGATTCATTTATAATCATCCTTCCCCACCATTTAAAGTGAATACTATATGAAAATCACACACACATTAGTCATAATAGATTTTGAAAAGAATTATTACTCAAAAATTAGTAGATAATACTTTTCCTGATCTTATAAGCACCCAAGACCAACAATACAGTAATATAATTATGTGAATTAAAAATGAGTATGGGTTTTCCTAGAACTTTTATTACATGTATGTCTTCTAATAATGAGATGTTCTCTCACACTAAAATGATATAAACTATGTTTTTAACAAAAAAAAGAGAATTTGACATGATCATAATTATATCAAGCTTTTTAGTGATACTTCTTATAATATGTTATGTTCTTTCTCTTTCTCTAATTATTCAATTTTCATAACAAAAAGTATTCTTTTTTTTTTCTACTACAAAATCTCTATATTATAGTCTTTGTATCTTTTTTTTTTGTGCATCAATAATTTTTCTACAGAAAAAATAAATCATGTTTTCAATTGAAACAAAGAATTTACCGCTAAATTTATGAATAATAAATTTGAAATTTAGGAACAAAACTATATATAGATACTCTCATTATCTTCTCAACTTCTCATAATTCTTCATCAAACTGTCAAATCTATCTTGCTTCTCATTCCAAGACCACTTGTATAATGGAATTCCATATTAATTGTTCTATAATAAAAACTCTTTTAGTGGTGTAGAATACTATTTCATTATGAAGCATATTTCTTTCCCAAGGTAGTGTGAAGATTATTTTTCCTGGATACTTAATGTAGTTCTAGTATCTTATACTTATCTTCAAATCTACATAAACATTGTGTAACATTAGTTTCATGGTGTGAACATTAATTCTAATATGAATTTAATCATGAATTCCCTTCTCAATATTTATTCAATAAATTATAATCTTTAACATCATGTGTTTTTAAATACTTTTTCCTAATTCTTTCTAATTTAAGGAAATAATTTTTCTAAAAACTCCTCTGATAATTTTCGAAAACTCATATTATTGTAGATTTATTACACATTTGGATATGTAAAATATGACATGTAATTAATAAAATATTTACACATTCTCATCCAAAACATATTAAGTCTCTCACATATAGTTTGTTCCATATAAAATTTATAAAAATTGACAAATAAACCTTATATTGAGGAATTTTCCAATAAATATATCATAAAACAAAAAACGTAAATATGATTTTAAAATATCTTATATATTCAAAAAAAATTATGTATATAAAAAATATCATATACATCTCAAGATTATATTACACATCACTAGAAGTGTTATCCCTTTTTTACATCTTTCATCTCGATAAAAATAATTCATATTTCCTATGAAAACCGTATATATAAGAGTATGTTAGATTCCTCAATTATTATAGAAAAAAATTATGCATTGAGAATGGTTTATGACTTTGTTGATTTCTATCCTCTTAGAATAAAAAAATCATACACATGAAAGACTTAGAAAGATTCTACAAAAAATAATGTATAATTACAAAAAACCACTAAAATAATTCCAAACAATTAAAAAATCATTAAAAATATTTTAAAATTATCAAAAAAGTTTAGTTCACATTAAAAAAAATATTATGTGATTATTAATATGATTTATATATTGATGAAATAATCATAAAAAAGAACACATCCACTTTATAACTTCCCCAAATATTCTTCTTAAGGAAAATACCAGATGATAGAGGATACATTATAAACATCAGAATTTTAACAAGTACTCAATGGGTCTTGATAACTTTTTCACAGGCTAAAAAATATCCTAAAACATCTCTTGGTCTTAACACCCTTCCATATTGTTGTTCACCCTGTATCCTGTATGTCTCTATCCCATCAATATAATGCATTCATCATCTATATGTAATCTAATCTAACCCAAAACACCATGCTTCCACACCTCAACACCAAGACCATTCTCCAATGAATCCATCATTCAATACAAGGATTGGAAAAAACCATTCATTTATGAAGAATAAAAATAAGGACATGGAAATGGTCAAGCATAAGGGGATTTTCTTCATAAAATTTGTGAAACTAAATCACTAAGTCCAATAAATATTTTTTTTAATAAATGTGATTTAAAATTATCCGTAAGGAGAATAACCCATATAGATAACCAAGTCTTTTACACATATGGTCACATGATTTTTAACACCAATATCCAATAAACATAGTCCCAAGGATCCAAGGGCCTCATGCCTTTTGAAGACCAGGTACATAAAACATTGACATGAAAAAGATACATATTTAAATATCTTTAATGAGATCATAAATACATTTTTTATTATAATACTACATAAGAAAACATAAAGAATACACAAACAATAGGGATATTCTATAAATCCCAGTAAGGGAATTTTCATAAAAATGATAATAACATATGATTCAAATGGAATAAAATGATATCATAATGGACATGGTACATTAACGATGAAATGGATTCATGAAATAAATAATATGGAATCACATGATCATGGAATCATAATAATTTGGAAGAAATATAAAAAATACATATTAATCATAAGACAAGGCTCACTTCTGAGACATCATAACACGATACATAGAGTCCCAAAATAGATGAGGTTTACTCTATAATCCCATACATATAATCTTATGATATATAAACATTACCCAATTCATTTGATCACTATATAGGGAAAAATAATCTTTACATCTATATATATATATGTGTGTGTGTGTGTTCTAGTTTGGGAAATAAAACAAAATAAATAAGCATAGGAAATACCCATGGAATGTAATGGGTTTCATAATATTTTATTATAGCATAACATAATAGAATATAATAATAATTTTAATGAAATAAGGTATTAAGTAATTCTTGGATGATCATAGGTGAAAAAATATGCATTGGTCATGAAAAATTATGTTCAAGTGAATTGAATACATGAAAAGTACAAGAATATTAAGTTTGGAAATATACCTCTAAAGCGAGGGTGTTAGGGAAAGGGTAATGAATAATTAAAGGGGGAAAGGGAATAATAATTTATATAATACCATAAATAAAATAAAAATGTTTTAAAAAATAAAATTTTCAATTTTAGAGACTATTTATGGTTTAAACCATTTTATGAATCAGTACTTGAAATGATGTTAAAAATAGAGAATCTATCTTTAGTAGGGTTTTCTTAACAAATGAAATTGATAAGGAACCCATAAAAACATGTATATCCCCAAAAACTAATGGTGATAAAAACAAGGTATATATGTGAGGGGAAAATATATTTAGAATATTAATCTAATAAATAATAATAATAGTGTGATGAAGTGTTTTTTATTAGAAAACGTCATGAACTAAAAAAATGGAGGGTGGTTCAGAAGTTCCCTTTCCTCAAGTCCAGATTCACTATGAACTTCCTTTCAACATCCTGAATAATAAAATTAGATTTATTTAATTAAAAATTGAGAACATTATTCAAATATATATTATTTATCATCAAGATCTTATATTAGTTTAGAGTAATTTATTTTAGATATCATTTCTATTTTTATTTTCCTAAGGTTGTCTGTTTCTTTGTTTCAAGATCAGATTAATTGGAATGTAATTATGAGAGTTCTTATATAATTGTTCCATAACTCCCAAAGTGTAATGGTATATTGTCAATTTTTCTCTATAATTTTAAAAGGATCTTAATATGTAATCCTTAAATCAAAATTATTTATAAAATATAGGTTTTAATTGTCATATAGTTAGTTCATTTAGTTAGGTTTTCTTACCACTGAAAACTTACTTGGTTTTATTTAACAATAAGTGTATTTAAACATTAAAAATAAGAAAAATAAAATAAAATATACTAATTTAGATAAATTTTCACAATAATTTATGTATTAAAACCGACATTGAATGAATTGGTAAAAACAAAGTATATTTTCCATAGAGGAGGTGAATTGTAAATAATGTGAACAAACTTTCATTTTAGAAAGAAAGGAGAAGAGGTTGGATAATGGATATTAAATTAACATAATAAAATTACAATATATTTATTATTATATATTAATTATTTCAAGTTGGGTGGAGGATGCATGGAGGAGGAATAAGAATATAATTATTTAAAAGAAGTAGATTGGGAATATTACCTCTTTGAATGCGGTCACTTGAAATACACCGTAATGAAATTTAGTTTTGTTTTTTCATGAGACTAAAACTATGAGGAAATGTTGGAGAGTGTTTGTTACATAATTGGGAATAACTTTCATAAGCTCCAAGTCATATAAATATTAAGGAGAATGGGGGGGGGGGGTAATTACAAGGGGAGGAGAATGGTGTTTTAGAATATAATTTTCATTAGTTTTTTATTTTAGCTCATGACTACCATTAGTGATAAATTATATTAATATATAATTATTTTTCATGTTATTTCAAGATAATGGAAACTTAATTAATAAAATAATTTTTTATTAATTTATTTAGCTCATAATGTTAAATATAGTATTTTGTTGTATTTTACTATTCACAGAAATACTACTATTTTAGAAAAATAAATAAAATTCACCCTACCAATTTATCTATGTACAAAATAAAAAAATAAAGTTCATTTTATAATTTTTTTAACGTGAAAATTGATGTCATTAAATAAAATCCTTACTTATTTGAAAAAAATACCAATTTTAATATTATGATGAAATTTATGAGCCTTTGAAAATTTTTATACAGTCTCGTAAATTTTTTATCAATATAGTAAAATACAGTATTGTTTTTTAAACCATATTATGAAAATTAGTATCCATTTCAATATTTATAATTATTATAAAAATAAAGATAAAAGATACATGTTTTATAAAAATACATACACATATTTGTTTCATTTTTAAAACTTTGATTTATTTGTACCGTAATATAAAATTTCTATATTTTCAATTTATAAGATAAAAAAATATAATTTTATAATTATTTTAGTTATGTTAGTATTCTGACATTCATTTTACTATTTATAATTGTTATATTACTATTCTAATAGTCAGATTACTATTCAAATAGTCAAATTTGTAACCATAATATGGGTTTTCGACCTTTTATAAATACCTCATAATTCATTCATTCTTAATTAAATTATATTTTCTTTTAAGGTACTATATTTTCATTTTTAAAATTGATATTTCATTACAAATAATTTTTTCATTTCTACAATGTTGATCATAAGTGAGATCATTCTAGGGGATCGAGAAAATCCAAATTTTCATATTATAGTTATCATTTTTTATATTTTTTATCCAATTGTACTATTTGAAATTTTATTAAGTATATTTATACACTAAATATAATTTTCAATTCAATATAATAATTTTCCTTTTGCTTCCATCATTTGGTGTATGTGCATTATATAATTCTAAATTACTACATATGACACATTTATATAGTCTGAAGAGGAATTCTATTGATAAAACCCAATGTTATTAAATTATTATCCCCTAAAGAAATTTCATTCTCAAAATATCATTTCACCCACTATAATGAAAATAATTAGGGTTCTTCTATTTCATTTCATCCTCTGGTTCCCATGTTGTCTTCTTGTACTTGTGGTTCCTCCATAATACTTTGACTAGGTGAGTTGACATGTTGTGTATAACTTTATCTATATAGTCCAAGATATTTATTGGTTTCTCTTTATAAAAGATATAGTTATCCAACAATACCACGTTTGGAATCATTACATGTGAGGTATCTAGTATATACTTCCTCAATAGGGATACGTGGAACACACCATAATCTTGAGACAAGGTTGGTGAGAGTACTAGTCAATAATCCAAAGATATAATGCGATCAAGAATCATAAAGGGGCTGACGTATTTGGGATATAGTTTTTCATTATTCTTAAATCTCATCACGCTATTCCATGGATATATTTAGAGAAAAACATTTTCACTAATATCAATCTCTAGGTCTCTATGACTGTTATCCGTATTTCTATTTTGGATCTATACTAATATGATATAGAATGTTCCAATTTTCATTACTATTTCTTCAACTATTTCAAATACTAGTATCTTGTGTTCACAAAAATTCATCCCAATACATAGGATTCCTAAATTTCTTCTTATAAAGGTATTCATATGGAATTATTTGACTACTTGAGTGAAAGATATTATTGTATGAGAACTCAGCTAGAGGATGATGATGATCCCATCCTTCACTTAAGTACATCAAGCATACTCTCAACATATTTTAAAGTGTCTATATAGTATAATAAGATTTTCCATCAGTTTTTTATGGATAAAATATTCTGAAGTTCAACTTTGTGTTTTGATAATGCTGGATACTTTTCAACAATTTGGAGGCAAATCTTGTACCTCGATCAGATAGAATTGATAATAGTGTTACATATATCCTCACCACTTATCTAATGTATATAATTAAATGTTTCTTGAGTGATAAGACCTCCGAAAAATCATGGAAATGAAAAGTCCTTGTATGGAGATCCACTATAACCCATATGAAATTATTTCATCTAGATTTATTTGAAAGGAATATGAAGAAATCCATGGATATTTTTTTCCTATTTCCATATAGGTGTGGGTAATGGTTGTACTATCCTCTTAGAAAAGTTTCTTTATAAATTAAATTGCTGACATACCAGGTACTTTGATATATATTCCCCGACCTCTTTTTTTATATATTTTTTCACCAATAGTGATCTCTGATATCATGATATATCTTTATGCCTCTGAGGTGGATGGAGAATGTTGATCTATGTGCATCATTATATAACTCATTTATCTTAGGATTTTATGGTACACATAGTCTTGACCTAAATCTTACAACTCTGTATTCATAAATTTATAATTATAAGAATTTACATTTTATTATAGCTTCTAACTTCTACAATATTTTCATATTTTACCTTTGGGAACCATTTATCTTATTTAGAATAGATGATTGACCAATTGTTTGATAAAGGTAGGATTTTGTTCCTTCCATTTTAACTTCCATTCATATCCCCTATAATTATAATAAGATTAGATCTTTCTCAATTCTCATAATTAATAAGGATTCATGATACATTATACTTAGAGAATTAATCACATTATTCACCTTCCCATCATGATAATGGATTGATCAGTCACAGTACTTAATCATCCCTTAACATATTAACTAGTGCATATTATGCTCGTTTTATATAAACATATATTTTATCCTCTTATGATCTGTATATATTTCACCCTTCTCCCTATAAAGATAATTATTCAAAATATTCAATTTGAATATCAATACATAAACCTATAAATTAGGAATTGAATAGTTATTTACATGAACATTAAACTACATTGAGGCCTAGTCTATCAATTTATCATTTTTCAACAACACACAACCCAAACCCTTTATTGAAACATTGTTCTATACCATTTTAAGTTCCCAAATTAAGGGTAGTGTGAGTTCTAGAATATTGATAATCATATTTTTCAATTCTTTAAGCTCTCTTCACATTTATTGGTCTATAAAAAATTTAATCATTTTTGGGTTAGCTTAGTCTTAAGGTTTGAAAAACAAGAGAAGTTTCTCAATGATCATAAATAGTACCCAACTAGTCTATGGAAATAATGGATCTTGATCATAGATGTTGGGCTTGCCCACTCCTCGGTCAACTTTGTCTTTAATTGATCCACAAATATTCCTTTGCTGGTGATAAATTTCACTAATATTGATACTTCCACTTTAAAATAATCACATTTTATGTACTTTACATCTATATTATCCTTTAAAAATGTCATTATCATAATAATCAAATTCTTTTTCTCTATGTTTATTTTGGAGTATATCACAATATTAAATATAAATACTACCACACATATGTCAAGGTAATATATAAAGACTCTATTAATTATGTCCATAAATACTTCATGATCATTAGTGAGCCTGAAAGGTATAAGTTCGAAATAATAGAGTAAATACTTTATTTTATTGGAAATATTGAGAATATCTTCCTTTTCAATTTTAAGTGGTGATATCCTGATTGTAGGTCCAACTAAAAGAATAACGGGGCCATATGTAGTTGATCAAACTAGCCATAAATCCATTATAGGGGATACTTTTTATTTCATGTTATTTTTTGAGTTTATAATAATCATTGGATAGGTGCATTAAAAATATTTCTTCTTAAAATATTGGACCATAGTACCACATTGTGTAGAACATAGGTGTATAAAACCTATATTTTGATTCTCTTTCAACTGCTTCTTAAGTTGTTCCAATTCAATGAGAACCAATTGGTAGGGAGTCTTGGATTTGGGAATAGATCTTGGTGTAAGTTTAATTGATAACTCAAAATCTTAGTTAGGAGGAAGTACAAGAAAATATTTAGATAATATAACAATATTTACCTTCATGATATATATATATATATATATGCACACATGATTCACTACTTTGTCTCAATCATCTGTGCTTTATATTCTTGCTCATAAGGAAATATTATCCATTATTGAGAAAAATATACCAATAGAGATTAATCCTCCTCATTACACTTATACAGAATGGGAGGATGATTCAGGATATATAGAGTTATTTCCCTCTCTTGGTAGTTGATGTTGGATTTGTATAAGGAAAAATTATTCATTCCCAGTATAGGATCAAATTCCACCAATGGACGTTTGGAAAGTTTGATGTGAGGTCCATTCCACAAATATTTACTAAAAAGGATTTATATACATGGTATTAAATAATTTCAAGATTTTATATTCTCATAGATAACTCAACTTTATTTTTTTAAGGTGAATTTTGAATAGTTATACTAAACTTTTGTAATATGAAAGAATGTGTAGAACCAAAGCCAAATATGTTTTTCACCATTCTTGAATGAGTAATTAGCATAAATTTCAACACTTCATTATCTATTTCCACCAAAGTAGTAGTGATATAATAATTCTAAAACAATAATATATTTTATTATATTTCTCTTTAAAAAAATTTAAATTATTTAATAACATGCTTTACACAAAACACCAATTTTAAATGAACCGTTGTATACTATTCAAATATAATTTTTTAATGTGATAGTTATCACCTAGGAATTGGATTGGAGGTTATGAATTTAAATAACTAAATTATAAAAATTTGTGTTTTCTTCATATTTATGAAATTAATTCATTGGTTATTAATTTATAAAAGCATCTGAAATTAAAAAGAGATGTTTTTCTGAAAAAATTTTATCCCTGAAATGTGTTTTTATATTAATAAATTAAATTGACCAATATTAATTAATTATTATAATTAAATTTATAGGTATATATTAAATAATTTTTTTTAAGATTTATTTATTTTTTACTAGTCATGATATAATAATAAATCCATTTTTATTCTTAAAAACACAATTGTCTAAAAATAGTTTTTATTGTGTTTTCCAAACTTATTTTAAATTAGGTTTTTAGAATATATAGAAATATAATTTTCAAAAATGGATTCCATATATTAAATCAATAGGTTCAAATTTGGAAAATAGTTCTCTTTTTATATTTGGCCATTATGAATAGTAACAAGCTAAATATTTGGTAGCTTAGTAAGGGTAAAATAGGTAAACTAGGGTTTAAACATAGGGACACGTATTTAAAATATCTATAAAACTTTCGTTTAACATATTATATGAGTTCATTTAATCAATTCTTATCCTAATTTTGCAAATATGAAAGCTTGGTTCCATTTTTATTTGATAATGAAATTTATATTATTTTAAGAAAAGGATAAAAAATGTCACTCTCTTTACTTAAATTTATCTTATATGATTTCATAGAGATAAAAATAAGTTATGAATTAATACAAAGTTAATTTTTATATATAATTAATTTGTTTTTATGATAGTAATTTATTTTTAATTTTAAGTGATTATATAGTAACCTTAAATTCTTATGAAACTCTAATACACTGCTTGTGCAGGTAGTAGATAAATTAAGGTAATTGATTTTAAAAACAATAAATTTAATATTTTTTGGATGAATTGTGGCATGTAATGAATTTAATAGGAAATATAAAGTTTAAATTACATAAAATATGTTTATATATTAATTCAAAATTTTCATTGTGTCTTTGAATTCAAATTAATTTAATAGTGAAAAAAATGGATTAAAATATACTTACGTTAAGTACTATTTGGTTAAATGAATTAAAAAACACAAAAATATTTCAAGAGGACAATTGTGACTTAAAATGGTATAAACTTTCCTCTATAGAACATTTTTATACACTTCTTACACTGTAAATAAATTTATGAAAGTCTAAAAATTATGTTACCTCAATTAAGGAAAAAGGGTTAACGAGGGGGTTAAACTAAAATATAAGATTTAAAATGAAACATAAACATGTATAAAGATTTTTGGTAGATGTTATTTTGATCTTATCATTTACTAACTTTTAAAATATGGAAATTTTTTCCACTTGACCTGATTATGATATATAATCTTTTTAAATATTTTAAGTAATTCCAAGTGTGTCCTGTCCCTCAATTATAAATAGAAACTAATTCTTCTCCATTATTAAAAACGTCTAAGGAATACATATTATTGAAACCTTTCTATAATAAAACTATATATTCTAAAAAAATTTATTAGAGAAGATGGTATTTACATGATACCATCCTTTCAAGTCTTAATGTGTCATCCAATAGAGGTTTATCAATAAAGATGTATAACTCTTAATTGAGTACTTTAAAATTTATTTTTTCATATAACTACTATAAATATTTGGTGTCCATTTTAAAATATTGAATTAATTATTTTAAATATATTAAATTATAATCATGATGATTGAATAGCCATTATCCACCTCATTTCAAACATATGAGAAAAGAAAACATTTCTCATGCGTACGTGCAGACTACCACATTCACGAAGCGATGCGTTTCATTTTTCATCACTGCTTCATGTCTATGGTTATAATGATTGATTTAATGGATATATTATATATATATATATATTATTATATTTATATAAATCTTAATTATTAGTTAATGTTTTTCTTTCCAACCATCTAAAAGTGGTAACATCACTCTTTCATACGTACAAACTACCATCTCTATGAAGTGATGTAATTTCTTTTTCATAAATTCTTTATATTAATAATTATAAAAGTGTGTATAATTATTTAATAAAATACCCATGAAATTATTAAAATTACAAATATTATGTAACTAGGATCAAATTACATGTATTGGAACTGCCGAACCAAAACATGCATGAAAAATGAAGTGGTTATCATCCAAAATAGAAATTTTAATAAAAAACTGTTTATAAAAAAGTAATAATATGTGAAAAGTAAATAATATATGGGTTGAAATATGTTATTATTATTCAGTAATATATTTATAACATATATATATTTTTTATAAATGAGTTTCAAAGGTTTATGATATATATTATAAATGAGATAAGGGGTTGTATTACAATCTCATTTATTTTCGGGATTGTCTATGCTTCATTTCCATTGAGGAAAATTTGATACATATTATATTTTAAAAAAATATATTTTATTCTTCTATAAATTTTCCTATAATTATAAAGTATTAGTACCATTTTTTATCTTTGAAACATAAAATTATAAAAAAATGTTTTTAAGGAAAAGGTGACCGCATTTACTCTTTGGTCAAATAAATTTTTCATCTATGTCTATACTCTTCAAAATTGGATTATAAAAGTTATCAAATATACTTAAAATGTTTTGAAAATTTCATTTTCACTACCTTTGAATTGATTTATTTTTTTTCAAAATTAATATTTCTAAAATATTTCTAAATAAGTCATATTTGAGTGTTTACAATAGTTTGAAAAGAATGATTTATTTTAACTTATAAAACATAAACATATTTTTCCCATTGTAATGACCATTATTTTATTTGAAGCCTAATTTAAATATTTCTATTTATATTTTAAATTAATAGTATTTTCTCATTATCATTATAATTTTTAGTTAAAATTTTATCATGGAAATGGATATTTTCTCATATTTTCAAAGAAATTTTCAAAGGGTCTTTTAGGGGTATTCTTATCTATGTCATAATCCTTTAGGGATTGATAAGATTTTTGGGGTTATCATATTCTGATACCATCTAATTTATTTGGTTGGATTATGATGATGATTATTCTATGAAACCTATTTTGTTTTCAAAGTTTAATTAATTTATGATTAGATATTTATGAAAAATGTTTTTCTCTATGGGTTTTTATATATGATAAATTTTTTATGATATTGTGAAACACATATATAATAATTTCATTATGAGTTGGGTGGGTTTGTTATATTCTTCCACTGAATTGGTTAAATCCTTATATCTTATAAGATAATTATAAGAAATTATTTGATGTGATCATTCCACTATGGGAAAGAGGTAGGGATGCATGATACACTATTACATGGGAAACATTCAGTGATTCCATGTCCAATATGATATGTGAAACACGTGGTGATGATTTATATAATAAAATATAAAAAACATTCATTGATTCAAAATCCTCAATTATATAATGGCCTTAGTAGTTAATCTTTACATCTAATAATGTTTCTATTCTTATGATAACGTCACACTCTTATGACATGTTGTTTTTATAACTACTGGAAAACGGACCTATACCCACGGTTTGGCACAAAACCGTGGGTATAGGGTACCCCTATGCCCACGGTTTTCGCAAACCGTGGGTATAGGTGTAAAATGGTGACCTATACCCATGGTTTCATAAAACCGTGGGTATAGATCACCTATACCCACGGTTTTGCACAAAACCGTGGGTATAGATTATTTTTGAAGACCTATACCCACGGTTTTGAAGAACCGTGGGTATAGGTGTTTTTTTTGAAGGTGTATACCCACGGTTTTGGCCAAACCGTGGGGGTAGAGTTTTCCAGAAGACCTATACCCACGGTTCTTCAAAACCGTGGGTATTGGGGTTTATTTTTTTCAAGACCTATACCCACGGTTTTCAAAACCGTGGGTATAGCTTTCCCGCCATTAGGCGGGGAAAAAAATTACGCGGGACAATGGGGAAAAATTGGCGGGAACACGATTTTTATTAATATAAATACAAATATAAATATATATGTTGAAATGACAATAAAATGCCTTAGCCCAGTCGGTCCCTTTGTTCGGCGCTCTTAGGAGATTCTGCATGAAGCCCGGGTTCGATTCCCGCCGGCATTTATTTTTAATAACAGAACTAATATTAATATATATATAAAGATGTATACGCTTTATAAAGAATTAGAAGGTAGCTCGGTTGGTCATTGCTGCGGTGCTTGGCCGGGGCACGGTAGGAGACGCGGTTTCGAAACCCGGGGGCGGAATATTTTTGAAAACGTGAAGTTAATTATATTTATATATATTTATAAATATATATTAGTATTACAAGTAAAGACAGTAGCTCGGTTGGTCTTGCGGGTCGCTTGTAGTCTTTGCGTCCAGGGTTCGAAACCTGCTGGACGTGGGTTTTTAAAATTCCAACGAAACGCGGTTTTTTAAAAATGAATCGAATATATTTCCTACGGTTTTCAAACCGTGGGAAAAACTCCCTTGCCACGCTGTACAGCGTGGTGCTTATGTGTGACACACCTATACCCACGGTTTACCGTGGGTATAGGTCAAGACCTCTATCTTGACGCCGTTCCAGCCCACGGTTCGCAAAACTGTGGGTATAGCCTATACCCACGGTTTTGGGGGCTATCCCCACGGTTTTGAACCGTGGGTATAGGCCTTTTTTCCAGTAGTGTATTATGACTTGAAATCATGGTTTATGACTGATTTTTTAATAATTTCCCACTGTTATAACTTGATAATGTTTTATTCCATGATTCATAATTATGATGTATTATTTTTTGAGTATGATTAACCACATGTTATTATAATATTATGCTCCTGATATGCTTTCATATGATCATAAATTGATATATCCCATGTTTACCCTTACAGAGCATCTAATATCACCCCTTATTATGTTTTAATTTCCCCCACTATATGTAGATGAGTACGAAGTATGGTTTGTTTTGAGGGGCACCATTTGTAATAATTTATGTTAAAGATGATTGAGATTATCCATAAATAGTATTTTTATGTATCAAGACTCCATGTACACAAACCATTTGTCGTTTTGGGGCATGTAATGTTATTATATGTATTGAATATTCATCTAAAAGGATATAACATTTTTGTATAAAATGCATGGGTAACCTTATTTGGTATTAGAGAAAGGTTTAGTTATTTTTAGAAACCAAATTATGAGAAATATAGGGATAAAACCTAATATTACAAATTCTTATCATAAAGTTATATAGGATAAACCTTAAGTGTTATATGTTGATAATAAGAAGTCATTATTTTGGAAAAAATTATGAATTATTTTGATAATTATATTAATACTCACTCTAATTATTATATATTTATGCCTACTCTATGATTTTTTCTTTTATTAAATGGTTAGAACAAGGAGGAATATTGATAACGAAAAATGTGATGGAAAATGCAATGATTATCCTAATAAGCTACAAAATTCTATATGAACAAGAATATAGAATCTTTTTGTTATGTTTTTATATCATTCTGAGGCCATGAGTCATGTTGAGAGTCCAAATGATCAAAGGAATAAACAACAATATATTGATTCTTTCATGAGGAAACAACCACATTCTTTTAGGGGTATTCTGATCCACTAGCAGCTAAGTGATGGATTAGTACCATAGAGAAAATATTTTATTATTCTCTAGTGCTCATAACATTAAAAATATTTCATAAACATTTATCATTTGGAAAGAAAAGTAGATCAATGGTGGAATATTATTAAAAATATGAGGAAAGAGGAAGAAATGAACTCTATATAATGGGATTAGTTTATAAGGATATTTTTGAGTAAGTACATTCCTCATATTCTATATATTGAAATTAAAATGTAATTCCTTATGATTAAGTATAAGGATGATGAATCCATTGACACCTATGTGGAATATGTTATAAAACATTCTTGGTTTGCCTCTAATTTAATCATCAACCATAAAAAATATTTAAGGATACTTTTTTGGCTTTAAAACCAAGTCTCTAAAAGGCATTATCTATAAGTGACATTAGTATCTATGAATAAATATTTTGATGTTCTCTCAAGGTATAAATTCAAATTTGATATTACCAAAATTCCCATGGTTTTGATATGAAAAGGAAGATCAAGACACCTGAAAACTTGAATAAATGACATAGTGGGACGAAATTCTTATTACTTACATCCTAGAAATATTAAAGGACACTTTAAGATAATTTCATGAATGGAACTGGAAGGTTCATTAAATGTGGAAGGGTTGTTCATAAATCCCATGAATGTTGAAAGGTGATAAGGAGTCCAGTTGATATAATAGAGGAAATGTAGAGGCCAACTAATTTACCATCCACACTCTAATTATTAAAATGGAAGGGGTGTGTACATTAAACCAAATATTTCATGAATCTAGAGCTTTATTATGCTGATTGACATAAAAAATCTATCAAGCCTAAAAGCAATGGGAAATATTAGGTAATTAAAACAACAGATGTGGGTTATGATAATGACATAATGAAAGGTAAAATTATCATCATATAAAGGAAATATAATTCCTTTTTTTGATTCGGTCTTCACCCACTCTTTTATATCAAATGAATTTTATAACGGTACCATATTTCCACCTCAATAGTTATATTTTGAGATAACAGTTAAAAATCATAATAGTATGATGATCACATCCCATGTACATAGTTACTCTTAGATCAATGTTTTTGGGAATGTGATTCATATAAATCATGTGGTTATCCCTCTAGTTTAAATTGACATAAATAAAGGCATGAATTGGATTTATTTATATAGATCCCATATCAATTTCTAAGGAAGGGAACTCACTTTTCATATAGTGAATTAACAAAAGATCATTTATCGATGTGAGGAGGAATATGAACTTATAATGGAAATTAATTCTATATTATTGGATTTAATTCCTATACATAATGTATATCAATATCAAATGGTTAGTAAAAAAACTCAAAATTGAGGATATTCTTACTGTACATGAGTTTTCTGATATATTTCCAGAAGAGTTTCCAAGTATTCATCTGAATCCCAAATTTTATTTTTCAATATAACTCATACCTAGTGATACAATAATTTCAGAGAATCCATATAGAATTGACTCGATTGAGTTGTTGGAAATGAGGAATAAAATCTAGGAGAATATTGATAAGGGATTCATATGACCTAGTGTGTCACCTTGGGTTTCACATGTTATTTTTGTTAAAAATAAATATGGGTTAATGAATTTATCCTTTATTATCGAGAACTTAACAATATCACTCTCAAAAAAAGTATCTATTTCCTCTTATTGATTATTTTTTGATCAATTACAAAAATATAAATAATATTTTAAGATTTACCATCATTCTGGATATCATTAATCGAGGGTTAAGAGATAGGATACACTAAAGACAACCTCTTGTACGAGGTATGGGGATTATGAATTTATAGTGATTCCAGTTAGACTTACTAATTACCATGTTATCTTCAAGGATTCAATTAATAGAGTCTTTAGAGATTTACTTTATTATTTTTTGGTAGTATTTATAAATTACATTCTTATATATTCAATGTGTAAGGAAGAGTATGAAGAACATTTTATAATTGTGTTGAATACCCTAAGGAAGTTGGGGTTGTATTCTAAATTAACAATGTGAAAATTTTAGCTTGAAGAAGTTTCATTCCTGAGTTATAGAATCTCAACTGAGGGTATATCAATGGATCATTCTATGATATTTGTTATTGAGTAGTGGCCTAGACCAACCATGGTAAAAAAAATTCTTAGTTTTCTTAGGTTGTAAATAAATCATCGATGCTTTTTGATATATTTCTCATGAATATACATTTGACTCACTAAGTTTACTTGAAAGGGAGTTAAGTTATTTTTGATAGATTAATGTGAAGAAAATTTTAATGAGCTAAAGAGAAGATTTTCCAGCTCACCTGTGCTCACACTACCCTATTGAAGAGAAGGGTTTTGTGATCTACAGTGATGTATCAAAGAAGGTAATGGTATGTGTCCATATGCTGAATGATATGGTGAGAGAATATTCATTTCACTAATTGAAAATACATGTGAAAATCACATAACTCATGATTTGGAGTTGGGTACTATAATTTTTTCATTAGTGATATGGAGGAATTGTCTTTATGGTGAAATGTGTGACATATATACAAATCATAATAGCTTATATTATATATTCAAACATAAATAATTGAATATATGTTAGAGAAGATGGTTATAGATGGTTAATAATTATGAATTTTAAATACATTATTACCCTAAGAAGGTGAAAAAGGTGGAAGGTGTTTTGATTTGGAATGACCATGCTATTTTTTCATTATTAGGTTTTATAGAGATCCGAAACATATATATTTTCAGAAGAAAAAACTTGAAGTACCATGTAAGTGGGATAGATCCTAATTTTCTCATATGAATGTTCAACTATCTATCTATGTGAGAATTAAAGAGGTATAGAAGGAAGATATATAACTAAAAAAGAAATTGAGGATTGTTCTTAAGTTCAACCATGATTGTGATTGAATAATAAGGTTATGAAATCGATTATTTTTCTTATAAATACAAATATTAATGAACAAAATATTATATAAAGCTCATATTTTTTATTCTCTATTCTTCTTGGATGTACAAACATGTATAGAGATCTGGAATAATATTTATATCAGAGAAACATGAAGAGGGATATTTCTGATTATGTATCTTGATTATTGGTATGTATGAAATTTAGGGATAAGATTAATAAGTCTAAGGGTAATTTATAACCATTAACCATACTATACTTGAAATGGGAAACAACTTTCCTGGATTTCATCATCATATTCCCCAAAATATCAAAAGTGAATAATGATATTTGGGTTATAGTTGATTTACTTATGAAATCAGTTCATTCTATCACCATTAGAGAGAATTTATCTCTTTTATAGACTACTTAGATATATATTAATAAAGTTTTTCTTTTTTTTAAGTACCAATGTCAATCATATCTAATTGGGATATGAGGTTTACCTTAATGTTATATAAAATTCTTCAGCATGCTCGGGATACAGAGTTGAGTTTTAGTATAACATATCACCCTTAAATAGTTGGTCAATTTATGAGGACCATTAAAAATCTAAAAGACATGTTAATAAATATCTATATGGATTTAAAAGGTGGTTGGTGCCAATACTTTATTTTGCTGTAATTTTCTTACAATATTAGATTTCACTCAAGCATTCAGATGAATCCTTATGAAGCCTTTTATGGAAACAAGTGAAGAACTATAATTTTCTAGGATGAAGTCATGTAAATAAATATATTGGGACTTTATCTAGATAAGTAAATTAAATATAAGTTTATAACCATTCAACAACATATAAGGCATCTTCAAGTCAATATAAAATTTATGCCCACAATCATCGATGAGATTTAGAGTTTGAAGTTGGTGACAAGGTATTTCTATGAGTATATCTTTGTAAGAAGGTTATAATATTTTTAATTAAGGTAAAGATGATGCCTATATATATATATATATCAATCCCATAGAAATTATTGGTCATATCAAGATGGTATCTTTTCATTTGGATCTTCTATCGAATCTCCCTCATGTTCATGATGTAATCCATGTGTATCTCTTGAGGAAGTAGAATCCCGATCCTTCACATATACTGAAATCATAGGTCACAAAAATATATCATCATATCTCTTATAAGGAACTACTGATGGATATTTATGATCATAGAGATAAATTTATATGAAACACAACCACTCACCTGGTCAATGTTTTGTGTTGAAACCACAAATTAGAGGAATCTATGTGGGAACATGAGGATATGATAAAGAAAAAAAATCTATATGGGAACACTAGGATGTGATAAGGAAAGAGTATCCTCAGTTGTTTGAATCAAAGTGATGAAATTTTGAGGGATAAATTATTATAAGGCGTTTATAATGTAACACCATCAGATTTTATGATATATTTATCTTTAAAAAATTTTACTTTCCTTGATAACATTGTTTACATGCAACACTGATTTTAAATGAACTGCGATTTAATATTAAAATATTAGTATTTTATGTGATAGATATCACGTAGACATTGATTAGATTTTGTTAATAGGAATAATTAAATTATGAAAAATTATTGTTTAAACATGTTAAAAATTAATTTACTGGTTATTAAATGATAAAAGTATCTGAAGGTAAAAAAGATATTTTTTCCCTAAAAGTATGCCTTATTTTCCCAATGTGTTTTTATCTTAATGAATTAAATTACTCACTATTTATGGATTATTTTAATGAAATGTATAGATTATATATTTAATAAATTTTTTAACATTTATCTAATTATTTTTACTAGTCCTAAGATAAAAATAAATCCAGTTTTTTTCTTAAAACACGTTTTAAAAAAAGGATTATTTATGTTTTTCGAACTTATTTTTTAATATATTAAAACCACTTATAGAAATTTAATATTAAAAAAAATTAAAATTGTGAATCAAGAGGTTCAAATTTGGTTAATAGGCCTCTTTTTTTTGACATTATGAATAGAAACATATTAAAGACTTATCTCCTCAATAAGGGTAAAATATGCTTAACAGGGCTAAAACGCTGAGATATAGATTTAAAATATCCACTCGTCTTTCACTTATCTTATTGGATGAGTGGACGTTTTCCATTATCATCCATGTTTAAAAAATATGGTAACAATGTTCCATTTTTCCTTGATTATGACCATTATATTTTTTTTAAGAAAATGATAAATACAAAATGCCACTCCCTTAATTTTAATTTATATTATAAGTTTTCATAGGAAAAAAAGAATTTATTAAAGAATATAAATGTTTATTTTAAACATATTTATTTTATTTTTTATCATATTTACTTATTTCAAAATTTTAGGGATGGTATAATTACCTTAAAAACTTAAGCAATACCAATACAGTGCTAGTGCAACCAGTAGACAAATCAAGGTAATTGTTTCTGTAAAAAATAAAATTAATATGTTTTGGATGAATTATTATTTTTAAATAATTTAATAGGTAATTTTAAAGTATAAATTATTTCAAATATATTTATATTCTAATTAAATATCTGTCTTGATGTCTTTTAAATCAAATTTAATGAATACTGTAAAAAATGACTTTAATAATATTTTATGTTAACTAATATTTCATTAAATGATTTAAAAATCACTAAAATATTAAAATAGGAGACGTGTGATGTAAGATATTATAAAATTTCATACATAGACCATTTTTGATCCACTTTTTGACATAAAAGTAAAAATTTTACCCTTAGAGTCTAAAAAATGTGTTACCCTGGTTAAGGTTTAAAAGGGTTAGTGAGGGGTTTAAACCAAAAGATAATGTTTAGAATGAATCATAAAAATTTATAAAATTTTTTGGTTGAATATATTTATAAATTATCATATCTTTACTTATAAATTATTTCAATTTGGTTCCATTTTACATGATTATGATATAAATCATATTTAAATCATTAACATAATTACTACTGCGCCCTTCCAATCAATATTAAAAGTGCACATACTATTAGTGATTATTCAAATTTTTTTATCCATATATATCATAAAATACCTACAATAATACCATCATATCATCCTTAACCCAGTTTTAAAGATTTTATTATTTCCATGATACCATCCTATGTGAAAAGAAAATATCTCTCCTGCATACATGTGGACTACCACCTCCACAAAGCGATACATTTAATTTTTATCACTACTTCATATTGATGGTTATAATGACAAATTAAGTGAATATAAATATAAATATATTATATTTATTATATTATTTTAGTTCTAGATGGGTGAATTATTAGTTAAACTTCTTTTGTTCCATCCATCAAAATCAGGAAACATCACTTGTGTGTACCTAATTACTGCCATCTCCATGAAGTGATGTAAATAATTGCATATAATCACTATATATGATTTATTATAAAATTGTCTATAATGATTAAATAAAATACTCATAAAATTATTAAAATTTTTAATATATTGAGACCCTAATCAATGTATGAGGATCAGGACCATCAAACTAAAACATTTATGAAAAAATAAGTAGTTATCACCTAGAAATGTGATTTTAATATATAGTTCTTAATAAATCGGTGATACAGAGTTATAAGTAGATAATATAGTTTATGATATATATGAGTTTGGTGTAATATATTTATAACAAATCTGTATTTTTTATACATAAGGTTTTAATACATACAAAAAAATACAATAATTGTGGTAAGGGTTTATGTTTTAATCTCATTCTGGGATTGTCAATGAAAAATTTCCATTGAGGGTAATTTTAGGGATATTATCATTTAAGAATAATATATTTTCTTTAAATCAGATTTTCCTTTATTTTTAAAGTATTAGTACTATTTTTTTACCATTTGAACATAAAATTATCAAGAAAATGTTTTTTAAAAAATAATGACCTTATTATCACTTCAGTCAACGAATATTTTCCCATCTTAAGACTCATAAAAATTATTTTAGACAATTTCATACCTATACTTAAAAAATTACAAAATTTTCATTTCCACTTCCTTTCACTTTTTTTAAATTAATCTTTTAATTTTCCCCCAAATATGTTATTTTTTAATTTTAAAAAATGTATGAAAAAAATATTTTCATTTAACATATATGATAATAATGGATTTTATCACCATCTTTATCATTATTTTCTTTGAATAATACATTACATGTTTCCATGGTTATTTTCAAAGAAATTGATTTTCTCAAAATTATGATAATTTTTAATTAAAATGTTATCAAGGAAAAGGTTATTTTCTCATGTTTTCAAAGAAAAGTTCAACTGGTATTTTAAACATATTATTCATCTATATCATCATCCATTAAGGATTTTAAAGATTCACTAAGGTTATAATCTTATGATTCCATCCACTTACTTTGGATATCTTATGATGAACTTGATTATATAAATACTCTTTATTTCAGAAGATTTATTTATGTCATGAAGGACATTTTATGAAACCCGTTTCTCTTCCATGGCTTATGATATATTGAAAGGATGATTGTATTATGATATTGTGGAACACATATGTATGGCCTTCATTATTTGATGGTTAGATCTATTATACTGCTCTAATGCATTGGGTAATGACTTATATCTAATGAGATAGTTATGGAAAATGAGTTCATGTGCTCAATCCACCATGGAAAATAGGTTGGGATTCTTAATCTACAATATTAAGGGAAAAAGATGGTGATTCCTGATCTACTATGATATGGGAAATATATTTTGGTTCTTGATACATTATACTATGTGAAAAGGTGTTTATTCAAGATCTAGTATGATATAATGTTCATAACATTTAACCATGAAATATTATATGGTTTCTATGCATATGATGGTTCCACACTATTATGACATGTTATAATGACTATGATTCGAATTGATGGTTTATGATTCCCAAATCTTATTTCATACTAATATTTTATTATATGACTCATGATTATGGTCATTGAATTTTTGGGTATGATTACTTATTAATAATCACATTTTATCATACCCTTATGATCATTATATTCTTTAATTTGACCATTTAATGATATCTTACATGTTTACCATTATTGAGAATCTGAGATCACCTATTCATTTGTTTTATTTTTCTATAGGCTATGAAGGAGGGTACTATGTATGTTGAGTATAAAAGGGTTCCTTATGTAAGTATTGATATTAGAGAATTAAAATATTGCACATAAATATTTTTTTTGTATTTAGTCTCAAATTACACTAAAATTTCATTATTTTGGGTCATCTAATGTTATTATATGTATTTAAAACTCATATAAAAATATATAATATTAATGTATGAAATTATTGTTCTTACTTAATAAGCACATATTTTATCTCTTTTACATAGATATTTTTTCATTGATTATCTCTAACAACCCTTGGATTAGGTATTTATATTGCATAATATCCATATTCCATATAGTTTAAACACATTACTACAAGATAAGTATTAATTAGAACATTCTTTTCTTCTATTGAAATAGTGGGATAATTTATCCCCCTTCAAAATTTATTATCCTGATCCCCCTATTTTCTGAATTTGAAGCATCTCCCTGATCCCTTGAGAAAGTCTCTTGTATGCTTCTCCCCTCAATTATTACAAATTAGTTTTTGGGTTTTCTTTCCTATCTAGTATTAATTAATTGATCATTTCATATTGATTTTTTTTTATATTTTTTGACTCTAGCCCCTTCAGACCATTGAGAATCACCAATATACATATAAACTGTTGGGAAACAATAAGAAACATATTCATAAATATCAAAGACACTAATAACCAATGATTTTTATAGACTCATCCTTATTCCAATAAAGGATAATCCAAACTTCCATTAAATATTAATGATAAATAAAAAGTCATAGTGTGTAATCCTTGTGAAGTTTTCCTCATAAGCTCTGATAGACAAATTTTACATTTTCTCTAGTATAAAGAAATCATGAGCTATTTTGATATGAAGATCTCCAGGAAAATATTTATTAAAAAAATACTTTTGTAAATACTTTATAATCCATGGAATTTATTTCCTCCTTGGTATTTATGTATTTGATTAATTTCCACCACTGATCAATTTTAGACTTAAGATGGTAGACCTCAATGATTGCTATATCATATTCAGAATATTATAGGACACAAATTATTTTCTTAATATAGTTAATTAATTATTTTTATGGGGTTATTAAAACTTTAACTATGATTAGGAGGCCTTTTCTTCATATATGAATCAACAAAAACTTATTATTTCTTAGGAGAAGGAGGTCATTCCCCATGATTTATGTTATTATTCATAACATGAGCCAGTTTAGCTAGTACTCTTGCAATGTTCTCAATAATAACCCCCACTAGGTTATACATCTCATTATCATAATCATTACATTTCCTATCACATTGGTAGGTAGAATGGTTCATCTTATTTTCCTCTATTAACTAAAATAAAGGGAAAATTATGGTTGATAATACTTATACAAATGAGTATATAAAAAATTAAACTATGAAAATTGAAGTTATAACCTTTAAATGACATGTATATCTTAAATTATGAGTATATAGAGTTTAATATAGGTTATTCCATGGTAATATTCCTTTTATATTGTTTATGATGACAATATATTAATTCCCTCTATAATCGTTCATAACAAATTTGTGAATTTCATAAAGCATATCCTCTAGGAGTGTCAAAAAAAGTTTATAGTTAGGCATATTAATCATACAATAGAAATATTTTGAGATAATACTCAACAATACCATTTAGGGTTATTACCCCTAGGTAAATCTGTGATAGATTGAAATCTAATTATAGTGTCCAAATAGGGATTTTATTGATTTGAAACCACTCTCGTTATAGTTTATCAATCTTCCATGATGTTTTCCTATACTTTGACTTATTCCATGTATTTTTAATAATATATTATTGTTTTGATACAGAAAAATAACTAGAATTTTCTCTAATCCCAACTATAGATACCCAATCCTTTAACTAATCTAGTTGAATTTTTTTCAACATAAATATCTAATAAATAAAATCCCAAGGATCCAGAGGCCTAGTGTCTTTTGAATAATAGGTACATAAAAAATATACCTGAAAAAATGTAGAATGTTTATTTTAATATCAATAAAATTATTATAAATCATTTTGAGATTCTAATACTACATATAGTAACCTATAGAATACATAAACAAAATAGGTGAGCTATAAAGCCCAGCAAGGGAATATGCATGGTAAAAGAGAGTAAAATATTGATGAAATGGAATAACATGATATCATAATGGAATTATCTTATGAATGATAACATGGTGTAATGGAATAAATAAGATTTAATTATTTGATCATTGAATAATAATAATGTGGGTTAAACATAAAACATTACATCATAAGCATAATTTAAGGCTCACCGCTAAGACGTCATAACATAATGGAAAGAGTCCTATACTGGATTAGGTTTACTCCCTAATCGCATATATATAATCTAATGATATACTAACATTATCCCATGAATTATAAAGATATTTAGGTGAACCCATTATAACAATTACATGTATTTTTGTTCCACCTAAGGAAATAAAACATAAGGAAAAAGAATATGAAATACCCATGGAAATTAATGGGCTACATTATCTTGTCTTATATAATAATGAAATGGAATACCAAAATGGTTTACATTAATGAAGGTATTAAATCATTAAAGTATTTTTATAGTTGAAAAATAATAATATTCCATGAAAACTTATGTCTATGTGAAGTGAGGATGTGAAAAATAGTAGAGAACTATCTTTGGAAATATATCTCTTAAGTATAGTTTTATGGAAAAGAATGAAGAATCCTTAAAGTGGGAAAAGGAATAACATTTTTCATGAAATTAAAAATAAAATAAAAATGTTTTCCATAATCAAATGATAAATTTTTGAAACCAATTATGGTTTAAAATATTTTATAGAGTAGTACTTGAAATGACATAGAAATAGAGATATCCCCTTTAATAGGGGTTTTTAAATGAATTAAATTGAGAAGGAAAACTAAACTACATCTATATACCAAAAAATACATGTAATAATTACAAGTTATATATATTAGGGTAAAATAAATAAATAATATTAATGTAATATGATAGATTAATAGTGTGATGAAGTATGTTTTAGAGGAAAATGTCATAACTCAAAATAAAGGTGGGTGGTTCAGAAGTTCCCTAATCTAAACTACAAATTAGTTCTTCACATTCACTTAGCATCCTTGATAATCAAATTATATTTATTAAATACTTGATTGATAAACTTATTCAAATATATTTTATTTATTATCAAGAATTTGTGTTAGTTTATAGTCATGTAATTGAGATATCATTTCTATTTCTACTGTCCCAAGGTAGTTTGCTTTATGGTTCCAATGTCAGATTAATTTATTCATAATTAAGAGAATTCTTATGGAATGTTTACATAACTATATAAGCTTAATGGTATGGATTTAATATGTCTAAATTTTTTTAATATGTTTTTAATATCCAATATTATTCATACAGACACATGATTTTGAGAGTGTAGTTTTTATCATCATACTGATAGTTCATTTAGGTGGTTCTTACAACTATGATGAACATACTTCATTTTATTTATATTTTATTTTATTTAAACATTAAATAATATAAAAAAATTAAATCCTTATTTGGATAATATTTCATTATAATAAATTTTTTAAAACCGTACTAGAATGTGGTGGTGAAAAATGAATCACATTGTTCATGGAGGTGGTGAGTCACCCATAATGTGAATAATTTTTTTTGTTTCTGAATAAAATGAGAAGATAATGGATAATGAATATTTCATTAAAAAAATTAAATTATTTTATATTAATTATAATGGAGTAATTATCTCATGTTGGGTCAAGGAAGTAAGGAGGGGGTAGAATAAAAAATGAGTTTAAAAGAGATATGTTGAGCATATTAACTTTTTGAACGTCATCGCTTGAAATACTACTTGAAGAACCATGGTTTATCCTCTTGGTGTGACAAAAACTATGAGGAAGTTGGGGATAGGGTTAGTAAAAGAATTGGTTTGAGAATTAAGAAGTTGCATGGCTCATAATGTGTGAGGATAAAGGGTTATATTTATAAGGGGAAGAGAGGGGTGTTTTTTAATATAATATTCTGTAGTTTATTATTTCAGCTCAGGAATACTAATAGTGATGAATGATGGGACTATATATTCTAATTTCTGAATGTAATTTTGAGATAATTTATTCTTACATCATTCATGAATCAATTATTCATGTATTTAAATTTTGATGTTAAATAATGTATTTTTCATAATTACAATATTCATAAAAAAAATTAACTATTTTTGAAAAATACCAAAAATTCACGAGACCAATCTTTATACATGCCAATACGTGAAATGAAATAAATTTCATGAAAATAATATTATAAATATAAGAACTTTAGTTTATAATTAAAATATTTATTTATTTAAAAAACATACTAATTTTTGTAATATGATCAAATTTATATCCCTTTGAAAAATTAATTATTTTCTCATAAAATTAGATTATAATTATAATAAAACAATGTATTGTTTTATAAAACCACTTTATGAAAATATAAAATCTGTAAATTTTTTATATTTATTATATGAACTCAATAAAACATAAATATTTTAGAAAAATACAAACACTTATTTCATAATTTTTGAAACATTTATTTATTTGTATCATGATATTAATTTTCTATAATTTTTTTTAAAGATAAATAAATATTTTTTTCAATTACATAAGTGAGGTCACTTTTATAATGCTCAAGTTACTATTCTTAATAGAAAAATTACTATTCCAATGATCAGATTATTATTCCAATGATCATATTTGTAATGGTTATATGGATTTCCAACATTATATAAAGACATTATATATCATTAATTCATAATTCACTTATATTTTATCTCAAGTTCATATTTTTTAATTTTCAAAATGGAAATTAAATTACTAATACTCTTTTTCATTTCAATATTTTTGTTCTTCAGTGCGATCATTCTAGGGGATCGAGTAGATCCATGGTTTCATATTACAATTATCTTATTTTCTATTTTTTTCTCATTGTAATGTTTTACATTTTAACTATTATATTTATACTCTAAATGTAATATTCATGTCAATATAATAAAATTTTAGTGGTTATATTATGTTGGGTATTTTCTTTATATAATAAAACATTAATAGGTATGAAACATTTATATAATAAAAAAGGAAATTACATTGATAAAATTCTTGGTCATTTAAACCATATAACAAAATTATAGAATTAAAAATAGAGGAAGAAATAAGAAATTAATATTTTAAAATTTTCTTGGATATAGAATGAGGCATCAAATAAAGATAAAAGTTATTCTACTTGTCGAAAATGACCTGATCATCAAAATTGGTTCTCAATTCTAAATCTAATAGAAAATTCTTCTCAATAATCATCCTTGATGGAAACAATAGATATCCCATGATAATGAATTTAAAGGGGTAATTTATGTCATAAATATATTCTAAAATAGAAATTCATTTAATAGAAGTGAAATGGATCTGTTCGAGGCCTAATACCAAAACACATAATTTATACTACTCTTAGATAAAACCTCCCATTAAATAGACAACTAAGGTTTTATAATTACCATCTATAGATATTTGTAGGAGTTATGGTTTCTCACATGGGTGTAATAAATATTTATTTATTTTTAAAATATAAAGTATCTCTTATAATTAATATAGCTCATAAAATCATAGAAATTCATCCCGTGGGTAAATATGATGAACCAAGATCAATGGGACACTTATAATTTTATCAAGGATTCATGTAATGGTAAAATTACTATTTTACCATTTTTTATATTTATAGTATCTAAAACATAATAATGACCTATGTTCTATACATGGAAAAACTAGGTCACCACATCCTCAACACCCTATAAGTATTTTTTTCTATAAAAACAAACAACCAGGTATTCTAATCATGGAAGATCATATAATGAACACATAAGAGCATTTAACATACACTTTCATGCACCAAAACTACCATTAGAGATTCAAATTCAACTAATACCTATAATAATATATATATATATATATATATGAAAATATTTTCCATTATTCGAGCTCAATTATGACCATGTTCACTAGATTTCCACTTCCTCATAGGGTTTGATTAGCCCAAAAAAATTCACGAGAAAACCAAAAAAAAAATAACTCAAAAAACAAAAAATTCACAAAATAAATTACAAGAATCCATTCCATTCATTAGTGACCCATCTATATAGAAAAATAAAAACCACAAACTTTTTCCATTGTCATGGATATGTTTCATGAACATGATCACCTATCATAGGAGCATTATGATTCCCACATTTAAAGATAGACCAATTTATCTAATATATGAGAAAAAACTATATAAATCAAACTCTATTGATAGGTGCGTTAAAAAAACCTTCAACAAATACCTAATAAGACTTCCCATAGATATCTCATCATGGCCTACTTTAACTCCCTGTCATCACCTAAGATGGTGTACATACCAACATCACCTAAACCAAGAATTAAAAGATCACCAATACCAAATTTTATTCTTTTCTATACCACTATTGGAAATGACACAACCATACTAACAATTCCAATCATCATCAGATCAACATATAAAGAAAACTAAACTAGGTCATTCTCTCTCTTCAATAAAGAAATTGAGGCGCACATAAAGAAACAACACCAACATCATCAAACTCTAGTAAAATCAATCCTTATATTATTAGTGATTCATTCTTCCACAATGTTATTTAGAATACAAAATCCCATTCAGATGACCATTATCAATTAGATATATACCCTAGAATATCACATACCATAAATCAAGTGATAAAAACACCAAACTAAGACAACCCATATTCTATTACACCATATTTCATGATTTATTACATAAAGGTGCACATTATACAAAACCAAAAGATTATGAAGCCTAATGTATTTGAAAAAAATAGGAATATGGAATAACAAATTACAACATAAGTATAATGATATTATGGAAAACCTCCTTAATAGTCCCTTAAAATTAAATCATTTTGGTAAAACTATATGGTTTAACATAATGATGTACATAATTATGGGGTGAGATAAAAAGAACCATAAGGTAATAAACAAATTATATAATAAGCTAAATAAATAAATGTAAACCAAGATGCATATCAATATAATATACGAGGGGAGGAAATAATAATTTTGAATAATGAATCATGATATAACATGATTGCATAAATGAAATATTGGAATGTGGAAAAAAATTAAAACACCGCTTGATAGACATAATTCAAGGATATCTAACAAGATAACATAACATAGTGTGATTAGTATAACCTACCATACACCATACATGGAATACCAGGATATTAAAACATTACCCAATTAATTGGAGGGACATATAATTTCAAGCCCACCCATCACATTCCTATCATGTACATGCATAAGTGTGAAACATAGATCATTCAATATATAGTCATATTTCATCCCATTATAAAACATGATTAAGGATTGTGGGTTATATAAATGGGATTCCCTAATCAATTAAGGATAAGTACATCAAGGTAAAAATCCTCTAGTTGAAATACGGATGGTTATTCACTACAGAAATGTTTGGTATAGAAATCCGCAGGAAAATTTCAGCAACATAATAGAGAAGGGTAGAGTAGTTTTATGCCCCAAGGGTTTTTAGTGAAGTGAAATGAGATTTTGGGTGAGCTTATATAGAAAAAGGGAGGATAATTATTTATTAATTTCCAAACATAGGTTTTGGACTCTATATGATAAATTAATCAAAACCACAAAAAATTCCATGGTTTCTAAAAAAGGGAATAAAGTTTCATTATTTTACAAGTTTGATAACAAATCTACAAAAATTAATACCCTTTTTGATGTGTAAGTGAGTCTTGTTTATATATAATTGATTTTAAAACATGAATATACAGTATATGTTTTGGAGGATTCATTAAGGGTTTATAAAATTAATAAAATTGACTAAAAAATAGAAAATTTTAAAGGGGAAATATATATTTGTTCAAGGAAAACTTTTATGGAATATATTACATCTCTTTTGGGTTATCATGATGTTATAATACACATTTTATATTTCTACCATAAATAATTGTGAACCAAATTTTTTTCTATCTCAAAAAATTATAAAACAATACCCATTGGAAAATTTCAATGTTCTAATTTAAAAAAATATATTTATTTTATAAAAATAATTCTATATGTGTGATAATTCAAACTTTTAAACCAAAAATCCACATTTATTGAAAATTACATTTTTCTTTGAAAATAATAGTTTTCTGACCCTTATAATTTTTTCGACTTTATAAAATTATATTAGAGTTTATATTTCATAAATATTATTTAATAATAATATTTTTAAAAAATATCATTTATTTCAAAAATTATTTAATTCATTAAAAATATTTTCTTAATTGAAACTATATATTTCTTAAAAATATAATTTTTTTTATAATATCAAAATCATTTCCTACCAAACTCATTATTTAATCATTTAAATGGTAATATATAAAAGGGATAAATATAATAATTTTTTTCGTTAAAAAGAAAAATATAAAAATTCATACTGTTAAGGTCCAGATACATTTCTCTTTACTAAAATAGTTAATGAATTAAAGGAATGGTGTGCAATGGTAATATTTTAATTGGGTGGTCCGACGAACATAGTTTGGGCGGTGATATTGATGACCATGAAATTCTGTCGTCAAAGATTTTATTCAAGATTTAGTTGATGAATCTCAGCATGGGATTTGATAAGGGTAAATCCTAGTGATTCTATCTCTATTAGAATATCCAGTAAATGTGATTCATAGGGTTCTATCCTACTAATTGAGGCCATCACTTCTTCCAATTATGGAAATTGGATAATATCATAACCCTTAATATTATAATCTTAATGGTCACTATAAAATGTCTATATTATCAAATGGTATGATTATTAATGGTATTTTAAGTCCAAAAGACTATAAATTTCCAAAATAACAAAAGTAGGGAATTTTATTTTATGACTACATTTCTTAATAATTAATTCACTCATTTAAAAATGGAATTTTATTTATATAAGTTCAGGTTATTACATTCTTTCCCCCTTTAAAAATTTCCCCCTAAAAATTTTCATTTCATACAAAAAAATAGTTGAGGGTACTTCTATTTAATCACTTCTTCTGGATCAATATTTTCCTCTTCAGGCTTTTGGTTTCTTTACATCACTTTGACCAGGTGAGTTGTCTTGTTTTGTAGAACTGTACCACTAAGATTTAAGATAATCACAGGCTACTCCTCATATGAATAGTCATTCTTCAATGGTACCACCTCTGGATTTAGTAAATATAAGGGGTTTACTATGTACTACCTCAATAGGGATACGTGGAACACATCATATACTTGAGAAAGGATAGGTGGGAGTCATTGTCAATTTTCCACCACTCTGATGTGGCTGAGGATCACAAAGGGGTTGATGCATCTCATACTAAACTTTACCTTCTTCCAAAACATCATGAATTTTATCCACTATGATGTTTGAAGGGACAATTTATCTCTAATATCTTACTCTAAATCTCATCTATGGTTTTATTCATATATTTTCTATCGACCTTGTGCATATTTCATATGACTTTGACTAATTTGAGAATTATCTATCATTTCTTAGATAAGATCAGGTCGCATCAGGTTCCTCTCTCTAACTTCATCCCAACACATTGGAGTCCAACACATATTCCCATATAGAGCCTAATAATGTTCTATTTCAATGTTATAATAGGAACTATTGTTATATTATAACTTTACTAGTGGAAGGTGTTGATCCCAACATCCTTTCAAATTCATTGACTATGATCTTAGAATATCACTGAGAGTTTGAATGGTAATTTCATACTGACCATCTATATGAGCATGATAAGTAGTGCTAGATCCCAATTATGAATCAAAATCTTACTAAATTCATCTCAAAAATATCATGTAAACCTTAGATCTCAATCGGATACAATAGAGAGTGTAACTCTATAAAATATCATAACTTCTGTTATATATATCATAATGAGTTGGTCAGGAGATAAAAATTTCTTGGTTGCTAGGAAATTTTCTAACTTGGTAAGGAAATAAACTACAACCTAAATGGAGTTATTTCTTATAGGGGTCTTGGGGAGTCTTATGATTAAATCCATGGTTATGTTATCCCATTTCAATACTGGTATGGGAAATGGTTACATCATAACCTTAGACTTCCATCATTAAACCCTGACTTGTTGGCATACCAAGCATCATGATCAAACTATAGAATCTCCCTCTTCATGTTATCTGACCTGAATTTTTTCTTCAAATATATATATATATATATATTAGTTCTTCCTAGATCAATATAGAGTGAAGAGATATGTGCATCATCCAGAAGTTCCCTCTTAAGTTTTTGTTTTTATGGGACACATATGTGGGTTCCAAACCATATAACATTGTCTTCAATAAAGATGAACTCTAAAATATTAAATACCTTTTTCTGTAGAAACTCATAATCATTCTAGGCCAACTAAATTCTCTCTACAATATATGGTTGAGAATTTATTTGATCAAGGTATGATAATGATTATTCTATTATTACCATGTCCATCATTTTAATGTATGTGAAGACATGATCACTTGCAATCCTTATCATGGATAGGGTTGTGGGATAGTTTCTACTCAGTGCATCAAACACATTAATTCGTTCCAAGGATGGTAATTTATTTAAAAAAATATTACATGATTATATAAAACCACCTTCATTGTTTCCTATTAAGATCCATTTGTGTGAATATTTTCTTGAGGATTTTATGGTCTGTATATATTTCACACTTTCCTCCATAGAGATAATGTTTCCAAATATTCAAAGAAATGATCACTGCTACTAATTATAGATTATGTGTTGGGTAGTTCTTCTCAGGTATATTTAATGGGTGGGAGGAATAGTTTATCAATTTTCTATACTTCATGAGTACACAACCCAATACCTTTTTGGAAACATCACCATAGACCCCAAATCCTTCACCATTGGTAGGTAATGTTAGTAGAGTTGAATCAATAAACCTATTATTTAACTATTTGAATATATCTTCATAGTAAAAAGTATAGAAAAACTTTACTCCCTCTAATTTAAGCTTGGTTAGTTGGATTTACAACCATGGGAAGTTTTTAAAAAACTACATTACCTATCCAAATCAATAAATATATGGATTTTCTAAAAAATATTGGTATGGGACATCATTTAATTTATTATTTTTTAATTGATCTAAATATATCCCTTTTTAGGTGATGACATTCTTGAGGAATGTTACATGGTTCACGTATAAGTTTGATTGAGAACTCAACCACTCATTTTGGAGGGAGACCATGCAACTCTTTCGAAAACCCATCAATATATTCCCTTAAAATTATAATCTCATAAAGGATTATATTTTACTTACCATTAATAATTTTAGATAGATACACTTACTCACACCGAAATAGTATTACTTCTTTATATGATGATTACAAAAGAGATTAGTTCCCCACCTTGAACTTGTATAGAATCATAGGGTGATTTGCGATATGGAGTGTGATTTCCTTATCTCAAAAATTTACAATGGATCTAAGTCAATAGATGCCTAAAATAACATCAAATTCTTACAAGTGTATAATTATATGACTTTCAAGAAAATTCCCACAAACATAAAAATTTGATACAATAATAATTCATTTTTTTAGATGATGTCAAATCATATTGGGTGGTGACCCTATATTCTTAAGAAACATACAAGATATTATAATATAGTATTAATTAAAATAAAACAATAAAATAAAAACTCTAGAGTAGAGTTCATGTGTAAATAAATTATCATGATCCATCTCAATATAAGACTTTCCTTTTTCCCCTAGTCTTAGAGATTATTGGTGCTCATTACGCTTATTATACCTTAGAATAGAGAATTGGATTGGATAATGCCCAACTTATCCACACTCATGGAATCTAAATATTAATGGTAACTTAGATTGAACTTTATTTCCATTTATTATGTTAAAATAACTCTTCATTTTTATATAACAATTATATAATTTATTCCATATTTTTACACACATAAAAAATCTTTTAGTTCCTCTGTGACATTTCCCATGGTGACACTTTCCATATCTCTAACATGTAAGAAATTAAATATTATTTTCTTTACCATCTTTATCATATGAACATCCTTGAGAAAACATCCTTCTACTAGTTATTTTCATTATAAATTCAACTATGTGCCAATTATTAATTGTGATTTCTGATAGAAAGTTTGGCACAAACACAAGACATCTTACTTTAGCTCCAAAAAAGGCATCGCATTTGGACAATCACCACATTGCAACTCACATTAGTTTTTAAATCAGTTCTTCATATTTCCATCCATTTACTAGAAATAAATTTAAAATTATGATTTAGATTTTTTAACTATTAAATACATAAATGGGAAACCTTGAACATTAAAGGGATAACTCATAAATGAAATATATCATTTGAAATGGGAATTTCTCGGTTTTAATCTATTTTATCCTTTATCTATTTCCTAACATAAAATATAATGGGAATTTTTCCCCTTAATAATGGTTCTTAAGGAGATTTTTAATTTACCAAAGAATATCCCCAATAGTGTTAAACTAGGTGTTTGGTAAGGTCCGTTATCGTGCACTAGGTGATGGTTGAGTCCAACTCAACTTACCCTTTTCGGGGTTATTACCCTGAGGTACCTCTATTCTAGAGTTACATCCACTTGTATTATCTAGATAGGGATCAATTTGATCAAAAAACACTTACTCTAAAATTTAAAAAAAAAATAGGGATGTTTTCATATTTTTTGTTTTACCCCTAAAGATTTCACTAGAGTTTTCTAATCCTAATCCCAAAATAAATAAGCATTCCTCTGATACAAACTATGACAACCTATATTTTATTACACCTTATTTCTTAATTTATTAAAAAAATTTACATATTATAAAAACCCATAATATTTTTAATACTAGTTTCATTGGTAAATTAGGTACATAGAGTCACAAAATGCAATAGAAATACTATAAAATTATTGAAAAATTCCTTGACATTCTCTTAAAATTCCATTGTTCTTGTAAAACAACACAAGATAACTTAAGGATTTACATAAGAAAGGAGTCATCTCTAAATCCTAGTAAGGGAATAAAATAATAATAGAATAAGTTAAAGTAATAAATGTGATCCAAGAGGAATTTCAAAATAACATAAGAGGGCTGAGAATATTATTCTTGACTAATGAGGCATGATATACCATGACAGAATGAAGGCAATATAGAAATTTTTAAATAACATAAAACATGGAATAATAAACAGAAGTAATGAATAACTTCCATGAAAATATAACATAGTGTGATAAAGAAAATTTACAACATAACATATATGGAATATCATGAGATTAATACATTACCCAATGCATTGTATGGCTTTATAATTCTAGTACCACCCTTCTCATTCATATCATGTACATTAATAAGTGTTCCACATATATAATTCAACATAGGATCATATTTATTCGCATTTGATCCCATAATTATGGAGTCTGGGTAAAAAAGGGGTTTAAAAAATAAATCAAGGATTAGTACATTTAGGTGAATACCCTTTAGTGGAAATGATGATGGATATTTAATACACAAATGTTTGGAAAGTAAAATTGTTGGACAATTTCAGAAACATAACTGGGGTTCATAAAGGATTTATGGGTGGTTAAATGACTGTGTAAATAGTATATAACCACTTTTAAATAATAATTATAGAATGAGGGATGTTTGAAAACATATCCCAACATGAATAATTTGGAATAAAAAGGCATACCATAAAGAAGGTTCTTGAATAATGAGGAGAAAAAGATGGTTCCTTACCTTGAGAGTGTACTTCTACATGATTGGGAAGAGCTTATTGAGATCTTGGTTGAACAATGGGTGTGGTGTAGATAGTTTATGAAAGACTAATGTCATTATAAAAGTGTTTTTAGTGATGAAAAATGGGATTTTTGTTGGGTTTATATGGAAAAGTTGAGGACAATTTTTTTATTAATTTCCAAACATAGGTTTCTGACTCTATATGATAAAATAATAAAAACCAAAAAACTTTTTAGGGTTTTTGTAACACCCGAGACTTTTATGTTATATAAATCATCAAAGAAATCTTTTTCTACACAACACTTTCTTGGATTGCTTTACACGAAATCACGACCTTCATCAATAGCTTGCGTCGTACGCAATACCGAGTTTCACTAAACAACGATATGCTATTAAAATATTATTAAAACTAGCTGTTATGAATAGTAATAACCACTTTTTAAAATTTTATAAATTTTATTTTTCAAAATGGACTTCATTTTTGGATTCGTAATATCGAAATTAGACTAGGGTGAAATTTTGGTATTTTTCTGAAAACTTTCAATTTTTGATGAATAGTGAAACCACTAAGTGGTAGTTAAAAAACTGAATTTTTCATAAAACATAATTTTACCACTTTTGTGAGTGGAATTTCTAAAATCCGAGAGACACGGTTAATATCAAGGACTAAAATGTGGTTCAATGAGATGAAAATAATTTTTGGTGAATAGTAACTTATTACTTTTTTTTACCACGGTTAAAACTAAATAGGGTAATTAAAGGTAAAGATGATATTATTATTACCCTAACACATGTCCTAATTCTATTGGATAAGTGTAATTCGACCAAAAACAAACTTAGGAATAAAATATGACCATTTAGGCCCACTTGGATTAGATTAGGACATTTATTATTAATTTATTTAAAGAAGGGTTAAAATAGTTAAAATCAAAGTTTAATAACCAAATTATTTTTAATATGGGGTTATACATAAGATAAATTCGAATATTAATATTCATTAGAAATATTTAAAGATTTCCTACATAATGGTATTTTATTTGTAATTTTTAGACATTAAATAATTTAATTTATTTATGACACAACGATGATGCAGCAATTATCTTATTAATGAAATATTGACATAATTGATGTTATAAATACCCGAATAAATATAATTTGAGACTTTTTATGATTCCACTAGATTTTTAGGTTAATATGACATGTTATTATTGATTTAATTAACTTTTTTAGAACTTATCATTCTGTTATGATTTTCACAAAAATCAATTACTAAATAGTGTCAAAATTGACATAAAATAGTTTTTAAAACAAATATTATATTATTAATTGTTATTTTATTTCTAAAAATCAAAGGTTCGGCCAAATGACTTAGATAAGGTTATATATATTAATAATAAACAACTTGGGGTTCGTTTTTCTTGATATAGTAAGTTTATTAACCTTATAGTATAAGAACATAAGAAGACACGGTAAAAGTAAAATTATTTAACTTAATGTTAAATCTACATGATAAGGTTAAAATAGGAACCTAAACTTGTCTAAATTCTATTGGATGAGAGGAGTTCTACCCATCCCCACCTTAGCCTCGAAATAAATCAATTTGGAGCTATTTAAAACTGAACTTGACTTTATAATAAAATAATATTTTTAGTTATTCCAAAGGTGCCCCTCTCCTCCCTTATAAAAGGGCACCTCCTCCCTCTCTTCCTCACACCACTTTGAGCCTTCATGATCGGCCAAACCCTACCACTTTCACCTCTCCACTTCCCTAGAGACATCCTAGAGGTCCTGGTCTTCTTGAAAGACCAATTTTAGTGCCCTAAAAGAAGGTCTCAAAGAAGCACTTCAAAGAAGAGGTAATGTCCGTTACCGATTCTTTCATCTTTATTTCTTCTTCCACTTCTTCTTCTTTAGTTGTTTCATTATGAATTAATAACATCAGTAACACTCATATACTGATATGTTATTATGAAACAACCCTATTTCACCATCTATCCATCCTACGGAAAAAGAAATCACCGCGCGTGCGTACGTACGGAATACCGTCTCCACGCCGTGGTGTAATCTACTTTCCACCACCACCTTACTTGGATGGGTATAATGGTGTAAATAATGACTATATATGACTATTATAAAGTGATACTGATTCTGAAATAGTATACATACACTCCAATATAATTCCACGATCATAGGAACAATATCATCACTCGTGCGTACGTACGGAATACCGTCTCCACGATGTGATGCGACTCGTTCTATATGATCTTCATTTCATAATGATTATATAAATGAATTGAATGAATGAATATGATATATATTACACTAATAACATTCTGGAAATTAGGTGTCTATAACCTAAAGAGAAGAATAAGAATTTATTCGACAAGACACGCATAAGAACAAAAAGTTATAAACACCCGAATAACAAGTAGCAATGAAATATTACTACTAAGAAGCCAAGAATATGACCATATATGATATCATAAAAATAAGTATGATTCTGGAATAAGTCAATAACATTATTTAAATCATAATACAGGAGGTTCGGACACTTACGAAGCAAAACGGACCTAAGGTATGGGAAATATCACAATCTCATTTTTATCCGAGATTGTTTATACTTTGGAATTTGCTGGGGTGTATTTTATCATACACATACTTGTTTCCTAAATATGTAATATTATTTCCATTCACCTACAATTGTTTAAATCCTATTTTACCCTTCGGTGAGTTTTTAGTAAAAGATATGAAAGGAATCTTTTGTCGTCTTTTGTACGAGGTACTTTTTAACTTTTCTGACAAAAGTACGAGAAGAATGTTTTTTTTAACTTATACGACATGAATGGATTTTTAAAACATTATTTCCAAGAAGCTTACTTTACAAGTTTTCAAGTTTATTTTTAATCAACTTCTTTTAGTTTAAAATTGTTTGACATGTTAAGAAAGGAAACATGTTTTTGAATTTGAAAGGATATTTTACTCAAGAATGAAGTTCAAGTGTTTTATCAAAATTATTTTCCATCTAAGATAATAAAGGGTTCTGTTTTTATCCCTATTATTACATTGATTTGATTATGTTGTGATGGAATTATTTTTATGAATTCTTTTATCTTATATGAATTGTTTTATGATGTCATGATGTTTAAGATTCCCATTTCTATTACATGGGTTATGCAATGATGTATGGTTTATGATTTTGTGGCACACATAAGAATGGTATCATTATGAGATGGGTGAGACCTATATCTCCCTCAAATGCATTGGGTAAAGATTTTATATCTCATGAGATAGACATGTCTGGAATAGTAGGTTATACCGGTTTAGTGAAACAGGACTGAAACGAGGAGCGAACTCGGTTTAGAAATGGACTTTGTCCACTTAGATAGTCTTGGAAATGAGTCTTGACTAATAAGAAATGATTCTCTATGATTATGTGTGTATGCCACAAAGTTTCATGTTTTAAGTTATGATTATTGGGATTCCATTTCACTACTATGATTTATCCCATGTTATGAAATTATGATCTCTTTTGTAGGTTACGATTTCCAAAAGTTATGTGCTTATGTATATGATGTGATTGATATTTCTTTTGTTTACCCTTACTGAGCATTTGAGCTCACCCTTTTGTATGTTTTATTTCCCCAGGTCAGGAAGAAGGTTATTAAGTAAGATATTCCAAAAGGGACTACAGATATGATAAAATAAATGGGAGACAGTGTAGATGCTTTATGAACCAGTTGTTTATGTTTCCCAGTTTCTAAAGACACTATACCTATACGGTCTTTTCGTGGTTTTGTTATATGTTGTAATAAGTATGCTTCAATTTTGAAGTATTAACAATGTATGTAAGGTATGGGTCGTTATAGTTTTTGTAGATGGTTTCTACCAAAGTGAAGTGGGTTTCAATATTTTACAAGTGTATTAATATATATCATTAAAATAATACCCTTGGTCATGTGTAAGTGAGTCATGTTTATAAATAATTGATTTTAAATCCATAAAATATACTATTTGTTTTGAGGATTAATTAATGGGTTATTAAATTAATAAAATAACCTAAAAACACAATATTTTAATGTGGAAATACATATTTGGTATTGGATACCTTTTATGTCACATATATAGCATTTTTGGTCACTATGATGTAATAATACACACCATATTTAATTTCGAACCAAAAAATCATTTGTCCCCAAAATTTATGAAAAAATAAACATTGGATAATTTATACATGATGATTTTAATAATAATATTTATTTTATAAAAATAATTATCTAATTATAATAATTGACACTTTTAAATAAAAAAAATCAATTTTTTAAAACATAATGGGTTTTTTAAAATAATTGATTTCTAAACCTTATATTTTTTTTGACTTTATAAAATTATATTATCATTCTTATTTAGTTAATATAATTTAAAAATAATATCTTATTAAAATAACATTTATTTCAAAAAAAAATTAAATTCCTTAAAAATTGAATTTATCTAAACTATATATTTACCAAAAATATAATTTGTGTTTCATCATATCAAAATCAAATTTTTATCAAAATCATTTTTTAATAATTTAAAATGTAATATTAAAAAGAGTTAAATATATTCTATGATATATTAAAAGTAAAATATAAAAATTCACACTATTAGGGTCAAGATAAATATCTCTTTTATTACACCTATGGGCTCCCTAAGGTTAAGGTGTGTGATGGTGATATTTTCATAGGGTTGTTCAAAAAACATGGTTTGGGCCATGATCTCGATGAGCTTGATATTTTCCCTTAAACAGTGTTCTCAAGCTCTAGTTTTTGAATAATAGCTTAGGATTGGTGAAGGGAAAATAAAAACGATGTAATCTAACATAGAAGCTCTGATAAATGGGCATCATAGGGTACGATCCTACTAGTCGAGGCCACCACTTCTTCTGTACGTGTCAATTGGACTTTATCTTAACCCTTAATATAATAATCTGAATTGTAATTTTACAATGAATATATTATTAAATTTTATAATGATCAATGTTCTTCTTAATCCAATAGACTATAACTATACTAAATAACCAAAGTAGTGCATGTGTTTTCTATAATTTAATTTCTTAAAAAGAATTAACTCATTTAAAAATGGAGTTTTATTTAAGGATGTTCGAGTCATTATATTTACCACCCCATAGTAAATTTACACATGAAATTTTCATTTCATACACTAACCCAGATGAAGATACTTATGTTTCATTTCTTATTTATGTTCCCATGTTGTTTCCTCAAAAATGTGGTTCAACCACAACACTTTGGCAAGGTGAGTTTTATTATTTCATATAAAATTGTCTCTACAATCTAAGATATTCACCAGCTCATCCTTGTATAAATTATCGTTATCAAATGATACCTATTATAGATTTTGTAAATGTGAGGGGACTGGTAGGCACTTCCTTAATAGGGATACATGGAACACATTATGTAGTTGATACATGTTAGGAAGGAGTGATAGTTGATAGGAAAATTCTCCGATGAAATCAGTGATATCAATGGGAAAGATTTATCTTGGACAAAGCTTTACCTTATTCCCATCCTCATGAATTTCTTCCACAATGATATATAAAGAAACACTTTATCTCTGAATTCAAACTCCATGTCTCATCAACAATTTTAGGCAAATATTTTTTATCGACATTGTATGGATTTCATGTGATGTTGAATTTTTTGAACCTTCTCTGTCATTTCTTAGATAAGATTTCATCCCTTCATCTTCTTATCTCTAACAATATCTGAAAATGTTTACATACAACACTTGATATATACATAACCTCATAAGGTTCCATTTGAATGCAAGAATTGAAACTTTTATTATATGAGAACTCCATTAAGGGAAGGTGTTCATCCTAACATACTCATAAATCTATTGAACATGATCTCAACATATCTTCCATAGTTTGAGTTGTCCTTTTAGACTAAACATCCATATAAAGGTGATAAGTATTATATAATCTAAGTTATATATCCAACTCTTGAAGAAAGATTCTAAAAATAATATAGGTAAACCTCATATCTTGATCAAATACAATAGAGAGTGGAACTCTATGTAGTTTTACTAATTTCATTATGTATATCATGGTGAGTTGGTTAATAGAGAAACCATAATTGTTAGCTATGTAATTTGATGACTTGGAATGGTGATCGAATACCACCCAAATGGAATTATTTCATTTTGGGGTCTTGGGGAGTCCTATGACAAAATACATGGTTATATTTTCACATTTCTATACTAGTATGGGAAATAATTGTATTATACCCTTAGAATTGTTTCATTCATCCATGACTTGTTGGAATACTAATAATCAAGATACAAACTCCACAATCTACCACATCATGTTATACTATTAGAAATTTCATTTCAAATATCTATAAATCGTAGTGATTCATATTTGAATAGCTAAGGATGAGCTATGCACATCATCAAGAAGTTCCCACTTCATTTCTGGTTTTTGTGTTACATAAATCCAAGTTCAAAATATTATAACTCTATATTCAACAAATTTGAACTCCAGAATATTCAATACCATATTCTATAGTAATTGATTATATTTCAATGCCACCTTGATCATATCAGGAATATATATCTGAGTATTTATTTGATAAAGTTAATATGAATATCCTTTTATTATTCCCATTTCCATCCTTTTCATTTCCATGAAGATTATATCCCTTGTAGCTATTATCATGGATAAAGTTATGGTATGTAGTCTACTTAGAGAATCTACCAGTTTGTTTACATTCCCAGTATAGTAATGGATTGAACAATCATAATCCTTGATAATTTCTAACCACCCTCACTAGAATATATTGAACTAAATTTTTATGAATAAATATTTTATGTTTTATTAGTCCATATATATTTCATACTTTTCTCTATAGAGAAAATGTCACCAAATCTTCAACACAAACACTGTTACTACCAATTCTAGATCATGAATTTGGTAGTTTTTATCATGGATATTAAATTATAAGGAGTCACAATGTATCTTTTTTTCATATTTCATGATCATATAACCCAATACCGTTTTGACACATCACTTTTGTAACGTCCCGGTTCTGGAAACCACCTAGAGGTGCCCCGTACCTAGTTGGTCTCATGGCCTCAAGCACATTTCCCCAAACGCCAGAGGCTGCCGACTAGCAGCGAGGGCCTTGGGTGTGATTGTGGGGCAACTATGCCCTCATTGGCAGAGTACATAGCGGAAGAAAAATAAACATGTAATAGCGGAAGCAATAATAACCAACAATATAAATAGTAGAAGAATAAATCAAAAAACTGGAGCACATGTGTATATATATGAAATGATGTATGATACATAACAAGGAAAGCAGCCAAACAAGTCACAATGCTGGAAAACACCACAGTACCAAAAAAAGTACAAAAGAAAAGTAAACAAATCCTCATCATCACAAGACAAAGCTTGGTCCCATGCTCCCCTTCTCCAAGCAATCAAGTTCCAGAAGTCGAAGGGTGGTTTCCCTTGTCTATACCTGGAATAACAGACTGCTTGGTCCCAAAAGTATGGCCCAAACTGGGTGTGAGATAAAATCCCAGTAGGCATTCACTCGAAGATCTGTGCCTGACACTCAGTGAGTATATGGAAGGTAAAAGTACAATAAGCAGTAAACAACAACAGCAAGCAATAGGCAGTAACAGTAAGAAATAAAAATAGGATGATACATATAAGTAATCAATCCACAACCAATCAATATAAGTGAAACAAACAACTAAAAAGCTGGAAAACCTCTGGGAATTACTCGCAGCCATCCCCTCTGGTCCTATCCAATAAGTACCACAACCCTCTGGGCAGTTCACTCAGCCTAACCCCTCTGTCTTGGTCATACGAATTTATGAGACTCTCTGGGGAAGTTCACTTGGTCAATTCCCCTAATAGTCTAGGGTATTCAGGTACTCTCTTGAGGAATATCACGTGGTCTAACCATCTTAGCCCCAAGGTCTAGAGACTCTATGAGGAAGCTGTCTCGGTCAATTCCTCCTATAGCCTCAGGTATACCATAGACTCTCTGAGGAAGCTCACTCGGTCAATTCCTCCACTAGCCTCGGAAGGTTCTTAAAGATAAAAAAAACAAGGTACTACTCTCTGAGGAAGCGCACTCAGTATACCCTCCTGTATTCTATAATATCCAAGATTCTCTGGGAGCTCACTCGGTCTACCCTCCTGTAGTCTATAAAATCCAAGACTCTCTGGGAAGCTCACTCAGTCTATCCCTTATAGTCTATAGCACCAGGTTCTCTCAGCCCCATGCCAGTCAGAGAATGATAATGATATAAGGCCAATGTAAACCTATAGAGATACTTGGATAACCAAATTACACCAATAGAGCTACTTAGCTAAACAATCTTAAAGGAAACAAGCATGTCATGAGTTTCACTTCAACCTATAACCGCAAGGCATGAAAACAGATGTACCATCCAAAGGAAAATGAGACCCAAAGGTCGTAAACAGAACAAAGTAAGGGAAAATACATCCAAGAAAAACAAATTATCCTCTAACATGGTCAAATTATCTCTACACAAACATACATGCAAGGCAGGAAAACAACGAAGGCAAAAAGGGGTAACACACAATACCTCGTTCACGGGTATCGGTGGAAATTTGCACATAAATTCAGAGACTTTGAAAGGTAAGGCACAAAACCACCTATCTCGATCTTAGGAGGTCGATATACTTGAACCACGATGACTTATTCGATCTATAACATCGTATATCTGAGAAAAAGCACAAAACATTCAACCTTAGATAACTTGAGAAGGAGGAAGAATTGGAAAACAAGGCTCAAGCAGAAAGGAGAAATCACCGCTGCGCTTCCAACGCAATAGATAGAGCTCGAATCAGAGAACGGATGGAGGCTCGGGAATCCAGAGAAGTTTTGCGGCCTTATGGAGTCTCTTGGTCAAACTAGACCTAGAAGAAGACGATTATGGAGATTAGGCGCAACCCCGGTCCGTTTAGTGAAAAAAAAGAAAAGTACACGGCGTGTATTTTTAAAGTACACGGCGTGTAGTGGGTTTTTCGTACTCTTCAAAAATAGGCCTCCACTTCACCCCTACACACCGTGTGTGTGGTCCGGACACGACCATCACATGGTTTCAAGCAGGAAAAGAGTACACGGCGTGTACTCAGAAAGTACATGGCGTGTACTTCAAAAATTTCCAGAAACTCCAAAAATTCTCAAAAACTCCAGAAAAGGAAATTCATACCTGAAATGAAGATCCGGGTTATTACAAACTTCGCCCCTTAAAGAAATTCATCCCCAAATTTCCCTAGATGGGCGTATAAGAAGAATCCTGGAATAGTTCTGGCCACTGCGATCGAACCTCGGCCTCCCTCTCCCAAGTCATGTCCTATACTCGCTCGTGCTGCCATTGCACTCGTACCAGAGGAACAGACCGGCCTCGGAGAACCTTTTTACTGTGATCGACAATCCGGATAGGATTCTCTTCAAATGACGCATCCGCTTCGAGATCAACATCCTCGGGCTGAAAGACATGAGATGGGTCTGAAAAGTAACGTCAGAGCTGAGAGACGTAGAAGACGTCATGCATCGCCTGGTACCTCTGAGGTAGTTTCAACCGATAAGCAACCGGCCCAACTCTCTCTAATACCTCAAATGGCCTGACGTACCACGGTGAAAGCTTACCTTGTCTCGGAATCCTCTTGTGTCCCAACCTCGGTGCGACACGCAGGAAAACCTGATCTCCAACCTCGAACTCCAGAGGTCATCTCTGCTGATCAGCATAAGACTTCTGTCGAGATTGTGCTGTAGCCATCCTCTTCTGAATCAACTCTATCTTCTCTGAGGTCTCCTGAACAAGGAGAGGTCCTAGCAAAGCTGCCTCTCCCACCTCCATCCTACATAACGGTGATTAGCATGGCCTACCGTACGAATCCTCTTATGGTTCCATCTGAATGGTCGCCTGAAAGCTGTAGTTGTAAGAGAACTCCACAAAAGGTATATGATTCTCCCAAGAACTGCCGAAGTCTAGAATGCAAGCTCGGAGCATATCCTCAAGCACCTGGATCGTGCGCTCGGACTGACCATCAGTTTGGGGATGGTATGCTGTACTCAAAAGTACCAGTGTACCCAATTCCTTCTGAAGTCCCTGCAAGAACCGAGAGGTAAAGCATGAATCCTTGTCTGAAACAATGGAGTGTCGAACTCCATGTAGATGTATAATCTCTCGAATGTATAGTTGTCCCAGATCATCAACACTAATGGTTTCCTTGATCGGAAAGAAGTGTGCTACCTTCGTAATCCTGTCGATGACGACCCAAACAACATCACTTCCCTAAGGTGACCTCGGTAACCCGATCACGAAGTCCATCGTGACATCGTTCCACTTCCACTCCGGAATGGGTAACTGCTGTAAAATCCCTGTTGGTCGCTGATGCTCTGCTTTCACCTGCTGACAAGTAGAACATCTCATGACAAAACCAGCAACATCTATCTTCATACCTGGCCAACAGTACTGGCGATGAAGATCCTGATACATCTTGGTGATGCCAGGATGAACTGCCCAAATTGAGGAGTGAAAATCCCACATCATCTCCTTGCGTATGTCTGCTGGCACCCATACGTGTCCCTGGGAATGCAAGATCTCATCCACGTCCACTGTCCATCCTGGAAGAGGGTCCCCTCCTGACACACTCTCCCACAAGACTACGACCTCTGATCCTGATAGCTACCTCACTCATACCCGATCAAGAAGTGTAGTGGTAATAGCCATAGAAGATAGGAAAGTCTGTCCCTGCCTGTCGTGCACCTCCAGATGCATCTCAGAGAATAGATCCATAAGCTGCCACTCGCTGCTGGCATCCTGAAGTGCCTGAATCTGAGTTTGTCTGCTCAACGCATCTGCCACTGCATTGCCCTTTCCCTGTGTATTGGCAAGCTCGAAGTCAAAAAACTGAAGATACTCAACCCACCAACGTTGTCTCAGATTCAGATCACGCTGAGTGAAGATATACTTGAGACTCTTGTGGTCGGTTAAAACCACAAAGTGCTCTCCCAGAAGCTAGTGTCTCCAACAGCGTAAGGCATGCACAACTGCTGCAAACTCCAGATCATGTGTCTGGTAGTTCCTCTCGTGTGGCCTCAACTGCTGAGACCTGTAAGCAACGACCCCATATCCCTGCATAAGCACGACTCCTAGCCCGATACCCAAAGCATCACAGTAAACAGTGTAGCCCCTGCCCGGCTTTGGCAAGACTAGTATCGGTGCTGACGCCAACCTCCCTTTCAGCTCCTGAAAGGATGACTCACAAGAATCTGACCATAAAAACTTCTCCCCCTTCTTGGTCAGACCTTTCAACGGTGGTTCTAGACACGAGAAGTCCTAAATGAAGAGTCTGTAGTACCCTTCCAGCCCTAGGAAACTCCGTACCTCAAAGATGTTCTTCAGCTACTCCCAGGAAACAACAGCTCTCACTTTCTCTGGGTCAACAGATACTCCAACTTCTGAGATGACATGACCCAAGAAGTGAATCTCATCCATCCAAAAGTGGCACTTCAAGTGTTTAGAATATATCCGATGCTCTCTCAGTGTACTCAGAACAATATCAAGATGTGTGACATGGTCGTGTCGAGTGAGATAGTACAACAAGATGTCATCCATGACGACCACGATGAAGGATTCTAAGTACAGACGGAACACTCGGTTCATCAGTGCCATGAAGACTGCAGGCGTGTTCGTAAGACCGAACGGCATGACTATATACCCGTATAGACCATAACTGATCATGAAGGCTGTAAGAGGTATATCAGACGGTCTAACACGCAACTTATGATAACCGGACCTCAAGTCGATCTTCAAGAACACTCGGGTTCCTTGAAGCTGATCAAAGAGGTCATCGATCCTCGGCAAGGGATATCGGTTCTTGACCATCAACTGGTTCAACTTCCGATAATACACACAAAGCCGAAGGGTACCGTCTTCCTTCTTTGCAAACAGGACAGGCGAACCCCAAGGAGAGGTACTGGGTCAGATGAAACCCTTTGCCTGCAACTCCTCCAACTGCTTCTTGAGCTCTAGAAACTCAGGTGTAGCCATCCTATAAGGAAAAATAGACACCGGTGCCACTCTTGGCACGAGCTAAATTGAGAAGTCTACCTCACGCTCTGGAGGTAAACCTGAAAATTCCTCTGGGAATACATCGTTGAAACGATCCACCTCTGAAGGAAAGTCTAAATGTGAAGTCCCCTGGTCATCCAGATAAATACTAGCAATCTGGGTTGTAACTTCCCCTAGCCCATGATGCTTTGGTCCATCTCTACCTGCCTAGTCATCCCACTCACCTCTATGAAGGAAAGATCCTCCCTCTGGTGATATGAAACTCACCCTACGACGATTGCAATAAACGACTACCTGGAAGGAAACCAACCAGTCCATACTGAGAATGACATCATATCCTGTCATATCTAGGATATAGAGGTCCCATAAGAAATGAAACCCTGCAACCTCGAGAGGGAACTCTCTGCATTGACGTATGCTAGATGTCCTCGTTCCCAATGGTGTGTCAAGAGTCAACAAATCGGTAGATGAAAAGATACAGAGCCCAAGGCTCTCCACAACCGCAACAGAGATAAAGTTATGGGAAGCACCAGTATCGAAAAGAGCTGAAGATAAAACTGAGGCTACTAAGATCGTACCTCGAACTATAGAAGAGCCGAGATCCTACTCCTGATTGGTCTTCTCCATGGTGAAAGACAGGATTGCACCGCGGCCCTGCGCCCCTGGCTGACCACTCTGAGCTGATCCACTCTGCTGTCACTGATGACCTGGTGACTAGCCACCATGGCCGCGACCTCCACCTTGGCCTCAACATCCAGGAGAACTCCATTTCCCCGACTGTTGGGAAACTGGTGAAGCATTTCCAGAACGCGGGGTCATAGAGGAACCCCTACCACCAGCTGAAGGTGAGAAGATGTAACAGAAATGCTGAATATGGCCCATCCTTCCGCAAGACCAAAACTCCATCGGTTCCCTCTAGCACTGAGGCCTAGTATCCCCACTCCTACCGCACTGGTAGCAGACAACCTGGCTACCAGAAGACGCATCCTGTGAACCTCTATTTTCTCGATAATACTCTCTGCGACGCTTCCTACTGTCCGTAGGAGGAACACCCGCTCTGGATGACGAACCGCCCTGGCTCACTGCTCCAGAATACCTCAGATTGCGCTCAGTAATATGTGCCTGGTTGATGATGGAGGATATAGAATTCAACAGAAAGATATTCACCTGGGAACGAATTTTCAGCCTGAGACCGTCCTCGAACTTCCTAGTAAGGAACAACTCATCACTTGCTGTGATCGGTGTGAAACGCTGCAGCTCAGTGAAACGAGGCAAGTACTCTATAACAGAAAGAGTAACCTGCTGCAGACTCATAAACTCCTGGGCTCGATCGGCCCTCAGGGTCTCTGGATAGAAGTAGTCAAAGAAGGTGCGTCGAAACTTGTCCCAAGACATACCATGCTGGCGCCCTAACTATGAGATCACCTCCCACCACCTCTTACCGGTGTCCCAGAGCATATAAGTAGACAACTTTACCATTTCCTCTGGAGGGATCTCTAGGTTCTCAAAGATAGTCAGGGTGGCCTCGAACCACGACTCTGCAGCCTGGGGTCCTCCATCCCCTGAGAAAGTGGCAGGATGCTACTTCTGGAAAACCTGTGTCAACTCATATTTCGACGGGGCAGGAGGCGGTGCACCCCGAAGGTCTTCATCATCCTCAGAAAACCTTCCCTGAACTGAGAATCAGTGCCTGCAACTGGTATAATAGTCGGTGCCAAGGATGGCTAGACTGGAGGATCAACTTTAAGTCCCTGATCAGCCATATCTGGCATCTGATCACTGCCTGACGACTGACGTACAACATGAGGACGTCTCGGATGCATAGCTCTGAAAGATCAAAAGCACACCTTAGATCAGGAAAACAAGGACAAAGAACACAGGAGTACAAACAGAAACATGGGAAGAATAACACAAAAGTTTACAAAACACGACTACACGGTGTGTATGAAAACTACACGACGTGTCTTCATAAGCCACTGACATGGGCGTGTACTCCTGCCCTACAAGTCGTGTAACACCTCAAACTACACGGAATGTTGACCCAACACACAGCGTGTACTTGAAAATTATTCCCCTGCCCGAGTCTCTTTACACAGCTAACCCACACAGTCCGACCTAACCAGAGACTACACGACGTGTTATGAACAAACACGACGTGTACTAGACAAGGCTTCGACGACCCATGTTGTTCAATACATGGCTGTCTACATGGATGAACCTTACACGGCGTGTTCTAAACAAACACAGCGTGTATAGGTGAAGGTGAAACTGTCCCGTGTTGTTCGTGACATAGCTGGGTATCTGAACTAGACTACACGGCGTGTTCTGAGAACAACACGGCGTGTGGAAGATAAGGTAATGCCAACCCGTGTTTTTCGTGACGCGGCCGAGTACTTGGACAGGACTACACGGAATTTTCCTTTACAACACGACGTGTTCTAACCGAGATTCCCCGACCCGTGTTGTTAGTAACACATCCGGGTACACGGATCCGAAATACATGACGTGTACCTACCGTACACGACGTTTTCCTAAAGTTATTTCTACAACTGCGTGTCCCTGCTCACACGGTCAGTGACACGGTCTAAAAACTACACGGTGTGTAGTCAAAAAGTACACGCCGTGTATTCTGGGTTTTTCTGGGCAGTAGCTCAAAAACTTCACAGAATCCTAGAAACACTGAAAACAAGTCAAAGAGGTTCCAAATTCTGATCCGTGAGGTCCCATACTCCCTTTGAATCAAAGCTTGTCATCACCCACAGTCATAGACAAGAGAAAATAGGATCATGATCCACCAATTTCGGATTCAAGAGGGCCCATAACACCTCAAGAATCAAAATTTTTAATTCATTTAAGCAAAGTGGAATAAAAACATTCCTCTAACAAGGCAGCATAGATTCTATCAATCATCTATCACAACTGCATGAATAATCTACACAAAGTCTATCACAACAATATGCAATCGCTAATGCACCCTAGATGGAATGGAAATAATGGATGGCGTGTGACTTCTACAAGTGCCTATATGATGCCTGAGATGGCATACCCTCATTTCATCGGTTTGCGACAGAAATAGAACCACAATCATCAAGAAAAATAACAACACAAGGAATGTGAATCACTCTAGGTGAAATCATATCAACCGTAAAATGTCAAAACCAGAAAATTGAAATAAACAAGGTAGCATGGATTTTCCCTGTACACGGGTTAGCTACTCCCAAGGATAGCTTAATAACAAGTACTGAATCCGTCCTATCCCTGGATAAAGTCTCCAAAAATTAAATCAAGAGAAAAGAACCCCTCTGATACCACTTTGTAACGTCCCGGTTCCGGAAACCACCCAGAGGCGCCCCATACACGGTTGGTCACATGGCCTCAAGCACATTTCCCCAAATGCAAGAGGCTGCCAACTAGAAGCTAGGGCCTTGGGTGTGATAGTGGGGAAACTATGGCCTAATTGGCTGAGTACACACCAGAAGAAAAATAAACAAGAAATAACAAAAGCAGTAATAACCAACAATATCAACATCGGAAAACTAGATAAAAAAACTAGAGCACATGTGTATATATATGAAATTATGCATGATACATAACTAGGAAAACATCCAAACAAGTCATAATGCTGGAAAACACTATAGTACCAAAACAAGTACAAAAGAAAAGTAAAAAGCTCCTCAGAATCACAATCCAAATCTTGGTCCCATGCTCCCCTTCTCCAAGCAATATAGTTCCAGAAGTCGAAGGGCGCTTTCACTTGTCTATACCTGCAACAACATAGTCTGCTTGGGCCCAAAAGCATGGCCCAAACAGAGTGTGAGATAAAATCCTAGTAGGAATTCACCCGAAGATCTATGCCTAACAGTCAGTGAGTATATGGCAGGTAAAAGTACAATAAGCAGTAAACAACAACAACAAGGAATATGCAGTAACAGTAAGCAGTAAAAATAGGATGATACATAGCAGCAATCAATCCACAACCAATCAATAGAAGTGAAACAAACAACTAACAAGCCGGAAACCCTCTAGGAAGTACTCGTAGCCATCCCCTCTGGTCCTATCCAAGAATTACCACAACCTTCTGGGCAGTGCACTCAGCCTAACCCCTCTGGCTTGGTCATACAAATTTATGAGACTCTCTAGGGAAGCTCACTCGGTCAATTCCCCTTATAGTCTAGGGTAGTCAGGGACTCTCTTGAAGAATATCACGCGGTCTAACCCTCTTATCCCCAAGGTCCAGAGACTCTCTGAGGAAGCTATCTCAGTCAATTCCTCCTTTATCCTCTGGTATACCACAGACTCTCTGAGGAATCCCACTCGGTCAATTCCTCCTCTAGCCCGGGAAGGTTCTTAAAGAGAAAACAAACAGGGTATGACTCTCTGAGGAAGCGCACTTGGTCTACACTCCTTTAGTCTATAATATCCAAGACTCTCAGGGATCTCACTCGGTCTACCCTCCTGTAGTCTATAAAATCCAAGACTCTTAGGGAAGCTCACTCTGTCTATCCCTTATAGTCTATAGCACCAGGTTCTCTCAGCCCTGTGATAGTTAGAGCATAATAATGCTATAAGGCCAATGTACACCTATAGAGCTACTTGTATAACTGAAGTACAACTATAGATCTACTTAGCTAAATAGTCTACAAGGAAACAAGTAGGTCATGAGTTTCACTTCAACCTATAACCGCAAGGAATGAAAACAGATGTAGCAGCCATAGGAAAATGAGACCCAAAGGTCATAAACAGAACAAATCAAGGGAAAATACATCCAAGCACAAAAAATTATCCTCTAACATGGTCAAATTATCTCTACACAAGCATACAAGCAAGGCAGGAAAACAACGAAGGCAAAAAGGGGTAACACGCAATACCCCGTTCATGGGTATCGGTGGAAATTCGCACATAAACTCAGAGAATTTGAATGGTAAGGAACAAACCACCTACCTCGATCCTAGGAGGTCGATATAATTGAACCAAGATGACTGATTCTCCCTAGAATGTCGTAGATCTGAGAAAATGCACAAAACATTCAACCTTAGATAACTTGAGAAGGAGGAAGAATTGGAAGACAAGGCTCAATCAGAATGGATAACTCACCGGTGCGCTTCCAACGCAATCGACAGAGCTCGAATTGGACAACGAATGGAGGCTTGGGAATCCGGAGAAGTTTCATTGTCGTATAACGTCTCTCATTTGAACCAGACCTAGAAGAAGACTATTATGGTGATTAGGCGTGACCCCGGTCCATTTAGTGAAAAAAAGAAAAGTACACAACGTGTATTTTTAAAGAACACGGCGTGTAGTGGGTTTTTCCGTACTCTGCCAAAATCAGCCTCCACATCAGCCCTACACACCGTGTGTGTGGTCCGGACATGGCCATCACATGGTTTCAAGCGGGAAAAGAGTACACGATGTGTACTCAGAAAGTATATAGTGTGTACTTCAAAATTTTCTAGAAACTCCAAAAATTCTAAAAAACTATAGAAAAGGAAAGACATACATGAAACGAAGATCCGGGTTCTTAGAAATTTCGATAAAAAATACTACTACACTAGATGGAAATGTGAGAAGAAGTGCAGGGATTAATGTATTCTTCAAATCTATAAATCTATCATCTCATTCATAATTCTAGGAAATATTGACTTACTTAAGAGTAAGATTGGTTATTCGGATTTCAAAACATGAGAAATATCCTACAAATTGACAATAGTACCAAGACAATCCATGTAAACTATGGATTTCTATCAGTGATGTTGGCCTAGGTCATCCTTTAATTACCTCTATTTTTGAAGGATCTAAATATTTCACTTTATTAGTGATATCATTCACTATTAACATTTCTCATTCCATGTATAATTTTGATAGAGAACTCATCCACTCATTTTTGAGGGAGACTAGATAATTCTTCGGGAAACACATCAACATATTCCCTTAAAATGGGTGTTCCATCAATGATGATATTTTCATCTTAATCATTTGAGCTATATATTGATTCCCAGATGGAAATAATATCCATTCTTCATACAATGATACTAAAGAAGATTTATCATCATCTTAACACTTTTATAGAATCAAAGGGTGATTTGCGATATAGAGGGTGATTTCCTTCTCTCAAAAATTTATGTTGGATATATACAGGTAAATCCAATCCATTCCAAAAATAACATTGAATACCACTAAGAGGATAATTATAAATCTTTCAACAAAATTACCAAAAACTTGGACTTGTGATAAAAAAATATATGAATTTTCCCCCTAATGATATAAAATCATTTGTGGTGGTGACTCATTTTTCTTATAAAACATTCATATTATTATAATATTATAGTAATTGAAATAAAATATGAACACTGCAACACTAGAGTAGAGTTTATATGTACTTCAATCATCATGATCCATATGAACATAAAACATTACTTTCTCCCCTGTTCTTTGAGATTTTTGGTGCTTATCATGATTTTAATCCCTTATAATAGAGACATTTCTTAAATAATTCCCAACTTCTCTAAATTTATGACATAAAAATATTAATGGATCCTTAGATTGAACTTTATTTCCCTCAATTATATTAACTAAACTCTTCATTTTTACATGGAAATTATATACTTTATGCCCTATTTTTCAGTACTTAAAACATCATCATGTTCCATGGTGACATATACCTTGGTACCACTTCCTATATTTTTGACTTATAAGAAATTGAAACTTCTTTACTTTATCAAATTTATCAGACAAATTTTATTGAGGAACCATCCTCTTATTATTTATCAGTTTTGGAAATTAAACTACATGATAGATGTTAATCATGATTTGTGATAATTGGTTTTGAATAATCATAAGAAATATTACATAGGCTCCATTAATGTTTGGTATCTCATTTAGAAATTCATCACATTTCCTTTCACATTGGTTGTTAAATTGGTTCCTCCTTTTTCTATCCAATTATTAGAAATAAATGGAAAATTATGGGTGATTATTTCATTTTAACTATTAAATACATAAATAGGGAACCATGAGCATTAAATGGATAACTCCAAAATTATATATATTCTTTAACCTATTAGTTTCTAGGTTTAAATATAATTTATCCTTTGTTTATTTCCTAATATAAACTGTTATAGGAATTTTTATTCACCTAATAATAGTTCCTAAGGAGATTTTGAATTTACAAATGCATACCCCGATCAATGTCAAACCAGGTGTGGAATAAGGAATGTTGTCCTACACTAGGTGACGGTCATGTCTATCTCTATGCAAACTTTTTAGGGTTATTAAAACTAGGAACATCTGTTCCAGAGACACATCAATTGGTAGTATCCATAAAGGGATGAATTTTCTTTAAAACTAGTTAATTTATACTTTAACAAAATTTAATAATGTTTTTCTATGTTTAGTATTATCCCTAAGGATTTTTATAGAGTTTTATAATCACAATCCCAAAAATAATTATACCTTCCTCTGATACCAACTATGACATCCCATATTTTATTACACCTTATTTGAGGATTTATTACATAATGGTACAAATTATACAAACCCATAAGATCATTAATCCTACTTTATTTGGAAAATTATGTATGTTTAATAATAACATGAAATAGAAAGATAATTATATTATTAGAAACATTCATAACATCCTCATAAAATTCCATCATTCATATAAAACTGTATGAGATAACCCGGGGAAGTACATAAGAAAGGGGTGAGCTATAAAGAATATTATGGGAATAAACAAGCATAAAATAAGGTAAATCAACACATGTGAGTGAAGAAGAATATCAAGGTAACATAAGAGGAGTGAAAATCATAATCTTGAATAACGATGAATGATATTACATGAAAGTATAAAGAAAACATAGAAATGTGGAAACAATTTAAAACATGGAATCATAACCCTATATCAAGGAAAACCGAAAAGAAAACATAACATTGTATTCTTAGTATAACATCCTAGTCTACATACATGGAATATCATAAGATTAAAAGATTACCCAATGATTTTGATGTCAATATAATTCTTGGCGCACCTGTCACATTCGTATCATCTACCTAAATAAGTGTTCCACATATATCATTCTAAAGAGGATAATATTTCAACAAATTTAATCCCCTGATTAAGGAGTCTGAGTTACATACAAGGGATTTAAAAATATATGAATGATAATTACATCTAGGTGAATAACCTTGAGTGGAAATCAGGATAAGTATTTACTACACTATTTTTTTCATGGAAATTTGTAGGATAATTTCGATAACATAATGAGGGTTTATAATAGTTTTATGGTATGGGTTAATGAGATTGAAATGGGAATGTAATAACTTGGAAATTATAAGGAGAGTAAGATGGAACTTTGAAATTATATCCAAACATGAATAATTGGGAATCAAAAGGAATAATATAAATAAGGTTCTTGAATAAAGAGGAGAAGGATAAGATCCCATAACATGATAAGGTTATTCTAAATACATGGGATTAGCTTATTAAGAGATTAGAAGAACCATGGGAGGACACGTAAGAGGTAAGATAAGAGTAATTTTATGTTCAAGGGTTCCAAGTAAATAGTAATGTGAGTTTGGGTGGGTTTATTATCAAAATAGAGGAGAATTTTTTATTAATTTCCAAACATAGGGTCTGGACACTATATGATAAAATAATCAAAACCAAAAACCTTACCATGGTTTCTAACAAAGTTAAGTGTGTTTCATTATTTTAAAATTTTATGAACTAAGATCATTGCAATAGTAAACATGGTGATGTGGAAGTGAATCATGTTTATAAAGAATTGATTTTAATACCATAATATATAGTATATGATTTGAAAGATTCATTAAGGGTTTATAAAATTAATTAAATAACCTAAAAAAATACTTTAAAGGGAAAATATATATTTGTTCCGGGATAGATTTTATGGAATTTATTTGATCTATTTTAGGTCATTATGATGTCATAACACACACTATATATTTATAAGGTATTTAATTTTGACCCAAAAACTAGAATGCCTCCAAAAATTATTAAAATACAACCATTGACTAATTTAAATATTTTAATTTCAAAAATAATATTTTTTTCATCCAGATAATTCTACAAGTATCATAATTTACACTTTTAAATCAAAAATTCCCATTTCTTGAAATATACAGGTTTTTTTTACAATAATATTCTTTTGAATACTATAAATTGTATTTTTTACTTCATAAAATTATATTATAATTTAAATTTAATAAATATTATTTAACAATAAAATTTTATTAAAATATAATTTATTTAAATAAATTATAAAATTAATTAATAATATTTTCATGATTGAAAATATAAATTTCCCAAAAATATAATTTATGTTTCAGCATGTCAAAAATCTAATTTTTATCAAACTCATTATTTAATCATTTAAAATTTAATTTATAAAAGGGATAAATATAGTGATTTTTTTTATTAAAAATAAAATATAAAAATTCACACAGTTAGGGTCTAGACACATATCCCTTTATTACACCAACGAACACCCTAAGGATAAGGTGTTCGGTGGTATGATTTTCATGGGGTGGTTTGGTGAACATGGCTTGGGATGTGATCTCGATGAGTTTTAAATTCTCTAGTAAAATATTTCTCGAATGATTCTATTGTTTAATATTAGCTTTGTCTTGGATAAGGAAAATTCCAAGTGATGTTTCATTCCATAGAAGATCAGATAAATGGGCTTTATAGGGGATAATCCTATAAATCAAGGCCACCATTTCTTTTATCTACGTCAATTGTACATTATCAAAACCCATAATATAAAAATACTAATTCTAATTGTACAATAGAAATACTTTCAATGGTTATGAAAATTAATAGAATTTAAAATCTCATAGAATATTACTATCTGAATGAACCAAAGTAGTGAATGAATTTTCTATAATTATATTTCTTATCAAGGAATTAACTCATTTAAAAAAAAAATTTATAGAAGTTAATGTGGTGAAATTATATTACCCTTCAAAAATTTTACCCTAAAAAATTTCATTTCAAACAATAAAATAGATCAGGGTAGTTTGTTTTATCACTACATATGGATCCCATATTTCTTCCTTAAATTTTTGGTTCCACCATAGTATTTTGACTAGGTGAGTTGTCTTGTTTCTTTGAGCATTATCTCTTTGATATAATAATTTCACCGACTAATCGTCATATAAAATATCAATCTCAAATGGTACCACTTATAGATTCAGTAAATGTGATGGTTCTTTTATATACTTCCTAAATAAGGATACGTGGAACACATCATATACTTGATATAGGTTGGGTGGGAGTGTTAGTCAATTGGCCACCACTCTAATGTGATTGAGGATATCAAAGGGCACAATGTTTCTAAGACTAATCTTCCCCTTCTTCCCAAGAATCATGAATTTCTTCCATAATGATATGCGAATGGTAACCTTATCTCTATCCTCAATGTCTAGGTCTCCTTGATGATTGTCTTCATGGATTTTCCATCAGTTTTTGGGTTTTATATGACATTGAATTGTTTGAAACTTATCTATAATTTCTTAGATAATATAATTTCCCCTTTGATTGAACCCTCCAAATTCATCAAATAATGTTAGAGTATGACACAAATTCCCATAATGATATTTATAAGGTTCCATTTTGAAACATTAATGGAAACATTTATTATACGAAAACTATACTTGCGAAGGTTTTGATCCCAAAATCCTTTTAAATAAATTCTTATCAATTCCATTATATATATTTTGTAAACATGGTCAAGGGGGAAATATGATTTGGTAGTTAGGAAATGAACTGACTATGTAAGGAAATTGACACCCACTTGGATGGAATTATTTCCTTTAGGGGTCATTGGGAGTCCTATGTTGAAATTTGTGGTTATGTTATACCATTTACATTATTTTCTGGGTAATAGTTTCATCATACCCTGACACTTATTTCATACAGACTTGACTTGTTGGAATATGAAGCATCAAGATACCAAGTCCAAAATCTCCCCATTTATGATATCCCACTAGAATATTTGATTAAAATTTTTATACATATTAGTGCTTCTTGGATGAATATATAAGGATGAGTTGTGAACATCATCCATAAGTTCCCGCTTCAGTTATGGTTTTGATGGGACACATATTCACGTTCCAAATCTTATAAATCAATCTTTAGTAAAGTTGAACTATAGAATATTCACTCCCTTCTTCTACAGAAAATCATCATCTTTTTGGGACTCCATAATCCTTTCAATAATAGAAGGTGTACAAGTTATTTAATAAATTTAATATGAATATCCTTTAATTATTCTCATTTAAGTCCTTTGCTTTTCTAAGAAGATTAGACCCCTTACAATCCTTATCATGGATTGGGTTACAGGATAATTTTTACTAAGATCATATGCCATTTTTTTTCTTTCCCAAGATGGAAGTGGATTGAATAATTATAGTCCATGTTCATCTATAACCACCTTTATTGGGTATTTTTTTTAAATATATACTTGAAGATTTTATGGTCAATATATATTTCAAACTTTTCTCTGTAGATATAATGATGCAAAATATTCAATAGAATGATCATTGTTTCCAATTATAAATCATGTATTGGGTAGTTCTACTCAGGGATATTTAATTAGTGGGAGGCATAGGCCATCATTTTTTAATTTTTCATGAGTACACAACCCAATACCTTTTTAGATTCATCTTTGTATATAAAAAATACTTCCCCATATGTGGGTAAGGTGAGCATAGGTGTAATGATCAACATATTCTTCAAATATATGAATATCTCATCACATTCTCCAATCCAAACAAACTTGACTCCTGTACATGTATGATTTTTTAGTGGGATTGACAACTGAGATATGTTTCAAACAGATCAATGATAGTACCCAGAAAATCTTAGGAAAATATGGATATCAATCACAAATATTATTCTATGCCATCCATTAATTTCCTATATTTTTTATGAATCAAAATATATCCCAGTATTGGTGATAAAATTCCCTAAGAATGTTACTTGGTCTAGGTATAAGTTTGATTGAGAACTCAACAACTCATTTTAGAGGGAGACCAGTAAATTATTTGGGAATCTCAACAACATATTCTCTTACAATGGGCCTACCATCAGGGATGATATTTTCCTTATTATTAATTAGTTGGGATAGATACACTTTCTCATAAGGAAATAATATCCATAATTATGATGATGATTCCAATGGAGATCCATACCCCTTGAACATTTATAGAAATAGAGGGTGATTTGCGATACAAAGGGTGATTTCCTCATCTCACAATTTATATAGGATCTATATAAGAAAAAGAAAATCCCTACCCAGAATGGAATTACATTCCACCAAGGGAGAATTATAATACTTTTAAAAATATTACCATAAACTTCAACTTGTGATTAACTATTCATATATATTTTTACCTGATTTTATTAAATCATTTGGAGCAGTGACATGATGTTATTATAAAATTTAACGGATATGAAAAGGAATTAATTAAAATAAAACATAACAAACCCAACTCTAGAGTAGAGGTTATGTGTAATTCAGTCATCATGATCCATCTCAATATATGAATTTCCTTATTACCTTGGTATTGGAAATCGATAGTGCTCTTCATGCTTATTATCCCTTGTAATAAATAATTATCTTAGATAATTCCCAACTCCTCTACATTTAAGAAATAAAAATATTAGTGATACCATAGATTAAATGTTATTTCCATCTAGTATGTTAACTAAACTCTTCATTTTTCTCTGGAAATTAACTAAATTATGCCCTATTTTTTCACACATAAAACATATTTATGTTCAATTATGACATTTACCTTGGTGTGACTTTATGTATTTTTGACATATATGAAATTGAATCTTCATTTCTTTATCACCTTTATTAGATCAAATTCCTTGATTCTTCGTGCTATTCCTCGTTGTCATGTTTTGAAATTCAACTATGTGACATTTTTTTAATTGTTATTTTTGATACATGGTTTTTCATAATCATGGAATGTCTTAATTTAGCTCCAATCATATTAGGAATCTCATTTTCATAGTCATCACATTTACCCTCACGTTGGTTTTGACTTTTTTCCTCCTATTTTTGGCAATTGAGTCAAAATAAAGGTAAAATTATTTGTGAATTTCTTTTCACTAGTAAATACATAATTGGTAAATCTTGAACATTAAAGGGATAACTCATAAAGGATACATATTCATTAATATATGAATTTTTAGGTTTCACTCTATGATATCCATGATCTATTTCATTACATAAAATATTATGGGAATTTATGTTCCCTTAATAATGTTTTCTAAAGAGATTATGAAATTAAAAATTCATATACCCCAAGAGTGTATAACTAGGTGTGTATAAATACCCATTTGGTTTTATCAAAGTAATTATTAAGTTCAACTCACTACACCCTTTTCAAGGTTATTATTCCTAGGTTCCTTTATACTAGATCTATACCCATATGTATTATCCCAAAAGTGATGTATTTTGATGAAAATCAACTAGTATATACATTAACAAAATTTAGGGATATTTTTATATGTTTAGTATTAACTATAAGGATTTCACTGGAGTTTTCTGATCATAATCCCAAAAACAAGTAATCTTACCTTTGATACCAACTATAAAAACCCACATTTTATGACATCTTATTTCATGATTTTTTTACATAATGGTACACTCTATACAAACCCATAAGATCATGAAGCCTAGTGTGATTGGAAAATAAGGTATATATCATAAAAAATATCAATAAAAATTAAATGATATTATTAAAAACTTCCATAACATTCTCTTATAATTCCATCATTTTTCTAAAACTACATGGGATAATCTGGGGGTGTATATAAAAAATGCGTGAGATATAAAGAACAGAAATGGAAGAAACAAATAATATCATATGGTAATGAAATTAATGTGAGACAATATATATATCAAGTTAAAATAATACGGGTGAGAAAAATATTATTGAACAATGAGGTATGATATTACATGATAGAATTAAGTTAAGATATGAATATGGAAACAACATAAAACAAGCAATAATAAACATGCGTCAATATAATTTGTAAGAAAACATGAAATAGTGTTTTTAGGATATCCTCATATTCACCATACGTGGAGTTCCATGAGATTAAATCATCACCCAATTCATTGGTTGAATATATAATATCAGGTTCACCTGTCACATTCATATCGTGTACATGCAAATGAGTGCCACATAGATCATTCAACATATAAGAATGTGTAGTTACATTAAATCTCACATTTTAATAGTTTGGGTTAAATACACGGGATTAACCAATAAATTTAGGATAAGTAAATCTAGGTGAACACCCTTGAGTGGAAATTAAGGTGGGTATTCAACAAATGAACCTTTTTCATGGATAATTACATGACAGTTCTGGCAGCATAACAAGGGTGCATAAGGGTTTTATGGTATGGGTGAATGAGAGTGAAATATATATCTAATAACTTGGAAATAATAATTATAGTAGGAGGGATGTGAGAAAACATATCCCAAAATGAGTAATTGATAATCAAAAGGCGTAACCTAAAGAAGTTTCTTGAATATATAGGAGAAGGAGACGATATTTTACCATTTGAGGGTTATTATAAAATCTTGGGAGGAGATTAATGAAAGATTGGGGGAACATTAGGAGTAATGAAGATATGGAAGGGAAAAATAATGTCATTATAAAAGGGTTTTGAGTTAATATTAATGGTAGTTAGGGTGGTTTTATATAAAAAATAGAGAATAATTACTTATTAATTTCAAATCAATGGTTTGGATTATGTATGATAAAGTAATAAAAACCAAAAACATTCCCATGGGGTTTTCCCATGGTTTCAGAAAGGTGAATTCGTTTTTTATTATTTTACATGTTTATGAAATGATCTCATTAAAATAATATCCTTGGTGATGTGGAAGTGATTCATGTTTATAAAGAATTGATTCTAAAAACATAAAACATAGTATATGTATTGGAGGATTCAATAAGGATTTATAAAATTAATAAAAAAATATAAAAGAATTTGTTAACTGGAAAATATATTTTTCCTCATGGATACCTTTTATGGAATATATTACATCACTTTAGGGTCATTATATATTTATAATACAAAATGAATATTTATACTGTATTAAATTTTCACCCAAAAAATAAACTATCTCAAAAAATTATAAAAAAATCACCATTGGATAATTTTGATGTAATTATTTTAAATTTTTTTATTTTATTCAAATAATTATATACGTATGATATTTTTCTCCTTTAAATAAAAAATCCACATTTATTGAAAAATATGACTTTTATTTGCAATAACAATTTTCTGACCCTTATAAATTTTATTTTTGACTCAATAAAATTATATTATCAATTATATTTAATAAATAATATTTATTAATAATATGTTATTAAAATATAATTTATTTAAAAATTTCTTAAATCATTAGAAAATTGTTTTGATTAGAACTATCTATTTCCAAAAAATATAATTTCTGTTTCATCATATCAAAATATAATTTTTATCAAACTAATTATTTAATAATTTAAAAGTTAATATTAAAAGTGGATAAATATAATTTTTTTATGAAATATAAATTATAATAATTCACACCGTTATGGTCTAGATAAATAATCCTTTATTACATTTGAGAACACCATAAGGGTAAGGTGTGAAATGGTGAGATTTTTATAGGGTAATTTGATAAACAGGGTTTGGTCCATGATCTCAATGAGCTTGATATTATCTTATAAATAGTTCCATTCAAGATTTAGTTGTTTAATATCCATTTTTGAATAGTCAAAAGTTAATTCTAGTCATGTTATCTCCCTCATAAGCTTTGATTAATGGGATTTATAAGGTAAGATCCTAATATTTGAGGCCATCGATTCTTCTGTCTATGTCTGTTGGAATTTATAATAACCCTTAACATTATAATCTTAATGGTCACTATAGAATAGATATATTTTCAAAACTTATGATTCAAAATGGCCTTTTAAATCTAACAGACTATAATTTCCCGAAATATCTAAAGCAGTTCATGTGATTTCTATAATTCTATTTCTTAATATGGAATTCAGTCATTTGAAAACCGAATTTTATTTATAGAATTTTAGGTCATTATATTATCCCCCAAAATAAATTTTACCCTTTGATTTTTTATTTCATATACTAAAATATCATATTTTACACTTTTAAATCCAAAATTCCCATTTCTTTAAATATACAGGTTTTTTACAATAACAGTGTTTTGAATACTATAGATTGTATTTTTTACTTCATAAAATTATATTATAATTTAAATTTAATAAATATTATTTAATAATAAAATTTTATTAAACTATAATTTATTTAAATAATTTATGAAATTAATTTATAATATTTTCTTATTGAAAATATAAATTTCCAAAAAATATAATTTATGTTTCAGCGTGTCAAAAATCTAATTTTTATCAAGCTCATTATTTAATCATTTAAAAGGTAATATTTGAACGGGATAAATATTGTGATTTTTTTATTAAAAATAAAATATAAAAATTCACACAGTTAGGGTCTAGACACATATCCCTTTATTACACGAACGAACACCCTAAGGATAAGGTGTTCAGTGGTATTATTTTCATGGGGTGGTTTGGTGAACATGGATTGGGATGTGATCTCGATGAGTTTTAAATTCTCCTGTAAAATATTTCTCGAATTATTCTGTTGTTTAATATTAGCTTTGTATTGGATAAGGAAAATTCCAAGTGATGTTTCATTCCATAAAAGATCAGATAATGGGCTTTATAGGGGATAATTTTACTAATCAAGGCCACCATTTCTTTCATCTATGTCAATTGTAAATTATCAAAACCCTTAATATAACAATACTAATTCTAATTGTACAATAGAAATATTATCAATGGTTATGACAATTAATATAATTTAAAATCTAGTAGACTATAACTATCTTAATGAACCAAAGTAGTGAATGCGTTTTCTATAATTATATTTCTTAACAAGTTATTAACTCATTTGAAAGAAGAATTTTATTTATAGAAGTTAATGTGGTGAATTTTTTTTCTCCTTCAAAAATTTTACCCTAAAAAATTTCATTTCAAACAATAAAATAGATCAGGGTAATCTATTTTATCACTACATATGGATCCAATGTTGCTTCCTTAAATTTGTGGTTCCACCATAGTATTTTTACTAGGTGATTTGTCTTGTTTCTTTGAGCATTCTCTCTTTGATCTAATAATTTCAATGACTGCTAGTCATATAAAATATCAATCTCAAATGGTACCACTTCTAGATTCAGAACATGTGATAGGTCTGGTATGTAATTCCTAAATAAGGATACATGGAACACATAATATACTTGATATAGGTTGGGTGGGAGTGTTAGTCAATTGGCCACCACTCTGATGCGATTGAGGATATCAAAGGGCCCAATGTAGCTAAGACAAATCTTCCCCTTCTTCCCAAGAATCATGAATTTTTTCCACAATGATATGCGAAGGGTAACTTTATCTCTATCCTCATTGTCTAGGTCTCATAGATGATTGTCTTCATGGATTTTCCATCATATTTTGGGTTTTATATGACATTTAATTGTTTGAAACTTATCTATAATTTCTTAGATAAGATAATGTCCCCTTTGACTGAACCCTCAAAATTCATCCCATAATGTTAGAGTATGACACAAATTCCCATAATGATATTTATAATGTTCCATTTTGAAACATGAATGGAAACATTTATTATACGAAAAATATACTTGTGAAGGTTTTGATCCCAAAATCCTTGTAAATAAATTCTTATCAATTCCCTTATATATATTTTGTAAACATGGTCAAGGGGGAAATCTTATTTGGTAGCTATGAAATTCACTGACTGTGTAAGGCAATTGAAAAACACTTGGATGGCATTATTTCCTTTAGGGGTCATTGGGAGTCCTATTATGAAATCCGTGGTTATGTTATACCATTTCCATATTTCTATGGGTAATACATTCATCATACCCTGATACTTATTTCATATAAACTCGACTTGTTGGCATATGAAGCATCAAGATACAAAGTCCAAAATCTCCCCATTTATGATATCCCACTAGAAGATTTGATTCAAATTTTTATACATATTAGTGCTTCTTGGATGAATATATAAGGATGAGTTGTGAACATCATCCATAAGTTCCCACTTCAGTTATGGTTTTGATGGGACACAAATTCACGTTCCAAACCTTATAACTCAATCATTAGTAAAGTTGAACTATAGAATATTCACTCCCTTCTTCTACAGAAAATCATCATCTTTTTGGGACTCCATAATCCTTTCAATAATAGAAGGTGTACAAGTTATTTGATAAAGGTAATATGAATATCCTTTAATTATTTTCATTTAGGTCCTTTTCATTTCTAAGAATATTAGACCCCTTACAATCCTTATCATGGATTGGGTTGTAGGATCATTTTTACTAAGATCATATGACAATTTTTTTCTTTTCAAAGATGGAAGTGGATTGAATAATTATAATTCATGTTCATCTATAACCACCTTTATTGGGGAATTTTTTTAAATATATACTTGAAGATCTTACGGTCAATATATATTTCAAACTTTTCTCTGTAGATATAATGGTGCAAAATATTCAATAGAATGATCATTGTTTCCAATTATAGATCATGTATTGGGTAGTTCTACCGAGGGATATTTAATTAGTGGGAGGCATAGGCCATCATTTTTCATTTTTCATGAGTACACAACCCAATCCATTTTTAGATTTATCTTTGTATATAAAAAATTCTTCCCCATATGTGGGTAATGTGAGCATAGGTGTAATGATCAACATATTATTCAATGATATGAATATCTCGTCACATTCTCCAATCCAAACAAACTTAACTCATGTACATATATGATTTTTTAGTGGGATTGACAAATGATATATTTTTCACACAGATCAATGATAGTACCCAGAAAATCTTAAGAAACTATGGATATCCATCACAAATATTATTCTATTCCATCCGTTAATTTCCTATATTTCTTATGAATCAAAATATTTCCAAATATTGGTGATAAAATTCCCTAAGAATGTTACTTGGTATAGGTATAAGTTTGATTAAGAACTCAACAACTCATTTTAGAGGGAGACCAGTAAATTATTTGGGAATCTCAACAACATATTCTCTTACAATGGGCCTACCATCAAGCTTGATATTTTCCTTATTCATAATTAGTTGGGATAGATACACTTTCTCATAAGGAAATAATATCCATAATTATGATGATGATTCAAAAGGAGATCCATACCCCTTAAACATTTATAGATATAGGGGGTGATTTGCGATACAAAGGGTGATTTCATCATCTCACAATTTTTATAGGATCTATATAGGAAAAGAAAATCCCTACCCAGAATGGAATTACATTCCACCAAGGGAGAATTATAATAGTTTTAAAAATATTACCATAAACTTCAACTTGTGATACACTATTCATATATTTTTTACCTGATTTTATCAAATCATTTGGAGCGGTGACATGATGTTCTTAGAAAATTTAACGGATATGAAAAGGAATTAATTGAAATACAACATAACAAACCCAACTCTGGAGTAGAGGTTATGTGTAATTTAGTCATCGTGATCCATCTCAATATATGAATTTCCTTATTACCTTGGTATTAGAAATTGATAGTGCTCTTCATGCTTATTATCCCTTGTAATAAATCATTATCTTAGATAATTTCCAACTCCTCCACATTTACGAAATAAAAATATTAATGATACCTTAGATTAAACGTTATTTCCATCCACTATGTTAACTAAACTCTTCATTTTTCTCTGGAAATTAACTACATTATTCCCTATTTTTTCACACATAAAACATCTTTATGATAAATTGTGACATCTACCTTGGTGAGACTTTATGTATTTTTGACATATATGAAATTGAATCTTCTTTTGTTTATCACCTTTATCAGAACAAATTCCTTGATTCTTCGTGCTCTTCCTCGTTGTCATGTTTTGAAATTCAACTATGTGACATTTTTTTAATTGTTATTTTTGATACTTGGTTTGTCATAATCATGTAATGTCTTACTTTATCTCCAATCATATTATGCATCTCATTTTCATAGTCATCGCATTTACCCTCACATTGGTTTTGACTTTTTTCCTCCTATTTTTGGCCATTTAGTCAAAATAAAGGTAAAATTATTGGTGAAATTTTTTTAACTATTAAATAAATAATAGGTAAATCTTGAAAATTAAAGGGATAAATCATAAAGGATACATATTCATTAACATATGAATTTTTAGGTTTCAATCTATGATATCCGTGATCTATTTTCTAACATAAAATATTATGGGAATTTATGTTCCCTTAATAATGTTTTCTAAATAGATTATGAAATTAAAAATTCATATACCCCAAGAGTGTATAACTAGTTGTGTATGAAGACCCATTTTGTTTTATCAAAGTAATGATTAAGTTAAACTCACTACACCCTTTTCAAGGTTATTAATCCTAGTTTCCTTTATACCAGATCGATACACACATGTATTATCCTGAAAGTGATTTATTTTGATGAAAATAAACTAGTATATACATTAACAAAATTTACGGATATTTTCATATGTTTAGTATTATCTATAAGGATTTAACTAGAGTTTTATGATCATAATCCCAAAAATAATTAATCTTTCCTTTGATACCAACTATGAAAACCCACATTTTATGACATCTTATTTCATGATTTTTTTGCATAATGGTACACTCTATACAAAACCATAAGATCATGAAGCCTAGTGTGATTGAGAAATAATGTACATATCATAAAAAAATATCAATAAAAATAAAATGATATTATTAAAAACTTCCATAACATTCTCTTAAAATTCCATCATTTTTCTAAAACTACACGGGATAATCTGGGGATGTATATAAAAAAGGGGTGAGATATAAAGAACAGAAATGGAATAAATAAATAAAATCATATGGTAATTAAATTAATGTGAGACAATATATATATCAATTTAACATAATATGGGTGAGAAAAATATTATTGAACAATGAGGTATGATATTACATGATAGAATTAAGTTAAGATAGGAATGTGGAAACAACATAAAATAGGCAATCATAAAAATACATCAATATAATTTGTAAGAAAACATAAAATAGTGTGTTTAGGGTATCCTCATATTCACCATACGTGGAGTTCCATGAGATTAAATCATCACCCAATTCATTGGTCGAATATATAATATCAGGTTCACCTGTCACATTCATATCATGTACATGAAAATTAGTGCCACATAGATCATTCAACATAGAATGATTAATCGTTACATTAAATCTAACATTTTAATAGTGTGGGTTAAATACATGGTATTAACCAATAAATTTAGGATAAGTACATCTGGGTGAACACACTTGAGTGGAAATTAAGGTGGGTATTCAACAAACAAACCTTTTTCATTTATAATTGCATGACAGTTCTGGCAGCATAACAGGGGTGCATAAGGGTTTTATGGTATGGGTGAATGAGAGTGAAATATATATCTATTCACTTGGAAATAAATATTATAGTAGGAGGGATGTGAGTAAACATATCCAAAAATGATTAATTGGTAATCAAAAGGAATAACCCAAAGAATTTTCTTGAATATATAGGAGAAGGAGACGATCTTTTACCTTGAGAGGGTTATTAAAAATGATTGGGAGGAGATTAATGAATGATTGGGGAAACATTAGGAGTAATAAAGATATGGAGGGGGAAAATAATGTCATTATAAAAGGGTTTTTAGTGAATATTAATGGTATTTAGGGTGGTTTTATATAAAAAATATAGAAGAATTCCTTATTAATTTCAAAGCAAAGGTTTGGATTATGTATTATAAAGTAATAAAAACCAAAAACATTCCCATGGGGTTTTCCCATGGTTTCATAAAGGTGAATTGGTTTTTTATTATTTTACATGTTTATGAAATGATATCATTAAAATAATATCCTTGGTGATGTGGAAGTGATTCATGTTTATAAAGAATTGATTCTAAAAACATAAAACATAGTATATGTATTGGAGGATTCAATAAGGATTTATAAAATTAATAAAAAATATATAAAAAAAATATGTTAAATGGAAAGTATATTTTTCCTCATGGATACCTTTTATGGAATATATTACATCACTTTAGGGTCATTATAAATTTATAATACACAATGAATATTTATACTGTATTAAATTTTCACCCAAAAAATAAACTATCTCAAAAAATTATAAAAAAAATCACCATTGGGTAATTTTTATGTAAGTATTTCAAAAAAATATTTATTTTATTCAAATAATTATGTATGTATGATATTTTTCTCCTTTAAATAAAAAGTCCACATTTATTAAAAAATATGAATTTTATTTGCAAAAACAATTTTCTGACCCTTATAAATTTTATTTTTGACTTAATAAAATTATATTATCAATTATATTTAATACATATTATTTATTAATAATATATTATTAAAATATAATTTATTTAAAAATTATTGAAATTATTCGAAAATTTTTTTGATTGAAACTATCTATTTCCGAAAAATATAATTTATGTTTCATCATATCAAAATATAATTTTTATCAAACTAATTATTTAATAATTTAAAAGGTAATATTAAAAGTGGATAAATATAATTTTTTTTATGAAAAATAAATTATAATAATTCACACTATTAGGGTTTAGATAAATAATCCTTTATTACATTTGGGAACACCATAAGGGTAAGGTGTGAAATGGTGATATTTTTATAGGGTAATTTGATAAACAAGGTTTCACCCATGATCTCAATGAGCTTTATATTCTCTTTTAAATAGTTCCATTCAAGATTAATTTGTTTAATATCCACTTGGGAATAGTCAAAATTTAATTCTAGTGATGTTATCTCCCTCATAAGCTTTGATTAATGGGATTTATAAGGTAAGATCCTAATATTTGAGGCCATCAATTCTTCTGTCTATGTCTGTTGGACTTTATAATAACCCTTAACATTATAATCTTAATGGTCAATATAGAATAAATATATTTTCAAAACTTATGATGCAAAATGGCCTTTTAAATCTAACAGACTATAATTTCCCAAAATATCTAAAGCAGTTCATGTGTTTTCTATAATTCTATTTCTTAATATGGAATTCAGTCATTCGAAAATGGAATTTTATTTATAGAATTTTAGGTCATTATATTATCCCCCAAAATAAATTGTACCCTTGAATTTTTTATTTCATATACTAAAATATATTAGGTTACTTATTTTTCATCACTTCTTCCAATTACCATTTTTCTTCTTCGAATTGGTGGTTCCGACACAACACTTTGACTAGGTTAGTTATCTTGTTTCATAGAAGTTTATCTCTATGATATAATATCATTACTAGATTATTTTTATATGAAATGTCATTATTAAATGGTATCAACTATAGATTTAATACATATGATGGGTTTAGTATGTAAATCACCAGGAGGGATAAAGGGAACACATCATGTACTTGTGATAGGCTACGTGGTAGTACAAGTAGAAGGGTCACCATTCCAATGTGATCAATGATCTAAAACAGGAAAATGTGTCTTAGAAAAAGATATAACATCTTCCAAATCATTATAAATTTCTTCCATAGTAGTATATGAGGGAAAATAGTATCTAAAAACCCAAAATATAGGTCTCACCGATGACTATATGAAAATATTTTCTGTCAACTTTTTTTGGATTTCATGTGAAATTGAATGGTTTGAACCTTATATATCATTTCATGGATAAGATAAGGTCCCATAAACTACTTGTATCTAAATTCATCCCAATATATTTTATTTCAACACCACTTCCCATATAAATCCACATATGGTTCCATTTAGTTGATAGAATGTAAATTATTGTTATAAGGGAACTCTATAAGGAGAAAGTGTTGATCCCTAAACCCCAATAAAGACGTTAAATAAGATATCAACAAACCATCCAGAGTTTGAATTGACCTTTAAGACTGTCCATCCATATGAGGGTGATAATTAGAGTTAAAACTCGGTTTTGTATCCAATTATTTCTAAGGGATTCTCCAAAACCTTGAGGTAATCCTCAGATCTCGATCTGATAAAATACTAAGTGGAACTCCTTGAAGTCTTTCCACTTAGCATATCTATATCTTGGTGAGTTGATCAAGAGATAAATCCTTCTTGGTATCTATGAAATGCACTAACTTGGTAAGGATATTGACTACCACCTATATTTCATTAATTCTTTTAGTGGTCATGGAGAGCCCTATAATGAAATCCAAGGTTACATTTTCCCATTTCCATACCAAGATGGGCAATAGTTGCATCATAAACCTGTAATTCAGTCATTGAGCCTATACCATTTGGTATACCAAGCATTGGGAAACAAACTACAAAATCACCCACTTCATGTTATCCCACCAGAAGTTTTGTATCAAATCTCTATATATATTAGTGATTCTTAGATAAAAAAGAGAAGTGTGAGAAATGTGTATCATATATAAGTTCCCTCTTTATTTAGGGATTTTATGGGACATGTGTCTACGTTCAAAACCTTATAATTCTATCTTTAGTAATTTTAAAATCCATAATATTCACTACATTCTTCTGTAGAAACTCATCATCTTTCTGGGAATCATTGATCCAATTAAGAATATATGGTTGAGAAGTTATTTGAGCATGGTAAGATAAAGATCCTATTATTATTCCAATTTCCATCCTTTTCATGTCCATAAATATTATATCCCAAGAAATTCTTATCATGGATAGGGTTACATGATTCATTATTATAAGGCCCCAGCCTTAAACCTTACTTAATCTTGAGTTATTACAAGATTACACGTTGAGGATCTTTTCGGGTTTAGAGTTTTAGAGAATTAGATCATAAAACTTGCATTACATTCCACATATAAACAAAGTGGTTACATAAAGATAGTATTCTTCATTCCCATCAATGGAACACACATTTAAAATAAAACATGGATTAATTCTTGACACATCCTTGACTCTATCATCTTATCATGTACCTTTCCCTTGACCTGTGAAAAACGTTTCAAAAACTTGGGATGAGCATAAAAACTCAGTATGGGTTATAAAAACATGGAAAGGAAACATGGGTACATACATACATAAGAGTGAAATCATACTTTACCCATAAAACATAATCACTTTAACATACCTCATAAAATCATGAATAAATCATAGAAATCATAAGACATAAAGGTAACTTGAGGCATTCATAACATTCTTACGTAGGGAGTAACCCTCTTGGTTACGTTTGGAATACCCATCACAGTATATTCCCTAAAAATCTCTTCGGAGAAACCTTAATGTTTCACTCCTTCGCGTTACCCAATGCATTGGAGAGCTATAACGGGCTCACCCGCCCTTAGTTTATCACGGAACCACCCGTCTTCATAATAATGCCCAAGAACCATAACATAAACGTATCACATAAAACATGCATAAAGGAAACATAACATTTCCACCATTCAATCACAAGATATCAATACCACACATTGATATAAAAATATTATGAAAACCATTTTCAATACCAAAATAAAAGAAAAGTACAACATGGTATTTATTTTTCTTTTAAAAAGAAGGAATGGCTTGTAGAGGAAGCCGAAACTCAAATAACGGTTACGACGACGGAGAAGTCGTTGTCGCCGCATACGTACGACAAAAACATTCCCTTTTGTCGTTTAGTAAACGCTTCGTATAAAAAATATTCCTTTTGAATAAATGTAAAAGTCAAAGGGGTTTATACACCGTATACAAGAAAGTTGTGTATAAAACAAAATATGCCTCAATGAAAGGAGATTGAGACGAAGTCCCATACAAAGATAATTTTTAAAATAAAATAGATACATTATGTGTATTCACTATAAGTACACATAAATAAAGTACAAATGCAAGATACGACATAATAATATAATGACATAATTTAAAAGTAGGAGATTAACCCCAAGAATGGAAATTGGGTTAAGAAGTTCCCATACCTCGTATCTGACTTGACCCGACCGTTCTTTAAACTCCTGAATAATAAACTTTAGTTAATCTCTACTTGATTATGAATCTTTTCCAAGTTCATTATTCCTTTTATACCATGTTATGAACATCATGAAATCATTTAAGTTAATAATGTTCATTTTGTCGGTATTTGGTTCTTAAGTCAAAAATAGACTTCTTACACTTACATGTTGTTAATTTGGTCAATGTTTCATTATATCCAGAATGTTATTCATGATGTAGATATCATATATGTCATATATATCCAGTACATACATGTATTTAAAATATTACATAATCATTTAGAGGTAAGAAATGAAATGCACCGTTCATGGAGACGGTAAGCCGTACGTACGCATGAACGCTACTTTCATTTCTTTGTCATATTAACGGAATTAAAACTAAATGAGACTTATGTATATTTTAATTCCAGAATTATATTCATCATTTAGATATATCATTAATTTTATATATCCATTATATACATGTACTTTTAATAGTACATTACATTTGGGGATAAGAAATGAAATGCACAGTTCATGGAGACGGTAGTCCGTACGTACGCATGAACGCTACTTTCATTTCTATCTCATACTTTAATGGAAATAAATGATAATGATATATAGGTATATTATAATTCCAGTATAACATCATATATAATAACTTTAAATCCATCCTTTACACGTCCCACATATGGCATTAACGAATCACATCACTTTGAGGGGGCGGTAGTCCGCACTTCCTTAAGTGAAGATATCGCGTATACCCATAATGGAAGCCATAAAGGTAAGACACAAATGAAAAATACAGAAGCATAAGTAAAACATAAACATATTACATATCATATATAAAAATAGTGACATCATAATGGCCACCTTTGAAGGTGTTAAATGAGTATTGAACAATCATCGTTTCGGGAGGCAGAATTTCGCCATCCACGGAAACCGTATGTTCTTTAACCATTTGATGTAGTTGTGTGAGAGTGTAGCTCAAATAAATCTTATAACAACATCCTAGTATATTGAAGATACTGGTGTTGTTACAAAAGAAGTAAATAAAAAGAGTTTAGGGGGTTGGAGAAGAAAAATAAAACAAATGAACATGAGAGAATGAAATACCTTAAAAAGTGTAACTTCTTTTGGTTTGAGCCTAAAGGCTTCCTTTGAAAGGATTCTGCCCAAAGGGAATCCTCTAGGATGAGGAGAGGGATGTGGAGAGAGCAAATGGGCAGGGGTTGGCCGAGCCAAAGGCTTGAAGAGTGTGTGAAATAAGGTGGAGGTGGGGGCCTTTTATAAGAGGAGAGGAGGGGCACTTTTGGAAAGTAAAGAAATATAACTTTGTTTGAAAATGTGTTTCGGTTTTAAAAGGTCCCACACTGATAGAATTCGTGGATAAGGTGATAAGGATTCGAAATCCACTCATCCAATTGGTTTTGGCCATGTGTAGGTTTTAGATTTTACATTATCTTTCCATTTTATTTTAATCGTTAAATAATGATGTCATCACTGCATCATTATTATGTCGTAAATAATTTAATTTATTTAATGTCTAAAAATTATAAAAAAAATACTATGATATAGGAAATCTTTTTAGCATTCCAATGACTATTTATAATCAAAATTTGGGCTTGTATAACCCCACTTAAAAATTGTTTTCGCAAAACATATTATGTTTGTGTCACTTTCACTTTAACATTAAATAAAAATATATTATTGTCATTTTCCAACTAAAGTGGATACATGGGGTCCCCAAGTTAGGCCATGGCTTGTCTTGGTCGGCCATGACACAACCAATGAGGTTGGGACATGTGTCTAGGTCATTTTATATTATTAAAGCATTATTTATACATTAAACTACACTAATTACCACTAATCGCGATTAAAAACTTAATAAGTTACTATTCACCAAAAAATTATTTTAATCTCATTGAACCACATTTTACTTCTTAATGACAACCATGTATGTCGGATTTTCAAAATTCAATACACATTAGTTGTAAACTTTCATTTAACTGAAAAATCAGTTTGCTTGATTACCACTTAGTGGTTTCACTATTCATCAAAAATTGAAGTTTTTCAGAAAATTACCAAAAATTCACCCTAAGCTATATTTGATATTCCGAATTCAAAAATGAAGTCCATTTTACAAAATTCAAATCATATAAGTCACATTAATTAATTTAATAATTAATTCCCGCTGCCAGGGCAAATAGCGTGTTTTTACAAAAAATTAAGTATCAAAAGATTGACACCAGTTTAAGTCTAATTTCAAATCGAAATTGATTCCAATGACCACCATTGGATAAAATGGTAAAAATATATTCTAATTTCACTTTAAAAACAATTCAAAAGATAATCTAATCATATAAATAAATTAGATCAAAAAGAGGTTTTGAATTAAAATGCAACATTTTACACTATTCATAAAAAAAAAAATGAACTTTATCAGAAAGGTACCAAAAATTACACAAAGTAAAATTTGATATCCCGATTCTTAATAAAAGTTTTATTTGGTCCAAAAGAATGTATAAGAGTGATCAAAACTATATTTAATGACGGTTCACCATTAAAAGGTGATAAGTGAACCTTTAGTGAAAATTAGAGCATAAAAGCCTAAAATTGAACTCTTTCCGTATTTTAAGCCTTTGTCTTTTATTGGGTAAATGTAAAAACATCTAAAAACACATCTATTCATATTTTAGTTATTTCTATTCATTCCCGCCAGTACAACGACTACTTGTTAACTAACATAATATTATTATATTACTAGTGTGCTACGTAAGTTTCAAAGAAACTCATCGTTGCGTATCGGGTACGCTATCGAACATAGCAACCCCTTTTAATTAAAATTCATATTTAATTCTCTAATATTAATAAATATGAAAATTATTTATTCTTTAATTACCTGGGATGTTACATCCTTCCCCCCTTTTGGGAATTGCGTCCTCGCAATTTTATTCACTTATCAAAATAAGTGGGGGTATTTATCCCTCATAGCATTTTCAGATTCCCATGTTGCCTCTTCAATCATGTGGTTTTTCCACAAAACCTTTACCTGGTGAATCACCTTATTCCGTAACACTTGCTCCCTGTGGTCAAGAATCTGGACCGGTTGTTCCTCATAAGATAGGTTCTCTTCCAGCTGAACTACCTCTGGACTCAAAACATGAGATGGATCTGGCATATTCTTTCTCAACATCGAAACGTGAAAAACATTGTGTACCTCGAAAGATAGATCCTTCCTCTGGTTATCTGCATAACTCTTCTGCCTACTCTGAGCTATTCTCATGTGTTTCTGAATCAACTGAACTTTTTCTGCCATCTCTTCTACCAATTCTGGTCCCATCAACTTTCTTTCACCCACTTCATCCCAGAAAGCTGGAGTTCGACACCGCTTCCCATATAATGCCTGAAATGGTGCCATCTGTATACTCGAATGGAAACTATTATTATATGAAAACTCAACCAAAGAAAGATGTTGGTCCCAACTTCCCTGATAATCCATAGAACAAGCTCGTAGCATATCCTCCAATGTCTGAATTGTTCGTTCTGACTGCCCATCTGATTGAGGATGAAAAGCTGTACTAAAATTTAATTCAGTACCCAACGACTTCTGAAGGCCTTTCCAAAAGTTAGAGGTAAACCTGGGATCACGATCTGATACAATGGAGAGAGGAACTCCATGTAACCTGACTATCTCCTTAAGATACAAACGGGAAATTTGATCTAGATAGAAAGTATCTCGTATAGAAAGGAAATGAGCAGATTTAGTCAAGCGATCAACAATAACCCAAATTGCATTATTACCTCGAGATGTCTTTGGTAATCCAACAACAAAGTCCATGGATATATTCTCCCATTACCACTCTGGCACTGGTAAAGGCTGAAGCATCCCTTTCGGTAACTGCCGCTCTGCTTTAACCCGCTGACAAGTCAAACACTTCACAGTAAAATCAGCAATATCTCTTTTCATTCCATCCCACCAGTAATACTCCCGCAGATCTCTATACATCTTAGTACTGCCCGGATGAAAAAACAACTCATTCTTCAACCGTGAATCACAAGGCACACATAACGTCTTCACAAACCTTAAAACACAAACACAAACTTATCCAAGAACTCATGGAAATTTTTTTCATAAGGTCCATGAATACAACAGGTGCATTGGTTAACCCCAAAGGCATAACTACAAATTCATAATGGACATATCTAGTACGGAACACAATCTTCGGAACATCTGCTTCTTTTACTTTCAACTGATGGTACCCCGACCTCAAGTCAATCTTCGAAAAATACTGAGCTCTCTGGAGCTGATACCACTTCATTTGATGGCCCAACATCTGCTGAAGTAGTTGCAAAGGATTTCACCACCCCTTTCTGCTTGTAGTCTAACTGCTTCCCTTCACTCAAGCTCCTTGTCGGACACTCGTTTGCATAGTGACCCATCTCATTGCACTTATAACATTTCACTAACTGTAAATCAAATTTATTCTTACCTTCACCTTGATCCTTTTCAGTGCAATCACGAGCCTTATGTCCCATCTTACCACATCGGTAGCACTTCCCAGAATTCAAAAGACATTCCCCAGCATGCCTTTTGCCACATTTATCACAAATTGGAAACTTAGTTATCTTACCATCAGACCTTTTTGAAGAATTCTTACCATTCTCCTGCAACCTCGGTCTCTTCTTCTGCTGGTTGTTATAGGACACTTGGTCATCGGCAAACTCCATTTCCACCTTCTCAGCACATCGAACAAGCTTTTCATAACTTTTAAACTCACGAGAATCCAATGCCCTTCGATACTTTGGCTTTAATCCTGAGTAAAAACGATTGATTTTACTATCAAGGTCCCGGATAAAATTTGGAGCATACCTTGCCAAACGAGTGAACTTTTCTTCATAGGCAGCCACTGAGTCTTCCTCTTGCCTCAATTCCAAGAATTGCTTTTCCATCCTAAGTCGAACAGCCTTAGGAAAATACTTCTCAAGAAACATACCTTTGAATTCATCCCAGTCAAGAGCATCAATCTCATTGGCATCCCTGATATTTTTAACCATAGACCACCACTGATCTGCTTCACCCTCCAAACGGTAAATAGCAAGACTAACCTTTTGATTGTCTGAACACCCCATGACATCAAAAATCTTCTCCAGTGCTTTAATCCACCCTTTAGCTTGCACAGGGTCAGATGATCCTCTGAATGATGGGGGATGTTGCCTCATGAAATGTTCCACCATTGACATGTTCCTATGCGGTTGATCTGGCTGATCTCGTGCATGGATACCACCACCATTTATAGCCTGAGTCAACTGTGCCATCACTGCAACAAACTGTTCAGTTCCGATTCCAACCATCTCAGGTTGCTGATTTGGAAGGTTGTCTTCCTCCTGATGTCGTCCCAACATAGCTGCTTTGTTTCCCCTACGGAAAACCATTCTGAACATGGAAATATCTTAGGCGAAGCAACATGGTAATCCGTAAATGCTATATCATTTCAATCATATTATAATTTAACACTTTTCTAACTCCTAAAGTTGTCTAAACCGACCTTTGATACCAACTATAAGGCCCCAGCCTTAAACCTTACTTAATCTTGAGTTATTACAAGATTACACGTTGAGGATCTTTTCGGGTTTAGAGTTTTAGAGAATTAGATCATAAAACTTGCATTACATTCCACATATAAACAAAGTGGTTACATAAAGATAGTATTCTTCATTCCCATCAATGGAACACACATTTAAAATAAAACATGGATTAATTCTTGACACATCCTTGACTCTATCATCTTATCATGTACCTTTCCCTTGACCTGTGAAAAACATTTCAAAAACTTGGGATGAGCATAAAAACTCAGTATGGGTTATAAAAACATGGAAAGGAAACATGGGTACATACATACATAAGAGTGAAATCATACTTTACCCATAAAACATAATCACTTTAACATACCTCATAAAATCATGAATAAATCATAGAAATCATAAGACATAAAGGTAACTTGAGGCATTCATAACATTCTTACGTAGGGAGTAACCCTCTTGGTTACGTTTGGAATACCCATCACAGTATATTCCCTAAAAATCTCTTCGGAGAAACCTTAATGTTTCACTCCTTCGCGTTACCCAATGCATTGGAGAGCTATAACGGGCTCACCCGCCCTTAGTTTATCACGGAACCACCCGTCTTCATAATAATGCCCAAGAACCATAACATAAACGTATCACATAAAACATGCATAAAGGAAACATAACATTTCCACCATTCAATCACAAGATATCAATACCACACATTGATATAAAAATATTATGAAAACCATTTTCAATACCAAAATAAAAGAAAAGTACAACATGGTATTTATTTTTCTTTTAAAAAGAAGGAATGGCTTGTAGAGGAAGCCGAAACTCAAATAACGGTTACGACGACGGAGAAGTCGTTGTCGCCGCATACGTACGACAAAAACATTCCCTTTTGTCGTTTAGTAAACGCTTCGTATAAAAAATATTCCTTTTGAATAAATGTAAAAGTCAAAGGGGTTTATACACCGTATACAAGAAAGTTGTGTATAAAACAAAATATGCCTCAATGAAAGGAGATTGAGACGAAGTCCCATACAAAGATAATTTTTAAAATAAAATAGATACATTATGTGTATTCACTATAAGTACACATAAATAAAGTACAAATGCAAGATACGACATAATAATATAATGACATAATTTAAAAGTAGGAGATTAACCCCAAGAATGGAAATTGGGTTAAGAAGTTCCCATACCTCGTATCTGACTTGACCCGACCGTTCTTTAAACTCCTGAATAATAAACTTTAGTTAATCTCTACTTGATTATGAATCTTTTCCAAGTTCATTATTCCTTTTATACCATGTTATGAACATCATGAAATCATTTAAGTTAATAATGTTCATTTTGTCGGTATTTGGTTCTTAAGTCAAAAATAGACTTCTTACACTTACATGTTGTTAATTTGGTCAATGTTTCATTATATCAAGAATGTTATTCATGATGTAGATATCATATATGTCATATATATCCAGTACATACATGTATTTAAAATATTACATAATCATTTAGAGGTAAGAAATGAAATGCACCGTTCATGGAGACGGTAAGCCGTACGTACGCATGAACGCTACTTTCATTTCTTTGTCATATTAACGGAATTAAAACTAAATGAGACTTATGTATATTTTAATTCCAGAATTATATTCATCATTTAGATATATCATTAATTTTATATATCCATTATATACATGTACTTTTAATAGTACATTACATTTGGGGATAAGAAATGAAATGCACAGTTCATGGAGACGGTAGTCCGTACGTACGCATGAACGCTACTTTCATTTCTATCTCATACTTTAATGGAAATAAATGATAATGATATATAGGTATATTATAATTCCAGTATAACATCATATATAATAACTTTAAATCCATCCTTTACACGTCCCACATATGGCATTAACGAATCACATCACTTTGAGGGGGCGGTAGTCCGCACTTCCTTAAGTGAAGATATCGCGTATACCCATAATGGAAGCCATAAAGGTAAGACACAAATGAAAAATACAGAAGCATAAGTAAAACATAAACATATTACATATCATATATAAAAATAGTGACATCATAATGGCCACCTTTGAAGGTGTTAAATGAGTATTGAACAATCATCGTTTCGGGAGGCAGAATTTCGCCATCCACGGAAACCGTATGTTCTTTAACCATTTGATGTAGTTGTGTGAGAGTGTAGCTCAAATAAATCTTATAACAACATCCTAGTATATTGAAGATACTGTTGTTGTTACAAAAGAAGTAAATAAAAAGAGTTTAGGGGGTTGGAGAAGAAAAATAAAACAAATGAACATGAGAGAATGAAATACCTTAAAAAGTGTAACTTCTTTTGGTTTGAGCCTAAAGGCTTCCTTTGAAAGGATTCTGCCCAAAGGGAATCCTCTAGGATGAGGAGAGGGATGTGGAGAGAGCAAATGGGCAGGGGTTGGCCGAGCCAAAGGCTTGAAGAGTGTGTGAAATAAGGTGGAGGTGGGGGCCTTTTATAAGAGGAGAGGAGGGGCACTTTTGGAAAGTAAAGAAATATAACTTTGTTTGAAAATGTGTTTCGGTTTTAAAAGGTCCCACACTGATAGAATTCGTGGATAAGGTGATAAGGATTCGAAATCCACTCATCCAATTGGTTTTGTCCATGTGTAGGTTTTAGATTTTACATTATCTTTCCATTTTATTTTAATCGTTAAATAATGATGTCATCACTGCATCATTATTATGTCGTAAATAATTTAATTTATTTAATGTCTAAAAATTATAAAAAAAATACTATGATATAGGAAATCTTTTTAGCATTCCAATGACTATTTATAATCAAAATTTGGGCTTGTATAACCCCACTTAAAAATTGTTTTCGCAAAACATATTATGTTTGTGTCACTTTCACTTTAACATTAAATAAAAATATATTATTGTCATTTTCCAACTAAAGTGGATACATGGGGTCCCCAAGTTAGGCCATGGCTTGTCTTGGTCGGCCATGACACAACCAATGAGGTTGGGACATGTGTCTAGGTCATTTTATATTATTAAAGCATTATTTATACATTAAACTACACTAATTACCACTAATCGCGATTAAAAACTTAATAAGTTACTATTCACCAAAAAATTATTTTAATCTCATTGAACCACATTTTACTTCTTAATGACAACCATGTATGTCGGATTTTCAAAATTCAATACACATTAGTTGTAAACTTTCATTTAACTGAAAAATCAGTTTGCTTGATTACCACTTAGTGGTTTCACTATTCATCAAAAATTGAAGTTTTTCAGAAAATTACCAAAAATTCACCCTAAGCTATATTTGATATTCCGAATTCAAAAATGAAGTCCATTTTACAAAATTCAAATCATATAAGTCACATTAATTAATTTAATAATTAATTCCCGCTGCCAGGGCAAATAGCGTGTTTTTACAAAAAATTAAGTATCAAAAGATTGACACCAGTTTAAGTCTAATTTCAAATCGAAATTGATTCCAATGACCACCATTGGATAAAATGGTAAAAATATATTCTAATTTCACTTTAAAACCAATTCAAAAGATAATCTAATCATATAAATAAATTAGATCAAAAAGAGGTTTTGAATTAAAATGCAACATTTTACACTATTCATAAAAAAAAAAATGAACTTTATCAGAAAGGTACCAAAAATTACACAAAGTAAAATTTGATATCCCGATTCTTAATAAAAGTTTTATTTGGTCCAAAAGAATGTATAAGAGTGATCAAAACTATATTTAATGACGGTTCACCATTAAAAGGTGATAAGTGAACCTTTAGTGAAAATTAGAGTATAAAAGCCTAAAATTGAACTCTTTCCGTATTTTAAGCCTTTGTCTTTTATTGGGTAAATGTAAAAACATCTAAAAACACATCTATTCATATTTTAGTTATTTCTATTCATTCCCGCCAGTACAACGACTACTTGTTAACTAACATAATATTATTATATTACTAGTGTGCTACGTAAGTTTCAAAGAAACTCATCGTTGCGTATCGGGTACGCTATCGAACATAGCAACCCCTTTTAATTAAAATTCATATTTAATTCTCTAATATTAATAAATATGAAAATTATTTATTCTTTAATTACCTGGGATGTTACAATTATACTTATAGAATATTCTACTTTGTTTTCACACTTTGGATGGTAATGTATTGAAAAATCATGATCCTTGATAAAATCTAACAACCTTTATTGGAACATATTATGATCATTTTTTTGAATTTATAATTGGATCTTTTATGGTTTTTATATATGTTACACTTTTCTTTGTAGAGATAAATTCCCATAATGTTCAACATAGAGATCAATGCTACCAATTCGAGATAATGCATTGCGTAGTTCTACTCATTGATCATTATTTTGTGGGTAGAATAAGGTATCACATTGTAATTTTTCATGACTACAAAACACCATAAATTTTTGGATGTATCACTATATATCATAAATCCTTCCACACTGGTGGGTAATTTGCGTACATGTGTAGTTATTAACCTCATTTTAAACTCATAGAATATCTATTTTCATTTATTAATCAATAAAAACATGACTCCCTACCATGTAATCTTGTTTATTGGTCATGAAAGTCATGATAAGATTCTCACAAATTTATTATATTAGATAGATAATCCCAGAAATCCATGGATATATATTAAAGATATTGGTATGGGAATTTTTTTTAATTCCCTATACTTTTTATGTATCCAAAGATATATGTTTTTGGTGATAACATGCCATAGTAATCATACTTGGATGAGGCACAAGATCAATTGAGAATTCAACCAATCATTTAGGAGTGAGACTAGGAAATTATTTTGGAAACAAATAAACATATTTCCTTATAATGGTCCTATCATCAAGGATGATCCTTTCCATAGTCTTAGTCATTTAAGAAAGATATAGTTTTTCCTAAGGTAGTAATATCAATGATTGAGATGATGATACCGATGGATATTCATCCTTTTCATAGAACTTTTATAGAATTTCTGGGTGATTTGTGATATAGTGGTTGATTTCATTCTCTCAACAATTTATGTTGGCTCTATACAGGGGAAAAAATCCATTTCCAGAATATAATCTAATTTTTATAAGGGTATAATTATAGGAATTTCAAGAAAATTCCCATAAACATCAACTTGTGATACAATAATCATAGAAGTTTTTCCCAAATAATATAAAATCTCATGGGGTGGTGACTCGATGTTCATAGAAAAATTACAAGATATGTTAATATGGTTTTAATTAAAATAAAACTAAAACAACACAACTGTAGAGTAGATGTTATGTGTACTTAAGTTATCATAGACCATACCAATATAGGAAATTACTTGTTACCTTTTTCTTGGAGACATTTGGTACTCATCATTCTTGTTATCCATTATAATAGAGCACTTGATTGGATAATTCCCAACTTCTCTACTTTTACAACATAGAACAATTAAAGGTACCATAAATTGAAAATTATTTCCATTAAATATGTTAACTAAACTCTTCATTTTCCATGTAAATTAGCTACCTTATTCCCTATTTCTTAACACATAAAACATCTTTGAGTTCCTTTGTGACATTTCCCAATGTGACTCTTTCAAAAAAATTATTTGTAGGTAATTGAATATTCATTCCATTAACTCCTTTAATAGATAAAGTTTCTGGAGACACCATCCTTCTCTTCATTGTTTTGTTTGGAAATTAAACTATGTTCTAGTTATTGATTGTCATTTTTATAGTTATTTCAGAATAATCACAAGATGTCTTAATTTAGATCCCAGCATCTTAGGAGTCTCATTTGGATAGTCATCATATTTCACATAACATTAGTTTTTTACTTGGTTCCACACATTTCTGACCACTAACTAGAAATAAAGGTAAAATTATTGGTGTTTTAATGATTAAAGACATAAATGGGAAACTATAAACATTAATGGTACAAATAATAAATGATTTATTTTTTTAACCTTTGAATCTCTAGGTTTTAATCTAAGTAATCCATGATCTATTTCTTAACAAAAAATATTCTGACAATTTTTGTTCCCTTAATAATGTTTATTAAGGAGCTTATAAATTTACTAGAGTATGTCCCCTAGCAGTGTTAAACATATTGGGAGGAACAAAATTGTGTCTATTTGGGTTATAAGGAACTAAAATGTCATCAAGCGGAGCCCGATTTTTTTTATCAATATCGAGAGATAATATCAAATAATATTCATGAAATCAACTCCAAATATCTAGATATGATATTTCATATTTAATTTTTAATTAATTAAAATTAGAAACATGTCATTCTTGGAAATCCTATTGATCAAATTATGTTTCCTCCTTTTTTTAAATTTCAAAGTGGTAGAGAATCTAACCAAGGATTTCTCTAGACATATCCACACATTCTCTATGAATATAAAAACCCATTTCCTAAAACAGTGGGTGTTAGCATGGAAGATTCAAGTGCTTCATGTAAATTTTCATAAATAAAAACAACGTTTCATGTTCTATATATATTCTTGTTTGGGAGGAATGAAGTATTTTCTCTCTATAGCTAGAGATAATTATAGATAATTCCTCTAAAATGTGTCAACAAACAACATTTTTAAAGTGATTTAATTTAAAATATATATCAGTTTTCAAATAATGAAAGTTAAACCAAAGTGCTTATCTATTATTTAATAGATGTTATTTTTAATGTCAAAATAATATAATAATAAAATTAATAATAATATTATTATATCCCATGACATATTTTTATTCAAGCATTATTTTTTAAATAAATAAATAAATTATTATATAAATGATATTAAATAAAATATATCAATTCGAACAAATCATTAAACCCAATCCATATCCTCTAATAAAATATAATATTCAATAAAATATTGAATAAAAAATTTATTTTAATATTCACATAACTAAATAAGCATTAATATTAATTTATTCACCAAAATATCAAATCGATAATTATTTTTTATTACCTTTTAAATTATTCAACAAGAGGAAAAATCATCTCATTTATTCTAAATTGAAATAACATATGATTGAATTTATACATTTAAATTTTCATTAATAATTAAAATTCCAAAAACCATGTATAAATTTATTCATAATATTAAACTCTATATAATTACTTAGACTCAAGATACACATAGTGGTTGAGCCTCTTAGACCCTTTATAGAGGGAAATAGGTGAATTTACCTAAATCCTAAGATTTAAAACTAATAACACATCAATGATCCCATAGAGAAAAATATTAATATATTTACTGCAATAATAGTCCTATGAATGAAACTATGTAATATAATACTTTTCTCAACTCATATATCATAAATTTGATGCATAGATGTGTCATTACCCTATGTGATCAATTTTTCTTAATTTATCAAATGATCGTATTTATGAATTACCATGGACATGGGTTTTTTAGAATTTTCAATTTCAATAAATGGTGTAGAGTTATATTCCTTTATTAATATAGAATGAAAAAATCATTTAATATCTTATTGAATTAATTTCATATCATTTATGATTCATAAAACTTATGATTCCTATCCTTTAGCATATGTCATCATGATTTCCATTTATAAATAAAATTATGTGACTCATGATACACATTAATAATAATATCAAGTCTAAATAGAAATATACACATTCAAAGATAAGAATATACAATAAAACATAAATCATATAAAATTAATATTGGTGGGTTAGTCATCATGAACACCCTTATTTGAGATAACCATGTGTGTAATTATTGAGAAAAATTATCAATTTCTTTTGATCCCCCAACACCAAATATCTAGAAATCATATGCGTCCCATTAAATTTATGCATCAAGAAGATTAAAATGAGGTTAAAAAAATTTCATTCCATCTATATGTTCTAATTATTATAGGGAGTTTTTATAACCTATTAATATGAATAATATTTGAAATAAATTAACGTATTAATTTTTTAGATATGAATAATCATCATGGAATATGAAAAATACTTACACACACAATCACAGTGATAAACATACATCTATCTTCTAGTAATAAAATGTACCAGGTTCGATGGTTTTAGGGAATAAACTATAATCAACTTTATCTTAAACAAGATCCAATTAATGACATAGCTTAAGTATTTATTACTCACATGATCTTTAATCTTATTTTGAGGTATGGCTATAGTAAATGTGTCTACAATGTTCCTCTATACAGTTACTTTTCTTACTACGACTTCACCTATTTAGTAAAACTCACAAGATATGATATTGCTATATATTTACCTTTTTTATTCAATAAGAAACATTATATATTAAATAATTCCATAATCATAATATTATCATAATATATATATTTTTTGTAATACTTTAATTTATTTATACAATTCAAAAATTAATAACACATCCTTTAATATTTTATAATTATCTTAAGAATATCTGAGGTCACAACATACTGAGTACTTATAGATATAGCTATTAGTGACTGAAATAATATTTTATTTCTCATATCCAAATCCTTAATATTATTTAAAATAAAATTAATATTAAAGAATATTAGTTTTTTATCCCCTTGGTAACAAGAATCCCCACTTCTCCAAGTACCTGGAATTTATTCTTTATAATTTCTTATATACTACTAGATAGTTTTGAATAATACAATGTATAGTTATTTTGGTTATTAATTGATATTTTACTACCATGATTTAGGAATAAAAAATGTTAAATCTTATTAGATATGAAAAAATAATTGACCGACCTAATCACTTATGCATACATAGTTCAACTAATTGTAATAATATTCTTTAGTGAATTGAGAAATCATAATGGAGAGATATATCTATGGGAAATATGTGACAATCAACTATTAAATTGTTCCATTTTCTATTTTTCAATACCCTATAGACACATGTACACTGTCTTGATCTAAGAAATCACATAGATAAACCTTAATATATCATGTTACGAAGAGATTAGGTTACTACATTATATTATTTAATAGAGAAATAATATTCAACATATTTGTAATTCATCATTAGACTAATATTTATTTTCTATATGTTTAATCAACAAATTTCACTCAAACAATTATGGAAGTCACACTAACCTGTTATAGATATAGGTACTACATTGATCCTTAGTAAAACTAAAATATAGTGTGGATATATAAAAAAAGAATATTCCAGATCTTGATGCTCTATTTAAAACAGAAATAGACCTCTTTCATGGATAATTTGAAATATTTTTGTTATAAACACTTTTTATTATGTCATATAGGTATATTTTATAAGGCTTCAATAAAAAATGGTTTTCAAATCCATTATCAAAATTTCATAATCACGGAAATCTATAATGGAATGTATAATTATAATTTTTTTCTTTTTAATTGATAAAAATATTTCACCATTGAGAATACCTTTGTAACATATTGCTTCCATGTAATTATTATAAATATATCTAGTAATATTTTGGGATCCAGAAACTGAGACTGCGTGTGATTCTGAGGCCCAGAAAGTCCAAAATTTATATTTCTAAAATATTAAATTTATTAATATCCATTGCACATTGTTTTCTTGAAAAGTTTGTATAACTCTATAATGGAGTCTTGGATTGAAAATTTGAGGCTTATATTGAGTTCATAACATGGGTTTTACCCTAAACATGACATAAATATTATGTGCATCAAGTGCTCAGCTTGGGAACCATCAAGGGTGGATAAATAATAAAATAAATAAATAATTTATTAATTTTTTTAATTAAATCCAAAAAACCTAGAATCTTATATAAATACACTATTATGGAAAATTCATAGGGTTAGCTGCATTACCTTGAGAATTTAGAGATTGTTTTGGAGAATATCATTATTGGATGATAATATATCAGAGGATTGGATCGATACTAGAGGCATATTCCATGTCAACGGTGTTTGTGGATATCACTAATGACTATAATGTCTGATTTTTCTTCTTTAGCGATTAATCCAAACATGATGTAGGATATTTGATTTATGTGTATTCAACCCTTTGATGTATACCATGATGAACACATATCAATCCCACTAACAAGTATTTATTCATGCATCGATAGTTGATTTATTTTATACCCGATTGATTCTTTTCAAGATGATTAATTTGTTTTCCTGATGATAAAAAATTGAGTGTATCCCAAACATGGAAGAGATCCATTCCTAATTATTGTTTCTTATATTTCTCCCCCATTTCTTCATATTTTCATCTCATGAAATTTCTTAGGACCACAATTCAATGAGTATCTGATATTTGACTGTTATGTAACTATTATTCAGATCAACAGATAAATATCAAGGGTATAGTTTTCAAATGATGGTGTGATCGAGGTGTGACAATGGCGGTGGGTGATAAGAGGGAGACTGAGATTATATTTTAGGTTCCCATTTTCCAATTTTTACTCTCGATTATGGAACGAGTGACAACTATGGTTTCCGAAACGGTTTGAATAGCTGGAATCCGATCTATGGGAACAACCAGGAATGGTTGGATGAGATCCAAAATTCCTATGAAAGATCGATGGAGGATCCAAATTCTATATCAACACAAGAATATATGGAGAGGAACCATGAGTTATTGAAAATCCCATTGTATATGGCATGTAATATAGGGATTTATACCGGATGGGCCCCTTTGATGCAGCTTTAGGGTTTTTGTGGAAACTAAACAAGTCCAACCATGTGAAACCTATGACACATTGTATGTCCAATTGTTTGAATCTCCATGTGTACTCTAGGAGTACATGGTAACATACATAGCTAGACACATAGGAATAAGTATAGTATATGGGTGTGACCCTTTACTTAGACACAACCTAGTATATGGCACGACCATAGTACATGGTCATGAACTGAAGTATAAAGAAAAAACTAGGTGTAAATGAGAAAATTTAAAAGACAAAGTTAGGGTGTAGAACAAACTTTATATTCTATTTACCCCTAAGGGGAATTCTTGTATTTATAGGATTACATTCTCGGTGAGACAGTGATACTCAGACAGACTATGGGTTGAAAAGACATGATGTGTACCACCAATAAACTCCATGTACATTCATGAGATGGCTTAGAGACCTTCATCTACATAGTATAGAGATGTTTCAATTGAGTATGATACCTTGGTCCTTTCCCATAATGGTAAAATGCAATATTAAATCCTCAACAAAATATTGTGATCCCCTCTATGGGTTCAATTTCATATGATGTTCTTTGTATCAGCATATGAGAATAGAGTGGTATCATCTATCATTATTTTTTGGGTTTCATGGTATTAGATTGACCACCATACATAGGGAATCGATCCCCTGTCTAGATGGCTAATATATTAGGGCTTATGGTGTCCCCTAGTGGCGCTGGGTGCAATCCCTTACATAGATGATGAGATATTCTATGTTCCAACGAGTACATCTAGGGTAGGGATCGATGGTCATGACCACATGGATGAGTTTCATTAGTGATAGCATTACACATGGAATGAGTAATCGTAAAACAAGAATTACTTTGAAACCTTGAGTAGTATCCTATGTCTAGTTGTGTTGTTTGAGACCCCTTGATACTGGTTTTCTATTATGATTATATCTAGGTGTTTATTATATGGACGTTGTGAGATTACGAATCTTAATATTTTATGTTTGGTTATTTCATGGTATCCTATTGAGTATTGTTATACTCAATCCTAAATGGGATCTTCCCACACAATTCATGTCTTATAAAGATGAGTGACTTGTTGATAAAGTCTTGGGGGGACTTAAAGTAGGTGGAGCATAGTTCTAGGATAGAAAGATCAATGTGCATAAAAGTGTTTCATTTGAAAGTAGTCCCCTGAGTTTTGAGAAGTTTTGGATTATTTAATGTTTTGGTTGGGATTTTATTTGGCCCATTTACCCCTTTACAATACATATCATCATACTCTGATTTGGGTTATATTTCATTCATGCATTTATGGTATCTATTTTTTTAATTTATAAACATTTAATGGGATTATAGATGGGTTCATGAGTACAAGTGCGTTTGGATAATACCTTCCATGTGTGATATATTACTTCTCTGCACTCATCACTATCCCTTGGCCTATTAGAGGTGTTCTTGGGGTAGTTGTTCTCAGCTTATCACCAACCAAGTGGGACCAGGTGGGTTGTGTCATTATAGAGTGGTATCAAAGGAAGGATATACCTAAAGAATAGAGTTAGGTTTGTCTAGATCTGAGGGTTGGTTTGATATTTATGGAAGTAGTTTTAATGTTTTCAATTTTGAATTTCAGGCCATAGATTCTAGTGTTAGTAAAATGATTGACATATCTATTCACCATGACTCTGATAACCTACTTGTTGACTTGGTTATCTAGAAACTGGTTGTACAAAAAACATTGATACATGCATTATCTAGGAATGGTTTGTAGTTTTTGGGTCTTTATTGAGTTATCTCCCGAGATATACTAATTGACTATGGTGTATCTTTTTTTAGGATACCTCCTCAAATAATACTAGCTATGATTCCATTCCAATGCATGATCATGAAGATGATACACCTAGTGAAATGGAATCAATATATAGGCCTTTATAGGAGATAGTACTTTTGGGTGGTTTTCCTGTTAGCCACCACTTATTAATCATCAAATTTAATTGAATGTACCGATTGGGGATTCACACATACAGAGTGCAATGCATGAGTTTTATAAGCAACGACCTCCCCATTTTTTGGATAATCAAGAACCCCAGGTCGATGAGGATTGGATCAAGGTAGTCATATGAGTTTTATCCCTCATAAGGACACATATAGATAAAAAGTAATTATTCATGAAGAGTCTTCTTGAGGGATCCACTAGGTAATGGTGGATCCTGGTGAATTGGTCACATGATGAGATAAATCTATCCTGATTATAGTTTTAGCATCTCTTTAAGGGAGAGTTCTATCTAGCCACATTATTATCAGTTCATATCCAGGAGATCTATCATTTATATAAGTATTGTTTTACTATGGTGGAGTATTCAACAAGAGTTACTGACCTCTCATGGTATTATTTGGATATGGTGTGAGAATCATTCTTCACGGAACATAATTCTGTGCATGTCCTATGCTGAGAGTTTTTTGGAGGGATTTAGTAGTGGAGATTATCCTAGAAAAGAAGTTGTTTCCAATGAGTGATGTTAGTGGGAATATAGGAGTGGAGGAATTTGAAACTAGTAACTGGTGATAGTCACATGGATCTAGGAAATAAAGACTCTTCAAAAGAAGATCCCATGAAAACATATCACCAATCTAGGGCTCCCAGGATGGATTGAGTCAGCAGAGATAGTGGAGATGCTTCTAATGAGATGGTCGAAGACACATTTCTATATATTGTTTGACCTTCCATTTGGTGGTAGAAATGGAGGAATACAAGTTTAATTAGGAGGATGTGGTAGGTGGTTTGACTTATTACCACCAACACCACAAGATGTTCTGTTTCAAGCACACATAGCTAGTGGAAACTAGAGGGGATTACTATAGGAAGTGGACACTAATGACCCTGTGACTCCATACATGATTAGAGGTATGATCTGTGTCTTTTCTACCTTAGTTAAAATACTAATAAATACAGGTTCATGCCACTCTTTTCTTTCCACATCCGTGGTTTGATACATAGAGGTTATGTTTGAGCCCTTAGCTCGACCCTTGTCATTTTAGACTCTGATAGGAGGTGAACTAGTGATCACACACTTCTTATAATAGTGTGACATCATGATTGTAGGGGAAAGATTCGTATGTGATCTATCTTTAGAAGTGATGAGGTATTATGATTTCATATTAGGTATGGAATGACTATCCAAATTTCATGCTTAGATTAACAGTCTCAGGGGAGGATGTAGTGTATCCATGGAGACAGAGCAAGGTTTTAATTTATGGGTGAGAATGAAACCCACGTAGGGTAGGATGGGCTCATACATAAGATGATACAACCGATTACACACCATTTGGCTAGTATTTCCCTGTGATAAGTGGATGCTATGGGATTTTAGTTTTCGGTAATGGTGGAAGAGTATGAGGACATATTTCCTAAGAATGTCCCAGGATTTCCTCCCAGCTAAGAGATATAATAATCCATTGAATTAAACACTGACATGCCCTTAATATTTGGGAAACATATAGTATGGATCCAACAAAGCTTCTAGATATGAGGGTTTAGTTGGAGTATTTTTATAATAAATTCTTCCTGAGGCCCAGTGCTTCCTCCTAGGAAGCCTTAGTGTTGTTCACCCATAAGGAGGAAGAAAGATTGAGGTTGTTTTTTAATTATTGATGTATGAACATGGTGACCAAGAAGAATAAATACCCAACACTAAATATCTAGGATTTATTTGATCAGTTGAGAGTGTAATGATGGTTCTCGAAGAGTGACCTTCGATCTGTCTTTCACCAGTTGTGGGTACATGATAAGGATATCCTAAAGAGGACATTTAGATTTCACAAAGATCACTATAAGTAATTTATGATTCCTTTTAACATGATGAACACCCTAGTATTGTTCATGATACTCATGAACAAGATATTTAATCCTTTATTATATAATCTTGTGGTGTTCTTCATTGATGACATGTTAGTGTACTCGGTGTTCGATGAGGATCACGTGAGACACTTGAGGGTGGTCCTAGACTTAATTTGATAGAACAATAATTATTGGAAGCTCTTGAGGTTTCATTTATGGAATTAGGAGGTTTTTTATATTGTATACTTTGTATCATATGTTGGTGTAGTAGTGGACCCAGGTGAAGGTTGAGGGAGTGTTATCTTGGGTTCCACACAAGAGTGTGACAGAGTTGAGGAGCTTCCTTAGGTGGGTATGCTACTATAGAAGATTACTATCTGATTTCTATAAGATATAAGCACCTTTGAATTCTTTGACCTAAAAGGGGAAGAAATTAATTTGGAAAAAGATTTTCCATCTGGATTTATATGAGTTGATGCAGATATTTATGAGTACACCCATATTGATAATTCCAGAGGTCGGTGTCAAGTATATAGTGTTCTATGATGCCCCGAGGACTGGACATGGTTATGTATGAATACATTGGATGGTTGTGATCACTTACATGTCTCAGTAGTTGAAACTACATGAGTATAACTACATTATCCATGATCTGGAGTTGTAATATTTAGTCTTAAACTTATATATGTGGTGAAACCACCTTATGGGTGAGCAACGTTTCATCTACTCTAACCATATGAGTCTCAAGTATATCTTCTCTCAGAAAGATATTAACTTGTTATATATGTAATGAATACAAGTCCACAAGGATTATGACTTTTATATAGTCAATAATCATGGGAAGGGGAACAAAGTAGAAGATTCTCTTAGAAGGATATTTTTCATGTAGTTGTTTATAAAGGATCTAGAGCAGTTATCCTCATTGTAGTTGACCATAATAGAAAAGTATGGTGCTTCATATTTAAACTATATGGTTGATACACCGCCAATTATATATAATTTTAGTTAGGATAAACATTGATAAATCAATTTAGAGACCTTACATACACTGATATACACTTAATGTGCTCCTGATAGCTTTTTTGAAGCTGGGAAGCACATCTTCCTTTTTTTGTGGATGTACTATATTACCAATGACATTGTGATAGTAGATGAAGAGGGAGTTTGATAAAAACACTTTATAAGTAAATAATGGTTTTTAAAAGATATAACAAGACATGAAACATAAATTTTAGTGGCTAGGTATGAAGAAATGTGTAGTAGAGTTTGTAACACAATGCCTCACTTGTTACCGGTGAAGGATGAGAATAGAGTTCCAGCGGGTTTATCACAACCCCTCAAGGTTCCAGAGTGGAAGTGGGTTTGGATATATATAAAATTCAGGCTGGGATTACCATGTATTTACAAATTACATGATTCTATATGGTTGACCATAGACTGACTCACCAAATCATACTACTTCCTAGCTTTCAGAGAGTAGAGTATAGTTGAGAGATTTGGATGCATTTATGTGTAGGAGATGGTCTGTCTCCATAGAGTTCCCTAATTATCATTTTAGATTATGATACTCACATCACATCATGAGAGAGTATTTTAGGATTCCTTGGTACATAGTTTCTTTTGAGGAAAAAATTTCACCATAGAATTACGATTGGAATGTGTAGACCATTTAGGTTTTAGAGGAAATGCTGCAGGAGTGTATGTTGGACATTGGCCATAGTTGGGAGGATTACCTACCTTTTTTGGATTTTTTGTACAAAAAAAAATAGAATTATATCATTTATATGACACCATTCATGGCCTCATATGGGTTACCCTTCATGTCACCACTAGGTTTGACTAATCTAGGCGATTCAGTACTCATGGGTCCATTATTGGTGCAAGCCATGATCAAGAAGGTTCATCACATTTAGAAGCATATAAGGAATGTATAGTGGAATCATAAATCATATTAGGACTAATGATGAAGGCCTTTGGAGTTCTAGGAGAGAGGCCGTGAATTCTTAAGGATTTCACCATGACGTGAATTAGAGAGATATGTATGTTGTAGAAGGTTATATCTAAGGTTTATTGGCCCTTTCTAAATATTGTGCACAGTTGGAAAGGTTTCATAATGCTTTAATATACCACCATAGTTTGACTGGGTACACAACATTTTCCATGTTTCATTGCTGAGGAGGTATGTTCATGACATAACACATTTTATCAAATGAGGTGAGCTGGACATCGAGGATGGAGCTACCTTTTTGGATTACTCAATTAAGATCGAGGATCTATAGGAGAATATCTATAGTACCCTCAGTTTGAGGTATGTAGCCTTTATTTATGCCTTTTTATGTGTTTAAAGTGCATGGGATGAGTTGGGAAAAGGTAGGGAGAGTTTGTAATTGTTTTGGATGAGTTTGGAGGCTTTTCATAGGGAGCACAGTTTGAACACGGTTAGGGGAAACCGTGCGAATGCTCTAGGAAACCATGCAGGGGGATACAGTAGGCTTAGCATAGCCTACGAACGGTTTGCAAAACTGTGCGAGGAAACTCTGCGGACCCTTTCTCTCGAAAAATTAGTGTTCTCATGGTTAGAGCATGATTTTCAAAATTGTTCGGGCTAACTGTGCGACCACTTAAAATAGCATTTTAAAACCCAATTTCACTCTAGATTTCCTTATTCCTCTCCACATCCTCTCCCACTTGATCCTCACTTGGGATTTTGGGTCCTCATGGGTTGAAGGTGATATTACACTGATTCTTGAAGCGATTCAAAGTGGTTTCGTGGTGGTTTGAAGGTGGTTTCTCCCGGGTAAGTCTCTACTCTTGGTTTTCTTGTGGGTTCCTCTAGATCCACATCTCCATCTTTCTTGGTTTTCAAGATCTACACTTTTTGTGTGTAGATATAGGGTTTTGGTTGCCTTGAATGATGATTTTAAGGCTTGTGATGGTTAGGGAAGGTGATCTAGAGAGGATTCGGTGGTGCATTCACTGGATTTGAGGTGCGGGCTCTTGTGGGTCGATTTATCAGGAACCCTCAAGGTAGGTGGCTTCTCTCTCAAATCCACTTGGTTAGAACTAGTGGTGTTTGATTACAATTAATTTTTTGTGCTTGAAATTAATTGTGGTTGTTATTCCAAATTGGTTGGAAATCCCTTTGGTGGTGTTTTCGGTATTGTTTGGGGAAAAAGGGGTTTTATGGTGAAATGCTATTGTTGTGGATTTTAAAATAGATATTTTAAAATGGCTTGTTGAGATTGATTTGGGAAAATGGTTGATGGAAAATGGTTTTCAATAAATATTTTTTTTATTAAAATGTTGTTTGGCATGGAAAATGGTTTTCAATAAATGGACGATTTATTGAAGTGGATTGGTATGCGATGGAATTTGTTGATTGCATGTTGTTGTGACCTTGGTGGGTCATATGATTTTTTATGGATTGATGGGAATGTTTTGTGGAAGTGGAGAGAAGTACCACTATAAAAAGGTTATGTATAGTGAATGGGAGGGCGACCATCAAAGGATAAGTGGATGGGAATAACAACTAGTTGTGAATGGGTGAATAAGTTGGACGGAAGCTCCACCGTTTGGTTGTGGTCGGGAAGTACCACTAGTTTTGAATGGGTGAACGAGTTGGATGGAAGCTCCACCATTTTGTTGTTTTGGTTGTTCATTGTGCATTGCTTTTATAGTTGGAAATTGTTGTGCTAGTGTGTGAATGATGAAATGGATTGTGGCATGTTTGGATGGATTTCCCATGGTTGCATGGTTTGGGTGTGATGGCTTGGTAAGGGCTTGTTTGGCTTATGGGAATGGTTTTACTTGTGATTATTTTATATAAATTGTTTTATATAAATGTGCTAATGGTTTTATCCTAGTGGAATGTGTAGGGAAGTCATTTGGGAAAAACCTAAGGAGTATTAGTACTCACCCCCCCGCTTTGGCACTTTGGTGCTTTTGCAGATGTCGTATTTTGAGACATAGGTAAAGGTAAGGCATATCATTGCTAGTGGTTCATGGTGATGCTCGGAGTATGTGGTGGCGCTTGGACCTTGGACCTTGGTGTAGAGATGTAGTGGTGTCATGGATCATGGTGTTTTTTGTTTAGTTTTGCGCTTTGTACTCTGATGTTTTGTGGACATGTCTAGAATGAATGGTTCTGGGGTTTTTGATGGAATTGATAGTATCACTTGGTTGGGTTTGAAAGTGCATGCATCTTTAGTTGTTCGTTGGTTGAGTTGGGTTATATTTTTAAGGGAAAAATGTTCCCCACTATTCCTTGAAGCCCTCAGAATTTATTTCCAGCCTTTGACACCTTGGGAACGTCACTTAAGGCCAAGTAGCCCTCACCCCCTCCTCAAGACAATGAGGTAGGGTGGGGTGTTATAAGTTGTATCAGTTTGTTCGGTCCTTAGCTTTCAAGTGAGAGCAGTTGTTCGGTCACTTTGGTGCCTTAGTTTTGGAGTTGACATTCGTTGTGGAATATTCATAGAGTTGGGATGGTAGCAAGGCGCAGGAATGTCGGAACTTGGAATGTATAGCATAAAAGGACATAACTAACCCTATTATGATGAAATTCAAGTTACCAGGGAGTTGGGTACATATGTGTTTTGGAGACACTTATAGGCATTGGATATCTCATTGTTGTGGGTGTAGCCAATGAGATGAGCATGACATGCATGGTAGAAATGACTTCCCATTAGGATTTATATTTCATTGAGGTATAATTATTTATGGTCTGATATGAATGTGTGAAATTGTAATGTGAATAAATTTGGTATTTTGAAAATGGTTTGGTTTTAAAAATGGTGAAACATGGAAAATGTGAACTTGTGGAAAGCCTTGTACGATAGTGTTGTGTAGTGTGATTAGAAATGAGAATTCTTGATGTCTACAAAAGTGAGAGTCATGGTTGTCTGTTTTCTGTTGATAGAAATGGAACCGCGTAGGCATCTTAGAGACCAAACGGAGGAGTCTACTGAGAATGTCGTAGCACCTAAGCCTCAGGTGAACCAGAAGCTAGTGAAAAGCATAGTACAGGATTTCCAAGCTATGGAAAGTGGAAATAAAATTGATGAACCAAGGCATGTGGATCATGAATTTCAGTTTAAAAAGAAGAATCCACCCATCTTCAGGGGTGATTCAGAGACAAAGAGGGAAGAATCATGGTTGAATTGAATGAACAAGATTTTTTAGTTCTTGGGAACATAGGTAGAGTTAAAAGTGAAGTTGGCCACATATATGTTGACATATATTTCCCTTCAGTTGTGGGAGTTGGTAGTCCAAGCGGGGATGGACCAGGGTGTGATGTGGGAAGAATTTGAGGAATTTTTTAATAAAAAATGCTTCCCACATACGTTCATAATTAATCGTACGACTGATTTCTTCATTTTGAAGCAAGAGATTATGTCTATGATGGAGTATGATGCTATGTTTATGAACTTAGTGAGTTCTGCACCTGAGGTGGCGGGTAGCACGTTGTTGAGGGAAAGGATCTTTGAATCGGGGTTAAGGAAAGAAATATGTTAAAAGATATTAGTACTGTGTATAGATGATTACATAGAGATTGTGAATAGAGACTTGGTGGCTGAGCGTGACCTGTTGGGCGCTCCGGACAGAGGAAGCATGGTGGAACCCATGGGGAATAGTGGGAACTCTAACACTGGGTTCAACAGGAGGATGGAAACTTATTCCTAGGGCGGGATTATAGCACATAATCTGATGGAAGGATCAGTGAATCTTCATCTGAAGCCCCAGATCAAACCTGGATGTTTTTAGTGTGGTTCAATGAGCCACATCAAGCGAGATTGTACGACACAACCTCTAGCATGTCATAACTGTAAGTAGATGGGGCATTCGTAGTGTTATTTTCTGAATGATCCAAGTTTGGGTGTGCGTGATAATTCTTAGGGATCGCAGTCGTCATATGCCTCGATGGGACGGGGACAACAACACACCCCTCGTCAGCAGAGTAAAGTGGATCATGGTGATTCTCGGAATACCAAGACACCTTAGCAAGGAAATAAAGAGCAGAGCAATGAAAGAAAACATGTGTTTAGATCTGAGTAGGTTGTGGTGGATGATCAGTCGGGACCATCTAGGGTGCGAGGTACTACTCTTTTAAATTCTACCTTGATGCAAGTGTTGTATGATACAAGTGCTTTACACTCTTTTATTTCTAAATGTGTGTTTGATTTGCTGGGTTTAAGGTTAGAAATGATGCACTCATTTTTAAAACTTCAAACTCCTTTGGGTCGAAGAGTGTGTCGAGCCTTCTTATGTAGAGTATGTTGTATCGTTGTGGGCGAGGTTGAGATAATGTGGAATTTATCAATTCTTGATATGGATGGGTATGATGCAATCCTAGGAATGGATTGGCTGGTGGATTTTAAGGCCCACATCGACTACGATGCATGAATAGTGGCTTTTACGACACACAATGGAGTTAGGCATCTCTTTAGAGGATAGAGGCATGAAAGGAAGGGTGAAACGAGTTTGTTGACACCAGTAATAGGCATGTTATCATATTGGTTGGAGGTATTGTCGTTGGAATTGGTAATGGGTGTTGAGAAGAGTGTTCTTCATGCATTGGTGGATCAGTTCATGGAAGTTTTTCCTGAAACATTCTATGGGTTACCTCCCGTAAGAGAAGTGGATTTTACGATTGATCTCCTTCCGGGGACCAGTCTTATCTCACTTCCGTCTTACCGGATGGATCCTACTAAATTGAAGGAATTGAAATTCCAGTTGGAAGAGTTAGAAAAAAAAAGGTTTATCTGGCCTAGCACGTCCCTGTGGGTAGCGCCAGTGTTGTTTGTGAAAAAGATGGATGAAAATTTGAGGCTCTGTGTTGATTATAATAGACTTAACCAAGTTGTGATAAGGAATAGATATCCACTTCCATGAATTGATGATTTGTTCGACCAGTTGAGGGGAGCCCATTGGTTCTCCAAGATCGACCTGAGATCAGGATATCATTAATTGCGGGTGAGGAACGATGATATTCATAAAACAACTTTCATAAGTAGATATGACCATTATTAATATGTGGTTATGACCTTTGGTCTAACGAATGCACCAACGGTGTTCATGAAATTGATGAATCGAATATTTCATAGATATCTAGATTTATTGGTGGTGGTGTTTGTAGATGATATTCTGGTGTATTCAAGTACAATGGTGGAGCATGAGAAGCACTTGGAGACAGTGCGAGGGATCTTGGGGGATCAGCGGTTGTATGCCAAATTGTCAAAGTGTGTCTTTTGGATATAGGACATTCATTTTCTTGGCCATGTGATTTCTAAAAGAGGTGTTTCAGTGGATCTGGAAAAGGTAGAGGATGTTATCTAATGGAAACCACCAAAGAATTTTTTTGAGGTACAGAGTTTCCTTGGTCTAGCTGGGTATTATCGGCGTTTTGTTCGTGATTTTTCACATTTGGCTTCACCGATGATAGCTTTGACAAGAAAGAATGTTACATTCCAGTGGAATGAACGGTGTCAGAAGTGTTTCAAATAGCTAAAGGGTTGCCTTACATCAGCACCAGTCATGGTTTTTCTAGAACTAGGAAAAGGGTAGATGGTGTATTGTGATGCATCGAGATCAGGGTTGGGGTGCATTCTCATGAAAGGGAATCATTTGGTTGCATATGGCTTCCGGAAATTGAGGGTTCATGATAAGAACTACCCAACATATGATTTGGAATTGGAAGCAGTGGTATATGATTTGAAAGTGTGGCATCATTATCTCTTCGGTTGATAAATTCATGGTATATACAGATCATAAGTGCTTGAAGCACACTTTCTCACTAAGGGATTTGAACTTGAGGCAAAAAAGATGGATGTAACATCTCCAGATGTTTTATTTTGACTTAATGTACACACAAGGTAAGGGAAATTTGGTGGCGGATCAATTAAGTAGAAAATCATATGCTCATATGGTGAAACAGACATCAGACCAGTGGCAATTGATGTCAGTTATAAATGATATGCAGTTGGAATGTGAGGACCAGAGCGATAGAGCGGTCTTCTTTCCATTTTTATTGATTCCTGACTTGATTTTCTTGGTTAAAGGGGAACATATATCTGATTCTGATTGTGTGAACATGGGGTCGAGACTCAATGGTGGGGAGACCATTAAGTGTTGGAAACTAAATAGAGATTCAGTTTTTTGTTTTCGGAATCGGATGGTTGTGCTAGTTGCTCGTCGATAGGATATTCTCAGGGTGTATCATCATTCTAGGTGGGCTGTTCATCCTAGAATTCAGATAATTTATAAAGCATTACAAGAGCAGTTCTGGTGGGATGGTATGAAAAGAAGAGTGGCTGAGTTTGTTTCGAGATACTAGATTTTTCAGTAGGTCAAGGAAGATCATCAGAGGCCAGCAAGAATGTTGCAGTTATTACCAATCCCTGTTTGAAAGTGGGAGAAAATAGCGATGGATTTTGTCACAGGTCTCCCAAGAACGGCCAAAAAACATGATGCCATTTGGGTGATAGTAGATCGGCCAAGAAAGTCGACCCATTTCATTCCAATTCGTGAATCTCATACGATGGAGGATATGTCCAAAATCTATATCCAAGAGGTGGTAAAGAGGCATGGTGTTCCAGTTTTGATTGTATCTGATAGAGATATGAGGATTACATATCGTTTCTAGAAATCCTTACAGTAATCCCTTGGAACTAAGTTGACCATGAGTATGACGTATCACCCTCATACGGATGGTCAATCTGAGAGGACGATACAAACTATGGAGGATATGTTGAAATCTTGTGTCATATATTTTGGTGGCTCGTGGGAGGAGAACTTATCTTTGGTTGAGTTTTCGTACAATAACAATTATCAGGAATCCATACATATGGCTCTGTTTGAAGTGTTGTATGGGAAGCCGTGTCGTTCTCCACTATGTTGGGTGGAATTAGGTGAGTCCCTGATGGTTGGACCGAGCCTTGTCCAAGATACTACAAAGAAGATCAAGCAGATCAGAAAGAGAATGGAGACTTCACAAAGTCATCAGAAATCGTATGCAGATCATCGTCGACGACCGTTTTAGTTCATGGTGACTGATCATGTTTTCTTGAGGATCTCTCCTAGGTTGGGATATCTTCGGTTTGGGAAGCAGGGAAAGTTATCTTCGAGGAATATTGGGCATTTTGAGAATCTTGAACTGATTTGTGAGGTGGATTATCATTTGTATTTTCCACCTAGGTTCATTGCGATGCACAATGTGTTTCATGTGTCATAGTTGAAATAGTATCAGCCGGATCGTTACCATGTGATTCGATGGGACCATGTCAAGCTAGAACCAGATGCTTCGTTGGTGCACGTGCCAGTGCGGGTTGTGGATAGCCAAGAGAAAGTTTCTTAAGGTAAAAGCATCGGTTTAGTTCGTGTTTTATGGCAACATGGATAGATTAAAGAGGAGACTTGGGAGCAGGAGAAAGAGATGTTTGAGTGGTGGCCCAAGCTCTTTTGGAAAAGGGTGGGTTCACTACTTTCTGAGGACGGAAAGTCCAATGGTGGGGAGAATTTAGTACCCCCGGTTTGAGGTATGTAGCCTTTTTATGCCTTTTCATGTGTTTAAAGTTCATGGGATGATTTTGGAAGAGGTTGGGAGAGTTTGGAATGGTTTTGGATGAGTTTTGAGGCTTTTCATAGGGAGCACGATTTGAGAACGGTTAGGGGAAACCGTGCAGATGCTCCAGGAAACCATGTAAGGGGAGATAGTAGGCTTCGCACTGCCTACACACGGTTTTCCAAACCTTGTGAGGCAACCATGCTGACCCTTTCTATTGAGGCAGTAGCATGCACACGGTTAGTGCACAGTCTGCCAAACCATGCGGGCTAACTGTGCGGCCACTTAAAATAGGGTTTTAAAACCTGATTTCACTCAGGATTGCCTCATTCTTCTCCAAATCCTCTCCCACTTGAGCCTCACTTGGGATTTTGGGTCCTCAAGGGTTGAAGGTGATCTTCCACTGATTCTTGAAGCTATTCAAAGGGGTTTCGTGGTGGTTTGAAGGTGGTTTCTCCCTGGTAAGTCTCTCCTTTTGGTTTTCTTGTGGGTTCCTCTAGATCCAGATCTCCCTCTTTCTTGGTTTTCGAGATATACACTAGTTTTGTGTATATCTAGGGTTTTGGTTGCCTTGGATGATGATTTTAAGGCTTGTGATGGTTATGGAAGGGGTCTAGAGAGGTTTCGGTGGTGCGTTCTCTGAATTTCATGTGTGAGAGCTTGTGGGTCGATTTCTTGGGAACCCTAAAGTTAGTTGGCTTCTCTCTCAACTCCACTTGATTAGAACTAGTGGTGCTTGATTACGATTTATTTGTTATTATTGAAATTAATTGTGATTGTTTTTCCAAGTTGGTTGGAAATCCCTTTGGTGATGTTTTGGGGGATTTTTGGGGAAAGGGGGGTTTTATGGTGAAATGCGATTACTGTGGATTTTAAAATAGAGATTTTAAAATGGGTTGTTGAGATTGATTTGAGAAAATGGTTGATGGAAAATGGTTTTCAATAAAGATGTTGTTTTTATTGAAATGTGGTTTGGCATGGAAAATGGTTTTCAATAAATGGACGATTTATTGAAGTGAATTGGTATGCAATGAAATTGGTTGATTTCATGTTTTTGTAACCTTGGTGGGTCATATGCTTGTTTATGGCTTGATGGGATTGTTGTGTGGAAGTGGCGAGAAGTACCACTATAAAAGGTTTATGGGTATTTGATGGAAGGGCCACCATAAAAGGATAAGTGGATGGGAAGAGACACTAGGTGTGAATGGGTGAATGGGTGAACAGGTTGGATGGAAGCTCCACAATTTGGTTGTGGTCGGAAATTACCACTTGGTGTGAATGGGTGAATGTGTTGGACGGAAGCTCCACCATTTGGTTTTTTTGGTTATTTGTTCTGCATTGCTTTGCAAGTTGAAAATTGTTGTGCTAGTGTGTGAATGATGAAATGGCTTGTGGCATGTTTGGTTTGCTTTCTCTTGGTTGCTTGGTTTGGGTGTGATGGATTGGTAAGGGCATGTTTGGATTATGGGAATGGTTGTACTTGTTATTATTTTATATAAATTTTTTTATATAAATGTGCTAATGGTTTTATCGTAGTGGTGTGTGTTGGGAAGTCTTTTTGGGAAAACCTACTGAGTATTAGTACTCACCCCCTGGTTTGGAACTTTGGTGCTTTTGTAGATGTCGTATTCCGAGACACAGGTAAATGTAAGGCATCTCATTGCTCGTGGTTTGTTGTGATGCTCGGGGTATGTGGTGGCGCATGGAGCTTGGAGCTTGGTGTGGAGATGTGGTGGTGTCATGGCTCATGGTGTTTGCTGTTTAGTTTCCTCTCTATAGTCTAATGTTTTGTGGACATGTCTAGTTTGGATGGTTTTGGGGTTTGTGATGTAATTTTTAGTATCAAATGGTTTGGTTTGAAAGTACATGCATCTTTAGTTGTTGGTTGGTTGAGTTGGGTTATCTTCTTAAGGGCACACAATTCCCCAATGTTCGTTGAAGCCCTCGACATTTATTACCAGCCTTTGGTGCCTTGGGAACGTCTCTTAACTCCAAGTAACCCTCACTGCCTCCTCAATCCAATGACGTAGGGGTGGGGTGTCACAATGTTTTAAATGGGTGGGTGATTCCCTTAGTGCACGTTTGGTGGAAGCAAGAGAATTTTTAGGAGAGAAACTTCGAGTGGGAGATCCAGATTTGACCATAATACCACATCTTTTTTATTAGTATTTTTCAATTTTTGAGAGGAAAATACCAAAGTTGTGGGAGAATGTAACATATCTATTTATTAAATTTAAAGATTTGTAATATATATAGTAATTTTTTTGAAGCTAAGTGTTGAGACAATATGCGATTCCAATATTTGGTGAACCAAAAATTTATATTTAAAAAATATTAAATATATTAATAACCCACAAGTTTAATTTTATTGAAAAATTGGAATAAATCCAAAATGGAGTCTCATATTAGAAATCTAAGGCTGTATTTCAGTTCAAAATAAGAGTTTTACCCTATGCATGAAATAACCCTTATGTGCATTGGGTGTTCATCTTTGGCACCATTATGGGTGCATTAATAATTCATTAAATAAATAATTTATTTAATTATTTATTTATTTCCACAAACCTATAATCCTATATAATTGTACTATTATGGGAAATTTGAATGGTTAGCCATATAACCTTGAGAATTGAGAGAGGGTCTTGGAGGATATCGTTGGCAGATGAAAGCAGATTGGAGGATCAGATCGATACCATAGGGATTGTCTATGCCAATAGAGTTCATACATCTCAAAACGGATTACGATGAAAGATAATTATTCATTAGTGATTGATCCAAAATCATGTTAGTATATTTTATTTATTTGTATCCATCTCATTTATTAATCCCATGCTGAACACATATTAATTCTACTAACAAAAATTGATCTCCGCTTTGATGATTGATTTATTTTATGGTTGATTGGTTATTTGTGGGATAATTAATTAAACTTTTTTTTTAACGAAAATGTCTCTAGTAAAACCTAAAAATGTTCAATGTTCATTCATATTTCGTCTTTCTTTGATTTTATCCCTGTTTCTTCACATGTTCACCACGTGAAATTTCTTTTGGTTGCGATTCTACGAATGCCCGATATTAGATTGTTGTGTGACCATTCTTCAATGAAAAGGATCATTAACATATGTGAAGTTCATTATTGAGGGTATAATCAAGGTGTGATGATGGAATTGGGTGATCCGAGGAGGAACTAGATTGGATTTTATGTTCCCATTTTCCCAATTAAACACCCAATGATGAAAGGGGTGAAAACGGTGGTTTACCAAATGGTTTGGATGGATGAAATTGGATCTTCGAAGATAAAAAGGCATGGATGGATGAGATGAACAATCTCTAGGAGGGATCAATGGTGGATCTAGATACGATGGTCATGTGTGAATACACAGAGATGAACTGAAGGTTTATGAAAATACCACGGTATACGATGTGTAATCTGACCCCTGACTGTTATTCTTGGGTTTATTTGGAAATTAAATATAACACGCCATGTGACACCTATCACACACCGCATGTCCCATGGCTGGTGGATCAGTTTTTACTATGGGAGTACATCAACATTTACATATTTCGACCCATGGATGAATCGTAGTACTCGAACATGACCCATCACATAGGCACTACCACAGTACACGGGCATGACACAAAATTACATGGGGATGGACTAGTGGACATGAGCATAGGTATAGGGAAGAAGAAAGGTTATAGACGACCGAAATATGTCATGTACCCCTAAGGGACACACAATGTTTTTGGAGGTTTACATGTTGTGTGTGTTTATGCTACATGAGAAGACCAGGGGTTGACAAGACACATAGTGTACCACTAATACATGATGTTTAATTCCCACGAGATAGCTTAGATACCTTCATCTCCTTAAAATAGACCATGTTCAGTTGAGTGTGATACCTTTGTCCATTCCTATGAGGGTATAGTTTGGAATAATGTCCTCAATATAGGATTTCAATCACCTTAATGGATTCAGTTTTAGATATATTTTTGTGTATCCCCCGTGGGACTAGGGTGGGATCCTCTATCATTCAAAGGTGGGGTTAGTGGTATAAACATCACCACTTTGCATAGGTCCTCGATCCCTTATCTAGAAGGCTCATATAATAGGGTTTTGGTGTTCCCCAATGGCCGGGGGTGTGATCCCCTACATTGATGATGAGATCTTCAGAGATACAATGAGTAATTCTTGGGAAGGGCCTGGTGATCATGACCTCTTAGATGAGCATCACAGTGACAACATTGCTCATGTATTGGGTACTACGAGAACAAGTGTTACTTTGAGTACTCAAGTAGTATCATGTGGATCATAGTATTGGTTAAGACCCCTTGAGACTGATTTTCTATTATGATTATATTTGGGTGTTTATTGTATTACTGATATGAGATAACTACTATTTATTCTTTGTGTTTGGTTATTTTGGGGTGTCCTATTGGGTATTATTATAAAAACCCCTAAATGGGATAGTCCCACATGTGTATTGTCTTCTACAGATGAGTGTCCTTTTGAAAGAGTCCTAGGAGGACAAAGAGTAGGTGGAGTATAGTTATGGGATAGACAAACCAAGGTGTATGACATTGTGGTATTTGAAAGTATTACACTCCTTCTGAATAGGCTGAGCTTATTTCCAATTTTTTTTGGGATTTTATTTTCCCCCTTAATCACTTTCCAGTACTTATTTTTATACTTTTATGTGTGGTATATGTCATACATAAATTTATGATATCATTTGTTTTTATTAATTTCTAAGAATTGTATGGTCCTTGAGTTGTCTACATGGGTTTGGGAACATTATTCTAATAACTCCCATGTGTGAGATATGACTAATAAAAAATGGTCTCCATCCCCAGTCTAATTAGAGGATGTCTTGGGTTAGCCACTCTCATCTTATCACTATCCAGACATACCCCTATGGGTCGGGTCATGACAACCATGTTGTTTCTTAAAAACATTTTCAACCAATCAATACTTATAAGAAGTTACTTTAACATCCATGTCGAGTTTATTCATTAACACTCACCACTTGGATTTATATCAACTATAGAAACCAAAAAAATCTTGATTTTTTCACTTGGATATTATATACTTGTTCATATTAATCTATAAAAATTATCTTATTAATATTTACTTCATCCTTTTGGGATAATTATTTATTCTTCAAAATAAATAATACATTACTTAACTCAGTGATTATAAAATCATAAAAATCAGGATAAATTTTTCTTATATAGTATTTTTACTTGGAAACTATCCTCATACTAAGTATTCTATTATTTATATTCCTATGCAAAGTCATGTGTATCTGGATACATGACTTCACTGAAGTCTATCATTATATAACTATCTAAAATAGAAATTTATTTCCCTAATATAGAATTATATTCAATCACTGGACTAATAATTTTCTATATTATGTATTATTATATCATTAATAATATGAGATAATTAATTACAATTCACTTTGTATCATTCTTGATATTTGTTTGCAGATAAAAATATCCTTTAACAAAAGGTTTCCATCTAAACTAATGAGTTTTTGAGATAACATATTTATTCAATATTATAAATTATATAATATCCATTCATCATTTTAGTTAGTATAGAGTCATGTTTTCATAGTTCTCTCTACAAAGTATATTTTGAAATATATAATGGAGGATTAAAAATAGCTATAACAATCATCATATATTATTTATTTAGGAAAAACCATAGTGTGATGTGTATATGGTAATGTATGTTAAGGAATAACTCCACTCTATATTTAATTTATTGATTAATTATTAGTTTTGATATTCTCCAATTAACCTTCCTAGAGAATCTTCTATCTTTTACCAAGAATATCCTTTAATTCACTTCAAAATTTCTTTAATATCATAAATTGGACTCACGAAGTAGATGAATTTACTTCTAGATTCTACATAAAATAGTTCACATCTATATCACTGAACTAGTTCTTTATATTTTTTTACAATAATTTTTTTAATTTAAATGGATTTCGTTATCATAAAACCCTACAACTAATCATATTAAATAGAGTCTAAACACAATTTTTGGAATATACTTTATATTTACATCATGTTTTTTGATAAATAAATATTTTTCGACATTTGGATATTATATTGAGACTTATATTTTATATTAATCATTAATTTTTAATATTGGAAATCTATGATTGAATTATAATTAATTTATAAAAAAGTATGGTATACCATAATAAGATTAATTCTATACGTGAAATAATATCCCATTGTGTATAAAATTTTACATTGAAGTAATGTTTTGATAACACACAATAAAAATAAATAATTTGATGAGAATCAATCCATATGTAAAGTTTAGTTTATGTTATTATTTAGTCAATGTATGAAAAAAGATAATAAAAAACATAAATATTCTACTTAATTTATATATTATTTCAAATTTTATTTGGTTATTATAGTTTGATGCAAACATGTGAGTCACATGTCATATTTAATATCCAAGAAGAAAAATAGTTTTTACACATGAAATGATGAATTTATGTAAAGTAGAAGATTAATATTGATTTTATTTCAATTCATCTTAATTTCTCTTCCAATGACCATTATTACTATATATAATACAAATTATCTCATATTCCTTTATATCCACTTCTATATTTTTCTCCTTTAATGATATTGAAAATCCACCATTGACTTTAAATATGTCATCGTATTTTCAAGGTTTATCCTCCCTTTTCTCACAAAAAAGATTAAAGAACCAAATTACCATTAATTTTCATCAAATTATAAAACCATAGAAAACATATTCTTTATTAGCTTATATATACTATTTAATTTATAATCCTGAATGAAAATAGATAATTTGGATGTTGAGGATAAAACAAGTATGATATTTATGGATAATTTCTTTTTATAATGACGCCTAACATTTTTATCTGATAAATAAAAAACATAATCTAAAGTATGTGTTCCCCAGATAGGTAGCCATCTTCATGTGTTCACTTGTATAATCATAAAGCACAAGAGGAAAGTAAGCCTTCTCCTAAAAATTTTATTATAAAAATAAAGTGCAAGAAAAGGGTTACAAGTCATAATATGATAATTCATTCACATGACCATGTTCATTAGAAGTTTCCATTCAGATGGAGAATTACCTTGATTAAAATACTTAAACACCTCAGCATCAATCATTCTTAGCACCATTAAGGAGGACCTGTTAGAAACATTCCTTGTAAAATTGGAATAATCTTTCCTAGGCCTTTTCTTTGGGGTAATAGTGTCAACTATACTTTGATTCCCTTTTTCAATAACATCTTGAAATGAGAATTTATTTCATCTTAGATTTTGGGGAGGGATTATTCCCATCTCCTTGTCATCATCAATAACACTCACCAACTTATCAAAGAATTTTTAAGATTTGTACAATTTTGGAATCTCATCACATAAATTAATGTTTCGTGAATCAATTCCAAGATCCCCACTTGGATCCTGCACAGGAATATCCAAACTCACCAGCTACAAAAATATGAATCCCATGAATTGAGGCTATGCATTAATATCTAAAAAAACCAAACATATAGGTTCTTCACCATTGGGTTGCACATCACAGGTTGTCGTAGTCATTGTATCTTCACTGATTGGATTTAATTGTATCTCACTCTCTTTATGACCAAAATATTTATCTGGAATAAGGCCACAATCATCTATGATAGTATATATCTGATCAAAAACATCTTGTCCATCCAAAACCTTCTTATTCTTAGTATCAGCCTCAGGATGACTGGGAGAGTCAGACTAAAAACCTGGAAGAGAATTCCTCAGTGTGGCATCATGAACATCCCCTACAGCCTTGTTTCCACCTGAAGGACCTATAGAATATTCAACACCTCCAAGACTGTTAGTTATAGCCATGACAGTATCCTAAATCAAACAATACCCTAAAAAATCTAATAGAGTGAATATAACATTTCATCATATCAAACACTTCATGGAATTTTAGATCAGGAGGTGACATTCGTGCAGATTTATATAGCACTGGTTCACCCAATACCAAAAGACTAGTGGACTTACTAAGTTAATCATCCAAAAATTGCATCTTCCCCTGACTAGAGGGCCTCCTGTTCTTGATTCCACAATGACAGCGAGAGGTCAAATGACCCAAATGACAACATGTTGACCAGTAAACAACCCAGGACTCAAAAACAATAGATTTCTTACATCTACACTCATCTACAACCATGTTCCATACCCACAAAACCAGTGGCTTTGAGATATACACCTCAACACAAATCCGTGGACTAATCAGATGACTCGCATAAGATGTTCTACTATTAGAACAATGAATTAAAGCCACCATATTTCCTAGCATACAAATAAATTATGGATTTTGAAAAGGCAAGGTAAGATGATGGAAACATACCCATGTCATGATGAATGATATATCACTGTTCATGTAGAGATCATACAACCATTGAAGAAGAATGAACTTTCATCGGTTGCATCAATGAGGATCCCTAGACTATGCACATATAAGATCTTATTGTAAAGAAAATTGAATCATCAAATGATGTTTATCAAGGAGACCTAAAACATTGTGATCTTATAAGCCCCAATTATGAAATCAATTGATCAAAGTCATAAACCAGGGGTCTTTAATGATTGAAACAATCCAAAATGGATATATCCAAGAGACAATGTAAGAACCCAGATCTTCATTTCAGGCATGTCTTTCCTTTTCTGGATTTTTTGAGAATTTTTGTAGTTTCTGTAAATTTTTGAAGTACACATCTTGTACTCTTTTCCCGCTCGAAACCGTGTGCTGGCCGTGTCCGGACCACACACACAGTGTGTAGGAGTGACGTAAAGGCCGATTTTCGCAGAGTATGGAAAAACCCACTACACACCATGTAATTTAAAAATACACGTCGTGTACTTTTCATTTTTTTTCACTAAACGGACCGGGGTCGCGCCTAATCACCATAATCTTCATCTTCTAGGTCTCATTCTACCGAGAGACGTCGTACGGACATGAAACTTCTCCGGGTTCCTGGGCCACCATTCTTCCTCAGATTCGAGCTCTGTTGGTTGCATTGGAAGCACATCGGTGAGTTCTCCCTTCTGCTTGAACCTTTTTTTTTCAATTCTTCCTCCTTCTCAAGTTATCTAAGGATGAACTTTTTGTGCGTGTTCTCAGATCTACGACGTTCTAGGGAGAATCAGTCGTCGTGGTTCAAGTATATCAATCTCCTTGGATCGAGGTAGGTGGTTTGTGCCTTACCGTTCAATGTATCTGAGTTTATGTGTGAATTTCCACTAATACCCATGAACGGGGTATTGCGTGTTACCCCTTTTTGCCTTCGTTGTTTTCCTACCTTTCTTGTGTGCTTGTGTAGTGCTAATTTGACCATGTTAGAGGATAATTTTTTGTTCTTGGATGTATTTTCCATTTATTTGTTTTGTTTATGACCTTTGGGTCTCGTTTTCCTTTGGCTGCTACACCTGTTTTCATGCCTTGTGGTTATAGGTTAAAGTGAAACTCATGACAAGCTTGTTGCCTTGTAGAGTGTTTATCAATGTAGCTCTATAGGTGTACTTTGGATACCCAAGTATCTCTATAGGTTTACTTTGGCCTTATAGCATTATTATGCACTGACTGGCACGGTACTGAGAGAACCTGGTGCTATAGACTATAAGGGATAGACCAAGTGAGCTTCCCAGAAAGTCTTAGATATTATAGACTATAGGAGGGTAGACTGAGAGGTCTTCCTCAGAGAGTCTTGGAAATTATAGACTACAGAGGGGATCGATCGAGTGATCTCCCAGAGAGTCTTGGATTTTATAGACTACAAGAGGGTAGACCGAGTGAGCTTCCTCAGAGAGTCTTACCTTGTTTGAATCTCTTTAAGAACCTTCCCAGGCTAGAGGAGGAATTGACCGAGTGAGCTTCCTCAGAGATTATGTGGTATACCTGAGGCTATAGGAGGAATTGACCAAGATAGCTTCATCAGAGAGTCTCTAGACCTTAGGGATAAGAGGGTTAAACCGCATGATCTTCCTCAAGAGATTCCCTGACTACCCTAGACTGTAAGGGGAATTGACCGACTGAGCTTCCCCAGAGAGTCTCATAGTTTCGTATGACCAAGCCAGAGGGGTTAGGCTGAGTGCACTGCCCAGAGGGTTGTGGTAATTATTGGATAAGACTAGAGGGGTTGGCTGCGAGTACTTCCCAGAGGGTTTCCATCTTATTAGTTGTTTGTTTCACTGCTGTTGATTGGTTGTTGATTGATTTCTACTATGTATCATCCTATTTTTACTACTTACTGTTACTGCATATTGCTTGCTGTTGCTGTTTACAACTTATTGCACTTTTACCTACCATATACTCACTGACTGTTAGGGACAGATCTTCGGGTGAATGACTACTGGGATTTTATCTCACACCCTATTTGGGCCATGATTTTGGGCCCAATCAGACTACTTTGTTGCAGGTATAGACAATGGAAAGTGCCCTTCGACTTCTAGAACTTGATTTCTTGGAGCAGGGGAGCCTGGGACCAAGCTTTGGCTTTCAATTCTGAGGAGATTTTTACTTTTATTTTGTACTTGTTTTGGTACTATATTGTTTTCCATCATTGTGACTTGTTTGGATGATTTCCTAGTTATGTATCATGCATCATTTTATATATATACATGTGTTCTCTAGTTTGTTGATTTAGTCTTCCGCTGTTTATATTGTTGGTTATTTACCGCTTCCGCTGTTGCATGTTTATTTATTTCCACTATGTACTCTACCAATGGGGGCATAGTTTCCCCACTATCACACCCAAGGTGCTCGCTGCTAGTCAGTAGCCTCTGGCATTTGGGGAAATGCGCTTGAGGCCATGTGACCAACTGGGTACGGGGCGCCTCTGGGTGGCTTCCGGAACCGGGACGTTACAAAGTGGTATCAGAGGAGTTCTTTTCTCTTGCTTTACTGTTTGGAGACTGTAGTCAGGGATAAGACCGATTCGGTACTTGGTAATAAGTTGTTCCCGGGAGTAGCTAACCTGTGCACAGTGAAAAACCATACTACCTCATTTATTATAGTTTCTGGTTTTGATATTTTACGGTTGAAATGATTTCACCTAGAGTGATTCACAAGCTTTGTGCTATTATTGTTTTGACTATTGCGGTTCTATTTCTATCACAGCCTGATGAGATGAGGTTATTCCATCTCATGCATCATATAGGCACTTGTAGAGATCATATTCCATGCATTCTTTCCATGCCATCTATTGTGCAATAACGATTGCATGCTATTGTGATAGACTTTGTGTAGATTATGCATGATGTTGTGATAGATGCTTGATAGAATCTATGATACCTTGTTAGAGTATTGTTTGTATTGTAATTTGTTTAAATGAAATCCAAATTTTGATTCTTGAGGTGTTATGGGCCCTCTTGAATCGGAAATTGGTGGGTCATGATCCTATTTTCTCTTGTACATGACTGTAGGGGATGCCAATCTTTGATTCGTGGGGAGTATGGGCCCTCACAGATCGGAATTTGGCACCTCTTTGCCTTGTTTTCTGTGTTTCTGGGATTCTGTGTAGTTTCTGAGATACTGCCCAGAAAAACCCAGAATACACGGCATGTACTTTCTGGTTACATGCCGTGTAGTTTTTCGGCCGTGTTACTGACTGTGTGTGCAGGAACACGGTGTTTTGAAAATAACTTCAGGAACACGCCGTGTATGGTATGTAAACACCATGTAGTGTAGAGCCTTGTACCCGGCCGTGTCACTAACAACACGGGTTGGGGAAGCTTGATAAGAACACGTCGTGTTGTAAAGTAACACGCCGTGTAGTTCTGTCCAGGTACCCGACCATGTCACGAACAACACGGGTCAGTGTGAACTTCTCTAAGACACACCGTGTTACTTTCGGAACACGCCATGTAGTCTTTACCAGGTACCCGACCGTGTCACGAACAACACAGGACGATGTCGCCTTCTCCTATACATGCCGTGTTTGTTCGTAACATGCCATGTTAGGGCCAGCCGTGTAGACGGTCGTGTAACTAACAACAAGGGCCGTCGAGACAATGTCTAGTACACGTCGTGTCCCTAGGGAACATGCTGTGTAGTCTCAGGTTAGTTTGAACCATGTGGGTTAGCCGTTTAAGGAGACTTGGGCAGGGGTTTAGAGTTCAAGTACACGCCGCGTGTGGCAACAACACGCCGTGTAGTTTGGGGTGTTACACGACCAGTCGGGAAGGTGTACACGCCCATGTTAATTTCTAAAGAAGACACGCCGTGTGGTTTTTATAAACACCGTGTAGTCATGTTTTTTAAAACATAATAGTTTCTTTCCCCTGTTCCCGTTTTGTACTTCTGTGTTTTTTGTCATTGTTAATCCTAATCTAAGGCATGCTTTTGGTCTTTCAGAGTTATGCCTCCGAGATGTCCTATGGTTTTACTTATGTTTCCAGATGGTGACCAAAAACTGGATATGGTTGACCAGGGACCTCCGATAGATCCTCCTACTATGCCAGCCTTGGCACCAGCAGTTATACCCGTCGCAGGCACCGATGAGTAGTTCAGGGAGGATTTCTTGAGGATGATGCAGACCTTCCAGGGAGTGCCACCTCCTGCCCCGTCGATGGCTGAGTTGACGCGGGTTTTCCAGCAGCATCATCCTCTCACTTTCTCAGGGGATGGAGGACCCCAGGCCGCAGAGTCATGGTTCGAGGCCACCCTGACTATATTTGAGAACCTAGAGATCCCTCTAGAGAAAATGGTAAAGTTGGATAATTATATGCTCTCGGACACAACCAAGAGGTGGTGGGAGGTGATCTCACAGTTAGGGCACCGATAGGGTATGTCTTGGGACGAGTTTTGATGCACCTTCTTTGAGTACTTCTATCCAGAAACCCTAAGGATAGATCGACCCCCGGAGTTTATGATTCTATAGTAGGGTACTCTTTCTGTTATGGAGTACTCGTCTCGTTTCACTAAGCTGCAGCATTTCACACCGATCCCAGCAGGTGATGAGTTGTTCCTTGCTAGGAAGTTTGAGGACGGTCTCAGGAAGGAGATCCGTTCCCAAGTGAATATCTTCGAATTGACTTCTATATCCTCCATCTTCAACCAGGAAATGATTACTGAGCACAATCTAAGGGATTCTGGAGGAGTGAGCTAGGGCAGTTCATCATCCAGAGCTAGTCTTCCTCCTACAGACAGTAGGAAGCATCGCAGAGAGTCTTCTTGAGGAAATCGAGGTTCGTGGGATGCGTCTTCTGGAATCCAGGTTGTATGATACCCGTGCGGTATATGTGGGCATACTAGGCCTCAGTGCCAGAGGGACCCGACGGAGTGCCGGTCTTGCGGCAATATGGGACATCTTTAGTGTTTATGTCACATCTTCTCACCCTCAGCTGGTGGTAGGGGTTCCTCTATGACCCCGCGTTATGGAGATGCTTCACCAGTTTCCCTCCAGTCAGGGAACTGGAGTTCTTCTGGTCGTTCATGCTGAGGTGGAGGTCGCGGCCTTGGTGGTCAGTCACCAGGTCATCAGTGACAGTAGAGTGGATCAGCTCAGAGCTGTCATCCATGGGCGCAGGACCGCGGTGCAGGCCAGTATTTCGCCGTGGAGCAGACCTATCAGGAGTAGGATCATGACCCTTCTACAGTGCGAGGTATGATCTTAGTAGCCTAAGTTTTATATTTAGCTCTTTTAGATACTGGTGCTACGCATAGCTTTATATCGGTTTCTATCGTGGAGAGCCTTGGGCTCTGTATCTTTTCGTCTACCGACTTGTTGACTCTTGACACACTGTTGGGAACGAGGAAATATAGCGTACGTCAGTGCAGAGAGTTCCCTCTTGAGTTTGAGGGGTGTCATTTCTTATGGGACCTCTATGTCCTATAAATGAAGGGCTATGATGTCATACTCAGTATGGACTGGTTGGTTCCCTTCCAGGCAGTCGTTGATTGGTATTGCCGCAGGGTGAGTTTTGTGTCACCAGAGGGCGGATCTTTTCTTCATAGAGGCGAGTGGGATGTCCAGGAGGGTAGAGTTAGACCAGAGCATCATAGGCTAGGGGAAGTCATAGCCTAGATTTCCAGTCTTTATCTAGATGACCAGGGGACTTCACAGTTAGACTTTCCTCCAGTGGTGGATCGTTTCAAGGATGTCTTTACAGAGGACTTTTTAGGTTTACCTCCGAAGCTGGAGGTAGACTTCTTGATTGAGCTCATGTCAGGAGCGACACCAGTGTCCATTCCTCCTTATAGGATGGCTACACCTGAGTTGCAGGAGCTCAAGAAGCAGTTGGAGGAGTTGTAGGCAAAGGGTTTCATCCGACCCAATTCCTCTCCTTGGGGTTCGCCTGTCCTATTTGCAAAGAAGGAAGATGGTACCCTTTGGATTTGTGTGAATTATCAGAAGCTGAACCAATTGATGATCAAGAACCGATATCTCTTTTCGAGGATCGATGACCTCTTTGATCAGCTTCGAGGATCCCGAGTGTTCTCAAAGATCGACTTGAGGTCCGGTTATCATCATTTACACGTTAGACCATCTGATATACCTCTTACAGCCTTTAGGAGCAGGTATGGTCTATACGAGTATACAGTCATGCCGTTTGGTCTTACGAACGCGCCTGCAGTCTTCATGGCACTGATGAAACGAGTGGTTTATCCGTACTTGGAATCCTTTGTCATGGTCTTCGTGGACGATATCTTGGTGTACTCTCACACTCGACACGACCATGCCACACATCTTGAGATCAATCTAAGTACACTAAGAGAGCATCGACTGTATGCTAAACTCTTGAAGTGCCACTTTTGGATGGATCATATTCACTTCTTGGGTCACGTCATCTCAGAGGCTAGAGTTTCTATGGACCCAGAGAAAGTGAGAGTTTTAGTTTCCTGGGAGCAGCCGAAGAACGTTTTTTAGGTGCGGAGTTTTCTAGGGCTGCCTGGGTACTACAGACGGTTCATTCAGGACTTCTCACACCTAGAAGCACCGTTAACAGGTCTGACCAATAAAGGGGCGAAGTTTTTATGGTAATATTCTTGTGAGTCAGCCTTTCAAGAGCTGAAAGGGAGGTTGACGAAATCACCGATACTAGTCTTGCCAGAGCCGAGCAAGGGCTAAACTGTTTACTATGATGCTTTGGGTATCGGGCTAGGATCCATGCTTATGTAGGGAGTTGGGGTCATTGCTTACAGGTCTCGACAGTTGAGGCCACATGAGAGGAACTACCGAACGCATGATCTGGAGTAGGTAGCAGTTGTTCATGCCTTACGCTGTTGGAGACACTATCTTCTGGGAGAGCACTTTGTGGTTTTCACCGACAACAAGAGTCTCAAGTATATCTTCACTCAACATGATCTGAATCTGAGACAACACAGGTGGGTCGAGTATCTTCATTCCTTTGACTTTGAGCTCTCCTATACGCCGGGAAAGGTCAATGCAGTGGAAAATGCGTTGAGCTGACGAACTCAGATTCTAGCAGTTCAGGAGGCTAGAAGTGAGTGGAAGCTTATGGATTTGTTCTCTGAGATGCATATGGAGGTGCACGACAGGCAGGGACAGACTGTCCTATCTTTTTTGGTTGTTACCTCTACACTTCTTGATCGTGTACGAATGAGGCAGCTATCAGACTCAGAGGTCTTGGTCCTACGAGAGAGTGTGTCAGGAGGGGACCCTCTTCCTGGATGGACAGTGGGCGAGGATGAGATCATGCGTTTCCAGGGACGTTTATGGGTACCATCAGACATACGTGAGGAGATGATGTGGTATTTTCATTCCTCAGTTTGGGCATTTCATCCTGGAGTCACCAAGATGTATTAGGATCTTTATCACCAGTACTGGTGGCCAGGTATGAAGAGAGATGTTGCTGGTTTTTCCATGAGATGTTCTACTTGTCAGCAGTTGAAAGCAGAGCATCAGAGACTATCATGGATCTTACAACAGTTACCCATTCCAGAGTGGAAGTGGAACGATGTCACAATGGACTTCATGGCTGGGTTACCGAGGTCACCTCGGGGAAGTGATGCTATTTGGGTCATCATCGACAGGCTCACAAAGGTATCATACTTCTAGCCAATCAAGGATACCTTCAGTGTTGATGATCTGGGATGACTGTACATCCGAGAGATTGTGCATATACATGGAGTTCCACACTCCATTGTTTCAGATAGGGATGCGCATTTTACCTCTCGGTTCTGGCAGGGACTTCAGAAGGCTTTGGGTACACATGTACTTTTGAGTACAACATATCATCCCCAAACTGATGGCCAGTCTGAGCGCACGATCCAGGTGCTTGAGGATATGATCTGATCTTGCATTCTACACTTCATTGGTTCTTGGAAGAAGCATATACCTATTGTGGAGTTCGCCTACAACAACAGTTTTCAGGCTACCATTCAGATGGCACCATACGAGGCATTGTACGGTAGGCCATGCCGATCACCCTTATGCTGGCTGGAGGCAGGAGAGACAGCTTTTCTAGGACCTCGAATTGTTCAAGAGACCTCATAGAAGATATATTTGATTCGAAAGAGGATGGCTACAACACAGTATCGACAGAAGTCCTATGCTGATCAGCAGAGATGACCTCTGGAGTTCGAGGTCGGAGATCAGGTTTTCCTGCGTGTCACACCAAGGTTGGGACACAAGATGATTCAGAGACGGGGTAAGCTTTCTCCACAGTATGTATGGCTGTTGGAGGTATTGGAGAGAGTTGGGCCGGTTTCCTATCAGTTGCAACTACCTCAGAGGTACCGGGCGATGCACGACGTCTTCTACGTCTCTCAACTCCAACGTTACTTTTCAGACCCATCTCATGTCTTTCAGCCTGAGGAGGTTGAGCTCAAAGAGGATGTGTCGTTTGAAGAGAATACTTTTCGAATTGTTGATGGTAGTACAAAGGTTCTCTGTGGCCGGTCTATTCCTCTGGTACGAGTGCTATGGCAGCATGGACGAGTACAGGATGAGACTTGGGAGAGGGAGGCCGAGGTTCGATCATAGTGTCCGAAACTGTTCGAGGGTTCTTCTTTTACACCCATCTAGGGAAATTCAGGGATGAATTTCTTTAAGGGGGGAAGTTTTTAAGAACCCGGATCTTCACTTCAGGTATGTCTTTCTTTTTCTGGAGTTTTTGAGAATTTTTGGAGTTTCTGGAAATTTTTGAAGTACACGCCATGTACGTTCTGAGTACATGTCGTGCACTCTTTTCCCGCTCAAAACCATGTGATGGTCGTGTATGGACCATACACACGGTGTGTAAGAGTGATGTGGAGGCCTATTTTGGCGGAGTGCGGAAAAACCCACTACACGCCATGTAATTTAAAAATACAGGCCGTGTACTTTTTTTCACTAAACGGACTGAGGTCACGCCTAATCGCCATAATCGTCTTCTACTAGGTCTGGTTCTATCGAGAGACATCGTACGGCCGCGAAACATCTCCAGATTCCTGAGCCTCCATCCCTCCGATTCGAGCTCTGTCAATTGCGTTGGAAGCGTAGCGGTGAGTTCTCCTTACTGCTTGAACCTTGTTTTTCAATTCTTCCTCCTTCTCATGTTATCGAAGGTTGAACGTTTTGGGCATTTTCTTAGATATATGACATTATAGGGAGAATCAGTCATCGTGGTTCAAGTATATCGATCTCCTGGGATCTAGGTATGTGGTTTGTGCCTTACTATTCAAATTATCTGAGTTTCTGTGCGAATTTCCACTGATACCTGTGAACGGGGTATTGCGTGTTACCCCTTTTTTCCTCCGTTATTTTCTTGACTTGGTTGTATGCTTGTGTAGAGATAATTTGACCATGTTAGAGGATAATTTTTTGTTCTTGGATGTAATTTCCCTTGCTTTGTTCTGTTTACGACCTTTGGGTCTCGTTTTCCTTAGGCTGCTACACCTGTTTTCATGCCTTGCAGTTATAGGTTGATGTGAAACTCATGAAAAGCTTGTTGCCTTGTAGACTGTTTATCCAAGTAGCTTTATAGGTGTACTTTGGATAGCCAAGTAGATCTATAGGTGTACTTTGGCCTTATAGAATTATTATGCACTAACTGGCACGAGACTGAGAGAACCTGGTGCTATAGACTATAAGGGATAGACCGAGTGAGCTTCCCAAAAATTCTTAGATATTATAGACTACAGGAGGGTAGACTGAGAGAACATCCTTAGAGAGTCTTGGAAATTATAGACTACAGAGGGGATGGACCGAGTGATCTCCCAGAGAGTCTTGTATTTTATAAACTACAGGAGGGTAGACCGAGTGAGCTTCCATAGAGAGTCTTACCTTATTTGAATCTCTTTAAGAACCTTCCCAGGCTAGAGGAGGAATTGACCGAGTGAGATTACTCAGAGAGTCTGTGGTATAATTGAGTATATAGGAGGAATTGACCAAGATAGCTTCCTCAGAGAGTCTCTAGACCTTGGGGCTAAGAGGGTTAGACCACGTGATCTTCTACAAGAGAGTCCCTGACTACCCTAGACTGTAAGGGGAATTTACCAAGTGAGATTCCCGAGAGAGTCTCATAATTTTGTATGACCAAGGAAGAGGGGTTAGGTTGAGTGCAATTCCCTGAGGGTTGTGGTACTTCTTGGATAGGACCAGAGGGGATGGATGCGAGTACTTCCTAGAGGGTTTCTGGCTTATTATCTGTTTGTTTCACTGCTGTTGAATGGTTATGGATTGATTTATGCAATGTATCATCCTTTTTTTAATGCTTACTGTTACTTCCTATTGCTTTCTGTTGCTATTTACTGCTTATTGCACTTTTACCTTCCATATACTCACAGACAGTTAGGCACAGATCTTTGGGTGAATGCCTACTGGGATTTTATCTCACACCCTATTTGGGCCATGCTTTTGGGCCCAAGTAGACTATTTTGTTGCAGGTATAGGCAAGGGAAAGTGGCCTTCGACTTCCAGAACTTGATTTATTGGTACAGGGGAGCGTGGGACCAAGCTTTGGCTTGCGATGCTGAGGAGCTGTTTACTTTTATTTTGTACTTGTTTTGGTACTATAGTGTTTTCCATCATTGTGACTTGTTTGGATGTTTTCCTAGTTATGTATCATGCATCATTTTATATATATACATAAGTGCTCCTGTTTGTTGATTTAGTCTTCCGCTATTTATATTGTTGTTTATTTACCACTTCCTCTATTGCATGTTTATGTATTTCCACTGTGTACTCTGCCAATGAGGGCATAGTTTCCCCACTATCACACCCAAGGCCCTCACTGCTAGTCGGCAGCCTCTGGTGTTTATGGAAATGCACTTAAGGCCATGTGACCAACCGAGTACGGGGCGCCTCTGGGTGGTTTCCAGAACCGGGATGTTACAGACGTGAAGATTTAGAGAGCACCAATGTATAAATAGAGAGATGATGATCAGTAAAAAGAATACCAAGAACCTTTACAATTAATGAAATAGCCTGGAAATTGGGGAGAAAACATGGTTTATAAAATGGAACAGAAGTTTTTCGTATAGTCAGATGATACAGAACCAGTCCATCCTACCCCATCCCACCTATGGAAAGTGGTGGTGGTGGGGGGGGGGTATCATCATTCATCATCAACAACCAGGGTAGGGTTTTAGTGCTATCCATGTTCACCTGTATAGTGTAGTTACAATTTTTGCAATTTTTTACCTCTCTTTCACCTTTTCAATCTCTTAGAGATGATTCTACATGGTGTATGAACCCGTTTCATTAGGATACATCATGAGTTATGTGTATAGATATGATAACATGATATAATTGAAATCTTATTCATAGTTTATCTACCTCAAGTAGTCATCCTCTACACCCTAACTCTCTCCTTGAGGTGGATAATAAAAAAAATGGGACTCCATCACATAAATCATATTTTATTATAGTAGTACAATGAACAAGAACCTATTCCAATCTTTATAATTTTTATGGTGGTGAAATTATCTCTTTTAAAAACATATTATAGTGATTAAATGGTTTCTCATTGATTTTTTCTAAAAAAACAAATAGAGAAATTAAGAATTTATGTTGATCAATGTATAGGACATGAGTAATTATTTGATTAAATTTCCTAAAATTTTTATGAATCCCAAGATCTCACACCATTAGAATGATAATATATTTTCACTCTGTTATTCTAAGGGAAATGATCTATATTTCCATTCTCATAAACAATACCATGGTCATGAAAACAACTCGAAGGTATTCTAGTGTAATTTAAATTCCAACTTCATTAACTATCTATTCTTTGATCTGTTGAGTGGAGTACCTGATTCTAAAATTCTAAAAGAATATTACATCAACACTTTTCTCCAAATTGTATCGAGTATACTATGGTAATTACCCTTGATACTAATTTTTTTTAAATGTTGGCCCATTATCTTTATTAAAGGTCTCAAATAATGGATAGTTCCATTGACTATATCCAGACTGACACTTAACTATGGTTATATCTTAACAATAAAATTAGAAGGTGTTTAGTTGATTTAATATATTACTTTATGGATTTATTTTGACTTATGAATATATATTTTAATTTTATTATTCACATAATTGTTAATTTTACGTGGAAACTGCATATGTAATTAACCATGTCTGAAAAAAAAATCTATTCATATTAATTATGTTTATATAAGATAAATCATTTTTTTTGTTTATATATTGGTTAATTACTTTATAGGAAGCATACAAACGTAACTAATAATTCTTGATAATACATATATTATACATTTTATTTCATTTTAACAAATCATTCTTGTTAATTTATTTATATTATGTGGTCACATTTAGTTATATAAATAACCATGCGTCACAAAAATAAATAAAAAAACATTCATGAACTAATAAAATAAAACAAAGTCCAGACATGATTATGTGATTTTTTCAACTCATTGTGTTATCAAGAGTAAAAAAACCAAACTCAAACCCTTGGGGATATAAATCCTTAAACCTTATCATACCTTGAGTTCCTAAATTCACAATTGCATTCAATATTTATTTAGTTGGATTCATCTTGACTCCAGTCCTGAATCATTCCTCTAAATGGGATCTACATATTTTATAAATGAATACTCACATGAAAGTTTGGAGAACCATGGGTTTGTGGTTATATAAAATAATTCTTATACATGTAGGATCAAAAGAAATAAAGAATTTTGGGGTGATATAAAGACCATAATATTTAATTTAATAATAATTATCACCTAAATTAATTTAATAAATAGTTAAATTAAGTAAATAAATCCAATATATACATATTTCAGTCAATGTACATGATCATTAACAACATGAAAAATATAAAAACACTTAGTAATTTAAACATTTATTTTTTATTAATCAATTTAATATAAATGTACTTGAATTAATGAAATAATAAACTAACTAATAAATTAATTCATTATTTTAAATTGTTTCTAACTTGTAGTACTTTGGGATATAATAAGAATACATTCATTAATTATTTAAATAAATTAAATAAATTAAATAAATTTTATTATATTTCAAAATAAGTCTTGTGCAATACAATTACTTTTGAGGCCACACAACTCATACTATCTATGTGATAATAAATCCCATTAATGGATCTTAACATGTACACACAATGTAATGTCCCTCAATAAGTCACATGAAAGAAATAGTATGGTCCATGTTGTGTATTATATATTTACATGATACACTGGACCACATTAATTGTCATAAAATACATGATCTATTGTTATATGATGTCAAATCATGTAGTCAATATATCATGTATGACCATTAAATTGTCTAAAAATATATATTGTGTGTTTCACTGGTCTGTCATGTGATGTAGATGGCATATATGATGACTTTCACATGTTTTTTAACTATAGATATCACATGAAATTAACTAATTTAGAATTATATCCTATAGAAAATTCTGAAAATCACTCGATGTGTTCCCTGCATCGAATGAAATATGTCACATGGATGGTATAACTAGCTACATACCATGTAATATATGTCTCACCACGTTTCCTAGCTATCAATACATGATGTATAATGGTGCTATATACTGATCCACATGAATCATTATGATTTATATGGTGTGTGAATCATTTGGGTTTATAGGGAATGCACAAGCTAGCTACATGCTATGTGGCCCCGGTTGACCCACATATCGTATTGATGGTCAATACACCATGTGTAATGAAATATTGTACTCACCCAGAATTCATTCCATAATTTTGGTGGTGTGTTATTTATACATTTAAAAACCTCATACACGGTGTGTAATTTACCATCACATGTCTTGTTTCTTTATTATGCAATTACTTTCCTTAACACTTCTAGATGGGATCTTTGAGCATTATTTTCATGTTTTTGGAACATTCATGACTAAAAAAACATAGATGATGTAATTTTTTCATCTAATCAACACAGAAAAAATATGAATAATAAAAATAGAAATCTAACATATTAAATTGGTTAAATAAATTATAAATTATTATAAAGGGGTTTTGAACACTCTAATAACACCTGGACGTTTTATGGCATTGTGGAGACATTGGGCATGGCCTCAGTTTTTTATTTCATTAATATTAATTGATAAAACTCAAATAAAATAAGTAAAGTTCCAAATAATCTCTAAAGAGGATCTTGAACATTTAATTTAAAATTAATAAAAAAATATTAACCTCATCCATGATAACCCTAGACCAAATTCTACTTCCAAACATGCCACACTATTATTGTTTTGGAAAACCAATAAATTATTTTAATAGACATATACACATGTTCTTCAAGAATATTTGAATTTAAATAATGAAACATCAGGTGTGAACATGGAAGATTCATTTTCTTCATTTCATTCAGCATTTATCACAACAATATCTCTTGTTATCCTTATGTAATTAAGTGGTATAAAGGTATATTTTATCTTTGGGGCTTGATATAATTCTAGAGAATGTGTCCCCATTATGTTGAAACTCCACATGGCCACCTAGTATCTAGAAAAATAGTGTTTTTAGTTATATTACACTAATGGTATATAATTATAGAGTTTCTAAACGATCCAATAGGATAGTAGTCTGGGAAAATAAGATACATACATATTTTTCACAATACACATTAAAGCATAAAATAAAACATAAAAAATCCATGATAAAATTATTATACCTTTTTGAAGTTCCTCGAATATTACCCATTATTATATTATAGGTTTCATATGGAATATCAGAAAAATAAGGGTGAGTTCAGATTCTTATTAAGGTGTAGTATACAATGGAATCTATCATTACATAAGCATGGAAAAAATCCTATGGCAGAAATAAATTACAAAAATAATTTCATAATAAAAGGAAATTGGGGGAATACTATATCCATGATAACAATTAAAATAATGTATAATAATTATTGATCTCATGTTAATGTAATTCATAATGTCATACATCATAAATTTATCATCCAAGACTTTTGAAAATCCATCATACATAAAAAGGAAAGGATTATGATAGTACCTTATCTAGTTTTTATCATGAGTCCTATCTATGCATCAAGGGTCTAGTTTACCCGGAGAATAAGTAGTGATCATATTTCAATAGAAGGATGTGACCTTTGGAGTTTATTATTGGTGACTAAGTTATATTATGAGTGTATTCTTAATGAGGGATTCAATGGTTGCAGATATGGGGGAAGCTAGTGTCAAGATGTTCTATACCATTCATGATTAACAAGCATGTTTGGATATTGTCCTACCATTTGTATCTTCCTCTATGATAATGTGTTAGTATGATTTTTCCATGTATCTTAGATTTTTTGGTACATACCAGATCATACAGATGTTATTGACTATAAATAAGTTAACATGGATCCTGAAGAATCATTTTTGGGTTACCCTATGAGAATCATATATTAGAGTTATAAAGCATTATGAGGGAGTATGGTTCCACTTTTCAGATTTCAATGGAATCATGAAAAAATTTAAGAGGATACTTGGGAGTGTGATTCTAATGTTTGGGTGTAGTGGAATGATTTTCTTAATCAAGTATGATTGAGACATTTCTCAGGGTAGAGATGTTATTAGATGGGGAGAATTGTAACTTCCTCAAATTTCATGGTATGTTTGTTTTTAAGTTTGAAAAACAAAATTATTGTTTTATTCCTTACTATTATTTTTATAAGGGTAAAAGGGAATCAAAAGTTATTTTTGGAATTTGAGGACCTTAATAGGAAACTTGGTTGCTGGAATAAGGATATAGACTATCTAGTGGTGTGGGAATTTAGACTTGAAAACATGAAGAACCCACCAACCAACCAGTGTCTGAGATAGAATTTATGGTATTATTTTAGGCACATGTGCAACAAGTGGTTCCACCGGCCTACCACAAAGTCCCACATACTAGCTAGTGGAACCCAGATTTAGGCCCTATTAAAGAAGTTATCATCTTTTTTTACTCTAATACCATCATTAAGTTAATCCTCACAATAATCTAAACCGTTTGTGACTATAAAATCCTAGAAATCTCTCCCTTGGTGGTATAGCCATCCCATTACTCTCCTCTCAAATGATTGAATTATAGATTGATCTAAAGGTTAATTTGAGTTTAGATTCATCATTTGTAAGTATTTTTATCCATAGTTGTTTTAAATTGATAATAGATCTAATACATGTTTTCTAGATCTATAGATCGACACCATTATCTAATAGATAATTCACGCATGATTAGTGGATCGGTGTTGGATCAAGAGATTCTGGGCCTCTCTTTGATTGATCCTAGATCTACCATTGAAGGAGAAATTATAGGTAATTTGATATGGATTTCATCCCTTGGTGTAATTCCTTCCTTTAATTCTAAATATAGATCTTTTAGGATGATGGTTTGAATCTTTATTTAGTGAAAATTAGTTCATGGTCATGATTCGGGTATCCTTCCTCATTATATCCTGAAATGTTGTCACTCGCGTTTTAACGGTATGAAGTCCATACCATATTGGTCTTTTAGATTGCTTTTTTTACATGTTTAGCTTGTTTAATTATTTATAATGTATATAATCCTAAATGATATGGAATGTTGGCATGAATGTGTATGCCATGAGACCTTCTTGGGTATTGCTCGAGTGTTCCATACTAAGTTGTGTATTATTTGAGTAATATTTCATAGCTATAGATTTTTTTGGTATTCCATGATTATCTCTTAAAATATTGTACCATGATTATGTAACATTCATATGCTATATGATATTTATTATAATTTTTTTTTCGATGATATTTCATGTATATATATCGATTATTCATTTCCATTGGAACCTTTTATCAATAAATAGTTTGAAAGATGGTCGATGGACTTAGCATGATCTATAGAGGGGAAGTTTAGATGATATGATTCCTTGGAAATAGATCTATATTTGATGGTTAGTGTCGAGATTAGAATGAGAGGATCCCATGAGAGGATATTTCTACATTCCTCTCGAAGAGGGTCCATTGGTAGGTATGATGTACTGTTAGGGAACATCCTTGCATATGTGTCGAGTTCTTTAGTTTGAGCATTCTAAGAATGTATACCATATATGTGGAGCAGGTAGTCAGGTGACATGGGTAAAAAATTTCCCTTAAAGGAGGGATGGAGTAGTTACTTAATGGTTAAAAATTTATTTTCCTTAAGGAAGATAGGTTTACTTAGTATATTCAAAATTATGTAGTTGAAAACTCATGAAATTATTCTGACATAGAACTAAAGTAGGTACAACTGGGGTTCATGTCATATTGGTTAGTGTACAATTTCTTGTTATATTATTGTTTGTATAAATGCATGGAAATTTACTTTAATATCATGTTATACACTTCTATATTTTTTTCACTTATGTTATAGAAGAATGTTTGGTGTCCTGATGAGTTTATAATGAAACCCCACATGGTTATCTCTATGCACAAACAAAAATCATGATTAGGGATCTATATAAGAGAATGATCCCCATGAAAGGTTTCTAAAGATCCTGGACTAGGGAGGTCAATGCAGTACCAAGATAGACACTGGATAGTTTTTACAATATCCCTCATTTATTTATATTTAATTGTAATGATATAATATAGACTTACCACATTGGGTGTCTGTTTGATTATTATACTTGTATAACTCAGCATGACATCTGTTACAATATTTATTTGTATTACCAACTACTATGTTATTTTCTCTAGATTATATCTATTTTATCATTATCTTATGATGGTTATAGTTACCGAGGGTATAATCTCCCCATGTTACATAATACCCTCACTTCTATTTAGACACCACTTGTATATAGGGAGCCATAAATTATGTTATGTGGAACTTTGGCTTGGAACCAGTGATCATATTCATGGTGTTACAATGTTCATTGGATCCAAAAAGTATTTCCTTAATAATGAAACAAGGAGGATATAATGTACTTCAGAAAGTGTGGTTGGAGTATCCTATCAGTAAGATACAACTCCAATTCTTACTATAATTCCAAAAGGCCCTATGTACTTATGTCATTACTTCACATTTTTAAAAAATATTAAAACTCATTTCTAGATTTTCACTATTAATAATATATTAATCTCACTAGAAATTAAAATATTTTAGTTGAATTATTAGCATAACTCTTATTTCTGATTAGAGATAAATTGATATTATCCTGGAAAACCTATTCTTTCACCGTTGTAGCCTCTAAAAGTTCCGGTCCTACTAACTTCCTTTCTATAGCTTCATCAAAAAAATGTTAGAGTATGATATCTCTTCCAATAAAATTCCTTATATAGTGCCATCTAGATACTCAAATGGAAAGAGTTATTGTGTGAAAATTCCATTAGAGTTATATACTATCTCTGTGCTCCGTGGAAGTTAAGGTAACAAGATCTTATCATGTATTATAGTGTATAAATAGTCCATTTAGACTACTCATCAATTTTGGGATGATAGATATGGATTAAATTTACTTCAGCATCGAGAGTCTTTTGAAAACTCTTTAAAAAATTCATTGTGAACTTATGGTCATGATTAGATACAATTGATAGGGGTTCCTCATGAAGTCTCAAGATATAATTGATAAAGATCTTGGAAAGGAACTGAATGTATATGTCTTCCTTATTTATAAGAAATGAGTTGACTTGGAAAGATTATTGAGGATGGAACATATAGTAATATTCTTCCTTGGAGTTTTTAGAAGTCCAGTGACAAAGTAAATTGTAATATAGTCCCAATTCCATATGGGTATAGCCATAACTTCCATGATTTCAACAAGATTTTTTATTTTATCCTTTACCTAATTGTATACAAACCATCTATAAATATAATCTGTAATTTCATACTTTATACCATCCCAAAAAAAATATTCTCTTAAATATATATATATCTTTTTTCTACTAGGGTGTATAGTAAAATTTGACCAATGTGCCTTATATATTAGCTCCCTCTTTTGGTTAGGTATGGATGGAATATATAACCTCTTTCCAAACATATAAACTCCATATTTATAGATGTTCTCTATCAATTATCCATCATTCATTAATTTTATCCTAATTGGTAAATTCTTATCATCCAACTAGGACGTATCTATCCTTTCTAGTAAATATGGATAATAGATTCATAGAAAGTGAATAATTTCTCTCATTGCTTTAAAATTACCATATCCATCTTTACTAAATACATAGATATTAGATCTTTATTAATACTTATCATGGTAAAAAATTCATGAATCCTCTTACTCAATGAATCAACTACCTTATTTTCCTTCTTTGGGAGCTACTGTATCTAGATATCATAGTCCTTGAATAGCTATAACCATATTCACTTCCTCATGCTGAGCTCTTTTAGAGTGAAAATATTCTTAAAAATTTTTGGTCTATATATATGTCTCATCTTTATACATATAGGTAGTTCTTAAATATATTTATGGAAAATATTACTACTTCCAAACCAATTTCATAATTTGGATAGTTTTGTTATTGTATATTTAATTTCCTTGATTCATAAGCCACTACTCTATCATTCTGCATTAGGACACATCCCAATCCTTTATTCATTGTATCACTATATATTCAAAATAATTTTTTATATAATGCTATAGTCAACATCTATTCATTAAAAAGTATCCTATTTGACCCTTTGAAACAATCTTCACATTCCTTGGACTATTTGAAATTAACCACTTTACATGTTATCATTGTGAACATGTTGGATAATATGGAAATAGTTTAAACAAACAAGAAATAATATAATGTTAAACTAAGTAAACTACATATCTTTTTAATATTCATCAGTAGAGGGAATTAATTTTTGACCATTTTCGTCAAAGGATTAATAGATATTCTAGCCTTGGCAGTAATATTTACAAGAAAGGAAGCTACATGGATTCAAAATTTACACTTAATGAATTTACAATATAATTGTATTACTTTGAGGGTCTCAATATGTATTCATATATGGTTATAATTTTTTTTTCATATATTTTAGAGTATATCAAGATATAATCAATAAATAACACCATAGATTTATCAAGATAATCCTTGAATAATTTATTCAACAAATTTTTAAAAATAGAAGGTGTATTGGTCAATCTAAAGGAAATTAAAATAAACTCATAATATATATATCTCTTATGAAATGTTGTATTTGGTATATTTTCCTTATTCACCCTAAAATGATTATAAATATAGAAATGATCAATATTTTTAAAATATTGAGCTCTTTAATGTTTATCAAGTAAATCATAAATGCATGGTAAATAATACTTATTTTTTATAGTAATGGAATTGATCTCCCCATAATTGATGAAAAATATCATAGGACCATCCTTATTTTTTTATGAAAAATATTGGGACTCCCCATGGTGAAACACTAGGAAATGTAAATAAAATATCACATAACTCAATTAGTTTCTTATCCAACTCTACCCACTTAGATATTTCTCTTATTTATAGAGTTTCAGATATGGGTCATGGATCAGTAAAGTTTTCAATGGAAAACTCAACATAACTCTTAGGTGTATGAAAAGTTAATTCGTTTTTAAATACATTATTGGTTTTTTGTACAGTGGGTACATACTATATACTTATGACATCCTTCCCATAAATATATAGTGTTTCCTCTACCTATTATCTATTAATTTCATTAAGGAGAGATACTAGAGGTGGTTCTAAAAAAACCATAGATGTGATGTCTATCCCTTAAAAACAATTGATTCTATGCCCCATCTACAAATAAAAATCTTCTTATCTTGGTAATAAATTCTTTAATGATACATAAAGATCCAATCCATACCAAAGAGAAAGTCAAATCATCTTTATATATAACAATCATGTTTTCCACTATGTAATTTATATAAATATTAATAGAGACTTGTCAATAAATCTTCGTTGGAATAAGAATCCCATTTAGTGTCTTAACTAAAAATTTATTTCACAAAGTACTTGGGGTTGAATCAATGTTATCATAAATCACGGATGATATAACAGAGTGAATAGATAAGAAATCATATAAAGTATTCACTAAAATTGAGCTAGGATCAATGTAATTTTTATCAAACCATTTGGTACTTCAACCTCTATTATAGTGAACAAATAAGCTCAAACTTTATCCCTTATCATTTTTGAGGTAAATTACCCTGGTATTTAGGGCATTGGTTTGCATAGTTACCTATCTTCATATAGTTAGAGCATTGAAGATAATAATATTCTATATTTCTTTCATATTCATGAGCATGATGGATTTTCCCCTCACACATTAAACAAACTAACATTCCCTTCAAGAAAGTACCCAATTTTTTCTTTCCATAGTTATTACATGTGGTAAATTATAATCTTTATTTATCCCCATTTACATACTTTTTTTCTATTGGTCTCAACATACTAATTCTAATCTGTATTTCCTTTGAAGGCATAATACATGGAGAACTCATTTATTGTATTACAAGAACTTGATTCTATAAACTCATAAGATGAAAATGTATTAGAGACTAATTCCTTTCAAAGTTACTGATTTAGAACATCAATGAAATGGTTAATCTTAATTTTTGTTCTTCATAAATCATCCAAAACTTTTCTAGTTAACGTTATAAATTTATCCTCATATTAAACAAAATTTTCCTCATACTTCTCTATGAGATTGAGGAATTTCCTTTCCATTTCATCCCTTTTCTCATGATGAAATTATATTTTATAGAATATCTCCTTAAACATTCTATATTCCATGCGTTATATCCCAACTTCCTCTTTAGTGTTCTGAATTAATGGCCACCACTGATCCACATCTCACTTTAGATGATATACTGTCAAGGGGACCATTCACATTTCATTTCTACCCTTTCATTATAAATACTTATTCTAGGTAATTGATCCATTTCTCAAATACCAATAAATTATTATTTATATTGAATGATGGAGGTTTCTGTAGCACGATTTGGTCCAACATAGTCACATAATGTTTTGGATCAGTATTCTGGTCTATGTGGGTGAGTTTATTTGTCGTATCCTAATTAAACTTTCCTGATATGGTTATAATTTGATTATCTCTTACTCCAGCCACGTTGAATTGATAAGGAAGAACATCCCCTACATTAACTATGAATGTTTATATGGTTAAAATTCCTTCAATTAGTCATAATATTTAAACAATTTAATATACATAATTATCGAATAATATTAAATTAAAATAATCGAATTCCTATTATGTTTTCTAGGAAACAATTCCATAAGATATTAATTTTTTTCCAAAATATTTTTGATATCAAACAAGGTTCCTATAATTATAGTACCCAAGGTTTCTACTAAAATTATTATATTTCAAACTATAATAGTTTATTATCTAGAAACCTAGAGTCAATAATTATATTACATTATTGGTACAAAATACAAGACCTCCAAAAGGATCAAACAACATAGCAGTCTTTGAAGACATGATACTTATATATTTTTAACATAAAATAAAACAAATAAACTCCATGAGAACATTATTACATCTTCTATTAGATCCTTGAAAATTATCCATAGTTCTCTTTTAGAAAGCTGATGACCTCATCTCTACCATTGGGTATGTCCATGAAAGATGCACTCATCAACGGTCCCTCTGAACAAGCTCTCCCATCCTTACCATTTATGGAGGTTTAGATGGACTCCTCCTAGATAGATTGGTGGATGGGACTCCAGTACTCAACTTTTCATCCCCTTCCATTATAGATGCCTCGACCATTCTCATGTGAACCTTATTAGCCTACTTCAGTTAGGAAAAACCTCTATTGGGTTTCTTTTAGAATTTTTTTTGATCAAGGAACTTAAACCACCCTTCTAGGATCTTGGATATAAAAAAGAAATATTACCTTGTCTTATTGATCTCATGGGATGATTTTATCAAGTATAGGGATCATGGTCCTTGTTCGATCAACTTTTGGTGCTTTCACCTCTCCTAGTGGTCAATGGATGTTCACCTGGGTCAGGATTCCCCCCATTCGGCGATGTGGGTGAAGCTTCCTAGGCTCCCGCTTCCCTTACAAAACCTATATTTCCTAGATAAAATAGGATAATCACTTGGAATGTTCTGATGCATAGATAACCAGACCCTATTGCTTCAAGAATCTACCATAACATGGATATATGTTTCCATTGACAATTCATCCCCTCCCCCATCCCAGTTGCTATTATGGGTTAAAGGATCAGTCGAATGTATGTATAATATACTTTACTCCTTGTGTCCTCACTTATCCATAGGATGTTTCCTCCCATTTCACACTCTATTACACTACATAAAGAAGATGTATCATCGCATAGGTCGGTGTTAGGAGAATTATGAGATTAAATATGTAACCCTAGTCTCAACAGAAGGTTATAACCAACCACCAAACTACATGGTCATAGACTCTATTATGGAGGATGGTGTCCCCTGGGTGACGCCTCCTCCTTCCCCACCTCTATCCTTGAACCCAACCCTTAAAAATATCAATGTGTTTCGATCCCCATAAAAATACCTCATACGCTACATCCCTCGAGAGCCTCCTCTCCCTTTTATCCACTCCCCTATTCCCAAGATCTCCAGACTCGAGAATAAATTATCCCAAGGGAAATAGGTAATCTTATATGACTCTCTGAAAAGAAAATATTCCTCTTGGGTTATAGGCACTACATCCTCCCTGATTCTGTTATATAACACCTACAATGTATTAAAATATGTGTTGGATAACCCATCCCCTCAACCGACACCCCATAGTGGTGGTTGATCAGCCTACTTGGAACCTGATTGGAGATTTGGAACCTCTCCCACTCCAAAATTTATTTTGAATAGGGTACGTATGAGATCAAAATCTAGAAGTAGGAGTTCTTCTTCAACCGTTCAAGGTAAGAAGCATCCAAAACTTGGGTCAAGTTCTAGGAAAATCATTTTTTAATGATCTCCATGAATATATGGAACTCTTGTGGCCTTGGATCCATAGTTAAAATGGAATTCCTCTCATGTTAGGTGTCCAAACATAGATTATACATTATGGTAGTTCTATAATTGAATCAATTCCCCACTAAAATTAAGAATTACTCCAAAAGAATAGTCTTGATGAACTGTCTGCATGGAGAACCTACTAACCATTAGATTTAGATTTTTTGGAACTCTGTTGTTATGGGGGAGATATCGAGGCATCAGACCAACATATCATATTTAAAGTGGAGGAAACTAGTAAATAATGTTTCTTTTTTTCTTTTATGTGTGGAAAATGTAATGAAAGGATTCCATAATAGTTATGGATTGATCTTAAATCCTTCAACCCAGGTTGTGGGGATTGGATGCTGGGAGGGGACTTCATCACAATCCTAGAGGCATTATATAAAAAGGGAGGAGGTTCTCTCCCTCATAGTGATAGGATGGAGTTCACGTCCTTCAATGTATAATAGGGTCTCGTGGACTTGGGATACTCGGGTGACATGTGAAACTAGTGAAATAACCCAAAAGGGAATCGACATATGTGGGGCAAACTTGACCTATGTTTTGAAAACCATAAATCTATCTCCTCTTACTCAAATACAAAGTTTATTCACTTAGTGTGTGTACTATCTGTTCATTATCCTATACTCATGCATCTGAAGGTACAAAATAAAGGAGCCAAGAAATTTTTATTCTCTAATCGATGTCTGGATTAGCCTAGTTTTCTACCAACACTACATAATTCTTACGAGACTCCAATATAGTGGGAATGATGGGTTGGTTTTCATAACAAATCACACTGCTTGAAACATAACCTCATGTCCCGGGACAACTCCATCCCCCTGGTCTTTGAAATATTGGATGTCATCCAAAGAGATATTGAAAGCACCAAAATAACATTGGAGGAATCATGGGATAAATATCTCATTATCTATTTTTTCCAAAAAAAACATCAATTCAATGAAATTATACTAGAACATGAGATATGAATTCGATAAAGGTCTCAAGAATCTTTCATCAGATAATTTGAAATTTATTAATCTTTATTCCACACCTTCTTGAAAGAGAAGCAGTAGGATTGTTCCCTAAATATTGTGCATGAAGATGGTTGATATACCATTGACTTGGAAGATATTGGTGTTATGTTGGTTACCAATTTAAATTTTTATTATGTTATCCTAACCCATGCATATATAAGGAATAACATGAAGGCCAGGATGGTCTCTTAAAATCGATCCCATGAGTGATTTTTGACTATGCCAATGACTTGATTAGAAGCACCCCAGAGGAGAAGGAGGTGTGGGACTCTGTTAGTTCTATCAACCAGGAGAGCATGCTTGGACTCGATGGATTCCTAGGTTCATTCTATGATATCTCCAAGAGTGTCATCAAGAAGGTTCTTATCGCATCCATCCAAGACATATTCATTGGGGTACCTCTCTCCCAGGTCGCCTATGCCACAACGATGTTCCTTAAACCCAAATTCAAATAACCCCCCCTTTTCAACTAATTTTGGCCCATTATCATGCATAACATTGCATATAAATTGTTGGCCACCATCATCAATAGGAGACTATATCGGTTCATACAATCCTGGGTCTCAGAGGAATAACAAGCTTTCATTCCATAAAGTTTTTCCAGAGTGTAATAAGAAATTCACAAGAGATGGTTAGTGATATCAATAGGGGGTCATTGGATCCAACAATTTTATTATGGATGAAATGGATAAGTATTATGATCTCATTGAGTAGAGTTTCATCATTTGGTTCTTAATGTGCTTGGGATTTTCACAGTGGGAAATGGATTTTTTATGGTGTTATTTCTCACCATGTTTTAACATTATATTTAGTGGGAGGCAATGAGGTTTCCTAAAATCAAAAAGGGGTATTAGAAAAGGGGATCCTATTTCCCCCATAGTATTCATCATGATATAATATGATCTACTTAGAAATATAGCCTCATGTCTGCAATAAGGCCACATCAATCCTTAACACACTAGAGGCCACTTCCCCTGGGTATCCCACCTCTTGTTTTCCGATGAATGGATCTTTTTCATAAATGGATGAAACTCTTTAGTTATAGGCTTCAACAAAATTTTGGAGGAATAAACTAGATGGAGTGGGAAGAATATTAATCAGTAAAAAACCACTTTTTCATTCCATATTATTTCTCGGTTAGGATAAGGAACAATATTGAATATCTCTTGGCCTTACAAGGGAAGATCTTTACTATGGAATATTTGGGTACACCCATTTTACTTGGGAGACCTCATTTAAAAAACTTTGAATGTATGGTCAAAAAAATCACCCACCAAATCAGTAACAGGAAGAACTTGTTTCTATCATTTGGTGGGAGAGTCGCAATTGTCCAATGGGTGCTATTTTCTATTCCCATGTATATCATTTTAGTCCTCAAAGTTCCTAAGTCACTTCTTAATGGAATATAGAATATATTAAATACATTCATCTGGGATTCTCAAGGGGAGGTAATATTTCACTGGACCTCATGCACCAAGATTTCAAAACTGGTGGAACATAGGGGTATCAATGCGGGGAACATGGGGGAAGAAATGTACTTTCTCTAGGGGAATCTAGTGTGGGAGGTCATTGAGGGTAGGTTACATTGAAGAAGGATTATCATAGTCAAATAGGGATATAATTCTAGAGGGAAAATATTGAAACCTATCCCTTATGGTATTCTTTGTGGGGGAATATCTCTGCTCTCTAAGAACGGTCATGGTGGATACTTGTAAAAAAGGACATCAAATATCTGGAGTGAAACTGGGTGGACTGGGTCTTAGGGTTCCCCGGATGCCCTATGCTCATCCTAACCTTCAATAAGACCATCTCACACCCCTCTTTCATCCATTATATTATTAAACCCACATAGAAATTTTTTTCAATGGTATTAGTCAATAGAATATCCTAAACTATTGTATATTCTTGGGCTACCTACCAGGAAGGTTTATGACTTGGACCTACGAAAATATGTCTCAATCAGAGCCTGTAAGAAACTAAAGGGGAAGAAATCCCTATTTAAATTTTATCCCAGTGAAGTATAGTTTTCTAGTTTGGAGTGTTTGAAACCAATACATTCCCACAGATGTGACTTTGAATGGAAAAGGGGTCCACATGATCTCCAAATGTTCCTACTATTTGGATCCCAAGGAGGAGACCACGATGAATCTTTTTTTCCAAATTGAGTAGGCAAGTAGGCTGTGGGGAGAGAAGGTGATGTTTAATGACCTCTATGGAATGGGTGATTTTATTTGGGATATATTTTAGGGTTGGTTTGGAATGACGAGTAGGAACATCAATAAGGAGAGGGATCAGACAATACTCTTTGTGGTTTTTTGTTGGTCTATTTGGAAATATTGTGACCAAGATCACCACAATGGCCCCACCCCATTTGGAATTTCCCTAGTTGTTAAGGAAAGATTCCTTGTAGTTGATATTATGAGTTTTCTAAAACAATAGGGGTATGGTCCTTCTTTTAGACATTATATAATCAGGATCCTCTTTGAGGTGCCCAAATATGATTAGAGGGAGAACTGGCTGTGTCAGTCTCCTTCCCCCAAGGTATCAAGATTAATACTGATAGAGCGTGCGGATAGGATGCCACGTAATTGGTGGTATGGGGCATGGTCTGTGACTCCAAAATATTAGTGTTGTATTCATTTATTAATTTTTTATGTTGCTGGAAATTCGTTTAAATTGGAAGGTAAGGCCATTCTTAATGACCTTGATTTATGCCGCTAATGATAGTTTTATTTGGCTACTGTGAAGACAGACTCAAAAATCATTGGTAAATCCCTCAAAGATCTAATATATACCCCTTAGAATATTAATAACCTAATTCGAAAATAAAAGGTTTTGATATCCAATGAAACAGAGCTCCTCTATACGTGGCATGAAGGTAATCAAGTTACTAACTTCCTGGCCTCGAAAGAATTACAGGACCCTCCCATCGTGGAGTTCTTTAACCTCAGGTCCATCCACCCAGGAAGTATTGACATCGTTATCAGATATTCCCTTGGACTTCATTTTTTTAGACCCCCTTGGAGGATTTGTACCCCATACTTATTTTCAATAAAAGAATAAATTTTTTTATTCAAAAAGGAAACTGAGGCAATACTATATCTATGAAAATAAATAAAAATAAAAATAATAATTAATGATATCTTTTTGATGGAATGCATAATGTCAAACATCAAAAAAATATTGTAAAATACTTATGGAAGAAATCATATGTAAACTAGTAAGGTATATTCTAATACCCTATCTAATTTGTCTCATTATACCAATCGATGCATCAAGGTGATATGCATACCATGTCCCGACTATCACTAATTAAGGCTAAATAATTTATCACATGAAGGAATTAATTAACATTACAATGCATAACCAACATACCCTAGTAACCAAAAAACATCTTTATTGAAATAAAAAGTATATAAATTTTCAATATTTTCTCAATCAATAAATGGAATAACATATCATATAAGAATCACCTAAACTTACACCATATGAAGTAATGATGTACGATTAAGTGAATAATTTCCCCAATCAATAAATAGAATAATGTGTCTGTCTAGGAGAATATCACACAATCAACATAAAACTATAACGTATTCTCAATGTAGTTAGAAGTACCCTTATCAAAGAAGTAATGATAAGGTGGTATAGATGGAACTTTCAAAGTGTCGTGTTTTCAATAAAAGATAGTAATTAATTTAAATAGACTTGAATGGTAAGAGACGAAATAAATAGTATAAAAATCCTTTATTAAGGTTTTTATGCAGCCTATGAATTATCCAAAAACATATCCCCCAGGAGTATCTAGCCAAATGTGTAGTATTAGTACCACTCATCATGAACAAAGTGAAGATTATAGTGATACTCAACCAAATTTTTTCTAGGTGGTAAACCCTAAGTGAATCTATTATACACCCACATCCACTTTCCTGTATCAAGAAAAGGATGTGGTTTCCAAGGAAACCACAAACACACTGTACATTCCAAAATTTGGGATTTTTTAGCTCTATAGTGGATTTAGGTAACATTTCAATAAAAATAACTTAAAAGAAAAAATTTCAAATAGATCATTAAATACCATGATAATTTATATAATTATGATATAAAATATTTATGAGGTAGCAAGTACATCATAAAATTGAGAAAATGGTGTATAATATAATCCAATTTTAATCAATTTAAATTTGAGATAAAGAACCCTTACCTATACCTGTAGAGACCCAAAGCTTGACATACAAGGACATTACATTACTTTTGCAGAATACTTAGTACATAACAAAAACACTCACACAAGTATCGTATTAGTTTAGTGTCTTTGGAAACTCGGAATATAATCTTCTAATCGTGGTGAAAGATCTTCAACATCTCCCATAAAGATATTCCTTATTTTTTTTACCTATAACCTTTCTTTATATCCTAGGGAAAAGAAAACATAAAAGGGTGAGCCCAAATTCTCAGTAAGGGTAACCAAAAAACAATCAATCACATCATATTCATAAGAACATAACATTTTTGAAATCTTAACCTGCAAAAGAGAGCATAATTTCATAACATGGGATAAATCATAGTAGTGAAATGAAATACCAATAATCATAACTTAAAACATGAAACTTTGTGGCATACACACATAATCATAGAGAATCATATCTTATTAGTCAAGACTCATTGTCAAGACTATCTTAGTGGACAAAGTCCATTTCTGAACCCAGTCACCCTCATTTCAGTCCTGTTTCACTGAACTGGTATAACCTACCGTTCCATCCATGTCTATCTCATGAGATATAAAATAATTACCCAATGCATTGGAGGGATATATAGGTCCCACCCATCTCATAATGATACCATTCTTATGTGTGCCACAAAATCATAAACCATACATCATAGCATAACCCATGTAATAAAAATGGGATTCTTAAACATCATGAAATCATAAAACAATTCTTATAAGATAAAGGAATTCATAAAAATAATTCCATCACAACATAATCAAATCAATGTAATAATAGGGATATAAACAGAACCCATTATTATCTTAGATGGAAAATAATTTTGATAAAACACTTGAACTCCATTCTTGAGGAAAATATCCTTTCTACTTCAAAAACATTTTCCTTTCTTAAAATGTCTAACAATTTTAAACTAAAAGAAGTTGATTAAAAATAAACTTGAAAACTTGTAAAGGAATCTTCTTGGAAATAATGTTTTAAAAATCCATTCATGCCGTATAAGTTAAAAAAACATTCTTCTCGTACTTTTGTCGGAAAAGTCAAAAAGTACCTCGTACAAAAAACGACAAAAGATTCCTTTCATATCTTTTACTAAAAACTCACCAAAGGGTAAAATTGGATTTAAACAATTGTAGGTGGATGGAAATAATATTACATATTGAGGAAACATGGATCTGGATGTTAAAATACACCCCAATAAATACCAAAGTATAAACAATCTCGGATAAAAATGAGATTGTGATATTTCCCTTACCTTAGGTCCGATATGCTTTGTACGTGTCCGAACCTCCTGTATAATGATTTAAATAATGTCATTAACTTATTACAGAATCATACTCATTGTTATGATATCATATATGGTTCACTTATGACTTTATATTACCCGTTCTTTTGTAAATTCAATGTTAAAGAGTGTTTTGGGTAAAATTGTTTTATTTGTCGTCCGTGTTTTGACATGTAATTATTCATATGATTACTTAGATCATGATTACTTAATTTCAGAATATAAAACATTATTTATATATAATACATATTCAGAATATATATATATAATAGATCCGTAAATGGAAAGAAATACACCGTTCATGGAGACGGTAGACCGTACGTACGCATTAACGCTGTTTTCTTTTCCTTATTGTGTTGAATGGAATTAAGTAGATGAAATACATATATATACACATAAATATAGAATCATTATTATGTCATATATTTCATTATTACTTATTATATATACTTTATAATCATTCATGAACGGTTAACGTGGAGAATGAATCTCATCGCGTCGTGGAGACGGTAGTCCGTACGTACGCACGAGCGATGACATCATTCTCATGATCGTGGAATTGCATTGGAGTGTATGTATAATATTTCAGAATCAATATCACTTTGTAATAGTCATATATAGTCATTATTTACACCATTATACCCATCCAAGTAAGGTGGTGGTGGAAAATAGATTACACCACGGCGTGGAGACAGTATTCTGTACGTACGCACGCGCGGTGATTTCCTTTTTCCGTAGGATGGATAGAAGGTTAATTAGAGTTGTTTCATATTTATAATAACATATCAGTATATAATAAATACTGATGTTATTACTTTATCCTGAAACAAGTAAATAAGAAGAAGTTGAAGAAGAAAGAAATTGAAAAAGATCGGTAATGGATATTACCTCTTTTTGACGTGCCTTGACTTAACCTCCACTTAAAGAACTAAGGATGGTCTTTGAAGAATACCAGGACCTCTAGGATGATACTAGGGAAGTGGAAAAGATATTTTTTCAGGGGTTGGCCGAGCTTGAATGCTCAAATTGATGTGAGGAGGAGAGGGAGGAGGTGCCATTTTATAAGGGAGGAGAGGGGCACCTTAGGAAAATCTCAAAATATTATTTTATATTAAGGTCAAATTCGGTTTATAATGGTTCCAAAGGGTCTTATTTCGAAGATAAAGTGGGGATGGGTCGAAATACTCTCATCCAATAGGATTTAGATAAGTTTAGATTATTATTTTAACCTTATCAATTAGATTTAACTCTAAGTTAAATAATTTAACTTTTACCATGTCTTTTTGTTTTCTTACACTATATGGTTAATAAACTTACCATATCAAGCCAAACGAACCCCAAGTTGTTTATTATTAATATATATAACCTTATCTAAGTCATTTGGCCGAACCGTATATTTTTAGAAATAAAATAACAATTAATAATATAATATTTTTTTTAAAAACTAATTTATGTCAATTTTGACACTATTTGATACATGATTTTTATGAAATTCATAACAGAATGATACGTTCGAATAAAGTTACTTAAATCAACAATAACATGTCATATTAACCTATAAAATTAGTTTAAGTCATAAAAAGTCTCAAATTACATTTATTTGGGCATTTATAACATCAATTATGTTAATATTTTCTTAAAAAGGTAATTACTGCATCATCGTTGTGTCATAAATAATTTAATTTATTAGATGTCTAAAAATTATAAAAAAAATACTATTATGTAGGAAATCTTTTTATATTTCCAATTAATATTTATAGTCAAAAATATTCCTTATATAACACCATATAAAAATTAATTACTAAAATATTGTTGTTTATGTCTATTTTGCCATTACATTAAATTAATTAGTCTAAATTGTCATTATCACTTAATGGGGTCCCAAAATAGACCCAAAGATTCCCATGGTCATTAATGACTCAACAAATAATGTTTGGACAAGTGTTAAAGTAATTTTTAATTGTTATAATATTATTTGTTAACCCTTATTTACCGGATTTACCTTTAACCATGGTAAATAAAATATTTACCGCAGTAATTATTCTAAATGTCTAAAAATAAAAGTTACCTATTTAAAAAATTTGAACATCCTGATTCCAAATATGGAATCCATTTTTCCAAATTCAAAACACATGAGGGGCAGAAATTAATTTAAAATTAATTCCCGTTGTTAAAACAAAAAGCGTTTTTTTAAGAGATAATATCTATCAAAAGATTGACACTCGTTTATGTCCAATATCAAAGTGATATTAATTACATTGACCACCATTGGATCAAATGGTAAAAATATATTCTATTTATACTTTAAAACCATTCAATATTATAATTTAACCACATAAGATATTACGATGAAAAAAGCTGTTTTTAATTAAAATATAGCGTGTTTTTACTATTCATTAAAATATGAAAGTAATCGGAAAAATATCAAAACTTTATCTAATGTAAATTTTTATATCTTGATTCAAAAGAAGAATTTTATTTGTCAAACTTAACATATAAACGTGTCAAAAACTAGATTTAAAGTGGGTGTGCCATCAAAAGGCGGCAAAACAACATTTTTTGAAAAATACTTATTTTACCCGAAAAATTTATTTTGTTCTTATACCATGTTCTAGAAATGTGTAAGATGAATAATAATGTTATAAAATTAAAAATTTAGTTACCATTATTCATAACGGCTAGTTCATGACAATAATATATCGTTGTTTATTAAAACCCGGTATTGCGTACAACACACGCTATCGAGGAAGGTCGCGATTGCATGTAATGCCAGCCAAGTCAGGGTCGCGTGTTGTGAAAGAATACTTCGTTGTTTCGTATAATAGAATCCAAACATATTTCATTTATACATTGAATATATATATATATATACTCAATGTTGCGTAGAATAACTATTATCAAAATTGTGTGTAACATGATCCAAGAATAGTGTTGCGTATACTGCAAGATAATACGGTGTTGCGTATAGCGCAAGGTAATATTGGTGTAGAATACAACAAAAGACATTAATGAAATTAAAAGAATATTTTTCATAAAATATAGGGGTGTTACATTCTACCCCTCTTAAAATGAATTTCGCCCTCGAAATTCGTCGGGGTTATAAGTGGTTTATTACTCGAAAGTATGTTGAATAGAATCCCACATCGTAAAAAGGAATACCAAAACATGGATTTAAAAACTAAAGTATGAAATGTAATGGTTACCCAAATTAACTCATCACTGGGTTTCCACGTAGGAGAACATAGGTGAAAATATGTATATGGAAGAAAAATCTAACCATCAAGTTCTGATGGAGAGTGGTAGATAACATGGCTATGAAAAAGCCAACAATCGCAAAGCCATAAATTTTTGATGATCTAGGGTACCATCTGATTCATCGGATATAAGGGCACTATGACAACATTTTTGGTTTTCAAGATCATTTTCCTAAAGTTTAAGAATTTGAATTAGAATGAATACTTACTTTATTTTGGTACAATCTCAATGTTGTTCGTGCCTTGAACAATTTCCACTTTATCTCTTAAATAAATGAAGTGGAATTTGTTATTCGTGATGTGTTAGCAGATCATGTGATAGAATGATGGGTCATTCCATCTGTCTCAAACAAAAGGTTAGAAAAGTTATCAAAAAAAATATATAAGTACATCTATAGTGATATTAATCATATATGGTTCCTAAAATGAACTTATACTTCATATATCATACCGCTTAATAAAATAAAACTAGTTTCTACTAACCAGGGACTTCCTGTAGGCCAGTGGTAGGCGATAAAGGCCAGTCGCACTTCGGTTGTGGGTTCGATTCCCACAGCCTTGTCCGACGCGATGGGCTATCGCCCATCCTGTAGGTTGTCCTTTTTCTAAAACTACATTACTATATCATCCCATCAATAATATTGAAAAAATGTTCTATCCTTAAACAATACTAACTTATGTCCAACATAATCCATTCCAATCTTTAGGCTTATCCAAAATACTTCGGTCCAAGTTCATAGTATAGAGAAAATGATCACGTGAATGCCATCATTTATCCCTCATATATCTTGTTCGTCACATTCCAATCATGTGAATACCATAATCATGTAATCTCTTGAAAAATGAATACCCATTGAATCTTAGTAAAAACATGAGTGCTGTCGAAAGTTAACGCATTCCACATACCAAAAACCCAAAATTCTATATACTCAAACCATGATATAACTATTTCCTTATATCAGTCATGAGCTCATGAATACTATCAAACATTTAATTTTCTACTTATCCCTTCATTATGTGCATATCATCTACATTCCAAAAATATCTGAATAATCTTTCATGGATACTGGTACCATTAATCATACACTTTCAAAACTCAAGGAAGGACAACAGTGTAACAATCCTTATATGTCTCTTTATTCCATAGTACCATGAGATTACTTATACAACATTACACATGATAAACATGTAATCATTACACAACATTCTTAAACCATTGACCGAGCTTCAACAATTCTTTCATCTCACGTATCATTTGTAGTCTCTTCATCATCATCGACATAAATACTACCCATACGACCATACTGATTCTCTTCATGAGACTTTACCTTAGGGAATTGGTTTGCATAATGCCCGTACATTCCACATTTAAAACATTTAACCATTGTTGATGTCGTAGCAATACCATTATCCTCATCCATGGTGTTAACGGAACCTTTTCCTTTGCACTTACTGGCTTTGTTTCCTTCTTTTCCACACCCAAAGCATCTTCCAGTTCCCTTGAAACATTCTCCTTGATGCCTCTTCCCACATGATTTACATAGGGGAAATTGAACTTTCTTTCCTCTATGACCATCATGAAACTCCATCTTTCTCTTATTAGCCGAGTCAGGAAACTTACCAAATTTTACATTATTGATCATATTATGAGATTGCTGATTCGGCATAATAATGATGTTTGGACTTCCAAATCCCATTTCATTTGGTTTCTCATCATTCCATTGTCCATCATATCCTCCATTATCGTGAATCATCTTGTTTCCAGCCATTTTCTAAAACCCAAAAAGAATAGTGTGAGAGACAAAAATCATAATAAAGGGGGAGTATCTTCAATATCTAACATTTTGGTTTAATCTAATATCGTTACCATAGTTCTAGGACAATATCCTATATGTATACTTATCCTTAGGGACATCCCTAGACATACCTTAGAAATATCTCTAGGGATCTCACTAACGTTTTCGCATCCTAGTTTCCAAAGGTTGACTAAACCTTTCCTCTGATACCAACTGTAGAGACCCAAAGCTTGACGTACAAGGACATTACATTACTTTTGTGGAATAATTAGTACATAACAAAAAAACACACACAAGGATCGTATTATTTTAGTGTCTTTGGAAACTCGTAATATAATCTTCTAATTGGGGTGAAAGATCTTCAACATCTCCCATAAAGATCTTCCTTATTTTTTTTACCTATAACCTTTCTTTTTATCCTGGGGAAAAGAAAACATAAAAGTGTGAGCTCAAATTCTCAGTAAGGGTATCCAAAAAAAATATCAATCACATCATATTTATAAGAACATAACATTTTGGAAATCTTAACCTGCAAAAGAGAGCATAATTTCATAACATGGGATAAATCATAGTAGTGAAATGAAATCTCAATAATCATAACTTAAAACATGAAACTTTGTGTCATACGCACATAATTATAGAGAATCATATCTTATTAGTCAAGACTCATTGCCAAGACTATCTTAGTGGACAAAGTCCATTTCTGAACCGAGTCACCCTCGTTTCAGTCATGTTTCACTGTACCGGTATGACCTACCATTCCAGCCATGTCTATCTCATGATATATAAAATCAGTACCCAATGAATTGGAGGGAGATATAGGTCCCACCCATCTCATAATGATACCATTCTTATGTGTGCCACAAAATCGTAAACCATACATCATAGCATAACCCATGTAATAAAAATGGGATTCTTAAACATCATGAAATCATAAAACAATTCTTATAAGATAAAGGAATTCATAAAAATAATTCCATCACAACATAATCAAATAAATGTAATAATAGAGATAGAAACAGAACCCATTATTATCTTATATGGAAAATAATTTTGATAAAACACTTGAACTCCACTCTTGAGGAAAATATCTTTTCTACTTCAAAAACATTTTCCTTTCTTAACATGTATTACAATGTTAAACTAAAAGAAGTTGATTAAAAATAAAATTGAAAACTTGTAAAGTAATCTTCTTGGAAATAATGTTTTAAAAATCCATTCATGTCGTATAAGTTAAAAAAACATTCTTCTCGTACTTTTGTCGGAAAAGTCAAAAAGTACCTCGTACGAAAAACGACAAAAGATTCCTTTCATATCTTTTACTAAAAACTCACCGAAGGGTATAATTGGATTTAAACAATTGTAGGTGGATGAAAATAATATTACATATTGAGGAAACATGGATGTGGATGATAAAATACACCCCAGTAAATACCAAAGTATAAACAATCTTAGATAAAAATGAGATTGTGATATTTCCCTTACCTTAGGTCCGATATGCTTTGTACGTGTCCGAACCTCATGTATAATGATTTAAATAATGTAATTAACTTATTACAGAATCATACTCATTGTTATGACATCATATATGGTTCACTTATGAATTTATATTACCCGTTCTTTTGTAAATTCAATGTTAAAGAGCGTTTTGGGTAAAATTGTTTTATTTGTTGTCCGTGTTTTGACATGTAATTATTCATATGATTACTTAGATCATGATTACTTAATTTCAGAATATAAAACATTATTTATATATAATACATATTCAGAATATATATATATAATATATCAGTAAACGGAAAGAAATACACCGTTCATGGAGACGGTAGACCGTACGTACGCATGAACGCTGTTTTCTTTTCCTTATTGAGTTGAATGGAATTAAGTAGATGAAATACATATATATACACATAAATACAGAATCATTATTATGTCATATATTTAATTATTACTTATTATATATACTTTATAATCATTCATTAACGGTTAACGTGGAGAATGAATCTCATCGTGTCGTGGAGACGGTAGTCCGTACGTACGCACGAGCGATGATATCATTCTCATGATCGTGGAATTGTATTGGAGTGTATGTATAATATTTCAGAATCAATATCACTTTGTAATAGTCATATATAGTCATTATTTACACCATTATACCCATCCAAGTAAGGTGGTGGTGGAAAATAGATTACACCACGGCGTGAAGACGGTATTCCGTACGTACGCACGCGCGGTGATTTGCTTTTTCCGTAGGATGGATAGAAGGTTAATTAGAGTTGTTTCATATTTATAATAATATATAAGTATATAATAAATAATTATGTTATTAATTTATCATGAAACAACTAAAGAATAAGAAGTTGAAGAAGAAAGAAATTGAAAAAGATCGGTAATGGATATTACCTCTTTTTGACGCGCCTTCACTTAACCTCCACTTAAAGAACTAAGGCTGGTCTTTGAAGAAGACCAAGGCCTCTAGGATGATACTATGGAAGTGGAGAAGAGATTTTTTCAGGGGTTTTCCGAGCTTGAATGCTCAAATTGGTGTGAGGAGGAGAGGGAGGAGGTTCCCTTTTTTAAGGGAGGAGAGGGGCACCTTAGGAAAATCTCAAAATATTATTTTATATTAAGGTCAAATTCGGTTTATAATGGTTACAAAGGATCTTATTTCGAAGATAAAGTGGGGATGGGTCGAAATACTCTCATCCAATAGGATTTAGACAAGTTTAGGTTATTATTTTAACCTTATCAATTAGATTTAACTCTAAGTTAAATAATTTAACTTTTACCGTGTCTTTTTGTTTTCTTACACTATATGGTTAATAAACTTACCATATCAAGCCAAACGAACCCCAAGTTGTCTATTATTAATATATATATATAACCTTATCTAATTCATTTCGCCGAACCTTATATTTTTAGGAATAAAATAACAATTAATAATATAATATTTGTTTTAAAAACTAATTTATGTCAATTTTGACACTATTTGGTACATGATTTTTATGAAATTCATAACAGAATGATAAGTTCGAACCAAGTTACTTAAATCAACAATAACATGTCATATTAACCTATAAAATTATTGTAAGTCATAAAAAGTCTCAAATTACATTTATTTGGGCATTTATAACATCAATTATGTTAATATTTTCTTAAAAATGTAATTACTGCATCATCGTTGTGTCATAAATAATTTAATTTATTAGATGTCTAAAAATTCGAAAAAAAATACTATCATGTAGGAAATAGTTTTATCTTTCCAATTAATATTTATAGTCAAACATATTCCTTATATAACACCATATAAAAATTAATTACTAAAAGATTTTTGTTTATGTCTCTTTTGCCTTTACATTAAATTAATTAGTCTAAATTGTCATTATCACTTAATGGGGTCCCAAAATCGACCCAAAGATGCCCATGGTCGTTAATGACTCAAACAATAATGTTTGGACAAGTGTTAAGGTAATTTTGAATTATTATAATATTATTTTTTAACCCTTATTTACCGGATTTACCCTTAACCATGGTGAATAAAATATTTACCGCAGTAATTATTCAAAATGTCTAAAAATAAAAGTTACCTATTTACACAATTTGAACATCCTGATTCCAAATATGGAATCAATTTTTCCAAATTCAAAACACATAAGTGGCAGAAATTAATTTAAAATTAATTCTCATTGTTAAAACAAAAAGCGTGTTTTAAGAGATAATATCTATCAAAAGATTGACACTCGTTTATGTCAAATATCAAAGTGATATTAATTACATTGACCACCATTGGATCAAATGGTAAAAATATATTCTATTTATACTTTAAAACCATTCATTATTATAATTTAACCACATAAGATATTACGATGAAAAAAGATGTTTTTAATTAAAATATTGCGTGTTTTTACTATTCATTAAAATATGAAAGTTATCGGAAAAATATCAAAACTTTATCTAATGTAAATTTTTATATCCTGATTCAAAAGAATAATTTTATTTGTGAAATTGAACATATAAACATTTCAAAAAATATATTTAAAGTGGGTGCTCCATCAAAAGGCGGCAAAACAACATTTTTTGAAAAATACTGATTTTACCCGAAAAATTTATTTTGTTCTTATACCATGTTCTAGAAATGTGTAAGATGGATAATAATGTTATAAAATTAAAATTTTAGTTACCACTATTCATAACGGCTAGTTCATGAAAATAATATATCGTTGTTTATTAAAACCTGGTATTGCGTACAACACACGCTATCGAGAAGGTCGCGATTGCGTGTAATGCAAGCCAAGTCAGGGTTGCGTGTTGTGAAAGAATCCTTCGTTGTTTCGTATAACAGTATCCAACCATATTTCATTTATACATTGAATATATATATATATATACTCAATGTTGCGTAGAATAACTATTATCAAAATTGTGTGTAACACGATCCAAGAATAGTGTTGCGTATACTGCAAGCTAATATTGTGTTGCGTATAACGCAAGGTAATCTTGGTGTAGAATACAACACAAGAAATTAATGAAATTAAAAGAATATTTTTCATAAAATCTCAGGGTGTTACATTCTACCCCCCTTAAAATAAATTTCTCCCTCAAAATTCGTCGGGGTTATAAATGGTTTACTACTCGAAAGTTTGTTTAATAGAATCCCACATCGTAAAAAGGAATACCAAAACATGGCTTTAAAAACTAAAGTATGAAATGTAATTGTTACCCAAATTAACTCATCACTGGGTTTCTACGTAGGAGAACATAGGTGAAAATATGGATATGGAAGAAAAATCTAACCATCAAGTTCTGATGGAGAGTGGTAGAGAACATTGCTATGCAAAAGCCAACAATCGCAAATCCATAAATTTGGGACGATCTAGGGTACCATCTGATTCATCAGATATAAGGGCACTAGGACAACATTTTTGGTTTTCAAGATCATTTCCCTAAAGTTGAAGAATTTGAATTAGAATAAATACTTACTTTATTTTGGTACAATCTCCCTGTTGTTCGTGCCTTGAACAATTTCCACTTCATCTCTTAAATAAATGAAGTTGAATTTGTTATTCGTGATGTGTTAGCAGATCATGTGATAGAATGATGGGTCATTCCATCTGTCTCAAACAAAAGGTTAGAAAAGTTATCAAAAAAATATATATAAGTCCATCTATAGTGATATTAATCATATATGGTTCCTAAAATGAACTTATACTTCATATATCATACTGCTGAATAAAATAAAACTAGTTTCTACTAACAAAGGACTTCCTGTAGGCCAGTGGTAGGCGATAAGGCCAGTCGCACTTCGGTTGTGAGTTCGATTCCCACAGCCTTGTCCGACACGATGGGTTGTCTCCCGTCCTGCAGGTTGTCCTTTTTCTAAAACTACATTACTATATCATCCCATCAATAATATCGAAAAAATGTTCTATCCTTAAACAATACTAAATTATGTCCAACATAATCCATTCCAATCTTTAGGCTTATCCAAAATACTTCGGTCCAAGCTCATAGTATAGAGAAAATGATCACATGAATGCCATCATTTATCCCTCATATATCTTGTTCGTCACATTCCAGTCATGTGAATACCATAATCAGGTAATCTCTTGAAAAATGAATACCCATTGAATCTTAGTAAAAACATGAGTGATGTCAGAAGTTAATGCATTCTACATACCAAAAACCCAAAATTCTATATACTCAAACCATGATATAACTATTTCCTTATATCAGTCATGAGCTCATGAATACTATCAAACATTTATTTTTCTCCTTATCCCTTCATTATGCGCATATCATCTACATTCCAAAAATATCAGAATAATCTTTCATGGATACTGGTACCATTAATCATACACTTTCAAAACTCAAGGAAAGACAACAGTGTAACAATCCTTAGATGTATCTTTATTCCATAGTACCATGAGATTACTTATACAACATTACACATGATAAACATGTAATCATTCCACTACATTCTTAAACCATTGGTCGAGCTTCAACAATTCTTTCATCTCACATATCATTTGTATTCTCTTCATCATCATCAACATATATACTACCCATACGACCATACTGATTCTCTTCATGAGACTTTACCTTAGGGAATTGGTTTTCATAATGCTCGTACATTCCACATTTAAAACATTTAACCATTGTTGATGTCGTAGAAATACCATTATCCTCATCCATAGTGTTAACTGAACCTTTTACTTTGCACTTACTGGCTTTGTGTCCTTCTTTTACACACCCAAAGCATCTTCTAGTTCCCTTGAAACATTCTCCTCGATGCCTCTTCCAACATGATTTACATAGGGGAAAATTGAACTTTCTTTCCTCTATGACCATCATGAAACTCCATCTTTCTCTTATTAGCCGAGTCAGGAAACTTACCAAATTTTACTTTATTGATCATATTATGAGATTGCTGATTTGGAATAATAATGCTGTTTGGACTTCCAAATCCCATTTCATTTGGTTTCTCATCATTCCATTGTCCATCATATCCTCCATTATCATGAATCATCTTGTTTCCAGCCATTTTCTAAAACCCAAAAAGAATAGTGTGAGAGACAAAAATCATAATAAAGGGGGAGTATCTTCAATATCTAACATCTTTGGTTTAATATAATATCATTACCATAGTTCTAGGACTATATCCTATATGTATACTTATCCTTAGGGACATCCCTAGACATACCTTATAAATATCACTAGGGATCTCACTAACGTTTTCGCATCCTAGTTTCCAAAGGATGACTAAACCTTTCCTCTGATACCAACTGTAGAGACCCAAAGCTTGATGTACAAGGACATTACATTACTTTTGCGGAATACTTAGTACATAACAAAAACACACACACAAGGATCGTATTAGTTTAGTGTCTTTGGAAACTCAGAATATAATCTTCTAATCGTGGTGAAAGATCTTCAACATCTCCCATAAAGATATTCCTTATTTTTTTTACCTATAACATTTATTTATATCCTGGGGAAAAGAAAACATAAAAGGGTGAGCTCAAATGCTCAGTAAGGGTAACCAAAAAAAATATCAATCACATCATATTCATAAGAACATAACATTTTGGAAATCTTAACCTGCAAAAGAGAGCACAATTTCATAACATGGGATAAATCATAGTAGTGAAATAAAATCCCAATAATCATAACTTAAAACATGAAAATTTGTGTCATACACACATAATCATAGAGAATCATATCTTATTAGTCAAGACTCATTGCCAAGACTATCTTAGTAGACAAAGTCCATTTCTGAACCGAGTCACCCTCGTTTCAGTCATGTTTCACTGAACTGGTATAACCTACCGTTCCATCCATGTCTATCTCATGAGATATAAAATCATTACCTAATGCATTGGAGGGAGATATAGGTCCCACCCATCTCATAATGATATCATTCTTATGTGTGCCACAAAATCATAAACCATACATCATAGCATAACCCATGTAATAAAAATGGGATTCTTAAACATCATGAAATCATAAAACAATTCTTATAAGATAAAGGAATTATTAAAAATAATTCCATCACAACATAATCAAATCAATGTAATAATAGGGATATAAACAGAACCTATTATTATCTTAGATGGAAAATAATTTTGATAAAACACTTGAACTCCATTCTTGAGGAAAATATCCTTTCTACTTCAAAAACATTTTCCTTTCTTAACATGTCTTACAATTTTAAACTAAAAGAAGTTGATTAAAAATAAACTTGAAAAATTGTAAAGGAATATTCTTGGAAATAATGTTTTAAAAATCCATTCATGTCGTATAAGTTAAAAAAACATTCTTCTCGTACTTTTGTCGGAAAAGCCAAAAGTACCTCGTACAAAAAACGACAAAAGATTCCTTTCATATCTTTTACTAAAAACTCACTGAAGGGTAAAATTGGATTTAAACAATTGTAGGTGGATGGAAATAATATTACATATTGAGGAAACATGGATGTGGATGATAAAATACACCCCAGTAAATACCAAATATAAACAATCTCGGATAAAAATGAGATTGTGATATTTCCCTTACCTTAGGTCCGATATGCTTTGTATGTGTCCGAACCTCCTGTATAATGATTTAAATAATGTCATTAACTTATTACATAATCATACTCATTGTTATGATATCATATATGGTTCACTTATGACTTTATATTACCCATTCTTTTGTAAATTCAATGTTAAAGAGCGTTTTGGGTAAAATTGTTTTATTTGTCGTCCGTGTTTTGACATGTAATTATTCATATGATTACTTAGATCATGATTACTTAATTTCAGAATATATAACATTATTTATATATAATACATATTCAGAATATATATATATAATAGATCATTAAATGGAAAGAAATACACCGTTCATGGAGACGGTAGACCGTACCTACGTATGAACGCTATTTTCTTTTCCTTATTGAGTTGAATGGAATTAAGTAGATGAAATACATATATATACACATAAATACAGTTCATTATTATGTCATATATTTCATTATTACTTATTATATATACTTTATAATCATTCATGAACGGTTAACATGGAGAATTAATCTCATCGCGTCGTGGAGACGGTAGTCCGTACGTACGCACGAGCGATGATATCATTCTCATGATCGTGGAATTGTATTGGAGTGTATGTATAATATTTTAGAATCAATATAACTTTTTAATAGTCATATATAGTCATTATTTACACCATTATACCCATCCAAGTAAGGGGGTGGTGGAAACTAGATTACACCACGGCGTGGAGACGGTATTCCGTACGTACGCACGCACGGTGATTTCTTTTTTCCGTAGGATGGATAGAAGGTTAATTAGAGTTGTTTCATATTTATAATAACATATCCGTATATAATAAACAATTATGTTATTACTTTATCATGAAACAACTAAAGAAGAAGAAGTTGAAGAAGAAATAAATTGAAAAAGATCGGTAATGGATATTACTTCTTTTTGACGCGCCTTCACTTAACCTCCACTTAAAGAACTAAGGATGGTCTTTGAAAAGACCAGGAACTCTAGGATGATACTATGGAAGTGGATAAGAGATTTTGGCAGGGTTTGGATGAGCTTGAATGCTCAAATTGGTGTGAGGAGGAGAGGGAGGAGGTGCCCTTTTATAAGGGAGGAGAGTGGCACCTTAGGAAAATCTCAAAATATTATTTTATATTAAGGTCAAATTCGGTTTATAATGGTTCCAAAGGGTCTTATTTCGAAGATAAAGTGGGGATGGGTCGAAATCATCTCATCCAATAGGATTTAGACAAGTTTAGGTTATTATTTTAACCTTATCAATTAGATTTAACTCTAAGTTAGATAATTTAACTTTTACCGTGTCTTTTTGTTTTCTTACATTATGGTTAATAAACTTACCATATCAAGCCAAACCAACCCCAAGTTGTTTATTATTAATATATATATAACCTTATATAAGTAATTTGGATGAACCTTAGATTTTTAGGAATAAAATAACAATTAATAATATAATATTTGTTTTAAAAACTAATTTATGTCAATTTTGACACTATTTGGTACATGATATTTATGAAATTCATAAAATAATTATAAGTTAGAAACAAGTTAATTAAATCAACAATAACATGTCATATTAACCTATAAAATTATTGTAAGTCTTAAAAATTCTCAAATTACATTTATTTGGGCATTTATAACATCAATTATGTTAATATTTTCTTAAGAAGGTAATTACTGCATCATCGTTGTGTCATACATAATTTATTTTATTAGATGTATAAAAATTCTAAACAAATACTACCATTTAGGAAATCGTTTTATCTTTCCAATGAATATTTATAGTCAAAAATATTCTTTATATAACACCATATAAAAATTAATTACTAAAAGAGTTTTGTTTATGTCTGTTTTTCCTTTACATTAAATTAATTAGTCTAAATTGTCATTATCACTTAATGGGGTACCAAAATCGACCCAAAGATGCCCATGGTCGTTAATGACTCAACCAATAATGTTTGGAAAAGTGTTAAGGTAATTTTGAATTATTATAATATTATTTTTTAACCCTTATTTACCGGATTCACCCTTAACCATGGTAAATAAAATATTTACCGCAGTAATTATTCAAAATGTCTAAAAATAAAAGTTAACTATTTACAAAATTTGAACATCCTGATTCCAAATATGGAATCCATTTTTCCTAATTCAAAACAAATAAGTGGCAGAAATTAATTTTAATTTAATTCCCGTTGTTAAAACAAAAAGCGTGTTTTTAAGAGATAATATCTATCAAAAGATTGACACTCGTTTATGTCCAATATCAAAGTGATATTAATTACATTGACCACCATTGGATCAAATGGTAAAAATATTCTATTTATACTTTAAAACCATTCAATATTATAATTTAACCACACAAGATATTACGATGAAAAAAGTTGTTTTTAATTAAAATATAGCGTGTTTTTACTATTCATTAAAATATGAAAGTTATCGGAAAAATATCAAAACTTTATCTAATGTAAATTTTTATATCCTGATTCAAAATAAGAATTTTATTTGTCAAATTGAACATATAAACATGTCAAAAACTAGATTTAAAGTGGGTGCGCCATCAAAAGGCGGCAAAACAGCATTTTTTGAAAAATACTGATTTTACCCGAAAAATTTATTTTGTTCTTATACCATGTTCTAGAAATGTGTAAGATGAATAATAATGTTATAAAATTCAAAATTTAGTTACCACTATTCATAACGGCTAGTTCATGACAATAATATATCATTGTTTATTAAAACCCGGTATTGCGTACAACACACGCTATCGAGGAAGGTCGCGATTGCGTGTAATGCAAGCCAAGTCAGGGTTGCGTGTTGTGAAAGAATCCTTCATTGTTTCGTATAACAGAATCCAACCATATTTCATTTATACATTGAATATATATATATATATATACTCAATGTTATGTAGAATAACTATTATCAAATTTGTGTGTAACACGATCCAAGAATAGTGTTGCATATAGTGCAAGCTAATACGGTGTTGCGTATAGCGCAAGGTAATCTTGGTGTAAAATACAACACAAGACATTAATGAAATTAAAAGAATATTTTTCATAAAATCTCGGGGTGTTACAATACCCCACTTAGTCAAATGTGATCTGACCTATTAAATAAAAAATAACTATCTTAATAACTTATTTTATGACCACAATCATACCTAAATAATTTTTTAAACTTTATTTATAATTATTCATTTCATTTACATCTGTTATTTATTATCAATTTTCAATATCGAGTATTAGTAATCATGATTGTTTTGAAATAGTTTCATAATAGTGGTGTTGTTTTTAATTATTCTCACAAATTACATAATTTTTAGATCATACAAGTTAATACAATTTATGATTTATAATTAATTATAATGTTACAATTTAATTCTATGGGAGTTTTGGTTATGATCCTTAAAGTTGAAATTGGTGATGAGTCTGTTTCAATAATTTTCTATAGATAGATATTTTTATCTTAAATAATGAGGTCAATATAAGTGTTTCCCTACAAGAAAAAAAGAAAATCATTATATTCTCATTTATATCATATATTACTAGAAACTAAATTCCCATTTTCTTCTATGAAATAAATTTATAGCATTGTACATGTAGGTGGTTAAACCGAGACAAATAATAATATATCATAATTAATGGATGATTATGAAGTGATTAGGTTTCAATATAATTATACAAGAAGCATAATGATATTATTTAGTCTTTATTAGTTTATTATATATGAATTTGAAATAATTATAAGGAAAAGATAACCTATATAACATTATTTCGTTGTGTGAAGAAATCATTATTTTATCATAGAATTCTCTTTTGGATGATCAAATTTTCCATGGTTGTTTATTGATCATATTATGAATTGGGTGTACCAATTTTATATGAAAAAACCTTATAATTTCATAAACATATTATTTATCCATTTAAAACATGCTCCTGACCATCCATTAACAGGTGTGATAAAAAATTTGAAATCAATCTTTCAATGGAGGTGGTAGTCGGCACATATGCATGGTTAATGATATCATTTCACATAGAATGGGGAAATTATATAATATGTTTTAACATTTAAAAATATAAAATATTTTTTTAAAATTATAATTATTCATTAAATTCAATATTAGTAATATCTATTCAAGGTGGCTAAGGAAAACCAAAGATGATGCTTTGTTGATGCAGTAGTCAGCACACACACAATAATATCATTTTTTATTTTCAATAAGGAAAAATGGGAAATGTGGTTAACATTTATTACCACAGAATAATGAAATTATCATTTAATTATATACTAACTATAAAAATATTTTTTTGAAATGAAATAATAGAAAAGGAATTTGGGGAAATTAATACTCACGTTGAAGACTTGGGCTTTCCATTAGAGGTCTCCATGGAAAGGGAGGGATTAAGATAATCTATTTTGAACACAAAATTAAGAGGGTAAAATTTTATTCTATGGAATATAATGATGGAATACTTACTTGAGTAAAATGAATTTTTTGGTGTATTGAAGGGGTGGTGAGATGCCCCTTTTCTAAGTGGTCAGAATGTAATTTTTGGTAATATTTTAACTTAATATAAAGTGGGAACATTTTTCACATGTCGAGTGGCTCAAAAAATTGGATAATAATTGAATGTGGAATCTGATAAGGTAGATCATACCTTGAACACTCAATTATAATTTTTTTGACATATTTTAATATCATTATCCCTAGATTAATTATTTACACTATTTTCAGTTTTACCATGGTATGTAATTTTTACCTAATTAAATCATTTTGATGTCTCAAAATAAATTTGACTTTATTTCATAATTTGGAAATAAGGATTTGAAAATAAATATTATTAGATAAAATTTATATGTTTAATACTAGTTAATTTTAATATTAGCACATGTAACACATAAAATCCCATTATTATAATTTTTTTTAAGATTTTAATTTATGTGAGTGTAAGATTATCAATAAATTTGAGTTTGACGATATAAATTTGTATATTATGAATTTTACATTGGATTAAATGTATTAAAAGACCAAATTTTACCAATATTATATATAATTAAAATAAAATATGAAATAAATTTATTTTAGAAAATATTACTTAAGCCCATAATATTTTAATAGTAGGATTTCTAAATTCAAAATGTTATTATAAAATTGTATAGTTTTAAACATTAAATACATATTTAATGAATTGAATGGTCTTAAAAATTTATATTTATTTATTATATAATAATTATTTAATAAATGTTAGAATTTTTATAAAAATTGTATTTTTATTATTTACCTAAAAATAATTTTTTCAAAAAAATCATAAAGATTAATATTTAGATAATATTAAAATTCTAGATACCAAAATGAAGTTAATTTATTAAAATTGAAATAAAAAATTAAATTTCAAATAATTTCTTGAATGAAGGCTCTTTAGAGTGCGTACTGTGTAATAGTTTTTAGATGGAGTGTATACCTGCTATAGTATGGTCTCAGGTATTACACACCAAACGAAAAAAATGATATATTTTAAAATATGTAATTTTGTTTAAATAATGAAAATTAAAAAATACCCTTTATCTATAATTTAATCTATATTATTTCCCACAACAAAATATAATAATAATTTTATTATTATTTTTATTATTATATCACTTGACATGTGTTTATGGTAATATCATTTATCAAAAAAGTAAATTAATATGTATTTAAATGATATGAAAAAAAATATATAATTTCAAACATATAATTAAAATTAATCCATATCTTCATATATAAGTATGTATTCATTAAAATTGAATATAAATATTTTAATTAAATATTCGCATAAATAAATAAATATTTATCAAACACTATTCATTAAATTAGTGAATAAATTAAATTTTTCTATATTGTGAATAATTATACAAAAGTTTAAATTCCACTCACTTATTCTAAAATTAAATATCTAATTTTAAAATTTATATAATCAAATTTACATGAATAAATAATATTAAAAAATTTAGGAATAATTATCTCTAAATATTAAATTAAATATAATTTAAAGTGATTTGAGATACACATAAGGTGTTTTCCTCTAGTAACCTTTCTCTATGGAAATACATAAAAAATCTAATGTGAAAGATCAACATCTCACAACACATCACAAAACCCGCATAACAAGAAGTTAACATAGTAATTAAAACAACCTACCTATAGAATCTACTTTTTTATATAATCTCCTTTTCAACTAATATCTCATCCAGAAGGGTTAATACATTTCTCATCACCCTATATGCTTGATTCATCTTTCTTTGAATTTCTAAAATAAACTTCTTTATATTATTCCATGGCCCTGGATTTCAGAATATAGTTATATTTAAATCATTCAGTCCATAATATCATCTTCCATTAATAGGAAAGTGACAAATCATTTGTTTTCATTTTCATCAAATTCAATAACAATTATGATTTAAAAAATCTTTGCTTCCTTTCCCCAAGAATATGCTATCATGGGTCTCATCCATACATTAAAGAACATTATTCAGTATACACATTAAATACAATATAAAATATAAGGACTATTACACACATTCACATATAAAAATATCCAATGAAACATAAAATATATGAAATTTATATTATAAGGTATACCCTTATAGCCTCCCTTCAAGGAGATCACCCAGTGAAAAGATCATGAGATGATGTATCAATGTCTTATAATCCTCTAAAACAAGATATAAAAACATCATATGTGTTCTGTTAGATTGATGTTTCCATACCATATATATTATTTAAGAGTAGAGTGAATGAATATCTAGGTTCTCATTATAATTTTGAATTAATATAACATATTAATGTGATGAATATTCTAAAAAAATACCAAGTTAATATTAATGAGAATAATAGTCATTATAAGATATGATATATACACATATGAATATAAATACATAATTATATATTTTTATATTTGAAATCACAATGTCAATATTTTGTAGGGAATAAACACCAATAGGTCTAACTTATACCTTCATGGTATCTCAACCAACACAGTTAACTCATTTCAAACTACCCATAAAAAACCCAATAGGATCCTTATGGGAATACCACTATCTAACCCTGGAATATGATGATAGATTTTCTAACATTTAGAACATCCCTTATGTGAAATTCATGGTAATATATGGTCCTATAAAATACCACAATTGATGTTTCCTTATGGGGACTCCATATATTGATAAAAATGTGGGAGCCACCATATTCATTCATAGGTTTGTTATGATACGCTCTCCCGTAAAAAACAAATTACTCTAAGGTTATCTACTCAGAAATATTCTCCATCTGATGAGCATGAAATTTCATAGTAATGAATCAGTGACCAATTAAATCTAGGGACACTATAATAGCACAATCTACTAAAATATAAATCTTATAAGAGTCTAAATGTTACTCCACATTCTTATATGGAATGATCTAGAAGAAATGATTTGACTAATTCAGAACTTTTTCCTTGAGAGTTCCTCATATTTCCAGTTCCCTCGAAGAAAGCCAAGTTCTGGCCCCAAAACGTGTTTTTCTTATCCTCTAGACTAGTGAGAATGATGGTTATTCCAATGGAAACCACCATAAACATATTTTTGAGTCTCAAAAAAATACACAATATTTTCATTTCCCATGATGATGTTACTAGGAATTCATAATTTGATTGATGGAACTTTCCTCTATGAAGGTTTTCTGTCACAACCCGTCCCTCGAGGCCCGTGCTATGACTACCCTAAGCTTGCCTTCCATACACCAAGGGCTGGTGACTATAACCGGAAACGAATATCCCTAAAATGAGAAGGAATTGGCTTTTTAACTTGTACAGACACACAGTTCAAGAACACAACAAGAAGCAACTACACAGACTAGAACACAACTAGTTATAACCACAAAGTAAACTGTTGTAGTAAAAAGAGTGTTGAAAGTAAAGGGCTGGAATATAAGACCAACTAAAAAAGTACAAGTACAAATAAAAAGTAAAAATACAACTGAAATGAACAAAACAGATCCTGGATCGTCCACCGAGGATCCTACCTGAAGGGTAGGTACCGCTCATGTTCAGTAGTCCCTTTGTCACGTAACACCAAATGGTCCGCCTCCGAGTTCCATCCAGTCCTAGATCCCTCAACCTCGATCAATGTTGTACGTCATTAGAAAAAGACACAACAAGGTATAGGGTAATCCCAAGTAGGGGGTGAGAATAACGATACTCAGTAGGGACCCCGAGACCCCGTAGGTCTCCTATTGTTCCAAAAAGGAAAGCCAAAAAGCAAGACATCAACAGTACTTTGGTATATGCCCACAAATACACCTAAGTTATCAAGAAATACACCTATTATACATGAGGGAAGAATACCACAAAGGTAACAACACGAAGGTAACACCACAAAGGTAAGAGTACCAAACAGGTAACACTACGAAGGTTACACCACGAAGGTAAAAGTACCACACCAGTATCACCACAAAGATAGTACCATGAAGGTAAAAGTACCACATATGTATCACCACGAAGATAGTACCACTAAGGTAAAAGTACCACACATGTATCACCACAAAGATAGTACAAAAAGGTAAAAGCACCACACATGTATCACCACGAAGATAGTACCACGAAGGTAAAAGTACCTCAAAGTTATCACCACGAAGATAGTACCATGAATGTAAAAGTACCCCACAGGAATCACCATGAAGATATTACCACGAAGGTAAATGTACCACACATGTATCACCATGATGATTGTACCACAAAGGTAAAAGTCTTAGTTCAAATAGAGTCTTAACTCAAACTAGGTATTAGTGACGTATAGAAGTACATATGATTAGTCGTGAAGCTAGATCATATTATTATGTCAAGAGGTACTACTGCTGACCATACAGAGTTTGACCCACACAGGATCGATAGGTAATAACCCCCGAAATGACCCACACAGGATTCGACCCATCCAGAGTCGATAGGTACTAATCTATGCTGACCCACATAGGATATGACCCACACAGAATCAATATGCGCTAACCCATACAGGATTACTGAGCACTGACCCACACAGTATCTGACCCAAACAGGATCGGTATGTGCTGACCCATATAGGATCACTGAGCGCTGACCCACACAGGATCTGACCCACACAGGATCGGTATGCGCTAAGCCACACATGATCATTGAGCACTGAACCACACAGGATCGACAGGTACTAAACCCCGCAATTACCCACACAGAATCAGACTCGCCCAAAGTTGATAGGTAACTAACCTTCGTATTATCCATCTCCAACCTCCACCTCACAACCAGCAACTGGATTTCTTGCACCCGATGTGCTCGAGTTCCGTAGAATATGTCCCTCAAGATATCGGTCATACCTCGACCGCCAATAATTCTCAGGGAGAAGTATCCCAAAGGTTTGTCACATTATAAGGGACCCAACGCAACAGACGGCACGCCAATCAAATGCCCGATCTGTACGTTATTAGCATTTCCGCTCTGAGAGCCCGGTTAGATTTGGGGTTCGATCGAACCCGACCATTCTCCAAATTTATCCAAAACTCAAGCTGAGTATACCAAAATTACCTTCCCAATCCCAGGATTCTAGTGCCATAGACGGTTCATCAAACGGACGCCCGGTTTTCACGATATTGCCATAAAGGCGTAGCTGGGTCTAGAGGGGCCCGAGTCCGGTCCGACCTAGTTAGAGCGACTTGGCCCGACCTCGCCTGAGCTGACCAGACCCAGTTCAGGTCGACCCAGCCCGACTCAGGTCCGGCCCGGATAGCCTGGGCCTTGGTGGGCCTGACCCACATAGGGGGGGGGGGGCCTCTGGCGCAGCCAAGTGGCGCGGCCTGGTGGCGCGGCCCGATGGCACGGCCCGGTGGCGCGTCCCAGTGGCGTTGTCTGCCCGAGCTGGAACCGAAGGTGGAGTGGACCCCCTTCAATTCGGATTACCAAAGGGCAGTGCCTTAGGCACTGGCATGACACCCGCAGGACCCGAGTGGGTCCCTGCATCCCGCAATGGCTAACCGGTGTTCCGGCTGGTCCCCCTTCCAGCGGCGTGGTCATGCGCCGCTGCTCCGCCGCAGCTAGCTGGGTGCCAGACGCTCTTCGGCCTTCACTGCGGCCATGCGGCCGTGATCTTCTACTCATCCTGTAGCGCAGACGCACGCCTCCCTACCTTCATGCATCCGTTCAATGTGTCGTCCCTCCTCCTCCGTGGATCAATGCATCTCCATTCTTATCCTGAAAAATATAACTATTTCATATTCACGATCTTTGGGTCGAGGGCTCCGCGTCCATATGTCGCGCTCGGAAAAACAACATGTTTCTAGCGTCATTAAATATTTGGCGTTGAAGAACTCATGAAGAACGCGTGGAGAATCAAAAGATAAGAGGTAAGGTATATGCACGGGATGATGGATTTGTTATTTTGGACATCATTGTTGTAAAACCTGAATATGAAGAATCAATAAATAAATTTTATCATATATAAATAGATCCCCTACCATGACGTTCGTTGGATAAGTCGTGAGTAAGGAGATGAAGTCGGTGAAGGGGATGGCATCATTTTTTGCTCCCACAACACGTCTCTGATCCGGGATCGTGCATCATCCTCATTCTTCAATGGGGGTTGTTCTTCATTGGAAGATGATCCTCGAAAATTTATGTCCAAGGACTCCTCTTTTGCCAATGATTTTTCTAACTACAAGAAATGTGAGAATCCAACTAAATAAATTAAGTTTATTCATTTAATTAAAGTTGGAACGTTAATTAAATTAAAGTTGGCACATTAACTAGAAGAATTTCAAGGGTTTTCCCCACATTAATTGGGAGTTCGGATGGTCCCCACCACCAAGCATCCAAAATGGTGGTTTCAAATAAAATAAATAAAAAGTTATTTATTTTATTTTTTTCCTCTCCCACAAAAATCTGAAAACCTAATATCCACCCTCGACGCAATGTTGTTGAAATAAAGGTCTCTCAAAGTGAATATGGGTGTTGCGAGTTCAACGGTGTCCTCAGATTTCAATTATGATCACTGGTTCAAAAGTTACAAAACGTCGCTCATGCGTTTACTGAATGTACCCAAAAAAAGTTCAGAAAATTTTTAACAGTCACCCTCAACCCACACTGGTCAAAGTTAGGCTCTGCCTAAGTGAAACATGCCCCAATAAAGCCAACGGTACACTCAGATTTCTAATCCAAGTTACTATTTAAATGTTATGAATTTTACAATAAAATAATTGTCACTTAATTATTTTATTTACGTCCAAAAACTAACATTCATTGGTTGCCCGCACCAGCCAATGTTAGTATCTTCCTAAAGAAAGAAAACCCTCATCTGTTTAGCGGTGGTCTTAGATTTTTAATCCAGGTTACTGTTTGTGAGTTATAAACATTTGAAAAATAAAATAACTTTATTTAATTATTTTATTTACGGTTATGCCATTTTCGGGTTTTCTAACAGGAGGCCCGCGCCGACTAAACTTAAGTCACGCCTAGGGAAAACAGACCATCTTGAGCACAACGGTGCCCTCATATTTCTGATCTGAGTAATCATTTAATATCTATTCTACATTTTCAGGAAAACTGCTTACACACGCTAATTAAACCTTAAAAAAACATCGATGGATCATTCCGGGAACTCTGGGCCTCGGAATCGCACGCCGTCAGATTTCACGGTCTCGAAATAAATCTATATAATTAAAAAAATATTATATGGAATTTCTGGGACATTAAATTTTCTCAATCACACGGAAAATCCCCCTGAGTTTGATTAGGCTACCCATTAAACAAAAAAGGTATCATTTTTATCTCTATATTTAAATTTTATGTTGATATTGACCAATCAGAATTAGAAACCCTTTTAAAACTATATGTTGAATATCTTAATTCCTTTTTCCACATCTAAAAACCACTTCTTCATTATGACTATAATGTATAAATCTGACCACACTAATTAGTGAAAAAATGATAACTCATTGACGATTTTCCTTACATGTGTTTCTAGAGGGTCCTAATCACCATCAAATATGATTCCCAAAACCTTCTAAAATTTATGTAATTTTAAAATGATCATAACCCACCCCAAAAGTGATGTGAATAACTAATCCATACCATGGATGGAATTACAATATCTCACCATTACCATGATGAAAATTTATAATATAGCCATCTACCCATTGAGCATAAAACCAAAAAATTGATTGATATGAGAAATAGAATATTAAAAACCAATATGAGATTTTAGTTGAAACTTTAATGTTAATATATCTTATAGAATCACCATCTCCCAAATACATGATGTAATAAGAGAAAAAAAGACTATAACAGACCAACCCTTGTCAATAAATAATGTCATCTAAATTGGACCACCAAAAGGTCCGAAGCATGTTTTTGATTGCCATGGGCTAGCAACAATCACTAGGGAATTATATAAGGAAATTTGTTACTGATTTCACCCTCAAAAGATATATGAAATATAAAAATAGTGAATAATCATATAGGACATCCACGAAACATCATAAGTCAAAATAGATAATGTAACACCTCAACCCATCTAGACCAGAGTTAGTGCATTACGTGTTATATTGGAATGGGTTGAAGGAATTAAAATCCTAAACGAAAATAGATTTAGTAGTATTGAAGAAACTAGATACATATATGTAACTCAAATTACACTGAAAATGTTACAAAATATAATACATAATAAAAACTAAAAACTTCATTCACAGGAACTCAATAAATGATCTCCTCTTCATCATCTATTGAAGGTAGAAAATGAAAGGGTTGAGCTAAAATTCTTTGTAAGGGTTACAAATAGTGTAATCATGAGACAATAATAACTGAATCATAAACAATTTGACATAGTCAATATGACATGGTGAATAAATGAAAGAATCATGCCATTAATAAATTGAGATTGATACTGCATCCATAGATTTTTTCATAGTGAAAAACTCATGGATAACATTAACAGATAATGAATAAATAAAATTCTTATTAATTGGATGTCATTTATCTGGAACATGATACCATAATACCATTAAAATGGTTTAAATCTGCGGGTAGAAACCTGTCTAATTTTTGGAAACAAACTCGAAGGGTTTGTCACCAACTGATTTGTCTCATGAGACCTGTCATTACATAAAAAGGCTATAACGGGCCCCACCCACCACTTCAATTTCAAATAATTCTATATAAATTTAATTAATACAAGGTTAATATGCCTTTTCAATATCCGTATAGAGTAGAGAACACTGATTCATCAATATTTCCATAGTTAAAATAACATTACAATAATACACCGTATGTAAAAAGGTATACGGTTTAGACAATAAACATATCCATGATATGAGATTATAGATATTTAATAGAAATATAATTTTAAATTAAAATTGATTCCAAATGGGAATTTGGTACACCACATAAGGACTATTAGGTGCACAATACAAAGTTAGTCACAACAAAATGGTAGTTGTGACAAAGTCCCTTACCATTATGTAATCGGTCGAATCATATGACCAGAACATAATAAACATTAAATTAATGATTGAATACCATTAATATAAAAATAATCATGTTATAATATATCTAATTTAAGTACACATATACCACACACATGAAATAACTGGTGAATAGTGGAAATCTCACATAAATGAATGTGAGATGAGAAACCCCTTACCATATGATCGAGTGTGTTCTTAGTTTGTTATAATGAACTGAATAATAAAATTTAGATTAATTAATTAAAAATTACGGAACCTCATATACATTTAATTGATTTATTATAACCTTATTGGGTTCATTCATGGACCTTTTTATGGGTTTAAGATGATAAATTTTATTGTTTTGGAAGCATTTTCTTCCTTGGTTTTCATGATTCGTTTACTTTTATTAATGAATGGAAGTTTGTTTGAAATGTGGTTAAACATCTAGAATTGTTAATATATATTATTAGTGACATTAAAGAGATATAAATGATATTATAATGATTCCGTGTTATATGCTTGAGGATGAATCGTTAGTTAAAAATTACTGATAAACGCTTGGATTTATCTTGGCGGTTTTGTGCGCAATAAACTTGTTTTGTATTATTATTCCATATTATGAGTGTGTAGGGATTATAGAATATTAATAAGATGAAATAAATATATTCTTATCTGGTTCAACCATAAAAATGGTTTAATGGCCAGAATTGAATATGGTAACAAAAATTGAGAATCCGTCATCCTTGAATGTGATAAATTAACACATCTTGGACATTGTTTTCATTTTTTTAGTATAAAACGACGGTGAAAGAGAGATGATGATGAAATATTCCCTTAGAATAATATAATTATAGTTAATTTAAGGTAATGGAATTATCATAGCATTTGGATGAGGTAATATGAGGAAATAAGTAGAAAATAATGAACTCAAAATAGAAGAAAATTTAAGAAATCTCTCACGAAAATTCGGCAGCCTAACGACGTCACATAAAATTTCATAAAATTGTTTGATGAGAGAAAGAGGGTATCTCATAACTCATAAATAATATGGAAAGTAAGGGTAATATCTAATTACATATCCCAACATAATCCAATTGAAGAAAAAAAGAAAACATAAATGAAAGCTTTAAGAAAAGAGAAGGGTGGTTGGTTCTCTTACCTTGTAGAGTAACCCCCAAAACATCATGGTTAGGACCATGTGTGTTTTAGAAAACCTTGGGAGGAATCCTAGGAAGGAAATACTTCGAGATACTTGTGGATAATGAGTTTGGAATGAATGAAAATGAAGGGTGATGAGTGGGTATTTATAATAATTAAGAGAGAGTTTTTTATTAATTAAAAGGGACACCTCATTAGTGGTTTTTACAAAACCGTGGGCTTTACCATGGTATTTGCCCATGGTTTCAGCCACTTGGGACACCTCATGTCATATTTCACTGTACACAATTCTACCAGCCTTTTATATTAATTATTATATCATTATGATGTCATTAAACTTCTGAAAACTCAGAACTGCATTTTTACTATTCATGAAAAAATTCATGTATTTTAGAAAAATACAAAAAATTAACCATAAGCATTCTTCGAATTGTAGAATTAAAAAATGAGCTTCATATTTTGAAAATAATTTTCTATGTATTTTTAATTTAATTTTTAAATTTCATAATAATTAATTTGAAAAATAACAATTTTAAAGGTATAATTAGTTTTATATCACATTGAAAATTTAATTAAGATCTAATTGTCTTATTACATTAAAAAAATAAAATATTATCATTATTTACTATTCATAAGGGTCATATTATTATTAATACTACTATTCATAAGGGTATGTTACTATTCATCAAAAATCATATTGGTTATATCAGTCTCCAAATGACTTACTGGTCATAACTCTAGATGACCATTTTTTGAAATTCAAAACACCGAAGTGGAAAGTTTATGTTTAATGGATAGGTTATGACTATCTCCTAAATAACCAAGTGTTGGTCAAAGGAAACAGTGCTTTATGAAATATAGTCTATGAATAGAATGTATTTAAGAGAAGCATACCATAAAATGTTTGGGGTGTTATATTATTCCCCCCTTCATAAATTTCATCCTCGAAATTTTATGTATAAAGAAGACAAAAAAGATGTGGGTGGTTCTTCTTCATGAAATCCTCTAGTTCCTAAGTTGCTTCATCCATATTTTGGTTTCTCCAAATAACCTTTACTAGACAAGTTGTTTGATTTCTCCATACCTAATCCCTTGTGTCAAGAATCCTGATAGGCTCTTCATAGTATGAAAAATCAGGTTCATGTTCTATTTCTTCATAGGTGAGTACATGCATTGGGTCTGGCATATATTTATTCAACAATGACACATGGAACACATCATAGTCTTTGGAGAGACTTGGAGGCTATGCTAAATGGTAAGCTACAACTCCGATTATTTCCATAATTTCAAATGGTCTGATGTACCTGGGGCTTAGTTTCCCATTATTACTAAACCTTAAGACACCCTTCCATGGAGATACTTTCAGAATGACATGATCTTCCACTTGGAATTCCAAATCCTTTCTCTAGTTGTCGGCATAAATCTCTTACTGACTTTGAGCTGCATTGATATGGGCTTGGATTGTCTTTACCTTTGTCATGGTCTCTTCAATAAGTTCTAGGCATATAAGTTTCCACTAATAAACTTTGTCCCAACAAGTTGGAGTTCATAATCTCTTTACATATAATGCTTCATATAGATCCATTTGAATATTAGAATGGAAACTATTGTTGCAGGAAAATTCCACCAAAGGAAAGTATTGATCCCACATAACATGGAAGTCAAGAGAGAATGACCACATCATGTCTTCTAGAGTTTCAATAGTCCTTTTAGACTGTCTATCGGTTTGGGGTTGATAAGTAGTACTCATACGAAGCTCGATATTCAAAGACTTCTGGAAACTCTTCTAGAATTTTGATGTAAAGTGGGGATCTCGATCAGAAAAAATCGGTAGTGGTGCACCATGAAGTCTTACAACTTCCTTAATATAATGTATTTCTAGGTGCTCAAGTGGTAAATACTCTCTTATAGGAAGGAAATGTGCTGATTTTGTGAGATGATCAATAATTACCCATATTGCATCATTCCTTCTACGTGTCCTCGGTAGTCCAGTGAAAACATCCATCATAATGTTATCCCAATTCCATAAGATAATAGGTATCGGTTGCATCAATCCTCTAGGATGTTGTCTCTCTGCCTTCACTTATTGAAAAACTAGACATCTTGACATGTAATCAACAAGTTACCGCTCCATCTTATCCCACCAAAACTATTCCTTCATATCTCGATACATTATTGTGCTAACCAGGTGTATAGTGCAATTTGAGCATTGAGAACCATCTAATAGCTCCCTTTTTATCTTAGGTACTGATGGAATGCATAACCTCTTCTCAAAATTTATAACTCATTCATCATACATGAAGTCTTCCAATCTCTCATCCTTAATAGTAATAATTTTCTTGTGTAGATTTTCATCATCATATTGAGAGAATTTTATCTTATCTAGTAAATATGGTTTATAAATCCTTTTAAAGAGGAAATATGTTTCCCCTTCTTTAACAATTCCCATATCCATCTTTAGTAGATCCATGGATATATGATCTCTCTCAATCCTCATTTGAGTCATAAGTCCATCATCTTTCATACTCAATGAATCTTCCACCTTATTTTTCTTTCCTGTGTGGTAGTGTATTGAACAATTGTAATCTTTGAGTAACTCGAGCCATCTCCTTTGCCTCATGTTGAGTTCTTTTTGTGTGAAATTGTATTTCAAACTCTTTTGATCTGTGTATATCTCAATTTTTTCACCGTAAATATAATGTCTCCATATTGTTAGAGAAAATATTACAGATTCTAACTCAAGATCCTGTGGTGGAAAATTTTTCTCATGAGTCTTCAACTACGTTGATGCATAATAAATAACTTTACCATTTTTCATAAGGATGCAACCAAGCCCATTCTTTGATGCATCACTATATATTACAAATCCATCACTTCTAGATGGAAGAGTCAAAATTGGAGCATTGACCAATCTTCTTTTCATTTTTTCGAAGCATTATATATATTCTTTTGTCCACAAAAACTTAACTCCTTTATGTGTGAGCTTGGTTAGCGGGTTAGCCAGTCGGGAAAAATTATGAACGAAACACCAATAGTAACCTGCTAAGCCAATAAAACTGCATACCTCAGTTTTTTTTGTTGGCATGGGCCATTCTTGGATTGCCTTTGTTTTTTAGGATCAACTAGGATTCCATCCTTAGAGGCAATATGACCTAGAAAAGAAACTGGTTGAAGACAGAATTCATACTTGCTAAACATCCCATATAATTCATTTATTTTAATAGATTTCAAAATTATCAGCAAGTGATCCTCATGGTCTTTGTAGCTTTTTGAGTATACCAGGATATCATCGATGAATACCAAAAAATATTTATCAATATATTCCTTGAAAACTCTATTCATTAAATCCATTAAAAATCAGGGTTCATTATTCAGTCCAAAAGGCATCACTATAAACTTGAAATTCTCATACCTGGTTCGAATTTCTATCTTAGGAATATCATTCTTCCTCACACACAGCTGATGATATCCGGAGCGAAGGTCAATCTTTTAAAAGTATTGAGATCTATGAAGTTTATCAAATAAATCATCAATCTGAGGTAGATGATACTTATTCTTTATTGTAAAAACATTGATTTCCTTGAAATCAATGTATAGCCACATGGATCCATCTTTGTTCTTGACAAAAAGGACTGGGCTCCCCATAGAGAAACACTAGGTCGAATAAATCATTTGTCACTCAACTCCTCTGGTTGATTCTTTAGCTCCACTAACTCCACATTGGCCATTCAATAGGTGGTTTTTGATATAGGTCTTGCACAAAGAATTAATTCAATAGAAAACCCAATTTCCCGCTCTAGAGGATGTCCAGGTAAATCCTTTGGAAACACATCAATGTATTCTTGAACTATATTCACATATTCTATTTAAAGATTTCTTTCCTCACCCATAGATATTGGGTTCTCTTCCTCTACATGAATTGCATTCAATAGAGCTCTCGGGGGTGGGTCTAGATAAGAATTATATAATGAGGTATCTGCTCTAAAGATAAAATATTCAACACCATTTTTAAAAATTGTAACTTCATTTTTCTTATAATAAATCTTCGCATCATAGTTTGACAACCAATTCATACCGACAATTATATCAAAGTCAGTCATTGGTATGATGACCAGGTTAGCCACTAAAGCACATTTATGTGTCATGAGGGGGACTAGTTGACATGCCTTTGTTGCAAAGATGCAACCCCAAGGAGTTTTGACTTATAAATAATTTATTAAATAAAATTGTACATGTCTAATTTTCTTGGAAAACTGGGAAGATGTAAATTAATGTGATGATCCAAAATCAAATGAAGTGTTGTCTAGGTTTGAGGAAACAAATAAAGTAACTTCCAGCACATCATTAAGAACTTCTACATCCGCAGTTGTAATCACATAAGCTCTCCCTTGCTCTCTTGGAATTTTCTGAGGCATTTCTCCTTGGATCTTAGGACACTCATTTTCGTAGTGTCTCATCTCTCTATAATTTTAGCATTGAACATCATCAAATTGTTTCTTCCCATTGCATTCATTAGATAGATGACCCTTTTCTCCACACTTATAGCAGACTTCCATGCCTTTCAAGCATTTCCAGAGATGATTCTTTCCACGGTTCTCACATAATGGGAATTTTTTCATTCCCTTGTTCTTCTTTGGTGCTTCACCGTTCCCTTGGTTATTAGAGTACCACTTTTTATCTTGGCTTCCCTTGAAAAAATTTGATCTAGCAAATCCCTTCACTGTTTTGATGGCACTTGATACAGTTTCATCAGATGATGAAAATTTTTGAGAGGCTAGTGCCCTTTGAAGACTTGGATTAAGACCTTAAAATAAATTATCAATCTAGTCTGCCAAGTCCCGTATGTAATCTACGGCATACCTAGCTAGCCTTGTAAAGGTATCCTCGCACTCTGTAACACTGTCTTCTTCCATTTTCTTTAAGCTTAGGAATTTCCTCTTCATTTATGTTCTTTTCCCACGAGGGAAGTATTTTTCATAGAATATTTCTTTAAAAGTACACTATTCTATATCTTCTATTTCCTCTTCCTCTATTGTATTCTGAATCAAGGACCACCATTGATCAACGTCGCCCTTGAGACAGTATACCGCTAGTACTACCTTTTCATTTACATTGCATATTAATTCCATGAATATATTTTCATGGGACTTGATCCATTTCACAGCAATCACTGGATTAGTAGTTCAATTGAAATATGGGGGATTCTGCCACATGAAACGATCTAACACAGGTGTGGAAGGTTTATTCATCACAACCAGAGTAAGTTGTCCAAATATAGCCATGATCTGATCTGCTCCATCATTGACTTTGTTGACTTGCTATGTGGGGAGATCCCTACATTTCCCATGAATATTGATTCCCCTTCTTCCATTAGATGCCATTTCTAAATAATGGCACACACTAGATTAGGGTTGAACCATAATGAATAATCTTAACTTAACAAAATACATAGCATAAATTGAGATCCTACGCATGGCTAATCCCATAATCAGAGAAATGATTTCTTTGAGGAATAATTTTCATTTCAATCCTTCATAATGGCTTGAAAAGAAAAGTTGAATTATCCTAAGCATATCCCTCAAGAGTTTCATAACCTAGATTGCAGTAACACCCATTGTCGTGTACCATGATACCCTTGTTCAAGCCCGAAACTCCTTTTTGGAGCTTTCACTCCTAGGTACATCTGTGCTTGATCCACCTCTACCAGATCATATCCAAAAAGGGAATTTATTTGTTAGAAATATTCACATAATGCATTTCTTACCAAAATACTAGGATGTTCTTGTACGTTTATCCTCAAATACTGCCTTAGGGATTTGTTCCCTACTATAAATTTCTTACTCTAGTTTCCAAGTTTTCTACTAAACTTTCTTTGATACCAACTGTAACACAACTTCCCCTATATACTAGAGTCAGTTCATTACTTTCTATATTAGAATTAATAAAAGAAATAAAAATTCTGAAGTAAAGACTAGTTTTGTAGTCTTGAAAAACTAGATACATAGATGTAACTCAAATTACATTTGAAAAGGTTAAAAAAAATACATAACAAAAACTAAAAACTGCATCCATAGGAACTAAATAAATGATCTCCACTTCATCACCTATTGAAGGTAGAAAATGAAAAGGGTGATCTCAAATGATCAGTAAGGGTTACAAATAGAAAAAATGTGAATCAATAATAACTGAATCATAAAAAATTTGAAAAATTCAATATGTCATGGTGAATACATTAAAGACTCATGCCATTAATAAATGGAGATTGAAACTGCATCCATAGATTTTGTCATAGTGAAAACCTCATGGATAGTAATAATTGATAATGAATAAATAGAATTATTATTAATTGGATGTCATGTATCTAGCACATGATACCATAATACTATTAAAATAGTATAGTTCTGTGGGTAGAAACCCATCTAATTTTTGGAAACAAACTCAAAGGGTTTGTCACCAACTAATTTGTCTCATGAGACATGTCAATGTGTCGAAGGGCCATAGCGGGCCCCACCCTCCACTAAAAGTCCAAATAATTATTTATACATTAATTTAATAAAAGACCAATAGTCCTTTTTAATATCCATATGGAGTAGAGAATAGAGATTCATCGATATTTCCATAGTTAAAATAAATTTCCAATGAAATATTCCATTAGAATAATATAATTTCATTTAATATAAGGTATTGTAATTATCATATCATTTGGATGAGGGAAGACGAAGAAATAAGTATAGAAGAAATGAACTCAAAAAAGAAGAAAAATTGAGAAATCTCTCACGAAAATTCGGCAGCATAACGACGTAAATTAAAATTTAATAAAATAGTATGATGAGAGAAAGGGGGTATATAATCACTAATAAACAATATGGGAATTAAGGGGAATATGTAATGATATATCCCAACATAATCCAATTGAAAATAAAAGAGAAAACATAAATGAATGCTTTAAGAAAAGAGAAGTGTGGTTGATTCTCTTACCTTGTAGAGTAACTCCCAAAACATGAAGGTTTGGACCTTGGGGGTTTGAGGAAACCTTGGTAGGACTCCTAGGTAGGTAATACTACCATATTTTTGGGTATAATGAGTTTGGAATGAAATAAAATGAAGGGGTGTGAGTGGGTATTTATAGTAATTAAGGGTGAGTGTTTTATTAATTAAATGGGACACCTCATTAGTGGTTTTTACAAAAACCATGGGCTTGCCCAGAGTATTTTCCCATGGATTAAGCCACTTGGGACACCGCATGTCATATGTTATTGTACACAAGTTGACCAGAATTTTATATTAATTATTATATCATTATGATGTCATCAAACTACGGAAACTCAAAACTGTATTTTTACTATTCACGTAAAATTCAAGTATTTTAGAAAAATCCCAAAAATTCACCCTAACCATTTTTCGACGTGCAGAATTAAAAAATGAACTCTATTTTTAAAAAAAAAAATTATTTATTTTTAATTTATTTTTTAAATAAAACAATAATTAATCCGAAAAATAACAATTTTGAAGGTATAATTAGTTTTATATCACATTGAAAAATTAATTAAGATCTCTTTATCTTTTTACATTAAGAAAAATAAAATATTATCATTATTTACTATTCATAAGGGTTGTATTAATATTAATATTACTATTCATAAGGGTAAGTTACTATTCAACATATATCAAATTGGTTCTATGAGTCTCCAAATGACTTACTGGTCGCAACTCTAGATCACTATTTTTTGAAATTCAAAACACAGAAGTGGAAAATTTATGTTAAATGGATAGGTTATGACTATCTCCTAAATAACTGAGTGTTCTTTCAAAGGAACATAGTGATTTATGAAATATAGGCTATGAGTAGAATGTATTTAAAAGAATCATACCATAAAATATTTTGCGTGTTAAAGAAAAATCATAAAAGGTAACATCCAACAAATGGATAGAAATGTCTAAAAATAAATACCAATAAAATGGAACCTAAAGAAACCGATGGGTTTATCGCTACATGACCATATAATACCATCATCCCAACCCATTATAAGGTATCACAGTCCAATATGGCCTTACTCTACATGATTCTCTTCCTTTTACATGTATCCTATAAAACCATGGCTACAAATAACTAAAGAAAAAATTAGATTATGAAAGAAAAATCATAGTTCGATACAACTAATGTATCTATAAAATTTCTTTCCTGTTGAATCCATTAGTTTTCGTATAAATAAATTTTTTAATAAATTTCCCAAATAATTTATTTTTATATACATGCATCCTTTGGTTATCTTTTAAAAAACATCATATTCTAAAAAAAATATAACAAAAAATTTATCAATGATAAAAAATTAGATGAAATAAATAAGTTTTTAAAATTAATATCAACTTGATGTTGGAATATTTGTATATCAAGTATCTAATCATAGAATATAGCCTCAAATTTCTAAAGGGTCAATCACAACATAAGGGCATAGACAATTAACATAAAAAATACACACTAGACAACAAAAGTTTAATTTCAGGGAACTTATTTCCCATTTAAAGGCTACTCACTAAAAACCATGGAATCATGGGAACCTTCACTAGTGATAGATAACTCCAATATGGCTATCATATGTCTTGTTTTCACCATACCCTTTAGTCTACCCAATATCCTATTATGTCATTAGTAGATTCAAGAAATCATTTTATATTTCGTAAAACATTTTATAAGGAGAAACCATTTCATTTCATGCCCATATATCTATAAAACATTTTCTATAGTAATACCACAATGACTCCATTATTGAAAAAATATTTCCAATTTAAAATAATCTTTGAGTAAATTTATCAAAACAACATGTGTACCAAAATATTTTCTAATAAAAACCATTTTTAGAAGACATTTTCATAGCCGTAAAAGAAAACATAAACCTCTCATGGATTATAATTTTTCAATTTCACAATTCAAAAACAAATTAAATCATAAAAACACAAGTCATTCCAAGGGAAATACCATATAATAGAGACACCAAACTCAATAATGATGAAACCCTCTTTATTGACCCAGAAATTCCAATTAATTTTTCGTAAGTTATATGGGATTATTTCATGACCGGGAACTTAGAAAACACTTGAATCTGAAGCCCAGTGAGCACAGAATAAGTGACTGAACTTTTTTAGTTTATTCAAAATAATACACATGAGTGGTTTTGGAAAATTCTAAATGGGTTCCAAAATTAAAAATTTGAGGGCACTGTTGGATCCGGAATGACAACATTACCTAAGGACCTAACCTCGACCGGTCCAAGTTGAGGGAAAATATTAGTTTTCAAACTTTTAGGAAAATGTAATAAAATAATTTTCTTAAGGGGAAAAACAAATCCTTTAGTTTATTTTATTTGAATTTTTTATTTCATTGTTGCGTAAAGAAACTAAAATCCTAGCATAATAGAAATGTTGTTTTCATAAATGAAACAACATAAGCTGTTCCGACGCATCGTAACAGAAACAATAAATAACGTTTTCCCTATTTAATGGGTTAATCGAATATGAGATCATTGGAACAATAGAGGATTTCTTTGAACTTGGAGATTTTTCATTGGAAAGCAATGATAAACGAACCACCCATGATGATGAACACCTTTATCCATCCATTATTCCATTCATCAAAGCATCATCAATGAAAAAGGTTGGATATAGATCAAGTAATGATGAACACAGTGGTGTAATCTTCACCAACAAATGACCAAACCTCGAGGTAGGCTGTCTGTTTAATTTATTTTTTCCCATTTTTGAATCTCCATGACAAGAAAGAATCATTTGATAAACGGAATGATTCATAGGTTGTTCATTCAAAATTTGTGATGGGTTTAATTTTTGGGATATTCATCAGGAAAGTGGATTCATATCGAACCTATGATTTGATTTAATTTTTGTTTAGCTACCCTTAAATTTTTATGTGGACGGATCAAGGCTAAGAAGAACAAGGCCTGATCTGTCCACCTTGGGTGTTCATGTGAGTTTCCCAGCACCCTCTTTCTTATGAATCCTTAAACATCACCACTAAAATAACCCAGAAGGAAGTGTAAGATTGCAGTGATGGTGATCTATGGTTCAGGTGGACATTCTAGTGGCAAGAAGAGGCCACAACTCGATGGCCGCAGTGGTGAGAAGGTGGAGCATGTTAATGGAGCACTACAGAAGAAGCGGAGACTCACAATATGATGTCGTGGGCGGTTCATGAAAGTTTATGAATTAAGATCCTCGGTGGTCCAGGGGCTCCGCGCTAGGAGGAAGAAGGGGAGGGCCCATGGCACCTATCGTGGGTGGTGATCAGAGGTCGCCGACATTGGACGAAAGTGACATATTACAAAGGGGCCCCGCAGAATCTGCCTCAAGCGGGTGATCGAGGCCACCAGCAAAAATCGAAGGTAGCACGAGTGGAAGCAATGATTCACACCACATGAATCGGATGGAGGGTCATCGTCTAGCTGGACGAAGATGATGACCCGTGAAACCCATCACGTCTCGGGAGGACCAGATCACCCCCCCCCCAACGGGCCGGACCTATGGCCCAGTGGGCCAGACCCATGGCCCAACAGGTCCAAACCAAACCCATTTAGTCTGGGCCATTCCCAATGGACTGGGTTGGATCCAGGTCGGGTCAGACCGGTGTCGGGTCGGTGGACACTAGGCCCAACCAGTCCCTTTTTACTAAAGCATCCATTAATTCTAAACTGTGAGTTTGATTGATGATCTGTTTGCAGTGTTGGGACCCTCATGACGGGATAATACTTTTGAAATACTCCCAAGGAGTTTTAGTGGAATTTGGGATATGAACGATGGCTTAAGAAGTATATTCTCCTAGAATCAAGCGTGCTGTGAGTGGGAATCCTGCAGCTGGCTGTGATGTGATGGAAGTGATGAGTGGACCTCGATGACCCTGTAGATGAGAGGATCTATCTAGACTATAAAAAGAGCAGATCTAAGTATCTTAGTAGTCTAATAGACCTAAGTAGCTTGGAAGATGATCATACCTCAGTGGATCGGTAGACGAGCATAACTCAGTCACCCGAAAAACGAGTAGACCTCAGTGGCCTGGTAGCCGAGCGAACCTCACTGGATCAACATACAATCGGACCTTAGTGGCCCTATAGACCTCATCGATTCCTTGGTGATGAGTCCCTCAATAGTACAAGATGTTCAGCTTTATGACTTCTAATCTTTCTTTTAATACTTTAGGTTATACCTGTTTGAGCTGACAATTCTTAGTGTGTACTTTTCCTTTGTGGTATTTGTTTGTTTTTTGGTGTCCTTACTAATTATTGTTTTACTCACTCTGGCATGGGATTTTCCCACACATTTCATGTCTTTTGCAGATGATCGATGTATTGATAGAGACCTTGGTGGTCCAGGACCAGACGGTACCTAAGAATCATGATAGGATCAAATTTTTTTAGCACATTCAATTCTTCAAAAGATATCTAAAATTGATCACTCAAAATAAAATTTATTCCCTTACAAGTTAAGTCTATCAAAGGAGATGTAATCTTAGAGAAGTCCTGAATAAAACATCCATAATAACATGCTAATTTTGAGAAACTCAAGATCTCAAATGCATTTATGGGCTAACCCAAAGACATAATTTCATGACACTATTAAAGATAAACTATGAAACCTTTATCAGAAATCACAAGGCCTAGAAATTTTATATTTGGGATTTAGAGTTGACATACGGATAGATTACAATAGATACGATTCTCTTTTAGGAGTTTGAGGAATACATTCAAATACTTAGCATGATCCTTCTCTGATTCAGAATAAAAAATAATATTTTCCATGAAAACAAGTATTAAGGAATCCAAAAACCAATGAATGATTCAATTCATCAAATTCATAAACACCACATGATAATTATTGAGTCCAAACTACATGGAAAGATACTCATAGTTCACATACCTTCTCATAAATTCTGTTTTTGGAATATATTCCCATCATAACCTTAGCTGATGGTACCTTGATCATTGATTGATCTTTAAAAACCACTCACCTCCCTTGAGATAATAAAAAAAATTCAACCGTCTTATTTAAGGGATATTTTTTCCTAACTTTCACATTATTGAGTTTTGAGTAATCAACATAATTTTAGAGACTCTTGTCTTCCTTCTTCACAAAGAGCATTGGAAATTTACAAGGTAAAATGCTAGGATGAAAAAATACCTTAGACTCAATATCATCAAGATGAACCTTTAATTATATGGATTTAGTGGTTCCATGAGAAATATATATAAAGATATGGTCCTTGTCCTTGGAAGCAAGTATATTGTGAAATCAACTTCCCAAGGTGGTAGAAAACAAAAAACATAATATATTAAATTGATAGGATACTCACTCTCTACCACTCGAAGGGGGATTCTAAGAAGTTGGTCAAAATCATGAAGAAAAAATATATAAAAATTGGAATGATATTATATAAATTCTAGGGTAAATGGGAACCACTCTCATAGATCTAGGACCCCGCTCACCCTATTATAAAAAAGGTACTGCATCATAAGAAGGAAAATTCACTCGATAATGATAACAATTGATCTGATATTTATAGCCAATCATCCAATCCATGTCCATAACAAGATCAAAGATGTCAGTATCAAGAACTAGAATGTCCCATATGGTTTATTGGTCAGTAATAATCACCCTACATTCAAGATATCTAAAACCCTACACTGAATTCTTTCTTAAAGCAGTGTAAGAGTCACTATGAAAGGCATAAGTTCTGTGTGAAAACCCAATGCGTCGATATGACTGATAGAGATAAAATAATAAGTTTTAGTAGTATCAAATAAGTCCATAACCATATAGGATTAAATTAGTACCATACATCTCATGGGATCGTGTACTCCCTCTCACTTCACTAGTGAATACTCCACCATGTAGATATGGCTAGCCTCATCATTACCGTTCTTCACAACCTATGCATCACCCCTGGCATGCAGTCGCAATCCTACCCATTTTTATATGTTAGATATAAATTGATATCCCTTGATATAAGTGGATATATCTCTACTGAATTTGGATGGACTCTCATAGAATCATTGAGGATGACCATATTTCCCACATGTATGACATAACTTGGGTGACAAATTACAATCAGGTATGAGGTGTCCTTTTCTCCAACACTGTTAATAGATCACCAGACTCTACCCTAATTTTTTTGCACTCCTACCACTCCCTTAGCATTGGTCAGACCACTTATTTTCCAATACAAGAAACTAACTCATGATACCTCACAATGTTACTAATTCTCTATAGAATCCTCTATTCCTAGTTATCTCTGCCTCTTCTACAACTACCTTGTTAATAACCTCTATGAAGGTGGGTTGGCACATAAGAATTAGCATATGCCAAATATTATCCCTAAAACCCATATGAAACCTCCATAACATGAGATATTAATTGGAAACATGATCTTATGATAGGTTTATCAGCACAATAAATCACGTTTCATACACTATGACATAACTATCTCCCTTTCACAAAGAAAAGAACTCTCATACCTCCACTCCTGTCATTGTCTCCAGATAGAACTTATAAATAAAGGATTTATTGATAGTGTTAAAGGTGATATCTTCATGAAACATGTATTACAAAAGATTTTATTACAACTTCATTCTCGGACCATCAAGGATATATGTAGAGAAACCAACCATGGATCCTTATATAGTTTTAAATAAGTGGAATGTACTCTAAAATGTTTCAATACATTCTTCAAATTCCTGGGGTCCCTTTTCACCACAAATGATCAGTAGATGATGGTTAGTGAATTCCAAATGAATATAATACTCCATTCCAGTTCAATTTTTGAGACTCAAACTATGGAATGAATCATTTAGACTATTATTTCCACCAAACTTGAGTATGTTGGAGCATTCTCTTATAAGTCTTGCACAGTGATTTCATATATAGTGTTTAGATATGTGACTCTTTAAGGATACATATTATATTAAACAAATATATTGAAAACCATAAAGAATAAAAAATTATCTCTTTAAAATTATTTTTTTAGAGAACTAAATCAAAAATTGATAAAATGAAAATATTGTTTTTTTAAAACCAATACTTCCCATGGAAGCTCAATGTCTATCATGAAAGTGAGCAATATAGCCACACTGCAACACTATCTATCATGTTAAGATAGTCATACCTTCAGTATATCAAAACAACCCAGATATGATAGAGTGATACATTAGCATGCATATATTCATTCATAACAACCTAAATCATTGATATCAATTTATAATAGACCAACCTAGGTCAACAAATACTATCTCTCGAATTGGACCACCATAAGGCCTAGAGAGTATTCCTAATCACCACATAATGTCGATAAGTAGCATAATATCATAAATTGTAACATGGGAATAAATTCACCATAAAAAACATATAAATTATAGAAACAACAGAGTATTATATCATATATACAAGATACATCATACATCAAAATACCCAAACAATAAAATGTAACATATAAAAACTCTATAACTGTGTCTAAAACTGAATACCAACAAAATAAAACATAAATCAACCCATGGGTCCACATTTATGTGACCATATATCACCACCATCTCAACTTATTGGAAGGAAACGTGATCTAGTAGAGTGTCCCTATATATGTTTCTCTCCCATTTACCTAAATCCAACAAAACCGAGTCTTCAAACACCCAATGAAAAAATTAGGGTGTGGTCACTAAATTTTAGTAGGATATAAATGATGTATCTATAAAATTTATATCAACTTGAATATGTTATTTCTCATAAAAAATATATTTTTAAAACATTTATAGAAGAAGTCATTTTTTGTATAAAAACAACATTTTGTTTTCTTTTCAAAAATATTTCATACCCAAATAAACAAAGAGTATGACATAACATTTATCTATGATTCATAAGTATTTGATTTTTTTTCAATAAATACCAGCAAGACCAGCCAGAATCTAAGATTCTGACTATTTATTAAATAAAATAAAAAGGTACAGAGGAGACGGGTGGGGTCAAACAAAGAAACTTTCCCTCATCCGTCAAATACAACATTACAGATCGTAATAGGATATGTCATTCCCATAATCAAAGTCATCAGTAGTTTCCCATTCAGAGTGGGACTTACCCTGAATGAGGATCTTAAGAATATCATAATTGAATTTCCCTAAAATCTTATAAGATCATGTAGACACAGTACGAGTTGTGTTAGAATAATCCTTCTTGGGCCTTCTCTTCGAGGGAGGAGGAGTGTAGACTAAGAAATAATCAACCTTCTCTTTCCAAAAAAGTAGAGCGTCTTTGAAAGTGCTAGGACTAGGACAACCATCTGTTTTCTCCTACACCTCAGAGATGTCACCCCTCTTCCCAGAAATATTAGAGGGTATCAAAAGATTCTGAATTTCATGATGAAAATCAACATTTTGATGAGGTCCAGATTCAGGATCCAACTCAATAGTCTCATCACGCATCCCTGCATCCGGATTATCGTTCATACTTATATTTGTAGGGTTAGTGAAAGCAGGGGATCCAGTAATATTAAGGCTATGAGTATTTCCAGACTCAACTAACCCAGTGAGAGTAACAAAACTATCACCCTTAGGTGTAATCTCCTTGGAAAAATCAACCCCAACATTAGAGGGTCCAATCATCAGAGACTGATCCGCTATCAGTCTTTTTCCATTCAAATTATGCAGATGAGAAACCGATTTACCAGAAGCATACATCTTAGCCCGAGTTCAATAAATAATATCCTAATAAAGTGGGAAAATGGTCATATAATTTAAATAAGATTTTAATTTATCCTCAAAGTGTCGAAGGAAAAAATCACAACACAAGGGTGCACACAATTAAGGTAAAAAATACAAACTAACTGACATAAGTGAACTCTAATGTCCAGGATCCTCAATCCCATTGAAATAATACACACTAGAAACTATTGAATCATGAGAAACTTTTTTGGAGAAAAAAACACTACTAGAGCTCATAGCTTTATAGTTTTTTCTCATAACCCTAGGCATTTAAAATGTTTTATTACATCATAATTACATTCATGAAATAAATTAATATTTCATAAAAAAAATTTACAAGGAAAATAATTTTGATTTAATGGTCTTTTTTAATGAAAAAATTCTATATTGAGATACCAAATCACTTCCATGCATGAAAACAGATTCTTTTTTAAAATTATCTTTGAGTGAATTTATCAAACACATAATGTGAATAAAATGGGTTTCAATAAAAACCATATTAAGAAATTATTTCCAAACCCATAAAATATCACATTCACATATCATGGATTTAAATTTATTAATTTCAAAATATAAAACCAAAGGAAATAAAAAACATAAGGCATGCTAATGGACATACCATATTATAGCGACACCAACCTCAAGAAAGATGAAAAAAATCATTTCCTTCTAAATCGGAGATAAGAAAAAAAATAGATCTAGTTCTCATGAGCCTAGATATATAAAGAACATTTTCAATACCCATCCAACAACATAGATCAAAAAATAAAAAAATCGAGCTCCAATGGATAACGATGAAGAGACATCGAGGGTAGATCTAGAGGAATGAGGAGAAATTAATAGAAAAATCAAACATACCTTGATGATATCTACAAAAAAATGATAAAATATCACCAATGAATCATAGGGAGAGTACTAAAAAAGAAAATGTTGGTAATTGTTTGTGATAATGTGGGGTTTGGAGGAGATTAGAGTTAAAAATGACCCATGGAATCTGGGTAATTTTCCCTTTTAAATAAATTTATATTGTGTCTCATAGTTATGACATAGAGTTAAAAAACTATGTACTAACAATGTGGTTTCCACTATCAATTGAAAAATAAAATTTCATAATTTCTTGGGTATAACCCCATGGTTGCAAAAAAGGATCTCATACCATGTAAATCGCCACACAACTCACAGAGAAATATCATACAATGACTGCATAGTTACTTTTAACCGTACGTAGACTATGTTTCACATCTAGTTTCTCCAATTCCATAACATTTCAACCCCAACCCAAAAAATCTTCTATAAACTAATAAGATATAAACCAAGATCAAAATTAAACATATATGTGACCCAAATGGAATCACAAATACACATACTAACGTTGATGTGTATGTATTCCAACGTATAAAATACATGAATCATTCCTCATAACACACACAAAGATGACTATACCTGAACCACATCTCCAAGACACTTCATAAATCATGTATATGTTATTATTAATAGTATTAACATCGTAGAATATATCCTAGGATTTCTCACACAAAAATTTATTCTCAAAAGATGTCATCATAACATTGAATTACAGAACTACCCTTTGAGTGAGATAAAAATTTAACAATGATAGAGAAGTAAATTTTATAGTATTGGTAAAAACACTAACAAATGGATCATTCCATTGTAAAAAGAAACTATTGAAATGATCAAGAATGGGAATGACTATTATTATCATCCCATTATATCTGAGTTGGTTTTCTATGGGTGACATCATCTCTATGACATTATATAACCATGATTAATATAGAATATATGGATGATAAGAAATAAGAAGAACATAAAATTCATAAATCCCCATTTAATAAAGAAAAAACCATCTTTATTGTACCCCATAACTAGCAACTAAAAGTTTAAAGTCGATTGATGGGTTATTTATGTCCAAGGGAATAGATACATTGAATTGTACACCAAGACTAGCTTCCAATGTTTGGAAATTGAACTCAAAATCCATTAGAACGTTTTCAAAAAATTTCTATAAATATATTCACTATACCACTGTAATACCTTATGTTTTTCAATGGAGAAAACTATGTTGGATAGTGTATATGATACACAACACTGAGCCTAAATGAAAAATTATTGTGTATGACCATTATAACCTAGAATTAAGATAGGTGGGTATGAATAGAATTAATAATTTATGATCTATATATAATGGTATTAATAAATATAAATATATTGAAAATATAATATTAAATAAGAACACAATTTTTATTGAAGACATTTTATTCTTCAAAAAAATTTGTTATCTTAAAAAATGATTTTTAATGATTTTTGTTAGAATATATTACAATTAAGTTATTAAACATTGAGAAATGTTATTTTATAAAATAAAAATAATTTATGAAATCATAATATCAAAATTGAATCTGGGTGAAATTTTGGGATTTCTTTTGAAATGATTGAGTTTATAGTTAATAGTGAAAATTGTGGATTTTTTCATATAACATCATTTGTTTACATTAAATAATATAATGTAAAAGAATTTTTTTTGAATTTTATTTTAACATGACATATAAAAAAATTTATTTATAATAATCTATTTAATGTAATTTTATTTATAAATTTTTAGGATTTTTCTATAAATTTATTTTTATGATTAAAAACTAGGTTTTTTACGAACTCTTTTTAATGTGCATAAATTTTATTAATTTTAATTAACTTCAATAACCTTAGTAAATAAATATTTCAATGAAATGGATAGATTATATATATATATATATATATGGATTTAATATCATATAATGTTTAAATATAGTCATATAGTTGGTAAAAAAATCTTATGCTTAAAAAATGAATTTCTTGAAATTGTTTTTGACATGTTTTGGTGGTATATTTTTTAAATTAATTTCTTCCACTTCTCTGAATTGAATTTTAAAAAATGGATTCCAATTTAAAATCATAATAATTTATATTAGGTAATAATGTAAACTAAAATTTTTGTTATAATTATTAGTAAAGATATTAGAGATTAAATACTCTAGTTAAGGCGAAAATAGGATTTTACGCGTTACATGCACTTGTATTAAAATCAATTTTCCACACATATAGTATTTTTATTTGAAAAATTAGATTTAATATTTATAATAAGTGGTTTCAAATTATCTTTTAAGTCTCATTTTATTTTTAGGATTATAGGGTAAATTTCCTAAGTAAAATACTAGCTATCATGGTGAAAAACAAAATAGTTAATATGAATAACCAAAAATGTAAAGAGAATAACATGTTTAAATCATGTTTATTTTTAATGGTATAGTTATTGATAAATCTTAGCTTCCATAAAATCATTTATTTATCAATTTTGGATGCACTTGGATTTAGAGTTACTTCCCATTACTGATAAGTTTGGGGTATTTACAAAAATACCACTTCTTCTCACTTACAAAAGGGAACGTCCACTCCAATTCCCTTAACACTTAAAAATCATTTTAGTTCAGCCATTACCTACAAAATTAAATTTCTTAATTTAAATACCATTTCATAGATGGATTTATTTGATTATAAAACCTTCCTTATAAATCTTTTAGTGAAAACATAAAGTGGTTTTCCGAAGAAGATTAAGACAAATAACATATGTGATAAATCGAGCTCAATGTAAGGGATATCTATAAAGAAACTTTCCTTTGGGTTATGACCATTCTATCTCTAACACACCCTGTCTATATATTTAATGATATTTAAGTAATCTTAATTATATATATATGTATCGCACATATATATATTTATATATCTTATTCTTTATTACTTTGATGCGGCAATACATGCCTTATATTCATTTTTCAAATTCTATTATTATAAATTTTTAGTTGATTATGATACGTGGACAGATTGTGCTACCCATTTTATTTCCATGAGTAATTATTAAATTATTATTTATGATTTATTTATTATTTATGGAACATATAAATAATTAACATGTTATGATGGGTTTTTCTAGATAGCACTCAAATTAATTAGGTAAAGATTTAGTCTCACAAGATTCTTTGTATAGTATTAGGGAGTAAACCTAATTCATTACAGGTCTTTGTACACCATGTGATATTTTTTAGACTGTTATCCATGACTCTTATTTATGTCATGTAATATTTTACTACCACATTTCCTATATTACCATGATCTTATGATGACATGTTCTTTATGTTATTATACTATGTGATTAAGCATGAGACTTCTATAATAATATATCATGTTTTAACTTTGACTCACATGTTATGTTTCCTTATCATGTTTATTCCCTTACACAAATTTTTATCTCACCCATATCTTTTATGTATTCCCTAGGTTATCCTATGTATTTTTAGGAGATAAAATGGACTCAGTAGCTCATTATAGATAAAAAATAAGGATTTTATGTTCTATGTTTCCTTTTGATGTATGATGAACCTAGTCCTACAAATACACTAATCCTCAAGATCTTTGAGGTTTTACTTATTGGATAAATCATATAATATATGTGTAAATGGTTTGGGTTTCTGTTGTTGGTATGAGATACTGGTAATAGTTATTTTTGGGGATTAGGATTATAAAACTATATTTATAGACTTAGGGATAATATTAAACAAAGGAAAACATCCCTAAATTTTGGTAAATTATAGAGTGATTGGTTTTCAAGAAAATACATCCATTTATTGATACTACAAGTGGATGTGGATAAGGAACATTTTTTCCTAGGGGTAATAACCCTAAATAGGTGCATTAGCATAAACTATATCAACACTAGGTAGAAAAATGTTGGCCTTTATACACACCTATTTTGACACTCCCATGGAATATTATTTGTAATTCACAAAACACTTTATGAACCATTATGAAGGACTTGGTCAAATTATTGGGTAAGAAAACCTAATTTGAAACAATAACATGGATAACCAAGAATGAAACATAGATACTAATAATTCAAGATATATTTATCATTTATATGTTTTTCTTGACATGTTTATAAGTTTCCTATTTTAATTTTATTAGTTAATGTATTTTCATCTTGTTTTTCTCTTTTTAGTTAATGGTAAGAAATAAGAGAAACAATACCAACACACATCATGATAGGAAATGTTTTGATTTACCAATTAAAATTCCTAACCTTATGGGTGAAAGAGGTGAGAACATCACTGTATCACTAACATAACTAGATCAAGTTATAAATAGTAACTTGAATCACATAGAACACACACATCCTCCTAAGAAAGAGAGAGATGAAGTGGATTCTTTTATGTGACTAAGGCCTCATACATTTAGTGGATTTTCTGACCCCTAGTCATAGAATAATGAATTGAATTAATTAAGAATATATTCTATTTCTTCCAATACTAATAGAAATTTGAAGGTGTGATGGCTATTTGTCCCATTGAGGGAGAAACCAATTAGTGGTAAAAACTGATCAAGAACACAATGTTCACAAGGATTTAATGGTATACCTCTGGCTTTGTCATCAATAGTAAATGTAATGGGGATTTTTTATTTAATTTTTTTTGAATTATGAGCTCATAAAATCTTTATTAAAGGAAAAAGAAAAGTCACAGGAGTCTCAAATATGGCATTTTACACTTATCTTGAAGGAAAACTAGAAACTGGAGAGTGCTAGAAATTGTGCATCCCTATTCAGTAACACCTTTATTAGTGAGGTTATAGGTAAGATAGTTGTCTTCTCAAAATACATGATTTATGATTTATCTCATGTTAGAAATATTTTCAAGGCAATTCACCCACCTTGCTATCAGATTCCTTGAAATATGAATATTTCCCATTCTAATAACTTTTATAATGGTAGTTGAATCACACTCGAACCAAATTTTTTTCCAAATTATTTGAAAAAAAAGATGAACAATCACTACTCTCCCATCATTTCCGCATTGAGAGTAGTGACATGGCCTCAATACTCATAAAGTTCTTCAATAACCTCGCTGTTATGATCTATGAAAATGAACCAAATCTTGAAGGTCTTGGGTTTCCACATGAGGCACCATCAGTATTTTATTTTAGATAGCCATAAAATGGGGGTGGGATCCAAGATACCTCAAGAGTTCTAGTAGGTTTAGTAAAATTTGATTAAAGATTCAACCATTTATGAATAATAAAGTCCCTTACCGAAATGCTGGAGCATTCTCCATGCATTAAGTTTGAATTATGTGTTGTTGTGATGACACATACCATTGAAGTTTTACTATTAATGTGGGTATGGGAGTGGATAAAACTATTTAATCCCTTCTATATGATTTTCACCAGCTCTGCACAAGTTATTTTAAAGAGGATGGATATATTCTTGGAAAATTGGAAATGCAGAATTTCATACAAGAACTACTGCAGCGATCCAGTATGTGAGATGTTGATCCCAAAGATATCAAAGATATCCATCCATATATATGTATTAGTTTTATAGGACAAGAAGAGGTAGTAGAAATTGTCCCAGTGCTGGTAAAAAGGCACACACTAATAACATAAGGAAATACCAACTTGTGGAATATTTCCATTTACTTGAAGCTTGTTCAGCAAAAGACTCCAAAGAAGTGTATACCTTGAGGGTGGAAAATAATTTTTATTGAAGAGTCCTATCCATTTTCTATCTCCTTAAAGAATATATTTTTATAAATATTTAGATTCAATATGACCATTTGTAGATAGATCCCAAATCAATATATCACCCTATATAATGATTTCATGGCTTGAAACAGTTGAAACAATGTATTTCAGTAGTGATTCTATATCAGTAAGTTGATATTTGATCGATCTATTCTGGTTGATGTTAGAGGATCTAACCCAATTAATGAGTGGTTAAACATCCCAATTGGAATTCTAGAAGTAAATAGAGGAGTTTATGTTGACCATCCAATGAGATTGCATGTGTATTTTCTGGAAAACAGATCCAAATATAGTCTAGATCGAAGACTCCATGAATTTTTTCTTTCTTGAAATGAGCTTAGAAAAGAACCTTGAGTTCAGAAACTCCAAGTATGAAAATTTACTACTGATTAGCCTCTAGATAATTTGATCTTGGAAAAATTTATTATGTAATTTTTATTTCTTGATACCAAGACCACCTAGACCTTGGGGCATACAAAATTATTTCTAAGAGGAATTTATGATCTTACTTTCCATCATGTTGCCACTCCAAAAAAAAATTCCTCATCATAGAGTGGATGAATTTAAGGACAACAATAGACCAATGATACACCATGAAAGTATAAACTAGCTTTGGGACAACAACATTCTTGACAAGGAATATTCAAACTTCCATCAAAAGATATTTTATGTTATTCCATTAAATATGATAGAGTTTAGTGACTCTTAGTAGTATTGTAGGATTTTAGATAAAATATGTAGATAGGAGTGTTCTTTGGGATTATAAATAGATGAAACCCATGGAGGAAGGAACACCCAATATTCCATTTATCAAATGTGTGGGAGGAATCATCTTAGAATCTATCTGATAAGAACTAAGTGATATTTAAAACATGTAGAAGAGGGGAATCAGTATAATCTATGATGAATGGAAAATAAGAAAACAAATATATTTAAGAATAAATGATGGTTCAAATCAACACTCAGCTTATGGTGAAATGTTTCAATTTCTAGGATCATAATAATTATGCAAGAGAATTTTCAGAGCCATGTATTGTTAGGGAAAATCAATGACAACAACTTATAAGGCCTAGAGAGAATGGAAGAAAATATTTTATCACTAATGATGAGGTGGATCCCAAATATTATTTACTGATAGGTACACTAGTTATTCATTAAATAATATATAATATACTATTTGAATCTAGTTCTATATATTCTTTCATATACATCAATTTTTGTAGAACTATTGAAGGACCACATAAAAAATAGGGGTTAAGCTATCTATGAGAACAAAAATTGAGCAATGGTTATTTCCCCCAAATCAATGTTTGTGGACTAAATATTCTAGAAAATAATATCTTACTTCCTTTAGAAGAGTTTGATATAATATTGGGAATGAATTAGACATCCTTATATAAAGACATCATTATCTGTCGAGAGAGGGTGATAAATCTTCATGTACGAAGTCATCCTATGATTATATACAAGTGTAAGGATGAGGATGAATATCCCTAGAATATTTTGTTCAATAATGGATATTATTTCCTTTTGAGAATAAAATATACCCCAATTTATTGAGGAAATGGAGACAATCATGATTCAAGACATTACCTTAGTGAGGGATTAAAATATTGTGTTTCCAAAAGAGTTTCATAGTCTTCCTAATTAATTGAAGTTTGGTTTCTCAATAAAACATATTCATGGATCTATTCAAATATTAAATATTCTTTAATAATGTCCATCATTGAGTTGGAAGATCCGAAAAAGTAATTACAACAAAATCTAGAAAAGGGGTTTATATGCCTATATTCTCCAATGTGGGGTGATCCAGTCCTCTTAGTGAATAAGGGTAGGTCAATGTGCCTCTATATAGAGTGTCAATAACTTCATAAAATCATTATAAATAATATGTATACCCTCCCATGGATAGATGAATTCTTTTATCTACTACATGAGGCCTACTATTTCTCTAATGTGTAACTTTGGTTAGGATGTCACCAATTATGGTTAAATAAGGAATATATTATCAAAACTACGATTTGAATAAGGTATATGATCTATGAGTTCATAGTGTTGAATTTATGAATAATTAACTCTCCAACAATATTTATGGAATTAACGAATATAATATTTATAAATTGTCATGTTAATTTTTTTCTTGTATTTATAGATGATATTCTGATTTAATTGAAAACGATGAGCATGAGGAGAATTTAAATATTATGAAAAAGTATTTAACAGAGGATAAAATATATGATTTTTTCTGTAAATGGGTATTCTGGAGTATGGTAGTATCATTTTTGGGGAATATTATCTCAAGAAAAGGGATATTGTGCACCCTTCTAAAATAACAAAAATTGTGGAATGTCCTAGAACAAAATCTATAATATATTTTCATATTTTTCATGAACTATCTAGGTATTATTGATGATTTTTGATAAACATACCATGATTATCATACCCACTAACCAATATTACAAGTAATAGAGTATAGGTTTTCTAGATCATTGAATGAAAATAAAACTTTAGGCAGTTGAAAAAGAGACTTATCACTACACCAGACATCATGTTTCCATCAAGTGGTAAAAGTTTCATGAGATATAAATATAATTCAAATAAGGCCTTTGTCGATGTAATAATGTAGAATGATAAAGTAACATCCTGCGTATAGAAACCCTACTTTTTATTACACATTAATTCTTGATTTATTACATTAAATCACACATAATACAACTTGGAAGATCCATAAGTATAGTGTATTTGGGAATTAGCTACATTACCTAACAAATTAAAATATTAAATACATTATCTTTATTGAAAACATCTTTATCATGCTCATACTATTCTACCATACTTAAAATTTCATAGGATAACCTAGGTATATTCATATAAAATGGGTCAGATATAAAGTATAGTAAGGGGACATACATGGAATAAAATAAAGAGAGTAATACATTTTTGACAATAGGAATATCAATGGGGCATAAAAAGGGATGATAATCATAAAGATGATAAATGAGGCATGATATAGCATGATAATAATAAAGAAAACATGGAAAATATGGAAAAAAACATAAAACACTACATCATAAACATAGGTCAATGATAAATTACATGAAATCATTATGGAAAATAGTCCAGAAATGAACTTACTTTACTACCTATCCCAACATGAAGTATCACGAGACTAAGCATTTCCCAATTCATTAGAGTGCTATATAATTCTGGGTGCACCCATCACTTTCATTTTGTTCTCATTCTTAAGTGTGCCACATAGATAATAAAACATGGAGTCAATCATCATATTTTTTTTAAATGATCAAGGTTTTAAGAATAAATACATGTAATTACCATGTAAAATAATTATAATAGAATAAATAATAACACCCTTGATAGTAAATAGGCTATGGTATTCACTACAAAATGGTTTGGATTAGAAAACCGATGTGACATTTCAGCAGCATAACAACATCACACAATGGTTCAAAAAATATATTTATGAGATAAAAAAGGGTCTCTCATAATTTAGACATAAAATGGGTGGTAATAAAAAATTTAAAGATATATCCTAATATTAGGAATTTGAAATACAATTCATAAGATAATAAATAAACTTTAATAAAGAGGAGAATGAGAGGATCCTATACCTTGAGAGTGTGACTTCAAATGCTTGGGAGGATCTTCTTGAGAGCTTCAGGGCACATTAGGAGGACTATAGAGAGGGTAGGGAAGAGTAAGGTTGTGTTTCAAGGATTTTGAGTAAAGAGAAGATGTATATTGGGTGGTTTTATATAGGAAAACAGTGGGGATTTCTTTATTATTTCTCGAACATTGGTTTTGGACTCCATATAATAAAACAACAAAACTCACAAAACATAAAATGGTTTCTTCCCATGTTTTCTTCTAAATGGGAGTGGATTTATTATTTTATGAGGACGAGGGACAAAATTAATAAAATAATACCCTTTTTGATGTGGTGGTGAGTCATACTCTAAAAGAAATGATTTTAAAAACATAAAATGTATTAATGGATTAGGAGGATTCATAAAGTCTTAATAAAATAAATGAAAGAAACAAAATCAAATTATTTTAAATTTAAAATAGATATTTGGTCTTAGATATAATTTATAGAATTTATTACATTATTTTTGGTTCATTATGATATCATAATACATACTTTATATTTATACAGTTTTTAATTTTTACCCAAAAATTCGAATGTCTAAGAAACTAATGATAAATTCCCCATTGGATAATTTTTATGTTATGATTCAAAAAAAATATTCATTTAATGAAAATAATATTCTAAATATTTGTATTTTTACTGTTAAATTAAGAATCAACATTTATTGAGAAATGAAGGTTTTTTTTGACATTCGCTATTTTCAAACCCTAATAAAAAGTACATCTAACTTCAAAAAAATAATATAATCATTTAAATTTAATGAAAACTAATTAACAATATTATTTTATTTATGTTTTATAAAAGTCCATTAATCCCTCAAAATAAAAATTTTAATTGAAATTTAATTCCATGTAAACATACAATTTTTGTTTTATTCAGTAAAAATCAAAATCATTTATAAAGTAACGATAAGAAGAAAATATGAGCATTATTATGTTGAAAATAAAATATAAATATTCATATTGTTATGGTCTCGATGCATATCCCTTTAATACTCCAGTAAACACCCTAAGTGTATGGTCTATGATAACAGAACTTTTATGGGGTTGTTCGACATACTTGGTTTGAGACGTGATCTTGATGAACTTGAACTTCTCATGTAAATGGGTTTTCTCATGCTTAAGTTATTGCATCTCAGTTTGAGCTTCGTCAAGTGAAAATCCTAGTGATTCTATCTCCCTTAGAAGATCCAATAAAAGGACTTTATAGGTTATGATCCTACTGTTTGAGGCCATCACTTCATTTTTCTGTGTCAATTAGATTTGTTTAAACCCTATATTTATACTATTCAAGTGATCACAATTGAATAGATATATTATCAATAGTAATGATGCATAACGTTCTTTTAAATATGATAGAATATAATAAAACCAAAGAAGTTCATAAGACTTTTAAAACCATAACACAAAATAATACATTTAATTTAAATCATAAAGGAAATTTTATTTATAAATGTTCGGGTCGTTAAAATATTCCCCCTTTAGAAATATCATTCAAAAAATTTTATTTTTACACACTATAAGAAGGTGGGTAATTATATTTCATCACTTCATATGATTACCATGTTTTTTCTTCATACTTTTGGTTTCTCCATAACACTTTTTTCATTGTCTTATTTCATAGAAATTTGTCTCTACGATATGTGATTTTCATCAGATTCACTTCATAGGAAAGATCATTATTTAGTGGAACCACCTATAGACTAAGTACATGTGAGGGTTATGGTATATACTTCCTCAATAGGGATACATTAAATACATCATGTACATGAGATAGGTTGGGCGGGAGTGCTAGTCAATATGCCACTGCTCTGATTCGATCAAGGATCTCAAAGGGACTAATGTATCTTGTACTAAGAATTCCCTTCTTTCCAAATATCATGAACTTATTCCATGAAGATATTTGGAGGAATACCATGTCTTCAACATGAAAATCTAGGTTTCATTGATGATTTTAAGCATAACTCATATGTAGACTATGATCATCCTTGATGTGCTTCTAAATGGTCTTAACCTTTTACACTATTTCCTCAATAATTTTAGGACCAAGAAGCTTTTGTTCCCCAAATTAATACCAGATTTTAGGCGTTCTAGACCTCTTCACATAATGAAATTTTTAGGGATCCATTTGGATGTTTGAGTGAAAAATTTTATTATACGAGAACTTGGACTGAGAAATATGTTCATCCTATCTTCCTTTAAAGTCAATTCAGCATGCTCTCAATATTTCCTCAATTTTTTAGATAGTCTGCTTTGATTGGACATCATTTTTAGAGTCATAAGACATGATTAAGTTCAAAATATTATTTATAGAGTGTTGTAGACTCTTCCAAAACATAGAGAAAAATCATAGATATAGATTAGATATAATTGAGAGTTGTATTCCATGAAGCCTTACCACTTATCAAATTTATATCCTTGCAAGTTGATCATGTGATAAATCCTCTCAAATTTAAATGAAGTGTATTGTCTTTGAAATATGATCTACCAAAATCTAGATAGAATTATTTTCTCTTGATGTATTCTGAATACCAGTGAAAAAGTCCAAAGTTATCTTTTCCCTTTTCCATGTAGCTATGGGTAATGGTTTCATCATCCCCATTGATTTTTACCTCACAAATTCACTTTCTAACATACAATAATTCTAGATATATATTCCAAAAACTCCCTATTGATTTTGTTCCACCAATAGTTCTCTCAGAGATCTCGATACATATTTATCCTCCCATATGGATTTTGAATGTTATGATGCATGAATCATGCAACAACTCTTTCTTTTTCTTAGGATTTGATGGTACACATAGTCATGATCCAAATATTACATATATTCATTAAAATTGAAATCTAAGGATTTCAATTTTCTTATAGCTTCCAGTTTATTCTGAATTCCCACATCATCTCTTTGAGCATCCATTATCCTCTCCTAAACTAAATTTTGATCAATCATTGTGAAAGGATTGACGATGTTCCTTCATTTATGATTCCTATTCCCATCCTTTCCAAATACAATAAGATCAAACCACTCTAAATTATAATCATTGATATAATTGCAATATCCTTTCTACACATAGAATATATCACTTTTGTCTCTTTTACAAGATTGTAGTTAATTGAGAAGTCATAGTCTTTGATCAGCTCTAACCATATTAATTTGTGCACATTCATCTCTTTTTGTGTGAATATATACTTGATGATTTTGTGATATGTATATACATCAAAATTATCACTAAATAATAATTCCTCCTTATTTTCCAAGTGAATATCACTACATCCAACTCCAAATTAGGCACTGATTAGTTATTTTCATGAACATTCAACTGCCTTGAAGAATATACTATTTTTTTCATTTTTTATTAACACACAGCCCAATCCCTTATTCAAAGCATTGCTGAATACCACAAAATTTTCTCCACTTACGGGTAGTTTGAGTATTGGAGTAATGATAATAATCATTTTCAAATCCTTGAACGACTCTTGACCTTCAACGTTACAAACAAACATGACTCTCTTCTAGGGTTTCTTGGTTAGAGGGTTTCATAATCATGAGAAATGTCTGACAAATCGATGATAGTACACTACTAATCAAAGGAAACTACATATATCTACCAAATATGATTCCTTTTCCCATGATTCAATTTATACTGTCATTGAAGGTTCTAAATATATCCCATTTCATGTGATAATATTACCCAAGAGTGACACTTTCTTCAACTAGGACTCACATTTGTTGTACTTTTCATAAAGTTTCTACTTTCGTAGGGTCTTTAGCACAGTGTCGAGCTGCTCCTCATACTCCTCTTTTATTTTGGAGTATATTATAATATCATCTATAAATACTACCAAAACGTTGTTTATGAAATCTCTAAAGACTCTATTCATCATTTACATGAATATTTATGATGCATTAGTGAGTATGAATGGAATTACTATGAACTAAAAGTGCCTGAAACTTATATAAAATGATGTCTTGGGGATATCATCCTTCTTCACCCTAACATGGTAATACCCCGACCATAGATCCACCTTGTATAAGTATTGTGATCTACATATATAAACAAAAAATTCATCAATCCATGGAATAAGTTATTTTTCTTTATCATGTTAAGATCACGATAATCAATGAAAAGGTGCATGGACCCATACTTTTCAAGATGAAGAAGGTTGGTATACCCCAAGGTGAATCACTTGGGCACATGAACCCTTTATTTAGATTCTCATATAATTTTCTCTTCAAATCCTCATGTTTAAAAAACCATTCTATAGATAATCCTGGATTAATGAAACTCCCCAAGTATAATATCGATTGAAAATTCAAAATCTCAACTAGAAGGTAGACCATTCAATTATTTGGGAAACACATCAATGTATTCCCTCATAATGGGTATGTCTTAAAGGATGATTCTTTCCTTATACTCAATCATTTTAATTTTATATTCTTGCTCATAGGGCCATAATATCCATTCTTGATATGTTGTTGCTAAATAATATTTATCCATCCCCTTGCATTTTTATAGAATCGGTGGATAATTCGTGATATGGAGAGCGATTTCCTTATCGCAGAAATTTATGTAGGCTCTGTTTAGGGAAAGCCAATCCATGTGCAAAATTTCATAAAATTCCACAAAAGGGAGTATGAAAAGGATTTTTGGGATGTTCATCCCACAAATATTGATAGGGGATTAATTATATACTTGGGAATAAATAACCACCCCATTTTCTATTTTCACTGATAGCTCTACTTCCATGATTTGTGGTGGTGTTGGAATTATTATAATAAACATTCGTCATATGAAAGAATATGTAGAAATAGAATCAAAAAGTACATTCACTATTATTGAATGAATAACTATCATACCTATTATCACTTTATTTTTTGAATCCACATCATCAGTTGTGATGGAAAAAGATTTCTCTTTTTCCTTGGAGGTTGTTGGTTGTCTACAAAAACCATTGTGTTTGTGAATTGGTTTGTAAAGTTACATAATTCCTTGTATTTAAATAAATGAACAATGAATTTATGGTTTACTAGAGAATTTCTTTCCTCTATTTCATTGATGGGATTATCATATCAGCAATCGCTAGCTAGGTGCCCGCCCTTCCTACACCTAAAGAATTTCCTTGTCCACCTTTGATGATTTCTAGGGTGCTTCTTTCCACACATTTGAAAAGTGGGATGTTGAAATTTATTAGAACCATTTGATTTCTCCATTGGCCTACCAAAATTAAAAAACACTTTTTTCTTCTTATCCCTATGATACCATTGATATTCTCTAATATCGATCTCTACTTTGAGGGAACATCAAACAATTTCCTCATAGATATCAAAGGCTTGGATTTATAGTGATTTTCATAGACAAGGTTGTAGCCCTCCAAAGGATCATCCAACCTTGCCTTAAGATTTAATGAAAAAACCAGAGGCATATCATGAAATACTTGTGATGTTTTCCTCATACGCCTTGATATATTATTGATTCTTTTTATTGAGGAAATGAAAATATCTTTCCGTTTTAAGTTTGAGAGAAAAATGAAACTATATATAAAAAAAATTCTTGATTTCCTTAAACCCCATTACTTTGATCGCTTCCTTAGTCTTTGTATTCTTGATCAATTTCCCCCACTAATTGGCTTATCCAACCATATGATAAAAATATAGTAAAATTTTCTCTTGATTAGAACATTGAGGGATGGATAAGATCTTCACAATGGAGTTGATCCACTGTTCCTCTATTAAGGGATTAGACGATCAATTTAATGTCGGGTGTATTTGTCACATAAATATATCAACTACAACTAGTTATTTATTAGGGATTTTTGGTTCTCTTACTAATCTAGTTTTCAATTCAGAGTCCATGTAGAGAGTGTCGTCACCAAGTTTGTGATTCTTAATCCCATCGGGTTGGGCATATTGTTGGGGCAGTCATCACATAGCCCATATCATTAATTGTTTACCCGATTACTCTTATTTCCTTCAATTGGCTATAAATAATAAATAATTAGTGATGATTAATTTTAAACTGTAAAAACATAAACAACGATCCAATGAAATTGAAGATATAACTTATAAATTGTATTTTTTTTCTTTAACTTATGAATTTCTAGGCTTCATTATATGTTATCCATGATATTTTCCCTAACATATATTCTTATGGTTTTTTGTTCCCTTAATAATGGTTAATAATGAGCTTATGAATTTACCAAATAATATTCCATGGGAGTGTCAAACTAGGTGTGCATCAAGATCCATTGACATGCAACAGTTCCTCGAGTCAAGGTCAAGACTGTGTTTTTAGGTTTTACACCTATATAAATCTGTGACAAAGCCACATACACTTATAGTATCTAGTCAGTGATGTATTATGTTGATATATCACTTACTATATACATACTAAAATTTATGTTTTTTTTCTTATACATGATTTTTACCCAATGTATTTTTTTATAGTTTTCTAATCATAATCCAAAAAATAACTAAATTTTTCATGTGATACCAACTATGGAAACCTAGATCCTTATTTCACATTAATTCTTGATTTATTACATAAATGTACACATAATAAAACATGAATGATAGATAAGTATTCTGTGTTTTTGAATTAGGTAAATAACATGACAACTTAATATATGAAATACATTATCCTTATTTAAAATCCTTATTTAAAACTTCCTTAACATGATCATACAATTCCAACATACATAGTAATACATTGGATAACATGGGGATATAAATAAGAAAGGGGCGAGATATAAGGCCCGGTAAGAGGATAAAAATAAAATAACATGAAGACAATAATAAATGTTAGAAAATATACATATGAATGGGACAGAAAAGGTGTGAGAATCAGATACATGAGTAATGTGGCATCATATATCCTGATACACATAAAGGAAATTTGAAAAATATGAAAACAACTTAAAACAATACATCATCAATATAGGTCAAGGATAAATTCTTAGAAATCATGATGGGAAAAGTAAAATAAAGGAATAAGGTTTACTCAATTTCTCAACATGATGTCTCATGAGGCAAATCATTATCCAATGCATTAGATCTATATATAATTTTGGGCACACCCATCACTTACTTTTCATTCTAATGCTTAAGTGTGACACATAGATCATAAAACATGGTGTCATTAATAATAATATTTTATTCCAAGACCATGGAGTGTGGAATAAATACATGTAAGTCCCAGTTAAAAGATGTATAAGTTTATAAATGTCAACACCCTTGATAGTAAATGAGTATGGTATTCAGTACACAATGTTTTTGGCATGGAAAATTGTGGTGAATGTTCAGCAGCAGGACAACATCACTTAAAATTTCATAAAATGGGATGATGAGAGTAAAAGGTGTATATCATCATTTAGAAATAAATTGGTTAGTAATATATAAATGGAAATAAATATCCTGACATTTTTATTTGGAAATATATGGTATATGATAATAAAGAAACTTTATTAAAGTGTAGGATGAGAGGATCCCTTACCTTGAGACTTTGATTTGAAATTCTTGGGAGGAGAATCTTGAGGGAATTGGGGAACCTTGTTAAGGCTCTAGAGAGGGGGTTCCATATTAAGGGAATGACCCAAAAAAAATTTAGTGAATAGAGGTTTGAGTTTCATTGGGGTTTTATTGAAAATGAGTGGGGATTTCTTTATTATTTCTCAAAATAGTTTTTTACTCTATATAATTAAATAACCTAAAACAAAAAATATACCATGTTTTTTTCTGATTATTTCTACCAAATGAGAGTGTTTTTTATTATTTTTTAGTCCATGTTCTGAACTCAATAAAATATTACCCTTGTTGATGTGGAGAAAAGTCATACTCTTGAAGAAATGATTTTTAGAAACATAAAATATAGTAATGATTTTGGAGGATTCATAAAGGTTTAATAAAACTAATCAAAGAAACATAAAATCATATTATTTTAAATTTAAAAGAAATATATGGTCACAAATACCCTTTATTGTATTTATTACATCACTTTTGGGTCATTAGGATGTCATTATTCACGTCAAATATTTATAAGGTATTTAATTTTTACCCGATAACTCGATTGTCTCAGAAAACTATAAAAAAGTCACTGTTTAATAATCTGAATGTTCATAATTCAAATATAATATTAATTTTATAAAAATAATTTTCTATATATTTTTATTTTCAATTTCAAAATAAGAATCGACATTTATTGAGAAATACTGGGTTTTTCTACAATAATAGTTTTTGAACCCTTATAAAAAGTATATTTGAATTAATTTAAATTATATGATCATTTATATTCAATGAATGTTATTTAATAATAATATTTTTCTTATTTATATCAAAATTCCAGGAATTCATCAAAATAAACGTTTTAATGGAAATTGAATATCAATTAAAAATACAATTTATATTTTATTGTAGGAAAAATAAAAATCATTTATAAAGTAATTATAAGAAGAAAATATGAACATTATTATATCAAAATTAAATATACATATTCATATTGTTATGTTCTTGATACATACCCCTTTAATAAACCACTAAACTCCCTAAGGGTAAGGTGTGGTATGGTGAGATATTCATGGGGTGGTTTGGTGTACATGGTTTGGGTCATGATCTCAGTGAGCATGATATTCTTCCTTAAATGGTTTAGCGCATGCTTAAGTAGTTCAATCTTAGCTTGGGCTTGGTCAAGGGAAAAGACCAATGATTCTATCTCCCTTAGAATCTATGATAAATGGTCTTTATAGGGTATGGTCATATTGGTTAAGCCCATCACTTAATTTTGTTGTGACAATTGGATTTGTTAAAACCCTGTATTTATATTAATCATGTGATAACTATTCAAAAAATATATTATCAATGGTAATGATTCTTAACCATATTTTAAATTTTATAGGGGATAATGAAACAAAATAAGTGCATGTGTATTTTACAACCATAGAACATAAAAATTCATTTAATTTAAATAATGAGGGGAATTTTATTTATAAATGTTGGGGTCGTTACACTACACCTGCAGGAAATAGAACATTCATCAGCATTAATATCCCATACAAGATATGAAGTTATATGTAGTAATATTTTCATTGAAAATATGGTGACATTATCTATATGGGGAGAAGTGTATAATATATATAGACCATAAGATCCTAAAATATATATTCACATAGAAGGAGCTTAATATGTACAAAAAAAGACGGTTTGATCTGATGAAGGAGTATGAATAATATATCCATTTTGATCTTGATAAAGAAAAAATGGCATATTCCTTAAGTAAAAAGGATATATTGACTTTATTGATGATGAAAATTGAAAAGGATCCAATATTATTAGGCATCAAAAGGATAGACATAGGAATCTTAAAGGAAAGAAAATAATCATTCTTTTCTAAAATTATTTCTCAAGAATCCATTATAGATAAGATAAAGTATATTGAATTAAATGATATGAAAATTCAAGAGACGGTATAATCAATGAGAAAAGGGAAATCTATAGAGTTTAAATTTTATAAATAAGGATTTGTCACATTTGGGCCCTGACTTTTTATACCATAAAATATTAAGATAAAGGAGTACTTTAATGGTGCACATAGATCGAATATTTCCACCCACCCAAGGATCCTAAAGTTATATTAAGATCTCCAAGATTTCTATTGGTGGTAAAATATTAAGAAGGTGATTATGAAATTTATATCAAACTATATAATAGATTAGCTAGTGAAGACTTAATGGAAGAATTCTAAGGGGATGATGAAACCATTACACATATCTATATGGATATGGTAAAAAAAACAAAGACTTTGTCACCAATTTTATAAAGAAATCAATATGAAAAAATTCTATATTGGTTGAGTTCGATTATCTTAAAAATAATTATCAATTGATTTTAATTCTAGTGGACATATCACTCAATCAAAATTCATGGATATACATGTGGGAGGTGGTGATTTTTCATGGATCACCACTATTTTTTGTATCTGATTGAGATCATAGATTTACCTCCATGTTTTTGAACATCCTCTAACGTTCTATAAATAATGATCTGAACAACATTATGGATTATCACCCCGAAAATGATAGGTAATCCAATAATACTATTTAGACACTATATGTTATTCTGAAAACATTTTTTATGGACTTTGAAGGAGGATGAGATGAACTTCTTCCTTTGGTCGAGTTCTCGTATAATAATAGTTTACAGTCGAGTATCCAAATGGATCCTTATAGGTACCATTATAGAAATATATTTAGATAACATTTCTCTTTTTATGTAGTTGGTGAAGGTAAATTTTTTTACCTAAAATGGTTTAGGAAATGGTAGAAAATTCCAAGACCATTTAATAATACACCTGGAAAGACAATAGTTGACAGAAGAGCTACGAGGAAATCTATGAAAAAGAGAGTTTGAGGTTGGGTATAAAGTGTTTCTATACATATATCAATGTATTAGATTCAATATATTTTTAAGAAGGGAAAGATAATCCTTGGGTACATTAGCCCCTTTATGATTCTCGATCACATCAGAGCTATGTCCTATAGATTAACACTCCCACCTACCCTCTATCAATTACATGATGTATTCCATGTTTCCCTTTTGAGGAAGTGACTATCAAATCCTTCAAACAAACAAAATTTATAGTTATAACAAATTTAAAATTATCTCCCATATGAGGGGAAGATAGTGAAGAACATGGAGTGCATATATAAAGTTATACACAATAAGATAACGCACGTGGTCATAGTATTATGGAGGAACCATAAATTCGAAAGAAGCATCATAGGAACTAGAGGAATAGATGAAGCATAAGTACCCTCACTTGTTTTTACCTTATTATTTGATATGAAATTTTGAGGGATAAAATCCTTAAGGGTAAAATAATGTAAAACCACAAGTTTTTCAAAAAAAACTATGTTCAATAGCGTATAAGACATGAAACACCGAGCCAAAACAAACCACGATTATTTATAACAATTATAACATAGCCATTAAATTAATGGTTAAGAAAATAAATAAATACTTTATTAAATATATATAATGTTACTAATCGACATAAATGCATTTTAAAATTCTTTGTAAATAAGAAATCAATTTTTAATGAAGACATTTTTCTTCAAAAAATACATTTTTTTCAGAAAATATATTTTCTTAAAAAATGATCATTATTTATTTTTATGAGAAAATATTTCAATTATTGTCATAAAATTTTAGAAATATACTTTTATAAAATGAATATATTTTTTCAAATAAAAATATCAAAAAAATTCTTCAGGTTAATTTTTTTTTTCTGAAATGAATGGTTTTTCAATGAATTGTGAAAATTATTGATGTTTAAAATAATGTCATTCATTTCAACTAAATAATGTAATTTATAAGTCATAATATTTTTTAAATTTGGAATTAATGTGAAATATGAACCATTTTATTTATAATAATATAATTTGTTTTATTATAATTATCAATTTAATGATTTTTTTGAATTTTATTTTTATGCTTAGAAAAGCGGTTTTCTACAATATGTTTTTAATACGCATAAAGTATATAAATTTTATTTAATTAAATTAACCCTATTATAGAAATTATTAAATTCAATTAATAAATTACATATCTATTTATATGAAATTAAATTCATATAATTATGATTCCCAGTTATAGAGTTAATATAAGATCATCTTCTGTTTGAAAAATGAATTTCATTAAAAATGGATTTTCAACATGTTTTGGGGTTTATTTTTTAAATTGATTTCTAAAAATTATGTGAATTCAATTTAATAAAATGAATTATGTATTTGGAATCAAAATAATTAATATTAGGTAATATATCCATGTTAATGTTTTATCACAATGGTTAGTAAAAAAAGTAAAAATGGAATACCATTATTAATGTTAAAAATTTGGTTTTCACATCTCATGAACTTGTATTAAAATGAATTTTCCAAACATGAATGATTTTTATTTTAAAAATTAGATTTCACAGTTATAATAAATGGTTACAAATTATCTAATAAGATTCATTTTATTTTTATTATTAAAGGATAAATTACATAAGTAAAATACTAGTTACCATGGTGAAGAAAACTAAAATGGAAAATATGAGTAACCATGAAGGTAAAGTGAATAAAATGTTTTTAAAAAGTTTATTTTTCATGGTAAAGTTATGTATCAAAATTATCCTCCTTCTACTCATTTATTTATCAATGTTTTATGCACATGGATTGATAGCGACTTCCCATTACATAGTAGTTTTGGGTATTTTGAAAAATGTCACCCCTCACATCTAAAATGGAGCCACCAACCCTCTTCCCTCCACACTATAAAATCAATTTGGTTGTTAGGATACACACCCAAATTCCTCATTATAACCCTTACCACAACCTAAAGGAATAAATTTGACTAGAGCACCCTCCTTGAATGAATTTTAGTTTAAACCTAAAGAGTTTTTCTAAAGAAGAGGAAGATAAATAATGAAAGTGACGAATCATGTTTGGGGTAATGTGTATCTCTATACCACCCTTTCCTTTTGGTTATGAACATTCTCTCTCTAAGTTACTTTACCTATATCTTTATTCTCATGAAATGATTTTGGATTATATATATATATTTCTCTCACAAATATAGCTAGAGTATTCTCCCTTAATTTGATAGGGTAATATATGTGTTAGGTTCATTTCTCATATTCCCTTATTATGAAAATTTACTTTGATTTTCATATGGGGAAAGATTATAGAGAATATTTTATATCCATGGGTTACTATTATGTTATGAATTATGATTTATTTTATTTTCTTGGAACACCTAAATCATAAACATATTATGATAGTTGGGCCAAGATAATGCTCCAATTCACCAGGTAAAGATTAAGTCTTGTGATATGATATGAATGAGATTAGGGTGTTAACCTAATCAATTATGGAACCTTTTCCACCAAGTGATGATTTTTAGAATGTTATCCTTAACTCATACTTATTCCATGGTATATGTTACTTCCACATTTATTATGTTTCTATGATATTAGGATACCATGTTATTTATGTTATGATTCCTTGATATTACTCTTGAGATTTCTATTTTATAATATTATATTATACCTTTAACTTACACATTATGTTTCCTTGTAATCTTTATTCCCTTAATAGTCTTTTTAGGTCATCCTTTTCTTGTATGTGTTCTCTAGGTTATCTTATGTACTTATAAAAGATCTAATTGACTTAGGATTATATTTTAGAGAAAAAATAGGGATTTAATGTTTCAAGTTTCATTTTGATGTGTCATAACCTAGTATTCCTAAGACACCATGACTCAAAATATTTGGGGTTGTACTTATTAGATAATTATGTTTAAAAATTATGTATTGCTATGTGTAAAATGATTGGGTATATATTGTTGGTATAAAAGACAAGTTATAGTTAATTTGGGTGATTAGGATAACAAAAATCTCGTGAAATCCTAAGAGAGAAGATTGAACATAGGAAAAAACCACAAAAATTTGCTAATGTATAGACTGATTGGTTAAATAAAATAAATCCCTATCTCAATAATGTAAGTGGATGCGGCTCTAGTAGAATTTTAACTTGGGTAAATAACTTGAAAAAGGACTCATTGGGCAGGACTCAATCACTACCTAGTGCACAATAACAATACATTATACACACCTGGTTTGGCACTCTTGTGGGACATGCTTTGGAAATTTAAAAAACATTTTATGAACCATTATAAAGGACTTGAACAAATTGTTTGGTTAATAAACCTAACAGGAAAAATTATTATTGATAACCGAGATTGAAACTTTGAGACTCATAATTATGGATATAATTATCAGTTATAAGTTCTTACTCCCAAGTTTATAAGTTTTCATTTTGTATGTTTATTAGTATATAACGACCCATACTTTACATACATTGTTAATACTTCAAAATTGAAGCACACTTATTACAACATATGAAAAAACCACAAAGGACCATATAGGTATAGTGTCTTTAGAAACTGGGAAACATAAAAAACTGGTTCATTAATCTTCTACAGTGTCTCCCATTTATTTCATCATATCTAGGGTCCCTTTTATAATATTCTACTTAATATCCATCTTCCTGACCTGGGGAGAAGAAAACATAAAAGGGTGAGCTCAAATGCCCAGCAAGGGCAAATAAAGGAAATAAAAATCATATCATATCTTTTTTAAAATCATAACCTGCAAAAGAGATCATAATATATTAACATGGAATAAATCATAGAAGTGAAAATGAGATCCCCATAATCATATAATGAAACTTGAAACTTTGTGGCATGCACACATAATCATGGAAAATCATTTCTTGATAGTCATGACTCATTGCCAAGAATATCTTAGTGGACAGAGTCCCTTTCTGAACCGAGTCACCCTCATTCCAGTCCTTATTCACTGAACCGGTATAACCTACCGTTCCAGCCATGTCTATCTCATGAGATATAAAATCTTTACCCAATGCATTGGAGGGAGATATAGGTCCCACCCATCTCATAATGATTCCATTCTTATGTGTGCCACGAAATCATAAATCATACATCATTGCATAACCCATGTAATAAAAATGGGATTCTTAAACAACATGAAATCATAAAACAATTCATATAAGATAAAGGAATTTATAAAAATAATTCCATCACAACATAATCAAATAAATGTAATAATAGGGATAAAAACATAACCCTTTATTATCTTAGAAGGAAAATAATTTTGATAAAACACTTGAACTCCATTCTTGAGGAAAATATCCTTTCTTCTTAAAAAAACATGTTTCCTTTCTTAACATGTCATACAACTTTAAACTAAAAGAAGTTGATTAAAAATAAACTTGAAAACTTGTAAAGGAAGCTTCTTGGAAATAATTTTTTAAAAATCCATTCATTCCGTATAAGTTAAATAAAACATTCTTCTCGTACTTTTGTCGAAAAAGTAAAAAAAGTACCTCGTACGAAAAATGACAAAAGATTCCTTTCATATCCTTTACTAAATATTCACCGAAGGGTAAAATTGAATATAAACTATTGTATAAGGATATAAATATTACATATTGAGGAAACATGGATGTGGATGATAAAATACACCCCAGTAAATGCCAAAGTATAAACAATCTCGGATAAAAATGAGATTGTGATATTTCCCCTTACCTTAGGTCCGATTTGCTTTGTTCGTATCCGAAGCTCCATTATAATGGTTTAAATAATGTTATTGACTTATTCCAGAATCATAAATATTGATATGATATCATATATGGTCATATTATTAGCTTCTTGTTAGTAATATTTCATTGTTACTTGTTACTCGGGTCCTTATTGCCTTTTGTTCTTATGCGTGTTTTGCCGAATAAATTCTTATTATTCTTTTAAGGTTATAGATACCTTATATACAGAATGATATTAGTGTAACATATATCATATTTATTCATTCAATTAATTTATATAATTACTATGTAATTATGATCATGTTGAACGAGTCGCATCACATCGTGGAGACGGTATTCCGTACGTACGCACGAGTAATGATATCGTTCCTATGATCGTGGAATTGTATTGGAGTATATATATATTATTTCAGTATCAATATTACTTTATAATAATCATAAATAGTTACTCATTACACCATTATACCCATCCTTGTAAGGTGGTGGTGGAAAATAGATTACACCACGGCGTGGAGACGGTATTCCGTACGTACGCACGCGCGGTGATTTCATTTTTCCGTAGGATGGATAGAAGGTGAATTAGGGTTGTTTCATATTTATAATAACATATCATTATGTAAGTAATAATTATGTTATTAATTTATCATGAAAAAACTAAAGAATAAGAAGTTGAAGAAGAAAGAAATTGAAAAGATCGGTAATGGATATTACCTCTTCTTTGGAACGCCTCTTTGAATCCTCCACTTAGGGAACTAAGATTGGTCTTTGAAGAATACCAGGACCTCTAGGGTTATTATAGGGAAGTGGAGAAGGGATTTTGGCAGGGTTTGGCCGAGCTTGAGTGCTCAAATTGGTGTGAGGAGGAGGGGGAGGAGGTGCCCTTTTATAAGGGAGGAGAGGGGCACCTTAGGAATATCTCAAAATATTATTTTATATTAAAGTCAAAATCGGTTTATAATGGTTAAAAAGGGTCTTATTTAGAAGCTAAAGTGGGGATGGGTCTAAATACTATCAACCAATAGTATTTAGACAAGTTTAGGGTATTATTTTAACCTTATCAATTAGATTTAACTCTAAGTTAAATAATTTAACTTTTACCGTGTCTTTTTGTTTTCTTTCACTATATGGTTAATACACTTACTATAACATGAAAAACGAACCCCAAATTGTTTATTATTAATATATATATCCTTATCTAAGTCATTTGGCCGAACCTTAGATTTTTAGGAATAAAATAACAATTAGTAATATAATATTTGATTTAGAAACTATTTTGTGTCAATTTTGACACTATTTGAAATATGATTTTTTTGAAAGTCATAACAGAATTATATGTTCGAAAAAAGTTGATTAAATCAACAATAATATATCATAGTAACCTAGAAAATTAGTGGAATTCATAAAAAGGCTCAAATTACATTTATTTTGGTGTTTATAACATCAATTATGTCAATATTTCATTAATAAGATAATTACTGCATCATCATTGTGTCATAAATAAATTAAATTATTTAATGTCTAAAAATTACAAATAAAATACCATTATATAAGAAATCTTTTTATATTTCTAATGAATATTTATATTCGAATTTATCTTATGTATAACCCCATATTAAAAATGATTTACTTATTAAACTTTGATTTTAACTATTTTAAACCTTATTTAAATAAATTAATAATAAATGTCCCAATCTAACCCAAGTGGGCCTAAATGGTCATATTTTATTCCTAAGTTTGTTTTTGGTCGAATTAAACTTATCCAATAGAATTAGGACACGTTTTAGGGTAATAGTAATATCATTTTTACCCTTAGTTACCCTATTTACTATTAACCGCGGTAAAAAAAAGTAAAAAGTTATTATTCACCAAAAAATTATTTTTATCTCATTGAACCACATTTTACTTACTGATATCAACCGTGTCTGTCGGAGTTTCGAAATTCCATTCACAGAAGCGGTAAAATTAAGTTTTATGCAAAAATTCAGTTTTTAACCTACCACTTAGTGGTTTCACTATTCATCAAAAATTGAAAGTTTTCAGAAAAATACCAAAATTTCACCCTTGGATAATTTTGGTATTCCAAATCCAAAAATGAAGTCCATTTTGAAAAATAAAATTTATAAAATTTCAAAAAGTGGTTATTACTATTCATAACGGGTAGTTTTAATAATATTTTAATAGCATATCGTTGTTTAGTGAAACTCGGTATTGCGTACGACGCAATCTATCGAGGAAGGTCGTGATTGCGTGTAAAGTAAGCCAAGAAAGTGTGTAGTGAAAGATTCATTTGATGATATATAAAAACAAAATATTACTCATAAAAATCTCAGGTGTTACATTCTACCCCCCTTAAAAGAATTTCTCCCTCGAAATTCGTCACTTTGTAACAAACAGATGAGGATACTTCTCCCTCATCATATCCTCAAGCTCCCATGTAGCTTATTCAAGTTAGTGGTTCCTCCATAAAACTTTCACCAAGCGAGTGGTCTTGTTTCGTAGGACTTTTTCGCTACGATCCAGAATCTCTATCGGCTGTTCTTCATAAGAAAGATCTTGCTCCAGCGATACAACTTCTGAGCTGAGTACATGTGAAGGATCTGGTATGTACTTTCTCAGGAGAGATACATGGAACACATCATGAACTTGAGAGAGATTCGGTGGAAGCACCAATCGGTAAGCTACCTTCCCAACACGATCCATTATTTCGAAAGGACCGATATATATAGGGCTCAACTTCCCCTTCTTTCCAAATCTCATAACCCTCTTCCAGGGAGATATTCGTAAGAACACTTTATCACCCACTTCAAACTCTAGGTCTTTTCTTCGGTTGTCGGCATAACTTTTCTGTCGACTCTGAGTTGCTCTTATGTGTTGTTGAATAGATCTGACCTTTTCTGCCATTTCATCAACGAGATCGGGTCCTAATAGCTTTCTTTCCCCAACTTCATCCCAGCAAGTTGGAGTCCTGCATTTCTTTCCATAGAGAGATTCATAAGGAGCCATCTGAATACTGGAGTGAAAGCTATTATTATAAGAAAATTCCACCAAAGGTAGGTGTTGATCCCAACCTCCTTTGAAATCCATAGAGCATGCTCTCAACATATCTTCTAGGGTTTGAATTGTTCTTTCAGATTGACCGTCTGTCTGGGGATGATAAGCAGTGCTGAAACTCAACTCTGTATCCAGAGTATGCTGAAGACTTCGCCATAACTTCGAGGTAAATCTCGGATCCCGATCAGATATAATAGAAAGTGGTACTCCATGAAATCTTACCACTTCCTTTACATATATCCTGGCAAGCTGATCTAGAGAGAAATCCTCTCTAATAGCAATGAAGTGTGCAGACTTTGTAAGACGATCAACTATGACCCAAATAGCATTAGTTCCTTTGGATGTTTTAGGAAGTCCTGTGACAAAGTCCATAGTGATGTTTTCCCATTTCCATTCGGGTATGGGTAATGGTTGTAACATCCCCTTAGACTTCTGTCTCTCAGCTTTAACTTGTTGACAAACCAAGCATCGAGAGACATATTCAGCAACATCTCTTTTCATGCCATCCCACCAGAAGTACTCTTTCAGGTCCCTATACATCTTCGTGCTTCCAGGATGAATAGAGAATGATGAACTATGAGCCTCATCCAGAAGCTACTTCTTTAATTCGGGGATGGGAGGAACACAAACCCGATTCTTGAACTTTATTATCCCATCACAATCAAGGTTGAATTCAGGAACATTTCTCACCTTCTTTTGTAACTCGACATCTTCTTTCTGTGCCTCTTTAATCTTCACATGTATAGATGGTTGAACATTCATTTGAGAAAGAAAAGATTTTTCCCCTTCCATTATAATTCCAAGATCCATCCTTTGTAAATCCATAAATATTGGATCTTTTGTGATCCTCATCATGGATAAACTAGCATGGTCTTGTCGACTTAATGCATCTGCCACCTTGTTTGCTTTCCCAGGGTGGTAATGGATTGAGCAGTCGTAATCCTTAATCAGCTCCAACCATCTTCTTTGACGCATATTCAACTTCTTTTGTGTGAAAATATACTTTAAACTTTTATGATCAGTATAAATATCACACCTTTCAACATAAAGGTAATGCCTCCAAATCTTTAATGCAAATATTACCGCAGCCAACTCCAAATCATGTGTTGGGTAATTTTTCTCATGGATTTTCAACTTTCGTGAGGCATAAGCTATCACCATATCATTTTGCATAAGAACACACCCCAATCCCTTCTTGGATGCATCATTGTAGATCACAAACCTTTCTCCACTACAAGGCAGTGTGAGCACAGGTGCACTGGATAACCTTCTTTTCAACTCCTTGAAATTATCTTCACATTCCTCTGTCCAAAAAAACTTAACTCCTTTCCGAGTCAACTTGGTGAGTGGATTAGATAATCGTGAAAAATCTTTTAAAAAACGTCGATAATATCCAGCCAAACCAAGAAAACTTCGGATCTCAGTTACTATTGTTGGTCTTGACCATCTTTCGATAACCTCTGTTTTTGCTGGATCCACAGATATCCCCTATTTTGATATTATGTGACCCAAAAAAGCAAATTTTTGAAGCCAAAATTCACACTTGGTAAATTTGGCATAAAGCTTCTCCTTTCTCAGGGTCTTCAATATAATTCTCAAGTGATCTTCATGCTCGTCCTTTCTCTTTGAATAGACAAGAATATCGTCTGTAAAGACTACCACAAATTGATCAAGATAGTCTCTAAAGACTCTATTCATTAGACCCATGAAGATAGCAGGGGCATTAGTAAGACCAAATGGCATCACTATAAATTCATAGTGTCCATACCTTGTACAGAAAGCCGTCTTTGGTATATCCTCCCTTTTGACCCTTAATTGATGATACCCTGAATGAAGATCAATCTTGGAAAAGTATTGAGCTCCGCGTAGTTGGTCAAATAAGTCATCAATGCGTGGGAGAGGATATTTGTTCTTGATAGTGATCTTGTTAAGTTCTCGATAATCAATGCAGAGTCTCATTGATCCATCTTTCTTCTTAACAAATAGAACAGGTGCTCCCCAAGGTGACGCACTAGGGCGTATGAATCCCTTATCAAGATTCTCTTGGAGTTGCTTCTTCAATTCCTGCAACTCAATTGGGGCCATTCTATAAGGTGTCTTTGAAATTGGCAAAGCGCCCGGTACGAGTTCTATTGAAAACTCAACTTCACGATTTGGTGGAAGACCCGGTAATTCCTCCGGAAAGACATCATCAAACTCTCGTACAATGGGCATATTCTTAATCGTGAGTTTCTCACCAACCATTTGAGATAAATAACCTTCATTTAGTGGAATCAATACCCATAAGATTGAAGAAATTTCCACTGGAAGGTTATGTTCATCCTTGCATTGATAGACGATCGTAGATTGATCTGGAATATGAAATGTGACTTCCCTTATTTGGAAATTGATATGAGCTCCATGTAGAGAAATCCAATCCATGCCAAGAATCACATCAAATTCCACTAAAGGAAGGATCACAAGATTTGCAGGAAGCACTTTCCCACAAACTTCGATCAGAGAAGAATTATAAACTTTTGATGCGACTGTTGTTCCATTAGGTGTTGTCAAAGATAACTCAACATCTAATTGTTGAGGTAATACGGTGATACCCTTAGAAAATTTTTCAGAAATAGAAGAGTGGGTGGATCCAGAATCAAATAAAACATTTGCTACTTTAGAGTGGATGGTAAGTGTACCTTTCACCACTTTGTTATCGTACTCCACATCGCTGATAGAAATTTCATGTGACTTTCCTTTGTCTTTAGCCTTAAGATTTTTTTGACGTCGACCATCATCATCAACCCTTGGATTTGGGCATTGATTGGCATAATGCCCCATCTCCTTGCACTTGAAGCATTGAAGTGTAGTAGGTTCATTCTGTGTATCTCTTCCTTTGTTTTCATCATTAGACATCTTCTTCCCATTATCGTGGAATTCAAATGCCCGATGACCTTCCTTTCCACATTTGAAACATTTACTTGTCCCTTTAAGACAAATCCCTCCATGTTTCTTTCCACACTTTGAGCATAAGGGAAAGCTCATCTTCTTTTCAGTGTGCTCTTTAGATTTTCTTTTGAATTCCATCTTCCTCTTCTTATCAAACCCATGTGACTGATGGGTTACTCCAATCTCCATATCGACTTTGAGAGCACATCGAACTACTTCCTCGTAGCTATTGAAGTCCCTTATGGCTAACGCCCTTCGAAGACATGGTTTTAAGCCACTAAAGAATCGATCGATCTTACTCTCATGTTGGATAATAATACCAGAAGAGTACCTTGCAAGTCTTGTAAAATTTGCTTCATAGGTACCAACAGATTCATCATCCCTTTGCTTCAGTTCAAGAAACTCTTTCTCCATCTTTGTTCGGAGAATACGAGGGAAGTACTTATTAAAAAATAAGTTCTTGAACTCGTCCTATTCCATAGACTCAATTTCATCCCTTTTCCTCATATTCTTAATAAGATTCCACCATTGATCAGTATCTCCTTCCAAATGATACACTGATAGGATGAATTTATCATGTTTAGAACATTGAAGAACTGAAAATATCTTTTTAGTAGTACTAATCCATTGTTCAGCAACTAATGGATCAGTAGACCCACTGAAAGAAGGTGGACGCTGCCTCATGAAGGATTAAACAGAATGTTGCTCCTTCCTTTGCTCGTTTGGAAGTCCTGCATGATTCATAGCTTGAGAAAGTTGTGTGATCATGACTACAAGATTTTGCATTCCATCTCCCATATCGTTTGGTTGCTCAGGGGGACAATCATTGCATTTCCCATCGCATTCCGCATTAACACGGTTCCTTCGGGTTCCATCCATTGACTAAAACCAAGAAGAATAATGTGAGCAACACTAATTATAATAGGAAAACCACATAATTCAAGAATAAAATTTCACACTTAAGGTCTTATCCTAGGGTATTCATGGCCATTTCTAAAACACTAAGATTGTGTTCTATTCTTAGACATATCCTTAGGGTTCTTACTAAGGCTTTCACATCCTAGTTTCCAAAGGTTGACTATACCTTTCCTCTGATACCAACTATAACGACCCATACTTTACATACATTGTTAATACTTCAAAATTGAAGCACACTTATTACAACATATGACAAAACCACAAAGGACCGTATAGGTATAGTGTCTTTAGAAACTGGGAAACATAAACAACTGGTTCATTAATCTTCTACAGTGTCTCCCATTTATTTCATCATATCTAGGGTCCCTTTTAGCATATTCTACTTAATATCCATCTTCCTAACCTGAGGAAAAGAAAACATAAAAGGGTGAGCTCAAATGCTCAGCAAGGGCAAATAAAGGAAATAAAAATCATATCATATCTTTTTGAAAATCATAACCTGCAAAAGAGATCATAATATCTTAACATGGAATAAATCATAGAAGTGAAAATGAGATCACCATAATCATATCATGAAACTTGAAACTTTGTGGCATGAACACATAATCATGGAAAATAATTTCTTGTTAGTCATGACTCATTGCCAAGACTATCTTAGTGGACAGAGTCCCTTTCTGAACCGAGTCACCCTCGTTCCAGTCCTGTTTCACTGAACCGGTATAACCTACCGTTCTAGCCATGTATATCTCATGAGATATAAAATCTTTACCCAATGCATTGGAGGGAGATATAGGTCTCACCCATCTCATAATGATTCCATTCTTATGTGTGCCACGAAATCATAAATCATACATCACTGCATAACCCATGTAATAAAAATGGGATTCTTAAACAACATGACATCATAAAACAATTCATATAAGATAAAGGAATTTATAAAAATAATTCCATCACAACATAATCAAATAAATGTAATAATAGGGATAAAAACAGAACCCTTTATTATCTTAGATGGAAAATAATTTTGATAAAACACTTGAACTCCATTCTTGAGGAAAATATCCTTTCTTCTTAAAAAACATGTTTCCTTTCTTAACATGTCATACAACTTTAAACTAAAAGAAGTTGATTAAAAATAAAATTGAAAACTTGTAAAGGAAGCTTCTTGGAAATAATGTTTTAAAAATCCATTCATTCCGTATAAGTTAAATAAAACATTCTTCTCGTACTTTTGTCGGAAAAGTCAAAAAAGTACCTCGTACGAAAAACGACAAAAGATTCCTTTCATATCCTTTACTAAATATTCACCGAAGGGTAAAATTGAATATAAAATATTGTATAAGGATATAAATATTACATATTGAGGAAACATGGATGTGGATGATAAAATACACCCCAGTAAATTCCAAAGTATAAACAATCTCGGATAAAAATGAGATTGTGATATTTCCCCTTACCTTAGGTCCGATTTGCTTTGTACGTGTCCAAAGCTCATGTATAATGGTTTAAATAATGTTATTGACTTATTCCAGAATCATACATATTTATATGATATCATATATGGTCATATTCTTAGCTTCTTGTTAGTAATATTTCATTGTTACTTGTTACTCGGGTCCTTATTGCCTTTTGTTCTTATGCGTGTTTTGCTGAATAAATTCTTATTCTTCTTTTAAGGTTATAGATACCTTATATCTAGAATGGTATTAGTGTAACATATATCATATTTATTCATTCAATTCATTTATATAATTACTATTTAATGATGATCATGTAGAACGAGTCGCATCACATCGTGGAGACGGTATTCCGTACGTACGCACGAGTGATGATATCGTTCCTATGATCATGGAATTGTATTGGAGTATATATATATTATTTCAGTATCAATATTAATTTATAATAATCATAAATAGTTACTCATTACACCATTATACCCATCCTTTTAAGGTGGTGGTGGAAAATAGATTACACCACGGCGTGGAGACGGTATTCCGTACGTACGCACGCGCAGTGATTTCATTTTTCCGTAGGATGGATAGAAGGTGAATTAGGGTTGTTTCATATTTATAATAACATATCAGTATGTAAGTAATACTTATGTTTTTACTTTATCATGAAAAAACTAAAGAATAAGAAGTTGAAGAAGAAAGAAATTGAAAAGATCGGTAATGGATATTACCTCTTCTTTGGAACGCCTCTTTGAATCCTCCACTTAGGGAACTAAGATTGGTCTTTAAAGAAGACCAGGACCTCTAGGGTTATTCTAGGGGAGTGTATAAGGGATTTTGGCAGGGGTTGGACGAGCTTGAGTGCTCAAATTGGTGTGAGTAGTAGGGGGAGGAGGTGGCCTTTTATAAGGGAGGAGAGGGGCACCTTAGGAATATCTCAAAATATTATTTTATATTAAAGTCAAAATCGGTTTATAATGGTTCCAAAGGGTCTTATTTCGAAGATAAAGTGGGGATGGGTTGAAATCCTATCAACCAATAGGATTTAGACAAGTTTAGGGTATTATTTTAACCTTATCAATTAGATTTAACTCTAAGTTAAATAATTTAACTTTTACCGTGTCTTTTTGTTTTCTTTCACTATATGGTTAATACACTTACTATAACATGCCAAACGAACCCCAAGTTGTTTATTATTAATATATATATCCTTATCTAAGTCATTTGTCCGAACCTTAGATTTTTAAGAATAAAATAACAATTAGTAATATAATATTTGATTTAAAAACTATTTTGTGTCAATTTTGACACTATTTGATATATGATTTTTGTGAAAATTATAACAGAATTATATGTTCGAACCAAGTTGATTAAATCAACACTAATATATCATAGTAACCTAGAAAATTAGTGGAATTCAAAAAAGTCTCAAATTACATTTATTTTGGTGTTTATAACATCAATTATGTCAATATTTCATTAATAAGATAATTACTGCATCATCATTGTGTCATAAATAAATTAAATTATTTAATGTCTAAAAATTACTAATAAAATACCATTATATAGGAAATCGTTTTATATTTCTAATGAATATTTATAGTCGAATTTATCTTATGTATAACCCCATATTAAAAATGATTTACTTATTAAACTTTGATTTTAACTATTTTAACCCTTCTTTAAATAAATTAATAATAAATGTCCTAATCTAACCCAAGTGGGCCTAAATGGTCATATTTTATTCCTAAGTTTGTTTTTGGTCGAATTAAACTTATCCAATAGAATTAGGACATGTGTTAGGGTAATAGTAATATCATTTTTACCCTTAGTTACCCTATTTACTATTAACCGCGGTAAAAAAAAGTAAAAAGTTACTATTCACCAAAAAATTATTTGTATCTCATTGAACCACATTTTACTTACTGATATCAACCGTGTCTGTCAGATTTTCGAAATTCCATTCACAGAAGCGGTAAAATTAAGTTTTATGCAAAAATTCAGTTTTTAACCTACCACTTAGTGGTTTCACTATTCATCAAAAATTGAAAGTTTTCAGAAAAATACCAAAATTTCACCCTAGGCTAATTTCGGTATTCCGAATCCAAAAATGAAGTCCATTTTGAAAAATAAAATTTATAAAATTTCAAAAAGTGGTTATTACTATTCATAACGGGTAGTTTTAATAATATTTTAATAGCATATCGTTGTTTAGTGAAACTCGGTATTGCGTACGACGCAAGCTATCGAGGAAGGTCGTGATTGCGTGTAAAGTAAGACAAGCAAGTGTGTAGTGAAATATTCCTTTGATGATATATAAAAACAAAATATTACTCATAAAAATCTCGGGTGTTACATAGTAAGTGTATTATCATAATGTTTTTCTTCTTTTAGTTAATGGTGAAAAATAGGGGAAACCATTCCAACCAAAAACCTGACACACAATGTGATTATTTCTCCAATGATATTCCTAACATTATGGTAGTGGGATATGAGAACTTCATGGTAGTACTAGATCAACTAGATCAAATTATGAATAATAACTTGAATCAAACAGAACACACTCCTTGTACTAATTAAGAAAACGTACTCATAACTTTATTGTATCTTATAATCCCCTCATCATGTAACAAAGGATTAATATCGCTGTGAAGATATTCTATAACCTAAAATTCTTAGATAAAGGGAAACTTGTTTCAGTATTTTATTACATTTAGGGATAAGCTAGATAGTGGTTGAAAATGATTCAGAAAAAAACTTCTAAAGAGGATATTGATTCTATTTAATGGTAATAATTAATTGAAATAGTTTTTAATAAATATTTTCTTTCAAATCTCTATATAAAAATGGAGAGGGGCTTCCTCAATCTGATGAAATATTTAAATGAATTTTCTAGGGCATATTATGTATACTTCAAAATGCTTAAATAGTTCACCTCAATTTTTTTCATCAACACATAAAGTAAGGTAGAACTTTTCTTTAGTGTTTTAAAACATGATCTACAAAATAATTAGTGATTCCTGACATTGATAGATATGAAGAGATTTTATATTATTCCCTTAAATATGACATAGATATCAGTGACCCTTGGTGGTATTTTGGTACTGGAGATATAAAAATATAAAATGGTGTTTTGATTATGAGTATTAATAGATAAATACCATAGAGGAAAGAAAACCCAACACAATAGTTTTCCAATGTGTAGTAAGAAGCTTTCTAGAAACTTTATAATGGGAATTTAGTGATACTTCAAACGTTTAGAAAGAATAGAATTGGTCTAATTTGTGATGATTGGAAGTGAAGAATCCACCTAATGTAGAATAAGAAAATAAGGAATATATAAACACTCATCCTATAGAGTAGTGTTTAAACAATAAGAAAAATGTACATTATGCTAGAAAATTCCCTAATCCAAGGGTTGTTGGAGATAATCATTGAAATAAACCTCTAAGGCCTAAAGAGAAGGAAGAGCATATGGTATCACTACATTGGTCATGGATCTTGAAAATGATTGGGTGATAGATACACTAGTTATTTATTCAAGAATAGATAATGTTCTATTTGATTATGGTTCTATTGTTTCTTTCATATATTTCATGTTTAGTATGACTATTCATGAACCAACTTGAAACTTGGGGGTGGAGATATCTATGAGAATAGAAAATGGAGCAATGGTTTCATCCGAAGTATATAAATCCTCCCCCGTTAAGGTTTTTTGGACTGAATCTTCCAAAAACTCTCATATTAATTTCTTTAGTGATGTTTGATTCTGTATTTGGAATGGATTGGTTGTCTTTATATAAATATAACATCAATTGTTGATAGAGGTAGATAAATATTCATTTTCCTAGTCATTATATGATTCTATAAAAGTGTAAATAGGATATTTAATCTACCTTAGTATATTCAATTCAAGAGTGGTTATTATTTCTTTATGAAATTACATATATTTACCAAATGATTAAGATAAAGGATAGAATTATGCTTGAATACATTCCCTTTGTTATGGATTATAATGATGTTTTTCCCTAAGTTTTTCCTTGTCTTCCTCTTGAATGATCAGTTTAGTTCTCAAAAGAACTTATACCTATATATCTTCCCATATTGAAAATTCTATACAGAATGGCCACTTATGAGTTTGAATAGCTGAAATAGATGTTTCAAGAGAATCTGTAAAAGGGTTTTATACACCCGAGTAGTTCACCGTGGGGTGTGCCGGTCCTCTTAACCAAGAATAAGGATGGGTCAATGTGCCTATAAATTGATTACTATGAAATCAATAAAATCATGACAATTAAAGGCTATCCCTTCCCATGGATAACTAACTATTTCAATCAACAACGTGGGCCCGGGTTTTCAATAAGGTGGTCTTTTGGTTAGTATATCACCAGTTAAGTGTAAAGACATAATATATTCCCAAAAATGCCTATCGAATAAGGTATCAACACTATGAGTTTATAGTGATACATTTTATACTAAATAATTATCAATAGATCATTATGGACTTAGTGAATAGAGTCTTTAGATATTAATTTAGAAAATTTGTGGTAGTATTTATGGATGCTGTTATCACAATCAGAAAAAATCTTATACCAATGGTTTGGAACTATTAGTATAATCCCCAAAACCATTGGTATAGGATATAACAATAGTGTGAAGGGTTGTTGGCTTATATTGTGTTGGAATTGAACTATATATATTATATTCCAATAGTTTTTTGAAAAGCATTGGTATAACTGGTATATATCAATGGTTCCAAAATAATTGTTATAGGTCATATGAATTACCTATAAGAATAGTTTAGAAAACTATTTTTATTTGTAATGTAAAAAAAATATGGAATGGTTCTAATCCCAGCACCTCTAAATTATATTTAAATGAATTAACCACTAAGATACAATTAATTTTGTGACCACAAAATGTTAAATATATATTTATAATTAAATGTAATTTAAATTTTTATGTATTCAATTTTTTTTGGAAAAACATTTATAAAAAACCCAGATACTTATACCAACATTTTCAAAAATATTTGGTATAATTATTCATAAGTTTGGGACCTATACTAATAGTTTTTGAAAAACTGTTGGTGTAGAGTTTTTTTATGGTAGCTAAACCAATGAGTTTTTCTAAACTGTGGGTATTGCTATAAACTATACCAATAGAGTTTTCAAAACTGCTGATATAGGGTAATTTCATGGTACCTATACCAATGGTTTGGTCAAACCATTGGTATATGTATGTTGGAATGAAACCAATTTCTAGTAGTGTCTAATGTACTCAAAATAAAGGAGGAGCATATAGAGAATTTGAATACGGATCTAAAGGCTTTGAGAAAGTAGAAACCATATGAAAATTACATTAAATGTGTGTTGTGGAGGAAGGAAGTCTCATTCTTAGTAAATATTATCACTAGAAAATGGATATATAGATCGTTCTAAGAGAGAGGTAGTTGATGACTAACCTAGACCAATATCTATATCAGATATCATTAGTTTCCTTTGACTAACTTGGTATTTTTTTTGATCTGTGAAAAACTTTCCATGATTTTCAAACCCACTAACCAATATAACATGGATGAAAGTAATGTTTTTCTAGACCAGTGAATTAAAATAGATCATTAAGGAGTTAAAAAAGAGGCATATAACTATACTAGTCCTCATGCTTCCCTCATGTGGGAAACATTTTGTGGTATATAGAAATGATTCAATGATGGGATTAGCATGTGTACTGATCCATAATGATAATGTAATATCCTACACCTCAAGGGAGTTTAAATTCCGTGAGAAGAAAAATTTGACACGTGATCTAGAGTTAGTTGCTGTGATCTTTGTGCTAAAAATATGAAACTGTTATCTCTATGGGGAGAAGAATGAAATATATATATATATATACCATAATAGCCTAAAATATATATTCAAATAGAATAAGTTTAATATGTTCTAGTGAATATTTTTAGAGATAACCAATGAATGTGAATCCTCAATCCATTACCGTTGTAAGAACCTAGTTTTTCAATGGGGCATGGATCCATTTAAAATTGGTCTAATTATTTATTTTGGGCCTAATACAGATGAATAATGAGTTCACAAAGGTTTAAAGGGTGTTTTGGGGCTTTTTCATAGCTCATATCCTCAACTAATGGAGGAAATCACTAGGATACCCAGTTAGTATAAACCTTGCGACCCACCCCACACAGTCTCTCCTAACTGTGCGGGTCTGGATAGTGGGGTGAAGAAAAGAACACATTTTTCCTTAATTGTGTTCAAGGGGTATCACACCCATGAAAAAACTGTTGAAATTTTTGAATAGGTGTTTTTTACGGTTAGTTCATGGTTTCTCTAATCGTGAGGCCTAACTGTACAAAGTTCCCTTTTTTACAGCAAGTGGTACACAATTGGCACACGGTTTAGCCAACTTTGCATCCAAATTTTATGATCGATAATTTTGATTAAAATTACCAAACTAAACTTAATGAAAATATTAAATTTATTAATCTTCTCCCTTCTTCATTCTAGTGGAAACCAACCTTAATTATCACCGTTTGATCTCCTTTGAATCTCTTCTGTAGAATTTGATCCCTGCTCACCATCTAAAATCTGATTCGATCACCATTTGTCTCATAGGATCCACACTAGTAATATCTTAATTATATTTTATCCATTAGTCATTCTTATTTATTTTGATGATTCTATTTATATGTAGGATCATATTACCTATTTACAGGGTGTTGATATTTTCTTCAGATCTCTTCCAAATCTTGGCCAAACTAAAGGCTGATACCGGACGAGGAGAGTCATATGAGTGTGAGGTAGGTTTTCTATAAATCATCCCACAGGTTTCGTTATTTTATAACATGGCTTGTGCATGTTAAAATTTCATTGGGTGTCACCTATTTTATTCATGTGTCTCTTTTTATAGTCATTAGAACCATATTTTAAGGCTCCTATTATAAATTTTATCTCTAGTTGAAGGTTAATTAATCAACATAGACCACCCCAAGTAGAGTGTTTTCCATAATTATGATTTTAGTAGCATAGTCATCCTATCTATTCCACTATTAGGGTGTGCCTAGAATTGAACTTGAAAAAGAGAATTATCTAATAAAATCAATGGTATTTTCATTCTTAGAACATGTATTCTTATCACTTGGCCTCCTAAGGAATGCCTCTCAACGTGATAAATCAATCTTAAATGGAATTGGAAAGTATATTATATATATGACTTGGGTTAATTAAATATAATAGAATGAATTGATTGCACATCCATACCACACCTAGCCATGATTGATGGAAGTTAGTAAAGTGAAACTAATTAATTGAATTACAATTATATTAATTATTAAATGTTTCCATGCCCTTAAACCTTGTCACACTAATGTAAGGATTGGAATGATCACCTTTTAATTAATTAATGTCATGATTATTACATGGAATGTTTTATTAAATTAATTGATAATATAGTTCTTAATTAAAATGGACTTAATCATTACTATAGGTTTGGTTAGAATCAAGTTATCCTTGTATTCCTGAGGGAATCCAATAAGCACTCATGAATGTCATTCCGATTTAGAGATGCCAGTTTCCAAGGGTGAGACCCACCTTGGAACCTGATCATTGTCTATCTATGAATGCCCAATATGAAACCACAGTATCCCTACATCATTTGTCTTTGACAGAATGGACACACTCCTTGAATCCAGCATGTTTTATATGTACATGTGGCACCATGGTTACACCCATTAGGCCCATTCATTGATTACCCGTTTTACATTGGATGAGACCCTTAGACTCGGTTAGAATTATTATTGTGGAATTCCTTGGGAATTACCCCATGGATTACAATCATACCCATTATCTAGGATATAGGTCACTACTAAGTTGGTTTGAGCCCTGTGGTGAAGGATTCCTTGGTTATTAACTTGGATCCCTTTCGTTGATAATATCATTATAAGATGCATTCTTATATCTTGGATCCTTCATTATTTTTATCACATCAGGATGTCAATGTTGGTAATACCTCACATGATATAAATATATAAAATAGAACATAATTATCTAATAAAATGGTTATATGGTCATATACCATCTAATCCTGAAGCAGGTACTTGGGTATTTATATTACAATACTGCTTTACTTTATTATATGCACGCTTGCACAATGTTTCTATTTGTATTACAGGGACTAGATGTAATAGAAACCATTAGTGGTAGCCTACTGATATTTATCTCACACCCTATCCTAGATTCCATTAGAAGCCGAATAGATTACATGTATATAGGTGTTGATAAAGGGATGCACATAGATTTAGACACTTGATTGCTTTCTTGCATCGAAATGGACCTGGGAAGAAGATGACTGAGCTAGAGATCTAGATTCTTGGATGGTTTTTGAATTTCATTTTGAAAATTTTTTATATCATGTATTTTCAACTACTTTGTATCCTTTTTTTCAGGATTTATAGGTACATATCATACACCATCATCATCTTTTGTATATGATTACCAGTTTCTTTAATTGTTATTGTTTCTGTCTACTTTTATTATTCCATCTTTTAATTTATATTGCTTCCACTATTTACATATTATCTTCTTTATCCTATGTGCTACACTAGTAATGAGGGAATAACCTCCCCACAGTCACACCCTAGTCCCTTGCTACTAGTTGATATCCTCTGGAATTCAGGGAAATTCACTTGAGGCCATGTGGTCAACTAGGATTGGGGAACCACTGAGTGGAACCCGGGATCAGGATTTCACAAAGTGGTATTAGAGCAGTTCCACTCTTGAATTAATATTTGGAGAGAATAGAATAGAAATTAGGAACACTTTGGAATTTTGTTATGAGCTAGGATTGGGTGTATCTACCCGTGTTCAAGGTAAATGTCGAGTTACCTACATTATAATTGTTGTTCTATTTTTTCCTATTATAGTTGAAATCATACCACCATTAGATTTCTCACATGATGTGTTGTGGATATTATTATTATTATTAATTTTTTCATTCATCCTAGGCCTAATTATATGAGATAAAGGATCGTTGTTACATGCATCATCATAGGAAACCATAATTCACATACCATGCATATTTCCATGCCATATAGGTGAATTTCACTTCTTTCATTAATTTTTCTTTTGATTGTTGAGTGAGCCTTGTTTATAAATATACATGTGATATTATTTTATTGCGATTGAGTGATGGGTAGTTTCAATTCATGAGGTGTATGGGCCCTCATGTGTTATAATGGGAAATTTACTAAGTCAAGCTGTTAGAATGGAATTAAATGGGTGTTGATTTTAGTGATAATGTGCAAGAGACCTCATTCAATGGGAATAGAGATCCATTTCAAATGGACCTTGATATATGGAATTAAGAAAATGAAAACTGTAAAGGTATAAAATGACTTATTATATAAATAGATTCTTGAAAAGGAAGAGGAAAATTACTACTGATATTTCACTTGCTGGAACCCTTGTAATTTAAACAAGAACACTTACAAATACATGTCCTTATAAGTAGGTAGTTGGGGTAGTACACCATGGGTAATTAACAATTTCATTTTTTTCATCTCTTTTTATAGATATCTATTTTCTTATAAGCTTGTTCTAAGGCATTTTATTGGAATTTTCAGACAAATTTCACCAATAATACCTCTTGACGTGAGCCATGATGGTGGTGACAATGCTCTAGATGAGGTGGTCTCTAAGCTGCTAGTCTTACCACCAAAAGTGAAACTTGGGGAACTACCTGTTGTACCTGATCTGGGAACCAATGCTCATCTTCATGATAGTTTCCTATATCCGATGTAGTCTATGAAATGTTCCCCATGAACAACACATATGATGGTCGATCTGACAGACGTGTTTTAGTAGCATCATTTTCCTTCCATCTTAGGGGGCGAAAGTCCATAGGTAGTTGGGCCTTGGTTGGAGACCACCTTATATATATTTGAGTATCTAGAGATTCTACCAGAGGGAAGGGTCAATCTTATTGCATACATTCTTCCTGAATCATATAAACACAGGTGGGATGTAATAAACCAGGATGTTGGCCATGAGGGCATGATATGGGCAGATTTTCAAACTGCCTTCTATGATTAATTCTTTCCACAGATATTGAGAGTTGACCAGGCTAGAATTTCATGCATCATGAGTAGGGTTCTATGTTAGTCATGGAGTATTCAGGTAATTTCACTAATTTGTAACACTTTTCACCACATTTATCCAATTATGAGCTTTCACATGCTAAAAAATTCAAGGATGGGCTCTAATAGTCCATCTGTACTTAGGTGAATGTATTTCACCAACCAACATTCTCGGAGATCATAAATTAAGAATTTATCACTCAGTGAAACCTGAGGGAAGACAATAGTATAGGGAATATAGGATCAATACTGAGGAATTATTTTAGTTCTTATGATATCAAAAAAAGATCCCTTGATTTTTCTCAATAGGGAAGTGGCAACCATAGTGTTACACATCATAATTATAAATTAAGAACATTGAATTTGATATCCTATATGAAATTAAACACCAAGAACATAAGGGAATATAATATCATGAAAATTTAAAATATATTTACATTTTTAAATTAAATCATTTTATGATTTAGATTTCAATGCACGTGATACTGAGTCATCTTGCTTCTCATGAAACAACAACTTTCCTGGATGACTTGCGTTACATGTAAGACATAGTTTCACTGAAAAAATACATTGTTAATAAATTCTTATTTAATATAATAAGATATCACCTAGCCAAAAAAATTTGGTTATTAACAGGATTAACTATCTTCTGAAAATATATTGTTGAATTTATTGGTTACCAATTAATTTTAAATAAATACAATAACCAATTGAATATAAATGGAATATTTGTATGCTCAAAAACCTTTTTTATATTAAAAAATTAAATTAATTACAATTTTTGATTGATATTAATGTAATATATATTTAAATATATTATATTAAATAAAATATTTTTTAACAATCCCAGTATTACATATAAAAACCTATATTTTATAACGGTAATTTTACTGCCTTTCAATGGAGAACCTATTTTAAATCCAATTTCTACAAATTTTATAAATATTATATGTCACTATAAACATTATATTTGAAATATAAACATAAAAATTAGATTACAGTAATTTTTTTTCTTTTCCTATGAAGTTTCATTTTTTGATAAATAATGATAAATACTAAATTTTATTTCAAAAATACTTTTTCATCTAATTTATTAAAATGGTTAAATTATATTTTTTATTAGATTTAAATATTAAATATATAAATTGAATATAATTTATTCCAATTCATTTCATTATATTTAATTTTCATTTGAAATTGGATATAAAAACATATCAAACTTTTAATTTTTTTTTACTTAAAAAACACACATTGTCATCCCATCTACGAGATTAAATTTAAATTGATTTTTCCAGTTATGTGATTAAAATTTGGAAAGATTGATTCCATATTTGGAATCATAATAACTTATAATTTATAATAATTTAAACATTGTTTTTGACCAAAAATATTAGTGAAGATAATTCTAATTAATTATAGTTATTATGAGAAACATTTGCACAACAAGGTACTAAACCTTAAACTTAAGGGTCACAATTACCTATAAACTTGTCCAAAATCCATTTAATGGAAATATTAAAAACCTATAATAAATTGGATCTTATTTTTTCATTATTGGTTCCAATATTCATAGAAAAAATGTGGGTGGAATTCTCTTTTCACAAATTTACAAGAATTCCCCTCCTCCTCCTCTATAAAAAGGTACTCACCACTCCCACTTCCTTACACCCATAAAGAAACATTGGATTAAACAAGATATAAAACAAATTAGTCATCAAAATACCTAACCCCATACTACATTCATCAATTTGGGTTTAAATCAAACCATGTAATTCCTTTAGTGAAAACCAAAATGAGTTACCCAAAAAATTGGAAACATCATTTCTCAAGCTCTTTGTTTTATTTCCATTCTCCACCTCCTAAAATATTCTTATTCAATGATTACATAATAAAAACAATATACTAAATATTATTAGATATTTTTAAGGGTTCTACATACACTTACAAACACTCCAATATAATGGGTAACAAACTTACTGATTCGTGTACAGTGGACTACCGCCTCACGAAACGATGATTATTCATTTTTCTTATACCACTTTTTATGGTTGGAAATTACGATGTAAAATATATTTATTTTTTAAATATATGATATCTATAATGTATTTAATCTTCTTGAATTATTATATAACATATAATTTTATTCTTTCCATTTTGTGGGAATACGATAACATCATTTGTGGATTTGTGGAAAACTACCTCTTCAAAGTGATGTGAGTCATTCACGCAATACATGGAATGTATAAATTTCAGTTTTAATTAAAATATGTAAAATATATGACATAAATATTTTATTTTATTTCTAATATATATATTTGATTTATATTTTATTATTTTAATATGACAAAGAAATGAAAGTAGCATTCAAGCGTATGTACGAGATGTTGTCTCCATGAACGGTGCATTTCATTTCCTATCTAAAAACATTATGGATTTTTATAAATACATATATACTAAATATATTTTATAATTAAGTAATGGTTTAAATTATTTTGAGGATTAAATCCTGATATAATTAATAGGAACAACAAGTATCAAGTCAAAACATACTCGGAAAACATGACAATAAACACCCAAAAAACAATGAATGATTATTAGAAAATGAACAATAAGATATTATAAGAAGTTAATATATGATATTATAAATAATATTATGCTTTTATTAGATATTTTTTATATTTTTAAAACCCTTATACTGGAGGTTAATGGATTTTTACCCTAAAGGAAATTTAATGTAAGAGAATTTTCTCTCACTGATCTTTTCGTGAGGCCTATTCAATTAATACCAATGACTTAATTTGTGTGGTGTAACTATAAGGACCCGAACTTATTACATTAAATAATCTTTATTTTATACAATAATTCACTTAATTTTACATTTAGGATATTTTAAAGTTTATATCTTTAGATAATTGGGATATAATACATTCATAACCTTACACATTGTTACAGAGTGGATACCATAAAAACAGTTTCCATTTTTTTTAAAATATAAAACATTAAAGCTTAAAACATGATTTCTTTGAAAATTATTCAAAAAATTTACTTTGATTCATTATTTTTCTTACACATACTTATTACCTGTGAAAATAATTTAAAAAAAACTTTGTATGAGCACAAAAAGCTCAGTAAGGGATGTAAAAGAAGGAAAGAGCACATTAGTCCATGAATACATGTAACGTATGAAAACATTTTAAAAAGACATTCTTGGAACCCATATATACTTACTTCGTGAAACATGATATTTAAAAAATATCCACACAAAACATGAGAACATAAATATAATCATAAATTTATCTTGGGGAATTACTTACATAATCTTGTAACCCTCTTGGCTACCTTATAATTTGTAACCCTCACGGCTACCTTAAAATTTGTGTAACCATCGTAGTTACACTTGGAGTAACCATACGGCCGACCTCCAATTAACACATTCCCAATGAATTGGAGGGAAATATAGATCCCAAACTTCATCATAAACAATGCATAAGAACCATAACATAATCATACATCATAAATAATTACATAAAAACATTTCTTTTGAATTTTATAAATTAGAATTTTAAAAGAGGATTTTTTAAAAAAGTCCCTTATAAATATCATATAATTGAAGTGATACTTAATAGAGTGGATGGAATATGTATATAATCTGTATATAAACATAATTAAACATAGTATAACCCGACTTCATCACACAAACTATTTAAATACCACATAAATAATGAAGAATAAGGTTAACCATATAGATGGAAATCGGGTTAAGAATTCCATTAACTCGGGTTTTTCTTACTTCCAACTCATTTAAAAATTTTATATAATAGTTAAAATAGTGTTATTAATATATTAAAGTATCATATAAATCTTTATAATACCTTATATGATCATTTCATTACATCATTTCACCCTTTAATTGTTAGTATTTTGTTCCATGCACTGTTTTGGGTGAGTTCTTTACGTGATTTTCATTATCAGTTCATGATAGATTGTTCTTATCGATTAGAAGTGAAACTCTAGAATTGGAATGTATTAGTATTTAAATATTTCTGGAACCATAACTTATACCATTTATCATTTTTAATTCTTACATGTAGATGATTCGTAGGTTAAAACATTAATGATGTTTGTTTAGATCATTTTAGTGGTTCTTTGATAATAACGACCTCATTTTGTTTTATAAATTAAAACCATGTGTAAAAAATAATTTTAGAACCATTAATAAGACATGATACACATATTATAACCTGTTCAACCATAATTTTTTTTCTTTACTATACTTGAAAGAATTAATTCAAATTGAAATCACATCATCCACGATGTCGGTAATTCGACACATCACGAATAATGTTTTTATTCCTTGAATAAGAGGGAGAGGATATAAAGAATGATGATGAATTTTCCATGAACATGTAAACATTAAGAATATATATGATTTCGGTATCTTTCATGACTCTTGGGTAATAGGATATGAGGAAAGAATAAGAAAACAATGGAACTCAAAATAAAAGTATAATAGAGAAATCCCTTACAAACATTCGGCAGGCTAATGACTATGCAACATGGTTTTAGAAAATATTAAAAAGATAAGATACAAGGGTTACCAATATAGAAATGAATCATAATAAATAATAGATTAAGAATAAGAAGGAAATAATAACATGGTATGGAAACATGAAAGTTATACCACATAAAAGAGAACTTGAATGGAAAAAGAAAGAAATTAAGAATTGTCTTTCCTTGTAGAGTAACTCCTAGAACATGAAGGTTGGGACATTGGGGGCCTGAGGAAACCTTGGGAGGACTAATGGGGCGGTAAAGAGTCTAGATATTCGTTTATGTGGAATTTTTAATGAAGTTAATGAAATAATGGGATGGTATTTATAGAAACAGTGAGAGATTATTTTAATAATTTCCAAGGGACACCTCGTTAGCGGTATTTGAAAAACCATGGGCTTGTTGAGGGTATTTTCCCTTGGTATTAGCCACTTGGGCCACCTCACATATTATTTAACTGTACAAAAGTTTAGTAAATTTATTACATCATTATTACATCATTTATGATGCCATTAACAAACCAAAACTCAAAACTGTATTTTTTTTTACTATTCACCAAAAAATCAACTATTTCAGAAAAATCCAAAAATTTAACCTAACCATTTCTTGATGTGTAGAATAAAAAAAATAAATCTATTTTATGAAAATAATTTTTTAAATATTCTTAATTTAATTTTTGAATAAAATTATAATTAATTCAAAAATCAACAATTTTGAAACTATAACTGCTTTTATATCACACTAAAAAATTAACCAAGATGTCATTATCTTAAATCCTTAAGAAAATAAATTAAAAATAAAATTTACTATTCATTAGGATCACATTACTATTCATATTACTATTTATAAAGGTATGTTAATATTCACTAAAAAACAAGTTGGTTCCATCAGACTCTAAAAAACTTACTGAACACAATTTTAGATGGCTGTTTTTCAAAATTCAAAACATAGAAGCAACTAAAATAACTTTAAAGGATAGTTATAAATATATAATTAAAAAAAGTTTCAAGGATTCAATTTATTTTTAAAACCTTGGGGTTTGACATTATTTTAACCTTCTAGAAATTATGTCCTCGTAATTTTATTTACTCATTAAACAAGTGAGGGTACCTTTCCTTCATAGCATTTTCAGACTCCCATTTCCACTCTTACACTAGAAAAGGATGATGCATCCCCTTCAATAACTACCACTATTCCCTAACCTGTTGACATGAAAAGAATTTCATAGTAAAATCATGAATATCCCTTTTCATTACATCCCACCAATAATACTCCTGAAGGTCTCTGTACATCTTTTTACCGCCAAGATGAACTAAAAATGGAGAACTATGATTTTCACACAACAAGTCTTTCTTCAACTAGGAATCACAATTCACACACAACCTTTATCCATATAATAAAACAAAATCTTTTTCAAGATTAAATTTTGGAAACTTACCCATTTTAACTAATTTTACCTTTTTCTCTAGCTCACGGTCTTCCTTATGTACTTGCTTAATTATGTCTGATATTGATGACTGAACTAAATCCTGAGACAAAACATATGTATTCCTTGCACCAACAAATTCTAAGCCACAATTCAGAATATCATTAATCAAGGGATCATTTTCCAAACATAACATGTTTAATGATTCATGATGATTTATTCTCAAGGCATCCACCAATTTTTTTTCTTTTCCCAAATAGTAATTGATCATGAAATCAAAACCCTTTATCAGTTCAAGCCATCATCTCTTCCTCATGTTTAATTTCTTATGAGTGAATATATACTTTATAATTCTATGGTCAGTAAATATTTGACATTTGGATCCTTATAAATGATTCCTCCGAATTTTTTTAAAAAAACCACAGCTACCAATTCAAAATCAAGTGGGGGATAATTTAACTCATGAGGGTTACGTTGTCTTGAAGAATAAGTAATTACGTGATCATTCTGCATCAAAACACAACCAAGTCCCTTCAAATAAGCATCGATATTGATGAAAAACACACCATTTCAATAAGGCAAGGCCAAAACTAGAGTATTCACCAATCTGTTCTTCATTTCTTGAAAAAAACATCACATTCTTATGTCCAAATAAATTTAACGCCTTTTCGTGTTATCTTAGTTATTCAGATAGATAACTATGAAAATTTCTTAACAAACAGTCGGTAATAACCTTCTAACATAAGAAAACTAAGAATCTCTCTAACATTTGGGGGTCTTGTCCATTCATCAACCACTTTTGTTTTGGTAGGATCAACTGTCATTCCATCCTTATTTACAATGTTCCCAATAAAATAAATCTATTGCAACCAAAAAATCACACTTGTCATATTTTCCATACACTTTAATTTCCTTTAATGTTTTTAAAACAACCCTTATATGTTTTTCATGCTCTTATTTATTTTTAGAAAATACAATAATTTCATCAATAAACACAACCACAAACTTATTCAAGAACTCATGGAATACTATATTCATAAGATTCATGAATACAACTAGTGAATTAGTTAACCCAAATAGTTTTAAAAAAAATTCAGAATGCCCATATCTAGTATAAAAGGGTGTTTTTGAGATGTAATCTTCCTCCACCTTTAGCAGATGGTATCCGGTTCTCATGTCAATCTTGGAAAAGTACTGATCTCCCTAGAGCTGATCAAACAAGTCATCAATATGAGGAAAATGATACTTTTTTTTAACTGTGATGTTATTAAAAGCTCTATAATCAATGAAAAGTCTCATGGAACCATATTTCGTTTTAACAAACAAAATAGGAGCACCCCATGGTGAATTTCTAGGATAAATGAAGCCTTTATCAAGAAAATATTGCAACTGATTTTTCAATTCAAGAAATTCTATTTGAGCCATAAGATAAGGGGGTTTTGAAATTATCTTTGCATCAGGAACTAAGTCAATTTTCAATTCAAACTCTTGATCAGGTATGAAACCGGGTAAATCATCAGGAAAAACATCAAAGTATTCATTTACCAATAGCACATTGTTAATTTGAATAGTTACCTTGTTTTCAATAATACGAGAAAGATAACATTCATTTCAATCTTTTAATAGTTTCCCAGATTCCTGAAATGTTATTAATTGTATGGGTTCCTTCTTGTATACAAACTGAAACTCTTTCTGAAAAACAACTTCTTTAGATCTATATTCAATCTTTTCATGATAAATAGAAATATAATCCATTCCCAGAATAACATCAAAATTGAATAAGGGTAAAAAACAAGGTTTTCAGGTAAAGTATTTCCATAGACCCCAATAGAAAGATTCTTATAATTCCTCTTTGCTGTAATATTTCCCCTTGGTGTTTTAACAACAAGTTCTAGTCTCATTTGTTGAGTTTATAGTTCCAATTTACCATAAACTTTCTCAGAAATAAAGGAATGTGTAGACCCTGTATCAAACAAAAAATTAGAAAAATATAAGTAAATGAATATAGTACCTGATACCACTTTTTTGAATGGACTGACATCTGCTAAAGTATTCACAAAGGATCTCACTACACCTTTCTTCTTGCAGTCCAGCTTCTTTACATCATTTAGATCTCTCTTTGGGAAACCATTTGCATAATGACCCATCTCACCAAATTTAATACACTTAACAGTTTGCTTATCAGGATTAGTATAAGGATAATTTTAATTATAATCTCAGATATATGTATAATCTTACCACATTTAAATCACTTCCCATTTTTTCTAGGACATTCCCCATTGTTCTTCTTGCCACACTTTTCATAAACTGGATACCAGATTTTCATACCATCAGATTTCTTTTGTCGATTCTTATCCATCACTTTCCACCTTGACCTATTCTTCTCCTTATTTACAAAATTCACATAATCATCAGTAAACCCCATCTCTACCCTCTCAGCACATCAAAAAAGTTTCTCATAACTTTTTAATTCACGGGAGGCCAATTCCCTTCGATACCTTGGCATCAGTCATGAGTAAAAGCGATTGATTTTTATATTAAGATCCAAAATAATATTTTGAGCATACCTTTCTAGTCGAGTGATGTTCAGTTCATAAAAATCCACTAAATCGTCCTCCTTTTGATTTAATTCAAGGAATTTCTTCTCTATCCTATGTTTCACAACCTTAGGAAAATATTTTTCAAGAAAAAGACTTTTAAATTCATCCCACTCTGAGGCATCAATATCTTCTCTATCCGTGATATTCTTTACTAGTGACCACCACTGATCAGATTCACATTCAAAATGATAAATGGAAAGACTTACCTTTTGAATGTCTGAACATCCCATAACAAATAATATCTTTTAAAGGGATTTAATCCATCCTTCATCTGCTATTGGATCATAAGATCCATTGAAAGTAGGAGGGTGTTGTCTCATAAAATGTTCCACTACTGTCATTTTCCTTTGTGGTACATCTGGTTATTCTCTTGCATGGATCAAACCACCATTTATTGCTTGAGTTAGCTGATCCATTATTATCACAAACTAATCGGTTACAATCCCTACTATTACAGGCCGCAGGTTCCGAAGGATGCTGTTTTTTCGCTGCCTCTCCTCTTCAGCTTCCCTATTTCTTATATGGACAAACATTCTGAACAAAAAATTTCTTAAATGAAGAAACATGGTAATCTTTAAATTCTACAATATTTCAAATTAATTATAGCGTAAAAATTATTAGTTGTATTCTTTTAACATTATCCTAACCCTAATGTTATTTAAACCATCCTCTTATACCAACTATAAGGACCCGACCTTATTACATTACATAATCATGATTTTAGACAAGAAGTTACTTAATTTTACATTGAGGATCTTTTCAAAATTAGAGCTTTAGAGAATTGGAAAATAATATATTCATAACCTTACACATTGTTATATAGTGTATACCATAAAAACAGTTTCTATTTTTTTCAAAATATAAAACGTTACAGCTTAAGACATGTTTTCTTTGAAAATTCTTCAAAAATTTAACTTGTATTCCTTATTTGTCTTACACATCCTTATGAAATATGAAAATAATTTATAAAAAACTTTGGATGAGCACAAAAATCTCAGTAAGGGATGTAAAATAATGAAATAGCGCATTAGTCCATGAATACTTGTAACGTATGCAAACATTATCAAAAGTCATGATTGTCACTCGTATATACTTACATTGTGAAACATGAGTTTTAAACAAGATCCCAAAAAAACATGAGAACATAAATATAATCATAAAGGTATATTGGGGAATTACTTACATAATATTGTAACCCTCTTAGCTACCTTTTAATTTGTAACCCTCACAGCTACCTTACAATTTGTGTAATCATCGTAGTTATATTTGGAGTAACCATATGGCCGACCTCCAACTTACACATAACCAATGAATTAGAGGGAAATATATGTCTCACCATTCATCTTAAACAATTCCCAAGAACTAAAACATAATTATACATCATTAATAATTACATAAAAACATTGCTTTGGAATTTTGTAAAATAGAATTTTAAAAGAGAATTTTAAAAGAAACATCCCTTATAAATATCATATAATTGAAGTGATACTTAATAGAGTGGATGGAATATATATATACACTATAAATACACATAATTCAACGTATAATAATCATAATTCATCACACAAGCAATTTAAATACCATATAAATAATGAAGAATAAGGTTAACCCAAAGCATGGAAACCTGGTTAAGAATTCCCTTACCTCAGGTTTGTCTTACTTCCAACTTATTTAAACCTCCTTTATAATATTTAAAAGATAGTTATTAATATATTAAATAATTATATAAATCTTTAAAATACCTTATATGATCATTTAATTACATAATTTCACCCATTAATTGTTAGTATTTTGTTCCTTGTATTGTTTTGGATGAGTTCTTTACATGATTTTCATGATCGGTTCATAATGGATCGGTCTTGTCGATTGGAAGTGAAACTTCAGAATTGGAATGGATTGGTATTTAAATATTTCTATAACCATAACTTATACCATTTATCATTTTTAATTCTTAAATTATAATGATTAAAAAGTTAAAACATTAAACATGTTCGTTTAGATCATTTTAGTGGGTCATTGATAATAACGAACTCATTTTGTTTTATAAATTAAAACCATGTGTGAAAAAATATTCCAGAACCATGAATGAGAAATAAAACACATATTATAACCTATTTCAACCATAAAAAAGTTTTCATGACCAGAATTGAAAGAATTAATTCAAATTAAAATCACATCATCCAAGATTTTGGTCATTCGACACATCACAGACAATGTTTTTATTCCTTGAATAAGTGGGAGAGGAGAAGAATAATGATGATGAATTTTACATGAACATGAAAAATCCATAATATAAATGATTTCTGGATATTTCAAGCCTCTTGCGTAAGAGGAGATGAGGGAAGAATAAGAAAAGAAAGGAACTAAAAATAGTAGAATAATTGTGAAATCCCTTAAAAACATTCGACAACCTAACGACTATGGAACATGGTTTTAGAAAATATTAAAAATATATGGGAAAAGGGTCCCCAATCTATAAATGGATCATAATACAGAATAGATCAATAATAATATGGAAATAAGAACATTTTATAGAAACTTGAAAGTTATACCCCATAAAAGAGAACTCGAATGGAAAAAAAGAAGTTGAGAATTTTCTTACCTTGTAGAGTAACTCCTTGAACATGATGGTTGGGACCTTGGGGGCCTGAGGAAACCCTTGTAGGACTACTGGGGAGGCAAGGAGGCTAGATTTTCATTGATGAGGAATTTTCAATGAAGCTAATGAAGGAATGGGATGGTATTTATATAAAAAGTGAGGGATTATTTTTATAATTTCCAAGGGACACCTCATTAGTGCAATTTGGAAAACCATGGGCTTGCCCCTGGTATTTGCCCATGGTATTAGCCACTTGGGACATCTCACATCTTATTTAACTGTAAAGAATTATACCAGATTTATTACATCATTATTACATCATTAATGATTTCATTAACACATCAAAACACAAAACTGTATTTTTTACTATTAACCCAAAAATCAATTATTTCAGAAAAATCCATAAAATTCACCCTAACCTTTTTTCGACATGTAGAATTAAAAAAATGAAATCCATTATTTGAAAATAATTTTCTAAATATTAATAATTTAATATTTATATAAAATTATACTTAATTCAAATATTAAAAATTTTAAAACTATAACTTCTTTTATATCACACTGAAAAATTAACCAAGATGTCATTATCTTAAAGCCTTAAGAAAATAAATTAATAATAAGATTTACTATTCATTAGGGTCACATTACTATTCATATTAATATTAATATAGGTATGTTACTATTCACTAAAAAAATTTGGTTCCATCACACTCTAAATAACTTACTGAACACAATTTTAGATGACTGTTATTTGAAATTCAAAACATAGAAGATGCTAAATTAAGTTTAAAGGGTAGTTATAAATATTTACTTAAAACAATGTTTCAAGGATTCAATTTATTTTTAAAACCTTGGGGTGTTACAATAACTACTTCCCATTTTGAACTAATATATATTGAATTATTTTATATTCAAGGTATTTAAATGTTTCATTTTATGGTTATTCCTTTTGGATCATCTAATTCATATTTCAACACAGTGGTAAGGGACTTCGTCTCAATTTCCATTCATTCAGGCATACTTTATTGTTGTGCACGTAATTTCTTACATATGGTGTACATAGTTACACTTTGACATGTAATATCATGATTCATTCATTATTAATGATATTTTGAGTTTCAATTATAATTGATTCTTCTAAGGGGTTTTGAATATAAAGTTACCAAGTTGTAAAGAAAATTCATAACTCAATTTCTTTTCATTGAGTTATATTACTTCCTCATTATCGTTAATATTTTATGAAAATGTGTATAACTTTTTTTGTCTATATATTGATGTATTTAAAATTATATTATATGGATTTACATTTTATACACATAATCTATTTAGAGATTGATTATCACTTCAATGTTATGGTCTTTTCAAGGGTTTACATCACAATCGCATTTTATTTGGGATTGTTTAAACTTTAATTCCCATTAACAAAATTATATGACAATTTTTCAGTAAAAAATTTCATTTTATTATCCTATGGTTCCTTGTGAACTTTTTCATGTATTATTTTCATTTTACCATTCTTTGGTACTCAAAATGTATTAGAGTTTCTTAAGAAAACTTGACTTCATTTTCCTCTTTAGTCGGAGAAAGTTTTTTCTTCTAAAAACAATTTTTCATAAATGGTTTTCAAAAATGTTTTTAACATTTACAAAATGTTTTATTAAAGAAAATTTTCCCCTTTTTTTCTTTTAAAGATATTGTGAAATGAATAATCTTGTATCTTTCTGAAAAAGGGACTTTTATATCTTTCACCATGAAAAAAGAATTTTCTTTTTACCTTGTATGGAATGTATGAATTTAAACGTCATCATTTATTCAGGGATTTATTTTCAAGTTTAAAAGGTTTATTTTTAAATAATTTTTTACAATGTTATTTTTTTAAAATGTGTTTTTGAATATTTTTATAACTGAATTGGATATTTTCCTCAGGAAATGTTTTAAAATATCTTTTATAGTGTTTCTATTCATCAATGACAATAAACATTTATTTTACTCCACAGGGGATATTATTTATGTAAACCATCCTTATTATTACTATGGATGTTTTATGACTGATTTGGACAAGGATATTATTTAAACTCACTTCCTTGATTCCTTTGTTATCCCCCTTTGAAATATCCAATTTCCTATGATAATCTGACATTGAATTTACCCTAATTATCCATGTCTTTTATCATGGATATGTTTCTTTCCTAAACCATATGTATTTTTTACATATAATTTCAAATTTGAAATGTTATATCATGAATCTCCTTATTCTCATGATATTATATGTTTCATTACATTAATGGGGAATTTTGATTCAAATGTTTCCAAGTGTTATGAGACACTTTGGAATGATTAAAGATTATTTTCCTCAAGAATGTTTTAATAACCATTCAAATTTCTATTCATTAATGTCAACAACCCTTGTAATTACTTATCCTCCACTAGGGAATTATTGATAAATTTTTATATTCTATTTGATATGGATATTTGATAAGGTGTATTGTTTAAATTAATTACTTGATTTGGGTAATTCTTTGGACTTGTAGTGACGAGTGGGACATGAACTTTTTATAGCTCCACGATGCATCAACAGGTTACCATGAGATAAGTTAATTGTGAAAATTAAATAGGTTTCTACTTGTAGTTGGAAACTATATAGAGGATAGATCCCGACAGTATAGGTTTTCATATTCCAAAGACATGACATCTAATAATTAAGCACTGTCTTCATTTTGATTCAGTTATTATTTATCCATGAGGTTGTGAGTCAACATATCCTTGGATGCATCTCACTCCCAGTATATTTATTAAATGACACGTGTTTTCAGTTTCATACCATGCCATATTGATTTTTTATTATCCAGTTATTTTAATGGAATGTGTTTTTACTTATTTACCTTGTTATATTTTTTACGTACTTCCTTCTCAGTTTATTGATTACATGTCATGTGTCTTCTGTTATTACCTTTCCATATTGACAATTCTCATTGATTCATTATTTGTTCCACTGTAATTTAGCCTTAATGATCATTTGAGCTCACCCTTATTATTTTTCTTTTTCCCAAGATTCAATGAAGTGTACTATGGATGATATTAAAGGATATTATAGATGGAATAAATTTATTATAAAGGAAATAAAAAATATGTTTGAATTAGTGTATTGTTTTGTAATATAAGACTTATATATGTATCTGGTGTTTAAAGACAACTAAACTATTTAGTAATTAAATATTTCATTCATTGTAATCATGATAATATAATTTTATTAGATGCCAGATATTGGATTACTGGTCTGGGGTGATACAGTTGGTATCAAAGGAAGTTTAGTAGATTCCTTGGGAATTAGATTTAGGAAAACAAAGATTAGAGAACAGAACCGTAAGGTAGACTTTGAGAATACATATAAAAGAACATCCTAAAATTTTGGTAAGGAAGAGATTATGCAGTTATTTTTAGAAATATATACGTATCTAGATAGTACAAATACATGTGGTCGTGGAAGAGATGTAGCTAGGGGTAACAACTCTAAAAAGGTACATCGGGGCTAACTCGATCGTTTCCTGGTACATGAAAAAATCCTTATTGTGTACCTGGTTAGACACTCCAAGGGGATATTCTTAGGATAATTAAAAATTTCATTGCAAACAATTATGATGGTTGGTGGCAATGGGATTTGGAACAAGATCTGGTTTTTGGATGGGTTATTTTCCAGTTTTCTGTTAATAGTTTTTCTCCTTTCTTCTGTCTTGCTTTTGGTTTCTACTTTGGTGACTTTGTGATGTGTTTTGTGGATGGATCTAGCAGTTTCGAACCGTATTTGATGTTCCAGTGGAGGCAGGATGAGTGCTCCTATTTTCAATTTCATGATGCGGCTTTGCGTAGGGTTTCGTGTTGTTTTTTGGTGCTCTGGGTTTGTATGCAGGGCTGGTTTCTATGCTTTGGGCATTCTTGTTTGTGGTTCTTTGATCTGGTTTTGATGGTTGTTTGGCCTACTCGGTTATTGTATACAAGCTTGATCCTAGAATGGCGGTTATGTTGACGGACGCTGATGATGATGGTGGTGATGGACGCTAGTGGAACTCTCTGGTGGTATGGTTAATGCCTGTGATGTGTCTGTCGTGGAAGGCCATGGATCGAGGCGGCGTTGGTCGGACGTGATGGGTTCAATGCTCGAGGCATGATGTGGGGTTCGTGGCTCGAGGCGTGGATAGTGGTGTGTTTGAATTTTGAAGGTGTTTTTGATTTTGAAAGTGTAATGCGGTTGTCTCATGTGCATTGTTTGGGTACCGGGTACCCTTAAATCGGCCTCTAGAAAATGAAAAAAATGGTTGGTTGGTAATGATGTTGTATTGGAAAACTTATATAAAAGGCTATTGAGTGATGAAAATTATTTCAAATTTGTTCATCATATTTATTTTTAAAATTATATTAATTCAGTTTTAGAAAATGATAAACTATATTCCGAATAACAACTCATAGATTCTGAAAAGGATGTGATACTTGAACTCATGATAGAAGGATGATAGGGCTTCACATCTACCACTGACCTATGCAATGTCCTAGTTAAAATTTAATTGTTTTTAGTTAAAAAATTTGTGGAATAAATAGTGTTACTATTTATGTTTATATATTAGTGTATTAAAAATATTGTCTTTGGATAATAGTTAGAGACCAATAATTAAAATTCTCACACTTTTATGGGCCTTAAGATCTATTAAAAGTATAGTTTAGTGAATCAAGCATCACAGTTAATTTTTGGATATCAATTTCTTGAAGTAGTGGATACATTAGAAATTGATGAATCACTACCAAAGTATTAAATTTTGTTTATAAAAATATACCAAGTAAGTATATTTCTTTACATACTTAGGTAATAAAAAAATTCCTTTTTTTAGAAAAATTATATTAAAATAAAATTTTGTCCTAATAGCTTAATTTTTATTGAACCGATGTTCTTCTAAATTATCGTATATTTATGGATATGAGGTCCTCAACTTTCTATTGATCATTCAATTATTTTAAATTCCTTGTTTTAATGATCAAAAAGTTATTGTTATTGTGATAATTAATAAGTCTTCGATTTTATTTTATAATTTTATACTATATGATAGATTGAAGAAATTTGGTTAACGATGAGACACCTCTAGGTAAGTCTGAAAATCAAGGATGAGACACTGCCAGATGACTCGCCATTAATATCCAAAATTGGATATGTGTGGAAAAGTCTCACTCCAAGCGAAGTCTCACCATTATCTTGAGACACTGTTAAAAAAGTCATTTCACCAGAATAAAATGTTTACAAAGTATTGGCATAACTCACCATTAGAGGAGTCACTAAAAAAAGAATGAAATACCACCAATTTACATACCATTAAAAGGAAACACCACTAATGTCACCCCTCCATCCCGACATACCATAAAAAAAGTGTCACTCTTCCAAGGAAATACCACCAATATACCACACCATTAGATCAAAAAAACCACCCAAATATATCACTGTCGGACTCTGAGTCACAAACAGACTTATAAATGGCCAGTGTCACTGATGCTATTTCAATTTATTTTGAATTTATTATTTTTAATGTCTAGTTTATAGAATTTAATGATGATTTTTATTTTAATGATTGTTCAATAATTTATCATGAGAATGAATTTATTTATATTTAAGACATTAAGTATGAGTATATAAAGGATCAAGATGAAACACTTTGATACTTCTATTGCTGATAAAAGAAGATGCATAACCCCTCATGAAAATATAAAGATACTTATATAGGATTACTGAGACACACTTATAGAGCTACACTTGTGATGTGAGTTGTAATTTATTGCGAGAACTAGAAGATATTATCTACTACATATTTATTACACTCAACTAAGGAAGCTAAAGCTCATCCAGTGCCTTCCTATAGTCAAGAAAAAGTGTCTAAGACACTCTGTTCTGCTGGAAATTTTGAGATATGACTCAATCCTTAGTTCAAATCACATTAAAGGAGTCATGAGATGCATCATTTATCAAAAAGAGTCACACATTTACTTATACTTTTTATTTTCTATGTTTGATTAATTTCATTTACTTTACGAGCAGTGTGTGTTACTCTGTTTTATAACACATAGTGTTCTTCTTTAAACTTGAATATACTTGATATATTCTCAAACACTCCTTTATATGTTTGTCCCATGATAACTATGGTAGAGGTATTGTGTGACCTGTTGTATTTTTTAATCCTAAGAAAACTGTGGTAGAGGTCCTTTGATGTTTTCAAAGATGGTATAATATTGTAAAACTAAATATGAGTTTTGCATAAAATTTTTATTTTATATAAACTACATGAAAACAGATGATGTCTATGTAGATAAAACTAAGTCTCATCTTGAGACTGAACTTCTTGTATTAAAATTCCACTGTGTGTTTTTTTTTCCTTTTTAATTTATTTATTTTCTCTAAAAATGATTCTATTATAAACTATAAAAAATCCAATATACTTTTATTATCATCTTAACTAGTGATTTTATAAGCTTTTGATTAATTAAAATAAGTTTCAAAAGTTAAATTACTTTTAAAATTTCATTAATTGAGAATTATTCAATCTTCAGAGAAATACATTAAAATATATAATCTTATAACGGTCTTCAATTTTGGTAAATTAGTCCAATTTTATATTTTTGGTTTATTGTATTTAAACCCTATTTTAACAAAAACTTTATTGGGTACTGAATTCACCCCCTCTTGATATACACACTCCAACCAACATTGGGTAGTAGAGGATTAAGATTTGGTATAAAATATTTTCAAAAAAACTATGATTTTAGTTATGCCTTAAATATCATAAAGTTCTGGTAGTTCTAAATTTAATTCTTTGAATGGAATAAAAAAAATTAATACCAACATACCTCCCTTTTTTAATGGTAACAATTACTCTCAATAGAAAATGAAAATAAAAATTCATATAGAGGGTATGAGTTTTGAAATTTGGGTTGCTATAGAGGATAGATATGAAAAGACTGCAACAACTAGAGCTACTTGAGATGAATCTACTAAGCATGAATATAATAATAACTGTAAATCCATGAATTCCTTTTTTTTTTGTTCCTTAAGAGATGAGAAATTCAATAGAACTTATGATTGTAAAACCACTTATGATATTTGGGATACACTATAGGTTTCACATGAAGGAACTTCTAATGTTATGAAGATGATAATAAACACATGTAATATTAAATATGATACTTTTAATATGATTCCTGATGAACTAATCTATGAAATTTATCTCAGTTTTAATGAAATTGTGAGCACTATGAGCTCTCTGGGAAATCTAGTGTCAAACAATAACCAGATCATGTGGCTACTAAGATGTGTTCTGGAAATATGGAGAGGTAGATATATTTTGATTTTAGAGTCATGTGACATTAGAAAACTTCTAGTCAAGGATGTGATTAATAAGATGATTATTTATGAAGAATAAAAAAAAGTCAACTAAGAGGAATATGATGATCCTAAATGAAATTATTTATTCTCCAAGACTACTTCATCTAAACAGAAAGAATAAATAAATTATACATGATGAAAGTCCATTTCACAGTGATTCACCTCTTGATAGTGATGATGAGATGGCCCACGTGGCCTGAATATTTAAGAAATTTGATAGGAAAAATATGTTATTAGAAACTTTAGTTACAAAGGAAATTATGGAACAAAGGGAAACTAAAAAAATGATTGGAAGAAGGATGAAAACACAAATGAGATTACTTTATATGAATGTCAAAAAATTACATGTGAAATATGACTACCCAAAACGAAAATACAAAAAGAAGTACAATGACCTAGACCAATGGTTTAAGAAAGTAGAAAATAAACTTGGAGTAATTCTGAGGATATATTTAGTGATTCTGATTCATAATATGAGGAAAATTATGATCGAGCCAACATTTTCTTTATGACTAATGTCTCTGAGGTACCAAATATTTCTAATTTTTTTCCTCTTCTAAATTTTTATAGTTCTGAGAATGAACATAATTTTTATGACATGTCTCAAGAAGAGATGTTTTAATAATATAGAATTATGGAAGATAATTTTAATAAACATATGGACAAGTACATAGTTATTAAGAGAAAAAATGTTTTATCTGTCAATATTAAACGTGATTGAAATGTTGAAAAAAACATATAATCTGTTTTAAAGAGACCTATTAAGAAAATATATATTCGTAAAGTCCTGATTAGTAACACTTTTGGACCCAAGAAAATTCAGGTACCGAAATAATTTCTTGTATTAATTCATTTGTATATTAAAAATGCTTAAAGACCACCTATTAAAGTATATGGTACTCGGACAATGGTTGTTCAAGGAATATAATAAGATACAATTCTAGATTAATGAACATAATAAAGGTTGTTTGTGGCCATTTCAGCTTTGGTGATAATGTTAAAGCAAAAATCATTGGCCTTGTCCAGATTTGTAATATATATTCTATTTTAATTTCTAGAGTAATAATTTTTGATGTTTTAATGTATAAATTTCTCAGCATCTCACAATTATGTGATGATTATTTTTATGTAAAATTTTAGAACATTTCATGTGATATTTTTTATTCTAATGATGATTTAGTTTTTACTAGTTTGAGAAATAAAAATGTTTATGCTATTGATATTAATCATTTAATTTCTCAAAATGATACCTGCTTGAGTACTTTTCATAATGAATTTTTTTTAGGAATATAAGACTAATACATTGTAATATTCACTCACTTATAAGGCTTACTCAGTAAGGGTTGGTCAAAGATCAACCCAAAATAGAGTTCCCAAATGCAAAAGTCTCTAACCCCTATCAAAAAGGGAATCATTAAAAGATTTCTTTTATATCAATAAAAGAATTGTTAAATTCTTAACCTCTTGAGTTGGTTCATATAGATTTATTTAGACCACCTGGACTGTCCAATCTTAATGTGAATAAATATGTTTATGTACTAGTAGATGACTTCTCTAGGTATACTTGGGTGTTCCTTTTAGCTCACAAATGTGAAGCCTCTTCTGATTTCACCATGTATCGTAAATCAAAATAAAATTTATGTGGACTTAGAATTAATACCCTAAGAAGTGATCATGGTTTTGAGTTTTAAAATCAATACATTGAATGTTTGTTTCTCAAAAAAAATCTATAGTGAATACCACATGTTATATAATCAATAGAGTTTTAATTAGATCTATCTTAAAGAGGACTCCTTTCATGATTTAGAATAATATAAATACTAAGGTAAATTACTATATAGTTGTTGGTTGAAAAGTATTTACTCTTAGCACTAATGGAAATCTTGAAAATTTTCCATCAAGAGTGATGAATGAATTTTCCTAGATTACTGAACTTTTAGTAAAGTCTACAGAGTTTTCAATAAAAGAGCTAGGGCATCTGAAGAGTCTATTGACACCAAATTTGATGAGACAAATCCACGTGAGCCTAATACTTATGTAGTAAACCTTGAGGATGATTTATCAAGTCTAAAAAAAATTTAAAACCTATCGATTTTGTTTTGTGAAATGGTTATAAAAATAATTTACTTCTAAGAAATTTAAAGAACCTCTAGAACTAGAACCTGTAGATGAACCTGGTGTGATTATCCCGACATTTTGTGGAGTAGTTAGGACACTTACATTCCTTCCTTTATATGGTGTAGTTGGATACCAATATAAGGGTACCCAAACTAGAGATTATCTTATAAATCTAGGTGATCATCAAGTATTATTGTCTCATCTTGAACCAAAGATCATCTATGAATCCATTAATAATGAATTTTGGGTAATAGATATGCAAAAAGAATTAAATAAATTTGAAAGAAACAATGTATGGGAACTTGTAGATAGACCCAAGGAAACCTTAAACATAGGAACTAAATGGGTGTTTAGAAACAAGGTAAATTAATTGGTAACTATCGTAAGAAACAAACCTTTCCTTTTTTCATAAGTTTATTATCTACAAGAAGGAATAGACTGTGAAACCATTTCACTAGTATCCAGACATGAAACTGTTATAATACTACTACCCTATTCATCTCAACTATATTTAATACTTTATCAAATCGATGTAAATAGTTAATTTATAAATGGGTATATAGTTGAGGATGTTTTTGTAGAACAACCCATTGGTTTTCAAATTTCTTTTTTTAATAGAGTTTTTTAATTAAAAATATTAATATGGTTTGAAACAAGATCCAAGAGCATGGTATGATAATATCAACACATTTATTATTTCAAAAGTTTTTTCAAAAGGTATATATGATCCTACCCTTTTATAAAATGAATCTCAAAAGTTGTTTTATTAGAAAAAATTTATGTTGATGATATAATTTTTGGATCGTCAAAAAATTCCTTATGTACTGTTTTTTCAAAAATGATGAAAAATTAATTTTAAATGAGTTTGATGGGTGAACTCAAATTCTTTCTTGGCTTCTTGATTTTTAAAAATAAAGAAGGAATAATTTAAAATCAAATAAAATATAAAAAGGATCATTTTTTTAAACATGGATAGAACAAAGAGTATTGATACTACTATGAGTACTACCTTTAAGTTGGGTATTTATTAAACTGGGAAACTAGTGGATCAAACCAGGTACAGAGGTATGATTAGAAGTCTTCCCTATGTTTCTTCTAGATTTCTTTATATTATGTTCAATTTTTGTATGCGTTCTTTCATTCATTAAAATAAAATAGTGATACACTTGGTTGTTGTAAAAATAATTTTCAAATACCTTAAATATTCTAACAATTTTGGATTTTTTTTATCCTAGAGGAAAATCATTTTATATAGTTAGTTATTCAGATGCGGGTTTTTGTGGATGCAAGTTAGATAGGAAAAGAACCTATGGAACTTTTCACTTTTTAGAAAACTATCTAGCTTATTTTTGTATTAAAAAGAAGATTTCTGTTTCACTTTGCTCTGATGGAGATGATTACATAGCTGTGGGTAGCTGTTGTGCACAAATTCTGTGGATGAAACAAATTTTACCAGTCTATGAATATCAATTATGACATGTCCCTGTAAAATGTGACAACACAAGTTCTATAAATATTTATAAGAATAATGTATCAAATTCTAGTAAAAAACATATTGATCTAAGAAATCACTATTTGAGAGATCATTTTGTAAAAGGTGATATCACTCTTGAATATATTGGTGAAGAACATCAGTTTGCTGATATATTCACTAAACCTTTTAATTCCGTGATAATGAATTACATCAATCATGATTTAGGTATGATAAATTTTTGTTAGGTTTAATTTTATGGAACTCACCATTGAGTATGTTTCAACATTTTGAATGTCTCACCCTTGATTATTTATCATAATTGTGAATTTATCACCATTTTGTATGTCTCACCATTATGAACACATCACCATTGGAATTATCACCATTGGACTTTTCACCATTTTACTTCTCATCATTGGAATTATCACCATTATACTTCTCATAATTATACTTCTCACCATCATAATTATCACCATTGAATGTATCACCATTGGTTTTTCACACCTTTGTGAAATTTTCAATTATATTTTTTAAATCATCATTTTTGAAATCCTTTCCAATTTATTTAATTTCTGTGACTCGAATTAAATTTTTTCTTGATTTTCATTTTTTTTAAGATCCCTAAAAATCCCAAATAATAAATGCGAAACTTTTTAGTTTCAATGCACACTCTTTCCATGTGCCGTTTCCTCTCAATCCCTATTCAGTCATTCTTTCCTATACATCAACCTTTCAACATTACTTATCCTTCGACCGATCCAACCGAACTGATCTGCATGGACAAAGTGAATTATTCTTCCATGTCTTCTCTATAAGAGTTATGTCCATCTAAGAAATAGAAAAGGGAGTATATTCATTGAGAAACATTTGAACCCATGAATCCTGAGCTATAAAAAAAAGTTTTATCACCCAAAAAGGACATTGAAGTGTAATGTATACTTTCTAAATAATCTTATGTGCATAATGTTCTAAAAGAAAAAGGTTGTTTGGATTGTTTTTCATAAAAAAAATATACCTTTCTATCCTAAACTAGTATATGAGTTCTACCATCATGTTGAGTTTTGTTTTCAAGAACAATAATAGTACTAGTTAAGAAGAAAAATTAAAGGTCAAAGTACTGAATTTTCTTCAAAATAGTGGGATGGGTGCTTGAAAGTCCCTCATGAGATTATTTTTAATGACTATAGAGAAACCATACTAGGTGATGGTGATGATTTCATCTATGAGGAGCCCCTTGTTGAGTAGATTGGTGATGTAACTATGAGAATGATTGTTACGTCTGAGATAGTTGGAGAATGTAGATTAATTTGAAAATATATCTAGCATATGTTATTCCCAAGAAAGGGTGATTTTTCTACTCTATGATTTAAAGATGTTTATGTGTCTTGATTTATGAAATGTGGACAATAAATAAACCTTTGCAGATATCTTATGATTTATATATTGTAGATGATCAATCCAACTTCTAGATCAAATTATCTGATCTATCCCAAGAATATTGTTTCTATGCTTAAAGACAAAGGGTTATTTGATGAAAATTAAGAATCTATAGTGGATTGTAGTGGAATTTGTATTACTAGAATTATCTATAGAAGAATGAAAATATGTTTAAACCCTTATAAAAGAAGTGGGTAGCTAATAGTGAGAATCTATATGATGATTTTAACTCTATGGATCATCCTTCTAGGTCAAGAGACATTGTAGAAGCTATTCTAGAACATGATGAGGTTTTTGAGTATTCTGATGAGAAGGTATAAGCTGATATCTCAAGTAAAGAAGAGGAATTGGAATATCTAGTTGATGATGGAAGAGACTGTGAACTCTGTACTAGTTCTCCTCCTATTATTTATAGAGCTACAAGCTGGCCTAGGACTCTACCTGAGAGACAGAAGTTAGTAAAAAGTGTTTAGGAATAGACAAAAGTCTCTGGAAAAGACCAAATCAAAAGTAGTTCCATGTTTGATGATGAACTTGCTGATAAAGAAGATAAATATAAAAATTTGAAGGGAAGTGGATATAAAAATGATGATGATGATGAAGGAACAAATCTTGATGGATCTAGTGGGAAAATATGAAGAGAGGGTGTTGTGACACCTCAATATTGTCCTGATTCTTTTGAAGATTCTATTTCTGAATCAGACCCAGTTTCATTAGTTAAACAGATGTTGATACCAGAGGAGTGTATGCATATTTTTAGGGGTAGAAATACCCAAGTAATAAATTTGATGATAGAGTCGATGTTGTATCTACTGATAAGTTTAGAGAGTTTCTCATTAATTAGTTGCTGAGAAAATGTTATTTATTCCTATTGTTGAGTAGCATGTGGCTAAACAAATGGTCTTTGAGCATGTGGATGAGGTTGATGGAGGTCATTTGAATGATTTGGCTACTTCAGATAAGCCTTTAGTTGATGATCACATAGAGGATGCACCTTATGTTCAACATAGAATACTTCAGACCTCTATTGGTGTACATGATGTTGTGGTATCTTCCATTTCTAATTCTTCGATAGTTGATCGTATTGAAAATACTTCTGATGGATGGGTTGATCATGTGACAAAGAAATTATATTTATATTATTGAATGGTTGGATATTCACCAATGAATGGTGAACCTTCCATTCAAGAAGAAAGATATCTCGAAGGATCAATGGGTGATCAAGATGATGTTGTTGGTTTTCTAGAGATGTTTTCTTCTCTGCGGGAACCTTCTCATGTAGTTCCTTCATCTCTAGTTGATGCGATCACTAAGGGTGGTTTGGTATATTTCAATAAAAAGATGTTTGTTGTTTTTTATGTCAAGCTAAGTAATTGACCTCCTCATGTTTCTATAACCATTGAGAACGATGAAAGATATATCTTTGATTTGGTGGTTCTTCACATTTAAAAAAATGATTCGTCATGTCCAGGATATAGATATTGAGTATAGAAGACTTCCTAGTGAGTTGTACTCTTTGAGTTTAGTTGTAGAGGGAATACAGTTTGTTTTTTCAGCATGTATGAATGCCCTATTGGAGAGAGTTAAAAAATTACTTCTATCAGATCTAGTTACACACCTACTCCTATAAATTTATTTGATGTTGAGATACTCAAGTCAGTAGTTAAAGAATAGATTAAAGATGTTTCAGCTATTACTTCTAGTGATTCACATTATATTCTCGATGAAACTTTAAGTATGTTTGATCATGAATGTGATCATGCTCACAAGATGATATGAGAATACTCTAAGGACATGAAGTTTTATATGAAGACTATAATCAAAGAAATAAAGTATTATCTATAAATGATATATACTAATCATGTAATAGATTCCAATTTCAATTTTTTGGATGAAAATATATGAATGCCTCTTTTATCCCTTTCCTTCAAATAATAGGTCAGGAAATTAAAATAAAATACTATAGTACTTCATAAATTTATGGAAGAGAAGAGATACCTTTTTAGGGAAATGTATAATAGAGGAAATATAATCATAGACTTCATAAAACTTATGAAACCTTTTATTCATGTTCTTGGAATTATAGTTGTGGCTCAGGAGGATATACAAATATCTACCCACTTGTCTACTCCAGTCACATCTACAGAAGTTAATGTAGAATTCAATCTAAATACAAGATTGACCAAGGATTCCAATACACCCATTTTATCAAGTTTCCAGCCTTTTTTCTTTATCTCTCCATGAATTTGATCGTTACATTTGACCTAACATTGTTAGAGAACCTCAATCTATGACTGGAGTTCCTAAAACCCTTCCTCGAACTCCTTCAGTAGCAACTGATTATCCTGTTGAACCCCCTTTTCACCATTGTTTCTGGATCAATAGAGGACAATGGAAAATCTTCTATATAACCTTATTCCATTCCCAAATCCAATTTATATTTAGACTTAGTGACTTTTATGGGACATTTTTTTAAATTTTTTTTGGATAAACTTAATAGTTTTTAATGAAACTTCTCATATTCAATTTAATCACTTACATTTCCTATTTTATTCATACTCAATTAATTGTTTTATTTTATTATGAACTATTTAATAATACCAAATGCAGGAGAAGATCTATGTAATTTTCTTTATTATTATTTTCTTATATTTCTTTTTCATTGATAACTTAATTTATTGTGAAACCTTTCTTTATTTTTGATACCATGTGACTAAATTGTCTTGATTCACCTATGAATCCACTAGTTAAGTATCACCATCAAGGATGATACACCTCCAGATGACTCACCAATGAGATCCCAAATCAGATAAGTGTGGAATAGAATCACTGCCAGCAAAGTTTGATCATCGTCTTGAGACACCATCAACAAAGTCATACCGCTTGAATGAAAAGATAAAAAATATTGAGATGAATCACCATCAGAGGAGTCTCTTCCAAAAAGATGACCTACCACAAGATTAGTTATTGTTCCAAGGACACACCACTAGTCTCACACTACCATACTAACATACCACAAATATTTCACATCTCTAGATCAAGAAACCACTCAAATATCTCACCCCTATACTCTGATTTAAATCCAGACATAGAAACACCAGTGTTACTGATTCAAAGAGTCACCACCACCATTTCAATTTATTTTGAATTAATTATTTCTAACAACTTGTTTATTGAATTTAATACTGATTTTTATTTTAATTATTATTACTTAATTGCTCGACAGAATGCATTGGTGTATGTATCAGACATACAATACGAGGATGCATAGGATCTAGGTGCTTCTATTTACTGCTGCTGCTACAGTTGACAAAAGCAGAAGAAGACTCCCTCATGAAAATATACAAATACATATAGAGGAATATTGCGAGACAAATAGGTATACAAACATGTGATGTGATCTGGAATATATTATAAGAACCATAAGATCTTACTAGTTAAAGCTTTAATACACTCAACTAAGGAATATGAAGCTCATCAGTGTCATCCGAAAACAAATAACAAGTGTCTACAACAATTTGTTTTACAATAAATTTTGATACATGACTCACACCTCAGTCCAAATCACATTAAAGGAGTCCTGAGATGCGTCAATTATTAGAGAGAGCCACACCATTACTTCTAATATATATTTCATCTTTTCTATTGAATTCATTTACTTTATGACAACTATGTGTTACTCTATTTTATAACACACACTATCTCTTGTTTTAAAATGGGAGATACTTGATATCTTATCAAATGTTCTTTAGTTTTTTCCCCACGATAACTGTGGTAGAGGTCTTATGTGACCTAATGTATTTGTGTACTCATATAAGAACTGTGGAAGAGGCTCTGTGTGGTTTGGAAAGTTGGTACACTATAGTAAATCTTGAAATAGGTTGTGGATAAAATGTTTATTTTATATAATCTGCTTGGTAGCATGTGACTTCCAAGTGGAGAAATATAACTCTCATATTGAGACTGAACCTCTTCTATTCAAATAATGTCATGTGTTTTTTTGTCTTGTTTTACTTTATTTATTTACTCTAAAATAGTTTCATTTTTAAACTATAAACATAACCACTATACTTAGATAATATATCTTAACGTGAAATTTAATAAGATTTTGATTAGGTAAATTGGTTTTAAATGTTAAAGTAATTTTAAAACTATTTTAACTAAAAATTAATCAATAATTTTACAAATATTTTTAAAGATCAAATATAATAATGATATTTTATTTTAGTAATATGGGTATATTTAATATTTTTAGGGGATTTTTTTAAAAAAAATTAATAGAACTTTTATGGGGCACTCAATTCACCCCCTATTGAGATACTAACTCCGAACAAAATATTTTTTGTTATTGATGACCTAAATCACTCCTTATAAAAACTTAAAATCTCCCTTCATGTACGTATCTCCACATTCCACTAATATTCTCCTGCTTAGAGACCTAGTTACATGTTAGTCCATGTGACCTTTATAATTCCAATTATCTATTTTATAGAGTACGTTTTATGAACCCTTCTCATGAGGAAGGTTTTCAAAAATAAAAATTAAAACAATATATTAACAATATTTAGTTTTAATTATGAGGACACTGTAGATGCCGAAATACCCTCAAGAGCTAAAGCTAGTTGGAAGGCGACAAAGCGAAGCCATATTTGTAACCGGCGATCCGTTCTGGGGGTCCGAAGAGGTGGCGTGAAAAAAATAAGAAGTTACACAAAAAAATGCACCCCAAGTGAAAAACAATGGGTTTCACGAGAGTTTTCCGGGCGGGCAGAAAACTTTTTCCGTGCCACCACCCGGCGCAGTTGGTTTATGCACTGCCAATGTCTTGGTGCGCCATATTTGCGCTATTTGGTTTTTTCCATAGACCTTCTATCCCAAGCGAATATAAATAGAAGTCCACCCCCTTCGACTTCACCCCGAAGAATCTGAACTACCTCCCTTGCACATAATTCTCCTCTTGCCTGCACAAAATATGGCTTTTAGTTAGTAAATTTTTCACGCCATATCGCTCGGAGGTTCGCCTTCACGCGAGACCCCTCAGGCTAGATATTCTTTGAGGTCTCCTTGAGCCCCTTCCCCCACGCGAAATTCCTTCCAATTGCACACAATCAGTTCTTTTGCATGCAATTCCTTTAGCACGTCGGGCCATCTTTTTGCACGCCGCACCTGGCCTTTTTCGTGCCCAGTGCTCGATTGCGCGCTGGCCTACACTATTTTTCTTGCATAATCCCTTTTGCGTGCCACTGGAACCCTTTTTCACACAATGATCCCTTTTGTGCGCAAGCCTCCTGCCTTGTGCGACCATGATGCCCCTCTTTAGGGCATCCTTTTTGGGCTCCTCTCGTTCCCATGATGCCTTCTCCATACACTCATTTTCCGTGAAACCTCCTAGGTTTGCACGAAGTAACTTCAGAGTCCCTTGGATGATATCGCTCATTGGGTTGATTCGCCTCATGCTTCTTCACATAGGCAAGATAATGGATATTTCTTCTTCACATAGACGTGCTAATGTGAGCCCCTCGATGGTTCGCTCCATGACACCCCCTCACCACGACTTTTCTTGTCCTCTATCTTTACAAAGGAGCAGATGGTACCAGTTATGTAAGTCCTAGGGGTGCGGAGCAAACCCACTTCGTCCGAGCTACAGGACGTTAAACTACCAAGCACCTTCGTCCTCAACACATGATGTTAAACTGTGACCTCACCTCGTGCCTCGCACGTGGGGTCCCCCACCTTGGAAATTCTCCATTCCCACTGGTCTCCACAGGGGATGATATCCTCCTTATGGGAGTGGAGTTTGTCTACAAGGAAAGGGAAACCATCTCGGTTTAATCCCCTAGCTCTCTTGTAAGAGGCAGTATCCTTGCTCCTCCTTTCATCTTCGGTCCCTAGGGCCAGCAATGGGTATGGTGGGGAACAATGCTTCTCCTTTAATATTTGACCCCAAATCCCTCTCTCGTTGCGCTTTGTCGCCCACGGGCCTCCATCCTAGAGTAAGTCCCAACATCTTTTGGCCTTCTAACCATGCATAAGCCCCTATTTCCTCTTTGTGTTTTGATCACGTGGAAGCCCCACTACACTTCCCATGGATGCACCTTTCACGACGTAATATTTAGGTCTCTGATGCCTCTTGTTTCTCACACCAAGCATGACTCACGTGAGCATAGAGTAAGCACTGACCCTACCATCCTCATCCTGGGCAGACTAGAGTGTAATCCCCACACCCTGATCCTTCTGAACTATGTGTTCTTTGATAATTGCCAAGGCAAGGTACGTAGGAAGGCCTCCATGAGGTTCAAGCCCAACACCTAGTCGTTCCGACCACCTTCATGTCGGTTCACCAACACCCTGGGCAGCCTAAAGTGTATGCCCCATACCCACCTTCTGAACTATATGGACTTTGATCTTTGCCAAGGCAAGGTACGTAAGAAGCCTCTCTGAGGTTCAATCCCAACACCTAGTTTTCCCAATACCCCTTCAAATCAGTTCAATATACCCATTCCCCAAAACTATGAACTACGAGGTCTTTGATATTTTCCAAGGGAAGGTACGTAGGAAGCCTCCCTGAGGTTCAAGCCCACTACCATCCATTGGTCTCGACCATCTTCATGTCGGTTCACCAAGACCCCATCATCATGGGCAACCTATTGTGTAAGATCCACACCCATACCATGAACTACGAGGTCTTTTATCCTTGCCAAGGCAAGGTACATAGGAAGCCTCCTTGAGGTTCAATCCCACCACCCATTGGACCACAGGTCCTCCTTCACGTCGGGTCATCGACACCCTAGGCCGCCTTAGAGCGTAAGCCCCAAACATCGCCATTTGAACTACGTGGTCTTTGATCCTTGCCAAGATGAGGTACGTAAGAAGCCTCCATGAGGTTCAAACCCAACACCCAGTAGTTCCGACCCCCTTCACGTCGGTTCGCCCCAGTCCTGCGTGATGCTAAACTGTGGACCCCATCCAGCGGTAAGCCATTGTGACCCTATCCTACGGTAGGCCGTTGAACCCCAATCAGCAATAAGTCTTCATCATACAAACTACGTGGACATTGATTCCCTGCCATGTGGATATGTTGGAATCATCTTTGAGGATCAAGACAAAAAATCATCGTAATCCTCATGATGGTCCCATCCAATTCACCACCTCCCTCACGACACCTTCCATCATCCATCCCGATTCTTACCCCAGCCGCCACATCCTAGTGGGATCATGCCACCCCATTACTTGTTCCAACTGTCAGTATTCGGGAGATAACCCACGTGATGGCCCCAGTATCGGTGTTCCCTCTAGGGGGGTTCCTCCATCTGATCCACTCTAGTCAGTGTTCTGATCAGCCTGATCTGTCTCCATTGGATGTTAAACATGCGGCATACCATATGTTAGACATGGGAATCTGAAGAATACCTCATTTACATTCCCATGGAATATGATTCCCCACGTTCTATGTGGGATGCCTCGGGCTTTCATGCCCTCAAGAAGCCCTATAATAAGAGACAAAAGACAGACACACCAATCCCCCAGTGTCCAGACACGCCAGTGATTCCCAGCCTGACTACTCCCCTAATTGAAGGTTGCTGCCCTGACCGGTCCCCTTGGAATTTCCTGATAGAAGTAGCGTAATTAACTGGTGTCCATGAAGATATGGCACTAGGAAGAGTTTCACGAACAATGTATTAAGTCTATGAGGGAGACCCGGACTAGGTGAAGATTTCTGAGGAGGAATCCATGGAAGGAAGAACCAACATCCCATCATCCCATTTCGATCAAGGAGCAGACTTCCCTAAATAAGGAGCAGATGCCACCCGCCTTTGGAAATTGGGAATTCATGGCAACAAAAACTGCGCCCCTCGTCCCTGAACGAGACAGATGTGCGTGCCCCGGAGAAAGCATTGGAAACAGAAATGGTGAACCCGTAATGAAATTCTTCTCCTCAATATGGAGATTAGTAGCGCTCGGGGCATCAATGGATTGACATGTCACCCGATCCAGTTATTCGGCGCCGGGTCCTGCCAAACAAATAGTGGGCCTGGCGTGAAACTCACCAGAATTTGGGGCAGTAGAATGTTGGACAATACCGTTCTGCGACGTTTTCAATGTGGATACCTCTTACCAATCACAGAGGATGGGGTGGAACTAGGGCATTGGTCGTTGATTCCTTTTTTGTTCAGCATTGACGAGTTCATCTCCCTACTTTTCAAGAATCAGGTTACTACCTCTGGAACACGATAACCGCTTTCCCATCTACGTAGGGGCAGGGGCAGTGCCAGCACTAACGCGGCATTCCCATGTGGTTCCACCGCTTCTGCGATGACCTATGAGTCTACGGTCGTGGGGCACCCATGCCCCATCTCTCCATCAGAAGTTATCCAACGAAGGGTAATTAATGACCTCGTGTGTTGTTATGAGGAGGAGGGCATAATCCCAACCTAGGATACGGCCTGACTGGATCTGGAGGCATCAATGGATCACCATCAATGCTTCCCCCTAGGGCCGAGTAGGGAGCCATTTCTTCCCACCCCAACATATAACCGCTTCGGGAGCCTGTCCCCGGAGCGCTTTGATGAATCCCTGCCTTATGTTGATGAGGTAGGTGATGTCTGGCCCAACCCGGTCAAAGTCCTAACCCAGGGGCTCCCAACGAGGGCTCCCAATAGGCCATGTCAGCGCCACCGCCCGGTCTTACTGGAGGATGAGCAGATAGGCTATGCACCTACACCACCAGCCTCGGTTCGTCAAACCCGACGCCAGCGTCGGGCGCAAGCTGAGGAGGATGCCCACTAAGGGGCATCAACGTCGATGACTACTGTGGCTCGAGCCACCGCCGACACATATCTTCAGGTCTCTACATACACTGAGCAAGGGTACTTATACGCCCAATCGGGATCGAGGCCCTAACCGCCCCACGGGTAGGCTAGGTTGACTCTCATTGTCGGAGGCACATACAGTGGTCGCCGTGAGCCAACCTGCAGCGATGCCACCCTGTGCGAAGGTTATCCACATACCACTACCACACAAAACATGGGCCTACCCCACTTCGAGGATTTGAATAGAGATCTGCCTTGTGCTACCCCCAATCTGAATGAAGGTCTGCCCCACAGTAGTGATGCTCGGCATGGAAGCCTCTCTCGTGCCCATTACACTGGATATGGAGTCATTACTCCTACTCCTGACCGCCAGTGTAGGGACGTTGCACATCCGACCTCTCTTCAACGTGGGGATCCTCCCTGCATCCTCTCAGCAGCTAGTAAAGGTCTTCCTCACCCCGGAAACTTGAGGGGTGAAGGCCAGCCTCGCTCCACCTACACCAAGAATGGAGGTCCTCCCCATGCTCCTGCTGGTTACAGCAGAGGTCTTACGTACTCCAGTTCAGTCCATGGAGGTCCTCCCCTTGTACCCTTTGACATTTGTCCCAGTGCTCCTCACACCCCGGCTTTCTTGGGTGGAAACCCTCTCCGCCCCATCATCAGTGCGGCCGAAGGACCTCGTGTCAGGAATCAACCTTGTCCCGAGGAGACACCCAGGGGTAGGAAGATAGGTCATCACAACCATAAGACGAATTTTGAAAATGTCCGGACAGAGATCAAACCGGTCCACTTTTCAGACTCTGAATCAGAGTATGACTCATCTCAGAAACCCTCCCCTCAATCATCTAAATCAAGGGCTGGGGTAAGGATGAGGTGCATAAGCCTGGTGCTCCCAGAATGTGAGGTTCATATGATTCCTACCTCCCTATGTAGGTATGTCTAGGAGGATGAAAATATAGATACCCCACAAGTTACGGTCGTGCAATCACAGCCATCATCACCGGAAGTGCTCTCTACATCTATAAGAGATCACAGAGAGCTATTCTAGGGACTAATGGAAGGCGAGCAGCATCATGACCTATCATCAGCAACCATGACCCCTGAGTTAGGAACAATGGTCTTCAGCCCCTCTTATTGTGATGTAGAGGCTGGGTCGCTACTCTCTTCGGAGGACAGACTGAGAATCGGCGGACAGTCAACCCACTCATCGTGCTCTCCGCCTGCCGACCTGCCATCCTAGTGGTCTGCCTCAGTACCACTGCCAGTTCCTCAACCACCCCTAGTTGACGAGTGGGGAAATCAAGGTCCAGAACCTGAATCTGATTCGAGGAGCTTATAGAACATTCTCGCGGCAAACTACTTCCCCAAGAAGTTCTGGCCCGTGGCAGCGCAGAATTTCAGCATACCTGAATCCCTCTCCTCAGAGGAGTTTGAATGTTTCCGCCAAAAACTTTGGGTGACTCACTTCCGTCTTCACCACCAGCGAGTGTCTTATCCCAGGAGCCAAGTGCACCTTGAAGATATCGGCGAACAATTTCGTCTGGTAGACCTGGATGCGCTCCTTGTGGCCCAACGCCCCGAGTCACCCGGCCGCCGCAAGGCCCTCCTAGAGCAATGCATTCAAAGTTTTAAGGTACTCCGTGGGATCATCAAGTAGTCCTCCCCCCATGTGAAAATATATGGCTGGGGGAAGTATGATGCCCTCCTCTTCAGTCCTATTTGGCCACAGCCCGACTCGCTCTGCGATATTGAGAACATGCTCCCAGGAAGGGTCACGGTCAACATGGCCGACATAGTAAACGAGGAGGATGAGTTGGAGCTTCTCGATGGAGACTTACCCCCTGAGGGTGTGCAACCAATGTTGGACCCATCGGGGAGGATTAATCATCAGTAGAGGAACCTTCTAGGTCTCCCTATGCCCACCGAGGAATTGGTACTCATCCGGAATTTCGGTAAGGGAAAAGAGCACGTTAGATCTGTCAAGCACTTCGACTCATCTGATTTAGTGCAGAAGCTGGAGGAAGACTCCGAGAAGGCCATGTTGCGATAACATATTGTTGATCATAAGAATTTGGTTGATGAACTCCTGGCTGAATGCACTGTATAGTGACGACCCGACTACGGCTATCCTAGGTCGGGGTAGCTGGGGTAGGAACAACTACTCCTTGGTGAGCTGCCCCCAGGCAACCTTGATCGTGTCGCTCCTGCGGACAGAGCTGAAGCCGGAGCTCATGGAAAGAGGGTGTGGTATGTCTCGCCAAACCCTCTGAATGGTGTGACAATCCATGAAACCCCGCTCGGGCTCCCCCGGTATCCCCAAGGGTTGATCCCCCAATCTATTCCACGAGCTGTTGATCATGTTTACCATGTTGAAGAACCTGGCAACGCGCTCGTTCTTAGGGATACCTGTTAAGATAGGGACCCTCACATAGATGATCCTATGGCGGCGCTCATAGCCTGCCTTGAGGCATTGGAAACACAGAAGGTGGAAATCCCACCTGATTCCATGCCATACCCAGCATGGGTTGACGATATGCTAGCACCTCCGGGTTTCGGGAATCCCACCTTCTCCCCCTTTAACGTGATGGGGGACCTGACGTAGCACCTGGACCACTTCAACTCAATGTGTGGGCCCATGTTATGCACTCTAGCACAGCAGGAGGCTACCAAGCTCCGCTGTTTTGTTTATACATTGGAGGGGCCGACATTCGTCTGGTACAACCAGCTCCCCGTCAGATCTATAACTAGCTGGGAGGACCTTCATAGGCAATTCCTCTAGCAGTTCAGTTCCACCACCTGGAAAACGAGCAACGCAGACCTCTTCAAGTGCAAACAAAGCCCTAATGAGAGAGTCGTGGACTTTATCACCTAGTGGAAGGGGCTCACATACTCCCTTGACATTCCACTAACTCTAGAGAAACTACTGATGATATGTGTAGGGAATGTCAAGATGAAACTAGTTCCCTCCCTGATCACCCAGAACTACTGATACACCCAATTTGTGTATACATTTTTATATACTCTATTGAAAAATAAGAACAAGTTTTCAGCAATTACATAATTTTTAGAGAAAAAATACTTTGATTTTTGTGGTCTTGTTCATTTCGAGAAGGTTTATGGACAAATACACGAAACGGAGAAGAACAGAGCAAAAATTCTCAAATACAGGGCGTGTACATATATACACACCATGTACATTCAAGTTCAGACATGGGTTGATCAGGACAAGTACATACCCAAGTAACCAGAAGCCGGTACATGCCATGTGCATACAATACACGTCGTGTGTACCATTCTAGAAGCGGTTGGTGGGCAAGAAGAGTCTACAAGCCCATGAGGCCGACCGAAGTGGACAGGCTGTGTTACAATAATACACACCGTTTATACACTTTTAGAAGCAGTTGGTGGCCGAAATATAAGACTACATGGTGTTTATGGCGGCGCTACATGCCATGTACATTCACCAACCAGGCGGCGACGTGATCCAAGTGAAAGACGGTGTGTTTGGACACTTACCAGCAGAGAAAATGAAGCCAAAATGAGTTGACGAAAGTACACGGTGTGTAATTTTAATACACGCCATGTACTTATTTTTTCTATAAACATAGGCCTTGGCCTCCGGACCAGGGAGAGAAAAATGTTAGTGTGGTCTGGAGAGAAATTATAGAGGAAAGGTTAAAGGCCCGAAGGATTGATGCCCTACCCTCGTACTACCACCATTCCTCTATCTACTAAAGAATCATTCCTTTTCAAAGCTCCAAGCATTATTTCATCAGGAATCAATTGTTTTGGGTTTATCATTTTCAGTATGTGTAACTAAACACCCAGTGTGTTGGGGTTATGGAAGCTGATGAGTTGTAATTTGAATTAAGTTTCTCTGAATGTGTTTGTTTTAATAATATCTTCTTATTTTTCATAAATCACATCATATTATCACTGTAAATTCTGTATCGGACCAAGGGAAGAATTTTCAGGGATTCAAAAGAAGAATAATGACAAATAACTCCATGACCATTGGTAATATTCATCAACTCAAAATAGACTAAGACAAATAAAGATCTGTTAAACACTAACAAACAGACCAAGGAGTTAGTTTCTTCAGCTCTAAATATAATGTTTACCAGACCAAGGAAACATTATTACAAATTAAACCCAGAGATTTGGGTTATTGTGAACAACACAACCTCATTAGCAATTTGATTTAATAATCAACTAATCACAAACACATAACCCCACCACGTTTCTATCTTTATTTTCATCCAAATCATAATTTCACGTATTCTATTTCATTCTAAAAATTAATTTGTTAAAATAAGCTTAAAAAATTGTTCTTTTTGGACCCAAACAACCAAAATAAATCGACTCTAAACCCAATAAAATTCACTTAAAATAAAAATACCAACTAAGTTAAGAAAGAAAAAATAACCTCTTAGTTCCTTATGGACTGACCCCTTAATAGTGATATACTTGTTAGGGTAAATATAATTTGGGATACCAAAAACAAACCTTTGATGAAACAACTCACCAAATTTTGGCACTGTTGCTGGGGAATCATAGAGTTAATTTTATTCTTGTTTTAATTGAATTTGTATTAAATTTTAGTGAAAATAAAAATCATAACTTCACAAAAAATATCCTTTCTAATCATATTTCTTTTTATCTTTCTTTTTCCTCGTTTGCGCTTGGTCTTTTGTTTTGTTTTGTTTTGTGCAGGCCCTTAGGTGTATGAGCGGCCACCTCACATGTTCCAAGAACACCAAGTCATTAGGGTTTTTCCCAACTAACCTGGAGAATGAACAGATGTTTTTGTGGTGCCAACAAGCACCAATGGACGAATACAACCAAACCACTCCACTAGCGCAGAATGAGGAAGGCAACCCAGCTGTTGTCCAAGGAGATGGATAATAGTTAAGACCGGATGACACCCAAAACCAGCAAGCTTCACATGCTCCAGGATATGGCCTGTAGTAGCTCCAACAATTTCAACCAGAGTGGATGTCGTATTTCAACCAAGGTCAGGGGTCATTCTATGCTCCTCAAGACTCACAATTCATACCGGTTCCCCTTCCTCAACAACCACCTCCACACTATACTCTCATAGAGTACGACCTACCATCAATCCATAGAGCTGACATGGGCATCGTCTGACTTCCGATGCAGGACCAACACTTCGGGATCAAGTATGCTATCATGCAGCTGATCCAGAACATTGTTCAATTCAGCGGCCTGCCCATTGAGGATCCCAATGCACATCTCTCCAATTTTATTGAGGTCTGCGACATGTTCTGTTACCACAGAGTGTCCACAGACGCCATTTATCTTCTACTATTCCCCTTCTCTCTAAGGGATATGGAAAAAGATTGGATCAAAGGATTGTCTCAACAATCAATCCTCACCTAGGAGGAGCTATCCCGTGTGTTCCTGTCCAAATACTTCCCACCGTCAAAGACGGTGACACTACAAAACAATATCCACAATTTCCAATAGCATGACACTGAATCATTGTACGAATCCTGGGAGTTCTTTAAGGAGATGTTGTGCAAGTTCCCATACAACGGACTTCCACTTTGGATGCAAGTACAAACCTTCTAAGGAGGTTTGACAACTAATACAAAGTCCATGGTGGATGCTGCTGTTGGAGGTACGGTAATGAGGAAGTCCCCTGAAGAACTCTTCGAACTACTGGAAGATATTTCTACCAACATATTCCAGTGGCATTCTGAATGGGGAACACAGAAACAATTTATGCATAACATTGATGTCACTACCATGCTAGCTTCCCATTTGGACGTTGTGTCCACGAAAATCAACACTCTCAATATGAAGGGAACGTCCCAAGTACATGCGGCGAACAATCCGACATGCAGTGAATGTGGTGATAACCACATAATGGGAGAATTCTCGAGTTCTGCTGGGACCCATTTGACAAGAGAGGTGAGTTATGTTGCACAAAACCGAGGGGCCAACCAGTACCAACAGTACTAGAACCCGGCATGGCGTGATCATCAAAACACTGGCTGGGGCCAACAACAGCAAAATCTGTCACCCCAGAGACCGCTCGGCTACAACAAGCGTCCTTATCAAAATCAATAACAGAGGCAGCAACAACCCCAACAGGGCCCTTATCAGTGGGAAGGGTATCAGAACCCTCGCCCACAACAGCCACGACAGCCACCACATCCACTGGCTCAACAACCTCCTCACCAATAGAACACCTCAAGGTTAGAGGATCTTATGAAAAAATTAATATCTACCACTGACCAGGTTCCAAAATCAGAAAATGTCAATTCAAGTCCCGGAGAACCAAATCGGCCAGTTGGAAAACCATCTCTTAGGAAGGCAACCCGATACTTTACTGGGAAATACCGAGAAGAACCAGCAGGTGGAGGCCCATGCTGTCATGCAACAGAGTGGAAATGATCTACAACAAAACCATCCATCACATCCAGGTGCATCCACACCCCCTGTAGATGAATAAGGTACCAATAACGACCCCTCCTCATCCAAAATCCCACAGAAGGAGTCTTTGCAGAATAAAGGGTAGGAGGTTGTCAAAACTTTTGTACCTTCCTTACCCTTCCCATAGAGATTGAAACAGAGAATCCTAGACCACCAGTTCAGCAAATTCATGGACGTGTTCAAGAAGCTGTATATAAATATCCCATTTTCCGAGGCACTGATGCAGATTCCTACTTATGAAAAATTCATGAAGGACATACTCTCCAATAGAAGAAAGATGGAGGACCTGGGAACCATTTCCCTAACCAAGGAGTGTTCTGCAGTCATCCAACACTCAATTCCTCCCAAAACCCAGGATCCAGGTAGTTTCACTATTCCCTATACCATTGGACCATGCCAGTTTGGGAAGGCTCTCTATGACTTAGGGGCCAACGTAAACCTCATGCCCCTTGGAGTTTACAAGAAGCTCGGTCTCCATGATTTGAAGCCTACCCGAGTATCCCTTAAACTTGTTGATCGATCCATCAAACACCCGAAGGGACTACTGGAGGACATGTTGGTCAATGTGTGTAGACTAATCATTCTTACAGATTTCATTATCCTTGACATGGAAGATGACCAGGAGGCACCTATCATTTTGTGAAGTCATTTCTTGGAAACTGGGAAGGCACTCATCGATATACACCAGGGGGAGTTGATTTTCTAGGTAGGAGATGAGAGAGTATCCTAAAATGTCCTCAAGGATTTCAATCATGCATCATCGCCTGAACATGAGGACTGTTACACTATAAATACCATGGATGATTACTTATTGGATGATCTGGTATGTTCATTTATTTCCGATAAATTTATCATTCCATACATTGTAGTTGAATAAAATCCAGAGAACCTCCAATTCCTAGAAAGCCAGGGCGGATACTATTGAGACCATTATCCACCATAGATTTTAGGTAAATATGGTAAGTAGGTTGAGACAACGACTTAAAACATAGGCGCTTCCTGGGAGGTAACCCAGAGGATACACACCATGTCCCACCTATACAAACGGCGTGCACTTCTTCCTTTTCATTTATTATCTAACTATTACAAATATATAGCATAACTAATAAATAAACAGGGATTATTCTGGTGCCAATGGTAAGGTCATTGTAGTTTATCTGATCCATCACCGGTTCGAATCCTCTCGACCTACCTTCGGCACGGGGTTCCACTTTTTTATATTTTCTTACATGGAGTGTGTATTAAATTTCATAGATATATTTTCTTATATGAAAAACCATGATGGGGATGGGTCGGTTGTCCAAGATCAAAACCCAGCTCAAAAAGACCCAGTTTCGAATCCTGACAACCGCCCCATTTTTATCATTTGCCATTTTAATAAAACCACACAGCATGTCTTCCAATATACGTCGTGTGTGCCCTGTTTTCTTTCTAAAAATAAAATAACAAAAAACATCTCCGTATAAAGTAATTCATGTGGATGATGTTGGAAGATTGGAAAAGTCTCGTCCATGGTTCCAAAAGATTGGGGTTCGAACTCGGCTAATCTCCCTGCTTCATCCCCTTCTTGTATAATTAAAAACTGCACGCCATGCATTTTCTTTCTTCTCGTGTGTGTATATATGGTATAAATTAAATTTGTATAAATAATAAATATGGGCAGCAGTATAACCTTCACTACAGTGGTTGAGGGCTTTTGTTCGGAATGACCGATCACCGGTTCAAACCTTGCCCCAAGTACAAGACCAAAGGTTGTACTTCTCTTTTTACAATTCTTAAACACACGGCATGTAATTTCTCACAACATTACGTGTATAGTTTTATTTTTAAATTATGTATATATATATATATATATATCTATTTGTATTATTTTTAATTATTAATATTAATTATTATATAGTTTAATATAATAATTATATGTATATACATAAAAAAAATTCAGGATACACAGCGTGTTATCTAGATTTACATGCCATGTACCTCTGATATATAAGTCGCGGTCACCCGGCTTCATGCCGTGTCGTGCGGAGCTTCCCCTCTTCCCATTTCTTCTCCTGAATGCCACCTGACCTTATCACTTTAAGATCCATCGATTTGGTTCATTTCGGGTTCTGATTATTCTTGAATTGCAATCCTCAGTCCAGGTACGCCCTTCTACACCATCTATTTCAAGTTATTAGATGCGTTTATGGTGATTTTAGGATCAGCCGACCATTCGGCTTCCATGATACACGACCACAAAATGAAGAACACACACCATGTACTTTTTTACACATCCACACACAAAATGCTTTGCAATTTGAATATACACGGTCTGCAAGTTTGGTACACACCGTTTACCTTCCCCCATCATGCCCGAGTACCCCTTTCCCATGGCCTCACACACCATTTTCACGTACACAGCGTGTGTGTTCGGTACACGTCATGTATGTAATTTCTTTTGTCCCCTCTATGTGTAGCACTTGACATGGCCTCACATACCATGTTCCTCTACACTGCATGTGTGTTCGGTACACATCGTGTATACCATTTATTTTGGTCGGACCGTGTCTATCCCTCCACATAGCCATGTTCCTCTGCTCATATACACGTCGTGTTGGGTCGTACATTCCAGGTCACCACTCCTATATTCCACGATTTATTTTTGGTGTTTGTGGCCTTGTTTGAGTTCGATGGAGCTATGTACCAGGAGACTCTTGGTGATATAGTGCTCGTGGTTCAGTTCCAGGTGGGCGGCCGACGATTCTCCCTCACCATGAAAGAGTTTGTCCGAGGGTGTAGTTTCTACCCCCATCCCAACACCCCACCCCCTATTTCAACCCTGACCAGGCTAGAGTGCTCAGATATCGTTGCTATGTGGTGGTAGATAGCTGGTTCTGACCACCGCTACACACCTACCATGCAAAAGAGTATCCTTATCACCAACCCCATTCTTCGTTTTACCCACCAGTGCTTCAGCACCATTCTTTTCCCCCTCCACGAGGATATGGGGGGTCATGACCGGATGTGACATGGATCTCCTTACCTATGTCATCCGACATGACTAACTAGACCTACATCACCTAGCCGCCTCCTATTTCCATGCTATGTGTGCTGGCCATTAAGGAAAACTGAACCACTGGATTTACGCCACTCACCTTGGCCACCACCTTGGGGTTTTCGAGCTTTTTTTACCCAATGACCTATTAGGTTCTCCCCGGTGGATGGACTGTCTCACGTTTATTCTCATGTGATTGGTTCAGAAGTAGGGGGTGCCTACGTCCTTGTCCAGGCTTGGCCCCAGCCACCCGCTGACCCTCCTACCCCAGCTCATGCCCCTGCTCCTCCTTCCCCACCCCATCCTATTTACCCACCCAACTCCCTTCCTACTAACCCCACTTCTTCTAGAATTCCTTCTTCTATACCACCACCATCCCCACCTACCCCCACACCCTCGGTGGATCTCCCCCTTTCCCTCCACCTCGATATGATTGAGAAGCAGTTGGTTCATATAGCCAGCCACTAGGATCACTTGGAGAAGATGTTGGGGATTATTCTTCAGCATCATGGTATTCCCCTTCCCCCGCCTCCTGCCTTTGCCTCGGTTCCTAGGCCTTCTTCTGCATCTACACCACCATTCACTCCACTGGCCATAGATTCCGTTCTACTATCCACTATGGGCCCATGTGCTTCTACTGTTTATGCCACCACTGTTTCTAGTCCAATGAAGATTCCGAGCATCCTTTATCAAGTTCAGTACTTGCAGGTCCTACTTCTCTAGCTTCCCTTCCATGTGCCAATTCTGAGCCTCCATTTTCTACGGCTCCCAAGCCTTCTCACCTGGATGGTTCTATCCTGGATGATTCCTCTTCTGAGGCGACCCCATGACCGGTTTTTTGACACATGATTTTCATTGTATATATATTATTGTGCCATCTTTTTCCAGTTTCTATTGTGTATTCTTGCAGTGTTATCTTTCTCCATTCATCACAGGTACCCTGGCACGTTTTGGGCTGCAATTTTCCACCACCTACCATTTTTCTTCGGCTGGGCACAAGGGGAGTTTTCTTTTTTCCATTCCTTTCTTTTCTTTCTTGGTTTAATTCTTTCATTACTTCCCCTCTGTCTGGTCCACTATTGTGTAACCATCTTCCCTTGTTCCTCTTTTTGGACACTTGGTGGACCACGTGTGATATTAAGTATGGGGGTGTCTCTCAACCTCTTTAGTCATTTACCTTTTCAGATTCTAGGAGACATCATTATTAAAAAATATATTTGAAAACATGAAGGCATTTTTGGTTAATCATATTTTTAAATATTAAGCAGAAAGTGAAATTTTTTTAAAAAATGCATGCTTATTTTTGGTTATTACGTATTTTAATATGATTTCTGATATAATTTAAATTAAAAATTATAATCCTTGGATAATTACATAAATTAGACTAATCAATTACTTTCATGTCATGACCTGGTAGTCTCTTTATTTATTTTTTCCTACTTCTGAGAGGTATTCTAAACCCTTTGTCATATTCTTTATAATGCCCTCTTTCTTTAGAGATTCTTAGAATATACATAACTACCCGAATTTTCATGTTTTCTTTTCAAAACATGAATAATTTTTGAATTACATTAAAATGATTGAGGAATTAGATTATTTTAACCCCTTTATCATGAGCCTACCCTACATCTTATCATCATGAAGCCCATAGAGACCATTAATAGCCTTTATAGGAAGCCATATTACAAGCATATTTCCCTTCCTACCCTAATTGTTTTATGATTTTGCCTGATTATTTATTTGAGCTCAAAATAAGGGATTGTCAACACATGGTATGAATTCTTGAATTGTAAAGAAATTAAGTATGGGGGAGAGCCTCTTGTTCATTTGGGGTGAAAAGGGTCCCAAACCTCTATTTTTGGACATTCTTAAAGGTTCCCTTTGTGTAATAAATAAATGGTGCAAACAAAGGGGCCTTATACACACTTGTTGGTTTGTGACTCCTACTCAACTAAATGAGATGGTGGTGATGAGATTATTTGGTAATGCTTATTGAGGGTGTGTTTACGTTGAGTTTAATTTTGAATATCATGCATTATTATTTAAATATTTTCACCTCCTCTTTCAAACCTTAGACTTATTTTCAAATCTTTACCTACCAACCTTTAGCCACAGAAACATATGATCCTTATTGAAAAGCCCTCATGATTTTTGTAAGTCAAATTTTATAAAGTGGAGAACTAAAATTCTTGCAAACCTATGGATAGAGTGTATATATCTTTGATTGAGCATAACTTTGTTTAAAAAAATCTTGAGTTTTGAGCATATTTTTGGTGAGGTAAATCATTAAGTGGCTTTCTTATCTTTGAAAGGTTGAAACATGTGCTAAAGGTGGATGAAAGTTGTTAATTGGATTATATATGTGGCATGATTAGAATATCTCCATGATTAAAAGTGCTTTGTATTCTTTTTGAAACTTTCTCCTGTCACTTATTAATTACATTTATGATTAACTAATGTTCTTATTTTTAAAACATAGATTCTTTTAATTAGATGTTGATATTTTCTTTATGGAAAGAAAATGAATAAGTATGGGGGATTTTGATACACCCAATTTGGGTATACATTTTCATACACTATATTGAAAAATAAGAACAAGTTTTCAGCAATTACCTACTGCTTAGAAAAAAATATTTTGATTTTGTTGATCTTGTTCATTTCCAGGAGGTTTATGGACAAAAACAAAAAATAGATAATAATAGAGAAAAAATATACAACTACACGCCGTATACTTATATACATGCCGTGTACATTCAAGTTCAGACACGGGTTGATCAGGACAAGTATATGACCAAGTAACTAGAAGACAGTACACGCCGTGTGCATACTCTACACGCTGTGGGTACCATTCTAGAAGCGGTTGGTTGGCGAGAAGAGTCTTCACACCCATGTGGCTGACCGAAGTGGACACACCATGTTCCACTAATACACACCGTGTATACACTTCTAGATCCGGTTGGTGGCTAAAATAGGATACTACACGGCGTGTATTGTGGCGCTACATGTGGTGTACATTCACATAACCGACAATGTCAAGTTCCAAGTCAAAGATGGCGTGTTAGGCCGCCTACCAGCGGAGAAAATGAAGCCAAAAACGCGTTGACAAAAGTACACGACGTGCACTTTTGATATATGCCATGTACTTATTTTTTCCTTAAAAATATTCCTTGGCCTCTGGACCAAGGAGATAATAATGTTAGTGTGGTGTGGAGATAAATTATAGAGGAAAGGTTAAAGGCCTGAAGGATTGATGCCCTGCCGTCGTACTATCACCGTTCCTCTGTCTATTAAAGTATTATTCCTTTTTCAAATCTCCTAGCATGATTTCATTAGGTTTCAATTGTTTTGGATTTATCATTTTCAGTATGTGTAACTAAACACCCAGTGTGCTGGGGTTGTGGAAGCTGATGAGTTGTAATTTGAATTAAGTTGCTCTGAATGTGTTTGTTTTAATAATATCTTCTTATTTTTCTTAAATCACTTCATATTATCATAGGAAATTATGTACCGGACTAAGGGCAGAATTTTCAGGGATTCAAAAGAATAATAACAAAAAATAACTCCATGACCATTGGAAATATCCATCAGATCAAAATGTACTAATCCAAATAAAGATATGTTAAACACTAACTACCACAACAATGAGTTAGTTTCTTCGTCTCTAAATATAATGTTTACCAGACCAAAGAACCATTATTATAAATTAAACCCAAAGAGTTGGGTTATTCTGAACAACACAACCTCATAATCAATTAAATTTAATAATCATCTTATCAAAAACCCATAACCCCAATGCATTTCTTACTTTATTTTCATCAAAATCATATTTTCCCGTATTCACATTCATTCTAGAAATTAATTTTCTAAAAGAAGTTTAAAAACAAATTGTTCTTTTTGTACCCAAACAACCAATAGAAATCGACTCTAAATTTAGAAAAATCCACTTAAAATAAAAATACAAACTAAGATAAGCAAGATAAAATAACCTCTTAGTTCTCTGTGGATCGACCCCTTACTTGTGGTATACTTGTTAGGGTAAATATAGTTTGGGACACTAAAACCATACCTTCGGTGAAAAGACTCGCCAAATCTTGGCACCGTTTCCGAGGAATCATGGGGTTAATTTTATTCTTGTTTTAATTGAATTTGAATCAAATTTTAGTGAAAATAAAAATCAGAAATTCATAAAAATCACTTTTCTAATCATATTTCTTTTTATCATTCATTTTACTTGTTTATGCTTGGTATTTTGTTTTGTTTTGTGCAGGCCCTTAGGTGTATGAGTGGCCACGTCACACGTTCCAATAACAATGAGTAATCAGGGTTTTTCCCAACTGACCCGGAGATTGAATGGACATTTTTGAGGTGCCAATGAGCACTAATGGCTGAACAGAACCAAACCACTCCACTTGTGCAGAACGAGGAAGGAAACCCAGCTGTTGTCCAAGGAGATGGAAAATAGTTAAGACCGGATGACAACCAAAACCAGCAAGCTCCACGTGCTCCAGGATATGGCCCGTATCAGCTCCAAAAATTTCAACTAGAGAGGATGCCATATTTCAACCAAGGTCAGGGGATGTTCTACACTCCTCAAGACCAACAATTCATGCCGGTTCCCCTTCCTCAGCAGCCACCTCCACGTCATACTCTCTTGGAGTACGGCCTGCCATCAATCCATGGAGCTGACACAGGCATCTTCCCACCTCTGGTGCAGGCCCAACACATCGAGACCAAGCCTGCTATCATGCAGCTGATCCAGAACATTGTTCAATTCGGCGGCCTGCCCAGTGAGGATCCCAATTCTCATCTCTCCAATGTTTTAGAGGTCTGCAACAAGTTCAGTTACCACATATTGTCCACAGACACCATTTATATTTTCTTATTCCCATTCTCTCTAAGGGATAAGGCTAAAGATTGGATCAAAGGATTGCTGCAATGATCCATCCTCACCTAGGAGGAGCTAGCCTAGGAGTTCCTGTCCAAGTACTTCCCAGCCTCAATGACGGTGACACTACAGAATTAGATCCACAATTTCCAGCAGCACGACGATGAATCATTGTATGAATCCTGGGTTCCCTTCAAGGAGATGTTGCGCAAGTTCCCACACCACATACTTCCACTTTGGATGCAAGTCCAAGCCTTCTACGGAGGGTTGAAAACTAATACCAAGTCTGTGGTGGATGTTGTTGCTGGAGGTATGGTAATGAGGAAGTCCCCTGAAGAACTCTTCGAACTGCTAGAATATATGTCTACCAACAGCTTCCAGTGGCATTCAGAATGGGGAACACATAAATGAGGTATGCATAAAATTGAGGCCACTACCATGCTAGCTGCCCAGTTGGACGTTGTGTCCAAGAAAATTGATGCGCTCAATTTAAAGGGCACATCCCAAGTACACGCGGCAAACCATCCAACATGTAGTGAATGTGGTGATAACCACATAATGGGAGAATTCATGGGTTCTTCTGGGGGCCCTTTGACAAGCGAGGTGAGTTATTTTGCACAAAACCGAGGGCCCAACCAGTACCAACAGTACCCGAACCCGGCATGGCGTGATCAACAAAACACATGTTGGGGCCAAAAACAGCAAAATCCATCACCCCGGAGACTACCCGGCTAGAACTATCCTCCTTATCAAAATCAATACCAGAGGCAGCAATAGCCCCAACAGGGCCGTTATCTCCAGCAAGGGTATTAGAACCCTCGCCCACAATAGTCGTGGAAACCACCACCTCCACTAGCTCAACAGCCTCCTCAGCAGGAGAACACCTCAAGGTTAGAGGATCTTACGGCGTAATTCATATCAACTTCTGAGACCAGGTTCCAAAATCTGGAGGCATCAATTCAAGGCATGGAGAACCAAATTGGCCAGTTGGGGAACCAACTCTCATGAAGGAAACCCGGTACTTTACCGGGCAATACAGAGAAGAACCAGCGGACGGAGGCCCATACTGTCATGCTATAGAGTGGAAAAGGGATTCAAAAGAACCAACCATCACAGCCAGGTGCATCCACACCCCCTATTGATGAAGAAGGTACCAATACCAACCCCTCCTCATCTAAAATCCCATAGAAGCATTCTTTGAAGAATAAAGGGAAGGAGGTTATCAAACCTTTTGTACCTGTGTTACCCTCCCCAAAGAGATTGAAACAGAGAAAGTTGGACCACCAGTTCAGTAAATTCATGAACATGTTCAAGAAGCTGCATATAAATATCCCATTTGCAGAGGCACTGATGTAGATGCCTACTTACGTAAAATTGATGATGGAAATACTCTCTAATAGAAGAAATATGGAGGATCTAGGCATCATTTCCTTAACCAAGGAGTGTTCTACAGTTATCCAACACTAAATTCCTCCTATACTCCCGGATCCAAGTAGTTTTACTATTCCCTATACCATTGGACCATGCTAGTTTGGGAAGGATCTCTATGACTTAGGGGCCAGCGTAAACCTCATTCCCATTGGGGTTTTTAAAAAGCTTGGCCTCCATGATTTGAAGCCTACCTGAGTAGCCCTTCAACTTACTGATCGATCCATCAAACATCCAAAGGGACTACTGGAGGACGTGCTGGTCAAAGTGAGTAGACTGATCCTTCCTGCAGATTTCATTTTCCTTGACATGGAAGATGACCAGGAGGAACCTATCATTTTGGGAATACCTTTCCTGGAAATTGGGAAGGCACTCATTGACATACACCAAGGGGAGTTTATTTTCCAGGTAGGAGACAAGAGAGTCTCCTACAATATCCTCAATCATGTCAAGCATGCATCATCGCCTGAACATGAGGATTGTTACGCTATAACTACCATGGATGATCGCTTCGTGGATGATCTGGTATGTTCTTTTATTTCTGATAACTTTATCATTCCAGACATTCCAGTTGAAGAAGATCCAGATAACCTCCAATTCCTATAAAGCCAGGGCAGCTACTATTCGAACAATTATCCACCATAGAGTTCAGGTAAATAAGGTAAGTAGGTTGAGCCAATGACCTAAAACAAAGGAGCTTCCTAGGAGGAAACCCAGAGGATACACACCCTGTCCCACTTATACACACAACATGTACTTCCTCATTTTTAGTTATTATCTTACTATTAAAAATATATAGTTTATCTAATAAATAAACAGGGATGATGTCGGTGTTGATGGTAAGGTAACTGGAGTTTATCCGAGCCGTCACTGGTTTGAATCCTCTCGAACTACCTTCGGCACGTGGTTCCTTCTTTTTAAATCTTCTGACATGGAATGTGTAGTAAATTTCACATATATATTTTCTTATATGAAATCCCATGATGGGGATGGGTTAGTTGGCCAAGATCAAAACCCGGATCCAAAATACCCGGGTTCGAATCCTGAAAATCAACCCATTTCCATCATTTACCATTTTAATAAAACCACACGGTGTGTCTTCCAATATACATCATGTGTGCCCTGTTTTTCTTTCTAAAACTAAAATAACAAAAAACTTTTCCATATAAAGTAATTCATGCGGATGAAGTTGGAAGATTGGAAAAGTCTCGGCCCTGGTTCTAGAAGACCTGGGTTCGAACTCAGCTAATCTCCCTACTTCATCCCCTTCTTGTATAATTAAAAACTACACGCCGTACATTTTCTTTCTTCCCGTGTGTATATACTGTATAGATTAATTTTTTATAAATAATAAATATGGGCAGTAGTACAACCTTCACTCCAGTGGTTGAGGGCTTCCATTCAGAACGACCGATCGCATGTTCGAACCTCACCCCAAGCACCAGACCAAAGGTTTTACTTCTCTTTTTACAATTATTAAACCCACGGCGTGTATTTTCCAATGACATTACATGTATAGTTTTATTTTAAATTATATATATATATATATATCCATTTTTATTATTTTTAATTATTAATATTAATTATTATATATTTTACTAAAATAATTATATATAATAATAATAAAAATTGGGATACACGACGTGTAGTCTAGATGTGCATGCCTTGTACCTCGGCTATACAAGTTGCGGCCACCCATCATCACGTTGTGTCGCGTGAAACTTCCCATCTTCCCGTTTATTCTCCCGAACGCCACATGACCTCCTCACTTCCAGATCCATCGATTTGGTTCATGTCGGGTTCTTATTCTTCTTGCATTACGATCCTCGATCTAGGTACGCCCTTCTACACCCTCTATTTCAAGTTATTAGACGTTTTTAGAGTGATTTTAGGATCAGAAGACCATTCGTCTTCCGCAATACATGGACACGAAATAAATAACACACGCCGTGTTCTTTTGTACATGGCCACACACAAAAATATTTACAATTTTAATATACATGGTGTGTATGTTTGGTACACACCGTGTACCGTCCCCCATCGTGCCTGAGTACCCTTTGCACATGGCCTCACACACCATTTTGACATACACATCGTGTGTGTTCGGTACACGCCGTGTATGTCATTTCTTTTGGCCCCTCTGTGTATAACACTTGACATGACATCGCATACCATGTTCCTATACACGGCGTGTGTGTTAAGTACACACCATATATACCATTTCATTCGACCGGCCAGTTTCTATCCCTCCACACGACCATATTCCTCTGCTCATATACACGCCGTGTTGGGCCGTACACGGCGTGTCCTTTATGATTAGAACTGTTAACACTTGTGGCCGTGTCTTTACTCATACATGACCATGTCTCTATTTCATGAACACATCATGTATACTCTGTACACGCCGTGTACCCTTACATGATCTATCATCTTCTCCCTTGGCTTGTTTACCTAGAGAACACGGGATGCTACTCATCTTGTACTACACGCCTTTTACTTTTATTTTTCAGATTTCTCACATTTTCATTGTTTTCTTTTCCTTTCATTTTCATTTGTTTGATTTTTCTTTCTTTTTCAGGTTATGGCAGATCGCGATCCTTCCCACGGGAAGCGGCCCACATCTGCAACTGAGGGAAAGAGGCCCATTTATCATCAGATACGACTTCGACCTCCGATGCAGCCATACCCAGATGCTCCAGTCTACGAGCTCCCTCCGTTGGCCATCCTTACACCACCCACTGCCTCAGCAGAGTATGGGCCTAGCATAGTCGGTCCTTCACCACCCCATCTAGAGCCTCCGAGCACCATCGATACTTCTCCACTGGCTACAACACTTCCTAAGCCCTCTCGAGTAGCTGCTGGCCCCACATCGACCGCCCCATTCAGTGGGCCACCATCTACTTCAGTATATCCACCCCCAGAGCCAGCTACTACTACTGCACCTGCACCTGGACCAGGACATGTGGGTTTTCCCTACCCACGCATGGTATTTCCGGTCATCGACTTGGCACATGATCGGGTCCGAAGCTTCTCTCACCAGCTGATTCCGTTGAGTGGCCACTACCTCGACAACAGCAATCCACAACAGCTCAGTATCTGGGGAGAGTTATAGGATCTCCTTGGACACTCTCCCCTGCTCTCTATTTTCCAGGTCGACACTCTTATATTCCATGATTTATTTTTGGAGTTCACGGCCTCGTTCGAGTTCGATGGAGCGGAGTACCGGGAGACTCTTGGTGATGCGGTGCCCGTGGTTCGGTTCTGGATGGGCGGCTGACAATTCTTCCTCACCCTGATAGAGTTTGGCTAAGGGTGCGATTTCTACCCTCATCCCATCACCCCAACCCCTGTTTCTACCCTAGCCAGGCCCAAGCACTCTGAGCTCATTTCCATGTGGTGGGAGATTGCTGGGCCTGACCACCGATACACCCCTACCTCACAGAAGAGTATCCTTATCACCAACACCATCCTTCATTTTACCCACTGATGCTTCAATGCCATTATTTTCCCCCACTATGAGGATATGGGGGTCGTGACCGGACGTGACATGGATCTCCTTACCTGTTTCATCCGGCAGGACTACCCAGACCTCCCTTACCTAGTCACCTCCTATTTCCATGCTATGTTTACCGGTCGGTAGGGAAACCTGGATGGTGGGTTTTACTCCACTCACCTCGCCCACCACCTTGGGGTTTTCGAGCCTTCTTTACCCCATTACCTGTTAGGTTCTCCCCAAGAGATGGACTATCTCAAGTTTATTCGCATGGGATTCGTCCGGAAGCAGGGGCGTGCCTACGTCCTTGCCCAGGCTCGACCCCAGCCACCCCCTGACCCTCCTACCCCAGCTGATGACCCTGCTCCTCCTTCCCAACCACATCCAGTTTCCCCACCCCACTCCCTTCCTACTGACCCCACTTCTTCTAGAATTCCTTCTTCTATACCACCACCATCACCACCTACCCCCACACCCTTAGTCGATCTAACCCTTTCCCGCCGCCTCGATATGATGGAGTAGCAATTGGATCATATATCCAGCCGCCAGGACCGCTTGGAGGAGATTTTGGAGATTATTCTTTATCATCTCGGTATTCCCCTTCCCCCACCGCCTTCCTTTGCCTCAGTTCATGGGCCTTCTTCTGCAGCTCCACCACCCTTCACTCCACTGGCCACAGATTCTGTTCTACTATCCACTGTGGGCCCAGCTGCTGCTACTACCACCACTACCACTGTTGCTAGTCCAAAGGGGATGTCGAACTTTCTATACCTAGTCCTATACCTGTGGCTCCTATTTCACTAGCTTCCCTTCCAGGTGCTGATTATGAGCCTCCAGTTTCTACGGATCCCGAGCCTTATCTCTCGACTGGTTCTGTCCGGGATGATGCCTCTTCTGAGGTGACCCCATGACTGGTTTTTGGACACATTCTTTTCATTGTATATATATTATTGTGCTATATTGTTCCTGTGTTTGTTTTTCATTATTGCAGTGTTATCTTTCTCCACCCATTACAGGTACCCTGGCACATTTTAGGCTGCACTTTTCCACCACCTACCGTTTTTCTTCACCTGGACATGATGGGAGTTTTCTTTTTCCATTCTTTTCTTTTCTTTCTTGGTTTACTTCTTTATTTACTTCCCATCGGTCTGGTCCACTATTGTGTAACCACCTTCCCTTGTTCCACTTTTTGGGAACATGGTGGACCACGTGCGATTTTATGTATGGGGGGGTGTCTCTAGACCTCTTTAGTCTTTTCTGTTTTCAGATTCTAGGAGACAACATTATTAGAAGATATATTTGAAAACATGAATACATTTTTGGTTAATCATAATTTTAAATAATAAGTTGAAAGTGATTTTTTTTTAAAATTTTATGCTTATTTTTGGTTCATACGTATTTTAAAATGACTGCTAATATAATTTAAATTACAACTTGTAATCCTTGGATAATCACATCAATTAGACTAATCAATTATTTTCAAGTCATGAACTGATTGTCTCTTTATTTTTTTTCCACTACCTAGAGGAATTATAAACCCTTTTTCATATTCTTTCTAATACCCTCCTTCTTGAGATATTCTTAGAATATATATAACTACCATAATTTTAAAGTTTTTTTTCAAAACATGAATAATTTTTGAATTACATTAAAATGATTGAGGCATTAGATTGTTTTAACCCCTTTATCTTGAGCCTACCCTACATATTATCTTCGTGAAGCCCCTAGAGACCATGAATAGCCTTTATAGGAAGCCAAATTAGAAGCCTATTTCCCTTACTACCCTAATTATTTTATTATTTTTCATGATTATTTATTTGAGCTCAAAACAAGGGATTGGCAACACATGGTATAAATTCATGAATTGTCAAGAAATTAAGTATGGGGGAGAGACTCTTGATAATTTTGGGTGAAAAGGGTTCCAAACCTCTATTTTTTAAAATTATTAAAGGTTCCCTTTGTGTAATAAAAAAATGGTGAAAACAAAGGGGCCTTATACACACTTGTTGGTTTGTGACTCATACTCAACTAAAGGAGATAGTGGTGATGGGATTATTTGATAAAGCTTATTGAGGGTGTGTTTACATTGAGATTAATTTTGAATATCATGCATTATTATTTAAAGAATTTCACCTCCTCTTTCAAGACTCCAAGTTTTTTTCACATCTTTACCTACAAACCTTTGGCCACAGAAATGTCTGATCCTTATTGAAAATCCCTAATGATTTTTGTAAGTCAAAGTTTCTAAGGTGGAGAACTAAAATTCTTGAAAACCTTTGAATAGAGTGTATATATCTTTTATTGAGCATAAATTTGTTTAACAACATCTTGAGTGTTGAACATATTTTTGTTGAGGTAAATCATCAAGTGGCTTGCTTATATTTGAAAGGTAGAAACATGTGTTAAAAGTGGATGAAAGTAGTTAATTGAATTATATATGAGGCATGATTAGAATATCTCATGAATTGAAATTGCTTTGTATTATTTTTGAAATTTTCTCCTGTCACTTATTATTTACATTTATGATTAACTAAAGTTATTCCTTTTAAAATATAGACTATTTTAATTATATTTTGATATTTGATTGAGGGAAAGAAAATGCATAAGTATGGGGGAGTTTGATACACCCAATTTTTGAATACATTTTCATATAATCTATTGAAAAATAAGAACAAGTTTTCTGAAATTACATACTTCTTAGAGAACAAATACTTTGATTTTGGTGATCTTGTTGATTTACAAGAGGTCTATGGAAAAATACACAAAACGGAGAAGAACAGAGAAAAAATTTACAACTACATGGAATGTACTTATATACACGCCATGTACATTCAATTTCAGACACGGGTTGATCAGGACAAGTACATGCCCAAGTAACCAGAAGCCGGTACACGCCATGTGCATACTATACACGTCATGTGTACCATTCTAGAAGTGGTTGGTGGGTAAGAAGAGTCTACACGCCCATGCGGCCAGCCGAAGTGGACACACCATGTTCCACTAATACACTCCATGTATACACTTCTAGATGTGGTTGGTGGCCGAAATATGAGACCACATGGTGTGTATGGCGGCACTACATGCCATGTATATTCACCTACCAGGCAGTGCCATGTTCCAAGTCATAGACGGAGTGTTAGGACACCTACCAGCGAAGAAATTGAAAGAAAAAAACACATTGACGAAAGTGCATAGTGTGTACTTTTGACACACACAGTGTACTTATTTTTTCTATAAAAATATTCCTTGTCCTCTAGACCAAGGAGAGAAAAATGTTAGTTTGGTGTGGAGAGAAATTAAAGAGGAAAGGTTGATGGCCTGAAGGATTGATGCCCTGCCATCATACTACCAACATTCCTCCGTCTACAGAAGAATCATTCCTTTTTCAAAGCTCCAAGCATGATTTCAACAACTATCAATTGTTTTGTGTTTATCATTTTCAATATGTGTAACTACACACCCAGTGTGTTGGGGTTGTGGAATCTGATGAGTTGTAATTTTAATTAAGTTGCTTTGAATGTGTTTGTTTTAATAATCTCTTCTTATTTTTCATAAATCACTTCATATTATCACTAGAAATTCTGTACCAGACCAAGGGAAGAATTTTCATGGATTCAAAAGAAGAATAAAAAAAATCAATGACCATTGGAAATATCTGTTGGTTTAAAATGGACTAATCCAAAGAAAGATCTGTTATACACTAACTACCAGACCAAGGAGTTAGTTTCTTCAGATCTAAATATGTGGTTTACCAGACCAAGGAAACATTATTAAAAATTAAACCCAGAGAGTTGGGTTATTGTGAACAACACAACCTCGTAAACAATTTGATTTAATAATCAACTTATCACAAACCCATAACCCCAACGCATTTCTATCTTTATATTCATCAAAATCATATTTTCCCATATTCACTTTCATTCCAGAAATTAATTTTTTAAAATAAACTTAAAACCCAATAGTTCTTTTTGTACCCAAACAACCAATAGAAATCGACTCTAAATTCAGAAAACTTCACTTAAAATAAAAATACAAACTAGGTTAAGCAAGATAAAATAACCTCTTAGTTCCCTGTAGATCGAACCCTTACTAGTGCTATACTTGTTAGGGTAAATATAATTTGGGACACTGAAAACATACCTTTGGTGAAACAACTTGCCAACTAACCTAGAGGATTTCGAGATTTATCTGATAAGGCCCAACTCCTGGAGGTATCCCAGCAACAGGCCAGCTAGGCATGCCCGTTGCCCCCTATAATCCCAGCGAGGAGGGCTGCCAGAGCTGAGCCCGCCACGGTGGACCAGATAGAAGCCCCTAAGAAAAAAGAATTGCAACTAGTGGCACTAGCCCTATAGCCTCGCAGAGGCCCTCCACCTCAGGCTCAGCCTTCGGCTCAGCAATGTCCCCAGAATTGGTAGGCACCCCCGTAGAATGCACCACCACCACCCAGGCGGGACAATCAGAGTCTGCCTCCTCGACAGGACCCTCCGGCCCCTCTCCATGGATAGGCTCCAAGGGTCCCCTTCCCGGATAGAAGAAACCGGACCTACTCGGTCAATGATAATTAGGTCCCTGGTTACTTCCGTAGCGCCTTGGAACAGGGGATTGTACGCTTGACTGAGTTTAGAAGGCCGGAAGAGGAGAATATCACTAACCACCCCAACTACTTCCCCTATCATTGGATTATGTGGCACAGCCTCAAGAAGTGATATGTGTTCAAATACTGGCTCCAAGACCAGGTTTATAACAATATAGTCAGGTTGAGCCTGACCCCGGAACAAGCGGCGGGTGTCTTTGTAAGGTCATACAATAGTAGCAATAGCGAAGGCGAGTGGAAGCAGGTTTCCAGCCATGAGTCCTACAAGTATGATGATTGGATGGCTCAAAAAAAGTTGATCATGCCATGGTATCATCCAAGCACACCTGAATCAGCCAGAGCCTTCAGAAGCTACGACCACCACTTCTGCATCATCATCTCAGTTGGACTCTTCCCAGGGGAGCAAGCATCGGCGGCATAAGAAAAAGAAACGAACCCCGGAGACACCATCGTTGTCACGCACTCTTGGTGAATTTATGCCCCCAGAGATGGGGATCCCTCCTAGAATCCACCCAGTAGTAGATGACTCTTCAAGTAACAGTCAAGGGTATGCTTCGGTTAATACCGTTGAGTTGGTAAACCCCTATATGACTCTCGATGACGGGGAGTGCCAGGTGAACCTCCCCAATATCTCCAGTCGAAGCCAACGTCGGGGAAGCCGTGGCCATATGGGTCATCGAGGAATGTCATATGGAACCTCCATCTGGGTTGTGCATGCTACTGAGACTAGAAAGATAGTCCAGCATAAAGCTCAGCACACGCAGGCTTTTCATCCAGTGTCCTCGGGCCCACCTCCACCAACGTTTGTGCTACTAGATCAGGCAGAGCTACCTCATCCATGCCGCGACGAGATTCACCTAGATAAAGGAAGATCTTAGTTGTCATGTCCTCATCTGATATCCAATTTCTGGGCTTCGACTAGTGAGCAAAAAGACATACCCAACACCAACCAGCCGCCGGTCCAACCGGCAGGGCCCGCCATTCCTCCAATCTCAGAACGACTTCCTTCAAGAAGAAGTTCATGCCTGACACAAAATTATGATGTTCTAAAGAACCTTGCCAGCATCCCAGCAAGGCTTTCCATCCTTTAATCCCTTCTCCTATCGTCAGATATGCATGGGGCCCTCGCTGAGGCTTTAAGAATCCCCCTCTACTTTGAGACGGAGGTAGCAGCTGCAGAAGCCTTTCATGATGAAGTGGTCAAGAATGACGAATTTCAAGCTATCATTTCATTCTCTAGAGAGGATTAAGTCTCCCCCATAGATGGGAACATCCGCCCGTTATACATCACCGACCAATTTAACGGTGTGGAGGTTTGCCGCTATCTCGTTGACACCGGCTCCGGGATTAACCTTATCCCAACACAGACACTGCAGAAGCTAGGGTTATCCGAAGATGACTTGACTCCCTCCGATTTCAGAATCTAGGAATACGAAAGGACAGAGTAGACCCCGGTTGGAAAGATCTGTTTGAAGACCCAGTTTGGCGGCCTAGTTTCTAGTACCGAGTTTATAGTTGTCTCTCAGGACACCACGTAGAATGCATTGATGAGTAGACCATGGCTCCACCAGCACGCATCAGTCCTCTCATCATATCACCAGTGCCTCAAGTACTCTCAAAATGGTCGAGTAGGCATAATCCAAGGTGATGCATCTCCTTTTGCCTCTTGTTAAGCCCGCTACCTGGATTCTGGATATTACAAGAGCAATGATAAAAAAAATTCAGGCAAGTGAGGTTGAGCCAGTCACAGTCACAGATGACCCTTGGGCAGGTCTGGATGACGCCTACGTCTTCCCGATCCATCGATTGGAGGCCACGACCCTCAAAATGGAGAATTTTTTTTTTGACTCTGTTACAAGGGGAAAGCATATTCCCAAGTCCATGCGATGGTGGAAAATAACCTCATACTCCTACACAAACCAGGCTCAGGTGATCCCTGAACCTCCTACCCTCATACGGTATTGGGATGTCCGTCCTATAGCAACGGGATTACGTCATAGATGTCTATTTCGCCGAGCTGGGATTAACCAGATCAAGCTAAATCACCACTACTGCTTTAATATCATCAAGTGTTGCCTCATGGGCCTAAGACCATATGGGATCGGGTCAACTTCCTTCATCACTATGGTCTCAGCAGAACGTGAATCCCCTGATATGATGTCCACTGCTACCCAGGCTAGTACCAGCCCTCGTCAGGATCTCCAGACCCCGAGGATTCTCCTCCTACTGGGGATACCTCTGCAAGCGAAGAATAGGATCTAGAGGATGCTCCCCCCACATTTGAAGAAGGCGTCTCCGCCATGGTTGACGAACTAGTATAGGTGAACCTTGGTAGCGAGGTAGATCCAAGACCCACATTGTTTAGTGTCGCCATGTCCCTCGAGGAGAAGCAGTGACACATAGATTTCCTAAAGTAGCATCATGATGTATTCGCCTGGAGTTATGCTGAGATGCCAGGACTATATCCTCATGTTTCCATCCACCACCTCGGTCTCTCGAAAAATCATCGCTGGTTCAAGCAGCCTCCCAGAATGATGCACTCTTATCACGGTGCCACGGTCAAGGCCAAAGTTGACAAGATCATCCAGGAAAACTTCTATAAGGAGGTCCATTGCCCCAAGTGGATAGCCAAAATTGTGCTGGTCAGGAAGAGGAATGGGCAGATCAGGTTCTTCATCGACTTCCGGGATCTCAAACTTCACTGTCCAAAGGATGATTTTCCCCTTCCAGTGACAGAATTGTTGATAGATTATACGGTTGGGTTCTAGGCACTCTCCTTCAAGGATTTCTACTCTAAATATAATCATATCCGTATGGACACCTAGGATGAAGAGTCCACCACTTTCAGGGTGCCCCAAGGTACTTTCTGTTACCAGATTATTCCCTTCGGCCTAAAGAACATAGGTGCCACTATCAGTGGGCCATGCACCGCATATTCAAGACAATCCTCAGGACATTGGTGGAATTATATGTGGATGATCTAGTGGTCAAATCATGCTAGTTACAGGACCATATCAAGGACCTTGGTAAAGTTTTCGGCTTACTCCGTTCCCACCACCTGAAGATGAAACCACTGAAATGTTCTTTCGGGGTCACCTCCGGGAAGTTTCCTGGCTTTGTTGTCAGGTACCGAGGCATCAAGATCGACCTAGAGAAGATCCAGGACAACAGACAGATGCCTCCCCTGAGCAATATTTAGGATCTTTAGGGTTTCCAAGGCCACTTAGCCTACATACGTCATTTCATTGAGAATCTGGCTGGCAAGTGTAATCCCTTTTCCTGGCTCATGAAGAAAGGATCCGCCTATGAATAGGACGAAGAGTGCCAGACCGTGTTCGAGGAAATCAAGGAGTATCTTCTCCAGCATCCGATCTTGATTCTACCCATCCCTGGAAATCCATTGATCATGTATGTGACTACCCTGGAATGATCTCTTGGCACCCTTCTCGCCCAGAAGAACAATGAGGGGAAAGAAAATAGTCTCTACTATCTCAGTCGTATTCTCATTGATACGAAGACTAGATACTCCCCCATGAATAGTCACATCCTTGCGCTAGTATTCGCAGTAAAAATTTTTGATACTACCTGAAACACCATGAGGTACAGTTGGTGTCTCGGGTAGACCCACTGAAGTACATTCTGAATCTCCCCATGTTGACCGGTCGTCTATCATGGTGGGTGGTAATCCTCCAGCAGTTCGACATCAGGTTTATCCCTCAGAAATCTATCAAGGTAAAATCATTGGCAGACTTTATTACTACCAATCTAACCCTCGTGGACCAGTCCCTGGACATGGATTTTCCTGAAGAGGCAATCCTCTCGGTAGATCCTATCATCCCATGTTGGCAAATGCAATTTCACAGCACCTCCTAGAGCCCCACTGGCAGGAGGCTCAATGATCCCAGACTCAACAGAGTAGGTCTAGGTATTGTCTTTATTACCTCAGCGCAAGCCATTCTTCCGTATTTATTCATGTTTTCGGAAGGCTACACCAACAACAGGGCAGAGTATCAGGCTCTTATCACTGGTCTCGAGTTGGCCCTCAAGATCGGTGTACCCCATCTACATGTGAAAGGGGATTCGGAACTAGTCATCAAGAAAGTCAACGGTGACTATGTCGTCAGAAATCTAGAGCTTTTACCTTTTTTGGAGCACACCCTCCAGCTAATTCCCTAATTTCCATCCCGGCCGGAAGTTACTCATGTCCCTCAATCTTAGAACGGCCGAGCTGATGCCCTGGCCGGCCTGGATGCGTCACTTGTAGAACCCGAGCAGGATGATCTGATTTGACAAGTGGCACATCGGAGATTCATTTCTCCCATCACCCCAGATGATGACGACGACCTGCAAGTAATCCATCTTACCACTAGATCCTCCACGTCAGGATCCCCAGGTTCATCAGATGCACTGGTTGAGGTGACTCCTGACTGGAGATCCCCTTTTGTCGAGTATCTCCAAAATGGTTTCCTCCCAGCTGATTGGGCTGTGCGTGTGCGAATCCGATTCCGCACACTGCAGTTTACCCTCCAAAGTGGTCCCAGTCTCGAATAGATCCTCTACAAGCATGGGTTTGATGGTTTTCTCCTCCATCGCATCCAAGGAGTCGATATTTCTCAGTTCATGCACAAGGTTCACGCTGGTTCTTGTGGTTCCCACTAGGCTGGGCTGAAGTTGTCCCATCAGATACAGAGACTGGGGTACTTCTGGCCCTCCATGATCCATGACTGCATCGAGTTCTCCAAGAGATTTCATGAATGCCAAATTCATGCTAATTTCTTGCATCGGCCACCAGAACCTCTCCACTCTACCAAGTACTCTTGGCCATTTGTGGTGGGGGGACTCGATGTCGTAGGACCATACCCATCGATGACAACTCGCCAATGCAGGTTCATCCTAACTGCCACAGATTTCTTTTACAAGTAGGCAGAGGAAGTTCCGCTCAAGGAGGTCAAGGCCAATTCTATCATCGACTTCATGAGCTCCAATATCATCTACTGGTTTGGGGTCCCTCACACCGTCTTCACCGATAATGGCACCAACTTTCGAGCAGTTGAGCTGAAGAAATTGTACGCCAAGTACAAAATCCGTTCGAAAAATTCCTCCCACTATCACGCACAGAAAAATAGGAATATCGATGCATTCAACAAAACCCTCTCTAACATTTTGCAGAAAATGGTTGGTCAGAAAAATAAGAGTTGGCCAGACAAGATCCCCAATGCCCTCTGGGAGTATTGGATGACGACTCATAATTCCACCCAGGTGACCCCGTATTCCCTGGTGTACGGAGCCGAGGCCATCCTACCCATCAAGATCCATCTAACTTCATTAGTCACAGTGGTCTATGACCTCTAGGCACCAGATATGGTAGCCGAAATTCATCTGGCTGAATTGGAATCTCTTGAGATGAATATGCTTCGTGCCCTGCACAATCTGGAAAGACACCAGAATAAGATAGCTAAAGCCTTCAACAAGAATGTTTGCCTCCACACTTTTCTGCAAGGTGGCTAGGTATTTGCCCTCTAGGTGCCAATCATCCCTAGCAGGAAACCACCCAAGCTGGAGCCCAAATGGGAAGGACCTTACATAATTCACAGGGTTTACCCCAATGGAGCATACTCCCTGGTGACCATGGATGGTGAGCGTATAACTCCTCCCACCAATCCCTAGTTTCTCAAGAAATACTTTTCCTAAGCCTACTGGTCCTACACGACCTTAAACTGTTAGTCCCACATGACCCTAAACTGCACATCGGTCCCACATGACCTTTAAATGTCCAGTCCTACACGACTTTAAACCACACATCGTCTTGCATGACATTAAACTGCATTTTGAGAACTATGTATGGATTGATTTTCATTCTCATGGGATACGTCGGAACTCTCAGACGCCTCATCTTGAGCTCAGCCCCCGAACTCTTATCTTTGACTATCCCACCTAGGATGGTTCTCTCGAAGGATCCCTGCGTGATATGGTGTAGGCTTCCTTAGCCCCACTCATACCTGAATTATAATGGTTGCACCATATTCCCACTCTCGTTCTTCTATTCTCCCACGTACTCAATGCATGACGTTAAACTGCATGGCCTTCAAGAACTAAGTATGACTTGATTCCCATCCTCATGGGATACGTAGGAATACCCAAACATTTTGTCTGTTGGCCCAGCCCAAATACCAGAATCTTCTCCTCGGGTCAAGACATATGGTAGGGGTGCAGATGTTTTCCCCAATTCACGTTGAAAGAATCTCGATAGGCCATACATCCCGCTCCCTGGAGACGTTAGCCTCTTTCATATATGGGTATAGCTATGCTTCACCCACTCCTTTGATTGGGACTCAATTTTTCCCATACAGAAAGGCCCCCGAATGGTATAGATGCTAGGCCTAAGGGCTCTCTTACCACTTTGGGCCAATACCCTCACGAATGTTGAGCAACAAGCCGATACAAGTCCCGCGTTGCGAATATGGTCAGCAGTCGATGCTATTTTTTAGTTCCCATTCCAAGTCACTATAGGGATGATGTGTTTCGAACATGTTCGATAGTTTTCATGCGATGTTGGAACCACCCCAAGATGACCCAAACACTGAGTGTAGTGGTTCATTCTACCCAGTTGTATCTTCAAGCGATTAACTACCTTTGGGAAAATCCAGGTTTTAGTCCCCCATATGATGGGGAGAGCAGAGACCATATCCTTGTTTCCCACACCGAGCACTGCTCACGTGGGCTTAGGAGATGTGATGAGGCAGTAACCGTACAAGAGGAAAGATGTCCTTCCATCTGAGGCCCAGCCTCAGGACCCTTTGCCTTTTCGGGCCCCCGGCCCAGGTTCTCTCTTATCAAAGTATATGGTGTGGTGTGGGACTAAGTCCTTATTCACGTTGGGTTTCTCACCATGTCGTACACATACCCAAATGAGATACCTTATCCTCCATTTTCCCTCACTTCAAGACGCTAAAATGAAAAATGGTCATGCACTCTCGACCAAGGCCCAGCCTAAGGCCCCTCAGCCTTCTCGGGCCCTAGCCCAAGTCCTTACCCAGAGTGTACGGTGTGGTGTGGGATTATGTCCTCATTCACATTAGGTTATTCTTCGTGTCGTACACCTCCCTTGTTTGGGGTATCTTACTCCTCTCTTTGTCCTCACTACAAGACGTTAAACTGCAAACTGGTCAGGAACTTCCGACCAAGGCCCCGCCTTAGGCCCCTCAGCCTTCTTGGGCCCTAGCCCAAGTTCTTACCTGGAGTGTACAGTGTGGTGTGGGGTTATGTCCTCATTCATGTCGGGTTATTTGTTGTGTTGTGCGCCTACCTTGTCTGGGGTATCATACTCCTCTCTTCGTCCCCACTACAAGACGTTAAACTGCAAATTGTTCAAGCACTCCAGACCGAGGCCCAGCCTCAGGCCCCTCGGCCTTCTCGAGCCCTGAGCCAAAGTCCTATTTTGGAGTGCACGGTGTGGTGTGGGATTATGTCCTCATTCACATTGGGTTTGTAACAACCACGCCACGTACCTCTCCCTCCTGTGAGTTATCTATCCATGTATTATATACTCATCCCTTCAAATCGGTTACTCCCAAGTTGAGAACCCTCTTCAACCCTCTTCGGCAATTCACCAATGTTCCTAAGGGTACTCTTGTTTAATACCTTTAATGTCAGGCTCTACTTGGACACGATTTCACCCATTTCTCGGGTTTCATGTTCTTCTTAATGAGGGCTTCCATCTCCTTTCACACCCGAAGGGACCCCCCAAGTGGCATGGATGCTAGGCCTAAGGGATCTCCTACCATTATTGGCCAACATCCCCGAGGGTTGCGGACAAAAAATCAATAAAAATCCCACCTTTCGAATATGGTTAGTGGTCAATGCTCATTTGATTGTCCCCATTTCAGGCTAACACGATATGGATATTGTGTTTTGAACACGGTCAACAGTCTTCCTCCATCATCATGCCAACCCCATTGAGCCCAAACTGTCAGTTACATGATTCACATCCTTCTCCACCTCATCATGTACAAGTAGAACTTTTAAATTCTTGGTACTATCCCTCAGTGCACATTTTCACATTAAGAGGAAGAAAAACCACGATAAAATTATCATTCAGGGCTTCACCGGTTCCCCCATTGCATGTGTTTCACATATTTCGAATAATTCATCTGCCCTTGTTTCTTACACCGAGTTCAACTAAAGTAGACTTAGGGATTGGGTTAAGGTCTGCCTTTACTTGGTATAGTCTTGCTTCTCCATGGTCTGAGTTCTAAGACCTTAAACTAAGATATTTTCATATTGCCCCTTTGAGAGAACTATGTACAGCTTGATTCCCATCCTCATGTGATACGTTGGAACAACCGAACATATCATCTTTGGGTTCAGCTCAATTGGGAGCTCATTTCTCCTACCCCTTATCCTCTAAACCTTACTGGCCCCCTGGCATAAGGTTTCCTTCCTGGAGTTGCGCATGGTTTGGTATGGGACTAAGTCCTCATTCACGTCGGGTATGTTGTATCATGTAGTGCACATTATTTCATGTCCCAGCCATATGACTTTAAACTAAGCCTTCCGGTCCCATCACATTACCCTAAATTGTGATATTATCATCCTGGCCGCACGATGAAAAACGGCACTACATCGTGATGCCCTATCTCAAGGGGACACCATGTTGGGTATTGGTCACATGCCATACCATTTTACAATGCATGCATATGGCTTGATTCATGTTTCGATGCCGGGACTTTCTATCCTGGTCTGTCGCTTCATAAAAAAATCATTCACCTTAAAAGATAAAGTAGATTTGTAACACCCCAAGCTTCCACGGTACGCTTCTCTTTCAATAATGCAATATCTTGCATTGTACGCAAGTTCGAGATTCTAACACACCACGACCAATCAAAGTAGCCGTTATGAATAGTAATACCCACTTTTTGAATTATATAAATTTTATATTTCAAAATGGAATTCATTTTTGGATTCGGAATATTTAAATTAGCCTATGTTGAATTTTTTGTATTTTTTCGAGAACTTCCAATTTTCGATGAATAGTAAAAAATAATTTAAAACAACATTTTTAATCAAATTAATATATAGTGATAAATTATAATATTGAGTGGTTTTAAAGTATAATTAGAATATAATTTTACCATTTTATCCAATTGTGGTCATTATAATTAATTTCACTTTGAAATTGGGCATAAACAATTGTCAATCTTTTGATTGATATTCTTATATAAAAACATGGTATTTATTTTGACAACAAAAATTAATTATAAAACTAATTAATGAAACTTATATGTTTTGAATTTGGTAAAATAGACATCATATTTTAATTTGGAATATCAAATATAGCTTAGGGTGAATTTTTGGTATTGTTATGATAAACTTCAATTTTTGATGAATAGTGAAACCACTAAGTGGTAGTTAAAAAACTAATTCTTATTTTAAATGAAACTTTACCACTTTTGTGAATTGAATTTCAAAAATCCGACATACATGGTTGTTATTAGTATGTAAAATGTGGTTCAATGAGATGAAAATAATTTTTGTGAATAGTGACTTTTATGTTTTATTAATCGCGATTAAAGGTAATTAGTGTAATTTAAGGTAAATATAATGTTATAATAAAATGAAATTACCTTTACACTTGTCCTACCCTTATTGGATGAGTCATGGCCGACCAAGACAATCCATGGGTCAACTTGGGGACCCCATGGAGCCACTTGGGTAAGAAAATGACATTAATAACTTTTTATTTAACGTAAAAATAAAAGTGTCACAAACATGTGTTGTTTTACTAAAACAATTATTACATGGGGTTATATAAGTTAACTTTTAGACTATAAATTTTCATTGGAAATATGATAATATTTCCTACATCATGATATTTTTTTATAATTTTTAGACATTAAATAAATTAAATTTTTTATGACACCATGATGATGCATCGATTACCTCATTAATTAACGATTTAAATAAAATGAAACGTTAATGTAAAATCTAAAACATACACTTGTCAAAAACCTATTGGATGAGTAGATTTCGAACCCACATCACCTTATACTTTAAATATATAATTTTGGGACCTTTAAAATCAGAAACCCATTATATAATAATGTAACCTTTATTGACTTTCCAAGAGTTCCCATCCTCCCTCTTATAAAAGGCTCCCATCTCTACCACCTTATTCACACCTTGAAATCCATTTGTCTCGGACAACCTATACCCAAATACTCTCTAAACTTACCTCTATTACTCCTAGGAGCCTCACTTTGGGCAGAAGTCTTCCCATTGAAGCCATTGGCACAAATCAAAAAGAGTTACCCGATTTTAAGGTAATGTCTTCTTTATGTTCTTTTGTATAATTTTGATTCTCCAACCACATAAACTCTTTTTATTCTTTTATTTTGTAACATAAACAGTATATTCAATATACTAGAATTTTTTTATGAGAAGTATTTGATTTACACTTACACACACCTTCGTCTAATGGTTAAAGAACATACTGTTTCTGTGGGTGGCGAATTACTGCCTCACGAAACGATGATTGTTCAATATTCTTTTAACACCTCTCATGGTGGCCATTATGATGACACTATTTCTATATATGATATATATATTTTTATGTTTTCTTTAGGATTATGTATTTTTCATTTATGGCATACCTTTACGATTTCCATTATGGGTAAAAGCGATAATTTTATTTTAGGAAGTGCGGACTACCGCCCCCTTAAAGTGATTTGAATCGTTAATGCCATATGTGGGACGTATAAAGGATGGAGTAAATGATATTATATATGATATTATACTGGAATTATAATATACCTTTATATAATGATGATTTCATTCCATTAAATATGAAATAGAAATGAAAGTAGCGTTCATGCGTACGTACGGCTTACCGTCTCCATGAACGGTGCATTTTATTTATTACCTCTAAATGTTATGTAATATTATAAATACATGAATATACTGAATATATATGATATATATGATATATAGATCATGAATATAATTCTGTAGATAATAGATATTTTACCACATGAATAACTTGTAATTATAAGAAGTTTATTATTGACTCAAGTACCAAAGATCGACAAAACGACCGTTATTAACTTAAATGACTACATAATGTTCATAACATGGTAATAATTAATATAAAAGGAAAAATTAACATGAAAAAGGTTCTTAAGAAAGTATAAATTAACCCTAGTTTATTATTCAGGAGGTTAAAGAACTATCAAGTCAAGTTGGACACAAGGTAAGGGACTTTGTCTCAATCTCCTTTCATTGAGGCATATTTTGTTTTATACACAACTTTCCTTTATACGGTGTATAAACCCCTTTGACTATGACGTTTATTCAAAAGGAATCTTTTTTTTACGAAGCGTTTTACTAAATGACAAAAGGGGATGTTTTTTTGTCGTATGTATGTGGCAACAACGACTTCTCCACCACCGTGACCATTATTTGAGTTTCGGCTTCCTCTACAAGCCATAAATTTTTTTAAATGAAAAATAAATACCAAGTTTTACTTTTCTTTTATTTTGGTATTGAATTTTTTTTTATTATATCAAAGTCTTGTATTGATATCTTGTGATTGAATTGTTGAAATGTTATGTTTCCTTTATTCATGTTTTATGTGATATGATTATGTTATGGTTTATGATATGTTTAAACCATTTCATATAAGGAATGCATTAGACTTAATAAGTGACGGGTGGAGCCCGCTATAGCTCCTCGATGAATCAGTAGGTCTCTTGACACAAACTAGTGTCTTGGCATAAGGCCTTGAAAAAATATTATTGTAGTGTTGGCACAAGGCCTTAACTATGTGGTTATGATAGTCTGGCATTATGCATTCCATCATTATGAAAGTGGTTATTGATATTGCATGTAATTATTCGAAAAGTAGAATATCCATGTGAATAAGTAAATGGAATTATTTAATTTTATGTTTTCCATATTATGATGAAGTTCAAGTTTATAAGGATTTTGTTTTAGTTATACATTGCCTTAAATGCTTATGTTTATTTATGAAAGTTTCTTCTATATTGTTATCCTTACTGAGCATCTGAGATCACCCATTTCTATGTTTTATTTTTCCCAGGATGTGAAGAAATATATTATGACTGACCTGCAGGGATATTCTGAAGGGGATATGAGTGTGGACTATGGAGACTATGTTATTGTGATTTTCCACATTATGATGTAATGTGACATTTATGAATGTATCTAGTGTTTCCAAGGCTACTAAACTAATCGGTCTTTCGAGACTTGATCTTTTGTGATCATGCCAATGTTACGTAATAATGCACCGACTCTGGGTAACTAGGGTCGGGGCGTTACAATTGGTATCAGAGGTAGTTTAGTACTAACCTTGAAAGCTAGATTTAGATAAACTCTGATTAGAGAACATAGACCTAAGATAGACATTGAGGATAAGTATAGAATAACTTCCTAGAATTTTGGTGTTATAGAGATTTTGTGAGTTTTCTGAGAAATACATCCCTGTCTAGATACGAGTAGGTAGAGGCGGATCTGGCACAGATGTACCTAGGGGTAAAACCCGAAAACATCGCTTTGATCTAGACTCAAACGGGAACTGGTGCACGACAACGGGCCTTGAAGCACTCTTGGTTACGACACTCCTGGGGGATATGCTTAGGATAATTCTCATTTTCTTTACAAACAATTATGAAGGGTTTATGAGTATATACCTTCTCAAAGAAAAAATTTTTATGATTATGGATTATATTCATAAACTGTTCAATTGATTTTAAGTGTTTTACAAGTATGGAGTTATGTATTTTGATTCATAAATCGATCTAGTTTATGACATTGTTTAGAAATGGTACCAAGTGTAAGTAATGGAAACCGTATAAATGCACGCACTCCATGTAGGTATTGACCTCCTACTCAAGATAATTATAGTGGAGATGGTGATACAACTGGTGCTGATCAGCTTATCACCATACTGGGACAACTCACTCAGGTTATGAATAATAACCTTACTCGTATGGAGAACCCTAATCCACAATTTGGAGGATCAATGTTAGACCGCTTCATGAGGCAACAACCACCAACATTCAATGGGAGTATAAATCCCTTAGTAGCTGATCAATGGATAAATTCCTTAGAGAAATTATTCCATGCCTTGGGGAGTAGTGAAAGGGAAAAGGTTATCATGGTAGTTTACCGCCTCACTGGAGATGCTGATCAATGGTGGTCATTGATTCAAAACATGATGGAAGATGATGAAGTATCAAATATGGAATGGAGAGAGTTCAAAGATATTTTCTTAGAAAAATACATTCCTCATGACCATCGAGCAAATATGGAAAGACAATTTTTGAGTCTGAGACAAAAAGAGGATGAGGATGTCGCAAAGTATGAGGACAACTTTACAAGGTTAGCGAGGTATACTGTATATTATATACGTAACCCTAGAAGTAAGATTGATCATTTCTTTGATGGGTTAAAACCATTTCTCCATAAATATTTAGTATCATAATCTTTCTCAACGTACGAAGATATAGTCTTGTGTTCTATCAAGAAAGAAAAGGAATTCTCTAAATATTATGATAGTAAAGTAAAGCAAGAGAAGAAGAGAATGATAGAAAAAGATACAGATAATGGGAAAAGGGAAAGAAGTATTTTTCATTATGTGATAATTTTGGGAAGAATCACCCTGGTACTTGCCTAAAAGGAATGGGAGTTTGTTATAAATGTGGAGAAAAAGGTCACCAGGCTCATGATTTCTAGGGAAAGAAAGAGGCTTTCAATGTTGAATGCTACAATTGTAGAGAAATGGGGCGTTATGCAAATGAATTTCCAAAGCACCAAGGAAACTTACCTCAGAAAAGGACAAGGGAGAAAGGCCAAGCTTATGCAGTTACTACAGATGAAGTTGAATAATTACTGTATTTGTGTTTGTGGACTCAAGAACTATATTCTTGTTATAAGAATAATGTAATATATATAAGTATTGTACTACAGTACTTTTTGTTTTCATTAATGTTTTAATATGATGAAGGTAATCATATTTTTAGTATGTGACAATAAGAGAAACTTTACTTTGTTTGGGGAATCTGATGAATTGATTTTGGAATTTAGAGACCTTTTAGAGAAAGTCTGGACAAGGGTATTTAGGATAACTATAATGGTTGGAATGGATTAAGTTTAACTTTGGATAGTATTGTTTAAGGTTAAAAGATTTCTGAAGATTATTTTTGTAATATTATAATACTCTATTTTTAGGAAAACGACAACCTGCAGGACGGGGGATAACCCGTCGCGTTGGACAAAGCTGTAGGAATCGAACCCACAACCATAGTGAGACATGCCTTTATTACCTACCACTAGCCTACAGGAAGTCCCTGGTTATTAAAAAATATTGTTCCTAATCTAAATGGTATGTGTTAATATTTTGAACCTTGTACGATTAGAATAAATATAATATTTTTGAGTTCTATTATCTTTTTGAGTGAAAGATAAGTTTGTGGTAGAAATTAGTTGAAGGTTGAAACTCTACTTTTGAAGAATATATATATATACCTATATCTTATTCTATGAATAAATTAATTCTTAAACTTTAGGAAAGGGATATTAAAAAAAATGTGTTATCCTAATACCTTATGTTTTGTTGAACTGATGATATTTAAAATCACCATAGATTGAAGGCTTTAAGGCCCTCAATTTTACACTTGTTTATGATTGATGAAATCAATCACTCCCTAAAAATATTTACATTTTCCCTCCAATTATGTGTCTCTAATTTCCACCAATGTTCTCCTAATCGAGATCATAATTTGGTGGTGACTTTTTCATTTCCCTTTCCCTCTTATTAAGGCTAAATTTTATTAACCTTATTTCTGATGTGGGTTTTCCACAATTGTATTTTCTATTTTCAACCTTTTATTTTCGAAGAACATTTTCAAATTGTGAGGATATAATTTATTGAAGGAGGGTAGAATGTAACACCCCAAGATTCCACAGTACGCTTCTCTTTCAATAATGCAATAGCTTGCATTGTACACAAGTTCGAGATTATAACACACCGCGACCAATCAAAGTAGCCATTATGAATAGTAATACCCACTTTTTGAATTATATAAATTTTATATTTCAAAATGGACTTCATTTTTGGATTCGGAATATCAAAATTAGCCTATGTTGAATTTTTTGTATTTTTTCGTGAACTTCCATTTTTCGATGAATAGTGAAAAATACATAAAAACAGAATTTGTAATCAAAATAATTTAGTGATAAATTGTACTATTGAGTGGTTTTAAAGTATAATTAGAATATAATTTTACCATTTTATACAATGGTGGTCATTAGAATTAATTTCACTTTGAAATTGGACATAAACAATTGTCAATCTTTTGATTGATATTCTTTCATAAAAACACGATATTTGTTTTGACAACGGAAATTAATTATAAAACTAATTAATGAAACTTATATGTTTTGAATTTGGTAAAATAGAAATCATCTTTGAATTTTTAATATAAAATATAGCTTAGGGTGAAATTTTGGTATTGTTCTGAGAAACTTCAATTTTTGATGAATAGTGAAACCACTAAGTGGTAGTTAAAAAACTAATTTTTCGTTTAAATGAAACTTTACCACTTCTGTGAATTGAATTTAAAAAATACGACATACATGGTTGTTATTATTAAGTAAAATGTGGTTCAATGAGATGAAAATAATTTTTGGTGAATTGTAACTTTTATGTTTTATTAATCGTGATTAAAGGTAATTAGTGTAATTTAAGGTAAATATAATGTTATAATAATATTAAATTACCTTTACACTTGTCCTAAACTTATTGGATGAGTCATGTCCGACAAATACAATCCATGGGTCAACTTGGGGACCCCATGGAGCCACTTGGGTAAGAAAATGACATTAATAACTTTTTATTTAAAGAAAAAATAAAAGTGTCACAAACATGTGTTGTTTTACTAAAACAATTATTACATGGGGTTATATAAGTTAACTTTTCGACTATAAATATTCATTTTAAATATAAAAAGATTTACTACATCATGATATTTTTTTATAATTTTTAGACATTAAATAAATTAAATTGTTTATGACACCATGATGATGCAGTGATTACCACATTAATTATCGATTTAAATAAAATGAAATGATAATGTAAAATCTAAAACTTACACTTGTGAAAAACCTATTGTATGAGTATATTTGAAACCCTTATCACATTATCCTCTAGATATATAATTTTGTTACCTTTAAAATCCGAAAATCATTATATAATAGAGTAACATTTCTAGACTTTCCAAGAGTTCCCATCCTCCCTCTTATAAAAGGCCCCCACCTCTACCACCTTATTCACACCTTCAAAGCCATTTGGCTCAGCCCATCTCTACCAAAATACTCTCTCAACTTATCTATATTACTCCTAGAAGCCTCACATTGGGCAGAAGTCTTCCCAAGGAAGCATTTGGATCAAATCAAAAAGAGTTACCTGATTTTAAGGTAATGTATTCTCTTATGTTCTTTTGTATTATTTTGCATCTCCAACCCCTTAAACTCTTTTTATTCCTTTATTTTGTAACATCACTAGTATATTTAATATAATATGATGTTATTATGCGAAGTGTCTTATTTACACTTACACACACTTTCGTCTAATGGTTAAAGAACATATTGTTTGGTGGGTGGCGAATTATTGCCTCACGAAACGATGATTGTTCAATGTTTTCTTAACACCTATCATGGTGGCCATTATGATGAAACTATTTATATATATGATATATATTATTTTTATGTTTTCTTTATGCTTCTGTATTTTTCATTTATGGAATACCTTTATGATTTCTATTATGGGTAAACGCAATAATTTCATTTTAGGAAGTTGGGATTACCGCCCCCTCAAAGTGATTTGAATCGTTAATACCATATGTGGGACATATAAAGGATGGAGTAAATGATATTATAGATGATATTATACTGGAATTATAATATACTTGTATATCATTATGATTTAATTCCATTAAATATGAAATAGAAATGAAAGTAGCGTTCATGCGTACGTACAGCTTACCGTCTCCATGAACGATGCATTTCATTTCTTACCTCTAAATGTTAAGTAATATTATAAATGCATGCATATACTGGATATATATGATTTATATGATATCTAGATCAGGAGTATAATTATAGAGATAATGTATATTTTACCACATGAACAACTTGTAATTATAAGAAGTTTATTGTTGACTCAAGTACCAAAAATCCAACAAACGACCGTTATTAACTTAAATGACTACATAATGTTCATAACAAGGTAATAAGTGATATAAAAGGAATAATGAACTTTAAAAAGGTTCTTAAGCAAGTATAAATTAACTCTAGTTTATTATTTAGGAGGTTAAAGAACGATCGAGTCAAGTTGGACACAAGGTAAGGGACTTCATCTCAATCTCCTTTCATTGAGGCATATTTTTTTTATACACAACATTCCTTTATACGGTGTATAAAACCCTTTGAATTTTACATTTATTCAAAAGGAATATTTTTTATACGAATTGTTTTACTAAACGAAAAAAGGGAATGTTTCTTTTTCGTACGTATGCGGCGACAATGACTTCTCCGCCGCCGTGACCATTATTTGAGTTCCAGCTTCCTCTACAAGCCATAACATTTTTTAAATGAAAAATAAATACCAAGTTTTACTTTTATTTTATTTTGGTATTGAAAGCGGTTTTATTATATCAATGTGTTGTATTGATATCTTTTTATTGAAATGTGGAAATGTTATGTTTCCTTTATGCATGTTTTATGTGATACGATTATGTTATGGTTTATGATATGTTTAAACCTTTTAATATAAGGAATGCATTGGACTTAATAAGTGACGGGTGGAGCCCGCTATAGCTCCTCGATGCATCGGTATGTCTCATGAGACAAACTAGTGTCTTGGCACAAGGCCTTGAAAAAAAATCTTATTGTAGTATTTGCATAAGGCCTTGACTATGTGGTTATGATAGTCTGACATTATGCATTCCATCATTATGAAAGTGGTTATTGATATTGCATGTGATTATTCGACTAGTTGAATATCCATGTGAATAAGTGACAATATTTTATTTTATTTTTTCAATATTATGATGAAGTTCAAGTTTATAAGGATTTTGTTTTAGTTATACATTGCCTTAAATTCATATGTTTATTTATGAAAGTTTCCGCAATATTGTTATCCTTACTGAGCAAATGAGCTCCCCCCTTTCTATGTTTTATTTTTCCCAGGATGTGAAGAAATATTTTATGACTGACCTGCAGGGATAGTCTGAAGGGGATATGAGTGTGGACTATAGAGACTATGTTATTGTGATTTTTCACTTTATGATGTAATGTAACATTTATGAATGTATCTAGTGTTTCCAAGGCTACTAAACTAAACAATCTTTCGAGACTTGATCTTTTTTTATCATGCCAATGTTACGTAATAATGCACCGACTCTGGGTAACTGGGGCCGGGGCGTTACAAGATTTATCAAATATCGTTTCTTTTGGTGTGAGGGCCACACTCGCACACCCCATTTATCCCTTGCACTGGTACCTTACCATGCCACCTCATAGAACTACATGCAGCTTGATCTCCATCCTCATGGGGTAAATTGGAACATGTGTGCACCTTGCCTCGATCCCAGCTTAACTCTCTTTTTCGGTCCCATAACCTAGAACCTTCCCAGGGAACACATGGTGGTCGGAGCCACAGGTTCCCATTAATGTCAGGTTTTATAATTAACACACCATGTCTCTCCTGCGTTTCCTACCATCCATGGTCTTAGCACTAAGAACATAAACTAAGATCTCTTCTAGAATTATGTATGGCTTGATTCCCATAATTATGGGATACATAGATACACCCAGGTATTTTGCCTAGGGTCCAGCCCTAGAAATCATAAATCATATTCCTCCCCATTTTCATCCCACTGGCCTGACCCCTTGTGGGGAAACATGTAACTGAAGGTTTTCCCTAAAAAAGTTTGGGATGCCCCGTGATGACATTGGGAAGCGACATCTCCCTCACCAGAGAGGTCCTGTCTAAAAGAAAAAATGATCCATGATCAGACTGATGTTCCCCTCTAATATACTTCCTCCACAGTGGCGTAATTTCAAGAGTGTTAGATTATGTTCGAACAAACCATCACTCCACATTCCACACTTTGCGTTCCCCTTATTCAGACCCTCGTCCCCTTTTATGTCTAAAGGAACCCCCTAACAGTATGGATGCTTGGCATATGGCCCGCCTATTGTCCTGGGCCAACTTTCCGGAAGACTAATGGATTACATTTTGAGTCAGGTCCCGTGTTTCAAACATGGTCTGCTGTTAACGATCATTTTCTATCCCCAATCCAGGCTAACACAGTAAGACTGAAACTTTTTTTTCCCAATGTAATCACTTTTTGGGATAGTGAGAACAAAACAAGTAGTGGAAACCATAAGTGAGCCGGCTTGGAGTCATGCCCAAGTCGAGACCCATCCAAAATAGAAACCAAAGAACATCAAACATAAAAAACCCAAAAACTATAAATGGGCCAGTCAAGAAACCCGGTCCAAGACAGACCCACCCATGAAAGACACACACAACCCTGACTTTCACGTCACCCTGCACTCACAGCAGTGCCGCCCAACTTCATTGATCCGCCTCACCAAGAACCAGAACGCCTTGACTACCTGCAGGCTACGACCCCAATGCACCGTCGTCCCACCATTGAGGCTAACACAATAATGATATTGTGTTTCGAATGCAGTCAATAGTTATTCTTTATTGTCACTCCACCCCCATAGTGTTCTGAATCCTCGGTATCATGATTCACACCTTCCATTCCCCTGTTCGGATTGATTCCAGCGCCCTTGGCATTATCATGTTCATGCACAAGAGCACATTGGGAAAATGGTAATTCATCTATTTCTAGAGCTTCATCCTCCAGTTAGGTCTCTCCCATTTCCTCCCAGAAATCCAGGCCAATTATTCAAAACCCAGATTCCTGAAGCTGGGTTGACACTCCCATGATCAAGTGAAGTAATATCATGAACATCCATTGTTTCTCACATTGGGTGCGACCCACGTGAGCTTAGGAATGGATTACTATCTATTTCATGACTGTGGTCGAATGCATTAAACCAAACGAACAAGTAAATAATCATATCCATTCATGCAGTTCAGAATAAGAGGCAGTAAAGAGAAATGAGTTTATGAGTTCGGCCAAAACAGGGCCCTTAAGGATCAGCTGCTTGGATGGATCGTTCTAGCACCACTACCCTTTCACTAGTGGCCTCCACGAATGCCCCCGCCCCCTGAGGACTCTCTCTTCATCAACGGCCGCAGAGCATATGCCACTGACCCTAGTCGGTGCTTGCGCCTGTTTAGTTTGATGTGCGGATATTTGGTGACCCACCTCCACTACTTTCTCTTGGGAATCTTCCAGTTGATCCCTCAACTACTCCACAAGCTCAGAACAGTTTGTGATGAATATGTCCATTGCTTTAACCTATTCGTCAAGGCGTCAGGCCTCTTGTTCTGCCGGGTTGAATGCTTGGGCACTCCCTGACTCCTCCCGACACTGGGCAATGTCGAAGCGTCAGTTTCTCTCACGCAGCTTGTTGGCCATGTAGTCACAGACTGACAAATAAAGGCATGGAGAATCCACCACCCCCCAGCATAGAGAAAGTGAAACTAGGTCTGGAGTGATCCCATCCGTTTCAGCCATTCTATAGGGGGATTACCGAGAAATCACTTGATGCACTTCCACCATTTTTTCCGCATCATTCGAATCTCCTCGGCCTCCTCTGAGTCTGAATCATCAATCTCTTTGGGTTCTGTCAGCCGATAGGCGGGGATAGCAGCCAACAGACCAGCAGCAAGGTCTTCTTTGGGCGCCCCTCCCGAGGGGTTGGGGTCTTCCAACCCTGGATGACTATCCCCCCTTGCCTTAGTCTCAGTAGCTCCCTCACCGACCTCCGACCCGGCCCCGACATGAGTACCGTTGATGTCCACCTCTCTCTGGTCACCAAGTTCCAGGGTTGGCTCAGTTTGAGAAGTGTGCCCCAAATGGGATGACACGTTTGCAGTTGAGTCGATTGCGGACGACCCAGGTTCGGCAGCCTGATGAGCCTCCAAGTCTGTGATTACTGCACGAACAAAGAACACCCTGATCAATTGAGCTCTCCAATGGTGATTAACTAACGTTGAAGTAATAAACTTACAGGAGCCCAAAGCATCAACCTCCGGTGTTCTAGCCGCTACAGGAGATTCCATTGCGGGGGATCCTTCAGTGCTCGTTAGTTCAATATTGGGCATCAGTTCCCCACCTTGTTCTACTGATTCATCCTCCCCTTTGTATGGATACCCTTGGTCAGCACCCATATTCTCTTGAATAGGATAAGGAGATCTAACTGAGGTCAAGGAAAGATGATTAGGGGAAAGGGATAGATAAGGGATGAGACGTACCTCAAGAACCTTGGTTATATCCACATCAGAGCCGACGATCTCAACTCTCTCCCGGAGACTTCCTTGGTGGGACGCACCCTGATATCCTCAACCTTTATGAACTTCATCTTCTTCACCCTCTCCATCACCTTCTCCTTCTTCCTCCACTTCCATCTTAGCGCCTTCTGGATCATCATCACTGTCATCATCCTCTGATGAAATCTTTTTGGGATCATTCTCTTGGCCAAGCATTACTTTCACCATGAAATATGGCTCCTTGCACCAACCTCATTGGCGTGCATACGCATCCATGCCCTTCAAATACGCATGGAGACGATGAAAGTTTACCCTATCAACAACCCGAATTAGCCCGACCTCCAACAACTGGATTTCGTCTTGCATTATCTTTTTTCAAAGAGCTTTGGTACCCATCGACTGTTGCAGGGTTATCCAGGCTGACCATAGAGCCAAAAAGATTGTGTCACTGGAAGTTTGAAGAAAATATCTTATCTGCTTCCCTGGGAGTTCCCTGGCAGCTACATGATCCTCTCTCCCCCAAGACTATGAGGGCCCGACCGCGCCATGTGACGTCCCCGCTACTGAAGTATAGGAATGTGTAGGCCCAACAGCCTGATGAGCTTCCAACCTTTTCTCCCTAACAACACCATGTTTGATATCCCGCTGCCCAGGCTCTAAACTAGCTACCTTGAGCTGCCGGACTCACTTCCACAAAATTCACTCAGGGTACGCTATGGCATAGTGCTCGACATATTCAGTTGAGAGGCCAACATAAACTTTGATGTGAGGAAAGGTGATAACGTCACTAGAGCCCTAGGCTGTGAACATCATCCATATTTGGAGAAGAATGTAGGGGTGCCTCTCTTCTTGAACATTTTTTTAAACCTACTTCAGCATCCACTGAAGTTATCTGAACTTCTTAGAGAGCCTAGATGACACGTAGGGTTCACAAAAGTTACTCCCATTGATCCGGGCCACATGCACCCCAACTCTGATGCTCTAGAATAATCTGGCCTTTCGGGGTGGGGAATGGACTAAAAGTGATGTTTTCATGATTTATGATCTTGATCCTTACTCCCTCATTAAGCGTCAACAACATGACCCCGACAATGTTTAGCAATGAAGGCCGCATGCCATTACCTAGAGGATGAATGGCGTTCGGGAAGGTATACCCACCACAATGGGCCCCGACCCAGCCATAAAAGATCTAGAAGGGGCCAAAGATCCTCCTCAGTGACCCTCCTCTTGAGATATGTCCCAAAATGGTGTACATGCGAGCCAACACGGGGAATCCCAGATTGAATCTTTGGTTAGAGGCCATGATTCCGGCCATCACCATGGTTTCTGGATGAACCCCGTCCTTACATCCATCATCGGTAGGAGCCATTCACTAAGGAATGCGGTGAGGAATCTGACGTATTGGATGTTCAGGTCCCGGATCTCATTTATGCTAAAGCTCCACGACTGATAGTCCCCCGCCTCCAGGATCCTCCAGTACGATCAGATTTTGCTCCTCTGTGTCACGGTCGGACACTGTCTCCCTCGCCCCGGAATCTTGACTTACAGATATTTTTCCAAGAACAAGCTGAACCATTTATTTTAAGCAGTGTCCTTCAATAAATCTTTGACCCCCATCCTCTCCTTGGCCAACTCTAGCATGTGCCACATCATCAGAGGGGTTCGTGATCTGTCGCTCCATGTGTTACTCGTCGAGAGGAATTCATCATACTGATGCCTATCCAGAGGGATACCTCTGATGAAATGGAAATCCCACAGGTTGATTCCAAATTCCCCATGATGAAGGTGGAAGGTATTGGTATCGGGGGACCATCGGGTAAACAACTCTGGCCCGAGCTCAGGCTGGCAGTAGAAGTGAAACCGCGACGTCCACACTGCCTCGAACAGACCGATGTGCCACAGTTCGGTGCCAAACTTGTCGCATGTCTGGAAAACCCAATATTCCCACACCCATTCACTGGTGAAGTTTCCTCCAGACCGCAGATCCCAATCATACAGCTAGCCTTTGGTCTCGTCATTAACACCCTGACGGAAGGTGCTTGCGTAAAGGGTGGAAGAACTCTCCATGATAGGGTCACTCCCCGAGATGGTCCTGGTCCTGGGATTCTTGATGTAAAAATCTAGGTTCCTGGTTTCTCTAGCAGGATGGCCATTATAGGTGATGATATATCGGGGTAGGTCATCCTCGCGGGTCACCCATGACCGCGATGTGTCGACCTCGAACCTTGGCATGGGTACCTCCTCCAGGATTCTGAAGCCCCAGATCGGCAAATTGGAAGATAGTTCATACTCCTTCTGTACTAGGGTCAACATGTTGAATAGAGTATGGTTGTTGGAAACGACCCTTCGGGCGCCATAAACCTTAGGGTTGGCGACCATCTCAGCCCTTCGAGCAGTATATGCAACATCCCTCTCACTGTCAGCCCGATTGGAGGCCATCTACTGCCAGCAAGATTTTAAGGAGTTGGCACGAAAATGCAGGAGGTGACACAAAAAAGAAGGAGTTGGTGTGAAAAATTAGCTGTCATCATGGAAAATCAGAAGCTGGCGCGAAAAATCCCAGGTTGGCGTGAAAACAGACGACTCATCGCGGTGAATTACATGAAACAGAAGCGTTTTCCACACAGATGGAAGAATTTTTCACTCACGAGAGCTCTGACTTATCACGCGAGAAAATCCGTACGGAATATAGGGACACGCGGCTCCTTTTATAGGCACAGTGAGCAGTTTCTGCACACGCGCGGAAAGTGGATTACGTGCTCCAGCCCAGTTTTTTCGCACCGCTATGGTTGGAAACATGCAACGGCCCCAGTGTGCCATATATCTTGGCGTTTCCCTTGGAGTCCGACCTTTGCGGCCCCTTTCCGGTCTGATTCTGAGGGGGGGAATTTGTAGACGCCGAAATTCACTCAAGAGATGAAGCAGGTTGGAATGCAACAAAGCGTTTCCATATTTGGAACTGGCGATCCGTTTCGAGGGGCCCAGAGAGGCAGCATGAAAAAATAATAAGTTTCATGAAAAAATGCACCCCACATGAAAAACTCTGGGTTTCGTGAGAGTTTTCCACATGGGCGTGAAGCTTTTTCTGCGCCACCACCTGACGCGGTTGTTTTACGTGCTACCAACGCCCCAGAATGCCATATTCGCGCCTTCTAGTTTTTCGCACGGACTCATGACCCGAGAGCCTAATAATAGAAGGCCACCCTGTAACACCCGAGATTTTTATGAGTAATATTTTGTTTTTATATATCATCAAAGGAATCTTTCACTACACACTTGCTTGGCTTACTTTACACGCAATCACGACCTTCCTCGATAGCTTGCGTCGTACGCAATACCGAGTTTCACTAAACAACGATATGCTATTAAAATATTATTAAAACTAGCAGTTATGAATAGTAATAACCACTTTTTTAAATTTTATAAATTTTATTTTTCAAAATGGACTTCATTTTTGGATTCGGAATACCGAAATCAGCCTAGGGTAAAATTTTGGTATTTTTCTAAAAACTTTCAATTTTTGATGAATAGTGAAACCACTAAGCGGTAGGTTAAAAACTGAATTTTTGCATAAAACTTAATTTTACCGCTTCTGTGAATGGAATTTCAAAAATCCTACAGACACAGTTGATATCAGTAAGTAAAATGTTGTTCAATGAGATAAAAATAATTTTTTGGTGAATAGTAACTTTTTACTTTTTTTTACCGCGGTTAATAGTAAATAGGGTAACTAAGGGTAAAAATGATATTACTATTACCCTAACACATGTCCTAATTCTATTGGATAAGTTTAATTCGACCAAAAACAAACTCAGGAATAAAATATGACCATTTAGGCCCACTTGGGTTAGATTAGGACATTTATTATTAATTTATTTAAAGAAGGGTTAAAATAGCTAAAATCAAAGTTTAATAAGTAAATAATTTTTAATATGGGGTTATACATAATATAAATTCGACTATAACTATTCATTATAAAGCTAAAACGATTTCCTATATAATGGTATTTTATTTGTAATTTTTAGACATTAAATAATTTAATTTATTTATGACACAATGATGATGCAGTAATTATCTTATTAATGAAATATTGACATAATTGATGTTATAAACACCAAAATAAATGTAATTTGAGACTTTTTATGAATTAAACTAATTTTCTAGGTTACTATGATATATTAGTGTTGATTTAATCAACTTGGTTCGAACATATAATTCTGTTATGACTTTCACAAAAATCATATATCAAATAGTGTCAAAATTGACACAAAATAGTTTTTAAATCAAATATTATATTACTAATTGTTATTTTATTCCTAAAAATATAAGGTTCGGCCAAATGACTTAGATAAGGATATATATATTAATAATAAACAATTTGGGGTTCGTTTGGCATGTTATAGTAAGTGTATTAACCATATAGTGAAAGAAAACAAAAAGACACGGTAAAAGTTAAATTATTTAACTTAGAGTTAAATCTAATTGATAAGGTTAAAATAATACCCTAAACTTGTCTAAATCCTATTGGTTGATAGGATTTCGACCCATCCCCACTTTAGCTTCGAAATAAGACCCTTTGGAACCATTATAAACCGATTTTGACTTTAATATAAAATAATATTTTGAGATATTCCTAAGGTGCCCCTCTCCTCCCTTATAAAAGGGAACCTCCTCCCCCTCCTCCTCACACCAATTTGAGCACTCAAGATCGTCCAACCCCTGCCAAAATCCCTTCTCCACTTCCCTAGAATAACCCTAGAGGTCCTGGTCTTCTTCAAAGACCAATCTTAGTTCCCTAAGTGGAGGATTCAAAGAGGCGTTCCAAAGAAGAGGTAATATCTATTACCGATCTTTTCAATTTCTTTCTTCTTCAACTTCTTCTTATTTAGTTTTTTCATGATAAAGTAATAACATAAGTATTACTTAAATACTGATATGTTATTATAAATATTAAACAACCCTAATTCACCTTCTATCCATCCTACGGAAAAATGAAATCACCGCGCGTGCGTACGTACGGAATACCGTCTCCACGCCGCGGTGTAATCTATTTTCCACCACCACCTTACAAGGATGGGTATAATGGTGTAATGAGTAACTATTTACGATTATTATAAAGTAATATTGATACTGAAATAATATATATATACTCCAATACAATTCCACGATCATAGAAACGATATCATCACTCGTGCGTACGTACGGAATACCGTCTCCACGATGTGATGCGACTCGTTCTACATGATCATCATTACATAGTAATTATATAAATGAATTGAATGAATAAATATGATATATGTTACACTAATACCATTCTGTATATAAGGTATCTATAACCTTAAAAGAAGAATAATAATTTATTCGGCAAAACATGCATAAGAACAAAAGGCAATAAGGACCCGAGTAACAAGTAACAATGAAATATTACTAACAAGAAGCTAAGAATATGACCATATATGATATAATATCAATATGTATGATTATGGAATAAGTCAATAACATTATTTAAACCATTATACAGGAGCTTCGGACACGTACAAAGCAAATTGGACCTAAGGTAAGGGAAATATCACAATCTCATTTTTATCCGAGATTGTTTATACTTTGAAATTTACTGGGGGTGTATTTTATCATCCACATCCATGTTTCCTCGATATGTAATGTTATTTCCATCCACCTAAAATTGTTTAAATCCAATTTTACCCTTAGGTGAGTTTTTATTAAAGGATATGAAAGGAATCTTTTGTCATTTTTCGTACGAGGTACTTTTTGACTTTTCCGACAAAAGTACAAAGAATTTTTTTTTAACTTATATGGAATGAATGTATTTTTAAAACATTATTTACAAGAAGCGTCCTTTAAAAGTTTTCATGTTTATTTTTAATCAACTTCTTTTATTTTAGAATTGTACGACATGTTAAGAAAGGAAAAGTGTTTTTGAAGCAGAAAGGATATTTTCCTCAAGAATGGAGTTCAAGTGTTTTATCAAAATTATTTTCCATCTAAGATAATAAAGGGTTTTGTTTCTATCCCTATTATTACATTGATTTGATTACGTGGTGATAGAATTATATTTTTATGAATCCCTTTATCTTATATGAATTGTTATATGATGTCACGATGTTTAAGATTCCCATTTTTGTTACATGGGTTATGCTATGATGTATGGTTTATCATTTTGTGGAACACATAAGAATGGTATCATTATGAGATGGGTGGGACCTATATCTCCCTCCAATGCATTGGGTAAAGATTTTATATCTCATGAGATAGACATGGCTGGAACGGTAGGTTATACCGGTTCAGTGAAACAGGACTGGAACGAGGGTGACTCGGTTCAGAAAGGGACTCTGTCCACTAAGATAGTCTTGGCAATGAGTCATGACTAACAAGAAATGATTTTCCATGATTATGTGTGCATGCCACAAAGTTTCAAGTTTCATGATATGATTATGGGGATCACATTTTCACTTCTATGATTTATTCCATGTTAAGATATTATGATCTCTTTTGCAGGTTATGATTTTCAAAAAGATATGATATGATTTTTATTTCCTTTATTTTCCCTTGCTGAGCATTTGAGCTCACCCTTTTATGTTTTCTTTTCCCCAGGTCAGGAAGATGGATATTAAGTAGAATATGCTAAAAGGGACGCTAGATATGATGAAATAAATGGGAGAAACTGTAGAAGATTAATGAACCAGTTGTTTATGTTTCCCAGTTTCTAAAGACACTATACCTATATGGTCCTTTGTGGTTTTGTCATATGTTGTAATAAGTGTGCTTCAATTTTGAATTATTAACAATGTATGTAAAGTATGGGTCGTTATAGTTGGTATCAGAGGAAAGGTATAGTCAACCTTTGGAAACTAGGATGTGAAAGCCTTAGTAAGAACCCTACGGATATGTCTAAGCATAGAACACAATCTTAGTGTTTTAGAAATTTCCATGAATACCCTAGAATAAGACCTTAAGTGTGAAATTTTATTCTTGAATTATGTGGTTTTCCTATTATAATTAGTGTTTCTCACACTATTCTTCTTGGTTTTAGTCAATGGATGGAACCCGAAGGAACCGTGTTAATGCGGAATGCGATGGGCAATGCAATGATTGTCCCCCTGAGCAACCAAATGATATGGGAGCTGGAATGCAAAATCTTGTATCCATTCTCACACAACTTTCTCAAGATATGAATCATGCAGGACTTCCAAACGAGCAAAGGAAGGAGCAACATTCTGTTGAATCCTTCATGAGGCAGCGTCCACCTTCTTTCAGTGGGTCTACTGATCCATTAGTTGTTGAACAATGGATTAGTACTACTGAAAAGATATTTTCAGTTATTCAATGTTCTGAACATGATAATGTCATCCTAGCAGTGTATCGTTTGGAAGGAGATTCTGATCAATGGTGGAATCTTATTAAGAATACGAGGCAAAGGGATGAAATTGAGTCTATGGAATGGGATGAGTTCAAGAATTTATTTTTTAATAAGTACTTCCCTCGTATTCTCCGAACAAAGATGGAGAAAGAGTTTCTTGAACTGAAGCAAAGGGATGATGAATCTGTTGGTTCCTATGAAGCAAATTTTACAAGACTTGCAAGGTACGCTTCTGGTATTATTATCCTACCTGAGAGTAAGATCGATCGATTCTTTAGTGGCTTAAAACCAAGTCTTCGAAGGGCGTTAGCCATAAGGGACTTCAATAGCTACGAGGAAATCGTTCGATGTGCTCTCAAAGTCGATATGGAGATTGGAGTAACCCATCAGTCACATGGGTTTGATAAGAAGAGGAAGAGGGAATTCAAAGGAAAATCTAAAGAGCACACTGAAAAGAATATGAGCTTTCCCTTATGCTCAAAGTGTGGAAAGAAACATGGAGGGAGTTGTCTTAATGGGACAAGTAAATGTTTCAAATGTGGAAAGGAAGGTCATCGGGCATTTGAATGTCGCGATAATGGGAAGAAGATGTCTAATGATGAAAACAAAGGAAGGGATACACAGAATGAACCTACTACACTTCAATGTTTCAAGTGAAAGGAGATGGGGCATTATGCCAATCAATGCCCAAATCCAAGGGTTGATGATGATGGTCGACGTCAACAAAATCTTAAGGCTAAAGACAAAGGAAAGTCACATGCAATTTCTATCAGCGATGTGGAGTACGATAACGAAGTGGTGAAAGGTACACTTACCATCCACTCTAAATTAGCAAATGTTTTATTTGATTCTATATCCACCCACTCTTTTATTTCTGAAAAATTTTCTAAGGGTATCACCGTATTACCTCAACAATTAGATGTTGAGTTGTCTGTGACAACACCTAATGGCACAACAGTTGCATCAAAAGTTTATAATTCTTCTCCGATCGAAGTTTGTGGGAAAGTGCTTCCTGCAAATCTTGTGATCCTTCCTTTAGTGGAATTTGATGTGATTCTTGGCATGGATTGTCTTTCTCTACATGGAGCTCATATCAATTTCCAAATAAGGGAAGTCACATTTCATATTCCAGATCAATCTACGATCGTCTATCAATGCAAGGATGAACATAACCTTCCAGTGGAAATTTCTTCCATCTTATGGGTATTGATTCCACTAAATGAAGGTTATTTATCTCAAATGGTTGGTGAGAAACTCACGATTAAGAATATGTCCATTGTACGAGAGTTTGATGATGTCTTTCCGGAGGAATTACCGGGTCTTCCACCAAATCGTGAAGTTGAGTTTTCAATAGAACTCGTACCGGGCGCTTTTCCAATTTCAAAGACACCTTATAGAATGGCCTCAATTGAGTTGCAGGAATTGAAGAAGCAACTCCAAGAGAATCTTGATAAGGGATTCATACACCCTAGTGCGTCACCTTGGGGAGAACCTGTTCTATTTGTTAAGAACAAAGATGGATCAATGAGACTCTGCATTGATTATCGGGAACTTAACAAGATAACTATCAAGAACAAATATCCTCTCCCATGCATTGATGACTTATTTGACCAACTACGCGGAGCTCAATACTTTTCCAAGATTGATCTTCGTTCAGGGTATCATCAATTAAGGGTCAAAAGGGAGGATATACCAAAGACGGCTTTCCGTACAAGGTATAGACACTATGAATTTATAGTGATGCCATTTGGTCTTACTAATGCCTCTGCTATCTTCATGGATCTGATGAATAGAGTCTTTAGAGACTATCTTGATCAATTTGTGGTAGTCTTTATAGACGATATTCTTGTCTATTCAAAGAGCAAGGAAGAGCATGAAGATCACTTGAGAATTATATTGAAGACCCTGGGAAAGGAGAATCTTTATGGCAAATTTCCCAAGTGTGAATTTTGGCTTCAAAAAGTTGCATTTTTGGGTCACATAATCTCAAAAGAGGGGATATCTGTGGATCCAGCAAAAATAGAGGTTATCGAAAGATGGTCAAGACCAACAACAGTAACTGAAATCCGAAGTTTTCTTGGTTTGGCTGGATATTATCGACGTTTTGTAAAAGATTTTTCACGATTATCTAATCCACTCACCAAGTTGACTCAGAAAGAAGTTAAGTTTGTTTGGACAGAGGAATGTGAAGAGAATTTCAAGGAGTTGAAAAGAAGGTTATCTATTGCACCTGTGCTCACACTGCCTTGTAGCGGAGAAAGGTTTGTGATCTACAGTGATGCATCCAAGAATGGATTGGGGTGTGTTCTTATGCAAAATGATATGGTGATAGCTTATGCCTCACGACAGTTGAAAATCCATGAGCAAAATTACCCAACACATGATTTGGAGTTGGCTGCGGTAATATTTGCATTAAATATTTGGAGGCATTACCTTTATGGTGAAAGGTGTGATATTTATACTGATCATAAAAGTTTAAAGTATATTTTCACACAAAAGGAGTTGAATATGCGTCAAAGAAGATGGTTGGAGCTGATTAAGGATTACGACTGCTCAATCCATTACCACCCTGGGAAAGAAAACAAGGTGGCAGATGCATTAAGTCGACAAGACCATGCTAGTTTATCCATGATGAGGATCACAAAAGATCCAATATTTATGGATTTACAAAGGATGGATCTTGGAATTATAATGGAAGTGGAAAAATCTTTTCTTTCTCAAATGAATGTTCAACCATCTATACATGTGAAGATTAAAGAGGCACAGAAACAAGATGTCGAGTTACAAAAGAAGGTGAGAAATGTTCCTGAATTCAACCTTGATTGTGATGGGATAATAAAGTTCAGGAATCGGGTTTGTGTTCCTCCCATCCCCGAATTAAAGAAGGATCTGCTGGATGAGGCTCATAGTTCATCATTCTCTATTCATCCTAGAAGCACGAAGATGTATAGGGACCTGAAAGAGTACTTCTGGTGGGATGGCATGAAAAGAGATGTTGCTGAATATGTATCTCGATGCTTGGTTTTTCAACAAGTTAAAGCTGGGAGATAGAAGTCTAAGGGGATGTTACAACCATTACCCATACCCGAATGGAAATGGGAAAACATCACTATGGACTTTGTCACAGGACTTCCTAAAACATCCAAAGGCAATAATGTTATTTTGGTCATAGTTGATCGTCTTACAAAGTCTGCACACTTCATTGCTATTAGAGAGGATTTATCTCTAGATCAGCTTGCCAGGATATATGTAAAGGAAGTGGTAAGATTGCATGGAGAACCACTTTCTATTATATCTGATCGGGATCTGAGATTTACCTCGAAGTTATGGCGAAGTCTTCAGCATACTCTGGATACAGAGTTGAGTTTCAGCACTGCTTATCATCCCCAGACAGACGGTCAGTCTGAAAGAACAATTCAAACCCTAGAAGATATGTTGAGAGCTTGCTCTATGGATTTCAAAGGAGGTTGGGATCAACACCTACCTTTGGTGGAATTTTCTTATAATAATAGCTTTCACTCCAGTATTCAGATGGCTCCTTATGAAGCTCTCTATGGAAAGAAATGCAGGACTCCAACTTGCTGGGATGAAGTTGGGGAAAGAAAGCTATTAGGACCTGATCTCGTTGATGAAATGGCAGAAAAGGTCAGATCTATTCAACAACACATAAGAGCATCTCAGAGTCGACAGAAAAGTTATGCCGACAACCGAAGAAAAGACCTAGAGTTTGAAGTGGGTGATAAAGTGTTCTTACGAATATCTCCCTGGAAGAGGGTTATGAAATTTTGAAAGAAGGGGAAGTTGAGCCCTAGATATATCAGTCCTTTCGAAATACTGGATCGTGTTGGGAAGGTGGCTTACCGATTGGCGCTTCCACCGAATCTCTCTCAAGTTCATGATGTGTTCCATGTATCTCTCCTGAGAAAGTACATACTAGATCCTTCACACGTACTCAGCTCAGAAGTTGTACCGCTGGAGCAAGATCTTTCTTATGAAGAACAGCTGATAGAGATTCTGGATCGCTGCGAAAAAGACCTACGAAACAAGACCACTCGCTTGGTGAAAGTTTTATGGAGGAACCACCAACTTGAAGAAGCTACATGGGAGCTTGAGGATATGATGAGGGAGAAGTATCCTCATCTGTTTGTTACAAAGTGACGAATTTCGAGGGCGAAATTCTTTTAAGGGGGGTAGAATATAACACCCGAGATTTTTATGAGTAATATTTTGTTTTTATATGTCATCAAAGGAATCTTTCACTACACACTTTCTTGGCTTACTTTACACGCAATCACGACCTTCCTCGATAGCTTGCGTCGTACGCAATACCGAGTTTCACTAAACAACGATATGCTATTAAAATATTATTAAAACTAGCCGTTATGAATAGTAATAACCACTTTTTGAAATTTTATAAATTTTATTTTTCAAAATGGACTTCATTTTTGGATTCGGAATACCGAAATCAGCCTAGGGTGAAATTTTGGTATTTTTCTGAAAACTTTAAATTTTTGATGAATAGTGAAACCACTAAGTGGTAGGTTAAAAACTGAATTTTTGCATAAAACTTAATTTTACCGCTTCTGTGAATGGAATTTCGAAAATCCGACAGACATGGTTGATATTAGTAAGTAAAATGTGGTTCAATGAGATAAAAATAGTTTTTTGGTGAATAGTAACTTTTTACTTTTTTTTACCGCGGTTAATAGTAAATAGGGTAACTAAGGGTAAAAATGATATTACTATTACCCTAACACATGTCCTAATTCTATTGGATAAGTTTAATTCGACCAAAAACAAACTTAGGAATAAAATATGACCATTTAGGCCCACTTGGGTTAGATTAGGACATTTATTATTAATTTATTTAAAGAAGGGTTAAAATAGTTAAAATCAAAGTTTAATAAGTAAATCATTTTTAATATGGGGTTATACATAAGATAAATTCGACTATAAATATTCATTAGAAATCTAAAAAGATTTTCCATATAATGGTATTTTATTTGTAATTTTTAGACATTAAATAATTTAATTTATTTATGACACAATGATGATGCAGTAATTATCTTATTAATGAAATATTGACATAATTGATGTTATAAACACCAAAATAAATGTAATTTGAGACTTTTTATGAATTCCACTAATTTTATAGGTTACTATGATATATTAGTATTGATTTAATCAGCTTGGTTCGAACATATAATTCTGTTATGACTTTCACAAAAATCATATATCAAATAGTGTCAAAATTGACACAAAATAGTTTTTAAATCAAATATTATATTACTAATTGTTATTTTATTCCTAAAAATATAACGTTCGCCCAAATGACTTATATAAGGATATATATATTAATAATAAACAATTTGGGGTTCGTTTGGCATGTTATAGTAAGTGTATTAACCATATAGTGAAAGAAAACAAAAAGACACGGTAAAAGTTAAATTATTTAACTTAGAGTTAAATCTAATTGATAAGGTTAAAATAATACCCTAAACTTGTCTAAATCCTATTGGTTGATAGGATTTCGACCCATCCCCACTTTAGCTTCAAAATAAGACCCTTTGGAACCATTATAAACCGATTTTGACGTTAATATAAAATAATATTTTGAAATATTCCTAAGGTGCCCCTCTCCTCCCTTATAAAAGGGTACCTCCTCCCCCTCCTCCTCACACCAATTTGAGCACTCAAGCTCGGCCAACCCCTGACACAATCCCTTATCCACTTCCCTAGAATAACCCTAGAGGTCCTGGTCTTCTTCAAAGACCAATCTTAGTTCTCTAAGTGGAGGATTCAAAGAGGCATTCCAAAGAAGAGGTAATATTCATTACCGATCTTTTCAATTTCTTTCTTCTTAAACTTCTTCTTCTTTAGTTGTTTCATGATAAAGTAATTACATAAGTATTACTTACATACTGATATGTTATTATAAATATGAAACAACCCTAATTCACCTTCTATCTATCCTACGAAAAAATGAAATCACCGCGCGTGCGTACGTACGGAATACCGTCTCCACACCGTGGTGTAATCTATTTTCCACCACCACCTTACAAGGATGGGTATAATGGTGTAATGAGTAACTATTTATGATTATTATAAAGTAATATTGATACTGAAATAATATATATATACTCCAATACAATTCCACGATCATAGGAACGATATCATCACTCGTGCGTACGTACGGAATACCGTCTCCACGATGTGATGCGACTCGTTCTACATGATCATCATTACATAGTAATTATATAAATGAATTGAATGAATAAATATGATATATGTTACACTAATACCATTCTGGATATAAGGTATCTATAACCTTAAAAGAATAATAAGAATTTATTCGGCAAAACACGCATAAGAACAAAAGGCAATAAGGACCTGAGTAACAAGTAACAATGAAATATTACTAACAAGAAGCTAAGAATATGACCATATATGATATCATATAAATATGTATGATTCTGGAATAAGTCAATGACATTATTTAAACCATTATACAGGAGCTTCGGACACGTACAAAGCAAATCGGACCTAAGGTAAGGGAAATATCACAATCTCATTTTTATCCGAGATTGTTTATACTTTGAAATTTACTGGGGTGTATTTTATCATCCACATCCATGTTTCCTCAATATGTAATATTATTTACATCCACCTAAAATTTTTTAAATCCAATTTTACCCTTCGGTGAGTTTTTATTAAAGGATATGAAAGGAATCTTTTTTCGTTTTTCGTACGAGGTACTTTTTGACTTTTCCGACAAAAGTACGAAGAATGTTTTTTTAACTTATACGGCATGAATGGATTTTTAAAACATTATTTCCAAGAAACATCCTTTAAAATTTTTCATGTTTATTTTTAATCAACTTCTTTTATTTTAGAATTGTACGACATGTTAAGAAAGGAAAAGTGTTTTTGAAGCAGAAAGGATATTTTCCTCAAGAATGGAGTTCAAGTGTTTTATCAAAATTATTTTCCATCTAAGATAATAAAGGGTTCTGTTTCTATCCCTATTATTACATTGATTTGATTATGTGGTGATGGAATTATATTTTTATGAATCCCTTTATCTTATATGAATTGTTATATGATGTCACGATGTTTAAGATTCCCATTTTTGTTACATGGGTTATGCTATGATGTATGGTTTATGATTTTGTGGAACACATAAGAATGGTATCATTATGAGATGGGTGGGACCTATATCTCCCTCCAATGCATTGGGTAAAGATTTTATATCTCTTGAGATAGACATGGCTAGAACGGTAGGTTATACCGGTTCAGTGAAACAGGACTGGAATGAGGGTGACTCGGTTCAGAAAGGAACTCTGTCCACTAAGATAGTCTTGGCAATGAGTCATGACTAACAAGAAATGATTTTCCATGATTATGTGTGCATGCCACAAAGTTTCAAGTTTCATGATATGATTATGGGGATCTCATTTTCACTTCTATGATTTATTCCATGTTAAGATATTATGATCTCTTTTGCAGGTTATGATTTTCAAAAAGATATGATATGATTTTTATTTCCTTTATTTGCCCTTGCTGAGCATTTGAGCTCACCCTTTTATGTTTTCTTTTCCCCAGGTCAGGAATATGGATATTAAGTAGAATATGCTAAAAGGGACCCTAGATATGATGAAATAAATGGGAGACACTGTAGAAGATTAATGAACCAGTTGTTTATGTTTCCCAGTTTCTAAAGACACTATACCTATACGGTCCTTTGTGGTTTTTTCATATGTTGTAATAAGTGTGCTTCAATTTTGAAGTACTAACAATGTATGTAAAGTATGGGTCATTATAAACCCCCTTCAACATTACCCTAAAGAATCTGAACCATCTCCCCAGCACATAATTCTCCTCTAGCGCGCACATAATATTTCTTTCTGGTACTAAATTTTTCATGCTAGGTCACCCGGGGGGTCCGCCTTTACACGAGACCCCTTGGGCTTGATCTTATTCGAAGTCTCATTGAGCCCCTTCCACCGTGTGAAATTCCTTCCAATTGTGCTCAATTAGTTCTTTTGCACGCAATTAATTTTGTGCACCAGACCATCTTTTTGTGCGCCGTACTCGGCCTTTTCGCACCGAGTGCTCGATTGCGCACTGACCAGGACTTTTTTGCATGTGCAATCCCTTTTGCGCGCCGCCTTACCCCTTTTTCATGTAATGGCCCCTTTTTCATGAAAGCCTCCTGCCTTATGTGACCATGATTTCCCTCTTCCGTGCATCATTTTTGGGCACCTCCCACGCCCACAGCGCCTTAGCCATATACACATTTTACGTCCAACCTCCTAGGTTCACACGAAGAAACTTCAGAGTCCTCTGGACGATATCACTTGTTGTGTTACTTTCCCTCATGCTTCTTCGCATATGAATGCGAATTGCTATTTTTTATTTGCATAAACACGATAACATGGGCCTCTCGATGGTTCTCTACAGGACACACCCTCACCACGTCTTTTCATGTCCCCTCTCTGCACCAAGGAGCAGAGGGTACCGATTATTTAAGTCCTAGGGGTGCAAAGAAAACCCACTTCGTCTGAGCTGCAGAAAGTTAAACTGCCAAGAACCTTCGTTCTCAGCACATGATGTTAAATTGTGACCTTTCCCCATGCCTTTCACGTGGGGTACCCCCACCTTGGACAGTCTCCACACCCACTAGTATCCACAGGGGATGATATCCTCCTTACGAGAGTGGAGTTTGTCCGCGGGGAAAGGGAAACCATCTCAGTGTAAGCCCCTAGCTCTCTTAGACGAGGCAGCATCCCTGCTCCTCCTTTTATCTTCGGTCCCCAGGGCCAGCAAAGGGCCTGGTGGGGAACGGTGCATCTCCTTTCATCTTCGGCCCCAAATCCCTCTCTCGTAACACTTTGTCGCCCACGGGACTCCCTCCTGGAGTAAGTCTCAACCATTTTCAGGCAACTAACCATGCAAAAGCCCCTATTTCCTCTTTGGGTTGCGATCACATGTAATCCCCACTCTACTTCCCACAGACGCACCTTTCACGACGTGATCGTTAGGTCTTTGTTGCTTCTTGTTTCTCACACCGAGCATGACTCACGTGAGCTTAGAGTAAACATCGACCTTGACATCCTCATCCTGGGCAGCCTAGAGTTTAATCCCCACATCCCAATCCTTCTCAACTACGTGGTATTTTATCCTTTCCAAGGCATGGTACGTTGGATTCCTCCACGAGGTTCAAGCCCAACACCTGGTCATTCCTACCACCATCATGTTGGTTCACCAACACCTTGGGCAGCCTAGATTGTAAGCCCCATACCCACCTTCCGAACTACGTGGACATTGATATTTGCCAAGTAAAGGTACGTAGGAAGCCCCCTTGAAGTTCAATCCCAACAACCAGTTTTCCCAACACCCCTTCATGTCAGTTCAATGGCCCCATGCCCCAAAACCATGAACTACGATGTCTTTGATCTTTGTCAAGGCAAGGTATGTAGGAAGCCTCCCTGAGGTTCAAGCCCATGACCATCCATTAGTCCCGACCATCTTCGCATCGGTGCACCAAGCCCCCATCATCATGGGTAGCCTAGAGTGTAAGCCCCACACTCATACCGTGAACTATGAGGTCTTTGATCCTTTCCACGACAAGGTACGTAGGAAGCCTCCCTGAGGTTCAAGCCCACCACCCATTGGACCTGAGGTCCTCCTTCACGTCGGGTCACCGACACCCTAGGCTGCCTCAGAGCGTAAGCCCCAAACATCTCCATCTAAACTACGTGGTCTTTGATCCTTTCTAAGGTGAGGTACGTAGGAAGCCTCCATGAGGTTCAATCCCATCACCCAGCAGTTCTGACCCCCTTCACGTCGGTTCTCCCATGTCCTGCGTGATGTTAAATTGTGGACCCCATCCAGCAGTAATCCATTGTGACCCTATCCAGCAGTAGGTCGTTGAACCCCAATCGGTGGTAAGCCGTCATCAGACGAACTACGTGGACGTTGATTCCCTGTCACAGGGATACGTAGGAAGCCTCTTCGACGCTCAAGCCCAAAACCATCGTCATCCTCATGATTGTCCCATCCCATTCACCAAATCCCTCACGAAACCTTCCATCATCCATCCTGATTATTACCTGGTCCACCACAACCTGGTGGGATCATTCCACCCTATTCCTTGTTCTAAATAATAGTATTCTGGAGGCCACCCACGCGATGGATCTAGTATCAGTGTTCCCTCCCGAGGGTTCCTCCTTATGATCCACTCTAGTCAATGTTCTGATCAGCCCGATCCATCTCTGCTGGACGTTAAACTTGCGGTATAACCTGTGTTAAACATGGGAAGCTGAGGAAAAAAATAGATACATGCACATGGAATATGATTCCCCACGTTCGATGTGGTATGCCTCAGACTTCTGCGCCCTTGAGAAGCCCTATAATAAGGGAAATAAGATAGACACACCAATCCCCCAACGTCCAGACATGCCAGTGATTCCTAGAGTGACTACTCCCCTAACCGAAGGTTGCTGCCCTAACCAGACCCCTGGGAATGTCCTGACAGAAGCAGCGTAAATAACTGGTGCCCATAAAGATATGGTGCCAGGAAGATTTTTACGAACAACGAATTAATTCTACAAGGGAGACCCGGACAAGGTGACGAGTTCTGAGGAGGAATCCACGGAAGGATGAACCGACATCCCATCATCCTGTTTTGATCAAGGAGAAATAGTCCCTAAATAAGGAGCGGATGCCGCCCACCTTTGGAAAGCGGGAATGTGGGGCAACAAAAACTGTGCCCCTAGTCCCCGAATAAGACAGATGCACGTGCCCCAGATAAAGCATCAGAAAGAGACATAATTTATTTATGGTGGGGAGAATGTGGAAGAATAAAATTATAAAGCAATAAAATTGTATTCGATAGTGTTTATGACATGCAACACCAAGCACATAAGGGAATATAATATCCCGTCACTTTAAAATATATTAAATATTTTAAATATAATTTATCTATGATATATCTTGAAATGCATGTGACATTGAGTTAACTTGTATCTCACGCAACAATGACTTTCTTTGATGACTTGCGTTACACGTAAGACCGAGTCTTACCGAACAAAAATATACTATTAAAACATTATTATTTAATATAATAAGATATAAACTAGCCATTAAATTATGGTTATGAATAGGAATAACTGAATTATAAAAATATACTATTTAATTAATTGGTTTTTAATTAATTAGAAATGAATATAAGAAATAATTGAATATAAGGGAATATTTTTATGCTCACAAAGTTGTTTTTTCTTAAGAAATTAAATTAATTACAATTATTGAGTGATATTAATTTAATAAATAAATATATATTATATATATAATCAAATATTTTTTATATTAGTCCAACATATTTTAAAGTCATAAAATAATAACAAACACAATACTATACATAAAAATATATATTTTTATGAAGGTACTTTTACAACCTTTTAATGTTGAACCTATTTTATATCCAATTTTTGGAAAAATTATTAATATTATATGTTAAAATAAAGTTAATCATTGAAATAATTACATAAATATTATCTTAGGGTAAATTTTTTGTATTTTTATGTGAAGTTTCATTTTTTAATGAATAGTGAAAAAAACTGAAGTTTAATTCGAAACTGATTTTTCATCTAATTTATTTATAAAGATAAATTTTATTATTATTACTATTAAATTTACATTAGATAAATTTTATATCATTTATTCCAATTTAGGTCATTGAAATCAATTTAACTTTCAAATTGAATACCAAAATATAGGAAACATTTGAACATTTTTATTTTAAAAACCTGCATTGTTGTCCCATTTGTGAGATTAAATTAAAATTAATTTCTATCACTTATGTGACTTAAATTTGTAAAACCTGATTCATTATTTATAATCATCATAATTTATAATTTATAAAAATACCAACTAAGTTCTTCACAAAAAATATTAGAGAATGTAATTAAAATTAATTACCGCGATTATGAAAAACCTTAGCTTAAAAATGGACTAAACCATAAAATTAAGTTGAGAAATGATCTAGAAAATTATCAAGAATCCATTTTTTGGACATATTTTGACCCTATAATCCATTTTATCTAATGTTTACCATTATCATAGCCACATTTCATTGGAAAATGTGGGTGGAATTCCCTTTCCCAAAATTTAAAAGAATGCAACTCCTCCTCCACTATTAAAAGGCACTCACCCCTCCCAATTCATTACACCAATAAGGCCACTTTGGATAGAACATGATATACCAAAATAGATCCTAAAAATTAATAACCTTATAATATAGGCCACTATTTTGGAAGAAATAAATCCAAGGAATCCATTTGGGGAAAACCAAAAGAAGTTACCTTAAAAGCCGTAACATACTTCCTCAAGCTCTTTGTTTTATTTTTCATTCTCCACACATACTATATTCTTATACCATGATTATATAATAAAATAAGTATCCTAAATATACTAAGATATTATTTATACTAAGGTTTCAACCTAAACATGAACACACTCCTATCTAGTGGTTAACGAATTTAGCAATTCATGTACGATGAACTACCACATCACGAAACAATGATTTTTTGTTTTACCTTTAACACTTTTCATGGTTGGGAATTATTGTGAAAAATATATTTATATATTATATTTATTATATTTATAATTTCATTATGTGTCTTTAATTCTTATATAACACCTAACTTTATGCTTTCTATTTTTTGGGAATACAATTACATCATTAATGGAAATGTGGTATACAACCTCCTCAAAGTGATTTGATTTCTTCACCCAATACATAGAATGTATAAAATATGGTTTCAATAAAATTGTGTGAAATATATGAAATAATTATGATACTAATACTATAATATATATATATATATATAATTTACTTTTCATTCTTTTTATACGACCAAAAATGAATGTAGCATTCATGCTACGTACAACCTACTATCTTTATGAACAGTGCATTTCATTTATTATTTCAAATATTTATGGATTATTATAAATACATATATAATGACTAAATATGATAATAAAGTCATGTTTTAAATTATTTATATGATGAAATAATGATATAATTAATAGTAATAACAAGTAACATATCTAAACATTCTAGAAAAACATGACAATTAAAAGAAATAAATGAGGAAAATAATGAAATATTGTTAGAAAAAGAGTAATAGGATAATATAATAAGTTAATATATGATATTATAAATATTATTATAGTGATTTTATAGGTTTTTAACATGTTTAAAACTCTTATATATGACGTTAAACGATGTTCGCCCTAGTGGAAACACAGGGTAAGAGATTCTTGTCTCACTTTTCTTTTTATGAGGCATATTCCATTAACACCACTTTATTATTTTGTGTGGTGAACCTAGGGACCCTTTTTATATACCATATCATGAATTATTTAATATTAATGGTATTTAAACGTTTAATATGATGGTTATTACTTTTGGGTCTTCCAATTCATATGTCACCATAGTGGTAAGGGACTTCGTCTCAATTTCCATTCCTTGAGGCATAGTTTATTGTTGTGAACCTAATTTCTTATATGTGGTGTACGTAATAAAACATTGACTTGTAATATCATGATAAATTAATTCATCATGATATTTTGATTTTAAATTTTAATTATGTAATCTAATGGGATTTGAACTCAAAGATACCAAGTGGTAAATAAATTTCATAACTCAATTCTTTTCCATTGAGTTATGTTACTTCCTTGTTGCCATTAAAATTCTATGATAATGTGTATAAATAATTTTTTATATTTATTTATGTATTTAAAATTATATTATGTGGATTTATAGTTGATACAAATAATCTATTCGTTGATTGATTCTCACTTCAACGTTATAGTCTTTTCAGGGGTTTACTAAGAAATTTCATTTTATTAGGGATTATTTACATTTGAATTTAAATTTGAGGATATATTATGACCACTGTTCTGTAGGTTTTGGGTGCAGAGAAAGAGCATGTATGGGTGTACCCAACATTAATTTTTTCGTTGGTAATGATAAAGCCTGGATCCTTCACGATGATAAAACACTGTATCTTTATAATAGAATGAAGAACGAAAGAAAAGAGGGGAGTCCTGAAACCATAGAGAGGATCATCATATGTTGGTTATAATTAATTTAATTAAAAGATAAGAATTGCCTTGATGGAATTCTATCTTCGTTGATGTTTCCGGTCATGATTCAATGTGATCCATCATTACGTCGTAGAATCCAAGTGTAGGCTTCCTATAGTAGTGATACACACATGCTTCACCTATCTCTCGACATCGCTAAAGGAATCTCTGGGTTCTAGAGTGGAAGATCCTTCACTTACGATGTTCCCCTTCGATTTCCTTGAGAGATGATTCCAAAATGATATCCTTGATCCGGTGGAGGAGGATCTTTCTCGTACCTTGAGATAATTCATGGTTGGAAAATGGAATTCTCTCTTGGCTTGAGAGATTTTTCAAATCCTTTGTTCACATCCACAAATAATGGCTAGCGTAATGGGAATAATTTAATTGGGATTTTATTACTTAGAATAATAAAATGAATTAATTTCCAGAAAACATTTATTCATTTCATTTAATTCTTAATAAGACCCCATGTCTAATACTAATGGTTGAATATTGTTATCAATTGACACACGTCTAGAAAATTACACCTAATATTATTTAATTAAATAAATAATATTATTTATCACAAATGACCAGAAAAACTACCCGGTGTGTATATTAATATACACACCATGTATTTTTGTTTTCCTATTTTATTTATTTCCTCCACTACATTTATTAGACAATGAATAATTACTATTTATTTCTTAAATAAATATCACTAAATTAATCCCAAATAAATATATTATTTTCCCACAATATATTCTCTCAAATAACTAGTTTCGAAAAAAAATGTGGTCATGCATCCTTGAATAATTATTAATCCACAATCGGGAATAATCTATATTCAACTTGTTAAATGAATATTTAACTAAGATACTTAGACACGCTTATTGTGTGCCCCTCTAGGCTTATTTCTCAGTGGAATTAGGCGGAGCCTATGTAAAGTCCAAGGTTAGCATCTAGAAACACGCCATGGAATCTATAGAGAATGAAGTTAACGCCACAATGATGTGTCAACTCCTACTAATGCTTGACATGTAATATAATACCTTTGTCATGATATCTTCATTCAAGCGGGTCATATTCTAGTTCCATCAACCCATGTTCAAGATTATTCTTTCTTCGAATTCCTGAAATTGAAATATCCCATTCCTTACCCTGACCATGGATTTATTTAGGATATATCAATTCCATAAAAAGTCCTAAGATATCAACTTATATTACAGAATAGAAGGGACAAGTCCTTTCTCACATTATCTATTAATGTAGTATTACTCGTGATGCACCCAACATATCCTACCTTGATGCGAACAATGTGTCGTCACAGTTTTCGTCAATACATCTAATTGCATGAGTTGTAATACCCATTAATAATAATCATAAAGTATAAGGACCAATACACATGTCCGCAGATAGGAACATCCAATGAAACTTTGAAATATGGATTTTCTATTGGCGGGTCTCGTTCTCATAATATCCTCCTAGATATTACCAAGGGATCCCACCTTGAGAAGGTGCCTCAAATTTTTACGAGTCCTCACCCCTAATGGACTATATTATTTGTGTCCCTATAATAACATCATCCAGCCATAGAACATTTATTCAAGAATAGTGTTATGTAACTTCTGGGCTCTCATCATAGCAGGGATCCACTATGACCCTTTTTTGCAACAGCTATCCATAGGGAATTATCACATGAATTTTCACATAGAAGAACAATCTAGATGTCATAAGGTATTTATTAACACAAGTTTATCATAATGTACAAAATAGTTGGTTCTAGGTCACCGACTCAAATAGACTCCCACTTGGACTAGAGTCAACTTCTAATAACCTTTAATCTGCTAGATCTCAAATGATATTTATGCTTTTGCTGAGATAGGCCTTTAGTCATGGGGTACACCATGTTCTCTTCCGTGGATACTCTACTCACTGCAACATCACCCATTTTATTGAAATCCATCAAGAGGTGGTACTTCTATAGAATGTTCAATGTCTATTGATGTGACCTTGATTATTTTGTAAGAGCCACCACTGTAGTATTATAGAAACACAATGTGATAGGTTCTCTACTATTAGATACCACATCAAGATCCGGGAAAAAGTTTTGAATCCAGGCAGATGCCTTGGATGCATGAGAAGCTGCTATATATTCTGACTCCATTGTATAATCAAAGGAAACTATATACTTTGAACTCTTTCAGCTAACAAAATCTCTATTGGAATACAAAACAAATCCTTATTACGACTTCAGATCATTCTGATCTATCTAAAAACTAGCATCATCATACCCTCTGATGATAATCTCATCGTTTCCTCCATTCACCAAGATCATATCCTTCATTCTTCTCAAATACTTAAGGATAGTCTTAACCGCATTCTAATGTTGTTCTACTAAATATTCTTAATATATTCTTACCATTCCCAGTGAATAGACAACATCAAGCCTAGTATATAACATAGAATAAATGATGGACCATATAGATGAAGTTTATGGGATCTAACTCATCCTATCTTTCTCCTATTGTGTTTGAGGACACATTCTCTTAGAAAGACGCAGGCCGTGTCACATCGAAACCAATACCCTCTTAGATTATTCTATACTAAATCTATTTAGTACCCAGTAAATATATGTACCTTGTGTAACACCCCAATATTTCATAGTATGTTATTTTCTTCAAATTAATTCAATAGCATGCGATACATGCAAGACCGAGTTCAAGCGCACCAAGGCTTACCAAACTAGCTGTTCAAAAAATGGTTATGAATAGTATTAACTGGATTTTGAATTTTATATACTCCATATAACTTTTACATCCATATTATGCATTTATTATACATAATATAATAAGAAATTAAATTTTTTAGATAAAAGAAGTATTTTTCAAAAAAAATGAAATTTTACCACCATTTAATGGAGAAACCTTTTTAAATCCAATATTTGAAACTTTTATATATTCAATTTGACAAAATAAACTTCTTCTTTAGAAGAGGGACATAAAATGTTAGTTTGAATAACTTTTCGGTGCTTTTTTGAAAAAATTCATATTTTAATGAATAGTGAAAAAAAACTAAATTTTAATTGAAAAAAACTGTTTTAGTAAAAATAATTTATAATGTTAAAGTATACATTTGAATGGTTTTAAACTATAATTAGATTATGTTTTTATCATTTAATCCAATTTTTTTTATTGGATGTAATTTTACATTTAAATTGAACATTAACACATATCAATCTTTTGATAGTTTTTACTTCTCAAAAAACCGCTTTTTGGTTTTGACAATGGGAATATTTTTCTTAATTTAATTAATACAAATTATATGTTTTGAATTTGGTAAAATAGAAATCATTTTTTAATTTGGAAAATTTGAATTATCTTAGGGGGAATTTTTGGTATTTTTCTGAAAACATTCAATTTTTGATAAATAGTGAAAACACTGGGTTATTGTTTAAAACCTACTTTTTTATTTAAATATTTATTTATTTTTTTGAAATTTATTTTTATTCAAAATAGATACATAATATCTATATATGTTAAATGTTATTCATTGGAGTAATTTTATAATAAAATTAGATGTGTAAAATTTTATTGAACATTTTAACATCTTCTACCAACATTTTATACACATTTGCAAATTTTCATAAAATGTAATTTTACCGATTCTGTGAATTGAATTTAAAAAATCCGAGACATTTTGTTGACATTAGTAAGTAAAATGTGGTTCAATATGATGTAAATAATTTTTGGTGAATAGTAACTTTTGAATTTTATTTACCACGATTAAAAGTAAATAGGGTAATTAAAGGTAAGAATGATAATATAATTACCCTAACACATGTCCTATTTCAATTGGAGAAGTGGTTTTCGACCAATATCAACCTTAGGAATAAAATATGATCCTCTTTGACCAACTTGTATTAGATTAGGACATTTATTGTTATTTTATTTAAAGAAGAGTTAAAAGTGTTAAATTTAAATTTTTATAAGTAAAACATTTTTAATATATGGTTAAACATAAGATAAAATTGACTATAAATATTAATTAGATAGATAAACTATTTAAAAAAAATTATTTTGTTTATAATTTATAGATATAAAATAATTAAATCTATTTATGACACAACGATGATGCAATAATTACCTTGTTATCGAAAGATTAAAATACTTGATAATATAAATATCTGAATAAATGAAAATTTAGACTTTTGTTTCATTCCACTAATTTTAAGGTAAATATGACATGTTAAGATTGATTTAATTTAATTTTTTCAATGTAATAAAGTTTTGAGGATATTCAAAAAACTAAATACTAAATAGTGTCAAAATTGACATAAATGAGTTTTTAAAACAAATTCTATATTATTAATTGATATAACAATAAAAAAAATCTAAGTTTCAGAAAAAGGACATATATAAAGTTATATATATCAATAATTAACCACTTGGGGTTCTCTTGTGTTTTTATAGTTTTTTTATTAACCATTTATTATAATAATACAAAAATACATGGTAAATGTTAAACTTTTTAACTAAGAGTTAAATCTGAAATATAAGGTTAATATGGTGACCTAAACCTGTATAAAACCTAATGGTTGAGAGTTTTTAGACCAATAACCAACTTAGCCTCGAAATAAATCTTTTTGGAGACATTATAAACTGACTATGATTGTATAATAAATTAATATTTCATGCTTTTCCTAAATTGACCCTCACCTCTATTATAAAAAGGTACTTCCCCTTCACAAGAAATCACACTTCCAAAGATATTTTTCTTAGACAAAACCAAATCAAATATCCTCCCAAATACCCTCAATTCAACCTAGAGGCCTTATTTTTTTTCATAAATCCATCCTAAGGAGCCCTTTTGATCAAATCAAAAGGAAGCACCCAAAGAAGAGGTAATAATTTCATAACCTCTTTCAAAGTTCTTTTCTTCTTCCACTTCATTTTTATTTGCTGTTTACATACCAAAATAATACCTCCAGTACCTTATACACACTGTGATGTTATTATAAATATTTTACAACCATATTTATTTTTCTATCCATCCTATTAATGACAATGTCACCATACGTGCATAAGTGAGACTTACCGTCTCCACCTCGTGGTGTAGTTTGTTATTCAACATTTAATTATTTGGATGGGTATAATAATGAGTATAATTGATGTAAATAATAAAAAATAAATTTTAATTATACTTTATATATAATATAACCATCTAATTACATACTATTTCACCATCAATAGAATGGTATTATCACTCGTGCGTATGTACGGATTACCGTCTCCACTAACACGATGGAATTTATTCTCCATCATAACCATTCAAGAATAATTTTCATTTTATGTTTAACAATAATGTTTAAGAACTTAATATCTTTTTGGATATAAATCAAATACATCCTATTCATAATAAATATTACTTACATAACAAAACATATAAAGGAAAACAAATCAGTTAACACCCAAAACAATGATACTACTCCAATATCATTAACAAAGCAATATTAGAAGATCATATATTATATCATATTTAAGTATGTGATTCTTTTATAATTTAATAACAATTATTTCACCATTATAAAGGAGGTTATCTTACCCTCAACTAAGGACAAGTACAATGTAAGGGGTTTTCATCCCACTTTATATTCCAGTGAGATTCACGCTATATTTCCACTATTTTTTTTGTGTGGTGTATGTACTTCCCATGATTATATTCATTGTGTAATATAATATAATTTATGGGTATTTAAATATTCATTTTATGATACTTATTTCATGGGGTTTATGTTTCTTAAGTTAGCAAATTGGTAATGTAATTTCAAATTTCGATTTCCACACATTAGGTTTTATGCAAACTTCATTTATTATTTTACTCAGATATTATTTGTGAAATCACTATTTATTTATTTATATAGTTATTTCCCCTCCCATTTGTGTGGATATAATTTTGATACACATAATACCTCCATTGATAAATTCGCATGTCATCGATATGAACTTGATAAGAGTAATCTTAACACAATTTCCATTCATTGAGTTAAACATCAAAGTCATTGGTGTTGTTTTTAAAAGAATCTGTGTGAATGTCCTCTGATTGATTTAAAATGAATATCCAGTCATATTGAGTGTATTTATATTTTTCACACATAATTATGTCATTGATTTTTCTTTAACCTGTGGATACAGTCTTTATAAGGTATTTCATCTCAATTTACATTGCATTGAGACTTCTTTGTTGTTATGCACCAATTCACTTTTATATTGTGTAAATATTGTACATTGGCATATTATATCATGAATCCCTTTATTTTCATGATATTATAAAAATTTTACTACCTCAATTATTTGTATTCAAGCGCCTCTCATTTGGTTAGGAACTCTAACTAAAATTTTATTTTAAATTTTTTAAAGATTTATTCTTCTAAATCATTCTCATTAATGTCCAAGTTTTAAAAATGGTTTTATGGATTTATTTATATGGAAATGAATGTTTTAAAATTAAAATTACTTTTAAAAGTTTCCCTGTGGTGTTGGACACTTTTGTTCAAAAATTTATTTTATACGACTTCTTGATAAATAGTGAGACTTTTAAATGTTTTCAAGAAAAAATGGATATTTCTCTCAAATAGTTTTAATTATTATTTTCATCTATATCAATATCCTTAATTATTCTTGATTGAGGTTGATTTATTATAATTCAATATTCCATATTGTAATTAATGAGTTAGGTTTGACTGTGGATGTTCTATTTTTATACCATTCATAGTTTGTGGTTAAAATATTGACATTTTGTATGCTAGTTTTAATATGACTATTCAGATTATCTTTTAAACTTTTCATATAAGTAATGCATTGGATTTGGTAAGTGACAGGTGGATCCTTCTAAATCTCCTCGATTAATCAGTAGGTCCCAAGAGACAAACTCGTGTCTTGGCATAAGTCCTTGACAAAATCTTATTTGTAGTCTTGGAACGAGGCCTTGATTATATGGTTATGATGTCTGAAATTATTAATTCCATCAATATGAAATTATCTATTGATGTTACATGTGTTTATTATACTAGTATAATATCCATGTGAATAAGTAAATGGAATTACTGGATTTATCTTTTCCATATTATGTCGAAGTTTAAATTTAAAAGGCTACTATTTTAGTCTTATACATTGACTTAAATATTTATGTTTTATTATGATAGTTTCCACTATATTGGTGTCCTTACTGAGCATCTGAGATCACCCCATTCTTATGTTTTATTTTTCCCAAGATGTGAAGAAGTATATTATGATTGACCTGCAGTAATAGGCTAAGGGATATGAGTGTGTTTCAAGTAGAGACAATGTTTTTTTTTCATTTCATAGTGTAATGTAAAACGTATGTATGTATCTAGTACCTCCAGTGATACTAAAATAATTGATCTTTTTAGAGTTGATATCTTGTGATCATTCCAATGTTATGTAATAATTCAATGACTCTAGGTAACTGGGGTCGGGGTGTTATAGTTGGTATCATAAGAAGTTTTGTACAAACCTAGGAAGCTAGATTTAGAAAAACTCTGATTAGAAAACACTACCCTAAGATAGACTTTGAGGATTAGTATAGAAGAACATCAAAAATTTGTGATAATGTAAATATTATGTCAGTTTTCCAAGAAATACATCCCTGTCTAGATACAAGCAGGTAGAGGTGGCCTTGGCACAAATGTACCTAGGGGTAAAAACTGAAAACACCTCTTTGAGATAGACTCAAACGGGAACCGGTGCACGACAACGGGCCTTGCAGCACTCTTGGTTATGACACTCCCAGGGGATATGCTTAGGATAATTCACATTTTCTTTACAAACTGATTGAAGGAGTTTAATAAAAGATGAGAATAAATATCCTTGGTCAATCCTAATGTGTTTTAGATTAAAAATAAGGTTTCATGATATTCTCTAAATTATTTTATGACTATTGTTACTAATGTAATGCTTTCTGGTTTTAGTCAATGGTTGGATTATAAGGAAGTCATAGTAACATTGAACATGATGTACAAGGTGGGGGCAGTGGTGGAAATGAGAAACTAAATGGAAAGTTGATAGGCTTAAAATATATCATGTTCATGTCGAAATAGGTTTTGAAAAATATGATCAACAACATATACATTAACCAACTCCCAAAATCAATAAAGAATAGAAAGGTGAAGAATGATAACAGCTCCAGTAGTGGAGACCATGGAGAAAAGAATGCTCAATTTCCATTATGCGGGAAATGTGGAAGGAGAAACCCAGAAAAGTGTCTCAATGAAACAAAGAAATGTTTTATGTGTGGGAAAGAAGGATATAAAGTAAAGAATTACTGAGGAAAAATGAAGAGTATTATGGAAGAAAATAGAAATGATCCTAAGAATCCATTTACAGTCATTTTCCATAAATTTAGGGGACCTATGCATTACCTGAGTCAATGCCCTGTTTTATAGGATAACCACTGGGTCAAGGAAGAACCTATTTTGACATAAATTGATTGAAAAATATTTAAAAGTATTAATTCTCTTTGTTGATGAGATTAGTTAGGAAGAATTTTATCTTGTATATGTAAACCTATAGTTTGTTATGTGAAAATGATATTTGAGGAAGAATTATCTTTCATTTTTTGGAAATATTTATAAAGAACCATTTGGGTTTATATGATCCTTGAATGTTAGCCAATTAGAGATTATTAATTTTAGGGATGAAAATGTGAGGTTTGAGATAACATTTGTGGTTAGATTATATTATGATTTTTTTAAGTAATTTAACTCATTTTGGGAGTGTTATTAATTACAGTTTTTGAAAAAGAACAACACACGAACTATGTGACAACTCGTCGCGTCGGAAAAAGCTGCGGGAATCGAACCCACAACCAAAGTGCGATAGGGATTTGTCACCTACCACTGGACAAAGTGAAGTCCCTGGTTAGTGTGACTAATTATTTTTAGTTAAATTATTTTATTGATCAATAATATGTTGATTTGGGATCTTATGTTTTATAAAACAGATATTCTTAGTATAGGAGAATGATTTAGTGATTAAGTGATAAATGTTATTTTGGAAGAAATTCTCTCTGTTGGAAACACTATATACCTAAGAAACATACAATACCATGGGATTTTATTTGAAGAGTAATGGTTGAATTGTTTTTATTTTGGAATAATCTATGTTTTTTTGATAGATTCAGGTTATTAATTGAAATGATATCATAGAGAATATGTGATTTGGATAATTAACCTTTTGTATGATAATTTAAGAGTAATTGATTTTATTTGGATATAAATGTTAAGATTTACTAGGAAACACTATGTGATTAAATTCTTCTGAGTTTTGGGTTTCAATATTAGTTTGAATTGTATTGAAGGATTTTAAGGACAATTATTTATTTAATGGTCTCTACTAAACATTGGGTATTGTTTGTTTAATTTTGGAAATTAATATTATAATTTCATTCTATAAAGGATTATCCATTTTGGGGATCATCTGATCTTGTACTAACCATTTGGTTTTGGTTGATCTCTAAAGAGAAGGGAAATATATAGTCCATCCTTTGTGGATTATGTGATTCTCTAGAAGTTGATTCAAGCGCTTCTAGTGTGACTAAATCATCTTGAATACTCACTGTTTTGAGAAAAGATGACTTAGTTGTAGAAATTTACTAGACGATAAAACTCTAATTAAAAAGTAAGTATATATCTTTATGTTCCCAGTAAATCTCATAAATAAATATCTCAATTTTGTGAAATGGACCATAAAACAAAAAACATTGTCTTTTTACTTTTCCTACTGGGAAACTAATGATTGTTTAACCCATCAAAGTTTTTCGGTTTTCTTGTTGTTAAATTTCTCCTGATCATGATTTCTATCACTCTCCATCATAACTTGAATATTATTTTATCTTTCATATCCATGTTTTCTTACATGTAATCCTAGTATGGGTTATCTCGGGTGACCTTTTTACTTTTCTTTCTTTCATTTAATGTGATTGTTTTAATGATTTTTTTTTTCTGATGTGGGACTTTCAATGAAGTTCCTTAGCCCAATTTTAAAATTACTAGGACACAATTTATAAAAGTGGGGAAGAGTGTAACACACCAAGATTTCATAGTAAGTTATTTTCTTTAAATTAATTCAATAGTTTGTTCTACACGCAAGACTGAGTTCGTGCGCACAACGACATACCAAATTGGACGTTCAAAACATGGTTATGAATAGTATTAACTGAATTTTAGATTTTATATACTCTATATAAATATAACATATATATTACATGTTTCGTAGACAAAATATAAGAATAAATTCAATTTTCAGATAAAAGAAGTATTTTTCAAAAAATGCAATTTTACCGCCTTTTAATCGAAACCCCTTTTTAATCCAATATTTGACACTTTTATATATTAAATTTGACAAAATAAACTTCTTATTTAGAATTGGAACATAATAATTTATTTTGAATAAATTCTTGGTGCTTTTCTGATAACTTTCATATTTTGATGAATAGTGAAAATACTAAATTTTAATTGAAAAAAACTTTTTTAATAAAAATAATTTATAATGTTAAATTATACATTTAAATTGTTTTTAAGTATAATTAGATTATATTTTTATCATTTAATCCAATATTTATCATTGTAATTAATTATACATTTAAATTGGATATTAACACATATCAATCTTTTGATAGTTTTTACTTCTCAAAAACCCGCTTTTTGGTTTTGACAATGAGAATATTTTGTTAAAATTAATTAATATAACTTATTTGTTTTTAATTTGGTAAAATATATATCATTTTTGAATTTGGAATATCAGAATTATCTTAGGGTGATTTTTTGGTTTTTTTCGGAAAACTTTTAATTTTTGACGAATAGTGAAAAACACTACGTTATTGATTAAGACCAACTTTTTAATTTAAATAATTATTTATTTTATTTAAATTAATTTTAGTTATAATTATATACATAATACTTATGTAATTTCAATTTAAATCATTGGAGTAAATTTATAATGAAATTATATGTATAAAGGTTTATCGAACATTTTAACCTCTTTTACCCACCTTCTAGGAAAATTTGCAAATTTGAATAAAACATAATTTTACCACTTCTATGAATTGAAATTCCAAAATCCGAGAGACACGGTTGACATCAGTAATTAAAATATTGTTCAATAGGATGAAAATAATTTTTGGTGAATAGTAACTTTTGAATTTTATTTACCACGGTTAAAAGTAAATAGGGTAATTAAATGTAAAAATGATATTATAATTACCCCAACACATGCCCTAATTATATTTGATATGTTTTTTTGGACCAAAATAAACCTTATGAGTAAAATATGTTCCACTTTTACCCACTTGTATTAGATTAGGGAATTTATTATTATTTTATTTAAAGAATAGGTAAAAGTGTTAAATTCAAATTTTCAAAACTAAAACATTTTTAATATAGGGTTATACATAAGATAAATTAGACTATAAATATTCATTAGAAATATAAAAATAGTTCATAAATAGTTGCTGTTTATTTATGATTTTTAGATATTAAATAATTAAATTTATTTATTACATAATGATGATGCAATAATTACCTTGTTATTGATGATTAAAATAATTGATATTATATATAACCAAATAACTATAAATTGAGACTTTTGATGAATTTTACTAATTTTCTAGGTTAATATGACATGTTTTGATTGATTTAATTTATTTTTATCACAGTAATCAAGTTTAGATGACTTTCACAAAAACCAAATACTAAATAGTGTCAAAATTGACAAAAATGAGTTTTTAAAATAAAAACTTTATTATTAATTGATATAATATTCCTAAAAATATATGGTTCTGCCAAAGTACTTATATAAGGTTATATATATCAATAATGAACCACTTGGGGTTTTATTTTCTTTTTATAGAAATATTATTAACCATTTATTATAATAATACAAGAATACAAGGTAAATGTTAATCTATTTGACTAAGAGTTAAATCTAAAAGATAAGGTTAATATGGTGACCTAAAACTGTATAAAACCTATTTTTTGAGATGTTTTCAACCCATATATACCTTATCCTAGAAATAAATACTTTTGAATCCATTATAAACTGAATATGATTGAATAATAAATTAATATTTCATGCTTTTCCTAAAGTGACCCTCACCTATCATATAAAAGGGTACTTCCCCTTCCCTCAAAATCACACCTCCAAATCCATTTGTCTCGGCCAACCCTGGATAAAATATCCTCCCAAATACCCTAAATTAATACTATAGGCCTTACTTTTGTCATAAATCTATCCTAAGGATCCCTTTTGATCAAATAAAAAGGAAGCACCCGAAGAAGAGGTAATGATTTCATCACCCCTTTCAAAGTTCTTTTCATCTTCCACTTCCTCTTTCTTTGTTTTTTCCATACCAAAATAAAAACTCCAGTATCTTATACATACTATAATTTCATTATAAATATGGTACAACCATATTTATTATTCTATCCATCCTATGAATGACAAAGTCATCATATGTGCATACATACAGCTTACCATCTCCACGTCGTGGTGTAGTTTTTATTCAACAATTCATTATTTGGATGGGTATAATAATGAGTATAATTTATGTAAATAATAAATGTAACATGTAAATGATTATGTATATATAATATAACCATCCAATTATATATTATTTCACCATTAATAGAATGGTATTGTCGCTTGTCCGTATGTACAGATTACCATCTCCACGAACGCAATGAGATTCATTCTCCATCATAACCATTCAAGAATAATTTTTATTTTATGTATAAAAATAATGTTTAATAACTTAATATCATTATATATATGAATAAAATACATGCTATCCATAACAAACTTTAGTTACATAAAAAAACATATCAAGGAAAATAAATCAGTTAACAACCAAAACAATGATACTACTAAAATATCATTAACAAAGAAATATTAGAAGATCATATATGATATAATATTTATGTATGTGGTTCTTGAATAATATAATAACAATTATTCCACCATTATAAAGGAGTTTAACTTACCCTCAACTAAGGAAAAGTACAAGGTAAGGGGTTTTCTTCTCACTTCTTATTCCTATGAGATTCATACTATATTGCCATTATCTACTTTTGTGTTGTGTATGTACTGAACATGATAGTATTATTTGTGTAATATAATTTAATTTAGGGGCGTTTAAATATTCATTGTATTATACTTCTTTAATGGGTAGTATGTTTTGTAAGTTACCAAATCGGAAATGGAATTGCTAATTTCGATTTCCACTCATTGGGTTTTACGAAAACATCATTGTTTATTTTACTCCAAGATTATTTGTGAAATCACTATTTATTTATTTATGTAGTAATTTTCACTCCCCTTGTATTTATATAATTTTGATACACATAATCACTCCATTGATAAATTCTAAAGTCATTGATATGAACTTTATAAGAGTAATCTTAAGACAATTTCCATTCAATGAGTTAAACATCCAAGTCATTGGTGTTGTTTTTAAAAGAATATATATGAATGTCATATGATTTATTTAAACTGAATATCTAATCACATTGAGTGCATTTATATTTTTCAAACATTATTATGTCATTGATTTTCCTTAACCTAATGATACGGTCTTTATAAGGGATTTCATCTCAATTTACATTGTATTGAGACTTCATTGTTTTCATGTGCCACTTCACTTTTATATGGTGTAAATGATGATATTTCGAATAATATATCATTAATCCCTTTATTCTCATGATATTATAAAATATTTATTACCTCAATTTTTTTTTGTATTCAAACGTCTCTCATTTTGTTAGGAACTCTAACTAAAATATCATTTTAAATGTTTTAATGATATATTCTTTTAAATCTTTCTCATTATTGTCCAGGTTTTAATAATGGTTTTAAGGATTTATTTATATGGACATGAATGTTATAAAATTAAAATTCTTTTTAAAAGTTTCAAATTGGTATGGGACACTTGGATTCAAAAATCTCATTTAAATGGCTTCTTGATAAATAGTGATACTTTCAGATGTTTTCAAGAAAAAAGGGATACTTCTCCAATTAGTATACTTTTTATTTTCACATATGTCAATATCCTTCATTATTCTTGATTGAGGTTGATTTATTATAATATAATCTTCCATATTGTATTGAATGAGTTCTGTTTGACTGTGGATGTGCTATTTTTATACCATTCATGGTTTGTGGTTAAAATATTGAAATTTCATATGTTAGTTTTAATATGAATGTTTTGATTATGTTTCACCCTTTTAATATGATTAATGCATTGGATTTAGTAAGTGAGGGGTGGAGCCCTCTATAGATCTTCGATGCATCAGTAGGTCTAATGAGACAAACTAGTGTCTTGGAATAAGGCCTTGACAAAATCTTATTTGTATTCTTCGAATTAGGTCTTGACTAAGTGGTTTTTATTTCCGGCATTATGCATTCCATCATTATGAAATTAGCTTTTGATGTGACATGCGATTATTCAACTAGTAGAATATCCTTGTGAATAAATATTGGAATTATTTGATTTATCATTTCCATATTATACTGATGTTTCAATTTAAAAGGCTTGTGTTTTAGTCTTATACATTGTCTTAAATGTTTATGTTTTCTAATAAAAGTTTCTACTATTTTTTTATCCTTACTGAGCATATCAGATCACCTCTTTCTTATGATTTATTTTTCCAAGGATGTGAAGATGTATATTTTGATTGACATGTAGGAATAAGCTATGGGATATGAGTGTGTCAAAAGAATACAAAATATTGTAGTTTTTCAATGTAATGATGTAATGTAAACCGTATGTATGTATCTAGTACCTCCAGGGATACTAAACTAATCGGTCTTTCTAGAGTTTATCTCTTGTGATCATGCTAATGTTATGTAATAATGCAACGACTCTAGGTAACTAGGGTTAGGGCATTAAACATTGACTTAGTCCAAATATACTATTGGATCTATCATGAATGATCTTGATCCCTATAATGTAGTATGATTCACCCATGTCCTTTATAGAGAAACACGTGTTCAACTAGTCCTTAATAGACTGTAAAACGGGTATATCATTTTCAATAAGTAATATGTCATCAACATATACTACTTGGATAATGACCGCATTCCCATTAAACTACATATAAACACGTGGATAAAATTCATTCTTAATGAAACCAAATTCTTTTATGGATTCCTCAAATAGACTCTTCCACTACCTAGATGATTTATTTAATCCATAAATGGATTTATGCAACTTACAGACCCGATTGGCTCAACTTGATGTCAGAAACCTTTCTAGTTGTGTCATATAGACATCTTCTTGAAGGTTCCTGTTAAGGAATGCTGTTTCAACATCCATTTTCCAAATATCATAGTCATAGTAAGATTCTAGGGAAATTGTGATTCTTATGGATTTAAAAATGGAAACTGGAAAGAAGGTTTCATCATAGTCAATTCCTTGATGTTGTCTAAATCCTTTATCCACTAGCCTTGATTTATAGGTGCTAACATGACATTCCATGTCCATCTTTCTCTTGAATACCCATTTTCATCCAACATACTTTACATCAAATCGATCATTGATCAAAACCCAGACTTGGTTCTGATACATGGAATCCATATTTGATTTCATAGCTTCTATTCATCTTGATGCTTCTAAGCTCTCTACTACTTCCTTGTAGGAGAGAGGTTCATAATTGTCCAACAATAATGATTCACCACCATCAATAACTAGGAAACCAAATATCCATGGTTCCCTTACCTCTCTTGAGATCCTACATAGTACTTGTGTTTTTGTAACATCTACCATGGGGACCTCTGGAACTTGTTCCTATACGAACTCCTATGTATCTTGAGCATCAACTTCATCAAAGTCAATATTGCTCCCATTTTCAGTTTTGAGGATGTGATCCCTCTCCAGAATGATGGCTTCTCTGGTGACAATCACTTTCTTGTCTAAAGGGTTATATAGGTAATATAATTTTTCCATTGGGATATCCTATAAAGATACCCCTCATGCCTTGGGGTGCTAGTTTTTTTCCTGATAAATACTTCAGAAAAGTCTCGAATCCCCATATGCGTGTGAGAGAAAAAAGGGTTTCTTTACATTGCATAACCTAGAGGGAATTGCATTTGGCACCTTAGTTGGTACTTGATTCAATGTGTATGTTGTAGTTTGTAATGAATATCCCCAATAGGATAATTGATGATCTACATGAGTCATCATAGAGCTCTCCATATCCATCAAGGTTTGGTTTCTCCTTCCACTAACACAATTCCACTATGGTGTATAAAGAGGAGTGAGTTGAGATAGATCCCAGAATCCTATAAAAGTTCAGTGAACTCTTGGTTCAAATATTATCCACCTCAATCTAATCGAAGTTTCTTTATCTTCTAACCAAGCTGATTCTCTACTTCATTCTTGAATTCCTTAGATTTATCTGAGGACTCTGACTTATACCTCATTGAGTAGATATATCCATATCTACTCAAATCATTAGAAAATGTAACGAAGTAAGAATATACACATCTAGATTCTATAGTAAATGTTCCATAGACATTAATGTGACCCAATCCTAGAATCTATGTGGCCCTTTCACTCTATCCACCGAAAGGCAGCTTGGCCTTTTTAACTTATAAACAAGTGTTACATCTATCAAGTGGTTTTAGCTAAGTAGAGTCTAAATAAAAATCATGGAAGAGATTTTTATAGAACTTCTCATTTACATGACCAAGACAGTGATACCACAATTGGGTGTTGTATGAGTCATGTGAGTTTTTTTCATTATCGATTTCAAATAATTGGGTTTTGTAATTTAATACTTACAAACCATTATATAAATACAACATATCATAACATACATTGTTCTTATAAATGAAACAACCCTTATTTCCAAATTTGAATATAAATCCATCCATATCCAAACATGATACATAAATTATGTTCTTGGTAAAACTTGGAACATAATAACAGTTCTGTAAAACCTAAAGCATCCCAGTTGGAAATGATAGATGGTAATTTATAATGGACAATGCGGTTGCGTCACACCATTGGTAACTCAAAGATCCACTTATCCCCTATCAACCATTACAAATCTACTTGGTTCCTACATTTGAATACATATTTGAGCCCCACAAACTGTATCTAATACCTAATGTGTAGGAATGGAAAGATTACAATCGATAAAGAAAACACCTTTAACATCCACATGCTTTAGGGTGTAGTTCCTCTTCCAGGGGCCTGGATTGCCACATGAAAAACAAACCACCTTCCATTCCTTGCCCTACCACTGAATCTTCTCCTTCTTTTAGGGACAACCCTCAGGGGCTTGAGACCGTTTATAAATCCTTATCCCCTTTGCATTGTCATTCCTCTTCTTATTCACCATAAGGACTACAGTTTTTTCATACCCCATGTCCTTATCTACCTAGAGAATTGAGGTCTGATGTTATGATCGAATCTTCTCATTATTTCTCATGTTTTAGTTAACAATAAAGCTATAGAAGGTCTTGGGTAGTGATGAAATGAAGAGATCTGTATGCAACTCATCCGGTAACTTAATCCCTAAGATGACCAGGTGTTCAATGTAGCCAATATTCATGACTACAAGAGGAATAGCTGGCTCAGACTATCCAATCATAGTTGTGAACAAAGCATTGGATATCTCATATCTCTCCTATCTCACCTTCTCTTGATAGAGATCTTTAAGGTGAGATATCATGCTATATGAATTTATGTTTTCATGTTGCTTCAAGAGATCCTTAAACATGGATGATAACATGAAACATTTGACATATGTGGAAACATTCAAATGTTTCGTATAAAGATATTTCCTCTTATATGGCCTCATAACCAGGTGCAATTAGGACAGGATCCTTTGATACATAAAATTTCCTCTCGTGGTGAAGGATGACGCGTAAACACCTCTTCCATTCCTATAAATTGGTGCTAGTGAGAAGGTTTTCCTTCTCAAGTATGGTTCACAATGATATGCATGAAGTCATTTTTCATTCAATTTCTACAAATTAGGATGATAAATGATTTAGTACTTTATCATGATAAAAAATGAGGCAAATAAATAAATTAATACTTATTAGTCTCCCACTATTTTATTGAAATCCAATAGCCATCACTATTAACATCATAATATTATGTTTCCTAAATATTCTAGTGTAAACGATCCATATTTCCATTTTCATTACACCAACTAGGGTTGGTCTAGAAACATGAAAGTTTTTAGGTAGGCATTCCAAATTCCAATGACATTAATTTGTAGCTCCTTCATCCACTGAGTGGACTCCCCGATCCGGAAATCCGGTTATTTATGGATTTTATCAACCCTTACCTCTTGGTCAAACCAAGTCCAACTATGAAAGTAAAACCTTTATCTGAACCAAGTCAATTAAATCCAAAACCTTGAATTATAATTCCCTGATAATTGGAAGTAACCCAACTAGGGTTGGTCAAGCACATTGAACTACTGTTAGATTCTAACCAAGATTATGAAACGCTATACTGACATAATATTTCTTTGAGAGATTTTATCTTTATATATAAATTTCCATTTTATTATCTTTCTTAGATTCTTATTTATATTAAGTGGGATATACTTAAGCGATTAACCACGTATAAGATAATATTTATGCATAAGCCGGTCTTATTTTGGTTCCATATTGCATGCTTGTTTAATTCATTAATTGTGTGATTGTGGAAAGACAAAAAAAAATAAACCATGAAACAAACAAAAATAAAATAAATGGCATGATCATGAGATTTTTCTATTGTTCAGTTTATCTACCAATTGATAAACTAACCCGAGACCTAGGGGAGAAACACCTTGATCCTTTTGGGTTCATGTTTACAACTTTCCATCGGTCCACCTTTGTATCTCCTGGGATTAGTTTTACCTCAACTCCTAACTTGGACCACCTCCACTAGCTTCGGAGCCCCATCCATTACGTATTATTTTATCTTACACACAGGTAAGGGGTAAAATGGGTTTTACATTAAAGAAACCTTGGGCATTCATTCCATATATATTAATGAGGAGAAGGCTTGATGGACAAAAAAATTTAATTTAAAAAAATTAATTAAAATAAACCATCTACATAGAAAGGTCTTGGTCTAGTTTATGATCATCCATACATGAAATGATATTTACACATAAATAAAACTATCATTTTATTATTTAATCTTTCTTATTTAAGATAAATCACCCTCAAATCAATTAATTATCTTTAATTAAAAAATCTTTTTATCTTAAAACTTTTTTCTGAATTTTCTTGAGATTATCATCCACCATAATTTTTAAAAAATTAATTCATTTAAAATTATATTTTTACATAACTTTTAACATGGAGAAAACCCAGTTAATTCCCATTCATTACTACCCAATGAGAAGAAATTCACATTACACAGATGTTAAATTAAACCCACATATATATAAAGGCTATCACATGTTGTGACTTCACTTTATTCCCACACCATGGTACATGTCACAAGGTTTTTTATAATATAATAATAAATTTTAAAAAATATTCATAATTTGGATGATTACATGGAATATAGTTCCAAATAGACGGTGTGTACTATCATTCACCATCCATCCGAAGTAAACACCTGGGGATACAATATGTAAATATACTTCATAAAACATGAGAGTACACAACTTTTCCAGTGGGCCTTACACCGGGTAGTATCCGCATTACACGTTCTCCAGCCAGGAAAGCCATGTATGGGTTACACGGTCCAACCCTAACCCAATAGCACTACACGCCAGGTCTAGTGGGCCACACGATGTGTAATTCTGAAACCACATGACACTTGTTCCTGTTCAATACACGACATCTTTAATACTTAGACAAACTCCAATGAAATTAATTAGTTTGGCTGACCATTCCAATGCACTGAACCTTGAATACACAACATGTACTATTGAATACATTCCGCGTGTTCTGGTGTTGTGTGGAAAAGAACCTTTGGCACCTTCGGATGAGATCCTCAATTTTGTTTTAATCAAAATTAAAAGAAAATATTGTTTCTATAAGGTGAACGAGAAGTGAAGGAGGAGAAAAATATCTCAAGATTCAGATTTGAAGAACGATTAACATGAATTGTAACAACAAAATTATTAAATGACTAAATCATAAATGATAAAATAAATAATTATAATCAACAATATGAACCTTGAAATATCACTTTTAGGTTCTGAGCATAGCAGAAGTGTGGGGATGGGTGTACCCATATTTAATTTTTCTATTAAAAACGATCAATCTGAGATCCATCACGAGGATAAAATGCTTGATCATTGAAATAGAATGAATAATGAAAGAAAATAGGGGAGTCATAGAACCATAGAGAGGATCATCATATATTGGTTATAATTAATTTAATTAAATTACAATAATTACATTGATGGAATCCTATCTTCAATTACATTTCTGATCTTGATCCAATGTGATCTGTCGTTGCATCATATAAGCTAAGTATAGGATTCCACTAGTAGTGATCTACATGTTCTCCACATATCTCTGGACATTTCCCAAGGGATCTCTAGGTGCTAGCGTGGAAGAACCTCCTCTTGTGATGTACTCCTTGGATTACCGTGTGAGAAGCTTCCAAAGTGATCTCCTTGATCAGGTGGTGGAGGATATCTCTCATAACTTGAGAGTGTTCTTAGTGGAAAAAAATTCTCTCTTGGCTTGAGAGATTTTTCAGATCCATTGTGCGCAACCACAAAGAATGTCTAGGCTAATGAGAATAATGTAATTGGGATTTTATTACGTAGAATAATAAAATGAATTAATTACCCGAAATCATTTATTCATTTCATTTAATTCCTAGTAAGACCATAGGTATAATAATAATAGTTAACTGTTATTATCAATTAACATGCTCCCAGAAAATTACAAATAATATTATTTAATTAAATAAAATATATTATTTTTCACAAATCCCCAGAAAAACTACACACCATCTATATTAATATACATGATGTGTATTTTTTTCTATTTTCTTTATGTCCTCCACCTTATTTATTAGACATTGAAAAATTACTATTTATTTATTAAATAAATATATCTACATTAATCACCAATAAATATATTATTTCTCCTACAATATATTCTCTCTTATAACTAGTGTCAAAATAAATGTGATCATACATCCCTGAATAATTTTTAAACCACAATTGGGATCATTCTTTATTCAACTTTTTTAAATGAATATTTAACTAAGATACTCGGACACACTTAGGGTGTGACACTCTGGGCATCTAACTTAGTGGAATTAGGCAGACCCTTCCTAAAGTCCAAGGTTAGTTACTAGAAACACATCAAGGAATCCATAGATAAAGAAGTTAACGCCACAATAAAGTGTCACCTCCTATGAATGCTTACCATGTAATGTAATCCCTTTGTAATGATATATCCAATCAAGCAGGTTTCATAATAGTGCCATCAACCCATGTTCTCAATTATTCATTCTTTGAATTCCCAAAATTGAATGTGACCATTCTTTATAATAGAAATGGATTTATTTAGGATATATCAATTCTATCAAAGGGCCTAAGATATCAACTTCCATTATGAAACAAAAGGGAAAAATCCTTTCTCTCATTATCTATTAATACAATATTACTCGTGACGTATCCAACATATCCTACCTCACTGTTAAGAGAGTTTCATCATAGTTTTTGTCAATAAATCTAAGTGTACGAGTTATAATACCCATTAATAATAATCATAAAGTCTATGGACCAATACAAATGTCCACAAATAAGAATATCCAATGAAACTATGAAATGTGGATTTCCTACTGGCAGGTCTCATTCTCATAATATCCTCCAGGATATTACCAAGGGAACTCACCATAAGAATGTGCCTCAAAGTTTTATGAGTCCTCACCCGTAATGGCTTGTATTATTTGTGTCCCTCAAATAACATCATCCGACCATAGAACATATATTCCAGAATGGTGTTATGGAACTTCTGGGTTCTCATTATTGAATGGATCCTCTATGACCCTTTAGTGCAACATCTATACTTAGGAAATTACCACATGTATTTTTACGCAGAAGAACAATTATGATGTGATAAGGTATTTATTAATACAATTTTATCATAAAGTACAAAGTAGTTGGTTCTAGGCCACCAACTCCAACATGTTCAATAAACCCCTTTATTTTATTCTTATATGTTTTTTAATTATGATTTTAAAATATTAGTACCATTTTACCATTCATTGGTACTCAAAATGTTTTAGAAAATGTTTTTAAGAAAGCACAACCTCATTGAACTCTTTTGTCATGAAAAATATTTTCTTCTAAAAATAGAGTCTTCTGAAAATATTTTTAAAAATGTTTTTATCCTTATGAAAATGATTTACTAAAGAAAAGTTTTTAGTCTTTTCATTTTATAAATTTTTTCAAAAGAATATTCTTATTACTTCCACAAAAAGACACTTTTCTTACCTTTTACCATGAGAAAATGAATTTTCTTTTTTTACCTCATATGAAATGTAAGGATTTAGCCATCGACATTTCTTAGAGGATTACTTTTAAAGTCTAAATGGTTTATTATTAAATATTTTTTTAAAAAGTGATTTTCAATGAAAATTATTATCAAATATTTTCCTCAAGAATGTTTTATAAGATATTTCTATAGTTTTAAAATTCATTAACTACAATAACCCTTTATTTTACTCGATTTGGGATGTTTTGTATTGATACTATCCTTATTCTTCATATGGGTGTTTTTGGATTTATTTGTCCAATGATTGAATTAACATTCACTTCCTTGATTCCTTTATCATATACCTTTTAAATATTCAATTGCCTATGATCATTTGACATTGAATTAACCCTAATTACCCATATCATTTATCATGGATATGGTTATTTCATAAATGGTAAATCATTTATACATAATATTTCTTAATTTGACAGGGTATATCATGAATATACTTATTATAATGATATTTTTTGTTTTATATAAGTTATGTGGAATTAGGATTCAAATGTTTCAAATTGGTTTGAGACACTTTGGAATGATTAAATATTATACTCCTTAATAATGTTTCAATGATCTTTCAAATTTCTATTCATTAATGTCAAAAACCATTATTGTTACTTTTTCTACACTAGGGAATTATTGATAAACATGTATCTTCTATTAAATAAATATATTTTATAAGGCATACTGCTTAAATTGATTACTCGATTTTAGGAATACATTGGACAAGTAGTAACAGGTGGGGCCTAGACTATATATAGCCCCTCGATGAATCGATAGGTTCCGATGAGACAAATTTGTAGTAAAAATTAAACAGATTTCTACCTATAGTTTTAAATTTTCTAGAGGATATAACATGATAGTAGATGTTTCCATGTGCATGAGACATGATGTACAATAATTAATAATTTCCTTCATTTTGATTTAGTTATTATTTATCTATGAGATTTTGTATCGACATATCTATGGATGCATTTCACTCTTAGTTTAGGGATTAAATATCTTGTGTTTTCAGTTTCTTACCTTTCAATATTTATTTTTCCTTTTATTGTTATTTTAATGGCATGGGTTTCTATTTATTTACCTTTCTATATTGTTTATGAACTTCCTTATCAGTTAATTTATAACATTGAATGTGCCTTTAGTTATTACTTTTCCATATTGACTATTATCATTTATTAACTATTTATTACAATGTTATTTACCCTTACTGAGTATTTGAGATCACCATTATTATGTTTTTTCCCCATGATTCCATGAAGTGAACTAACAATTATAAAAAAGCATATCATAGATGGAATGAGGTTATTATCTGAGAAAGAAAACAAATATGTGATAATTAGCATATTCATTTATAATAAAAGACTTATTTATGTATCTGATGTACTAAGACTACTATAAAATTTGGATCATTAGGATTTTATTCCATGTAATAATGCTGATGTAATTATAGTATACATCAATTCCTGGATTCTGGGGTCGGGGCGCTACATAGAGTACCCATACTGGTAGCTTTGTGGTGTACTATCAGTCTGGATGATGGGGGAATATGAATCCATAGTTTTGTAGAGACCCTATGGAGTATCGGGCTTGCGGCTCTTTGGAGAACCTTCGGGTATTATGTTGTATTTTTTCATCTATATCTAGTGGAGGAGGATCCACAGTAGCTCCACTTTTATTGGAAGGTTATTTTACACTATGTCATGATGGGAGTTGTAGTATCACCGACATGACTAGTCGAGGAGGAAGTCTTGACCATTATATCCAGACTTCGGATCATCAGTTCTAACAGAGCAGTATTGATTAGGGTAGTCCAGTTTTAGCACATGGTCTTGAATCAATTCATTTCATTCATTATAGTTGATACCTGAGGATCAGAGTTCTAGATCATGTACATTATTAGGTATTATTATAGTAACCTCCACTATAATGTATTATTCATTTGATATGAGTGATTCACACTCCTTTATCTCTTTATCTATCATGTAAAGTCTCAGGATGAAAAAATAGTATTAATGTGGTGAAATGTCCATGGATACACCATTGGGAGTAAGATTAGAGGGTTTATGCCAATGTGTAGACTATCCCCTTGAGGTAAGAAGTTACACTTTCTTGTGGGACCTCTTTTTTTAGATGAACAACTTCAATGTCATTTTTAGGATTTAATGGTTAGTCTCATATCATGTCTCTATGAACTAATGTCACCATATGGTATTTGTTACATCAAAATAGGGTAGAGGTTTTCTACATAATAGCGAGTGGGATGGGTAAGAAAGTAGATATGGACCATAGAATCATGGGATGTGAGAAGTGACCACCCAAATGGCTAATATATTTATGGAGGATCAATGTTTAAATGAAGCTCAATTACCTCTAGTTTTATATCATTTCTGGGATGTTTTTACCCACTTTTTTCTAGCTTACCTCATGGGAGATATGCAGAGTTTACGATTGAGTTTGTTCTAGGAGCATCTCCTATGTCGATTCTTCCATACAGAATGTCACCTACTATGATCTTGGAGCTTAAGTTATAGTTGGAGGATATAGATGAAAAATAAATTTGTACATCTTAGTACTTCTTATTAGATTAAACCTGTGCTTTTATCTATGAAGGCATATGGATCCCTTCGTATATGGATGAATTACATAGGGCTGAACCAGCTTACAGTCATGAACTGGTATACAATTCCTTAAATAGATGATCTCTTTGACTAGATCCATGGATATATGGTATTTCAAAAGACTGACCTGAGATCAGGGTATCATCAGGTGTGAGTTAGGACTTTAGACATACCTTATATTAATTTCTATAGTAGGTATGGTCTGTATGAGTATTTCATTATTCCATTCATAATTACGAATACACTTACCGTTTTCATGGATTTAGTAAATAGGGTATTTCATCCCTATCTAGATTCTTTTTTCATGGTATTTATGGATAACATATTGGTTTATCCAAACACTCATAGAGACCATGCTAAGCATCTTGATATCATTCCGAGTAAACTGAGAGAGCTTCAAAATTATTCCAAGATTTATAAGTTCCACATATGGGACAAAACTTTTCATGTATTGGGTCATATTATCTCTGAATCAGGACTATTTATAGGCCTAGAGAAGGTGGGAGATGGGGTTTCCTAGGAGTATCCCAATAATGTGTTTGATATACATAGTTTCTCTAGGATATTTGTATATCACATTCATTTAATAAAATTATTATCATTACATGATTCACCTCCTACTGGTCTTAAAAATACAGTTGTCATGTTTCTATGGTCAGAAGAGTGTGGGGAATCCTTTTAGGAGATAAAAGGAAGGCTTATCTCGACACCTATTCCGATTATGCTAGAGCTAGGTAGAGGTTATACAATTTTTTGTGATGCATCAAGCACTGCATTTGGGGTAGTAATAATATAGGAGGACATATTCGTTACATACATATCATTTAATTTGAGGAATATTGAGATAAATTAACCGATGCATGACCTCAAGCTAGCAATAGTTGTCCATTCTTTACGTTGCTGGAGAATATATTTGATGCGTGATTGCTTTGTGGTGTATATAGACCACAATAGCTTCAAATATATATTTACACAGTGCGAATTAAACCTAAAATAGAAAATATAGGTTGAGTATCTTCATTACTTCTATTTTTAGCCTTACTATATACCGGGAAGAGGTAATGTGATAATAGATTAACTAAGTCAGAAAACTCAAGAACATGGAATAAGAGATTCCTGTGATGAATGGAAATTTATGGAACTCATTTCTAAGGTGAATCAAGAGTTTCATGATAGTCACGATCAATCATATCTCTCAACCTTAACAGTTATCTCTTACCTCCTTAAAATGGTGAAGTGTAGATAGTTTTCAGAATCTCAAGGATTGGTTTTCTGTGATAGTATTTCTAGAGATGAACCACCTATGTATTTCTCTATAGATAGAGACTAAATCCTACATGTTCATAGACACATCTATGTTCCTAAAAATATGAGAGATGAATTGATGTGAGATCCCCATGCTTCTAAGTCAGTAGTTTATCAAGTAATCTCCAAGATGTATCGAGTTATGCGACACCAATATTGGTGTCCTATGATGAAATTTCATATTGCAGGCATTATCACTAGGTGTTCCACATGTAAACATATGAAGGTAGTATACCAAAGACCTTTAGGCATGTTTAATCCAATTCCATTCCCAAAGTAGAAATGGAAATTTGTTTTCTTGGACTTTGTAGTCAGTATACCAAGGTCTCCTAGGGTTAGCACCACTGTATGGGTTATCATTGAAAGACCAAATAAATTATCCCACTTCCTTCCTATTCAGGATACTTTATAAGTTGATTAGGTGGAAAGATTATATGTCTATGAGATCATCCAAATACATGATGTCTCTTATACTATCATTTGGGGTAGGGAAGATCATTTCACATCACAGTTCTTGTAGGGGTTATAGAAATATATGGGTACACAGGTGCTTCTGTGCATAGATTTTCACCCTAAAAATGATGGAAAGTTGGAAAAAATTATACTAGTTCTATAAGAAATTATTCATTCATGAGTCTTTACTTTTTACAGTTCATGGTAGAAGAATATCCCTCTCATCAAGTTCTCCTATAATGATATATCTTATGAGACAATTCATATGGATCCATTTGAGGCCTTGTTTGGTAGGTCGTTCCGTTCACCCCTATCATGGTTAGAGGAAGGTGAGAAAGCCCTACTAGGTCCTTGTCTGGTGTAGGGGACTTTTGATCAGTTTCAACTAAACAAAAAGTAAATGTTTGCTCCTCAGTCTAGACAAAAATATTATACTGATCATCGTCAATGACCTCTGGAGTTTGAGGTTAGGGATCATGTTTTCCTATGGGTATCACCTAGGCTAGGGAATATACAGATATAGAGGCTATATAATCCATTGCCTCATTATGTAGGGTTGTTTGAGATTCTACAGAGAGCAATTATGGTAGCCTATCAGTTGTTACTACCTCAGAGGTACCATGCCATGCAGGAAATCTTTCATGTTTCAATGATTCACCAGTATCTTGTCGAGCTATATCATACTATTGATCCCAAGGTTGTTGAGTTAGATCTTGATGATTCATTTGAGGAGTATCCTATAAGCATAATTGAACAGAGAATGAAGGATCTCTAAGGCCGGTATATCCCTCTATTATGGGTGCTATGTTAGCACGACTGTGTACGAGATGAGACTTGGGAGCAAGAGGATGAATTATATGCTTAGTGGCCCAAGTTTTGTTTTCAGACAGCATTTCACCACCATTGTATGGTGAACTCTGGGATGAGTTCCTTTAAGGGGGAGGACAATAAGAACCTGATTTTTCACTCAGGTTTGGAACCTTTTATTTTTTTTTCTTCTGATTCTTGGTTTTCGGCCTAAAACAGATTCCTAATGATCCCATGATGTTTTTGGGGGTGTCTTGGTCTTGTGTGGAGCTTGGAACACTGACCAGAGGAGGAAATCACTTGGTCACACCACAAGTATAAACCACAAAACCTAGCATGCACAGTCTCTCCTAACCGTGAAGGTATAGACAATGGGGTGAATTAGGGTGCACAATTTTCCATAACCATGTGTCAGGGGCCGCATGTCCATTGAAAAACTAATGACATTGTTATAAAGGTGTTTTACATTGGGGGGTAGGATTTTTATAACCATGTGAAGTGCCCCTCTTTATAGTAGATGGCGCACTGTTGGCGCACGATTTGGCCAACTGTGCGACCAAACCATACAACCCATAATTTTTTGTCAAATTTCAAAACCACCCTTAACGAAATGTTTTAAATATACTCATCTTCATCCTTTCCCATTCAATCACATGAAAACCTTTATTATCCATTTATGATCTCCATTGATGATATTCAATAGTATTTGATACTAGATTGCCATTAAAACTATGATTCAATTCCCATCCATCTCGTTGGATCTGTACCGGTAATATCTTAATTAATTTTTAGTCATTCATCATTCTTATTTCTATCGACGATGCTATTTAGATGTAGGATCGCATTCCCTATTTTCATGAAGTTTATATGTTATTTAGATATCTTCTAATCCCTGCAAAAATATCGAATGATAATGGATGAATAGATTCATTCAAGTATGAGGTAGGTGGTCTATAACACATCCCTCAGGTTTTGTCATTTTATAATTTGTCATGTGCGCACACCAATTTCATCAAGAGTTTCCTCTTTAAATCATGTTTATTTATTATAGTCATTGAAACCATATTATATGAATCTTTTTATAAATTTTATCTATCATTGGAGGTTACATGTAGACCACCATAGGTGGGTAGTTTTCCATAATTTCTTTTTTAGTATCTTAGTTATCTTATCTGAGCCACCATTTAGGCATTCAATGACTTGAACTTAATAGAGGTAATTGTTTAATAAAATAAATGATTTTCTAATTATTAGAATATGTATTCTTATCACTTTAACTCCTAAGGTATGCTCTTGAAATTGGAAAGTAAATCTTAAATGGGATTGGAAAGTGCACTATATATATGAATTTTCCTAATTAAATTTAATAGAATGACTTCATTGAAAATATATAACACACATTTCCTTGATTAATGGAAGGAAGTGGAGTAAATATAATGAATTTAATAACACTTATAGGAAATCTCAAATTGTTTCATGTTGTTAAACTTTGTCACTCTAATAAAAGGTATGAAATGAATCCATTTGAGTAAATTGATGGCATGATTACAACATAGACTATTTTATTAAATGAATTAATTATACAGTGTCAATTGCACATGGACCTAATAATTATAATAGGATTAGTAAGACTTGATTTATCCTTGGACTCTGGCGGGAATTCCTTGAGCACTTGTGGACCCCATTCCGATTCATAGATGCCAGTTGCAAAGGGTGAGAACCACCATGGAACATGATCTTTTTCTATATGTGGTTTCCTAGTATGACACCATAGGATACCTCTATCATTACTAAAGTATTCCTTATATAAACTCCTTGGATCCATTGTTACATCTAAGAACATGTGCTTCCTTGGTAACACCCATTAGTCCAAGTCACTCCTTACCAATTTTACCTTGGACTAGATCCTTTAACTTGGTTAGAATTATTATTATCGAATTTCTTTGGAGTTGGCCCTTGTATTATCCTCTTACCCCATATCTAGGATATAAGTTACTAATGAGTTGGAATGGACCCTAAGGTCACGAATTTCTTGGTTATTACCTTGGATCCATTTCATTATTAATATCTTTAAAATATGCCTTGTTATATCTGGGATCTTTCACTATTTTTGACAAATTAATATTTCAGTGCTGGTTATACCTCCAGTGACTTACATGTATAAATTTGAAATTAATTAATTAATGGAAATGTTAAATTTGCATACACCAAATGAGGATTAAGTAGGTACTTGGGTATTTACTTTACTTTACTACTTTACTTTATTATATGCATACTTATACGTTGTTTCTATTCATATTACACTAATCGGATGTCACAAACCCTGTTGGGGGTGGCCTACAATGATTTTAATGACACCCTATATTAGATTACACTGGAACAAGGGTAGATTACAAGTATGTTGGTGTTGAAAAAGATAACCATACCACTTCAGAAACTTGATTTCATTCTAATGTTAGGATGGATCTCGGTAGAAGATGACTAAGATGGAGCTTCAAATTCTTGGATTGTTTCTAGATTCGTTTTCTATAACTTTGTATATCATGTGTTGTCTTCTGAATTGTATCCATGTATTACATATTTATAGATACATGACATATACCATCATCATATTCTATTTATTATTACCATTTTCTTTAGTTATTATTGTTCTCATCTACTTATATTGTGTCATCAGTTAATTTATTTTTCTTTCACTATTTCTCTATTGTCTTCTTTATCATTTGTAATACAATATCTTAATGACGGATTTGTCTCCCCAAGGATACACCATAGTACCTCACTGCTATTTGGAATCTTCTGGCACTTGTGGAGATGCGCTTGAGGACATGTGGCCAACCGGGCTGGGGGCACCTTTGAGTGGAACTCAGGTTTAGGACATAACAACCATATTGGTAAATAAAAAAAAGTGGAATATGTTATAAGTATAAATATTTGGTGACTATACATATCATAATATTCGGGAAGGATATAATATTATTAAACTAGAAAAGGATGGAAATGCGAATTATAGAGGAAGGAATATCATCATTACTTTTAGAAATGATTGATCAACCATCCCTTTTAGAGAAGATAAAGGGTGTTCAAAGTGATAATGTTGAAATTTAGAAGATGGTGGAATCCATAAGAAAAATGAAAATCCTTAGAGTTCAAAATTTATGAAGAAGGATTAATTAAACTTGGGGTCATGAATTTTTTTACCATAAAATACATGGATACATAAGGAGTTATTTAATGACTCACATATCATGACCCTCTCTATACACCATTGGAGCAAAAATATGTATCAATATCTACTAGGGCACTATTGGTGGGAAAATATGAAGAAGTTGATTGAGGAATATACCTAAAGGGTCTATAATGTCTACAATTGAAGGATAAAAGGCAGAAGTCTAAGGGGATGAAATAAATATTACCCATAACGACATGGAATTGGGAAAACATCATCATGGACTTTATCACTAGTATTCTAAATAAATCAAGATTAAACAACTCCATATGGGTTGTGGTGGGTCATATTATAAATACTGCTAAATTAATTACAGTCTTATAGGACTTCTCAATCAATGAACTTGCAATGATATACATCAAGAAGGTGGTAATGCCACATGGAACACCACTATTGATTATATCGGTTTGATGTTAGATATTTACTTCCATGTTATGGAAGACCCTCCAACATTTTCTATATATTGAATTTAAATTTAGTGCAACATATCACCACCATACTAATGTCCAATTTGAGCATACTATTTAGAAATTGGAATATGTATTGATAGAATGTTCAATACACATTGATTATGAATGAGATCAATATATTACTGTGGTTTAGTTCTCCTACAATAATAGTTTCTACTAAAAAAATCCAAATAGCACATTATGAATCCCTTTCTAGGAAGAGATCTAGAAAACCATTCTATTGAGAATAAGTTGATGAACACAAGATGTTGGGACTGAAAATGATTGAGTAAATGGTATAAAAGGTAAAGAAAATTTAAAAACACATCAAGACTGACCAGAGTCAAAATAAGAGCTATGAGAATAATGATCCATGTGAAATTTTGTTTGATGTTGGGTATAAAATTTTTCTCTACATATATCCATGGATAAGAGTCATAAAATTTGGGAATGAGGGAAATCTAAGCCCTACGTATATTTACCCCTTGGTGATTCTCAATCCCATCAGAGTTGTTTATTACCGGTTAACACTCACACTAACCCTTTCTCAATTTCCTGATATATTCCATGTACCCATCTCTATGAAGTTAAATTATATCCCAAACATATACAAAATTCAGAGGTGGTTTATCATGAAAATTATACCACTTATGAGGATCATCTGGTGAAGATTTTTTACTATAGAGGTAATGTTCTACACTACAAAACAACTCACCCAGTCAAAATACTGTGAAGGAATTATAAATAAGAAGAGGAAAAATGGGTACTAGGGGAATCCATGAAATAGAAATTCTCTAAATTATTTTCAATTTATTATTTAATAAAAAATTCCAATGGTAAAATTATTGGAGGGGGAATAATGTAACGCCTTGTTTTTTCAATAAATAAAAAATGTTCAATTGTGTTTACGAAACCCAACACTAATCCTAAACAAACCATGATTATTTAGGAATGTTATAAACAAGAAATTAAGTTGTAGAGTGTGAATAATATGAAATAATTTATCAAATATTTATAATGGTCCAAATCATAATAAATTTATTGACAAATTCCTAGGAAATATTCACTCAATTCTTAATGAATACATATTATTCTAAAAAATATGTTTTCTTAAAAAATAATCATTATTTATTTTTGTGAGATAATATTAAAATTAATATCTTGAACTTTTAAAAAATTTATATTATAAATTTAAAATCAATTTTTAAATCAGCATATCATTATTTATTTAGGGTGGAATTTTGGAATTTTTTATAATTGATTATTTTTTTTAATAAATAGTGAAAATTGACAATTTTTCATATACACTCATTTATTTTCATTAAATAAAGTAATATAAAAGTTAAATTATATTATTAATGTGGTGTTGAAGTTACATATGAACAATTTTATTTAACATAATGTAATTAATTTCATTTTAATTTTCAATTTTCAGGAATTTTTATTAGTTTATTTTAATGATTAAAAATGTGGTTTTCCATAAACTATTTTAAATGCGTATAAAGTTTATCAATTTTAATTAATTAAAATAAACCTAGTAAGGGAAGATATAAATGAAATGTATATATTAAATATTTTTTTATATGAAATAAAATTTATATAATTAGGATTCTAGTCAAATAGTTAATGTTGGATCATTTTATACTTGAAAAATGAATTTCTAGAAAAGTTGTTTTTTGATATGTTTTACGGGTTTATTTTTCTAAAAAAAATATACCAAATATTTGAATTTAAATTTATATAATTAATTAATCAAAATTAATAAAAATAATTAATATTTGGTAATAATTTCAACTTAATTTTTGGTCATAGTTATTAATAAAGACTATAGAAATTAAATAATGATGTTATGGTTAAAATGAGTGTTTTCATATTACATGTGTCTATATTAAAATTAGTTTTCCATGCATATGATTTGTATTTGAAAAATTCGATTTAATATTTAGAGTATATTTGTCTAAATTATCCAATAAATTTTATTTTATTTATAGTTTAAAATGATAAATTAAATAGGTAAAATACTAGTCAATGTGGTGAAAAAAACTAAAATGGTAAATGTGAGTAACCATATTGGTAAAGAGAATACCACGTTTAAAATGTTTTTTTTTTCATAGTAGAGGTATGGTTCAAACTTATTTTTAATCCTAGAATATATATTTTGATTATTGAGGCACTTTTCATGGGAGTGACTTCCCATTATTGAGTAGTCATGGTTATTTATAAAAATACCACAAATTATAACTTATAAAAGGGAAACTTATCTACTTCTCCATTAACAATTAAAAATCCCTTTTGTTTATTCAATCCCTATAAAAAATACACTCTTTATATCCATTGACACATCCCAGAGGCATTGGTTTGATTAGAAAACACTCAGTGATAGTATTTTTGTGAAAAAATGAATAGGCTATTTGAAGAAGAGGAAGATGAAGAACACACATGACGAATCAGGCTCAAGGTAAGAGATATCTCTAAACCAACCTTTATATGGGTTATGAACATTCTATATATAAATCACTTTATCTATCAAATTAATGTAACATAATTATTATGAATTCTGTATATATGCCTCGCACATATATACCTATCTAATTCACCCTTCCTTTGATGGGGTTATACATGCCTTATGTTCATTTATCAAGTTCCATTATTATTAAATTTACTTTGATTATGTTATGATGTATGATTATGAATCCCATTTTCTTTCCATGGGTAAATTATATGTTATTCCTTATGATTTATTTCCTTTTTGTGGAACATATAATTCATCAACATATGATGATGGGTGAACCTAGATAGAGCTCCAATGCACTGTGTAATGGTTTAGTATCCTGACATATTATATATGGGATTAGTGAGTAAACCTATTATATAATATGACTTTGTCCAGGGTGTGATTTTGTCTTTGAAGTTATACTTGGATCATGTTTATTTCATTTTATATGTATCCTCCACATTTTTCTATATTTATATAATCATATGATAGCATATTTTAATGTTATTATTCATAGTGAATACTTACGAGCCTTATCTTTTTTGATATCATGTTGTAACTTTCACTCACACTTTATGTTTCCTTATCATGTTAATTTCTTTACAAGTATTTTTTTTCAACACATTTTTGTTATGTATTCCCCAAGTTATCCTATGTAGTTTTATGAGATCAAATGGATTTATTATCTCATTATGGAGAATCAAATAAGGATTTCAATTTTTAAGTTTCCTTTTGATTTATCCTTAACCCAGTCTTCTAATGACACTATGCCTCACAATCACTAGGGTTATACTTATTGGATATTTATATTTAGAAATCATGTAAAAACATATGTAAAACAATTATTTTTCTATAACCCCCAACACTAAAAATAGTCCATTGGTGTTAATGGATTTGAGACCATTTTTACACACCTAATTTGACTACAACAGCTATTAGGATAGTGGTGGTACGGTGAGCCCCTAAGCTCTCCTCCAATAAGATAGGGGATATAGACAAGTGGGAAGATGAAATAATATATATAGGATTCCTTAGCATATAAAAAACTATAACAGGTACCAAAATCCAAGAACAAAGAAAATAAATATAAATTCAAGGAAAATAGATTAGGAAGGACACCTCCTCACTTCATGAAGTGTCTAAAAATTATTTGATTTTAGGAATATTTTTCTTAGTATCACCACACATCACTATGTGCCATTTTTACCCACTTCAATAGCTACACATCAACCAAAATAATCTCCAAACCACGCATCAATAAAAAATTCTCAACATGTGTGGGTATAAATTCCATGAAGGGGTGAGTAAACCCATATTTTTTATGTTTCCATAAAAACTCAATGAAAAGATGAAATATCATGTCAGATCAAAACCTAGGACTAATGGATAAATAAATAAACCTATATATTTATGAATTCAATTAAAAAAAGTATGATATAATAATCCAAATCATCAGATCTCTACATTATGAAATATTGTTTTTCATTACTAACTAAAGACAATAAGAGGATCAAAATACTTTTATAACCCAAATTTAACAAAAATGTTGTACGTTATATGATAATGGAACCTAATCATGCACGATTTTCCACATAACCATCCACATTCATATTTTACCTTGTCATAACAACCATTAATATTATTTTAATTCCTATTAGGGACCATCAAAAATTGAGTCATACTCTTATTTCAATGGAGTACCAAAACCTAAGAAAATAAAGACAGTTACACCAACTTTTATGGGTAAATACAATATTCTAGAGGTGGGGGACCTGTACCCCACCATATGAGGGGACTAATAATTATGATTATAGTATGGGGAACCCATGCCTTATTAGGATCAAGGTATTACTGACCATATAATTTAATAAAGGATCTATTCCCCAAAAATGTATGTCCTAAAACACAGATATGTGGTGGAGTAACTAACTCTCTATTAAATATAGTGTAATTGATCCCTATAGAAAGTATGTCTTTATGGGAGTATGTAAAACCCATGTATAAATAACTATTCCCTGAAACATTTGGAAGTACATAAAATCCAATTTTCCTTTGAATACATTACCAAAACCCAGTTATTACCTCTTAGAATATTAGATCCTTTAACTATCCAAAACTTCTCATAGATGACCTATATTGAATATGAGGATGAAACCAAAAATGTAAATATAAAAAATGAATAGATTGAATTATTTACTTGTTTGAGTATAACATAGGGGTGTGAAGATATTAAAGACACTAAGGGACACATTATACATGACATTTACTCTATTACATTGGGTGTGTGAGCTATGAATGTACTACCATCATTTTCTCATGTGGAGTCAGCCTATATGGTTTTCTTATGGAAAGTAAATGGAATGTTGAATGTGTATGATAATCAGGTGTGTACTCTCGAGACTAGGGTATTTGTTTCCTGACATAAAATATTTTTCTTACCACAATAAATAATGTTAGAAACTCAATGATTATTTTTAATGTAACCATCCAAAACCCAAATTTTGTAACTCGGTGTGTGGAATGTGATATTCAACTACACCCAAAGTCCATATGAGAGGGAATAAAGAAAATTATCATTCCTTAAACAACACACCATGTCCACCAACCTGTATAAAGTGTCATGTGAGGGAAAATCCTAGATTTCACTATAGAACACCCTTATACACGTTGTTCCAAATGACACAGTGTGTGAAACTTTGTCATGACCTATTTGATGCTTATATCTATATGTAAGACCTATCCACCACATGGAAAGTAAATATGATATGTCCCCAAAATCCAATAATTTTGTGATATTTCTAAGTAGTGGAAACCCTAATTACACAACTAAAACCCGAAACATCATGTGTTTCATAGACTACACATTTTTTTTGTTTTTCACTATATCTAACATCTCTTATAATTTCTCCTCCACCATCCCCATTTTTTTACTACTTACACCCCTTTTGATTCTGCCACATCCTAGAACCTCTTCCATGACTATGATGACCATTTATTTAAACTCTATCATAACTATCATTTGTAATCTAAGATACCTTAATTTACACTATAATACCCAATAAAACAAAAATATGCAAATGTTCTATACTGCCCATGCCTAACACTATCTCACAATCCATAACTAGTGGTACCGGAACATGATCCATCTCACCACTCACTCTAGAAAAATAAATTCACTATCCTCATACGACCACACTATCATTACTATAATTTTATCATCTCCTAAATAATCTACCAAGATGCTCTATCACCACTATGATCTATTCTCTTTGAATCAACATGATAATTCTAACTGGGTTTGTGAAGATCAGAATTTTTGAAGCATTAAAATACCTATTTGGATATTATAAAGAATTTTCACATCCCTTAGACCACCAAATATTTACAACATTCTTGTTCAATTAAAAAAATATATCTAATAGGTGGGGTATGTTTTTTATGAACCTTCAGTAGTGACCCACCAAACTCAGAAATTTTTGGATATCAAAAACATTATTTGGCTTCTCCCTATAGAACTTATTATTTAAAATTTTCTAGTCCCACTGATACACCTTAATCTAAGATTATGTGGACCATGAAATGTAAATTTAAATCAAAAAATGACATTCATATATCTTCACTTGTAGAATATTATTTATCAATATACTCAAGATGATGTTAAGATATTGGGAATGATCATCTTGAGGTTGGGAGCACACCAAGATTCCATCAACGAATTCAACAACAAAATTATCCAATTACGGGTGAAATATTTAATTCATCAAATCTAAAAATCACTATATGAGAATTAATTATCCCAAAAAACATAACAATGAACTCATCCAATCCATATATGTTCTTAAAAGGATCCCTTAATATATCAGAGTGTATCACCCTGAATTAGTGATACCCTGACCTCAAATAGATTTTGAATAAAACACATGAACCCTTAAGATAAAAAATACCACACATATATATATATATATATATATATATATTTATAGAATATGACACTAGTTATTAATCATTATATACTTTAACTTTCGGTAATCTACAAATAAACACAATATTCCAGCTGTCTTCTTAGAAAATATAATTGGAGATGTCAAAGGTGACATACTCAAGAAAATTAATTGTTTATCCTCTAAATTCTATAATATAATCTTATTCTCTTGAATATATATTGATTCCATTATATATAGTAGAATATAAAATTGATCAAGTCTAAGCATGAAATAAATTTTGAACTCAATGTCTATATTAGGTGGAAACCATGAGAACATTTTAGGAACAATGTCCTCAAATCGATCTAATATAGGAGGGATGTTTTCATGCTCTAATACACCATCATCAAGAATAGGATTATCCACCAAGACCATTATCTCACTATATTTCCAATGAACATTCCCTTCACAACCAATATAGATATACTATAATCCAAGAAGAACATAATTATCACCCTTGGGAGATTCGAAACTCACTCTCTAATGGTAACAATGAATATGATCCTGGTATTTAACCAACCATTAAATTCCCACTATTAGGTCAAAAAATGACATCCCAAGTTAAAAAAATTCCCAATAGAGATAGAACCCACAAATCTCAAGGGAAAACTCCTTACAGTGTCAGATAACCTCTGATCAAACTCTTAATGGGGTCTCGATCAATGTAACCCCATATAGATAATCCACATTCAGAATCAAAATATTTACAAAATGAGTACATATATAGAATTTTGAACCTTTTATGTCAAAAAAATAACTAAAAATGTATAATAAATAATAATCACACCTAAGATTTATAATGGTACAAACTCGCTACCAATAAGTGCAAGATGAACTACATACTAGTGATGTATCCCTCTACCCTAGGATCCAGTCTGTGTCCCATGTGTTTCACATCCCTACTAGTATAGTTTCCATTTTATTAAAGTACCACATTCCCCACCCCGACTAGTAAGACAAGTGGAACTCCAAATAATTGACTATTATGGGGTATCCTATCCCCATTTGGTGCTCTATATAGGCCTAGGTCCGCTATAACTTTTGATATGTCAAGGGTTCCTATAGAAAATTTTTAGGTTCTCTATCCTACCACATTCTTGACACTCCATTAGAGGAATAAGTCACTTACCTTGCATGTGATCAGTGTTTCCACAAGGATAAAAACCACATGACTGCCACCCTGAGTGGTTGGTCTACTACCAGGGTTTCCATGTCTACCACTAACTTGGTGAAATTTCATATAAGGATTCTTCCTATCACAAGAAGATATACCTATAGATCTCTTAGACAATCCTACATATCCACCATTAGAGGGATCCTTCAATTTACCATAAAAAAGTAGAAATTTATTTACCACATATTTAAAAGTTTTCAATAAGATGATATTTACCTATGACTTAATATTGTCCCTGATCCCATCATGAAAGCAATTCCCCTCATCACCTTTTCTCTAGAAAGCATGATAATAAAACATCTTAGGTTAATGATGAAGCTAGAATAATCAATTATAAAAATATATCCCTAGGTAAAAATCATTAAATCAGTGACTCTCGCCTACCTCAGGGTCTCTGAGAAGAAATGATCCAAGAATGTCTTCTATAATTCCTTCCAAACCATACCCTATGTTAGCTCCACCTGAACTAAAATATCATACTATTGCATCTCTATTCCTTCAAACATATATTATTACTACTTAAAACCCTTATCTATAGATGCCTCTATGTGATCTAATGTCATCTAGATTGAGTTAATCTATAACAGTTCTACCTCAGGTCCACCATCTTCAAAAAACATCATAGGTTGCTGTAGCTGAAACTCTCCTGTTAGATCAAACATAGTCAGTGAACCCACCTTGTGAATCAGTCCATCAATTGCATAAAACAAGTGATGTTCTCCCAAAATATATCTTCCCACATATTTCCCAGAACCAAAGGGTGTTCTAGTCCCACTACTGATAGGAAATTCTTAGTAATGTTCTCTAGTATCCCTATCAGTAAAATTCATCATGGAAGAATCTCTCTAAAATTTAAAAAGATTGTTTTAGGGAACACAACACTTTATTAAATAGATATAAAATGAATAGTTCACAACTATACATAACAATATAGTTCACATACACTAACCCAATGGATACAACCACAATACAATCACTACCCCCGAACATCCGTATCTAGGTCCATGGATAACCTAGGGTAAACTAACCTTTTAATTTACAAATATTATATTTCAAAGAATTTTAACATATTTAATCCCTTAAAAATAGTTTTAGCCTCTTAATTAGGAACTTATATAACCATTTCAGTTAACACACATTTATTTTAAAAAATTTGTTCTTTATTTATACGCATTATTTCTTAAACTACAAAATAATAGAAAGTCGCATTATTTCCCACAACCCACAAGTTTTTACAGGTGTTCCTAACATGATTTGTTTCACATAAATTCCCATGATCCTAAAATGATTCATTTATATAAAACCTTGTTCCATACCATAAAATCAGTAAAACATCAGAAATAATAACGTCACATAACAAATATATCACCCATGGTGAAGTAATATCCAAATGTAAAAATAAACATCAGGAAATGAAATCCCAACCTGGGAACTTGTGTTTTTTTCCCAAACATTGGTTAGATAATACCAAGGATGAGCTCATTATTAATTATTGAATAATCCTATAATCATATATTCCTTTCCCAAATAGTATGGAAATAGAAATGAAAATCATTATGATACCACTTTGAAACATCCCTACTCAAGATCCATTAAATTGTTTCCCCAAGATGGTTTATTAAATGACCTAAAGCATTCCTTTTCGTATAATAGTGGCTAATAACTACTAGTGAGGGTATAATGAGAAACGTGAGGAGACTATACCATATTCAATAAAGTATACCAACAACAGAAATCATGATAAAGAATCAGATTTTAATAAAAAATAATAATCATAAATTAAATACCAAAATCCCAAACTATAGAAGAACTATATAACCAAAATAATATATATTTAAGTTATTATAGATAGAAGTTTAAAACATGAAACCTAAATAAACACTAATTAAAATCCAAAAATTAGGTCCCAAAAGTAGGTTTGGTCCCCTCATCCATGATCCATACCAATTTAACTATCTATTATAGGGCCCTTGAACTTATCTGAACATGAAACTATGATGTATGCTCTCATAACAATGGCAGCCCAAGAAGTGTGTGAGGACAAATCATTAGGCCACCACCAATGGAATATAAAGAAATATACAATCATAACAGAAGAATATGTATGTGTGATGAAATAATATAAATGATAATACATTAATGAAAACATGTTCTTGGTAAATAATTTCCATTTAGTATCTTTGAACATGGACTCAAAAAGAATATTCCATAAAATTTATGAGTTAAAAATTTACATAGAAAGATAATGGGGTTTTTTTACCATTTTATTCAATTTTTAGTATTCAGGGGATCTCATCTATGTTCCCACATCCTGTAAAATCATTTATGCCTGGATCATTATATCATCACTCAAATTAAGAATGTGGTACATCATGACCCTCATTCAAAACAAAGGATGTGGAATTCCATTAATTTCCATCCATATCCATGGAAAAAACACCATGTCCATCATCCTTACCCATGTGATTGGAACATCATGTCCCACATCAGAAATATAAACAACAACCATTTATAAGGATTCACATAATTAACCTTTTAACACAATATGGAAACAAGTATATCCATTATTCTCAAAACTTAATTAGTTATAAGTTACACCATATTTAACATCATTTTACCAGTTTTCAACCTTGATAATTTCAACGTTTCAATCAATTTCCTCATAATGATTCCTTCTCTAAAATCATCTAACCAAACACTCAAAATCCTCTCTATCAATTTCCATCATTTCTATTACTTATGGAATGTCATATATCAATTAAATTCATACCAAACTACCCCTTAGGCCCCATTATAATTCTATATAACCATTAATTAGTTTAATCACACAAACCCGCTGATTCCCCTATTTCAACTCACGGTACAATTTTCATGGGGATGGAATACCCCTTAGGAGAACATTAATCCTTCTTTCACATTTTCCAACAGACCTAATGATACTAGTGAATGGCCTTCCACATCATTATATTTCCATATTTTTTATTCCAAAATAAATAAAAAACAATGAAACATGATGGCACAATGGAACACAATACAAAAAAAATCACTAATTTTAGAGAAAGCACATTGTCCACCATCCTTAGGGTCATTGATAAAACCCCTCTAAAATACACCCCTAGATTAAATCCTTTAAAACCCATCAACATACAATCAACGAATTCCATAGAAAATGGTTTATATTATTTGTAGGAATATAAAACATTCAACCCCGTTTCTTCATGAAAATATAATAAATGGGACTCATAGAATCTCCTGGAGCTTTGATTTGCAACCAAAAACACTTCAAATAAACCATATATAATCTTAAACATATAATATAGAATGGGGAAAAATTATTAATTACCCTTTATACTATATGTGAAATGGCGTATAAGATTAAGTAATAAACCTTTAACATCGATAGGGGAAATTGGTAAATTCCTTAATATTAAATATTGGAATGATTTTACAAACCGTGCACAAACTATACGGCCTTCTATATATCATGGAAAACCTAGGAGGATGGTTTTTTGGTGAGGCTTTAATGGTTTATAAAAACATGTAGAGTTTGTGTTGTTATCTCTTTCCAAGGCCACACAGTTTCAAATCCCCCAATGCATGGTTTGTCATGTAATGTAACCCCCTCTTATAGGGCTCATAGTAATAGTACATGGTTTGTACGAACCATGCACCAAGTATGTAAAATGAATGTTATGGAAAGCTTCTCCACTTTTCAATATCTTGAACCCCCTAGACACCCCTGATATTTATCATACTCAAGCAAAACATTTTATTAACCATTAAAAAATGTAATTTGACAAAAATTTATAAAAAAATGTACCTCATCATAAGCTCTGGATCATACATTCTGGTTGATAGGTAATTAACCCAATATGGTGCCGAGAGTATGGAATAGACCTCCCATTTGATTAGATGAGGTTTTGGGTGTGATGCGGCAACATGGTAGGTGCTACATCAATTATGTTAAATTTTATAAATTGATATTTAAATTCTAAATTCTTAAAATAAATCTTCTTGTTTCTAATTAATTGATTAGGATATTTTCAATTGGTATAGATAAATTGGTGATGGGCTAAGGTTATTAGACTAATGGTTTTATATTTTAATTAGTCGTTGGCTACGGTTTAAAATAAGATGAATTTTTTAATAAGGCTGGTAGGCTTTTTTACTCACCCAATGGTTGATGCATGGAAGTTATGATGAAAATGGTGTACAATCACTCAACATAATAAATTGAACCACATTAATTAATTAACTAGGTTTTTTAATTTATATTAATATTTTTAATTAAATTATATTCTATAAATTCACTAGGAGAGTTCCCAGGGCACGTTGGACTTTGTGTATTGTCTTGTTAGACTCATCCACAAATGGTTAATCCTATAACATGTTTAAGAGTTCATCCAAACTTTTTCCTTTTATTTCTATAGAATATATGCAACATTCACTTGGACATGATGCATATAATATTTCTAATAAAAAACACACGTGGGGTGGCCTTTATTTTATTTTAAAGGGAAGCTCCCTTGAAGGATGACAATGATACTATAAATGGATCCCCTAAGAGGGAGGCTTGTGGTGCTAAAAACAACCACCCCAGTATAAAGTCCAATGGTACTAAAGAAAAATCACTTAGTTTGGAGGTCTATGATACTAATGAAAACTCCCCTAGTATGTATCCCTATGATACTAACGAAATAATCCCTTGAAAAAGGTATGCGATACTAAATAAAAATATTATAGTCAGGAAGAATTTAATACTACTAGTAGGGATGACATAGATCAGGATATGGGATTATTTTATTTCTAGGAATAGGAACTTTCATAGCATGAATAACCTATGATGCCTTATGGGGTCTTGGTGGGCATGGCCAAGTATCATCCACTGTAGAGGTTCATCTTCCAGGAACTAATGTATACTTAGATAGATAATTCCATGGGTTGTAGGACATGTATGGAGAATTCCACATATCGTTATAATATATACTAAGGTGAGTTTATCCCCATGGTCATTAACACTGTATACTTGGGTGAAATTCCACTAGGACATTATAATGGATGTAATGATCATTTCAATGTGTTCATAAAGACTTTGACACTTATTTGAATAAGAATTATTGATTAGGGTCATAGACATGAGGATAAATATTGGTTTATTTGTCTTCTCAGTAGTTATTTATTTATCCAAGGTACATAACTTTCACATATCACTACATTTTTGGTATATATAGAACCACATTGGTGGTTCCCAACTAAGTTTTCCCTCACACCATACCCAAACTGCCACATCACTTTGGTACCTGAGATGAATATTACTTGGATGCATATACAAGTTTGGTATAGACCCATGTAGTTTATGATCGAAGAAGATAACTTATAGTATAGTGACAAGGAAAAGAAGATGATAGGTTTTGGGACCAGGTCCTCATTTACATTTTTTATTCTATATATGATATAAGCTATGTGTGTAATCGATGTTGTATTCTGGTATGGTTTCATTTAATTTTTTATAGTATGTTTATATTATTTATTATTTTTTATAATTTGATATATATGATGATTGGTTATTTTATTGTGACTATGAACTTTGATATGGGGTTATAGGCTCCTCAAAACATCATGATAGACCCATACTTCTACATGATAGCCTCTAGAATATGAGGAGGCACTCTTAATGGTAGTTATCTCAACCATATAGATTACCAGTCTTAGTGTGGTAGGTTGGGACATTTCAAATGAACCATGATAAAACTAGAAATTCAGAAAATTAAAATTGGTAAAATGAATGGTATGGCATGATCTCACCAGTTACGGCGTGACATGCCACTATTTGAATGGAAACAGATTCTCAGGCTAACTATCTGGGGGACATCAAAGAATGTAACTTCTTTATTGTGGTGTGGTAACATTATGGGTAGTCATTAGATATGTGAGACTCTATATCATGGTATAAAGAACCCTCTTAGACTCTATGAAGAATGAAAACCATTATTTAGGGCCCTGTTTTGGTGTAACAATTCATGGACATGGTGCGACTTGTTATAATCTAGAACTATATGTCACCAGAACACTAGTCATATTGCTACCCTTTAATGGAATAGGGTGACCTATAATATATAGAGATTCATACATACAAAAAAACTATTTTGACTCCCAAAAATACCAAAAATCCCAAAAAATCCTAAAATTATATAAAATTAAATTCTACAATCACATGGGGAGCATCACAATTTTTATTAAATTTCATTGAACTTTTTCAACTCAGTTTTTAATGTGATTTGAATTTAAACTCATCCTTTTTATAACCCTTGTCATAGAGTCTTCATTTTAATTTTCTTATTCTTTGTCCCTAATGATTTTTGTGTGGGATTAACAAATTTCAATCTCATTTATATTAATCTATGTGTTTCATTAGTCTCTAACACACAATATCTTAGTATATCTGTCAATTTCATGTTTATTAACATTTCACATGGATTTATTTGTTTTTATTCAATAGAATGCAATAAATAGATTGTGTATATGTATATATGTATGTATCTATATATATGGTTTATATATACATTTTTAGGTTATATATATGTATATATTAATTATTTATTTATATATAGACACATATTAATTATTATATATTGATTATATATATATATATTATAAATATTATATATATATATATATTTAATTTTCTTATCCTAATTATTTATTAATGATAAATGAATAATAAATATTATAATTGTTTTTCTCATTTATTGGTAAACATTTATATAATCCATGACATGCTTTGAAAAAAAATTATAACTTTTTAACTTTGAAACACTTAATTTAATTTTATAATTCAATAATTAAGGATCTCAAAATTGATAGTTATAATCATATATTGAATGATATTTTCGTAGCCTAAAAGAGATAAATAAATTTGATGCGTACAATTCAATCTATACACATGGAGTTTTGTGTCATTATTTACATTTCTATTAATGATGGAAAATTGGAATAGTTGAATATTTTAAACACCAAGTTTTCTATAATGTTTATTTAGTATTTAAATTGTTAATTAATATTGGGAAAGAAGAAATTGATTCTCATGGGTTAAATAATTATATGACTTCTTGATCGTCAGATTTCAATACAAGTGTATATAATTAAATAGATCAAACTGAGGAAATAAAAGCTATGGTTAAAGATTAACTTTGTGACTATCCTTTTTTAAGTTTGATGAACTATGTAAATATTTAATAATATGAATTCTATACCAAATTTAAAATTTTATGTAGTTGTACTAAAACAATATAACATAAAAGAATCCAATAGATATAGTAAAATTTTTTACGGAATTACTTTCTCTCTTGGATGATATGTTACCTAATAACAATGTGATTCCTCGTGAAATAGATAATGCTAAGAATATTTTATATCCCAATAATACCCCAAATATACTTTTCAGTGGACTTAAATTGACCAAAAGATTATTGAATTGGAAAAAAATATTAAGCCTTTATCTTTTATTCTCTATAGATGAAAGGAATCCCCACTATGAGAAAATTAATACTCATAATACAATAATATTTATTCTAATAATTTTTAAATTATCCCTATATTTATGTATAATTTTTTTGTATCCAATGGTGTCATGCTTGTCTTTCTAATGAGATAAACTCTATTTTCATTGAAAAGTATTTGGTACCATTAATTTAGGATATGGAATTAATGTGGGAAATGGGTGTTACTTAACAAATTGCTCATAAAAAAGATTTTATTTTGAGACAAAAGTATTTTGGTATGATAAACAACATTATGAAATATTTTATTATTTAAGGGAACTATATTAAAGAAAGGTTGTGTAATTTTATTTTTTAAGAATGTATACCCTATATTAGAATTAAAATTTTCAATTATAATATGTTTCATATGCATTATAGATATTTAAAAAAGTTACATCAATACCAATGTAAAGTAATATAATTAAATGTAAACTCCAAATAAGGCATTTCACCATTTCAATTAAAAGATTATTAATAATTTGAGAACTAAATAGTCTGATTTAACAGTTATTGGAAACCATTATCTAAAATCTTAATAATAATTCTCTTAAAATATTATTAATTTTCATTAAATTATATTACATGATTGTAGACACCATGAAATACATTCCGGGAACTTTTCTGTAGATTTAAAGATGTGTACCTCACTTAGACATCAAATACCAAGTTTGAGTAAAATAAATATTTTTGTTAGAAGAATAAGAATAACATAGTTCCACATGTTGCGGCCAAAATAGTCTTTAACTGGGATTAAAAATCTTGTGGTGTGACTATCCCTTCATAATGGGGGTTATTGACGATAACAAAGACACTAGCCCAGTAGTGATACTAAGATGGGGTGTGAGGTAACAACCCCCACAGTATGGAGAAGTATGTTTACCAATGTGGTTTAACCAGACCCCCTATGTAGTATGACTACATAGACCCCCTTTGCATCAAGATTTCGGTGTATGTATTGCCTGTGCAACCCAATGCGCAGCCTCCTACGCCATGGACCTATGCTAAGGACCTCCACCAGGGACCTATGCAATAGTGTAATTTTTTCACCCCTACACAGAAGAGCTACTCCGTAGAACTACACTCATGACCTATGTCAGAATATTACTTTTGACAAACCCCCTCCTTGACTATAAATAGGACCCTTGGGCTCTCCATTTCATGAATAAAAAATTTTAAGAATTCCTGGAGCTCCCGTTGTGGAGCTCATTTTCCCAGGTCCCCCAAATTTTCTCAGGTATCTATATTTAACATGAGAGAGGACTGAATTAAAAGGGACAAGTGAGATCGATGTCCCTTAATGGTCTAATGTAAAAGATACATATTCGAGGAATCTCATTCCATAAGAAGAAGTTACCTACGCAAGGTCCTTTACATAAGAAAAGACTGATGCGAGACTATTCCAAAGACATAAACGAACACCCATGGAGCTTAGGTTAAAACCTCACACTTCTGTTGTTGTCCTGGTAGTCACTTTCCCATGGAATATTAATCTTTAATGGGATAATTCCCCTATGTCAAGTACTTTTTAGTCACTCCTATGAAATATTAAACTTACTTACATGGCATAACTTTGTATCTTACCTATGTTGATGACCTATTACCATGACCTAAGCGATCCATCCTTAAAGCCCTTTTTTGAGCCATTCATGGAATGTTTTCTCGTCCCTTGTCTCCCTTGTCTGAAAGGGACCAAGTTGAAACCCACACCAAGACCTCATAATTTACCAAACCATTAAAAAAGGAACATTATTGTGTCTCCCTTTTGGGTTTAGATATCTACGGTTAGAGGTTTCCCACATTTGTCTTATAAGGGAGTCAGGATACTCGAGATGTTTTTAAGTTTGGATATTTATAGTCATGAAGACCCTTACCCTAGGGAATGTTTTGAGGAGTTCCCATTCTCAGATTCTGGATATAGTAATCTTTTAATCCCCTCTTGTCTCTAAGATATAGAGCCTCAGTTTCATAGTAGGGAGAGTAAAGATCACACTTTATTTTTCCTTCCACATGGTATTAGATCTTCCCTTTCTAAGCACCCAAATGTTAGGGAATCCATCCTATAATAAGACTCTATCCTTTTGGACCTAATCCAATGACCTTCACTTTTATTTCACATTGAAAGGATAATTGCACTGCGCCCTCATCCATCATCACCTCACCTTTTCCACCGTAGGCCCGACCTCTTCCACCAGCGGAGGAGGAAAAGTGTGTGGTTTATTGAATATTCCACATCCTATTGTTTCTTAGACTGAGCATGAATCATGTGGAATTAAAGGTTTGTGATGATCAAAACACCCATACAATCCATTTAAATAGAATGAACTATGAGAACTCTGATTTCAACTTTAACCAGTATACGTAGGAAACCCACTTAGGTCCTGATCTCAAAGGACATTTTCCCTAAAAGTTAGTCCTAATAAAAACCCCTAATTCACTCATGCATATTCCTTAGGAGTAATATGTGATCCTAATTCCTTTAATCCAAGAATCCTCCTTAGGAGTAATCCTCGAGTTAAGCCCTCAAATCTGTATGAGTTTAAATATCCTCATGGACCTTTTTAATACCATTAATAGGAATCCTCCTTATGAGTAGCCCCATATTAAGCTCCCATATCAGCATGAGTCAATAAATTAATCATGATTCTATTTATTGGGCATTAAATTTCTAAATATTACCCAACATAATCCAGTCAAAGGGACATACTACCCTATTATACTAATCAACTACATGTGATTTGACTCCCATCCAAATGGGATACATAGGAAGCCTCCCAGAGGTTCAAACCCAAAATACAAAATCAACCCTATTCTCTCTGGGACACATTCCCAATAGGGTCTAATGCAACATAGAAACTCATATCCTTTCCAGGTTCCTTGATATGATTCAGAATAATTCCCAAACCAAAAATTGACTAGGCACCTTCTGGCTAGGAATCATTGTCACATGATATTAAACTATATAATGGGTCCTTATCACACGACCTTAAAAGGTTTGACATGTCCTATTAAGCAGCACAGAACTATATGGGTTCTAATTTCTTTCCCAAGGATACGTTGGTAGCCCATCTATGGATTCGATCCCAACATCAAAACAACTTATGTCTTCCTGGATGATGATAAACTTCAGAGTATCCTTCCATCTCCCTGGATGATAATAAACACATGAGTAAATTTTGTCGACTTGGATGATAATAAATTCCAGAGTGACCCACTGAGTGGATTAAAAATCTTCATTGTCATAATAATTACTAAAGAATCTCTAAGTATTATATGAAAGTATACCTTTTATGGATAACATTTGATACATATAGATGTCTCCATTGATGAATATCCTTGAATAAACACAAATGATTTTAATTTACATCCATGCTAAAAATTTATTGAAAAATTATAAGGGAAACTCATGTCATAGTTGGCGAATTAATAAATCATTAATAAACATATCTTAAATATATGTGACATTTATATAGTAGGCAATAATTCCCCAAAAAATGGCGTGATCTGCCTGACCTCCCATCCTCTTGAAAAATTAGAGTTATTAAGAGTATTGGTCAAAATAACCAACAAACACATGCCTTTGGAAATAAAGTCCCTTTAGATAATGAACCATTTGGTGTTTTTGGTTTCATAAACAAACTTGTTGGAAACTCTTTGAAATCCATGATTCTATTTCCAAATGTAGTCAAACTTCAAGGGGAAACAAAAAATGGTAAACCCGATGTAAATCCTTATCCAAGTTAATGATGTTACCTATATATCAGGCACCTTTCAATAAAAGAGGGCCGACAAGGATAGAAATCATGAATTTGTTTATTTGAATAATATTTCAGAGTTCATTATTTGTGTTTTACTTATATACATTCACACTTTTTTGTATAAATTTTGATAATCCAAATGGATCCTTTAAGGTTTTCACCTATGAAAGCCCCAGTTGCTGTGTAAGATGGATCCTCGTCTTCTCGAAAGACATTATCACTGAATCAGTATATTCAATACTGGGTATCTAATTCACTAGTATGATAGTACCACCAATATAGTACTCCACAAACCTTGGAGGATTCCCAATATGCCCTCCAAATATACAACTCTTAATCGTTTGGTCAGCGATGACCAATGGTTCAGACGAAGATGACGCAAACTACTATCTTCAAGCATTTTGGGAGCCTATCCATGGAATAAAATCAACAATCCCTATCACATTCTAGGGAGGTCGACCAAGAGGGCACCTATGGAATCTTTCCAAACACACATGAGTCCTTCCTGATGGATCATACCAACAATCTCCACTGACAATGTTGTGCAGTAGTGAACCATCAACCTGGTGAGCATGTTGCTTTAGGTTGTTCGATCTAGGTCCTCCAGACCCGAACATTCAAGAAGGCCCATCAGGGAAAAAACCCGGCTAATATGGAGAATTTTTTTACCTTTCCCCCCTCTGGAGAGGCCCACTAACCCAGTTTAGGGGCATACAGTAAGCGGGCACGTAAAACCATTTACCTTCATTCCATCATACATCGGACTCGTCTTCTGGCACCTAAAAAATCCTACCTTTAAAATCTAGTGGATTTATATGTGAAGTTACATATACCTTCTCACAATATTTTATCCATCCAATAGTATCACCTGTCTATATTCCAAGAAACCTATCAATAAAATACGGTGGCAATTTTCAAGCATGAACATATACCTACCTACACCCACCAAGCATTCTATTAGCCTCGTATGGAATCACTCAATGAAGTTTGTAGACTATTTTTTATGGTTAAAAGACAATTGGTACATACACATGATAATATTCATCATGCATACTAGCATCCTTTTTTGGCAGCACCTGAAGATTTCAATCAGAAATTCCTGATGACAAGTAGGGGGCAGACTCAACCCTTTTCGACAATAGATAAGTAATGCCATTATCCACTAATATGAAATGGATGATAAGAGAAGGTACAAACACCTAATTAAGAAATGGAATGGATTTATATTACCATTTTAGACACTTATTTCACCAAGAACATCTTGGAAATTGTAAAAGAGAAGACACGAATGCTTGCGCACATCTTGGATATGTGTGAGAATATCAAAACGGTAACATCAGCAGTACCAGGGGGAAAAACACATAACTCTTTCCACACACCTGAGGTGGCTCATAAATATGTCACCCAAAAATAGATACTCGCCTTTTTTCCCATCCAGGAGGTTCATGGGGAATACTCCTCTATTTCATACAGACAACCAGATTAGGCACATACACGTAATCCAACTAGAGGTAACGAGTCTATTTCTATAGCCACCCTAAGGAATGCACATACAACTTCTCATAATAAACACTTCTCCCAACAAAATTCACCAAATTCTTATAATAATACATCAAAAAATAAGTCATACCAAACCCAGTTGAAGAAACAAGAGCTAATATGTAATCTAGATCCACATAATGTTGGAATTCTTGATTTCTTTAGACAATTATCTATTGAATCTCTAGATCCTACCCTCTCATTTACACATTATGGGAGTGGTAGAATTAATTTTGAAGGTCCTCATCATATGATTCCTCATGAAGTCGTTATTTATGATAATTAATTCATTATAAATATATTATCTCTTGTTTAGAGACACAACATCACTCCATGTGTCCATAAGAAAAAAGAGAAAGATGGTTTACCCCATGATGTATCCCACCATGGTAGTCCTCCCCATGATGGTATTCACTATGAATTTCCTCTATGTAGTAGTGATTCACATTGCCTCGAGGATTATCTAATAGATAAGGTAGCGATGTGAAAGCCCTCTTATCTTGAGGCACTTGAAAATACAAGGTCAGACATGTATGATTCCTTGTTACTAATAGGAGAAATACTTTCTTAGCTAGAAGAAATCACAAGGTGTCCATCATTATTTGAACCACCCTTAGGCCACTTGTCTTCCAATGCAATAGACAAAATCCCAACTAATACAATTATTTGAAATGAATTAACTAGGAAGCTTCCACTATATTCATACCATGTTGATGAACCTCTAGTAAAAGGAGAAGAGGATATGTTGAATATATGGAAAATATTGGCTAAAAATGAAGTACCAGACATGTTATGGCCATCCGCCACTCCTCAAAAAAGGATTCCTAAAATGTTGGAAGATGATTGTACTCATGATATCTATATAACCATATAGAAGACTCTTCATTATATAAAGGTGAAAGTGTTACCTTATGAATAATAACCAATTCATGTAAATGTAATAAAATGGTTGCAACACCAAATTGACTTGAAAACTCGCTCGGTTTCCAAACATCCAAAGATCAAGAAGCAGTAGGGATCCCTTCAGCATGTATTCCTTGACGTATTAAAGAGGTTAAGAAAATTGATCGTAGATACCCCATATGTTGTTCATATTAGGGGATGGGTTGTACATGGATAATTTCATTTCACTACGATCCAAAGTGGATACAGTGCATGTAGACTCTTTCAACTCTCAACTTCATCATCACTCATGTTTATCGAGAGGTGAACATGGTTGCAGGTGGTCTTGCAAGCATTGGGGTTGGCGAACCTATTACCTGGTCTGATACCCTTCCTGGGACTCTTCTCCCTTTTTATGAGACTGCTTGTAATAAGATCTCGTGTTTTCTTCTGTTGTAATCTTCTTAAATTTTAGGAATAAATTCATCGTCCTTTTGGTTGAGGGACCTTTTCAAAAAAAAGTCAGCAAATCCCACCAAAGTGGTCTGATGCAAAGTTATTTTCCATGGATGGATTCAACAAGAATATTTGGTTCATAAATAAAGATAGGATTAGTAGGAACAACTATCGAATAACACTCACAAGAGTCAGGACCAAAGAAAGCAGGTTGTTGAAATACGTTTTCCTCAATCATCTGAAAATATCAAGCATGCCTCCCATTTAGAGGATATCCATCATCAGATTGATAAAATATCTGAAATAATGTAATGGTCATCCAAAACAGTTGATTTGAGTGTATGTAGGATAATTCACCATCCAATGTTTGGACTAAAATTCAAAATATTAGGGGAGAAGCTGAATAAATATCATCCATTTCAGTTCAGTAAAAACCCCATCCCGTTGGTCTTGGGTATTTTTTAACCCAACCCTTGAATCCAATTAACATAGCCCAAAGGATTGAGTAGAAAGAACAGGAACACCCCTAGCCTATAAGTCTAGGGGACTTTTCAAATTCAAAATCCTCTCATAAAAAACGTTAGTGTTCTTTAGATTAGGGAAGAAGACACAAAATGAATACTCAACTTAGCTAACAAATGATTTTCTTCAAGTTTCTATTCTCCAGGAAAATCTTGGGAAATCAACCAAAAAAGGACTAGGTCTCATGGAGGATGCAGAATAAGATGATCTCATAGAGATACTTAAATAATACCCAAAATGCATTACACATCAGTAAATGTATTTAATTCCATCACTTTAGATCCTCTAGAACAAGAGTCTAAGTCATGGGAATCATAGTATGAAGTTATTTTTCATGATGTTTTCCACACTGAAGAAAATGAATAGGTGTTCACACACAAAATCAGAGGCATTCCTGGAATCAAGGAATACCATTAAATAATCCACATCCACATTTTGTCACGTCACCTAATAGGGAGAAAGTTAAAAGTGATTCCATGTCTCACCTTCACCCATTAAAAGGTCAATCTCTTTTGTTGGAAGAATTATTCTTATAGTAGGAAGGATAAATGCAAGAGTTAAGAAGACTTAATGCAGAGTTACTCCGAAGTAGTCTTCATACCAGATATTTACTGCATGAAGATCCCCAACTGTCACTTTTAGTTGGTGCGCATAATTTAAGATATTTTGTCACAATAACCAAGGTAGATCAAGATTTCCCTCTATTATAGGCACACCCTTACATGAATATCTCAATGTGTTACCCACAATGGATTCTAGTAGTTCCACCACCAGTTGTCTTACCAATTGTTGCATCAGTTTAGGCTCCAACTGCTGCACCTGTTCAAGTGTCGGCTCAACCAAATGTTTTTTGAATGATTATAAATACAATTGAATCATTAAAAACCTAATTAGAAGTTATGGAATTCCAACATTAATAGATTCAACTAGAAAAAAGGTTTATCCAGAATGGGTATATCTGACTCCTCCTCCACCAAACTTTGGGAATCCCTCATTTCTAATCATTAACGACTTGGGAGATATGAAGAAGAAACATTTTTTCCCTCTCTATGATTCAATGATGGGGAACACATAGTAATAAGATCTAGTGAAACTCAGATACATTATAAAATCATTGCAGGGGATAGCGTTTGTATGGTATACAGGTTTGAAATCTAGATCAATTAATTGATACGAAGATCTCCATTAGAAATTTTTTTTCCAATTCACCTCGACACTATAGAATAGAAAAGTTTTCAATCATAAAAATTTCAAGAAAAATTAGAATTAAAGAGTTTCATATTTCATTACTTAGTGTAAATTATTTACATACTCCTTGAATATACTTCTTCCTCAAGAATAATTGTTACCCATCTGTGCAGAAAACCACTATGATGAGTTGCACACACCATTAATCCAAGTGAAATACATAGTTGGGTTTCAAGATTTATCCATGGTTTATAAACAAGTGGAAAATTCTATAACAGATACTAGAGACAAATCTTGAGTAATTCCATAAGCTATAGGAAGGAGAACAGAAAAATAAGGGGCTACTGCATTTATGATTATAAAAGGGCATATCCAATCTTTATTCAAATACCTCATCATACCGTAGGGATCAAACTCTTGAGCATCAACAACAACACTTGACTCATCAAAATGATCAAAACATTCATAGGCAGAGATACTTTCAGTAGTTAAACAATAATTTCGATTCTTTTCAGAACAAACAGGTTTCTGGTTACTTCATTTTTGATTTGGAAAATAACTTATTCCAATTTCCAATGGCCAAGAAACTGAACGAAGAAGTATATGAAAACCTATAAAACTACTTCCCCTTGCATCAAATGTTTGGGAACCTTATATATGAGTGTTTTGTTTTCAATGACCTCTTGCAAAAGATGGTGGACTCCAGAAAATTGAAATTGAAAATTTCATCACCTAGGTAGCACCAGTATCTACTATTTATCTAGAGGAAGAAGTTGAATTGAAGGAAGTCAGAAGTAAGAATGTATAGAATTTTGATGAATGTATGGCAAGGAAAACGATCAATCAAACTCTCACCATTCAACAAATGCATTTGAAACAACCGATTTTTATTCCATCCACTTTCTCTATAGTAAATACATATATATAAAAATCCTATTCCTCCAAAATAAAATCCTCAAAGAAGCTAAATGGTCCAAATGATAAAGAGAAATCAGAAGGATATGATTTCATGTCAAGGAAAAAGTTTTCCTTGAACATGAAATATTTCATTCCAACTATCTCAAAAGCATATGTACCACCCTGCCATATGACACAACAATAGTCAGCCTGTCTGGAAAAATCTTCCTCAGATGAAGAGCTGATCTTTTGTTATGTTAATGTCATTTACATAATTGATCTATATGCATAGGTTGATTCTGATTACAAATCCAATTTTCCTACATTTTATTTGGAAACCGAAGGATAGGGTTGTTGAGTTCAAGGATATATGGGAATATGTGGTCGTGATAGAATTCATTACTTCAACCACACCCCTACATGAGTATTTTATGTTGTAGAAACTCATGGGAGAGTCCTCCATAGGGATCAACAGGAACAAGGAAACTCTCTCACTCATGAAAAATTATAACATGGAATAATTACCTTAGAGGATAGGTTAGAGGCAACACCACCACCACATCAGTGGGTGGTAAGGCATAGAGGACCTAATCCACCAAGAGAAAAAGTACTTCTAGCTCCTAAATCAATGGATGTTCCATCCATGTCAAGGATATCAGCTCCCAAGGCAATTGAAGAAAGAGTATCTCTATGGAGTGAATTGTAGAACTCTATACTAGAAGGATTATGTTTTGATGAAATTGGCCCATGTGATGGAAAAGTTATCGATATTGGATTCTCTGAGTTTATCAAAAGATCTTAGGGAAGAACTTATTTAGGATTTTTCAAGTCCTCAGGAGTTTGAAATCGAGGTTTCTGCTGCTGAGTTTTATCATATAGAGAGAATTCTTCTTTAGAATCTCATGCAATCATATATTTCATCGACCAAGATGAGGATGATGTTTTTCATGAAAACATTAGGACCTTATATCTATCTGTAAAGGTTAATGATACGGACATCCAATGAACCTCTATTGATAATGGCTCAGGATTCAACCCCATTCCCATCCATACAGTTTGTTAGTTGGGTCTCACTGAATCTAATATGTCTCCTTCCACTCTGATGCTGCAAGTTTATTACAAGAATGAACAAGAAACACTTGGTAAAATTACACTCATAACACAATTTTGGGATCTTGTATCAAATTCATATTTCATGGTTTTTTGATAGGACATATCTTTCAATAATTTTTTGGGAAGAACTTGGCTACATCAACATGCGACCATGACTTCACCATACCACCAAAGTATCAAGTATTTCTTCCATGGCCAAATTGGGACATTGAATGGTGATAAAACCCAATTCAATACTTGTGAATCTCAGTATATCAGGGAAGAGTTCCAAAACACAAGGGGAAAATGGTTCATGGAAAATGATGCAACAAGAATCAAGGCTCCAAATGGTCTGAAGAAAATCCCAGCTAACCCATTTAGGCATATCAGTGCATATTACATGATTCCTATCAATCATATTGAATGTGTAGAACCAAATAAATGGAACTCATTCAGTAACTTCAGTAATTTCAGTTGTAGTTATTGAACATAACACTATAGTAGAAATCATCAAATCTCCGAACAATGATGATGTATTGGATGGAAATACATTCATTCCATCCCCTGAGCATAAAAAAGAATCTCCTTCATCGGTTAGATTGGAATAATAATCATCATTAATGGAGAAAGATATGGATGATGATTCTCAATCCATCATTCTCCCTGTAAAGCTTCAGGAAGACCCTCTATCATCAGTTGGGTAAGAAATGGTTTCTACTTCTTTAGGATGTCCAAATACCGACTTCTCCCCTAATTATAAAACACTTGCATCATCAGTTATCTTACGATCCATCCACCGAGAAGAGGTAGAATAAGTAATAAATGAAAAAGTTTAAGAAGAAGAAGAATACATCAGGGATGCCCCTCCAACATTGGAGTAAGGCATCTCCACCACTATATATGAACTCAGAGAAATAAATCTGGATACATAGGTATATCTAAGGTATAGTTTTATTAGAGAGACCATGACTCTTAAAGAGAAGGAAATGTGTACTAAAATTTTAAAGAAACAACAAGATTTGTTTTCTTTGAACTATATAGAAATTCTAGGTCTTTACCCAATGTGGCAACCCATAACTTTGGTTTTCTAAAAGAGGATCTTGGATTTAAGCAAGCAACCAGAAGAATACACCCATATCATACCTCCAAAATTGAGGCTAAAGTAGAAAACCTTATCTATGATGACTTTATCATGGTGGTGAAATATCTCAAATGGCTGGATAATATTGTCTCCATGAAAAAGAAGAATGGGAAAATCAGAGTTTTCATCGATTTTAGGGATATGAACTGCGATTACCTAGTTCCAATCACTGTGCTATTAATTTATATAATATCTAGATATGAAGCAATATTCTTCATATATGAATACTATAGGTACAATAAAATCTAGATATCCCTAGAATATGAAGAATCTACAGCCTTCAGAGCCCATCAAAGAATATTATTCTATCGGGTAATGTCTTTTGGCTTGAAGAATGATGACGTGACATTTCAATGTGAAATGCATCACATATTGAAACCCTTATTGGGATTTTTTGAGTGTTATATTGATAATTTAGTAGTTAATTAGAGAAAATGAGAAGATCACCTCTCTGATCTGGTGACTTTATTCAGCAAGCTATGGAAACATAATCTGAAGATGAACTATTTGAAATATTCTTTCATAATTTCCTCATGAAAATTTCTCAACATTGTTGTGTGTAATCACGACATCAAAGTTGATCATTATAAGAAAAAAGGTATCCTTATAATGTTACCTCCTCAAAACATGAAAGAGTTGAGAGGACTTGAATAAAAACTTTCCTACAATCGACACTTGATAACCAATATGGCAGGAATGTGTTTACCCATCACCAAATTTATGAAGAAGGGGGTCACATACCAATGGACCAATGATTTCCAATAAGAATTTGATACCCTCAAGAAATATCCCTTGATCCCAATGGTATTGATTCCAACAGTTTATGGAAATACACTCATTCTCTATGTCATAGACTTATAGAGATAACTGGGAACATTCCCAATGCAAAATAATGATACTAGGAAGGAAAAAAGCTTTATTATCTTAGCTAAACAATGTTCTATGTAGAGACTCGATATTCAGATTTTTAGAAGAGCTTTCTAGCATTAATATTTGTAGTTCATAAACTGAGGCACTTTCTGCAGAATCATGAGGTACATATGGTATCTTGTAATAATACACCCAAATTTATCCTTACTTCTCTTATATTGATGGGAGATCTCACATGTTGGGTGGTTATTCTACAAAAAACTGATATGTAGTTTGTGCCTCAAAACATAGTAAAAGGATATATCTTATCATAATTCCTTATTGAGAACCCATCTGCATAAGAAACATCGTTGAATACTGAACTTTATAATAAAGAAATATTCTATCTTCAAGACAATCCCCAAACATGGGAAATGTATTTTGATGGTGCTTCTATTACTCTATTGGGGAAGATAATGTAAGACCCTAAACTCAATAAATTTGGGTTAGAAATTGTGTTTATATCCCTAGAAAAGGCATTGTTTTAATAATCATTCTCATTATCAGAAGGCGGTTCCAACAATGAGGAAGAGTTTCAATCACTCTTTACAGGCCTAAAATTGGTACCTCAGGTACTAGTGAATCACCTGAAAGTGAAATGTTATTTAGAATTGGTAATCAAATAGATCAATAAGGATTACGCCATCATAAAAGAAGAGATAATTCACATGTGTGATTATGGACGAGGGTTTAATGGATGAATTTCCCTCAAAGACAACATTTTCATATGTCATGTGATCACAAAACACCCATGATGATGCATTGGAAAATGCCGCCACAACTCTGGTAGATCCATATCAGGATGAGACAATCATTGGTATCACCAATCTTCATGTGGTTTCACATTTTTTTCAAGTCAAGATAGTAAAAATAAATAAAATTAATCCCATTTATGATCCATATGGTCATTCCATGTGATGAATGACACTCATCATGAGATATCTAAAAAATAGGGTACTTCCACCTGATAGAGCTGGGAAAGGATAAGTCTAGCGATGAGTGGTCAATTTAACTCTTTATGATGGCCCGAATCACTAGAGGATCCTCTAAAAATGAGGCTTTGATGGAATCCTCTATAGATTCATCGATGGAGAAGAGGATAAAACTATTATAAAATAAGTACATACAGGTTCCTGTGGTGCCCACTAGTTTGGTCATAGGCATTCTGATCAAATTCAAATGGCTTGGATACTTTTAGCCTTCAATGATGTAGGATTTCATAGATTTCACTAAGAAGTGTCATCCCATACAGGTTCATGACAACTTCATTAATCAACCCTCAAAGTTTCTACATACAGCTAAATACTCATGGCCATTTGATACATGTGGAATGGATATTATTGGAACATATCCATGAGATACGACAAAGTTTTTCAAGTACATTCTTATTGATACTGATTTATTCTCAAAATGGGATGACGTAACAACTCTCAAAGACTTTGGGGTAAAAAATAATTGTTAGATTTTTTAAAGCTCATATCATTACTAGATTTGGTGTCTCTCAAACAATAATAACGAACAACGTCCCCAAATTCAGTTCTTTTGAGGTAATGAAATTATATCAGGAACACAATATCAGGTCCAACCATTCATCCCGCTATCATCCAGTGGAAAATGGATAGATATAGGATTTCAATAAGACTTTATCGAACATACTCCAAAAGATGGTGGATAAAGATAACAAATCTTGGCCATATAAAATATTTCATGGTTTATGGGATTACAGGATTACTACCCATACTCTCACACTATCAACCCTATATTCATTGGTATACATTATAAAAGAAGATCTTCCCATTAAAATTCAGTTTCCATTGCATGGAGTTTCCATATGTGACAAGTTATCTATAGATGAACTATCTCAGAAGTGACTAAATGAGATGGAACAATTAGAAGAAAAGATATTGCATACCTTTCATCACTTGGAAGTATATGAGAATAGAATAGAACATGATTTCAACAGGGAAGTTTTCCTATGTTCATTTTATTAAGGACAATTGGTATTAGTCCTTAGGAATATGATGATTCTGGGAATGAATCCTACAAATCTTGAGATAAATTTGGAAGGACATTAATCCATACATAAGGTTCACATTAATGGATATTATTCCTGAATCTCAATGGATGGATAACTATTTACAACTCCATCCAATGTAAGGTTATTGATGAAATAATTTGTGTAGTCCAACCAATTTTGTCCATATTGTACGTTGTTAAAATACATAGAATCATCATCATAGTTTCATGAAGATAAACTGGGTTACAACCATACACATCAATAATTCATGACATTAAACTGCGTAGCATCTTCCTTCTTGTTGCGTGATGTTAAACATCAGAACATCATTTGCCCTCACTACTTGAAACTAAAATGTGTGATAAACGTCTCACATATTTTATGTTTATAAATCCCCCAATATACCACAAATTGGTGCTACTTATAGTCTTTTAAAATAAGAGTAGATTCCATGTGAACATGTCACTCACATCATTACCACTCTTTAGTAGAAATTGAGTCCCATTTATCTATATGTTTGATTCAGATCTGCATAGAAAGCCCTCATCAAGAACTAAGCATGGATTTATTACTTCCTTATACAAGATACTTAGTGACAAATGGGTCTTACTCCTTGGTCCAATCGCAATGTTTCTTCATGATAGGTGAAAAAAATCTTCTCCGCAAGATGTTAAATTTCATGGTTCTTCAAGAACTATGTTTGGCTTCATTCCCATTCCAGTGAGATATGTAGTGATGCCCAGATCTCCAATTTTAGTCCCATTCGCATCTAGAGAAGAAAAAAAATCTTATTTCATTGTATATGAGACAATTCTATACAAGGAACCCTTGAAAACAATTTGGATTATTTCTCATACCATTTTGTATCTTGTGTCTGACCATTATCCGAGAAAATATTAAAGCCCCTTCATTTCTCACGTAAAAATTTTGTTGGTGCAGGAAAAAATCTTATCAATAACTATGTGTGGATTGATTCCCATTTCAATGAGATATGCAGTGACTCCCAGATCTCCTATCATGGGTCCAAACACATGTTTTTAAACCCCCCCTTTTTATCCATGTGTGTATGAATCAAATCTATACACTGAAGATTTAAAGAACTATATGTGATTCAATTAATATTTCCATGATATATGTAGCCATTTCACATTAGTTCACCTTTGTCCTTACCACATGAACTTAAACTGAATTGAAGTCCAAGAACTGCACGGGGATTGATTCAAATTTTATTGAGACACATAGTGACATCTGACTCTCCTATTTTGGATTCATCCATAATGTTAAACTCCCCCATTCCCTGTGTGTGGATCAGACTTGCATGAGAAAATTTATTAATAAATACGTATGTCTTGATTCTCATCCATATGAGATATGTAATGATGGGTCATTTTTTGATCTTGGACCTAACTACAACATCATGAAATCAATTCCTCCTTTATCCCACGTATGAGTCAGATCTACATTAAGAGATCAATATGAGTTCTAATATTATATATAAACCCATATTCAAGAAACCCCCATTATCCCCCACATTTGATTTAAAATTGGGTGGATGAATATTTATTTAAAAACATCATTTTGGTTGATTCTTTCCCCAACAAGATACCTAGTGACACTTGGGTCATATACCATAGTCCAACAACAAAATTATTTTTTATATTGGAATCACTTCAAGTCCTCACCGTTTGATGATAAACTGAATGGAAATACTTGAACTACTTGTGGACTTATTCTCATCTATATGAGATATATAGTGATATCCAATTTTTCAATCCTACGCCCAGCTACAACAAGATACGAAAAAGCCTATTTTATCCCATGTATGAGTCAGATCTAAATGATGATATTCAAAATAATTTTTCACCTTATACATGATATTTTATGAGATAGAACTAGGTGTGAATTGATTATTTCCCCATCAAGATACATAGTGACACATGGTCCCTATACCCTAGTCCAACCACAACATTAAATTGTTCTTTATATCAAAAGCCTAATGTCCATGCTGCATGACTCTAAACTTCACATGTAATGTATTTATTTCATGACTCTAAACTATAAATTACCTCTAGAAATATATATGGATTTATTCGCATCCCATTGAGATACTTAGTGAATAATATGACTTATTTCCTGGTCGAAGCCAAGGGATAAAATGAAAATTCCCCCTCTCCCGCATACGGTAAAACAAAACCATAGAGGAGCCCTTATTTTTTGGGTCATCTCCTTACAGATCCCATCAAGGAAGCAAAAGGTATCCCTATTGTACATATGAGTCAGATCTAAGTAAGTGACTCAAAACTCATGGCCAATATTGTTCCAAATATTTCTCTTGTGCATTGGACACTTTCACATTCACATTTCATACTCCTACTCTAAAATTCTTTAAGATTATCATAATCATTATTAAATTTTTGGTGGTGGAATGTCTTATACCTAAGAACTCCTTTACCTGACTATAAAGTACGTACCCTAGTTGGCCTTTCATAAAAGTATCCCACATAATGGGCATGTTATCCAAAGGATTATTCTATTTGGCTATGCAACATATTCCCCAGTTGGGCCTACATAATACAACCCCCATAATGGGTTCATCAAATATCATGAACTTTGTTCTTGAGATAAAACTCTTATATTCCCTTTATTATTTAATGATGGTATGAAGGAACCCATATTTTAAAGTGTTCATCCATTAAATATTGGTTTTATATCTATTATACTGACTTAAAAGTATCCAAAACCATGGTTTTCACATTTTACATATCTATATTTTCGTAGAATATTGAAATAACCTTGAATCATTTGACCAGATGTCATCCATTGTTTCTATAATATTATGGACTAGGTTATATGTCTGAAATCTACAGACATCATTCTTCCTATGTTTGGTTCAAACCATCATAGAAATCATATTCCTCGAATTTTTTGGAAGAAATGATTGTAAATACAGTTTCTATATTCAAGTAATTTTCTCCATAAATAAAACTCTATGATTGGGAAAATCCAAATTTCCATAAAATTTCATTATCTTTTAGTGGTGAATGTTATAATTATTATAATCTCCTTTACCTAACTATGTAGTGCATTACCCTAGTTAGCCATGCATAAAATTTGTGTACATAATGGGCTTATCAGCTAAAGGATTCTACTATTTAACAATGCATCGCATTCCTTAGTTGGAACTACAAAACACACCCCCCATAATAGGTTTGTCAAGAAATGCTAACTTCATTCTTGGAAGAGACCTACTCTAATAAAATTATCCCTTCTCCCATGTCATTATTCAGATTGAGAAATTACAAAATTATAGTTTACAATTCTTCCTTTCCATAACTAAATATGGCATCAAATTACCAAACAAATTTACAAGAAAGTGGGGATTCAAAAACCATGGGTAAAATATAATGACCTTAAATAAAAATCCCATAGTTTCCTTGGTATATGACTTTAAACATCATATCCCACCTAATTTCATTACTGCATGATTTTAAATTCAATAAAATATTATTAAAATCCTTTAATGCCTTGGCTGAATGAATTAAAATTGTGCAACATAATACCCTTTCATCGTGACTTTAGACTACATAGAAAAATATCTAAATTCCTCTTTTCGACAAATACACCCTACTTTATACACAAAATTACTGTAGAAGTTGATTCCATATTCATGGCTCATGTTGGAACAAGTGACCATTTTATTCTCAGAAAGCTTTCTTTGGAAAAGCCACCAAATGTGGCCTGGATTCTTCCAAATCTAAATAACATATTTTTCTATTAGTGATAAAATTGTGAAATTATTGAATGATTCTTTACCTAACTATGTAGTACGTTCACACAGTTGGCCTTTCAAAAAAGACTCCTACATAATGGGCCTATCAGCTAAAGGATACCACTGTTTGACTATGAAGCATATGCCCTAGCCATCCCTGTATAATACAACCCTCATAACAAGTGTGTCAAAATATGGAAACTTCATTATTGGAAGAAACCTATTATATTATTATTATTCAAATTTTAGATTTGGTGACCATAAAATCAGGACTCAAGAATCCCCTTGAAAGTATTTGGATAATATCAGGATCTTCCCAACCATTAAAGCCTTTTGTGAGTTATAATTTCAAAATTCATGGTTAAAACTATTAGACCTATGAAATTATAATTATTAGATCGATATGAATGAATTTAGACTACCATTAAAAAGATACATTATACTCGTTGGATTGAAAACCCAAAATGGGAATTCTGGAAAAAAAGTCGAGTCTTAGCTTGCTAGATCTATAATTTGTATGGTCTAGGAAATATCATGAAATTAAAAGATAAAAGGCATAAATCTTATTAGGTTGAAAACTAGAAAATGGAAACCTATGAAAAATCCATATCATACCCACCAAGTCATCTACATATAAATATTAGGTAAAAAACAATTCAGGTGATAACACAAAAGACCAAAATATTTTATGGTTATCCAGATGACCCTGGTAACAGTTGAATTATGCTCACTAGGCTCATTGGCATAGGTAAACTTAGAGTACCGTTCCACACTTGATGTTGCTCTAAAACCCAGAAAATGAAGTTGGAATGCATCAAAGTGCCCTACTTTTACCTTAGAACTAGATTATTATTGTTCCAAACGAGTATAATTCTACAGGGGGGGAATTTGTAGACACCATGAAATATGCTCAATACAGATTTCTGTAGATTTCAAGTTGTGTAACTCACTTAGACAAGAAAAACTATGTTTGAGTAAAATACGTGTTTCTGTTGGAAGAAGAGGCAGAGAAGTGTTCAATATGTTAGGGTCCAAAAACTCCTTAACTAGGATCAAAAATATTTCGGTTTGAATATCCATATCTTATTATGGTCAGTGACAGTAGCAAAGCCACTGGCCCGAAGGGGCAGGTCCGAAGCCAGACACTGATCCCGAGAAGGGGTGTTGGGGCGTAACCCCCAATGTATGGAGATGTATGTTTACCAAGGTGGTTGAACATCCCCCCCCCCCTGTGTGGTACACCCTCATATACCCCCTTTGCATCATGTGGCCAGCGCAGGTCCTGCTCGTGTAGACCAATGAGTAGCCCCCTACATCGAGGACCTAAGCCAAGGACCTCCGTCGAGGACCAAGGATGAAGTGTAACTTTTGCACCACTATGTTTAAGAGCAAAGTTCTAGACCTATGATCATGACCTATACCATAAGATTAATTTCAACCGTCCCTCATCCTTACATATAAATAAGACCCTTAGGCTCCCCATTTTCCTTACTGAAAAATTGGTAGAACTCTTGAAGCTCACATTCCATAGCTCCATTTCCTAGGTCCCCCAAATTTCATAGGTAGATCTCTAAAACACGTGATAGGAGACAATTAAAAAGGATAAGAGTGTTCAAAGTCCATTCAGGGTCTAAAGTACAAGATACATGTTCATGGACTCTCATTCCATAAAAATAAGTCACCTATGCAAGGACTATTCTTTATGCTAAGACCTGTGTGGGACTCTTCCAATAAAATCAATGTAAACCTAGGGTGCTTAGGTTAAAACCTCACACAAGTGTTGTTGTCCTGGAAGTATGTTTCCTAAGGAATATTATTCTTTCACTGGCTAATTCCACTATTTCAAGAACATTTCAGTCACTCATAGGACCTAATTGGAATACATACATGACATACCGACACGACATACATGCACCGATTACATACACATAAAACCTACCTGATCCATCCTTGAATCCATCTTTTGAGACATTCATGGAATTTTTTCTCCTTCCTGGGCTCTCTTGTATGAAAGCGTCCAAGTTGAAACCTCTACCAAGACCTCCTAATTTATCAAAACTTTGGAAAAGGAACATACACATGTCTTCCATTTGGTTTTGGATATCTACAGTCATAGGTTTCACAAATTTGTCTTATAAGGGAGTCAGGATCCTCGAGATGCCTATATGTTTGGATATCTATGGTCACACAGGCCCTTACCCTAGGGATAGTGTTGAGGAGTTCCCAATATCAGATTCTACGGATTAGACTATGTCCGTCCTCTCTCATCTCTCAGATCCCGAGCCTCGTGTTCCTAGCAGTGAGAATAAGGATCACAATTGATTTTCCCTTCCACAAGGGATTTGATCCTCTACTGTTATGTTCCTAAATCTAGGTCATACCTCTTGTAATAAGCTCCTAGAATTTTGGTCTAGATCCAGTTACCTTCAAATTTATTTCAAATTAAAAAGATCATTGCTCCCCACCCTCATCCACCGTCACCCCGACCTCTTCCACCATAGGTCTAGCCTCTTCCTCCAGTAGAGGATGAAAAGTGTGTGGACTGTTGATTCTTTCACATCCACTTTTTCTCACAACAAACATGAATGATATGGCATCCCATTTTTTTATTACATAACATTTGATTACATTTTACAGACATAGGATCTTTAAGGTCTAGTATCTTGGAAATCAGGAACATAATACATGAAAAAAACAAAAACAATTATTCTAATTTAATTTTAAGGAATAATTATATGTTCATACTATGTAAAATTACTTCATCTCATATCCTGGAGACAAACATCAAGGTAATGGGTGAGCAGAAGTCCCAGTAAGTGTAAACAAGGGAATCGGTTTACTTCTGTTAACAATAAGAACTTGAATAAAAACATAAATACATGATAAATGGAAGTATAGGCATATAATAATGAAAATAACTTGGAACATAACTTGAATATGTGGATACAACATTTTTTTTAGACATTCTTGAACATATCACCAAGGTCCATCCCCAAGGTGTCATAAAAATTACCAAGGTATCATGAAACTTAACATCTCTAGAGATTAATTCTTTACCCAATTCATTGGAGCGCTATCAAGGCGCACCCTTAATATGTTTTTTATTTCATGTGATAAACATAGATCATAATCAAACCTTTAATAAATAACCCATAGAGAACAAAATAAATGGGATTCATTTCAAAATTTTGAAGTTCTAAAAGTTCTAAAAAATCATTATGTCATTTAAACCCCATGGAAAGGGAGTGAAGGTTATATGTATGCCAATTCCAGAATCAAATATATAATTTTATTTATTTAAGAACACCCATAAAAAAGAAATAGGTCTTGGTATTCACATAAATAAAAAAAGAGAATTTCATGAGAGAAAGAGAGAGAGTTGAGATGAAAATTCTGCAGCATAACGGCTATATAACATGGTTTTATAAAACATTAAAAAGAGAGTGTAAAAGGATAAAACACTCATAAATAACTTATAATATAGTATAAATACATAATAACATGGAGATAAGAACATGGTATGGAAATTTGAATTACATACCACATGAAAATGAAACATGAAAGAAAAGAGAAGATGCGATTTCTTATATGAGAAATTCGGCAGTCTAACGACGTCACTTAAAAATTCAGAAAACAAATTAATGAGAGTGGAAAGGTTATCTAGAAAATTATACATGAAATGGGCAGTAATGAGAACATATAATAACATACCCTCAACATAAATAGATTAAAACTAGAATACACAACATAAAGGAAGTCATGACTTAAAAGATGAGGGTGAAAGATTCCCTTACCATGAAGAGTAACATTGAATTCTTGAAGTTCGGGACCCTGGGAGGACTGAGGGCACCTTGGGAGGACTCCTTGGGAGGTAAAGAGACCAGAAATTTTTTGGGGAGGATTTTTAAATGAAATTAATGAGGGAATGTCTTGGTATTTATAGGAGAAGTGAGGGAACAAAGCATTAATTTCTAAGGGACACCTCATCAGTGGTATTGGAAAAACCATGGGCATGACCATGGTATTTTCCCATGGTATTGGCCACATAGGACACCTCATAGCACATGTTAATATTCTTAAGTCGACCAGAATGATTACATAATTATTACATCCTTAATGATGTAATTAAACACCCGAAACTCAAAACTGTATTTTTACTATTCACCAAAAATTAAACTGTTTCAGAAAAATCCCAATAATTCACCTCAACCTAATATTGATGCTCAAAATTAAAAAATGAACTCCATTTTATATAAATAATTTTCTAAATATTTTTAATTTAATTTTAAAAAAAACCACTATTCACTAAAGATTCAACCATTTCAGAAAAAACCCAAAAATTCACCTTAACCAAATATCGATGCTCTGATTTCAAAAATGAACTCCATTTTAGGAAAATAATTTTCTAATTATTTTTAATTTAATTTTTAAATAAAAACACTATTCAACCGAAAGAAAAATAATACTTAACTAATAATTTCAGAAATAGTTATTTACCTATTTTATTGTATCATATTACCTAATCAAGGTGCCTAAAAATAATAATACTTTCTAAAGTGAGGTTACTAATCCATTTGGTCATATTACTATTCATAAGTGTAAAATTACTATTCATAATTTACAATTCATCAAAAGTTATGTTGATCTTATTAGACACTAAATTTCTTACTGAACATTACTATAGGAGACCATTTTTTGAAAATCATTACACATTATTAATTATTTATGGTTTAAATAAATATTTTAAAATATCATTTTTCCAAAATTCATCAATAATATACATCATATATTTATCCGGACATTCTAGATTTATAAACTTCACCATAAGAAGAAATAACAATTTTATTTATATCAAAGGATTACACAAAGCAGCTAAGGTCTCGTTACATAGCACCTTATAACACCAGCGTAGGACATAAGTGCAAGGTGTGGTAAGGTGATATAATCTTGGGGTGAATTGGCCAACATTACCCGAGTGGTAATTTTTATCATCTTGAACTTCTCCCGAAGGCGATTCCCTTCAAGCTTCACATGATAATGTTTGACTTGGGTTTGGTCCAAAGCAAAGCCCAGTGGTGCTACCTATTTCCCAAGTTTCATCAGATGGGCTTCGATCGGCCCGAGACTACTGGATGAGGCCATCGAATATTCTTTTTGTATTAATTAACCAAATCAATTGTATTTATAAACAAAAATCGCAACATTTAGTTTCGAACGGTCACATTGACCAACAATCATATAACAGTTGAAACCCAATAGTCTCATTTTAATTATACTCATTTCATTAAATGAAATATTTTGTTGAGTATAAAATAAAATAACCCACAAATTTAAGAAACAAAAATTATTAAAAAGTTCGAGTCGTTACAAATCATATGGGATTAAAGAGTTGTGATGATCACAACACCCACAAAATCTACTTAAATATAATGAATTGTGAGAACTCTGATTCCTGATTTAACCAAGATACACAGGAAACCCACTTAGTGCCTGGGCTCAAAAAAAATATTCCTTAAAATTAATTTCCAATCAAAAACCCTAATTCACTCAGGCATTCTCCTTTAGGATAAGTCCTGATCCCAATTTCCTTAATCTTGGCATCCTCCTTAGGAGTAAGCCTTGAGTTAAGACCCCAAATCTCCATGAGTTAAAATATCTTAATGGAACTTTTCATTGCTATTACTGTGTATCTTCTTTAAGAGTAATCCCAAAATTAATCTCCCATATCATCAGGATTCAAAAAATTTCCCATGATACTATTATAGGGAATACTCTTTAGGAATAAACCCCAACATAATCCTTCAACATGGCCATACTACCCCATGATACTAACTGAACTACGTGGGATTTGATTCCCATCAAAATGAGATACGTAGGAAGCCTCTATAAGGTTAAAACCAAACATCCCAAATCAAACCTATTCTCTCTAGGCCACAATCCCAGAGGGGTCTATTCCAACTTGGAAACTCATATCCGTTCTAGGTTCCTTGAGCAGCTTCGGTATAAGACTTGCACAAAACATTGACTAGGCACCTCTCGCCTAGGATTCATTTCCTCATGAGGTTAAACTGTATGGTTGGGTCCATATCACAAAACCTTAAAAGGTATGACGTGTACCATTAAGAGGCACTCAAATATGTGAGTTCTGATTTCTTTCACAAGGATATATAGGTATCACATCTTTGGGTTTTATCCCAACATCAAAACCACTTTCATCTTACTAGACGACGATAAAATTATGAGTAACCTTCCATCTTTATTTATAACAATAAACTCCAGAGTAACTTTTATCTACCTAGATGACAATAAATTCCAGAGAACCTCATTGAGTTTTTTAAAAACCAACATCTTCTTAATAATGACTAAAGAATCTCTATGTAATATATTAGAGGATACCATTGATTTATAGCCTCAGATACATACAGATGTATCCATTGATGCAGAACCTAAAATACATATAGATGATTCTAATTTCCATCCATGATAACAATTGATTTCTAAATTACAAAGTAAACTTATGTCATAAATGGTGAATTAATAATAGATTCATTAACCTATCTTAAATCTATAAGAGATCCCTAGAGTAGGAAACAATTCCCACTAAAAGGGTGTGATGATCCCGACCTCCCATTCCCTTGACAAATGATAGTTCTTATGAGTCATAGCACCAAATACCTAATGAAAACCAGACATTGGAAAGATGAAACCTTTGGATAAAGAATCATAGGGTGCTTCTAATTCCATAAACAAATTCATTAGAAACCATCCTAAATCCATGATTCCATTTCCTAATGAAGTCATGTTTCTAGGGGAATCAATGATTTAATTGTTTGGAAGAAAATTTCTAGATTTCATTGATATTGAGATATATTTATGTGATAATGTTACTGAAATGTTAAAAAATATATAGGTAAAGATTAAATATGGTAACAAATCAATGACATCAATGATTGACAAGTGGATAAGGGAATATTGAACACTAGTAAAATATGTAAAATGGATCTTTATTCCTCTAATAGTTCAAAATGTTACATGAATTTGAGTTTTTTAGATTTTAAACAGTATTAACAATGCTTTTGTTCTTAATAGGTACTCATTAAGTATTAATAATGTCATATCAATGAAGTAATTCAAGTAAATGGGTTTATAATCACATGATTGTCTTTTTCTAATATAACATTAAATATAAATTGTTAGACATTATATTCTATCACCAATAGTTTGATATATAATCTCTACAATTTACTACTTTTTCAAAATAAATATCTTGAAAAGTTATTGATAAATGAAATTTCTATATATATGGAAGTATATTAGGATAATATTTTATAAAATATCTATTTTTTGAAAATATTTTATGTACTATAGGTTTATAAAAAAAATTAGTATTATGATACGAAAAACATATGTGATATAGGTTTTCACATAGGAGGAAATATTATGATCGATATAAACACTAATACATAAATGTTGGAGACCTATTCCTATAAGGACTCCAAGATACGGGAGATGAATCATATCATAATTATATCTAAAAAAATTAATCATTAAAAAAGATCTCATTTCATTATTATAATAAATATATGATTAATTTCCTATTTAACCTTGTTCTCATATAAAAAATAAAATTGAAAACAAACCAACAAGAAAAAAATATCACAATGGATTTAATTGGTTAAAAATAAGACATAACATCAAAGGATCATGTAAAAAAACCAATTCTTGGTGTAATAATTAATCATTATATCATTTATATTTTTATCATAATATTTAGTTTAGTGAACATAGAAATAATTTTCCCGACCATTAAATTATAGGACCCCACATTTTTTCTTTATGTTTTACTGACTCAAATTCTCATCATGAATTGTGTTAAGATAAACAAAAATAACTTATATCTATAGAATACCACCCCGACTCAATGGATTTATAAGCAACAGAGTGAAACTCAACATAGGTTACAGTCCCAAGACAATAAATGTTTAGAAAAAATGTCAAGGGCCTATGAAACATTTGGTTGGTAATTTTACCTCTAAAATAAAACAACATAAAAATATACTATGTAACCATACAATCCTCCTTTATTATGGTTTAGAATAATTCATACAACCCTTGAAAGTCAATCAAAAAACATCACAATGTCAAAAGAACATATAAAAATAAACTAACAAGAATCGGTTACCACATTTTATATAATGTAGTTGGAAATAAGTTAAGAAGTTTATATAAATCCATATTGTAAATCCATCTGAGAAAACCATAAACAAGATTATTTCCAACTAATCATGTTTGGAACAACCTTTCCCATGTTCACACACAAACACACACACCCATAAACATGCACAAAATAATACACTCAGTCTTTATGTAACGGTTGATGGTGATACTCAATTACCATAACCTATCCAACCATGATAGTGGTACTTATGAATAAACCTCCCCTTCTTTAACACATGCCAACCCAACTATGCAAAACATGATGAAAATCCATTTTCTAAAAAATAACCTTCATTTGAATTAATTTTATCACATGCATTTCTTTCATCAAAACCGTTTTATAACTTTAGAATCATAATTTTAAAATTGAAATCAAAGAGGGATTTTCCAAAATCAATGAATTTTCCACAATATCATATTGATATGAAAAACAGTTTCCTTCATGAAATCATCCAATGAGACAATATAAAATCTAAGAAAACCCATTCATGAAAACTAGTCCTTCATGTCTGAGAATATTTGAGATGATAGAGAAGCCACCTACCTCTTAATAGACGATGACAATGAAGAACGTTAGAAATTATCTAATAAAAAACCACAAATTTCGACTCTTATGTAACACCCCATGCTTCCACGGTACAATTCTCCTTGAATAATACATTAGCGTGTGTTGTACGCAACTTCGAGATTCTAACACAGCGCGACCAATCAAACTAGCCGTTATAAATAGTAATACCCACTTTTTGAAATTTTATAAATTTTATGTCTCAAAATGGAATTCATTTTTGGATTCAGAATATCTAATTTAGCCTAGGGTGAAATTTTGGTACATTTCAGATAACATTTATATTTTGATGAATAGTGAAAATTACTAAATTTAAATTAAAAACAACTTTTTTATTCAAAATAATTATTAGTGATAAATTATGAATTTGAGTGGATTTAATGTATATTTATAATATATTTTTACCATATAATACAATGTTGGTCATTGGACATAATTTCACATTTATACCGGACATAAACAAGTGTCAATCTTTTGATAGTTATTATCTCTTAAAAACACGCTTTTTGTTATAACAACGGGAATTAATTTTAAATTAATTTCTACCACTTATATGTTTTCAATTTAGAAAAATGGATTCCATATTTAGAATCCGGAGGTCCAGATTGTGTAAATAGTTAACTTTTATTTTTATACATTTTGAATAATTACTTCGGTAAATATTTTATTTACCATGGTTAATGGGTAAATCCGCTAAATAAGGGTAAACAAATAATATTATAATAATAATAAATTGCCCTAAAACATGTCCTAACCTTATTGGTGGATACATGTCTGACCATGGGAATCTTTGGGTCGATTTTGGGACCCCATGGATCAACTTGTTGGTGATATGGACACTTTATATTAATTAATTTAAAGTAAATACAAAAATGACATAAGCATATATCTTTTAGAAAACGATTTTTATATAGGTTTATACATAAGATAACTTCGCTTGTAAATATTCATTAGAAAGATAAAAGGATTTCATACATAATGACATTTTATTTATAATTTTTTAGACGTTAAATAATTTAATTTATTTATGACACAATGGTGATGCAGTAATTACCTAATTAATGAAATATTAAAATAATTGATATTATAAATATCCAAATGAATGTAATTTGAGACTTTTTTATGAATTACACTATTTTTATAGGTTAAAATGACATGTTAGTATTCATTTAATTATTTTTTTTGATGTAATATTTATGTTATGATTTTCAAAAAAAAATCAAATACCAAATAGTGTCAAAATTGACATAAAAGAATTTTAAAAACAAATCTTATATGATTAATTGATATTCAATTCCTAAAAATGTAAGTTTCAGCCAATAAACTTATATCATTATAGATGTATCATTAATGGACCACTTGGGGGTATCTTGGATGTATATGGTATGTTTATTAACTTTATAATATAAAAATACAAAGTGACATGGTAAATGTCAATCTAACTAACTAAGAGTTAAAACTGAAAGATAAGGTTAATATAATGACCAAATCCTGTCTAAAATATATTGGCTGAAAGGATTTAGACCTATCCCCACCTTAGACTTTGAATAATCCACTTTGGAGCCATTATAAACTGAATATAAATTTATTATAAAATAAAACATTAGGTTTTCCTAAAGATCCCCTCCTCCCCCTTATAGAAGGACCCCACTTCTAACCAATTATTCACACCTTCAAAGCCTTTTGGTTCGGCCAACCCCTGCCCAAATATTCTATCATCATCCCTCAATTCAAACTAGAGGCCTTAGTTTGATCAGAAATCCAACCTAAGGAGCCCTTTTTATCAAATAAAAAGGAAGAACCCGAAGAAGAGGAGGTTAACATACCATCGACTAAGGAAAAGTATAAGGTAAGGGTTTATTTCACAATCTCTTCATTATCAGAGGTTGTTTATATGTAATTATCTATTGTGACCTCTTTATCATCCACATCCATGCTTCTTAAAAATGTATTTCAAATCACTCTTACTATTTTAAAGACTATGGGATAAAGTCATTTATACCCTTGTTGACTTTTTATAAGATGTTTATAAAAGAATCTTTCTATTTTTTTCCAAACAAGGTCCTTTTTAACCTTTTTGACAGAATTAAGGTAAGAATGTCTTTTTTAGCTTATACGGTGGGTGCGGCTATTTTCCGCCTTTATAAAATCATCGAAGCTTCCCTTTCAAGATTATAAGAATATTTTCAAAGTAAATGTTTTATTTTATAATTATGAGACTTTTAAATGATTTCAAAAAAAGAGATATTTCTCTCAAATATTTTTTGATTTCATCTATGTCAACATCCTTTGATGGATTTTAAGCTTATTCGAAGTTGATTTATTATGATACAAAACTTCCATATTGTATTGATGGTTTTATGATTTTATTGACTGTGGTTGTGTTATTTTTATACCATTCATGGTGTATGGAGTAATTATTGACATTTCTTATGATAGTTTTAATACAAATGTGGATGTTATATTTAAACCTATTAATATGAGGAATGCATTGGACTTAATAAGTTACGGGTGGAGCCCTCTATAGCTCCTCGATGCATCGGTAGGTCTCATGAGACAAACTAGTGTCTTGACATAAGGCCTTGACAAAATCTTATTTTTAGTCTTGGCACGAGGCCTTGGCTACGTGGTTATGATAGTCTGGAATTATGCATTCCATCATTATGAAAGTGGTTATTGATATTGAATGTGATTATTCGACTAGTAGAATATCCATGTGAATAATTTAATAGAATTATTTCATTTATCTTTTCCATATTATGATGAAGTTCAAGTTTAAAATGCTTTTGTTTTAGTTATACATTGCCTTAAATGTTTATGCTTATTTATGAAAGTTTCTGCTATATTGTTATCCTTACTGGGCATTTGAGCTCACCCCTTTCTATGTTTTATTTTTCCCAGGATTTGAAGAAGTATTTTATGAATGACCTTCATGGATAGTATAATAGGATATGAGTGTGGAGACAAGATGTTGTTGTAGTTTTCACTTTATGATGTAATGTAAACTTTATGAAGGTATCTAGTGTTTCCAAGGCTACTAAACTAATCGGTCTTTTGAGACTTGATCTTTTTTTATCATTCCAATGTTATGTAATAATGCACCGACTCTGGGTAACTTGGGTCGGGGAATTACAGTTGGTATCAGAGGAATTTTAGTACAAACCTTGGAAACTAGATTTTGATAAGCTCTGATTAGAGCACATAGACCTAAGATAGACTTTGTGGATTAGTATAGAAGAACTTCCTAGAATTTTGGTATTGTAGAAATTTTGTGAGTTTTCTGATCAATACATACATGTCTGGATACGAGCAGGTAGAGGCGGCTCTGGAACAGATGTACCTAGGGGTAAAACCCTAAAACACCGCTTTGAGTTGGAATCGAACGGGAACTAGTGCATGACAATGGGCCTTGCTGCACTCTTGGTTACGACACTCTCATGGGATATGCTTAGGATAATTCTCATTTTCTTTACAAACCATTATGAAGGGTTTATGAGTATATACTTCCTCAAAGAAAACATTTTTTTTATGATTATGGATTATATCCATAAATAGTTCAATTTATGTTATGTATTTTACAGGTATGGAATTATGTATTTTGTTTCATAAACTGATCTATATTATTCCATTGTTTAGAAATGGCACCCAGTGAAAGAAATGGAAATCGTATCAATGGAATCACTCCATGTAGGGATTTCCCTCCTGCTCAAGATAATTATAGTGGTGTTGGTGATGCAACTGGTGCTGATCAGCTAATCACCATACTGGGACAACTCACTCAGGTTATGAATAATAACCTTACCCGTATGGAGCACCCTGATCCACAAAATGGAGGATCAATGTTAGATTTATTCATGAGGAAACAACCACCAACATTCAATGGGGATACAAATACCTTAGTAGCTGAGCAATTGATAAGTTCCCTAGAGAAAATATTTCAGGCTTTGGGGATTAGTAAAAGGGAAAAAGTTTTCATGGCAGTTTACCGCCTCACTGGAGATGCTGATCAATGGTGGTAATTGATTCGAAACATGAAGGAAGATGATGAAGTATCAAATATGGAATGGAGGGAGTTCAAAGATCTGTTTTTAGAAAAATACTTTCCTCGTGACCATCAAGCAGATATGGAAAGGCAATTTCTGAGTCTGGTATAAAAGGAGGATGAGAATGTTGCAAAGTATGAGGCTAACTTTATAAGGTTAGCAAGGTATTCTATAGATTATATATGTAACCCAAGAAGTAATATTGATCATTTATTTTATGGGTTAAAACCATTTCTCCATTGAGCATTAGTCTCAAAATCCTTCTCGTTGTACTAAGACATTGTCTCATGTGCTATCAAGAGAGAAAAATAATTCTCTAAGTCTTATGACTTGAACGAAAAGAAAGAGAAGAAGATATCTGATGATCAATCTGGGAATGGAAATAAGGTGAAGAAGGAAAAAGTTGAATATCCATACTCTAGTAAATGTGGGAAGAAACACCCTGGTAATTGCTTGAAGGGAATGGGAGTCTGTTACAAGTGTGGTGAAAAAGGCCACCAAGCTCGTGATTGAAAGGGGAAGAAAGAAGCTACTGATGTTCAATGCTATAACTGCAGGGAGATGGGACATTATGAAAATGAATTTCCTAAGCATCATGGTAACTTACCTCAGAAAAGGCCAAGGGATTAAGGCCAAGCTTATGCTATCACTACTACTGAGGTAGAAGCTCCAAAAGATGTGGTGGTAGGTAATTTAATGGTTTCCTCAAGTTTAGAAAATGCATTATTTGATTCTGGATCATCACATTGTTTTATATCTTCCCAGTTTTCTAAGAAAATTAGATATTTCCAATTTGATTTAACAAGGGAGTTGTCAGTTAAAACTCTTAAGGGAAGTATCATTGCAACAATGTTTTGTGAATCAGTCCTCATTAGAGGACATAAATGTTCTTTATCCGTTGATCTCATCGTCATACCAATGATTGAGTTTGATATAATCCTTGGTATGGATTGGCTTTCGAACCATGATGCGAATATTTTTTGTAAGAAGAAGGAGGTTACGATTTTTGATGATGATGATATGGAACACCTTATCTTTAGAGAAGAATCATCACCACCAAATTCTTATCTAGATCCACCCCCAGTAACTCAACTAAATTCAATTATTGGGGAGGAAGAGAGTGAAATGACTATGGGTGAGGAAAGGAATGTTCAAATAGAGGATGCACCTATTGTGAAAAAAATATGTAGATGTGTTTCTAGAAGATTTACCTGGACATCCTTCAGAACAAGAAGTTGAGTTTTCCATTGATTTAATTCCTGGTTCAAGGCCTATATCGAAGACCCCAGATAGAATGGCCATTGTGGAATTAGTTGAACTAAAGAAACAACTAGAGGAATTGAGTAATAAGGGATTTATTCGCCCTAGTTTTTCTCCATGGGGTGCCCCTGTCCTTTTTGTTAAGAAGAAAGATGGATCTATGAGGTTATGTATCGACTATAGGGAAATCAATGATATAACAATAAAGAACAAGTATCCCCTACCTCGAATTGATGGTTTATTTGATCAACTGCATGGAGCTCAATACTATTCAATGATTTACCTTCGATCTGGATACCATCAGTTGTGTGTGAAGAAGGAAGACATTCCGAAGACAGCATTTCGAACCAGGTACGGGCATTACAAGTTTACAGTAATGCCTTTTGGTTTGACTAATGCACCCTCTCTATTCATGGATCTAATGAATATAGTTTTCAAGGAATGTCTCGATGATTTTGTGGTGGTATTTATTTATGATATCTTGGTATACTACAAAAGCTACGAAGATCATGAAAATCACTTGCGCATTATCCTGAAGACTCTGAGAAGACATGAATTATATGGGAAGTTTAGCAAGTGTGAATTTTGGCTTCAGGAAATTTCTTTTCTTGGCCATATTATCTCTAAATATGGAATCTATGTTGATCCTTCTAAGACCATGGAAATCCAATAATGGCCTATACCGATGAGTATAACTGAGGTATACAGTTTTATTGGTTTAGCAGGTTATTATCGGCATTTCGTCCAGAATTTTGCCCGATGGGCTAACCCATTAACAAAGATCACATGTAAAGGGGTTAAATTTGATTGGACAAAAGAGTGTGAAGAATGTTTTGAAGAACTGAATAGAAGATTAGTCAATGCCCCTATATTGACTATACCATCGGGGAATGATGGGTTCTTTATTTATAGTGATGCATCAAAGAAAGGACTTGGTTGTTTCCTTTTGCAGAATGATAGGGTTATTGCCTACGCATCACGACAACTGAAAATTCCTGAGCAGAACTATCCTACACATGATCTTGAGTTAGCAGCTGTAATATTTGCTTTGACTATTTAGAGACACTATCTCTATGGTGAAAATTGTGATATTTATACTGATCACAAGAGTTTGAAGTATATTTTCTCACAGAAAGAACTCAACATGAGGTAAAGGAGATAGCTTGAACTACTTAAGGATTATGATTGCACGATACACTGCCACCCAGGGAAGGAAAATAAGGTGGAAGATGCTTTGATCAGAAAAGATAATGGAGTTTTAAACATGATGATAATGGAAAGGGATCCTATTTTCATGGATCTTGTAAAGTTGGATATAGGAATCACCATGGATGGTGAAACATCAATGCTTTTTCAAATTGTTGCCAAACCATCTTTACTAGATAGAATAAAGAGTTCTCAGACCAATGATGTAGAATTTAAAAAGAAGATTAAATCTGTGAATGAAGGGAGATTGAGTGACTTCATGTATGAAGATGGAATTTTGAAATTTGGGAAGAGACTTTGTGTTCCCGATATACCTGATCTGAAAAGGGAATTGTTGGAAGACACTCATAGTTCCAATTTCTCTATACACCCTGGGTGCACCAAAAAGTATTGAGATTTAAAGGAACATTTTTGGTGGGACAACATGAAGAGGGAGATTTCTGATTTTGTGTCACGGTGTATGGTTTTTCAACAAGTGAAAGCTGGAAGGAAACAGCCTGGAAGAGTAATGAAACTTTTTCCCATACCGGAGTGTAAATGGGATAATATTACTATGGACTTTTTCATGGGGCTACAAAATAATCCTAGAAGTAACGATGCAATATTGGTTATTATTGATCGCCTTACCAAGTCAGCACATTTTCTTGCTATAAGGGAGGATTTACCACTCAAAAGTCTAGCAAGAATTTATATTAATGAAGTTTGAGACATCATGGAGTACCCCTATCAATTATTTTGGATCGTGATCCCCATTTTAATTCAAGATTCTGGAAGAGTCTTTTGAAGGCCTTCGATACTGAACTTCGTTTGAGCACTACCTACCACCCTGAAACAGATGAACAATCAGAACGGACTATTCAAACCTTAGAATACATGTTGAGATCATGCTCACTTGACTTTCAGGGTATGTGGGATCAATATTTACCTCTAGTATAATTTTCCTATAACAATAGCTTCCATTCAAGTATTCGGATGGCAACATATGAAGTGTTATATGAAAAGAGATGTCGCACACCAACCTGTTGGGATGATGTTGGTGAAAGAAAACTTGTAGGCCCATAATTGGTGGAGGAAATGATGGAAAAGGTGAAGGTAATCCAAAACTAAATCAAAGCAGCTCAAAGTAGGCAAAAGATCTATGCCGATAACTGAAGGAAGGATTTGGAATTTCAGGTAGGAGATCATGTTTTCTTGAAGGTATCTCCATGTAAGGGAGTTATACATTTCAGTAAGAAGGGTAAATTGAGTCACAGGTATATCGGACCTTTTGAAATTCTAGAACAAATTGGGGCTGTAGCTTTCTGTTTGGCAATTCCGCCAAATCTCTCCAAAGTTCACGATGTGTTCCACGTATCACTCTTGAGAAAATACATGCCTGACCCAATGCATATACTCACTTATGAAGAATTAGAACTGGAATATGATCTATCTTATTGCGAAGAGCTCGTCAGGATTCTTGATATGAGAGAACAAGTTCTGAGAAACCGGACGACTCATCTGGTAAAAGTTCTATGGAGGAGCCATAAGATGGAAAAGGCAATGTGGGAACCCGAATAACTTATGATGAAGAACCACCCGAGTCTTTTCATGGGGTAGTATTCTAGAAATTTTGAGGGAAAAATTATTTGAAGGAGGGGAGAATTTAACATCCCAAACTTCCACGGTACGATTCTCTTTGAATAATACAGTAGCGTGTATTGTACGCAACTTCGAGATTCTAACACACCGCAACCAATCTAACTAGCCGTAATGAATAGTAATACCCACTTTTTGAAATTTTATAAATTTTATCTCTCAAAATGGAATTTATTTTTTGGATTCCGAATATCGAATTTAGCCTAGGGTGAAATTTTGGTACCTTTCAGATAACTTTTATATTTTGATGAATAGTGAAAATTACTAAATTTTAATTAAAAACAACTTTTTTAATCAAAATAATTAATAGTGATAAATTATGAATTTGAGCGCTTTTAAAGTATATTTAGAATATATTTTTACCATATAATACAATTTTGTTCATTGGACATAATTTCACATTTAAACCGGACATAAACAAGTGTCAATCTTTTGATAGTTATTATCTCTTAAAAACACGCTTTTTGTTTTAACAATAGGAATTAATTTTAAATTAATTTCTCCCACTTCTTTATTTTGAATTTAGAAAAATGGATTCCATATTTAGAATCAGGAGTTCCAAATTGTGTAAATAGGTAACTTTTATTTTTAGATATTTTGAATAATTAATTCGGTAAATATTTTATTTACCATGGTTAAAGGGTAAATCCAGTAAATAAGGGTAAAAAAATAATATTATAATAATAATAAATTACACTAAAACATGACCTAACCTTATTGGTGGATACATGTTCGACCATGGACATCTTTGGGTTGATTTTGGGACCCCATGGAGCCACTTTTTGGTGATAGGGACACTTTATATTAATTAAGTTAAAGTAAATACAAAAATGACATAAAAATATATCTTTTAGAAAAACAATTTTTATATAGGGTTATAAATAAGATAAATTCTATTTTAAATATTCATTAGAAATATAAAAAATATTTCCTACATAATGGTAATTTATTTATAATTTTTTAGACCTTAAAGAATTTAATTTATTTATGACACAATGGTGATGCAGTAATTACCTAATTAATGAAATATTAAAATAATTGATATTATAAATATCCAAATAAATGTAATTTGAGTCTTTTTATGAATTCCACTAATTTTATAGGTTACAATGACATGTTAATATTCATTTAATTATGTTTTTTAGAAGTAATAATTCTGTTATGATTTTCACAAAAATCAAATACCAAATAGTGTCAAAATTGACAGAAAAGAATTTTTAAAACAAATATTATATTATTAATTGATATTCAATTCCTAAAAATATAAGGTTCGTCCAAGAGACTTATATCATTTTAGGTGTATCATTAATTGACCACTTGAGAGTCTCTTGGATGTATATGGTATGTTTATTAACTATATAATATAAAAATACAAAGTGACATGGTAAATGTCAATCTAATTAACTAAGAGTTAAAACTAAAAGATAAGGTTAATATAATGACAAAAACCTATCTAAAATCTATTGGTTTAAAGGATTTCGACCTATCCCCACCTTAGACTTTGAATAATCTACTTTGGAGCCATTAGAAACCGAATATGAATTTATTATAAAATAAAACTTTAAGTTTGCCTAAAGAGCCCCTCATCTCCCTTATAGAAGGACACCACCTCTAACCAATTCTTCAGACCTTCAAAGATTTTTGGTTCGGCCAACCCCTACTGAAATATTCTCTCAACTTCCCTCACTTCAACCTAGAGGCCTTAGTTTGATCAGAAAACCAACATAAGGATCCCTTTTTATCAAATCAAAAGGAAGAACCCGAAGAAGAGGTGGTTAACATACCATCGACTAAGGAAAAGTACAAGGTAAGGGTTTATTTCACAATCTCTTCATTATCTGAGGTTGTTTATATGTAATTATCTACTGGGACCTCTTTATCATCCACATCCATGTTTCTTAAAAATGTATTTCAAAACACACTTACTATTTTAAAGACTATGGGATAAAGTCATTTATACCCTTGTTGACTTTTTATAAGAAGTTTATAAAGGAATCTTTCTGTCGTTTTCCAAACAAGGTCCTTTTTAACCTTTTCGACAGAATTAAGGTAATAATGTCTTTTTTAACTTATACGGCGGGTGCGAATATTTTCCGCCGTTATAAAATCGTCGAAGCTTCCCTTATAAGATTATAAGAATATTTTAAAAGTAAATGATTTATTTTATAATTATGATACTTTTAAATGATTTCAAAAAAAGAGATATTTCTCTCAAATAGTTTTGATTTCATCTATGTAAACATCCTTTGATGGATTTTAATCTTATTTGAAGTTGATTTATTATGATACAAAACTTCAATTTTGTATTTATGGTTTTGTGATATTATGTACTGTGGTTGTATTATTTTTATACCATTCATGGTTTATAGAGTAAGTATTGACATTTCATATGATAGTTTTAATATGAATGTTTTTGTTATGTTTAAACCTATTCATATGAGGAATTCATTAGACTTAATATGTGACAGGTGGAGCCCGCTATAGATACTCGAGGCATCGGTAGGTCTCTTGAGACAAACTAGTGTCTTGGCATAAGGCCTTGATGAAATCTTATTTGTAGTCTTGGCACGAGGCCTTGGCTATGTGGTTATGATAGTCTAGAATTATGCATTCCATCATTATGAAAGTGGTTATTAATATTGCATGTGATTATTCGACTAGTAGAATATCCATGTGAATAAGTAAATGGAATTATTTCATTTATCTTTTCCATATTATGATGATGTTCAAGTTTATAAGGCTTTTGTTTTAGTTATACATTGCCTTAAATGTTTATTCTTATTTATGAAAGTTTCCTCTATATTGTTATCCTTACTGGTCATTTGAGATCACCCCTTTCTATGTTTTATTTTTACCAGGATGTAAAGAAGTATTTTATGAATGAACTGGAGGGATAGAATAAGGGGATATGAGTGTGGAGACAAGATGTTGTTCTAGTTTTCACTTTATGATGTAATGTAAAATTTATGAATGTATCTAATGTTTCCAAGGCTAATAAAATAATTGGCCTTTTGAGACTTGATCTTTTGTGATCATTACAATGTTATGTAATAATGCATCAACTCTGGGTAACTTGGGTCGGGGCGTTACAGTTGTTATCAGAGGAAGTTTAGTACAAACCTTGGAAACTAGATTTAGATAAACTCTGATTAGAGCACATAGACCTAAGATGGACTTTGTGGATTAGTATATAAGAACTTCCTAGAATTTTGGTATTGAAGAAATTTTGTGAGTTTTCCGACCAATACGTCTCTATCTAGATACGAGTAGGTAGAGGAGGCTCTGGCACAGATGTACCTAGGGGTAAAACCCGAAAACACTGCTTTGAGCTAGACTCGAACGGGAACTGGTGCACGACAACGGGCCTTGCTGCACTCTTGGTTACGACACTCCCGGGGGATATGCTTGGGATAATTATCATTTTCTTTACAAACCATTATAAAGGGTTTATGAGTATATACTTCCTCAAAGAAAACACTTTTTTAAGATTATGGATTATATCCATAAATAGTTCAATTTATGTTATGTATTTTACAAGTATGGAATTATGTATTTTGATTCATAAACTGATCTAGTTTATGCCATTGTTTATAAATGGCACCTAGTGGAAGAAATGGAAACCGTATCAATGCACGCACTCCATGTAGGGATTTCCCTCCTGTTCAAGATAATTATAGTGGTGCTAGTGATGCAACTGGTGTTGATCAACTAATCACCATATTGGGACAACTCACTCAGGTTATGAATAATAACGTTACCTGTATAGAGAACCCTGATCCACAGCATGAAGTATCAATGTTAGATATCTTCATGAGGCAACAACCACAAACATTCAATGGGAATACAAATCCCTTAGTAACTGAGCAATGGATAAGCTCCCTAGAGAAAATATTTCAGGCTTTGGGGATTAGTGAAAGGTAAAAAGTTATCATGGCAGTTTACCGCCTCACTGGAGATGATGATCAATGGTGGTCATTGATTAAAAACACGAAGGAAGATGATGAAGTATCAAATACGGAATGGAGGGAGATCAAAGATCTGTTTTTAGAAAAATACTTTCCTAGTGACCATCCAGTAGATATGGAAAGGGAATTTCTGAGTCTGAGATAAAAAGAGGATGAGAATGTCGCAAAGTATGAGGCTAAATTTACAAGGTTAGCAAGGTATGATAGAGATTATATATGTAACCCAAGAAGTAATATTGATCATTACTTTGATGGGTTAAAACCATTTCTCCGTCGAGAATTTTCTCACAATCCTTCTCATTGTACGAAGACATTGTCTCATGTGCTATCAAGACAGAAAAGGAATTCTCTAAGTCTTATGACTTTAAAGCAAAGAAAGAGAAGAATAGATTTTCTGATCAATTTGGGAATGGAAATAAGGGGAAGAAGGGAAAAGTTGAATATCCATCCTGAATTAAATGTGTGAAGAAACACCCTGGTATTTTCTTGAATGGAATGGGAGTCAGTTACAAGTGTGGTGAAAAAGGCCACCAATCTCGTGATTGCAAGGTGAAGAAAGAAGCTACTGATGTTCAATGCTACAACTACAGGGAGATGGGACATTATGCAAATTAATTTCCTAAGCATCAGGAGAACATACCTCAGAAAAGGCCAAGGGATCAAGGTCAAGCTTATGTTATCACTGCTGCTGAGGTAGAAGCTCTGAAAGACGTGGTGGTAGGTAATTTAATGTTTTCCTCAAGTTTAGAAAATAAATTATTTGATTCTGGATCATCGCATTGTTTCATATATTCCCAGTTTTCTAAGAAAATTAGATATTTCCAATTTGATTTAACAAGGGAGTTGTCAGTTAAAACTCCTAAGGGAAGTATCATTGCAACAATGTTTTGTGAATCAGTCCCCATTAGAGCACATAAATGTTCTTTATCTGCTGATCTCATCACCATACCTATGATTGAGTTTGATATAATCCTTAGTATGGATTGGATTTCCAACCATGATGTGAAGATTTCTTTTAAGAATAAGGAGGTTACGATTTTTGATGATAATGATAAGGAACACCTTATCTTTTGAGCAGAATCATCACCACCTAATTCTTATTTAGATCCACCCCCTATAGCTCAACTAAATTAAATTATTAAGGAGGGAGAGAATGAAATGACTGTGGGTGAGGAAAGGAATGTTCAAATAGAAGATGTACCTATTGTGAAAGAATATGTAGATTTGTTTCCGGAAGATTTACATGGACATCCTCCGGAACGAGAAGTTGAGTTTTCAATTGATTTAATTTCTGGTTCAAGGCCTATATCGAAGACCCCTTATAGAATGGCCACTATGGAATTAGTTGAAATAAAGAAACAACTAGAGGAAGTGAGTAATAAGGGATTTATTCACCCTAGTGTTTCTCCATGGGGAGCCCTTGTCCTTTTTATTAAGAAGAAAGATGGGTCTATGAGGTTATGTATCGACTATAGGGAAATCAATGCTATTACAATAAAGAACAAGTATACCCTACCTCGCATTGATTATTGATTTGATCAACTACATGGAGATCAGTACTTTTCGAAGATTGACCTTTGATCTGGATACCATCAGTTGTGTGTGAAGAAGGAAGACATTTAGAAGACAGCATTTCGAACCAGGTACGGGCATTACGAGTTTATAGTAATTCCTTTTGGATTGACTAATGCACCCTTTGTATTCATGGATCTAATGGATAGAGTTTTCAAGGAATATCTTGATAATTTTTTGGTGGTATTTATTGATGATATCTTGGTATACTCTAAAATCTATGAAGATCATGAAAATAACTTGCGCATTATCCTGAAGACTCTAAGAAGACATGAATTATATGGGAAGTTTAGCAAGTGTGAATTCTGGCTTCAGGAGATTTATTTTCTTGGCCATATTGTCTCTAAAGATGTAATCTCTGTTGATCCTTCTATGACCAAGGCAATCCAAGAATAGCCTACATCGATGAGTATAACTAAGGTATGTAGTTTTATTAGTTTATCAGGTTATTATCGGCGTTTCGTCCAGAATTTTTCCCGACTGGCTAACCCATTAACGAAGCTCACATGTAAAGGGGATAAATTTGTTTGGACAAAAGAGTGTGAATAATTTTTTGAAGAACTGAAGATAAGATTAGTCAATGCCCCTATATTGACTCTTCCATTGGGGAATGATGGGTTCGTTATTTATAGTGATGCATCGAAGAAAGGACATGGTTGTGTCCTTATGTAGAATGATAGGGTTATTGCTTATGCATCACGACAACTGAAAATTCATGAGCAGAACTATCCTACTCATGATCTTGAGTTTGCAGCTGTAATATTTTTGTTGAAGATTTGGAGACACTATCTCTATGGTGAAAAATGTTATATTTATACTAATCATAAGAGTTTGAATTATATTTTCTCATAGAAATAACTCAACATGATGCAAAGGAGATGGCTTAAACTACTCAAGGACTATGATTGCATAATACACTACCACCCGGGGAAGGAAAATAAGGTGGCAGATGCTTTGAGCAGAAAAGATCATGGAGTTTTGAACATGATGAGAATTGAAAGGGATCATATTTTCATGGATCTAATAAAGTTGGATATGGGAATCACCATGGAAGGTGAAACATCAATGATTTTTCAAATTGTTGTCAAACCATCTTTACTAGAAAGGATAAAGAGTTCTCAGACCAATTATGTAGAATTTCAAAGATGATTAAAGCTATGAATGATGGGAGATTGAGTGACTTTGTGTATGAAGAAGGAATTTTGAAATTTGGGAAGAGACTTTGTGTTCCCGATATACCTGATCTGAAAAAGGAAATTTTTGGAAGATGCTCATAGTTCCAGTTTCTCTATACACCCTAGGAGCACCAAAATGTATAGAGATTTCAAGGAACATTTTTGGTGGGACAACATGAAGAGGGATATTTATGATTTTGTGTCACGATGTATGGTTTGTCAATAAGTGAAAGCTGGAATGCAACAGCCTGGAAGAGTCATGAAACCACTTCTCATACCAGATTGGAAATATGATAATATTACGATGGACTTTGTCATGGGGCTACCAAAGACTCTTAGAAGTAATGATGCAGTATTGGTTATTGTTGATCGTCTTACCAAGTCAGCATACTTTCTTGCTATAAGGGAGGATTTACCACTCGAACGTCTAGCAAGAATTTATATTAATGAATTTGTGAAACTTCATGGAGTACCCCTATCAATTGTTTCGGATCATGATCCCCATTTTACTTCAAGATTCTGGAAGATTCTTCAGAAGTCCTTGGATACTGAACTTCGTTTGAGAAATACCTACCACCCTAAAATAGATTGACAATCAGAACGGACTATTCAAACCATAGAATATATGTTGATATCATGCTCACTTGACTTTCAGGGTTTGTGGGATCAATATTTACCTCGGGTAGAATTTTCCTATAACAATAGCTTCCATTAAAGTATTCGGATGGCACCATATGAAGCGTTATATGGAAAGAGATTTCGCACACCAACCTGTTGGGATGACATTGCTGAAAGAAAACTTGTAGGCCCAGAACTGGTGGAGGAAACGATGGAAAAGGTGAAGGTAATCCAAAACCACATCAAAGCAGCTCAAAGTAGGGAGAAGAGCTATGATGATAACTGAGGGAAAATTTTGGAATTTCAGGTAGGAGATTATGTTTTCTTGAAGGTATCTCAATGGAAGGGTGTTATAAATTTTGGTAAGAAGGGTAAATTGAGTCCCAGATACATCAGAACTTTCAAAATTCGAGAACGAATTGGGGCTGTAGCTTACCGTTTGGCAATACCGCAAAATCTCTCCAAAGTTCACGATGTGTTCCACGTATCACTGTTGAGAAAATACATGCCTAACCCAACGCATGTACTCACTTACGAGGAAATAGAACTGGAACCCGATCAATCTTATTGTGAAGAACCCATCAGGATTATTGATATGAGAGAACAAGTGCTGAGAAACTGAAAGACTCATCTGGTAAAAGTTCTATGGAGGAACCATAAGATGGAAGAGGCAACGTGGGAACCCGAGGAACATATGATGAAGAACCACCTGAGTATTTTCATGCGGTAGTATTCTAGAAATTTCGAGGATGAAATTATTTGAAGGATGGGACAATGTAACACCCCAAGCTTCCACGGTATGATTCTCTTTGAATAATACAGTAGCGTGTATTGTGCGCAACATTGAGATTCTAACACACCACGACCAATCAAACTAGCCGCTATGAATAGTAATACACACTTTTTGAAATTTTATAAATTTTATCTCTCAAAATGGAATTCATTTTTGGATTCAGAATATCAAATTTAGCCTAGGGTGAAATTTTGGTACTTCTCGGATAACTTTTATATTTTGATGAATATTGAAAATTACTAAATTTTAATTCAAAACAACTTTCTTAATCAAAATAATTAATAGTGATAAATTATGAATTTGAGTGGTTTTATAGTATATTTAGAATATAATTTTATCATTTAATACAATTTTGTTCATTGGACATAATTTCACATTTAAACCAGACATAAACAAGTGTCAATATTTTGATAGTTATTATCTCTTAAAAACACGCTTTTTGTTTTAACAACGAGAATTAATTTTAATTTAATTTCTGCCACTTCTGTGTTTTGAATTTAGAAAAATGGATTCCATATTTAGAATCAAGAGGTACAAATTGTGTAAATATGTAACATTTATTTTTAGATATTTTGAATAATTACTTCTGTAAATATTTTATTCACCATGGTTAAAGGGTAAATCCGGTAAATAAGGGTAAAAAAATAATATTATATTAATAATAAATTACCCTAAAACGTGTCCTAACCTTATTGGTGGATACATGTCCGACCATGGTCATCTTTGGGTCGATTTTGGGACCCCATGGAGCCACTTGTGGGTGATAGGGACACATTATATTAATTAAGTTAAAGTAAATATAAAAATGACATAAAAATATATCATTTAGGAAAACAATTTTTATATAGGGTTATACATAAGATAAATCCAATTTTAAATATTAATTAGAAATATAAAAATCTTTCCTACATAATGGTAATTTATTTATAATTTTTTAGACATTAAATAATTTAATTTATTTATGACACAATGGTGATGCAGTAATTACCTAATTAATGAAATATTAAAATAATTGTTATTATAAATATCTAAATAAATGTAATTTGAGACTTTTTATGAATTACACTATTTTTCTTGGTTAATATGACATTTTTTTATTCATTTAATTATGTTTTTTCTATGTAATAATTCTGTTATGATTTTCACAAAAATCAAATACCAAATAGTGTCAAAATTGACATAAAAGAATTTTTAAAACAAATATTATATTATTAATTGATATTCAATTACTAAAAAACTAAGGTTCGGCCAAGAGACTTATATAATGATAGGTGTATCATTAATGGTCGACTTGGGGGTCTCTTGGATGTATATGGTAAGTTTATTAACTATATAATATAAAAATACAAAGTGACATGGTAAATGTCAATCTAATTAACTAAGAGTTAAAACTAAAAGATAAGGTTAATATAATGACCAAAACCTATCTAAAATCTATTGGTTGAAAGGATTTCAACCTATCCCCACCTTATACATTTAATAATCCACTTTGGATCCATTAAAAACAGAATATGAATTTATTTTAAAATAAATCTTTATGTTTTACTAAAGAGCCCCTCCTCCCCCTTATAAAAGGACAGGACTTACAACAAATTATTCACACCTTCAAAGCCTTTTGGTTTGGCCAATACCTACCCAAATATTCTCTCAACTTCCCTCACTTCAACCTAGAGGCATTAGTTTGATCAGAAATCCAACCTAAGGAGCCCTTTTTATCAAATCAAAAGGAAGAATCTGAAGAAGAGGTGGTTAACATACCAATGACTAAGGAAAAGTACACAATAAGGGTTTATTTCACAATCTCTTAATTATTCGAGGTTTTTTATACGTAATTATCTACTGGGACCTCTTTATAATCCAAATCCATGTTTCTTAAAAATGTATTTCAAATCACTCTTGATATTTTAAAGACTATGGGATAAATTCATTTATACCCTTGTTGAATTTTTATAAGAAGTTTATAATGGAATCTTTCTATCATTTTCCAAACAAGGTCTTTTTTAACCTTTTCAACAGAATTAAGGTAAGAATGTATTTTTTAACTTATACGGCAGGTGCTTCTATTTTCCTCCATTATAAAATCGTTGAAGCTTCTCTTACAAGCTTATTAGAATATTTTCAAAGAAAATGTTTTATTTTATAATTATGAGACTTTTAAATGATTTCAAAAAAAAAGAGATATTTCTCTCAAATAGTTTTGATTTCATCTATGTCAACATCCTTTGATGGATTTTAAGTGTATTCGAAGTTGATTTATTATGATACAAAACTTCCATATTGTATTGATGGTTTTGTGATATTGTTGACTGTGGTTGTGTTATTTTTATACCATTCATGGTTTATGGAGTAAGTATTGACATTTAGTATGCTAGTTTTAATACGAATTTTTATGTTATGTTTAAAATTATTCATATGAGGAATTCATTGGACATCATAAGTGACGGGTGGATCCCGCTATAGCTCCTCGATGCATCGGTATGTCTCATGAGACAAACTAGTGTCTTGGAACAAGGTCTAGACAAAATCTTATTTGTAGTCTTGGCATGAGGCCTTGGCTACGTGGTTATGATAGTCTGGAATTATGCATTCCATCATTATGAAAGTGGTTATTGATATTACATGTGATTATTCCACTAGTAGAATATCCATGTGAATAAGTAAATGGTATTATTTCATTTTATCTTTTCCATATTATGTTGAAGTTCAAGTTTAAAAAGCTTTTGTTTTAGTTATACATTGACTTAAATGTTTATGCATATTTATGAAAGTTTCCACTATATTTTTATCCTTACTGGGCATTTGAGATCACCCCTTTCTATGTTTTATTTTTCCCAAGATGTGAAGAAGTATTTTATGAATGACCTGGAGGGATAGTATAAGGGGATATGAGTGTGGAGAAAATATGTTGTTGTAGTTTTCACTTTATGATTTAATGTAAACTTTATGAACGTATCTAGTGTTTCCAAGGATACTAAACTAATCGGTCTTTCGAGATTTGATCTTTTGTGATCATGCCAATGTTATGTAATAATGCACTGACTCTGGTTAACTTGGGTCGGGGCATTACATCTTCCTTCTGTTAGTCTTTTATCTCAACAATCAAACACATGAAGGTATATTGGAATTTTAGTTTATATGTAGAATATTAGAGGAGAATAGTTATGGCATCCTAAAAATTTTAGAGGTGAATAGGTTTCTCCCAATATAATTAACTACCCCTAGGTGAAAATTTATACAATTATTGAAAGCATAATACCACCGTGAAACATCCTATAGCATGATGTAAAACTTCTAAAACACGGTAAACTATATGGCCATAATGAAGACCACATCATAGGATTCTTTTCAAATCCACATCCTAGAAAAATGTCATAGGCTAGGCCGAAGATCTTATTTTTTAGAATAAGGACTATGGTGTTGGGTACTACACCATGGAACATCCAAAATGATCCTACATTGTAGCTATCCCATCATGGAATAAGTGTGGTAAAATTAATAGAACTAGATAAAATCCCCCTATTAGAACACTATAGTGATTTCATCCCCTCCGCACAATAGTTCTTGACATGTCTACTCCATATACCTTCTCTATGGAATAATTCTTTATTAGGATATGCCATAGCCCTTCTCCACGGTACAACCATGCCTGAAATGTTAGTGGCTCAAATATTTTATCCATGGGCCCCTACCTACTATTTGTTCATTGTTCACCTTGACTTTATGACTGGTGTATCATCTTGAGATATACTCTTATGGATTCCACTTCATTCCAGATAACAAAAAATATGCTCACAATGCCTTATTTATTTTTTGGATTCCAATATTACCAGACCTTCTCGATTGGTGGTATGAATAAATGGGTTGTTCCTCATAATTTATAGGTACCGTAATACAATATCTAAAATAAATTATAGATTTATCTTCTAGATTCCATTAGCCAATGGTCACCCCTATATTGAGTTTTGACCTTCATGGGTAATCAATCAGGATCAGATGTTTAAAAATCTCTAACCAGCTCGATGAAATTAGGAACAAGAGAAACTGAAAATAAAACTACAATATCGACTTATTACACACAATCTAGATGAATATCAGAAATGACTAACATTAAATAAAATTTATCTAAATTAACTTTATTGAAATTGTTAAATTACATTATACTGAGTTCATATTAATCAGAATTTTAGTTTATTGGTGTTTACTTGAAGTCGATTTCAATCATCTCTAGATATTCTATCCAACTTCATTACTTTCAATTCAAATCCATTTTTGGGAAAATGTGTTTCAATATGTTATGATATTTGAAAATCCAAGTTTATCACCAAAAAGATAATAATTCCATATATTCAATTCATGATCTAATAAAGGTAAATCTCTATCATGTGTTGGGTAGTTTTTCTCATACACCCCTAACTATCATGAGAAATAATCAACAACATGATCTACATGCATGAGAACACACCCAATCCCTGATCCTAATGCATCACAGTAGATGACATACCCCATTAATGAATCTAGAAACATAAGGATATGTTCTCATGTTAGATGAATGATAATATCTTGGAAATATTTTTGGAAATCAATAATTATTTAGAAAGAAATAAAGTTCTTTTTCAAGGAATTCATTGTCAAGGCTTTCCTTAGCATGATAAGGCATGAAAAATCATGAACAAAGCATCGATAGTGTCCTCCTAAATCAACGATAATACATATAAAAAAACATTCTTCAGTGTTAGCAAAGAGATAACGAAATTTATCAATTTCATATCTATAGAATCATTTTTCATAAATAAAATAACTAAGGAAACCTACTTATTAAATTTAGAAATCAAACATAGAAATCTTCACATAAAAGTGATGTTCCAACAAGATTACCAACACTATAGCCAAGTGTTGTTTATGACCGACCTTTGTCCTAGAATATAGTAGAATATAATCAATGAACACCACTAGAGATATACTTCTGAAATCACTTATTCATTAACTCCATAAACACTAATAGTTCATATGAAAGTCTAAAGGAAATAACATCATATTTATAATTAACATAACAACTAATGAAGGATTTTTTAGAATATCCCCCTTCAGGACTCATAATTAGTGATTCATGACTCTAAATCATTTTTAGAGAACATATTGGATCCCCTAAATTTATCAAATAGATAATTTATTTTTTTAATAGGATAACGATTATTTATCATAAATTGGTCGATGTTATGATAATCGATAAAACCAAAGGGTTATATCCACCATCTGTACATAAAAATATGGTGCTGGCCATGGGAAACTCTTAGTCAAATAAATTATTTACCTTCCAAACCATCCAGAAGGACATTAAATTAACTTAATTATACTGGTTACATTCTATAATAAATAAGTTGAATTGGATTGGTCCTTGGTAATGGTCAATTGTAAATTACACTTTTCTTTTGGGTGGAAACCTAGATAAATTATGGGGGGAAAACATTAGGAAATTGGTCAATGCTGGTTGGAAAATATCTATATCTAATATCATAAAAAAATATTTCAAAGTAACCATTTATAACTATTAAGTGATATTCTAAACCAATGGTACTAATTTTCATGATCATCATATATTTACATCTAAATATTATTAAATGTTATTCTTAGATCCATCATAATATATGAAACTGGCTTACCATACATAACAGTCAATGTATGTATTGAATCATTCTGACCAATCCATTCCAAAAATCAGGTCAATGTTATCCATTTTTGTAACTATGAAATTACATTCTAATTCAACCACATCGATAGTTAACACACATGGTGCACACATAAATTCTTGAGAATGTTGTTCTCCTAAATCTGTTTGATGTTTTAAAAAATACATTATTTCAACATGTAAAACCATATGATGTAATGTATGAGTATAGATACTAGAGTGGTACACAATTGTGCTAAAAGGGATTAAATATGGGTGGAATTAACAATAATCATACCTCACACAATCAAAGGACCACATTGTTCATCCATGATCATCTTCTCTGAACTACAAGGCTACATAATAACACCTCCTTATTCATTGATTGTTGGATGAGTTTCCATAACCTAAGTAGTCATGGTGTTTTTGGAATCACCCTCTATAAATTAGTTCTAAGGATGAGAATTATTCTAACTTGATCACCCCATTGAATAATATAAAGCCTCAGAAAAATAGTATGCACTTTCCACAACAGACTTTAGAGAGCTATAAAAATAAAACTAAAAATTTTTCATCTAATTAAATTAGTGGCAGGCTCTATGTGGTTTCGTACTATCTCGATTCCTTTAGTAAGTATATCCATAATGAAAAAATTGTTTATGTTTGGTAAAGGGGGGAAGTTAACCAATCTTCTATTCTGATTCTAAGTGGCTCCACCACTGTGGCAGAAGGAGTACCTCTTATTATTATCCCAAGTATTTGAGTTCCAACATATTTCCATGGTGATAATCCCAATCACACCATCTAGGAGTCCATAAATATCATTTTTAGAAACCATTTCTTTATTAGAAAAATTATATATTTTCCATAATATAAAAAAAAACTAGCTTACAGTGAATCCAGGGCTCTATCCTAGACTCAAATATGCATTGGTTCAAGGAAATAATAGTAGAAGCTTCAAAGTAAAAGAAAACAAAATTCATAAACATACCTAAATTCAATATGATGAGTAAATTATCTTATTTCATGATGAGGAATGAAGTTGTTATGGAAATTATGAAAGTGTGAGGGTAGAATTATTTATAAAAAATTCCATAAATACAACCCATGTAATTACTTGGTCAACTTTATCATGATAAGATAAATCCTACAAATATCATGAAAGATATTCTAGTATATCAGTTTCAAGCTTGACTTTCAATTTTTCAATTTTTCCTATGAATTTCAAAATTTGGTTCAACTGATTTTGTGACACCTCCACTCATCTAGGATCAAAATACCCCTAAAATATGGGTGGATTATAATTGTTTTAAACTAAATAGTGTGGTAAAATTTTCAAGGTTCATTATTTATATAAATATGTAAAATATCGAATGACTCTTTATTCCAATTTCTGGTTCACCTACGGCCTATGTGCAATCACATTTCTTGTAGATTTGTATTTCTGATTGCAATGATATATACCTAGTTCCATTATCTAATACCAGAATGAAACATCTTTTTGTCATTATTCACTTGAAAAAGATAGTTTATTAAATAAAAATATCGTGATTAGAAACAATTCATAAAAATTATTTTCAAATAATAAACTATTTTTTTCATTTGAAAAACATCATCTGACTCAAAATTAATAATCTATTCCTAGTGGGATGTCTCGCTAACATTGTATGATATTAGACACTCATTGAATTGACCCACAATGATGAGTTAAGAACATACATAATAGTGTTTTTGAACACTTTTTCACATAGAGTCCTTATTAACTGAAATTTTAGAATAACAAGGTCAACAACATCTTTTTAAGATATATATTTCAGGTTCTGACATTCCAATATCCTTTGTACCACCCCAAGAGACAAATAGACTGAATATGACAAATACCATTTGTAACATCCAGTCTCAACTAATTTTCTTGATAAGAGATAAAGTTCCACTAAACGTAGGTAAAATCCCCAAGACACAAAAAATCAAATAATAAATTCCAAGGTATTAGAATGAATTTTGAGGTTGATTTTAACTATAAAACAAATCATAAATAAAACATCAAATCCCCATACATGATGTAAGGGAATAAATAATAAAAACTTAGAAAAATAAAACTAAAAAATAATATCAGAGTGAAAATGAAACATCAAAAAATAAAATGAAAAAAATAATAGACTATAAGACCGAAAGACACCAAACTGGTATCATCACTAGCATCACCTAAACCATCTTCAAACTTTGATATCTCATACTATTCCCATAGTAACAAGATGAATCATCTATGAAATATGGTACATTTCTCTTACCAATCTCTTTGTATATAACATCTGAGAACAAGATAAATATCATAAGAATCTGGTGAGTATAAACTCAGTATGCATTCTCTAAATTCTTTCCAACACATGGCACTGTGACAAGAATTAATTAATACCTTTTTAATAAAATATTTGAAATCTATTTCAATAGTTTATATAAATCCCTAAGAGAAATCCATGTAAGAAAACCACAAATAGGCTAATTTCCAATGGTTATGTTTGAAACAACCCTTCCCATGTGTAGATACATGCTGATATACATGAATAAGACTATACATTGAATATTGGTGTTACCATTTATGGTGGTACTCCATGAACATAATACATACATATTAGATGGCGGAATGTCTAACCAAACCCATCCACTATGGATACATTCTAATCTAATTATCTTAAATTTCAAGATAAATTATTCCCCAAAAAATTAATTTTTAAAAAATTTAAGAAAAAACGTTTCCTACATAAAAACCATTTTGTAATTTTAAAATCACTATTTTGAGATTATATTAAAAGGTGGGTTTTCCAAAAGCTATTCAATTTTCTACAATCTCCAAAACACATCAAAAAAAATTTCCATAAAAAAATCACACAATGAGGACATAGAAAATCCGAGAAAGGCCATTCAAGAAAACTTAGACATCATGTTATAGAATAGTTTATATGAGAGGTTAGAAATATAACTCTCAATAGATGATGGAAATGAATAAAGGAATAAAGGATCTAAGGATAGACCTCCAATATCAACTCTTCCTTCAATTCTTCTTAGATCCCCACAAAACCAATCTCAATGAACTATTCAAATTAGAGTATGAACATAAAAGATTAGTTTGAAAATTCATAAGGTATCCCCTGAAGTCAAGAGGAGAATAGAAATCACCAAATAAAATTAATAACCAAAATATATAAATTTAGACCTAGAGTGTAAACATAAGACCACCATTCAGCCTCATTACCCTGTTGTAGAGCTACTAAAATAGGGAATAGTATGATACAACAATAAAGACCACACTACATCATACCTTTCAACTATACATATGAAAAATATAGAGTAGGTTATGATATAGATACTATTTTTTGGATAGGTACTACAACAAAACCCAATACACAATGATGCTTCAAAAAAGAGACTACATTATAGGCAACCCATTACATAGTATGCATGATTAAATTGGAATAACCAAAAAACATTCCCTCTCAGAGAACTGATAAAAAATCTACCCCCCTATGGAATAATGATATACCGGTCTGTAATGAAACTCAGACCCATAACACAATTCCCAACCAAGATACATCATAGCCCCGCTCGATGATAAAACCATTCTAGAAATGGAAGTGGCATAGAATTTCAATCCCCAACCTGCAATGATGTTGTTGGTTTTATCCATGCAACATTCGTTTCTCCTACAACATATAATGGAGCTCCACATGGGATAAGTGATGTTGTTTCCATTTTACACCTCCCTCCTCTAAATAGATTCTAGTAAAATATCCCCGAACTCAAACGTAAATGAAAATGTCATAAAACAAAAACATATTATAAACTCATAGTGCTATAATATTGGTAGCCAAATAATGATAATGAAATTTTTTTAGAATGAAAACCAAAATAACACATATGTTTTTTGACCCAAAAAATGACAAAAAAATATAATTTTTATAATTATTTAAATTTATGAAATCCAAATATTAAGAAAAGGTCAATCACTATATCTATCATCTAAACCTTAGTATCATGTTGTATATACTCTCTCCTTTGTTAATTTATCTTTTAAAAGAATTCTAATTTAATCTATGGAATATTTTGAATATATGGAAACAAAAAAAACAAAAAATTATATTTTATTTATTATTTGAAAATTCTCCAAGGATTTCACAACTTTAATTTGATAATTTTTTAATAAATCATAGAAAAAGATGTGGTGAGAATAACCAATTTGTGGGCTATGTATTTACATTTTATATTATTCAATATCATTTTGATGTCAATAAATTATACATTTTATCTTTCTGAATGATGATCCGTATTGATTTTCACATTTATTTGGGAATATTGAATCATCTTGTGATAATTTATAGATAAATCATTAGCTGTAAAAGGATTATACCAATTGGAATACTCGATGGGGTGGAATGAAAATAATCAGTCCTTTTTTATTGTTTGAAACATGAAAAATTCTTAAATATCCAACATTTGTTTAATGAGTCCAAGAAAATAAATCATGATCAACCTCGTACATGATATCATTCTTAATTGGTTAAAGATATACCACAATTAATATTCTCTCAATTAGGATTATTAGAGGAGGATTTAGAACACCATTATAGAGAAGGGAACTTACAAAAGTATTTAGTGATTCTAGTTTCTTTCAGATACCATTGGAGCAATAGACCTATTTTTTATTTATAATGTAGATTGATTAATCTCACATCTTTTGAAGATCAGGCGTATGGATAGTGAGATATGCCTATTTTTTCCATCTTATTTATTCTAGTCCCAGTCAATCATTGAATTTATTTCATACATTATTTTATTTTTAATAGGAATTATGATATCATGTGAAACCCATTAGTGGTATCATGTAACATAGCAAGGATGGATCATTAGGATGAAGACCAGTTTGGCCTTTTCTGAGAACTGTCATGTGGTGATACAATTATACCATGGATTATGTAATTTTTTCTAAAAAATGGAATAGTATAACTACTTACATGCCACATTCTAATAATTTTTTAATATAAAAAGGATTTAATAATGTAAAATTCCAATTTTAATTTTAAACAAACAAGGGTCTCATTTTTATGTTGTTACAATAGGTTAGTTGAGCACTATGTCGTGGTCAAATCCACCTTGATAACAAACCATGTAGTGGTTGATATTGAAAAGTTGTGTTGGTTATTAGAGAGACAAAAAGAATCAAAATTTTATCTGGATATGATTTATTTCAAGATAATTTGGGAGTATAAGGATCCCAAACATCCCCCATAAGGGATTGGAATTTGTAGAGGTCATTAGTGTAACCAAATAACCCGAATGGATTATGGAATTTCATAATGGTGTGTTTCAAGGAGAGTTCATTAATATCCAATTTTTTTATGATCTCACCATGATGGGATGACATACAATTTTATACATAAAAATCATTTTTTTTCATAAAAAACTTTTTATAGTGAGATCCTTGTAGACTCACACCTAATTCATGTGAATTTAGACTATAAATGTTGATCATTATTAAAATTAATTTAAGTTAATACTTATCTTTTAAAATATCAGAATTAAAAAATTATTTATGAAATATCTATTCAAATAATAATTTTTTTAATTTTTTAATATATTGTGAATATTTTATTCCATGGTTTCAATTTTTAAATAAGTTATTAAAAAACATTAAACCATGCATATAATCATTACATTTTGTGTTCACCAACACAAGATTTGGTTTTATTATAACCTAAACATGGATTGTAATGTGAATATGATATTAAATTTGGAGCATGAGTATAGTTTATTAATTTTAGTTGATAAAGTAATATTTAAATTTTGGTCTCTATTTAGTATGAAACCATGGTCATATGGACATTGGGTTGGAATCCTCTATATCCTAGAGGCATATTGGATGTCTATAAATGTGAGGGTAGGATACTGGTCACACAATGTTTATTATTTTTTAAATTTTGTTTTCATATAATTATAAACCATTACATGAAATAGTTTCATATACCTTATTATTGGGATGCATTATGATATATGTAAAATTATTTTTAATATGTGTTTAGGTTATTAATAGAAACTATGATTTGTTTAAATAGTTACACATTATTATAGTTTAAGCATATTAATTTGTGGGGTGGAATAGTTACTAAAAACCTAAATCTCAAAAACCATGCATACATATTATGATAAAAAAAGATTATTTGATTTCATGTGATGTAATATTTATATTTGATATATATATATGTGTGTGTATGTGTGTGTTATATATAGAAATGATGAGATTGAAAAAACTACTAAAATACTTAATGTGTGAGTCCTTCTATTTCCAACAATTATTAAGAACTAGATCATTATCTATAGAAGACCATAATCATTAGGTTCCTATGGATAATATAATGCAAGGAAAGCATATTATAGTTTACCAAAAAACATTTTATTATTGTACATAATCTGATATTAGGGTGACATTTAAATTGGTGACCCAACAATGAAGGTTTCAAAAGTAATAGAGTTGTGATAATTAAAATTATGAATTGGATAAAGAGTTTTCCATATAATAATATAAGAGTTATATGTTATATTATTGAAATTATTTTCTATAAGAAATATTAATTGATTAATTTGAGAGATTATCTATGATAATCCAAGATGAACAATAGACGATTGACCACTAAATTTATATCATATGCATTATCATCATTTTTATGGGATTACATTTCTGAAAGGTTCATGATGAGAAAAATGAAAATTATTACAATGAAACAAATATATGATATTATTATAAATTATGTAATGCATCATGATTATAATTTTTAGATCTTGTTTATGTATGAAATATATTGTACATATAGACTGGAATCTAAGGGCGAGAAGTGTTCTCATGGATAATTACTTTGGGAATATAGATGTGAGTGTTATAGAGTTCAATTAATTTAAATATGAATAATTTGTATCTGATACTAGGCATTAATTAAACATTTGTACCAATAAAAAATAGTCATAAAGTATATATAATTGATTAAAGGTTATATAGATCTATATCTTTAATTGGGGAAATATTTTCTGTGTTGGATGTCATCACATATGATCTTATTCTACCATGTGGATTACTTATAGAGTTTAGAAACTATCAATATGTTCAAGTAATAAATAGAAACTTGATATGTATATCTTGTTTTTAAAATATGATATTTATATTCTTTATTGAGAGTTGGAGTTTATATATACAATTGAAATGTTTTGTGAAATTGGGAATATGACGAATGGTTCATATATTCCAGACAAGAATACATCAATTGATAACATTCAATATGAGAAGTTCACAGTTGATTCTAACAGGTATCTTTGACACTATCTTTTTCGGAATATAAATGTAAAATAAAATGAAGTACTCCATAAATATTTATTTTTGGTTTTATTTATTATAAACTATTTAATACATGAAAATATTTATCATTAGAAAAAATGAACAGTAGAACTTTTAATAAAAATGGTGAGAGAGCTAGAGGAATATTGTATCTTATACATTGTTATGTTTATGAACCAATGGGTACTGAAGAAATTATGGAGTTCAGGTACCTCCTAAACATTACAGATGATTCAAATAATTATGTTTATGGTCAAAAACTATGGTTATATTTTTTATATTCTCCCAACAAATTGTGTAGTCAAGTGAGTGGGGGGGAGTGAATAATAAATGTTTCATGTTTTACCAAATTCTTTTTAATCATTTAAATTATCTACTCTAAATTATTATAATATCTATTAATGTTTAAGATAATATATGGATCTTTTTTTGATTCAACCTTCATGTTCATAGTGCATGCATAAAAGAAAGAAATAATGGTCAATATATAGTTTTTCTATATGGTTTAGTCCCAACGTGGGTACCTTATCCATGTTGTATTTGGGTTGAGTCTGAGATGCACATATCCATTATATTACCCATGTAAAAACAAAAATATATATCCATAAACACCTCTTCTATCTATATAAAGGTATTATAATATTATTATTATTTTCTTGATACATTACCTATTTAGTTTAAAGTGGATCCACCCAAACTCCTTGAACAAGATCTTTAATCGTAATCTAGAAGTAACTACATTTCTAAATGATCATTTTATCCCTCAATGAATATTTATTCAAATGTATTTTTCTTCTATTTCAATATTAACACCAACCACATAGCTTTAAATATTATACAAATGATATGATGATATCAAAGGGACAAACTTTATTATTTTATCCTCCTTCACCATGAGTCTCGATAAAGTAACATTGTTTTCGACCATCTTATTACATCATCTTTCTCCTACAACTTCTCAACCATATTATATGATATAATAAACTATTAAATTAACCAATATCAATAGTAATAAATCGTGTATATAGAGGTAAAAACTATGGATATAGATTATTTCCATGGTCTATATGGTCATGCTTCTTATTGACAGGAAAATAGGTCTAATCTATAGCCATTGTTTACAAGGGATATAACCATTGTTTTACACCATGGTAATATACCTATATCCATGGTTTTAGAACTATTGAAATAGGGATATAGACACCATTTGTCACATTGAAAATAGGTATACTTCCATGGTTTAGTACCATGGATATAACACTTTTTAACCATTTCTATGAGCTTCAGAAAAATGTGACCAACCTGATTTGATCCCTAGACCACCCTTATAAAAGACCAACTAATTAACCACTTCTCTATAGATCATTATTGGTTTTTATATATATAGTTTCTTATAAACAATTTTATAAACTATGGAAATAGAACTCAAACTATAAAAATATGTTTACCTATTCCCTTCCCATGTGAAATTTTTCCCATGATTTTGTGGAAATCATATAGCCATAGTTTACAAGAACCATTGATATAGGTGTTCTATATAGCCGTAGATTTATAGAAATATGGTTATAGCCTTTTAAAAAATAAATATCACCTCATTTTTCTAAAACTATGTCTATATGTTAACCTATATCCATGATTTTCAGAAAACCAGTTCTATAGATGTTTCATATTTCTATAGTCTTTGAAAAAACATGCTTATATGGATTTTTTTTCTAATAGTGGTGGATATATATTAGGGTTTCATATTCCAAAATAACCATTGATGCCCATGATATTCTCTCATTGGTACTGTCAAATTATTTTTCATCGATATATGTAGATTCATTATTTTAATTATAGTATCATTTCATCTATATTTGAAGCGTAATTTTCTTCTTATACATATTTATTACTAAAAAACCACTAGAATATCTTTTTTGTATTATTTTAAGACTATTATTATATTTGAATATTATAATATTTCCTTTTTTAGAAAATTATTTTTCTCCTTAATTACCATTTATCCTCCATTAAAGACATTCCTTTTTTATCATCTGTAATTCATGAGATTTTATTCTTTAAAATATTTAAATAATCTTGATTAAATGTCTGATACTTTATGTAGGTATATTATTATTAATTGTTTGAAATACCATGATGTGACCTTCATCTATTTTACATTTGAAATTCATCCTGGCATGACCTACCATTCTGACTGTGTGGCTTCTAATAACATATCAAACATTATTTTACCAATTATCTCATTATCAACCTACATCATGCTATCTTCCACATATTCATAGTATAAATATTAGTTTATCACCATATCAAAACATAGTTTGAAGAAAAATATTATATGTGATGTTTATTTCCTAGAAGACCAATAGTAACATTGGAAAAATTAAGTTTTGAGTTTATCTTATTAAAAATATCATTATTTTAATGTTAATCAAAATGAAGTACTCATATATTTTAATTTTTTTACTTTAATATAAGAGAAATATATTTTTATGAAACACTGCGAGCCACCTACATTTTCAATATTTTTAGACAGAAACACTTTTATATGATTAAATGAATCTTATATTTTTCTATGATTTCTTGACCATTCCAAATGTTTAGATGACTGATGGATATTACATAATAAATAATCAATATAACATTTATAATTCCTGTGTAAAATAGTCTATTATGAGTAAATTATAATTTATATAGGTTTTTAAATACTCGTATGTAGCTCGTAACTTTTTCAAATTTCTACATCGGTATTAAAATGAATATTACATAATTTTTTTTCATTTTTATAATAAAACAATTAAGTGACTTTTAAATTATTAGGTTTCTTCATTACTTGGTAAAATTTTAGGTTAATTATTGATGAGGACTCAAATAAATTTTTAGGTTACTATATACTTAACCAAATTTGTATCAAAATCTATAATTATATAATTATTCAATAGAGAATAGCACCTCTTCAATTATTCTTTGGAGATTCTTCACAATTTCAAAATAACTCAAAGGAATTTGGGGATTTATCAAACCTAATCAGATATCTTCATCCCCATTTTAAAATTATATCATGGAATAATAATTATTCCTTCTATAATTAAATGATACTTCATTTTCACATTAATAGTAGATTTAATTCATCGTAGTCAATTATTTATCCATTAGATGTTTAAATCTAACAGAGTAGGATTCTAGCTCAAAAATACAAGGACCAATCCTCAAAATAACATCCATGTTTTTACTTAATTAATCATATCTCAATTAATTATCTTTAACCCTTTCCAATAAAACTAATATTCACAAATCATCTAGCACAGAATTTATCCTGGTTCACTCAACTTATATAATGATTTTTTTCTTATAGATAATTTTCTCAGTATCCACATAGTTTATATTTAATTAAAATTAAAATCATCAACAAATTCATATCATGTTAAGGATGATTTTTTTTATATGTTTACATTAGTACTTCAAGTAGTGGAATCCAGTACACCCTCCAAGAGAAACATTTTCATTATACTTATTTGGTTCTTCATCAATAAGAAACTTATTCATATAATAAATTTTTTTCATCTTTGTTATTATGATATAAAATAGAATAAATGAATCTATTCATCCAAATACTATTATTCATTTCAGTTTTCCCCTTTGTATTTTTTCTCAATATGTAATTAATATTTTAAGTTAAAAAATTTCCCCCCATTATTTATATTAAATGAAAATATGGTGGTATAAGAGAAATATATCTCCCATTTTTGGAAATGATTATTTATTTTGAAACATTTTATTATCCTTAATACTCAAAAATACATCCTGATCCTATAAATTGTGAGAAAATTTGAATCATATCTCACTTAACAATGATCCATCAATTGTACCACTCTCTCAAAGTGTTTCCCTAATAAAAAACACACACATATATTTCAATAGATTTCATTTTATTAAGTATTAGTTTTTACTTATAATACTATTTTGTAAAATCAATTTCAACTTATTGGTATTTTAAATAAATTATGTATTGGATATATCCCTTTTTTATCTCTCAGATACACAGTATCATGTTGTAAGAAACATAGAAGGAATTTTATTTAATTGATGGAAACACTTGTTGAAGTTCCATGAAAAATGGTTAAAATAGTTAGTATTAGGGTGTAGTGGACCTTCACTAGGTCATGGTGGACATTCACTTGGTAATATTGGACCTTTTACATGATTGATAGGTATGATTCCATGCCACAATTACCAATCTTACCACACCAGGGAGTGGTACAATCCATGCTAAAGGATAAGATGATTTTAATAAGGTTAAGTCCTCATTAAATTCAGTATTAAATGACTCCATTACTCCACAATGAATTATACAATTTATATGATGGTTTTTAGGATATAAAAAGAGAATTTGGTGGTCTTGGAATATCATATAATTATTGTACACATCATGAAAAATGATCTCCAATCTTAAAAGATTCCTCAATCTTCAAGGGATTCAAATTTCCATTATATAATATGATTACCGAAGATGAAAAAGGGAACATAATATATGGGAATTAAATATCATCAAAGGTAAAAATATAATGGTTTGACCTTCGTCAACTTTCCTCATGTACCTTCAATAATCCTTTACATATTTTTTATTTTCACCCTCATTCTCTTTCTTTTTACCATTTTTTACATTCATGAATAACACCTTGGATATCTATTATAATATATATATCTCTAAAATTATTCCGCTAATTATTGTTTATTAAAAGTTAATATGGGTATATAATGGATTTTCTAAATGGAAACCATCTATTTTCTCCCTCTTTATTAACTATTTCTTTATTATCCATTTTAAAAAATGGATTCTTTGGTCGGTTCATGGTTTCTATTAAAACAAATGGTTTTTGATTTCTTAATTTTTTTTGTTCAAACATGGGTATTTTTTTCCTTTTTCATGTTAAAAACAAGGGGTTATATGCCTTATAAATCCATATTTCGGGTAGGTATTTTAAGGGAACATATTTAGGCTATTTTGAAACTCTTTTTTCAATGTGTAGCTTGTTTTTTTACTTTCATAAATTGTAGTTCTATATTTATTTTTCTCAATTGAATTGTTTTAATTTTCTATATACTTTACTTTGATATTATCTATTGATTTCTATATATTATTTTATCTTTTATCATACCATTTTACTTATATCATTATTTTTTTGAAGAAAATTCACCTCTATGTTTCCATTTTTCTCATACAACACCATTAATTGAACAAATATATGTGTACCTTATAAATGATTAATTTATAAATCATGAGTAATTTATCTTGGAATATAATCAATTAATTAAATTATATAATATCTAATAGTTGGGAATTTTTGTTTATTTATAATCTCTCAGAAATATTGTTTCCTACCTTTGTTTCCTTTTCTTACAAACCATTCCAAGGAATCCTATTATTACTCTCTAATTACTCCTTAGTATTATCACATAATTTTTGTTTGAATTTTTTGGTCATCCCTTTCATTAGGTTCCATTTTATTTGGGGTTCTTTTTTATATTTTATTTATTTTATCCCATTTATTTTTTTTTATAGGGGTGTTTACTACTACATTATGCTTCTTTCATGTTCTTATCCATTGAAAATTCAAGAAGAAACCACATTTTGATTGAAAAAGAGTAACTTCCATTGTTTGAGAATAATTTTGTAGCAATTCTTGGTGTCTCTTATAGTTATCTCATTCTCCCACCCCTTCACTTATTTCTTATACTGTTGTGTGGGACCCCTTCTTGGTATTGTATGCTTGGTTTTTGGTGGTTTTGGGATGGATTTGGTGGATTTTTTTTCTAGAGAGTGTCTAAACTAGGTCTATTTACTTATTTTATTTCTTTTATATCTTTGGTATCAATATCTATGTTTTGGTCTCAATACTCTTTGAGTGTTTTCAAACATCTATGTTCTTATGTTGGGAGATGAGCGAGAATTCATGACTTGTTTTTGGAAATGGATTAGATATAGTGAATCAAGTTCAAGGTTATTATACCCAATGATTATGACGATGATCCTATGTGGTGTTTCAAAATCTATATTCTTTCTAATTGGTGTGTTGTTCCAGAGGGATATTGTTGAATTCATTCATTGGTAATGTCTAGGGGTGTATTTTCCAATTGGTTTTTTGGTGTTTTGGTCTTGTGAGGATTTTGTTTGGTGGAGTATGGTAGTGGAATCATTTGTACTTGGTGTTTCCTGTGTGATTCCTCATTCTTACTACTAGTTGGTGACGGTTTATTAAGAAAAAAAAATTTCTTCTAAAGATCATTGTCGATGGTTATCAAATGATATATTTTAGGGTTCTTTCTATTACAATGTATATTTGGGTTTACAGAATTATAGTGGATTCAGTGGTGATGTATCATGGTGATTTTATTCTTGTTCTGTATCATTATATGTGAGGGGAATGTAGGTGTGCTCAGGGTAGCTTCATTTCGGGCACTGGCTTGATGTGACTTCCTGCGCGGTGTTTATTTACCCATTTGGAAATATGTGTTTTGGTGTTGAATTTATTTTTTCTATTAGTTTTGTTTTATGGATTTTCTATTGGGTTAGATTAGGTCATTAGGTATTGTGAGGGGTCCCGAAAACCACTAAAAAGTGAAATTTATGAAAATGTAAAAAAGGTATTGAATCATAAAATAATATATAAAATTGATTGTCATAACATTTTTTAGTGTGGTCCATATTTCTATATTCAAATTAAATAATAAAATTACACCTCTTTATATTCTATATAACCCCCTCTAAAGGGATTGAATTAAATAATATTCAACATTATCTATTTTATTTGAAAAAAATAAACCACATTTTAGAGTTATTTCCCTAAAATTAATAATTTTTCACTTTCGATTGATTGTATTTTCAAATTTTTGATAAATAGTAAATATCTTAACACATATTGATTTTTTATATCTATAAAATTTATGTCACAATGCCTTAGTGTATCTGTTTCATGTAAATGTTAGAAAGGTTCTTTATTATAATTAGAAACCTGATTTTTATTACAATATTCTTAAATATATTTCTTAGATCCAAGATAACATTCTAGGATGAGGCACATAGTTTGCTTGGAATTTGAGTGATTGATACTCATAAGTGGAAAATTCATTAACTCATGAAGTTTTCAATAGGTAATATCGTAGATGATAGTTTATGAGGGTAGACCCACTACTAGGAATTTGATATGTTTTTGTGTAATTTAGTAATTGTATATGGAAACATGTGTAATGATCCTTAGACATGAAATTATTACTAATTTATAAGACGAGTCGCGTACATTGATGTATTTATAAGAACTATGATGAAATATACTTGCGGTAAGGTAATATATGTTGGGTATGTCAATGTAAAATATCATTAATGAATTAGTCAATATAGGATTTTTTTCATTTATGTTCAAAGAATATTTTATCTTCAAATAATTGATTTAAATGGGGAAATTCAAAAAAATCCTTTGCTATGGTGATTGACTTGTTTATTTTAGGATTGTAAAAAATTATATTTTAATCCTGTAGGTTGATGAAATGTGTGTGAAACCTTTATGAATATAGATATCAAAACAAAGGTATTATATTTAAAAATGATCGATAGAATTTAGTGATTTTCAATGTGAATTTATGTTATTATTTTTTAGGTTTGATGATATATTTCTAGACACAGATCATTAAAATTAGGCAAGCCAGGATCATGAAACTAGTAAAGATACCTAGAGGTCTATACACCTTGTGATTTTATTGAACTCACTAAAAAACTACTTGTATATTAATGTGGGAATAAATATTATTCTTAAAATTTATAAGTAATATTTATTTATTATTTACCAGTCACAGTTATTCAATATGTGTTTATATGTAAGTTAAATGTTTAAATAAATATTGATTTACATGATTGTGGAATAAATTAAATATTTATATATTATTCAATTCACAAGGTAATAAATAATATTAGTTATTGAATAAATATTTATTTAATTTTTAGAATATTAAGATAATTTTTTTACATGAATTTTTAAATTGTTAATTTATTTATCGAATGAATAATATGCATGATTCAAAGTTTGATAAATATCATGGAATGTGATTAAGCTGAGTAAAGCGCTCGATAAGAGAAATTATATAATATATAATATCATTAACAAAAATTAGAAATTATTTATTTTATAAAATGATATTTATATATCCAAGAATAAAATTCCATAATAAAATAATAATATTATTATTAATTACTTATAGAATATATCAAATTTATTATTTGATTAAGGGTCTTGGTAAAATTGTTAATAATAAATCCTATCTCTATATATAAAAAATTAAATAATTTTAGAGAGTGTGTGAAATAATTTTATTGTTTAAGATAATGCATTATATCCCAAGAGAGGTCCCTTGAGGATGAACATCTCTAGAATAATTCTAAAACTTGAGATAATTTTTACACATCCTTCCTCACTCCCAAGATGAATAAAATAATAGAGACAACCCACCAAGCCTGAATAATTATGTTGCGATGAAGATGATAATCACAAATTGTGTTGATTATCCCCAGTAGCAATTGGCATTTCATTATCATTGTTCAATGATTACCGATCATGTATAAATCCATTATATAGGGATTATATTTTATATCCTCTTTGAAAACAAATGATACAACTTGAACAAGGGGTTTAAAATAACATCCTATTCATCGAAGAAAGAATCTCAAACTTTGAGGTTATTGTAGTTATTAAATTAATTATAAATTTAATATGAATGATAATACATTCTTGGTTCTATAATTTTTATCAGGATACTATAGTTATATTTTCATGACATGATAATTCGTTGTCATATTATTGTGGTTTATTACTTCAATTTGAAAAAAACAATATGTTGGGAATAGGCATGATTGGTGTATTCTAAATGAATAGAACCTTTAATGGGCTTCAGATTGGGAACATTCAAATTTACCATGTAGTCTTGGTCAATTACTAGAATACATTTTGTATAACCATATTATATTCCATTCATTCTTGTTTAATTACATGCATACATGTTTTCTCAAATTTTAGTATCTTGTATGGGGGTTCATTACATGGCGTGTAATTACATCGCATATTGAATTCCATGGAGGAACATTATCTGAAATATTACATTGCATTTAACTGAAATAATTTCCTTGTAATACCACATGATGTGGTGGTCATATAGTCAATATATTAAGTGTATAATTAATACGTATGATGTATATTTAATTCACACAATGTGTGTTTACTATGAACTAGGAAACATAGTTCATTTTGGCTTACATAGCATGATGCTAGTGTACATACTGGGTAACTCAAAAATATCCATATAGATTACACACCGAGACATTGGGAATGTATTATGGATATCCATAAAAGTGCTATATAGTGTGTATTAGGTTGTTCATATTGTGTAATATGGACCCATTTACACAGAGTTCTAACATTTCATGAGTTAAATTTTCATAAATTAATTTTTCAGAATAGAAATTTAATTTTGTATTAATTCCAAAATAAATATCATGTAGATAATGTAAACAATATGTTATTGGTTTTATTAAATGTTAAATTCCTATTTTGTTTTTCACAAATATCAAAACTACATGCTAGGTATTGCCCTTATACGTATCATGAACTTTATACAAGCATTAAAAGTAATACACACTGTAAAGTTTTATGTATTCCATGAGTGAAACATGATGAACAGACTACTTGGATTTCCCTAAATAATTAAAAACTATATAATCATGTGACACTCTATCCTAATTATAATCTATGTGATTAAATAGTAAATGAAAAGGGCCATATAATGAATCAGTTATTTCAGCAGGACACTTTTCATGTTTCCTTTAGTACACGACAAGTACCTAAGTAATTTAAATAAAAAATAAATTTAACACATTTATATTATAGAGGATGGTAATATAATGTCTCTATATTAATTATTTGATTGATTTTTAAGAGAAAAAATCAAATAATAGAAATTTTATTAATAATTAAACAAATGAAATTATATCATAATTAAAAGAGTGATTTTTAATGAATTCTAGGACATATGAATGAGATGTAATTTTATGTAAGTGATTGAGGATGTGATTGAATGAATAATTTATTTGTTGTATTTCAGTTTCATTTAATATCATTTCTTGAGTCTTTATTTTCGATAATGATACATTATATTAAATACGATTTCCAGTGAGTCATCCCACTCACAATAACTATTAATGTCCTAAGTTTCTGGGGATTATTTTATATATCCCATAACCTTGGTTATTCTCACTGTTGTGTGAGTAAAAAACATGTAATGGATGGATATTTAATGATATGACATATTTTATAACCTAGTCCATGGTGAAACAAACGAAGAAGATACAATGGTCCATGGTAGAATGTTTCAACACAATCCAAAACCAACTTAATGTGTTTTACCCCAACTTTTATAATGTTAGATACCTTCATATAGAAATTTTAAGTTGAGGGGTGGTGAATATTAATTTTTCATTTATTATTAAAAAACTAATTTATAAGAGCTACAAGAGTGTTAAATGTTGTTGGAGAAATAAAAAAATATAACATGAAGTTTTTATAGAGGTCCAGATCACCAAGATCTTAGTCCTATAATCAATATCTTTTACCCTATGAGGATAATAGTATTCATTAGATACTTTCTTTTGATAGGGAGTGATAACCCAATTAAATACAGATAAAATTTACCTTTTTCACACTGGGTGGTATAACCCCTGACTTTTAAGGGAGTCACAACCTACCTTCCTTTTTTTGGGTATAATAACCTCACCTTACTTTTATATGAGAGGAACAACCTAATGATATATTTTTTATTGAAAAGTATAAACCAAAACTCTATTGAACAAATAGGTGGTAGGAATTATTAAAATTGAGAAACAAAAAAAACAAATTAGACAACATCTTGGGAATTTAATGTGGATAATTGGTGAAACTCAAGTTATTTGGTCAGTTTAGAGGAGGAAGATTAAATTGATGAATATTTATAGTGATCACCATAACACAATTAAAAATAAATTAATTTTATTGATTATTTCAAAGAAGAAGAAATTGTCTCATCATATTCTCATTTGATGAATCATTTTCACTAGTACATGTGTGTTATCCTTCAAGTAATATCCTAAACCATTAAAATTGAGATATACATGAGTGTTTCTATGTCCAATGCCTTCATAAAACATATTAGTTTATATCAATATTATAATATGACCATTACCATTTATTTGTTTAATCCATATAGTAAACAGAGCACAATCATATATTATATTTAATTATAAAGCATTAAAATAGAACAATTGAAATTTTAACAGTAACAATTAAAAAAAATTAAATAGAAACATAATCCATCAGATTATACATATAAAAAAACTATAAAAAACATAGTATCATATAAACTATTAAGTTGTAAGTATAAGACAACATATAAATAATGTTACAATTAATTTTTAGACATTATTTATTTATATTTCAACCTGAGATAATAAAATATTTAACAAAGTAATTTATTTTAACAACATTAATTAAATTGATAAAAATTAGAAATAAATTATTAACAAACAATGAGTCCTGACCTACTATTAAAAATGTCAAATAGTTGGTAAATAAATAGTTACCTACCATTACAATTTAAAAAAAATAATAAAATGAATTAATCAAAAAAATCATGAATATTAGAAGCAAATGGATTCATTGGGAGAATAAAAAATTACCTGTCGTTAGTTGTCCAATGGTGACTCGTGACTCACTATTGGGTTTCAATGGTGATACATGACCTACTGTTGGGTTCCAATGGTGGATCATTGAAAATATATTACCCCACAACATAATTATTAAAGTGATGACTAATTAAAATTATTAATTCTCAAAGAAGCATAGAATTATAAAATTTAACAAAATGAATCATGAAGGAAGCTATTATAGGTGATCTATCTACTACCAATGTCTTTAATACTAATGGATAAATAAATAAACCCATGATTATGAACCAAAATATATTGAAAATCAGATGAAATAGAACCGATGTCCAAGATTAAAATGGATGGAAATTAAGCATAAAAAGAGAGTCCCACATTGAATAACAGATATGATGGATGATTAGTAAATCAATCACCTCACCTAGATTTCTAATCAGAATAAAATCACAACACACACATGGCATGTAGTCCAAGAGGAAAACACACACCCAACCTATGCACCAAACGGGCATGCACTATGGTTCGTATACATAGACCCGCATATGGATCACATGCACTATGCATAAACCAAGATTTGGGTGATCCCCAAATGGTGGACATTCTAGGGGGGTTGAACTGTGGGTGCCCCTAAAAGTGGATTTAGTTTCAAGTAAATGGTATTTTATAGAGTTTGTTAATTTTTACAACTGTTAACATAAATAACAATATTAAGAGTTAAAAAATTGAAAAAAACCAAAGAATAAAATAAAAATTTTATACATGTTAATATGAAATAATACTAGTTTTGAAACACTATTAAATTTTATTTCATGTTATGTAATAAAAATTTATCAAAACAAAGAGATATATAAAATAGTTAATAAACAATTGTAATCAATCTCTGTAGTTTTGTAAACTATAAAACATAATATTTATTAAATTTTAAAACAACTAAAAAATATTAAATAGTCAAAAAGTATCTTCCCCATTTTAAATTATATCAATAGGTAGAGTAGTATTTTAAAAAATAGTATATTTCAATCAAAAATAAATTTCTTTAAAAATAAAAGAGTAATTTATTATCATGATAGTAAAAATTTGTAGTATTTACATAAATAATAATTGAGATAGAGTTTTTTTAATAATGTAGTTTTAACCAGAATGATAATTATCATTTAAGGTGAGTAAAAATTGACAATGAGATGTATAAATAAATTAATAATATTGAAAAGATTTTTCAAAATAGAAAATATACTAAGAAAACATTAAGCTTCCAGCATAACCAATTAAAACATTTTTTTCTAAAAATCAACAAAATATATGTGTTTTGTGAAGATATCAGTTAATTATTTCTCAGTTGGAACACATAATAAATATATATCACATATATTTACATGATACCTATGGAATTGAAATATAACACCAATGTGTTTTGTTATAGAGTATTAAATAAGGGTTTTATAAATTTATATAACACTCGTGTTATTAGAGTAAATATGAATTTTATCAAAACTAATATTAAAATAATAAAAAGTTTGTTTTATCCAAACACTCTGTGAATAATAACTAGCACCATAAACATAATCATCTCAACTATAGTAGACAATACTAATATTTTTTTATTAGAGACCCATTATGTTAAATTTTTTCAAAAAAGTGACACATACCTGAAGTGATTTTCTGATCAAGTCTGAAACCTCCAAATAAAGAATCAGAGTAAGGCAGTAAATCAAATAAATCATCATTAGAATAGAACAGTCCATTAAACAAAGTAGCCTTCATATATCCAATAATTCATTTAAAAAATTTGATGTTACTTTCATAGGGGTTTGACTAATATATAACAGACATACAAAAAAATCATACTATTTGGCCTAGAAGTAGTAAGATATAGAAGGCTTCCTATTATTCTTCCACACAACATATCACAAACAGACATTCTAGATTAATTTTCATCTAGTATATATTTTTTCCTCATATGAGTTCTCATAGATTTAGAAGAAACAATTACAAACTTTTTAACATGTTTTTTCCTACATAGCTTGATTTAAGAAAATACCATATTTCCTTGGATTAATATTTAAACCAAGAATTTTTCTTTAATTCCACCATTAATCTTATATGAAATTTATTTTTCATTAATTTTGAAAAGTCAATAATTAGTTTATAATTTTTAAATCCAAATATAATATCATAAAAATAAATTTTTATAATCAATACATAATTTGAAACTATTTTTATAAATAAGGATGGATCAACCATACCTTTAACAAAATCATTTTGAATTAAAAATAGAGTTAGTATTTCATAACAAGATCAAAGAGATTTATTAAGACCATTTAATGATTTTGAAAGTTTAGAAACATGATTTTTATAATAATTACTTTATAAACAAGGTGGTGTTTCAACATACACCTCTTCTAAAATTAACAAAATTTTAAAATGGAATTTTTACATCCATTCGAAAAAGTTTAAAAATTTAACCCATGAAAAAGATAGGAAAATATTAATGGATTCAAATTTATCAACTAGATATAATGAGTCTTAAAAATAATTACCTTATTATTAATTATATCCTTGTTTGACTAATATTTTCTTATTTTTTCCATATTACCAGACTCATCCAATATTTTTTGAAAAATCCATTTGGTATCTTTAGAAATTATATCTATAGGTAACTGAACTAAATTTCTAGAATTATTTATATCAAACAGGTAAATTTAATCATTTATGGAACTAAATAAGTTAGAATATTTTAAATATTATTTAATATTAAAATGAAAAAAAATCATCTACAAAGGAATAATTGACACAAAAATTTAAAAAAATAATTTTGAGTCCAAATCTAAGATTCCACATTTACCACAACATTTTCGAAAGTGTGATCCTTTTGAGTTTTTTTAATTAAAGGATCAGATTGATAAGATATATTATCCCCCTCTAAAGGTACATTATTAATTTTATGTTTATTTTTATTAAGGTTGAATTCTTTTAAATATTTATCATTATCAACAAAATCATTAATCTTTTTATCATTATTTTAAGATGATTTAACATTAACATATTCTTCCATTTTCATAGTTAAACTATTGTATACCCTATTGTTATTACTATTATTAGAGTATCCTAAATATATACCTTCATCACCTTTTGGGTCAATCTTTTATAGATTATATTTAGTGTTTAAAATATATACAATACATCCAAAAACATTAAAATAACAAATTTTGGGTTTCTTATTCTAAAATATTTCGTTGGGAATTTTCTTTAACAAGGTTCTGATGTGAAATTTATTTTAAATATATCATGGATAGATAATATATTTATCCCAAAAAAAATTAAGGTTGAATTCAATAAACACTATTCTTGAAATTTAGTAATCTGTTTGATTATACCTCTCTACAGAAAGTTTTTTTCAAGGTGTTCTAGGGGCGGAAAAATAATCAAAAAATACATTATTTTCAAAGAATTTTCAAAAATCAATTTTTAGAAATTATCCTCATTTATCACTTCTAATAGAAGAAATTCATTCACATTTTTATTTGATTTTTTTATAAAAAGAAAAAAAATTATGGTATCACTTTTTTGAGATAAGAAAATATTCCATGTAAACCATCTAAAATAGTCTACTATTCCAAAAATATATCTTTTAGAACCTAAAATAGTTGTTCTTAGAGGTTCAAAAATATCATGATGAAGTAGATCTATGCATCAGGAAATATTAAACATATTAACATATCTAAATGAATCTGTGTGCTTCTTACTTTTAGAAAATAATCACATACATAATATATACAAGTAATAACTACTGGAAGTTCAATAACATGTTCATTTTTTAGCCATCTTGTACAATTGTCTGTGATGAACATTTCCCAACCATATGTTCCACAACATGTGAGATGTATCGACAATTTTTAAGAATTATAAATTTTGTTAGGTTTTTTATAAAAAATTAAATAGAATATATATTTTTGTTTCTACTTTCATAGAATGATACATTACTATCATTATAAACAAGACACTTATTATCTTCAAATTTTAAATTCATAACATCATCATAAAATTGTGATATGCTAATTGAATTTTGTTTTTAATCCCACTACAAATAGTAATTTAGAAATTATAAAATATGGTAATATATCTAATTCGATAAAACATTTAATTATACATTTTGAGTTGTCACAAAAGGTGAAATTACATCTTCCAAAAGAGTTAAAATATAATAAGATGGCGATTTCACCAGTCATGTGCCTTGAGAACCAACTAGCCATGTACCATGTGATTTTGGAACTATTCAAGAAGGCTTCTTAAAAAAATAAAGAACATGGTTTTTTAGTACCCAAACTATTTTGGTTCTAATTATATTAGTGGAAAAAGATTTATGTACCCATATAGAATTAAGACATTTATTGTAGCGTAATTGAGATGATAATTTTTTTGAAATCAAAGTCTTAGTATAGCCTAAATAATAAGTGAAATTTAACGAATATTTGTTTTCATAATACCCATTCAAGTAACAATTTATAAAATGATCATTTGAAATATTCCAATTTGTGACTTTAACAAAAATAGTTATATAAATTTTAGGGATGTGATTATTATATCCAGAACCCTTTTTATCATATTTGGGTTTGTTCATAGCCATTATTTTATCAAATTTCTCTTCACCTTGAACAAAATTCGATAAGGTTTCCTTTAATATATTAAATTATTTTATAATGTTTTCATTATCTTTTTGAATAACTACTCAGTGATCAGATATTTTAACATTTATATATGATCTTGAATTTTTTAGTTTGTTATCTTCATGTTTAATATTCTTACATTCCATTTCTATTTTACCTAAATCATTATAGACTAATGTAAATATTAACTGTTGATCTTCATCATTTTTTGACAAGAAATATTTTATTATTATGTTCTCATGTTTAACTTTTAACAGTTTAGAATATAAAACATGTATCCATTCAATATTATATAAAACCAAATCATTCAGCTTTTTATTTTCTACTTTAATCTCCTTATTTTGTCTTAATAGTTCTCTATATTATTCATCCATTCTCAACATATCAATTTGAATTTTTTATTTTGAGAATTTAATTATTTAACATAATATTTAATATTGGATTCATAAATTATCATAGTGTTCCTCATTTATTGTTGTAGCAATCAAACATAAATTTTTCAGATTCTCTACCACATTTAGAACCAACATCACTTGAGTTTGACTCTTATATATAACTCCAACCTATATGATAATCCTTTATTTTCTCCTTCTTGTATTTCTTGTTTTAATTTTGGATAGTATCATTTTATATTCCAATTTTTCCTTCACTCATAGAAAATAAAATAATAAACATAATATTTAATAGTTTTACCAATTTTAATAACATTTATATCATCCTTTTGATGATCTCTTCTTGGATGCTTCCTAAATCATATCTTACACATAATGTACTAGTAAATTTCATTAGTGAAAATTTAAATTTTATCCTATTCACTTTGCAGTACCTTAGAATCAGAAGAATTAGAAACAATATTTATATTTTATTTAAATTAAATACCTTTCAATTTATCATGTTCATCATCATTTTCATTCTTTATTTCCATATCTTATTTAAGTAGTGATCATATAAACATATCCATTTAATATTTAGTGAAATCCTTACTTAGTTCAACAAAACCTTCTTTTAATGCCATATCCTAGGTAGAGCTTGAAGTAGTCTTTCGATGAGAGCTTCATTATTTATGGTACCTCCAAGTACAACCATACAATTGAAAATTTTGATGAATCTATTATACTTTTCATTTACGATTTCTTGATCAGTCATTATAAATTCAGGTTATCCAGCTCAGTTTATATCTAGCATAGTTCTCCGTAGCTTATTAGTTTCTTGATGAGTGAATTTTAAAGTCCTCCATATTTCAGAAGAGTTTTTATAGGATGATATATGACTACACATATTTCTATTTAAAGAGTAGTTTATATAATTCAAAAAAAAATAATTCAATATAAAATATACAATAGAAGAATTTTTTAGAGAGGTTCAAGTCACTAAGATCATATACTTCTCATAAATATTCTCTACTCCGTGAGGAGAATAATATTTACTAGATCATCACTTTTGATAGGGAGTGGTAACACAATTACATAGAAATAAAACGCACCTTTTCACACCTGGTGGAATGACCCCGGGATTTTGGATGAGTCACAAACTACTTTCCATTTTTCTAGGAGGAACAATCCAGCATCCCTTTTATATGGGAGGAATCATACAATGACATGTTTTAGATGCGAAAAGCATAAACCCAAACTCCAGAGAAAAAATAGGTAGTAGAAACTAATACAATGTAGAAATAAAAAAATTAGAAAGAATATTGAGCATATCATGTTGAAATTCGGTGAAACTCATATTATTTGGTCATTTCATAGGTGGAATATGGAATTGAGGAATATTTCTAGTGATCACAATAGAAAAAATAGAAATTGAGTAAGTTTCTTGAATATATCATAGGAGAATAAATTGTATTATCATATTCTCATAGAATTAATCATCTATATTGGTACATGTGTTATATCTTTGAATAAATATTCCAGAAAATTAAAACTAAGATCTACAAGAGCATTTCTATTTTTAATGTTGGCATGAATCTAGTTTGTATATAACAATTTATTAGTATTTTATTTGATAAATCCATGTTGTAAATAGATCCCAATAGGACATTATATTAAATCATGAAATATTAAAATAAAACATTTAATATTTCAACAATAAAAATTATAACCAAAAGAAATAAAAACATATTCTTTCACATTATACAAACAATAAACTGTAGAAAAACACAGCATCATATGAGAGGTAAAAATTCAAGTATGAGAGAACATAAAATGATGTTACAATTAAATTTTACTCATGTTTCATTTATATTTCATCATGAGATGGTAAAACTGAAATGACCCGAACATTTTAATTATATTTGTTTCCTAATTTTTTGTGTTATTTTATTTTATAATGAAAAAAACAATTTTCATTAATTAATGAAGTGGGTATAATAAAAATTATATCGTTGGGTTTCGACTGTTATATGGCTGTTGGTAAATATGATCGTTGGAAACTATAATATTAACATTTTGTTTTTATAAATACAATTATCTTGGTTAATTAATACAGAAATAAGATTGAATGGCCTCATCCAGTAGACTCGAGCCATATGAAGTCCATCTGTCGTAGCTTGGGAAAGAGGTAGCATCACTGGGCTTTGCTCGGGACCAAGCCCAAGCCTAAGTTCTACGTATGAAGCTTGAACGGAACCACCTAAGGGAGAAGTTCAAGATAATAGAAATCACCACTTGGGCAATTTTGTCTAAGACACCCCAATATTCTATCACCATAGCACACCTAACACTTAGGTCCTATGTAGGTGTAATAAGTGGCTATGTAACGAGACCTTAACTGCTTTGTGTAATCCTTTTATATAAATAAAATTGTTATTTCTTATTATGGTAATGTTTGTGAATTTCAAATATCCAGATAAATATAGGATGTGTATTATTTATGAATTTAGGAAAAAAGTGTATTTTAATATATTTTTGTATTCATTAAATAATTAATAATGTGAAATGATTTTCAAAAAATGGTCTTCTAGAGTTGTGATCAATGAGAAATTTAGAGTCTAATAAGATCAACTTAGTTTTTTAGTGAATAGTAAAGTAGGAATAGTAGCATACCCATATGAATAGTAATAAATAGTAATGAATAGTAATTTGACCAAAAAAATAGAAACTTCACCCATGAATGTATAAATACATTTTACACATCTTAAAAGTGAAAAAAAAACAATCATAGTTTATGTTTTGGTATTTTTTTATGCCATGAATATTTTATTTACAATTTTATAATTAATTTAATAATTTAAAATGGAAATTCATTTTCATAAAATTTATTCATAAATTTTTAATTTATTTTCTTATGGTTATATGATAATTTTATGGGACCTTGATTAATTTTTTACGGTGTTACAAAATGAGTTATAGTTTTAAAGTTGCATTTTGGAAATAAATAATGATTTTATTTAAAAATTAAATTAAAATTATTTAGAAAATTATTTTCATGAAATTTACTTCATTTTTGATTTCATAGCATCTATATAAGTTTAGGGTGAATTTTTATGTTTTTTCTGAAACAGTTGAATTTTCAGTGAATAGTAAAAATGCAGTTTTGAGTTTCGGGTGTTTAATGGAATAATTAATGATGTAATATTGATGTAAGATTTCTGTTAGACTTACGAATAGTGATATATGCTATTAGGTGTCCCATGTTGCCAATACCATGGGCAAATAGCATGGTAAATTCCATGGTTTTTCCAATACCACAGATGAGGTGTCCCTTGGAAATTAATAATTTATTCACTCACTTTCCCTATAAATAACCAGACATTTCCCTCATTCATTTCATTCCAAAATCATCCTAAACTATTTTCAGGTCTTCTTCTTACCTCCCAAGGAGTCCTCCCAAGGTTCCCTCAAGCCTCCCAAGGTCCCGAACATCTTTATTTCGAAGTTACTCTTCATGGTAAGGGATCCTTTCACCCTCCTCTTTTAAGTCATGACTTCCTTTATGTTGTGTCTTCTAGTTTCCATCTCTTTATGTTGAGGGTATGTTATTGTATGTTCTAATTACTTTCCATTTCATATTTAATTTTTGATAGACCATTTCGGCTCCCATAAATTTTTTTCTGAATTTTTAAGTGTTGCCGTTAGGCTGCCGAATTTCTCATAAAAGAAATATCATCTTCTCTTTCCTTTCAAGTTTCATTTTCTTGTGGTATGTCATTAAAATATTCATACCATGTTCTTATATCCATTTTATTATGTTTTTATATTGAAATATGTGTTATTTATGAGTGGTTTACCCTTGTACCCTCTCTTTTTATTATTTTTTAAAACCATGTTATATAGTCGTTATGTTGCAGAAATTTCATCTCAAAATTTCTATCTCTTTCTCTCATGAAATTATCTTGTTTATTAATGTGAATACCTAGACCTATTTAGTTTCTATGTGTGTTCATAAATATATAAAAATGATATATTTTATTCTGGAATGGACATACATATAACACTCACTCCCTTTCCATGGGTTATAAATGATATAATGGTCTTATTTTTAAGAACTTTTAAAACGTCACGATTTTGAAATGAAACCCATTTCATTTATTCCCTATGGGTTATTTATGAACTGTTTGATAATGATCTATGTGTATCACATGAAAGTAAAGACATATTAAGGGTGCTCCCTGATAGCGATCCAATGCATTGGTTAAAGAATTAATCTTTAGAGATGACAAGTTTCACGATACCTTGGTGAATAACCTTGGTAATTTTTTGACACCATGGGGATGAACATTGGTGATATGTTCATGAATGTATAAATGAAATGTTTTAGCCACATATTAAAGTTATGATTCATTTTATTTTCATTATTATATGCCTATAATTCCATTGCTCATGTCCTTATGTTTTTATTCAAGTTCTTATTGATGTCACAAGAAAACTGATTCCCTTATTCTCCCTTACTAGGACTTCTGCTCACCCTTTTATTTGATGTATGTCTCTAGGATATGAGATTTAGTAATTGTACTTAGGATGAACTTATGATGAAGCCTTAAAAGTGGATTATAATAATTTTTTATGTTTTTTTTCATGTTTTATGTTCCTAATTTCCAAGACACTAGACTTTAAAGATCCTCTGTTTGTAAAATGTAATGAAAATTTATGTAATATAAAGGCGGGATTCCATAATTGTTATCAAAGGATTGTTTAGTTATTTATGGAAATTAGGCTATTAAATATTTAGGAATAATCCTATAGAAAAGTTTAAATATATGAAAACTTCTTAGTATTTTGGTGAGTATTAAGTAAGTGGTTTATCAAACAAATACATCCTTGTCTGGATACGAGCAGGTCGAGGAAGTTATGGCATAGATGTACATATGGTTAAAACCAAAAAACACCGCTTTGAGCTAGACTCGAATGGGAAATGGTGCACGAAAACGGTCCTTGCTGCACTCTTGGTTACGACACTCCCGAGGGATATGTTTGGTTAATCATAATCTTTTTATGATTCATTGTGAAGGATTTATAGAGAAATGTAATTGTTTGATGAAGTTTTAAGACATAAATACTTTATAGTTAAAAGATTTGTAAATGAAATAAGTTTCTAATTAAGGTTTATTTCTTTTAGAAATGGCGAGAAATTGGAGGAACCGTGCAAATGGTGACCGCAATGGACCATACACTGAAGGCCCACTGATGGAATCCGAAATGGAAACATTCATGTGAATGATGAACCAACTGACTCAAGTTATGGGAAATAACTTGAATCAATATGAGAGACCGATCTCGCCGTGAAGGGAACAACATTCTATTGAGTCCTTTATGCATCAACGACCACCAACCTTCAGTGGATCGACTTACCCATTGATTGTTGAGTAGTGTATCATCTCTATCAAGAAGATCTTTTCTATGCTCCGTTGTTCAGAGCAAGAGAAGGTCACCCTCGCCGTCTATCGCTTAGAAGGGGAAGCTGATCAGTGGTGGGAACTGAATAAAAACACAAGAAAAAAAGTGGAAGTTGAATCTTTAGAGTGGGAAGAGTTAAGAGGGATCTTTTTTAGTATGTATTTCCCCCATTCCATGAGACCAAGAATGGAGAAGGAGTTTCTCGAGTTAAAGGATAAGGAGAATGAATCTGTCAGAAGCTATGAGATGAACTTCACCCGAATTTCATGATATAACTCTAGCTTTGGCATGGATCCAAATTGCAAGGTTGACAAATTCTTTGGTGGACTGAGACCTCATCTGTGGAAGAATCTAGCAAACTGAGACTATGATAGTTACGAGGATATCATGTGGAGTACGATGAAAGTTGAACTGGAGTTTGGTGAGACCCAATGGTCTCAGAAATCAACTAACAAAAAGATATCGATGGAGCCCAGCTTAGGGAGGACCTTTTATCAGGATAGAGGAGACAAGAAAGTGAAACATCCCATGTGTAATAAATATGGGAAGAATCATTCAGGAAATAGCCTTCTCAGGAGCGAGAAATGCTACAACTATAGAAGAGATGGCCATATTGCAAGAAATTGTCATAGTAAAGTGAAACCTCAACTTCCAAACACTAACGACAAGGGGAAGATAGTGCAGGCCCTACCTGATTTCCAGTGCTTTAAGTGTGGACAACTTAGGAACTTTTCCCATCACTGTCCAAATCAGAGGGTAGTGGGGGGAACCACCATCATCCTCAACAAAGGCTAAGGGAGCAAGGTAATTCCATTTCTATCACGACATCTGAAGTAGAATCTCCAAATGATGTGGTTGTAGGTACTCTTTTTGTTCTCTCAAAGATATCAAGTAATTTGTTTGATTCTAGTTCTACACATTCCTTTATTTCCTCCATGTTTGCAATGAATTTAGAATCAGCCCCTGAATTTCTAAAAGTAGAGTTATTAGTCAATAATCTTGGTGGGATTATCCAAGAATCATCAATGTTTAGAATCTCTAGTATTTACTTCAGTGAGCACAATATTATCGCAAATCTATTAGTCATTCCCATGCTGGAATTCGACATTATACTATGGATGGACTGGCTCTCAAAGTATAATGCTAAGATCAAATGTAGAAGTAAGGAAATCTCATTAGTCTTGAATGGAAAACCTACAGATATCTTCCAAGGAGAGATATCTCAACCTGATCTTTGTCTAGAAGAACCTCATATATCCTTTTTTATGGAATTGATCAGGGTCGAAGAAGAAGGAAATGAGAGTTTGAGGATAGAAAATGTACCCATCATTTAGGAATACATTGATGTATTTCTTGAGGAGTTTCATGGACCTCCCCCGCAAAGAGAGGTATAGTTATCCATTGAACTCGTACCTGGATCTCATCTAATATCAAAGACCCTGTATAGGATATAATATGTGGAGATAGAGGAATTAAAGAAATAACCCCAAGATCTTTTGGAGAAGTGGTTTATCTGACCGATTGTCTCTCCTTAGGGAGCACATTTTCTCTTTGTGAAGAAGAAGAATGGATCGATGCTGATATGAATTGTTTATAGTGGAATCACAGTAAAGAACAAATACCATCTTCCAAGAATTGATGACTTATTTGACCAACTTCATGGGGCTCAATTATTCTCTAAGATTGATCTTTGATCTTGTTATCATCAATTGAGGGTGAAGAAATATGATATTCCAAAAACTGCCTTCTGATCAAGATATGGGAATTATGAGTTTGTTGTTATGGCTTTTGGACTGACTAATGAACCTGCTATTTTTATATATTTGATGAATAGAGTCTTTAAATACTACATTGATAACTTTGTGTTAGTTCTTATTGATGATATTATGATATATTCCAAAATTCGTGAGGAGCATGAGGATTATCTAAGGGTTATTTTGAAAACTCTACGGAAGGAGAGACTTTTTGGAAGGTTCAGTAAATGTGAATTATGGTTAAAACAAGTTTCTTTCTTATGAAACATTGTAACCAATGAAGGAATCATAGTTGACCTTGCAAAGGAAAAAGTTACAGAGGAGTGGCCTCAACCTACAATAATAACTAAGATTCAAAGTTTCCTTAGACTGGAAGGATATTATAGGAGGTTTGTGAAAAACATTTCACAAAATTCTAATCCATTAACCAAGTTAACTCGAAAAGGGGTCAAGTTCATCTGGATAAAGTAGTGTGAGGAATGTTTCCAAGAGATGAAGAAGAGATTTGTTACTTCACCTATGTTAACTCTGCCCTCAAATGGAGAAGGATTCGTTATTTTTAACAATGCATATCTGAAAGGGCTTGGGTGCGTCCTCATGAAAAATGAAAAGGTCATTGCTTATGCATCTTGACAGTTGAAGAATCATGAGCAGAACTATCCTACGCATGATAAGGAGCTGGCTGCAGTCGTTTTTTGCTATGAAGATATGGAGGCACTATCTTTATGGGGATAAATGTGATATATACACAGACCATCAAAGTTTGAAGTATATTTTTACACAAAAGGAATTGAACATGAGACAAAGGAGATGGTTGGAACTCCGTAAAGACTATTATTGTTCAATTCATTATCATCCCAGAAGAGAAAACAAAGTCGTTGATGCATTAAGTAGGAAAGCCCCCCATTTTTCTTTCTATTATGAGGATTCAAAGAGATCCTTTGATCAATGACCTAGTAAAACTGGACATGGTAATTATAAAGGAAGGGACATCATTAACCCTAACCCAAATGATTTCTCAACCTTCACTACTAGGGAAGATCAAAAAATCTCAGAAAGAAGATCCATTGTTACAGAAGAAGTTTGAGGCTGTGAAGGGTGGGAAGTTTCCGGATTTCAATACTGATCAAGAAGGTGTACTGAAATTTTGTACATGAAAGATTTCTTTATCTATTCCATAAATAAAGAAGGAGCTAATGGATGAAGTTCATAGATCTAATTTATTTATACATCCTAGTATCACAAAGATGTATAGGGACATTTGTGATCTTTATTGGTGGGATAATATGAAAAGGGAGATTGTTGACTACACTTCAAGGTGCCTGGTATGTCATCAAGTGAAGGAAGAGTGACAACATCCTAAAGGGATATTGCTACCACTGCCCATACCAGCATGTAAGTGGGACAATATCACTATGGACTTCATCACTGGTCTCCTAAGAACTTCATAAGGAAATAATGTGAAATGGGTTATTGTGGACCATCTCACCAAGACTTCCCATTTTATCTCCATTCGGGAAGATTTCTCTCTTGATCAACTTGCTAGGATTTATGTGAAGGAAGTGGTAAGGCTGCATGGAGTTCCACTTTCTATCATATCTAATCGTGATCCAAGGTTCACATCAAAATTCTGGATAAGTCTTCAACAAGCTCTGAGCACTGAATAGAATTTTAGTACGACCTATCACCCCCAAAATGATGTCCAGTCTAAAAGAACTATTCAAACACTCGAGGACATGCTGAGAACTTGCACAATGGAATTTAAAGGTGGATGGGAACAAAATCTATCTTTAGTTGAGTTCTCTTACAACAATGTCTTTCACTCGAGCATTAAAATGGAACCCTATGAAGCTCTATATGGGAAGCGATGTAGAACTTCTACTTGTTGGGATGAATCTGGTGAGAGAAAGCTTCGTGGGCCTGATCTTGTGCAAGAGATGACAGAAAAGGTCCATGTCATCCAACAACACATTATGCCTGCTCAGAGTCGGGAAAAGAGATATGCTGACAACCGTCAAAGGGACTTGGAGTTTGATGTTGGAGACAATGTCCTTCTTCGGATTTTACATTGGAATAGAGTCATGAGGTTTGGGAAGAAAGGGATGCTCAACCCTAGGTACATTGGCCCCTATGAAATACTTGATCACGTGGGAGCAGTGTCCTATTGGCTTTCACTTCCTCCAAATCTTGCCCAAGTTCATGATGTCTTCCACGTATCCATCTTGAGGAAGTACATACCTGACCCTTCACATGTACTAAATCCAGAGGTGGAATAACTGGAACATGGCCTCTCATATGAGGAGCAGACGGTGGTGATCTTGGATCGTAGAGACAAGGTTCTACGAAACAAGACTACCCACCTTGTTAAGGTGTTGTGGAGGAACCACAAATGTGAAGAATCCGTGTGAGAACTGGAGGAGTCTGTGAGACAGAAGTACCCACACGTTTTCCCATTAAAGGGTACAAGATAAAATTTCGGGGGGAAATTTTATTTATAGGGGGAAGAATGTAACGACCCAAACTTTCTAATTATATTTGTTTCCTAATTTTGTGTGTTATTTTATTTTATAATGAACAAAACTATTTCCATTAAAAAATGAAGTGGGTATAATTAAAATGAGACCGTTAGATTTTGTCTATTATATGACCGTTGGTCAATATGATCATAATCTTAACATTTTGTTTTTATAAATATAGTTATATTGGTTAATTAATACAGAAAGAAGATTGAATAGCCTCATCCAGTAGACTCGAGCTATATGAAGCCCATCTTCCGGACCTTGGGAAGGAGGTAGCATCACTGGGCTTTGCTCTGGACCAATCCCAAGCCAAACTTCAACGTATGAAGCTTGAATGGAATCTCCTAAGGGAGAAGTTCAATCTGATAGAAATCACCACTCATGCAATGTTGTCTGAGCAACCCCAAGATTCTATCACCATAGCACACCTAACACTTAGATCCTATGCTGGTGTAATAAGGGGCTATGTAACGAGACCTTAGCTGTTTTTTGTAATCGTTTTATATAAATAAAATTTTTATTTCTTCTTATGGAAAAGTTTGTGAATTTCAAATATCCAAATAAATATTGGATGTGTATTATTGATGAATTTAGGAAAAAAGGGTATTTTAAAATATTTTTGTATTCATTAAATAATTAATAATGTGAAATGTTTTTCAAAAAATGGCCTTCTACAATTGTGATCAATGAGAAATTTAGAGTCTAGTAAGATCAACTTGGTTTTTAGTGAATGGTAAAGTAGGAATAGTAACACACCCATATGAATAGTAATTAATAGTAATTAATAGTAATTTGACCCAAAAAACTATAAACTTCACCCATTAATGTATAAATACATTTTAGACATCTTAAAAGTGAAACAAGAATCATAGTTTAAGTTTTGGTATTTTTGTATTCCATAAATATTTTATTTATAATTTTATAATTAATTTAATAATTTAAAATGGAAATTTATTTTCAAAAAATTTAATCATAAATTGTTATTATATTGTCTTATGGTTATATGATAATTTTTTGGGACTTTTATTACGTTTTGAAGGTGTTACAAAATGAGTTATAGTTTTAAAGTTGTATTTTTTGAATAAATAATGATTTTATTTAAAAATTAAATTAAAAATTTTTAGAAATTTTTTTTGATGAAATTAACTTCATTTTTAATTTCATTGCATAGATATTAGGTTAGGGTTAATTTTTGGGTTTTTTCTGAAACAGTTGAATTTTCAGTGAATAGTAAAAATGCAGTTTTTAGTTTCGGGTGTTTAATGTCATCATTAATGATTTAATAATGATGTAAGCTTTATGGTCGACTTATGAATGGTGATATATTCTATTATGTGTCCCAAGTGTCCAATACCATGGTAAAATACCATGGGCAATCCCATAGTTTTTCCAATACCACCGATGAGGTGTCCCTTGGAAAATAATAATTCATTCACTCACTTTCCCTATAAATACTAATCCATTTCCATCATTAATTTCATTAAAAAATCATCATCAACAATGTTCTGGTGTCCTTACCTTCCAAGAAGTCCTACCAAGGTTCCATGAAGCCTCCCAAGGTCCCAAACATCAAGCTTTCAAAGTTACTTTTCAAGGTAAGGGATCCTCTCACCCTCCTCTTTTAAGTCATGACTTCCTTTATGTTGTGTCTTCTAGTTTCCATCTCTTTATATTGAGGGTATGTTCTTATATGTTATAATTACTTTCCATTTCATGTTTTATTTTGGAGAGACCCTTTCCACTCTCATCAATTTGTTTTCTGAATTTTTAAGTGACGCCTTTAGGCTGCCGAATTTCTCATAAAAGAAATCAAATCTTCTCTTTCCTTTCAAGTTTCTTTTTCTTGTGGTGTGTCATTCAAATATACATACCATGTTTTTATCTATATGTTATTTTGTATTTATATTTTAATATGAGTTATTTATGAGTGGGTTACCCTTTTACCCTCTCTTTTTATTATTTTCTAAAACCATGTTATATAGCCGTTATGCTGCAGAAATTTCGTCTCAAAATTTCTATCTCTTTTTCTCACGAAATTATCTTGTTTATTTATGTGAATACCCATACCTATTTAATTTCTATGGGTGTTCATAAATATATAAAAAGGATATATTTTATTCTGGAATAGACATACATATAACCCTCACTCCCTTTCCATGGGTTATAAATGATATAATGATCTTATTTTTATGAACTTTTAAAATGTCACGATTTTGAAATGAAACCCATTTATTTTATTATCTATGGGTTATTTATGAGACGTTTAATTATGATCTATTTGGATCACATGAAAGTAAATACATATTAAGGGTGTTCCCTCATAGTGCTCCAATGCATTAGGTAAAGAATTAATCTCTAGAGATGACAAGTTTCACGATACCTTGGTGAATAACCTTGGTAATTTTTTGACACCTTGGGGATGGACCTTGGTGATATGTTCATGAATGTATAAATGAAATGTTGTATACACATATTCAAGTTATGATTCATATTATTTTCATTATTATTTTCATATACTTCCATTTCTCATGTCCTTATGTTTTTATTCAAGTCCTTATTGATGTCACAAGTAAACTGATTCCCTTTTTTACCCTTACTGGGCCTTCTGCTCACCCTTTTCTTTGATGTATGTCTCCATGATATGATATATATTAATTGTACTCTGGATGAACCTATGATGAAGCCTTACAAGTGGATTAGAAGAATTTTTTATGTTGTTTTTCATGTTGTATGTTCCTAATTTCCAAGACACTAGACATTAAAGATCCTCTATTTGTAAAATGTAATGAAACGTTATGTAATATAAAGACGGGATGCCATAAAAACATTTTAAAAAGTAATTTATTTTAACAAAATTAATAAAATAAAAAATGGAGAAACAAATTTTTTAACTAATTTCAGGTCATGAACTACAGTTGTAGAGGTTCAATGGTGGGTAAATAAAGCATTACTAACCATTTAAATTTTAATAAAAAAATAAAATGAATTAATCAAAACAAAATGTTATTCTATGAATCTTATAAATAAATGGATAAATGAGAATAATAAAAATTTATCTACCATTGGATGTCTAATGGTGAGTCATGACCTACCGTTGGGTTCCAATGTAGGATCATTGAAAAGATATTACCCCACAATAGAATAATATAACAGATGAATAAATTGGACTAATTAATTCCAAAATAAGAATAGAATAATAAAATTATATAGAAGGAATCATAAATTATTATGTTGCAGCTACATCCAATGTCTTGAATAGTAAAGTAGAAACAAATAACCTAAATAATATGTAGAAAAGTATAATGAAAACCAGATAAAATAAATTTATGATAAGAAATTCAATTTAATGAACAAAACTCTAAAGTAATAAATAACTGAATAAGGAGATTCTCTTGGTTTTTTATGAAGGTTCGACCAAGTCAATGAGTAGTAAGAAAAATTTCTGGATGGTAAAAACCTAACACATTATTGATGTTCAATGGTGGGTAAATCACATATCGTTGACGTCCAGCAGTGAGTAAATTAAATCATCATTGATCATCTTGTGGTGGGTCACTAACCCATCGTTGGGTTCTATAGTGGGTAAAATTGCCCACCATTTTTAATATTCCAATTATGAGTTGAGTCACCCATCGTTGGTAATTTCCAATAGTGCGTTGTTTTATCCACTATTGGTAAATACCAAAGATTACTCGACATAGTTATCAAACTAACATGAATTACTTCATACCAAAAGTAAACTACAACTCAAGGGTGAAGAAAGAACACTGAAGAATAAAAAGAAGAGATTCTATTTGCTTGAGAGAGGATGAAGAATGAATAAACCAAGACAAAATGATATAAAACATAAATCTTTACGACACTTGATTAGAAGAAAAAAATATGTTGCGGAGAACTCTAGAGAATGGGAGATAAAATTTCTATTGAGGAAGATGATTAAGACTCGAACCTAGAAGAAGCGGAGGATAACAAAAGGGAAACCTCAAGAGATTGAAAATGAGCTTGGGTGATAAAAAAAAGATAGGAAGGATATAATAAAACATAATTGAATACCAAGATTAAAATTGATGAATAATAAGGTTAAAAAGAGAGTCCCACATCATACAGAAAAAGGTTTTATGAGAAGTCAATCAATTTCCTCCCCAAGATTTCTTGCCTGAATAAAATCACAACACACACATGACCTACAGACCAAGCAGGCTACCCATGCCCAACCTATAAACCAATATATCATGCACTATGATCCTTATACATGAGCTTTCACATGGATTACATGCAATTTTCATAAAACATGCTTTGTGTGAGACTTAAAGGTTGGCCCTCCCATGGGGTTCGACCTCTAGGTCCACCTAATTGTGGTTGTAGGTTTGGATAAAGGGGATTGTATAGATTTCCTTAATTTGTAAAAATCATAACAAAAAAAACAATATTAAGTGTAAAAAAATAGAAAACAGGAAATTATAAAAAGGATATATTAAATCATTTTAATAAGAAATAATATTTATTTTTAAAGACAATTTGTTTTATTAAATGTTGTGTAATATTAATAGTGATATATAAAAATGTTGATACCAAATTACAAAAATATAGGTTAATTATTCATAGGCTCAAGAAACTAACCAATAAAAAACTCATGATCATGTCCCAATTTTTTTAATTTTGTTAGATAGATGGTCATTTTATCATTTATGTCAATTCTTGTTTATATTTTGATTAAACTATCTCACATATATTAAATAAGATAATAAGACATACAAGATTAACAAAATAAACATATTACAAATAAATTATTTTATCATAATGTGGTTAATTATTTATATAAAATACATATTAAATTAAGAAGACATGAAAAGTATAAAACAAATAAATTTAATAATAAAAAAACCATCAAGTAAATATTGTATTAATAATGACTTTTATTATAAGGCCCAGGATTAAACATTATGAAATCTCGAGTTAAGTCAATAATTTGACTTAATTTCACATTGAGTATCTTTTTAGGTTTAGAGTTCTAGATAATTAAGACATAACTATTACATAATAACTCAAATTTATACAAAGTAGTCACTTGTACTCACTTTCCATTTTTTCACAAAATGAAACTGTTTAAAATAAAACATGATTTCTTTTCTTGAAAAAAATATTGATAACATTCATCATGATTTATTCCATCCCATTACCCATCCTTATACCATGTTGAAACAATTTCAAAAAAATGGTATGAGCACAACAAGATTATTATGTGATATAAAATAAGGATAAAAAATGGTATCCCATGAATATTTTAAACTCATTGAAATCATTTTTAGAAAAAAAATAATTTTCACCCTTAGAACATGAAATCTTAAATATATCTCATGGAATTACAAGATACCTAGAAAACTTATTAGTAATCGTAAATAATAAACCTAAATCATATTGGTAAATTGTGTCATCCATATCATACTTACATTATAGCTCTCAGAGCTACATAGGGAGTTACCATTGTGGTTTCATTTGGAATACCCATCACAGTATATTCACTAAATATATTAAGGGAAAAAATATCGTTTACCCCTATCAAATTAACCAATGAATTGGAGAGATATCACAGGCTCACCCACCCTCCGTTTATCATTGAACCACCCATATACATAAATAATTCCCAAGAACCATAACATAATCTTAATACATAAAACAAGCATAATGAAAATATAACATTTCTAAAATGAAATCACAATAGATCATTTCATGATATTGACATAATAAATCCTTTATCAAAACCATTTTCAATACCAAAATACAAAGAAATAGTATATGGTATTTATTTTTATTTTAAAATCATTACAGCTTGTAGAGGATACCAAATATCAAATAATTCTCACAATGACAGAAAGGTTGTTGACACCACGTGAATTAAAAAGAAACATTCCTTTTTTTATTTATTGAAAAATTTTGTAGAAAAAGAATCCTTTTGAAAAACATTTAATGAAATTAAATTTCAAAGGGGTTGATTATATACCATATAAAATAAATTCTTGTATAAATCAAAATATTCCACAATGAAAGGAGATAGAGGTGATGTACCTTATAAAGAGCGTATCATTAGATTAAGAAATAAATGAATGAAATTATTATGTCTGAATATAAAAATACACCCAATATAAGTGGATATTCAGTGTAAAATAATCATAGTTAATTCACATATATTCTTTGAAAAACAAAACCAATGATATGGATATTTAACTCAATGAATGGAGATTAAGTTAAGATTTCTCTTACCTCATGTCTGACTTGTCTCATTCGTTAATTATATTCATAAATAATAAAATTAGGTTATTTTATACATGATTCAGAACATTTATCAAGTTTATTATTTCTTTTACATAACATATCACCATTTTATAAAATTTACATACCTATTTAAGTTCATATTGAACGTTTTGTCGGTATTAGGAACTTGAGTTAAAAATGAACTTGTTCTGATGTAAATTTTCCATGTGGTAAAAAGTATATTATTTGAAGAATATTATTCATTATTTAAATATCATATATATTTATTATATATGAATTTATGATATTACATAACATTTGGAGATAAGAAATGAAATGCATCGTTCATGTAGACGGTAGGTTGTATGTACGCAAGAATGCTACATTCAATTATTTTTTATATTAATGAAATAAAAACTAAATGATACGTAAGTATATTATAAATAAAATAAAATATATATTTTATATATGTTACATAGTTTAATTAACTCAATCCTTTATATTTTCCATGTATGTCACGAACGAGTTATATAACATTGAGGGGAAGGTAGTCCATACTTCCTCAAATGAAATTATCATATTTACACATTATGGAAAGCATAAAGGTATGCTTTAAATAAAAATTACAGAATAATAGAGAAAATGTAAATATAATATATATCATATATAAATATAGTTCATTCATAATGGAAACCATGAGAGGTGGTAAGAAAAAATTGTACAATCATCATTTCATTAGGCAGTAGTTTTTCGTACACAGAAACGATATGTTTATATCCATTAGATGGAGGTGTGTGTATGTTCGGTTCAAATAATTTTCTTAAAAAAATCATAGTATATTTATTATACTGTATTTTTTATTTATTCATTGAATAATAAGAGAAAAGGGAGTGAAGAAGAAAAATAAATGAAATTAACTTTAGAGAAGACGCTACCTCAAAATCTGGTAACTCCTTTTGATTTGAGCCAAAAGGATTCTTGAATTACCTTCTGCCCAAGGTAAGTCTTCTATGAAGAAGGGAGAGATGTTGGGAAGTTATTTTAGCCTAATTTTGATGATATAGAGGGATATAGAGGTGTGATTAAGTGGGTAGAGTTTGTGGCCTTTTATAAGATGGAGGAGGGGCACTTTAAGAAAGTATTGAAATATTATTTTATTATAAAATGAATTTCTAATTATGATAGTTCCAAAGTTATATATTTAGAGTATATGATGATTATGGGTATAAATCCTATAAAAAGTTTAGTTTTAGAAATGTTTAGATAAAAATTTCAACCTTATATTTTGGCTTTAACCCATTGTTAAATAAATTAACTCTTACCATGTCTTATTATATTTTTATACTATATGGTTAATACGCTTACTATAAAGTGGAAATAGAACCTAAAGTGGATATTTAATGAAATTTGTAACATTGTATAAGTTATTTGGCTGAATCTATTTTTTTTATTTTTATATCATTTAATAAAATAGTATTTGTTTTAAAAACTCATTTATGTCAATTTTGACACTATTTAGTAAATTTTTTAAAGTCATAACATCTTTATTCATTATAAAAAACTAAATTAACTAAAATATAACATGGAATAATAATAAATAAAATTATTTTATGTCGTCAAATCTTTCAAATTAAATTTATTTTAATATTTATAATATAATTTCATTGAATATTTCATTAATAAGGTAATCACTACATCATCATTGTGTCATAAATAAATTTATTTATTTAAGGTATAAAAATTATAAATAAAATACCATGATTTAAGAAACATTTTTATATTTAATGAATATTTATATTCAAAGTGGTCAGTTATATTACCCTATATTAAAATTGTTTATGTTCTATTCACTATTCTTTAAAATATTGATTTCATAAAAAATATATCAAAATTTCCACCAAGATAAATTTTTATGTCCTTAGAAATAATAATTTTATAATGTTAAATAGAACTTATAAAATTTTAAAAACTATATTAGAAAAAGGTTCTCCCAAAAACGATAGTAAAACTTTATTTTTTCTGAAAAATGCTTCTTTTATCCGAAAAATGGAATTTTTTCTTATATAATATCTAGAAAACAAATAAGTTGAATTTAAAACATTAAATATAATATATAAGATATGTTTTTCATTAAATAAAAATCCATAAAGAGTGTTACGATTTTATAAACACAATTACTCTCTTTTAAATAGGTTTTCATAAAAACACATCCTTTATATTCAATTGGTATTTATTTCCATTTTAATAAATTCAGTAACCAATGAGTCGTTATCTAAAAATATTTAAACTATATTTTTATAATTCAGTTGATACTATTCAATCCCACCATTCCAATGGCTAGGATATAATTGTTACATTTAAATAATAATATTTAGTTTATTTAAGCTCGAAGTAGTGTATCATGTATGCTTTTGAACATAGTTTTTATTTCTTAGAAATTAGGATGATACATCCTCCCCCCTTTAATAATTTCATCCTTTAAATTTGAATTTGGGTTCGGCAACTAGGGTATGAATTTCCAAAATACATTTATTACAAACCCATATTGGAAAAAGGGTTAATAAAACTTCAACTTTAAATGATAGAAAGTGAAGTACAAAGGTCACTCGAGATAACACATACTAGGGTTACATATATAATAACATATATATGGAAGAAGAACTAACCATCTTTTTATTATGGGGAGTGATAGAAAACATGATCAGTAGAATTTCAACAATCAGAAAACCAAAAAATTTTGATGAGTTAAACGGTCTTTGATTTCATAGTAGGAAAATGTAAATGGATTTTTTTTTTGGAATTTGGATCCATTTTAATAAAGTTGAGGAATTAGTTTACTACATAGAATAATATCATAAGGAAATATAATTTCTTGAAAAGTATAGTATCATCCTTTAATAAATTTTAACCTCATACTTATCTTTTTATTTAATCAATGAGTATTCAAGATGAATTTTTCAGGCCTGAATAACTATATTCAACTTATAAAAACTCATATCTTATATAAAAGGTTAAACATCAATTTTTCCCACCTTTAAACATTAACCAAAACCAAAATGGTTAGTACAAGATCATATAATCCCCCAAATATAATAATCCTTTATAAGGATAATGACTACTTTTAATATCCAAAATTCAACTGTAATATCGAAGTTCTACATAGACCATTCAATGAAGAAATGTCCATAACATTCCTCAAATAAATCCCAACAAATATTGAGACCCAAAATTTTGAAGTATTTGATCACAAATTCTTCCACGATAAATCATAACATATATCTCCAAATAACATCGACTACTCTTAAAGTCACATACTGAAAAGTAACTAACCTAATCACATATTCTCCATGATAGGTTAATAATTTCCATAAATAACCCAAATAGCTATATTTAAACAGTAAATAAATATATTCTTCTATAATAAAATTCAACCATTACTCCTCAAATGAAATCCCATAGGATTATATTTTCCTTAGTCATATTGTGTTCCCAAAAGAGCTTCCAGAATAACATTTATCACTTATTCACCAAATCATTTTCTTATACTAATCATATCCATTTGATAAAATATATGTTCCCAAAATAAACTTATTCTTAATCCATAAAATAATTTATCTAAATATAACAAGTCATACTAACCAGGTACTTCACGTAGGCCAGTGGTAGGCAATGCGCCCTTGTCCACCTTCAGTTGTGGGTTCGATTCCCGTGGCCTTGCCTAACGGGATGGGCTGTCACCCATCCTCTAGGTTGTCCTTTTTATCAAACAATATAATTATTATAAAATTCCAAAAATGAGATAAAATCATCAAAATAATTGTAACATATTTTAATCTTTAATTTATCTGCTACCTTTCATTTTTTATCCCCAAATCTAATAACTGGTAATTACCTCAAATTCCAGGATCATATAAACCATAAAGGTTATTTATAACTATATCTGCAAAAGGAAAGATAATTCTTCCTCAATTAACAATTTTTCATAAAATCATAAGGGTTACACATACTATATGTCTTCCAAAGTAATCCCATCATTAATAGATTTAAACATGTCATTATCCCTCGATCCAACAAAACTCTTCAATTCCTAAAATGTAGAAATCTTAATCATTGAGCATTCTTCATGATCCTTCATCCATATTTTTCTATCTTGTTATTTAGTACATATTTACTATAAACAAAATCATGAATAATTTCCTATGATTCAATAATTTCAAAACAAGAGCTATGAAAAAGTATATACCTTTGATCAGTCATTTTCAGTTTCCCCATCATCAATTGGAACTGCATTAGGTGTTGGTAAAAATATATTTGTATAGTCCTTCTGATCCAATTCCCAAACCTTCTTCATAGGAAATCTATTTGAATAATTACTATGTACACCACATTTAAATCATTCAATTTATCCCTAAAAAATAACATCATTTCCCTATCTTAGAGTCAACTTAATGATTCTTTTTTCCATTCAAGGTTATTTATTTATGAACATCATTACTACATATATAACAAATTTCTTGTCCCTTTGAAACATTCTCCTATTTGTTTGTTTCCACATCCTTGACACATAAGTTGTTGAATATACTTACCTTTATGATTATTACCTGATCATCCATAGGGATTAATATCTCCAATATATGATTCCTTAGAGAAATAAAAAAGGTCCATGGGGTCAATCATGACACCAGATAGTTAACAGGTTCCCCTTTAACCCTTAAAAGGGAGATTATCCATAAAAAAATAAAATAAAAAGGCCTTCGGTCCATTCGGGGTATGACACCAGATAATTGATTTAGAATAACCACAAGAGTTCTCATTGCAGCTCCGAATTCATTCAGTTGCTTATTCATAAAAACACCATATTTTCATTCACATCCAATGTTACTTTAGTGCCTACTAGATCTATCCATTTACTAAAACCAAAATGGGAAGTTTGAGTATATCAGTAAAATCATCATATAATATCTTAGGATGAGGGTAAACACTAAGAAATACTTATTCATTTTATCTTAATATCATTAAATTTAGAAAAAATAACAATTAATCCTCCCAATATGCTAACCATTATGGTTATATAAAACATGTCACTTATGCATAAATAACACCATAACCTATAAACATTTCTAAACCACACTATGATACCCACTATAAAGACTCATCCTTAAACATTACATAATATTGAGTTAAGTTAATAATTTGAATTATTTTCACATTAAGGATATTTTCAGTTTTTAAGTTATAGAGAATTAGGACATAACTATTATATAATAACTAAAATTTATACAAAGTAGTCACTTCCACTCACTATCCATTTTTTCACAAAATGAAACTGTTAAAAAAAATTCATGATAAAAATCTTTATAACATTCATCTAGATTTATTCCTTACTCTAACCCATCTTTATACCCTGTGGAAAACATTTCAAAGACATGGTATGAGAACAACAATCTTAGTAATGGATATAAAAAAAGGAGGGGAAATTTTATCCCATGAATTTTTTAAACTCATTGAAAACATTTTTAGAAAATCATAATTTTCACCCTTAAAACATAAAATCATAAAAATACCTCATGAAATCATAAGATTCCAAAAAACATCTTAGTAATTATAAACCATAAAATAATAATCATAATTGTAACATGTAGCATCAATATCATACTTACATTGTAAATTTCATATTTACATAGGGAGTAATCTTCATTGTTACATTTGGAATACCCATCACAGTATATTTATGAAGTATATTAAGAGAAACCTTATCATTTACCTTTGTTATGTTACCCAATGCATTAGAGATCTATCATAGGATCACCCTTCCTCATATAATCACATAACCATCTGTATATGTAAATAATTCCCAAGAACCATAACATAATCATAACACATAAAACAAGAATAAACTAAAAATAAAATTTCCACATTGAAATCACAATATATACTTTCATGATATTGACATAATAAATCATTTATCAAAACCATTTCAATACAAAAATGAATATATGGGGTATAAATTTTTTTTTCTTCTAAAAACTTAATGTCTTGTAGAGGAAGCCCAATTTTTAAAATGATCGTGGTGCCGGAAAGGGAATTTTCACCGAGAATGTTAAAAAGAAACATTCCTTTTGTCATTAATTAAAAACATTTGTATAAAAATACTCCTTTTTAGAACCTTTAAATGAAATTAAATTTCCAAGGGGATGATTATATACCGTATAAAAGATAATCATGTATAAATTAAAATATTCCTCAATGAATGGAGATTGTGACGAAGTCCCTTATAAATATCATATCATTATATTAAGGTTAAATCAATGACATTATTATGTGTGAAAATAAGAATACACCCAATATAATTGGATACTCAGTGTAAAATAATCAGAGGTCATTCACACATATTCATTGAAAAACAAAACCAATGACATGGATATTTAACTCAATGAATGGATATTGAGTTAAGATTTCCCTTACCTCAAGTCAAACTTGTCTCGTTCGTTCATTATATTCCTAAATAATAAAATTAGGTTAATTTCTAATTTCTTAATAAATTTTTTCAAATTTTTTATTTCTTTTATATCACTTATTACCATTTAAAAAAATTACATAACTATTTAAGTTCATATCAGACGTTTTGTTGATATTGGGTACTTGAGTCAAGAATAAACTTTTTTTTATTTAAATTATCCATCTGGTAAAAAGTACATCATCTATATAATATTAATAATTATTTAATTATCATATATATCTAGTAAATATGTATTTATAATAGTCCATAACATTTTTATAAAAGAAATGAAATGCACCGTTCATGGATATGATAGGACTTACGTACACATGAATGCTAATTTCATTTCTTTTTCATATTAAAAGAATGGAATCTAAATGATAAATAGGTATATAATAATTCCAGTATAATATATATGTTTTATAAGTTACATAAGTTAATTAACACCATCCTTTATATGTTCTATGTATGGCATGAATGAGTCATATCACATTGAGGGGGCGATAGTCCACACTTCCTCAAATGAAATTATCCTATTTACACATTATGGAAAACATAAAGGTATGTTGTAAATAAAAGTTATATAAGAATAGAGAAAATAAAAATATAATATATATGATATATAAATATAGTTCCATTATAATAGACACCATGAGAGGTGGTCGGATAAAATTTAACAATCATCGTTTCGTGAGGCAGTAGTTTATCATACACAAAAACCGTATGTTTGTATCCATTTGATGGAGGTGTGTGTAAGTGTGGTTACAATAAATATCACAAATACAAACTTGTATATTTAGGATAATATTGCTTTTCTGTAATCATAGAATAAGAAGGGAATAGGGAGTGAAGAATGAAAATAAATGATAGGATCTTTAGAGAAAATGTTATCTCTAAATCGGGTTACTCATTTTGATTTGACCCAAAATGCTTTCTTAAATTGAATTTCTTCCATGGTATGGATTATATGAGGAATTTAGGGATTTTTTAAGTTTAATTGATCAAAATTTGGACTATTCAAGGGGCTTGAGAAGGGAGAGTATGTGGGTAGAGGTGGTGGATGTTTATAAGATGAAGGAGCAACGCTCTAGGAAAGTCTTGAAATATTATTTTATTATAAATTGATTTTCAAATTATAATTCTTACAAATTAATAAATTTATGGGATAATATGTGGATGGGTATAAATATTCACATATAATAGGTTATATAAATGTTTTGGTTACAAATTTAACATTATCTTTTGGATTTAACCCTAAGTTAAATAAAATAACTCGTACCATGTCTTCTGGAATATTCACACTATATAGTTAATATAGTTACTAAAAAATGATAAGAGAGATGAAAGTGAATAATTAATGAATTTTATAATATTTCCCAATTCATTTGGCCGAATTTAATATTTTTATGACTATTATATAATTTAATAAAAGATTATTTGTTTTAAAAACTCATTTATGTCAATTTTGACACTATTTAGTAATTGATTTTTATTAATTTCATAACAACATTATTAATTAGAAGAAACTACATTAAATAAAATATAACATGTCATAATAACTTATAAAATTCATAAATTGAATCAAAATCATTAAATTACATTTATTTTAAAAAACTTTATATAATTTATTTGAATCTTTCATTAATAAGGTATTCACTTCATCAACATTGTGTTATATATAAATTTATTTATTTAATATCTAAAAATTATTAATAAAATACCATTATATAGGAAATAGTTTTATATTTATAATTTATATTTATAGTCAAATGTATTAGTTATATAACCCTATATTAAAATTGTTTTAGTAAAAAATACATGTTTAGGTTATATTTCTCTTTACCTTAAATTAATTATTATAACATGTTATTATCACATCCATGTGCCTCCATGGGGTCCTAAAATCTACAAAAGGATGCTAATGATCTAAAATGTCTCATTAAATATGATTAGGATGTCTGTTAGTGTAGTTTTATATTATTATAATATTATGTTTTACCCTTATTTACCATATTTACACTTTAAAAATGGTAAATAAAAATAATTACTGAAGTTACTATTCATAATGTCCAAAAATAAAAGGTAACCATTTTCAAAATATCAAACCTTTTATTCCAAATATTTAATCCATTTTTCAAATTCAAAACACAGATGTTTCTGTAATTAATTTAAAATTAATTCTTGTTGTCAAAACCATAAAATAGGTTTTAAAAAGTAAAAACTATCAAAAGATTGACTTATGTTTATATCGATGTTAAAAGTGAAATTACTTATAATGACCAAAATTGGATTAAATGATAAAAATTTATCTAATATAACATTAAAACAATTTAAAAATATAATCATACTATATAAATAAATTAGACCAAATGATAGTTTTGAATTAAAATTCTGTATTTTTACTATTCATTAAATTTTAAATATCCTCATAATAATACCAAAATTTCAACCAAGGTTGATTTTTATGTCCCTCTTAGAAATAAAGAGTTTATAATTTCAAATAGTACTAATGAAATTTTAAAAAATAAGATTTAAAAATGGTTATCCATCGAATGGTGGTAAAACTATTTTTTTTTTTTTTTGAAAAATACTTCTTTTATTTGAAAAAAATAAAATATTCCTTTTATAATATCTAGAAAACATATAAGATGAATTTAAAACATTACATTGAATATATAACTTATATTTTTTCTTAAATAAAAATTCTGTAAGGAATGACGATTTTTTAAACACAATTATTCTCTTTTAAATAGTTTTTTTTAAAACACATACTTTATATTATATTGGTTTTTATTTACATACCTAATAAATTTGGTAACCAATTAATAATTATATAAAAATGTGTAAACCATATTTTCATAATTTTGTTGATACTATTAACTCCATCCATTCCAATGACTAGGTTATAAGGGAAAATTTTAAATAATAAAATTTTTTCGTTTAAGTTCGATGTAGTGTATCATTTACGCTATTGAACATAGTGTTTCATTATTAGATATCAGGATGATAAACATATTACATGAGTTTTTAATGGAACCATAGATCAAATTTATTTTACGAAAAAACACATGGTGTATATAATTTTCATGGATCTCTAATCCAATGTTTTGGGCTGAATTAAAAATTGTATCATGAAGGGTTGATTACCAAAGTCAGACATAATGCATCTTAGAAAAATTTCTTGAGGAAATATGAGTCCTATTCTTTGGATTAGTAATTCCAATCAATGAATCAATGAACATTGAGTTAAATATTGTAATTTCCTATGACAAAAATATATTAGAAAACCTTTCATGAAAAACATTGGATTATGAGAGGGAAAATACAATCCTCTCCTCCAGAATTTCCATGAAATAAGATATTCCATGAAAAATATTGAGGTATATTTGGACATGATAAAATATTTAGAGACATATATGAAAATTAAATATTTAACATGCCAAATATTTTGGTAATATGATAAACTTATGAAATTTAGTTTTATATTGTTTTAGAAGAATTGAAATTTCTTTGACCATGACATCCTTGTGATATGTATTGAAGATAGATAACCTCCTAATTGATTGTAATTTATGGGAGTGATATAGGGAATGTATATTATACTATTATAGGAATAAATTTCTTACATTTTGGAATCCACAAAATCATGAATCACTTTCTAAGGTGATCATTGAGGAATAACTCTCTATCTTGTTGAAACACATAAATTATATAGTAAAATATTAGGGTTTTATGAAATTATCCAGGTTTGGTGATCTTTAAAAAATCACACAAAAATATTGATACATATATTATTCATAACTATATGTTTAATATTTATTAGGAGTGGGTGATATAGGAATAGTATGAAATTTCTAATGAACATATTTTGGGAAAGCATAGAGAGGGTGTGTAAACTCAGCCTCCCATAGTAAATATAAATGGTTATATTATGCATCTAGATATTATTGGTTTTAAGATACATGATGATTTATGCATAGATCTCATACATTCCTTACTCCCATATAGTTCTCTATCTTTTTTTTAAAATTTATAAATGAACAACATTAAATATCCTCTCAATGAAATAAACACTATGATTCTATAAGAAGATACTGTGTAATGACCCCAACATTTGTATCCCTGAGCTTGTGCCTTATTTTATTACATTTATACTATGAAAAAATATCACGTCCCGAAGGACAGAATAGTTTAGTAGCTTTGGAAACCAAGATACCAATATAAATTTTAGTTTACAGCTTGAAATTAAATAAAACATAAAATAACCTTTCTAAATATCCCTATTCTTTTATAGTATCCACGCATGTGAATCACAATACATATCATTAAATCCCCAGGAAAAATAAAACAAAAGAAAGTGGTGAAATAATATGCTAGGTAAGGGTAAGAATACAGTGGAAGCTATCATAAATAAACATAAACAATAACGCAATGTGAATAACAAAAAACACATGCCCTTAAAATATAACCTTAATCATAATATGGCTGAAATAAAATAAGATCAAGTAACACCATATAAAATAATCACATGATAATGTAACATAGACATAGGTATTCTACTAGTCAAATAAACACAGGGATCATCAATAAATAATAGCATAACGAGAGAATTCATAATGCGGGATGTCTAAAAGATTCCATCAAGCTCCCAAATAAGAAGTTTACATAAATTGGTAAGGCCTTGGACAATACACGGTATAGTTTGTCTCATGAGACCAAGTGATGCATCGAGAGGCTATAGAGGTCCCCGAATTACACTTACTAAAAGGGGTGAAACATAACCATCATATGAATTTATATTGAAACTTGCATATGAAATGTTTATAATCTCCCCAATTAGTAAACATGATCTTAAACTATAGAGAGTAAAATGGAGAATGGTTTCATTATAGTAAATCCCCACAAAAATGATCATAAACCATTAAATAAAACATGGTAAATGGTATCATAATATATCAATATCAATTAAGCATAATATTCTGTTGGTTGGAGTGAGTTACTCATGAGGGGTTTAATTGAGTCCCCAATAACATTTCTATAAATACATAGATTAAAATAAAAACCCGATTATGAAATAAACTTTCCAATTAATCAAAACATCTTATCAATATAAGATCTATCACTTTAAAAGATTTCTTAAAGAGTGATTAGGTCTCAGTTAAAATATAGTTTAGAATAACCTTAACTTTAGAAATCAATCTAATTAGATGGAAACATATATATACACTAGTAAAGATTAATTATAAAAGAAATTGTTTTATTTGTGAATAAAAATTTATCTTGAAAATGATAGTAAAAAAACAAATAACACGGTGAAAAAGTGGAATAAATATGTGGTTCAGTATCAAGGTGACACTTAATCCCCTCCACTTGGAAATAACCTACTACCAAGCAGATTATAAATATATTCCAATAAATCTGAAACCTGTATTAGGTATAGAGTTTATAGTAACAAGATTTCCAGGCTAAAAATCCTCTTCCATAATTATTTCTGGGATATAGGAAAAGCATAGGTCACACAAGGTCCTCTTCCACAAACATAGTGGGAAACATATTTGAGGAAGAAGAGAATAAAACTTATTCTCCAAAAATGTTTAGGAGACAGTGTGTGTTGGATAATAAGAAAAACAACACACTACTTGATAGTAACATATGTAGAATAAATTATAAAAGAAATAGATCTATATAATGTGTTTTATATATTGATAGTCCTCATATTCGCATTGGTGAGAATTATGTGCTTTGTTTTGGAAATTGAAGCAGATCATAGAATCGTAGAAATTTGTAGGTATATTTCAGATGATATTTGTCTGATGTCTTAGTCAATCTCTATAATGTATATTGTGCTTCCATGTCGTTGATCCTCACAAAATGTAAATCCCCATGTTCAATAGAATTTACAAAAATCAATTAGAAAGCATTTTTGTTAGTTTTCTATCAAATATATGTAGGTTCCGAGCGTAGAGGAAGTTTGTGGATGGGTGTACCCAACCTTACTTTTACTATTAACAACGATCAATCTGAGATCCTTCATGATGATAAAACACCAGATATTTGGAATAGAATGAAGAATGAAAAGGAAAGAGGGAAGTGTCAGAACCATGGATAGGATCATCATATGTTGGTTATAATTACATTAATTAAAAGAAAAGATTTACCTTGACTGAATTCTATATCTGTTGATGTTTCCCGTCACAATCCAATGTGATCTGTTATTGAATCACATAATCCAATTAGAGGTTTCTTCTAGTATTGATCCACTCAAGATCCACGTATCTATGGACATCACTGAAGGGATCTCCAGGTGATAGTGTGGAAGAGACTTCGCTTGCGATGTCCACCTTTGATCACCTTGTGAGCCGCTTCTAAAGGGAACTCCTTGATCCGGTGGAGGAGGACCTCTCCCGTAACATGAGATCGTTTTAGAATGAAATGAATTCTATCTTGGCTTGATATATTTCGGAAGATCCATTGAGCACAACTACAGAAAATATCCAGGCTTAATGAGAATAATGTAATTGGGATTTGTAATACATATAATAATAAAATAAAATAATTAGCCATATGTATTTATTTATTTCATTTAATTATTTGTAAGACCCCATATCCAATAATAGTGTTTGAATATTATTATTACATTACATGCGACCAACGAATTACACGTAATATTATTTAATTAAATAAATAATATCTTTTCTCACAAATTCCTTGAAAACCCACATGGTTTGTATATTAATATACATGGCATGTATATTTGTTTTTATATTTTCATTTTTTCCTCCACCATATTTGTTAGACATAGAATAATGACTTTTTATTTCTTAAATAACCATCACTGCATTATTCTCTAATAAATATATTATTTCTACCATAATATATTCTCTTAAATAACTAGCATTGAAATAAATGTGATCAAGCATATTTGAATAATTATTGAACCACAATCGGGAATAATCTTTATTCAACTTTCTAAATTAATATTTAACTGAGATACTTGGATACACTTCGTATATGACCCTCTAGGCTTCTTTGTCACTATAATTAGTCAGATCTTTCCTAAATTTCAAGGTCAGATTCTAGTAACACGTCAAGGCACCCATATGGAATGATGTTAATGCCTTAATGATGTGTCATCTCATACGAACACTTACAATGTAATATAATACCTTTGTATCAATATCTCTAATCAAGCAGGTTGCATGCTAGTGACATCACCCCATGTGCTCGATTATTCTTTCTTTGATTTTCCAGAATTGAACTATCCCATTCCTCACCATGGCCATGGATTTATTTTTGATATATCAGTTTCATCAAAGGGCTCGAGATATCAAATTCCATTATGGAACAAAAAGGATAAATCCTTTCTTTTATTATCTATTAATGCAGTATTTGTCATGAAGCACAAAAAATATCCTACCTTACCGCGAACAGTGTTTTTTCAATACATATAAGTGCATGAGTTGTAAAACCCAATGATAATAATCTTAAATTCCAAGGACCAATACACACGTTCACATATAAAAACATCCAATGACGCAATGAAATTTGGATTTCCTACTAGTGGGTCTCATTCTCTTAATATCATTTTGGATATTACCAAGAGCACACACCATGAGAAGGTGCCTCAATGTTTTATGAGTCCTCACCCCTAATGGCCAGTATTATTTATGTCCCTCAAATAATATAATCCAAACAGAGAACATATATTCAAGAATAGTATTATGGAACTTCTGGGTTCTCATCATATTAGGGATCTGTTATGACCCTTTAGTGAAAAAGCTATCATTAGTTCATTATCACATGAATTTTCACATAGAAGAACAATCATGATGTTATAGGGTATTCATTAATATTCAAATCCATGAAGAAAAAGTTAATCATAAAGTAAAAAGTAGTTGGTTCTAGGCTACCAACTCCAAATTTCTTCCACCTGGACTAGAGCCAACTGCTAACAAAAATTAACCTACTAGCTATCACATGATATTCCAGATTTTTTTGTGATGTGAATTTATTCATGGAGTCCACGTTCTCTTTTGTGGAAACATTTCTCACAGCAACATGACCCCATTGATAGAAATTCCTTAAGAGGTGATACTTCTAGAGAATGTGATTTGTTCGTTGATGTGACCTTAGTTCTTTACCATGAGTCACCACTACATTATTATCATAATTTAATGTGATAGAGTCTTTACTACTAGGAACCACATCAAGATCATGGAAAAAAGATCTGAATCTAGAAGGCTTCTTTGGCTGCATGAGAAGCTGTTATATATTCGGACCGTATGGTAGAATCAGTGAAATCTAGATGCTTTGAACTCTTCCAACTCACATCTTTTCCATTGGTACAAAAAACATATCCTGATTGAAAGTTTAGATCATTATAGACTATCTAAAAACTAGCATCAACATACCCTCTGATGAAAAGCTCTTCATCTCCTCCATACATGAGAAACATATCCTTAGTTCTTCTCAGATACTTTAGGATAGTCTTAACAGTAGTCCAATTCTGTTCTCTGGGATCTTCTTAATATCTTCCTAACATGCTTACTGTATAGGAAACATCAAGATGGTACATAATAGGGCATACATTATGGATCCTATATCCAAGGGGAATGAGATCTTACTCATCCTATCTTTCTCCTATTCTATCTGAGGACACATTCTCTTAGAAATATGCAGGCCATTTGAAACTAGAACCAATCCCCTCTTGGATTGTTCCATACTAAATATTTTTAGTATTTAGTCAATGTATGTACCCTAACGTAGTCCAAGAATCTTCTTAGATCTATCACAAATGTTATTGATCCCTAGAATGCATGCTTCTTCACCTAAGTCCTTAATGGAGAAACACTTGTTCAACCAACCCTTAATTGACTGTAAGACTGGTACATCATTTCCAATAAGTAATATTCCGTCATCATATACTACTAGGATAATGACCAAATTCCCATTAAACCTTTTATAAACACATGGATCACATTCATTCTTAATGAAACCAAATTCCTTTATGGAATCATAAAATAGAATGTTAAATGACTTGGTTTATTTATTTAATCCATAAATGGATTTTTGCAACTTGGAAACCGGTTTCTCTTCACTTGGTGTCACAAAACCTTCTGGTTGTGTCATATAGACATCATTCTGAAGATTCCCATTAAGGAATGACATTTTGACATCCATCTTCCAAATATCATAGTCATGGTAAGATACTATGGAAAGTATTATTATTATGAATTTAATCATGGAAAATAACAAGAAGGTTTCACCATAGTCAACTCCTTGACATTGTCTGAATCCTTTATCCTCTATCCTTGCTTTATAGGTTCTAACATGACCATCCATGTCCAACCTTTTCCTAAATACCCATTTTCATCCAACATGCTTTACATTAAATAGATCATCAACTAAAACACAGTCTTCGTTCTGATACAAGGAATCCATCTCATAATTCATAGCTTCTAGTCTTTTTTCACCTTCTGAGATATATACTACTTCCTTATAGGAGATAGTTTCATCATTTTCCAATAATAATGACTCATAATCCTCGGTGACTAGGAAACCATATCTCTTTGGTTCCCTTTCCTCTCTTGAGCTCCTACACAGTTTTTGTGTTTTGAGAAACCACTTCCACTGGGACCTGTGAAACTTATTCCAGTACCAAATCTTATTTATCTAGAGCATCAACTTCATTAAAGTCAATATTATTCCAACTATCCTTTTTGATGATGTGATCCCTCTCAAGAAAGACAGCTTGTCTAGTGACAGTCACTTTCTTTTCTGAAGGGTTATATAATTTATATCATTTTGTTCCCTTGGGATATCCTATAAAGATACACATCGTGCCCCGAGGTGCTAGTTTTTTTCCTGAGAAGTCCTTAGAAAATACCTCCCATCCCCATTCATGTGTGTCCAACAAAAGGGGTCTCTTTCCATTCCATAAATCAGATGGAATTCCATTTTCTGCCTTAGTTGGTACTATGTTTAATGTGTATGTCTTATTTTGTAATTCATATCCCCAAAAGGATGATGGAAGATCTGCATGACTCATCACCAACCTCACCATGTCTAACAAGTCATTGTTCCTCCTTTCACTATCACCATTCCACTATGGTGTATAAAGAGAAATGAGTTGAGATAGTATCCCAGACTCTCGCAAAAGGTCGATGAACTCATGGTTAAGATATTCTCCACCTCAATCTGATTGAATCTACTTTATCTTCTTACAAAGATGATTCTATATTTCATTTTTTAATTCAGTAAATTTCTCCAAGGACTCTGACTTATACCTCATTAGGTAGATATATCCATATCTACTCAAATTATTAGTAAATGTAATGATGTAAGAATATTCACCTTTATCTTTTTATTGGAAATGGTCCACACACATCTATGTGTACCAATCCTAGAAGCTTTGTGTTCATTTCACCTTGTCCTCCCAAAGGAGGCTTGGTCATTTTCCCTTTTAAGAAAGCATGGAATATATCAAGTGTTTTCCACTTAGTAGAGTCTAAATAACCATCTTGTTAGATCTTTATCAAGAGATTCTCATTTATATGACCAAGATGGTGACAAAACAACTGGGTGTTTATGAGTCATGTGAGTTTGTTTCATTATCGATTGTCAACACTTGGTTTTTTTAATTTAATATATACATAAAATTATATAAATGTTCCATACCATAACATACGTTGTTATTATAAATGAAAAAACCCTTATTTACAAACAGGAAAATAAATCCATCCATATCCAAACATGATATAGAAATTATGTTCTTTTAACACTAGGAATATAATAATAGTTATGTAAAACCAAAATCATTCTAGTTAGTAATGAGAGATGGTAATCTCCAATGGACCACATAGATAGCCTCGCACCATTGGAAGCTCGAAGATCCACCTCTTCTATAGAAATATTTCTAATTCTATTTGGTTTCTACATTGGAATACATATGTGATCCCCATATGTTGTATCTAAAACACAATGTGTAGAAATAGAATGATTACACTCGATAAAAAACACACCTATAGTGTCCCCACGTTTCTGGGTGCAATTCATATTCCAGTGGCCTATCTTGCCACATGAAAAACATAGTTCCTCCCATTATTTTCCCTACCTCTTGATCTTCCCCTTCTTGGAGGGACGGTGCTCAGGGGCTTCAAACCATTTATTAATCTTTATCCCATTTTCCTTGGCCATCCTCTTCTTATTAATCATAAGGATAGTGGCTTTGTCATTCCCCATGTCCTTAACTACCTGTAAAATCATGGTCAGAAGTTTTTCTAGACTCTTATTATTTTTTATCATGTCTTTTTTAATAATAAAGATATAGAAGGTCTTGGGAAGTGATAATAGGATGATATCTCTATACAACTCATCTAGGAACATAATCCATAAGATGTCTAGGCATTCAATGTATCCAATAATATTGACTACATCGGGCCCAACGGGCATAGAATCTCTAAGCATAGTTGTGAACAAAGTGTTCGAGATCTCATATCTCTCCTGTCTCACCTTCTCTTGATAGAGATCCTTAAGGTGAGACATCATGCTATACACGTCCATGTTTTCATGTAGATTCAAGAGCTCATTAGACATGACCGACATCATGAAATATTGGAAATATGTGGCATCATCCAAATGTTTCATATAGAGATATATTTCCTCATCCCCAGCCTCATTTACAGGTGCAATTGGAACAAGCTCCTCGAACACATACAATTTCCTCTCGTGGCGACAGATGACATGTAAATGCCTTTGCCACTCCTGGAAATTGGTGCTGATGAAAAGGTTTTCCTAATCGAGTATGGTTTTAAATGATATGTGTGATGAAATTTCTCTTGCCGGTTCTACAAATTAATATGAGAAAAGGTTAATTACTTTTTCAGGGAAAAACTTAGACAAATAAATAAATTAATACATATTAGTCTCCCACTATTTTATATAAATCCAATAGCCCTCACCTTTGACTTTGGAATATTATGTTTCCTGAATATTCTAGTTGCAAGGATCCATACTTCCCTTCAAATTACACAAATGGGGTTGGTCATGAAACTTGAACGGTTTTAGGTAGGAATTCCAAATTCCAATTGCATTAACTTTCTATTCCTTGATCCACTGAGTGGACACCCCAATCCTGAAATCATTTTATTTTGGATTTCCTCAACCTTTTCCTCTTGGTCACCCCATGACCTCTTGTGGTAGTCAACCCTTGATGTGAACCAAGTCAATTCAACCCAAAATATTTAATTAGAATTCTCTTATAATTGAAAGCACCCCAACTATGGTTGGTCAAGAACTTTGAACAATGGTTCGATTCTTACCAAGAGTATAGAAGGCTATAATGACTTAATATTTCATTGAGTGATTTTATCCTTATACGTAAATTTCCATTTTTATTATCTTTATTACATGCTTGTTAATATGAAGTGGTATATACTTAAGTGATTAACCATCTCTAAGATAATATTTACGCATAAGATGATTTTATTTTAGCTCCATCTTTCATTCATGATTAATTCATTAATTGTGTAATTGTGATAACACACCCACAACAAATAAACCATGCTACAGACAGAAATAATATAAATGGAATGATCATGGGCTTGTACTATTGGATAGTTTATCCAGCGGTTCATAAACTAAGCCAAGACCTAGTGTAGAAATCACCTTTAACCTTTCAGGTTTGTGTTTACAGCTTTCCTCCTATCCACCTTTGTATCTCCTTGGATTGGTTTCGCCTTGGCACCATACTTGAGCCACCTTCAATAGCATGAGATATCCATCCATTATATATTCTTTTATCTCACATGCAGGTGAGGGGTAAAACAGGTTTTTACATAAAAGAAACTATGGTCATGTATTCCCTACATATTTATGAGGAGATAGCTTGAAGGCCAAAAATAATAATTTAAATAATTATTTTAAAAGAAACAATCCACATACAAAGGTCATGGTATAGTTCATTGTCATATATACATGAAACAATATTTACGCATAAATAAAACTAGTATTCAATTCATTAATTGTTCTTGTTTAAGTTAAATCACACTCGAATCAATTAATTATTATCTTTAATTAATATATCATTTTATCTTAAAACCTTTTATGAATTTCTGTGAGATTCTCATCCTTCATAATTTTAAACAAATAAATTATTTTAAAATTATATTTGTATGTAACTTGTACCTTGGAGGAAACCCGATTAATTCCCATTCATAACTACCCAATGAGTACAAATGAACATTACACAAATGTTAAATTAAACATATATGTATAAAACATCTATCATGTGTTGTGACCCAGCTTTACGCACGCACCATGGTACATGTCCCAAGGGTTTTTATAATATAATAATAAATTTTAATAAATCTGCATAATTTGGATGAGTTCACCCATGTAGTTCATACTACACGGTGTGTACTATCATTCACCGTCCATCCAAAGTACATGCCTAGGGATACGAAATGTATATGTACTTCAGAAATCTTAGAAGTTCATGACATGTCCAGTGGGCTACACGCTGTGTAGTATCTACGTTACACGATCTCTAGCTGGGAAAGCTGTGTATGGGGTTCACGGCCCAACCCTAACCTAAAGGTACTACACACCGTGTCCAGTGGGCCACATGTCTTGTAATCTAGAAGGAATGTGCCACCTATTCCTGGTCAACACACGAAGTCATAAAGACTTCGATAATCTCCACCACATGGCATGGTTTGGCGGACCAGTCCTGATGCATTGAACCATGACTACATGAAGTGTGAGGTAGAATAAATGCCATGTGAGCCCAACTACATGATGTGTGAGTCTAACCGACATCTCGTGTGTTTTGGTGTTGTAACTCCATGAACCTTTGGCACCTCTGGACAAGATCCCCTATTTTTCATTTTAATAAAAACATAAAATAATAAATCATTTCTGTAAGGTGAACGAAAAATGAAAGAGGAGTAACAGATCTCAACATTTAAATTTAGTGAACGAAAAACCTGAATTGAAACAATAAAATTATTAAATGTTTAAATCATCAATGATAATCTAAATAATTATAATCAATGATATTCCCCCCTTTGATACCACTTGTAGGTTCCGAGCACTGCGGAAGTGTGTGGATGGGTGTACCCAACTTTAATTTTACTATTAAGAATGATCAATTTGAGATCCTTCACAATGATAAAACACTGGATCTTTATAATAGAATGAATAACAAAAAGGAAAGAGGGTAGTCCTAGAACCATGGAGAGGATCATCATATGTTGGTTATAATTAATTTAATTAAAATAAAAGAATTACTTTGATGGAATTATCTCTCCATTGAGTTTTTCGGTCATGATCAAACGTGATCCGTCATTGTGTTATAGAAGCCAAGTGTAGGATTCCTCTAGTGGTGATCCACATGTTCTCCACGTATCTCTAGATGTTTTTGAAGGGATATTCGGGTTCATCACTGAAGATCCTTCACTTTCAATTTCCACCTTCAATCGCCTTGAGAGCCACTTCCAAGAAACTCTACTTGATCCAATGGAGGAGGATCTCTGTCATAACATGAGATCATTCTTGGAGGAAAGGAATTCTCTCTTAGCTTGAGATCATTCTCCAATTCCATTTTAAACAGCCACAAAAAATGGCTCGGATTAATGAGAACAATGTAATTGGGATTTATAATAATCAATAAAATAAAATAAAATAATTTCCCCTATGTTTTTATTTATTTCATTTAATTCGTAATAATACACCAAGTTTAATAATATAATTTTACTATTATTATTACTTTACATGCGCCCAACAAATAAAACCTAATATTATTTAATTAAGTAAATAATATTATTTCCCAAATGTTTTTAGAAAAATCGAATGGCATGTATATTAATATACATGGAATGTACTGTTTTTTTTTCATATTCTCCGCCGTATTTATTAGACCTTGAATATTGACTATTTATTTCTTAAATAAATATCACTGCATTATTCTCTAATAAATATATTTTTTTACCCACAATATATTCTCTCGAATAACTAGTGTCAAAATAAATGTGATCAGGAATCCATGGATAATTATTAAACCAAAATTAGGAATAATCTTTATTCAACTTGTTAAATGAATATTTAACTGAGAGACTTTGATACACTTAGTGTGTGACCCTCTAAGCTTCATTCTCAGTGGAATTAGGCGAAGCCTGCCTAAAGTCCAAGGTTAGTACCTAGAAACACAACAAGGAACCCATAGATAAAGAAGTTAACGCTGCCATGACATGTCTCCTCATACGAACATTTATTATGTAATGTAATCCCTTTGCCTCAATATCTCCAATCAAGCGGGTTTCATGCTAGTTATATCAACCCATGTGATCAATTATTCTTTCTTTGAAATCTCCAAATTGAAATTTCCCATTCCTCAACATGTTCAGGGATTTATTTTGGCTATATCAATTCCATCAAAGGGTTTGAGATATTAACTTCCATTATGGAACCGAAGGCGCAAATATTTTTCTCGCAATATCTATTATTGTTGTATTACTTGTGACACATTCAACATATCATTCCTCACTACGAACAGTGTGTCATCACAGTTTTTTTCAGAACATATATGTGCGTGAGTTGTAATACCCACTAATAATAATCTTAAATTATGAGGACCAATACACACATCTGTATAAAATAACATCAAATAAAACTATGAAATGTGGATTTCCAACTGGTGTGTATCATTATGGTAATATCCTCCGGGATATTTGATGAAGATTTTTCATGCACGCTCTCAAAAATATGTATACTAAGTGCAGCTTAGTGGATGACCTAGGTCAATCTCTTGAAGATCTTTCACAGTCAATCACTCACTACATATAATTCACTTTATATATATATATATATGAAATAAAATGACCATAAATGAGATTTTATAAACAAAAATGAAATACTAAAATTTAATATGCAGATGTAATTCAAACACAATGAATGCAAACAAAATGATGTTAGAAGAAAGGAGACATTCCAGAGAGCATCACCCAGAGTGAACCTCCATCATCTCATTATTAATTTCTAATTTAATTAATAATAACACTCTACCACATGTGTAAGCATCCTTCTATTTATATGGTTGTGAATATATGGTACTCTCAATGATCATCGAGAGACCACACATCCACCACATCGATTGATGGAAAATATTGTAGAAGTGAAAGCTAAACCTCGGGTGGCAAGTGGAGACACAAAGATACCTTTCCCACTAAGATCCCCATCGGTCAAACTCTAAGGAAATAAGAAACATTAAGAATGAATGTTCAATTACTTGAGTTCATCACTGGATTACTCCCCCGAGAACTCCCTTGTATTATCTACTCATCATCACTAGTATAAGAGTTCACAGTGATGATGAAAATGGGGAAAGAAAACAAAAGAGAGAATGAAATGGAGAGAATGAATAACACATTATTAAAATATGTAATGAAATTAAAGAATAAAAGTAAAATAAAATACAACACTAAAAATCATAAAATGTACAAAAAAGTCTATTCCTATTTTTCCAACCATTTATAATGAAGAGGGTAAGTCTTTTATAGGGAGAGGGTATGAAAATTTGGCTCCAAAAAGATTCCTATGAATGTAAGCACGTTTAAGGCCTTCTTAATGATAGAATTTGGGAATGGGTCCTTCATAAAAGTTGTTCCCATACATCACCTATGTCTACCCATGGAATGTAGGCTTCATTTGACAAGAAATGATGGAGTTATTATAGATTTACTCCAAAGGATTAATTCTGCCAAACAGACTGTTCGTATTCCAATACACCGAGTTCCAACGCATTTATGGACATGAGAATGAAAGAATCAGACACGTCCATATTAATGACAGTTCTTCCTACAAATGTATTCTAGATTAATTTAAATTATAATCTCAAATATTTTTTACATTTATGAGATATGTTCCCAACAAAAAAATATATCCAGTTCTGTGCATAGTTTTAGAGGCCTGAATTGTGAGCTGGATTTTAGCTTCCAAATGATGGATTGAGCTTTTGGTAACATGAAGCCCATCGAACATAGAAACCACCAAAATAATAATTTTTCAATTTTTATAATTTTAGAAGATGTTATGGACTAAACATTAAAATAAATTAAAATTTTTTAAATCCAAAATAAGCCATTTTTTTCAATTAAGCTCAAAAATACTCCTCAAACATAAAATGTGACAATTTCCCATGATATAACCGTTTTAATGGTTTAAAAACATTGTAATTCAGAATAAAATAATTTAAAATATTTTTTATATCAATTCCCCCACACTTAAACATTGCACTCCTTGGAAATCATCTTATACCAAGGTCATAACAAACATTCAAAGCATAAATGACAACACAACTCAATTATCATATCAAATAAAATATCTTACCTCCTACATGGCTAAAAATTTCAGAAATCCTAAAAATTCATATGAATCCATTAAATCTCATGTTAATACTCACATTCTTGTCGTACCTACCTCTTTTAAAAAATATTTCTCTCTCCACTCATGGATATTTAATGTGGAGTTTTTCTCATTATCAAGAACATGTGTGCTCTCTGTAGGCTTTCTATCCTCCTAGTATCTCTACTTAAAAGAGTAAAAAATGTGTCAATAATGAGGTTTTTTTTATGGGTTTTTCTGATGCTTAGGGTTGGTAGGTTTAAAATGTAAAAATATCTGAGACAGAATGAGAAGGGTAAAGCTCTAAAGTGAAGTAAATGCCTAAAAACAGATTTTCTCAAGAATGGTGTGCTCCTCAATCAGATCCAAAATTAACCACCAACCAACACCTCTTCCATTGGGAATTTCACACATGTAATTTCAGCATCAATAAATTTCATCCATCTTTTCCCCATTTTTAGCATTGTTTCAGCTTGAATTCATATTTGGATTTCTCTTCAGAATCATGTTTTGGAGGAAAAGAGAGGCAACTTTGGATCTTCAAAAATTATTCAACACCCAGAACATATATGTAATGATATTCTGGACTACCCATCCATCTTCCCATCATGACATTTCTTCCACCCAAGAAATAATAAATATGGAAACACATTAAATTGATCTCAAACCGATTCTTCAGGAAAGTATAATACAACCCATCTTCTCCCTCCCACACACTTGAGTTCAAAAATAATCATGAATTAAACTTCTAGATCAGGATGGAAAGGGATAAATGGATTGGAATGTTGTTTACAATAAGTTATTTCATGGATACTATTGGCTTAATAAGGTCATATGTAAAGGTAGGCCAAAATAAGAGTTCAATGCAAAAGGGCTTTAAAAGTGGTGCCTTAATCATACTTAACACAATCAATGAACTCTAAAAGCTTTGAAAAATAGAAAAATAAAAAATTATGGATCATATAACATGTATCAATAATTTTAAGAAAAATATACATATAAGAAGATTTCAAACAGGTTTAGAAACCTCTCATGTTGGGCAAGATTTTCCATTTGGACATCACTAATGCACATGAGTTTCAAAATCAACCAAACTTATTCAAATGAAAAGAAGAAAAATCAAGAAAAAAAATCTATTAAGAATTCATTTAAAACCTAAAATACTCAAATCAAGATATCTACAAAAAATAAAAATATTGTTTGAATTTTTCGATATATTTTATTCAGATCAATATTCCTAAAAACGCACCAAAAAAATGAAAAAGGAAAACAAGAAAATTTCAAAAAACAACAAGAAAAATAAAATGAAAGTACACAAAAAATTCATAAAAACAAGTTGAAATACCTCCCCACACTTATTAAATTTACTACATCCATTTTAGCTCAAATAAAATCAAGAAATATTTTCACACAGAATTTAAATTGGGAAGAAAACAAAAAAAGAAAAGGAATGATACAACCTAATTTATTTTTCAGTGGTATCCTTGAGTTAAGCTCATAACTTCTACCACTTTAAAAGTACAAGAAATAAACTAAAACACATTATAAAAATAAATAAAAATAAATATTACGACGATAGAAAAGGGATAATGCTTGGTTTGACCCCTCATGCAGGTGATAGGTTTTTACTGCCCCTAGTTAGGCATTTGTAGTAGAATATCCCCAATCAGATGGGGGGTATGGTTTCTTTAGGATGAACCAACACATGTGACTTTTCCTAGTTTCCATGAGTAGAAACCAATAATAGAAAACCTGAAATAATATAATAATGTTCCCAACCACCATGAAAGAATCCATAGAGAATTTAAGTTCCATAGTGGGAGGGAATAGAATATAGGGGTTATCTCTGTGAACATCAGTGGTGACCTCCTCCATATAGTATCCAATTTGTTTCAGAGGAGGTAGTCACACCACCACCAGCTTCTCCATCTCTTATTCCTCTAACATCGCCACATAGGTGGTCTCTTTCATATCATCAATGGTCTTCTCTATTTTTGTTGTGTCATAAATTTTAGAAAAGTGGAAGTCAAAAAACAATTCAGCTTGAACAAAATTAAAACATGAAGAATCAATCAAGAAATCTTCCCTTTTGAGTAAGTCATCTTGGAAATTTATTTATTCTGGAAAGACCATTGGAAACTCCATATCAGCTGGTTTATTTTATTCACCATCTTCCAAATAAAGAGAGAGGTCAAAGGGTACTGATTGTTCATTATCAAGCATGGGAAGATCATGTTTCATGTTATCTTTAACAAAGTGATTCAAAGATTCTTAAAAAAATTGTTGATCTCCCATAAATGCATCAGCATGAATGTGTACTTAGGGGGCTTCCTCAAGAAATGGTTGAGTACGGTATGATATGATTAACTCTATTAGTAGCTCATTCTCACCGGCCTTAGGTTTTTGGACATAAAAAATGATCGATGAAATCTCTTCCACCACTCATTTTGGTTCAAGTTTTGATATGGGTTTCTCTTGAAATGTATGTAGGTATTGGAAAATAAACTCTATTTGACTCTCCATTTTTTCCACTACATTACTAATCCTTTGATACATAGCATCAAAATCATTTAAAACTTATTCTGGCACCAGAGATTCATCAGTCCATGCATAAAAATTTGAATTTACCAAGGTCGATCTCTTGAAGAGCTTTCGCAGTCAATCACTCACTACTTATAAATCACTTTATATATATATAAATGAAATAAAATTCCCACAAATGATATTTTAGAAACAATAATGAAATACTAAAATTTAATATGCAGATGCAATTCAAACACAATGAATGCAAACATAATGATGTTAGAAGAAAGGAGACATTCTCGAGAGCATCGCCCAGAGTGAACCTTCATCGTCTAATAATTAGTTTATAATTTAATAAATGAACACACTCTGGAATATGTGTGAGAATCCTCCTCTTCATATTGTTTTGAATATATGGTACTCTCAACGATCACCGAGAGACCACACATCCACCTCCTTGATCGAGGGAAAATATTGCAGAAGTGAAAGTTATACCTCGGGTGGCATGTGGAGGCATAAAGGCACCTTGCCCACTAATATCCCCCTCCGTATGACTCTATGAAAATAAGAAACATTAATAATGGATTTTAAAAAAACTTTGGTTCCTCAGATTAGATACTCATGATCACTAGCATAAGACTTCACTGTGATGATAAAAATGGGGGAAGAAAACAAAAGAGATAATGAAATGGAGAGAAAGGAGAACACTAAAATTAAAATATGTAATGAAATTATAGAATAAAATTAAAATAAAATACAACACTAAACTACATGAAATGGCCAAAAATCATAATTCTATGATTCCAACCATTTGGAATGAAGAGGGAAACTCTTTTATAGGGAGAGGGAATCAAAATTTGGCTCCAAAACTCTTCCTCAGAAAGTATGCACGTTTATGGACTCATTAATGACAAAATTTGGATATTGGTAATGCTTTAAAGTTGTTACCCTACATAACCCTTGTCTACCCATGGAATTTTCGCTTCATTGTCCAGGAAATGAAGGCGTTATGGCAGATTTACTCTAAAAAGTTAATTCTGCCAAACAGACTGTTCGTATTCCAATACACCGAGTTCCAACAAATTTATGGACTAGATAATGATAGAATCAGTCACATTTATATCAATGAAATATCATCCTATGGCTAGATTATATCTTCTAGTAAAATATCAAATCAAATAGTTCATCCATTTATGAGTCATGGGCCCAACAATAAAGTTCTCCAGTTCTGTGCATAGTTTTCGAGGCCTAATTTGTGACCTAGATTTGAACTTTCAAATGAGGGATTGAGCTTTGGGTTCCAAAGGATAAAATGAATCCAATAGAACATAAGAATCAATAAAAGAAGAAATTTTCAATTTGGATTAATGTGGAAAAAGTTATTGCCGAAACATTAAAATAAATTTAAACTATTTAAATCCAAAATAAGACACTTTTCCAATTAAGCTAAAAAATACTCCTAAAACATAAAATGTGACAATTTCCCTTGATATGAAACTTTTATGGGATTAAAAATATTAAAATTCAGAATAAAATAATTGAAAATATTTTTTCTATCAATATTATCATGAGAGAACACCTTAAGAAGGTCCCTCGAAGTTTTATGAGTCCTCACCCCAATTGAAATGTATTATTTGTGTCCCTCAAACAACATCATCTGGTTATAGAACATATATTCAAGAATACAGTTATGACTCTTCCAGGTTAATATCATAGCAGGGATCCACTATGAAAATTTAGTGCAACAATTATCCTTAGAATATTATCACATGAATTCCTATGCAGAAGAACTATTAAGATGTGATTAGGTATTCATTAATATTAAAATCCATAAATAAAAGTTTATCATAAAGTAAAAATTAGTTGGTTTTATCCCACCAAATCCAATAATATATTGTTCTGTATGTTTTATACATTTTGTTACTCTATTCCTAAGATAGAGAGATCCTTTTTGAATATATAGAAGTGATTGTTTGAGAAGATCTAAAATCATCAGTTTGGATTTTACTAAGTCTTGAAGACATAGTCAAACTATCCATGAATAGACTTATTTGTTGATCCATTCACACCAAAGTCCTCAGATAGAAATAGTAATAAGAATTTGGCGATGACTCAGAATCTGGTATTGACTCTCCTCTGGCAGTGACTTCACTGGTGGTAATGGTGACTCGTTCCGGCAGTATCTCATGTTGGTAGTAGCTCCTATTGGCGGTGAAAATGAATCTATCTGGTGATAGATCATCTTGGTGGTAACAATTCCTTCCATCCAACCATGAATTTTCATAATACTGAGCATAAATATCATATAATTAGTATTATCATACAATATGATATCATAAAAGATGTGAAACATTAGTACCTAATGAATCTTGGTTTGTGATCATTAAAATATGACAGTGTCAAACACAATCCAAATAAGAAGGTTCCAACATTTTCCCCCTTTTTCATGATCACAAAACATTGAATTTTATAAATCACATACTATATGAGTAACTATAAATAATGAAATATGTATTTGAGTATAAAAAGAACCTTCTTACCAATATAAAACTAAATTCCAAATTTATCTCCCCCTTTGAGATTATTAAAAAGTAAAAACAGTTGTTAAATTTTGAGATAAAATAGAAGAATAGAAGAAGTTGTCATTATCTAGGTGCCAAAAAGATATGAGTACAAAAAAAAGATAATCTTTAAAGGGAAAATACACATGATCCATATCAAAAAATAACATCAAAAATAGATTCATTGTGTAGAAGATGATGGTAGATCAACTTTACCCTTCCATTTTTCTATTGCATTATATTTTTCACCATATTATTAAGAGATTGTAGAAGTGTATGTTTGGGAAAAGTTTTTAATGTATGGTAGTGTGGAAGTTGGAGGAAGTGGAAATGAGAAAAGAACTGGTCTATGTTTTCTGATTGATTTAACTGGTGAAAAGCGCATAGAATGATATAGAGGAGGCATAAGAATGACTGACTGAGTGATTAGAATAGGGATGTACTGATATTAGTTTCTGGATGTGGTTGAAAGAATTTTTAAAATAGGGATTACTTCTCTAGAAATTATAGTGGTTTGATGGACATGAAAGATGGGTTTAATTAGACTGATGATGTCCATAATTATTGAACCTCCCATTTCTATCACATTAAAGAAGTTCAACTTCTAATCCATAAATATTTAAAGAGATGGTGTGAGAACCTTTTGCTAACACCCATTTTATTTAAAGGCTCTTGTCACTAGTGGTATCATCAAGTTCTAAACATGAAATTTGAAATTATAAACCCTCCTATGCTTGGTTTATATCCTTTAATGGTAGTAGTTTATATCTTTCTTGATTAATTTTTTATGTTTTATAAGATCTATAGCATAGAATATTATGAAATTAATGATTTTATCTCCATGAAAATGTATCTAGATAATTTTCTATTCATGAGTGCTCACATCACCCATAGAATTTCTGATTTATTCTATGATTATCTATTGCATCAGATCTCTATCAAGGTGTACTGGAGAAGGAGGAGGAGCAATTGAAGTAGGTCTAGTAGAAACTAAACTATCCAACTTCTAAAAAATGGGATTCATGGATTCTGATATAATGGATTTCAAACTATCTATGGAATATTTTAAACTTTCTACCTCATATTACAATATTCTATTCTCTACTTCCATTTATTGAATATGAAACCTAACACTTGGCTGGATATTCGATATCACCAATTCCACCAAATATCAATCAATTCATAAACTGATATGAGTAGTTTGTGATGGTTGAGAGTTCAAGACACCAGTAAAGTATGAAACCAAATTCTTCCTCAGAGAGTCCAAATTAGAGTTCATGATTATCTTATAAGAATTAAATTTATACTCTGTCACTACATAAATAGGTAAAAGAGGTTAAAGAAATGATTTATTGGTTTCCTTGAGATAAAATTTTTCAACTCTCTTACTTTATCGATCTGATCCACTAGGGATCCTTCTCTTTTAATAAAATTTCCAGGTTCATCATCTAAGTCAGTATAAGAAATTCCAAGGCCAACAAAATCTATATTATTTTCCCATTATTAAAAATTGTTATCTAATGATATTATATATGGAATTATGGGTGAGTCTCTCGGCATTATTGATCTTTGACCAATTTAATTTGTTGAGGGAACATGTGTTGTATGTTGTAGTTTCAAGTTGGCAGTCCATGGAGACTTATCCACTGGAAGTAACTAATTAACTAGAATGTGAGTTAACTCCCTCTCAGTTATTGTCGGTAGAACTTCTATCTGATTGATTTACATGTGGTCTACTAGTTATGAATGATCCATTTGATCATCAGTATTTAGACTTTTCTCCCCCCTCAATTTCGGGTTCCATACCATCTGTAGCAACTATTGGATCATCAGGCATCATGGTATCCTTGGGTTGATTTTAATATCTATGAGAACTAGATACCATAGGTGGAAATAATTTATGTTGAATAATACATTGTTCTGGATCAATATCATTTCCATTCTCATCACCTGAATTCTTAGTGGTTGACAATTTAAACAGAGTTTCTCCAGAAACTTCAGTATCTTCTTGTTCATCATTTTTAGGTAAGATATATTCTCTGGAAGGTAGAGATCCCAATGAACTAACATGTCCAAGATACTCTTCATGGAGATTTAATAATCTTTGGGTCAATCCCTTTGAAAATAAAACAACTTCTTTTTCTACTTCTTCCACTACTGGATCATCTCTGTTAGCAACAACATCATCATCAGAGTACTCATGTATGTTATCAAATTCAATACCTAGATCCACCATCTCTTTAGTTCTAGTTAGGTGATCAATAGGGATAAAATCATCATACACTTTATCATTGTATCTGACCCAACATCCCTTCTTGGGATTCCAACTTACTTTTACTCTTTTTCAAATTGTTTGTGACATGAAAATACCACCAATATTGTCTTGATATTTTTCTCTATCTTTGGCAAAACCCTTTTCATCTAAGATGAAAGAAATCATTTTTTTATAAATGATGGAGTTTTATCTGGATCACTTTATGAAAAAATCTTGCATATGGATCATCAGTAATCTACATAGATTTATTCTCTTTCGTTTCTTCATCATATATCAAAATTAAACATCTTGATACCTTAATGTATTTAAGTCCCTGCAGGGACCCAACCTTGAATATTACACAGTAGATGACCATTTACCGGTCTAGGTTCTAGAGAGTTAGATACAAGCTTAAAAAATTTTCAGAGTCACAATAAAAGGAAAACAAAAAGGCTGAAATTAACTTCCACACACGTAAAAATGATGGCATCCAATTTTGGTCGTCAATGTAACCTGTGAAAAGTAATTTAAAATAAGGGGTGAGCATTGGAAATTCCCAGTACGGGGTTTTAAAATAATACCATAAAGGAATAATTTTTTTTAGTTTTTTCTAAGAAATGTTTTGAATCATGAAATTAAATTTTCTCATAACATGTCATGAAAATTTTATTGAGAGATTTTAGGATATCTTTTAGCATACACATATGCTCAAAATTGTTTAAATCATTTAAGAGTTTCATATAAAATGCATCATAAAATATGAACGCACTTGAAGTGAAATGCATGAAACTCCACCTATATATTATGACCATACTTACATTTTTATGACATGCTAGGGGTGCAGTTATAAAATTTACACATGAAATAATAATTTTTTATAAATTTCACATACAACAGTGTCATTTATCATCCAACACATAGATGAAAATCATGTAATGATAGATGAATTTCTAACCTTCGTTTTATGGTTTTGAAAGAAAACATTAATCATTCTTTATTAATGAATCACTGTTCATGTATATATTTAAATATAAAACATTAAACTGTGTGAACTTGAAAATACAAAACTGATTAATACTGGTTCATAAGATAATGATAATTAGCCATGAATATTCTACTAGTTGAATAATCCCATGGACATTCACATACTAGAATTATTATGAGGGAATGAATAATTCAGGACATCATAAACAGTTTGTCAAGTCCTCATGCTAAGACCATACATAACCATTTTGTCAAGTCCTCATGCCAAGACATAGTTTGTCTCATGAGACCAACTGATGCATTGAGAGGCTATATCTGGCCTCACCCGTCACAAGATATGTCCCATGAATTCCTCATATGTATAATAAAAATATTCCTTTAAATCAAATTGGCCCATAAAACTATGATTTATTTGAAACTTATTCATATATGAAAATAAATTCACTGATAAATTATTGAGTTACATATTCATTAAACAGTCCAAAGTGTCTTACAACAATTTGAAAAGTTTAATTCATAATCCATATAATATCATAAAATGATTAATCTCAAACTTGAAATAATTTCCTTTATTTATAAGCCATCAAAAAACTGAGTAATAAAATAAATGCACATTTAATCAATAATTCATATATTGTTTTATGTTCTAAAAATAATATTTTAGAATAAATAAATATGTTTCACACATGAAATTATAAATAAAAAATTTCAATTCTGGAAGAAATCCATGTTCTTAATAATCTTGGATGTAACCCTTAAAATTAATTTGAAACCATTAGCATTTTATGAATGAAAGGTGTGTTGATGTTATGCTTAATGCATGGACATGACAATATGTATACATTCCATAGTTAATCCTAGTTTAACATAATGAAATTTTTTGAACATTTTTTCGAAAAACATGAAAAAAAGAAATATAACATGTAAAAAACTTTTTATCTTTTGTATATATACAAATCTTTATATACCATGAAGTAATTAAGGTTTCCCATAAATATAAATATATATATATATACATATATGTTTATATATATATATATATGTAAATATTGTATTCATAAAACTCATTGGCATGGAAAAAATTTATGTTTTAGCAAAAATAGAAAAAAATTAGAATATTTTTTAAAAGAGTTAATATGAAATCAAATTTAAAACATTAACATTGTTATATATATATAAGTAGAATAATGGATTAGAAATCGTACTTGGATTTATAAATCCTTGAAAAATAGTAATAGTTTCAATGAAACCACCTGTTTCACCAAAACAAATTAAATCATTCCAAAATATGAATAACCCTTGGTTTAAAGTTAATACTTTTATATGTATATATATATATATAAACTTTTCATGGGAATTTCTAGTGAGTTTTGATATCACCAAAACTCATGTCATTTAACAATACGTTATATGTTAATAATATTAATCATCCATTTACTAAAAATCCCTTTTATTAACTCATATAATTAATTATATAAAAAAATTATAATTTAAAATTCTATCATATGTAAATATATTGATCACACAATTTCTTAATTGATTATATGCATCGGTTGATGAAATGAAGATATAAATTCTTCACATTGCATTAGTAAATTAAACATCACATTATATCACATTCTTATGTAATAAATAATTATGTGTCGTACATAATAATACAAAAGTAAACTTTAAAATAAAACATTTCTATGAAAATAGTGTACTTATTAATTTTGAAATTAAACCTTAAAATTTAAATTGAAACCACAAATTAATAAGAAATGAAACAGTCGTCAACGATATGCATAATGAATTTCCATGTTTTTCACATACATGACTTATTTTAAATATATTCTTCATGTAATTTATATTCTTTATTTGTTGAGGGGGTTTTACATCCATTTTTGGAGGAAATGGTGGGTTTTCATGATTTGTTCCCAACCATTAGCCCATTTCCAGATTCAAAAACAAATATTGTTTCTTTTATAACTCCTTCATTTTTTAACATTTTTCATCCATTCCAATTCCTACATGGCCTACCATGACCTATGAAAACCACCATATAAATTTGGACCGCTAAATAACTCATTATCAGTTTGGATTTGGGTGACATGGTTAGGAATTAGGCCAACCCTTGAGGCCATTTTCTACATTAAAAAAATTATTTATTTAGTATCTCATTCATGTTTTACTGTTTTTTGGTCATTCAACCTCCCACTCAAGTCCAATAGACCTAGGTTCGCCCCAATGTTTGTGTCTCTCTCTTTTGAGATCATTTGCATCATGGATTAGGGAAAAACCTCTCGGGGTTTCTCAAATCATCCATATTTGAGAGGGTAATTTGTTTCATCCCTAAATCATTCAATTTCACTCTTTTCCCCCATTTATGTTTCTGTATGACCTCATCATCCATATTCAAATCTCCTTGTCAGATGTTTCTTCTTGGAGATTCACCAATTGGTGTATTTAGGGTGATTTATTCAAGATCTCTCAAGTAAGTGGGTTTCCTTCCTTCACCCTCCAATTTTCGTAGGGTTTCATCTATTTTCATAGGGTTTCTTATATTATTAATTAAGTTCCTAATGTTCATCATGTTTGGATTTTAACCTAGGATTTGATTTTGAGTTCCTTGGTCCAATCTTGTGGTTTTAGGTTCGTTTCACTCCCTTGTGGTGCGACAGTGGTGCAGTAGATGTTCCGCGCAAGGATTTGAGGGTTTTGAAATATATGTTATGTCATTCCATGTGTAATAATTTTAGAATTAGTTATCTTGTTGGGTTTATATTACATTTATGTTCCTATCTCATTGTTTTTAGTGCGAAAACTGTTTTTGGCAGCATTTGTTAAGCAGGTGATTTTTAAGTGCCAATTTTGTGGGAAAATGGGTGTTTGTACTTGTGCATTCCATGTTGTACCAATTGGGGTTGTATTATAATTCATAGAATGGCTATCTAAAAATGTTTTAGTGATTAAAATTATGGGTTGTTATAATATTGATTTTCATTTTGTTTTTAAAGAGGGATTTTAAATGTATTTTATGTCCAAAGTTTTGTTATAACTTGTATAATTATATTATCAAAATTCTAATCATTTGTTTGAGTTATACAAATGCTGAAAACTGTGTTTAGAAACTATTTTGACTGTGTATGACTATAAATGATATTTTATGTGTAAATGTAATTTGGTATCATGTGTAACTTGTTTGAGCAGAAAGAGGGAAACCTGAGTATCTAGGTGGGCGGACGTGTACTAGCATGCTAGTGATCTGGAGTGGTTTTATCCCTGTTTCACATAGCAATTCTAACAGTGACAACAATAATAGAACTACTATTATGTTGATGTTTGGAAACACTAGGTTATGGGTGATTCCTCTACTAGTGGCTTCTTCATGAGAACAGATATTGTTATGGTTACTTTCACACTGTGATGCAAGGTACCTAGTGTTCATAACTAACTAGTGCCTAGGGGTGTTCCTGTGTTGAGTGCACAATGACTATTTGGAATTTATCTTTGGATTATGGTGTTTTTGTATGGAAGATTTTTTAGATTACATGTTTTATTTAAATGTATCTGTTCTTTAACATTACCCTCTTTGAAAACTATTTTCATTTAAAAGATGCACCTTTAAAAATTATTTCTACCAGTATTTTTTTATAACACTTGAAAGATTTTATATTATAATTCTATTCACATGGAATATTTAGGTGGTATCCTAATGGGATTTGTATCACACCCTACATTCACATTTGGGTCTAAGTATACTTGGTTATGTTTGGCACAATTAAGGGCATGGATTTTGGAGATGTGGGTTCAGGTTTCTTATTGCTTCCATTGTGCGGTGCTATGGAGACTGTTCATGGGTGATAACCCCATGTCATGTTGTGGTATTGGGGTTGCATTATCTTCTAATTTTGTATTTTTGTACCCCTTGTGTCATGTTAAAAACATTCTATTCAGTTCTGAATTTTTAATTAAGTCTTGTTTTGCATGAATTTTCATATTAGTTTTATTGATTGTTTATTTTGTCTTGTGTATCATAATTTGGGTAAATGATTCCAAAACCATTATTTATGATACTCGGGAACTTGTAGCATCCCGTTGGGATAGGGAATGCCATTCAATCCTTACCATGGTCCTGTTTTGGTGCCCGTAATCATGGTGACCAGATTCAGTTCGTGACAAAACGGTATCAAGGGAGGTTAATGGTTTTGGGTTATATTATTATTTTGGGATGAGTCAGGATAGATATGAACTAGGATTGTCGGGGCTTGATGTTTTGTTCATGAGTATGGTGCCTGGCTCACACCTCTCGTGATATACCTCAAGTCACCATGGGATGTTGGAATTTTTTTTGGCCTCACTTCTAGGTGAGGTGTGTGGGCTGCAGACTGCATGTGGACATCAGGTGGGGTGAAATAGTTGTTTATTTTATTATTGTAATGTGTTTGGATTATTTATATTTGATTATATTTATGAAATTTTCATTATTTTTGTACTGATTTTTGTTCTTGTGATTGTTTTCTTTTGTAGCAACATGCCTCCCTGAAATTTTCCCATGCACCCATAGGAGGAAGCTGAAGAGAGTTCTCACTCACAGTTTGATCAGAGGAAAGTAGAGGTTGTGGTTTAGGCTATCCAAGTTCTGGGATAGGGACTAGATCCTGTTCTAGCTTAGGTTAGGGAAGATGAGACCTAAACTATAAAGGATAAATCCCACATGTTTCTAAAAACAATCCTTCTACTTTCAGAGGTATCACAGAACACCAAGAAGCAGAGGAGGGGTTCGAAAATATCGAGAAGATGTTTTATTTTTTAGACACACCAGAGGAGGTCAGGGTATAATTAACCTCTTTACTGTTAGAGGGCCCTAGCCGAAGGTAGTGGGAATCTGTGCTTCAAGCTAGGAAGTATGAGAAGAGGATCTAGAAGGACTTCATGTTTATCTTGAATTACCAGTACTGTCCTAATGTTTTTGCATATGCTCGATCTCGAGAGTTTATGGAACTTGTTTAGAGGGATATTTTTGTGTTGTAGTATGCCAACCATTTAGCTGAGTTGGTCTGGTACACTCCAAAAATGGTCTACAATGAGCAGATGAAGGCCCAAAAGTTTTAGAGGGGTCTGCGGTAGAGATCTATTCCCAAGTTTTCATATTGCAGCTAAAAACCAATGTAGGGGTGGTTGACAGGGCATGTATGGTGGAGATCGACCATAATGGGAGGAGTTTCTTTTCTGGGATGATATCATATCGGGGATGTGGAATCTTTTCTAAGAAGAAAATTAAGTGGGAGGAGTTGGGAAAGAGGGGGGTGGCTGCTTAGGCTAACCTTCCAGGCAGTTTTCATCAGTGGCTTCTGATGCAAGGTCCATCATGTTCCACTAGTGTTGGAGGCTAGGGAACATCCAAACAGAATGCACAATTCATCTGAATCCATTTTATCATTGTGGTGGTTTGGGACACTTCCAGTGCTTTATTAGGATGGAATGTCCACTCCAAAGTGGGACAGGATCAGTGGCTTCTAGGGGAGTACCTGCTCAGTCAGAGCTGTTGAGAATAGGGGGATCTCGGTTTGGTGGTCATGGAGGCAAGGCCAGATCATCTTTTGGGAAGATATAGTTTAGGGAATAGCCACAAACTAGAAGTATTTCTTATGAAGAGACCAGCCATCTTCATGTAGTGGATTAGGAAACAGCATGATCATAGAAGGGACCATCAACTGTTTGAGGTACCGTGTTGATTGAATATTCTATAGATACTACTATTTTTCGTACCAGTGCCTCTGTTTCATTTATATCTACCAGTTTTCTGAACAAAATGAATTTACCTACCGAGATTTTGTCTTTTGTGATGGGTTTGGTGATGTCACTAGGAAAGAAGAAGGGGCAGGGTCTCAATTACCCATCATGTGCACTTTTCATGTCAGGGGTTGAGATGATGTGGGACCTCCTATTCTTAGATATGGATCTATTTGATGTGATACTTGGAATGGATTGGAAGGTACACTTTCAAGCTCACATCGATTGCAATAGGCGTCATGTCAATTTCATGGCACCAGATGGGAGTGGTCAGATTTTCCTTAGGGATTGGGATTCTTGGTTTGGTCATGCATGACATCCAATCAAATATTTGTGGAATCTTTTCTTCCAGTTTTCATAACTCGCACTTGAGGACAATGCTCATGCACCTAAAGGTGTACTACCTCATGTAGTGGACTGGTTTCCATTGGTATTCCCAGATGATTGCTTAGGCATACCCCCATAGCGGGAAGTGGAGTTATCGATCTATTTTGTGCTGGGAGCACAACTGATATAGCTTCCCTCATACCCTATTCCCCCCAATGAATTTAGGGAATTAAATATTTAGTTAGATAATTTAGAATCAAAACAATTAATTCTCCTGAGTGTCTCTCCTTGGGTTTCTCCTATTCTCTTAGCGAAGAAAGCCGATGTGTCCCTCTGGTTGTGTATTGATTAGTGGAAGATGAAAAAGGTAACCATCAAGAACAAATATCCATTTCTCCAAACAGATGACTTGTTTGGTCAGTTGAAGGGTGAAAAGTAGTTTTCTAAAATAAATTTTCATTTGGGTTACCATCAACTCCAAGTGAAAAAAGTCAGATATCCCAAAATCATCCTTCTAAAGTAAGTATGAAAACTTTGAGTACATGGTCATGCCCTTCGGATTGACCAATAATCCAATGGCCTTTATGGAACTCATGAATAAGGTGTTCTACCAATATCTCGGCTAATTCATTGTGTTATTTTTGGATGAAACCTTGGTTTACTCTGGATCTGGGGAAGAGCATGAGCATTATTTTCAAATTGTGTTGGGAACTTTTTGATATCACTTCCTTTATGAAATTCTATCCTAGTGGACTTTCTAGGCCAGGGAGGTGAAGTTTCTGGGGCATGTGATCTCAGATCAGGGGGTTTCAGTGGAACCTAACAAGATCAATATGGTTATTTCATGGGAGAAGCCAAAGAACATGTTCGAGATCAGGAGTTTCCATGGATTTTCTGGTTACTGCAGGTGGTTTGTATGGGATTTCTCACAACTCTCTTTTCCCATGACTGCACTCGCCCGGAAAGGGGTGAAGTTTCTTTGGGGACCATAATGTCAGGCATCCTTCAAGGAGATAAATCGGCGGTAGACTACCTCCCCCATGCTGATTTTTCCAAAGGCTAGAAATGGGTATGTGTTGTATTATAACGCTTCAGGAATGGGTCTCGAGAGTGTGCTTATGTAGGGTGATCACGTGGGGGTGTGTGGTTATTGCTAAATCTGAAGACACAAAAAGAATTATCTGAAACATGGCTTGGAGTTAGCATCTATGATGCATGATTATAAGAATTGGAATCACTACCTCTTTGGGGAGAAGTTTGTGGTCTACTCTAATCACAGAAGCATGGCCTACATCTTCTCTTAGAAGGATCTCAATCTAAGACAACACTACTGGATCGAGAACTTTCAGGGGTTCGACTTTGACATTGTCTAAACCATGGGAAAGGGTAATGTGGTAGTAGATGCTTTGAATCGAAAATTACTTGTGCAATCCTTGAATATGTCTAGTTATGAGTGGACTATAAGGGGGATATTTTCTGAGATGAATGTAGAGACCAAGGAGCACAGTGGATGTGTATTGTTGGTGAGAATTCAGTTTACTCCTTCTACCATGGAGGCAATTTAGGGAGAACATCCTAGTGATGAGCTTCATCAGCAGTTGAGTATGTTTCTTCATGGTGGGGAGACATCTTCAAATTGGTCATTGTCTCCTAGGAGAATCTTGTGCTTCAAGGGTTGTTCAGTAGTGCCATCATCTCTGCGGAAGGTGGTGATGCAGGATTGCCACCAGTCTTAGTTGGATTTCCATCGATGTGCCACCAAGATGTATTATGATGTGCGATGATAGTTCTAGTGGCGAGGTATGAGACATGACATAGCTGACTTCATTTCGAGATGCTACACATTTTAGTAGGTGAAAACAGAGCACCAAAGGCCCTCCAGTTTCCTCCATCCCTTACTTATTCTGACTTGGAATGGGGATGAAGTCACCATGCACTTCATTTTCATCCTACCTCATACATATTGGGTTAATAATTTTATTTGGGTGGTGATTGATCATCTGACCAAATAAGCATACTTCATTCCGATCAAAGATACAGCTAAAGTGGATGAGTTGGGCCAATTGTATCTTTAAGAGGTTGTAAGGATTAATGGTGTAACATCTATAGTTCTCTCAGATAGAGACCCTATTTCACTTATTGGTTTTGGGAAGGACTTCATAAGGCCTGTGGATCTCATAATAAAATGAGCACGACATACCATCCTCCAACAGATGGTCAAACAGAGCGGGTGAATCAGTTTTTGGAGGACATGCTCTGTGCCTGTGTTTTTAACTTGGAGATTCATGGGATATCCATTTGGGATTAGTTAAGTTCCCTTATAATAAAAGTTACTAATCCTCAATCCTAATGGCTCAAATTGAGGTGCTCTATAGTCGGCCTTGTCAGTCCCCTAGTGTTGGGATGAGGTAGCTAAGACCTCACTGTTGGGGACGAGCCTTGTACAAGGACATCTAAGAAGGTGAAGTTGACCAAGAAACACTTGTTGAAATCTCAAAGTTTTCAAAAATTATATTCTGATCAGAGGCATTGAAACCTATAGTTTTCATTGGGTGACAGGGTATTCTTGAAAGTGTACCCTCGCCTGGGCCATCATTGATTTGTAAAGAAAGGAAAGATGATGCCACGATATGTCGGTCTTTTTGAGATCACTGAACTTATTGGTAGGGTGGAATACAGGTTAGCCTTTCCTTATCTATCACGACCCGTCCTCGGGGCCCGTGCCGTGACTACCCCAAGCCCGCCTTCCATAGGCCAGGGGCTGGCGACTAGCACCAAAGGCGTAAAACCAGATAACAGGGAATGCATTGCCTTTATAAAAGAAAACGAGCACCATAGAATAAGAAAGCGGAAAAAGTAAACACTAAGTAAAAACAGAGTACAACTGAAGTGCGGAAAAGTAAATGGGCCAGTATACAAACCCAACTGAAAGTAAAGTACAACTCGAAAGGGAAAACAGTAACTGTAAAGTAAAAGCCGTTACACCGAGCTGTCCACTGAAAATCCCACCTGAAGGGTGGGTACAGATAGCTCCAATGCTCCTCGGGTCCCGCCGTCCGCTCCGAGCACGTCCCGCCCAGTGGTCCACCTCCAGGTACCGTCCTGCTCTGCAAGCCTCAGCCACGATCAACGTTGTGCGTCGTCTGCAACCAACACAACGTAGTGCGGGAATAGCCCGTGCAGGGGTGAGTATAAGGATACTCAGTAGGGACCCCGAGACCCTCAAGGTCTCACTAAAACCAACAAGGATAACCACAAGAAGATCTCAACAGATAACCTCTACTTAGGTATATGCCCATACATATACCTAAGTTATCATGTAACCCATCTCAATCATGAGGAAACAAAAGGATCATGAAATCAACGGATAACCACTACCCAGGTATATTCCCATACATATATCTAAGTTATCAAGTGAACCATCTCAATCATGAGGAAACACAAAGGTCAAAAAGTCTCAGCTCAAACCAGTATTTTCATTATCGAAACCGTAACTGCTGAAGAGCTCCGTCTCTAGAGTGTACAGTGGTCCTGTCACGACTCCGAGGTACTGCTCACTAACCTAAGACTGTTGAGGTACTCCTCCTGTCGAGTACCGCGGGCCATCCACCCAAACACAGTAGTGCTTCCCGCCGAGGTATGTCACTCAAACACAGTAGTGCACACCCCCTAGTAGCCTGCAGAGGTACTCTCCGGACGAGTACCGCGGGTCTGCACTATCACACAGGTAGTGCTCCGTCCGCCATGGGTCTTCACCCAAACAAAGTAGTGCTCCGTCCACTGGGCTAGTCGACTCACTCCAAGTTGAGTCGGTCAAGCAGTCGTCAGGTCTCAGTCGGCTACACGGTCTCCGTACTCCGCACGCTCGTCTCTGGGAGGGTCCGCTCCACGAGCTGCAAGTCGATACTCCAAGTATCTCAAGGTCCCACGAAGAAGTATCTCAAAGGACCACCTCGTCACAGGGGTCTCAACGCAACAGACGGCGCGTTGATCGGACGCCCGGTCTGTGAGTTATTAGCCTTTTCGTCCCAGGGGCCCGGTTGGTTTCGTGAGCGAACCAAACCCAGCCATATCTCAACTGTACCCCGAGCTCTCATAGGGTATACTCATAGGGACCGTTTATCAATGTGATCGTCAACGCCGCTGACGGTTCATCAAACGGACGTCCTGTCTGAAAGTTATCAGCTTTTTCGTTCCAGGGGCCCGGTTGGTTTCGTGAGCGAACCAACCCGACCGTACTCCCACGGAATCCAAACCTCGAGCGGAGTAATCCAAAAGATCCGTCTCACTTATAGGAATCCATCAAAGTCGACGACACGTCAATCGGACGTCCGGAGCTCAAGATATGAGCGTTTCTGCTCCGAGGGCCCGGTTGGTTTCGTGTACGAACCAACCCGGCCGAACCCAAGTATTCTGAAACCTTGAGTGCGATATACCGAAACGACCGTCTCGATCCAAGGATCGCATCGCCGCTGACGGTGCGTCGATCGGAGATCTACAGCTCAAGATATGGCCGAAAGACCGTGAGAGGTCCGAAAACGAGGGGTCTGGGCCCGGACCGACCCGGCCCAACCCCCCCCCCCCCCCCCCCCGGGTCGACCCGAACCGGATGGTGCGACCCGGCCCGTCCAGTGGGTTGGCTCGGCCGGTTACGACCGAGCGGAGCGGAGCGGGGCGCTGCCCCCGCGTGAAGAACTGCGACCCCGCGTGGGGCCGCCCGTGCTAGCGGACGCGGCAGCCGGCCGCGTCCCGCCGCCCCCCTCCGGTCCCGCGCGGTCGCGGGACCGCACTCCGCCGCCGCGGCTTCAACCGCGGTGGCTTATTCCAGCGGCGCGCCGGGCGCCGCCGCCACCCGCCGTCGGGCCGGCGAGGCGCGCCGGCGGGCTGTTCCGCGGACCACCGGACGGGTTCCGGTGGTCGGAAATTCGTTTTGTCTTCGCCAATGGCCCTCCCGGGACCCGTCCTTCACTGTGAGGATCCCACAACGCCCGTGCGGCTTCGTTTGTCGTTTTCCGGTGCGGTGTGACGGCGCCATGGCTTGTTCAACTTCATCGGCGCGGCGCGACAGCGCTGCGCTTCTTAGCCCTTCCTCATAATTTCTGCGCGGTGCAACGGCACCGCGCCGCCTTTCAATTGCCGCTACAAATTCAAACAACAAGGGGGGGAGGGTCGACCGTGTTCATGCGGTCCGACCTCCTCCCGTTATAATGATAGCAAGAGGCCATCTTATAGAAGTCGATGTATGACAAAGAAATAATTTATGGACAAAAACAATAATCCTCAACATCAATCCGCATGAACAAACGATCCGCGAATCAACCTGGAATTGGTTGGTCCGCGCTCGTCGTTCTTTTCTCAAAAGATAAGAGAACACCAAATAAATTCCCCTACATGGATATTTGACGTCGCACGTCGGGTGTCACGGAGAACGGCGTCGCGGGGTCGGACGTAGATTCCATGGACGTCGGGGTGCATCCGAGGAGGAAACGACGTCTCATCACTTGTTTCTATGATAAATAAGGAAGGTACGTTGTCGTTGGCGATGATCACCGTGGTCGGCGACTTCTCCCTTGTCGTTGAGGAAGATTAAGACGGAAGAATCCGGGTCGCCGAGTCTTCTAAGTCGAAGGGTCGATGTTCTTCGTCGGAGAAGAACCATTCTCCACGTTCTTCAACGTGGAAGATGAAGTTCTTCAAAGTATAGAACTCTCCCTCTCACAATTTTCCACAGCAAAAACCAAACTGAAATAAAATAAGGCTTTGCCTTATTTTATTTACTTATGCAAACATTTTCAAAAACTCAAAATTCAAAACACATAACTCACTTAATTAAGTTAATGTGTTGGATTTAAATTAAAGTGGGGAGAGGGAAAGTCACCCTAATCAATGGTGAGTTTTTAATGGTTACACACTTAAGAGGGAGTTTTAAGAATTTGAAGGGGTGGGGCTCGTGTGGGCCCCACCTCACAAATATCCTAACAAGAGAAGTTGGGATTTAGTGGGTCCCACCCCAACTCCCTCACATGGAAGTTAAACCACTTAGAAGAGAGAAATAAAGTTGTGACACAACTTTATTTCACTTAACACTTAAACCTCTTAGTAACGAAATAAAATAAAATTGTAAAACAATTATTTTTATTCCTCACATTTTTAACAACTCCTCTCGAGTAAATGCACCTTCGGAAAAGGTGATCCTAAGAAATTACCGACGTTGTGGTTTCATCGGTGCCCTTGGAATTCGATTCCGAGCACCGGTTCAAAAGTTAGAAAAACTCGTTCGTTCGTTCACTAATCATATCCGAGCCAAACTTTGGAAAATGATTCCGGACACACCGGGCCTCGGAATCAGGCGCCGTCAGAAACTGCGTTCTTGTAAAATTCCAAAGAAAATTAAGAAAAAAATTTCCTTGAAATTTATGGGTCTTTACATTACTCCCACCTCAGGTCTTTACGTCCCCGTAATGCTTCAACACAAACTAGGGTCACAAAAGCGATATTGAGCACGCATTTGAGCCTTCCGTTCCCATGTGCTTACCTGGAGATTCCCGTACTGCCAAAGAAAGTGCACCCGAGGAATCGAACATCCTCGTAGGATCCTCTCCTGTCGATCCTTGATCCCCACTGGAACCTCTGTGGAAGTAACCCCATCACCATCATCCTGCTCCTCATGGTCGATGATATGCGAAGGGTCGAGCACGTATCTCCTCAGTTGAGATACCTGGAAAACGTCGTGCACCTGGTGAAACTGAGGTGGATGGGTAAAGCGGTAAACCACCTCACCTACCCAGCTGAGGACCTAGAAAGGTCCGTTGAACCTCGGAGATAACTTGCCGCCTTGGCCACATCTCCATAAACCTCATCGAGGTGAGACCCGTATAAGGACGTGATCGTCATCCTCGAACTCTAGAGGTCTCCAATTCCTGTTAGAACTGAAACTCAAACAACTGCTGCCACGAGGGTAAGGTTGACCGACTCAAGAGTGATCAGTCGCACCCTCCTGTGCAAGAGTTTATCATGTGCTGCCTGGGGTTTCCTTTTCGCCGACCAAGGAAAACCCATCCCGACGTTTGCCTAAAACCGTCAATTTGAGTATGAACAGTTATTTCCCATTCCATACTCAAACTAACGTCGTAAGGACTCGACGCTTCCACCAAGAGATTCCAACCGAAACTCTCACCTCGAGGATCTGACCACACCGTCGGCGTAAGTGTGATTATCGAGTCTCCTCCCAAGTTATCTCCAGATGTGAGGGTCAAGTCCATGGCTTACCAGAAACTCTAGGTCTGGAACAAGATTTGTGAAAGCGAGGAATGATTCATATCGACGTTTGTTACTATAGCAGCTAGTAGTGGAAATAGACTGTCCCTTGAATCATTTCTAGAGCCATTGGGTCACACTCCTTGACAGCATGCAGCCGCACTCTTCCTCCACCCTTCAGCTCCCTGAGCCTGGCGGGGATAACTAAGGCGGGTGGTTGTAGCATGTTAAGATGTACACCACCTCATGCTGCTCTTCTAGCTCTACCTCCACATCTGTTGCTTCGTAGACTCATCTCTCATTAAAGCTTCCTCTTCTTGAAACATTTAACATGATCGAGTCTCTAAGACTAGCGTCGGTTTCCTGTTTCTTATTGCACTGTGCAGTCTTCATCCGCTCCTGGATGATCTGCACCTTCTTTGCCTACGATCTGAAAGAGCTGCTAAAATTTCTCCTTTTCTGAAAAGAGAAACTCGGTCTCATCCCCTGGATGAACCACGCCCATTGCCTAATACAGTCAATCCTGACATGAATGATGTATTCATGCCATGGATGACGTCGTAAGGCCTCGACGTAACTACCAAGAGATCCAACCGTCACTCTCGCCACCAAGGGTCAAGTCACGCTGTCGGCATCAGTGTGAGATCACTGGGTCTCCTCCAGTAGAAATCTCGAAAGTGAGAGTCAAGTCAACAATTTTAACCGGGACCTCTCAGTATCAACCAAACAAAAGGACAGGAAAGAAAACATCACAAAGATAAGTGTCTTTTTATTATTGCAGCTCATAGTACAAAGACACGAATACAACAGCAATATGGTACTAGAAGTACAAGGGACGTATCCACTAGTTCCGCTCCTTTCCACCTCCTCCTGGAGCTCTACTTCCTTGTCCACTACTCGGTTGTTGCCCAAGCACTTGTCGCTGCTTCTGCCTTGGTGGCTCCTCCAACGCCTGCGGATCGACTGTGCGGGGGGTCGGATAGTCACGTGTCAGGTGACCCTTCCTGTCGCATGAGTAACATTGTCTATTTCTGGAACCCCTAGCTCTGTCCCCACCCCGGGTGCCCCGCACCACCGGTCCTAAAACCCGAGATCTCCCAACTGCTGGTCTGGTCCTTCTGGACCTCTGCATCATCTGTCTACTGCCCACAGATGACTCGGCTACTGATCGAAAAACACACTTCAAAGGCAGCAGCTCCTGAACACGCTCGGGGTGTAGAGCTACTGGCACAACCACCCTGAAGAAGGTCTCGAAGTCTTCCCATGCGAAGGCCATCCCGTTGCAAAACTGGAACAAGTGGCTCCACCACCTGCCTGTTGCTGCCTGAAGAAGGCTGGCAGCAAAGATCACCATGAAGTCTGTCGGCGTCCCCACTAGCCTGAAGACTCTCATCACAGCCTCTAGCCAATCTTCAGCCGCCTGCGGGTCCGTCTCTCCCCGGAACCTGGGTGTCCTCTAGCGCTGGAACTCGTGCAGCGCGCTCAAGTAGCGGGCATCGCCTACTGCTGGGGATGGTGGCATCAGTGGCCCAACGTATGGTAGTACCGCTGGTGCCTCCGCTGGTGCCTCAACTGCAAGAGGGCCCTGTACCGAAGCCTCGTCACTCGACAGGCTGTCAGCACGCACATCCCTCTGGGCTCTAACTGGTCGTCCGAGAAAAGGCATCCTGAAAGAAACAACGTAACACGGTCAAACGATTATACCTGGTGAGCTGACCTGGTTTGAGCTGTTTTAAGGGGGGGAACCTTTGAAAACACACACGCAATCAGTGTTTTCGTGCACAAAGTCGGAAATCAATTGCCAGGGTCCTGGTGTATGGATACGTCGGCCGCCCGCACCAACACTGGACTCCCTGAACTGAAAACCACACTCGGTACCCTTAACACTATTGCTTCACAGAAAGAAAGATCAGAGTCTGCGGTAGAACCGACCACCTCTGATACCAATTTGTCACGACCCGTCCTCGGGGCCCATGCCGTGACTACCACAAGCCAGCCTTCCATAGGCCAGGGGCTGGCGACTAGCACCAAAGGCGTAAAACCAGATAACAGGGAATGCATTGCCTTTATAAAAGAAAACGATCACCACAGAGTAAGCAAGCGGAAAAAGTAAACACTAAGTAAAAACAGAGTACAACTGAAGTGCGGAAAAGTAAATGGGCCAGTATACAAACCCAACTGAAAGTAAAGTACAACTCGAAAGGGAAAACAGTAACTGTAAAGTAAAAGCCACTACACCGAGCTGTCCACTGAAAATCCCACCTGAAGGGTGGGTACAGATAGCTCCAATGCTCCTCGGGTCCCGCCGTCCGCTCCGAGCACGTCCCGCCCAGTGGTCCACCTCCAGGTACCGTCCTGCTCTGCAAGCCTCAGCCACGATCAACGCTGTGCGTCGTCTGCAACCAACACAACGTAGTGCGGGCATAGCCCGTGCAGGGGTGAGTATAACGACACTCAGTAGGGACCCCGAGACCCTCAAGGTCTCACTAAAACCAACAAGGATAACCACAAGAAGATCTCAATAGATAACCTCTACTTAGGTATATGCCCATACATATACCTAAGTTATCATGTAACCCATCTCAATCATGAGGAAACACAAGGATCATGAAATCAACGGATAACCACTACCCAGGTATATGCCCATACATATATCTAAGTTATCAAGTGACCCATCTCAATCATGAGGAAACACAAAGGTCAAAAAGTCTCAGCTCAAACCAGGATTTTCATTATCGAAACCGTAACTGTTGAAGAGCTCCGTCTCTAGAGTGTACAGTGGTCCTGTCACGACTCTGAGGTACTGCTCACTAACCTAAGACTGCTGAGGTACTCCTCCTGTCGAGTACCGCGGGCCAGCCACCCAAACATAGTAGTGCTTCCCGCCGAGGTATGTCACTCAAACACAGTAGTGCACACCCCCTAGTAGCCTGCAGAGGTACTCTCCGGACGAGTACCGCGGGTCTGCACTATCACACAGGTAGTGCTCCGTCCGCCATGGGTCTGCACCCAAACAAAGTAGTGCTCCGTCCACTGGGCTAGTCGACTCACTCCAAGTCGAGTCGGTCAAGCAGTCGTCAGGTCTCAGTCAGCTACACGGTCTCCGTACTCCGCACGCTCGTCTCTGGGAGGGTCCGCTCCACGAGCTGCAAGTCGATACTCCAAGTATCTCAAGGTCCCATGAAGAAGTATCTCAAAGGACCACCTCGTCACAGGGGTCTCAACGCAACAGACGGCGCGTTGATCGGACGCCCGGTCTGTGAGTTATTAGCATTTTCGTCCTAGGGGCCCGGTTGGTTTCGTGAGCAAACCAAACTCAGCCGTATCTCAACTGTACCCCGAGCTCTCATGGGGTATACTCATAGGGACCGTTTCTCAACGTGATCGTCAACACCGCTGACGGTTCGTCAAACGGACGTCCTGTCTGAAAGTTATCAGCTTTTCCGTTCCAGGGGCCCGGTTGGATTTCGGGTGCGATCCAACCCGGCCACTACCAAATGCAACCAAAACTCAGGCGAAATATGCCAAAAGTTCCGTCTCATCAAGAGGAATTCAACGAGACAGACGGCGCGTCAATCGGACGCCCGATCTATGAGTTATTGGCTTTTTCGTTCCAGGGGCCCGGTTGGTTTCGTGAGCGAACCAACCCGACCGTACTCCCACGGCATCCAAACCTCGAGCGGAGTAATCCAAAAGATCCATCTCACTTAGAGGAATCCATCAAAGTCGACGACACGTCAATCGGACGTCCGGAGCTCAAGATATGAGCGTTTCTGCTCCGAGGGCCCGGTTGGTTTCGTGTACGAACCAACCCGGCCGAACCCAAGTATTCTGAAACCTTGAGTGCGATATACCGAAACGACCGTCTCGATCCAAGGATCGCATCGACGCTGACGGTGCGTCGATCGGAGATCTACAGCTCAAGATATGGGCGAAAGACCGTGAGAGGTCCGAAAACGGGGGGTCTGGGCCCGGACCGACCCGGCCCAACCCCCCCCCCAGGTCGACCCGACCCGGATGGTGCGACCCGGCCCGTCCAGTGGGTTGGCTCGGCCGGTTACGACCGAGCGGAGCGGAGCGGGGTGCTGCCCCTGCGTGAAGAACTGCGACCCCGCGTGGGGCCGCCCGTGCCAGCGGACGCGGCAGCCGGCCGCGTCCCGCCACCCCCCTCCGGTCCCGCGCGGTCGCGGGACCGCGCTCCGCCGCCGCGGCTTCAGCCGCGGTGGCTTATTCCAGCGGCGCGCCGGGCGCCGCCGCCACCCGCCGCCGGGCCGGCGAGGCGCGCCGGCGGGCTGTTCCGCGGACCACCGGACGGGTTCCGGTGGTCGGAAATTCGTTTCGTCTTCGCCAATGGCCCTCCCGGGACCCGTCCTTCACTGTGAGGATCCCACAACGCCCGTGCGGCTTCGTTTTTCGTTTTCCGGTGCGGTGCGACGGCGCCGTGGCTTGTTCAACTTCATCGGCGCGGCACGACAACGCTGCACCTCTTAGCCCTTCCTCATAATTTCTGCGCGGTGCAACGGCACCGCGCCGCCTTTCAATTGCCGCTACAAATTCAAACAACAAGGGGGGGAGGGTCGACCGTGTTCGTGCGGTCCGACCTCCTCCCGTTATAATGATAGCAAGCGGCCATCTAATATAAGTCGACGTACGACAAAGAAATAATTTATGGACAAAAACAATAATCCTCAACATCAATCCGCATGAACGAATGATCTGCGAATCAACCTGGAATTGGTTGGTCCGCGCTCGTCGTTCTTTTCTCAAAAGATAAGAGAACACCAAATAAATTCCCCTACATGGATATTTGACGTCGCACGTCAGGTGTCGCGGAGAACGGCGTCGCGGGGTCGGACGTAGATTCCATGGACGTCGGGGTGCATCCGAGGAGGAAACGACGTCTCCTCACTTGTTTCTATGATAAATAAGGAAGGTACGTTGTCGTTGGCGATGATCACCGCGGTCGGCGACTTCTCCCTTGTCGTTGAGGAAGATGAAGACGGAAGAATACGGGTCACCGAGTCTTCTAAGTCGAAGGGTCGATGTTCTTCGTCGGAGAAGAACCGTTCTGCACGTTCTTCAACGTGGAAGATGAAGTTCTTCAAAGTATAGAACTCTCCCTCTCACAATTTTCCACAGCAAAAACCAAACTGAAATAAAATAAGGCTTTGCCTTATTTTATTTACTTATGCAAACATTTTCAAAAACTCAAAATTCAAAACACATAACTCACTTAATTAAGTTAATGTGTTGGGTTTAAATTAAAGTGGGGAGAGGGAAAGTCACCCTAATCAATGGTGAGTTTTTAATGGTTACACACTTAAGAGGGAGTTTTAAGAATTTGAAGGGGTGGGGCTCGTGTGGGCCCCACCTCACAAATATCCTAACAAGAGAAGTTGGGATTTAGTGGGTCCCACCCCAACTCCCTCACATGGAAGTTAAACCACTTAGAAGAGAGAAATAAAGTTCTGACACAACTTTATTTCACTTAACACTTAAACCTCTTAGTAACGAAATAAAATAAAATTGTAAAACAATTATTTTTATTCCTCACATTTTTAACAACTCCTCTCGAGTAAACGCACCTTCGGAAAAGGTGATCCTAAGAAATTACCGACGTTGTGGTTTCATCGGTGCCCTCGGAATTCGATTCCGAGCACCGGTTCAAAAGTTAGAAAAACTCGCTCGTTCGTTCACTAATTGTATCCGAGCCAAACTTCGGAAAATGATTCCGGGCACACCGGGCCTCGGAATCAGGCGCCGTCAGAAACTGCGTTCTTGTAAAATTCCAAAGAAAATTAAAAAAAAAATTCCTTGAAATTTCTGGGTCTTTACATTATCAATTGACTTCCATTCATGATTTCTTCCACCTCTCCCAGTTTAAAAAGTACAACCTAGATCTGCCCCATGTGCTGAATTGGGTAGAACTAGAGATAGATCTTGATCTATCTGTTGTGGAGATACTGGTGCATATTGTGGATTCCCAAGAGAAGGTGCTTTGGGGAAAGTTGATTCCTATGGTTCGAGTCCTCTGGAAACATGGGATAGATGAGCATGAGACATGGGAGGGGAAGTCTTGGGTCTAAGAGCAGTTTCTTTTTCTCCTATCTGATCCAGTATTAAGCTAACTTTCTAAAGGAGAAAAGTTTCTATATTGGGGAGAATTGTCACATCCATGACTTATTTTAAAGTTATTTGCGTGTAATTTATATTCTTTCTTTTTTGTGGAGTTTTTCCATGCATTTTTTAGTAAATTCGGGGTTTTCCTGATTTGGGCCCAACCATGAGCCTATTTCCATATTTAAAAACAAATTTTTTTTCATTATAAATCATTAATTTTTTGAAATTTTTCACCCATTCCAATTCTTAATTGTCCTCCCCTAACATATGAAAACAACCATATCCATTTGGATCCCTTAAGAACTCATTATAAGTTTGGATTTGGGTAATTTAGTTAGGCATTGGGTCAACTTGAGAGCCCATTTCCTTCTTTAAATAAATTAATTCTTTAATATCTCTTTCATTTTTACTATTTTTTGGTGATTAAACCTCCCACCCTAAGAAAAAAACCTAGGAGTGCCCCATGTTCATGTCTCCCTCTTTAGTGCTCATTATCATCACGTATTAGGGAGAAACGTCTCAGTGTTTCTCAAATCATCTATATTTGAGAAGGTAATTTGTTTCATGCATAAATCATTTAATTTTTACTCTTTTCCCCCATTTATGTTCCTAAATGTAGTACTAAGCCTTATGTGAACCACCTTATCATATTTTGATGCTTGGAGATTCACCTATTGGTTAATCTAGGGTGATTTCTTGACGATCTCTCAAGTAAGTGGGTTTCCTTCCTTCCTCCTCCCGTTTTCTTAGGGTTTCTTTCCTTTTTTAGTGTTTCTTATATTATTCTTGAAATTCTTAATTTCCAGAATGTAGGTCTTTGAAACTTGTGTTTTATTTTGAGTTTCTTGTTCCAATATTGTGGTTTTAGGTTCGTTTGCACTCCCTTGAAGTGCGACGATGGTGCGGTTGAAGTTCCACACAAGGATTTGAGGGGTTTGAAATATATGGTAGGTGATTCCATGTGTAAGAATTGTAGAATGAGTTATATTTATAGATTTAAATTTCTTTTATGTTCCTGTCTTATTATTTTTAGTGAGAAAAGTATTTTTGGTATCATTTGTTAAGTAGTTGATTTTTAAGTGCCAATTTTGTTTGAAAATGGGTGTTTTTTACTTGTTCATCCATGTTGCACCAATTGGTGTTGTTTTATAATTAATGGAATGGATTTATAAATATGTTTTAGTGCTGAAAATTCTGTTTTGGTGTGGTATTGGTATGCATTTTTTCTTTAAATAGGGATTGTAAATGGATTTTATGAGCAATGTTTTGTTATAACTTGTATAATTTTTTTATGGAAAAATCTAAGCATTTTTTTGAGTTATAAAAATAGTGAAAAGCATGTTTAGCTATAGTTTTGAGTGTGAATGTCTAGAACTGGTACTTTTACGTGTAAATGGAATTTGGTAGCATGTGTATCTTTTTTTATAAGAATGAGGGAAACCTGTGTATCATGGTGGGTGGAAGTGCACTAGAATGATAGTGATCCGGAGACGTTTTATCCCTATTTCACATAGAAAATTTGATGTCAAAAACAGAAATAGAACTATGATGATGATGATATTGGGGACCACATGGGTATGGGTGATTACCCTACTAGTGTCTTCTTCCTGAGAACAGATATTGTCATGGTTACTTTTACACTAAGATGTGAGGTACCTCAGGTTGAGCACTAACTAGTGCCTAGGGCTGTTCCCATGTTGAGTGCCCATTGATAATTTGGCATTTATCTTTGGATTATGGTGTGTTTGGATGAAAAGTTCATTAGCTTACATGTTTTATTTAAATGTACCTATTCTTTAATGTTACCCACTTTGAAATCTATTTTCATTTAAAAGAAGCACCTTTAGAAATTATTTCTACCATTCATTCTTTATAACAGTTGCAAGCTTTTATCTTATAATAATTTTCACATGGAATCTTCCGGTGGTATCCTATTGGGATTAGTCTCACATTCTACATACACCTTTGGGTGTATGTAGACTTGGTTATGTTTGAAACGGGTAGGGGCAAGACTTTTAAAGATGGCGGTTTGGGTTGTTAGTTGCTACCATTGTGCGGTGTTGTGGATACAGCTCGTGGTTGATGACCCCTTATCGTGTGGTGGTCATTGGGTTGAATTTTATGATAATTTTTTAGTTTGGGACCCCTTGTGTCATGTTAAAAACCCTGTATTCAGTTCTGAATTTTTAATTAAGGCTTATTTGGAATGAATTTTTAGATTCATTTTATTGATTGTTTTTTGTTGTCTTATGTATCCTAATTCAGGTAAGTCATTCCCAAACCATTATTTATGACACCTGGAAACTTGTACCATCCCTTGGGGATATGGAACACCCTATGGGCCTTGCCGTGTGAAGGGTTAGGTGCCGATAAGGATTGAGACCATATTCATGTTGTGATAATGTTTTTATGAAGATGTGACATTCATAATGTTAATATTACGTGATTACATGATATGCAAACTTTTTTAAAAACATGGTAAACTTATAAACGCAACTATAACATTCCAACCATGATTAAATTTTAAATAAGTACTTTTAGAAGATATTGATATTAATTTTAGCCCATCACTATACATGATTTGTTTTCACATTCAAATCATGCACTAATTGATAAATATGTTGATATATATATATATATATATGATAATATGAGCCCATAAGGGGCGCCACATCGAGATTAGGTTTTCCCATCACCGTCTTCCTTCATCCAATGTGTGGGATGACTGCGGATCTCTCCTCAGTTGCGCTCCCTCAACGAGATCGTGGTGTGTGGCTTCTCTCCTAGTGGCGGCAACGTGGTGTGGCTAGTTTGTAGAGGTTCTCACCTAGTGAAGGTCTGAGCTTCATAGGGTCTGGATCATTCGTTGGAGGCTTCATAGCGGTTGAGGGGAAATTCTATGGCGTCTCTGTTTGTTGTGGCGGATCTTCAGCAGGGGATCATGGCGATGTCAGGGCAGGGTTGTCAACATTGTGGACAGTATTCGTCCGAATGTTTGTCGGGTGGCCTCCAGGGTGGTGTGGTTCAGATCTCGATCTTCTACAGCCTATGAGGGTTGCCAAGTTGATCTATGTCAGATTTGGAGTTTTTTTCAATACGTTTTTATAAAAAAATAATTTGAAAAACTGTTTAGGTTATTTTTTTTTAAAAAAATGAACTATAAAGGCGGCATCACAGATGCCGCCTATGTATTAGTACAAAAATGAGGCATCTGAGATTCCCCCTTTGCTCCCCCGCGCTGCCTTTGGCCCGGATCGATGACATGGAAAAGGCGGCCGGGGGGAGGCCGCCTTTCGCCTCAGGGTAAGGCGAAAGGCGGCTTCTACGATGCCACCTTTGGCCATACGCAGAGGTGAAAGGCGGCGTCTGCGATGCCGCCTTATCCTAAACTCCCTATAAAAGGACAGGCCACCCCCCTCCCCTCTCCTCACTTGATCATTGCCTTCCTCTCTCCCTCCTCACTTCATCTCTCTGAATTTCTCTCTCTCTCTAAAAAATTTCTTTGTTGTGTGAGTTTTTACGAAGCTTCATTTAGAGGTATGTTTCTTTATTTAATTTAATGTTTTTATTTAATTAATTTAATTTTTTTTAGTTTTAAATCTTTCATTTGTTAAGTAGTTTAGGTAGTTCTTAATATTTGGTTATTTAGTTTCTATAATTAGTTATATATAGTTTTAAATAATTATTGTTAGGTAGTATAGATTAAGTATAGATTAACTTAAGATTAAGTATTTAGAAATTTTGGTAGCTTAAAGATTATGTGGTTATCTACGCAATTAAATTCCTGTCTGGATACAAAAAAGTGGATGTGGCTCTGGCACAGATGTGCATAGGGGTAAAACCCGAAAACACCACTTTTAGCTAGACTTGAACGGGACCTGGTGCATGATAATGGGCCTTGCTGCATCCTAATTTGACACTCCTGGGGAATATGCTTAAGATGATTCATATTTTCTTTATAAACAACTAAAATTTCTAAGAGAAGAAAAAGCAAATCAGTATATTTATCAATGATAAATGATAAATATAATGTTATAGAATCAAATAAGGACATAAGAATTAATGAATTAAAATTATTATTTTTTAATTATAGAATAATAGAATAATTAGCGATTAGTTATTATTAGTTAATTTTAGAATAATTAATAAATAACATAGGATTATAACATGGATCAACATAATGTTTAGCTAACGATACTGATGAACATAAAGTGAAATGAAAAAGAACAAAGTAAATAAAAATGCGCTCTAAATTTACATTCTAATAAATATCATATGGTCAAACATCAGTAGCTTAGTTTAGGGTATAGAAAGGTGCCTTAAAATTATATTCTAAAAAACATCATATGGTCAAACATAATTGTTAATATTTGTTACACTATCATAATTTTGATGATAGAAACATTTTTTACGTAGAGAGCCATGTTTGCCTGTGAGTACTGTTATGGGGAGATTATTCAAACTGAGCAAGGAGCTTCTTACAGTACACAACCAATTACGGTGGTTAGTACAGTTGATTATGTTACCATAAGTGACCTTCAAGAGAGAATTCGTGTTTCCTTAAATCTGGGACCCGATCAAGAGATCATGTCTATGAGCTATAGACATTTGCAATTTCCAACAAAACTGTGGCATATAGCTTGTCCATTGGTTGCTGATGCGCAGTGGGTCCAAGCAATTAATTTATTTTCTCAACAGTTGGATGGTACCATGATGGAGTTATACGTTGTTGTTTCTACTGTACAACAACAACATCCACTTGTACAAAGACATAGAAATACAAGAGTGGTTGGAGACAGTCTACCCCATGAAATTGAGCCTATTCCAAATGATGCAGCAGAAGAGGACAACCTAGATGATCTCTCGGATATACATGTCAATCCGACTTCTGATGAGGAGTTTCGTAATGATGGATCATATGGCGACAGCAGTGCTGATGAGGAGGGACCAATAGAAGATAGAGAGGAGGTTTTGAGAAATACAATTGTTGTACATCAACCTCGGTCAATAAATCATCCACCACTCTTTTCATCTTGGACAGAATCAATGACACGCGTGCCTGAATTCAATAATACTCTTCTCACACCGACAACTGAGTTCCCTGGAGTTGTACCAGATAGGTTTAGTGAGGTGGACAATACCTTATATATTGGAAGGAATTTTCCTAGTAAATATGCCTTAAAAATCACGTTAAAGAGATTTTATATTGAGAGACACTTCAACTATGTAGTTCACGAATCATGTCATAGTAAATATGTTATACGGTGCGTGAAGTATGGAAATGATTGTAGATTTCTCTTAAGGGATATTCCAGACATTACATTTGGAGGATGGAGAATCTCAAGGATTGAGGCGGCTCATACTTGCGTTCATCCAAGTCTCACACAAGATCATACTTCATTGGATGCCGAATTTGTGTCATCTATTGTTGTTGAGATGATTAGGACATGTCAAGATGTTCCAATATCCCTTGTGCAAGAGAGGATTCTACAGACATTCGGTTATAAGATTTCCTATAATAAGGCATGGATGGCGAAACACAAGGCAATTGTTAAGGTATATTGGTGATTGGGATGACTCATATCGAGTATTGCCACAATTTCTAGCCATAATGAGGCATCATAACCAAGTTGTCTTCCATCTGGATACAAATGAACATGTGTCTCGTGACAATCGACTTGATCCATCTCGTGTTCAATTTCATCGGTTGTTCTGGGCATTCCTTCCTTGTATCTCCGCATTTCGTTTTTGCAAACAGTTTATTCAGATTGATGGAACATTTCTGTATGGAAAATACAAGGGCGTATTGTTGATTGCGAGAACCCAAGATGGAAACTGTTCACCTCTTCCGCTTGCCTTTTCCATTGTAGAGAAAGAAAACTATGAATCATGGAGTTGGTTTCTAGCATGTATCAGAAACCATTTCACCAACATTCAGGGAGTTCGTTTGATATCTGATCGCCATCGAGCAATTAATGAGGCAATTAATGCAGATCCTGATACATGGAGATACCCAAATGCACATCATCGGTTCTGTATTAGACACATTGTTAGCAATGTGCGTAAAAAAATCCACAAGAAACCGATGAAGATGGAAATCACGAGGCTTGGTACGTATTTTATTAGTTCTGTTTTACTGTTTCAATATAAATATAAAATCAATTTATGTGAAATATCATCTATGTTTTGTAGCATATGAGTCGTACCAACGACGATTTGAAGAACTTTTTGAACAAATTCATCAGGCTAATCAAGAAGTTTATGATTATATGATGCAGATTTCAAAAGGGAAATGGACATTGACATACGACGGGGGGAAGAGGTACGGACACATGACGACAACAATTGTGGAGTGCATCAATGGTATCTTCAAAGGACTTCTCAAGCTACCTATAACTGCCTTAGTTCAGGAGACATTATATGGATGCATGAAGTACTTTGTGGATAGACAAAAACTAGCATCAGACGAAATACATCAAGGGCTAAGATATGGAAGACACTTTCAACGAGAGATTGAAAAAAATATTGAAGAAGATTCTGGTTATCACGTTTGTCTCTTTCGAAGAGAAGACTCCCGATTTGAAGTTCAAGAGCATTCCGACCCCATCACAAATCGCGTCGGTGAAAAAATGGTGGTATTACTGGAAATAAGGCAATGCCAATGTGAAAACTTTTAGGCCTTACGGTTTCCATGTACACATGCCATCGCATCATGTGCCTCTGTGAACATCTCATGGGAAGCATATGTTGATCCAATGTACCAGATGGATATCATTGCTAACTGTTATACTACACCATGGACACCTATTGAGGAGTATCGTTATTTCCCAATACCTGAAGGCCAGCCGATAGTGATACCTGACATGAATCGGTTACGTCCTCGTGGGAGACCAAAGGCGAGTAGGATGCGTAATGAGATGGACTGGCCTCAAGAACAAGGACAGATTTTGCGATGCCCAATATGTCATAAAGAAGATCATAACCGGAAATGATTCCCTAACGTTGTTGGGTCGACTTTATAGTCTCATTCATAATGATGTATTGTCTTCATTGTGACATTCCCATATTGTAAACTAAATGTTGTTATCTCTTCTTTATTCCTCGGTTTTCTAAACCCCAAACATATGAGATAAGTTTTCATATTAATATTCATGCTTTCAAGAAATAACTTTAAATATGAGATAATAGAATTTATTTCAAAACTCCGAAAGCGGAACACTTAACCCATATTGAAATGTAAATGTTAGTTAACCCATTAACATGTTTCCTGGACATTAATATTAAAAAATTTAACCCTAAACCCTCCAACCTAAACCCCAATGCAAACATGCATGATATTTTAGAAAATTGTTCTATAACAAATTTATAGTATCATAATAATTAGAATAAGATATTGAATACATACAATTAGATAAATTCTAAAAGCATCATTACTAATTGGCATGGTTTATCTTAATCCAATCCATAAGTAGTTAATCATAAAGCTCCCCTAAAATATGTGTAACCAAATTCAAGACTCAATATTTTAGATAATATAACTTATTTCATATTAATATTCATGCTTTCAAGAAATAACTTTAAATATGAGATAATAAAATTTATTTCAAAACTCCGAAAGCGGAACACTTAACCCATATTGAAAAGTAAATGTCAGTTAACCCATTAACATGTTTCTTGGACGTTAATATTAAAAAATTTAACCCTAAACCCTCCAACCTAAACCCCAATGTAAACATACAGGATATTTTAGCGAACTGTTCTATAACAAATTTATAGTATCATAATAATTAGCATAAGATATTGAATACATACAATTAGATAAATTCTAAAAACATCATTACTAATTGACATGGTTTATCTTAATCCAATCCATAAGTAGTTAATCATAAATCTCCCCCAAAATATGTGTAACCAAATTCAAGACTCAATATTTTAGATAATATAACTTATTTCATATTAATATTCATGCTTTCAAGAAATAACTTTAAATATGAGATAATAAAATTTATTTCAAAACTCCGAAAGCGGAACACTTAACCCATATTGAAAAGTAAATTTCAGTTAACCCATTAACATGTTTCCTGGACGTTAATATTAAAAATTTTAACCCTAAACCCTCCAACCTAAACCCCAATGTAAACATGCAGGATATTTTAGCAAACTATTCTATAACAAATTTATAATATCATAATAATTAGCATAAGATATTGAATACATACAATTAGACAAATTCTAAAAACATCATAATGTTATATTTACATTTTACACTTACGACTCATTTTCTTTGTTTATATGCAGATGGATGATACCATACTACTCACTCAGCAGCCTACCCATATTTCACAGGGCATGTTAGAGGGTCATCCAGATCGATTTGTGAAGGTGCATCGAGCGCACCATTTTCATCACATGGAGCCTCCACATGCCATTAGTCCTTACTTGCGCCGTGCTGGCTTCTATGGCCTTGCCGTGTTAGATTTCACATTTGTAGATCATTACCTACTTGCTGCCCTCGTTGAGAGATGGAGACCAGAGACACACACATTCCACTTGCCTAAGGGAGAGATGACCATCACCCTCGAGGATGTTGCAGTGCTTCTCGGTCTGCCTATCCAGGGGAGACCCGTTATTGGACTCACTCGTGCAGCTTGGCTAGACCTTGCTCAACGCTTGTTAGGCGTTGATATTTTGTCCGACCGTAGGGCTACAGATGGATCGTCCATATCTATGTGTTGGTTGGAGTCGCAGATTCCACATTTACAGGATGATAATGATGAGCAGACCGTCATGCGTTACGCCCGTTCATATATCTTATGACTCATTTGTGGGACCATGTGTACTGATCACTCGGGGATGCACGTGCATATGATGTATCTACCCCTTATAGAGGACTTTGATCGGGCTGGGATGTACATTTGGGGATCAGCCTGCTTGGCATACACATACAGATCATTATGCAGACTATCCCATAGGGACCGTACAAGTCTCAGAGGATGCGTCATCCTTTATTCAGATGTGGGCATGGGAGCGCATCCCAGCATTCCGCCCTGACCTTGCTGGTCCACCGGTTGAGATGGAGGTGTTGCATGACGCTCCGCGTGGACGCTGGTATGATAAGTCATTTCTATTGGTTTTTTGATTCTACTATGAGTTATTGACTATAATTTCTCATTATTTTTCATTATCATTGTATTTTATAGGTGGTGTCAGCGACACAATTTTGACGTGGTTCCGAGACAACATTTGGGCGTATATCGGCTACAGTTGGACTGTCTCTTACCTGATCAAGTATGTATATACAATCTATCATTGTCTAACATATTTAATAATAACATCAATTTTGGTTTTTAGTTCAGTGTTTTTTTTGACAAAATCACTTTTCATTTCAGATTTCATGGCTTCCATACTGGAGTATTATGGACCAGTTGCCAGCATACTTCACTATTGGGATTGAGGATGCTATGGCTGTAGTGCCCCTCATTCACTTTCATATTATTGAGTGGCAGCAGCATGACAAGGTCATGCGCCAATTTTTCCGTACTCAGCCGATTCCATTACCATCGAGACAGACAGACCAGCTTCATGGGATGAAGCTGACAGGGAGGCATGATGATGACTGGTCCCAAGTACATGCGAGTTTTATCGACTGCTGGCACAGACATGCAGAGTTACGTATTAAGGGTGTTCCTACAAATCGATTATCTCTTTCAGAGCAGGTTGACTATGCGCCATGGTATAGACTGAAGTCTATACTGTATCTTACCCAAGCTGGCATAGAGATGTAGAGGATGGTAAGTCAATAAATTTCTATTAGTTTTTTTATTGAATTATTTTCTAATTCCTTTTGAATCTATTTACAGGGAAGTGACACAGAGCAGCTTGTTCGCATGAGTGATGAAGAGGAGGAGGGGGTCTTTAGCCGGGCATTCGTCCATGCTACAGTGCTGGAGGCGAGGGCATCTTTTCATGGGCTTTCCGAGAGCATCTTCGCGCCTCTGGCTCGGAGAGAGGAGGTTCCTACCCCAGAAGAACATCCTGCAGTTGCTGCTGGTGCTGAGGAGCCACGACCACGGCGATGTAGACAGTGTCATGCTGCACGTGAGGCCTCGCCTGTTCCACAGGCAGAGGTCGGGCCTCTAGTAGTCCAGGATCAGCCAATTCAGGATGTGCCTCAGGTGGCATGGGATCCATCTTTCCTGACAGGCTATCCGCAGTTCTCTCCCTCTTGGGTTCCAGATCTTTCACAACCTTGGATTCTAGAGCCATCATCATCTTGGGGTATAGCTCCATCACAGGCTTCGTTTCCCTCTACGATGGAGGAAGGTCCTTCTACCACCCTAGTGGGAGAAGGATCCGAATGGCAGTATGAGATGTAGTTGACATCTCCTCTCACTGACACACAGATGGAGGATGCGACAGTCGACGTTTCAATGCCTGAGGATCAGCCTTCTCCAGGTCATCAGACTCCACTGCGCACTCGATGCGGACGTCCTATTCACAGACCACCATGTGGGACAAAATCTCCTCGCCACAGACATATGCATTGATTGTACATTATTGTTTACATGTTTTATGTGTACTAAAATCAAAATACTATTATTACTTTTTGAGAAAGATAGAGTCGAGGCCTTTTTTATAATTAGTTAATTAGTAATATAATTATAAATTATAATTATTCATTATAATTATTAGTTAGTATTTATTAAAAATTATTATATAATAATTAATTAGTTAATTAGTAATATAATTAATAATTATATAATAGTTAATTAGTAATTAGTAATTATTAATTAGTTAATTAGTAATATAAATATTAATTATAACTATTCATTAAATTATTAATTATTAATTATTACTCATTAATTATTACATATATAATAATTATTTAGTCAATTATTAATATAAGTATAAATTATATAATAATTAATTAGTTAATTAGTAATATAATTACAATCTTTCAAAGTCACGCACTTGAAACATTTTTAAGTTTCAAGTAGGCGGTTTTGAAAGCTTATAAATTATTTTTCATTAACATTTTTTTTGGAAATTACTTATGTTTTCAACTATTTCTTATATTTTTAATCAATGTTTAACGTTTCATTTATATTGGTCTTCTATTTTCTATTTTATGGTCTTTCCAATTCACGTACTTGAAAAAATTTAAGTTTCAAGTAGGCGGTTTTGAATGCTTATGAATTAATTTTCATCAACATTTTTTTGGAAATTTCTCTTGTTTTAAACTATTTATTATATGTTTAATCAATGTTTAAAGTTTCAATTATCTTCGTTTTATAGTTTATATTTTATAGTCTTTCAAATTCACGTACTTGATACATTTTTAAGTTTCAAGTAGGTGGTTTTGAAAGGTTATAGATTATTTTCCATCCACAGTTTTGAGGAAATTCATTTTGTTTTCAACTATTTATTATATGTTTAATCAATGTTTAAAATTTCATTTATATTGGCATTATACTTTATATTTTATTTTATTTCAAAGTCATGTACTTGAAACAGAATCCGAAATCGGAAATGCAGAATGTACTGCGCAGGAAAGGGAGAACCTGAATCCCACATCGAAAGTACAGAATGATTTTCAGGGCAAGCCCTCTTATAAAAGGAAGGCATGAGTAAGAGTTTTTGTCAGAATCCAGACTGTTGTAATGGCTGTAGCGCTGGATCTTTAATTGCAGAGAAATTCTGCTGAATTTTTTTGTTTTGTTTATATATATATATAAACAAAACAAAACAAAACAAAAAAAATTAAAATTTTCAAAAAAAAAAATAGGGGAAAGGCGGCATCGCGGATGCCGCCTTTGAGGTGCATTTTAAAAAATATTTTTGCCCTAAGCGTTTTCTGAAAAAAAAAATTCTTAAAAACGTAAAAAAAATCCATCAGATTTCCGTTATTTAGGAGGATCGTTGTAGACACTTTGTGGACTCGATAGTGGCGACGGGATGTGGATATATCATGGTTGTGGAGCACACCTGGTTACGGTGGAGTGCAGGTTCTCTAGTGGGGACGACAAAATGTGGTGGCCTGTGTGTAAAGACCCGTAAAATTCAAGGGAAATTTTTTCTTAATTTTCTTTAAAATTTTACAAGAGCGCGGTTTCAGACGGCACCTGATTCCGAGGTCCGGAGTGCCCGGAATTAATTTCTGAAGTTTGGCTCGGGTACGTTCAGTGAACGAACGAGCGGGTATTTCTAACTTTTGATACGGTGCTCGGAATTGAAATCTGAGGGCACCGATGAACTCGCAGCGCCGATATTCGCTTAAAGAGACCTTTTCGGGAGTTGCGTTTGTTGCGGGTTGAAAGTTAATTTTTGAGGTTTTTAGTTGAGTTAAATAAAATTTGTGTAGAACAAATTTTATTATAACTTCTTAAAACCTATCAAAGGAGGTTGGAAGTGGGACCCACACCCACTTAACCTCCCTTGGGAGGATTAAGTGTGGTGGGGCCCACACGAACCCCCACCTTTTCAACTCCCCTCTCTCCCTCTTAATGGCTTGATATCTTAACTTCTATTTAATTATACAACTCATGTATATTAAATAAGTGAGTTAATTTTGGAGTTAGCCATTTTGAATTTCAAACCTTTGAAATTCTTTTTGTGAATAAAATAAGACTTTGTCTTATTTTGTTGGGTTAGAACTCTTAGCCATCTTGAAGTGGTTGAGAGCTTTTCTTTCTTCTTCAACCTTGTCGAAGAACACGAAGAACGCCGTTCTTCAACGAAGAACTTCTTCGCCGAAGAACACGGTCTTTCCGCGACGCCATATCCGCGACGTGACGTTCTTCTTCCGCATCATCTTTTCCACGACGAACGCCATCGACAACGACTCTTCCTCCGACGTCAAAGGAATCGACACCGATATTCCACGACTCCGTCAACGTGCGACTATCGAGGTAGAGGTTCTTGAGTTCGTTGTTTTCTTTATTATTTGACTTTCCTCAAGACTTGACGAGGAACGCTCTTTTTCCGACGAAGAACGCCGCACCTCCTTTCTTCGTTCACCGTGTCAACGAAGGGGACGCCACCTCTTCTTCGGACAACCTTCGTCGGCGTGCAAGTTTCGCCAACGACGTGTCTCTTCGAACGCATTCCTTCGTCATCGGATTTGACGAACGACGACCGCGACGCCCAACCTCCGCGACGCCGTCTTCCGCGGAACGTAGACGAATCTTCGAATCTTAAACCCGAGGTAGGGGTTGTTGATTCATTATTTATTTATTCCATTTCTTGAACGTGGATCTCGCATGTCTAACTTGAGGCTTGAATGTTTAAAGATGCGTTATTGCTTAACGTGAGGGGGCCGGACCGCATGAACACGGCCGAACCCCCTCCATCGTTCTTGTTTAATTCTTGCGTGAGGAAGTAAGTGGCGTGGTGCCGTCGCACCACGCGGATGATCGTGCAAATATTTTACGCGGCGCTGTCGCGCCACGCCGAGGTAGAAACTTCAAGAACGCGACGCCGTCGCGCCGCGTTGAAAAGAATCAAGCACGGCGAAGGGGCGTGGTGCCGTCGCACCGCGCCGGATTACAAACGCCGCGGCCGGTTCCGGGCCGCGGCGGGACGAGGAGACCGCGGCCGGTTCCGGGCCGCGACGGAAGAGAAGACCGGCGGCCGGGCCGCCGGCGTCGGAAGCCGAAGAGGGGACCGGAAATTCCGGTCCCGTTGGAGAAAACCGGCCGGCCAGCTGGTCGGCCGGATGCCGTTAAACCGGGGAATTAATTCCCCGGCCAGCATGCTAAAAACCCCCTCTTAAAGAGGGGGGCGGTTCTTGAAGGAGGGGGGGCAGCCGGCCCCCCCGGTTCTCTTAAATAAACCGGCCCCACGTGGGGGCGGTTTCAATCAAGGGCGCGGCAATTGCCGCGCCGTTTTTTTTCCAGGAACCGCGGGGCTTAGCCCCCGCGTGCGTGCGGCCTCCCCTCGCGGCGACAAGCCGCCCCCCCGCGCGGCCTCTATGCGGCGCCAGCCGCCAAGCCACCGCGGCCCGCCGCGGCCCGCCGCGCCGCCGCGCCGCCCCAGGGGGGGGTCGGGCCGGGTCGGCCCGGACCCGGACCCCCCCGTTTCGAACCAGATTTGGTTTTTGGCTCATAACTTGAGCCTCGGACCTCCGAATGACGAACCGTCTGCGGCAACGCGATCCTTGGATCGAGACGGTCGTTTCGGTATATCGTACTCAAGGTTTCGGTTTACTTTGAGTTCGGCCGGGTTGGTTCGTTCACGAAACCAACCGGACCTTCGGAGCGGAAACGCTCATATCTTGAGCTACGGACGTCCGATTGACGCGCCGTCAGTCGCGTTGCGTTCCTCTTAATGAGACGGATCTTTTGGAATACTCCGCCCGAGGTTTGGACGCAGGTGGAGTACGGTCGGGTTGGTTTTGCCTTAAAAACCAACCGGGCCCCGGAGACGAAAAAGCCAATAACTCACAGACCGGGCGTCTGATTGACGCGCCGTCTGTTTCGTTGACTTCCTCTTGATGAGACGGATCTTTTGACATACTCCGCCCGAGTTTTGGATGCAGTCGGAGTATGGCCGGGTTGGATTGTACCCGAAATCCAACCGGGCCCCTGGAACGGGAAAGCTAATATCTTTCAGACAGGACGTCCGCTTGACGAACCGTCAGCGGCGTTGGTGTTTACGTTTAGTAACGGTCCCTATGAGTATACCCTGTGGGAGTTCGGGGTACAGTTGAGATACGGCCGGGTTTGGTTCGCACTCGAAACCAACCGGGCCCCTGGGACGAAAAGGCTAATAACTCACAGACCGGGCGTCCGATCGACGCGCCGTCTGTTGCGTTGAGACCCTTGTGACGAGACGGACTTTTGAGATACTTCTTCGCGGAACTTTGTGATACTTGGAGTATCGACCAGTAGCTCGTGGAGCGGACCCTCCTGGAGACGAGCGTGCAGAGTACGGAGACCGTGTAGCCGGCTGAGACCTGACGACTGCTTGACCGACTCGACTTGGAGTGAGTCGACTAGCCCAGTGGACGGAGCGCCCGGTATTTGGCGGCAGACCCACGGCGGACGGAGCGCCTGGTAGTTGGCAGCAGACCCGCGGTACTCGACAGGAGGAGTACCTCAGTAGGCTATCTGGGTAGCGCCCGGTATTTGGCAGCAGACCCTCAGCGGACGGAGCGCCTGGTAGTTGGCAGCAGACCCGCAGTACTCGACAGGAGGAGTACTTCAGCAGTCTTAGGTTAGTGAGCGGCGGCCTCGGAGTCGTGACAGGACCACTGTACACTCTAGAGACGGAGCTCTTCAGCAGTTACGATTTCGATAATGAAAATCCTGGTTTGAGCTGAGACTTTTGACCTTGTGTTACTTTATGATTGAGATGGGTCACTTGCTAACTTTGGTATATGTATGGGCATATACCCGGGTAGTGGTTATCCGTCGTTTTCACAATCCTTGTGTTTCCTCATGATTGAGATGGGTTACTTGATAACTTAGGTATATGTATGGGCATATACCTAAGTAAAGTTTATCTGTTGAGATCTTCTTGTGTTTATCCTTGTTAGTTTTAGTGAGACCTTGAGGGTCTCGGGGTCCCTACTGAGTATCGTTATACTCACCCCTGCACGGGCTATGCCCGCACCTCGTTGTGTTGGTTGCAGACGACCGACAGTGCTGTCAGTAGCCGAAGGTTCGAGGACTGGATGGTACCTGGAGGTGGACTATACAACGAAGCGGTACCTGGAGGTGGACCACTGGGCGGGACATACTCGGAGCGGATGGCGGGACCCGAGGAGCAGAGGAGCTATCTGTACCCACCCTTCAGGTGGGATTTCCAGTGGACATCTCAGCGTAGCAGCTTTACTTTTCAGTCGCTGTTTTCCCTTTCGAGTTGTACTTTACAGTTGGGCTTGTATTTCCGGCCCCTTTTTACTTTTCAGCTCTTCTTTTTTGTACTTAGTGTTTTACTTCCGCTTGTTTACTCTGTGGTGTTTGTTTACTTTACAAAGGCAATGCCTTCCCTTTTTCTGGGATTTACGCCTTGGTGCTAGTCGCCAGCCCCTGGCCTATGGAAGGCGGGCTTGGGGTAGTCACGGCACGGACCCCGAGGGCGGGTCGTGACAAATTGGTATCAGAGGAGTTCGGTTCTACCACAGAACTTATAACTCTGATCTTTCTTTCTGTGAAGCAATAGTGTTAAGGGTACCGAGTGTGGTTTTCAGTTCAGGGAGTCCAGTGTTGGTGCGGGCGGCCGACGTATCCATACACCAGGACCCTGACAACTGATTTCCGACTTTGTGCACGAAAACACTGATTGCGTGTGTGTTTACAAAAGTTTTTCCCCTTAAAACAGCTCAAACCAGGTCAGCTCACCAGGTATAATCGTTTGATCGTGTTACGTTGTTTCTTTCAGGATGGCCCCACGACGGCAGCCAGCTAGGGTTCCGAGAATCGAACGTGACGACAGCCCACCGAGCGACGAGGCCTCGGTGCAGGGCCCTTTGTCAGCAGTGGCACCGGCGGTAGCTCTACCCGCCGAGCCCCCGATGCTTCCAGCAGCAGCCGCTGACGATGCACGTCGCCTCAGCGCACTGCATGAGTTTCAGCGCCAGCGACCGCCCAGGTTTCGCGGGGAGACGGATCCCCAGGCAGCAGAGGACTGGCTGGAGGCAGTGGTACGAGTGTTTAGGCTAGTGAGGACGCCGGCAGACTTCATGGTGATCTTTGCTACCAGCCTCCTTCAGGCAGCAGCAGGTAGGTGGTGGAGCCACTTGTTTCAGTTTTGCGATGAGATGGACTTCGCATGGGAAGACTTCGAGACCTTCTTCAGGGTGGAGTTTGTGCCAGTATCTCTACACCCCGAGCGTGTACAGGAGATTCTGCCTTTGCCGCGTGTTTTTCGATCATAAGCCGAGTCATCTGTGGGCAGTAGACAGATGATGCAGAGGTCCAGGAAGACCAGACCAGCAGTTGGGCGATCTCGGGTTTTAGGACCGGTGGTGCAGGGCACCCGGAGTGGGAACAGAGCTAGCCGTACAAGGAGCAGGTTGTGTTACTCATGCCGCGGAAAGGGTCACCTGGCACGTGACTGTCCGACTCCTCGATCCGCAGGCTTGGGGGGAGCCACCGAGGTTGAGGCAGCGTCAAATGCTTGAGCAACAGTAAAGCAGGTGGACAGGAGCGGAACTAGTGGATACGTCTTTTGTACTTCTAGTTCCATGTTGATGTTGCTTTTGTGTAGCGTCTTGTATTATGAGCTGCAATAATAAAAGACGCATCCTTTGTGATGTTTTCATTCCTGTCCTCTTTTGTGATGTTACTAAGAGGTTCCAGTTGACTGTTGACTTGACCCTCACTTGTGAGACATCTACTGGAGGAGACCAGTTACCACACACTGATGCCGACAGTGTGACTCAACCCTTGGAGGCGAGAGTAACGGTTGGATCTCTTAGTAGTAGCGTCGAGGCCTTACGACGTCATCCTTGGTATGGATTAGTATCATCCATGTTAGGATTGACTGTTTTAGGCAAAGAATGTGGTTCATCCAGGGGATGAGACCATGTTTCTCTTATCGGCAAAGAAGAAATCTCGCAGCTCTTGTGGGACCAGAGATGGTCCGGGCCACGTCAGAGGAGGTCCAGGTCATCCAGGAGCGGATGAGGACAGCACAGAGCCGGCAGAAGTCATTCGCTGACAGGAGGCGGAGGCCACTAGAGTTCGAGGATGGTGACCACGTCTTCTTGCGGGTCTCACCTCGACGTGGTATTCGGAGATTTGGCCGAGGAGGCAAGTTATCTTCGCGCTTCATCGGACCCTTCCAGGTCCTCAGCAGGGTTGGTGAGGTGGCTTATCGCCTGGCTCTACCACCTCAGTTGCACCGGGTGCACGAGGTCTTCCACGTATCTCAGCTGAGGAGATACGTGCACGACCCGACGCACATCCCTGACCATGGGGAGCTTGACGTTGACGATGAGGCGACTTTTACGGAGGTCCCGGTGGAGATAGAGGATCGACAGGAGCGGGTCCTATATGGGCGATCGATTCCTCTTGTGCGCAACAGATGGCGGCATGGGAATCTCCAGGAGAGCACATGGGAGCAGGAGGCTCAGATGCGTGCTCAGTACCCTCTTTTGTTTCCCTAGTTTTTGTTGTATCTTTATGGGGACGTAAAGTCCTGAGGTGGGAGTAATGTAAAGACCCGTAAAATTCAAGGGAAATTTTTTCTTAATTTTCTTTAGAATTTTACAAGAGCGCGGTTTCAGACGGCACCTGATTCCGAGGTCCGGAGTGCCCTGAATTAATTTCTGAAGTTTGGCTCGGGTACGTTCAGTGAACGAACGAGCGGGTATTTCTAACTTTTGATACGGTGCTCGGAATTGAAATCTGAGGGCACCGATGAACTCGCAGCGCCGATATTCGCTTAAAGAGACCTTTTCGGGAGTTGCGTTTGTTGCGGGTTGAAAGTTAATTTTTGAGGTTTTTAGTTGAGTTAAATAAAATTTGTGTAGAACAAATTTTATTATAACTTCTTAAAACCTATCAAAGGAGGTTGGAAGTGGGACCCACACCCACTTAACCTCCCTTGGGAGGATTAAGTGTGGTGGGGCCCACACGAACCCCCACATTTTCAACTCCCCTCTCTCCCTCTTAATGGCTTGATATCTTAACTTCTATTTAATCATACAACTCATGTATATTAAATAAGTGAGTTAATTTTGGAGTTAGCCATTTTGAATTTCAAACCTTTGAAATTCTTTTTGTGAATAAAATAAGACTTTGTCTTATTTTGTTGGGTTAGAACTCTTAGCCATCTTGAAGTGGTTGAGAGCTTTTCTTTCTTCTTCAACCTTGTCGAAGAACACGAAGAACGCCGTTCTTCAACGAAGAACTTCTTCGCCGAAGAACACGGTCTTTCCACGACGCCATATCCGCGACGTGACGTTCTTCTTCCGCATCATCTTTTCCGCGACGAACGCCATCGACAACGACTCTTCCTCCGACGTCAAAGGAATCGACACCGATATTCCACGACTCCGTCAACGTGCGACTATCGAGGTAGAGGTTCTTGAGTTCGTTGTTTTCTTTATTATTTGACTTTCCTCAAGACTTGACGAGGAACGCTCTTTTTCCGACGAAGAACGCCGCACCTCCTTTCTTCGTTCACCGTGTCAACGAAGGGGACGCCACCTCTTCTTCGGACAACCTTCGTCGGCGTGCAAGTTTCGCCAACGACGTGTCTCTTCGAACGCATTCCTTCGTCATCGGATTTGACGAACGACGACCGCGACGCCCAACCTCCGCGACGCCGTCTTCCGCGGAACGTAGACGAATCTTCGAATCTTAAACCCGAGGTAGGGGTTGTTGATTCATTATTTATTTATTCCATTTCTTGAACGTGGATCTCGCATGTCTAACTTGAGGCTTGAATGTTTAAAGATGCGTTATTGCTTAACGTGAGGGGGCCGGACCGCATGAACACGGCCGAACCCCCTCCATCGTTCTTGTTTAATTCTTGCGTGAGGAAGTAAGTGGCGTGGTGCCGTCGCACCACGCGGATGATCGTGCAAATATTTTACGCGGCGCCGTCGCGCCACGCCGAGGTAGAAACTTCAAGAACGCGACGCCGTCGCGCCGCGTTGAAAAGAATCAAGCACGGCGAAGGGGCGCGGTGCCGTCGCACCGCGCCGGATTACGAACGCCGCGGCCGGTTCCGGGCCGCGGCGGGACGAGGAGACCGCGGCCGGTTCCGGGCCGCGACGGAAGAGAAGACCGGCGGCCGGGCCGCCGGCGTCGGAAGCCGAAGAGGGGACCGGAAATTCCGGTCCCGTTGGAGAAAACCGGCCGGCCAGCTGGCCGGCCGGATGCCGTTAAACCGGGGAATTAATTCCCCGGCCAGCATGCTAAAAACCCCCTCTTAAAGAGGGGGGCGGTTCTTGAAGGAGGGGGGGCAGCCGGCCCCCCCGGTTCTCTTAAATAAACCGGCCCCACGTGGGGGCGGTTTCAATCAAGGGCGCGGCAATTGCCGCGCCGTTTTTTTTCCAGGAACCGCGGGGCTTAGCCCCCGCGTGCGTGCGGCCTCCCCTCGCGGCGACAAGCCGCCCCCCCGCGCGGCCTCTATGCGGCGCCAGCCGCCAAGCCACCGCGGCCCGCCGCGGCCCGCCGCGCCGCCGCGCCGCCGCGCCGCCCCAGGGGGGGTCGGGCCGGGTCGGCCCGGACCCGGACCCCCCCGTTTCGAACCAGATTTGGTTTTTGGCTCATAACTTGAGCCTCGGACCTCCGAATGACGAACCGTCTGCGGCAACGCTATCCTTGGATCGAGACGGTCGTTTCGGTATATCGCACTCAAGGTTTCGGGTTACTTTGAGTTCGGCCGGGTTGGTTCGTTCACGAAACCAACCGGACCTTCGGAGCGGAAACGCTCATATCTTGAGCTACGGACGTCCGATTGACGCGCCGTCAGTCGCGTTGCGTTCCTCTTAATGAGACGGATCTTTTGGCATACTCCGCCCGAGGTTTGGACGCAGGTGGAGTACGGTCGGGTTGGTTTTGCCTTAAAAACCAACCGGGCCCCGGAGACGAAAAAGCCAATAACTCACAGACCGGGCGTCCGATTGACGCGCCGTCTGTTTCGTTGACTTCCTCTTGATGAGACGGATCTTTTGACATACTCCGCCCGAGTTTTGGATGCAGTCGGAGTATGGCCGGGTTGGATTGTACCCGAAATCCAACCGGGCCCCTGGAACGGGAAAGCTAATATCTTTCAGACAGGACGTCCGCTTGACGAACCGTCAGCGGCGTTGGTGTTTACGTTTAGTAACGGTCCCTATGAGTATACCCTGTGGGAGTTCGGGGTACAGTTGAGATACGGCCGGGTTTGGTTCGCACTCGAAACCAACCGGGCACCTGGGACGAAAAGGCTAATAACTCACAGACCGGGCGTCCGATCGACGCGCCGTCTGTTGCGTTGAGACCCTTGTGACGAGACGGACTTTTGAGATACTTTTTCGCGGAACTTTGTGATACTTGGAGTATCGACCAGTAGCTCGTGGAGCGGACCCTCCCGGAGACGAGCGTGCAGAGTACGGAGACCGTGTAGCCGGCTGAGACCTGACGACTGCTTGACCGACTCGACTTGGAGTGAGTCGACTAGCCCAGTGGACGGAGCGCCCGGTATTTGGCGGCAGACCCACGGCGGACGGAGCGCCTGGTAGTTGGCAGCAGACCCGCGGTACTCGACAGGAGGAGTACCTCAGTAGGCTATCTGGGTAGCGCCCGGTATTTGGCAGCAGACCCTCAGCGGACGGAGCGCCTGGTAGTTGGCAGCAGACCCGCAGTACTCGACAGGAGGAGTACTTCAGCAGTCTTAGGTTAGTGAGCGGCGGCCTCGGAATCGTGACAGGACCACTGTACACTCTAGAGACGGAGCTCTTCAGCAGTTACGGTTTCGATAATGAAAATCCTGGTTTGAGCTGAGACTTTTGACCTTGTGTTACTTTATGATTGAGATGGGTCACTTGCTAACTTTGGTATATGTATGGGCATATACTCGGGTAGTGGTTATCCGTCGTTTTCACAATCCTTGTGTTTCCTCATGATTGAGATGGGTTACTTGATAACTTAGGTATATGTATGGGCATATACCTAAGTAAGGTTTATCTGTTGAGATCTTCTTGTGTTTATCCTTGTTAGTTTTAGTGAGACCTTGAGGGTCTCGGGGTCCCTACTGAGTATCGTTATACTCACCCCTGCACGGGCTATGCCCGCACCTCGTTGTGTTGGTTGCAGACGACGGACAGTGCTGTCAGTAGCCGAAGGTTCGAGGACTGGATGGTACCTGGAGGTGGACTATACGACGAAGCGGTACCCGGAGGTGGACCACTGGGCGGGACATACTCGGAGCGGATGGCGGGACCCGAGGAGCAGAGGAGCTATCTGTACCCACCCTTCAGGTGGGATTTCCAGTGGACATCTCAGCGTAGCAGCTTTACTTTTCAGTCGCTGTTTTCCATTTCGAGTTGTACTTTACAGTTGGGCTTGTATTTCCGGCCCCTTTTTACTTTTCAGCTCTTCTTTTTTGTACTTAGTGTTTTACTTCCGCTTGCTTACTCTGTGGTGTTTGTTTACTTTACAAAGGCAATGCCTTCCCTTTTTCTGGGATTTACGCCTTGGTGCTAGTCGCCAGCCCCTGGCCTATGGAAGGCGGGCTTGGGGTAGTCACGGCACGGACCCCGAGGGCGGGTCGTGACACTGTGGCAGCGATTTTTCGAGAGACGGCGACTAGGATTCTGTTTAGGCATGTCACGGACATTTGGGCATGTTTTTATGGGGTTTGGATAGTCTGTGTACCATTGAACATTTATCACTCAGATCTATGGGTATTTTCCCCTGGCCTTCAGGCATATAATGGGTTTCCCATTCCCAGTTCAAAAGGGTTCTTTATTTTCCTTTTTAAATAAATAAGGGCTCTAACCTAAGCTTTCTGATTATATAGACACACACACAGTTCTACTTTCTTAAAATAATTTTAAGCAATGGGGTTATAACCATATCTTTTAACTTCACATGTCACACACAATAATGCAAAGAAAATCATTTATAGGACAACATTTTCCCATATATTAATATTAATTTGAATAATTTGATTAATATCAGTGTTTAAAGATTAAGACTGTATCTTAACTATTAGTAATATTTGTACATGTAATCAATTACTCAAAATTATAGTTTAAAATTATAATTATATATTTACAACATAACATAAATCATAATTAATTATTTCATATAATATACTTTGAAATAATACAAGTCCATAAATTATTTCATTTATAGAAATAATTATTTTCCACTTCCAATACTAAAATTAAACAGTCCAAACCCTTATATTTAAACTCGCATATTTCCCAAACATAATATTATCATCAAACAAGCACTTGGAATAAGAGTTTTTAAAAAAATAACAATGTCTCTTACTAGGTTATAAATTCAAAGATATATAAGTTTAACCTTTGAAAATAAACCTTTTTAATTGGGAATTGCATAATTTTACATAAACAATAAAATTATCATTTCAAAACAGGGCAAAATAATTTCACCATAAAATAAATAATGGTTACAAATCAGTAAATAGAAAACATGAAACATGGATTCTCATAAAATTAGAAATAGGTAAAAATATATCCCTTAATGTATTTAGATCCAAAGAGGGGTTGTGGGTTTCTGGAAACCAAGATAGGGCTTGGAAGCGTTAGGTTTGGGTATGCGACAAGGGTTTTTATAAAATTTGATGAGCTTGGAGGAGGAATCTAGAGTACTAAATATGAATTGTAATAATATTGATACAACACACACCCGTGATTTCTAAATATTATATTCTAAGATTACTAAATATAATACTTTTGAAAAGTTGTGTTGTTTCAACGAAACCAAAATCATGAGACATTCTATTTTTCAATTGCCTTTTGAATTTTCTATTTTTTTAAATTCGTTTTTTCACGTTTCACATTTCAACTTCCTCTCTTTTGCCAATACGATATTATGATGATATTATTGTATTTTTTTGAACCAATTCAATACGCCACTCATTTTTTTCATTTATTTTGATAATTCATCATTATAATTATTTAGTTACCATTTATTTATAATAATGGATCGTTATCTTCTTTGTAGAATTCATATTAATATATTATCATATTAGAAAATTTAATTTTTTTTTAAAAAAAAAAGTGATGTTATTTTATATAAATATTTGACGCTTATATATATATATATATATGTTTTTTAAGTTTTAATTATTTTAAACATTTTGAAATCATTGTTTTTTTAACAAAATTATGTAACATCAATATATAAATATATATATATTATTTTTTTGTATTACTATAGTTATATATATTTATAATTTCAAAATTTTATAACAAAAAATATAATATAATTTGATATGTTTATAAAATATATTGTAATAATAATTTTCATAAAAAAATTATTACCCTCAATTATTATTATTATTACCAGACAAGTCCAGCCAAAAGCAATGCTTCTGACCATTTATTAAAAGAAAGAAGTACAACAGAGCGGCGGACATGGTCAAACAACATAAATGCCCTAAGCCACCAAGAACAGTTTTTAAAGATCATAGTACGACATATCATTTCCATAATCAGAGTCACCAGCAGAATCCCACTCAGATTGAGACTTATCCTGGCTTAAGACTTTCTAGATATTTGTATCCACTTCCTTAGACGACAATCTGGTCGACACAATTCTAGGAATATTAGAATAATCCTTACGCGGTCTTCGCTTTGAGGGGACGGAGGTGAACTCTCTATCAGTAATCTTCTTCGCACCACTTAAGATTGCATCCTTGTAAGAGGTGTGCTCACCACTGCTCGAGACTCTGATTGGAGTACCCACCTTCTCCTGTTCATCCTCAGAAATGTTTCCCCATTTCTCAGATAATTCAGATACCTGAAAAATATTCTATATTTCTTGTTGGCAATCAAGATGTTGTCGCGCATCATTCTGATTGGAGACATCAAGCTGGGAGGTATCAGAGGTCATCAATCCTAGAGTCCGTATGTGGGTGTCCTCAACTGGAGTAACCTCATTAACCTTGTCAGACCGAGTATTAGAGGGTCCACTATGAGCCTCCTTCAGAGATAAATCAACCAGCAACCCTTTTCCAGTGTCAATTTCCCAGCAATTGGCACGTCATCAACAATGGGAATCGTCCTGTTTAATGAACCGCCGTCATGAGCAGCTGACAATGTCGAGTTTTTCACCTTGGACTTCCTACGACAGAGAGCTGTTGAATGACCTCGCACCCCACATTCCTCACAAGAGACATTCTTCCGACATAATTCAAAAGAATGTCCAACAGCCATACATTCATTGCAGAAAAGAGGTTTTTTTCATACTCGACTTCAATTTGAATGTTTTCAGAGGGGTGGAAAGAGATACCTTGTCAATCAAAGTGGAGCTAAGATCAACCTCCACCAAAATACTAGCAAAGTGACCAAACTGAACATCTTCAGTCTCTTTGTCAAGCCGAATCGGAGTCCCAATTGCCAAGCATATATCATGTAAAATTTTCGGATGCCAGAGAACCCAATTGAGTCCATGAATACAAATCCAAAGCTGAGAAAAAACATTTCTTGCACATGAGACATTGAAATCCAAAGACCATTCATGCAAATGAAGCCAACCAGGTTTCAGAAATAGGGTTCCCATGCTCCATGCTCTAAGCTTCAAATCATCAGATGGAAAAAGGCAATGAAAAAATCCTCAGCCAAGAGAAACACATTTTCAGTTAGAGAAACCTCACAAATGTTAGATTCTGCGATGCAAATCATCAAGTTTCCATGTCTGTGCACCTTTAGGAAGAACAATACGTGCAATCAAATATTTTTTACCAATTGACATTCTTTCAGCAAGCTCTGCAGGGTTGGCTCCAACGTGAGTGGATGAACCTTTACGAATAATTCGACTAGGACATGAGTCCTTGAACAGCGCCAACGAACCAGCTTCAACCGGCTTCAACCCAGGAGTTGATTTCCCCACCACACCAGAGTGAGAACCAGGTTTGTCAACACCGCGGGGTAGATCCCGCAGCAACGCATCATTCGTATCCTCAACACCACCCAGACCAGTTGACGTCCGCGAATCACCGCGCCACATGTCAGTCTTCAAAGCTGCAATGGATCGTTGCGATTCCTCCGCATATCTGACGCAAAGACCCGGCGCTGATTGAAGATCGGCCGAAGAAGTCGGCTTCAACGCACTTGCAGGGTTGCAAACTTCGACGGAAGACCGAGGGTTGCAAACGTCGACGGAAAATCGGGGGCCAAGATCCGACGCTGAGGAGGGGATCATCGACGCCACGCCGCTAGGAGAAGTTAGTCGATCGAAACCGAGGGAAAATGGAAGCGCCATGGAAAACCCTAAATTCCATCGCGGCGGAAGGGAACTCCCGCAGCCCCTAGCGCCATCGTCCCTCCTTGGATTTATTATTATTATTATTATTATTATTATTAAAACATTTAAAAAATTATAATTTTCAAATTTATTTTTTAAAAAACATTAGTAAAATTTTAACTATAGTTATTATCATAAATATTAAATTGGATATATATATACATATTTTATTATATCTATGGGTGAAATGTAATTATTTTTAATTTTCAGACAATTTCGGATATTCAAATATGATTTTTATAAATATAATCAAATAAATATAATTATATTAAAATACTATTTTTAATAAATTAATAACATATTTCAAAAAAATGTTATTTGTTTATAATTTTAAATAAAAATATTTTTCTTGCAAAATAATAATATATTAAAAACATTATATATCAAAACATATTTTAAATTAAAGAATATATTTTAACACTTTTTAAAAAAAAACATTTATTTAATGTAAATAATATTTCATAAAAATTAATATTTTATAATCTTGAATAAAAACTTATTTTGATTTGTAAAATATAATTTAGTTACATAAAATTCTTAATTAAAACCCATTATTATATATGATAAAATAAATGAATATTTATTTAAAATAAAAGTAATATTTGAATTTCATGCATTATTACATTATTCCCCCCTTAATATAATTGCATCCTCGCAATTCATTTGGTTAGACTAAAAATATTATAAGTTTTCATCTTCAAAATTAATAAAACAAGGATCACTAAACTTCTAGACATGATGATATCTAATCTCCCATGTTGCCTAGATCATTCATCTAATAGCAATTGTAAGGACCCAACCATAAACTTTACATAGTAGAGGACCTTTTACCGGTCTAGGTTTAGGCGTGTTAGATACATTCTTTACAATTTATTCGAGTGACAATAAAATTAAATAAGAAAAGCCAAACTTCGCTTCCGTGCATGTAAAAACAGTGGCATCCAACATTGGACTTCAACGTGACCAGTGAAAAATAATTTCAAATAGGGGTATGAGCATTGAAAATGCCCATTACTGGGTTTTAAAACAAGAACATAAACAAATATTTTGTATTTAAAACATTTCTTTAAATACATGTTTTAAATCATGAAATTAACTTTTCTCGTAACATATCATCACCATTTTCTAAAAAGATTCTAGAAGATATTTTAGCATAAACTTAGACTCAAATCTGCTCAACTCATTTTAGAGTTACAAATAAAATGCATTATAAAATATGCACACACATAAACAGAAATGCATGAAATTCCACCTATAGATTATGACCATACATTTTTATGTATGAAATGTCAGTGGTGCTGTTACAAATTTACACATGAAATAATATTTGGTCAAAAATTTCAAAGACAACAGTTTCATTTATAATCCAATACTTAGATGAAAATCATGTAATGATAAATAAATTTGTAACCTTTGTTTTTTGGTTTGGAAATTAAATATTAATCCTTCTTTATAAATGAATTTCTATTCAAATATATGTTTAAATATAAAACATTAAACCGTGTGCACTTAAAAATATAAATGTGATTAATATTGGTTTATAAGAGAATGATCCTTAGTCATGGATATTCAACTATTTGAATAATCACACGGACTATCACTTACTAGAATCACTATGAGGGAATTCATAATGCAGGACATCATAAACATTATATCATGGCCTCGTTCCAAGACCATACATAACCATTTTTTCAAGGCTCGTTCCAAGACCTAGTTTGTATCATGAGACCTATGGATGCATTGAGATGCTATATTTGGCCCCACTTTACACATAATTTGTCCAATGAATTCCTCATATGTTTAATAAAAATATGCCTTTAAATCATAGTGTCCCATACCACTTAGATTTATTTGTATCTTAGTTATAGATGAAAATAAATTCATATATAATTTATTGATGTACTTAATCTTTAAACAATCTAATGTGTCCCATACAACTTTGAAATGTTTAATTCTTAATCCATATAATATCATAAAAATATTAATCTCATACTTGAAATAATCATATTTATTTGTAAGACATCAAAAAAATGACTAATGAAATAAATAAACATTTAATAAATATTAAATATATAGTTTTGTCTTACCAAAATAATCTTTTACAATAAATAAATATGTTTTTCACATAAAATTAAAAATAAAACATTTCAATTCTTGAAGAAATCCATGAGCTTGATAATCTTGGAATTAAACATTAAAATTAATTTTAAACTATTTTCATATTATGAATGAAACGTGTGTCAATGTTATGGTTAATTCATGTCCATGATTGCATTTAGACGTGAAATCCATAATTTTAGTTTAACATAATGACATGTTACACACATTTTCCCTAAAAACGTGATGATAAGAAATATAATAGCTCAATAAACATTTTATCTTTTGTACACACACACACACATATATAACATGAAGTACTTAAGGTTTCCCATAAATATATACATATAAATATACATTTATATATATATATATATATATATATATTGTATTCATAAAACTCATCAGCGTGGGGAAAATTACGTTTTAGAAAAAACATAGATAAATGATAATATCCTTTGGCTGAGTTAAAATGATAATTATATATTTACACCATAACATAAATCATAATTAATTACTTGCTACAAGATACTTTGGAACAATACTAGTCCATCAATTATCTAATTTATAGAAATAATTATTTTCCACATCCAATACTAATATTAAACATACCAAACCCTTATATTTAAACTCGCATATTTCACAAACATAAAATTATCGTGAAACAAGAACTTGGAATAATAATTTTTTTTTAAATAACAATTTTTTTTAATAGGTTATAAATTCAAAGATATATAAGTTTAACATTTGAAAATAACCCATTTTAACTGAGAATGGAATAATTTTACATAAACAGTCAAATTATCATTTGAAAATGGGGTAATATAATTTCACCATAAAATAAATAATGGTTTCAAATCCATAAATTGAAAACATGAAGCATGGAGTCTCATAAAATTGGAAATATGTAAAAATATATACGTTACCTGATTTATATCCAAGGAGGGGTTGTGGGTTTCTAGAAATAGAGAGAGGGCTTGGAAGAGTTAGGTTCGGGTATGCGAATACAGTTTTTATAAAATTTGATGAGGCTTGTGGAGGAATCCAGAGTGCTGAATAGGAATGGTAATAATATTGGTACAACAAACACCCATGATTTCTAAATATTATATTCTATGATTAATAAATATAATACTTTTGAACAGCTGTATTCTTTCAAAGAAAAAAAATCGGGAGTCATTATATTTTCCAATTTCCATTTGAATTTTCCATTTTTTAAATTCATTTGTTAACCTTTCACATTTAAACTTCCTCCCTTTTTCCAATCAATTATTATGTTGATATTATATTATTATTTTGTTTAACCAATTCATTACACCTCTCTCATTTTTTTTTCATTTTTTGATAATTCATCATTATCATTATATTGTTATCATTTATTTATAATAATGGATTGTTATCTTTTTTGGTAAATTCATATTAATAAATTATTATATTAAAATATTTAATTTTTTTAAAAAGTGACATTATTTTTAAAAAAAATGTGACGTTATGTATATATATATATATACATTTTTTATTTTTTAACATTTTAAAACATTTTGAAATCATTTTTTATATAAAAAAAATCATATAAATTTAATATATATATATATATATATTCATTTTTTATTAATATAATTATATATATTTATAATTTAAAATTTTATAACCAAAATTATAATATAATTTGATATGTTTATGAAATATATTGTAATAATAATTTTGATAAAAATTTCTTTAACCTCGATTATTATTATTATTTTTGTTGTTGTTATTGTTGTTAAAACATAAAAAAATTGTCATATTTATTTATTTAAAAATAATAACAATATTTTAACTATAGTTATTATCATAAATATTAAATTGGATATATATACACACACATTTAATTATAACTATGTGTAGAATGTAATTATTTTTAATTTTCAAAAAATTTGAGTTATTCAAATATATTTTTTATAAATATAATCAAATAAATATATTCATATTAAAATTATATTTTAAATAAATTAATAACATATTTAAGAAAAATTATTTGTCTATAATTTTAAATAAAAATATTTTTCTTCAAAAGTAATAATATATTCAAAACAATATATATCAAAACATATTTTAAAATAAAGAATATATTTTAACCCTTTTAAAAAAAGGCATTTATTTAATGAAAATAATATTTCATGAAAAGTTATATTTTATAATCTGGAATAAAAGCTTATTTTTATTATAAAAAAAATTTAGTTACTTAAATGTCTTAATTAAAAACCATTGGTTTTAATTATAAAATAAATAAATATTTATTTAAAATAATAGTAATATTTGATTTTTTTGGGATGTTACATTATTCCCCCTTAAAATAATTATGTTTTCAGAATTCATACCATCGGACTAAAAAGAATTCTGAAATCTTATCATCAGAATTAAGAAAACTAATATCACTAAACTTCTATATGGGACAACATCTAATCTCCAGTGTTTTTTAGACCATTCCACTAATACCAATTGTAAGGACCCAACCATAATCTTTACATAGTAGAGGGCCTTTTACCGATCTAGGTTTTGTGGTGTCAGATACAAGCTTTACAATTTATCAGTGTCACAATAAAATTAAACCAACAAAAGCCAAAATTCTCTTCCACGCATGTAAAAATGATGGCGTCCAACTATAGAATACAATGTGACATGTGAAAAAAAATTAAAACATGGGGTGAGCATTGGAAATTCAGAGTAAGATGTTTTAAAACAATACCATATAAAAATAATTTTTATTTAAAATATTTCTTTTAAATACATGTTTTAAATCATGAAATTAACTTTTCTCATAACATGTCATCCCCATTTTCTAGAGATATTCCCGGAAATATTTTTACATAAACTTAATCTCAAAATTTATAAACATATTTAAGAGTTACAAATAAAATGGATCATAAAATTTTCATGCACTTGAACAGAAATGCATGGAATGATACCTATATGTTGGAATCACCTGTTTTGATAATCCCAAATCATGCTTAAACATTGATTATGATGTATTAAAACCTTGCATTAATCTTATTATTCTATGCTTAAACGTATTTTATTCTAAACAGTTCATATTCTTACTCTCATAACTTTACTGTAACAGCTTACAGTAGTATTTACATAAGTTTAGTATTGTTAGCTAACAGTCAGAGTTTTCTTTTCAAAGTCACAGTTACAGCTAACTGTCACCTTAAGTTACTGTTGCAATAAGTTCACAGTTACAAGGTTACAGTCGAAGACTAATACAAGCTTACAGTCACGAGTCTACCACTATCTATTGTCAAAGCTCACAGACGAAGGTCACAGTTACAAGACTTCTGTTCAAAGTTTTCTCTGCTCAAGTTCACAGTCGAACAAGTCTACAGTTGGAACAAGTTCGCAGTCGAACAAGCCTACAGTCATAAGTCTACAGTCAAGGTTACAGTTAAGACAACTTCTGTCGACTAAGTCTACTGATGATCGAGGTCTACAGTTGACAAAGGTTACAGTTCTAAAAATTTGATATTACAAGTCTACAGTTAGAGAGGCTACAGTTACATGGAGTAAAAGCTACCATTGCAAGCCTACAGACAGCAAGCCTTTTGTTGAAGTCAGCAGTCAGAAGGAAGTCCACAGTTGGAAGACCACAGTTGAAGTCCACAGTGACATACATTCTCGACCAGTCTATTATTATTATATTTCTACTTTTTTCTTTACCAATTTGATTAATACTAATCTAACGGTCATGTCTAAACAAATTAATACACCTAACATTATTTATTGATATTTGCAGACATATCAAGAAATAATACAATGTACGAGGAAGATTGCACGTGTAACTCAAGACTATTTATCTTGTCGGCCTCGGGTGAACAAAAAGGACATATATGGAGGAGTATAAAAAGAAGAGAGAAGCATTCAAGAAAAAGCATGAATGGAACGAAAAGAACAGTGACATACACGAACAAGAATAGAGGAAGGACACACAGAGTCTAACATCTACAACTGAGAAGGAGATACGCATATACACAAAAAGAAGAACTCTCGAGCATTCATTCTGAAGAACAAAAGAGTCTCAAGTGAACCGACTGAAAGAACCGTCTCCTAAAATCCATGCTGTGAAGCACTCAAACTCAAAGAAGCTGATCACTTGAACATCTGGAAGTCTGGAAATCACGACACTCTGTTTTAGTGTCAACTTACAGAAAAAGGACCAAAGCTTCAAGTCACTCATTCCTACGAGTCCAGAACTGATCTGCCAACACTATAGAGCACTCTAAACCTTCTTCTTTCTATCTCTTGCTCTACTGTGTTTAAGTGTTTTACATTTGTGAGCAGTGTGTTAGTATTACACACACTGTCTCCTGTGCTTAAACTGAGGGATACTGAAAATCCCTATCCCAAACCTTTTTACATTTGTTACCCACGTATAACTGTGGAAGAAGCCTGGTGTGGCTTGGTCATTTGTTTTCCCACGTATAACTGTGGAAGAAGCCTGGTGTGGCTTGGTCATTTGTTTTCCCACGTATAACTGTGGAAGAAGCCTGGTGTGGCTTGGTCATTTGTTTTCCCACGTATAACTGTGGCAGAGGTTGTCAAACCTGGACAGTTTGTGAAAACTGTTGTAAAGCCCGATACAGGCTGTGTATCAATCTTTTTTATAAAATTGCTTGGTGGCAGGTGATCACCAAGTGGAAGAGGACTAAATCTTAGCTTAAGACTGAACCTCTTGTTTGAAATAGCTTGTTATTCTTTTCTTTACTTTGTTTTTTTTTATCCGCTGTGCTCTTTGTTTTTAAAACAAGAAATCTGTTTTTGCATATACTCTGATAGTCAATTTTGGTTAGTGTGTATAAGAGATTTGTTTAGTAAACTTGTTTCAGAAGTAAAGTTAGTCATCAAACTAACCTTACTGAGGATTAATCAACCTTAGAGAAACCTGTTGAACAATAAGTCACCTATATCTCTACTGCCTTAATTGACTGGGCTGTTTTTCAATTTGGGGGATTTAATCTTAAAGTTTTCAACATAAATTTTTAATTGGAACTCAATTCACCCCCCTCTTGAGTGTCCACTCCGACCAACATTTGGTATCAGAGGATGTGTTTATCTCTGTTATACTTGCTCAAAGTTTTATTTTAACTCTCTGTTTTTAAACTGTGATTGTAGTTTTATCTAAACGATCTTAAATTTCTGTTAGTTCTAAATTTTATCTCTTTAAAACATTTTCTAAAATTTCCTTATGGATAATAGACTAGAAGGTGCTGCTACTAACAGGACACCCTTCTTTAATGGTGTGAATTATGCCCAATGGAAGCTCAAAATGAAAATTCATTTGGAAAGTATGGGTTTTGATATTTGGACTGCTATAGAGTCTCAATACAAGATTCCAGAAACTGAAAGAATAACTTGGGATGAACCTACTAAGGTAGCTTACAATAATAATTGTAAGGCTGTGAATTCTCTCTACTGTGCTCTAGGAGATGAGGAATTCAATAGAATTTCTGCATGTAAAACTGCTTTTGAAATCTGGGACACCTTAGCTATTTCTCATGAAGGAACAACTAATGTCAAGGAAATGCGGTTAAATACTTATACTATCAAATATGATAACTTTAAGATGAAAGCTGATGAACCTATTTCTGATATGTATCTCAGGTTTAATGAGATAGTCAACACAATGAGCTCACTCGGAAAGATTGTTCCAGCAAAGGAGCAAATCATGAGATTATTGAGATGTCTGCCTAACAGATGGAGAGGCACATCCGTTTCAATTAGAGAATCCTGTGATATTGGAACTTTGCCTGTCAAGGAGTTAATTGGTAAGCTGATGATGTACGAAGAAGAGATCAAGGTAAATAAAGAGGAAGATGAGGAACCAAAACGAAAATCTGTAGCTTTTAAGTCTACTGCATCAAAGAGCAAAGACAAGGAGAAAGTGCATATACCAACTGAAAGATCATCTAGTGAAGACTTAGATTCTGACAGTGATGCTGAGATGGCACAAATAGAAAGGAGATTCAAGAAGTTCTATAGGAAGAAGAAGTTCTTCAGAAAACCAAACTACAAGGGTAAGTATGATAGACAAGGTAAGTGGAAGAAAGATTGGAAGAAAACTGATAAAGAAGAAGACATAGTTTGCTATGAATGTAAAAGGAAAGGACACATCAAAGCTGACTGTCCTAAGTTAAAATTCAAGAAGAAATATGAGTACAAGGACACGAATTATAAGAAAGCTATGAAGTCCACCTGGAGTGCTTCAGAAGACAGCACAAGTGAATCAGAATCCAGTGATTCTGAAAGAAATCGTGCTAATATATGTTTCATGACAAACACATCTGAGGTAACCTTAGACACTCCCACTTTAAACTCTTATTATTCTGAAGGTGAAGCAGAATCTGGTTCTGATTCTGAAAATATGTCTAAAGATGAATTGATTGAATACTGTAATATGCTGGAAGAAACGTGTAATGAACTAAAGGATAAATATAAGTCTTTAAAGAAACAGCATGCTCTTACTGCAAGTGTCAAGTCTGCACTTGATGTAGAAAAAGAGAAAAATGTTCAATTATTAAAGGAGAATACAGAACTGAAACTATCTAATGAACAACTTAGAAAGGACTTAGAAACATTCACAAATGGAAAAGATACTCTAACCCAACTGCTAGGAAAGCAAGTTGCACCTAAGTATGCTACTGGCTTGGGATACCAACCTGGACAAAGACAGTTTACTAAAACCCGATTTATTCCCAAGTCTGGAAAAAATCCTGCTAGTTCCAGTTTTGGAAATTCGTATGCCTCAACTGGTTATTTAAATAGTTGTAGATCAAATAAATTATATCTCTCTAAATCTGTTGCATCTATTAATTGTATGGGACCCATAAAACAAATCTGGGTACCTAAATCCTTGATTGCTAACATATCTGGACCCAAGAAAATCTGGGTACCAAAGTCATTTCCTGTCTAATCTGTTTTGTAGGAAATCTGTTTGAAAAGCAATTACAAGAAGGTATGGTACTTAGATAGTGGATGTTCAAGACACATGTCTGGGGACTATTCGTGCTTCAAAAGCTTAATAAAGGTTGATGGAGGATATGTCACTTTTGGTGATAACTCAAAAGGAAAAATCATCGGCTTAGGCCAGATTGGTAACACTGACTCAGTATTAATTTCCAAAGTTTTATTTGTTGATGGACTTAAGTACAACCTACTTAGCATTTCTCAATTGTGTGATGATGGTTTTAATGTCAAGTTTGAAAACAATTCTTGTGATGTTTATAATTCCAAAAATGCTTTAATATTTTCTGCCTTAAGAAATGAAAATGTTTATGCTGTTGACTTAAACACTTTAGCTAAACATAATGTTAATTGCTTAAATGCTTTTCATAAAGAGTCTTGGCTATGGAATAGGAGATTAGGACACTGCAACATTCACTCACTTAGAAAACTCTCTAAGAAACACCTAGTTAGAGACCTACCTAAGATTGAATTCCCAAATGACAAAGTGTGTAATCCCTGTCAAAAGGGAAAACAACACAAAGTTTCTTTTAAACCAAAGAAAGAAGTTTCAACTTCTCAACCACTTGAACTGGTTCACATGGATTTGTTTGGACCATCAAGAATTTCAAGTCTAAATGGGAAGCACTATGTTTATGTTCTTGTAGATGACTTTTCTAGATATACTTGGGCATACTTTCTAGCTCACAAAAGTGAAGCCTGCTCTTCCTTTGTTAAATACTCTAAGTCTGTAGAAAATCTTAGTGGACTTAAGATTAAGACCTTGAGGAGTGATCATGGCCGTGAGTTTGAGAATCAAGAATTTGAATCTTACTGCTCACACAATGGCTATGCTCACAATTTTTCTGCTCCTAGGACACCTCAACAGAATGGTGTAGTGGAAAGAAGAAACCGAACCCTGCAAGAAATTGCAAGGACTATGCTTAATGAATATGACCTGCCTGTTTACTTTTGGGATGAAGCTGTAAATACAGCCTGCTATGTTATTAATAGAGTCTTGATTAGACCGGTTCTTAAGAAAACCCCTTATGAGTTGTGGAATAATAGGAAGCCTAAGGTTAATTACTTTAGAGTTTTTGGTTGCAAAGTCTTTATTCTGAATACTAAAGATAATCTTGATAAATTTGCTCCAAAAAGTGATGAAGGAATTTTCCTGGGTTACTCTATGTCTAGTAAAGCCTATAGAGTGTTCAATAAGAAAACCAAATGTGTGGAAGAATCTGTTCACATCAAGTTTGATGAGACTGATCCACATGAGTCTAAAACTTCTCTTGAAGATGTTGAAGAAGACTTATCTGTTCTGGACCTAAATGACAAATCTAAAGAACCTGTAATAAAAACATCCAGTTCTGGACTTTTTCCAGAATCTTCCTCTGTGGAACCCGAACCTATAAATGAACCTGAAATCTCTAGTTCAAACTTTACCAAATCAACTAGGATTCTAAAGAATCATCCTTTAGATGCTGTTGTTGGTAATCTTGATAGAGGAACACAAACTAGAGCTTATCTAAGAAATCAGGTTGAACATCAAGCTTTTCTTTCACAGCTTGAACCCAAAAATGTCAATGATGCTATCAGTGATGAATTCTGGGTAATGGCTATGCAAGAAGAACTAAATCAGTTTGATAGAAACAAAGTTTGGGAATTAGTGGAAAGACCTAAAGACACTCTTACCATAGGCACTAAATGGGTGTTTAGAAACAAAGTTGATGAGTTTGGTAATATAATCAGAAACAAAGCTAGGATAGTTGCACAAGGGTATAGTCAGGAAGAAGGAATAGACTATGAGGAAACCTTTGCACCCGTGGCTAGACTAGAGGCCATTAGGATATTACTTGCTTATGCTGCTCATCTGAATTTCAAACTATATCAAATGGATGTTAAAAGTGCTTTTCTAAATGGATATATAATTGAGGATGTATTTGTGGAACAACCTCCTGGTTTTACAAATCCCCATTTTTCTAATCATGTTTTTAAACTATCTAAAGCTTTATATGGTTTAAAGCAAGCTCCAAGAGCTTGGTATGATAGGCTCAGCTCTTTTCTTATTTCGAAAGGATTTACTAAAGGGATAGTTGATCCTACTCTTTTTATTAAATGGATTTCTAAAGATGTCTTAATAGTACAAATTTATGTGGATGATATTATTTTTGGATCTTCTAAAAATTCTTTATGTGTTGATTTTTCAAAAATAATGCAAAATGAGTTTGAAATGAGTTTAATGGGAGAACTCAAATTTTTCCTTGGATTTCAGATCTTTCAAAATAAAAATGGTATTATTTTGAACCAAAGTAAATATATTAAATATCTTCTAAAACGTTTTTCTTTGGATGGCACCAAAGGCAGTGACACACCTATGAGCACCACTTGCAAGTTGGACAGTGATGAAACTGGTGAACCAGTGGATCAAACCAATTACAGAGGTATGATAGGTAGTCTACTGTACCTTACTTCCAGTAGACCTGACATCATGTTCAGTGTATGCATGTGTGCTCGGTTTCAAGCCAATCCAAAAGAGTCTCATTTGACTGCTGTTAAAAGGATTTTCAAATATCTAAAACATACTCCCAATTTGGGATTATTTTATCCAAAAGGACAATCATTTGATTTATTAAGTTATTCTGATGCTGATTTTGCTGGCTGCAAGTTAGATAGAAAGAGCACCTCTGGAACATGTCACATTTTAGGCAAGTCACTAGTATCTTGGTGTAGTAAGAAGCAGAATTCTGTTGCATTGTCTACTGCCGAAGCTGAGTATATAGCTGCTGGTAGCTGTTGTGCACAAATCTTGTGGATGAAACACACTTTACTAGACTATGGATATCAATTCAAACATGTCTCTATAAGGTGTGACAATACAAGTGCTATTAACATTTCTAAAAATCCAGTATCTCATGCTAGGACAAAACATATTGATGTGAGACATCACTTTCTGAGGGATCATTATCAAAAAGGTGATATCACTCTTGAGTTCATTGGCACTGAACATCAGTTAGCTGATATTTTTACAAAGCCTTTGAATTCTGAGAGATTAAGTTACATCAAACATGAGTTAGGTATCATTAATTATAGCACAGTTGAAACCTCACAGTTGAAACCTCACAGTTGAAACCTCACAGTTGAAACCTCACAGTTGAAACCTCACAGTTGAAACCTCACAGTTAGACCTCACCGGTGTACCTCACTGTTACATCTCTCTGTAGGCTGTTTCGCTGTTTAACCTTATTTTATTTTTGCGGGAATTCGAACCATTTCTTTTCTTTATACTTTTATTTCTAAATCCCTAAATGATAAAATTTAGAACATCGAACATATCTCAATCCACTCATCTCGACCCTTGCTCTCTCAAGTCCTAAACCCTAAACCTTCAACCGAACCTCGAAACCTCATTCAGTTCCAATGGCCAGAACAAAGCGACCCCCGACTGTCAATGAAGATGCACCAATGCCGAAGAGGACTCGAGTCGAATCCAGTGGCACCGGGAACGCCTCGATAAGACCTGTTAATCCACATCTGACTAAGAGAGAAATAGTTGCTGAGAAGGAGCTAAGTGAATAGTGGATTTTATCGAGCAGATCATTAGTACTGGCAGTGCTTAATGAGCAAGGATGGACCGAATGCTTCGCAAACAATAATGGACCGTACTACCCGAAGCTGGTGAAGGAATTCTATGAATATCTACAGTTCGAGGAAGAGGATGATCTGCATAGACTGGTATCCAGAGTAAATGGCAATGAAGTCAGTTTTTCATCCGTTGAATGGGCTACATGTTTAAGAGTTCCTCATGAGGGTATTTACAACTACTATTCTAGAGCGGCTCCTCCAAATAGTGGAATCTTTGATCATGAGACGGCTCTGGAAGAACTGACAGGCAATGGCACAGTAAGAAAGATTATTGCTGCTGAAATGAGTGGAGAGGAAAGGCTTCTGTTTAAGTTTATTCAGCATGTACTGAGTCCTAGAAGAGGAGATTTTGCAACTCTGAAGCACCAGGATATTTATTTGATGTACTTATTAAAACATGGAAGGAAGGTCAACCTTTGTAGGTTGCTGATGGCTCAGATGGAGGACATGATAAAGGCAAGCTCAAAATCAAGTACCTTGTTTCATTCTAAACTCATTTCGGTAATGTTGAAAGTGAAAGGTGCAGCTGGAAGTCAGGAAGAGTTGATAGTGGCAAAGAACAGTGTATTTATCTCGAAAGTAATCTGCAAATTCATGAGGATCAGTTGGAATCCCTGGAAGAAATCATGGGTGAATGATGAGGATAGAATCTATGAGAAATTTAGCCCTTCTACTCATCCCTCTAGACCAAGAGATAGGAGAGATCCAGGCTTAAAGCCTGATGAGCCTGAACCTGTATACTCAGATGATGAACAGACTGCAGTAGTTGGTGACTCTGCAAGAGAGAACACCCCAATTGATGAAGGGAGTGATCCTGAGACTACTCACAGTCCTGTCAGGACAGTGGCGTTTGGAGCAGCAAGCCCTCCAAAAGAACTACCTAGTAGAGAACCTGTTCTAAGAGACAGTGAGACTGAGTCTACAGAAGAAGAAGAAGAAGAATCTCAATATTTTGTCAAGGACACCTCTGACGAGGATGATACAGTCGAAGCAGAAGAGGCTGGAGCTTCAAATGAAAATCAAGAAACTGTTGCAGAAGATGAAGAGGAGATCAGTGGTGAAGAAACAGAAGAACTTAGTATGAGCCCTCTGATAGGGTATACAGACAAGTCAGTGTCTGACCAGGAAGCAGGAGTGGTCTCTACTACTGTTGTCATGGAAGTGGTTGATGACTCAACAGAGAGGGAGGCTAACCTCACTGCTGAACCTACAGATGAAGCAAGTATGGAACCTGCTAGAGCTATAGAAGAGAACTTAGAGTTACCCAGAGTCGAGCAGATAGTAGAAAATGTTCAGGAAGGAGCTCCAAGTGAGGGGGAGCATTTTGGTTCAGTCTCTGTACTGTATGATATAGAAGGATGGACCTCAGATCCAGGATACATGGTGTTAGGACTCAATTATGAGGATTCAGATGAGGAAAACCAACCACCAAGAAATCCAGTTATCCTAACTAACAGCTCTCCAGTGTTAGAAACTGAAAGATTGGCCACCAAGGAAGACCTTGAATCCTTAAAGAATGAAATGAAGGAGACCATCAGACAGTCTGTTGCTGAATTGAAAACCAGTCTTTTTGATGAGCTGAAAAATGTAGAACAATCCTTAGAATTATCTCTAGGATGTGTTGTGGGAAGTCCAATCAAAGAAGTGATGGATGAAATGAAAGTGTGCCACACTCAAATTGAAAGCTGGACTGGAGCAGTAGTGGCCCTCAGACAATCAGTTGCTTCTTTAACTGCCCTGAGCAGTTCTCAGACACAAGTGGCCAGTGAGATTCGATACATCAAAGAAGTGGTCAAGCAGTTTGTGGAAGTATTTGAGGATTTCAAGAAATCAGTAAAAGAACACTTTAGCAATCAGGATGTTGTCATTCAGAAAGTGATTGGAAATCTGACTCAGTCTTTCAAGGAGACAGTGGCATTCTCAGTCAAGTCCCTTCCTTCATCTAGCTCTCCTGTAGACCTTGAGCAGTTTAGAAGCCTGCTCAGAGAAGAGCTTACTCAGGCCCGTGCAAATGACACATCAGACCTACAGATCCTTGCTACTACAAGAGAAGTCAGTGGCTTTGTTCGTGAGAACCTGCAGGCTGCTACTGCTTCTCAGGAAGCCATCAAAAGTAAAGTGGATTATTACTTTGATCGGATTTTCACCAAGCATCAGTTGAACCATCACTTCAAGCTCATGCTAGAAACTATGAAGCTGCCTCCTGTAACTCAAGCTTTCAAAGAACAAGTTAGCAAGCTACGAGAGTTGACCCCGACTTTGGATAAATTCTTGGAAAACAAAAATGACTTCTTATCTGCCATGGACAGAGGAGGAAACATCATCATGGATTTCAGGAATCTTCTCCTAGCTTTTCTTCATGTGGACTGCACACCTGTTATAGTTCCTCCTGCCCTACCTGTCTCCAACCCCAGTGGTTCTTCAGTAATGTCTCCTGCTGATGCCCTCAGAAGCCTTAGACCACTGATACCTCGGCAAGCTACTCACTACAGGCCTTCAGGAGCATCTGTTGCTGCCCCTCCAGACATTCCTGCTACAATTCCTAAGCCTGTTGATCTTTCACCTACTGCTCCATCTTCTTCCTCCAAAGGAAAAGATCCCTTACCTACAGATGAAGAGGATTGAGTCTGTTTATGTTTTTTTTTGATAGGGATCATGTATTCACGTTTTGGGTCATGTAATGTACTCATTATTAATACAATGTTTATTTTCTCTCTCTCTGTCTTTCTTTTTGTTAATCACAAAGGGGGAGAAATAGGGAGAAATAGGGAAAACTCGGGGGAGAAATGAACCTATACAAAGAGGGAGAAATCCTTGAGGATTATACCTAATTTTTGTGCTCATATTGCTAATACTGTGTTTTGCACACTTCTCTCTGATACATCTATATTTCATTCCATACTGACATAATTTGTGATTATCAAAAAGGGGGAGATTGTTGGAATCACCTGTTTTGATAATCCCAAATCATGCTTAAACATTGATTATGATGTATTAAAACCTTGCATTAATCTTATTATTCTATGCTTAAACGTATTTTATTCTAAACAGTTCATATTCTTACTCTCATAACTTTACTGTAACGGCTTACAGTAGTATTTACATAAGTTTAGTATTGTTAGCTAACAGTCAGAGTTTTCTTTTCAAAGTCACAGTTACATCTAACTGTCACCTTAAGTTACTGTTGCAATAAGTTCACAGTTACAAGGTTACAGTCGAAGACTAATACAAGCTTACAATCACGAGTCTAACGCTATCTATTGTCAAAGCTCACAGATGAAGGTCACAGTTACAAGACTTCTGTTCAAAGTTTTCTCTGCTCAAGTTCATAGTCGAACAAGTCTACAGTTGGAACAAGTTCGCAGTCGAACAAGCCTACAGTCATAAGTCTACAGTCAAGGTTACAGTTAAGACAGCTTCTGTCGACTAAGTCTACTGATGATCGAGGTCTACAGTTGACAAAGGTTACAATTCTACAAATTTGATATTACAAGTCTACAGTTAGAGAGGCTACAGTTACATGGAGTAAAAGCTACCATTGCAAGCCTACAGACAGCAAGCCTTTTATTGAAGTCAGCAGTCAGAAGGAAGTCCACAGTTGGAAGACCACAGTTGAAGTCCACAGTGACATACATTCTCGACCAGTCTATTATTATTATATTTCTACTTTTTTCTTTACCAATTTGATTAATACTAATCTAACGGTCATGTCTAAACAAATTAATACACCTAACATTATTTATTGATATTTTCAGACATATCAAGAAATAATACAATGTACGAGGAAGATTGCACGTGTAACTCAAGACTATTTATCTTGTCGGCCTCGGGTGAACAAAAAGGACATATATGGAGGAGTATAAAAAGAAGAGAGAAGCATTCAAGAAAAAGCATGAATGGAACGAAAAGAACAGTGACATACACGAACAAGAATAGAGGAAGGACACACAGAGTCTAACATCTACAACTGAGAAGGAGATACGCATATACACAAAAAGAAGAACTCTCGAGCATTCATTCTGAAGAACAAAAGAGTCTCAAGTGAACCGACTGAAAGAACTGTCTTCTAAAAGCCATGCTGTGAAGCACTCAAACTCAAAGAAGCTGATCACTTGAACATCTGGAAGTCTGGAAATCACGACACTCTGTTTTAGTGTCAACTTACAGAAAAAGGACCAAAGCTTCAAGTCACTCATTCCTACGAGTCCAGAACTGATCTGCCAACACTATAGAGCACTCTAAACCTTCTTCTTTCTATCTCTTTCTCTACTGTGTTTAAGTGTTTTACATTTGTGAGCAGTGTGTTAGTATTACACACACTGTCTCCTGTGCTTAAACTGAGGGATACTGAAAATCCCTATCCCAAACCTTTTTACATTTGTTACCCACGTATAACTGTGGAAGAAGCCTGGTGTGGCTTGGTCATTTGTTTTCCCACGTATAACTGTGGAAGAAGCCTGGTGTGGCTTGGTCATTTGTTTTCCCACGTATAACTGTTGAAGAAGCCTGGTGTGGCTTGGTCATTTGTTTTCCCACGTATAACTGTGGCAGAGGTTGTCAAACCTGGACAGTTTGTGAAAACTGTTGTAAAGCCCGATACAGGATGTGTATCAATCTTTTTTATAAAATTGCTTGGTGGCAGGTGATCACCAAGTGGAAGAGGACTAAGTCTTAGCTTAAGACTGAACCTCTTGTTTGAAATAGCTTGTTATTCTTTTCTTTACTTTGTTTTTTTTTATCCGCTGTGCTCTTTGTTTTTAAAACAAGAAATCTGTTTTTGCATATACTCTGATAGTCAATTTTGGTTAGTGTGTATAAGAGATTTGTTTAGTAAACTTGTTTCAAAAGTAAAGTTAGTCATCAAACTAACCTTACTGAGGATTAATCAACCTTAGAGAAACCTGTTGAACAATAAGTCACCTATATCTCTACTGCCTTAATTGACTGGGCTGTTTTTCAATTTGGGGGATTTAATCTTAAAGTTTTCAACAGAAATTTTTAATTGGAACTCAATTCACCCCCCTCTTGAGTGTCCACTCCGACCAACACTATAGATTACGACCATACTTATTTATAAACAAAATGCCAGGGGTGAGATTACAAATTTACACCTGAAATAATATTTGTTTAGAAATTTCATAGACTATGGTGTCATTTATAATGCAACACATAGATGAAAATCATGTTACAATAGATAAAATTTTAACCTCTCTTTCATGGTTTGGAAACTAAATATTAATCATTCTTTATAAATAAATCATTATTCAAGTATATATTTTAATATAAAACATTAAACTGTGTGCACTTGAAAATATGAAACTGATTAATACTGGTTTATAAGAGAATGATCATTATCAATGGATTTTCCACTAGTTGAAAAATCACATGTACATTCACACACTAAGATCATTATGAGGGAATTCATAATGTAGGACATCATACACATTCTGTCAAGGCCTCATGCCACGACCATACATAACAATTTTGTGAAGGCCTCATGCCAAGACCTATTTTGTATCAAGAGAACTACTGATGCATCAATATTCTATATTTGGCCTCAACCATCACATAATATTATCAATTCATTCCTCATATTTCAAATAAAAATATTCCTTTAAATTAAAGTGTCCAATAACACTTTGATTTATTTTAATAGTAGTCATAGATGGAAATAAATTCATTAATAAATTATGGAGGTAAATATTCTTTATACAATCCAATGTTTCCCATACCACTTTGAAAAGTTTAATTCTTAATCCATAAAATATTATAAAAATATAAATCTCATACATGAAATAATTATCTTTATTTGTAATCCATAAATAAAATGATTAATAAATTAAATTAACATTTAATCAATACTGAAAATATAGTTTTGTCTTCTCAAAATATATATTTTACAATAAATAAATATGTTTTAGACATAAAATTATAAATAATCCATTTCATTTTTTAATGAAATCCATGTGTGTGATAATCTTAGAAGTAAACGTTAAAATTAATTTTAAACCATTAGAATATTATGAATGAAACGTGTGTCAATGTTATTCTTAATTCATGTCCATGATTGTATAAAGACGTCCCATCCTTAATTTTAGTTTAACATAATGTCATTTTATGCACATTTTGTCTAAAAACATAACGATCAGAAATATAACATGTCAATAAACTTTTTATCTTTTCTACACACACACACACACACATATATATATACCATGAAGTAATTAAGGTTTCCCATATATATATATATATGTTTGTGTGTGTGTGTTAATGTATATATATATATATATATAAATTGTATTCATAAAAGTCATTAGCGTGGAAAAAATTTATGTTTTAGCAAAAACCGTGATAAATGAGAATATCCTTTGGCATAGTTAATACGAAATCAAATTTAAAACATAAACATTTATATATATATAAGTGGAATAATGGATTTGAAATCGTACTTGGATTTAGTAATCCTTGAAAAATAGTTAGAGTTTCAATGAAACCACCCATTACACAAAAACAAATTAAATCACAGAAAAGTATGAATAAGCCCTGTTTTGAAGAAAATACTTGTGTGTGTATATATATATATATATATATTTATTTATCTATAAAATTTTCTTTGGGAATCTCTAGTGTGTTTTGATATCACCAAAACTCATGTCATTTAACTTTTCAACAAATGTTATTAATATTAATCATCCATGTACTCTAAATCCCTTTCATTAACTCATGTAATTAATTTTATAAAAAAGTGATAATTTAAAACTGTATCTTATGTAAATATATTTATCGTACAATTTCTTAAATGATTATATGAATAGGTTGGTGAAATGAAGATATAAATTCATCACTTTGGATTAATAAATTACCCTTCATATTATATAACATTCTTAAGTAATATCTTATTATGTATCACGCATAAAACTACAAAATAACCTTTAAAATAAAGCAATTCAATGAAAACGGTGTACTTATTAATTTGGAAATTAATCATTAAAATTTAAATTTAAACCACACATTTATTACAAATGCAATAGGTGTTGACGTTATTCATAACATATGTCCATGTTAATATGTAGATGCGATGTCCATAATATTAATATAACATGATGACATTATATACGCACTATTTTAGAAACATGATAAAATTATAAGCGTAACTATAACCATTCCAACCATGCATAAATTGCTAGTAAGGACTTGTACAAGATATTGATATTAACTTTATCCCATCTCTACACATGATATGTTTGCGCATTAAAATCATTCACTAATTGATAAATATGTCTATATAGACACACACACACACAGATATATATATATACATAGACATACACACACAGATAGAGAGATATATATAGTTTTACTTCCTTCGGATAATTTCAAGCAATGGGATTATAACCATATCTCTTAACTTCATATGTCACACACAATAATTAAAATAAAATCATTTATAAGATAACAATTTCTCATTGACTAATATTAATTTGAATAATTTGGGTAATATCAATGTTTAAAGATTAGGACCATATCTTAAATGTTAGTCATATTTGTACACGTAATCACTTAATCAAAATAATAGTTTAAAATTATAATTATATATCGACATCATAACACAACTCATAATTAATTACTTTCTATAACATAATTTGATGTAATACCAGTTCTTTAATTATTATATTTATAAAAATAATTAATTTTCACTTCCTATACTAAAATTAAACTGACCAACCCCTTATATTTAAACTCACAAATTTTATAAACATAAAATGATTTTAAAACAAGCACTAACAATAAGAACTTTTTTTTAAAAAATAACAATTCCTAATAAAAAGTTATAAATTCAAAGATATATAATTTAAAACTTTGAAAATAAAGAATTTTAATTTGGAATGGAATAATTTTACATAAATTGTCAAATTATCATTTGAAAATTGGGTAAAATAATTTCACCATAAAATAAATAATCACTGTAAATCAGTAAATAAAAAACATGAAACATAGAGCCTCCAAAAGTTTGAAATTGGTAAAAAAATATCCCTTACCTAATTTTGATCCAAGTATGGGTTGTGGGTTTCTAGAAACAAAGATGGTTCTTGGAAGAGTCTGGTTCAGGTATGCGAAGAGAGCTTTTAGACAATTTGATGAGGCGTGTGGAGGAATCCAGAGTGATGAATAGGAATGGTATTAATATTGACATGACACACATTCATGATTTTTAAATATTATATTCTAAGATTACTAAATATAATAATTTTTAAGTTGTGTTATTTCAAAGAAACCAAAATCGGGTGTCATTGAATTTTCCAGTTGCTTTTGGACTTTTCTACTTTTTTAAAATTCATTAGTTCACCTTTCATGCTTCAACTTCCTCTCTTTTTCCAATCAATTATTATGATGATATTACATTATAATTTTGTTTAACCAATTCAATATTTCTCTCTCATTTTTTCATTTATTTTGATAATTCATCATTATAATTATTTTGTTATCAATTATTTATAATAATATATTTTTATCTTTTTTGGGTGAAGTCATAGTAATATATTATTATATTACAACATTATCTTTTTTTATAAAAAATTGAGGTTATTTTATATAAACAATGTGACGTTTATATATATATATATATATATATCTGTGCGTGTTTGTGTGTTTTAAGAACATTTTTTTAACATTTTGAAATCATTATTTTTTTAAAAACAAATCATGTAACTTTAATATATATATTCTTTTTTATTGGTATAATTATATATATTTATTATTTCAAAATTTACAAACCAAAAATATAATATAATATGATATTTTTATAAAATATATTTTATTAATTATTTTCTTAAAAAAATTACCCTCAATTATTGTAATTACTATTATCATTATTATTAATAAAACATTAAATAAATATAATTTTTTGATTTATTTATTTAAAAATAGTAGTAAATTTTTAACTATTGTTATTATCATAAATTTTAAATTGGACATATAAAAACACATTTTATTATATCTTTGTGTAAAATGTAATTATTTTTAATTTTCAAACAATTTGAGTTATTCAAATATTTTTTCATAAAGATAATAAAATAAATATATTCATATTAAAATACTATCTTATATAATTCAATTATATGATTCAAAAAAAATATTATTTCCTTATAATTTTAAATAAAATTATTTCTCTTTCAAAATAATAATTTATTCAAAACAATATATATCAAAACTTATTTTAAAATAAAGAATATATTTTCACTCATTGAAAAAATATTATTTAATGAAAATAATATTTCCTTAAAATTAATATTTTATAATCTTGAATAAAAACAAATTTTGATTATAATAAATAATTTAGTTATATAAAAGTCTTAATTAAAAATATTTCTTTTAAATTAAAAATTAAATATATATATATCTAAAATAAAAGTAATATTTAAATTTATAGGGGTTTTACCATCCCCTTTTCTTGAATAGAAAACATTTTTTATGAATTTGAAAATTATCTTGCATTCACCATCATGCTTGGTATCAATAGGACTTTTTAACGTTTCGTCTCTAATTAACTGTTAGAGAGACCATTCATAATTGAAATATTCACTATCACTTGGTATACTTCCTTATAAATTATTATATACTCCTTTATGTGAAACCTCTAATTTTTTTTTTCCAATTCTATATAATGGAAAGAAATCTCTTCTTCGTCTATGGTGCTTTGAATTCAATTGACTTTCATCCCAAAAACAAATCTCACATTCTGATAAAATTCAATGACTATCGTCGAATAATACACTAAATGATTTAAGGTAAACCAGTTCATCCACTTCTACTTTTATATTATCAATAACACTAGAGTATGACTAGTTGGAAGACATTGTGCATCAATTTCTTTCTCTGGTTATACTATACGATTTCAGAGATGCGGGTTTAGTGAAATGGTTTCCAAACTACTTGAGGAAACTATTCATTTCTTCAAATCCCTTATCTCTTATAGATTCAATTCTTTAACTCACTTCACATGGGTCATTCAGATTGGATGAAGGCTTTAGGTGTAATAAGGAAGAAGGAAGATCAGTTCGAGAGGAAGGAACAATTTCTGGAGATCAAGGCTTATAGGCAGTGAATCGATTTTGAGTTATCTCGATTGTTTTATCATTTTGGGATTCTAAATAAATAATAAAAAAGTTAAATTAAAATAAATTTATATGGTAATGGAAAATATAAATGGAAATAAAATAAAGGTAATATAAAAAAGGGACATTGACATAAAAGGAGTGGTGACCCGTTCAATGGTTACTCATTAACATTGACTCATCAACAATGACTCAGCAATGGTGACTCATCAACGACGACTCGTCAATGGGGACTCATAAAAACTAACTCATCGACCAATTTTTTTATTCCTAATTCATGATTGGTGTATTTTAATCATTCGTAATTCAAATTATTTTTTATTATATCTGTTAGATGATGTTTTATTCCAATAAATTCTAATGTTATATATCCCTTTTTATAATGAAGTTTCAAAAAGAGATTTCTTACATCAATGTGTTTTATTCTAGAGTGAGAAGCAGTATTTTTGGACATTTTTATTACACTCGTGTTATTACAATTTATAGGTACATGTCTAAATTGGTATCCAAAGTCTAGTAAAGTATTTTTCATCCTCAATGTTTTTGCACAAAAATTTCCTATACCTGTGTATTTAGCTTTGTCAGTAGATAGTGCAATAAAATATTTCTTCTTACTACACCATTATACTAGATATATTCCTAAAAGATGACATATTACTAATGTGATTTTTATATATAACCTGCAACCACCAAAATCTATATCTGAATAACTAACTAAATCAAAACCAAGTCATCTCGAATAGAAAAATCCTAAATTGGTTGTATACTTGAGGTATTTAAAATTCATTGAAATCTAATAAATGTGACTCTTTTGGATTTTCTTGAAAGCAAGAACACATACACACACTAAACATAATATCAAACTAACAAGAAGTTAAGTATAAAAGATCACCAATCATGCCTCTGTAACTAGTTTGATCTACTAATTTCCCAGCTTCATAAAAGTTTAGTTTATTGGTGGTACACATTTGAGTATCACTGATTTTGTTACATTATAGTCCAAAGTATTTTAAAATTTATTTAGTGTATTTACATTGACTTATTATAATTACTTATTTATTTTGAAAAATATTAAATACATGAAAGAATTTGATTTATCCCATTAAACTCATTTCAAATTTATTTTGGATTAGTTTTCAAAAATCTGTATATAAAGAATCATTAGTATATCCAAAAATAAATACATATATATATTTATACTATTAAAACATCTTATGAAATTATTTTTATAAATAGGGTTGGGATCATCTATACCTTTTAAAAAAATGAAATAAGGAATGAGTTATGCATATCATACCATGCTCTAGGAGCTAGTTTTAAACCAATCAAAGATTCTGTTAAAATAAAAAAATCTATTAGGAATATTTGTATTTTTAAATCCTAAAGGTCTTTCAAGAATAAAAAATCAATTATAAATCAATATAAGAATGAAATTTTAACATCCATTTGATATAGTTTGAATTCTGAATGTTCTATAGAAGAAATAAGAATCCCAATGGATTCAGGTCTTTCTATAGGTGAAAAAGTTTCATTATAATCAATAACATATTCATTATTATAACATTTTTCACATAATATTTCATTATTTATTACTATTTTTCGAGACTCATAAACCTTGTTTCTAAACACCCACTTAGTTCCAATAGTTAATGTGACTTTAGGTCAGTCACCATGTTCCCAAACATTGTTTCTTTCAAACCAAATAAGTTCTTCTTGCATATAAATTACCTAGAAATCATAATTGATGACATCATTGGTGGCATCATTGATGTTCATTGGCTTAATATATGACAAGAAGGATTGATGTTAAATTTTATTTCTCAAGCAAGCTCTGGTATGTTTACCTATTTCTAGGTTTACTATTACTGTATTTAAAGGATGGTGTTTATGAGTCATAATGGGTCTTTGAGACGAGGGGTTGGTAGACTCAAGATGTTTTTCTTATTCTAGTTCTCACAGTTTTCTAGATGAACTATCTATTTGTTTAATAGAACTTTCAGATGTTTTATAATTGAGATTCAGTGTTGAAAGGTCATTATCCTGGTCTTTTAAGATTGTCTTATTTTGATTGTGATCAATTTCATCAAACTTAATGTAATCAAATTCTTCCATTTTTTATGATTCTATTATTAAACACTTAATAATCATTACAAGAAGTAGAATAACCAAGGAAAATTCCTTCTTTATTCTTGGAATAATATTTTTCCAAATTATCCTTTGTATTTAGAATAAAAACATTGCAAAAAAAAACTAAAGTAATTAACATTTGTATTTCTTGTAATTCCATAACTCATATGGTGTATTCTTTAAAATAGATATAATCAATACTATGTTTATAGAATAATAGTATGTATAAATAGCATCATCCTAAAAGTAGATAGGTAGGTCATTCTCATATAACATGGTTCATGCTATCTCCTGAAGAGTCTTATTTCTTCTTTCTACCACACTATTTTGTTGCAGTGTCTATGAGAAAAAAGTTGTCATTATAACCATTTTTGTGAAAAAAACGATCCAAAGTCTTCATTTTCAAATTCTCAACCATGATCACTCCTTACGGTCATAATCCTAAGTCAAATATGCTTTTTTATAGATTCGGTATTCTTAATAAATTATGAATAAGATTCACTTTTTGTGAGATAGAATGTATACCAGAGTGTATCTTCAGAAGTCATCTACAAAGACATAAGCATAATGTTTTACATTTAGATCAGAGACTCTAGAAGGTCCAAATAGGTCCATATGGATTAACTCTAAAGTATGAGATGTTGAAACATCTTTCTTAGTTTTAAAAGAAATATTATGAAGTTTCCCCTTTTGACAGGGATTACAAAATCTATCATTTGAAAATTAATCTTTGGTAGCTCTCTAACTAACCCTTTCATAGTTAGCTATCTATGTGAGTGAATATTGTAGTGTCCTAGTCTCATGTTCCAAATCCATGATTCTTTATAAAAGTTACATAAGAAATAAATATTTTAAGAATATAAGGAATTTAAATCAATATAATAACTCAAAGCAGTGAAAATTAAATAATTTTCATCATTAAAAACATGACCGGAATTATTTTCAAATTTACATAAATTGCATCATCACATAATTGGGATATGATAAGAAGATTGTATTTTAAACCATATACATATATAACCTTGGAAAATAATACTAATTTTGAATTACCAATTTAGCCAAAGATGATGATTTTCCCTTTTCCATAGTCACCAAAAGTGACATGTCCAACACCAACATTGGTGAAATTCTTGACGTTTGAATACTAACCACACATATGTCTAGAACATCCACTATCCATATACCATAGGAATTTTCTATTGGTTTTCAAACAAGTTTCCTACAACACAAAGTTTATACCAAAAATGATTTTGTTACCAAAATCCTCTTGGGTCCATTTATGATAGTAATAAGAGATTTTTGAAACAATATTTTCATAACAGGTTTCTTATAAATAAATTGAAGGCTCCTAGAGATAAAAACATTATTAGGTCCACTTGAGTAGGTATTGGCCATATATGATCTTTCATAACTTGTCCTAGATATAAATATGTTTTTTTAATTCTTTTTTATCCTAGAAGGTATCCTATGCCAATTGTATACATGGGAGAAACATTCTCTTCTAGTATTTATGTTAATGTTTTGAAACCATTGGTAAATGTTTCTATGTCTTTCTTTAACTATTAATTTCAAATTTTTTCATTCATTATTTTATTTCAAATATTGATCATTTTTCTCCTTTTCAATAATAAGGTTATTTTTAACCTTTAATGTTAAGACATGTGGTTTCTTGAGTGACATATACTTATATTTCAACTAATGAAAGCTGTCATCCAACATGTTACAGTAACAATACAGATCTTTTCTAGTTATTTTTTTGTCACTATCATTATTTTATATGTTTTAATAAATGTATGAAATATTAGTTGGATAAATAGGAAGAAAATTTTGTACCTCTGATATTCTTTCTTTAAATAATGTATTGTCTATGTTAAACTTAAATTCTTGATTAGTGTTTGAGTCACTTGAGCTATCTTCAGAGGCAGTCCATGTTGGTTTCATGGATTTTTTCTATCTTATATCCTTATCCTCATACTTATTTTTTATATTTTAATTTTGGATATTCAGCATTAATGTGGGCTTTCATCTTATATTCATAAAAGATGACCTCATTTTGAGTGTCATCCTTTTTCCAATATTTTTCCCACTTTACTTTATTATATTAATCTCATCTGAAATTTGATTTTTTGAAGTAATTATTTTTCCTATATAATTTATTAAATATTTTGGCCTTGTGTGAAATTTCTTCATCACTTTAATAGGGTGATCCTTCTTTAATATAATAATTAGATTGTAAATTTTCTATTTGTCTGGAGGTAGTATATTTGATGGTTACTGATTTTATTTTTGGCTTATCTTCATCAATATCTTGGTTTAAATTATGCTCTTCTACATACATCATCATCTTTCCTATCAGTTCCTTGACTGGTAGTTTATTTACATCACATGATTATCAGGTTAACATAGATATTCCACCCCATATGTCTGGTAATCATATTAATAGTCTCATCACTTGATCATTGTCTATCACTTGATTTCCAATTGAGTTCATGGTGTTGACTATCTCATTGATCTTGAGATACATATCAGAAATAGGTTCATCCAATTTTATTTTAATAGTATCATATTTTATTGTTTATTTGGGTAATCTCATTTATTTGACATTTTTTGTTCCTTCATGTGATATAGATAGGTATCCCAAATATCATAAGAATATTTAAAATTAGATCTTCTATTGAATTCATCATCTCCTAATGTAGAAAACAAAACATTCATAGCTTTACCACTATTATAGTAAGATTATTTTTTAGTACCATTCTATATACTTATATAAGTATTTGGTATTTCATATTTATCCTACATTATAGTTCATATGTCAAAAACCCATACATTCTAAATGCATTTCCATATTTGTTTTCCATTGTACATAATTTGTACCATTAAAATTCAGAGTTATGTTTGTAGTAGATCCTTTTGTTCTATTATCCATAAAGAACTAAATTTAGAAATGACAAAAATTTGAGATCTTTAGAATACAACTGAAATCACAGATAAAAAGGTAATAATATATATAAAAGAAATTATCCTCTGATACCAAATTCTGGTCAGAGTGAGTAACTCAAGAGGAGGTTAATTGAGTTCCCAATAAAATTTATATAAATAAATAGATTAAAATAAAAAACTAATTTATAAAATAAATTGGATAATTAATTAATTTGTATATTTCTAAAATGGACTATATTTTATGAAAATAATTATTTAATTATAATAAATTAATTTATTTTCATCAAAATCATTATTTATTTTAAAATACCAATTTTAATATTATTAGTGATTTTACGACATTTTGAAAAATTCATTATGGTTTCATTAAATTATGTTACAATTGTAATGAAAAAAATATTAATTTATGAATCTATTTTAGGAAAATAAAAATTCAGCAAATTTATTATATGAATTATAAAATTATAAATAAATATCCATGTTTCACAAAAAAACCAACACTAAATATATCACTCTTTTAAACCATTTTCTTATTCTATTATACAAATTTATCATATTCTCAACTATGAGTTACCAAAATTTTATATATTATTTTATAGGTGAGGTTATTATTCTAATGGACAATTATTATCCACAATGGTTATATAATTATTCCAATAGTAATGTTAATATTTAATATTATAAAACAGTTCGTTTGTGCAATGTAAACTACTGAATAAATTGAATTCATTTAAGAAGATACATACCATAAAATCTGGGGGTGATACATTCTCCCTACCTTCAATAAATTTCATCCTACCAATTTGAAATTTTATATCGAAAATAAATGTGAGACAATTGAAAATTCCTTTATGGAAAACCCACATAGTAAATAGGGTTAATAAAACATCTTCTTAATAAGAGGGAAAGAAAAAATGAAAATGAAATAAAAAACTTAAGGTTTTTAATCGGAGAAAATTAGCGCAATGTGAAAATATGGACACAGAAGAAAAATGTAACTATCATGTTATGATGGAGAGTGATAGAGAACAGGGTCAATTGAAATTTCAACAATAAATAATGTTAATTTTTTATCTTTTAAAAGACTATTTATTTCATAGTCAAATAAGTAAATAGTTATCATTTTTGTTCTAAAATACTTTTCCTAAAGTTGAGGGATTATTTTATTATATAGTTAGAAACTTGAGAAAATAAAATTACTTAATTTAATTCCCCATTATATGAATAATATCATCATTTGATTTTTCTTTTATCTGTCTCCACTTCATTTCATAAACCAAAACATGGATATTCAAGATGAGTAATTAAGTCTGACGCTCTTTTATTAAATGATCCTTAAGTCATTCCTTTGGTCTTTAATTATTTAAGAAAAAGAAATTGGTTATAAAATGTTTTCCAATATGATAAATAATACTTTAACCAAAGAAAAACATAATCCATTCCATAAGTAGTTACCTAAAAACTCATTCATAATACATTATTCCAAATTGAATGGCCAAATATTTAATAGGGAGGACACTATATTTCCAAAATATACATAACATAATATTTCACCAAATAACATGGATCTTATTCTCACATAAAAAATATATGAATACCATACGCCCCTATAAAACATTATGAAACATGCAAGATTCCAAGAGTAAAATCTCAGGTTGTTGAATATAATCCTTAAATCCAAACATCAAATAATTCCAGAAGAACAGAAACCATCAAATCACTAACCACCTTTATGGTCACTGATACTATATAATAAACATATATTTATTATTATCTCAATATCAAGCATATATTTAGGTTTATCTTTCCCATTTCATGTGTTCTAAAAAGGATCAATATACAATAGAATCACCACCCTTGATTACAACTACTATTTATCACATTCTTCTAATTTTTTAAAAAAGAAGTACTTTAGTGAAATCCTTATATATATCATGATTATTATAACCAAAATATAATTTAAAACATAATTCTGGAATCCAAAAGCTACATAATCTTGTTGTACAAATACTTTAATTATTCCTCTTTTACTATTGTAACAACATAAGATTAACCTTGATCCCTTTTCTTCTTTTGAGCTATATTCCTTTGATTCTTGGGAAATTTGGTCTATGTAGTGCCCCAACTCCTTACTATTGAAACATTGAACAAAGGAAGCTTCTTCCCAACACCTTTAAATCACAATATCAGGGTCCTTTATCTCCCAATTTTAGCAAACTCACATTCCTAATATGCATGTTCCAAGATGGTTCATTTAACATTTATTGCATGTTGAAAATTCTATTCATCCCCTCTTCCATTTTTCCTTATTTCCTTTTCTCAGGTACTCAGAATCCCTATTCTTATCTTTATTCCCATCGAATACACATGAATTGTAAAATTAATTCTCTATCATGATGGTACATGATATATATCCTCATATTAGGAGAATGTTTGGGAAACTATTTCCCTTTGTATGATTAAATTAAGACCATAAAATAAACAGTTAATATTTCTCCATAGATTATGTATATAGTATGAAATAATCCTTACCAAAATTTTTATGTTTTCTTCATTCATATAAACATTTTCATCCTATTTATATCCCAAACTCAAGAATTGTATCCCCATATCTACTTGTTGTTCTCTAGGGAAATAATTTTCCAAGAAATGTTCCTTAAAACCCTCCCATTCCATTTTTTAATTTTTTTAATCCTTATGTTTTTGAATTAATGACCACCATTGATATGTATCTTATAGGATATGACAAAATTCCATCATCAACTTCTCCCATTCATTTCTTCCCAATGAGAGAAATATCTTCTCTATGGATCTTATCCATTGTTTATCTACAAATGGATTATAGTCCTATTTAATAATAGAGTTTTAGCCTCCTAACAATGTATAACATTGTTACACCAGGTTTTTGATTAAGATACTCCATATAGGTAAGGCTATTGCTCATAAAATGAATATGTATTCCAAATACATTTATATGTTATTTAGATCCATCTATAGTTAATGATTTGACATCATTATATTTCATATGACGGAACCCCTATATTGATTAAGTGCATTGAAAAAGTTTAAATTCCTTATACTAGGTGACATTTATACACAATAGAATACACTTGATTATATCATAACATTATGAAAGATAATGTATAATTTATAACTAGTGAAATATTTATCATAAGTCAAAAATTTAGGTATAACTAATCTATAAATCACAAGACTAGTTACTTTGGGAATATTCTCAAATTATGTTATAGGGTTTCATCTCCCAAATATATGTTTTTCTAAATCTAGTTTCAAATGTTTCTACTAAACTTTCTTTGATACCATATATAAATACCTAGACTCCAGTATCTCAGATTTGAGGTCATACTTTATTACATTTGTACTTTTAATAATATATCGCATTCTAAAGGGAAAAATAGTTTAGTATCTCTGAAAAAACATATACAAACATAAAATTTTCATTACAATTTGAAATGAAATATAACATGGAAAATCCTATCAAAACAAACCTTTTATCCTAGAATATCTATTCATGTCAATAATAATATACATATTGGCGTCCTGGGGAAAAATAAAAGATAAGAAATGGATGATCTCATATGCTGAGTAAGGGTAAGAATGAATCTAAGATATGATAAATAAAAATAAACAATTAGGAAAGGTCAATAACTAAAAAAAATTCCATTAAAACATAATATTAAGTAAAATATGACAAGAATAAAAGGTGATCAATTCATTCCATATAAAATAATCAAATGAGAGTGAAGCTTAACAATGGATATTCTACTAGTCAAATAAACACATGGATTATTAATAACTAATCACATAATGTGGGAATTCATAATGTGGGACACCAAAATGATCATAAAACATTCAATAAAATATTATATATCATATAATAAGATATCAATCTCAATTAATAATAATATTCAATAGAGGGTGTTGACAGAGATAAAAATACCCTAACAAAATCATTGAAAATTTCTTGAGAGAGAAACAATTTTTTTTACTTTGGAATCATTTATTTAAAAATCCATGTAATTATAAAAAAAATATTTTCATAGTATATAACCATGTAAAACTGTAAATTAATCCTAAAAATATTATGGTATCATGAAATAAGGAAAAATTTTCTCATTCAATATAAGTTAAAAAAAATTCATTTAAATTATCAAAATAGAAACAACATAATTTGTATTTTTAAAAGAATTGGTGAGAATTAACCGAATGAATAAAATATGTGTATAACCAATAAATACACATATAAATAGTGTAAATAAAAATCGATATAATCCAAATTAATTTGACACATAATAATTACATGACATAATCATTTGAATATATGTTTAACCAATAGAATGGAAATAGGGTGAAAAATTCCCTAACTACTATGAAAACAGTCGAACCGTATGTCATATAAAATTAATTCCATATAATAAAAATTTTAACAATGTGAAAATAATTATATTAATTATATTATATAACACATGTAAGCATACATACAACACACACAATAATTAAGTTGTTAATAAGTCACATCTTATATAAATAAAAGTGAGATGAGAAAACCCTTACCTTATGTTAGAAAGTGTTCTCAACTTATACTTAATGTACTTAATAATCAATTTAAATTAATTAATTAATTAATTTATAACCTCTTAAACATATATTTTATTTATTGTAATTTTATTAAGTTCCTATATGGACATTTCTATGAGATATAATGTATAATTTCGTTGATCCAGAAGCATTTATTTCTTGATTTTATGGGTGGTTCCCTTGAGCTTAAATATGGGAGTTCTTGTTAAATGGAAATAACATCTACAAAAGAAAATTTATATAGTATTAATGAACTTAAAAAATTTTATATGATCCCATATATCATTTTTATATGGTATGAAGATGATTCATTTTAAAAAACTATAATGAAAATGCTTTAATTTATTTTGGCAGTTTTTTATGACCATCAAGAAATAGAATCATTTTGTTTAATAATATGTATATATACTGGTTACAAAGAATTAAATAAGTATTAATACACATATTATAATGTGTTTTAACTATAAAAAAGGTTTTATGATCATCCATGAAGGTGGTAATGAAAAAAAATCATCGTTCATGGAGGTGGTGAATCGACACCCCATGAGCGATGTTTTCATTTTTGTAAGAAAATGAGACGATAAGAGACTTGATAATGGATATTCCATTAAAATAATACAATTATATTATATTTATGATGATGGAAGTAAAATTCCACTTTGTATAGGGTAGGTTATGGAAGGATAAAAAAATAAAAGTAATAAAAATAGAAATAGGGATGGTTTTACCTCTTGAGTGTCATCGCCTTGAGAACCACAAGGCACTTTGAAATGTTTTTTTGATACTAGAAAAAGATAAAAGTGAAGAATAGGTTTGGGAGAGGAATTTGGCAGAATAAAAGCAATATGAAAATCATATAAGGTGTGAGGAGAAGGGGTCGTGATGGTAGTATTTATAATAGAGGAGAGAGGTGTTTTTTTATTATGTTATTCATTAGTTTATTATTTTGACTCCAAACTATCAGTAGTATTGATTCTTGTGACTAAATAAAGTAACTAGAGAATATGAGTTCGATATAATGTCCAATTACATCATCTATGACCCAACAATGACTCAAAAATTCATTTTATTACTTATAATATTAAATACTGTAGATTACAGTATTTCACTATAAATGAAAAATTCAACTAATTTTAAAAAGTCCCAAAAATTCACCCAAACAATTTTTTAACATTGGGATTTAAAAAATTGAATCCATTTTAGAAATTAATTTTCTAAATAATATAAATTTCTCTTATTAAGAAAATTATCATTTATTCAAAAAATATCAATTTTTATATTATAACATATTTTATGACACTGTGGAAAATTAATTATGATATCGTAAAATTATATTATAATTTGAATGAAAAAAAATATTAATTTATGAATATATTTTAAAAAAATATTTTTTTAAAATTATTAGATGTTTTATAAAATTGTTAATAAACATTCAAATTTCACAAAAAAACCGACACTAAATTTATCATTATAAAACATGTTCTTACTTATTAAATAATATAAATATATCATATTATCACTTATGTAATACCTAAATTTTATTTATAATTTTATAGGTGAGTTTAATATTCTAATAGACACATTATTATTCCAAATGGTTCAATTATTGTTTCAATGGTCATGTAAATATTTAATAGTGTAACATGATTCAATTGTGCAACATAAAATATCAAATAAATTGAATTTATTTAATAAGATACATACTATAAAATATTGGGGTGTTACATAAGTATATATAGTATTACAATTTTTTCTACATATCATGTGAACATGAAGATAAAATCCTTAGGCTCTATGAATAACTCAAATTCATAAGAATATTCACAATGCCCGAAAATGAGAAGGATGATCACGGGGCTTATAGGGGATCCGGATGTGGCACATTTTTTGTGTAGCAGGAATTTCCACTGGACGATAAAGTGCACCATAGGAAATATTGATGGGGAATCTCTCCATGAATTATTTATAGAGTGAAATCTCTCTATTTCTATAAATTTTATATTAGATATAACTTTTGGTCCACATATATTTATCAAATTATAAGAACCAACTAGGTTTAGAATATTTGAATGAGATGAGTTGTAATTATGAACAACCAATAGATCTATACTCATGACAATGGTTATTGGAGACTACTACCTCACATTTACAACAAGATTTTTCTTGGTTGTAAAGAACTTTTCTTATTTTCTAAGAATTTCCAAAAAAAATTATTTCTATATCTAGTCTTTATATGTATGGTTTTATTCACACATTTAGGAATAAAAGAAATTAATTTTAGAAATATAAAATATTTTATTGTAGGAATGTATTATCAATCATCTTTATCTGTATGAATACAAAAACCATGTGGTGGAAATTGAAAATTAAAGTAGTTCTCATGGAATATATCACATGTAATTGTAAAATCACTATATAGGTTATTTATATGAATAGTGATTGAATAAAATATATCAATATTGGTTTTTTGAATTCATTTTAATGAACAACTCTTGGAATATTTCATGCTTGATTACTTAAAAATGACCAAATCCTTATTTAGTGGAATGATTAAATTCAGCAAAAATATTCATGAATTAGATCATTTATATTTTTATAAAATATTTCCTATTAAATAATTGGGGGTTACTCATACTTTAAAGCTTTTACTGATGTCTTTAGAATATATTTATATTTCCATACAATTATATATATGTTAGATTACATTGAAAAATTCATCGAATAAAATATATATTTTTTAAAAAACCTATTTGTAAGAAGATAACTAAACCCTTATAAAACCATGAGATATAATATCTTTTATAATGAATTAATTTAATAAATATAGTATTTTGGTATTCAATCCTAACTAAATCCTCCTTATACACCATAATAGAATAGTGTAAGTGAAAATAGGAACCACCCAAGTTGGAAGTGTTGTGATCAATGATGAGTCATGCATGTATTCAATTATACTATTATGGATACACTTTAGATAAATCTTTGTACACTCTAAAACGAGTTCTAAATAAATCTATAGATAGAATTATATTTGAGTTATAGAGTGGAAGGAACCTCCTTTTTCATATATAAATCTTTTAAAGATAACATTGGAAATAAAAATTCACCCCAATGAACTCAGTATATATCTATTAGATATCCAAAGGAAACTAATGTGTATTCCCTATAAGATCCCTAAAAAGGTTGATAGTGGAAATACTAACCCTACTCCATGAGATGGATAACATCCATAAATGATTAGTATGAGATGGATGGACTTTGATAAAGTACAGGATCATGATAGACAATAGTTGTTAACCAAAAATAATCTACAAATACATTGTGGAAGGGGATGTTCTCAGAATCAAATAATGTTATAGAACCACTAGAGATGATAAATAAGTATAAAGATATGTTTTTCAAGTCAAAAAAGATGTTAAATCATTATTTATGTATAATAATGAACATGTGTCCTATAAAGAATTTGTAACTAGAAAAATAAATAATAGATTTAAATAAAAAATGATTTATAAAAAGGATTACTTATTTCAAAACTACATTTGTATTTTGGCAGATCCTCCAATGGATATGAAGTAGTTTTTTTTGAAAGTTGGTATATAAGAATAAACATGACATGGAATATACTATTAGTACCAATAACCCTAGATTATTTATAGAAGGGTTTTAATAAAATCAGGGCATTGATTATGAAAAATACTTCCTACCAGCTATTATAGTCAAATACATTATCATTATAGTTTTAATTGTTGGAGATGGTTCCCAATAACAAACATGTTTTTAGTTTATGATTTCCTGTGTATTTATGGTTTTTATTTTTAATGATGTTCTTATCATACGATAAGTCTTATTATGTGTGGCATTGAAAGGGATGCTTTCGTAAGGGTAATTTTTATATAAAAAGTTCATAGAAAATCCCAACTATGCTGAGAACCCTGAAGTACTGTGAATGTATACCTAAATAGATGTTCAGGTATAAATGATATCATATTACAGGGAACAAATGATATAAATTATCAGGGGTTTTATTCTCTAAAGACATTATGACTTCTTTTCATTAAGATCACCCTTGGAAATATATAAGAGAGGAAAATGTGATATAAGAAACTCTAATATGAAATTTACAAGTTATTAGTCTCATTATATGTTCTTATATTTATATATATATTGTTCCTTATTATTAAGATAATTATTTATATATCACTTGTCATGTAATTTGACACATTAGAGAAAAACATGTCGATATATGTTCATGAAGAAATAACTTATGTTTGTTGTGTAATGAGTGGTATATAATTAACTAATAAGTAAATAACGGATTAATACCTTCTAAGTAAATGTATTTTGATATCTTTAGTCCTTGGATTAGAATGGAAATACCTGATTAGGTCCCAATCCATGGAGGTTTTATTTGTGATTTGATTTCACGAAATTCAAAGAGAATATATCAACCATATAAGCTGATGACATTTGCAAGACAATATTCTTGATGAGATATCACGAAAAATGTATTATATTAAATAGTTTGAATGAATAAGTGGTTATTTTCATTATAAAATTCAACAAAATTATCTTTGGGGGGATTAACATGTGACTAGATTATAATCATGGACTTTAAAAAATTTCTGCACAACTGAACTAATAAAAAGGAATAGTGGCCCATACATGTTGCATATTTCTAATTTTAGTTAGATTTTTTTTATGAATTTAAAATTATATTAGATTATTATTTTCTAGTATTAGGAATTAATTTATTATTTAGGTTATGTTGATTGCAAATATTTAGTCATGGGTTATTCAATAGAATAACTATGTGATTTAAAAACTTAATAAATATTTATGCACTGTCCTAGTGAGTATAATATTAATTTTTTTGATTAATGGATAATTTAGTGAATTTTTTATCTAATTAAATAATCATTATATATGTACTGATAAGTATCATATAGAAATTTTAGATAATTATAAGGGTACGTTATAATGGAATATCAAATAACATCTAAATGTATATAAATTAATTATTTTAATAAATGATATATATTTTATCCATAAGTAGGTAAAATGTAATATAAATAATAATAACATGATTATTATGAGACATGGTGTTTTTTAGGGATAATTTAATTGGTTAAGGGAATATTCTCAATTAAGAACTATTAACCAAGCTCTATAAATACTCAGTTATATTATTTTTTAAGGTTAGTTACAGTGGAAATTTTAGTTTACAATGAACCCTATCTTGAATGATATTACTCAGAAATGAAATAATCAATGGAGTTTTATAATTATACTATTCGTATAGATTTAGTGAAGATAAATAGAATAATTTTTCAATCCTTAAAGAAATTCTTATTATGATCAACACTGAATGATTGAGGAATTCATATCATTCGTCTAACAATAATAGATTTATATGATTACATTCTACGATTCATGGAGTATGTGTGGTCACATATAAAGGGATTGTGATTTTTAATCATTCTTTATAAAAATGGGATAATTATAATAGACTGACCAAATTTATAATAATGATATAATTTAAAGAGTTATAATTATTTATCAATATAAATTGATTATAAATTTTATATGAGGATCCTATCTTCAGGGATGCTATGGTTTATATTAATATAGTTTCCAGAATTAATCCAATGAATTTGATGGAAAAAAACATTGTGTAACACCCCAAGCTTCTACGGTACGCTTCTCTTTGAATAATGTGATAGCGTGTGTTGTACGCAACACCGAGTTCTAACACACCATAACTAATCAAACTAGCCGTTATGAATAGTAATACCTACTTTTTGAAATTATATATATTTTATATTTGAAAATGGACTTCATTTTTGGATTCGGAATATCGAATTTATCCTAAGGTGAAATTTTGGTACATTTCGGATAACTTTCATATTTTGATTAATAGTAAAAATTACTAAGTTTTAATTAAAAACAACTTTTTTAATCAAAATAATTAATAGTGATAAATTATTAATTTGAGTGGTTTTAAAGTATATTTAGAATATAGTTTTACCATTTAATATAATGTTGGTCATTGGACATAATTTTACAATTAAACCGAACATAAACGAGTGTCAATCTTTTGATAGTTATTATCTCTTAAAAACACGCTTTTTGTTTTGACAGCGGGAATTAATTTTAAATTAATTTCTGCCACTTCTGTGTTTTGAATTTAGGAAAATGGATTCCATATTTGGAATCAGGATTTTCAAATTGTGTAAATAGGTAACTTTTATTTTTAGACATTTTGAATAATTACTGCGGTAAATATTTTATTTACCATGGTTAAGGGTAAATCCGGTAAATAAGGGTTAAAAAATAATATTATAATAATACTAAATTACCCTAAAACGTGTCTTAACCCTATTGGTTGATACATGGTCGACCATGAGAATCTTTGGGTCTATTTTGGGACCCCATGGATCCACTTGTAAGTGATAATGACACTTTATTTTAATTAAGTTAAAATGAATACAAAAATGACACAAGCATATATCTTTTAGAAAAACAATTGTTACATAGGGTTATATATGTTGGATTTTATATTATAAATATTAATTAGAAAGATAAAAAGATTTACTACATAATGATATTTTATTTATAATTTTTAAACATTAAATAATTTATTTTATTTATGACACAATGATGATGCAATAATTACTATAATAGTGAAAAATTAAAATAATTGATATTATAAATACCCAAATAAATATAATATGAAACTTTTAATGAATTAAACTAATTTTATAGGATAATATGATATATTAGGATTGATTTAATTGACTTTTTTCGAAGTAATCAATCTTTTATGAGTTTCACAAAAATCAACTATTGAATAGTGTCAAAATTGACATAAAAGAGTTCTTAAAACAAATATTATATTATTAATTGATATTAAATTCTTAAAAATATAAGGTTCGGACAAGAGACTTATATAATGATAGGTTCATCATTAATGTACCACTTGGGGGTCTCTTGGATGTATATAGTAAGTTTATTAACCATATTATATAAAAATACAAAGAGACATTGTAAAAGTGAAACTAATTAACTTAGAGTTAATACTTAAAGATAAGGTTAATATAAGTACCCAAACCTGTATAAATTCTATTGGTTGAGTGGTTTTCGACCTATACCCACCTTAAAATTTAAATAATTAACTTTGGAGCCATTAGAAACCGAATATGAATTTATTATAAATTAATATTTCTAGCTTTTCCAAAGGTGCCCCTCACCCCTCTTATAAAAGGGCACTCCTCCTTCTTATTTATTCACACCTCTAAAGCCTTTTGGTTCGGCCAAACTCTGCCCAAATACTCTCCCAACATCCCTCAATACAACCTAGAGGCCTTAGTTTGATCATAAAGCCAACCTAAGGAGCCCTTTTGATCAAATCAAAAGGAAGAACCCGAAGAAGAGGTAATGATTTCACCACCCTTCTCCAAGTTCATTTCTTCTTCCACTTCTTCTTCCTTTGTTATTACCATTATAAAATAATAACTCCAGTATCTCACATATACTATGATGTTATTATAAATATGGTACAACCATATTCAGTATTCTATCCACCCTTTGAATAACATGTCACCATACGTGCGTACGTACGGACTACCGTCTCCACGTCGTGGTGTAATTGTTATTCAATATAATATTATTTGGATGGGTATAATAATGATGTGTAACTCATGTAAATAATAAATATAACATGTTAATGATTCTGTATATATGATATACCATCCATTTATATATTATTCTAATATCGAAAGAATGATATTGTCGCTCGTGCGTACGTACGGACTACCGTCTCCACGAACGCGATGAGATTCATTCTCCATCGTATCCATTCAAGTATAATTATCATTTGATGATTTAAAAATGATGTTTAAGGACTAGATATCATTCTGGATATGAATAAGATACAACAACCATGGCTTATGTAACAAAACATATAAAAGAAAATGAGTAAGTTAACTCCCAAAACGACGATAATTCTAAGATATTATTAACAAATCAATGTTAAAAGATCATATATGATATCATATTATTATATATGATTATTGTATAATTTAATAACAAATATTTCACCATTATACAGGAGGTTAACCTACCCCAACCAAGGAAAAGTACAAGTTAAGGGTTTACTTTACAACCTCTTCATTATCCAAGGTTGTTTATACGTAATAATCTACTGGGATCTCTTTATCATCCACATCCATGTTTCTTAAAAATGCATTTCAAAACATTTTTACTATTTACTAGAATATGAGTTAAAGTCATTTATACCCTTTTTGACTTTAATAAGTGGTTTATAAAGGAATCTTTCGGTCGTTTTCAAAACAAGGTCCTTTTTAACCTTTTCGACAGAATTAAGGTAAGAATGTTTTTTTAACTTATACGGCGGGTGCGGCTATTTTCCGCCGTTATAAAATCTTCAAATCTTCCATTACAAGCTTATAAGAATATTTTCAAAGTAAATGTTTTATTTTATATGTATCTTAAATTATTTCAAAATAAAAGGAGATATTTTTTTAAAAAGAATTTTGATTTCATCTATGTCAACATCCTTTGATGGATTTTAAGATTATTTGAAGTTGATTTATTATGATACAAAACTTCTATATTGTATTGAAGGTTTTGTGATATGTTTGACTGTGGATGTGCTATTTTTATACCATTCATAGTTTATGGTGAAAGTATTGACATTTCATATGTTAGTTTTAATATGAATGTTTATGTTATGTTTAAACCTTTTCATATGGGAATTCATTGGAATTAATATGTGACGGGTGGAGCCCGCTATAGCTCCTCGATGCATCGGTAGGTCTCATGAGACAAACTAGTGTCTTGGCACAAGGCCTTGACAAAATCTTATTTGTAGTCTTGGCACGAGGCCTTGGCTATGTGGTTATGATAGTCTGGCATTATGCATTCCAACATTATGAAAGTGGTTATTGATTTTTGCATGTGATTATTTGATTAGTAGAATATCCATGTGAATAAGTAAATGGCATTATTTCATTTTATTTATGCCATACCATGTTGAAAGTTCATATTTAAAAGGCTTTTGTTTTAGTTATACATTGCCTTAAATGTTTATTCTTATTTATGAAAGTTTCCGCTATATTGTTATCCTTACTGGGCATTTGAGCTCACCCCTTTTCTATGTTTTATTTTTCCCAGGATGTGAAGAAGTAAGTTATGAATGACCTGCAGGGATTTTATGAGGGGTTAATAGTGTGGATTGTGGAAACATTATGTTGTTGTAGTAGTTTTTCATTTTATGATGTAATGTAAAACTTATGAATATATCTAGTGTTTCCAAGGCTACTAAACCAATCGGTCTTTCGAGATTTGATCTTTCTTGTGATCATACCAATGTTATGTAATAATGCACCGACTCTGGGTAACTGGGGTCGGGGCGTTACAGTTGGTATCAGAGGAAGTTTAGCAAGTGTGAATTCTGGCTTCAGGAGATTTCTTTTCTTGGCCATATTGTCTCTAAAGATGGAATCTCTGTTGATCCTTCTAAGACCAAGGCAATCCAAGAATGGCCAGCACCTACGAGAGAACAAGTGCTGAGAAACCGGACGACGCGTCTGGTAAAAGTTTTGTGGAGAAACCATAAGATGGAAGAGGCAACGTGGGAACCCGAGGAAATTATGATGAAGAACCACCCGAGTCTTTTTATGAAGTAATACCCTAGAAATTGCGAGGACGCAATTATTTGAAGGAGGGGAGAATGTAACACCCCAAGCTTCTACGGTACGCTTCTCTTTGAATAATGTGATAGCGTGTGTTGTACGCAACACCGAGTTCTAACACACCATAACTAATCAAACTAGCCGTTATGAATAGTAATACCTAAATTTTGAAATTATATATATTTTATATTTGAAAATGGACTTCATTTTTGGATTTGGAATATCTAATTTAGCCTAAGGTGAAATTTTGGTATATTTCGGATAACTTTCATATTTTGATGAATAGTGAAAATTACTAAGTTTTAATTAAAAACAACTTTTTTAATCAAAATAATTAATAGTGATAAATTATGAATTTGAGTGGTTTTAAAGTATATTTAGAATATATTTTTACCATTTAATATAATTTTGGTCATTGGACATAATTTTACAATTAAACCGAACATAAACGAGTGTCAATCTTTTGATAGTTATTATCTCTTAAAAACACGCTTTCTGTTTTGACAGCGGGAATTAATTTTAAATTAATTTCGGCCACTTCTGTGTTTTGAATTTAGGAAAATGGATTCCATATTTGGAATCAGGATGTTTAAATTGTGTAAATAGGTAACTTTTATTTTTAGACATTTTGAATAATTACTGCGGTAAATATTTTATTTACCATGGTTAAGGGTAAATCCGGTAAATAAGGGTTAAAAAATAATATTATAATAACACTAAATTACCCTAAAACGTGTCTTAACCCTATTGGTTGATACATGGTCGACCATGGGAATCTTTGGGTCTATTTTGGGACCCCATGGATCCACTTGTAAGTGATAATGACACTTTATTTTAATTAAGTTAAAATGAATACAAAAATGACACAAGCATATATCTTTTAGAAAAACAATTGTTACATAGGGTTATATATGTTGGATTTTAGATTATAAATATTAATTAGAAAGATAAAAAGATTTCATACATAATGATATTTTATTTATAATTTTTAGACATTAAATAATTTATTTTATTTATGACACAATGATGATGCAATAATTACTATAATAGTGAAAAATTAAAATAATTGATATTATAAATACCCAAATAAATATAATATGAAACTTTTAATGAATTAAACTAATTTTCTAGGATAATATGATATATTAGGATTGATTTAATTGACTTTGTTCGAAGTAATCAATCTGTTATGAGTTTCACAAAAATCAACTATTGAATAGTGTCAAAATTGACATAAAAGAGTTCTTAAAACAAATATTATATTATTAATTGATATTAAATTCCTAAAAATATAAGGTTCGGCCAAGAGACTTATATAATGACAGTTTCATCATTAATGTACCACTTGGGGGTCTCTTGGATGTATATATTAAGTTTATTAACCATATTATATAAAAATACAAAGAGACATTGTAAAAGTGAAACTAATTAACTTAGAGTTAATACTTAAAGATAAGGTTAATATAAGTACCCAAACCTGTCTAAATTCTATTGGTTGAGTGGTTTTAGACCTATCCACACCTTAACATTTAAATAATCAACTTTGGAGCCATTAGAAACCGAATATGAATTTATTATAAATTAATATTTCTAGCCTTTCCAAAGGTGCCCCTCACCCCTCTTATAAAAGGGCACTCCTCCTTCTTATTTCTTCACACCTCTAAAGCCTTTTGGTTCGGCCAAACTCTGCCCAAATACTCTCCCAACATCCCTCACTACAACCTAGAGGCCTTAGTTTGATCATAAAGCCAACCTAAGGAGCCCTTTTGATCAAATCAAAAGGAAGAACCCGAAGAAGAGGTAATGATTTCACCACCCTTCTCCAAGTTCATTTCTTCTTCCACTTCTTCTTCCTTTGTTCTTACCATTATAAAATAATAAATCCAGTATCTCACATATACTGTGATGTTATTATAAATATGGTACAACCATATTCAGTATTCTATCCACCCTTTGAGTAACATGTCACCATACGTGCGTACGTACGGACTACCGTCTCCACGTCGTGGTGTAATTGTTATTCAATATAATATTATTTGGATGGGTATAATAATGATGTGTAACTCATGTAAATAATAAATATAACATGTTAATGATTCTGTATATATGATATACCATCCATTTATATATTATTCTAATATCGAAAGAATGATATTGTCGCTCGTGCGTACGTACGGACTACCGTCTCCACGAACGCGATGAGATTCATTCTCCATCGTATCCATTCAAGTATAATTATCATTTGATGATTTAAAAATGATTTTTAAGGACTAGATATCATTCTGGATATGAATAAGATACAACAACCATGGCTTATGTAACAAAACATATAAAAGAAAATGAGTAAGTTAACTCCCAAAACGACGATAATTCTAAGATATTATTAACAAATCAATGTTAAAAGATCATATATGATATCATATTATTATATATGATTATTGTATAATTTAATAACAACTATTTCACCATTATACAGGAGGTTAACCTACCCCAACCAAGGAAAAGTACAAGGTAAGGGTTTACTTTACAACCTCTTCATTATCCAAGGTTGTTTATACGTAATAATCTACTGGGATCTCTTTATCATCCACATCCATGTTTCTTAAAAATGCATTTCAAAACATTTTTACTATTTACTAGAATATGAGTTAAAGTCATTTATACCCTTTTTGACTTTTATAAGTGGTTTATAAAGGAATCTTTCGGTCGTTTTCAAAACAAGGTCCTTTTTAACCTTTTCGACAGAATTAAGGTAAGAATGTTTTTTTAACTTATACGGCGGGTGCGGCTATTTTCCGCCGTTATAAAATCTTCAAAGCTTAAATTACAAGCTTATAAGAATATTTTCAAAGTAAATGTTTTATTTTATATGGATCTTAAATTATTTCAAAATAAAAGGAGATATTTTTTTAAAAAGAATTTTGATTTCATCTATGTCAACATCCTTTGATGGATTTTAAGATTATTTGAAGTTGATTTATTATGATACAAAACTTCTATATTGTATTGAAGGTTTTGTGATATGTTTGACTGTGGATGTGCTATTTTTATACCATTCATAGTTTATGGTGAAAGTATTGACATTTCATATGTTAGTTTTAATATGAATGTTTATGTTATGTTTAAACCTTTTCATATGGGAATGCATTGGACTTAATATGTGACGGGTGGAGCCCGCTATAGCTCCTCAATGCATCGGTAGGTCTCATGAGACAAACTAGTGTCTTGGCACAAGGCCTTGACAAAATCTTATTTGTAGTCTTGGCACGAGGCCTTGGCTATGTGGTTATGATAGTCTGGCATTATGCATTCCAACATTATGAAAGTGGTTATTGATTTTTGCATGTGATTATTCGATTAGTAGAATATCCATGTGAATAAGTAAATGGCATTATTTCATTTTATTTATGCCATACCATGTTGAAAGTTCATATTTAAAAGGCTTTTGTTTTAGTTATACATTGCCTTAAATGTTTATTCTTATTTATGAAAGTTTCCGCTATATTGTTATCCTTATTGGGCATTTGAGCTCACCCCTTTTCTATGTTTTATTTTTCCCAGGATGTGAAGAAGTAAGTTATGAATGACCTGCAGGGATTTTATGAGGGGTTAATAGTGTGGATTGTGGAAACATTATGTTGTTGTAGTAGTTTTTCATTTTATTATGTAATGTAAAACTTATGAATATATCTAGTGTTTCCAAGGCTACTAAACCAATCGGTCTTTTGAGATTTGATCTTTCTTGTGATCATACCAATGTTATGTAATAATGCACCGACTCTGGGTAACTGGGGTCGGGGCGTTACACATTGAGCATAGAACCAACTATTTATGATTTGACCCAAAGTCATCATGTTGTTTTATAGAGTTCATATATTAATTTATAACTAATTATTAACGACTGATTCATTTAGGAATTTAAGGATACTTTTCATTTTAGGAAAATTTTTAATTTAATCAAAATGGGAAAATTAAATTTTCATTCATATTCATGTATCTAGAAAAAGTAATTATTGGTTCAATTATTATTATATATAACACCTAATGTCAATGTAGATTCTATCTAGAGAACATGGTTATATAAAATGTAATGGAAAAGATCACACAATGTAGTCCAGTCAACCCCACTAGGATGTGTATTATGAAATTAGAAATATCATGTGGGTTTCATTATGTGTTTGTTATTAATTACATGTCATGTCCCAATAGTTAGTTTGACATAGTTTTATGAGTTATAATGTCTATATCTTGTGTACACACCATGTAATCCCACATGGTTATCCAACAAAATCATAAAAACCACATGGGAAAATAAGAATTAGGTACTTTTTAGATGGTGAATAGGGGTTTTCTTACTACATAACAAGGTCCAAATATAACTATATAGTGTATAGAAAGAATTAATTCTATGTGAAATGTTATATCTCAGGAAAAACACATGTAGTGTCCTTGAGTGTGTGTTTTCAGGATTAATAAGAAATTATTACTGGCCGCGTAACTGGTCTACACATTGTATAATCTGTGAAATATAATTTCAAAAACAAAGCATTATAAATATTTCATGTATGAAATTACATAGAGAAAGTTTAATAATTTAAAAAATGTAATGAAACCACATGGAGTGAAGCATAGGCACATTTTATCTAACACTTGTTTTGATAATTAAGGTAAAAAATTATTATCAATCCGTATAAGATGTTTTCACATGTATTTTATGTTGTTGGTAAATGTAAAATGACTAATTCAGTGTGGCATTTGCCTTATTTCCTATAAAAATTTCTAAGAAACTAACTATATCTGTTAACACCAGGTAACTTGTTAGTACACTCCATGTACTTATATAATTATAAATAAAATTACTTTTAAATTTTTTAAAATAATATATTATTATTTCTAGGATGATTATTATAGACAATTAATATATATGAGTTTTCAAATAAATAAGAAAATTAAATTATTAATTTGGGTAATTTATCAAAATGAATAATGAATTTAAGTAAACTCTATATGGTTTTATTAAATGAAAATTTATTTCCTGTGTAAATGATTATGATCTTGGATGATATTTGAATTTGTTGATTTCTTCTAATTTAATTATAATTGAAGGGGTTTTGTAATAATTATTTAAAATGATGTACTGTATGTCACCAACTCCACTTATTATATATGGTCTTTTTTGTACATGGTTTCTCTTATATATACACTTCACCCTAGTATAACATCTATTCCAAAAAAATTCATAATTGGTGCTCTGAGCTAGTTCTCAATTCGACATCAAATGCACTTCCTCATTTTCCATAGGCTACTATTGAACAACAAGGATATGTGGTGGAACTGTGAGGATACTATACACCCATATATGTTAACATAAGTATAAGTAAATAAAAAAACATCATACAGATTAGATTATGAATAAATAATAAATAATTCGAGCCAAAAGAATACTATAATAAAATGAAACACAGTAAAGGCCTGAACAACCAAGCCATACAAAAAACATCAATCACCAACTAGGCCTGTCATGTATATAAAATATTCAATTGAAAAACAAATACATAAATAACTACTTCTGACTCTGATCTATGTCACAAACTCTATATCTAGAACCCTATCATGTGACTCTATTCCGATCATCAGACTCCGCATGAGAAACCACTTCAACCATGATATCATGGGCCTTCACTCGATCCATCGTACATCTATTTTCAACCAGAAACAAAACATAAGATCTACATTCACACTGGGGTGCATGTCCAGGGTGTGAGAAATAAATATCAGTTGGCCACCCCCCAATGGTGAACCTGTAATCATCTTTCATATTTGAATTCTCATGAAATATGCTCAACCTAATTGAAAATATGATATAAAGAAAAAAACTACATATGATCCTTATATATGTGACCTCAATCGACTATACCTACTTCAAAAAACACTAAAGTATATCTGAGCTTCTCTTAGTGACCACGTATCCTAAGTTAAATTTAAACCCTAAATTTAAGGAAACCTCATATAAAACTCATGATATTACCTATTTTATATTACTTAGAACCTTTATGCCTCATTCCCATGTATTCATACCATGATAAAGTACTACCAAAACCCACAAAATCTATATGAAATCAAACCCATGTACCATAAAAAATATTTCCCAGAGCATTAGTCTATCACCTAGTTATAGATAAGAAGCACCCTATACAAAACCCTAAAACATGGATGAGGAATTCCATGTCCATCATTCTAATACATGGATGAGGAATGCCATTTCCATCACACTAAACCATAGCTAAGGAATGTTATATCTAGAACCCCATCCCATGGTTGAGGATCTCTATTTACAACACCGTAATCTATAGATGAGGATCACCGTGTCCAATAATCTAATCCATGGATGTGTAATTCCATGTCTAGCACTGTAAACCATGGATGATGATCACCATGTCAAACACATTTTTTCATGGATAAGAATTTCCAGGTTAAACACCCTAGTATAGGGATGTGTATTTATATGTACAAAACTCTAAAAAATGGATGCATAGTTTCAACCACCATCCTATTACTTATATGACATGTGTAACGTCCCGATCCTGGAATCCACCCAAAATCACCCCATACTCGGTTGGTCACATGGCGTCAAGCACATTTCCCCTAATGTCAAAGGATGATGACTAGAAGCGAGGGACTTGGGTGTAATAGTGGGGAAACTATGCCCTCATTGGCAGAGTAACACATCAGAAGAAAGAAATAGCAATAGAAATAATAGAAGCAGTAGTAATCCGTAAAAAAGTAAATAACAGAATACTGGAAAATAATAAACTCATACACACATATATATATGAATGATTCATGATACATATGTCTAGGAAAGCATCCAAACAAATCAAAATGCAGGAACACAATAGTACTAAGCCATGTTCAAAAGAAAAGTAGAAAACAACTCCTCAGCATCGCAAGCTATAGATTGGTCCCATGCTCTCCATCTCCACATCAAATCCAGTACTTGAAGTAGAAGGGAGCATTTCCTTATCTATACTTGCAACAATATAATCTGTTTGGGCCCAAAAGCATGGGCCAAACAGGGTGTGAGACTAAATCCTAGTAGGAAACCACAATGAGATCTGTGCCTAGCAGTCAGTGAATATATGGAAGGCAGTAAGAAAATAAATACAATAAACAAGGAAGTAATCAGTAGTAAAAATCCAAAGTTTCAAATATACAGAAATAGCTAATCAAAGTAGATTATCACAAATAGGTAACCCTATGGGAAGTACCCAAAACCTATCCCCTATGGTCCTACCTAGAAACACAAACAAGTAGCTAAACACAAATAGGTAACCCTCTAGGAAGTACTCACAACCTATCCCCTCTAGTCCTACCTAAAAAGTACAAGCATCCCTCTAGGCAGTACACTCAGTCTAACCCCTCTGGTTCAGCTTAAGCATAGACTCTCTGAGGAAGCACTCCTCGTGAATTCCACCTATAGTATCGTATCGGTAAATAAAGGCACTCTAGATATGCACTTATGTCTCATTTCCTCTGTGGCCCATGTTGAGGAACTATAGAAACTCTAAATAATCACTCAATGTCAATTCCCCATGTGGTCTCGCATTTTAAGTAAAAGAGACAATATGGAGAATCCCTCAACATCCATTCTCCCTATGGTCTACTACACCAGGTTCTCATGGCTCTATGTAAGTCAAGAAAGCTTAGCTACGTGTATTGTCCAAATTAATCCTCAAGAACTAATTGGCTAGCAGTCTACAACATATCAGCATGTCAGAACAACAGTCACACCATCCTACAACTAGGCATGGGAAAGTAAACAGCAGCCTAATAGGCTGACTAGACCCAACTGTCAAAATAGGCAAAACATGCATGGGAAAGCACATCCAAAGCATATAAATTAAACCTATTCACATAAAATTAACCTCTACTCAAGAATACAAGCATAGCAGAAATAAAATAGGGCTAAAATGGTGAACGTGCAATACCCCGTTCATGGGTATTGGGAAAAATTGCACATATAACTCAAAGAATCTCAACAAAAAGGAACAAACCACCTACCTCAGTGTTGGAAGATCAATATACATGAGTCTTAGGGTTTTAATAAACTTAGAACGTCAAGGATCTACAAAAATTTCTAAATCCATAAACAGTGGAAAACTTGAGAAATAAGAGTAATCATGAAATGATGCTTTAGTAGAAGGGAGAGATTACCAAGGAGATCCCAATGCAATCGACGGTGGTTGAATTAGAGATTGGATGCTCAGTCAGGGGATTAGAGAAGAATCACAGTCGTACCCTCTCTCTTGGAAGAACCAAACCTAGAAGGATAGATTTCTAACTATTAGACGTAGCCTCGGTACGTTGAATGAAAAAAATACACAACATGTACTTTTTAGGTACATGGAATGTACTTTCCATTTCTATACTCTACTTTTGGCGGCCTCCGGGTCACCCCCACATGGCCGTGTGCATGGCTGCTACATGTCCAGCACACGACTACCCACAGTAACCGAGTACATGACATGTACTCATGAATTACACGGCGTGTACTCGTAAAGTACACAATGTGTAATTCAGAAATATCCAGAAATTCCACTTTTTCTCAAAAACTACCAGAAAAGGAAAACATACCTGAAAATAAGATCCAGGTTCTTTAAAACTTCCCCCTTAAAGAAATTCACCTCAGAATTTCCCTATCAAGGTGGCGTAGAAGAAGAAACCCTAAACAACTCCAGCCACTATGTTCGTACAACAACATACCTCTCCCAATTGTCGTCCTATACTCACTTGTGCTAACATCGCACTCATACCATAGGAACATACCGGCCACATAGATCCTTTGTACTACGATAAACAATCTGGATAGGATGCTCCTCAAATGACGCATCCACTTCGAGCTCAACCTCACCGGGTTGGAAAACCTAAGACGGGGCAGAGAAGTAAAGTTGAAGCTTAGAAACGTGGAAGACGTCGCGCATATCACTGTACCTCTGAGGTAACTGCAACCGATAGCCAACCATCCCAAATATCTCCAACACCTCAAATGGCCTGACGTGCCTTAGTGAATACTTACACTGTCTCCTAGTCCCCTTGTGTCCCATCCTCTGTGTGACACGCAGGAAAACCAGATTCCTGACCTCAAACACTAGAGGTCATCTCCTCTGATCATCATAAGACTTCTGTCGAGACTGTGCAGTAGCCATCCTCTTTTGAATCAACTCTATTTTCACTATGGTATCCGAAACAAGATGAGGTCCCAACAAAGATGCCTCTTCTGCCTCCACTCAACATAAGGGTGATCGACATGGCCTACTGTACAAAGCCTTATAAGGTTCTATCTAAATAGTTTCATGAAAACTATTGTTGTAGTCAAACACCATAAGAGGTATGTGATTCTCCCAAGTACCTCCAAAATCCAGGATGCATGCTCGAATCATGTCCTCAAGCACCTGAATCATATACTTGCACTGGCCATCTATTTGGGGGTGGTAAGCTGTACTTAAAAGTACCTGTGTACCCAACACCCTTTGTTGCCTCTGCTAGATCCGAGAAGTAAAACATGAATCTTTTTCGAAAAGAATGGAGTGTGGAACTCCATGTAAGAATACAATCTCACGGATGTACAACCATCCCATCTCATCAACACCGAAGGTCTACTTGATCGGAAAGAAGTGAAAAACCTTCATGAGTCTGTCAATAACAACCCAAAATGCATCATTCCCTCGAAGCGACCTCGATAAACCTGTCACGAAATTCATCATGACATAATTCCACTTCCACTCGGGAATGGGTAACTACTGTAAAATCCCTGCTGGTCGTTGATGCTCCGCCTTCACCTTATGACGGGTGGAACACCTCATGAAGAAACTAGAAACATATCTCTTCATACCCGACCACCAATAATAACGGTGTAGATCATGATAAATCTTGGGGACAATAGGATGAACTACCCAAACTGAGGAATGAAAGTCCCGCATCAGCTCCTCGCGTATGTCTACTAGAACCCATATGCTCCCCTAGAAAAGAAAGATCTCATCCTCACCTATGGTCCATATAGGAATAGGGCCCTCTCTTGACACACTTTCCCATATGACTAGGCCTTCAGAATCTCATAGTTTCCTCATTTTCACTCGATCAAGAAGAGTAGAGGTAACAACTACAGAAGAAAGAAAAGTCTTCCCCTATCTATCCTGCACCTCCAAATGCATCTCAAAGAATAGAGCCATAAGATTCTAGTCACTACTGGCCTCATGAACTGCCTTTAACTGATTGCTCCTACTCAACGCATCAACTACTACATTACCATTACCAGGCGTATAGGCAAGATCCAAATTGAAAGACTATAGATACTCGAACCACCTGTGTTGTCGCAAATTTATATCATGCTGAGTGAAGATGTACTTGACACTCTTGTGGTCGGTGAAAACCAAAAAATGCTCTCCCAGAAGATAGTTTATCCAACAGCATAAGGCATGAACAACTGATGCCAGCTCTAGATTGTGTGTCAGGTAATTCCTCTCATGTGGCCTCACCTGCCAAGACCCGTACGCAACAAATCCTTCCCCCAACATAAGAAAAACTCCCAGCCCGATGACTGATTCATCATAGTACACAGTATAGCTCTTTCCTAGCTCTTTAAAGACTAGTATCAGTGCTGAAGTGAACCTCCCTTTCATCTCTTGAAAGGCTGACTTACAAGAATCTATCCACATGAACTTCACACCCTTCTTTTTCAGGCCCGTAAGTGGTGATTCTAAGCATGAGAAGTCCGTAATGAAGCATATGTTGTATCCATATAGCCCTAGAAAACTTCGTACATCAAAGAAATTCTTCACATGCTCCCAATAAACTACTTATATCACTTTATATGGGTCTAATAATACTCATGTCTCTGAGATAACATGACCAAAGAAGTGAATATGCTCCATCCCAAAGTGGCATTTTGAGAGCTTAGCATATAACTGATTCTCTCTCAGTGTACTCAAAACGATCTCAATATTTGTGGCATGGTTGTGTCGGGTGTGAGAGTACACCAAGATATCATCCACATAAACCACCATAAAGTAATAAAAGTATGGATGGAACACTCAGTTCATCAGTTCCAAAAAAACTTCAGGCATGTTCGTGAGACCGAACGACATAACCATATACTCATATAGACCATACATATTCAGGAAGGCTGTAAGAGGTATATCAGATGGTCTAACATGCAACTGATGATAACCAGAACTCATGTCAATCTTCGACGAAACCCGAGCTCCCTGAAGTTGATCGAATAGATCATCAATACTTGGAAAAGGATATCAATTCTTGACCATCAACTGGTTCAGCTTCCGATAATCCACTCCAAGCCTGAGGGTACCATCTGCCATCTTTGCAAACAAGACAGGTGAACCCCAAAGATAAGTACTGGGTTAGATGAAACCCTTTTTCTATAAATCATCCAACTACTTATTGATCTCCTACAACTCTATGGTAGCCATCCTATAAGGAGGAATAGACACTGGTACCTCTCTTGGAACTAGATCAATAGAAAAGTCTACCTCTCATTCTAGAGGCAAACCTGAAAAGTCCTCTAGAAAGACATCCCTGAAATGATCCACAATTGGGGGGAAGTCTAACTGTGAAGTCCCCTGGTCATCCAGATACAGACTAGAAATATGGACTGTAACTCCTCCCAACCCATGATGCTCTAGTCCAACTCTTCTCACCTGGACATCCCACTCACACTTATGAAGAAATTATATTCCCTCTGCTGATGTGAAACTCACCCTGCCGTGATAAAAGATGATGACTGCTTGGAATGAAACTAACCGGTCCATTTTGAGAATGATATCATTTCCTGTCATCTCTAGAACATAGAGGTCCCATAAAAAGTGACACCCACCATCTTCTAGGGGGCTCTCCTTGCACTAACGTACACTAGTCATTATAGTACAAAATAGAGTGTATAGCGTCAATATATCAGTATAAAAAAACCAAGTCTCTCCACAATAGCAACAGATATAAAGCTATGGGAAGCCCCAGTATAAAAAAGAGCAGAAGCTAAAACTGAGGCAACTAAGATCGTACCTCGAACTGTAGAAGGTATGGGATTCTGCTCCTGTTGGGTCTACTCCACTGCAATTGTCTGACCACCATGAGCTGATCCATCCCGTTATCATTGAAAACCGAGTGATTGACTACCATGGTCTTGACTTCCACCTCAGCCCGAACGGCCGGAAGAACTCCAGTTCCCAGACCGGTGAGAAACTTGTGGTGCTGCTCCTAAATGTGTAGTCATAGAAGAACCCTTGTCACCAGATGCTGGGGAGAAGACCTGACAGAAGCACTGTAGATGACCCATCTTGTCGCAAGATTGGCAGTCTACTGGGTATATCAGGTAATGTGGCCTCATATTCCCTCTCTACCCGCACTGGTAGTACACCACATGACTACCAGAAGATGTCTCCTTCCTCCTCAGATATCCACGCATGGACTCCCTACGGTGCTTCCTACTGTTAGTGTGAGGAATACTGACTCCATATGCTGAGCTGCCCTGGCTCACAACTCCAGAATCCCTCAGATTGCTCTATGTGATATGTGCATGGTTGATTATAGAAGTGGTATAAGTCAATCAGAAGATGCTCACATGTGATCAGATGTCATGCCTCAGACCATCCTCGAACTTCCTTGCCAGTAATAACTGATCACCTCCTAGAATAGGCGTGAATCTCTACAGTTCGGTAAAGAGAGAGGAATACTCCATGACATAAAGAGTTCCCTACTCCATAATCATAAACTCTCGGGCTTGATCGGCCCTCAATGTCTCTTGATAGAAGTAGTCAAAGAAGATTCTCTTAAACTCATCCTATGCCATAACCTGCTGGCGTCCAGCCTATGATATCACATCCAACCATCTCTTGGTAGAGTCCCGAAGCATGTAAGTAGTGATCTTGACTCTACACTCTAGAGGTATCTCTAGATGCTCAATGATAGAAATCATGGCTTCAAACCATGACTCTGTAGCCTAAGGTCCCCCTTCTGCTGTGAAGGTGGGAGGATGTTTCTACTAAATGACCCGCGTCAATTTGGCCATCGACGGGGTAGGAGGTGATGCTCCTTGAAAGGTCTTCATCATCCTCATAAAGCTTTCCTTGAACTGTACATCAGCACCTATGTCCGGTATAATGGCTGGTGCCATGACTGGAACAACAGAAGGATCTACAGGTAGTCCATGATCACCCACAACTGGTGTCTGATCACTACCCTGCAACTGGCGTACAACCGGGGGGAATCTCGATGGCATGACTCTGCAATGTCAAATTCACACCTTAGATCAAGATTATCAAGGACTAAAAACTAAAAGCGTAAGAAGGTAATAGGAGGACTAAAGCATTCAAGTTTTCCAAAACATGTCTACATGGTGTGTATAACCCCTACACGACATGTTCCCTTCATCCATTCACATGGCCGTGTATTTCTGCCAAAACTGGTCGTGTAACACCCCAAACACACAGCATGTACTTGAATCCTCTTCTCTTTACCGAGTCATCTACCCAGCTAAGACACATGGTTCTCCTAACCCAAGACTACATGGCATGTTTTTTCTAGACACAGCATGTACTGGACGAGCTTCACTGACCCGTGTTGTTAGCGAGACGTCCGGAAACACGGCTCACACTACATGGAGTGTTCCAGGCAGACACAACATGTACTAGAAAGGATAACACCAACCTGTGTTGTTAGTGACACAGCCAAGTACCTGGGTTATACTACATGGAGTGTTCAATCCTGAAACTATATGTATATCTTAAGTTATTATCCATCTGTGTCGTTAGTCACACGGGTGGACACAGGGTCAACACAAGACGACGTGCACAACCAATACACGCATGACTCACTAAAGATTTCCCTATCCCGTGTCTCTGCACACACGACCTATGACACAGTTAGAGACTAAACGGCGTGTACATATGATACATGATGTGTACTGAAGAAAAACAACTTATTCCTGAACAAAAGAACACATGGCATGTAGTCAAAACTACACGGTGTGTATTCAGGTTTTTTCCAGACAGTAAGCCTAAGAAACTACCCTGGAGCCCAGAAAAACACTAAAACAAACCTCAAAGTGCCAAATCTAGATCTATGAGGGACCATACTCCCTTCAAATCAAATCTTGCCATCTAATGCTTTTTATAAACAAGGTAAACAAGTCAATGATCCACAAAATTCCAGTCCATGAGGGCCTATAACACCTCAAGATCCAATGTTTGGAGTTCATTCAAACAAAAACTCACACAAACAATACCCTATCAAATAGTAGGTATTTTATCAAGGAATCTATCACAAAAGCATGAATATTATACACAACATCTATCACAACAACATTCAATCGCTAATGCACCCTAAAATTCCATGGCATGGATGCATGAAATGTGATTTCTAGCAAGTTCCTATATGATGCATGAGAAGGAACACCCTCATCTCATTGGGTTTCCACAGAAATAGAACCTCAATAACATCACCAGTAATGACACAAAACATGCGAGTCAGCCAACGGTGAAAATCAAAGCAACCGTAAAAATGGAAAACTAGAAAAAATGAAATAAACAAGGCAGGTTGGCGTTTCCCTGTACACTGGTTAGCTACTCCTGGGAACAGCTTATTACCAAGTACCTATTCCTTCCTATCCCTAGATTAAGGCTATAAATATTAACTCAAGAGAAAATAATTCCTCTGATACCACTTTTGTAACATCCTAGTTTTGGAAGCCACCTAGAGGAGCCTCATACTCGATTGGTCACTTGGCCTCTAGAATTCGGGGAAATATGCTTGAGGCCATGTGACCAACCAGGTACGGGGCGCCTCTGGGTGGCTTCCAGAACCGGGATGTTAAAACATGGTTGCTAGAGAATCAATCTCACACATAAACCATGAGGTATACTACATGTTTTCAAAGCCTCGGTCTGACCCCTAATCCATAGAGTATACTACCCATTCCGAGAACATAATTCTAGCATATCAACCACATATATGGATCATCATGTTCTCTATTCTCGACCATATCAAACAAAATTATTGTAACCTCATTATAACACTCAAACCATAAAAATTAGCACTGACATGGAGCATCATGCCCAACATTCATAATTAAGGATATTAAGAATCACACATATGGAAAATATCCTAAGGATATTTCTCATCAATGGAAAATTATATCATTATATCAGGATAAAAAACATGGCGTCCAACCATATAACAATATACACATAGGTGTAAAAACCCCTTTTCATAAAACAATGAAATCATATCAAGGGGTATCCAAATTCCCCTTCCATCGTCAACATAACATCCCTCTAGGCTCATACATCATGTATACTCCCAAGGGAACACCTGAAATCTTTTCTACCTAAAAAACAAAACCATTAAAGGTCTCCATATCATTCAGGAAAAATCTTGGCCCACTCAGTCAACTCACAAGTATAGGCATCCCAATTTAAATACTTTGTTTCAATAACACTCAAGTCAAGACCCATCACTTGGGGTCACGAATACCACATCCTCACAACTAGGATCACAAGGCTTCATATGAAAAAAGGGAATAAATCTCACAATAGAGATGACCTCATAGGTCTTCCATAATATTTTAGAAGACACAAACATTCCAAATCATTATTTATACATATTATAAAACTATTATCCCCTAGTACCACAATGTATCCCCCATTCAATCAATAGAATCAACTAATGAGAAAACTTAGGTTAAGTTTTTATCCAACCTAATTTACCCTTCATAACCTATATACCACATTCAAGGAACGACACACCCCATGTGTGGCTGTAGGTCTGATCATATAAGCCCTAATGGATCCTAAAGAATCCTTGAAATGTATAAGCTACCAAATTAAAACAAATTTACACCTATTTAACCAAGGAACCATTTAAACCCCACAAGGGATATAAATCACAAACCACATATACATGAAACTAAAATAAAAAACTATTTTTAAAACTCATAGACAACCTACCTCAACAATAAGGATTTACATAATAAATCCAAAGCACAGTGGAATTACTAAGGCAGTACAATTATCATACAAAATCATCAACATCGAAATAAGATTGTCTCAACCATGCAAGAACTAACCTTAGGAAAATAATCAATTATTAATTAATTATTAAAATTAAAATCAATTAATTGATCAAAAAACACTTCATAATTCCTAAAAACCCATTGGGTTCTCACCACTTATCAAAACTCAAAGAGAAAACCACGCATAGTCCATAATAGTCTCCCTAAACCACTTTTAGGAAAATAAAGAAGCGGTGATGCCATTTTAATAATTAATTAATTTATTTCATTAGGGGAACCTATGAAAATTCACCATGAACCCAATCCTCAATGAAAATCCACTCAATGATGTGAGGAAGGCGTATTAAGATCAATTCTACACATGTCAACTAAAACCCCCAATAATTATCTTATTCCACCATGCTATAGTGGAATTGGAATAGGATACCTAAACCCACACATCCAAAATTTGGTTAATCCAAAGAAAGGGAGAAATTGGTTAAGGGGAAGAAGAAACATTACCACAATTTTCAAAGAAAGACACTAATAACACATCCTTAGTAAGGATTAAGGATTGGTGTATGGGAGGAGGAACCCCCCTATGGTTTATATGGAAATGGGGATAGAATGGGGGTGGATGTTACTAAAATATTTATGTGTAAGTTTGATAAATTCCTCCATTTAATGAAATTTTGGGCAGTAGCATGGTTTGTCCGCAAGGTCTTCCAAGATATGTGATTACTGCAAAGTTTGATCTATCCAAGCCAATACCTCCATGTGGTATGGACACAAAATTTTCCAAACCAAGTTCCAACCATTCACACACCACTAGAAAGCTTCTCAAACTTGGTTCACAATTTGTATGAAATTTTATATAGGAAATGAACCATGTCTTAGACCCTCCCTCGACTCACTTGGTTTCCACGTTGGATCACACAATTTTCAACAAACCATGCTGAAATTATTCATCATAACCATTTTCAGTTCATTGTGAACAAAAAATTCCCTAATTATCAAAGTGTAAAATGTTTTCTCATAAAAAATTCATATCATACCATACACCAAGTCCAAAAATATCCAAAACAGCATAATCATAATCAAAAGCCTCCAACGCTCATCGAAACACCATGAATACCTCTTCAGTGTGATAACTCATATATTGAAATTAATATGAGCCATTAAAAATCATAGAATCTCATCATCAGTCTTCAGGAAAAATGTGACCAGTCTTGAAAATGAATTTTTAAAATACTTTAGATAAATTCAACTCATCTAGACAAGGGAAATTAAAACCACCTCAACATAATACTTCTCATCCCTATGAAGCATTGGTGGCCATCATAATAACATCCCGACCTATGTTGATCATCAATTATAACCAATAACCTTATTCAATTTATTGACTATGAGAAACATAATAAAGGCTCAACCCCTATTTTAAGACATTATACTGGACAAAACATAATACAACACCCATTTACAAAACTAGAACACTAAGGTAGACCTTTCTTGAGACCATCCAACCAAAACACAAGATTTTTCATTTTAGGATCTTTCATATGTTCTATGGTGATTACCAACATAAGAACCATCTTATAGCCAACAACTTATGGTTCTTGGAACCTATGCCATCGCAAAATCCTAACCAAACCGAGAAATTTGTCTCCCACAATGCACCCAAATTTGTTCCAAATTTACCATTCCACTACTCCCTCAATGATTCCCATTAGCATCATCACACATCTCTATTATCAAAACCTATTTAATCAAATGGATACCCAACATCCAATTTTGTGCTAATAATGAATCAAATTTTCAACGAATTCTTGGACCAAAATTTAAAACTCACGTTCAACCCTTCCAACATGAGTGTCACACCTCTTTGACCAACACATCACTCCAACCATAATGGTGTAATTTTTATCACCTAAACCAAGAAAATACAACCACCATAGACCACACTCTTACCACTACATTCTAAATAATTATACAAGGATGTCTCGCTATAACAAGAGAGATAAAATTTAATTTCAACTACCACTCATTTCTGGATTCCAAAAATGGTACCCATGGAATTTTCAGGCATATGGTCTATCATACAGACCTCACTCACAAATGGAAAATGCTTCCCTTCCCACCATACTGCTTCACATACACTACTCCATGAGTGTAACCTCTTAAGAGTCCCTTTTTAAAACAAACATAATAATCATTTACCTTGGTGTATAGTCGATGATCTATCAACATATTCAAAAATATTTCAAGATATTGAGAATTCTCATCTCAAGGATATGATCACAATAATATTTATTCGATGAATAACTCCACAAATCCAACATCACAACACATCAACAGTGATCATGTATCAAAGGTTCATTTATCAAATAACCATTAAATTCTTCTCATGTGACCATAAACACGAAACCTCAAGTCCTAAAAAAATAACCTAGAGCACCTATTGTGATTCTAATACTTCTGATAACAACCAGGACTAACTTTACTACAAAAATATTACATGGGATGAGCACATGAATGAACTTACCCCACATAAAACCACGAAAAAGACTAAAGGACTAGCACACAAGTGCCCCTTGTTAGCAAAATGAATCCCACGTTCCCCAAAACACATTAGATTACACCCATTATGAACCACTGTTAAAAGTCCAAAGATTCGACTAGTGCCTCAAATTCCCAAGGGTTCAAATAACTTAGTCATCCCCTCTCACATTCCACCCTCAAAATCCACATGTCCCTAACTCCTTAAACTAATGTCAAGTCAATAATGTAAAGAGGATATCTTACCTAGCCTCGATCATGAAGTATTAGGTCATGATACTAGGTTCAATGTCATAGGTCCACGCCTACTCCTATAGAGAAAAAATTTAATGAGGTGTTAAGAATGCTCATGCCCCAATATTACATTACATCAGTAGGTCAAAACACCCAACTCTAGGTTCTCACACCCAAAATATGTCAAAAGTAAAATAAACCATCCATAATAAGAGAACCTTTCTGCTTCAAGAATCTATATTCCAGCCCGCTCCCTAGAGGACCTGGTCACACAGTCATCCATTAACAAAAAAACATCGGCAAGGGTCCAATAGTAATGCCACAATATCATACCAGACCACCATGGCATATACCCCTAATATGAACAAGGACCGCATAAGTTTCCTCATCTTGTATCATCTCACCACTGATCCACATAACATACCATAATGAGGAAATCCATTAGATGACTTTCTAGGAGGCCTAAAAAATCTATATCTTGTGTGCGTAACAAGATCTATGAGACAAATATTTCCACTATAATCTAATATTAAAAATCAACCACTGACCTATTTTCAACATTCTAAGAGCTATAAATCCATCATAAACTGTCAAATAAAATACACAAGTGTGTCTGACAAGTTGAAAATAATATACAAACATAACATAGAATACCAATTACTTCAAACACATACCCTGATAACCTAGATGTCCCACCAGAACATGCGTTCATGATAATTCGTCCAATATCCATCACAGGATTCGACAAATTCCACTATCTCTAGTATACAAAATCCCAAAGAGTAAAATGGGAAAGTGACTTCTCTAATACAAAATTTTAACGTCTCGACCTAGATTCCACTGAACCAGTGCTATAATCTAGTTTTCCACAAGAACTAAAACATGTCTTCTTATATGCTAGATGCTATAAAGTAGAAACATGAGTTTAAGGTGTAACTATGAAGACACTATACCCCCATATCAGATTTCACAACCAAAAGTAAATAACCAATCCCCATACACATCAGAGTACATACAAAGAATAAAAAAAAGAAGAATCATGTAACCAAATGAAACACATTAGAGGCCAGAATATCCATACCATACATACAACTTCGATCAGCCAATTGGATGATAACATATACAAAATAAAGAACTAAAAAAATAAATACATCATTATATGTTACAGAATATAAGTAATGTCACATTCCCAGTCTCCAGGACCCTATCGATCTTCTACAGATCGATCATCAGACTCCCTATGAATGACCCACTCAATAATGAAATCTTGGGCCTTTTCCCTATCCATCATGCTTCCTTTATCAATATGAACAAAGAAATATGTTATTTATTAATACCATGGTGAGAAATAATGTTTAGTAGGGAAACACCGATGGTGAACCTATAATCTACTATGATAAGTGTGAAATCATGAAATATACTCAGCATAGTTGAAACAAAACGTAATTAAAGAAAACAAAAAGACTAATGATCCTTAGGTTTCAGACCTCAATCTACTATTCATAGGTTAACCAACACTATAGTATCTCTGATAACATCTCAATGAACATACAAGACTTTTAAGATGTAGAACCTAGATATATTGAAACCCAAACAAAACATCACAAATTTTCCATCTATCTATTACTTATAATCTTTATGCCTCAGTCTCAGGTACTCATACCAAGCTGATGTACTGTCTGGATCTAGATAATCAGGATTAAATCTAACCCAAATATCATAATCAATTGTTTTGGGAGTATCATTCTAGTACATAAATTGGGATTAAGAGTTCCATGTCCAGTACTCTATTCCATGTTTGAGGAACACATTTCCCAACACCCTAGTCTATGGATGAGGAATTCCATGTCAATAACCCTAAAATTTAAATGATGAAATCCATGTAAAACACCATAAAAAAGGATTTTGATCACTATGTCTACAACTCTAATCCATTTATGTGGATCACCGTGTCCAACACATTAATTCTTGGAAGAGAAACATCTTGTGAAACACCCCAAACCTTGGATGAGGATCGCAATGTACAACACCATAATACATGTATATGGATCACCAATACAACAACCTAAACCATGCATTAGGATTTAAATTTACAAAACCTTAAACCATTGATTCATATCACCAGTCCTCCATCACATTCCATATATGACATGGTTCCTATAACGTCAGTCTGGCACTTAAACCATGAAGTATTCTGCATGTGTGTAGAACCATAGTCTAACACCTAATCCATAATTTATACCACCCATGACTGGAAAATTATTGGGACATCTCAACCACATATATGAATATGCATTAACCCCATTCTAATCTATATAAAAAACATGCTTAGAACATAATACCAATGCTGAAACCATAAAAAACTATCATTACTGATATAGAAAATCCTAATATTCATTCTCAAACATGGATATATGGAATTATACAAGTGGAAAAACATTTTTAGATCTTTATTATCCATGAAAACTGAAATCATTAAAATGGTCTCCATAACATGGAAACAAAACTAGATCAAAACACTCCACATGTTCAAACCAAGACATATCATTAACCAAAGAAAAGAATCAAGTAAGGGCTAAGAACCCATGGCTTCATTAATATATCATCCCTCTCATATCATACATAAACATAGGGCCCAAGGTATAAAAAATTCTAATTATTCACAATACACATGCACACCCATTCAAGGACATCTTATCAACCGGGAACCCACGTTTACCAATTGGTTGACTCACAAGTAGAGGTGTCCTTCTTACTATGTTGGTTACAACTAAATCTCATTTCAACAGTTGTATCACAGGGGTCATGAATATCACAACCCAACATCTAGGATCTCATGTCTTCATAGGTGGAAAATGAATAAATCTCACATGGGAGATTTTTTCATTGGTCTACCATAATATCTTATTGCACAAAGACATTAAAAATCATTATATAGACATATTATAAAACATTAATCCCTTGGTCCCACTATGTATCCCTCAAGCATTAAATTCAACCAACTAATGGGTTTACCCAGGTTAATATCATATCCCACATGCTTTAATATTCAAGCCCCACAAACCTTTTTCAAGGAACCACACTCCCCATGGGGATCATAGGTTTGGTCTTATAAATACTAATGGATCCTAAAAAATATGTGGAAGGTCTATGATACCCATTTATAAGCCATGTAAACTTTCTCAACCAATGAAAAATTTAAACCACACAAGGGATCCAAAACAGATACCAAATATACTTGAAAGTTAAAAACATGACTTTGGTTGAAGCACATAGACCAAATACCTCATCAAGGAATAATTCCAAAATAATTATGAAGAACAACATTCTGGTTAAGAAAATTCCAAGTCTTGTTCAATCTTATTTCTATCCAAGAAACCTCATCTCAACAACCCATTCTCTATCCTCAAGACAAGAATCAAAAATTAATTATTTATAATAACTAAAATAAATTAATTGAGATAATACAAACTTGAAATGTTACTGGAATACTCAAAGGGTGTCCAACACTTAGCAAAACACCACACAATTTCTATGATTGGTCCACAATAGACCCCTGACACCATTTTAATAAAAATACCAAATAGGTTTTACCAATTAAGAAATTAATTATAATATTTTAATAGGTAGAACCTATGAAAATTCACCACATATTCATAACATGATGAAACTCCATCCATGAATGTGAAGATGTTATCTTTCGATCTCTTCAACCAAAGATGACAAAAGTCCTTATCACTCCTAGCTGATTCGACCATTATCTGGTGGAATAAGAATCAAATTCTGAGACCTAGACATAATAAACTAGAATTATCCTTGTAAATAGAGAAAGGGGTGGAGTGGAAGATGAAATAATACCTTAATCATTGATTAAAGCCACAATGAACACCTCCTAGAAGAGGTTAGAATAAGGGATGATGAGTGGAATGACAACCCTCATAATTATTACACATTAATTAATGATTTATTACATATAAATAAACATTATAAAACCACTAAGAGCATTAAATATAGTTTATTTGTGAATTGGGAACATAGAATAATATATTGAACATGAAATACAACATCATTATTGAAAAATTTCTTAACATGCCCTTACAAATTATCGGCCCACTAAAACTGCATGGGATAACAAGGATATGTACATAAAAAAGGAGTGATATATAAAGTACATTTTGGGAATAAATAAAGAATAAAATGAAAAAGGTATTAAATGTTATAAAATAGACATTTCAATGGGACATAAATGGTGTTAAAATCAAACACATGAACAGTAAGGCATGGTATAACAAGATAACATAAATGGAACATGTGAATGTGTAATGAAATTTAAATATGAAATAATAAGAATATGTTATTCTTAAACACCAAGAAAACACAACATAATTTTCTTAGGATAACCTCCCATGCACCATACATGGCATCTAATTAGACTAAATAATTACCCAATGCATTGAAGATAAATATGGGGGCACCCATGATAATAATATCATGTACATACATAAGTGTACCGTATAGATCTTAAACATAAGAACATATTTTAAAAAAATTAATCCATGAAAATTTATTATGGATTACTTTCATGTAAGTCCCCAATCAATAAATAATAGTTTCAAAATGGTGAACACCATTGATATTAAATGGGTACAATTATTCACTACATAATTTTTTATCTTGGAAAATCATAATGAAATTTTAGCAGCATAGCAGAGGAAAATAAGTGTTCATGGTATATATTAATGAGAGTTAATGGGGGTATATCATCATTTATACATCATAAAGGATGTAATGGTATTTGTATGAACATATCACAACATTATCAGTTAATATAATAGGCATAAGATAATGAATATTCTTTAATAGAAATGAGAATGTGAGGATCCCTTACCTTGAGAGGGAAATTCCAAAGGCTTGGGAGGGGATTTTTTGTGATAATGGGGGAATATTGTGAGGAATATAGGGAGGGGATGGTAGAGTTAGAATGTTATCTAGTTTTTTAAGATAATATGTTATGGATAATGGGTTATTTTATTTATGAAAATATATAGGATTTATTTATTATTTCCCAAACAATATTTTTAGACTGTTTAAAATAAAGAAGTCAAAACTAAAAACCTTTCATTGTTATCCTCATGGTTTATGACAAATTGGATTGGGTTTAATTGTTTTATAAGTATATAAGCCTATATTATTAAAATATTACCCTTGGTGAAGTGTAATTGAGTTATGTTATTAATGAAAAGATTCAAAAACATTAAAATATAATATATTATTGGGAGGATTAAAAAATGATTTATAAAATTTATCAAATAATCTCAGAAAACATAAATTTAAAGGAAAAACATATATTTGGTCTTTTATAAATTTTATATAATTAATTATATAACTTTTGGGTCATACTAATCATGGGAGTAATGGCGTTTTCTTTCATCAAAGTATCTAACTATTCATACTAATCTTGGGGAAATGTTGGTATATTTATTGGGATAGGGATATATGTGTATCCCTATATTTGTACCTATTTCAGTATAATGAAGTGCATCTCTTATATTATTTCTAGAATGTAGATACACTTTAGAAAATTATTTGTATGGATGAAATATTACATATTCTCATTCTCTAAGATGTACTCATATATGATTTGAACTAAAATGGGGATATAAGACAACTAATTGTTTCCATGTTTCATCATAGTATGTCGATGACATTCATTTGTAGGGAAAGTGATATGTGCATCCCCCATGCTTGGTTTATGAATATGCATCCAGACATTATCCACATGAGATGGGATACAAACCTTTTAATTATGAATAGATAGAATATGTCGATGAGCATGATCAGTGGTTATGTGGATATGATCCCACTCCAACTTTTCTAAAACATTCTTCACTTTGTGAGACCTCTTTGGTAAGTGTGCATAAGTGTCCTATGTAGAAATATTATAGGTAGTTCCCTCAATAAGTGATTGGGAGTCACTGGTGAGACTGTGTCAGTGATGTTTCCGGATATGACTCATCCTAGGTATCTCTTGAACATGGATTGATTCATAGTGGACTCCTTGGTCCACCTTCTGAATTTAATGAAATTGATTATTTTCCAGGCTCTGGGGAAATGAATCTAAATTGGTTAGTGGTGGTGATAGTTGGAACTAGTTTCATTGATTATTTTCTTGAATGAGATGGAAATACTATCTTTTTCATCTGGATAACAATATGTTTAAACTCAAGTATTAGGATTGTATGATGTTAGTGATATTCCCATACCATCATATTCATTACTAGAAGTTGAAGGCATCAGTTTGGTGTGGTTTTTTTGAAACCCATGGATGTGCCTACAATATTTGTGTTTCCAGAACAATCATTAGATGAAGACATGATCCCAAGTTAAAAATATTTTTGGGAGAGAAGTTTCTACAGTCACAAAGACAACGTGAAATGATTTCACCAATCAATGCCTCATTAAAACTATGAAACGTCATTATTTAACTATACCTAGGAAAGAAATTCATTATTTTTGTCAATTTGGTCATTTTTATCTTATGTAATTTACATGGTGAAAATTTCCTATTTCAATAAAACCCTAATACAATATTTAATGATTTCACATATGGTGCACAATGTTTATTTTCATGGTTTATGAAAAATAATGGTTTGTCATGTGGTGAAGAAACCATTTTTGTGATTTGGGAGTATCACATCAGGTTTACAATTTCTGATTCCTATTTGATGATGCGAGTGGTATAATGTCTTGATATGAACTAGGAAATATAAGGTTTTTAACCTGTGAAAAGGATGAAATTATTAAATGATTTCTTATATCTTTATTATTTCCATATTTCTATTAGGTTCATGATCATTTCTTCAGACAGAAATTGGGGGCTTATTGATTAATTATGGGAGGTTTCAAATATGGTTTCACTATCACTCATGCTGGGATTAATATTTTCATATCTAATGGAAAATTAAAATATCTCCCATATCTGATATTAATCATAGGGCTTATTTATAACGGTAGATGTTGACTTGGGGTTGTGAACCCAACAACACTTAGAAACTCACTTTGGTTGAGAGGAGGGGAGTTTTGGCTCAAAAAAATAATTTAGGGGGGAATTATTTCCTACTAAGATACTGTCTTATAGAGTTATAACATGTTCATGAATCTCATCCAATTCTATATACATGATTGGTTACACTAGTAAAATTATCTGGTGTTGAATCCTTCTTTATATAAAGGGGGTTTTATTAATGAAACAATATGTACGTATCTGAGGCTCTCTTTCCATTACCGATTATTTTTTTTCAATTGGAAGATTCTTATGTTTCGAGTTAATATATCCAGGCACTTTGGAATTTACTTTAATCTAGGTTGGTGACTAGTGTTTTGAGTATTATATCAAACCTCTAAGAGGTGTCCTATATATCCTATCTGAAAAGGAATCAAACCCCATGTAGTTTATCTAGATCAAAGCTAGAATGTTTAACATTATTCAGAAACAACATATATGAAGGATCTAAGGAATCATGTATTGAGACATATCCTTGGTAAGGATCACTATGTATCCTTCATATAACAGGAATTAAAGACTTCATTTTCAGTTATTCCCTCATCCCATTGATGGGAGGGAGAAATAATTAGTACCTTTGAGGTTTGTTTCCCTTGAGTTCACCGATATGGAAATGCCTTCGATACTTACATCGAAGTGGACTCCCATGTATGTATTCCCCTACATCATGTCATTGAATGGGGATTACACACTATGTTTTCCCAAATTAGTTGAAATCTATGATTTTAGTGATATTATTGTTGCCAATCCCAAATCCTTCATGAGTCAAGCTCAATTTCAAAATCAAGGGATACGATGGGATCAAACACACTGCATATTAATATGGGACTTATGTATTGGAATGTTCATGATATATTGTTTGATATGGATATAGGTCCTTAGAAAGGCATCCTAAATATCCTATTTAATGATAGAATCTGATTCATCATAATTTATATAGATTCTGAATCCGTCATTGGATGAAGAATAATGATAGACCGACATGGGATATGCAATGTCCTGACCCTAGAATCCTGGAGAGGGTGCCTTATTTTAATACATTAGCGTTATAATGAGAAATAAAATCTCGAAGGATCATTTAGTTTATAGTTCATAAAAATCTATATTACATACATAATAACCATAATACATTAGGAAATATGAAATAAAAAATGAAACATAAAAAAAATAAACTGCGTCCTTGATAACTTATTCAAGGATTTATTTTTTATAACTTGGTGAAAGGAAACATAAAAAGGGTGAGGTTAAATGATAGGTAAGGGTAAGTAAATAAGAATAAATAATGAATAAATGGAAATAAAATAATAGGTAATGGTAAATAAATGATGACACATTCCATTCAAACAACTAGATAAATAATACTCAATATAGAAAGATAAGAAACTAAAATAGATTCCATTTAATTAGTATACTAAAAATTAAATGTATCCATATATTTATTAATGAAAAATATCATGGATGAATACTAACTGAAATATAATTGATTTAACTACTTGATTATTGTATTTCAGGTATTAGGAAAATGATTACATATAATTTCAAGATCCATCCTCCAGATAGTTTAAAACCACATGTAGAAACCTGTTTAATTTGTCCAAATTAATAGTCCCATAAGAACATATCGATGCATCAAAGAGGTATACAAAGTCCGAGATCCACCCATAATTGCATGTATAAATCATTCCTCAAAAAAATAATTTTAATAAATAGAAAATATGACTTATAAAATATCTATAGTGAATAAAAGATACATATTTATTAATAATTCCTGATATAATCAAATAACTGTCAAAATAAACACCGTATGTAAAATCTTATACAGCTTAGGAAATAAAAATATATATTGTATAAAAATATGGATATTCAATGAAATATCCCTTGAAAATTTATTACTATAAAATGATTGTTTCAAGAGAATGTTAACAATCATAAATGAAAGTGAAATTGAAAAGATAATCACTAAGATCATTCTTGGGGAGAATACTCTTTAAACATTCCAAAGTTTCCCATACCACTTTCAAATATTTTAATCATAATCTACAGAATCATATGACATTAAATGAAGCTTATATTATAATTAGAATATGTTTATTCATGACATAACATGATAAAGGTATTATATACACCAAATAAATGTGAATTGGCAGATAGAAACAAATAAGACTCAATGGAATCTAAATTGAGAAGAAATTCCCCTACCTTAACCTTTCCTTTTTTGTGTGGTATTTAGTGTCCTTTAAAGTGGATTAATTTTTTTTATAACTAATATAATAAACATAATAATGTTTAAATTTAAATATATTAACTCATTCTAATATCTCATTACCAGTTTGCTAACAAACATTCATTAATTTCACTATTTCGGGTCATAATTGCCGAGTTTTCTCATGTAAGTTTTAACTCGTGACATGTTGTCATCATTAATTAGATATTGGTTTAATCATCTCCAAGATTTCAATAATGGATTAATTATCATATATAATCATTATATATGTATTTATAATAATCTAAAATAATTTTAGATAGAAAATTAAATGCATCATTCATGGAGACGGTAGGCTGTACGTACGAATGAATTCTACTCTCATTTCATTATTATATTTTAAAAAAATGAAAATTAAATGATATGTATACTAAATTTTATTATAATTATAGTATCATATATATGTAATATATTTCATATATATTTATTAACATCATTCCTAATATGTTCTATGTAAAATGTGAACGAATCACATCGCATTGAGGGGGCGATAGTCCATACTTCCACAAGCGATGCTATCATATTTATAAAAAATGGAATGTATAGAGTTTTGTGTTATAAAAAAATTAAAGAAGAATAAAGATATAATAAAAAACATATATCATATAAAATAGATCTTCTATTATAATGACCATCATGGGGTGCGATAAAGGAAGAATGAACAATCATCGTTTCATGAGGCGATAGTTTTCTGTTCACATGGACAATATGTTCGTTACCCATTTGATGGGGGTGTGTGTATGTTTTGGTCAAAATATAAAATAAAAAAATCCTAGTATATATAGGATATTTGTGTTGTTATTTAATCATATAATGAAAATAGTATAGGGAGTATAGAATGTAAATGAAACAAACAATCTTAAGAGAGATGTTACCGGTTAATCAGGTAACTTCTTCGGGTTTATACAAAAAGGCTTCCATGGAAGAGTTTCTGACAAAATGGAGGCCTCAAGGAATAGGGGAGGGATTTTGGAAATATATTTGGTTTGATATAGGCTGAACATAATTGTTTAGAGACGTTTGAAGAAGTGGATGATGTGGTGGCCTTTTATAAGGGAGGAAAATGACTCACTTGGTATGTATTAAAACAAGTTAGGTGAACCCACATTATTCTAAAAAAACTATTCAAAAATTAAAAATAATTCAAGTTTATGTTCCTAATTAGGTTCATAAAATGGGTTTTGGACAAGTGGCTAGGTCATTTGCACCCTTTATTTAATGGTTTAGTCAATTATTAAGCGTAGTTTTCCATAAAAATTGCAATTAATTATAATTTCATTCACTTATATTTTTGATAAAAAACAAATTTGGTCTTATTAGAAATTATAAATTATTAATATTCTAAATATTTAATCCATTTTTAGAAATTCCAATCATATAATTGGAAATAAATTAATTTAAAATTCATCCTCGAAAGCAGGACAACATTTCGGGCTTTTAATGTAAAAAATGACTGAAATATTTCTATGTTTCTATAATAAATATAAAAGTAAAATTGATTATAACGAGATAATTTTTTTTAATTAATAAAAATATTATATAATTAAACATTAAAACATAATAAAATTATAATTTAACATTATACATATATTAAATGAAAAGTATTTTTGAACTAAACTTCATTATTTTAAAGTATTCATTAAAAATGAAATGAATCATAAAAATATCCAAAATTCATACTAAATTAATTATTATCTTTCAAAATAAAATATTATGTTTAGTTTTAAATTTTAAATCAATTAATGGGTCAAAATGTATATTTAAAATGGGTACTCCATTAAAATTCTTCAAAATTACCTTTATAAAAATATATGTTTTTATGTTTAAAATTTCGTTTGTTCTTATGTTATGCATATCAAACCTAGTAGATGAATATAAAAACTATTTGAATGAATATAAGACATATTTATTTCATTAAAATCATTAATTAATTCTAATTATTTATGTTTTTTATGTGAAAAATTATTTAGAAGTATAAAAATAAAAATAATTGTTTTTATATCCAATTGGTTGTTATTTTCATTTCTCAGTAATTGGTAACCACTGAATTAATTTTTTGAATATATAAAAAATTATAATTTAGTCAATAATATTCATAAATTATAACACATCATCTATATTATATCATATTATTTTAAATAATAATATTTCAATAATTCATTTTTATTTGGTGAAACTCATTCTTGTGTGTAATGAATGCTTTCATGGAAGGTCTCTCTTGCATGTAACATAAGATATTAAGAAAGGTAGATATTTTATTTATTTTAATCTATCCCAGTGTTTCTAGCATTTAAAGCTATACCATGTATTTAATTTATTTTAAATAGTAAATATATAGTAGATTATCAAGATATTATATTTCCTTACATGCTTGGTGATCTATGTCATACACACACTCAAATATAATATTTTATTTTAAAATTTTGGGTTGTTGCATTCTACCAACCTTAATTAAATTGTATCCTCACAATTTAATCTCAATCTTGGTATTTTGATATTTCCTACATTTATATTTTACATCATGAAAAGGGTTCATAAAACATCCTCTAGAAAAAGGATAATGAGAATTAAAAAGGCCACATGGACTAACTTGTAACTAGGTCTCTAAGTAGGAGATCATTAGTGGAATGTAGAGATACATACTTGAAGGAAAAGTGTAAATATTTATCAGGAGTGAATGAGGCCATCAATAAAATATATGTGAATGATCAATTAAAATATGAGGGAATCAATTCAATAAATCTATGATGATTTAGAAGGCCATCAGTTCATCAAAAATTAAGGGATCAAGATAATATTTTATTTTGATATCAATTTCCTAATGTTGGATAATTCTTTTACTGCCTATCCATATATATGTGATATATTTATATAAACACTATTTCATTATTTCGTTGTGATTTGATCAAATTCTAATTCATATCATTACTCCCAGATATTAATTACTATTAATTAAATTTTTAATTCCTAAAGCACTAAAAAATAGTTTTAAAGGATTATTAGGCCTATAAAAGAGTGAAAATTCTAACTATTTGTATCTAATTGTCTTCCAAAACCAATATGGTTAATATATTAATCTCTAATACTCCAAATTGATACCACCAGTTCATAACTAAAATTTATTCACCAATATGTTTTAAATAAAAAAATGAAAATTAACCAGGACATTGTGTTGTTCAATGGTTGGAGTGAAACCCTTATTATCCTTCAGTCATGGGTTCATGTCTTGAGGCCTTGATGGATTTGATTGATTATCACCTATCTTATAGGTTTTCCTTTTCTAATCCATATTAATATAATTTTAAAAATAAATCTAATGGACATCCATGAAGTTTAATCATTAAAAAGACTCTTAAATATGATTTTCAATACAACCATTGTTTTATAAAGTCTCATAATTTTATTTGAATATTAATACAAATTCATTACTGATCCTATGAACCCTTAAGTTTATAAATACCTATAAAATTTAATTTATTTAATTTCAAAGGAATTATTTCTCATATAACTTTTATCTTCTAAAACACATGCTTCCAAAATCAAGCATATTACATAGATGTTTCATGATTCTTATAACCAAAATACCACTTGTAGATACGTATACAATTTAATTATTAAATCCAAAAAATAAATAATTGAAATAGTTCCTTCCTTTGTCTAAGGTTTAACCATAATAGAATTTGTTGTATTTCTATATCATGACACAATATGATCATTCTTAAAAACCTCAGGTCTCACCTAAGTCATTCATTTTCAAAATAATTCACAATGATTTGTAATTAAAATTTTGATTATCGAAAGAATGTCCCCTATGAGTATCAAACTCAGTGAACAGTAAGGCTAGTTTTCATGTATCCGGTTACAACTAGTCTGGCTCGAAATACCTTGTTAGAGTTATTACTCCTTGGAACATCTATGTCACAACCACATTAACTTGTAGTATCCAGATATGGATGTATTTCTAGGAAGAACCTCATAATATATACCATACCAAAATTCATGGATGTTGTTATACACTTATCCTCAATGTCTATATTAGGGTTATGTTCTATAATCTATGTTTTATAATTCTATTTTCCAAGGTTTTTGTGGAAATTACTTTGATACCAACTGTAACGCCATGATCCCAGAATCCTAGAGCCAGTGAATTATTTTATTACATTGGAATTATTACAAGGAATAAAATATCGAAGGACCATTCAGTTTATAATTCATGGAAAGAAATATTAGATTCATGATACCCATAATACATTAGGAAATATGAAATGTAAACATGACACATAAAAATAAAATAAACTGCATCCTTGAAATATTATTCAATGATTTCTTCCTCATAACCTTGGGAAAGGTAACATAATAAGGGTAAGATTAAATTCTTAGTAAGGGTAAGTAGAGAAGAACCAATAATGAATGAATGGAATTAAACTGACATGTCAAGGTAAATAACATGAAAAAACATTCCATTCAAATAACTAGATAATGAAAACTCAACATGGAAAGGTAAGAATTACATGAGGCTCAGCCCAGTTGGTGAGGACTCTCCATGTTCTTCCATGAGACACAGGTTCTAAACCGGGTGGAGGCAAATTTCTGGGTTATTGTAGTAGCATTATAGCAGCACTGTAGCCAGCATTGTAATAGGAATTGTAGCTGAAAAAATAGTAGGTATTGTTTGGTACTGTAGCAGCTAGAACTATTCAACTTCTGGCCAGCGGTTTGGGTTTGGAGTTCTTAAGACCTTCAGGTCACCCAAGACCTTTGGTCCAATAAAGGCTTTCGAGCCACCTCAAGTCCTTCTGGCCACCTCATTAAGATCATGCAGTAAAGATACAACTAGATTGACCAAAGGAACTAGATCCGGATAAGGACTTATAGAATGTGATTCGACCAAAACAAAGCTGTATAGATATAGAAAAATGATAGGGTATGGAAATTAAAATTGGGACCATGCATGTGCACCTATGAATTGGTATTTATAGCGGAACAAGCAATGCGATGGTGGGAAGATGACTTCACATTCAAGATGTTGGGGGGGGGGATTTCCAAGTAGTCATGTCTGAGATGAATTTATTTATGGAATTCAGGTCATGTAATCCACTAATCCTATGGGCCTTTTCAAGGTTCCCCATCATCCCTTGAAAGGGGGTTTATCAAAAAATCAATAAAAATAATGTCTTCTAGACATTTGGGATAATATGGAATTGTAAGTAAATAAAGCACATTCCATTTAATCAATGAACTAAAAATTAAATGTGTCCATAGATATGTCGATAAAAAATCTCATGGATGAATAATAACTAAAATATCTATGAAGTAAATAATTAATTATTAGAAATCATTTCTTAGGAATGTGAGGACCTATACTGTCAATATCCATCCTCCGGGTAGTTTAAAACTACAGGTAGAAACCTTTCTAATTTGGCCAACTTAATCGTCTCAAGAGAACCCATTGATGCATCGAGGAGCTATATAATATCTGGGAGCCATCCATCCTTTCATTTAGAAATTGTTCCTCATAAAAAATGAATCAATATAATAAATAGGCAATATGACTTATCAAATATTTATATTGAACAAATCATACAGATTTAATAATAATTCCCTAGTTAATCTAATAACTATAAAAGTAGACACTGTATATAAAATGATATAGAGTTCAGGAAATAAAAATATCCATTCTATAAAAATATTGATATTCAAGAAAATATATAATAAAAAAATATTACAATAAAATGATTTTTTGAAGATAATATTATAAATCAAAACAGTAAGTTATATTATAAAGATAATCATTAAAAAAGTTTAAGGAGAATAATATTTAAACATTTCGAAGTGCCCCATACCACTTTTAAAAACATGAATAATAATATAAAAAATTTTATAACATTAAATTAAAATTATAATATCACGGGAATAAGTTTATTCCAGATATAACATGAAAATTGAAGTATATATACTAAATAAAATTTATTTTGTGCATAATAACAAATAAGTCTCAATGGAATGTAAATTGAGATGTAATTCCCTTACCAGATCCTTCCTTTTTTGTGGTATTTATCCCCCTATATAGTGGTTTCAAATGTGTTACTATTTAATATAATTACAATATTCATGTATATAATACAATATATTAACTTCTTATAATATATCACTGCCCGTTTCTTGGTGTTGATTGCCAGTTGTTCAGGAGTAAGTTTTAACTTGTTACTTGTTTTCATCATTAATTAGATCATGGATTCATCATCTCCAAAATTTAAACCATGAATTTATTATAATATATAATCAGTAATTATGTATTTATTTTAATCTATAATAATTTGAGATAGGAAATGGAATGCATTGTTTATGGAGATAGTTGGGAGTACATATGCATTAACGCTACATTCATTCCATTGTCATATTTTCAAAAATGGAATTTAAATGATATATAAACTAATGTAAATTATAATAATAGTATTATATATATATGTAATATATTTCATATATTTTTATTATTATCATTCTTAATACATTCCATATATAATATGAATGAATCACATTGCATTGAGGGGGAAATAGTCCACACTTCTACCAGTGATGTTATTGTATTTATGAAAAATAGAATGTATAGAGTTATGTTTTATAAAATAATTACAAAAAAATAAAGACTATATATATATATATCATATATATCTTATATAAATATTGTTTCCATAATAATGATCACCATGGGAGGAGTTAAAGGAAGAATGAACAAACATTTTTTTTGTGACATGATAGTTCTCCGTTCACATGAAGAGTTTGTTCATTACCCATTAGATATGGGTGCATATAAGTGTAGGTAAAAATATTAACATAATAAAATCCAAGTATATTGAGGATACAATTTTTTTTAATCATATAATAATAATAATATGGAGTGGATAATAGATATCGGTCTAAAAATCATGAAAGAATATGTTACCTCATAATTGGGTAACTCCATTTGGTTTATAACAAAAGGATTCCTTGGAATGATTTATGCACAAATGAAAGATTCAAGGTATTTGGGAGGGATTTTTGGATTCTATCTCGGTATATTTCGGCCAAACCAATGTGGTTTGAGGGGTGTGAAGAAGTGAGAGAGGTGGTGGACTTTTATATGAGAGGAAAATGACTGAATTGTTATTTTTGAGAAGAAGTTAGGTATAACCATGTTTTTACAAAACAATGTATTCAAAAACAAACCAAAATCAATAATGGAAGTATAATGTAAGAATTATAGATATAAAATGGGTTTTGTACATGTTTAAAATTCATTTTGGGCTTTAAGTTAAAGGTTTAGTTCTTTATTATGCTTAATTTTGCCTGAATAATTATAATTAATATTAATTACATTCACTTATACTTTTGGTCCAAAATAAAGTTTCTATTATTATGAATTATACATAGTTCTGATTCAAAATATGGAATCTATTTACCCAAATTCCAATCATATAAGTTGAAACAATTAATTTTAAATTCATCCCGCAAGCGAGACAACAATGAATGTTTTTATAGTAAAAACCATTGAAAGTTTTCTATGTTTTTATAATAAATTTCAAAGTGAAATTGATTAAAATGGCACATATTGTATTAATTTTGAAAAATATAATCTAATTAAACTTTAAAAATAATTATAATTATAATTTACCCTTATAAATAAATTATATAAAAAATAAGTTTTGAACTAAAATTCAATATTTTTAACTATTAATTAAAAAATTAAATGTTTCAGAAACATATAAAAAATTCACCGTAACCTAATTATTATGTTTCTATTTCAAGTATGAATATTAATTTTAAATAATAAATAAATTAATGTGTTAAAAATCACATTTAAAATGGGTTCTCCGTTAGGAGGTAGAAAAATTACCTTTATAAAAATATATGTTTTTATGTGTGAAATTTAGAATGTTATTATAAAATAAAAATCAAACATAATAGATGAATATCAAAAACATTTTATTGAATATTAAACATATATAATTAAATAAATTATTTAACTAATTTCAATTAATTATGTTTATTAATACGAAACCCCTTTAGATGCATGAAAATAATAATATTTATTTTTATATCGAATTGGTTCTTATTTTTGTATCTCATTAATTAGTAACCTCTGAATTAATTTTATATTTATGTAAACCATAAATTTTTATAAGTTTGTTAATAATATTCAAAGATTCAAACATAATTTCTTGGTTATATCATATTATATTAAATAATAATATCTTAACTATACATTGTTATTTAGTGAAACTCGGTCTTCTGTGCAACACAAGATATTGTGGAAGGTAACCCTTGTGGGTAATTTAATATATAGAGGAAGGTAACTCCTGAAAATATTTAAATCCAAATCGGTGTTGCGTGCCTTGAATGCTATATCATGTATTTAATTTATTTAAAATAGTAAAAATATAGCAATGTCTTGGGGTATTATATTTCTTTATATGCTTGGAGATCCATGTCATAAACCCTATCGAATAAAAAGTTGTACATTAGAATGTTAGTGTGTTATAGGATGAGTCAAATGAAATGATATAACAATGACTTACATAGAATTTGGTTCCCATGTATGAGCCTATTTTCTACCTAATGATGGAAAATGATGGATGATGGGCTCATAAAAGTGTTTGGGTCCCCCAAGATGGAGTGTATGGGATATGGAGGAACTTATAAAAAATTGTATTACAATTAGATGATTCCTGGCCCTTATCCTTTGAAAAATAATGAGTGGGGTTCCATGAGTGGCATGAGGATCTCAAAATTAGTGCATATCATAAGTCCATTTGGGTTTTACACTATTCTAGGGAACATATATGAGTATTCCTACTAGTTTATACTAACATGCCTATAGATTCCAGCCTAACATGTCCATAGATTTTTCTTGGGATTACATGATGTGTCTACTAGACATGTGAAAAGGTCTTGACATGATCAAATTTGACACATTTGAGGTATGTAACATGATCTGGCTGACATGTCTAGAGTAATTTTCGTGAAACTATGGAATGCCTTGAGGAATTCACATGACCATACTGTTATGTCTAATAGAATTAACATGATATACATGCCATGTCCAAAGGGTTCCACATTTGATGGAAGACAAATCCATATACCTTTTCATGAACCATAGAGAATTTCTGGAGGAATTCTCATGAAGTAGTTGTTATTTTCTGGAGGACATCACATGATCTTGTTAACATGGATAGAGTGTTTCGTCTGATATGGCTGATTTGTCCAGAGGACATCACATAATGTCGCGTACATGTCCAGAAGGCATCTTTTGACTTGGATAAAATATAAAAAAATTAAATGAATGATCCATCTAACTTGAAAATAGGACTTCTCATAAACTAATTGATATGTTTGGATGAATTTTTATTATCTTCATAACATGCCTAGATTGTGTCGCGTGACTTAGTGCAAATGTCTATAGGCTATTGCAAGATCAGGATTACATGTATAGGTTCAATTTCATAACTAATGAATAGGACACCCAAGTCTCATGGCCCCCTTTGAATGAAAATCATTTTATCCATCTTCTCATAAGGATCCCATATTTTTAACCCTTTGTTGCAAATATTTATCAATATTATCCAAGAAAAGGCCTTTTGAGTCCTCACGCGACCAAGTCAAACGTGAAAACCATTTTGTGTGATCTGACCAAAATTGCATAAGTATATTACATTACCAATGGATTGATCAAGTGAGTATTATATTAATATTGTATAATCCCTTATTAAATTACTCAAATTTATCTGGTGAAATACTCGTGCGATTGTATGGTTCACTAATTTGAGCATTCCGCTCTCTCATTTATGACCATGTACGTGTGTTTTTTCTATGCCAATTGGAGGTATTTATAGGAATCAACTACATATATCTACAACTATTCTCATGGTTCTTTACTTTTATACATGTTCTTGAGTAGGTGGAGTAAGTGTCACATCACGTGCTTTACATGAACCTGACACGGGTCATCCATGTTGTTATCTTCATGTCATGGGATAAAAAGTGACCCTGATATTACTCCACCATTGCTATATTTATGGAACCCATGGAATATCAAGTGGGTTTCTCATAATAAAATGGAAATACCAATGGTATATTGTAATAATGAGAGGACATTTTTAGGAGAATTTGTGAGATCAGTTCACATGCTATCAAGGTTTTTGCATGATTGAGGAAGAGTTACTTGGATCCCTTTACTAGACCGTGATAGCATTTCAAGGATCATTCAGGTGATTTAAAACTGATAACATTAGACACATAAACCCTTCCTATTAAAAATAGCATAATTATTCCTCACATAAGGGTACAATATTTTTGGATTTTATTTTATAATTCATATGTCATTCATCCATTAGTTGTTTATCAGGGAATCACAATATCAAAAATAAATGTCTCAAATCTTTCTCATGATAAAGGTGAAATTTATAGTATCCTTTTATGAAAATATCTGATATATCTCTATGGTTTGTAATGTGATTTATAATAATCCTATCGAATTACAGAATAATTCCTCATGAAAATAAATTTAACCTCCTTTTGCATGACTCTTCCTCCTTTTCATATTTTCTTATGTCTAGGTATTCTATAATTATTATGAATCGTTTGACCAATGTATTTACATACTGGTAGAATACATATTATATAATTTATATGAACTTCAATTTTTGTTTGGATTACTTAATGATATCAGTAAGGATAGTCATATGGTCTTCATGTGATCATGAATAGATCACGCCAAGCGCATGACCGGGTCACATGATTTTTTAGGATCACACTATTTGTATGATCCAAGATCCCAATACCTATATATATATGGATAATTTCTACCCCTTTAATAGAAAATTATTCCTATTCTTTTATTACTTCTCCGATCCTAAAGTTATTGATCCCCGTTTGAAGAACGCCAATAATTGCACTTTTAAATATTTCGAAAATATATATGCATTGAAGATTTTTTAAAAATTTTATTTTAATATTAATCCTATATATTAATTTATAAATAATTAAATATTTTAAATTAAATTTATATTTCAATATTTTTTATATTATTTATTAAATTATCTATACAAATTCATATTAAAAACAAAGTATACATTCTCATTAAAAATAGTAAAATGATAATGAGCTATGTAGTATATTTTTACATCATATAAAAAAACTATAACCCAACCACATACTAGGGGGAAATATTCATATATGTTGATAAACTCAACTATAATATGTAGTTGTTCTAATTAACCACCATTTATAAATGTATTATTTAATTACATCTACTCATTTGTAATCTCTATTTTTCATAACATTAATCACATTCATGTAAGGTGTGATATGATAATTTGATAAATTAAATCAATCAAGGACACATAAGTCCTATATATAAGTGATAGGGATGATAAAATGATAATAAAAAATAAAATTATAGCTTCTTATTAAAGATTAAAATAAAAAATAAAAAAAATATGCATTGGTAAGCATATTTCATAATCATTCCGCATTTAATAAAAATTATGATAAATTATACATAATAATTCATTAATTATTTGAAATAATTTATTTTCACAAACAATAATTGATATTAATCAAATCATTGTATATTATTTAAATCATCCAAATATCATATTTAAATTTAGTAAATCATTCAAAAGTATTTAAAAAATGAAAAAAATATTATTTAAATCATTCAATCAATATATTTTTATGTAATTTAAAAAATAGATAGAAAATATAAATAAAATGGAAAATAATATAACCATGAAATAAAATATTATCACCTTCCTAAAGACAGATTAAATTATTTTAAATATAGATTCCCTTCTGGATGAGATTCATATAATATACAATGGAAGAGAATGATAGAGTATGGGGATTCCATTTTTATATATTTTGGTGGAATGAGGAATGGACATCATTCATGAATATAATTTAAGGTTCAAATAGGATGTGTGAATTAGGTTCCCATATCCAATTAGATGGTTTTAATGAGTCATATTTTCATGAATTTTTTATATATATTATTAGGGAAAATTCTATGACCTAGCGCTGAGACGGCGTGCGATTCTGTGGCCCGGTGTTCCTGTAATGATTCGTTGAAAACATTTATCTTTTTTAAATGAATGCACCAACAATTTTTTTGAAAAAGGGGAATAACTATTAAATAGGTTCCCAAATAAGAAATTTGAGGGCTCTGTTGATCTCAGAGTAGTGTCTTTACCCTAGTTGTGACATAATTTTAGTTATCACAAGTCTTTTGTGGAAAAACCTTAAAAGGATGTAACCGTAAATAAAATAAAATAGATAAAATTATTTTATTTTAAAATAATAATGAATCATAAAAAGTAACTTGTATTGGAAATCTGAGTTCACCATTGAGTTCATAAGGGGGTGTTTTCCTTATGCGAGGCTTAACATCGGCCTATACGGGCCGAATGCGAAAGATAGTTTATGGACATAAACATCATCAAATTTTTTTATTAAAAATATTTTATTCCTGATGAAATGACATGTTTTATTTTAATAAATTGTTTTTAGAGGATTCTTTTTTATCACCGTAATACTATAATTTCTATGAGGTAATGAGATGAAGCTCTCTCAATGAACGACGACATATCTTGTATCGACGATCCAGGACAAAACTCTGATTTGAAGGATCTTAACCCACAAAAACGACGCAAAAACTATTATTCTTCAGAAATCGAACCAAATAGAGGTTTGTTTTTGTTTATTTGTGATTCTCTCTATGTTCTTAAGTTTCAATGACAAACGTGGATAGACCGATGAACACTTTGATTTGCGGTTCGATCATTCTTGTGGGATGAATACTTTATGCGGGTTAATTATCTAGGTTGATTCTGTTTATAGATTCATTTTTTATGTTAATCATTATTATAGGAACAGATCGAGACAAACACTAACAAGGAAAAGATCAATTCTTTGAGTGTTCATGTGCTTTATCTCTCTCCCTATCTATCTTGTTCTTTGCGTGTTCTTCTCCCTTAAACCATTTGTATGAACAATCGACCGTTTTGCCCCAATTCCTTGAGAAATAGTCTGAGACTGGATATCCAACACCACGAAGACACCATGGAGGTGTAACAGCAAGTGTGAGACATTCCAGCCAAGGTGGAATCATATGACAGTGAAATACAACTGCACAAGTTAGGACGCTGGTGGGGTGGCCGATGATAAGGGAAGAAGTGGTGAGCGGGGCTGGTCCAGGGTAAGCATGAGGTGGAGATGGGCCACTTGTAGAATTTTCAGTGGTGGTGGAAGTAGGACATGGTCTAGGTAAGACCGCATGGGATCCCGCGGAGGCAGAGGCTTTGGGAGGTGACTGGGGACCGAGATAGGAGGCCACAATATAGAGTTGGGACGCGGCTCATAGCGTTGTTTGATGATCCCCATAGCAGAAGCGAAGCCACGAGGCAAGAATGATAGTGGGAAAACCGCAAGATCGTGGTGCGACACCACGTGGAACCGAGCAGTGTATAGTATGGATGGACTGTGTGCAGCGCACCGAGCCGACCCACAGTGTGGGGCAGACCATTGAGGCTGGGTTGCTCCGCATTCTTGCTAGCTGAACCCGGCGGTCTAGTGGGCAAGGTCTAGTAATTTGTTCCTAGTATGTCGAGACTAGCAGGTTGGGATAGGTTGGGATGGCCAGACGAGGTTAGGATGGGCCGTTCGGACAGGGTCGAGTTGAGTCCGGTGGGTCAGGCAGGACCCGAGTCTGAAATTTTCACGAAAATGTTTGTAACATTCAAATGAAATGTATATTTGATGAGCCATTAGATGCGTTGAAACCCTTAAAATTATGTCTTAATTTTGAGATGGGTTGGTGGGTTTTTATAATGGAACAGTATTTGTAGATAATTTCCATTAGTTCTTTCCTTGAGTGTTTTGTACGACATTATGTCCATATCACAGGATAATATTCCTCTATAAAGACTGAGTCCCTAATAGAGTTGGTGTATACCACCTTGGGACTGGAGTGATCCTCTATCACCCCTGATAATGTTTTGTGGAAATTGAAGTGACCTATGAGCTCAGGGAATTAGTCCTCCATCATGTGGGCCATATCTATAGGGTTGTCAGTATTCTTTATGATGGATCCTCTAAATTAAGATTTGCATTGGTAGTGTTGTCGGTATTCTCTGAGAAGTACCCCATATATTATGGGAAAATACGGATTAGGTTGTCAATATTCTATGGGAAGGATCCCCTATCTGTATATCATGATCTTTGACCATTGTTTTTTCTTCGGACGAGGCCCAAATTAGAGGGACCTCTTTGCAGGAGTCTCTGATGACATCATTGCTTGAGGAGTGAGTTCTCCCAAAACTAGGGTACCTCGAACAAAATATTATGGGTGTTTTTTGGTTGTGACTTAACTATTTACTATATTGCTAGAAGTGGATGAGACCTTGAGTCTTGGATTCCATTACGAGTATACATGGATGTTCTTGTTATCGGTGTTGTAGACATATACTTGTATTGAGTTGACTGTATCTTCTTAGTGATGTTTCCACTTTGGTCTTTTTATTTGTGTTTTGAGGTTTCCTACTGAGTATAATTTTACTCACCCCTACACATGATTTTTCCTACACATGACATGTCTTGTGCAGACCATCGTCACTTTGATGGAGTCCAAGGTGGACTAGGACCAAATGGTGCTTCGAGAGAGACTAGACAGTTGAGGTGTACTCCTATTACTTCAGATAGTTGTCCCTGTACATATCCTTCATGTAGAGTTTTTTATAGATGAGCTTCAGGACCGTGTGCTATAGTATCTTTCCTTTTAGTGGGTTTGTATTCTATCCTAGTTGTACTTTACTGAACATTACTTTCCTTTTATACTATGTGGTTGGTATCATAGTGTATGCATGCATGGTTTACATAGTGTTTTAACATTTCAGTATCTTGGGCTTGGAGATGTGGGCGTGTTTACAGGTACATAGGAAAATTACTCCCATTTGTGGGATATTCCTACTATACACTAGTCGCCAGCCCCCAACCTATTGGGGGTGATCTTGGGGTAGTCACAACATGAGACCCTCTTGGATGGGTTGTGACATAGTGGTATCAGAGGAAGTCGGTTCTACATAATGATCGAGAGTTTGTGGAAAAAATGTCGACTATTTCGAGTTCATATTTTAGGATAGGGAATCCAGTGTTGGTGCGACGACTGACATAACCAAACCCTAGGACTATGGACGCTTAATTTTTAACTTGATACATGAAAAAATTGGTTACAGGTAAAAATAAAGGTCCATGCATCATATATGAATGGGTTTTTTTCGTATCCTTCTTAAGTTGGCTATCCAGATATACTTGTTTCACCAAGACACATCTTTTTTTATTATAGTATGTATTCACAATGAAACCCCGTGGGATTTCTACAAAATAATTGGGAGTTTGAATGGATGTTTGATTAGGCCTCCCTGATGGGATCCATTCATGGAATATTCTTACTTGAGGATGGTCAGAAGGTGGCACTTCATCCTATTAATCATCTTGTAAAGACACCTCTTGTGGTTCAGGTGAATGAAGCTTTCTAGACCGAGTCGTTGACGAATAATTAGGTGTTGGATGATGATATGTAGGGTTTGAGTGCATATCAGAGGCTTATTAGGCAACAATCTTCCAGGATGCGAGGTTAGTAGGACCTACCGATAATAGGTGCATGACGTAATGCATGGAACAAGAGGTTCCGTCAAAAGTTCCATGGGAATGTTATTTATCTAAGAGATAGGGTTTTCTATACTTTTCATGAGAAGGGAAATATTACGCGTGATTATCCCACTATTCATGTTGTTGTTAGAGAGGTGGTTGATGAACTGCTGAGAAAGGGGTAGTGATAGGAGCAGATAGATCCATCGGTTGGTGGAAGTGGAAGAGGAGAAGGGAAAGAAGTAAGAGGTTTCCAATATTTTAACGTGTTACCACTGCCACCCTAGGTGGTCCATACCAAACTCATTGAGTTAAAGGATAGGGGAGGAAAAAATTTCAGGATATCAAGGCTTATGACCACATTACTATGGGAATGGTTCAAGGTATGATCTGTGTCTCCCTAATTTAGCTGTAGTAGATAGACACTTGTGATAGTAATTTCATTTACTGAAACTTTTTCTTATTTTATAATTAGATATTCTAGTTAAACCATTTACATGACCCTTAGGCTTAGAGACACCTACTAGAGGAGACTCGATGATCACACACTAGTACTAACAGTCCGACCTGACTCTTAAAGGCGAGAGTTTTGGTTGGGATCTCATTGTAGTAGCGTTGAGGCATTATGATGTCATTCCCAGTGTGGACTATTTTCCATAGTTCATACCCAGATAGATTATTTTAGGGAAAGGGTATATTTTCTCATTGGTAATAAAACCATATATCCCATTTTATTAGTTAAAGAAAATTTCTTGTAGCTTAGGATGGACTCACACATAGGATGGTGCAGTAGATTACTCTTTAGTTGGCTTGCCTGACCCTCATTGTAGTGGATGTTTTGAGTCCTCTATTTCCTAAAATGGTGAAAAATTATATGTATGTCTTCCTTGAATATGTTCCAGGTTTTCCTCTTTACCAAGAGTTAGACATATTCATTAACCTACACCTTGGGATGGAAACGATATTTACATGAGTATATCGGATGGCTACTGCAGAGATTCCTGAGATGGGGGTGTATTTAGGGGAATTTTAGAGGAAGGGCTTCATGAGACATAGAATTTCACCCTGGGAAGCCCTAGGTGGTCTTTGTTGATAACTTACTTATGTAATTAGAATCTGAGGAGGAACACCTGATGAATTTGAGGATGGTCCTAAACACACATGGAGATACCAACTTTATGGGAAGCTCTCAAAGTTTTAGTTCTAGATTCAGTTGGTCCACATTTTGGGGCACATATTTTTAGAAGATGGAGTTATTGTAGATCCAGTGAAGATTGAGGTGGTGCATTCTTGGGATCCACTGAAGAGTGTTACCAAGGTGCATAGTTTCATGGGTTTGGTTGGGTACTATCAGAAGATAGTGCCCAAATTTTCCGAATTAGCAGCACCCTTGATAGCCTTTACATGTAAGGGGTAGCTTTTTGTATGGAAAAATAAGTTCTAACAGATATTTCTAGAGCTGAGGAAGAGGTTTATTAGCACTCACACATTGAGACTACCAGAAAAGGTTATTAGGTATACAATGTTCTTTGATGCATCAGGGACCAGTCATGGTTGAGTCCTGATGTAAGGGAATGAGGTGATTGGAAATGGTTCTCACTAGTTGAAATAACATGAGCAGAACTACATGACCCATGATCATGAGATAGTAGTAGTAGTCTTCCCAATGAATATGTTGCAACACTACCTGATGGGTGAGCGGTTTATCATCTACTCTGACCACACAAGTCTCAAGTATATATTATCTCCAAAGGACCTGAACTTGAGATAGAGGTTATGGATATAGTTCCTCCAGGACTATGAATTTGAGATTTTTTATAGTCCTCAGAAGGGGTATGTATTGGCATACGCTCTCAGCAAGATATCCATATTGTAATTGCTAAGTGAGGTGTCAGACCATTTTTCCACATTGTAGATATCCTTTTCGGATGGAGATGGAGAAGCTTACCCCAAGAGATGGTTATCACCCCTATACTATTATAGAGATCTAGGGAGGCACAACTTAGGGATACTGACTAAGAGTATATATGAGCTCAAATTTCCACAGAGCATGCCCCTGATGGATATAATAAAGGTGAGGAGAAAATTGTTCTTTTCAGAGGATGCACAGTGATACCAGTGGATTTTTGAGAGGATGTTATAAGGGAGCTTCATTAATCCTATTAAGCAGTGCATCCAAGTTTTTCAATGATGTACCATGACCTTAGATGTTAGTTTGGTGGCAAGGGATAAAGAAGGAAGAGGTAGAGTTTGTGTCTCGATGCCTTAATTTTTGATAAGTGAAGGTTGAGCATCATGTTCCAATGGATTTGACTCAACCTCTTGAGGTTTTAGAGGGTATGTGGGTTGCAATATTGATGGACATTGTGGCATGTTTACCATATAAAACCAGAGGACATGATACCTTTTGGGTGATCATTGAGAGACTCACCATGTCATCCCACTTTCTTTCTATCCAGGAGAAGAGTTTAGTAGAGATATTGAAATGAATTTATATGAAATAGATATTTCAACTCCATGGATTTATATTAAAGATTTTTTAGATAATGATCCTCGATTCACATCCTAGCTGTGGAAGGGATTTCATGACGTATTTTGGATGCAGTTACATTTGAGAATAATGTTTCACCCATAATAGGATGAATCGACTGAGTATGTCATTTAGGCTTTAGAAAACATGCTATTGGATTGCATGTTATGATTTGGATATAGTTGGTAGGATCTCTTATCTCTAGTGGTGTTTTCATATAAAAACACATACCCCTATGCCATCAGTATGGAACCATTCAAGGAATGGTATAGGTGACCCTTTAGGTCACTATTTTGTTGGACTGATCCAGGAGACTCGACACGCATGGGACTGAAGTTGGTGCATGAGACTACAAAGAAGTTGTATGTAATCAAAGAGTAGATGAAGACTATACAGATCAGTTAGAAATATTTTGATGAAATATTACTGAGGCCTTTGCAGTTTGAGGATGGAGACCATGGTTTCCTTCGGGCCTCTCCTCGATACAGGATATATAGATTTTGTTGGGATGATAAGCTATCTCTAAGGTTTGTTGACCACTTCTTGATTCTACGTAGAGTTAGAAAGGTGGTGTACTTCTTGGCTATATCCTCATAGTTGGACCAGGTAGACGAAATCATCCACGTGTCTCAACTGTGGAGATACATTCCTGAACCATCACATGTCATCAAATAGGGTGAGATATAAATTGACGATAAGAAAAAATTTCATGAGTACCTAGTGGAAATTAAGTATTTACAGAAGGGGATCCTTCGTGGGTGGTTGATTCCACTAGTGTGTGTTCGGTGGCCACAAAAGAATCTACAGGAGAGAACATGGGAGCGTAAGTCATAGATTCAAGCTCAATACCATAAATGTTTTGAGTATCCATTTGTTTTTCCTTTAGTTATATAAATTTCTAAGGTGGGGAGAATGTAATGACTAATATTTTTCTGATTTTTTTAATAAATTATTATAGAAATTTTTGAGACCAAGAGATGAGACAACCTGCGATTTCGAGGCATGGTATGCCCTGAAGGAATCATTGAATTTTTTTATGTTTTTTATATCACGCATGTGAAATGTTTCTAAAAAATAGGAATAAATATTAAATGGGTGAATGGATCAAAAATATGACGACACCATTGAGCTCAGAGCAATAGATTTACCATAGGCATGACTCAACTTTAGTCGGAACAGGTATTTTGTTTAAAAACCCAAAAGAACATAACTGTAAATAAAATAATTAAATAAAATTATTTTATTTCAAAATTATAATGACTCATAAATGGAAACTCAGATTAAAAATTTGTGATCATTGTTGAGTTCAAAAGGGGTTTTTTCCTTAGGTGAGGTGCAACATCAGCTGGTGTGGGCCAGCTGCGAAAAATAGTTTTTGGACATATACTTCATTAAAATATTTTAATAAAGATAATTTAATCTTAAATTAATGATGATTTTTCTTTTAATACTCATTTTATGGATGATTTGGGGTTATCAGCATAACCCTATAATTCCTCTGAGGTAGGATGGTTGGCAGTGGTTGCAATAGGTCGTGGTCCATGGAGGACCTTGTGGGAACCCGCAGGGGTGGAGGGTGTAGGCGGTGACTGGGGCCATGACTTGAGGTTGTAATAATGAGATGGGATGTGGGTCAAATCCACGTTAGCGTAACCTCATGGTGGCGACGAAGCCGCAGTTCAAGGAGGATGGAAGGCTGACCGTGTGAACGAAGTGCGACACCACATGGAGTTGGGAAGCACACAGTCAGGACAGACTTCTTATGGTGCACCATGTCGGCCTGCAGTGTGGGCCTGACCAAGGAAGTCAGTTCATGCCAAGTGGGTTGAGCCTAGTGGGCTGAGGTCGGGTCAGGAGTGCCATACCAGACCCGAGTCGAAATGTTTCACTAAAATGGCTGTAATATTCTAACGTAAGGTCTGTTTGACGAGCCGTCAGCAAAGTTGGGACCCTTGCAGAGAGTTGGTCCTTTTGAGATTAATTGGTGGGGATTTTTTTAAAAGAATAGTATATATGGATATTTTACCTTGTTTTTATCCTTGAGGGTTTTGTATGGAATTATATCCACATCATAGGATAGTAGTCCCCTCTAGAGACCGAGTCTCAGATAGAGTTGGTGTATCCCTCCGGGGGACTGGAGAGATCCTTATCAATGCAGATGGTGTTTTTTCATAATTAACATGACTTCCATGAATTGGAAATTAGTACTCCATAAAGTGGTCTATATCGGCAGGATTGTAGGTATTCTCTATAAAGGATCTCATACGCTACGAGCCACATTGGCAGGGTTGTCTGTATTCTCTGAGAAAGACCCCCTACATTGAGGACTAATACATATTGGGTTTTTAGTATTACCTGGGATTGATACCCTCTCTATATATCATGATCATTGACTATTGTGTTTTTTTTGAAGTTCCCAATTTAGTGGGACCTGCTTACATGAGTCTATAATTACATCAAGGATCGAGGAGCGTGTTCTCCTAGAACGAGCATGCCTCAGGAAGAATTATGTGGCTGATTTTGTTTGTGAATTACCTCTTTACCATGTAGCTAGAATTGGATGATACCTTGAGTCTTGAAATCCTTTGCTTGTATACCTCTATTTTTTTGTTATACGTGTTGTAGACATATATTTGTGTTGAGCTGACTATATCTTCATAGTGATGTTTTCTTTGTTGATTTTTACTTTGTGTTTTGGGGTGTCCTAATGAGTATTTTTTTAATCACCCCTTTACTGGATTTTCCCAAACATGTTTTGTCTTCTACAGAAAATCAATGCTTTGACAGAGTCCTAGATAGACCAAGACAAGGTGGTGATTCTAGAGAGAATAGATAGTTGAGGTGTGCTCCTCTGGCTTTCAACAACTATTCATGTACCTACCCTTCAGTTTGGGTTTTCAATAGATGGGATTTAGGACATTATGCTACTGACTATTTCTTTTGTTTTACATGTATTCTGTCCCACTTGTAATTTACATCAATTTACTTTCATATCGTACACTATGGTTGGTATCTTATTGTATGCATTCATGGTGTACTTAGTGTTTTTACATTTCAGTATTTTGGTCTTGGAGATGTGTGCGTGTGTATAGGTACTTAGAATTTTTTCCCATTTGTAGGATATTCCTACTCGGTACTAGTCTCCTACCCCTGGCCTATTAGATGCATTCTTGGGGTAGTCATGGCACGAGCCCCTCTTGGACGGGTCATGAAAAGGGAAAAGGAGGTACAAACCCCATTTATGATTCCTTCCAAATGTATTGGAATGATTGGGGTTCATTCTTTGTGATACCCGGCTTTATAAATTCTTCCAACCCTACCCCTTTTCAATTTTTGTTAAAAAATCCCAAAAAACACATTCTTTACCCCCCAAAATAAAGAGTCATCGATTTAATAAAATATAATGGTATCATAAGATTAAATTATTTCATAGACACATACTACTTAATATCAATGATAATTGTAGGAAATTTAATTTTTTTTTATCTATCATGACACATTGAAATCAGTGTATCATATCTAGTTATATCAATTTTTTCCCACTAAAATAATTGTGTTACTTCCCTTGGTTGTGATATTTGTAGTGACATGGAATTTTTATCTTCTATGATATACATATCATTAATATTTGATTTACTGTTAATGCATTTTTTGGATAATGAAGTGTCATCAATGATCTAAATTTACTTTACCAAGATTTTGTGACTCAGTTTATTGGAATAAGGTAGTGGAATATTGACTTCTTCAATGGTAAGATGTAAAATCATTATAAGCTCGTGATATTAGTTCACTTGAATCTCAAAATTCCCCACTCAATTAATTATATAATAGAGACTCATGGAAAATAATAAATGTATTGGGGCACCTTTCGTTAGCAATTCTTGGTGGACAACTGGATAAAGCTATTTTGGATCAACTGTGTCATAGTACAATTGATAGATGTACATAATTTCAGGAAGTTTTTATTACTAGATGATTGAGTGGAATTTATAAAAATATGGTGGAACCACATTGCTAAATGGACAGAGATATATAGAGATATGTTTTGAGTAAATTTTCAAGTTAGTAATATAATGGAAATATAGTAACCTTCATTATAACGTTATAATTACAAAAAAAATCTTATAGTGTTCTCCTATGGATATTGGATTAAAATTAAAACCAATTAAAATTAATGTGTTTTTATTTAAAATTCCTTCTCCAATATTATTGTGAGAGTTCCTGATATATTGGAAGAAAATATTCATGGTGATTTATAGTGATTTTAACTTCCTATGTTTTAGTGAATTTATTTCGGGAGGTATGGCATAATTTTCTACAAGATATGTAGATTTTGAAAGGTATATTGTTTGAATGTTATAAAATATTTTGGTTAATGTTTTGATGAATTCTATATGTTAGGTTTTTGTATCCTCAAAACAAGTAGTATGCAATTTTTTAGCACATGTATTCTTATATACTCAGATTTCTTCTCCATCTCAGTGTTTTGGATTTTTTTTACATTAAGAGTTATTATGTCAAGGACATGTCATCGTATGATGGGAAGGTGTGAGTTGATAGGTTTGATTAAATGTAATTTATCTTCTATAATATGGATATGGAATTTTACATAATAAATAAGTATGAAGATGACATATTATCCAGAACTAAACCATAGACGATGGACTTGGCTTCATGGGAGAGGCGAGATTAGCAAGCTGTTTTTTTATTTAGATTAAGTGATCAAGTAATGTTGATTTAAATATCCAAGATAATAATTGTTTTGAATAATATACAATTGATTCCATATATCTATGAAATTATGACTATTATTAGGAATGAGTTTCTTAGGTGAAGGTTATTCTATTTGAGACTATTAAAAGGTATAAAAATAGTAGGTCATGAAAATGATTTTTTGCATTGAACAAGATCATATTGAGACATTAAAGGAAACATTATTTTTTGATTATTGAGTAATTTTATTGATGTACTCTTTGAAAACAATGTAGGAATCGTTGGTGAAAAAAATGAGAAAATGTTTCAGAAAAACTAATCTATAATTCAATGAAATCCAAAATTGGATTCCTAATGATGATCTCCAGAGGAAGGATGCCCAGGGGTCTTCCAAAAAAGGAATGAACACACCCAGAAGTGAAATTTAATCTCAAAATAGTTTCTAATGATGAATTTTTCATAAATATATATGGCTTATTTGGGGAAAATAATCTATACCCAGCCCTATATATTATAATTATAGGAAGAGATTCCTCCTTAGGAAAGATTTTAAATGTTGTAAGACTAGTAAAAGACCAGTTAATGGATGTTCTCTTTCTAGAAATACCATATATATAGAAGGGAGAACTATATAACTTAGTGAAATTGTTCTAATTGAGTCATATATTATAGTATCAGGATCGTCTCACCATTTTACATGAGAAAAGTTTTACATGTAAAATTATTCTTCAGAAAAATTTTAAATTGATTCTTTTGGATTATAATGCATATTATATTATGGGGAAGGGAGATATGAAAATAAAGATGAATAATAGAGTTTTTAATGAGATGTATAAAACTAGATATAGCCTTTACTGACATTAAAATCCCATTTCTGTGGGTTAGTTAGATAATTCAGGTTTTGGAACAAATTTTTTAAATGGGGCCAAGAAGATTTCCAATGTTTCTATTATCAAAGTTTAATGGGTGAAAGATATATCTCCCAAAATATTTGGAAGAACATAAGTAGTCACAATTTTTAAAGAATAAATTCAAGAGATTCGTATTTTAAGTACTGTCATTCAGTGCATATCATTAAAAAGTGTATATTTATGTTTACACATAAAGGGATATTGAAGCTTGAGAATTAAAATTTTAGATGCAAATAATGTTTCATACATGGAATGGAACAGAATTCCAGTTTCTATATTAGTATAATCACTCAAAGGAACCAAAATTTAGAGCATGTACATACTGATATATGGAATCATATGATATTGAGGATACATGAGAATTAAAATAATTTATAATAGTCATTGATGATTTATTGATAACATTATGATATTATTTTATAAATCACAAGTTGTATCTGTTCAAAATATATTTCCAATTGAGATAGATGGTGGAATGAAACACATTTTTTAAGATGAAGTGTTTAATATATTATAATGTAGTTTAGTTCATATAAAGGAGTTTTCAAAACATTTACAAATATAGAAGAATCAAAATTAATTAAATTGTTTGTGAATTCTTAAACAAAATTGTTCATTGTATAGGTTGAATATGACATTGATAGAGAAGGAAAAGGTCATGATATTTCACTATATAATGACTATGTAATTTAGAGTAGAATCTATCTACATGGATTCATATTTAGTCAACTCATGTTCTTTATAAGTTGGAGAAAATTTGTTACCCAAATCTTAGTGTTCCAGTAAAGAAAAGAAACTTTTTCCTCTCATGATCATTGTACGTGTTGATTATGTTCATGTGGATGAATCATAATGTGCTTGATAAAAAGTCTCAAACATGTTTATTGGTTGGAAATTATGTAACATCCCAAGTAATTAATGAATAATATATATTATTATCTATGTATATTTATGAATTATATATTGTTTTAAGAGGCTTAAAATGATAATAAATCCAATCTTAAGCATGGAATACACTAATATTTTTAAAAGATTGTTTTTCTGCCTTTTGAAAGAAAAACATTTTTAAATAAAACTTTTGATAATTTTATAAGCTCTATTTGTCAAAATAAACTTATTATTTATGATTGGGACATTGAAATTTACTTTGGAAAAAGTTTTGGTATTTTTCTGACAATGTTCATTTTTTTAATGAATAGTGAAAAATACTACATTTTGCATCAAAACTGCTTTTTCATCTAATTTAATTATATGGTTATATTATTTTTTTAATTGGTTTTAAAGTGTAAATGGAATATATTTTTACCATTTAATACAATGGTGGTCATTGGGATTAATTTCACTTTGAAATATTACATAAACAATTGCCAAACTTTTCATAGATATTGTTTCAAAAAACCCGCTATTTGTTTTGACAACGATAATTATTTTTAAATTAATTATTGAAATTTCTGTGTTTGAATTTGGTAAAATGGATTCAATATTTGGAATCATAAGGTCCAAATTATGTAATTAAGACTCTTTTGTTTTTTGACATTATGAATAGTAACTACGGTAATTATCTTCAATTATTGTGATTAATTAGTAATCGGGTAGTTAAAGGTAATAAAATAATATCATAATAATAACAAATTACCCCAACATGTGTCCTAATGCTACTGGTTGTGTCATGTCTGACTATGGGATACCTTGTTTTAAACTTAGGGACCCCATGGAATCACTTTTGGTGTGGTAGTGACACTTTATCTTTTTATTTTTAAAGAAAGGAGAATATCACCAAAGTATGTATCACCCAAGTAAAACGATTTTAATTTTGTCTAAATAAATGATATCTTGGACTATAAATAGTAATTGGAAATATAAAAATATTTCCTATATCATATTATTATTTTTATCATATTTAGACATTAAATAAATTAAATTATTTATGACACCATGATGATGCAGTGATTACCTCATTAATTAACGATTTAAATAAAATGAAAATATAATGTAAAATCTAAGACATAAAATTGTCAAAAACCTATTGGGTGAGTATATTTCGAACCATTATCACCTTATCCTCTAAATATATGAATTTTTTACCTTTAAAATCTGAAACCCATTATATAATAAAGTAACATTTCTTGACTTTCCAAGAGTGCCCCTCCTCCTTCTTATAAAAGCCCCCACCTCTACCTCCTTACCCACACTTCTCAAGCCATTGGCTTGGCCAATATCTACTCCATTTATCTCTCCAAATACCTCTCTTCATCCTAGAAGCCTTACCTTAGGCAGGAATCTCTTCAAGTAACTCTTTTGGTTCAAACCAAGAGGAGTTACCCAATTCAAAGGTAATGTCTTCACTTGTGTTCTTTTGTTTTATTTTGCTTCTACAACCCTGTAAACTCTTTTTATTCCTTTATTTTGTAACCAAACCAGTATCTTCAATATAATAGGATGTTTTTATGTTAATTATTCGGGCTATACTTACACAAACCTTCATCTAATGGTTAAAGAACATACTGTTTCTATGGATGATGAATTTCTGCCTCACGAAACAATGATTGTTCAATCTTATTTTAACACCTTTAAAGGTGGTCATTATGATGTCACTATATTTATATATGATATATAATAAGTTTATGTTTTTATTATGCTTATGTATTTTTAATTTATGGCATACCTTATGGTTTCCATTCTGGGTAAACGGGATATCTTCATTTTAGGAAGTGCAGACTACCGCCCCCTCAAAGTGATTTGATTCTTTAATGCCATATGTGGGGAATATAAAGGATGGAGTTAATGGTATTACATATGATATTATACTGGAATTATAATATACCTTTATATCATTATGATTTCATTCCATTAAATACAAAATATAAATGAAAGTAGCGTTCATGCGTACGTACGGCTTACCGTCTCCATGAACGATACATTTCATTTCTTACCACTAATTATTATGTAATATTATAAATGAATGTATATACTTTATATATATGATAAATATTATATCTACATCATGAATATAATTCTGTATATAATGATCCTTTGACCACATGAACAACATGTAAATATAAGAAGTCCGTTTTTGGCTCAAGTACCAAAGATCGACAAAACGACCGTTATTAATTTAAATAAGTACATAGTGTTCATAACATGGTAATAAGTGATATAAAATGAATAATTAACTTGAAAAAGTTTCTTAATCATGTATAAATTAACTCAAGTTTATTATTCAGGAGATTAAAGAAAGTTCTAGTCATGTCGGATACGAGGTAAGGGACTTCGTCTCAATCTCCTTTCATTGAGTCATATTTTGTTTTATACACAACTGTCTTTTATATAGTGTATAAACCCCTTTTAATTTTACTTTTATTCAAAATTAATCTTTTTATACTAAGCATTTTACTAAACAACAAAAGGTAATGTTTTTGTCGTACATATGCGGCGATAATGAATTCTCCGCCACCGTGACCATTATTTGAGTTTCGGATTCCTCTACAGGACATAATTTTTTCTTTTTAAATGAAAAATAAATACCATGTTTAACTTTTCTTTTATTTTGGTATAGAAAATGGATTTCATAATGTTTTTATTATATCAATGTGTTGTATTGATATCTTGTGTTTGAAATGTGGAAATGTTATGTTTCCTTTATGCATGTTTTATGTGATACGATTATGTTATGGTTCTTGGGTGTTGTTTATGAAGACGGTGGTTCCGTGATAAACTAAGGGTGGGTGAGCATGATATAGATCTCCAATGCATTGGGTAACGTGAAGGGGTTAAACGCTAAGTTTTCTCCAAAGAGATTTAGGGAATATACTGTGATGGGTATTCCAAACGTAACCATGAGGGTTACTCCCTACGTAAGAATGTTATGAATTCCTCAAGTTACCTTTCTATCTTATGAATTCTATGATTTATTCATGATTATATGAGGTATGTTAAAATGCTTATGTTTTATGAGTAAAGTATGATTTCATACATGGACTAATGTTTTCATTTCGTGCTTTTATATCCCTTACTGAGCTTTTTATGCTCATCCCAGGTTTTTGAAATGTTTTTCACAGGTCAAGGGAATGGTACATGATATGATGATAGTGTCAAGGAAGTGTCAAGAAAGAATCCATGTTTTATTTTAAATATTTTTATGTTGATGGGGAAAATGAGTACTCTCTTTTATGTAAACACTTTGTTTAAATGTGGAATGTAATACATGATTTATGATCTAATTCTCTAAAACTCTAAACCGGATAAGATCCTCAATGTGTAATCTCGTAATAACTAAATATTAAGTAATGTTTAAGGCTGGGGCCTTATAGTTGGTATCAAAGGCTGGTTTAGATAGTTAGAATTCTATTAAATGATTATCCGAAAATATTTTTTTTATGGTCAAATTGAAATGATATATCATTTCAAGATTACCATGTTGCTTCATCTAAGACATGTTTGTTCATAATGGTTTTCCACAGAGGAAATAGGGAAGCAGTTCTAGGAAGGCATACAGAAGGAAATTTTAACACCCCAAGCTTCTACGGTACACTTCTCTTTGAATAATGCAATAGCGTGTGTTCTACGCAACATCGAGTTCTAACACACACCACAACCAATCAAACTAGCCGTTATAAATAGTAATACCTACATTTTAAAAGTTTAGAAATTTTATCTCTCAAAATGGACTTATTTTTTGGATTTGGAGTATCGAATTTAGCCTAAGTTGAAATTTTGGTACTTTTCGGATAACTTTAATATTTTGATGAATAGTAAAAATTACTAAATTTTAATTAAAAACAAATTTTTAAATCAAAATAATTAATAGTGATAAATTATGAATTTGAGTGGTTTTAAAGTATATTTAGAATAAATTTTTACCATTTAATACAATTTTTTTCATTAGACATAATTTCACAATTAAACCAGACATAAACAAGTATCAATCTTTTGATAGTTATTATATCTTAAAAACACGCTTTTTGTTTTGACAGCGAGAATTAATTTTAAATTAATTTCTGCCACTTCTGTGTTTTGAATTTGGAAAAATGGATTCCATATTTGGAATAAGGATGTCCAAATTGTGTAAATAGGTAACTTTTATTTTTAGACATTTTGAATAATTACTTCGGTAAATATTTTATTTACCTTTGTTAAAGGGTAAATCCGGTAAATAAGGGTTAAAAAATAATATTATAATAATAATAAATTACCCTAAAACGTGTCCTAAACTTATTGGTGGATACATGTCCGACCATGGGCATCTTTGGGTCGATTTTGGGACCCCATGGAGCCACTTGTAGGTGATAGGGAAACTTTATTTTAATTAAGTTAAAATAAATACAAAAATGACATAAGCATATATCTTTTAGCAAATAATTTTTTACATAGGGTTATATAAGATGTATTTTCGACTAAAAATATTAATTAGAAATCTAAAACAATTTCCTACATAATGGTATTTTATTTATAAGTTTTAGACATTTATAATTTAATTTATTTATTACACAATGGTGATGTAGTAATTACATAATTAATGAAAAATTAGAATAATTGATATTATAAATACCCACATAAATGTAATTTGAGACTTTTTATAAATACCAATACTTTTCAAGGATAATAGGAAATGTTAGGATTGATTTAATTAACTTTTTTCTAAGTAATAAATCTGTTATAAGTTTTACAAAAATCAATTATTGAATAGAGTCAACATTGACATAAAAGAGTTTTTAAAACAAATATTATATTATTAATTGGTATTAAATTCCTAAAAATTTAAGGTTCAGCCAAGAGACTTATATCATGATATGTGTATCATTAATGGACCACTTGAGGATCTCTTGGAGGTATATAGTATGTTTATTAACTATATAATATAAAAATACAAAGTGACATGGTAAGTGTCAAACTAATTAACTAAGAGTTAAAACTAAAAGATAAGGTTAATATAATGACCCAAACCTGTATAAATTCTATTGGTTGAGTGGTTTTCGACCCATACCCATCTTAACCTTTAAATAATACACTTTTGAGCCATTAGAAACCGAATATGAATTTATTATAAAATAATATTTCTACCTTTTCCAAAGGTGCCCCTCACCCCTCTTATAAAAAGGAACTCCCCCTTCTCATTAATTCACACATAGAAAGCCTTTTGGTTCGGCCAACCCCTGACAAAATACTCTCTCAGCTTCCTTCAATTCATCATAGAGGCCTTCCTTTAGTCAGAAATCCAACCTAAGGATCCCTTTTGATCAAATTGAAAGGAAGAACCTGAAAAAGAGGTAATGATTTCACCACCCTTTTTCAAGTTCCTTTCTTCTTCCACTTCTTATTTATTTGTTATTACCATTGTAAAATAATAAATATAGTATATTATATATAATTTTATGTTATTATAAACATGGTACAACCATATTTCAGTATTCTATCCATTTTTTGAATGACATGTCCCCATACGTGCGTACGTACGGCTTACCATCTCCACGTCGTGGTGTAATTGTTATTCAAAACATTATTATTTGTATGGGTATAATATTGATATGTAATTCATGTAGATAATAAATATAACATGATAATGATTTTTTATTTATGATATACTATCCAATTAAATATTATTTTAATATCAAAAGAATGATATTGTTGCTCATGCGTACGTACGGACTACCGTCTCCACGAACGCGATGAGATTCATTCTCCATTGTATCCATTCAAGTATAATTCTCATTTGAAGATTAATAATAATGTTTAAGGACATAATATCATTCTGGATATGAATAATATACAACCTATCCATAACAAACATGTCTTACATAACAAAACATATAAAAGAAAATGAGTAAGTTAACACCCGAAACGACAATAATATTAAGATATTATTAACAATGAAATGTTAAAAGATCATATATGATATAATATTAATGTATATGATTCTTTTATAATTTAATAACAATTATTTCACCATTATACAAGAGGTTAAACTACCCCCAACCAAGGAAAAGTACAAGGTAAGGGTTTATTTTGCAATCTATTCGTTATCCGAGGTTGTTTATAAGTAATAATCTACTGGGATTTCTTTATCATCCACATCCATGTTTCTTAAAAATGTATTTCGAAACATTTTTACTATTTACAAGAATATGGGTTAAAGTCATTTATACCCTTGTTTTACTTTTTATAAGATGTTTATAAAGGAATATTTCCGTCATTTTCCAAACAAGGTGCTTTTTAACCTTTTCGACAGAATTAAGGTAAGAATGTTTTTTTCACTTATACGGTGGGTGCGGCTATTTTCCGCCATTATAAAATCATAGAAGCTTCCCTTAAAAGATTATAAGAAAATTTGAAAAGTAAATGTTTTATTTTATAATTATGTGACTTTTAAATGATTTCAAAAAAAGGGACATTTCTCTCAAATAGTTTTGATTTCATCTATGTCAACATCCTTTGATGGATTTTAAGATTATTTGAAGTTGATTTATTTTGATAAAAAAATTCCATATTGTATTGAAGATTTTGTGATTTTTTTGAATATGGATGTGTTATTTTTATACCATTAATGGTTTATGGAGACAGTATTGACATTTCGTATGCTAGTTTTAATACGAATGTTTATGTTATGTTTAAACCTGTTCATATGAGGAATGAATTGGACTTAATATGTGAATGGTGGAGCCTGCTATTGCTCCTCGATGCATTTTTAGGTCTCATGAGACAAACTAGTGTCTTGTAACAAGGCATTGACAAAATCTTATTTGTAGTCTTGGCATGAGGCCTTGGCTATGTGGTTATGATAGTATGGTATTAGGAATTCCATCATTATGAAAGTGGTTATTGATATTGCATGTTATTATTCGATTAGTAGAATATCCATGTGAATAAGTAAATGGAATTATTTCATTTTATTTATGCCATACTATGTTGAAGTTCAAGTTTAAAAGGATTTTATTTTAATTATACATTGCCTTAAATGTTTATTCTTATTTATGAAAGTTTCCGCTATATTGTTATCTTTACTGGGCATTTGAGCTCACCCATTTTCTATGTTTTATTTTTCCCAGGATGTTAAGAAGTAATTTATGAATGACCTACAGGGATAGTATGAGGGGATAAGAGTGTATACTATGGATACTATATTGTTGTATTTTTTATTTTATGATGTAATGTAAACTTTATTAATGTATCTAGTTATTCCAAGGCTACTAAACTAATCGGTCTTTCGAGACTTGATCTTTCTTGTGATCATTCCAATGTTATGTAATAATACACCGACTCTAGGTATCTAGGGTTGGGGCGTTACAGTTGGTATCAGAGGAAGTTTAGTACAAACCTTGGAAGATATATTTAGATAAACTCTAATTAGAGAACATAGACCTAAGATGGACTTTGAGGATTAGTATAGAATAACTTCCTAGAATTTTGGTATTATAGAGATTTTTTCAGTTTTCCGGGCAATACATCTCTGTCTGGATACGAGCAGGTAAAGACGGCTCTGGAACAGATGTACCTAGGGGTAAAACCCGAAAACACCACTTTGAGCTAGACTCGAACGGGAACTGGTGCATGACAATGAGCCTTGCTGAACTTTTGGTTATGACACTCCCAGGGGATATGTTTAGGATAACTCTCATTTTCTTTACAAATCTTTATGAAGGGTTTATGAGTATATACTTCCTCAAATAAAACATTTTTATGATTATGGATTATATCCATAAATAGTTCAATTTATGTTAAGTGTTTTAGAAGTATGAAACTATGTATTTTTATTCATAAACTGATCTAGTTTATGCCATTGTTTAGAAATGGCGCCTAGTGGAAGAAATGAAAACTGTATCAATGCACACACTCCATATAGGGATTTCCCTCCTACTCAAGATAATTATAGTGGAGATGGTGATGAAACTGGTGCCGATCAGATAATCACCATACTGGGACAACTCACTTAGGTTATGAATAATAACCTTACTCGTATGGAGCACCCTGATCTGCAGCGTGGAGGATAAATGTTAGATCGCTTCATGAGGCAAAAACCACCAATGTTAAATGGGAGTACAAATCCCTTAGTATCTGAGAAATGGATAAATTCCCTAGAGAAAATATTTCCGGCTTTGGGGAGTAGTGAAAGGGAAAAAGTTATCATGGCAGTTTACTGCCTCACTAGAGATACTGATCAATGGTGGTCATTGATTCAAAACATGAAGGAAGATGATGAAGTATCAAATATGGAATGGAGGGAGTTCAAAGATCTATTTTTAGAAAAATACTTTCCTCGTGACCATCGAGTAGATACGAAAAGACAATTTCTGAGTTTGAGAAAAAAGGAGGATGATAATGTCGCTAAGTATAAGGATAAGTTTACAAGGATAGAAAGTTATGCTGGAGATTATATACATATCCCAAGAAGTAAGATTGATCATTTCTTTGATGGGTTAAAACAATTTCTCCGTCGAGCATTAGTCTCACAATCCTTCTCGTCGTACGAAGACACTGTCTCATGTGATATCAAGACAGAGAAAGAATTCTCTAAGTCATATGACTTTAAAGCAAAGAAAGATAAGAAGAGATATGCTGATCAATCTGGGAATGGAAATAAAGGGATCAAGGGTAAAGTTGAATATCCATCCTGTAGTAAATGTGGGAAGAAACACCCCAGTACTTGCTTAAAAGGAACGAGAGTCTGTTACAAGTGTGGTGAAAAAGGCCACCAAGATCGTGATTGCAAGGGGAAGAAGTAAGCTACCGATGTCCAATGCTACAATTGCAGGGAGATGGGACATTATGCAAATGAATTTCCTAAGTGTCAGGGGAACTTACCTCAGAAAAGGCCAAGGGATCAAAGCCAAGCTTATACTATCACTACTGTTGAGGTAGAAGCTCCAAAAGACGTGGTGGCAGGAAATTTAATGGTTTCCTCAAGTTTATCAAATGAGTTATTTGATTCCGGATCATCGCATTGTTTCATATCTTCCCAGTTTGCTAAGAAAATTAGATATTTCCAATTTGATTTAACAAGGGAGATGTTAGTTAAAACTCCTAAGGGAAGTATCATTGCAACAAAGTTTTGTGAATCAGTCCCCATTAAGGCACATAAATGTTCTTTATCTGCTAATCTCATCGTCATGCTTATGATTGAATTTGATATAATCCTCAGTATGGATTGCCTTTTAGACCATGATGCAAAGATTTATTTTAAGAATAAAGAGTTTATGATTCTTGATGATGATGATAAGGAACAACTTATCTTTAGAGAAAAATCGTCACCACCTAATTTTTATATAGATCCACCCCCAGTAGCTCAACTAAATTCAATTATTGGGGAGGAAGAGAATGAAATGAATGTGGGTGAGGAAAGGAATGTACAAATAGAGGATTTACCTGTTGTGGAAGAATATGTAGATGTGTTTCCGGAAGATTTACCTAGACATCCTCTAGAACGAGAAGTTGAGTTTTCCATTGATTTAATTACTAGATCAAGGCCTATATCGAAGACCCCTTATAGAATGACCACTGTAGAATTAGTTGAACTAAAGAAACTACTAGAGGAACTGAGTAATAAGGGATTTATTCACCCTAGTGTTTCTCCATGGGGATCCCCTCTTCTTTTTGTTAAAAAGAAAGATGGATCTATGAGGTTATGTATCGACTACAGGGACATCAATGCTATAACAATAATGAACAAGTATCCCCTACCTCACATTGATGATTTATTTGACCAACTACTTGGAGCTCAATACTTTTCAAAGTTTGACCTTCGATATGGATACCATCAGTTGTGTGTGAAGAAGGAAGACATTCCGAAGACAACATTTTGAACAAGGTACGAGCATTACGAGTTTACAGTAATGCCTTCTGGATTGACTAATGCACCCTATGTTTTTATGGATCTAATGAATAGAGTTTTCAAGGAATATCTTGATGACATTGTAGGGGTATTTATTGATGATATCTTGGTATACTCCAAAATCTATAAATATCATGAAAATCACTTGCGCATTATATTGAATACTCTGAGAAGACATGAATTATATGGGAAGTTTAGCAAGTGTGAATTCTGGCTTCAAGATATTTCTTTTCTTATCCATATTGTTTCTAAGGTTGGAATTTATGTGGATCCTTATAAGACCAAGGAAATCCATGAATGTCCTGCATCGATGAGTATAACTGAGGTACGTAGTTTTATTGGTTTAGCAAGTTATTATCGACATTTTGTCAAGAATTTTGCCTGGTTGGCTAACCCATTAACAAAGCTCACATGTAAAGAGGTTAATTTTTTTTGGACAAAAGAGTGTGAAGAATGTTTCGAAGAACTGAAGAGAAGATTAGTCAATGATCCTATATTGACTCTACCATCGGGGAATGATGGGTTTGTTATTTATAGTGACGCATCAAAGAAAGGACTTGGTTGTGTCCTTATACAGAATGATAGGGTTATTGCCTATGCATCACGACAGTTGAAAATTCATGAACAAAACTATCCTACTCATGATCTCAAATTAGCAGCTGTGATCTTTGCTTTGAAGATATGGAGGCACTACCTCTATGGTGAAAAATGTGAGATTTATACAGATCACAAGAGTTTTAAGTATATTTTATCACAAAAAGAACTCAACATGAGGCAAAGGAGATGGCTTGAATTACTCAAATACTATGATTTTACGATACACTACCACCCGGGGAATGCAAACAAGGTGGAAGATGCTTTGAGCAGAAAAGATCATGGAGTTTTGAAAAATATGAGAATTGAAAGGGATCCAATTTTCATGGATCTAGTGAATATGGACATGGGAATAACCAGGGAAGGTGAAACATCAATGATTTTTCAAATGGTTGCCAAACTATATTTACTAGAAAGTATTAAGAGTTTTTATACCGATGATGAAGAATTTTGTAAGAAGATTAAAGCTGTGAATGATGGGAGATTGAGAGACTTTGTGTATGAAGAAGGAATTTTGAAATTCCGGAAGAGACTTTGTGTTCCCGATATACCTGATCGAAAAAGAGAATTTCTGGATGATGCTCATAGTTCCAATTTCTCTATACACCCTGGGAGCACCAAATTGTATAGAGATTTGAAGGAACACTTTTGGCGGGACAACATGAAGAGGGAGATTGCTGATTTTGTGTCAAGATGTATGGTTTGTCAACAAGTGAAAGCTGGAAGGCAACAACCTGGTGGAGTATTGTAACCTCTTCCCATACCTGAGTGTAAATGGAATAATATCACGATGGACTTTGTCATGGGACTACCAAACACTCCTATAAGAAACGATGAAATATGGGTTATTGTTGATCGTCTTACCAAGTTAGAACATTTTCTTGCTATAAGATAAGATTTACCAATGGAACGTCGAGAAAGACTATATATTGATGAATTTTTGAGACTTCATGGAGTACCCCTATCGATTGTTTCTGATAGTGATCCCCGTTTTACTTCAAGATTTTGGAAAAGTCTTTAGAAAGCCTTGGATACTGAACTTCATTTGAGCATGGCCTACCAACCTCAAATAGATGCACAATCAGAATGAACTATTCAAACCGTAGAAGACATGTTGAGATCCTGAACACTTGACTTTCAGGGTATGTGGGATCAATACTTACCTCTGGTGGAATTTTCCTATAATAATAGCTTCCATTCAAGTATTCAGATGGCACCATATGAAGCGTTATACAGAAAGAGATGTCGCACACCAACCTACTGGGATGAGGTTGGTGAAAGAAAAATTTTAGGCCCAGAACTGGTGGAGGAAACGATGGAAAAGGTGAAGGTAATCCAAAACCACATCAAAGCAGCTCAAAGTAGGCAGAAGAGCTATACCGATAATTGAAGGAAGGATTTGGAATTTCAAGCTGGTGATCATGTTTTCCTGAAGGTATCTCCATGGATGGGAGTCATATGTTTTGGTAAGAAAGGTAAATTGAGTCCCAGGTACATCAGACCTTTCTAAATTCTAGAACGAATTGGGGCTGTAGCTTTCCGATTGGCAATGCCGCCAAGTCTCTCCAAAGTTCACGATGTGTTCCACGTATCTCTGTTGAGGAAATACATGCCTGACCCAATGCATGTACTCACCTATGAGGAATTAGAACTGGAACCCGATCTGTCTTATTGCGAAGAGCCTGTCAAGATTCTTGATACGAGAGAACAAGTACCAAGAAACTGAACGACTCGTCTGGTAAAAGTCTTGTGGAGAAACTATAAGATAGAAGAGGAAACGTGGGAACCCGAGGAACTTATGATGAAGAACCACCCGAGTCTTTTCATGTGGTAGTATTCTAGAAATTTTGAGGATGAAATTATTTGAAATAGGGGAGAATTTAACACCCCAAGAATCTACGATACACTTCTCTTTGAATAATGCAATAGCGTGTGTTGTACACAACCTCGAGTTCTAACACACACCACAACCAATCAAACTAGCCGTTATGAATATTAATACCTACTTTTTAAAATTTTAGAAATTTTATCTCTTAAAATGGACTTCATTTTTGGGTTCGGAGTATCAAATTTATCCTAAGGTGAAATTTTGGTACTTTTTGGATAACTTTAATATTTTGATGAATAGTGAAAATTACTAAATTTTAATTAAAAACAACTTTTTTAATAAAAATAATTAATAGTGATAAATTATGAATTTGAGTGGTTTTAAAGTATTTTTCGAATATATTTTTACCATTTAATACAATTTTTGTCATTGTACATATTTTCACAATTAAACCAGACCTAAACAAGTATCAATATTTTGATAGTTATTATATCTTAAAAACACGCTTTTTTTACCGCGGGAATTAATTTTAAATTAATTTCTGCCACTTATATGTTTTGAATTTGAAAAAATGGATTCCATATTTGGAATCAGGATGTCCAAATTGTGTAAATAGGTAACATTTATTTTTAAACATTTTGAATAATTACTTTGGTAAATATTTTATTTATCATGGTTAAAGGGTAAATCCGGTAAATAAGGGTTAAAAAATAAGATTATAATAATACTAAATTACCCTAAAATGTGTCCCAACCTTATTGGTGGATACATTTATGACCATGGGTATCTTTGGGTCGATTTTGGGACCCCATGGAGCCACTTGTAGGTGATAGGGACACTTTATTTTAATTAAGTTAAAATAAATACAAAAATGACATAAGCATATATCTTTTAGAAAAACAATTTTTACATAGGGTTATATATGATGGATGTTAGACTATAAATATTAATTAGAAAGATAAAACTATTTCCTACATAATGGTATTTTATTTATAATTTTTAAACATTATATAATTTAATTTATTTATGACACAATGGTGATGCAGTAATTACCTAATTAATGAAAAATTAGAATAATTGATATTATAAATACCCAAATAAATGTAATTTGAGACTTTTTGTAAATCCCAATAATTTTATAGGATACTATGACATGTTATTATGGATATAATTAAATTGTTTCGAAGTAATCATTCTCTTATTATTTTTACAAAAATAAATTATTGAATAGTGTCAAAAATGACATAAAAGAGTTTTTAAAACAAATAATATATTATTAATTGATATTAAATTCATAAAAATCTAAGGTTCGGCCAAGAAACTTATATCATGATAGGTGTATCATTAATGGACCACTTGGGGGTCTCTTGGAGGTATATAGTAATTTTATTAACTATATAATATAAAAATACAAAGTGACATGGTAAGTGTCAAACTAATTAACTAAGAGTTAAAACTAAAAGATAAGGTTAATATAATGACCCAAACCTGTCTAAATTTTATTGGTTGAGTGGTTTTAGACCCATAACCACCTTAACCTTTAAATAATATACTTTGGAGCCATTAGAAACCGAATATGAATTTATTATAAAATAATATTTCTAGCTTTTCCAAAGGTGCCTCTCACCCCTCTTATAAAAGGGCACTCCCCCTTCTCATTAATTCACACCTTAAAAGCCTTTTGGTTCGGCCAAAAACTGACCCAATACTCTATAAACTTACCTAAATTTATCATATAGGCCTTCCTTTAGTCATAAATCTAACCTAAAGATCCCTTTTGATAAAATCAAAAGGAAGAACCCGAAGACGAGGTAATGATTTCACCAGCCTTTTTCAAGTTCCTTTCTTCTTCCACTTCTTCTTTATTTGTTATTACCATTATAAAATAATAAATCCAGTGTATTATATATACATTGTTGTTATTATAAACATAGTACAACCATATTTCAGTATTCTATCCATCCTTTCAATGACATGTCACCATACGTGCGTACGTACGGCTTACCGTCTCCACGTCGTGGTGTAATTGTTATTCAAAACATTATTATTTGGATGGGTATAATAATGATGTGTAATTCATGTAGATAATAAATATAACATGATAATGATTCTGTATATATGATATACCATCCAATTAAATATTATTTTAATATCAAAAGAATGATATTGTTGCTCGTGCGTACGGACGGACTACCGTCTCCACGAACGCGATGAGAATCATTCTCCATTGTATCCATTCAAGTATAATTATAATTTGAAGATTAATAATAATTTTTAAGGACTTAATATCATCATGGATATGAATAATATACAACCTATCCACAACAAACATGTCTTACATTACAACACATATAAAAGAAAATGAGAAAGTTAACACCCAAAACAACAATAATAATAAGATATTATTAACAAAGCAATATTAAAAGATCATATATGAAATCATATTAATGTATATGATTCCAGAATAATTTAATAACAATTATTTCACCATTATAGAGGAGGTTAACCAACCCCCAACCAAGGAAAATTACAATGTAAGGGTTTATTTCACAATCTCTTCATTATCCGAGGTTGTTTATACGTAATAATCTACTGGGATTTCTTTATCATCCACATCCATGTTTCTTAAAAATGTATTTCAAATTTTTTTTACTATTTACAAGAATATGGGTTAAAGTCATTTATTCCCTTGTTTGAATTTTTATAAGAGGTTTATAAAGTAATCTTTCCATCATTTTCCAAACAAGGTGCTTTTTAACCTTTTCGATAGAATTAAGGTAAGAATGTTTATTTTAACTTATACGGCGGGTGCGGCTATTTTCCGCCATTATAAAATCTTAAAAGCATCCCTTACAAGCTTATAAGAAAATTTTTAAGGTAAATGTTTTATTTTATAATTATGTTACTTTTAAATGATTTCAAAAAAAGGGATATTTCTCTCAAATAGTTTTGATTTCATCTATGTCAACGTTCATTGATGGATTTTAAGCTTATTTGAAGTTGATTAATTATGATACAAAACTTCCATATTGTATTGAAGATTTTGTGATTTTTTTTACTGTGGATGTGTTATTTTTATACCATTCATGGTTTATGGAGACAGTATTGACATTTCTTATGCTAGTTTTAATACGAATTTTTATGTTATGTTTAAACCTGTTCATATGAGGAATGAATTGGACTTAATATGTGATGGGTGGAGCCCGCTATAGCTCCTCGATGCATTGGTTTGTCTCATTAGACAAACTAGTGTCTTGTCACAAGGCCTTGAAAAAATATTATTTGTAGTCTTGGCACGAGGCCTTGGCTATATGGTTATGAGAGTATGGCATTATGCATTCCATCATTATGAAAGTGGTTATTGATATTGCATGTGATTATTCGATTAGTAGAATATCCATGTGAATAAGTAAATGGAATTATTTCATTTTATTTTCTCCATACTATGTTGAAGTTCAAGTTTAAAAGGATTTTGTTTTAGTTATACATTGCCTTAAATGTTTATTCTTATTTATGAAAGTTTCCGCTATATTGTTATCCTTTGTGGGCATTTGTGCTCACCCCTTTTCTATGTTTTCTTTTTCCCAGGATGGGAAGAAGTAATTTATGAATGACCTGCAGGGATAGTATGAGGGGATAAGAGTGTAGACTATGGAGACTATATTTTTGTAGTTATCATTTTATGATGTAATTTAAACTTTATTAATGTATTTAGTTATACCAAGGCTACTAAACTAATCGGTCTTTCGAGACTTGATCTTTCTTGTGATCATGTCAATGTTATGTAATAATGCACTGAATCTGGGTATCTAGGGTTGGGGCGTTATATAAATGACCTTCAAAATCAGCATCCTGAGATGGTCGGAATTGGAACTGAACAGTTTGTTGCAGTAATGGAATAGTTGAATCGAGTGATAAATGGTGGTGGTATCCATGCACGAGATCAGCCAGATCAACTGCAGAGGAACATGTCAGTGGTTGAACATTTCATGAGGCAACATCCTCCATCATTCATAGGATCATCTAACCATGTGCTAGCTGAAGGGTGGATTAAAGCACTGGGGAATATTTTCGATGTCATGGGGTGTTCAGACAATCAAAAGGTTAGTCTTTATGTTTACCGTTTGGAGGGTGAAGCAGGTTAGTGGTGGTCGATAGTAAAAAATATCAGGGAAGATGATGAGATTGATGCTATCGACTGGGATGAATTCAAAGGTATGTTTCTTGAAAAGTATTTTCTTAAGGAATTTATACTTAGTATAGAAAAACAATTCTTGGAATTGAGGCAAGAGGATGACTCAGTGGTTTCTTATGAAGAAATGTTCACTCGATTGGAAAGGTATGCTCCAAATTTTATCTGAGACCTTGATAGTAAAATCAATCATTTTTACTCAGGATTAAATACAAAATATCGAAGGGAATTAGCTTTTAGTGAGTTCAAAAGTTATGAAGAGCTTGTTCGATGTGTTGAGAATGTGGAAATAGAGTTTTCCGATGATCAAGTGTTCTATAATAACCAACAGAAGAAGAGACTGGGGTGGCAGGAGAAAGGGAAGAATTATTTAAAAAGGTCTGATGGTAAGAAAACTAAGTTTCCAGTTTGTGATAAATGTGATAGAAGGCATGTTGGGGAATGTATTCTGAATTTTGGAAAGTGCTACCGAGGTGGTAAGATGGGATAACTTTTGATCCTGAAAAAACAAAGGTTGTGGAAGAATGGAAAAGACCCACAAATGCAACTGAGATTCGAATATTCCATGGTTTGGCAGGCTATTACCGAAGGTTTGTTAAAACAATTTCATGGTTATCATGTCTAATGACTAAGATAACTCAGAAGGGTGTTAAGTTTATCTGGACAAAAGAGTTCGATGATTGTTTTTAGGAACTGAAAATAAGATTGGTGAATGATCCAGTTTTGGCACTACCTTCTAGGAATGGTGATTCTGTTATCTACAGTGATGATTCATTAAAAGGACTTGGTTGCATCTTAATGCAGATTGATCAGGTAATTTCTTATGCTTCTTGTCAGTTGAAAACACATGAGGTAAATTACCCTACACATGATTTGGAATTAACTGTTGTTGTTTTTGCTTTAAAAATTTGGAGGCATCATTTGTATGGAGTAAAGTGTGAAATATATACCGATCACAAAAGTTTAAAGTATATATTCACTCAGAAAGAATTGAACATGATACAGAGGAGATGTCTAGAATTAATCAAGGATTATGATTGTACAGTTAATTACCATCTAGTAAAAGCAAATAAACTGGCTGATGCTTTGAGTCGAAAAAGTAATGCTTCATTAACCATGTTACATTTGGAATGTGATCCTTTGGTTACGGATTTGATGAACTTTGTCATAGAAGTTGTTGGTGCAGGATGTTATTCTGTTTTGTTTTAAATATTAGTGAAATATTCTCTATCAGACAAAATTATGCAAGCACAGAAGCAAGATAGTGAGTTGCAGAAAAAGGTGGAGCTGGCTCAGAAGGGTAAGTTGCCTAAATTCAACCTTTATAATGATTGTGTTTTGAGATTTGGGAAGAGATTGTGTGTGCCTTGTGATTCACAGTTTAAGAGAGAGTTGTTATGTGAAGCTCATAGTTCTCCGTTTTCAGTTCATCCTGGCAGTACTAAGATGTATAGAGATCTTCGGGAGTATTACTGGTGGGACGAAATGAAAAGAGATATTGCTGATTTTACTGTGAAGTGTTTGAATTGTTAACAAGTTAAAGTAGAGCGGCAGTTACTGAAGGGGATGATTCAACCTTTACCAGTACCAGAGTGGAAATGGGAGAATATATCCATGGGCTTCGTTGTGGGATTGTCGAAGACACCTTGAGGTAATAACACAATCTGGGTTATTGTTGATTGCTTGACTAAATCTGCTCATTTCCTTACTATACGAGATAATTTTTCCCTAGATCAAATTTCTAGTTTGTATCTTAAAGAGATTGTCAGGTTACATGGAGTTCCCCTCTCCATTGTATCTGATCGTGATCCCAGGTTCACTTTTAACTTTTGGAAAGGCCTTCAGAAGTCGTTGGGTACTGAATTAAATTTTAGTACATCTTTTCATCTTCAATCAGATGGGTAATCAGAACGAATGATTCAGACTTTGGAGAATTTTCTATGTTCTTTTTCAATGGATTATCAGGGAAGTTGGGACCAATATATTTCTTTGGTTGAGTTTTCTTATAATAACAGTTTTCATTCCAGTAAACAGATGACACCATTTGAGGCATTATATGGGAAGCGGTGTCGAACTCCATCTTTTTGGGATGAAGTAGGTAAAAGGAAGTTGATGGGACCAAAATTTGTAGAAGAGTTGGTAGAAAAAGTTCAGCTGATACAAAGACACATGAGAACAACTTAGAGTAGGAAGAAAATTTATGAAGACAACAGGAGGAAGGATCTCTCTTTTGACGTCGACAATCATGTTTTTCTCAAAGTATCACCATGGAAATGTGCGATGCGATTTGGTAAGAAAAGAAAGATGAGTCCAAGGATCATTGGACCATATGAAATTCTGGAGAGAGTTGGATCAGTTTCATACTGAGTGGCTTTACCTCCGAGTTTATCTTAGGTACACAATGTTTTTCATGTTTCCATGTTAAGGAAGTACATGCCGGATCTATCTCATGTTTTGAGTCCAGAGGTAGTTCAGCTGGAAGAGAATCTATCTTATGAGGAACAACTGGTCCAGATTCTTGACAACAGGGATAAAGTTTTATGGAATAAGTTGATTCATCAAGTAAAGGTTTTTTGGAAAAACCACATGAGTGAAGAGGAAACATGAGAATCTGAAAATGCAATGAGGGATAAATACTCTCACTTATTCGATAAGTAAATAAATTATGGGAACACAATTTTTTAAAGGGGGGAAGGATGTAACATCCCAATTAATTAATGAATAATATATATTCTTATCTATGTCTAATTATGAATTATATATTGTTTTAAGAGTCATAAAATGAGAATAAATCCAATCTTAAGCATGGAATGCACTAATATTTTTAAAAGATTGTTTTACTACCTTTTGAAGGAAAACCATTTTTAAATAAAACTTTTGACAATTTTATAATCTCTATTTTTCAAAATAAACTTATTCTTTATGATTGGGACATTGAAATTTACTTTGGATAAATTTTTGGTATTTTTCTGACAATGTTCAATTTTTAATGAATAGTTAAAAATACTGCATTTTACATAAAAACTACTTTTTCATCTAATTTAATTATATGGATAGATTATTTTTTTAATTTGTTTTAAAGTTTAAGTAGAAGATATTTTTACGATTTAATAAAATTGTGGTCATTGGGATTAATTTCACTTTGAAATTGGGCATAAAAAATTGCCAAACTTTTCACAAATATTGTTTCAAAAAACCCGCTATTTGTTTTGACAATGGGAATTATTTTTAAATTAATTATTGCAATTTATGTGTTTGTAATTTGGTAAAATTTATTCCATATTTGGAATCAGAAGGTACAAATTATGTAATTAAGACTCTTTTTTTTGGACATTATGAATAGTAACGACGGTAATTATCTTTAATTATCGTGATTAATTAGTAATCGGGTAGTTAAAGATAATAAAATAATTTCATAATAATAAAAAATGACCCCAAAATGTGTCCTAATGATACTGGTTGTTTCATGGTCGACCATGGGATACCTTGTTCCAAACTTAGGGACCCCATGGAATCACTTTTGTGTGATAGTGACACTTTTTCTTTTTATTTTTAAAGAAAGGAGAATATCACCAAAGTATGTATCACCCAAGTAACACAATTTTAATTTTGTCTACATAAATGATTTCTTGGACTAAAAAATGTCCTAGGAAAGCTAAAAATATTTCCTACATAATATTATTCTTTCTATATTTTTTATACATTAAATAAATTAAATTATTTATGACACCATGATGATGCAGCGATTACCTCATTAATTAACGATTTAAATAAAATGAAAAGATAATGTAAAATCTAAGACATACACTTGTCAAAAACCTATTGGGTGAGTATATTTGGAAAACTTATAACCTTATACTAGAATTATATTAAGGTGGGACCTTTATAATCCGAAACTCATTATATAATAAAGTGACATTTCTTGACTTTCCAAGAGTGCCCCTCCTCCCTCTTATAAAAATCCCGCACCTCTACCTCCTTACCCACACTTCTCAAGCAATTGTCTCGGACAAACTCTTCTAATTTTATCTCTCCACATCCCTATCTTCATCCTAGAAGCCTTAACTTAGGCATGAAGCTCTTCAAGAAACCATTTTGGTTCAAACCAAGAGGAGTTACCCAATTCAATGGTAATGTATTCACTTGTGTTCTTTTGTTTTATTTTTCTTCTCCAACCCCATAAACTCTTTTTATTCCTTTATTTTTTAACAAAACAAGTATCTTAAATATACTAGGATGTTTCTATGTGAATTATTAGAGCTAAAATTACACAAAACTTCATCTAATTGTTAAAGAACATACTGTTTCTGTGGATGGAAAATTTCTGCCTCACGAAACGATGATTGTTTAATCTTCTTTTAACACCTTTAAAGGTGGCCATTATGATGTAAATATATTTATATATGATATATAATATTTTTATGTTTTCATTATGCTTCTGTATTTTTCATTTATGGCATACCTTATGGTTTCCATTATGGGTAAACACGATATCTTCATTTTAGGAAGTGCAGACTACCGCCCCCTCAAAGTGATTTGATTTGTTAATGCCATATGTGGGACGTATAAAGGATGGAGTTAATGGTATTACATATGATATTATACTGTAATTCTAATATACCTCTATATCATTATGATTTAATTCCATTAAATACGAAATAGAAATGAAAGTAGCATTCATGCGTACGTACGGCTTACCGTCTCCATGAACGGTGCATTTCATTTATTACCTATAAATGTTATGTAATATTATAAATGAATGTCTGTACTGAATATATATGATATATATGATATCTACATCGTGAATATAATTCTGTATATAATGAATCTTTGACCACATGAACAACATGTATTTATAAGAAGTCAATTTTTGGCTCAAGTACCAAAGATCGACAAAACAACTGTTATTAACTTAAATAATTACATAGTGTTCATAACATGGTAATAAGTTATATAAAAGGAATAATGAACTTGAAAAAGGTTATTAAGCAAGTAGAAATTAACTCAAGTTTATTATTCAGGAGATTAGAGAACGATCAAGTCAAGTCGGATACGAGGTAAGAGACTTTGTCTCAATCTCCTTTCATTGAGCCATATTTTATTTTATACACAACTTTCTTTTATACAGTGTATAAACCCCTTTGAATTTTACTTTTATTCAAAAGGAATCTTTTTATATGAAGCGTTTTACTAAATGACAAAAGGTAATTTTCTTGTCGTATGTATGCGGCGATAACGACTTCTCCGCTGCCGTGACCATTATTTGAGATTCGACTTCCTCTACAAGCCATACTTTTTTTTTAAAATGAAAAATAAATACCATGTTTTACATTTCTTTTATTTTGGTATAGAAAATGGATTTCATAATGTTTTTATTATACCAATGTGTTGAATTGATATCTTGTGTTTGAAATGTGGAAATGTTATTTTTCCTTTATGCATGTTTTATGTGATACGATTTTGTTATGGTTCTTGGGAATTGTTTATGAAGAAGGGTGGTTCCGTGATAAAATAAGGGCGAGTGAGCCCGATATAGCTCTCCAATGCATTGGGTAACGCGAAGGGGTTAAACTGTAAGGTTCTCCGAAGATATTTAGGGAATATACTATGATGGGTATTCCTAACGTAACCATGAGGGTTACTCCCTACGTAAGAATGTTATGAATGCATCAAGTTACCTTTATGTCTTATGATTTCTATGATTTATTCATGATTTGATGAGGTATGTTAAAATTCTTATGTTTTATGAGTAAAGTATGACTTAATACATGGACTAATGCTTTAATTTCATGCTTTTATATCCCTTACTGAGCTTTTTTATGCTTATCCCAAGTTTTTGAAATGTTTTTCATAGGTCAAGGGAAACGTACATGATGTGCTGATAGTGTCAAGGAAGTGTCAAGAAAGAATCCATGTTTTATTTTAAATATGTTTCCGTTGATGGGGAAAATGAGTACTATCTTTTATGTAACCACTTTGTTTAAATGTGGAATGTAAGGCATGATTTATGATCTAATTCTCTAAACCTCTAAACCTGAAAAGATTCTCAATGTGTAATCTTGTAATAACTCCAGATTAAGTAATGTTTAATGTTGGGGCCTTATAAATGATATAAAATATTTTTTTACCTCTTTGATATTATATCAAGAGGAATGTTTTATAAGAATACTTAATTTCTAAAATGTGTAGATAACCTGGAAGGACAAGAACATTATGGAAAGGGATGATGAGATAAATGAATCATCTCATGTATAATTTTAATTAGGTGTATATTATGGAAGAATTAAAAATTATAGGAACTTCATGGGGTACTGATTCTACTTGAATTTTATAAAATATAAAGGAATCTTGAGGCAACTGAACAGAAAATTTAAATAGTATATGAGAAGAATATATATCATAATTCTTAGTGATTGGTGAAACGTGAATAAAATAAATTATAAAATATATAGAAAAAGTATATTCCTATTAAATAGCTATATAAAAGTTAGTAATGTAGAAGTATTCATCGATTAGTTGACCAGTATATAGGTATAGAGAAAATTTTAACTTTTTACAGATGGTGGAAAACCTAAATTTCTGAATGAAGAAATGAGACTTGATGATTCCAATAAGTGGGAGATCGTTACAAAAGAAGAGTTGGAATCACAATACACAAATAAAACCTAGGAACAAGTATAAAGTTTTCATGAAAATAAGGATATAGAAATTAAATGAAATTTTTTATTAATAGAATATTCTATTGGAATTAAAAGTTATAAGGACAAGATGAAAGGATATGGTTCTGAATAAAATGAAGGAAAAGTATTTTCAGAAATGTTTTTACTAATATTAATTCATACTACTATCATTACAATGTTCAATATGGTTTCTTATGAATACGTTCATCTAAAGAAAATATATGTGAATATTTATATTCTTTATATTGATTTGGAGGATTATATTTTCATGAATAAACATGAATTTTTATAGTAAAAAATCAATACATGGTTTGAGAAAAAAAAGGATTCTTTATGGGTTGAAATAATTTCTTTTTAATACAAAAATATTAGGTATCCTATGTCAAATAACGGTTTATTACCTAGAAACATGGAAAATTTTCAATATAGAAATAATATCAAGGATGGAATTTCAATTATTATATTTCTTTATAAAGATGATGTACGTTTGATGGGCCTATCAATTCAATAGTTTCAAGAGATCAATATATATTTGATCAAAATGATTGAAATAAATTATCTAAGTGAATATATGATGGTTCTGGGCATGTGTATTTGAATATATATAATAATTGGATGTTTTATTTTATTTAGAAGGAGTATATTTGGAAATTAATCAAATGATTTGGGATTAGTACTTTTATATCTATTAATTTTCATATTTCTAGGAATTTATTGTTATCCAAGGAATAATCAAGTTGACTAGAAAATGAGGTTAAGTACAAGGATAATGTTATCTTAAAATTATCCAAAAGGATTTTGGTGTATGCTTTGATCCCCACCACTCTGAAAATTGATCATGTAGTTGGATTTTTTTGGTTTATTAATATTCTAGGGAAGGAAATTAAAATAGATGTGAATTAGATACTCCATTATCTTCCAATAATGAAAGACCATTTCAACTGTTGCGTCATGAATGACCAATTTCATTGATTTACTGAGGTTGTGTTTGGGGAAATTATGAAACTATGAAGAGTACTTCTAGTAATTTGTCTACTTATGGAGGAATGAATGTCATTTTTAAATCAAGGTAGAAGCTTTCTTTATCTTTCATCAGCATAAGAAGAGTATATTATAACAATTAAAGAAGGAAATTAAATGGTATGGATGATTTTATTGATTGTGTCACTAAAAAGAGTCTAGTAATGTAAGAAAATTTACTATGATAGTAAAAATTTCATTTACATAGTGAATAATCCATATTTTATAAATAAAACATTGTAGTGAGAAAATGGATAATTACACGTGGATATTTTATAAACACAATGATCTTGATCTTAAGATGATTTATAGGAAACAAAATTCCAAAAAACATGTTCTCTATTTTTTTATACCAAGAATGGCTTGGGATAAATATTTCCTTACTGGGGGTTTTCATGAGAATAAGAATACTTATGGTTAAAAATTCCTTGAATTGTAAGAGGTAATGTTTTTTTCTCCAATTTTTTGGTTTTTTTAAAAAATATACTTTAATCAGTCTTCAAGTGATAGTTTTTTATGATCCTGAATTCTCTTAAAGACTTTAAAATGAGTTTATATATATTTTATTCCAAAATTTTCTAGAAGAAGGGAATGAATTAAGAATTATTCAATAGGTGTATTTCAGATCATTTAATGTTCCAATTTTTAGTTGACATAAATGTCAGACATTATTCACTTAAGTACTCTAAGATAAGATATATTTTATAATGTAATGTTTTATGTAATAATTTTTTAACTATTTATTTTTTGTGGTAAACTATAAAAAGATATAGGGGATTGATTTTTTCACATTGAAATGAATATATTTTATTATTTTTAGGAATTTCATGTTTCTGGAATAATGGTTGGGATCCTCAATATAATTAGGTTTGGAATGCTTAGATTAATTGAGAGGGAGAGAGTTTGAGTTATCATTTATGTTTTTGATGTATTTGGTTGTACAATTATAATGATTTTATTTTTTTACTGTTAAATATCAAACATGAAATGTTCTCTCATGGATATAGGATGATAATTAAAACCATGTATAGATTATGTGTTTTGTTTATTGTTCATTTTTTGTCACCTTTTGTGTGTGATTTTTATATTTGATTAAATTATTCATAGTTATTTAGGGTTCCCTCATATCCCTATTTTCCAAATCATTTTCTCATAGAGTTTTAGTGTACCCTTGGGTGTGAATTATAAAGAATGAATTATTAGCAATTTCATGATCAAAAATATTAATTGTTTAAAATTTAGTGAAAATACAATTTCAGACTTCTATCTACTCCAAATTTTTTTTTCCAATTTCAATAGTCTATATGTTTCATTTGAAAAATCTAGGAAGTTCAATATCTCATATACCCCTTCACAAGACAAATTATATAGGTAAAACCTCCATGTCATAAAATCTAACATGATCTGATATAAAACATGTTATTATGATATTTTATTTCTGCAAGAATGGATTTTCCTTTTTCATCTATTCAATATCAACATAATAAGAATCATAGTTTAACATGGTCATTAAATTATAAATAAAAAAATTACCCATTATAGTCTTATTCATTCATATTTATTAATTATATCCTAAAAGTATGAATGATATAAAAATATTATATTTAATATTAAAATAATATATATTCAATTATAAGATAAAATTTTGAAAAGGTATTTCTCATTCACTTAATTACACTTATTTATTTCAGTCACTATAAATACTATCATTGATTAATATTTAAGAATACATATCCAACAACATGTTCAAATAATTATAGAATATCCTAAAACCCAATCTATTATATCCCCCTATAAATGCCATCATTTTTTATGAATTAACCCTAAAACATTCCCCTACCATAGTTACATATCTTTTTTTTTTCATATTCATCCATATCTAATTAATATCTACCTTAGTGGAATTTTAAATCTCACACGAAAAAATGATTGATTTACAATGTTTTATTCAATATCTGGTCATGCAAACATCAATATTCCCATTATTATTCTAATTTATCTTGAAACAGTGTCAATGGTTAAATCAATAAAGGGGGATTCTCATTAGTTGTTCAATGGGTAAGGGTATCTAAGTCAATATTTCGTAAAAATAAGGCCCAAAGATGATATTTATCTTGGAGTACTCTAAATGATTTAAAATTCAATAATTCATGGAAAAATCCCGTACTCTTACCATTATATTGGAATCACCCATTTCACTCATGTTTCCTATTTGTCTCATGATTTTTAAGTCAATATAGTAAAATTAATAGAATGATTCAAACTATTATTTATTGAGGTATTTTTATTAAATATTTTTATTTTATTTTATACAAATTTTATCTAATATACTTTTCTTCCCATTGAAAATAAAAGAGTGACAATTCATAATAATAAATTACTTTTGAAATTTTCATACCCATGATCTGAAGAACACACCCTACACAATTTTTACATAATTAACATCCATTAAAATTTATCTTGAATTATATTAATGTATAATATATTAATATTTTCGTTGAGAAACAATAATTCCATGAGTTAAAGCCCACATATTGTTTACTATACGTTCTTCAATGTTTTGGAAATAGGATTAATTTAAAATATAGTCAAAAATAGATACAATGTCTTATAAAATAGTTCCTCGTGCATTATAATATATCCAATGATCAATAATACTTGAAAAACAATTTTAAATTGTTTTATAATTCAAAACACAACCTAATATTCCTCTCAAAATAGATCGATATATGGAATATTATATCAAATATGTTTTGAACCACACATATATTGATTTAATATTAAATAATGGATGGTGATAAAGGAATATAAATCTATGATAAGAAAGAAATCAGGAACTATTTTTCAAAAATAAAATCAATTTATTGAAAAATAAATCACAATCCTATAACTATTATTTTAAAAAATATCCCATCATAGTTTACTAATGTGAAAATGGGAAATTATATTTTTTTATGACCCATTTTTAAAAAATAAACAAAAATAAAAAATGAATACTCTATATAATTTAAAAATATAATATTTCTCCACTACCCCACACATATTTATGAACTTCCACTATTTAATTTAATCATGATCTTCAAATATGAAATAGAGTGGAAATAGTCTTATGATAAATTGAGATAAAAAATATTATTATTATCAATTTTATAACTCTAAAAACACATCACCCCAAAGATTTCTATTAGAAGGAAAACCAAGTTATAAATAAAAAAAATAAAACTAGGTAAATATTAAAATAATAGAAATAAAACCTCAGTTAACCTCTAAATATGAGATTTATTTTCACTATCAATAGTTAGAAAATTGCAACAGTCATCCAAAATTAAATTGAGGGTTCTAAATTAGGTGAATTCAACTATCAAACACATGTAGCTTCACATTAATTCTAAATGTGTTTTATGTGGATATCCTTGTATTAAAATACTCATATCACCACATCCTATCCTAATATGAACATATTATTCAAAGAGAGTGAAGTATAAAGGAGTCATCCCCTTTGACTTCAAGTTTAGTTCATGTATTGTGTAAGAACCGATTTTTCACAATGGTATGGATCCTTTAAATTTGAGACTAATTATTTTATTTTGGACATAATTTGGTTGCCTAGAGAATCAGTGAACATCACTAGGATGTCTGGGGCTTGTTCGGAAACTGAAACCAATAATTTTGGGGAAAATAGGCTTGTTATATGTTTTATGAAAAACTATGCTGGGAGGCCGCATAGTTAGAGAAAACAGTGTGTATGGAAGGATTTTGGACAGAGCCTTACAACTTGGTTGGCACATGGTTTAATGAGAAATGCAGCCTAACCAAGGGAGTTCCCGTTTTTCCATGGTACATGTTCATGTCTTGTGCATGGTTTTTTAAACTGTGCCATGGTAATTTTTGGTTAAAATTACTATTTCTTCCTTAATGATCTAATTTAACCTCCTCCTCCTGCCAAATAAAAATTCTTGCATGATTATCCTCATTTTCTTCCAATTTGGATTTTTTGGAGGCCTAAGCTATGGATTAGAATATCTCCTTCATCAAGGATCTGATCGAGCTTCTGTTTGTCACGTTGGATGTGAAACAATACGTACTTGAGTCTATTTAATCCTTTATTTATCTCTCTTTCACTTGAACTACTTATCAAGGCTTCAATTTTATTCCAGTTTTCTCAAATCTACTCCCTTATAATCCAAATCAGAGGATGATATCAGAGGAGGAGAGGCATACACCACAAGGTGGGTGTTCTATAAATCATCCCTTGAGTTTGATGATCTTAGAAATTTCATATGGGACCCACCGATTTCATCCTATGTCGTTTATTGAGCTTATATTCTATTCTTATACTCATTAGAATCATACTATTATGCTCTTTCAAAATATGTTATTAATTATTGTACTTTTTCCCCACAACTCCCAACATCGCATGTGGATAGTGTGTCATAGTTGAGTTTTTATATTCTAACAATTTTGAGCCATTGTTCATATGTTCATGATCCAGAGCACAGAAATGGTAAGCCACCTTATAATAAATGCATATTAAATCATGAAAAGGTGAATGATAAGTACATTGTCACTTCCAATTGACTTGCCTAAAGTATGTACTTCAATTTGATAACTAAATGTTAATGTTAAATTTCCATGTATACTAAGAATATTACATAACCCAATAAAATGTAATTGAATAATAGGTTGCATGTATGTAGCACCCCTTACCACATTAATGGAAGGTAGGAGAAAAGAACATGATTATTGAATAAGAAATAAATGGATTTATTAATGGTTTCATGCTACCTTAACTATTCCCACTAATAAAAGGAATGAATGGACCCCATTGAATTTATACACAACTTCAATATCAAATAGAAGTGTCCTGACTCCAACTCCCCTTGGATTCTTACCAGGAAATGCCTTGAGCACTCGTGAACCCCATTCCGATTCATGGATTCAACCTGCTTCGGTTGATACCCACCTGGATCATAATACATGATTATTCTAGGACGCCCAGTATGACACAGTATGATCCCTCACATAGTACTTAAGGATGCCTTGGATACACTCCTTGGATCCATCATTGACAAGTAAGTTCTGTGGTTAAAGCCCATATGGACTAGTAACTACTTATCCCCACTTTACCTTGGTTAATCACATTGGACTAGGTGGGAATCTTATTGTGTAATTTCTTGGATTGTGCTCATTTCATAATAATATTACCCTTAGCTAGACTCAATTACTATTGAGTTAGAGACACAATATGTCTATGTTTCCTTAATGAATACCATGGAAAACATTCTTATTAAATAAACATTTATAGGTTTCCTTATTACGTCATAGAACCTTAACATTGGTTAACATGTGACTTAATTATAAACTGGTGAAAATAAAATAATGAATTGGTCACATGTTCAAACACCAGCCATGGGACAAAGTAGGTACATGAGTGTTTTGTTACATTGTACAACTTTACTTTATATATGAATTCTTACACACTTTCATATTTCCATTACACGGGATGAATTTTATAGACACGATTGGTGTTTCCCCTTTGAGATTTATCTGAAACCCTCTCTGGATGTTGTTTTGTACCTATGGTAGATTACAGGAATACAGTTGTTAAAAAGGGGAAGCATACAACTTTGAACACATAATTTCTTTTTTGTTTAGGATGGATCATCATATCAGATGACCGATCCGAATCTTGGGATTATTAGGATAGTATTTGACTTCCATTATAATTTTTTGGGAAATTTTCTATCTGATGATGTGTATCTATGTTTTCTAGTTTTCCAATGACATGACATATCATCATCAGTTATTCTAGTTGATTCAGTTATATTTTATCCTTATTTATATATTAATTTTCTATTCTTCTTCTATTTACTTATCTTGCATCCACTATTTACCATTGATTTTATTTATCCAATGTGATACACTCTAGTAATGACGACATATATTCCACATGGACACATCCTAGGCCCTTGCTACTAGTTGGAAGCCTCTAGAGTTTCGGGAGATGTGATTGACTCCTTGTGACCTACTAGGCTCGAGGAACCCATTAATTGGCACATGGGTCCAAGAAATCACAAAGTTCTATTAAAAAAATTTTCTTTCAAACATTACTATTTGAGGATAATAGTCAGAAGATTAGGGATTCTTGAGACTTGGTCATAATATATGATTGGTTATTCTGAACCCATGCTCGGGTAAAAGTTGAGTTTCCTAAATTTTAATTTTTGTTCTGCTTTTTCTTATTAAAAATGATATCATTTCAAAATTCGGTGGCACACATGTTTTGTGGAGTTGTTGACTATTACTATGATTGAGGATTTATTTTATATTCAGCCTAATGACATGAGGTCAAGGAGAATTGTTACATGAATTATATTGGGTACCTATAATTCACATGTAATGCATATTTCCATTCCATATTGGTGATGTTTACTTCAATGCATTTCATGATATTCATGTGTTTGTTGAGTGATTTTGTGATAGTTAACTTATGATTGTCATATTCTTGGTAGGGATTTGGTGATTTCCAATCTCAATTCATGAGGTTTATGGGCCCTCATGGTTTGGGATAAGTAATTTTCTAAATCAATCCATTTTTCTATAAATGAATGGCTATCATTTTTATTAAGGATGTATATGGGAACTGATAAAATGGGTATATATATTCATTATAAAGTGGAAAACGACTCAAAATATGAAGTGGTTTCCCATACCCATATCACCTTTTCATGTTTATGAAAGGTAATAGAGTGAACATTGTAATTAAATGTAAAATAAAATAAAACATATACTTGAGTACATACCAAAACCTAGTCGTCTAAGTGAGTAGTTGGAGAAGTATACCTTGGGTAGTGATCCTTTATTATGTTCAGATTTTGTTAGTCTTACTATCTATCATCTTAAATCTAGTTGTAAGGTGTGTACTTGTAATTTTTAGACCAATGATTCCATGATGTCCTTGTATCATGTTCCAAGAAGGTGTCAATGACTATTCTCTAAACATGGTGGACCCTCACTCGCTAGTCTCACAACTAGGAGTTCCTCTTAGGTGACGAAATTCTTTAATTGATTTGGTCACTAAAGCTCAAGTATATGATAGTTTCATACATCTAATTCATTTCATTCATGGTTCTCCACACATTTCACCTACGTTGGATGATCTGACTTGTGAGTTCCAGTAGTAGCATCCTCAAAATTTCTTAGTGGATAGAATTTCACAGAATGCTGAGTCCTAGATAGAAGCCACCCTGTATATCTTTGAGATCTGGGGATGCCTTCAGAGAAGAGGTTCAATGTTTCTACTTACTTGATGCATGATTAAGTAAAGCATTGGTGGGATGTGATTACCTAATACCCTCATCATCAGGGAATGTTATGGGTTGATTTATAGACAACCTTCTATCATCAATTCCTTCCTCAAATGTTGAGAGATAATATAGCTAGAGAGTTCATGCATATCAAATAGGATTCTATTTCATTTATGGAGTATTCATCATGTTTCACTGATCTGGATCATTTTTCACTACTTCTTGATAGTTATGAGATTTCACAAGCTATATGTTTCATGGATGGGCTCTAGTACACCATCAATGTAAAAGTTAATGTCTCTCTCCTACATAAAGTTTCTGAAATAGTCAATTAGGATCTTATCACTATGTGAAACCTAAGGGAGGGAAATATTAACGAGTATAGAGGATTAGTGTTGTGGTATTCCATTAGTTTTCCTGGTAGTAGTAAACCTTCCCTCAAGGTTTCTTTTCAATGATGTGACAACCAACATAACCATTTTGATAGATCTATAGTGTGTCATTATTACAGCCTATGGTTTCACCTAAAGCCTCATTGTGATAAGGACCCAATAGAGTTCCGGCCTTGCGGGGATATGAGGAATATTTAGAGTTTCTACAGGATCATTCCACCACCATAAAATGGAAAAGGATCCATACTAGCTCCACCTTCAAGAGTGGGTTATTTTACACCATGTCAGGCATGGAGTTGGAATAACACTGGTAGGTCTGGCCAAGGAGGAAGTTGTGGCCATGGTAGTCAGACTCCTAATCACCAGAAATTCCAACAGAGTAGTTTTGATGGTGGTAGTCTATATGTTTCACAAGGCCATGGATATGGATAGTTTCATGCACTACAATTGATACCAGTGGATCAGGATATGGGAACATCTACAATATAAGGAACTATTTGAGTGGAATCTAATATAGTGTCCTATTTATTTGGTATAGGTGCTTTGAACTTTTTTGTCTCTATATCAATCATGGAAAGTATCAAACTTTAGATACAATATTACTCTAGTGTAATGACCCTAGATACACTATTAAGGGTATGGTCCGAGGTCATACACAAATGTAGGTATTATCCCCTTAAGGTAGGAAGTTACTATTTCTTATGGAACCTCTTTGTTCTTGTGATGATAGGATTCAATGTCATTCTCAAGATGGACTGGTTGGTCCAGTATCATGCTTTTGTCAACTACTATCACTATAGGGTATCTTTTACATCACTATAAGGTAGTAGTAATCTACATAAGGGTGTGCGGAATGTCCAGGTCAGTAGAGGTGGACCAAAAAATCATGTTCTAGGTAGAGTGACCGCATAGATCTCCAATATCTTCATGGAGGATCAGGGTTTATACCAAGCTAATTTTCCTCCAGTAATAGATAATTTAAGGTATTTCTTTCCTAATGATTTTATGGATTACCGCGTCAGAGAGAGGTAGAGTTTACGACCATGATTTTTCCAAGAGTATCACCAGTTTCTATTCCTTCACACAGGATAGAACCAACAGTGCATCAGGAGATGAAGTGGTAGTTAGAGGATTTAGAGGTCAATAAACTTATACAACTTAGTACATCCTCTTGGGGTTCATTCAAGTTTTTAACCATAAAGGTGGATGAAACCATACATCTGTGAATGGATTACTAATGGTTGAACCAACATATAGTCAAGAACTAGTAACCAATTAATCAAATAAATTATCTATTCAACTAGCTCTGAGGATCTAGGGTATTCTCAAATATCGCCTTACATCAGGTCTTCATCAAGTGTGTGTTAAGACATCAGACATAATTTTTACAACGTTCCATAGTAGTTATGGTATATATGGGTGTGTAGTTATTCCATTCAGTCTGATTAATGTGGCCACAATTTTCATGGATCTAATGAATAAATTGTTCCACCCATATTTTGATTCATTTTTCATAGTCTTTCTGGATGACATCTAGTTGTATTCTTACACTCATAGAAACCACACCAAATACCTTGAGATCATTCGGAGTAAACTGAGATAGAATCATTTTTACATTAAGATTTCTACATGACACTTCTTGATAAAAAAAGTTCACTTATTGGGTCATATCATATAGGAATAAGGAGTATCTATTGACCCTAAAAGGTTAGTGCTGTAGTTTCATGAGAGCATCCCAATAAGGTGTTTTTCATATTGAGTTTCTGGGGGATGGTGGGATATTAAAGGCATTTAATATAGAAAATTTCTAGACCTTGTTCACCTCTTAATGGCCTTGCAAATAAGGGTTTGATGTTTTTGTGGTTACAAACATGTGATAAAGACTTTCAAGAGCTTAAAGGGAGGCTTGTTTTAGAGCATATTATGATTATCCTGGATCTAGGAATAGGTTATACTATCTTCTATGATGCATCCAGATGTATCCTAGCAGTAGTGAAAATGCAGGATGATAGAGTTTTTGTGTATGGATCTCGGTAGTTGAGGCCTCATGAGAGAATATACCTGACACGTGACATTGAGCTACCATTAGTGGTCCATGCCCTACATAGAAGGAGACATTATATATTGGGTGAGCTATTTTTGGCACACATGGACCATAAGGGATTAAAATATATATATTTTCATATCATTAATTGAAATTTATATATAGAATACAGATCGAGTATCTACAATAATTTGATATTGAGAATGCCTGTATGTCTGTAAAGGGAAATGCAGTCGCTGATGTGGCGAGTCAGAAAAATCAAACACAGGCTATTCAGAATTCTAGTGATGAATGGAAGTTAATGGACCAATATTCTAAGCTACATCTGAAGTTTCATGATAGTGACGAGTAGTCTTATCTCTCATATAATAAAATTACCTCTTCCCTCCTTAAGAAGAAGAGTAGTAAACAATTATCAGATCTTCGGGGCTTTGTTCTCTGTGAGAATATATCAAGAGATAACCTACCTCTATATTAATATATGGATAGAGATGATATCCTATATATCTATGGACGTGTCGTGGCTCCAAAAAATATGAGAGAGGAGTTGATTCATGAGTCCGACACTTCTTAGTGGGTAGTTCATCGAGTCGTATCTATGATGTATCGGGATATGTGACAGTAGTATTGGTGGCCAGGGATGAAATGTAAAATTTCAGGCTTTATCACTAGGTGTTCCACCTTTCAGCAAGTCAAGGTAGATAACCACATCCTTGTGGGCTTGTTACAACCACTTCTAGTCCTGAAATAGAAATGGGAAGATGTTTCCATTGACATTGTAGTCAGATTTCCTATGTCTCCTAGAGGTATCAACACAGTATGTGTTTTCATTGATAAACTAATGATATTGGATAAAATCATACCTTTTTTGGATACTTTCACAGTTGATGAGATGGAAATATTGTTTTTCTGTGAGATCATATAGCTACATGAGGTCCCATGTACTATCATTTTAGATAGGGATACTCGTTTCAAGTTAGGATGATAGAGGGGACTGAAGAAGGCTATGGGAACATAGGTTATTCTAAGAATATCTTTTCACCCTCATGTTGATGGACAATTGGAATGGATAATACTGGTTCTTGAGTATATTATCTGAGTGTGTGTCATTAATTTTGACAGTACTTGGGATAATCCTATACCTATAGTTGAGTTTTCCTATAATAACAGTTTTTAGGTGATGATTCAGATGGATCCTTTTGAAGCCACACTTGGCAGGTTTTGTCTTTCACCCCTTGGCTGGCTATAGATATGTGAGGTATCCCTTATAGGTCCTCATATCATTCAGGATAATTTAGTGCATGTTCAGTTGATCATAAAGTGTATTAATACTTCTCTTTCCATAGAGACATTTTATGTTGAATTAAGTTGATGACCTCTAGAGTTTGATGTCAGGGATCGTTTTTTTCCTTTGAGTATCTACCAGGCAAGAGAATAGACAGTTATGGAAAAAAGGTAATTTTTCGCCTCATTACATAGGGAAGTTTGAAATTCTAGAGAGAGTTAGGATGGTATCCTATTAGTTACTATTAACATATTGGTACTATGCAATGCACGATGTCTTCCATGATTCATAGCTTCTCTAATATCATGTTGACCCATATCATACCTTCGATCCTGATGAAGTTGTGTTCGATACATATGATACCATTGAGGAGTATCCAGTATGAAACATTGACTGGAGAATGAAGGTTCTCTAAGTCCAGTATGTACCTCATGTATGGGTGTTATGGTAGCCTAGTCATGTGTAGGACGAGACCTGGGAGAGGGAGGCCGATGTACATGCCCAATGGTCAGTGTTATTCTTTGACAATTTCTAACCACCCTTAGAAGGTGAACTCGAGGATGAGTTCTTTTAAGGGGAAAGACAGCAAGAACCCATTTTTTCACTCAGGTATAGATCCTTTAAATTTCATTCTAATTCACTATTTTGGACCTAATTTTAATGCCTATTGAGTTAGTGAAGGTTCGTAGGGTTATTGAGATTGTACAGATTCTGGAACCCAATTTTTTGGGAAACCAAGGCCTATCATATTATTTATAATAAACTGTGTTGGGGGACCAACGGTTAAAGAAAACCCTATGTATGGAATGTTTTTTGACAGCGCCTTACCACATGGTTGGTGCACGGTTTTCCAAACCATGCGGCCTAACTTTGTGAGTTCCCCCTTTTCACATGTAAATGTGCATTGTTTTCACATGGTTTTTCAAACCGTGTAGAGGTTATTTTTTAAGTAAAATCACCCTTATACCCTTAATGGTCTAATTTAACCTCCTCCTCTATAATCTAAATTCCTATAAGATTATCCTCCTTTTCTCTCCATTTGGATATTTTTGAAGGCCTTAGATAGGTATTGGAAGATCTCCTTCATCTGGGATCTGATAAGGCTTTGTTCATCACAATAGATGCACAACAGCAAGTACTTTAGCCTGTTTATGACTTTATTCTTGTCTCTTACTCTCATCATTGTTATCATGGTGTGATAGCTTTCACTTTTTCTCAGATCTACTCCGTTCAAAGTTGATTTAGAAAACATTATTAGAGGAGGAGAGTCATATGACCCCAAGGTAGGTGGTTTATAACACATCCTTCAAGTTCTTTGATCTTCGAAATTTCATGTGGGACCCACCGATTTCGTCGAGTTTTATTTATTTAATTTATATACCATGCTAATACTCATTAGAAACACATGGTTATTATCTTTACAAATATGTTATTTATGATTGGGGGTTATGGCCACAACTCCCAACATCCCATGTAGGATGATATGTTGTAATTGAGTTTTTATATTCTGAGACTTTTGAGCCATCATTCAGATGCTCTCAAGCATGACCACACTAATTGTAATCAACATAATAATATATTCTTCTTAAATCATGTAATGGTAAATAAAAAGTACCTTATCACTTCCACTTGACCCACATAAGGTAAGTGATTTAATTTGATAAAAAATGTGAATGGGAAATCAGAATGTTTACTAAGTATATGACTTGACTAGATTAAAGGTAAATGAATAATTGGTTGCATTCCTATAACACCCCATAGTAATTAATTGAAGGTAGAGGAATAAACCATGATTACTAAATAAGTACTAAATGGACTTAATTATGGTTTCATTTTACTTGGCCTATTCACACTAATGAAAGGAAAGTCTTGAACCAATTGAAATTTTATAAGAATTCATTATCAAACAGAAGTGGCCTAACTCTATCTATCCTTGGATTCCATTTGTGGAATTCCTTGAGCACCTGGAAACCCCATTACGAATCCATGATGCTTCATAATTAGGTTGATATGATACTAGATCTTGATACATTACTATTCTTGGATTCCTAGTATGAAAATGTAGGATCACTAATATAGTATTAAAGGATGCCTTGGATACACTCCTTAGATCCGGCATTGACAAGTGGGTTCCATGGTTAAATCCCATAGGGCCCGCTCCCTACTTAGCCTCATTTTAGCTTGGTTTATCACCTCGGATTCAATAGGCATCTTATTTCGGAATTAATTAAACTTTTCTCTTTGGATTACACTCTTACACTTTGTTTAACCATGTTACTACTAAGTTAGTGACCCATGAGGTCTAGGTTGTCTTGATGAATACAATTAACCATTAATTATTAAATAATCATTTACATGTTTCCATGTTACATCTTTGAAACTTTTCATTGGTTAACATGTGAGTTAATTATAAAATAGTGATAATCAAATAATAAATTGGTTATATGTTGAGACACCAATCATGAACTGAAGTAGGTACTTGGTTGTTTAGTTACATTGTACTTATTTACTTTATATTTTAATTCATGAACAGTGTCATATTTTCATTACAAGGGTCAGATGTTATTGACACCATTGGTGGGGTACCATTTAGAATTATCTTACACCCTCTCCAATAGTTGTGTAGTATCTGGGAAATATTACATGAATAGAGATGCTGAAAAAAGGAAGAAAACAACTTTGAACACATGATTGATTACTTTTTAGGATGGAGCTTGATAGGAGATTACCAAGCTAGATCTCATGATTCTTGGGAGAGTATTTGATTTCATTAATGTTTTTGTGGAAAATGTTATGTCGGTTGTTGTTTATCTATGTTTTCCAATTTTCTAGTGACTTGAAATGTCATCATCAATTATTCTAGTTGATTCAGTTCTTGTTATCCAATTTTATTTATTACAATTTTATACTTTGGCTGTTTATATACCTTGATTCCGTTATTTACCTATAATTTTAATTATCTATTTTTCTATAGTTTAGTATTGAGTTCATAGTCAACCCATGGAGACAACCTAGGTCCTCACAACTAGTTGTTAGCCTCTGGTGTTTAGGGAGATGAGCATGATACCATGTGTCCCACTAAGCTTGGGGAACACATTACATGGCACTTGCGTATGGTTCATCACATGTTTTCCATTTATACTATCATTTTGATCATAATAAGTGAATATCCTACTTATTCATGAGAATAAAAAACCTCAATGTTCTTTCTATTAGTTTCAATTTAATATTCTTTACTCAAGGATTCATAATAGATGAAATTTATATTTTACCCTTTTCCTTTCCTTCACCTATGGTAGGAAATAATGATATTTAATCTATAATGTTATAATAAGAAATATCATTTTATATTTTAATGTGTATAATATTAATAAAAAATTAGTCTATAGTTATATTATCACCCTAAATTTTTTATCTATTTATTCTACCCCCTTTTTTACTACCTTTGGTAATAAACATGGAGGAGGATCAAAAAATGTGAAATCATTCTCTAAGTACCACTTTTCCTCATTTACTTCATGATCTAAATATACATGGACTTTTTATTTCATCATTATATGATTAAGTAAAATGAAATCCATATATTGTATCTGTTGGGAATATATATTCAATTTATAATTAATCCATAGTTATTCATATTCAATCGTCTCCAATTGTTCAAAAAATTGATTTTCCTTATTGTTGAACCAAATCATAATTTTCACTTCTTCATTATATATAGACCTCCCTATTTTATTATATACATATTTTCATATATATTGCTTATAAAAGTCAAAAAAAATTAAAACATTATATATATTCCAATTCTTGTATTTTTTTTTTAAAAGGTAATGCTTCGGTCAAAAGACCAAAGCACAAGATATATAAGAAAGCAAGAGGATTACAAAGTTCGGAAAGATGGGATTTTGTTACAGTCTCTCTCAAAGAGAGGCAATAAGTCAGCTGGAAGATTGTCAAGCCAAGTCATGCTCTGCTGAATACCTTTGTTGGCGAGAGCATCAGCAATAGAATTCGCTTCACGGTAAGCATGAGTAGCAATATAATCTAGCCCGTGAAGCGAGTTCAGACACTTCATCCAGAGAGTGGTAAGCGGCCAAGCAAGATGAGTGTCGCCGTTCCATATGGCCTGAACGATGGTTGTGGAGTCACTTTCAATCCAGATCTTTCTCCAGCCTCTTTGAATGGCAAAATCAACAGCATGGATGACACCAAGCATCTCAGCCTCGAGCGAAGAAGAAAGACCACAGCCAGCGTAAAAACAGCCTTGACAGTGACCAGATGAGTCTCTGAAGATGGCACCACAACTAGCAGGACTAGGGTTGCCTTTGGAAGCGCCGTCAACGTTCACTTTAATCCATCCTGACATCGGTGCTTGCCAGAAAACTTCAAAGAAACGCTTGGGTTTTGGATAGATGCCCGGGACACCGAGGCGGCGAAGAATAACTAAATCGTTAGCCGAGTTGTTGCAAGAAGCTTTTTGGATTGAAGCGGCTTCATGAATCGCAATAAGGATCCGAGCTTTACCTGCATTGAGACTAAAAGAGTGGTTGTTATGAATAAAATCATTACGGGCGTACCAGATCACATGCAGGAGCTCCGCTACTGCTGCAAGGAAGATATTCTTTATCTGCAAAGAGGCATCATATCTGATGCAATATTTAAGAAACATACAAATAGAATCAAAAGTTGGCCATCTGCAATTAAAGAGATCCAGAACATATTTCCATAAAGCAGAGGCTGTCGCACAGGACAAAAAGAGATGGTTGGCATCCTCCCTATGTTGATTACACATGCGACATTTAGAGCAAAGTTGAATGCTAAAGATTTGAAGACAAGCATCAGTGGGAATTCTATTGTGAGCTAAACGCCAAATGAGGGTGAGTCTAGAAGGTTTTATCCAAGGCTTATTAAAAAAACTCATCCATTGATAATTGGGATCCTCTCGAGAGAAGCAGTGATTATAGAAGGTTCTAGAATCGAGGATGCCATTTGGAGCAGGTTCCCACACCAGAAAATCGCCGCCAGGGGAGAAAGGATGATTATCAATGATCTGAGCAATATTATCTGGGAGGGTGTGACGATGGGATCGCAGGACTTCCTTTATAGAAAGACTAGTATCTCCAGGAGAGGTATTCATAGAAAGCAAGGAAATCAAGGGGTTACCGCGCCAATTGTCACACCAAAAATTAATAGAAGAGTCCGCACTGACCATCCATCTAGAATTCTTCATGATAGAGTGATACGAGTCTCTGATGGCGGGCCAGATCGAGGAGTTGATGTAACAAAAATTCCCTTTTACGAGTTTAGGAAAAAACCTATGCTTCAAGAACTCCGAAGCTTTAGAGGAACCATTAATGATGCGCCAAGTAAGGCAGGATTGGAGAGCATTATTGAAAAGCTTTAAATTTTTTATACCAATGCCGCCTTTATCAAGAGGTTTACAACAAGAATTCCAAGGAATAGTGACAAGCTTCCTTTCTAAAGTGCTCCCTGTCCAAATAAAATTTTTGATATAGGTATTAATCTTTTTAAAAATGCCGGAAGGCCAATTGTAGATCATGAGCGAGTAGACCATTTTGGAAACAATGGTTGATTTGACCAGACATATCCTGCCGGCCATGGAGAGTAATTTCCCTTTCCAAGTGGAGAGATGTTTAATAATTTGATCAGTAATGTTGGTGAAATAGCAGGCTTTAGGACGACCCCAAAATAGAGGGACGCCTAAATAATTGAAAGGGAGGAGGCCCTCTTTGATACCAAGAGAAACAGTGATGCTAGGTTTTCTTCTAGCAGGGAAGCTTTTGCCAAAGAAAATATAAGATTTATCCCAGGAAATCTCTTGACCAGAAACCTCTTCATAATGATTAAGGGCTTGTTTTAGAACATGTATATTTTTCTGATCACCTTTGAGAAAAAGGATAATATCATCAGCATAGAAAAGGTGAGTAGGTGTATTGAGGTTCCTGGCAGCTTGAATAGGTCTGAGCTTGCCTTGATCAACCAGGTGAATGAGGAGTCTACTTAAGTAGTCTTCAGCGATAACAAAAAGGATAGCGGAGAGAGGGTCACCTTGTCTGACACCCTTAGAACATCTGAAGAAGCCTCTAGGGGAACCATTGATCAGAACAGAAATAAAAGCTGAGTTAAATAAAGTTTTAATCTTTAAGATGAAAGCATCATGAAATCCAAAAGACGAGAGTACATTGAAAATAAAGTTCCAGTCAATGGTGTCAAAAGCCTTCCTGATATCAAGTTTGATGGCCACACATCCCCCTCTAGAACTTTTGTTAAGACAATTAGTACATTCGAAGGTAAGGCAAATACAATCCTGGATGGACCTACCCTTAATAAAACCGAATTGATTCCACGAGACAATTTTGTTGCAAATAGGCATAAGTCTGTTCGCAATTATTTTGGTAATGATTTTATAGAGAGTATTGAGCAGGGAAATTGGTCTGAATTGATGGATCTCCGAGGCATTTTCAACCTTGGGAATTAAAGTTAGGAATTGGGCATTTATTCCATGAGGAAGCGAACCATGTATAAAGAAATTCTTAACAGTGTTACAAACATCATTGTGGATAATATCCCAGTGTTTTTGAAAGAAACCATTATTGAACCCATCCGGTCCGGGCGCGCTGTCTGGATTCAGACCAAAGACAGTATTTTTAATTTCATGATCTAAAGGAGTACATAGGAGAGATTCATTTTCCCTTTCATTAACCAAGGAAGGAATAATGCCAGATCTGAGATCAGCACTAGTCTTCGTACCATTAAAAATATTATGAAAGTACGAGATGACATGATCCGCTATTGCCTCTTCAGAGTCAAGGATCAAGTCTTGATAAGTAATCTTAGAGAGAGGGCGGTTAGCCTTTCTGACTCTTTGAATGGAGTTATAAAATTTAGTATTGCGATCGCCATCAGTGAGCCATTTAGTCTTAAACATTTGCTTGCAGATGTTTTCTTTGAGGGTAAGCAAATCATTTAGTTTGAGAGAGAGATTAGCTTCTAATTGAGGGTCCATATTAAAATCAGATGAGGTACTTTGGGTTTGGACCCGGTGCAGCTCCTCTTCAAGAGAGGAAATATCAAGGTCAATTTGAGAGCTAGCAGTTTTACACCATCCTTTCAGGGCCTGCTTTAAGGTTTTCAATTTGTACATACAGGCAAAGGAATCCTTGTGGTAATTCATGGAGGTCCATGTGTTATGAATAAAGGAGACACAGTCGGGTGTAGAAGACCAAGCATTATTAAATTTGAAAGGAAGGGCAAGCTTGCGACTATTCATACTGAAACTGAGGAGGATGGGGTGATGGTCAGAGTTGAGACGAGGTAGAGTAGTACTGGAGATGCAATCCCAAGTATCAAGAGCCTTCATGTTGACAAAAGCCCTGTCAAGCTTACTAGCAACCGTTTTATTATAATGCTTTCTGTACCAAGTATATTTGGCACCAGTAAGATTTACTTCAATGAGGTCACAGTCTTCGATAGTAGATCTGAATTCCCTAGAGGATATAGAGAGGTGAGAGGGACCTATTTTCTCACCCGAATTAAGAATGGCATTAAAATCTCCCATCACAACCCAAGGGTCATGGATGGAGGGAGCCATATCAAGAAGGTCCTGCCATAGAGTTCTTCTTTCTTGATACCTATTATTAGCATAAACCATGGTGCAATAGGTATGACGACTATTCCATAAGAAATCGCATGTGAGTTGCTGGTCAGTGATTTTAAAAATGTTTATATTTTGAAGAGAATTGTGATAAAAAAACCACATAGAGTCAGTTTGAGAAGTATTTTTACAGGAGCTTAGAAAACTATAATTAAGGGAACCAAATCTCATGAAGTTCGTCTTATAGTTGACTTTAGGTTCAGAGATAGCAAAGAGATGAGGCTTATGAGTGCTTATAAATCTCTTAAGAGTTGTATAAGTATCGTTATTGGCCAAACCTTTGCAATTCCAGAAGAGAAAATTCATCATTATTTATGTTTTGGGTTAGCACCCTTCTTTTTTTTAGATTTTCCAGAACCTTTCTTCCCTTGGGCACGAGTGACCATAGGTGTGATATGAGGTTTTTGTTTGGAATTGTGGTCAGAAACTGGAGTAGCATGAGAAGAGCTGTCCAGGGGATGGCCTTGTTCAGAAATAAGAACAGGCAGTTGGACTAAGGGCAGGGACTTGTCCAGGTCCTCTGTTCTTGGTGAGTGTTGTTCCTGGCTTAAAGTGAGAGTAGAAGGAGCAGTGGTTGAAGATGCAGTGGCTATGGTGCAAACAGTGCCAAGGGGGGCAGCATTTGTAGGATTTTCAGACGAAATAGGAGGGATAATTTCAGCAGTGTTGGAAAGAAGAATAGCAGGTGTTGGAAGGGTCATAGCAGAATTTTTGTGGACCATGACAGTAGTGGAATCTCCTTTGCTGGCACTTGCAAACGGCTGGACTTCAGTGTGTGCAGTGTTGTGAGCACCATTCTCAGCAGCACTAACAAGAGTCACAGCATTATTAATCAAAACAGGCAGACAAGGGTCAAGAGAGAGACCTTCTTTTGGTGCTATTTCCATGACATCATGTGGAACCGTGTCAGCAGCAGCGAGGTCTTTCAGCTCCAAAGGAACCAAAGAAGGACACTCTAAATCATTAGAAACCTGTAGGTTAGCTGTACCAGAGGTAGAGGCATGATTATCTATACCTTCTGCAACTAAAATACTTTTTCCAGTGTCAATGATTTCAGGTTTTTGTAAAGGCTTTTCTTCATCAACTAGTTCCCCCCAAGTTTTACCCTCTAGAGATGCAGGAACATAGGATTTTTTGATCCAAGTATTTTGTGTCTTTTTGGGTAGATCAGGTTTATCCAAGTTGGATTGCCCTATTTTACCATAATTGACAACCTTCCAGTCATTAGAGATTGGGGGTTCCATTTGTTTTCTAACCACTCTACAATTTGAGAGGTTATGTCCAACTAGTTTGCATACCTCACAAAAGGGTGGTTTCTTTTCATATTCTATTCTAAATTCAGTTTTATGGTCAGGAGCATTAAAACCAATACAAAGTGGAGGTTCAGTGGCCAGATTAACTTCCACCATTATTCTAGCATATAGGCCAAGCTCACCATTCAAAGTCCTATGATCAATTTTAATAGGGGACCCTATGCAGGAGGCAATGTCATTAAGAATTTTTGGGTGCCAGTAATACCAATTAAGTCCATGCACCCGAACCCAAACATGTGCCAAGTGATTTTTGTGTGTGAATGGATTAAAAGCAGCATCCCAATCCATGATTCTAAGAAATCCAGGCTTTAGTTGAAGATTACCGATTTTCCATACCTGGTCTAAATCACTTTGCGAGTTGAAAACGATATGATAATAGCCTTTACCAATTGGCACCATCTTCCATCTGCTTGAACCCCAGCAATTTGCAAGTCGGTTCTTTAAATCAGCAGAAGACCATGGCCGGTCGCCTGTGCTGTAGGAGACCCGACCAAGAATTGAGAATTTACAGAGTTGTTCACGCTGCTTCAGAGCCTCCGGATCCGCATTAACAATGAAACTCCCATCATCGAGCTTTTTGAAGTATTTTTGTTTGTCAACTTTTGCACAGCCGATATCAGCTCCTTGAATCGCATCGCGGAAAGAGACCGGAAGAAGCCGAAGAGGTACATCGAGATTACCCACTTCAATTTTTGACGGATTAGATACCAGAGTAGCAGAAGCAGGAGATGGGAGTTCCCACGCCGGATCGAAACCAGCCATCAAACGAAGATTTAGGGGGAAACGGCAGTGATAGCTAGGGTTTTGGTTCGCCCGTTGAGGAGCGTTGCGCGAGATCCATCTCCACCAATTCTTGTATCATTCCCTTATAATTAATATATGTTATCTCACTCAAAAAATAAAAAAACAAATAGAGAAGATAAATGGAAATAAAGATGAAAAATAGTAGAAACAATTTTTAAAATAAACTATCTTAGTAAAAAAATATTGCAATAATTCATTTTCAAATCATTTTCAAAGTATTCTCATATAAAATAATATTTATAAACTCTGATGAATTTTGTATGAAGGCTGACCATAGGGTCATCTCATAAGAAATCCTATAAATCAAAAAATAATTTTTAGTGTCACTTCTAACCCATTTTTGTGTTTAATTTATATTAAATCTATGGGAACATGGTGTTGACTACAATATTTATAAATAAAAACTAAATTAGTTCTTTTTAAACCTTCTTATTTAACTTTGGCATATCACCTCTCCTTCATCCTTCAATTGTGTTATAATTAATACACAATATTTTTATAACATTCTTCTATTATGATTAAGAGGATTGAAAAGTTCCCACCACACCTATGGTGTTTTGAGATAGTGTGGACCTTCATTACAAAGGAAAGTGGTCATTATGACTTTTATAGAGGGACTATGTCCATGTATTGGTCTAAAGAATTAGTGGTTGTGTATGCTACACCATTTTCTGGGATAATATTACCAACTCCATGAATCTCTTATAGATTTAAGATAGGTTCATGAATCCTTTCAAATAATTATATTGATTATTCTTACGGAATTTATTTTCTAAGAACATGGAATTAATAAGTCACTGCTTATGAGGATTATATTTCCCTTTGTTCAATCCATGTACTGTTTTCTCTATAGTTTGGAGGACTAGTTAAGGTCACATAGTAATTGTTTTCCATAACATGAGGTGTTGGAATCACATAAGAGGAGGAAACAGGGGTTGTGGAGTTAGGTTTTATCCCAATATAAGGTATTATTACATATCCATATGGGTGGAATTAGGACCAATGTATCTTAGTACCTATTAGTTGAAATCATCATAGATTTTAATTTTATGTGATAAAGATCATTGTAGTTCCATTTATGTTTAATATTCCAGGTGTACATGGAGTTAATTTTTAAAGTCATTCATCCAATACTCAATATATAAATTTTAACATTGGGTATAGTAGCTTAATAGTTTAAAGGTACCAATAAATGATTTAGTGTTGTAATTATTGTAAAGAAAACCATTCTATTACGTTATTTTTGTTAGTGATTAGATATGAGAGGGTTTGGTTTGGTCTTACACTTGGAAAGAGTCTATTTTATCTTCCTTGTGTCTGGCCGTGAAAGGGTGTTATGCTCCACATATATAGAAAGGACATATGGGTCATGTTATTATAATAACATATGGAATATTATGCATATCACATAATGAGTATTAGGATCATATCATAGGGTATTCTAGGATTATCACTTAACTCATTATATGTTCACCACTTAACGTATCATGTTCTCCTCACCTATTAATCATTAGGATATTCACCTAAGAAATCCCAGGATGGTCACCTAATACATCCTTGGATCATCACCCATGTCATCCTAGGAGTATCAATTTAAAATTGAAAGTGTCATATTGTACTCATAACATAAAAGAATTCATAGTTTAATATGATGTGGGGAATTTTTAAAAAGTGTTTGGCTATCTTAGAAGGTGTAAAATCATTATAGAACGTCGGATTAAAGGTATTTTAAGATGATAATGATGTTGGGATATTGGGATGATACCTCATGTAGGTACCATGCATATCCTACAGAAGAATAAATAAAAAATAATGTAGTTCAAATTTCAGAGTTTAAAGTCAAATATCATGACCAACATTAGATATTTAATATCATATGAATAGTATATTTTTATTATTAAATCTCTAATAAAATGTGATTGATAATGGATTATAAATGTGTAACTATTTATAAGTTACTCTAGAAGTTTAACTATGAGAATTTATTTTTTAGAATACATGGGGAGGATCCTGACACTTGGTATATTATTAAATCAATAAGACTATCTAGAATTAAGGTTTATAATGAAACTAAGAAGAGTATCACCACATGAAGAATTTGAGGGAACTCAGAGAATAATATCAACTCAATTCATATTAGGAATCCAAAATAATTTTCTTGACTAAATTCATATGAAGAAAATAATAAGAGTATCATAGATTAAGGAATTCTATGGGGTAAATGTTGGGGTTTTAGGTATCCCAACCCAAATTAAGACTATTCATACTTGAAAATTTCATCACACTGCTCTAAATTTTTCAATGTGGTCCATGATAAAAGGGGAGGGATTTGGATGAAGGATAAAGATTGTGGCCTTTAATTTAACGTCACTAGGGAATAGAAAAGACCTCACAATAAGGACCACCAACCACACAATTAAGTTACCTTGGTTAATGTAGCCCCAGGTAGGAGGAATGAGTAATATAGATTATCTTACAGGAGACCTTTATGAAATGGTACGTAATTGGGTAGATGGGAACTCAATTTTTTCAGTGCCTAGGTATAACAATGACCATGTTCAGGAACTCAAGTATTGAAACCTAGGTTCTGTTTCTCCCAATAGGAAATAGTGTATGTTTTTGAACTCGAGTATTAGAATCTCGGTAGTCTAACTCCTGAGACATGACTCACACTAGGACTCCCTATGAATATACTTTTTATCCCCCCACTAGGTTTTTATTTACAAATCATTTGATGGGTTTTGTAGTATATTTGTGAACATAAGAAAACATTATGTGAACTCATATACTCCTCTTATAATTTATATATAGAAAATGATAAGCACATGGGGGTACTTTTATAGGAAACCCCAAGATTGGGTTTCATGTTGTGGAGGTAACCACCTCATGAACATGGGTATTCGACCAACGAATCTATGAGGACGTCATTTAATGTATCCTAAAAAGTGGTATATGGGAATGTGAGAATTTTTTTTACAAATTTCTATGGTGATGTGAGTATAGGTCATTCAAGATTCCTTAACTTGTGTTCAGTTATTTATGGATAAGGTGAACATGAGTAGTTCTCCCAATCATGAACTAAATACCATTCATCATGAATTTTTCTAGCTTCAAATGACTATAAGTTTTAATACATAATGAAATTTTGGATCCCAAAGAAGTCAAATAAAATACTAGGAAATAAACTACACCACTATATAATAGTTTTACCCTTATCGGTTGACTTCTAAAGGAATAAAATTATTGATAACCAAAAAATGGGTTTCACGGTTCTAAAAAACCTTTCTATTAGTAATGGATGAAATACATGGCCAAATTCTAGGGAGATGTTCTCACCACCAGATCACTATATGGGGTAATTTGTTTTGATGAATCTCTTTATAATATAACTTGAAAAAGAATGTGACACAAAACAATCCCATTTCAATATTCTCTATGTGTAGATATGCATTCTTGCCTATATTTTTCTTGTGTCATCTGAGTGAGAATTGTATAATGGGAATTGAAAAAGAGATTCTAGAACAGACGTTTTTTGTTGGAATAGAAGGAAATACATTTTTATTGATTAAAAAGAAAATTCCCAAATTGATTAAACATATATGTACAGACCTCTCCCTGGGATTCTATGTACTCTATGTATAATCTCATCATCATAAATAACTAAAGAATGATATTTTTATATATTTCATATTTATCATGAATAAATAATATGTCATTCATGTATTATTTATGGATATGGTTTTAATATGGGTTGATGATATTATGATGAACTCTTTAATATTATGATATAGGAATATTATAATAAATATTTATTTGATTAATATTTATTATCCCTACATTATTGGAAAATTCAACAATATAATAAACTAATATTTAGTGTAGCTCTTAAAAATCATTTTGAAATATCAATATACCATGGATAATGATAGGTTCTTATCCTCCAATTTTATATACTATTTTAGTTTTATTATATAACTGATAGTATTACATTCTTTTAGTATCTTATTGACTCCAACCATTATTCCCAAAAATAAAACATCATATGATATGATAGGATGTATGAATATTGTTTTTATACTCCCCCTTAAATTGAGTGTTGTTTATTATTAAAAGTTTCTATTATAGTAAGAAGATAATTATTTATAGGCACTAATTTGTGGATGAAGAAGATGATGATAATTTTTTTTTATTTTTCTTTATTTTAACTTACTAAAATAGTTTGAATATATCTAGTGGTGTGAATCACTAAAAACTGATTGTGTTTCTCACATTAGTTGTGACATAGGAAAAAACAAGGATTTGTTATTATTTTTGAGATATGTTTCCTTTAGGTTTAAGTTATATCCTCTAATAACTAAATTCAACATACTCTATTTGAAACGTGTTGGTAGTTAAATCTCTGATATTTACCAGTGTGATATAGTTACAAGATTTTATTCCTCTAGGCCATCAAATATGACATTATATAGTATGAAATATATCATTATGAACATTTGTTTCTATAGGATTATCCTGACAACATCTCAATTTTTCTTATTATAAAAAAGTCATGGTTTTTTAGTTCTTAAATTCTATAAAAATAAATGACCCTATAAAATATTATTTATTATTATTTATTATTTATTTCTAAAAAACATTTTAATAAGAAATATTATCATTATGTATTAAAATTAGAAATTTATAGTCATATTTTCACTAAATTAAATGATTAAAAATTGAAAACATATGTATCAATTTTAGGTAAAATGATGCCATATTGTATATCCCATTCAAAGATAGTTAAATAACACTGAGATTAAATGGAAGTTGTAGTGGTTTTTTATTATGTACTCTCCAAAAAAGTGGCATGTAGAAGGGCCTAAACCATACTATGGGAGAAGAAAATTTAGAAATGTTAGGGAATTAATTTTGAATTTTTTTCCTTTACAATCTCTTATCCCAACCAAACAAATATATAGGAGGCCATACCTCCCCTTCTATCTATTCTTTCCCCTTGTTTTGAAATATTTATAGAGCTTCTAACATCTAACCTTCTAATGGATTTGAGAAACAAAAAATGTAATCATAAAATTCATATATCATATTTAATTATCCTTTAACCATAAGGTTTGTAAATAAACACACGCCCATAACCCAAAGTTTTTGTGTCTTTAGAGATTAGTTATATTACCATATTATAACCCAATACAAATTCAACATCATCCTAAAAATTCTCCATATTTTTTTCATATAAGTATTCATACACTTGTTTTCATAATGAAAATTGGATAATAATAAAGAGTTGAGATCAAATGATCATTAAGGGAAAACATATCAATGAATCCTACAGATTTTTTACTACAACATAAAAAAGTGAGAGAACATGAACAAAAAAATTACATCACTACAGAAATAATATAATAAAAATATTTTAATTCTATATAATGCATGATAGAAATATCATGAGACAGTGAATTTAAACATGGAACCATAAATGAAATATCATGAAACCATACACTAGTAGAATACTAACCTATACCAACGGTTTGGAACCGTTGTTATAGGCCTCCAAACCGTTGGTATAGCCTATACCAACGGTTTGGAGAACCGTTGCGAAGTAAGCCGTTGGGATAGGTCTATACCAACGATTTTCCCAAAACCGTTAGTATAGACCTATCCCAAAGGTTTACAAAACCGTTGGTATAAGTAATATGAAAATCTATTCCAACGGATATAAAACCGTTGGTAAATGTATTTCAAAAAAAAACATGTGCTGGGATTTGATCCCAGCACCCCTTGTTTATAATCGAACGACTTAACCACTAAGCTAACATCACTTTTGTAAACATAATTTCATAAATATATATATGTATTATCATAATTATTTAAAATTTAGATTTATATAATGTTCTCGGGTAGCAGACCTGGAAGAAATGAAAGAATCTATCCCAACGGTTCTCAAAACCGTTGGGATAGAACTATCCCAACGGTTCTCAAAACTGTTGGGATAGGTGGAAATTTCCAGGGGGTGAATGTTGGATTTGGGGCTGATTTTTCCCAACGGTTCTTCCAAACCGTTGGGAAAGGGGGGGTCTTTCCCAACGGTTTGGGAGAACCGTTGGGAAAGGGGACTCAAAACACCCCTTTCCCAACAGTTCTCCCAAACCGTTGGGAAAGACCCCCCCTTTCCCAACGGTTTGGGAGAACCGTTGGGAAAGGGGTGTTTTGAGGCCCCTTTCCCAACGGTTCTCCCAAACCGTTGGGAAAGACCCCCCCTTTCCCAACGGTTTGGAAGAACCGTTGGGAAAGGGTGTATATAAGTGTTGGGAAAGATCCGATTTCCAGTAGTGATATATACCAAACCATGAGAATATTTTAACATAATAAAATAATCATGATCCAGGGATATAAAATAGGGGATTGTGGAATAAAAAAAAGTATTGAAAATCATAAAATAATTAATGGGTAACCAACATGAACTCCATAATATAGTGGATTGAGAATCAAAAGCAACAACCCAATAAAATAGTGCACCAAATATCACTACATGCATCCTATAGAAAACTGGATCCAGATTCACTAACCACATACCATAGTAATATCATGAGATATAAATCATTACCCAATGTATTTCAAGGATATATAATTCTAGAGCCACTCATCATATAATGTGAAACCAAATATATATGTTCTGTAATAAATTGATCATACATCAAATATTTATTAACACTTGGATGTAAAGTTGTTTTATAAATTTTTTTAGAGGAATCAAAAAATAAGAAATTAAAAATTCGATCAATGATACATAAATTCGAATAAATAAAAATAATTATAGAGATTTATAAAATTGAGGGTGATAAATAAATAATAATTATATAATTTGTTTTATCAGTTATAAATAGGAAGGAAAAAAATCTAAATTATAAAATTATTTATCATAAATATTTTGTATCATTTTTACAAAAACATAATTATATTTTACATCCAAAAGAATTTTACAAATGTTGAGAAGTGCAATTTTTATAAAAATTTAAAATAAGTATTAATAATGGAACATTGAAAATAAATAATGTTAAAATATGATAAATTTTGAGTGAAAGATAAAAAAATTGAATCGATGTGGAAATAAGTACTTTTTAAAAAGTTTTACTAATTTCAAAAATAACTAACAACAGTTAAAGGAATATATAATTACCTTCTTAATATAGCTTTTAAAAAAATTAATATAAGTGTAATAGTGATTAGATATTTAAAATTAAATATAAGAAAAGATATATATTTTGGTTATATTGATCATAGATATTAAAGATAAATATCCAATATAGTGGATGATAATTAATATTCATAATATCTTATTTTTATGAATTGAGAAATGAAACAACATATGATATTTTTATATGAAAATTACCTTTAATTAGATACAATTAAAAATAAATTATTTTATAGATAATGGTAAAAATATAAAAAAATTAGAAGGGCATATCCAAGGAAGAAATGTTATGAGTCAATGAAAAAGTGATTAAGTCCATAAAAACCATCAGTTGAGATCCCTGATTGGTTGAACACCCTCTAATATATAATATAATCTATATAATTTTATTATTAATCAATAAAATAAGATTATTTAAATCTATTTTACATAATACCGTCCAATTATAATTTTATATTTAATATTTATTAAATATTAAAATTAAAACTTTACATCCATGTATTTATTATTTCATTCATTAAAGGATTTCATTAGTATAGTGGTTTTGGTCCTTTTTCCCCACTAATGTGTCTCTCACCTATAGGATATTCATGGAGATGATATAAATGAATTTTTATAAATGTTTTTCCAAGATTAAATTATGGAATTTATGGTGAAGTTTCATAATGAAAGGAAGAAAATTTATTTCATTGAACGTTAATGAACAAAAAATATATTTTTATAGATGAGTATACTTGTTTATAATAAACATTATAATTATGTAACCATTATAAATTAATAATTATTATAATTTATAACCATTTTTCATGTTTTTTATTCCCCTATAGTGGAAGTTCTATAACAATAATTAAAAATGTGGTAAAACAAACCGAAACAAGAAAATGTTATAATGAATGAATTAAAAAAGATGGTTGTATTGTAAAAATATCACTATAAATAAGAGTTTTGATTTAAATTACTTTTAATTATAGTTTTAAATTAAATTCTATATGATAAGGATGAAAAAGAAAAATAAATCTTATTATAGAGAAGATAATACTTATATTGAATACATGAATGTTCTCATTGAGATCCTCTTGGAAATGAAGGATTAATGTCTCCTTATTATTAATAGATATTACCAATTATGGGAGAATATTTTCAAGGAGATATTTTTTTGAGTTATTTAAGAAGAAATACGATTAATGGTTTTCCTTGAATCTTTAATAGTACGGTTTCTTTTATAGGTTATCTTGAGCGGAAATTCAACAAATAATCATTCCTTAATGTGTATGGAATGTCTTTTTATGAGGAAAGTTGATTCAATATGGAAAACTAAAATCTATTCCCCCGTGGGCGTGGTGGAGTGGTCGAAGGCTCCGCTTCCCTCAGGGGAGGTCGGGGGTTCGAACCCTGTCAGGGGGTATGCTTTAAAAAGCATGTTCACCACACGCGGTGCACGATTGCACGCCGGTTACCCAAGCGTTTACGCGGCGCCGGCCCCAATTGGGGAACTGGGCTTCACCCCTTGGGTGGGCCTGGGGAAGGTAGGGGATTCTCGGGCCACTGCATGCCTGACCGCGTACCCACTCGGGGGCTGGGCCATCACCCGCATTGTTTCCCGGACCCTACCTTTTAAAAAAAAATAAGAAAAAGAAAACTAAAATCTATGTGTCATAAATTACCTAATCCAAAAAATAGAAATAAGTTTACAAATATTTTATTACTTGACTCTATTATTTGACACTTTTATTTCATTTAAACATTTACTATGGTATCTAAAATTGTACCTTCATGAAATATTTTTTTGGAAAAAATGAAAGTTAACATATAAAATAATTTTCACATTATAATTAAAATGTGAAATATATTTTAATAAATTAAAATTTTAAAACATATTAAAATTAAATTAAAATTATATATTTATAATGAATAAAAACTATATTTAAGAGAACATATTTTTAAGCCTAAATGTATTTATTCATACATATTATCATGCAATAATAATTACATTCATTTTCATTCATTAATTATATATAGAAAAATATATTTCATTAAAACCATTATTTGATATATATTGATTTAATTTGTCACAAACAAATACAAAATATATAGAAACAATAAATATTTGAACAAAATTAAATTTTAACATTAAATTATAATTTTTGTATTTAATTAAAATTAAAAAGTATAAATTAATTTATCAAAAAATATTCATAGAATTTTTTTTTTATTTTTTAATGAATTTAATTAGAATTATTTTGTAAAATTAAATCTTTAATAGAATTGTATAATGTGTAAAAACATGTATAATAATGATGATAATAAAAAACAAATATATATTTTAAAGAAATAATTTAAAAAAATCAACTACTATACGTTCATATAGTTATAAATTAGTCTTATAAGACCCCTCAAGAGATCTATATAATCCCAAATAGTGATTTATGTAATGGAAATGGGTGGTGATTATCTACCATGGATCTCATAATGATGTTGATGTAATTTAAATTTTCCAATTGATGATTCTACTCCAGTTATACATATCTATGTTTATCTTGGGCACGATCAAGTTAAGACCCTAGTGATTCTAAATCCTTTCCATGATCGGATAGATAATCCCCATATGGAAAATAATCACAACTTGATTCCATAAATTCTTTCCTTCAATATAAAATACACAGTGTGATTACTTCTATTTTTACCCACCATGTTATTGGATATATTATAACAGTATTATTTCAACTGATTTTAAAATTTAATTTCTTTTAACCATATAATTTATCTCATATATCATTCATGCATTGTTTCGAGTTTTTGAACGGGTCTATTTTTGGGTAAATTTAATCTTTTTAGTTTGGTGAGCTATCCAAATCCTTTCTTGATCATAGGAACTTAATTCTGAGAGTATTATTGAACCACATACTTTTCTAGATGGTTTTTAATTCTCGGAAAGTGACTATGGTTTTCATATGAATTTTGGGTGTGTTAGAGTTCAAAAAACCATCTATTCAAGGTGTGCAGATAGAGGTACATGGTTTAAAAAAACCATGAAACCTCTCAATGGTAAATGTGAATCCCTACATATTCACAAGGAATGGTTTATCAAACTGTGTTTGAGGAGAAGCACGACTATGAGAAACCTCTATAATTTTTATCAGAGAGGAGTCTTATGGTTTGCGCACGATTTGGGAAATCATACATGTGGATCATGTGAGTGAGGTTCTTGGATAGTGGACACCACATGATTTACGAATAGTTTTATAAACCATGTGGTAATCGTACATCCTATTTAAGAAGTCAAAATGACCATTTCCCACTATTTTTCTTAAGAGGGTTTTCCCACTTTTATTCCCCCCACACATGGCTTTCCTCTCAAATTTCTAGGGATCTCTCCTCCCCCATTCTATTGGATTTGGCCCATTTTATCAATATGATCTCTGATATTTAATCTATTATTGGATAGAAATTATTCATAGAAAGGCCTTCAATTTTCTAGACACTTTTATTTTTTACCCTCACCATACGGTGTGATACATCTATGCAATATATTTTATCCTATTTTTAGGGAATATGCCTAAAACATCATTACCTTTTAATTTGGATCATGTTAGAATTTGATATTTGACATTCCTACGTGTATAAGTATGAAGTAGGTGGTTCCTAGATATCAAATTGATATTCCAGTTGTTTTAGAGGTTCTCTCAATATACACCACGAGAGTCGACCGAGTAAGACCCCAATTAATCAAATGTGTGTTATTAAATCATTCTTGTAAAGATATGGTATATCGTTGGGTATGACATCATAAACTATAAAATTTGAATCCAAGGAAGTGAATAGGATCATATTGGTCAGTTTAGGATGGGTGTGGGTTTTAATTTAATTAAATTTTTATATCAAATTGCAAGGTTATATTGGAATGTGTTAGGCTTGGCTTAAGGATTGAGGTGATGCTGATCACATAGACAAAGGCGATGTGTTTTTTCAAGTTTTTCCTTTCCATTGATATTTGGGTGTTCTTGAGCATATTTTAGATAACATGCTCCTCAGTAAGAGGAGATGTGACCATCCGTAAAGGAGGATATGTCTTGTGTGATATGAGATGGTGATGACGATCGAAATGAATGACATTCTCATAGGGGAACGAGGTACCGGTGTTTGTGTCTTAGGTATCTTGTGTGATTTCTTCTCACCATGATTAGTTGATACATCATTGGATTCATGTTAAAATAGGTAGGACTCAGATCTAGGTGGCGTTTACCACTCATATGTGTCGAGGCTCCATGAACTATTTAAATTAGGTTATAGTGTTGACCGTCTCTTACATTTCTGGGTGGTCACTATAGAAATCCATGTAGATGGTGATGAACCATTGGTTGACAGTGATGACACGATAAATTAGGGTATGATGCTTTCCATATTACTAGAATTTTTTCGATGGGACATGATATAATATATATCATCATGCCTCAGGATGTTATTTTCTGAGTTAATGGTGTTTATTTATTTAAGGGTATATATCCTTGTTCCATGGACATCAGGCTTCGAGCCGATGGGATCTTCTGAGATGGGGTCTCAGGGACATGGTGCATTTTCATTTGATGGGATGTATAGACATCTAATCAAATGGTTGATGGCATGAGGTGTTGAGTGATACATTTTTGGTGGAACCTAAGGGTTTATGTTGGATTTATTTTCATCAAGAGATGCCTTGGAATTTATTCCAAGGCTCCTCATCCATGTAGATATATATATACACATATATATGTTTTATGCTATATATATATATAACTACAAGCACATGTTCAAACTTTACCATCGATGGTCGAAGTAGGTGATATATTAATCATGGATGTTGAGCACATGATAAGGGGGTTATTTATAAAATATTCTTCTTCTATCTACATATTTAAATTTTTTATACACCTATAATTATTGGTATGTATGTTAGCCACATATTGGTCGTAGCATACTAAGATTTAATCTCACACACTATGTGGTCCCTTTGGGATTCATGGAGACCTCATGTTTTTATGATTAAGTAAGGTTTTTGGATCAGGATATTGAACTTAGTGAACATGTTGGGAAATTTATCATGGGATGGATGGAATGGGACTTTCGATATTCCTACATCAGCTATATTTTTCTTTTGTTTTAGGATTATTATTATATGTGTTTTACTGGTGGTCATCCATATTATTTCGTACTATTTATATACTTTCTTATTACATTTTATGATATTTCATGTCTTTTTTTCTAAAATTGGTGTTTTATTCGGAAAGTGGTATGTTTGAGCTCATTATTCATTACTACTACTGCTTCTTACGCTTCTATTACGGAGGGTTATCATTTCCATTGTAATATTTTCTTCTTATTCTATGTTTTATTTATATATAAGATTATTATTAACACCATAATAGGTTATATTCTCCCCATTATAACCTATTTACACCCTCAATTCATGTTAGAAACTTTTGGTGTACAAGTAGTCGTGCTTAAGACCATGCAAAAAATTGACCTGGAGCACTATTCATGTAGAAATAATAATCATGGAACAAAAAATAGTTTCGTAGGACTTTATTTTACCTCTTTTAGGGTTATAATATTTGGGTTATGGTAGACTGGAGACTAGGTTGCAGTCATAACAAATTTTGACCTTGTGTTAAGGGGCCTGTATCCTCATGCACGATGGAAATACCATGTTACCAAGGGTGGAAAATTGATATTATGTTGTGTGTGATTTCATAGTTGATATGATTTCCACATCGATTTGTGCAGTTGGATTTGATTTTTATTTTTTATTATATGCCACCTGTGGACCGATATAGAAAGGGAGGGAATATGGACCCTTGTCCTAGTATGTCAAGGGATGATTACATATTATTTATTGATAGGCACATATGATGATTGATATATGTGTCTGGGTGTTCATTTGATTAAACTATTATGGTTTTTGTTGGGGGTATGGATTGCATAATAGTGGTTGGGTTTATTAATGTGTCAATAATGGAATTTAAACCGTGTTTTCCTATTTATCCTTTTTTGGTGTCATTCTACTCAACCATCACAGACATGTGGTTTCAATAAAATATTTGTGTGATTATATATTCATATGATATATATATATATGGTCTTAGATATGATATGAGTCAAAAATAATGTCGATAGGGCAGAGTTGTTGAGTGTGTAAACAAAGATGTTGAACAATGTTCTCTTGTATGACCTCCGTTGTCTCATTCTACTCAGCTACATCAGATTTATATGTGATTCCTGAATTTTTTTATGTAAATGAGAGGGTCTATGTGTCTGTATTTATATGTGAATCATGGATCAGATGTGGTGGGGAAAGGGGCCATAAGGTTAGATTTTATGTGGCATGGTTTCAATGGGAGAGTGTAAGGGAGGTGAGATTGCATTGATTGTTACAACATTATTTATATGTGAATATATATATACCATTATAGATGACTTACTATGATATTGTTATTTGATAAGATTCCTCCTTGATTTCTTCTAGTGGAGTTTTATGAGGGAGAATATATGGTGTCGTGTGAGAAAGTATATTTTGAGGCCCTAGAGCATCTGGATGAGGCCTCAGAGGGTCATCATTAGCATGATCTGTATGTAAATGCATAGGAAAGTTCTCTAGTATATGTTGGAAAACTATAATATATGGTATATTTTGGTCTATTTCTTGATGAGAATCTCAGAGTTATTCTGGTTTTGATTATCATGTGGATGGACTGAGGAGCTTAGGGAGATAATCTATCATGGGAATACATGAATATATAGTTCTTTTCATGGAACCCACTGCTATTTTAGGGTGAGTCTGGAGCGTAAGTGGCATATATATTTATCAATTTTTCCTATACCATATTCAAACTTCTCAATAATCCCCCATGATGGAGGGTAAAATAGGTTAATACATGATCTATAGAATAGAAATAATTTCTGTGGTGTAGAGGCATATGTGGGAAGACATGAGAGACTGGGCTGGAAGGATTTCATCACCATATTATTCAGTCACTAGCTTATAAATACTCTGAGGGAGGAAAAATTCATTTAGTTCATGACCATTCAGTAATGGGATATCTCTATCATGGACTATGCATCCAATTTTAGAGACTTGTAGTGATTTTCACCTTTGATAGAGGAAGATGACATCGCTAGGGTGCACAATTTGGAGGAGGGACTAAGGAAGGCCATAAAATTGAAAGTCAATATCTTCATCTTAATTAATTTTTTAGAGGTAGTAAACTAGGAACTGAAAGGTTAGAGAAATCTAACATACTAGTATTATTTATTCCAATGAAGGCATCAAGTGAGTAGGACGATAATGCTTCATGTAACCGAAAGTGAGTCCATGAGAAATCTCGGCAGGGTAGCCAAGCCAGGGATTCTTTTAGACCACAAAGCAGTGGATGTACAGTGTTTTTTTTCCATTTTGGGAAACCATGACATGTCCAGACTCAGTGTGAGTAGCCTCTAAATTTGTGTCGGGCATTTTGATAGATGTGGCAACTTGAGAGGTCCTACAGGAAGACTTTATCAAAATCTAGGATCCATGGATCGGGAAAGACTTACAAATATGACAATGGATCAGGAGTAGTACCTGGGGTTGGCAGTAGGGTGATATATGAATGTGGGGATCATAGCAGAGATAGTTAGGCCTAGTAGTTGGGTAAATGACCAATTGATGGTGGAAATCTATAGGGATTCTAGGCCTCATGAAGTTGTCCTTCAGGCCAGGTGCACAAATTGGAGCAACCAGTTATAGATAATTCTAGGGATTCAACTATAGTTAGAGGTATTTTGGGATAATGGTTAGTATTAGGGATCCTTATTGTTTTAGTTTTATTTGGTTTTGATGTATGAGGTGTGTATATAATGTTGTTTTGGACTAACCAGGTGTTGGTTAGTTGGGTGGACTAAATTAAGAAGCATGATATGTATATATCTATGTGTGTGTGTTTTTGTGTGTTTATGAGGTTTTTTGACATCAAGACATCTTGTGGGAATCGATTTGATGCGATGTTTATTTGAGGTGTGCTAGAATCCATGCATCGAATAAGTGAAGTTCTATATGAGGCATGGGGAACTAAGATGATATGGGAGTTTGATGATATATGGTATATGATGGGTGTTATGTATGAAACATTTATAATTTTAGAACACAATGATTTTTATGAATGATGATACTTCACAAGAGTACTTTTGTGTTCATGGATGGAAGGTGGACCATCAGGTTATTTGATTTTTGGGTCAGGATGTGATTGGGGAGGTAACCCCTAAGGTGGGGAGCACCTTGAGGATAATTGACTTATGACATAAAGATGATGTTAGACCCAACTAATTTTATAATAGGTGGGTATGTTTGGTTCCTTCTCTAGGAAATTCTTTATATAATGAGGAAGAGTTGTGTAAAGGTGGGGAGATTATAACGTCCCAAATTTTTGAATGGGTTTCATTTTTGGAAAATTTGAACATTTTTTTGTTTTTTGAGTGTTCCATCTCTTATCTTGATATTTTTAACTTAATTCAAGTTTTTTTTATTTACCCAAGTTATTATTTAGGTGTTTTTAATACTTTTAATCTTCCTAAGCATTTCGACTGGGTTTTGGGTGAGTCGAAGGCTAAAAACCCATCTTTATAGGGTGCACAAATAGAGGATTATGATTTGGAAAAATTGTATAGCCTCTCAGGGGTAACTATGAGGACCATATTCTTCACAAAAACGGTTTGTAATACAATTAACGAGTGGTCATATTGCCATGTGAAACCTCTAAAATTTTTAAAAGAGAGGATTCTCAGGGTTTGGGAAATAGTGTGCAAGGACCGTGTGAGTGTGATTCATTTATTGTGGGAACTGCACAGTTTTCACATGGTTTTCAAAATTGTGTAACAACCATGCAACCTTTATAAAGAGAAAAAATAACTATTTCCCACTATTTGTCTTAGGTGTGATTTTCCTATTTTCTTTCTCCCATGTGTGAATTTCATCTCCAGCAGTAATGGATCTCTCCTCCAACCTTCTGTATGAATTTTTCTCTTTTCTATGACTGAGCTCAGATCTTTAATATATTGGGGGATACAGATTTCTCATAGTATGGTCTTTGATCTTCTTTCCACTTTTCTTATTTTATTTTTCCTTATGGTGCATTAAATCTATGAAATCCATTATACCAAATGTTATGGTTTTTCATCTAAAATTTAGTTTTCTTCTGATTCAAATCATGTTAGAGGAAGATATTAAATGATTGTGAGTAAGAGTACATGGTAGGCGGTTTCTATATTTCTCTATGATTTTTCTGGTTTTTTCATTGTGTGATCAATATGTACCATGAGAGTCGACCAAGAGGGACCCTAATTAATTAAATTTTTATTATTAAACAGTTCTAGTGATGATATATGGTTTCATTGGGCATTCCCTCATCCACTATAAACGGTCAAGCTAGGTTATTGGCTTAGACCATCATGGGTAATTTAGGTAGGGAATATGTTTTAATTTAATAAAAAATTTTATATTGAATTTCTTGGTTCAATGGTAATATGTGAGCCTTGGCCCAAGGATTGAGGTGATTCTAATATCCTTGACTAATGCATTGTGATTCTTCAATTTTTGGCTTGTTCCTGAATGTTTGGTTGATTTTGATCATAGTTTGGATGACATGGTCATTGGTAAGATCTTTTTTAATCATCGGAACGGGGTCAAGGCATTTGTGACATGAGAAGGTGATAACCATCAGGATGAACGACATGGTAATAGGGGAGCATGGTGGCATGAGGAAGTGGTCTATCCTTCTTTGATAATTTATCATCATCATGATTGTTCAATGTGTTTTTGGGGTCATGTGATCATAGTTATGATGATAATCAAGGTTGTGTTGAAAACTAATGGGGGTGGAGACCCCATATACCATGCGTCTTAGGGTAAGTTTTTGAACATTAGTTACGTTTGGGGGTGACCACCAATTAAATCCATGTGGATAGTGATGGACCATTGGTTGATAGTGATGAGATGATCAGTTGGGGTATGTGGCTTGTTGTATTGCATGAGGCCTTAGGATGGGATTTGGGAGGATGGATATCAATGTTTCTTGGGGTTTCAGTTATTATGATAACATTGCTTATTTATTTAAGGGAAGATAATGTTTCACCTTGGACATCAGGATTCAAGACTAAGGGGACTTATGTGATAGGGTTTAAGGGAACTAGTTCATTATTATTGGGTGTTCTATTTTGATGTTAGGTTACATGGTTAATGAAACGAGGTGTAGAGTGGTACTTTTGAGGTGGAACCTGAAGGTTCATTAGGGATTCATTCACATTTTGGGATTCCTTTGGATTTTGATAAAAATAACCGCCACTATAGTTATAAATAAAGATAGATGTTATATGATAAATATATAGCTAGGCTCATGTGTTTATAAATTACCAATGATGGCCGAAGTAGGTAGTCTCTTCCCAGTAGTAGTTGAGAAAAGGGGAAGAGGGATATTTATAAAATATTCTTGTTCTATATGATTATTTCTAGTTTTTCAGACACTTTCATTATCAGGCATGTGTGTTAGGAACACTTTGGTGGTGGACTACTAAGATTTATTCTCACACCCAACATGGGACCTTCGAAACGCGTGTAGAGTTTATGTTTCTAAGATAAGGTAAGGGATCAGGATCAAGAGATAAAACCTACTGATCATGTTGTGATATTTATCATGGGAAAAATGAAAATGGACCTTGGAGGTTCTGAAATCATTTAGAGTTTACTTTTTTTTCATTAATATTATTATATCTATTATACTGGTGGTTTTCCATATAAGACCATAATGAATGTATACTATTTTGTACAACCTGATATGATATGGAATGTATTTTTTAATTCAAAAATGGTGTTTTATTATACAAATGGTATGTATGATCTTGTTTTTTATTATTTTTTCTACTTACTAGGCATCCATTACGACGAGTAATTATTTTTGTTGTTATATGGTATTCTTTTGTTGGGTTATATTTATATATAAAATTATTATTATCACCTTCATAGGGTATAGTCTATCCAATATCACATCTTTACACCCAAACTACTATTCGTAAACCATTAGTGTATTGGGAGGAATGCCAATGACCTAGTTTTAAACTCGCATGGAGCACCATTCGGGTATAACACCAGGTCCAGGTGCTACAGTTATTAAATCAAATTATGTAAAATACCAAACAACTATATAATCACAGCAAATATGTTTTCCCATTGACTATGTAAAAAATTCAATATAACCAATGATATTTAAAAAATACATATATTACATTCTAATATATAATATTACATACTACATTAAATTCATTTTCCTCATTATATTATTTCTATTATTCATAAGTTTATCATATTTAAAACTTTTTTTATTCTTTCTGTAGTTATCCTTGGTGATGTGTTAATCCTAGAAGAATGATATGATGAGAATTTTAATCGTATAGTGTTCTTATTTATATTCTATTTTACTCAATTTTTTTTATTTTTCCAATTATATTTTATTTTTTAACTTTAAATGAATATGAAATTATATTGTAATATCATATCTTATTGAAATAAAAAACTATTCATTTCTTTTTGATGTTGTGTATAAAACCAAATATTTAATAAATGCGGTTTATTAAAATTAATTTCATCTTGTTAAATTCTCTTCACCTAAAAAATTTCACCCTCATAATTTCATTACTTGAATGAATACAAGTGAGGGTACTTTTTCCTCAATATATATTTAGGTTCTCATGTAGTTTTCTCAAACCTACAATTTCACCATAAAATTATTACAAGATGATTTGTCTTGTTTTGTTGGAATTTATATCTATGATTAATTATCTCCAAAAGATCTTCCACATATGGTACATCATGTTCTGTTTATATATCCTACAAGTCAATTATATGTGATAGATATTGTGTAGACTTCATATAAACTCAAACATGGAACACATCATTAACTTTTTATATGTTTACAAGAAGTTCTATGCAGAGACCCAATCATATCATACATAGATATGACATCGTTATAGAATAATATTGATTATATTTAAAAAATACATGAACATAGACAACAATGGTTTAGTGCCTTTGCGTACTAGGTACACAATATTCTTATTTAGTGAAATATCTTCAACATACCCTATAAAGATAATCCCATTTTGTATTCTTCGAAAACATACCCAACTTAAATCCTTTATACATAACCTAGTAAAGGAAACCTAATAATGGGTGTTCTTATATTATAAACAATAGAATTATGTCAACATAACATGAGCATAAGGGTATGGGAACATGAGTATAACATATGAGAACCGTATCCAATATATAAAAGATCAAAATATTCTATCATTTCATAAGTATTGGAAGTTCGTAAGAGATGAATCATATTAGTACCAAAGAACATGAGAAATAAGAACATAATATTGGAATAAAACCTGTATTTTTTATATACTCATATACTTACAGCACTGTAAACATGTATAAAAAGAAACATGTTCACTAATAATGTTAAGTACATAAAATATGGCCCTCACATAAACCTATTTAAATGAAACCAAATCCACCCAAAACCATATGGACTTGTAATCTCAATCCATGCATAATATGGTGATCATGTAATCATGTTTACTCATAACATTGTGATCTTGTGAGCAACATTACATATTCATGGGTTAAAATTATTTTATATATCCTTTGGGGAATGTTAAAAAAATTCAAATTTTGATTAGTTTTCATTTATTTTGGCATTTTAGATCGAAGAAAAAAATAAACTGGGTTTAAAAAAAATTTCTTTGTACTATCAAATACATAAATAGAGGAAAATTAATATAAAATAATATATTGTCATGAAACAACCTTATGAGAATAAATTTTTTGAATTTATTGAGATATGTATCATAATATTTCTTTATTAGAAGCATAAAAAAAGATAATCCTGATAAATGATGAGATTGTATGATGAATCACTTCCCACATTGGTGTTGTTGAATCATAAGTCCCACAAAAGAGAGATCCTCAAATGGATATTATATTTATCAAAATTGTTAAGAAAAAAACATAAATGGAATTAATGGAAATTATATACACCACATAGATGAAACATGTTATGAATATGGAATGTTTCTCACATAAGTTAAAAGTGAGACAAAAATCTCTTACCTCAAGTATTGAGTTCCTATGTATGTGCTAAAACAACCTATATAATAAATACATGTTTATTATTCATATAATAATGAACCATAAATATATATATATAACACTATATATGATTTACTTTTGACCTTTTCTTACCGGTTTATTAACTCTTCCTTGTTGAATTCACTTCACAGGTAATAGCTTACTTATTTTTTCATGAAAGTTATGATTTTTCTTGCATGTATACTTAATTTGATAATAGTTCCATAATTTATGTATTATTAAAAAGGATATAAATATCATATATATTATTTATATATGTATTTTTAGTAATCCAAAAATGTAATATATAGAACACAAGATACACTATTTATAGAGACAGTTGAACATACATACACATGAAAAAATGATTCCATTATCTCGAATGATTGAAATAAATGATTATAAAAATTTATTACCATTATATAATCATTTTTATTTCATTTATATCACATATTATTACAAAAAACATGTCCTTATTAACTTCAATTTAAGGAGTACGTGATGAATGAATCACTCCTCTTTGCAAGGTAGTAGTCTGGTGTACACATAAACAATGTTATCATATCATCCATGTAACTGAAAGTAAGGATGTACATATGATATCATAATTAAATAATTATATTTATTTTATAAATATAATTTATAGAAATTATATCCATCATCATAATATGGTTTTATAGGTGTTGATGGAAAATGGGTCACATCAGTTTGCGAGGTGATAGTCCTTCGTACACGTAATCGACTTTATCATTTCCCATTTGAGAGAAGCTGATATGGACATAGGTAATTACCATAAAATAATAATGTCTCAGTATAGTGAATAAAAGAGTTTTATTATACTAGGATTTTTTAATAATATGTGAAGGAGTTTGAGGAAGAAAAAAATTCAAAATTCTCGTTGAAGAGCTTTGCCAATTATTTAGGTAACCTTCATGGTATTGCCCAAAAAGCCTGGACCAGTAGGATTTATGATCACTATAAGGCTTCTAGGATCATAATTGGGATGCATGAAAGGTATTTTGGAATGTATTATCTGAAAAAAGGGTATTTGATGAGTGAAAAGTAGATGAGAGGGGTGTCCTTTTATAAGTCATGTGAGTGAAACAGTTTTAATTCTGAACATAAAATGCTTTACATACATTTGTTTCATTCCAAAAGACTCTAAAATTGATGATTATTTAAAATATAGTATATAAGGTAAAAATATGGTTATTACATGGTTTTTTTATAAATTGATATGTCATTTTACCCCTACTAAGTTTAGTTTATACCCTTATAAACCCATTTTCTCCTTATATGTGGAAATTATTATTTAGTACTATTACTATTCATAATAGTAAAAAATTAAGTTATAATTATTATAAAGTATAATGTATTTGGATTCTATATATATGATCCATTTTTCTAAAATCAATTCTCTGATTTGGTAAAAATTATTTTAAACTTAAACCCACATATACAAGAAGACAGTGAGTTTCCAAATAAGAAATTCTATTAAGTATATAATGTTATAATATTTAAATTCAATATGGAATTGATTAAAATGACTATTAATTGATTAATAAAAATATATTTGAACTAATTTTACTTTTAAATCTGTATTTATACAATTTGGATGTTTTTAAATATGTAAATGAAAAAAAATTCTTAATAACAAAACAATATTCTCAACTATTCACAGAAAAATTTATCATGTCAAAAAATTCAAAAAATTAACCCCAGGATAATTTTTACATTTAGATTTAAAAATGAATTTTTTATTTTATAATATATCTTCTTAACGTTTTAATAATTATGTTTCCGATAAAAAAACATTTTTCGTAAAAATAGTATTTTCCAAACAAATAAAGACTTTTCTAAAAAATAAGTACATTTTATCAAATGGTTTTATTATATGAAAACATTATACATTATATTTTAATAATATTTATTTCTATTAATACCCCTAGTTTTAAAATTTGGTTTATTGAGGTCATATATAAACAAGAATATTAATAATATATCATGGTTTTCTAAAACTCTATGTCGCATTTAAAAGAAGATAAAATCGTTGGTGTGTGTAACAGAAGCTATCAAGGAAATTTAATTTATTAAAAAATATAAATAATAACATAAAGTGTTTTATTATACCCAATTAAATAATATTTTCTCTAAAAACATACACTTATATAAAAATACATTATGAAACTTCTACATCATCATTTCAACATGTTTCTATCTAGCCAAATAAAATTGATTGTTTCACAAAAATACCATTACATATGAGAGTATTATAATTTCATAAAAACCCTTCTATATGATTCATAATATCCCAAAATTTTTCCTCATAATAAAATTCATTATACATTTTATGACCTTTATGTTCCTTACATTTTATGGATCAAGTATATACTTCATCAGGAGTGATAAATAGAAGAAATAGGTAACTTGAGATATGTTTGTTGGAAGTGCCCACCAATATGCTACAATCCTGATATAAACAACAAAATCAAAGAGAACTATATACCTATGACATATTATCCCTTGATTCATGAATCTCAAAACCTTCTTCCATGGAGAAATTCAGAGAAAAACCACTTCACCCCACTTCAAATTCCAGATCACATCGACGATTATCAGCATAGATTTTTTGTTAAATTTATTGAAAACTTATGTATTGTTTAATTTATATAACCTTATCTTCCATATATTCAGATACCTCAGGTCCATGTATCATTTCTCTCTAACTTCATCCCACCACATTGGAGTTGTATAGTTCATTCCATATAGGGCTTCATAATGTACCATATGGATTCTCAAGTGAAAATATTTTTGTAAGAAAACTCTACTAGAGGAAGGTGTCATTCCCAACCATCTTTCAAATTCATAGAACTAGATAACAACATATCTTATAGGGTTTTAATTTTTCTCTCCAACTAAATAATGTTTTGTGGATTATAGGCAGTTCTGAGAGTTAAATATGAGTTAAGATCTTGTTGGATATTTCCCCACGCCATCAAGTTAAACCTCATATCCCGATCTAACACATTGGATTATTTTACTCTATGAAGACTTACCACTTCCATAATGTATATCCAATAAATATAATCTAGAGAGAAATCATCTTTTTTAGTAATGGAGTGTGCTGAATTTTCAAGGTGATCGACTAAAACCCATCTAGCCTTATTAGCTTTAGATTCTTTGGGAGTTTGATGAAAAAAATTACTTGGTGGTGTTTTCTAAATTATATTCTAGTTTTGGTAATGGGCGTGATATCCCCATAGAATTTTGTCTCTTAACTATAACTTTCTGATGTAACCTGGAATGAGATAAAAACATAACAATATCTTTCTTCTTGTTATCCCACCATAAATTCTCTTTCAAATATTCCCACATCTCTGTTCTTCTTTGATGAATAAAGAAATAAAAACTATGAACTTCCCCTAAAAACTCCTTTTTCAAATATAGTATGGGAAAACCACATACACATTTCTTGTACCTTATTAGTCCATCATGATCGAGGATAAACTGAGAATCATTTTTAACCTTCTTTTATAGATCGACATCTTCCTTCTACAACTTTATAATTCTTCACAAGGATAGATGGTAAAACATTCAATTGAAAAATATATTATTTCTCCCCTTCTTTCTAGGTTTTGATATCCATACATTGAAAAAAAATTGGATCTTTTGTGATCCTCATACTATATAAGCTTGCCTGATCCTTTCCACTCAAATCATTATCCACCTTGTTCACTTTCTCAAGGTGGTAATGTATTGAGTAGTCATAATCATTAAGCAGTTCAAACTATCTTCTCTAGAAAATAATTGAATCCTTATAATAGAATATAAACTTTAACCTTTTGTGATAGTTATATATATCACACATTTCTATGTAATGATAATGCATCCATATCATTAATACCAAAATTATCATAGATAAATTTAAGTCATGTGTTGGATAATTTTTCTCATGAATATTCATTTCTAATGAGAAATAAGCTATAACCAAGTTATTTTAAAAAATTACACATCATAATCCCTTATATTTTTCATCACTACATATTAAAAACTCTTCTCCACTTTAGGGTATTATTACCACCGCTATGCTAACTAATACTCTCTTCAGTCCCATGAATGTTTTCTCACAATTATCTGTCTAGAAAAACCCAGATCCCTTCCAAGTTAACATGGTGAGTGGATTAGATATTCAAGATGAATTCCAAACAACCCATCGATAATATCTATCTAAACTAAGAAAACTACATATCTAACTCACCATGTTTTTTTCATCCAACATTCATTAACTTCTACATTTTTTTCATCCACCGATATAGGATTTCGAGATATTATATTACCTAAAAATGAAACAATTTGAATCCAAACTTCACGTACTGTAAATTTTTCATATAGTTTCTCCTTCTAAAGGGGATTTAGTAAAATTCTCAAATCATAGTCATTCACTTCATTTATATTTTAATAAATTATAATACCTTCTATAAAGGCAACAAAAAACTGATCAAGGTACTCTAAAAAGTATTTATTCATTAAATCCATGAAGATAAGAGGTGCATGTTTATGACCAACTATAATTACTATATACTCATATCATGATACTTTTAATGGGACATTGTATTGGGTATATGATCCTTCTTGATAGTCAATTGGTGATTACCATAATGAAGGTAATTCATGGAAAATTATTGAGCTCCATGAAATTGATCAAATAGAAATCAATGTCTGGTAGAGGATACTTATTCTTATCCATGATCTTATTAAACATTTCATAATCAATAATTAATTACCTTGATCCATAATTATTTTCAAAAAATATAATATGTGATCCTAAAGGTGACACACTTTTCCAAATGAATACCCTTTGATGGATTTCATGGAGATGCTTCATCAACTCATGTGACTCAAACTTTCCCATTATATAGGGTGTATTTGAAATAGTAATGGAAATAGTTATGAGTTCTATTGAGAAAAAACTTCATGTTTCAATGTAATACATGGAAACTCTTCTATAATGGAATAAAAACTCATGAACAATGGGTATATCATCAGTTTTATATATCTCCCTAACCAAAAAAGATAAAAACCCGTTTGAAGAAGAATCAAAAACCATATAATGGATGTTATTTTCATCATATTTTCATATTTATTCTCTTATTGATAGAAAATAATAAGTTGGTTTTTATTATTAAACTTTATTTCCATTACTATGAAGTTAATATTGTATTTAGGTAGAGAAATCTAATCCATTCCTAAGATAACATAAAATTCAACCAGATCACGAATGGAAAGATTCACAAGAAGCACATTCTCAAAAACTTCAACTATAGAGAGTAATCATATACTTGATATGTCATAATAATATCATTGAGGTTATAAAATAATACTTAGATATATAATAATTTTTTGGATTCTTCATACCATTAAAAAATTATTCTGATATGAAATAAGGGGTAGATTTAGATTCAAATAAGATAATACCATTTCTATAGTGGATTTCAATTATACCTTTCACCACATCATTATCACAGCCCTCCTCAAAAATAGTTATCACATGATGTTTTCCTCCATCTCTCATCTTAAGAGGTTTCTAGAATTGATCACTATAATTAACATTCTTATTTGAGTACTAGCTATAAAAATTACCATTTTCCTTGAGTTTAAAACACTATAGTGTGGGTGGTTCATTATGTTGATCTCTCTCTCCATCAATTTCATTAAATGGATTCTCCACACCACTTCTACATTTTATTTCTATATTTCTAGGCTTCCAACACTTCAAACATCCACTTTTCCTTTCATCCACTCACCAAAGAGATCCTTCCAATAACTTTGGTAGGTAGGGTTTTGAATCATTATCTTTATTTCATGTGACATATCTTTTAACTACCATGTAACCCAATCTTCCTTTTTCATATATCCAATAGTAATGGGTTTACATATTCTATATTCTCTTTTAGTGAACATGGAATTATTTATTTATTTCCATTAATGTCCCTTTTGTATAACACCCTTAAAAGATTTATTTTTAAGCCACTAATGAAAAAGTCGACCATAAATTCACATTGACCGACAATACCAAAAGAGAACCTTGAATATCTTGAAACATTTTTTTCACAGGTATTGATATATACATCATCCATCTTCTAATGCTTGAGGAATACATACTCCATTTTTGGATAAAGAATATGAGTAAATTACATTTGTAAAAATAATATCTTAAACTCAACCTACTTCATGGAGTCAATTTCTTATAATGGGCATGTATTGATAGTAAGCATCAACAATTTATCTACCACACTGTGAAAAAGGTAGGAAGACAAAAAATGAATTTTCCTTTCTCATAACACTGGATAATGAAAAATATACTTTCAGGGGTACTAACCATTTTTCAGAAACCAGTGAATCACTTAAAAAACAAAAATAAGGCAGTTTTTTCCTCATTATGTACTCAATGGAAAATTGTTTCCTACCTTGATCGTTTGGAATTTCAAAATGGTTAATTACTGGAGCATGTTATGTGGGAATGGAAATGAGGATTTTTATTCCATATCCCATAATGATTGGTTTCGTGGGGTGGGGGAATAATTTAATTGTTTATCTCACTCATCATTAACACAATTCCATTGGGTTCTATCCATTGTATAAAACCATAAATCATTGGGTAATCAGTAGTATTAATCTGAGTAGGGGAAGCATATAATAAGGAAAAAATCACTTATAAGAGGTCAATGTAATGAAACTAGTTTTCTTAATTAACAAAAACATTATTTTATCCTAGTACCTTCAAATTCGCCAACTATTTAAATCCTTCATAATGATTTGTAATGAGTTTTACAATATCACAAGCATATCCTCCTGGCGGGTTAAACTAGGTGTTTAAAAGGGCCTATTTACATACACCATGTGATGAATAAGTCCAACTACAAGCACCCTTTATGAAGTTATTTCCTCTAGGTACCTCTATGAAAGACCAAGATCCACTTGTAGTATCTAAACAAGGATTTAATTTCATGGAAAACACTGTCTTTTTAATTTACCAATCAACTAGGACATTTTACTATACATTGACTCATCCCTTGACATATCCATTTTAATCTTAATAAGGTTTTATCATCATTATTTAAAAAGGATAAATCAACCTTCTCTCTGATACCAACTGTAGGGACCGAAACTTCTCATAGAGAAATATCATATCTAATAGAATAATATTCATTTCATTTCACAAATACACACCCAATAGTAGTAATAGTTTAGTTTCGTTAGAGACTACAAAAAAATCATCTTATTTAGTGAAATAACTTCAATATCCCCTAGAAAAATATTACCCATTACACTATAAAAAAAATTCCCAACATAAAAAATATCTTTAAAACCATGGAATGGAAAAATAAGAAAGGTTGAGATCATATTCTTAGTAAGGTTAACTATTTGAAATATGTGTACATAAAATGAAAAATGGGTTTGAGAATATGAGCTTGAAATATGAAAACCTTACCCAACATATCAATAATAAAAATCATGTTCCATGAAATAAATATTGGAAATTTATCAAACTTGAATTATAATTTATTCAAATAAAATGATCCATTAGAAGATAACATTGGAATAAGGCATAGATTTGTGTCTTACACATATTATTATAAAATTGTGAACAAGTATAAATATAAATAAGTTAAAAATTTATGTTAAGGATATGTAATTAGACCCTCATATAAACTTTTAGATATTAAATCAGGTACACATGTAACCTTTTGGACATTAAATCTAGATCCACACGTAACACAATGAATATGTGATCAAGTTCTAGTATAGCATTGTGCACATTTCATTAGGTTCTTGCATAACATTATGAAAATATAATTAGGATCACACATATAAGTTTTACTCATTAGTTATCAATATATAAAAAATGTATTGTGGGGAGATATAGGACCCTCCCCTTACATAATTCACAAATCTGTGTGCCACAAGATCAATAAAATTAATCATATCATAGCTCGTGAAAAGTGGTATCTTTCTATAAAATTTTTATTATTGTATAATCCACAAAGAGAAACATGTTTTATAAAAATCTTTTTATCATAATCATATAATATATAATGAAATAATAAATATGGTTCTATTATATAATTTCCCTAGTAAGGTTTATGTGACATTATTATATGTCATCTTAGATGGAAAATGATATTAAAAAAGCACTAAAAAAAATTCTAAAAGAAAAAAGGATTTCCACATTGGAGAAACTCTACTTTACACAAAAAATATATAAATTTTAAATCATGGAAAATATCATTTGAAAAAATTAATGCAATATTTAAAAAATTGAGTGTTCATGGTAGTAGGAAATGTTGTATGAGTTAAAATAAATATCCTTTTACATTTTCATTAAATGATAAATGGGTATTTTTTTAAATGTCATGAAGATTCATTTTAAAATACATGATAAAAACTCCAACACGGGTAATAATTATTTTATAAATACATTGGTAAATCTTAACACATTTTTTGAAACCATTTTTTAAAACATGGATATGGGTGAAAATTTATTTTCGACTGAAGAGATAAATAAATTCAGTTTTTTAAAGAAACTATTTTAAACTCTTGAATATATAATGAGAGGAAAAATTATTGGAAAATATATATTCTCATTAAGTAAAAATATATTTATGAAATTAAAGTGTTTATTGAGAGATAGATCGTATGATTTCATTATTTGAGGCTTAAAAATAAACAATCATGATAGATGGTGAGATTATATCATTAAGCCTTTACCACTTTGGTACCATCGAATATTAATAACCATTTAAGAGAGATACTCAAATGGATATGTAAATACAGATAATATTATTTAAACTAAACATAAAATAAATTAATGGGAATTACATACAACATATAAAATATATAGGTGATGAATATGATGTGTGTCTCATAGAAGTAAAGAGTGAGATGGAAATCCATTACATTAAATATTGAATTACACAATAAATGTTTGAAAATATAATATAAAAAATATAATATTATTATAAATATGTTAAAGAACCATACATTAAAATATAATACCATTTATGATTTTCTTGTGACCTTTTATTACCCTATTAATAATAGTTACTTGTTAAAATCTAATTATGGGAAATAAATCCAATTATTTTTCAGGTAAGTTTTGATTTAATATTTTAGTTAATCATTATTTGATCATTGTTATATCATCTAAATAATTTTTACCATGATATAAATATTATATAAATTTATTATACATATGAATTTTTAGTAAACCATAATATTTAGGGATAGAAAATGAGGTACATTGTTCATTGAGAGAGTAAGTCGTAGGTATGCTAAAACATTGTTTCCATTTTCTCAACCAAATGAAATAAATAAGGTTATATAATTTATTAATATTAATACTAATTTCATATGTATCATATATGTTTATTTAAAAAATTAATTATTACCATACAAGTAAATATTATGTAATGATGAATCACACCGCTTCCTGATGCGGTACTCCATCGTACACTCAAACGACATAATCATATCCCTTGAAAAATGGAAAATAAGAATTTATATGTGATATATTAATTCTAGAGTTATGTTTATGTTAAAGATATCATTTATATAAATTATTTCCATCATCATATCCCACATTTAGAGTTTTATAGGGAAAATGTATCACATTGGTTTGTGTTGTAGTAGTATGCCACACAAACGAGTGATTATATAATTTCTCACTTGAGGGAAGATGAGATGGATGTGGGTCACTAAAAAAAATTACCAAAATAAAAATATATGTAAGATAATATTTTTATTATATTACCATGTTTTAATAAGATTTTAATTATGGGGAGAAATAAATAAAATATAAATATTCATTCAATAATTTTACCTATTATTTAGGAAGCATCCTTGGGTTTTCACCGAAAGGCATACTATGATGGATTTACAATAAAACTAAGGATTATATGTGGTTATTTGGGATTTACATAATGTATTTTGGTAGAAATTTTCAAAAACAAAATGTTTTTTATAGTGTGAAGAGGATAGGAGAGGGGTGATCTTTTTTAATTTAGGTGAGTGGTATACTATCAACTTTTTTGAATCAAAAGGTGTATCCACATTTTCATAATTCAAAAAAATGGAACTTTCTAAATCCAATAAAAGATAAGATAAATATATGGCCATCCAATGGGTTTTTGACATAGGTTTAAGTAATTTTACCAATTGTAATTTTTGATTAACCCCCCATGTAAACACATTTTTTACCTTAGCCTTGGTAATTAATATTTTCTATATTTACTACTCATAATAAAAAAAATTAAGTTAAAATTCATAGAAAATAGAAATTATTTTTCTGAGAAATATGTGATTCATTTTTTCAAATTCAAGTCATAGAACTAGATGAATTTAATTTATTATTTAACTTAATGATATGGATAAAATGTTTTTTTTTCAAATTGAAAATTCTTATATGTATAGAAAGTTTTAATATCCCAATTTAATATGAAATTAATTGAAATTAACTAAATTGGATTAGAAAATATATATATAGACTATTTTTACCTTTAAACACATTTTAAAATAATTTTTTATTTTTGAGAATCATTAAACAAAAATTATATTATTAATAAGATTCTATATTTTTTCCTCTTCAAAAAATAAATAAATTTCCATAAATTGTATACAAAAAACTAAAAGATAATTTGGACATGTAGATTAAAAAACAATTTATTTTGTAAAATAATTTCTATAAAAGTTGTAAAATTATTTTTTTCATTAAAATATTTATTATAAAATTTTATTTTTTCACCATTTAAATTATTTTCTAAAAATTGAGTACATATTTTAAAAATATTTTCTTTATATAAAACTATTTTACAATATATATTAGTTTTTTTATTACCGTTAATATAGCTAGATTCAATGGCTAGGTTATAGTGGTTATATTTAAATAAATATGTTAACATTAAATTGTGTCTTGTTAAAACTATGTGTCGCTTATAAAGTGAGATAATATTGGTGTTACGTATACTGAAACCTATATATTAAATTAAAACTTATTTAAAAATAATAATAAAAAATCATGGTGTTACATACTAATTGATATGATGCAATTTCCACATAACTAATAATCTCAAAGGGATCGATGTTTCTAGAGACCAGTTTTCCCTATATCTTGAATATAATAGACCTATTCTATGGTTATATTGTATTAAATACTTCATCTCTAACATCAAACCCTAGCTCTCATTCAAAATTATTAGCCTAACTATTCATTCAAATGTTCAGTATGTTGATATATCATTAAATAGTTTAAACCTTCTCTTTCATTTCATAAGCAATATCAGGCCCCAAAAAATCCATTATTTAACCTCATCTTCTCATGATGTATTTTTTTATTTCATCCCACATAGAGCCTTATATTTTTTCATTTATATACAAGAGTGGAAACTATTATTATTAAATAACACAATATAAGGAATATGTATAAATTTTCATCCTTTGAAATTCATCAATCAAGATATCAACATATCATCCAAAATTTTAATGGTACTTTTACATTGAAAATTATTTTATTGATGATATGTAGAGATAAATCTCATCTATTAACCTAATTATTATTAAAGACTTATCCAAAACACTAATGTAAATAATGGATTTTTATAAAAAATAATTAAAAATTGTTCATCATCCATCCTTAAAACTTCCATTATATATATTATTAGATGTAAATATGGTGTTAAATCCATTCAAATTCTAATAGTGTGTTAAATTTATATATAGATCCACCGCTACCCATATAGAATAATTTCCTTTAGTGGTATTTAGAAGACCAATGACCAAATTCATATTGATGTTCTATATTTTCCAAATCTTTATAGGTAATGGATTTATCAAACATATTGAATTATAATGATTATCCTTAAAAATAACATCTCTGTTTTTCATGAATATATGGATTAATTGAATTTTTGAACATTTTTTTATCTATTTAAATGTTTTAAGAGTTAAAGGAATATTTCTATAGCATGAATGGATGGTTTAGATCTCAAAGCTACTCTTTCTTGCAGAAATAAATTATGTGAACAGTTAGGGCTTGGTTAGGGATAACCATGTACCACAACCATGTAATTCATATAGGGGTTATGATCGTTTATAAAATCATACACACTAGTTTGTACATCCATGTGATTTAGTGCATACAGGATTCATAGGTGATCTATATGGTCTGTACATGGGATGTTTAACCATGCGAAAACTGTGTAGGGTGTTCCATGGGAAAATGTTGGTGTTCTATTGGAAAATTGTTTGGAAACTATACGGACAAACTATGAGTGCATTAAAATTGGGTAAAATTTACATTTTTCAGGACTTATATAAAGAATAAACCCTATTTTATTTTCCACTTCAAGCTTAGTAGACATACAGTTCAACCCCCAATGGTTCTCCTTTAGGAATTAATATGTCATTATCACACTATCACTGAATCATTCGCCATTTTTATGATAAATCAGTCTTTGTATATTCTTTAATACACATACTTCCTTTCTTAGTCTATATCACTGTATGTAATTCTAAATCTGTGTGATCTCATTTTTCCTATTTAGAAGGTATTCATAAATTCATTAAATTAAATGGATTATATATCGAATCTGAAGATGATATGAGATGAGGAATCTATAACAAAGATAAGTTAATATGTCTCATAATTTTATATAAATTATCTGGTTTTTATATTATGTTATCATTATAAATCATGTTATACATTAACAAAATTTCACTCAAATTTTACCAATCTATAAATTAATTGTTTAATCTTAATTCTAGTCATTTTATGAGACCTTAGAAACTAGTTGTAGGTTAAAAACCTCAACCCAAAACACCCCTTCAATGATTTATATTTTGGATGTATTTTTTAATTTTGTATCCCTTGTGATTGAAACACCACTACAGTGTGTTTGTCTTGGTGTTGACCAGTAAAATTTTATAAAGTATGTAAACTAAATGATTTAGTGGAATGGATTGTACACCGTGACCCCTTATAATAATTTTCATCTACATGGATTAAATAATTAAATTAATTGGATAATGGAAATACTGCTTATATTTAGTCTTAAATAACATCTGACCTGAATGTGTTGACATCATGATTTTCCTTTTTACTATAAATTTAATTCCTTATTGTTATCTAAGATTGATGACAAAAAATTAATAATTATTCCTATGTAATTAATGTACATGCTTTTCCTTATAGTTAATGGGTGTAATGAACATAAAGTTACATATTATCTTCTTGGAATCAAAGGAATTGATGTTCTTTCATGTTTATTTTTTAATTAATGGATATTATCTTCCATAGTGAATATTCCTGACTAATGAACATGATGTGACAAATTACTTTTTATATTTAAAGAACATGATGTTTCATATTTACTATAGCTAAATAATGGTCACAATTTCCATTTTATATAATATAATAAATCTTTAGAGACATTCTAGATTTGGTCGAAGCAGTAAGTGTCAAATGTGTGTCCTAGGAGGAACCTGGACTGGTGTGGTTTATCCATTTAATAAAATATATTTACTATTACTTACTCACTATTAATAGTATACATACAGATTGGATATTATTAGACATCGTTGGGGGTGACCTACTATGTTTATCTCACACCCTATTAAGTCTTCAAATTTGTACCCAGATAGATGTAATGGATGCTGGTAGGGAAAAGGGGAAGTCTCTTGATATGGATGCCTAATTTTTGATACTGGGGTGGAGTATGAGATAGAGTACTGAGATTATTATTATGATTCTATCAAATATAGATTCTATTTTTTTTTTCACTTTTTATATTTCATGTTGTTTATGCGTTCTTCCAGGATTCCCATATATTACCATTTTTATACCATATAGACACAATATCATCTTTTATATATGACACTGGATATGGTTCTTATTTAACCAATGTGTATTATTTTTTCAGTGATATAACAATAGGTTTTTAGTGAGTTTTCATGAAGTGGTGATGCTTAGAGAATTGGTATGGATTCATTCATAGATATTGGTTGACATTCATTGAAACTTATCCTTATCAAAAATTCAATATTTATATTTTGAATAAGTGGATATTCTTGGGATATTTTAATGGAATCACTTGATGGGACTGGATATTATTCTTGAGAAATTATCCATGGAAATATGATGATCGTTGAAGTGATCACACATTCTACGATTTATCTCATTGATGAAATTTTGTTTACAACATGTCTAATATGAATGAAGGTCATGAAGTAGTTTTGTTATTTTAGGATAATTAATAAGTTTTCCTTGCATAAATATATTCATATATTTCTTGGATGAAGAGGGAACTTGATGGTTTGGATTTATTAGATTGAGATTATATTCTACCCATAGAGAATATAATGGAAGAATATTTTTCTAGGATTATGCAAAACATTAGGGACAAAAATGGAGGCTAAAGAGCCCAAATCCATCCAAAACATGTGGTAGAAGTAACTCAACCATATGGGAGAGAATTTCCATGCATTCCACTTTGTGGAAGGTGAGAGAAGAAAAATGTTTAAGGCCGACAAGAGAACGTTCCCATGAGTAAAGATAATGGTCCAGAATATCAGTGGTTCAACATAGGTGGGGCACATCCCATTAGGTAATGTGTGGGTTTAATGTGGGTAATGTCCCCCCACATCCATCTTGAATTGGTAATGGCATAGGATCACATTCTATGTGCCAGAATACCAAATTTCATTTCACTATGGGATGTGAACCCCATTTAACTTTTCATATGTCTTATTAAAGATAATGATATATTGAGGTCCATAAGATGTGTTTCATCTTGGATATTGGATCAAGAACATACATTTACAACATCTTCCCCAATCCCAAACAACATTCTTGTGTAGCAGATATCATGTCGAACATCCAAATATCAATCCCGAGCCTGGCACATGTATTCTACCGTCAAAATAACAAGGATTTGAGTCATCCAGCCTACATGTATTCAATATATATCTTACATGAATGTGGAAAATGTGAATAAATGTATCAAACAAATGAAAATGAAGTTTCAAAGGCATTGGAGAGAATGGATGTGTTTGAGATTTAATAATATGGTAGTTCCTACAATTATCATCACATGCACATAAGGATCCATTGAGATCTCATATAATTGAAGGCTCCATCTTCTATGGAATAAATTTTTGGAGTTAATATATAATATTGGATGTTTATAAATTCCATGAGAAAACATGACTTCTAGGAGACTTAATGAAAAAATTATACCAGATCAATGTTGGTGGACCTTTTCTATATATATCAAATCATTGAGGTCGAGAAGTTCTACTGAGAATATTGAGAGTCTCTAGTTTTCAATGAAGAAAATAGTGCACTGTGATAATCTATATCTCAATGTTTTCTCTGAATCATTATCTTGATAAAGGAAGACTAGATCCTAAGTGAATTTTAATTATGTATAACACACTTCAACATCTTTATTAAAAAGATCTTAAAAATCCATTCTAGAGTATGATACATTTACGTGCTTCACTATAGTTTTCAAGAACCACTTGAGATACTTAATGATAGTGTACAATTATATTATGTCTCATGAAGTCAACTAAGAACAGTTACATACATAGTTGTGTGTAATGAATAAGAAGCTTAGTATCACCCATTTGGATTTTCATGATCAAATCATGAGAAGACAATGGGAATTGTGCTGATACTTGTGTGAATGATTGACTTAACGAAGACAATTCAGAATATGTTAGATTTTAGGGTATGAAAAAAGTTCCTTATTTTCTCCATACATACATGTTAGTATAAAACACATACACAAAAATAACTTAACATATAACAAAGGAGAATAAATAATAAAGAACACATAAAATAAGAAATAAAGGAAGATTACATGTTTTATGTTTTTTACTGGATAATCCATTACAATCAATGCAAAAATTGAATTGTGAATTCAAGAAGTCATGAGATGGAAATTTTTATGTTATTCATTCATAAATTAAAAACTGAATAATTTTTGTGCACTTATTTCATACATATAAGTGATTCCAAGACATAAATAGATGGAAAAAGTAATTTCTTATTCATTTTTTTTACAGTGAGGAAATTGATCAGATATGGGTGACCGTTATTTATTAAGAAGGACCAGTAGATTTTCAATTAAACTTGATCATGTATGTGAGAATGTCATATTTGGTGAGATCATGGATGAATATTAATAGATCATTATGAAGTGGATCAATACATGTATAATGGAGGAATATTTTCATTTGGAAATGGGATTATAATATGTCTCTTGTTAGATTCAGTAGTAGAAGACTCTTGTGTGGATTATGGAGTAGGATAGTATAGATTTTGGAAACACTTGGGGATGTATTATATTGAACCTCCTGTAAGTATTTGGTAGAGATACCATGTGACTCTATATTGAACATTATTTTTTAATAATATTGTAGTGTAGAATCCATGTTAGGGAGCATAACCACAACAATAAAGAGTAGGTCTTTTTTTCAAACCTTGTAATCCTTGTGTTTTGTGGCCATATATTTATTAAATTATTAAATTTAATGCTAAGAGAAACAAAAAGAGTGGGTCGAGGCAGTAACAAGATAGAGTGTTTTAATTTAAAAAAAAATAATTTGTAATAATAAGAAGTTAAGTGGCTTACCCATCCCCCTATTAGCAATCTAACAGTTATCTATGCTCTTAAATTGGCATTAGAGGTAATATCACCTCTAAAATATCCAACATACTTATGAGTATAGAGAACAAGAAGTTAGTAAAAGAATTTGATTTCCTATGTTTAATTGTTATAACTATTAAAAATGGAAAAATAATATGATATCATTCCTTATATCACCTGGAGTTGATGTTCGAAGTGCAGATTCTTTGGGATTTCCATCCTATATTGAGAATTCTACTTTCAATTTTAAATACAAGAGGATCTTACCGATGGACTATGATTCTCAAAATAAAATCATGAGGGATTTATTAGAAAATTATTATACTAAAGTGATGGGTGTCCAAACGTCATAATAAATATGGGATAAATTGAGAAGTAGTTATGAAGAAAATGTATTAGAAAATGAAGTTAATTTTTAAATATATAAAAGTGCATTTTATGATGTCAAAATGGGTGATGATGAAATTTTTGATAACTATTTTACTGTACTTAATGATTTTTTAGTAATATTTGAGGTTTTAGGAAAAATATAGATGACCTAATCATTGTTAATAATTTTATGAGAAACATTCCCAAAAGAATTTATACAAATGTTTATCCAAATGAAGACTAAGAATATCTATCACTTAATGGGGTCCATAATATTCTAATAGCATATGAAATAAAAAAATTCCATATTTTTATAAGAATTAAAAAAATGATACAACTATTAAATCAATGGGAGAAGGTAAAACTAATGTTCAAGAAAACCATATTCATGTGACTCTGAGAGTGAGGAATAAAAAGATAATTGTAATAAAATTAGGGCCTTGTTTTTAGGGATGTATAATTTATACCTCGTAGGAATAGTAAAAAACTAAATAGATCCAAATTTTATGGGTTTGGATGTTTCTCATATGACTATCCAAAAAATAAATCCAATGAAACTGGGAAATATTAAGATGTATACTACTTAAAATGAGAATCCATAAAGTACATAGAATGTGACTATGAGAAGAAAAAGAATATATACTCAAATAAAAATATAATAATTTTGATGAGTAGGTAAATTGAATAATTATCACCACTAAGAAGCGAGGAAAATAGTATAACACTTCTATAAATAAGGTGTGATTTATTGGAAAATCCATTAAAGCTTTAGGGACATTAGAAAGTGTAGAATGTAAAGAGAGAACTGATCTAAAATGGTACAAAAAAGATAATCTATAATATAATATTGATACTAACATGAACCTCAATTAGTTGATAATAAAGATGATAAAGGTAAATTATGAATGAGTGAAGAAATAATAGGCACGTCATAATAAGATTAAGAAATATGTGAAGAAAGTGGAGGAGCTACAAAAGAAACAAAAATATTATGAAGAAAATTCATCGAGAAGAGAATAACTCAACAACAATGAAACTGAATTCATGGAATAAGACTATAAAAATAGATTGAATATAGAATAACATGAAATGTTGTTAAATAATATTGAATAAAGGATTTATAAGAAGGAGATACAATTAACGGAGGCACAATCTATGTTTCTCTTGGTTTAAAGATGGTTGAAGAATATGAAAGAAGATGTGACGACCCGTCCTTGGGGCCCGTGTTGTGCTACCCCAAGACCGCCTTCCAGAGGCCAGAGGATGGAGACTAGCACCAATGGCATAAATCCCGATAAAAGGGAAGGAATTTCCTTTTATAAAGTAAAAAAAAACACAACAGAGTATGCAAGTGAAGTAAGCACTAAGTAAAATTGGGTACAGGGAAAGTGCTGAAAAGTAAATGGGCTGGTATACAAACCCAACTGAAAGTACAGTACAACTGAAAGGAAAGTACAAAAGCAATAAGTAAAACAGCAACACCAAGTCGTCCTCCGTAAATCCCACCTGAAGGGTGGGTACATATAGTCTCCTCAGCTCCTCGGGTCCGGCCGTCCACTCCGTGTACATCCCGCCAAGTGGTCCACCTCCAGGTACCACCCAGCTCCACAAGCCTCCACCTCGATTAGTGATGACCATCATCTGCATCCAACACAACGTAGTGCGGGCATAGCCCGTGCAGGGGTGAGTATACGATACTCAGTAGGGACCCCGAGACCCCCGAAGGTCTCTCAAAATCTACGAAGGATAAACCACAAAGGAAAGATACAATCAAAAAGTGTCAATCGACTCTACTTAGGTATATGCCCATACATATAACTAATTCATCAATTACAGTTCGTCTCCAACTCTCGAGCCCAAGCACAACTAGTCCACACAAGAAACACAACCCAGTCCACACAGGAAGACACAACCCAGTCCACACAGGAAAACAAGTCAACCACACCACTGATAAGGATTGAAGTCAAGACTCAGCTCACCTAGGTATACAACTTCGTATAGTGATAGAGATGACCATATGTAGCCACTGATTCATCTAAGATGTCGAACCCACATAGGATACAAGACCAGCTACTCTGCCGAACCCAAACAGGACACAAGTACAGAGGTCAATACTACCGGAACCACATAGGATACAAGAAATGTAGTCATCGCCGTCGAACCCACGGAGGATTCCAGTATGGTAGTCGTCGCTGTCGAACCCACGGAGGATTCCAGTACAGTAGTCGATGCAGTCGCAGCCAGCTCTAGGGTTCCCTCACACAGCATGCTCGATTTCAGGAGGGTCCGCTCCTCAAGAAAAAGAGTCGATACATCAACTGTCACGAAGTCTACAGGTGATGTATCCCAAAGTTCCGTCTCGTCAAAAGAAACCCAATGCGACAGAAGGTGCGTCAATCGGACACCCGGTCTGAGAGTTATTGGCTTTTCTATCCCAGGGGCCCGGTTGGTTTTTAAGCTAAAACCAATCCGAACATACTCCATATTTGTCCAAACCTCAAGTGGAGTAAGCCAAAAGGACCATCTCATCAAGAGGATTTCAACGTAGTTGACGACACATCAAATGGACGTCTGGTCCTTAAGTTATAAGCGTTTTTGCTCCAAGGGCCCGGTTGGTGTCGGGTTCGAACCAACCCAGACATACCCAAACATTGCCAAAAACTCAAGTGTAAAACACTGAAAAGACCATCTTGATCCATGGATTCATACGTAGATGACGGTGCGTCGATCGGAGATCCGTAGCTCACGTTATGGGCAAAAGACCGAAAAACGGTCCAAAGTGGGGGTATGGGCCCGGTCCGACCTGGCCCAACCTACCCTGTGTCGGCTCAAACCGGGTCTAGCTTGGCTGGGCGTGACCCAGTCCGCACGACCCACCCTGGCCCAGCTGGGGGGGGGGGTGGGCTGGCTCAGCTAGCGAGCTGAGCGGGGGGCGCGGCCCCCGTTTTCCGCAGACGGGGTGCCATGGTGGCGTCGCTGGCTCCCCTGGATCCCACGTAGTAGCAGGATCCCGCCCTCGCTTCCGCGGATTCAGTTGCGGCGGGATTCTGCCAGCGGAGCGTCGGGGCACCGCCGCCTCCAGGCGGTCGGCCGCCGGGGGCTTCCCCAGGCCACCGGAGTCATTCCGGTGGTCCGATTTTACTCCTGTCTGCGCTTGCGGTCGTCTCGGGACCCGTACATCACTGCAAAGGCCTCCAATTTCCATTTAGGTCCCGATTCATCATCACCAAATATTCCGCGCATCAAGAATGAAATAGCAGTGGGTTCAGACTTGTTCGTTAGTCCGTACCCACTACATTAGTGGTTCCAAACATCACCAAACAATTACACTCCATGATGACGGTATAAATCACATAATGAAATATATACAAATTCCCATACCTCAACAATTGAAGACGAACATCGGCATTGTGGTAGACGGCGTCGCGGTAGACAACGTCATGGGGAAAGGGTTCGTAGGCGTCGTCGGAGTGCGCTGAGGAGGAAGCAGCATTTCCTCTCTTGTCACGGAGAAGAGGATTGATGGCACGTTGTTGTTCTTTAAGGAACCGGTGTTCTTCGTCATTCTTCTTTGGAAGCCAGATTTCTTCCAAAACCTCTAGAGTTCTCTCGATCTTCCCCGCACAACGAAAGCTCTCCCCCTTATTAAAATAATAGTCCCCTCCTATTATTTTATTACACACGCAAAGAAACTCTCCCAAAATTAAATCACCACATTAAATAAAACGTGTTGACAATCAATTAAAGAAGGGAGAGGGAAGGTCCCCATTTATTAAATGCATTGGCAAATAAATAAAAAGGAGAAAAGAGGAAGGATCCTCATTAAATTATGGGTTGACCTGAATTAATGGTGTGAGGCGGAGAGATTGGAATTTAATGGGGGGTTGCCAATTTATTGAAGGTTTTTTAAAGAGTTTAGAGGAAATTAAATATTTGGGGATCATGTGTGCCCCACCTCTCTAACATCCACACTTGGGTGGTTAGGTGGCTATGGGACCCACCCTTAACTACCCATGGGAGGTAATAACCTCTTTATAAAATAAAAATAGTTTTGACAATTTTTATTTACTTCTTAAATAAACCCCCAATAATTAACTTCTCCTCTAGTGTGAATGCAACTACGGTAAGGATCACATTAAGCAATTACCGGCATTGTGAGTTTATCAGTGCCCTTGGATTTTAATTCCGAGCACCGGTTCAAAAGATAGAAAAACCCGCTCGTTCTTTCATTGAACGTACCCGAGCTAAAATTCAGAAATTGATTCCAGGCACACCGGGTCTCAGAATCAAGTGCCGTCAGTAGCCACAGACTCGTAAAATTCCAAGATTTTATGAAAAAAAATTCCTTCAAATTTATGTGTCATTACATTACTCCCACCCCAGTGCTTTACTTCCTCGTAAATCTACATCATAAACTAGGGAAACAAATAAGGGTACTGAGCACGCATCTGGGCCTCCTGCTCCCATGTGCTCTCCTGGAGGTTCCCGTGCTTCCAACGAATGCGCAACAGAGGAATTGACCGTCCACGTAGGACCTGCTCCTGTCGATCCTCGATCTCCACTGGGACCTCCACAAAAGTCACACCATTATCGATTTCCATCTCCCCGTGGTCGATGATATGCATTGTGTCGTGCACATATCTTCTCAGCTGAGATACGTGGAAAATGTCGTGCAGCCGATGCAACTAAGGTGGAAGGGCCAGGCGGTAAGCCACCTCACCCACTCTATTGAGGACCTAAAATGGTCTGATAAAGCGCGAAGATAACATGCCACCCCAGACAAATCTCCGCAATCCACGTCGAGGTGAGACCCGTAAGAAAACGTGGTCGCCATCCTCGAACTCTAGTGGTCTCCGCCTCCTATCATCATAGGACTTCTGTATGCTCTATGCAGTCCTCATCCTCTCTTGGATGATCTGAACCTTCTCCGTTGTAGCTTGAACTATATCTTGTCCTACCAGTGCTGACTCCCCAGGGTCAGTTCAGCACAGAGGTGATCTGCAAGGTCGGTCGTACAGTGCCTCTTATGGTGCCATCCCGATGGTGGAGTGGTAGCTGTTTTTGTATGAAAACTCCACCAAGGGTATGCGATCCTCCAACATATGAACAAAGTCAATGAAACATGCATAGAGCATGTCCTCGAGTGTCTGAATAGTCCTCTTCATCTGGCCATCCATCTGAGGGTGAAAGGCAGTTTTCAGACGTATCTACGTCCCAAAAGTCTCCTGCAACCCCTTCCAAAGCCGATAAGTAAAGAGAGTGTCTCGATCGAAGATGATAGATGATGGAACACCATTAAGACGTATGATATTTTGAACATAGAGTCATCCTAAGATCTTTACTGAGCCCTTCTCTCTGATCGGTAGGAAGTGGGCCGACTTGGTGAGTCGGTCTACGATCACCTAGATGGTGTCGTGTCCTATGGAAGTACATGGGAGCCCCATCACCAAATCCATGGATATCCCATCCCACTTCCACTTCGGAACCTCTAAGGGTTGTACCAAGCCCGCTGGTACCTGATGCTCCACCTTCACTTGCTGGCAAGTGAGGCATCATGAAACGAACTCTGCTACAACCCTTTTCTTACCCGGCCACCAGTACTGTCATCTGAGGTCCTGGTACATCTTTTTTACTCTAGGATGTACCGCTAGTGGGTAATTTTGAAACTCCCTCATCACTTCCTCCTGTTGTGAAATTGGTACCATGGTACGTCCCCTGTAGAGGATGACGTGGTCTCCCCCTTCATAAAATCCATTAGGCGCCTTCCCTGTGGAAACCTGAGCACATCACGTCTCATAGTAAATGTCCCCATGTTGTGCCTCTCTGACCCACTGAAGTAGTGGAGGAGTGACTTTAAGGGACTGTAGATAGGCTACCTCATCTCTATCCACGAAGTATATCTGCAAAGAGGCTACCTGCTCCATCGCCTCTCCAAGTAGCTGAATGCCCGATCTCATGATGAGAGCATCAGCCACAACGTTCCCCTTCCCAAGAGTATAGACAATATCAAATTCATAATCCTGGAGGAACTCGATCCATCTCCACTGTCTTAGGTTCAGGTGAGTCTGTGAGAAAATGTACCTGGGACTCTGGTGGTCAGAGTAGACTGTAAAGCGCTCGCCCATCAGATAGTGCCACCACATCTTTAGGGCGAAGAACACTACTTCTAATTCCGGGTCATGGGTAGCATAGTTCTGCTCGTGCTGCCTCAACTGCGTTGAACCTTAAGCTATAAATGCTTGATCCTGCATCAGGGTGCACCCGAGACTGGTCCCTGATGAATCACGGTAAACTATGTACCCTACGCCCTCCTCCAGCAGTCTCAAGATGGGCGCACTGGTCAATATCCGCCTTAGCTCTTGAAAGCTCTATTGACACCTGTCTGACCACACGAAGGGTTTCCCCTGCTTTGTCAAAGATGTAAGCGGTGCTACAAATCTGAAGAAGTCTGGCATAAATCTCTGATAGTACCCAGCCAGAAATAGGAAACTCCGCACCTCCCTTACACTTCTGGGTGGGTACTGCCTTGATCTTCACGGGATCCTCTGAAAATCCCACCTCAGAGATGACGTGCCCCAAGAAGTGAACCTCTCGAAGCCAGAACTGGCACTTCGAGAGCTTACCATAAATCTGGTGCTCTCGGAGTGTATCCAATATAACCCGTAAGTGGTAGGCATGATCCTACTCGGTAGTCGAGTAAATCCGTATGTCGTCAATGAAGACTACAACAAACCGATCGAGGTAGGGCTAGAAGATCCTGTTCATGAGACTCATGAAAACTGCTGGAGAATTGCTCACACCGAAGGGAAAGAACAAGAATTCATAGTGGCCATATAGACACCTGAAGGCCGTCTTCTGCACATCCTCGTCCCGAACTCGGAGCTGATGATAGACTAACCTGAGGTATATCTTTGAGAACCATCGTGCCCCCTTGAGCTGATCAAAGAGGCCATCAATCATCGGAAGCGGATACTTGTTCATCACGGTCACCTGGTTCAGGCGACGGTAGTCAACACAAAGTCAAAAGCCCCCATCCGCCTTCTTGGTGAATAGAACCGGAGAAGCCCAGGGTGAAACACTTGGTTGGATGAATCCTTCCCCCTATAAGTCCTCCAGTTGTACCTGCAGCTCATGAAGCTCAGCGGGAGACATCTGATATGATGGATTAGGTATAGGTGATGTCCCGAGGTATAGGGCTATGTAGAAATCTACCTCCGTGTGAGGAGTTAGTCCTGGAACATTGTCAGAAAAAACTTTCGCATACTGATCCACCATAACAAGAAAACTTGGACTCTGCACATCAACCGCTCCAAGGATGAGACTGGCCAACTGTTGTGTGATCGACTGCCCTCTCCCCTGCGTGAGTCCATCCTGTGCTGCGAAGGTTCCCTTCTCGCCAGTGAAGGTGAACCCGGTCTCATCCGTGTAAACACACCGCACCTTGCACCTAATACAGTCAATCTGAGCATGGAGTGTATATAACCAGTCCATACCCAAGATGACGCCGTAAGGGCCCGACACCACTACAAGAAGATCCCAGCCGAAGCTCTCGCCTCCTAGAGTAAGCTCACAATGCTGGCACCAGTGAGTAATCTTTGAGTCTGCTCCCGTAGGAGTCTCTAGCCGTAAGGATCGAGCCAAAGATCCTTCAGAATCTCCAAACATCAAACAAGGGAAGCGATAATAAAATAATGACTTTCACCTGTGTCTATAAGAACTATAGAAAGGGTGTAGTAGACATAGATAGTACCTAGAATCATCTCAGGTGCTCCGTGGTCGTAAGCCTCCGCTGCCTGGAGTTGAGCCTACCTCTGCCCGCCAGCTCCCTGTGGTCGGGGTGGACCTCCTGGGGTGGTGGTGGTAGAGCCTCAAAGTGTCGTCCACAACCCGCTACTCGGCCAGCTCCTCTGCCTCGTCTGCCTGCTCCCTACAGACCGCCACGGTCAAACCTCTGCCTCTTCTTGGGAGGTCCCTACAATGTTTGTTGCTCGTCTGCATGGCGGTTTGGGCAGTCACGAGCCATGTGGCCCTGCCCGCTGCATGCATAGCACTGTCTGCTCCTCGTAAGGTTGGCTCTATGCCATGTGCCCTGCACAGCCGAACCTGTCTCCTGAGGTCACCCACCTGATGGCCTGGTCCGCTTGGACCCCTATGACATATGTAGACTTCTGGCTGTAGAAGACTCTGCTCCGTGTCGTCCTACAGTGGGTCTCGCTGCTGATGGCTGCTCAGCGAGAAAGCTCTCTACTAACAGGGCTTGCTCAAGCACCCCCATCTGCGTCGGGATGCTGAGGGGAATTTTCGAAGCTCTGATCTCATGCCTCATTCCCTGCTCAAAGGTCCGGGCTTGGAATAATGGGTCCCGAACCATGTCTGTGGAGTAGCACGCGAGGTCGGTAAATCTCGCCGAGTACTGGGCTACTGTCATGTTGCCCTACCGCAACTGCAGTAACTCCGGGATGCGCACCACACTGAGGGTGGCTGGAACAAACTCCAAGAGGAAGAGTCTCTTGAAGTTCATCCAAAGAAGAGATTCCTCATCGTGCACCTGGAGCATCAGGCTCCACCATCTACCTGCTGCTATGTGCAAGAGACTCGTAGCAAGGATCACCATAAGGTCTACTGGTGTCCCTAACAATTTGAAGACTCTAACGATAGCCTCCTTCCAATCCTCGTCTACTTGAGGATCTATCTCTCCATTGAACCTGGGCAGCCTATGCCTCTGAAACTTGTGCAATGCGCTCAGGCGGCATGCACTCTCTGCCGGTGGGGCTGGTAGCATCAGTGGCTTAGCGGGTAGTGGTACCGCTGGTGCCTCTGCTGTAATGGGGCCCTGCACCGAGGCCTCGTCACTCGGTGGGCTGCCATCCCACATGTAACTAGGAACCCTGGCTAGCTGCCTTCGTGGGGCCATCCTAAAAAGAAACAGGCATGCCATGGTCATACATTATACCTGGTGAGCTGTTATAATGTAATCATAACGAAAACCTTTGAAAGGAAACACACACGCAATCCGTGTTTTCATGTACTAATTCAGAAATCAAAGGTCAAGGTATTAGTGTATGGATACGTCGACCGCCGCACCAAAACTAGGCTCCCTAGACTGAAAACCACACTCAATACTCTTAACACTATTTCTTCACAGAAAGGAAAGATCAGAGTCCTGAGTTCTGTGGTATAACCGACTCCTTTGATACCAATTTGTCACGACCCATCCTCAGCGCTCGTGTCATGACTACCCCAAGCCTGCCTTCCATAGGCCAGGGGCTACAGACTAGAACCAAAGGCATAAATCCAAAAAAAAGGGAAGTCATTGCCTTTTATAAAGTAAAAAAACACAAAAGAGTACGTGAGTGAAGTAAGCACTAAGTAAAACTAGGTACAGGGAAAGTGCAGAAAAGTAAATGGGCCAGTATACAAACCCAACTGAAAGTACAATACAACTGAAAGGAGAGTACAATAGTAGTAAGTAAAACAGAAACACTGAGTCATCCTCCGGAAATCCCACCTGAAGGGTGGGTACAAATAGTCTCCTAAGCTCCTCGGGTTCGGTCATCTGCTCCGTGTACGTGCCGCCAAGTGGTCCACCTCCGGGTACCGCCCAGCTCTAAAAGCCTCCACCTCGATCAGTGCTGACCGTCGTCTACATCCAACACAACGTAGGGCAGGAATAGCCTGTGCAGGGGTGAGTATACGATACTCAGTAGGGACCCCGACAACCCCGAAGTTCTCTCAGAATCCACGAAGGATAAACCAAAAAGGAAAGATACAATCACAGAGTATCAATTGACTCTACTTAGGTATATGCCAATACATATACCTAAGTCATCAATTACAGTTCGTCTCCAACTCTCAATCCCAAGCACAACCAGTCCCCACAGGAAATACAACCCCATCCACAGAGGAAAACACAACCCAGTCCACATAGGAAAACAAGTCAACCACACCCCTGATAAGGATTGAAGTCAAGAATCAACTCACACAGGTATACAACTTCGTATAGAGATAGAGATGATCAGATGTAGCCACTGATTCATCTAAGCTGTCAGACCCACATAGGATACAAGACCAGCTAAGCTGTTGGACCCACACAGGATACAAGACCATCTACTCTTCCGGACCCACACAGGATACAATTACAGAGGTCAATACTGTCGGACCCACATAGGATACAAGAACAGTAGTCATCGCCGTCAAACCCACGGAGGATTCCAGTACGGCAGTCATCGCTGTTGAACCCATGGAGGATTCCAGTACAGTAGTCGATGCAGTCGCAGCCAGCTCTCGGGTTCCCGCACACAGTATGATAGATTCCAGGAGGGTCCTCTCCTTGAGAAAAAGATTCAACAAATCAACTGTCACGAAGACCAGAGTTGATGTATCCCAAAGTTCCGTCTCATCAAAAGAAACCCAACGCGATAGACGGGGCGTCAATCGGACGCCCGGTCTGAGAGTTATCGGATTTTCCGTCCGAGGGGCCCGGTTGGTTTTTAAGCTAAAACCAACCCAACCATACTCCAGCTAATTTCAAACCTCAAGCAGATTAATCCAAAATTACCGTCTCATAAAGAGTAATTCAACGCAGTTGACGGCACATCAAACGGACGTCCTGTCCTCAAGTTATAAGTGTTTCCGCTCCAAGGGCCCGATTGGTTTCAGGTTCGGACCAACCAGTCTATACACAAACTTTGACAAAATCTTGAGTGTACAATACCTAAAAGATCTTCTTGATCCAAGGATTCATATGCAACTGACGGTGCGTCGATCGGAGGTCCGTAACTCATGTTATGGTCAAAATACCAAAAAATGGTCAAAAGTGGGGGTCTGGGCCCGATCCAACCCAGCCCAACCCCCCCTGGGTCATCCTGAACTGGGTCGACCTGACCCGGGTCAGGTTCCAGCGTCGATGGGCCTGGCCCGATCCATACGAGCCTCCCTGACCCGGCCGGGGGGGGGGGGGGGGGGTGCGCTGGCTCGGCCGGAGAGCCGAGCGGGGGGCGCGACCCCCTCTTTCCATGGACCCGGCGCCTGGGTGGCGATTCTGGCTCCACTGGATCCCGCGCTACTATGGGATCCCGCCCTCATCGCCGCGACATCAGACGGGGAGGGCTACTGCCGACGGCGCGTCGTGGCACCGTCACGCCGACGATCCGCGTCGCCGGGGGCTTCCGCAGGCCACCAGAGTCATTTCGTTGGTCCGATTTTACTCATGTCTGCACCTGTGTTCGTCTCGGGACCTGTACATCACTACGAAGGCCTCCAATTGCCATTTCGGTCCCGCTTCGTCGTCGCCAAATATCCCGCGCATCAAGAACAAAATAGCGGTGGGTTCGGAATTGTTTGTTACTCCGTACCCACCACGTTAGTGGTTCAAAACATCACCAAACAATTACACGCCATGCCGAGGGTATAAATCACATAATGAAATATATAAAAATTCCCCTACCTCAACAATTGAAGATTAAAGTCGGCATCACGGTAGATGGCGTCGCGTTAGACGACGTCGTGGGGAAATGGTTTGTAGGCATCGTCGGAGTGCGCCAAGGAGGAAGCGGTGTCTCCTCTCTTGTCACAGAGAAGAGGATTGGTGGTGCGTCATTGTTCTTCAAGGAACCGACATTCTTCGTCGTTCTTCGTTTGAGGTCGGTGTTCTTCCAAAAATTCAAGAGTTCCCTCGATCTTTCCTGCACAACGAAATCTCCCCCCCTTAATAAAATAATAGTCTCCTCCTATTATTTTATTACACATGCAATGAAACGCTCCCAAAATTAAATCACCACATTAAATAAAACGTGTTGACAATCAATTAAGGAAGGGAGAGGGAGGGTCCCCATTTATTAAATGCATTGGAAAATAAATAAAAAGGGGAAAAAGATGAAGGATCCTCATTAAATTATGGGTTGACATGAATTAATGGAGTGATGTGGAGAGATTGGCATTTTATGGGGGGTATCCAATTTAATGAGGGGATTTTAAAGAGTTTAGAGGAAATTAAATAGTTGGGGCTTATGTGGGCCCCACCACTCTAACATCTACACTTGGGTAGTTAAGTGTCTATGGGCCCCACCCTTAACTACCTATGGGAGGGAATAACCTCTTTATAAAATAAAAATTGTTCCAACAATTTTTATTTACTTCTTAAATAAACCCCCAATAATTAACTTCTCCTCAGTGCGAACGCAACTACGAAAATGATCACATTATATAATTACCGACATTGCGAGTTCATCGATGCCCATGGATTTTAATTCCGAGCACTGGTTCAAAAGATAGAAAAACCCGCTCGTTCGTTCACTGAACGTACCCAAGATAAACTTTGAAAATTGATTCCTGGCACACCGGGCCTCAGAATCATGTTCCCTCAGAAGCCACAAACTCATAAAATTCCAAGAATTTAATTAAAAAAAATTCCTTGAAATTTATGGGTCTTTACAGAAGACATCAACAAAGTTATTACGCTTAAGGGTGAAAGATCTGAATCACCTAAAAAGAAGGGTTTAGAGAGAAAGTTTTCTCCTATACCTAATCAATGTCAATACACAATTTTTATTTCTGAAAAGTCATGTTGGAGAGATATTATTGAATCTACATTTGACTAAAAGAAAAAATGACTAAACATTTTCAGCAAAGAAATTTTGTAATAATTTATCCAGAATGGTTCATACTAAGAAAAATCATCAAAAAACTATGAAAATACAATAAAGAAAATATTTAGAAAAGGATTATTATCTGTCTATAAGATCAAGGTTCAAAGGATACTACTGGTGTTGTGGAGTTTTTTAATTAAATTTTATTCATTTTGGTATTACATTTCACTAGTAAGAATGATTCATGAATCAAGGGGTGGAAAAGATGAGAATATCAGATCAAATTATCAAAATGAGAAGCATGTTATGAATAAATCATTGAATCAGTCTACACACCAAAAAATGAATACTTGAATGAAGTTTTTTATATATGTGTTCATGAAGATCATGAAGATGTAAAATTTAAAGTTAACTCAACACATGTTATTTATCATAATGTTAATTTGAAGAGAATAATATTAGTGACGATAAATATAGTCACCATTGAAATTTATGAGAATATAAACCAATATGAGAAAATCTAGAATTATATTTTTATATCTTCAAACCAACTAACCAAGACTAAAAAAATAGATAAAAGTAAACAACTTCTTATGGAAAGAAAGTGAGAATTTGGGAACATTTGATAATGTTAAATATGGTGATAAGTCATCTACAAATGATGAATTGAATATCCTTAATTATGAAATGTGTTAAAAATAATGAAATAACAAAAAATTTGATTAATAATTTAACCATCCCAATGAGAATTCTAGATGAATATGTATCAACCTCAATGAAATTGTCCTGGATCCGGGGAGAAATGGGAATCCCCATCAGAAGTGTCAACCGATGAATAAAGATCAATCACACATTCTAAAAAAATATGTAAGATATATATCATGCTAAATATAAGAAGAAGAAGTACATATTGTGAGGAATGTCTCATTCCCACTATTATTTCTGATCATATATTATGTTCCCCATTATTCCCCATTATATATATATATATATGATTTTTTACTAACATGAATTGAATTGAAGGGGATGAATTGTTCCGTTAATGGTGAGACATGATTAGATAAATATATCAAATCATCACGACATAGTGAATTTAGAACTTGTAAAAAGGATTAGAGATTGGTAGATGATGCATTCTAATCACACATTCATCCATCAGAGATAATTTTTTATTCATATTAATTAATTGCGAATATTTGGTTAATGAAAAAATGATATAAAGGTGGAGATATATCTTTTTCACTGAAAATATTATGATAAGTTTGTTCATGTGTTTGCGAGATTTGACATTTTATTGAAAATGTTTTACATTTAAACTATTTAATGAGAATAGATAAATTCTAATCATGATTTCATATTCATGTTAGTATATAGACAGTATAGAAAACCTTGGTTGTGACTCTCTTTTTTTTCACACCTCATTGGCCCATGTAGACATATATTTGATTAAAAAAAGTATATAATCTAATAGAACAATGTGATATCATCCATATCATATATATTTTCAATAAATAATCTTTATAGAGAGGAGAAAATTTTATTGAAAATAGAAATAAATCAAAAGATACCACTTATCCTTGGGATTTTATTTACAATACATTGGAGAATATTTCACCACTTATTGACCTTTTTTATATTCTTGATATTGAAAACTAAATATAATGGGGGTATTATTGAACATAAGTGTTACATTATTTTTCAATGTTTTAATATAAATTTTTTAGTGAGTTTAAATGAAGCCCTGATTCTTGTAAAATAATTTTGGATTCATTAAATGAAGAGTAATGTCATTCAAGGATAGTTATAGTTATCAAAAAATTAATATGTATTAGTGGAAGAAGTGGTGAAACTTGGGGACTATTATGGATTCACATGAGGGAACTGGATGTCATGGTTGAGAAATTATATTTATAAATGAGATTTTTTTGAAGTGATCTTATGTTCCAAGAATTATGTATTTGAAAAAACATTCATTATAGCATAATGAAGAAGAATAAAGTCCATTCTACAGTTCCATTATGTCATTATAATTAAGAATTTCACCTTGAAAAATAAATTCATATATTTTCTACATGAATATGGAATTTGATGGTGGGGATGGGTTGGATTTATATTATATTCTATAAAAAGAGAATAAAATAGAAGAATGTTTTGTAGGATTATATAAAACATTTCTTCCAACCATTGGTTCCAAATGGTCCAACTCAATTCAACCCAAGTTGAAGGAGGACCTCAATGACGTGGGATAGAAGGTCCACAGAGCGAGTTTGGTGGAAGGTGAGTGCAATTACACATGTAAGGCCCATATGAGTGAATTTATAAGGGAATATAAATTAGGCCAAAATATTAGTGGGATAACACATGTGATTGGTGGAACATGAGGCAGTGTGTTGGTGCATATATGGGTTCCAATACCCTATATCCAATTAGTAACATTTGTGGCAAGAGATCAGTTATTATGTGCCACAACTCTGAAGTAATTTTCAATGTTGTAAGAAAACAACAATTCACCATTTATCCATCATTAAAAATATTCTGATATATAATGGTATTTCAGATGAATTTCATATTGGATTATCGATCAAGCATGATCATTTTCTTCATCCTCCCTAATCCTCAATTGATATCTTGCATGCCAGATATCATTACAAACATCCTATGATTGATCCCAAACCTTCTATGGGTTTTCTAAGGTTGAAATTATGAGTATTTGGGTCTCAAAACCTATATTCATGAAATATCTATCATGAATTCATTTAGAAATATTTAATACATACCCCATTCAAATTGAAATGAAGTTATTGAGACCGTTGGACAGCATTGATGTATTTGGGGTTTAAAAATATTGTGAATCGTATGTCTATCATCTTATGGATGTGAGTATACTTCAAAAAATCACATAAGAGAAGGCACCATATTTCTTTATGTAACATTTTTTAGAAATACTAAAATATTATTTTTTTATGAAATCCATGATAAAACATGACTTTCCAATGCCATAACATGAAATGTTTATTAGAACAAATGTGGTATATTCTTTCTATATAAGTCAAAACACCGAGGTAGAGCTGTTTGTGGAGAATATAGAGAGGATCTCATTTTATCTTAAGAATATATATCTGTGTGAACATATATTTTTTATAAGTTTCTGATAAGATTTATCTTGGATGAGGAAGAAGATATCCCATAGGTGTTAGAGTTGTTTTTAACACACTTGAATAACTACACAAAGAACATATTCTTTAAAGGCATTCAAGAGAGTGATAATCATACATGTATCCTTATAGATTGTGTGAACTCTGTGAGAAACCTTAAGATAGTTTACACTTAAACTATGTCTCATGAAGAAGAAGTAGAGGAACAATAACATAAACTATTGCACACAAGGAAGAATAATCTTGGACTCACCCATTTGAGTTTCCATGAAGTAAGGTTTAGAAACTAGCAGACAATGTTCTCATACAAGCAATAATTCATTTTGCATAGAATAATACCAAACATATGTTCATGTATTCATAATGAGATGCATTCATGCATGATTTTATGAATGCATGTGATTATCCAACACATGCATACCTATAAAACACCTCAGATATTTCAAAGGAGAATAAATAACAAATAGCATATGAAATTATAAATCAAGGAACATTATATGTGTTATGGTTATTACTTGAGAAGCCCATGAAATCATGCATGACCTAAATTGAGAATCCAAGAATAAATGAGCATAAATTGTTAGTGTTATTCTTGTATAAAATAAAAATGTGACAAATTTTTCTGAATTACATCGACACATAATGTGAAGTCAAGATGTCCAAATAAGGAATAAATTGCAGTCCAAGAATTTGTAAAACTGATAGAACTCATCAGATACAAGTGATCATAATATTTTTTAGAATGATCAACAACATTTAAAATATACTTGAATAGGTACTATAGAAAGTGAAAAACAACATGCTAGTCATGATTATGTAGATCAATACTTGAATAAATAGGAGAGTATCTCATTTTGACCTAGGATAAGTATAATTATCTTGTGTGATTTGAGGCTAGAAGACACTTCTATGGATTCTGGAGTAGGCCAGTATGGATTTTGGTAACAGTATTGTATGTAGTATAAATAATAGAATATTAAGATGTAGGAGAGATATGTTTTTACTATATATTAACCATTTTAATTAATATTAATGTTATAGTGGAGAATCTGTGTTGGTGATAATAACCAATATATAAAGAAGTAGGTTATTCTACCAAACATCATAAATCCTTCTATTCTATGGATATGAATTTAATGCATTATTTTAAGAAAGTATTAGAGACACATGAAGAGTCGATCAGGGCCTTATCCTACTAAATAGGTGTAATTTAAAGGAATGAAAATTAGAAATTAAAATGGATCACTATTTCACACCCTCCCCCACATAGTGATATCACACTGATTTATACACATAAGTTCTATTATTTATGTTATCTTTTTTATTGTTATTATTTTGGATATTACACAGTAATTTTTTTTTATATTTCATCAAAAAAAATTCACTAATATTTATTAATGGGGATTAGTATAACATTAGGTTATACTTTCCACATTGTACCACTATAGTCCCATAATAGTAGTCTATTTCATTCTAGGTATGGGGTGGCACACTTGTGGCCATGTGTCCAACCAGGATATGTTACTAATGAGGGAAACAGTCCTAGGATTCTACAATGTGAAAAAAGATAATTTTTTTCCTTTTATCTTACTATTTCAGGTCGGTTCATAAGATAGTAGGAATGTTTGAGAATTTGGTAATGATCTTGGTCCAAGGAGTAACTAACGAAATTATAAGGAGAAATCAAATTACCTATAATGGGAAATATTATTTTGTATTGTTTCTATTATAGTATTAATGATTTCAATAATGTGTGTCACACATGATTTCTGTTATTTTTCTTATTATTATTGTTATTTATTATATTTTATCTGTGTCCTGGTATGGTAAGGATGTATTTGTTCATTTAATAATATAGGTACCTGAGAATTCTCATATCATTATTTTTGGTGCCATATTTATTTTATTGTGTTCACTTACTCTAGCATGATATAGTTAATTGATTGATATATCTCTTATCTAAATAAAATTTGTACATGATCAGTGTGATTAATATTTGGTTATTAAAGTGTCTACCTCAACATAAATGGTGTTTTACCACATTACATGATTTTGAAACCTTAATTAACCATCTATCAAATGTTTGAGCTATATAGCCATGGTTATATGTTATGAAACATTATATGAGTTTAACTACATGAATTCCAATTTTAATTTTTAAATCATGTACTTCTACAAATGGGGAATGGATTTTCAGCAAATCAAATCATCGCATGTAGATTTTTTATATCTAGATACAAGATAATAGTGTCTATTTGTGGTTACATGATCATTCAATTGTAAATTATAATGCATATTCCTTTATAACATGTGAATGGTAACTCATCTAACTGGATTAAATTTTATATAATCGTAAATAAGTATGAACATGAATATATTTAAATTCTCAAAAGGAATGGTTAGATAATAAAGTGTATTCTAATATAATCTTAATGGGGACTTCGACTGTAACATGAAATTGACACTACTTATACCTACACTGATGATGGGAGACTCAAAATTTGAACCCAAAAAACTAGCTATAGTATTTGGTATTTGCATGCGACTTTTGTGCAGTAAGGCATTATACATGTTCTATTCATTTTATCTATGATCTAATCAGTTATCATATCATGACCCGAGGCTTGTTTTTGGAATTTTATATATATATCAACAAGAGTGTAACACCTATAGATAATATGATTTTTTATTTGTCGATAATTTTAATTTCATTCATATCTTGCATTACCCATAGAAACTAATTTAAATAAATCACAATATACTATTTAAAAATTTAAAATTTATTTAATATTTTTTGAGTCATGGGATAAGAATAAACAATGTTTTATTCTTAAAATATAGATTCGTATATAGTAGTTTTTTTCATGTGTTGTGCACCTATATTAAAATTAATTTCTTCTACTTGTTAAAATATAATTTGATAAAATTGATTCTATATTTGAATCAGGAAGTTAAAATTTAGTAAATCAGCCGAAAATGATTTATTCATAATGAACAATAACCATGGTAAAAAAATTCAACTCAGTAAAGGGTAAATCATGTTAATCTTGGAAAAAAATAATTTATAAGGCCATATTGTTTCATCCTAATTATTATTAGATGACATAAATTATATCGTTATTACCTCATTCTCTAAATTGATTGGTTTAATGTTAATGTTTCCTTGAAAATAAAATATATAATATTTAAAATAATGAAAGATACAATATGTAATTCTCTCAGTTTAAAATAACCCTTATGTATCGACATAGGGAAGAAATAAAGTAATGAATGAATTGATGATTCTATTTTAATATTAATTAAATTATTTTAGTTATAAAAATTTATTTATAATTTTTTTAATTTTATAGGTACCTAAAATACTTATTCAACATCGATGCAATATTTCTCCAATTAATAAAAAATATAAAAAATGATTTCAAAAATATTAAATGTAACATAATTTTATTCAGTAAAGGTGTGACAATATATTTATTATTATGATAATCAATTCGTTTTTATAATAATTATATTTTAATTCATACATTTTATTTATGTAATTTGAGTTAAATTAAATAAATAGTGTCAAAAATAGAAATCATGATATTTTATGAAAATAATAGATTATTAAATTAAATAAAAAACATTTTAATTTTAAAATAGGAAAAGGGGCATATGTGATGCTTGGAAATGTTAAAAAGTTCCCATTAATATTCCATTTGGAATTATTTTTTGGGAATGACATCAATATATTTTAATCACTAAAAAATTCCATCAGTTCTCCTCTACAAAATTATAAAAAGGGAACTCCTCATTTCTCTACATCACACCAATTTTAGCTTTCTATATTGAAAAAAATTAAAAACTTTATCTTCTAAACATCCCTAGACACATTATAGGTGTGTTTTTATTCACAATGAAATCAAACACATGAGACTTTAAGAGGATAACTGAAAGAATTATTTCAAAGAAGTGGTAATCACCATAATCGATCGCTTTCAAATTAATTATTATTCTACCTCCTGTAAATTTTTAATATTGTTAATTTAATATCTACTACTTAATTAACAATTAAAGTTATTGTTATTATTATTTTGAAACCACCTTTATTAACCCTATTTCCATCACATGGGAATTGAATATATCACTCATACACACATACAACTTATTGTATGCACAGAGTAATAAAATTCAATTATCATGACCATATTTAATGGATTCGTATTACTATGATTTTATTTTCTTTATATGATACTTATGACATAATTAAACTTCTCAATTGATAATATTATGTCTATATTTTTTCCTTTCAAACCATTGGATAACTATAATGTCGATTGTACGTAACTGTGGACTACCAACTTAACGAGGTGATGTGATTTTATTATAATTTATATTTTATTTAGAGTTATTAAGTTTAGATTTAATGAATATATATGATATATGTGATATAGTAAGGATTCTATAAAGGTGAGTTTTTTTAACATTATATTGTTCTATCCGTTAAAAAATAGAAACAACATTCATCGTACGTCCTACCAACTACATGAATGGGGTAATTAGTTTTTATATCTCTATATTTTATAAATGAGTATAAATATGTATATAATTAATAAATTTGACAATAATTTCATTATTTAAATTCTTTATATGGTTTGACAATGATCATAAAATAAGGTAAAAATTACCAAATCAAAACATACATGAAAAGAAAAGCAGATATCACCTGAAACTGTAATAAAGTGTTAACAATTGGGTGATAAAAGGCTATACATAAATCATATATTGTATGATATATAACATTTGGTATCTATAATAGATTTATCATAAATATATATTTTTAAATATTAGGTTTTAATGTGTATAAAGTATGTTGGACCTAAGGTAAGTGATTTTCGTCTCACATTTATTTCAATGGGAGAAAATTCATATTCCCCACTTCTTTATTCTAAGTGGTGTATGTACTACACGAGAATGACTTTTAAAATTCATATTATTAAATTTATGGGGATTTAAATATGAATATTTTTTTATTTCCGTCATGGGGATTAAAATTTAAATCTTACCAATGTGATAAGGGTTTTATGTTAAAATCTCATATTATATATAGATTGTTTATGATTAAGTCTACAATGATGAAGTCCTATGATCTAAATCTCATGAAAATCATTAATTTTCATTTCCATAGATGATATCATATAAAATCATGCTATTTTATCATTTTTTATAACTCATGTTCTTGGTATAATGAAAATATATTTTCAATTAAAATTTAAATTATTCTTCTCCTAAGTAAAAAAAAACTATTTTCTTCCATACCCATGATTCCTAAAAATGTTTCAATGATTGTTTTTACTATTCTATTATGGTTGTTCAAATTCATTTTTTACCTTGTTTTAATTTTTTTAAAAATCATTTTTAAATCATTATTCTTTCTATTTTATAAATGAGGGAATTTTTTACTTTTTTTATAAAATTATTAAAATATTTTTTTGTATCATATGCTATGTATACGTAATTTCCCATCACCATGACTACACAATTATTTGAAAAATAATTTACAAGTTTTATGTTTATTTTCAAATAATATTTTTCATAATATTTTAAAAATTGTATTTTAAATGATTGATTTCAAAATTTAAATGATATTTTATTCAATAATATCATTATCATATAATAGTGGTATTCCTTTTCGTAAAATAAAATAAACCTTGGAATCACTAATAATATACTAGGGATATGATCCAATGACATAATTACTATTTTTTATTTAGATGGTTTATGTTTATATTGATAATAATATTATGAACATTATTCCTTTTTCACTAGTTATGTTGTGATGTAATATTTATAAAAACCATTTATTTCAAGGGTTCTTCTAGTATAAATGTTTTATGATCTTGTGTCACATATATTTATTATTTTCATTATGTGATGGGTGATAAATATATCTCACTCCAATTATTTAGTTGAGTATTGATTGATAATTGGATAAATAATAATATAATAGGGAGGTATCTCAGTTCATTAATGGAATTTGTCCACAAAGATAGTCTTGGGAGTTTTCCTTGACTATTATGATGGTTTTTAGAGTGAACACAAGGAAATATGGTAGTATTGTAAATAATATTTAACTAATAAGGAAATAATTTTCTATTTATATGTGTATTCCAAAATTCCATGTCTTATGCCAATATTATGCTTCCATGGCTCATGTTCTTTGATTCCTTCATGATTCATGTCTTATGAACTACCAGGATTAATGCCATGACATAAGATTATGATTTATGATTAATATGGATTGTTTTTCGAAATATCTTCTTATTTTCTCATTCACTTATGTTCATATTATTCCCAAGGTATCATTGATATATCCCCTGTTTAAACTTAATAATAATATGAGCTAACTCTTTCTTAAATTTCCCTTCCCCATGTAATTAAGTAGGATATGTCTAAGAAGTGTGATTTTTATGATGAAATAGTGTGTAGTGATGTAGATATTTTATGAATTATTTGATTATGTGTCTTGTTTTCCAAAGGCACCTGACCTATATGATTATGGCCTGGATAGTTATGTTATATATGAATATTAATAAACTAAGATGTTATATCTATTTATGAGAAGGGTGCGACACTATAGTTTGTGTCGGACAAAGGGTTAGTTAAACTTTGGAAACTATGATGAGATAAATTTAGTGAGAACCCCGAGGATAAGTCTATATATAAGATAACATAATAGAGTTTTGATAATGATAATTATTGGAAGAGTTTAAACATAATGTTTCTTAGAATATGGTTTCATAATTTAGACATCCTTTAAATTTTATATCAGGACTATATGTTCTTCTAGTATGATCATTCTTCCCCAAACAATGATTTTTTATTTACGGCTATAGTTTTCACCAAAATAAATCTCATTAATAATAAATTTAGTAGATATGAAATGATTTTACTCCTGGTTATCTGAATGTTATGGGATATGGAATAAGAAATTTGGTTGTTATAATCACCCAACATTATCAATCATTGAATCATGCAGATCTTCCAAATGAAAAAAGAATGGAATTATGTTCTATTGAGTCTTTAATGAGATGATATCCACCATATTTAAGTGGTCTTGTTGATTTACTAGTAAGTGGGAAATGGATTAGTACCATTGAAAATATATTTTCCATTATCTAGAGATTAGTACATAGGAAAATTATTCTGGTTTTTTATTTTTTATAAGGTGAATTAGATCAATGGTGGAATCTTATCATGAACACTAGGTAAAATTAATAAAATGACTCTATAGAGTGTGATGAGATTAAGTTAATATATTTCAATAATTAATTTCCTATTATTCACAAAAAATGGTGAATGAATTATGTGAGATTAAATAGAAGGATAAATAATATATTGGTACATAGGAAGAAATATTTTAAATAAATTTTTATGTAATATTTTGGCATTAATATCAAACATGAAATTAAGGTTAACGGATTCTTTGGTGACTTATAAAAGCTTGTTAAGTGTACCATGCATATGGAACATCAATATCTATGAATAAATTTATTTATGTTCTATCATGGTGGGCAGTGATATTAGAGTTTTCCATAAATTTCATGGTTTTGATAAGAAAATAAAGTTGGGATTAAAATGAAATTATAAAAACCATAGAGAGAAGATGATTATATTTACTTTACTCTCAATGTTTAAAATGAAACAATGAGGAAATTTTCATTAGAGAACTAGTTAATATTAAATGTGTGTAAAGTTAGGTAATAATGAAATTTTGTTCCAAATTTACACAAATAATTTATATCATGAAGGATTTATTTTTCAGTCAGTCAGTCAAGTTATATCATGAAGTCAATACAGATCAAGAACTCCAGAATGCACCAAAAACACATTAGTTTCAAAAAATTCAAGGAGTTTGGGAATTATTCCAACCAATTCCCAAATATGTAAGTTAATTATGATTATTGACATCAATAACCTTTTGATCCCAAAGGCAAATGGAAATCTCAAATGATTAATATTTATGATGAGGGGTATAAAAAAGACATGGAAAAAGGTGTACATATCATACACTATATATCTGTTAATTTCTTATTTGATTCTTGATCTACCCACTCTTATATATCTAATTAATTTTATAATGTTATAATCATACCAACTTATAGATTAGATTTTGATTTATTAGTAAAAATTCCATATGGTATAATGACCACATCTCATGATTCTTATTATTCTTCAATTTACATTTCAAAAAATGTACTTCAAATATTTAATTCTTCATTTGGTTGAGTTTTATGTAATCCAAAGAATTTATTGGTTTTATTTAAATAAATTCCACATAAATATCAAATAAAGGGAATTAATTTTTATATTTCAGACCAACATATGATCATCTATTAGTGTTATGATAAAGATGAAATTCTAAGGGAAATTAAATCTATCTTATAGGTCTCTATTTCTATTAAAAATTTGTGTTTATCTAATATTGATTGGTTTTAACCCATCCTCAAAGATATTTCTATTTTGTGGGAGTTTTTTATGTATTTCTAGAAGAATTTTCTAGTCTTCCACTGAATCATGATGTTAATATCATGATAGAACTCAAACGTGGTTCTATACTGATTTCAAAGACACTATATTGAATACTCCAGATTAAGTTATAGGAAATGATTTAGTAGATCCTATAGAATATTTAAAATAGATTCATTTGGAAAAGTGTGTTGCCATGGGTACACCCATTATTCTTGTGAAGATAAAAGGTGGAGCAATGTGACTTTGCATTGATTATTGAGGACATGATAAAATTACTATCAATATAACGTATTCTCAACCCATATTAATGAATTGTTTAAAAAATATGTGGAGGTGAATTATTTTCCATTATTTACCTTCATACTATATATCAATGATCAAGGGTCAATAAGTTTGATATTCCCAATATTTCATTCCATTCAAGGTATTCACACTATAAATTTTTAGTAATTTCATATGATCTAACTAATTCTCCCATTATCATTATAGATTTTATTAATAGAGTATTTATATATTACCATAATATATTTTTGTTAGTCGATATATTTTATATTAAAAATAATTAAAAGACAAAATAATTCTATAGAGATCACCTGATAAATTTATTATAGACCCCATGGAAGGATAATGTTTAGGGAAAATTTAAAAAGTGCAATTTTTGGCTTTAGAAAGCTTCATCCTTGAGTCATATAATCCAATTAAGGGTATATCAATATATCATTCAAAAGAAAATGTTATTGAATTTTGGAAAAAATAAACCACTATGACTGAAATCCATAGTTTTCTTTGTTTGGATGGATATTATCTGTGATTTTTGGAGAAGTTATCCCGAATGTCTAATCCAGATAACCTATTAACAAATAAGAGATATATGTTCATATGGATATATGTATTTCGAGAAAATTAAATGTAACTAATGATATGCTTATTCAATACAACTATTATTACTTTACACAAAACTGGATATGTGTTTATAATGAGACATTGAATGTTGAAGTGAATAAGAAAGTAAAAAAAGAAATAGAATGGAAAAAAGTAAGGGTTTTTAATTTATTGTGATATATTAAATAAAGGATTGGTATGTTTTATTAGAAATAACAATATGATAATAGTTCATGCCACATTCCAATTGGTGGTTCATGGGAATAATTACCAAAATCATGATTTAGAGTTAGTTTCAATAATTATTTCATTAACGATATAGAAAAATTATCTTTATAGAGAATGGTGTGATATATATATTTGTCATAAATTTTTAAAGTATATTTTTACACATGAAGAGTTCATTATTCACTAAAAAATATGGTTGGAACTCATTAATTATTATGACTACCGAATACATTTCCACCCTAGGAAAGAGAATAAGATGGGATAAGCTTCAAGATAGAATTATCATGCCAGCTTATCTAAAATAAAGATAAAAAAATACAATATTTCTATATTTTAAAACTGTTTATCTAGAAAAACTGATATAAGGGGAAGAATAAAAAAATATCAAATGATTATTTAACAATCTATCCAAGTAGTGTCTAATGATGTGTAGAAGAAAAATATGGAACTATAAAAGAAAGTGTGAAATAATCTATAGATTCAACTTGATTGTGAGAGGATTATGAAATTTAGGAACTATTTATGTGTCCCATCCATAATATATTTTAATAAGGACATATTGGATGAATCCCAAAAGTTCACCATTCACTATTCATCATTGAAGTAAAAAAGATGTATAAATATTAAAAATAGTCGTTTTGGTTGGATAGAATGGAGAGAGATACTGTTGAGTTTGTATATTGGTTATTGGTATGTCATTAAGTTATGTTTATGTGAAAAACTATTAAGGGGAGTTTAGAACCATTACCCATACAAGAAGTGAAATGGAAAAACATCACAATATATTTTTTTGGACTCTCAAAAACATCAAAATAGAACAATGTTATATGTGTTGTTGTCAATGTCATTGTGAAGTCATCACACTTCATTTCCATTAGTTAATATTTTTATCTGGATCATCTTCTCAATATATATATTAAGAAAGTGGTACTATTACATGGATTAAAGCATTTTATTTTATCTAATCGGGTACAAGGATTACATAATTGTTTGGGGAATTCTTGAATATGCTTTGGATATAGAGTAGAATTTTAGTATGTTGTATCAACCTCAAACTTATGGTCATTAGGGAAGACAACTAAAACCCTAAAGGATATGATGAGAACATGTTCTAGGGATTTAAAATTTGGTTCGGATCAATACCTTTTCTTCAGTAGAGTTTTCATACAACAACATTGCAATGTCTTGAGGCCCGAACTCCCTGATTCGATGCTAAAAATTTGTTGTATATTTTATCTATTAAAATAAATTGAAAATATACATTTCATTATGAAAATAAGGATATTTTTTATATATTTTTTATTGGAAAATAAAAAAAATTATAATTTTTTATAGTTTAATAATAAATATCTACAAATATTTATTTGACTTCACTCCTTCTAGCACCCTAAAAAAGTCAAAATCTATTGGAACTTATAATAAACCTGTGAAAAAATTTTAAAATATAGGGTGAGCATAAAATTTCCAATTAACTGGTTCTAATACATGTGAAAAATACTTTTATAAATAGTATAAAAATATCCCTTTAAAAAAATTCTTTTGAAACATTCCATTGAAAATGTAATTTTAAATGTATTCCTTTTGAAACATTATTTTAAAAAAACTTTTTTTTGATATCAACCATTTGATATAATTAATATTTTTTCAAATATAAAAATAGGATTTCAATATATAACATAAGAAATATCATTAAAATCCTTTGAAAATATAAATCTTCTCGGAAGAAAATACTATTTAAAAATATAATAATCATTAAATTATGGACTTGGAAATAATTTCATTAATAAAAAAAATAAATGATTTTTCAGAAAAATATTTCACAATATCCGAAAAGAAAACATCAATATGAAACATTGATGTTTTCCTAGATCCTACCCATCTTGGAGGGTTGAGTTCATTCCTAAAATCCCAATCATGTTTACAAATCCCAAGTGTTGAATTTTTCATAGCACATTTTGAGCTTGATCTCTATTTATATTTCATTGGAGTTTATTGAATTTAAAAATATAACAAAGAATACTTATATATATATACATAAATTTATGTGAATATATAATCATTCATCATAAATCAACCACTGAATAGGAAGTAATTGAATTTCATGAAAATAAAATATGGTAAAATATGCATGGATTGTTTCAAACATACATAGTGCATGATCATACTTATATAAATATACAATATTACTAATTTGTAATTGAAATATCATGCATAAAATTATTTCTATGAAATTCACTTAAACATGTAAATAATTTTAATGAAATAAAAGAACAAAAAATGATAAATTTTATCATTTTAAATTCTACCTTAAATTAATAAAATAAATATTTTATTTCAATGAACATTCTTAATTGGAAAATTAAGGTTTGAAATTTTAAATTTTCCCTTATAAAATTATTATATACATAAAATTGTAATTCAAATTGAAAATATAATTTAAAATAAATAAATAAAACCAATATTGCAATATATAGTTTTTTAAAATAATAAAAATTCAATTCATGAAATAGTAAATTTTGAGGTATTATAAGAAATAATTTTTAATGAAAATAACTACCTCATATTGGAGTTCTAAAAAAATAATGGATTTGATAAAAATATTAGATTACCTTAATGGGAGGGATTTCAATCAAAACACCAATAACCATAGAATAATAAATCTAAAACCAAACTTTTATTTAAAATATATAGTTTTGAAATCATCAATCTATAAAATATTGTTTTTGAGAACAAAATTAATTCTTCAAAAAAATTGAATTCCCCTTACAAAATTAAAATCAACATAAAATCAAAAAGTTGAAATTAGTATTTTGAAAATAGAAAATTCAAGACATAAAAATAGTATTATTTTTTAAAAATAAAATTCCCTTAGGTAAAATTATAACTTTTCAATCATAGATTTTTCTTAAAAAATGCTTTTAATAAAACAATATACCTATACCCGATTCTTAAAAATGAGAAATTCCAGTGCTTGAAACCATGAACCATTGGGAAAAAAATGGTGGGAGGGATGGAGGGATATCTTAGGTCATGATATTCTAAATATTGAAGATGTATAACTCTACATATAAATAGGGGTTCAAATAACCATTTAATTTTCTATATATTGACATTTGTGGACACTAAAATAGTTTATCAATCAATATAAAAGATTATAAATGGAATTTGATCCATTTTGTTGTTAATAGTGTTTCTATTGTTTCTAAATACCTACAGATTTGTCTTGGTAGAAATTTGACTATGGAGGTAGGGGATTCAAGGTGAACAATGCATAATTCATAACGGTGAGTGGTCTCTAACTTCAAAATGAGAAGAAGAAGAAATAATATAATTCTAGAGGTAGAAAACTACGATGAAGGATGTGGCGAGTGCTTTGGTTCAGCATGTTGAGGGATATGATGATCAGTGAGGATCGAACGGCTCATGTTAAACTGATCAGACAACCGCAATATAACCATGTGTTTTAATCATTTTTGAATAGTAATATTAATAGTTTATCCCACATATAATGAAGAGTGAATCAAGGGATTCTATATTTTTCTCCCCATTCAAGGAATTCTCGATCTAGCATGGGGGTTGGAACCCGAAACACTACACACACACATAAGGGGACATGCTGACCTGCCTAACACCATGCATGCCTCTGGGCACACCAAGTACCATGGTGGCTCTATATGTTCATAACGCAACTGAGACTCCTTATGAGATTCCTAATCCTCCCCTACCATCATGTGGGATAGTTTGTTCTAGTTACCATGTATGGTTGAGCTTTCCTTGGATGGTTAGAAAGTTGGCCTAATCAATTTAATATAACTAAGATTAAATTATAAAAACAATTAATATTATCTAAAATTAGATTTAATAATTTTATTAGATAGTTATAAGAATAAAACAACTATTTATAAGTTATTATTTCCTTTAAAAAATTTAGTAATGATATTTTCTTAAGACACATTTTATTATTTAAAAATAATTTGACATGTAAATGATATAAAAAATATGATATTTTAATATAAGTTCATTATTGAAATGTTAAAACTCTTCTTTAATGTCCTAATAATTACTCACTAATATTATATTATAATTATTTATAGAATAATATTTTGAATTCTATAAATATTATACATCATGTAGTAAATTTATAATGAAAAAATACACTTTACCCAATTTTTTTAAACAATATAAAATGAATCCCAACATATATACATATATTTATGTATTTTTGATTAAAATACCATAACAGATATATTTTTTTTCTTTTCAAGATAAAATTCAATAAAAAACGTATCAAAGTCTATATATTAATTTCTATTTTATTTATCCGATAAATATCAATCCTAAAAGATGTTTTAATATACTGAACTCTACATGTTTGAAATTTTCTCACCTACAAAGTTTTAACATTTTTACTCAATGATTTTTATTCTTACAATCATCCTCAGTAGTGTATTTATACACACGGACAATCATTGAGATTTGTGATATAACATTTTTTATCACGTTCTATATATGTTTTCGTTTTTATTAATAATGGATTTTACGATTTTTATTTTTCTTAAGTAGTTGTATTCATCTATATATTAGGGTGTCCATATATCAAGTTCTGAGTCTGGATATAATTTTAAATAAAATTTCCTATATCATGATTTATGTTTCCCATACTTTTCATATTTATTTAAATTACATTTACATATTAAAAATATTGGTATGTTTCATTCTATCCCACATAGAAATTTCACCATTTCAATTCATTTCACCTTTAATTCCTTCCAATCCAAGTCAAGTGTATCAAAATATTTGGTGTCAAAACTCTTATGCGAAGTGAAAATTTATGAGATGAGATAAAATTATAATAGTTTTAATAAAAGTTTTACCTTGTTCAATTTTTCCATCTATTTCCATTTTTGTGTCATTAGCCATAGTAGATAGTCTAGACATTAAAAAAATGTCTTGGATATCCATTAAAGTCACTTATGTCTTTCTTGTAGAATCATATATTACAACCTAGGTTGTATTGATGGTCACTCATATTATTTTTGAAATTACGTTTTTTATAACATCCTGACCCGACTGTCCACTAATACGGTTGACAGAATAGTGTGTCACATGGACTTAAGCACATCTCCCCATAAGATAGAGGATGTCGATGAGTATCGAGGGTTTAAGGAGGGGATAGAGTTGATATTTTACCCTCATTATCATATTAGATCATATTTATATCATTTATTAATCAATGGAAAATAGTGGAAGCATTGATAAAAGAAATAAAGAGCAGCAAAATAATAATATAAATTGAATACAAAAGATGGATGACCCCACTATACAAAAAAATTCATCATGTCTATATGATAATATACAAACTAAAAAGAGTCATATATTAAGAATTAAGATATATTATAGTACTTGAAAAATGAAAAGAAAAATAATCACCAAGGGAGATATCGATGAGAATCCTGAGCTCCAAGCCAATCATGTTATCATAATTCACATGTACAAGAAAAATAATACAAGTAAACAACCATGGTCTTACAAACATAAGGTATACTCAGGTACCACAGTGAAATAGCGGGCCAAGGATGGTGTGAGATATAAATACTAATAGGTTCCCAAAAATTATTTATACAACTGAATCATGTCTATTATTATAAGGTGAAGCAGTGTGAAGGTGTAAAGGAAATAATAAATAGTTATGTAAAAATAAATAAACATCGGTCATCATAGGTTATAATATAACAAATGGTTGACTATTACTGATTATTTTTTGTTGGGGAGTGCCTTGTCATTTCACGTGTGTGGGATTCTTTAGCCAGACGGGTCATGTTGTTTCCCCTCATTCCCACATTCCAAAGATGGGCGACATCCATCGCATCTTGAGGGATGTTTTCTCCTTGATTGAACCCAGATGATTGTATTTTGGTCTCTACTTCTATTGATTCCACCACAGAATTCATCGCTTTGTCCAGGCCCCCATTAATGACTAAGACATTGTTCATGAAACAGTTCCTGGTGTCATATCATAGTGGATACTGGTTAATTACACAGATTCTGTCAGGGCATTCCAAAGGGGTCATGTGAGGGCAGTGACCTTCAGTTTGGAGAGTAGTCACATTGGGCATCGTTGGCATGTTTGGACACTGAAATAGTGGTACACTTGGATTTCCCTTATAAGAGGGTTTTTCAAGGGCACATAATCATGAGGTACCCCACATCAAATGTGGGGAATTGTATTCCTAAAGAATTTCTCTAAGGTTTTCCTTGGCTTCCCATGTTTGACAAGAGGTATGTTTTGAGTTTAGCATCTAGAGGAGGCATATTAGATTGATCTGAACACATATGAATGTGGATTAGAAGGGTACATCCCTAGGAGGGAGCACCTGTAAAGTTTATCGAAACAATGGATCATAATGCCCAAGAGGGACAGACCCAAGATGTTGTGTCCCACAAATGGGAAGGTTTCACACTATAGAGGCTGATCTAGATACCACAAAGGGAGGATCAAAGGATGGTGGTTCCCAATAAATGGGACACCAAGTATTGCCATTGGCTGGGATATGAATTCATGGATGTTTCTTACATACCCTATTTATAAGGCAATGATAAAAACCCATGTAGTTTTAGAGGGTGAGTCATGGGATTGGGGTGTACACAATAGAAAACAGTCCGAAATCATGTTGGGGGTTAAACATGGCTAGAGTATTGGGTTCTACAAAGATAAATGAAATGAATAGGGCTTACACATGGTCAACTACCCATTGGATAACATGATATCACCAAGATGTGGAGGCCCATGTAAAATTAGGATGGATAAGGATGAAGTGTCCACGGGTGGAATGAATGGGGATAGAACTAATAACCTGTGTGAAGGTGATAGTATTGGGCATGATCCTTAATGAGGTTTCCTACATATCCCAGTGGTAGGGAATAAAAGTCCATGTAGTTATGGAATGGGGTTATGAGTCACCTAAGGAGGCTTCTTGTGGGAAAAGGATGCACAGATGGGGCCTGAAAGAATTGGAACCTCCGAGTCAAGGTATGATAGTCAAGAAACACAAAGGCTCGAGGTAGAGGCCAATATGAGAGATGTAAGATGATATTGAACCTCAATTAGGATTTTTAATTATTATTGTGGCTTGGAATCAAAGTCCATGTAGTTCAAGATGGGGCATAAAATCAAGGTGTGCGCAAAGGAAAGTGACCTAAAGACATGATGGGGCTTACACATGGTTATATTCCCATTATAAGAGGGACACTTTTGGTTGGAGGAGTGTGGATGATGTGGGGCTTATGCATGGTTAACTACCCTGGGGTTGATCCAACACCACTAAGGGAAGTCCAAGGCAATGGGTCCCACAAAAGGGATGCCGCAATTTTCCGTTGTTTAGGATTGAAACTCAGGAAGCATTCCTACATTCCCTTTTTAGAATACAGAGATCAAAACCCATGTATATCGAGAGAGGTACATACCGTTTAATGTCACATAGGATGGATGGTGAGCCGACGTGAAATGGTTGGGACAAATGGGTGATGGGATTTATCCTCAAGGAGGCTTCCTACAAATCTCTATACTAGGTAATCAAAGTCCATGTAGTTCAGTGAGGATGAGGGTGGGTAAGACACACCATTGTGGCCCAAAGATGATTTCTTAGTCGATGATTACTCTAATCCCACATGAATCGTGTGCGGTATGAGAAACAAGAGGCAGCAATAGACCCAATGATAACATGGAAAAATGTGTGTATGAAAGGAGTAAACCATGGCATACACAAGGTTAGCTACCCAAGGAGAGGAAGATAGGGAACCCCTAGGAGGTTGTCTAGATTTATGAGGAGGATATGGCCATTGTGCAGAAGAGGAACCCGATAAGGTGTTTCAGGGCTCACATAAAGGCTTCTCGAGGTGCATAAGGCGACAAAGACCATAGGGAATGAGAGAGCGGGAGGGATCTAATTCCCATCCAATCTCTCATCCTCTATGACCCACCACTCATGTGGAAATCATATTTTAATGTCGTATGTAAAGAACTTGGGGTTACTTTGAAATTAAACATCCTATAGATCAGATGATGAGGACTCACTCCTCACCCTTAGGACATACATAACATGTACCAAACCACACTTGGAGAAGGGAAGGCACAAGGAATGCATGATATTTGGGGTTTTGGAGGGATTTATTTGTGGATTCCACATTAGTTTGGCTATTTGAAGAAGAAATAGTTGTAATCATCACTATGAGAAGAAGCCAGATATAGGGAAACTCAAAATAATGCACCACTCAAGGGACAATAAAATCAATATGTATCGCTTGGAGGGATGCATGGAAGATAGGTTTGTGAAGCAAAAGGCCTCACAGTGAGTGGGTACGTGAACCTTTGGTGCATCCCAAAGTGAAGGGGCTTCCCGAATAAGAGTGCTTCGTGAATCATAGTGACACAGCCTAGGAATGAATTATATAGGTTCTTGGAGGATTAATTGTGAATACTGAGTGCTTCGTGAATTTATGAGTACTTAAATTGGTATCCCTCTATTGCAATAGAGAAAAGGATTCACGAAGTGCATCCCCACTTGAAGAAGAAGTAAAATGGAGAAAATAAAAAGTGGTTTTACAATTCTCATGTACTTATAATGGTTCATTTTCATGGTGGTTCACAGCGAACATGGTGCTAGAGAATTGATAGCATGGAAGGATAATGGTCAGGGTGTCGATCCTTAGGAGGTGGGGTGAGCCAGTATTTGTAGGCACTAGGTATTGCATTGTTCTGAGGAAACACTATGAAGAGACTCATGACTCACAATCAGCAGATGATTTATCAAGATTTTCAGACTCGTAGAGGAGTCTGTCATTTTGCTATGGCGGTTGCGGACGCTCCTGTCAAGTTCCTCAAAATCGAAGAGGCTTCCAACATTTATTTAGCGGTAGTCATGAAGGCATCAATAAAGTTTCTCAAGATTGTAGGGGATTCCCTCATTGACATTGTGGTGGTTACAGAGGATCATTCTAGGTGTATTTATGTCCTTCATAATGTTGGAGGTCTTTCTAAAGGCGCTTCTTGAGGAAGACCCTTTAGCAATTCATTTGTGCCTTTTCCAATTTACTTCAAGGAACAAAATTTTGGCACCAATAAATTCCCCCCAATAGAATGGGAGATGAAAAGAATATGAGGGTTGGATTATGAAGCTATGTCCCCAAAATTAGGTAGATTTTGAAGATACGTCGCAATGGGAGTAGGCAGAGTAAGGGTGGAGAACACCGCATAGCTCGCTACAGCCAAGGGCGCCTCGAAGCTCTAGGGGTCATCGCCTATAAATAGGTTGGGAGGGACATTCGTTTTTCTTTATCTCTCTATATGAATTTTTTGTTTGCGCTCTCGAATCTCAAAGCTCCAACACTATGTGAACGCGCATTGTGAACCATTTATTTTGGTTCAGTGCTACGTGAAAGATGTTTATAGAACTGGTGCATCATGATACTGTGTCCCTCTGTGAAGCACAATGAGTATATCAAGGATTTTTTATAGTGTTCTCTATAGGGAAGGATCTGCAAACAAGATATGTGAATAAGCTTCATGAACAGAAGTGGAAAATAATAAAATCATTGGATGAAATGGCCATCCAAGAAGATACCTGGGAGGTCCTTACAAATTCTACTCAAAGGGATGAGATGTCAAACAACCCTAAGTTTCGGGAATATATGTGAAGAAACTCAGATCATGAGTCCCTAGAGGTGCTAATCTCCGAAGGTAAAAAGAAAAATTCCCTCTACAAGAGACTTACACTATATGGATTTGGTCTAAGGGATGATGTTTTAATCCTTGAAGGAATTAGGGACGAACCAACTTACTGCTTTAGGAGTATGCCATATCAATACTAATGGTTTAGATTTGCTGATGGCCATACCTGGTAAGACCACACACATATCAATAGTGACTGCCTATGCAACCATGTCAACAATGTTGATGGGAAAGCACTACAGCCAGAGGTATCTCCCCTATAGTACCTCACCATTCTCCAGGTAGGATTAGGGAACCTGGAGATGGGGTGGAACGATTATTGGGACCTATTCTAGGGAGACAACTTCAAAGATGAATGGGCCTAGGCTTACTGGGTGTTAACATCCTGTAAAACTTTCATTGCAGAGATGAGAAAGTAAGCCTATATAATGCTATGTGGGTTTCCCAATTACATATCTACCAACAGAAACAAATTATGTTAGAGTTTCTAAGTATGTGGTCATTGTGGACCAACAATTTTCATTTCCATCATGGGGAGGTCAGCATTAGCCTATGGGATCTTTATCAGATCTTAAGAATTCCCATTCTGGGGGTGATGTAAGATGAGTCCCTTCCATCATAGAATGAATGGGATGATTCAGAGTAGATTCTTCGTCTAGAAAAAAAAATGATGGACTAGGTTTCTGGTGATTATAAACAGTGGGTGAGGGATTTCCATTTTAAGCTATGGTTTAGAAGTTTCCTAAAATTACCACCAGAGCATGACACTAAATGGGAGGAGGCACCAAATAATCTACTAGTAAGGCCTCCCACTTTTCCAAAGGGATCTCATCACAATAATGAAAATTTCTACTGGTGAGTCTTGGAGGATAGCCAATGGAATCTACGGGGGCACAGGGTCAACACCGAGTAGAAACCTATGGTTGTGAACAATCACATTAATTATGGAATCCACTTTGAAGGTGGGGGTAGTGCATGAACATTAGGATCCCAATTCTGGAAAAACTGCACAAGGTGCTTTGGCACATCATTGAGGGGAAGAAACCACAATGGGTATACAGAACAATCCATATTCAGTATGGCTAGATAAAAGCACACATGAGTGTCTAAAAATATATGAACCCTATTTCTCCTCCCTAGTCAGACTTTCGACCAGCCATCCTGAATGCAGTGAGGGGAATTCTGCCTAAGATTACTTCACTGATTTCACTGAATAGAATTTGGAAGGCTGATGAATTCAACTTTTATCAATTCCTTCTACCGATAGAAGTATTCACTGATGAGATCTATGGAACTTAGTAGCATTGGTTCAATAACCTAGCCTTCCTCAGTGGTGTTATAGTGGAACAAGTTGACTATGAGCTTATCTGCGATCCATATATCCCAGACCACTTTGCGAGGCAGTCCCACAACATGTAGAGATAGAACCCAAAAGTCTACATAGGGGTACACTGCAAGGATCACCCATGGGTGATGAGTAAAATGTGGTTCATGTTCACATAGAGGGCAGTAAAATAAATAACGAGCTACCTCCACCCATAGCCACCTACAAGCTAGTTAAGGTGTATGCAAAAATTTGGGAGATAGCTACCCAGGGGAAATATTGATGTGAAGAACTATCAGTGTTGATGATGGGGTGCCTCCTCAACCGTGAGGATGGGGTCATAAAATGGAATGAACATGTCATGGAGGCTGAGATGATGCACATTGTGGTTGTGGTGTTGTCGTAGTGACAAGGAAAATAATTCTAGGCCCTACACTAAGTAGGAGGAAAGGGGCTGTGATAGACTCAGCAGTCCCAGCTAAGAAGAGCCGGATGGAAGGGAGGCCACCAGGAGGATTTCACAAGATATCTACTCAATATCCTAGGAAATGGATACACCTTATAGACATGCCTCTAGATGTTATTTTTATGAAGGCATGAGACACTAAGGATGTCAAAAAACAATTTACCAATCCCTCCGAGACATGGGATCGCCTTAGCCATTGTGGGATGGATCTATTAGATATCTCTCTTGCCAAGGGTGAATATTTAGTGTCTCAGGTGGAAGGGGAACAACAGGTGGCTGAGTTGAAAGATTTCATGAATTCTCAAGTCACCCCACAGCAAATGACAGATCGATTAAAGGTACTACTTGATCAAACATCCCTACCCCAACCATATGACGATGAGATGAGGAAGCCCTACCCAATTACCTAAATAATATGAGGAGTCCACTTGAGAGAGGAGGCTGAATAGGGGATCCCATCAGAGGAAGGTGATATTGAAACCATAGATATGGAAGGAATTTGTGAGAATCATGAGGTAAACTCTAAACCATTCTGTTGTGATACTTACTTAGGTAACCCAGGCTTTCTCAACTGACATTCGTCCTATATAGAAGATCCTTGTATTAATAGCCCTTTCCCACACGATAGTGGATAAAGTTTCGATATCTACACCTAGAGTGATGGTGAGGGAAATATCCAACTGGGTTGTGACAACCGGGGTGGCCCTTTGAGAATATTTAGAGATCACAACTATTTCTGACGCTTTCACCAGGGTGCACGTGTCCATCTGTGGGGACAAAAGGCACTGATCTGTTGCCCCGCATTCCCACTTTCCAAAGGCGGGTGACATGCGTTCCTTGTTTATGGATATCTTCTCCTTGATCGAAATGGGATGATGGGATGTTGGTTCATCCTTCCATGGATTCCTCCTCAGAACTCATCACCTAGTCTGGGTATCCCTTATATACTTAAGACGTTTTTCTTGAAACTCTTCCTGGCGCCATATCTTCATAGATACTAGTTAATTAAACTACTTATGTCGGGAAATTCTAAAGGGTCCGGTTAGGGAAGCAACCTTCGGACAGGGGAGTAGTCACGTTGGACATCACTGGTGTGTCTGGATGATAAAACACTAGCGCGTCTGGGTTTCTTCCACTTATTATAGGGCTACTCAAGGGCATGGAAGCCTGAGGCATCCCACGTCGAATGTGAGTAATTATATTCCATAGGCATGTCTCTGAGGTTTTCCTCAGCTTCTCCAGTTTAACATAGGGTAATCCATAAGATTAACATCCAGCAGAGACAGATCAGACTGATCAGAACACTGACAAGAGTGGATCAGATGAGTGTAACCCCTTGAGGACACATTGATGTAGGTGGGTTGACATGACCTCACCAGGATATGGTGACTCAGGTAAGAATTAAGATGGATTATGGGGTGCTGAGTGAAATGGGTGGCAAATGGGATGGAACCGTCATGAGGGTGACGATAATGTTGGGTTTGAGTCTCAGTGAGACTTATTACGTACCCCCGTGGTAGGGAACCAAAGTCTGCATAGTTTAGGAGGGCGATGGGACGTCTAAGGAGGCGCCCCTTGAAAATGGACGCATGGATGGGACCCAGAGGAAGTGGGTCCTCTGGGATGGGATATGACCTTATCGAGACACATAGGCTTGAGGTAAAGATCATGTGATGATCTTGAATTGGGGTGTAAACATGGGACAATAACCCAATGATGTGTATGGGGCTTATGTGTGGTTAGAATCCTGGGTTGGTCTGACGCCACTAGGATGGACCAAAGGTGTGGGTCTCAACGAAGGGGATTACAATGGCTTTCCGCTGAATAGGAGACGCAACGACTTACCGCTGATCAGGATACAATGGCTTACCACTGATTGAGGTACACAATTTAATGTCATGTAGGATGTGGGTGAACCAATGTAAATAAGGACATGGGGTCCAGATGGATGGTGTATGTGAACTGACGTGAAGGGGGGTCGGAACTACCAGGGTCGGGCTTGAACCACAGGGAGGCTTCCTACGTACCTCGCCATTGCAAGGATCAAGGTCCACATAGTTCAGGACGAGTTACATTGGTTTCCTAACATGAAGATGGTTGGGACCAATGTTTTTTCATCTTGAACCACATAGAGGCTTCCTACGTACCTCGCGTTAGCAAAGAACAAAGTCCACGTAGTTCGGGTTGGGGGCATGGAACCGATGTGAAGATGGACGGAACAAGTGGGTGTTGGGCTTGAACCTCGTGGAGGATTCCTACGTACCTTGCCTTATTAAGGATCAAAGTCCACATAGTTCAGATGGGGGGAATTTGGTGATTACACTCTGAGGCAGCCCAAAGTGTTGGTGAACCGATGTGAAGACGGTCAGAATGACCGGGGGTGGTGGGATTGAACCTCAGCGAGGCTTTCTACGTACCTCGCCTTGACAAAGATCAAAGACCACGTAATTCAGATATAGTGGCATGGGTGTTATACTCTAGGCTGCTGGGAGAGGATGTCTTAGTCGATGCTTGCTCTACGATCACATGAGTCATGATCAGTGTGAGAAACAACAGACAACAAAGACCTTACGATCACATCGTGAAAGGTGCGTCCGTGGGAAGTGGAGTGGGGATTACACAAATTTGGCACCGAAGAAAGGAGGGGCAGGGATGCTGCCTCCTCCAAGAAAAGCTAGATGCATACACCACAGTGGTTGCCCTTTCCCTATGTAGGATTCATGGGGGGAAGTCACAGTATAATGTCATGTTCTGCAGAATATGGTGCTTGGAAGTTTAAAATCCTGTAGCTCGGATGAGGAAAGTTCACTCCGCACCCCTAGGACTTACATAACTGGCACCCTCTACACCTTGGTGAGGGGAATGCACCGACAATGCCGTGGATGGGGGGTTTCGAGAGGTGATCTTGTTGGGGGTTCATGTTAGCATGGCTATGTGAAGAAGCAATAGATGTTAGCATGCATATGAGAAGAAGTATGAGGTGAAGCAACACAATGGGTAGTATTGTCCAAAGAAGTTTGAAGTTACTTCGCACGAACCTAGAGGGTCGTACAAGAAAAGAGTATATGGAGATGGTGATTTGGATGTTGGAGGTGCCCGAAAATGATGTCTAGAAGAGGGACATCACAGGCGCACAAGGAGGGAGGTTTGCGTGCAAAAGGAATAGTGGCGCGAAAAAGGGGCGGGACGGCGCCGAATATGGTTAATTGTGCGGAAACGATGGCAGTGGCACGCAATGGTTATGCATGTGTGAAAAAGGCTGGGGCAGCACGCAATGGTGCCGCATGTGCAGAAATGGTTGGGGCAGCACACAATCAGTTGTTGTGCGTGAAAAAAGGCTGGGGCGGCGTGAAATCAGCCACTGTACATGAAGAATGTCGGGCGGCGTAGAAAGGAGAGCTCGCAATTTGGAAGGAATTGCGCATAGAAGAAATGATTGCATGCAATTGGAAGGAATTGGGCATGGGGGACGGAACTTAATGGGATTTGGACAAGGATTAATCTCGAGTGGTCTCTGGAAAAGGCAGACACCCAGGCAACCTGGCATGAAAAATTAAGTACACGAGAGCCATATTTTGCGTGCACGAGAGGTGAATTTCATGCTGGATAGATGGTTTAGATTAATCTTCCCAGAAGATGAAGGGGTGACCTTCTATTTATTGGATATCAGGGTCACGGATCCACGCCGAAAATGGTCCTGCGTGAAATATTCCGCATCGGCGTCGGAAGCACGAAAATTCAACAGCACGGGGCAGTGGCGAGTAAATTTCCACTCCCGCACGAAAAACACTCTCAAATCTCGAAGTTTTTTATACGGGACAAATTTTTCATGCACCGCTGATTTGTTTTCATGCGGCCCCTCTGGGCCCCCTAGAATGGATCCCTAGGTCCAAATAATTCTTTATTTTGTCATGCCTAAACCTTTATAAGCCCTTGAGATTTTTTTGCATCTAAAAATTCACCCCTTGGAATCGGATCTGCGAGGGGCTGCAAAGGTCAGATTCTGAGGGAAACGTCGAGATGCAGGACTCCATGGGGCATGCACGTGCTCAAAACTAGAGTGGTATGTAAAACCATTATGTAGCACACAATCTTATTTTCACGTGTGCATAGAAACCCATATCTGGACCTATAAAATCCTCGTGGTTCCTTCATTCTGTATGGATTTTCTCATGCAATAAGCCAAAAGATCTCACGTGCGAAAAAATTCCTCCAACCTGCATGAAAAAATGCTTCTGTTGCGCGTAATTCACCGAGGAAATCCATCGTTTTACGTGCCAACCTGGGATTTTTCGTACCAAATTCTAATATTTCATGCTAGCCTCTGATTTGATGTGACAAATTCTTATTTTTCATGCCAACTTCTTAGGACCTTTTTGTAGAATATGGCTTCTAATCGGGCTGATGTTGAGGGAGAAGCCGCATTCGCTGCTCGAAGGGCTGATATGGTCACCAACCCTGAGGTTTATGGGGCCCGAAGGATTGTATTCAGAAACCATACTCTTTTAAACATGTTGAACCCATCCCAGAAGGAGTATGCACTATCTTCCAACCTGCTGATATGGGACTTCGTTATTGTGGAGGAAGTTCTGGTGCCAAGATTTGATGTCGACACACCGCGGTCATGGGTGACCCGCGTGAATGACCTACCTAGGTATAATATCACATAAAATGTTCATTCTTCTAGAGAAACTAGACATATGGACGTTTATGTCCTGAATCCCATGAAGAGGACCATTTCAAGGAGTGACAATGTCACAGAGAATTCTCCGGCCCTTTACGCAAGCACCTTCCATCAGAGTGTTACTGATGAGACTGAAGGCTGGCTACAGGATTGGGACCTGCAGTCTGGAGGCAATTTCACGAGTGAATGGGCCTAGGTGTATTGGGTTCGCTAGAAATGTGAACTGTTTGGAGCTGAACTGCGGAACATCGGTTTGTTTGAGGAAGTGTGGACATCGCAGTTTCATTTCTTTCGCCAGTATGAGCTCAGGCCAGAGTTCTTTACTCGATGGTCCCCCGATACTAATACCTTCCATAGTCATTATGGGGAAGTTGGTATCAGCCTTTGGGACATTCATTACATCAGAAGTATCCCTTTGGATGGGCGCCAATACGATGAATTCCTCGTGCCAAGGAACATCTGGGGAGACAGATCACGAACCCCTATGCTGACATGGAACCTATTGGAGCTGGCTAAGGAGAGGCTAGGGGTCAAGAATTTTTTGAAGGACGTCTCTTACATTAAATGGTTTATCCTGTTCCTATAAAGAGATCCGAAAATCAAGATACTGGGGCGAGGGAGAAGGTGTCTAACCGTGGCACAAAGGAGCAAAAGCAGATCGAAATGGGGGATCCAGGAGGTAGGGGACTATCTGTCCTGGAGATTCAGCATAAATCAGTGTCGGGACCTGAATGTTCAGTATGCTAGATTTCATGCCACATTGTTTTGTGGGTGGATCTTACCAGTGATGGATGCAAGGATGGGAGTTCATCTAGCAACCTTGGTGATGGCTAGCATCATTGCTGCTAATCAAAGATTCAATCTGGGAGTCCCCATATTGGCTCTTCTATACGCCATTTTAGGATGCATTTCGACAGGGCGGTCACCGATGAGGATCTGTGGCCCCTTCCAGATATTTTATGGCTAGGTCACGGCTCATTGCAGTTGGTGTACCTTTCCAAACACCATTCATCCTACAGGTAATGGCCTACAACCTTCCTTGCTAAACATCTCCGGGGTCATACTGTTGACACTCAATGAGGAGGGAGTAAGAATCAAAATCAGTAATCATGCCGACTTCAATTTCAGCCCATTACCCACCCCGACTGGCCAGATGATAGATAACAAGAAAGGCTCACTGGAGAAATGGAAATACTTCCAGAGCTTCAGAGGTGGGGAGCTTGTGGCGCAGATTGATGGGAAGATCTTTTGTGAGCCTTACGTGACGTCTAATTTTTCTAGGTTTTTTTGATACCTTCAGAAAATAACGAAGAAAGTGTACATATATGTTCAGGAGGAAATGAATCCCCTCATTATTCACTAAATGTGGATTATGTTCACGACCCATGGATCAGGTGACATTATCACCTTTCCTTACACCAGAGTTGATGTTGGCCTCTCAACCGAATATGCCGAACATTGGGCCATAGCTTACCCTGAAGGGAATTTGCAGAACCGAGTTTGGAAACTCAAAGTAGCCAATGCAGAACCTGGGCGGTGAGAGAGAAGACATGGTGCTGTTGGGGGGGAAAGGTTGGAAGCATGCTGGGAAACTATGCCTGCACAGGCCAAAACTTCAGTAGCGGGGACGTCGCGTGATGCGGTTGAGCCCTCATCGCCTAGGGGAGAGGGGCTTACAGAGCCGTCAGGGAGGTTCCCAGGAAGCAGATAAGGTATCCCCTTCATCCTTCCAATGATGCAATATTCTCGGCTATGTGGTCAGCATGGATGACCCTACGACAATCGATTGGTACTGAAGCTCTTTGGAAAAATATAGCGTGAGACAAAATCCAGCTTCCAGAGGTTGGACTCATTTGGATTGTCCATAGGGTGAACTTTCATCATTGGCATGTGTATCTGAAAGGCCATGGGCATGTATGAACGCCAATGGGTTCAACATGAGGAGCCATCTTTCTTGGTGAAAGTAATGCTCGACCAGGAGCATGATCCAGAAAATATGTCGTCAGAGGATGACGACAGCGACGATGAGCTGGAGAGTGCTGAGACAGAAGAGGATGAAGAAGAAGAAGGTGATGGAGGGGTGAAGAATAAGAGGAGCCTAATGGTGGAGGGTCTCATGGGGTGTCCCACCAAGGGAGTCTCTGTGAGAGTGGCGAGATCATTGGCTCTGATGTAGATATAACTGAGCTACATGAGGTACGTCTCAACCCTTGTCTATCCATTCCCCTTTTCATTTTTTATAGCCCTCAATCAGATCTCTTTATACTTTTCAATAGGATATTGGTACCGACTAAGAGTCTCCATCCGAAGGGGAGGAGGATGCGCCAATAGAACAAGGTGGGGAACCGACACCCACTATTGAGCTGACGAGTGCTGAGGGATCCCCATAAATGACAGATCCTATAGCGGCTAGAACACCAGAGGCTGATGCTTTGGGCTCTTGTAAGTTCATTACTTCAATGCCAGTATTTACCATCAGAGAGCTCAGTTGATTAGAGTGTTAATTGTTTGTTCATTAATCGTAGCCTTAGAGGATTGTCGGGCTGTCGAACCCAGGCCATCTACGATTGATCAAATTGAAACGGTGTCGTCCCATTCAAGACACACTTCTCAAACAGAGCCAACCCCGACCCTTAGTGAGCAAAGGGCTATGGATATCAGCGATACCAATGTCGGGGCAGAGCCGGAAGTTGATGAAGAAAATACCAGGACCGAGGCAAGAGAGGAAGGTCGCCCAGGCATTGAAGAGCCTAACCCCTTGGGAGGAACACTCAAAGAGGAACCTGCTACTATCCTGTTGGATACTTTCCCCAACTATCATCCCGCAGATCCCGAGAAGATTGATGATTTCGACTAGGAGTTAGCTGAGGAGAGCCAGACGACACACCACAAAGGGTGGAAGTTCATCAAGCACTTTATCAGTCATCCTAAAATGGAATGGTTAAAATGGATGGGATCACTCCAAACCTGGATACAAATTCTCTGTGCTAAAGGGGTGGATTTGAAATGCCTTCATTCGATGGTCCGTGACTACTTGGACGAGAAGCTGCACGAGAGTAGTCAATGCTCCGACATTGCCCAGTGTTAGGAGGAGTCTGGGAGTACCCAATCGTTCATAAAGACCGAACAAGAGGTCTGACACCCTGAAGAACCGGTGAAGGAAAATGAGATATTCATTGAAAACTGTTGTGAAGTTGTGGAGAAGTTGAGGTCCTAGTTGGTAGAAGCCCAAAAGCAACTAGTGTAAGCGGATCACCGAATGACTGAACATCAAATTTAACAGACCCAAGAAGGGGCTAGGTTCAGTGGACTGCGCTCTACGACTGCTAATAAATAGAGAGTCCTCAGGGGGTGGGAAGCAATCATGTAGGCCACCGGCCAAAAGGCAGCGGCGCTGGAACGATCCATCCAAGAATCTGACCCTTAAGGGCCCTATTTTGGCCGAACTTATAAAATCATTTCTCTTTACTACTTATTATTCTAAACTGCATGTATGTATAAATATATTTAATTATTAGTTTGGTTTAACGCATTAAAAAACAATCCTGATATAAGAAGAAATCCATTCCTATGCTCACGCGGGTCACACCCAATGTGAGAAACAAGGGATGTTCGTACTATTACTTCGTTTGATCGTGGGAGCGTCAATCAAGCTTCTGAAATTTGAGATTGGAATACCCAATATGGATTTCCATGAAGAGAAGAGGGAGGCCCGATTAAAGGAAGAGGGACTCAAAAAAATATACATATCGTCTTCCCATTGTGATCTAGTGAACAAGTGGGGTAACACCAGGGCAATTAGAATCAATCCAAACATAGGGGAATGTAAAATGTAAATCACGATACACCAGATTCGGAACACTGTAGGGGTGGAATGGTAATAAAAGATAACTGCTGACCATGTTCGAAACATAGTATCCATATTGTATTTTCCTAAAATGGGGATGAAAAATGAGGGCTGACCGCTGACTGTGTTCGAAACACAGGTCCTGATATAGAATGTCATATATTTTTCTTCCAAAACGTTGGCCCAAGATAGTATGCAATCCATAGGCCAATTATCCATAATCTTATGGGTATCAATAGTCATGAAAGAGGACGATGGTCCGAATAAGGGGCACACAAAGCATGGAATAGGAAGTGATGGTTTGATTGAACAGAATTCATCACTCTTGAAATTATGCCGTCATGGTGGAAGCCCATTAGATGGGTGCATCAGTCTGATCATGGATCATTCCTGCTTTTAGACAGCACCTCTCTGACGTGGGAGTTGTCGCTTCCCAATGTCATCATGGGGCATCCTGAACTTGTTCAGGGCAAAGATATAGTTACATGGTTATCCACAATGGGTCAGGCCAGGGGGCTGGAAATGAGGAGGAATAGGATTTATGATTAATGGGGCTGGACCCGAGGCAAAATGGTTGGGTGTCTCTACATATACCATGAGGATGGGAATCAAGCCATACATTGTTCTAAGAGAGGACTTAGTTTAAGGACTTAGAAATTGGTCCAAGGAACGATAAGGAATGCAGGGGACATATGGTATGGTTATAATGAAACCCGACATGAATAAGGACCCGAAATCCAAATTACCATGTGTTCCTTGGGGAAGTGTTTAGGTAAAGGGACCGAACACAAAAGTTAGGTTGAGACCGTGGGGAAGTTCCCGGGTGTTCCTACGGATCTCATGGGAATGAGAATCAATACATACGTAGTTCTAAGGGGTGGAACGGTAAGGAATCAGTGCCAGGGATAAAAGGGGCATGCAGGTGTTTCCCTCACACAAAAAAAAGCGGTATTTTATGTATCTTGTTTGTCCATTAAGGTGAATGTGTTTTTGTGAAGCAACAGGCCTAGGATAAAAAATCCTGGAATCACCACAAGAATCAAGCCGTATGCAGGCATTGACAAATGGTATGGAATGTGATTGATAACAAACATGGTGTCCCCTTAAGTGAGGAGATCATGATGCAATCTCATTTTTCGTTGTGCAACCCGGATTATAATGTCACAGTTTAGGGTCATGTGATGGGACTAGGTGAAATAGTTTAACGTCATATGGTCTGGATGCATACAAGAGTTATAAGGCTCTAGAGGGGATGCACATGACGTGATAATGCATACCTGATGTGAACGAGCACGAAGTTCACACCATACCGTGAGTGATTTCGAGGATGAATCCTCAGGCTGAGAGGCCATGAGAGATTAGAGGATAAATGGAAAAAGAAACTAGCTCCCAATTGAGCTGGACTCGAAGATGAGATGTCTTGGTGTTCTTACGTATCCCATGTGAATGGGAATCAAGCTATACATAGTTCTTGAAGGTGGTCTTAGTTTCAGGTCTTAGAGATTAGACCATGGAGAAGTAGGACTATTCCAAGTAAGCACGGTCCTTAATGAATTCCCTAAGCCTATGTGAGTCGAGCTCAGTTTTGGAAAGAAGGGTGGGTAAGGTATTTTCAATATGTGAAATACATGAATAGGGAAAATCAGGGTGGATCCCCGAATGATTCCTTGTCATGGCTTTCTCCTCCTAACATGTGGATGCACACTGAGGAATAATACAAAGAGTTTCGAAGGTCTACTTGGACATGATGAAATGGACGAGGATTTGAATCATGTAACCAACATTTGGGGGCTTAATGGGGTTGTCATGATGATGGAGGATAATTGTTGTCCGTGTTCAGAACACAACATCCACATCGTGTGCCCTGAAATGGGAGCCAAAAACCAGCATCGACCACTAACCATGTTCAAAATGAGGGACTTTTATTAATTCATTACTCAAAACCCTTGAGTAAGTTGGCCCGAGATGGTTGGAGGGACCATGGGCCGACCATCCTTTCCATTCGGGGGTCCTTTCAGGTATGAAAGGTGATGGAATCCCTAATTAAGCGGAACACGATGCCTGAAAATGGGTGAAAGTATATCTTAGTAGAATATAACACTCTAGGTGCTGAACCAGAGTACCCTTGGGCACATTGGTGAATCGCTGAAGAGGACTGATGGGCTCATCTTGAGAGCGGACAATTTGAAAATACGAGGATAACACGAGGGGATGGAAAACTCTCAGGAGGAGGAGGAGGTAAATAGCGTGGATGTTACAACACCCGACGTGAGTGAGAACATAGTCCCATACCACACCGTATATGCTTCTCTATGGAGGAATGTAGGCCAAGGGGCCATGATGAGAGAGAGATTTTTAAGAGATGGGACTGGACCCAATGTTTAGACATTCAGGCAGTCCTACGTATCCAATGAGGATAGGATTAAAACCACACATTGTTCTTGAAGGAAGTAATGTGTAGTTTGTCATCACACAATAGGGACACAAATCGGTAAGATACCCCACATGCAAGAGGTGTACGGTGTAGCAAGTAACCCAACGTGAATGGGGACATAATCACATACCACACCGTAAGACCCTAAGTGAGAACCTGGACCATGGGCCCAAAAAGGCCGAGGGGCCTGAGGTTGGGCCTCCGACGGAAAGGCCCGACCTATTTGCAGTTTAACGTCTTGCAGTGTGGATAATGAATGGGGTAACATACCCCCAAACAAAGGAGGTTTACGACACGGTGAGTAACCCATTGTGAATGGGGACATAATCCCATACCACATCTTAAAATCCAGTAAGATTTAAGAGTTGGTCTAGGGGACCGAGATTGGGAACATGGAGTGCGGCATGGACTGTTCTCATGGTATGGACATTAAATGTTGGGAGGGATGTCTCAAGGGGGTATGTGTGGCCTGAAAAGATATCCTGATGTGAATGAGGACATAAGTCCGCTCCACACCACACAACCCTAAATGAGAACTTGGGCCAGGCGCCAGAAACAGCAAAGGGGCCGGAAAAGGCCAAGGGTCCTGAGGCTGGAAGTCCCATCCAATGGTATACATACAACCTCTTATGCGGATACCGCCTCATCACAACTTCTATGACCATCTGATCATTACTCAGTCTGGGAAACAAGGAACCGGACTCAGCTTTCCCTATCACATGGGGGGGGGGTAATAGCTAGCATCTCCCGAAGGGAGTTCATCGCTTGGTGATGAAACGTGGAATAATGAACAACTATACTTTTATGTTTGGGACATATTGGCATGGATTTAATGAAAACAGATAGTTGTTGACCTTTTTCAAAAAACAGTGTTCTTATAGTGGCCTGGAATGGGAAAAAAATGAGCATCGACTACTGTCTATATTTGCAACATGGGACTTGTATCAGTTTGTTGCTCAACATTCTCAAGGGTATTGGCCCAAAGTGATAGGAGAGCCCTTGGGACTAGAATCCCTATCGTTCGAGGGCCTTTATAGATGAAAAGGATGATAGAGTCCCAATCAATGGAATGGGTGAAGCAGAGCTGCGCCCACACAATTTAATGTCAAGCAGGGTGGTGAAAGAGGTGGACACCTCGGAGAAGTGGTTCGTATGGCGGAATCGAGATAAGATCGATGTGTATTGAGGAAAAAAACTACACCACACCATATGTATTTACCCGGGGGGATATTATGGCATTTGGGATGGGCCAACAGACAAAATTTCTGGGCGTTCTTATGTATCCCATGAGGATGGGAATCAAGTTGTACGTAGTTCTTGAAGGCCATGTAGTTGAACATCATGTGGTGAGGACTTTGGAGGATAGAAGAGTAGTGAGCAGGCACATGTTGCGACTGCTGTAATCCTATCATGAGTGGGGCTAAGGAAGCCTACACCATATCATGCAAGGATCCTCTGAGAGAACTATACCCAGGGGGGATAGTCAAGGAGAAGATTTTGGGGATGGGAACAAGATAAAACGCTTGAGAATTCCTACGTATCTCATGCAGATGGGAATCAAGCCACACATAGTTCTAGGGGTGCAGTTTAACGTCTTGCAAGAAAACATACAGTTTATCGTCATGCGGGATGAATCATTTTAGGGTCATGTGGGACCATCATGTAGTATAGGGTCATGCCGGATAGAACAGTTTAAGGTCATGCAGGACCATCCTGCAGTTTAGGGTCATGCGGGATCATTATGCAGTTTAAGGTAATGTCGGACCATCATGAAGTTTAAGGTCATGTAGGACCAGCTGGCTGAGTAAAAGTATCGATTGAGGAACTTGGCATTAGTGGGAGGAGTTATATGCTCACCATCCATGGTCACCAGAGAGTATGCACCATTGGGGTAATCCTTGTGAATTATGTAAGGTATTTCCCATTTGGGATCCAACATGGGTGGTTTTCTGGCAAGGATCATTGGTGTCCAGAGGGCCAATACCAAGTCGCCTTGTCGGAAAGAGAAGAGGAAAAACTTCTTGTTGAAGGCTCTAGCCATCTTATTCTAATGCCTTTCCAGATTGTGTTGGGAACAAAGCCTATTCTCATCAAGTTCTTCCAATTCATCCAGAATAATTTCAGCTACCTTATCTGGAACCTTCTGGTCATAGACCATTGTGGGAAACGAAGGAAGTTGGATATTGATGGGTAAGACGGCCTCAGCTCCATACATTAGGGAATATGGGGTCACTCGGGTGGAATTACGAGCTGTCGTCTGATAAGCCCAAAGGGCATTGGGGAGATTGTCTGGCCAACTATTCTAGTTCTGACCAACCATTTTCTGAAAAATGTTAGAGAGGGGTTTGTTGAATTTCTTGATCTGTCTGTTTGCATGTGCGTGATAGCAGGAGATATGGTTCGAATGGATGTTGTACTTGGCGTACAACTTTTTCAACTCAGCTTCTTGGATGTTGCTTCCATTATTGGTGAGGACGGTGTGAGGGACTCCAAACCGGTAGATGATATTGGATCTCACGAAATCAATGATAGAACGGGCCTTGACCTCATTGAGCAGAAATGCATTTTCCCACTTGGAAACGAAATCCATAGCGGTCAGGATGAACATACACTAGAGATCTGTCGCTAGTGGATATGGTCCCACGACATCGAGACCCCATACCACAAATGGCCAAGAATACATGGTGGAGTGGAGAGGTTCTGGTAGCCGATGCATGAAGTTAGCATGAATTTTTCATGTGTGATATCTAATGGATAACACAATGCTATCATGGATCATGGAGAGACAAATGTACCCCAGTCTCAGGATCTGGTGAGACAGCTTTGGCACAGTTTGGTGGGTGTCGCGGGAACCGGGATGAACCTCTTGCATGACCTGAGAAATCTCAACTCCTTGGATGCAACAGAGGAAGAAACCACCCAACCCGCGCTTATAGAGGGCCTACTCAAGAAAAGGACCACTCTGGAGGGTAAACTACAGTGCACAACATCGGATTCACTCGCGCTCGTCCCAATCAGCTGGGACGTAACCATTTTGGAGATACTTGACAAAGGGGGCTCTCTAGTTGGGGGTAACTTCAATCACTGCATCTGAGGATCCAAGAGGCCCTAAAGTGGAGGGTCCAACTGTAAGATGGCTTACCCACAGGCCATCGTCATCATCTGGGGTGACAGGAGCAATGAATCTCTGATGGGCCACGTGTATAATCAGATCATCCTGCTCGGGTTATACAAGTGATGCAGCCAGGCCGACAAGGGCATCCGCTCGACCATTCTGAGATCGAGGGACATGAATAACTTCCAGCTGAGATGGGAATTGTGCCATTAGCTGGAGGGTGTGTTCCAACAATGGTACGAGCTCTGGATTTATGACAACGTATTCACTATTGATTTTTTTGATGACTAGTTCAGAATCTCATTTCACATGAAAATGGGGTACATAAATCTCTATGGATATCTCGAGGCTAGTGATAAGATCCTGATACTCTACCTCGTTGTTGGTGCAGCATTCTGACAACAGGAATGGGTACAGCAGAATGGATTGCATGTGGGTAATAAATATGATGCCCAAGCCTACCCAGTTGAGCCTGGGATCATTGAGAATCCTTCCGGTGGGGCTTCGAGAAGCACCGTCAATGTGCATCTACCAACATGAGATGGAATGATCTACCAAGAGGATTTCCTCATCAGGAATGTCGGGTTCCAAGGACCCGTCTATAGGAGCTGGATGGGCAACATGGAAGTCTTCCAATGCTTTCCCCTTAATATATTTCTGAGGGACAAATCTGACATCGAACTTCTGAATAATCACTGCCCACCATGCTAGACCACCGGTAAACATGGGGTGGTTAAGAATGTACTTCAGTGCATCTACCCAAGACACCAGCTGTACCTCGTGGTGCTGCATGTAGTGTCATAATTTCTATAATGTTAATACCAATGAAAGACATCTTTTTTTGATGGCGGAATATCTGGTCTTTATATCGATGATCATACGACTGAGGTAGTAAAGACTATTCTTCATCCCCTCATTATTCTTCTGGGTGAGAAGGGTACCAGGAGATAATTACAGGGTAGTCACGTATATGATCAGTGGTTTTCCGGAGATGGGTGTAATCAAGAATGGAGTATGAAGCAGATACTGCTTGATTTCCTCGAACGTGGTTTCTAACTCTTCATCCCACTCATAGGCAGAGCCATTCTTCATGAGCAGAGAAAAGTTCTTACACTTTCCAGGTAGATTCGTAATGAATCGGAGTGTGTAGGCTAAGTGGCCTTGGAAACCTCGATGCTCTAAAATATTTCTCCACAGAGGCATTTGACAAATGGCCTTGATCTTCTCTAGGTCGATCTCAATGCCCCGGTACCTAACAACAAAGACAAGGAACTTTCTGGAGGTGACCCCGAAGGCACATTTCAACGGGTTCATCTTCAGGTGGTAGGTGTGTAGGAAGCTGAACACTTTCTCAAGCTCCTTGAGATAGTCCTGGAGCTGGCGAGATTTGACCACCAGATAGTCCACATAGCATTCCACAAATGTCCCAAGGATTTTCTTTAATATTCGATGCATGGATCGCTGATAGGTGGAACCTACATTCTTTAAGCCGAAGAGCATGACCTGGTAAAAAAATGTACCTTACGACACCTTGAAAGATGTGGACTTCTCATCCTCAGGGGCCATTCAGATTAGTTGTATCCGGAGTAACCATCCATGAAGGAGAGGTCTTGGAACCTAGTCGTGACATCAATCAACAACTCCGTCACAGGAAGGGGAAAATCATCCTTCAGACAGTAATGGTTGAGATCACGGAAGTCAATGCAGACTCTAATCTATCTGTTCTTCTTCTTAACTGGCACAATGTTGGCCAACAATTTGGGATACTGGACCTCCTTGTCAAAGTTGGCTCTGATGGGCTTCTCAAATTCGACCTTGACCATGGCACCATGAGAAGGGTACATCATTTTGGGAGGCTGCCTGAACCCGCGATGATTTTCCGGGAGACCAAGGTGGTGGATGGCTACCTAAAAATCTAGTCCTGGAATCTCATCGTAACTCTAGGAGAATACATCACGATGTTGGTTCAGGAAGTCTACATACCACTGCTGCTCCTCGAGGGACATGGACGAACTGATCAACGTGGGTCTCGGGTCCATATCACTACTGAGGTTCACCTGTAATAGTTCATCGATCGTGGTGGAGACACCCTCTTCCTTGGCAGGGGGAGAATCCTCTATATGCTCTTCTTCACTTACGGAGGGATCCCCAATGGGAGGAGCTTTCTCTGGGTCAGCAGATTCTGATAGGAGGCTGGTACCAGCCTCAGAAATAGTGGTCACTACATCAGAAGATTCTGGTACTGTCGAAACCATATCGATGAAGGATGTTGACATGATCCCATCTGGTCTTCAACCCAAGGGGCCATGCTTGATGATATCAAAGAAATAGTGGTGCGTCGTCTTGAGCCGATTAATTACAACCGGCAAAACAGCCACGTATGATGTACTATTGTTTCCATGGGGCGAAATTCCTGATACCTTACAAGGGTATAAGGATCCAAGATCACCTAAGTTAGATTTGTGTAGGAGTACGAGGTGATTTTCTGCCGTCTCTTAGACTTGAGAATATGCTTCTCCCTTATACCAGAGACAAAAAAACATTTCCCCATATCAAGGGTTGTGGCCTCCAATCGATGGATTGGGAAGACATATGTGTCATCCAGGCATGCCCAAGGGTCAGTTGCAACCATGATGGGTTCGACCTCACTAGCCTGAATCTACTTATCCTTGCTCTTGTAATATCCATCATCTAGGTAGTGAGATTCACAAGAGGTGAAAGAAGATGTGTCACCTTGGAGTATACATAACAGATCATTTATGGAGTACTTTAGGCATTGGTGATACGATGAGGGAACCTCTGTATGCAGGTGGATCCATGGTATTCCCATCAATGCATTGTATACGGTGTTTTTGGAGACAACCATAAACTCGGTGCTGGAAACTAGGAAACCGAACTATGTATTAAAATGGATCTTACCGACTGGGGTCTACTCTGTACTGTCATATCCCTAGATTCTTAAATTAGATGGAGTCAGGTAATCTTCGGATAACCTGAGCTTCCGCTATGTCCGGGTCGGGATGAAGTTGATCCCAGAGCCCGTGTCAAAAAGACAGTGATGAATCTCCAAGACGTTAAACTGGCCGGTGATGTACAGTCTGTGGATGTGCCCCTCTATGGTAGAGCCTTTATCTTCTCTAGAGAATGAGATGATGGTCTTACATTCAGTGTTCTCGACCACATCAGCATGAAAGGCTTCTACAGCTGCTACCTCCGTCTCAAACTAGAGGGGGCTTCTTGAAGCCTCAGTGAGGGACTCACACATATATGAAGATAGGTAAAGGGCCTAAAGGATAGAAATCCTCACTGGGATGATGTAAATGTGCTTGAGAACATCATACTGCTGCACCCGGTGTGAATTTCTGCTTGTAGGAGGTCGCTCTGTGACAGGAGGCATGGCGGGCCCTACAGGCTGGGCGGGCAGCTGACTGGTGCTGTGTATATCAATCTGCTCCCTAGTCGAAGCCCACATATTAGCTACCAGATGAGGGCCAGATGACTGAGACCAGCCTATAACAGGGATAGGATGGTCACGACGTGGTCTAAGTGGCTCTACCAGATCTAGTGGCACAAATAGTGGTGGAGGCAGGCCCGACGACACTGGATGAAGAGGCTGCGTGTGTTGAGTTCTACGCTGGGCCTTCTTTCTGGTCTCATTAGCGTGCACGGCCTAGATGAAAGTGCGAACTGATGTTCCCTGATGACCCATATTTTCACGGCTCCACCGACGTTGGCGTCGGTGGGGGACATTGGGGAGGTTCGCCCGGTGCTCCCCATCGTTTGGAGTCATATAGGGATTTACCAACTCAACGATATTAACCGAAGTGTACCCTTGAATATCCCTTGAAGAGTCATCCATTTCTGGGAAGATTATAGGAGGAATCTTCATCTCTAGAGGCATGAAGTTCCCTAGAGTGTGGGACGATGATGTCATTGGGGGGGCGTTGCTTTCCATTGCGCTGTCAATGCTTGCTCTTCTGGGAGGAGGCCGCCTAAGATGACGATGAAGACGTAGCTATTGTAGCTTTTGAAGGCTCCGACTGTTGTAGGCATGAGAAAATGATACCATGGGCACGAGAAACCATTTTTTGATCCATACATTCGTCATACTTCTAGGACTTGTGGTTAGAAACCTGCTGCAACTCGCCCTTGTTGTCGCTGTAGTTTTCTGGCCTTACGGCGACGCATGCCACTTGTGTCGGAGCCTGGCCCGACCTGACTATGTTTTTATCGACCTGGTCCTGAAGCTAGTTTGTAAACACATAGCCCTGGTTGAGGGTATGCCCCAGGATCCGATGATAGGGGTAGTAGTTGGAGCGATCAGTGAGGTTCGCCTCTTCTGGCCTTCTACACTCTGGAAAAACCACAATCCCTTATTCCAAGGCACTTCGGAAATAGTCGGAGACCTGATTCTCATTTAACGAGTAGGTCTAGTTTCTTATGTCTAGAAAGGGGGCCTTGGATCCTACCCTTAAAGAGGAGCTGGAGGATCCTATCATGGAGGCGGAGCCTGGTTGTCCCGCCAAGGTGGTGGCGGTGCATTTAACGGGGCACTTGTCGATTATGAGGAATTCGTTGTCCTGCTGAAGGCTACACCTGTGGTAGTAGACCTCTGCAAGGCTGGGGAGGTGGCTCTACTAGTAATAATTCTATCTTCCTGGGGGCCTCTATTTGGGCCTCTATGTTAGGCTCGTCTCAGACATCCCTTCTCACAGGAATTACAGGGGGCAACAGACATGCCTAACTGGCCTATTGCAGGGCTTCTTCCAGGTCTAGGGCCTTATCAGAGAAGTCTAGGAATCCTCCTGGGTAGTTCTGGGTGATCAGAGAGGAAACCAGTTCTGTCTTGACATTCCCTACCCACATCATCAGTAATTTCTCCTGAGTCAGTGGCATGACAAGGGAGTATGTATGTCCTTTACACTAGGTGATAAAGTCTGCAAAGTGCTAGTCAGGCCTCTGTTTTCACTTGAAGAGGTCTGTGATGCTTTTCTTCCATGTGGTGGAGCTGAAATAGAAAAGGAATTTCCTTCGGAGGTCCTCCCAGCTGGTTACTTATCCAGTGGGGAGCTAGTTGTACCAAATAAACGTAGGTCCATCCAATGTCTACACAAATCATCAGAGTTTGGCGGCCTCCTGCTGTGCTGGAGTCCCTCACATGGGCCCACACCTTGAGTTGAAGAGGGCCAAAAGCTGTGGAGGTTCCACTGTCCCGTTAAAGGGGGAGAAGGTGGGATTCCCAAATCCCAGAGGTGCCAGAATATCATCCTCCTGTGCCGAATATGGATTGTCATCAGGCGGGATCGCCACTTGTCATGTTTCTAATGCCACTAGGCAGGCCATGAGTGCCTCCATTGCATCATCTGGGTGGGGTCCCTATCTTGGCAAGGATCCCTAACCATGAGTGTGTTGGTAGGTTCTTCAACATGGTAAGCTGGCTCAATGGCTCGTGGAGCGGCTGGTGGCACAACCCTTTGGGTGGCTGTAGGAGCCCGAGCTTGGTCCCTTGGATCGTCGCGTAGTTCTATAAGGTTTGGAGAGACATACCACGCCCTCTTTCCATGAGTTTCGACCTTAACCCTGTTTATGGGATCAGGAAGATCTAGGTCGCCTAGAGGCAGCTCGCCGAGAGGAATTCGTTCCTGCCCCTATTGTACTGGTCTAGGATTGTTGTAGCCAGGCCGTTGCTCTACAGTGCATTCATCCAAGAGTTCATCGACCAAATTCTTTGGCTCGGAAGTTTTCTGGTGTAATGTGTCCATCTCAGGGTCTTCCTCTATCTTATGCACTAAGGTGGACGAGTTGGAGTGCCTGGCAGCTCTGACGTGCTCTTTACCCTTACCAGCATTCTGGTTGAGTACTAATGCCTAGGTGGGCACAGAGAGACCTAGTAGGTTCCTCTACTGGCGAGTAACCCTCCTCGGTGGGTCCTATAGTGGTGGCACACCCTTAGGGGGTAAGTCCCCATCAAGAAGTTCCAACTCATCCTCCTCGACCACTATGTTATCCATGTTGACTGTGACCCTTCCTAGGGCATGTCCTCGATATCTCCTAGCAAGTCAGGTTTCCATTGGATATGACTGAAGAGGAGGGAATCATACAACCACCATCAATGGATTGGTGCATGGGGGTATGCCTCTTTGATAATTTTGTGGAGTACCTTGAAACTATGAATGCATTGCTGTTGGAGAGCCTTATGGCGGCCTGGTGACTCGAGGCGCTGGGCCACAGGGAGTGAAACCAGATCGACTAGAAGGAATTTCTCACAAATGTCTTCAAAATTCACTTGGATCCTGTGATAAACCAATCACTGATTAAAAGGGAGAAAGTGCATCTCCCAGAGGGTTTGGAGGAAACATTCAAAATCCTCTGGGGTGAGAGATTCGGGCATGTGAATGTTTGAAACTGCCATGGGCCAGAACATCTCGGGGATGTGGTCCTCTGCGAGGATGTTCCATAAGCTCCTTGTCTCGAATTTAGGGTCTAGACCTTGATTTCCTCACTCATAAAATAGTGTTGGCTGAGGAACTAACAGCAGTACTGAGGCAGACCGCTGGGACGACAAGCTGGCAGGTGAAGAGTACGACGAGTGGGCTGATTGGCCGTGGAATCTCGGGCTGTCTTTTGAATAGTGTAGTCACCTAGCCGCTACATTGTGATAAGATGGGCTATTTTCCACAGTTCCTGGACCAGGGGATAGGGCTTCTAGAAATAGGTCGTGCTGCTTCTCCCCCGCCATTGGTCCCCAAAATAGCTCTATGTGATCTATTGTCGAGGTGGAGATTGCTTCTGGTGACAACGGTGGTGATTGCACGACTGTGACCTGCCGGGTTTCCAGACATTCATCATCCTGTACATACCTACGGAGGTAGGCGGTAATCTGGTGGACCTCGAATTCTAGGAGTATTAGGTTGATGTGCCTTGTCCCTACCACCTCCATTGACCCAGATGAGCGAGGGTAGGGTTCCCTTGTTGAGTCATATTCCGCTTCTGAGTATGAGAAGAAGAATGGTTTGATCTCTGTCTGAACCTTCCCAGAATTCTTTTTATGGTGGAAATGAACCGCCTTCCTACCCCTTGTTGGATCCTCAGGACATGGAAGATTTCTAACATGAAGTCCTTTGGCCGCACTGGTGTAGGGGCGGAGAGGGTTTCCACCTGAGAAAGATGGAATGTGAGTGGCACCGGGACATATGTCAAAGGGGACATGGGGATGACCTCCATGGGTAGCTCTAGAGCAGGTAATACATTCGCTGGAAACTACAGGAGAAAGGGGAGGACCTCCATACTTGTTCCCCCTGGTGACCTCAGTACGAGGAGGGTCCTAGTACTGGCCTAGCTAAACACGGGTAGAACCTTCATGCTGGGTGCGGGTGAAACGAGGCTGGCCTTCATTCCTTTGGTTGATGAGGCAAGGAGGACCCTCACCAGCTAATGAGAAGACGTGAGGAGGATCCCCACATTGAGGAGAAACTGGATGTGCAACATCCCTACACCGGAGGTCTGTGGCAGGAGGAATGACCCCATACCCTGTGTAATGCGCACGGGAGAGACCCCTACACTGAGCATCACTGTTGTGGGGAATACACTCCTTAGGATTGAGGGTGGCATGGGGAGGACCTCAATGTTGAGCCTCAAAGCGGGGAAGGCCCGTGATTTCTAGGGTAGTGGTACAGGGAGGACCTCCATACTAGGTGGAATCGTCGCAGATTAGCTCGCGGTGGCCACTACTTGTACCGGCGACCCAGAGAGTCGACCCAGCCTACCCATGGGATGGTTGGGGCCTCGATCCTGGTCGGGCATATAAGTGAACCTAATCAATGTAAACAAGGAACTAATGATATGCGTCAGCGGTGGCTCGAGCCACTATACTCGTCGACGTTGACACCCCTTGGCGGGCATCCTCATCTTGCACCCGACGCTATCGTCAGGTCCGATGAACCAGAGCTGGTGGTGCAGGTAGATGGCTTACCTACTCTTCATCCAGCATGGTCGAGCGGTGGTGCTGATGTGGCCGAGTGGGATCCCTCGCTGGGAGCCCCTGGAATGGGACTCTGACCGGGATGGGCTGGACGTCACCTACCTCATCAGCATAATGCATGGAGTCATTAAAGCGTTCCGAGGAGAGTCTCCCGAAATGGTTATAAGTTGGCGTGGGGAGTAGAGGCTCCCTGCGTGGCCCTCGGGGGTGGTGTTGGTGATGAGGTGCAGACTCTTCCAGATCCATGCGGGCCATATCCCAAGATGAGATTATTTCCTCCTCCTCATACTAGCGTACAAGGTCATTGATCACCCTTCATTAGATGACATCGTAGAGGGAGATGGGTCATTGGAGCCCCATGGTTGTGGGTGTAGAGGTCGTTGCGGAAGAGGCGGATCCGTGCGGGACTACAGTGTTGGCACTAGGCCTGCCCCTGCATCGATACATTGGCAGTGATTCTGTTCTGAGTGCAGCAACATGATTCCTGAGGCGCAGGGAGATTAACTCATTAGTGCTGAAAGAAAAAAAAAGAATCGATGACCAATTCCCCAGTGCCATTCATCTTCCATGACTAGTAAGAGGGATCCACACTGACAATGTTGCAAAACAGGATGTCCAACGTTCTACTACCCCAACTTCTGGTGTGTTTCACGCCAGACTCACTATTTGTCTAGCGGGACCCGATGCCTGATAACTAGATACCGTGATACACTAATTTATTTATTCCTTGAGTGCTAATAATCTCCATATTGAGGAGAATAATTTCATGTTGGGTTCATCAATTCGGTTTCCGATGCTTTCGCTGGGGTGCGCACGTCCGTCGGTGGGGAAGAAAGGCGCAGCTTTGTTGCCCCGCATTCCTGTTTTCCAAATGTAGGCGGCATGAGTTCCTTGTTCATGTATGTCTTCTCCTTGATCGAAATGGGATGATGGGATGTTGGTTCTTCCTTCCATGGATTCCTCCTCGGAACTCGTCACCTAGTTCGGGTCTCCCTTATAGACCTAAGACATTATTCTTGAAACTCTTCCCGGCGCCATATCTTCATGGATACCAGTTAATTACACTACTTCTGTCGGGACATTCCAAAGGGTCCGGTCAGGTCAGAAACCTCTGGTTAGGGGAGTAGTCAAGTTGGACATCACTGGTGTGTCTGGACGCTGGGAAACTGGTGCGTCTGGGTTTCTTCCCCTTATTATACGGATACTCAAGGACGTGGAAGCCCGAGGAATCCCATGTCGAATGTGGGAAATTATATGTCATAGGCATGTCTCTGAGGTTTTCATCAGCTTCCCATGTTTAACACATGGTATGCCTCAAGTTTAACGTCCAGTAGAGGTGGATCAGACTGATCAAAACACTGAATAGAGTGGATCAGATTAGTGTAACCCCTAGAGGAGACACTTATGTAAGTGGGTTGACATGACCTCACCAGGATGGGATGGCCCGGGTAAGAATCAAGATGGATGATGGGGTGCTGAGTGAAATGGTTGGCGAATGGGATGGAACCATCTTGAGAGATACGGTAATGTTGGGCTTGTGTCTCAGGGAGACTTCCTACATACCCCCGTGGCAGGGAATCAATGTCCGCGTAGTTCAGGAGGGTGATGGGACGTCTAAGGAGGCGACCCGTGAAAATGGACCCATGGATGGGACCCGAAGGAAGTGGAACCTCTAGGTTGGGATATAACCTTGTCGATACACATAGGATCGAGGGAAAGATCATGAAATGAACTTGAATTGGGGTGTACACATAGGAAAACAACCTGATGAAGTGTATGGGGCTTAAGAGTGGTTAGAAGCCCAGGTTGGTCTAACGCCACTAGGATGGACCAAAGGTGTGGGTCTTAGTGAAGGGGTTTACAACATCTTTCCATTGAATAGGAGACACACTGGATTACCATTGATCGGGATACAACGACTTAGAGCTGATTGAGGGACACAACGGTTTGCCGCTGCATGGGAAAAAACTGCTTACTACTGATTGAGGTACGCAGTTTAATGTCATGTAGGATGGGGGTGAATCGATGTAAATAAGGACATGGGGTCTAGATAGATGGTGTAGGAGAACCGATGAGAAGGGGGGTCAGAATGACTGGGTGTTGGGATTGAACCACAGGGAGACTTCCTACGTACCTCACCTTAGCAAGGATCAAAGTCCCCGTAGTTTGGGACGGGTGAATTTGGTGTGCCAACGTGAAGATGGTCGGTACCAATGGTTGTTGGGATTGAAACTCATGGAGGCTTCCTAGGTACCTCGCCTTAGCAAGGATCAAAGTCCACGTAGTTCGGTTTGGGGGCATGGAACTGATGCGAAGATGGTTAGAACCAATGGGTGTTGGGCTTGAACCTTGTGGAGGCTTCCTGCGTACCTTGAATTAGCAAGGATAAAAGTCTACATAGTTTAGATTAGGTAAGTTTGGGGATTATGCTCTGAGGCATCCCAATGTGTTGGTGAACCGACGTGAAGATGGCCAGAACAACTGAGGTGGTGGGCTTGAACCTTAGGGAGGCTTCCTACGTACCTCATCCTGGCAAGGATCAAATACCACGTAGCTCAGATATAGTGGCCTTGGGACTTACACTATAGGCTTCTAGGATAGGATTTCATGGTCGATGCTTTCTCTAAGCCCACATGAGTCATGGTCGGTGTAAGAAACAAGAGACAACAAAGACCTGAAATTCATGTCGTGAAAGGTGCGTCCCTGGGAAGTGGAGTGGGGATTACATGTATTTAGCGGCCCAAAGAGGAAACATGGGCTTATGGATGGTTAGCAGCCTGAAGAGGTTGGGACTTACTCCAGGATGGAGGCCTGGTGGCGAAAAATCCTAGCAGGAGAGGGATTTGGCACCGAAGAATGGAGGGACAGGGATGTAACCTCCTGCAAGAAAATCTAGGGGCATACACCAGAGTTTTGCCCTTTCCCCGCGTAGGATGCATGGGGGGAAGTCACAATTTATCATCATGTGCATAGGAAGATGGTGCTTGGAAGTTTAACATACTACAACTCGGAGGAGGCTGGTTTGCTCTGCACCCCTATGACATACATAACTTTTAGGCTCTGCACCCTGGTGAGGGGAATGCACCGGCAATGTCGTGGATGGGTGGTGTTGAGAGGTGATCCCGTTGGGGATCCATGTAAGTGTGGATATGAGAAGAAGCAATATCTATTAGCGTGCCTATGTGAGGAAGCATGAGGCAAAGCAACACAATAAGCAGTATTGTCCAAGGGACTTTGAAGTTACTTCACACGAACCTAGAGAGTCATACAAGAAAATAGTATACGATGAAGGTGCTTTGGGTGTGGGAGGCGCCCGAAAATGATGCCTGGAAGAGGGAAATAATAGGCACACAATGAGGGAGGTTTTCCTGGAAATGAAACAGTGGCGCGAAAAAGGGTCAGGCCGGTGCTTACTAGGGCTGCTTGTGCAAAAAAGTCCAGGGCGGCGCACAATGGTGCTGCATGAGAGAAAAAGGCCGGGGCAGTGCACAATCGGCCTGTGTATGTGAAAAAAGGTCGGGGCGGGGCACAATCGGCTAGTGTGCGTGAAGAATGTCGGGGAGGTGTGGAAAGCAGGAAACACAATTTGGAAGGAATTGCATGTAGAAGAGAGGATTGCGCGCAATTGGAAGGAATTGTGCACCAGGGGCGGTACTTGATGGGATTTGGATTAGGATTAAGCCTAAGTGGTATCGCAAAAAGCCAGACCCCTGGGAAACCTGGTGAGAAATATTAAGTGCCTGAGAGCTATATTTTGCGTTCATGAGAGGTTAATTTAATGCCGGAGAGACGATTCAAATTATTTATCTCGGAAGTTGAAGGGGTGAGCTTCTATTTATAGGTGCTCGGGGTTGTGGATCCGTGCGGAAAATAGGCCTGCGTGAAATATTGTGCACCAGCATCGGTAGCATGAAAATTCAACCACGTGGGGAAGAGGTGTGTAAATTTATGTACCTGCGTGAGAAACACTTGCTAATCATGGAGTTTTTGTGATCGATATATTTTTCGCGCACCGCTGAATTTTTTTCGCGCGACCCCTCTGGGCCCCCTGGAATGGATCCCGGGGTCCAAATATGGCTTCACTTTGTCACTCCCAAACCTTTTTCAGCCCTTGAGATTTTTTTGGTGTCTATACCAACCATATACTAGGGGCCACTTCCTGGGATTCTAACAGCAACAACTCGAGGGAGAGACAAATTATTTGATCTCTGTAAGTCCTCTGCCTCACAGAATCGATAACTACTATCCATCGAACGAGGCCAACGGAATTTTTTATATTTTTATCTGAACTGTTCTTCAAATGGAATGAGCCATACTGGTGAGGATGGATGGGGCTCCCAGTTCTGTTTTCTCGAGGGTAATGTTAACAAATCAAGGTTGATTCATCTTAGGGCAGGGTTACCGGAGGGAAGAAATCAGAAATTATCGATGTGGGATCCTATGATGATGATCAACCACATGATGTGGAATCCCGCCTATTAGACATGACACTAGGGGAATATATCTTTTATGAACTTCTAGAATCATTCCCATAATATGAACCTACTACCCCAGAGGAGCTAGATGAGACCACCTTTGATGAAGAGGACTATGAGGTTAACTGTCACTGGTCATGGAAACTGATTAATAATTTCATTGACAACTCCCCACTGCTAGAGTGGATAAACCATATAGGGATACTTCCTTATCAGCTATGTGACCGATGTGCCATAGGGGTGGGATGATTGAAGCCCTCATATGGTCATTTGAGATTACATTATAGATAAGGTGTGGAAGAACAAGCATAACCATAGTGTTGACTGGTAGCAGTAGAAGGGAGTCAATATCCAGAAACATTAGAAGGCTAATTAAGAAGTCTAGTGTTTGAGGGAGTGGGTTAATCAATTCTCTTCTTTCATCAATGCCCAATCAAAACACATATAATGATTAAAGGAACATCAGGTAGAAGAAGATGATAAGATGAGGCGAGCATCCTGAGATGTGGATAACATTCAAGTTGATGAGTACCAGGCATAGATGAGGGCTGATGAAATATGACTCACAACTAGTTAATAATAGAGGGACCTTATTAGGTGAAAAAAATCTTGGAGGCCACAAGCCAGAGAGTGGAAGAGATAAGACGCTCCATCGAAGAGGTCATCCCATCTATTAGAGGGGTAAATCCATGGGGCATTACTTTTCATGAACTCACAATAATGATTTCATGCTTTCTTGTTTATTTTGGTTGTGTTCATTAGTCTAATTTCCAGATTTTATTACTACATGTCAATCGTATCTATGGAATAACAAGTGATCAACCAATAATTTCACATGGGTCACGCCTTGTGTGAGAAAAAAAGGACGACCATGTAATAATTCGCATCAAACAGAAGGTTTCTGACCAATCACTGGTATCCTGAGGTCTAAATGACCACTCATTGTTTTTGAGTGGAATGATGGGGGTCATGATTATTGAATAATGTTCTTAGAATATCCAAATTTACCTTTCCCAGCATGCTCTAGCGTATGAGTGGGATAATGCCAGGGGAATTGCAATCAATCTGAACAAAGGGGAATGGAAGGTGTGAATCATGATAGCCAGATATTGGAACATAGTGAGGGTGGAATAGTGATGTAGGATAACTGTTTAACATGTTTGTAACACAACATCCACATCATTTCATCCTGAAATGGGGAAAAATAGACGAGGGCCAACTGTTGATCGAATTCAAAACATGATACCAGAACTCAAAGTGTTTTCTAATACCTTCTGGAACATTAACCCCAAACATTAGTCAAACTATAAGGATGATAATTAATACCATTGGGGGGTTCCCTAATAAGTGTAAGAGGATGCAGATCTAAAATAGAGGGCATGAAAAGCAAAGAAATATAGTAATGGGTTGTTCAAATGGAGTCCAACACTCTTGAAACTACACCACTGGGACAAAAGTGGACTGGGTGGGTGTTTCATCCTAAATCAAGATGAAAACTATTTCTAAATGGGACCTCTCTGGTGGGGACCAAGAATAAATTACGGTTTTAAGTCATGAAAATGAGGATGATTGATACATAGTTTTAGTATCATATGGTGAGGGAGATGCATCAAATATTTTAGTTATGGAATGTGGAATGGCTGAGGGTCGATGCCAAAGTGGAAATGTCTTCTCAAATGAAGACATCCTACAGGTGGGTAGTTTATCAGTACACAATATGGATGTAAACGGATTCATTTAACATTATATGATAAGGATACAAGAATTCTTATTTTATGGAAATAGAGCTTTGACCATAGAGAAGTGTGGTTCCTCCATGATGGTACATACCTTATCCAAATCCCTAATTCCATGTGAGCCATTCTCAATTTGGGAAACAAGTGTGGAGAATATCATTACAACGCATGGGAGGAAATAGTAGGCTATAAAGGTTTTTATTAAAGGATGAACCCAAGACACTTGGTATTCCTCTAAATTTGCAAATGTGCATGGAGGAATAACTTTGACAATGTCAAGGTTCTATTCAAACATGCAGAAATGGAAAGGGATGTGAGTCATGAAACCAATATTTAGGGAATAATGGGTTTGGTGCAATTATGTAGGATAACTGTTGACCATATTTGAAGCACAACATACATATTGTGTGACCTGGGATGGGAACAAAAAAGTGATGGTTGACCGCTTACTGTTTTTACGATGCAGGACCGGTCTCAAAATTTCATTCATAATCATTCGGGATGATGGCTTGAAATGGTACATGATCCATAATACTAAGAATATATACCATACAGGGGTACTTTATATGCTAAATATGATGGAAACCTAAATAAATGGACTTTTGAAACATGGAAATGGAATGAAATAATGTACATGTAGAATGAAACACCCTATGTTTAAAACCTCAGTGCATATGAGCACGTTGGTGATGCATAACATATATTGGGGGTCCAGTTAAGATTGGACAACTTGATGAGTTGATTTGAAGATAAGGGAAAAATAGGTCGAGGAACCTATGATTGGACCTATGGAAACAATTTCTTGGTGTTCCATATGTATCCCATAAATATGGAAATCAAGACACACGTAGTTCTAAAATGCTGTGCAATTTAAAGACACATGGTAAGGATGGAATGGGTAGAGGTTTCTCAAGATAGGAATGCGTATGGAATGGAAGAATTACATGGTGTGAATGAAGATGGAAGAATTACACATACCACGCCATTCACCATCCAAGGATAGAACCCATGCCAAGGTTCTATGAGAAGCAATTGAATAACCTAAGGCTAGACTCGAGGAAAACTTCTCCGGGCATTCATACATATCCGTTGAGGGTACGATTACATCCAAATATAGTTATGGTAATATCGTGTAGATTATCGTAATGCGGTAAGGATATAGTGTAAAAGGTGAGATCCCAAAGGGTGTGTGCATGGTATAGAAACGAAATCCTGATGTGAATGAAGACAAGGAATCCTGCATTTCATACCACGTAACCCCATAAGAATTAGGGAAAAGGGGTGAATGAAAGAGATAATTTGTGGAGTTGGGGATGGACCTAAGGAAAAAATGTTTGGCCATTCCTACATATCCCATATGGGCGTGAATCAATCTATACGTAGTTTCGTGGGAGGGGAACATGTAGCAGTGCTGGTAAATCTGACATGAATAGTGACAAAAGTAGTCCACCCCACACTACCTGTATCCCTCGAAGAGAAATAAAACCAATGGGGACAATAAAATATATTGAAAGATTTTCTGGGATGGACCCAATGACAAAATGTTTGGGAATTCCAATGTATCCTCTGAGTATAGGAATCAAGCCACACATAGTTTATGAAATTTAATGTAGGTTAACATCATACAGTAAGGACATTGAGTAAAAGGAGAGATCCATGAAGGGGATACGTGATGTTGTAGTTGTAATCCAGACATGAATGAATTCAAAAGAAGTCCACATCATGCAACATTCTCCCATGACACATATACATAGGGGCTAGAAGAAAGGCATAATCTGTGTTATATTGAACTAGACCTGATGATGAAATATACGGGCGATCCAATGAATCTCATAAGGATGGAATCAAGCCACTCATAGTACTCAAAAAGATGTGTAGTTTTACATCATTCGGTAAGGGTATATAGATCATAGTTTAAAGTCGAAGAGCCTAAACCCTTAGGTATATTTACTGCTTGCAGTTTATCATCATGAAAGACGAAATGGATATTAGTTTAAGGTCATTGAGCTGAGACCGTTTTTCGTTTAAAATCATGCATGATAAATGGAACAAATCATGTGAAGTATTGTTAAGTAATTTTTCATTGGTGGGAGAGTAATATTCTAACCATCTATGGTGACCATGGAGTATACACCATTAGGGTAAACCCAGTGAATGATATAGGGTCCCTCCCCTTTGGGTTCCAACATTATTGACTTCTTACTAGGTATCATTGATGTTCTCAATGCCAATACCATGTCACCATGAAGGAAATAATGGAGACAAAAGTTTTTATAGGAATATATGGAGATCATGTTCCAATTCCTCTCCATAATGTACAAGGTGCAAAGAATATTCCCATAAATGAATTCCAGATCATCCAGATGGAATTTTGGTACCTTGTCTGACGTATGATGATCAGAGATGGCTGTGTGGAGTGAAAGAAACTAATTCTAAATGGTAAGGAGCACCTTTGTTTCATACACCGGGGAATATGGGGTCACCTGGGGGGAATTATGGGTCATCATCCAGTAAACCCAAAGATCATTGGGAATCTTTTCCAACCAAATCATCTTGTTATAACCAACAATCTTCAATAGGATGTTAGAGAGGGTTTTTTTGAATGCCTTGATATTCCCATTTTCTTTCATGTGATAGTGAGAGGTATGATTAGAATTGATACTATTCTTGGCATACAATTTCTTCATCTTGGCATCCTAGTAGATGGTACTATTATATATGATGATGGCGTGAGGGACTCTGAATAGGTGGATGATATTTGAGCTCAAAAAATAAATGATAGAAAGTGCCTTAACTTACTTGAGGGTAATTACCTCTTCCCGGTTGGAAAATAAATCCATAGTGGTAAGGAAAAATCTGCCCTGGTGAGCTATTGTTTGTGGATACGGTCCGAAAACATCGAGTCCCCAGATCAAAAAGGGCCAAGAGTACATGGTATTATGAAGAGTATCTAGTGGTCAATGCACAAAATTGGAATGGATACCAATTGCATGGAACCTCTTATAAAAATCAATACATTCATGGATCATTGTGAGCCAGAAATAACACAACCTTCAGATCTGATGAGAGTGTTTCTTCCCTACGTGATGAGCACCAGAGGAACTGGCATGATCTTACTTCATATCATGGGGAATATCATCTTCTTGAATGAAACATGGGATAATCCCATCAAACTCATGTCTTTAGATGATCCAATCAAGGTTGGGACCACTCTGGAGGGTGAATTACACTACACATCAACAAATTCACTCATGTTCGACTCGGTCTATTTGGAGATTACTGAGTTATAGATACCTGATAAAGGGAGTTTTCCAACTAGGGGTCCCTTCTGTTGTAGTAGGGGGACCTAGAGATCTCGATGTGGATGCACTAGTTGTGAGATGACTTACCTTCTGATAATCATCATCATCTGGAGTGATGGGAGTGACGAATCTTCAATGTGCCACATGGATAATCAAATCTTCTAGGTTATGATCTACAATAAATATGAAAAGACAGGAAAAAGCATCAGGTTTACCATTCTGCGATTGGGGAACTTGGGAAATCTTCAGTAGAAAAGGGAATTCAGACATCAGCTAGAAAGTTCTCTCTAACAGGTGTGCGAGCTCTGGAGTTCTAATTATTTAGCCACTATTGATCTGTTTGAAGACCACCGCTGAGTCTCCCTTCACATGTATGTGGGGAACATCAATCTCTTGGGTTAGCTTGAGGCTAGTAATAACAGTCCAACACTCTACCTCATTGTTGGTGAAACCTTATGAAAATAAGAACTAATAGGATGGGACAACCTGTATATGTGTAGTGAAGAAGATACCCATGACTGCCCTATCAAGCTTGGGATCATTGATTCTTCTTCTAGTAGGGATCCACAAAGCATAGTTGAGGTGCATCTTCCAACATGGAACAACCTGATCCAATGAGAGGATTTCCTCATTTGGGAAATCATGATCTAGAGACTGCTCTGTGGGGGTAGGAAGGGCAGAAAAAAATTCATTGAGTGCCTAACCCTTGAAAACATTTTGAAAAATAAACCCGAAGTAAAACTTCTTAAGGATCACTTCCCACCGAGCTATAGAGCTAGTCAACATGGAGTAGTTCAGAATATTCCTTTTTGGGTCTATGCGAGAGACCACCTGTATTTCATGGTGTTTCAAATTATGTCGCAATTTATGGACCACAAATACCAATATGGGATAGTTATTCTCAATAGAGGAATATCTAATTTCTATATCAAGGAGCATGTAGCTGAGATAGTATAAACTATTCATTATCCCCTCCTTTTTCTTCTAAGAGAGAAGGGAACTAAAAGGCCATTCTAGGGTGGTCACATAAAGTACTAGTGGATTTCCTATTATGGGTGGCATCAGTACCAGAGGCTATAGAAATTACTACTAGATCTCTTCAAAATCATCCTAACACTCTTCAGCCCACTAGTAGTCAACACCTTTTTTATGGTCTGGGAAAATGGATTACAATTACTGTAAATATTCGTAATGAATCAATGTTTATAGGCTAAGTGGCCTTGGAAACCTAAAGCTCGTAAATGTTTTACAAAGGAGGAATCTGACTAATGGCCTTGATCTTCTAAGGATTGATCTCGATGACTCTATATATGATGAAAAGGATGATAACATTACATAGGTATCCTCAAAGGCACACTTAAAGGGGTTCATATTCAGATTGCGGGAGAGAAGGAAGCCATACATCATCTCAAGATATATGATATGGCCCTGATGTTGGTGGGATTTGACCACCAAATCGTCCACATAGCATTCAACCAATGTTTTGATTATTGGAATGAATATGTGGTGCCACTGCTAGAAAAATGACATATATCCACAAACCTATAGCCACAATTTTAGAGGACTTTGTATATAAGTTAATTTATATCCATATTTAAAATAAAACTCATAGCAGTAGGGTTTTATCAAATCATGTTTCCTCAATATCTAAAGGTCCCTCTGATAATACCCTCTATGAACGAACCTTCTTCCTCGATGGTTCCCTTCGCAGCCTCTCTTATCCCCGATCCTCCTCCCTCGATGGTTCCCCTCACAATGATTCCCCTCAAGACACTGCCCCTTATTGCCACCGAATGAGGAAACCCCACCACAAGCTCTCATCTTCGACCCTCCTCCCCTGACACTGCAACTGAATGCAGGAAACCTCACCTCCCCTCACCGACATTTCTCTTAAGTGGAATCCCCACCTCCTTCTATAGCACACCTTAGAAATGACCACCCCCACCCAATGAACCTCCTCCTCCTTTATTATAAATATTTTATAAATAACGAGGATAGATTTTGATCGTTTTAGGTTCTCATGTAGTAGTAATATGGTTAATAGAGATTGATTTGGGTTTTATGGTCTTGGGAGATTATTTAAACCATTTAAATAAAGGGTTAAATCCACTTGTGGTTGGCACTGTATAACTAATCCCCATGTTTTATTCAATGATCATTAAATGTTTTATGTAAATTCTTTATTCCCTTTTGTGAATGGCCTTAAATTAAATAAAGAATTTTCCTTTATACATTTATATGTTTTGTAGGTATTTCTATGTACATGATGGGTCATCATAATGTAATACCTTGTTTCATTGACCATAGCTGATCATAATAATAAAATAAAGGGCATTCAATTTTATACATGGAACATAATATGGATTACATTGAGGGAAGTTATGATACCAAGTAAATTCATTAAGTGTTTTTATCCTCTTTTATCATAGGAGATATTTATAAATTAGGATAATTAGAAAGATCCTATACTTAACATATTCCATTAATCACATAAGGGTGACTATATACAATGAGGGAAATGTTTGGGGTCAAAATTTTACATAACTTGATACCATATCCATTGAGGGCCATCAATAGGTAAATAAAGTATTAGTTATGTTGGTATTCAAATATTACAGGGATGTATTCATCATAATCCATAACATAAGGTAGATGGGATAAGTGTCCTTAATTATTCATTGGTAGGAGATGTGTGAGTGATCTGAGGTATGTTGAGGGTTGAACTAAATGGAACACCTGTGTTTCCTTATTTAATTTTATTAATTTCATGATTAATGAATGGCGCGTGTTTTCTACGTTTTGAATATATTAACCGGGAATATGATTCCCACAATTTGGATTTTGTTGGAGGTTTTAATGTAATGGCTGTCCATGCATATGGTAAAGAGTGAGTTTATAATTATAGAAAACAAATTGTTCATTGATTATGAACCTCTCCTAGGAAAATAATTATTAGTTGTTAGTTACAAAAATTTTATTTGTATATATTCTCAGTTGTATTACTCTATTATGTGATTGATGAGATACCCATTATTTAATATGTATTTCAATTATTTGATTTTCTTCAATTTCACTATGTTAATCCTATGGCCTAAGATAATATGAAAACTTGTTTTGATGAGAAAAATGGTATGTATTGACATTGGTATTTTGTTTACTGTATATAGGGTGTGGGGAATAATTTCCATTTTCATCCTGAATCTTGATATGGAATATTTTTCCCATATATTTTCAATATCCCACTTATTGTGTGATGTAATTCCAACTAATCTATGGACTATAATGATCATATCTACTTGGTGATGATGGTAGTGGGACCTAATTAGTTACTTATTGTTTCTTTTAGATGTGTAATCCTCTACCCATGATGTGATGCTTCCAAGTAAGTGAATGAGTTAGATGTTTGTGTATGGATAGCATCATAAAAAATTAAAAAATACATTTATATCGCATACGACATGTGATTCTTAGACCATTTAAATTAAATATCCCTTAAAAATTTTATATCATTCAAGTTGAATTATTTTTTATTTAATGGAATTATATATATGTTTTGGAATATATAAAATGGGATTTTATTCTCTCACTTTAGTCGTGGCCTAGAATTAGTGACTCTTTTCCCTCACTTATGTTTATTTCTACTATATGAATGTTATCCTTTATCAGTAGTGAAGTTTTTAGAGCAGGATTACCACCAGTATAAAATAGATATTGGTTTATAAGGTTTATCAATTTAATATAATAGAGATTATATTGTCGATTTAATATTATTTACTGGGGATTATAATTTCATAGTTGTAGTCATGCTATAAGGATATGATTCCCATGTATTGAAGATATATTACAATAATAATGTTATGAAATTCATTGTGAATATTATTTGGATATTGATTTTCCATATAATGGTAATTTTACTATGAATGAACATTATACCAATTGGTTTTGACTTTGGACATGATTCTGAGTTGGTTTTACTGTGATATGTTAGGACACATCATGCAAATTTCTAAAGTATGTATAGTCACAATCAGGTGGTTTTCTAGTACCCCTGGTTATGAACAATTTATTTTCATTATATATATTTCCTGTTATTTTACATAAACTCATATAACATTATACATGAATCAATTTATAATGGTATTTTTTATGGACACTATAATGACCCTCCTGTTTTATAAATGGAATTCCCTTTTAAAATGAATAAATTACTAGTTATGTAATGATGTTACAAAAATAAATTAACTTATTTTTTTATATTTTATGGTTATATGTTATATCAAATTAGATTAAAAATAATATTAAATGACCTAAACATTGATAATATAACCACTATACTGTGACCGTTAAGATTATTTTATATTAAGGTTTATGATAAATTCCAATTGACACAAAAAGAAGAAGAAATGACCTTGAATAGTGGGATATTATTTTATAAATACCATTAATATGAGATTCTAATAGAGATTGATGGATAGGGCTTTTCTTTAGACTAATACAAATACCCGATTCTATAACTAAATCATTAGAAAAACAATTTATGGAAGATGTTAATGAATACTGAGATCATGGACTAAACCATTTATAGAATGAATATATAAAATTAATATGTTGGATAAAACTTATTTTATTAAACCAAACTCCAAATTATTTTTATATTTTTATTTTATTTAACACATTACAAATTTATGTGTTGAAAATTGAAGAACTCAAGATAATCATATTAGAAAAATTGATCAAATGGTATCCAATATCACTCCCATTTTCACCATGATGTTATTTTATACTCCATGATTAAAAAACCACAATTTAATGGAGTCCTTCAACATAATATGGTATATTGGTATCATTATACACACTATGGTATATGATAGGGATTATATTTTCAAAATTTCTCTAAATTTCATTAATCTTTGTAGAACTATTGGAAAACATGACAACTCATTTTGAATCCATCCAAATACTTTTGGGAATTGATAATTATTATCTCTTATATTTCATATAAACTCTTTTTAGTATAATCAATCATCATTATTAGAAAATATGTGTGACTATTCATGATTTTTTATAATTTAAAACATTTATGAATTCCCTACACCGTAATTTTAATATTTTTGTTATGATTTTATTATTAACATGTTATTGATGTTTACATATTATATTATTAAACAATACATATAATGTTAAGTCATTTTCTATATTATTTTTTAATGTATGTTTATATGCCATAGAATGGACAGATACTAGATGCACAATGTTGATCAGATCACTAATGAATTTTCGAAGGACATATGACATTTTTTTGGACTTTGTATTCACTATTGATTTAGATGGAGGATTGATTTGATTCCCATGTTTTTATTGGGCTGGAAGAACATGTTTAACTCATGAGGAAGTGAGTTACCATATCACTAAACATGGTTTCCAAAAATAAATAACATGTGTGGTATCAAAATGGAGAAAAATCCCAATAGGTGAATGGAATCAATTTAGAAAAAATTTATGGTATGAAAAATCTGATTTCTAATTGGTTTCCTTTTGTTTCTGAAGGCATCTCCTCATGTAGATCGGTGCAATAAGAAATTAATACAGAAACATAGTTTTCGTTTATTAATCATGATGATGATGTTGAGAGTGTTGTAAAGCTGAAGGAAGATTCCAATAACACAGTATATCAGGACTCTGGAAAATGAAAAAACATGAGTTTTTAATGTGATTATATAATTGGAAAACAATGTATGTATTTTTTAATACTATGTTTGACTATGTCCTTATATTTATTAATGCTTTACTACCTGATGATATATATATAACCTAAATGATTACATGGAATCAACGTTGGTTGAAAAATTTAGATTCTCATCTATTATGATTCATTATTTCCACAAATATTGTTGTCTATTCTATAATGAGAATTCATATTTGAGTTATTGAAAATAGTTTGGAACATCATGGTCGAAGACTAATAAAGACATAACTCAATATCTCATACTAGAGAACGTGATATAGTTGTTCCCTTTAATTCACAGGCTTCAAATACATTTTATTTCAAAACATATAGAAAGGAATATGAGATGGAATGAAGATGAATGTAATAAGGATATTGATGAAATAGTACATCCTACATATGGTTTGGATCTTAATAAATTTTATAGGTTACATCCTGATTTTTTAGAAGACCCATGAAATGTAAGATTGGGATTATCCTATGATGGTTTCAACCCATTTATCTAAATGGATATTGTACATAGTACATAACATATTTTCATTCACATTTATAACATTACTTCATTGATGTGTATGAATAATCCATTTACTATCATGAGTATATTGATATCTAGACCTAGTGATCCTGGAAATGATATTGATATATACTTGTAGCCATTAATAAGTAGTTAAAGGATATTTTCATTATTGGTGCACAAGCATACGATGCATTCAGGATGGAGTAATTTATGTTTTTTGATGCATTATTATGGATGATAAATGATTTACATGCCTGCAAAATGATTTCTGGTAGGAGTACTAAAGGGGAATTATCCTGCCATATTTGTATTCAATATATACATTCCTAAAGATTAAAGTTTTGATGAAATTTCAACTTCAAATGGAATCAACAATTTCTACTGATAGATCATACAAATAGGAAAAATCAAAGACAATTTAATAATGCATTCAAGGAATAATAGACACATCAACGAATTTCATGGAATGATATTGTTAAAGAACATGATGATTTGAATTTTATTCTTGGGAAACGTCAATCAAATATAAGAAATCGAAAAAATGTTAATTCGAATTCCAATACAAATTGGAGAAAGAAAATCATATTCATTTAGTTTTCATATTTTCCATTGAATTTATTACGTCATTGTTTGGATGTAAATAATTAAGAGAAAAACATTTTTAAAATGTTACTTGATACTATTTTAAATTTCAATGGGAAAATAAATGTTGATTTTCAGTATCTTCATGATTTTATGGACTGGCGTTTAAGAGTAAGACTTAATCTTGAGATAATTGGTTAAAATAATTGGAAAGACCATTTACCTATTATTTGATGAAAAATGTGGAGAGGGAACAATTTCTTCAGGTCTTCAATATTTTTATGGTTCTAGATGGTTATTCAAGTAATATATGGAAAAGAATGAATAAACAATATGTGAAACTAAAATCTCTTAAAACCCATGATTACCATGTCTTGTTACAAGAGATAATTCCTATTTACATTCGATTATCTTTATATTTACCATTAGAACAGTACCTTAATAGGTCATAAATTTTTATATTTTTTCCCATTTGATTATGTTAATCTTTACCATCATTGTGATTGTTAATATATTTCAGGTAGAAATTGGTACGAAAATAAGATTCTACCAACCAAAGGAAACTGTGATATCTAGCCATTAATTATTGGTAAATAATAAGATCAGTCTACTATTAGAGTTAAAAAATAAGTATCAAATAATGAAAATGATGTTTGTAACAGTTGGAGACCCTGTTAGTAGCCCCAATAATAGATGATTGATTGTGATTTTCCTCATTTAATTTCTCTTTGCCTCCATGGATTAGATTTGTGTTGAAGTGGAGATATATTGGCCTCTTACTAGGCCCATTATCTTGAGGGAAGGGTATTCCATCACTTGGTGGTAGAAAATGATTCCATCCTCCCCAGCATGCTTCTACTCACATTGCCATTTGCAAGGGAATTCTACTGTAGCTTTCAAAAAGAGAAGGTATTATATTCATGATCCAACACATGCTTCTTATTTGAAATCACATCCTCATCCTCATCTCTCAGTCATGTTTTACCCAACTCTATCCCCCACTCTTGTTTATATCCCTCCCACCTTTGTTAAAATACATGATAAAGTGATTACTAAGACACATCTCCTTTCTGATACCCCTTAATCATCGAGTGGCCCTCCTCCTGGCCCTTCCTCCAGTGTCTTTACCCATCCTCTAGCTTAAGCATCATCATATCAGGCACTGGGGATTTATTCTCTTCCTATAATACCGTACTTTTTTCATTATTTCAAATCAAACTTGTCTTCAAAATACTCTATGCTTTATAAACATGTCACATTCCCTATAGTCTCCAGGTCTTCTCATATCCATTCTATCCCTTTAGCCAATGCCTTATCAAAATTATATATACCTTCATGGAATTTCAATGAACCAGAAGTCTCAGTTAAAAATATATTCATTCCTCTTTATCCTCCAAGTGTTTTTCAAACCAAGCCTTAAAATAAATCATCCAAATCCTTAATGGAGTGAAACAAATTAGTATCGTTTTCAGTGGGTTCATGGGCCAATAAATATGTTATCCCATGATTTCCTTTCTATTATAGAATGCCTGTGTCTTTGGACCATGGGTAAAATTGATTTTTTATTAAATAAACTTCGTAACTCCAACTCCTCTTTAGTGGGAATATTTGACAAAAAACATCATAAATAAAAAATAGATTAATTCAAAAATAGAATACGTGTACATAATTATTTTCTTTTCAATTATTGAAATCAACATGCATGGATATTTTGGAAATTAAACATCCAATTGGAGATGATAATGGAATCAAAATAGATAATAAACATAAAGATCAATATGGGGATGCACTTTTTCTTCTTCAACATTGTTTATAAAAAATGTGTGGCTTAGAAACATGAGGCCTTATGGTATGATCTAAGACACTTCAATCATGAGAAATAATCATGGCTTGTGGGTGGGACTTCCACATGATAATGGAATACTCAGAAGAAAAATGTTTCATACCACTTTCTTATAAGGCCATCCAAGATTTTATCTCTTTCTTATTTGATAATGTTCTATTGGACATGGGTTACACAGGTTAACATTTCACCTAGTGTAATCATACGAATGGAGCTAACTACACATAGTTTCATCTTGATCACTACCTCAAAAACATTAATGTTATCTCCTCCATCCCAGATTATATGGTTAAACATAATGTACAATTTATCTCTGATCATTCTCCAATTGATGGGGCCTTATCAACCAGAACGACAAATATTAGAAATTTATTTTTCTCCCAGCAAGGGACCTCTACCCCGTATTATCACCTGGAAATGAGAAATTATTGGACCAAGCCTGTGCAGGGGTGGGGGGGTGCTAGTGTGGGGCAAGGTTTGGGAAGGGGGTGTGGGGTTCTGGGGGGTAGGGGGTGTTGGTGGGGTGCCCCGGGGGGGGGGGGGGGGTAGGAGGGGGTGATCGTGTGGTGCACGGGGGTGCTCGTGGGGGGCATGGGGTGTGGGAGGGGGTGGGGTGATGGTGTGGGGTAGGGTGGGGGAAGGGGGTGTGGTGCTGGTGATGGTGGGGGTAATGGGGTGCTGGTGGGGGAGGGTAGGTTGGGGTGATGGTGGGGGCATGTGAGTGGTGGTGTGTGTGTGTGGGGGGGGGGGTTGGGATGCTTTGTTGACTATTGACCAAACAGATGTCATGGTTTCAACTCTGTTTCTTTCTATTGGCCTTCCATAGCTGTAAAAATAATCCCTGAATGATTTCTAATTTCATGATATTAATTTTGATTCATTTTCATTAAATTTTATTTCCACATTGAAGGGATATTTCATATAATATACAAATAATGATTACTAATATGTAATGTAGGATGAGTTATTGTTTACCAAATTATCTCAACACAGTTGTGTTATTGGGATTCCTGACATGGAATTTAATTCTCAGTTATTCTCGACATGTTCTGCATATTATTATGGATATTTAAATGATCATCGAATTATTCTAGTGTGACCACTCTTTGAATTCTAAATGAAATATTTGTACATAGTGAGTCCTATTTTAAAACTATTTTTTTGTTTACTTGTTTTCTTTTTCACCTATAACGCCCCGACCCCAGTTACCCAGAGCTGTTGCATTATTGCGTAACTTTGGAATGATCACAGAAGATCAAGTCTCGAAAGACAAATTAGTTTAGTAGCCTTGGAAACACTAGATAAATTCATAAATGTTACATTACATCATAAAGTAAAAAACTACAGTAACATATTCTCCATTTTCCACACTCATATCCCCTTCAGACTATCCCTGCAGGTCATTCCTAAAATACTTCTTCACATCCTGGAAAAATTAAAACATTAAAAGGGGTGTGCTCAGATGCTCAGTAAGGATAACAATATAGCAGAAGCTTTCATAAATAAACATTAACATTTAAGGAAATGTATAAATAAAAAAAAATCATTTTTAAACTTGAACTTCAACATAATATGGAAAAAATAAAATTGAATAATGCCATTTACTTACTCACATTGATATTATACTAGTCGAATATTCCCATGCAATATCAATAACCACTTCCATAATGATGGAATGCATAATGCCAGACTATCATAACCACGTAGCCAAGGTCTCATGCCAAGACCACAAATAAGATTTTGTCAAGGCCTCGTGCCAAGACACTAGTTTGTCTCATGAGACCTACCGATGCATCGAGGAGCTATAGCGGGCTCCACTCGTCACTTATTAAGTCCAATGCATTCCTCATATGAATAGGTTTAAACATATCATAAACCATAACATAATTGTATCACATAAAACATTCATAAAGGAAACATAATATTTCCACACTTCAATCACAGGATATCAATACAACACATTGATATAATAAAAACTTTATCAAAACCATTTTCAATAGCAAAATAAAAGATAAGTAAAACATGGTATTTATTTTTTTTTAAAAAAATTATGGCTTATAGAGGAAGTCGAAACTCAAATAATAGTCACGGTGGCAAAGAAGTCGTTGTTGCCGCATACGTAAGAAAAAACATTCCTTTTGTCATTTAGTAAAAACACTTCGTATAAAAAGATTCCTTTTGAATAAAAGTAAAGGTCAAAGGGGTTTATAAACCGTATAAATGAAAGTTGTGTATAAAACCAAATATGCCTCAATGAATGGAGATTGAGACGAAGTCCATACAAAGATAATTTTTAAAATAAAATAGATCTATTATGTGTATTAACTATAAGTACACATAAAGAAAGTACAAATACAAGATAGTACATAATAATATCATGACATAATTTGAAAGTAGGAGATTAACCCAAAGAATGGAAATTGGGTTAAGAAATTCCCTTACCTCGTGTCCGAATTGACTCGACCGTTCTTTGATCTCCTGAATTATAAACTAGAGTTAATCTCTACCTTCTTAAGAACCTTTTTCAAGTTCATTATTCATTTTATATCACTTATTACCATGTCATGAACATTATGTAATTATTTAAGTTTATAACGGTCGTTTTGTCGATCTTAGGTACTTGAGTCAAAAATAAACTTCTTATAATTACACTTTGTTCATGTGGTAAAATATCCATTATATCCATAATTATATTCATGATTTATATATTACATACATCATATATATCCCGAATATACATTCATTTATAATATTACATAACATTTAGAGGTAAGAAATGAAATGCACCGTTCATGGAGACGGTAAGCCGTACGTACACATGAATGCTACTTTCATTTCCATTTAATATTTAATGGAATGAATTTATGATTATATAAAGGTATAATATAATTCAAGTATAATATAATGTATAATAACATTTACTCCATCCTTTATACATCTCACATATGGCATTAACGATTCAAATCACTTTGAGGGGGCGGTAGTCCGCACTTCCTAAAATGAAATTATCGCGTTTACCCATAATGGAAATAATAAATTATGCCATAAATGAGAAATACAGAAGCATAAGGAAAACATAAACATAATATATATATCATATATGAAAATTGTGTCATCAAAATGGCCACCATTAGATATGTTAAATGAATATTGAACAATCATCGTTTCGTGAGGCAGTATTTTTCCACCCACAGAAACAGTATGTTCTTTAACCATTAGATGAAGGTGTGTGTAAGTGTAAACCAAATCCTTATCATAAAAACATCTTAGTATATTGTAGATACTGTTTTGTTACAAAATAAAGGAATAAAAAGAGTTTAAAGGGTTGGAGAATCAAAATAAAACAAAATAACATTAGAGAAGACATTACCTAAAAATCGGGTAACTCTTTTTGATTTGAGCAAAAGGCTTCCTTGGGAAGAATTATTCCCAAAGTGAGGCTTCTAAAAGTAAGGGAGGGAAGTTGGGAGATTATTTGGGCAGAGTTTGGCTGAGCCAAAAGGCTTTGAAGGTGTGAGTAAGGTGGGAGTGGTGGGGGCCTTTTATAAGTGGAGAGGAGGGGCACTCTATGAAAGTAATGAAATGTTACATTATTATACAATGATTTTCGGATTCTAAAGGTCCCACACTTATATAATTCGAGTCTAAGGTGATAAGGGTTATAAATATTCTCATAAAATAGGCTTTGGACAAGTTTAATTCTTAGATTTTACATTATCCTTCCATTTTCTTAAAATCATTAATTAATGAGGTAATCGCTGCATCATCATGGTGTCATAAATAATTTAATTTATTTAATGTCTAAAAAATATAAAAAAATATAATTATGTAGGAAATATTTTTAGCTTTATAATTAATATTTATAGTAAAAAATATGACTTGAATATCTCCATTTAAAAATTGTTTTAGTAAAACAACTCTTGTTTGTGACATTTTTATTTTAACATTAAATAGAAAGTTATTTATGTCATTTTCCTACCAAAGTGGCTCCATGGGGTCCCCAAGTTGACCCATGGATTGTATTGGTCGTCCATGACTCATCCAATAGGGGTATGACAAGTGTAAAGGTCTTTTCATATTTTTATAATATCATTTTTACCATAAATTTCACTAATTACTTTTAATCGTGATTAATTAAACTTAAAAGTTACTATTCACCAAAAATTATTTTTATCCCATTGAACCACATTTTACATACTAATGAAAACCATGTATGTCGGATTTTTGAAAATCAAAACACATAAGTGGTAATGTTTCATTTAAACAAAAAATCAGTTTTTTAACCACCACTTAGTGGTTTCACTATTCATAAAAATTGAAGTTTTTCAAAACAATGCCAAAATTTCACCCTAAGCTATAATTGATATTCCGAATTCAAAATTGATGTCTATTTTACAAAATTCCAAACATATAAGTTGCATTAATTAATTTTATAATTAATTCCCGCTGTCACAACAAATAGCGTATTTTTAAGAAACAATATATATCAAAAGATTGACAATTGTTTATGTCCAATTTCAAACTGAAATTATTTCTAATGAACACCATTGGATAAAATGGTAAAAATATATTCTAATTATACTTTAAAACCACTAAATAGTATAATTTATCACTATAAATTATTTTGATCAAAAAAGTTGTTTTAAGTATTTTTCACTATTCATAAAAAAATAGAAGTTCTCATAAAATTACAAAAAATTCAACTTAGGATAATTTTGATATTACGAATACAAAAATGAAGTCCATATTGAAATATTAGATTTCCATAATTTTAAAAAGTGGGTATTACTATTCATAACGGCTACTTTGATTAGTCGTGGTGTGTTAGAACTCGAACTTGCGTACAATGCAAGATATTGCATTATTAAAATAGAAGCGTATCGTGAAAGCTCAGGGTGTTACATCACCTGTGTTTAATCATTGAGATGACATCAATATTTTCAGAAATAACTTGTATCATGAATTGTAAATTGATATTTTTATTGGTAATTTCATCTTTTAAATGAAGATATTCCTAGAGTCTATTCAAGAATGGGTGGAGGATCTATAAAACCGAAGACCATTGTTTTAATGAAATAGATTTATAATGTCAATGACAACATTTCCATCTTGTATGTGATTTTGACATCGTGACATTTTTTTGTTTCCTAGTTTTGGGATTTAATTCCATGTTCATTACATTGATGAGATATGACTAATGTGGAATATTTCTATTTACATGTTATTTCTAGGTGGAAAATATTACAAGGCTTATTTTTTTTTCATTTTGCATGACATACTTATATGACTAGTTTCTCAAATAGGAGAAAATGTTCACCTAACTTTGGATTTCCACATAAAACCTAACATTTGAAACATACTATGAATTTTTTCCACCATGATCACTGTAAAATATATCCTTATCGAAACTCAATGGTGACCCAACAAAACTAGATGAACAAATAGAAGAATAAATATAAAACCCATTCATTCACATCCTCATCTACGGCACAAGCCTTATGTACATTCAAATATCCAGAGGCTCTATTCTAGATTCGTTTCTCAAGTTAGATTCATATAGGTATAGAATAGTGAAACATATCTAAATAACTAGATTCACCAAAATAAATTACTACTGTAATCGAATAACCACAATAGTTCCCCACCCTATTGAAACAAAGATGAATAATGGGGCCAGAAAAAGCAAAAAAATAAGAACAACATCTTATTCATCAAAGGAATCATCTAACATTGAATGAAAATCCTATAAAAAAGAGTTCATATATAACTCTAAGTATCATGATTCCTTCATACATTAAGTTGGTTACAAAACCTACCATTAAAAAAATTCTACTCCACAAGATCAATAAATGAGGAAAATATAGAACCACTTACTATCCTAAAAAAACCAAAAATATAAATGAATAAAACAGAACCTGTATGAATAACGAAAAAAAAGAACAGAACCAATCAGATTCCAAATGAAAATAACCATTCAGTAAAAATAATTTTCAATGTCTAAGAATAACTCCATCCTTCTTAATTGCAAGAAAGAAAACCTTAGAACTTAGATGCAAGTGGGGTTGAGAGCCACTCTGCCTCCAAAACACCATACCTATCACATCCTGACCAAATGAGGCCCTATCCTAGGAAGTAAAATATTGAAAGTGACACCAAAATTCAATATCTAATATGACTTGGGAAAGTTAATATATCTAAGAATTCATATAACACATAATGGAGTTCATATCCTACTCTACTTATATGCACACAAACACACACTATAACAACCCTGCTCTTTATTTCACACTTAAACATTATTTATTACATAAACTCTTCACATGATACAACATGGAAGATTGATATTTATAGTGTCTTTGGGGATTAGGAACATTACATAATGACTTAAAACGTGAAACACAACATCTTTATTTAAAACTTCCTTTACAGGACCACTATATTCCCCCATACATAGCATTGCATGGGATAACCCGAGGAGATGCATAAGAATTGGGTGAGCTATAAATCCCAGTAAGGGAGTAAATGTGGAATAAAATGAAGAATACAGTACATGTTAGGTATTAAGAATATCAATGGGGAATAAAAGAAACATGATCATAAATTCAAGATATAGAATGATTATCACAACATAGAAATGTTGCAACAACACTTAACATGGTATTAGTATGAGCCAAGGCTCATTGCACATGGAGGATAAGTAAACCCTCATTTCAATTTAATTAGAATGAGTGAGTACTCATTGAACATGAATTATCATGATTATGCCCTCATTTCACATGACTTATCAAGATACTAATCTTTACCCAATGCATTGGATCGCTATCATGGTGCACCCTTGTTAAACATTCCATCTCACGTATAAGTGTGCCACATGGATCATACAACATGAAATAATTAATCATTATTTATCACCCGACAAAGGGATATAGAATAAATACATGATGATTTATAATCAACATGTAAATTTTCATAAAGGTGAATACCTATGATTGATAAATGGGTATGGTATTCACTAGACAATCACATTGGCTTGGAAAATCGTAGTGCAATTTCAGCAGCGTAATGACGTGACATAAGAATTCATAAAAATGGTTGATGAAATAGAAAGTGGTGTCTCATGATATTTAGATGAAATTGATAGTAAGTGGGTCATATAGATAAATTTCCCAACATATGTAATGTAATTTATATTAATAATACAAAATAACTACTTGGTTTTAAATGAGGAGAGTGAAATTCTTTACAGAATTTCTGCATAGTAACAGGTTTACATAGGAGGAATTAGTGAGCTAGAAAGAGGACTCTCATCATTTAAAACATAAATATGGGAATATAAGTGAGGTGTGAAATCTTACCCCAACATTTTTAATTGAACGTAAAAGGGTCTTACAACGTAATGACACATGGATAAAAATAAGAAAGGAATGGATCCCTTACTTGGAAGCGTGATCCCAAATGCTTGGGAGGGACTTGAGAGAGGCGTATTGGGAGCATGGGGTTCCTCGAGAGGATTCTATATAGAGGATGGAAGAGGTTGGTAAATATCCAAAGGCTTTGAGGGAAGAGGAAGTGGGAGCTTGGGTGGGTTTATATAGGATAATAGAAGGGATTCTTTATTATTTAGGTATTGACCCCACTCATTAAACTAACTAAAACCACAATCTATCCAACTATTTTTTACCATGGTTTTTTCCAAATGGGAGTGTAAAACAATATTTTATAAGGCCAATGGCTGACCTTCTTAAAATAATAGGGTTGCTTATGTGGAGGTGAGTCACACTCTCAAGGAAACAAATTTAAAAAGGTAGAATGTTTTATAAGTATTGAAAGGTCCACTAAAGCATTGTAAAATAAATCAAAAAAAACTAAAATCAAATTATTTTAAGGGTAAAACATATATTGGCAGAAAATTAGGTTTATAGTATTCTATTAATTTAATATTGGAGCATTATGATGTCATACAACACATTATATATTTAAATGGTAATTAATTTATACTGAAACATTCTACTGTCTCAGAAAATTATGAAAAATTCACCATTGGATAATTATGACATATCGATGTTAAAAAATAATATTCATTTTATCTAAATAATTTTCTAAAGATGTGAATTTTTAATTTTAAAATAAAAACTGAAATTTATCAAAAATTCATGGGTTTTGACAATAATTGATTTCAAACATTAATAGAAATCACAATCGCATTCATAATAATTATACGGTCATTTATAATATATAAAAATTAATTTATTAATAATATTTAATTAAAAGTTTATTTAATTCAAAAACTCATTAATTCATCAAAATAGATTTCTTAATTTAATATTAACTAAAAATACTATTTTTGATTTTAAAACTATTTACAATGTAAGAATAATAAAAAGAAATTATATTCTTTATTATATACAAAAATAATGCACATGATCATAGTGCTAAGGTCTTGTTACATTACCCATTGTAACACCCGCATAAGACCAAAGGGTAAGTTGTGTGATGGTGACAGACTCTTGGGGTGGCTCGGATAACATCGCTCGCGTGGTAATCCCTATTAACATCCACTTCTTCCATAGGAGGTTCTGCTTGAGCTTAACCTATTGAATCTCATTTTGGGTTTTCTGAAGAGATAATCCCAATGAAGTCACCACCTTTATGAGCTCCGACAAATGGGCTTCATACGGGGAAAGTCTACTGGATGAGGCCATCGCTTCCTTTGTCTGAGTAAATTGTATTTGTTAAAGCCCTATATTTATACTAATCATGTTATCACTATTCAATGACTATATTATCAATGGTAGAAATTCTTAATGGTATTTTAAAATCCAAAAACACAAAACCATGGAAGTGCATATTTAATATAACCATTTTTATAATAAGATATTTAATAAGATCAATAGGAATTTTTATTGATAAAAGTTTGGGTCACTACAATATACCCCCTTAAGAAAATTTTCCCTCGAAATATCCTTTTCCCACACTAAAATAGATGTAGGTTATTCTGCTTTATCACTTCCTCTGATTCCCACATCACTTCTTCAAACTGGTTGTTTCCCCAAAACACTTTCACAAGGGGAATTGTCTTATTTCGTAGAACGTTTTCTCTATGATCTATGATCATCACTGGATGCTCCTCGTAAGAAATAACATCCTATAATTATACTACTTCTGAAGATATTACATGTGAATGGTTTGGTATGTACTTCCTTAAGAGGGATACATGAAATAAATCATGTTCTTTGTCCACGGTAGGTGGAAGTGCTAGTCGATAGGCCACAACCCAGACACGATCATGAATCTCGAAGGCGATGATGTACCTAGGACTTAACTTCCATTTCTTTCCAAACCTCATGACTTTCCTCCATTGAGATATGCGTATAAATACCATGTCTTCAAATTTGAACTCAATGTCTTGCCGACTGTCATCTGCATAACTATTCTATTGACTTTGGGCTGCCTTGATATGCTGCTTAATGGTTTTCACCTTCTCCACCATTTCCTCAACCATTTCAGGTCCTAGAAGCTTATGCTCACTAAATTCATCCCAACACACCAGTGTTCCGCACATTTTCTCATAAAGGACTTTATATGGTGTCATTCAGAGGCTTGAGTGGAAACTGTTATTGAAGGATAACTCAACCATTGGAAGATTTTTGTCTCATCCTCCTTTTAAATCCATAGAACATGATGTTAACATATCTAAGAGGTTTTGAATAGTTCACTCGTATTTGATATCAGTTTGAGGATGATAGGTGATAATGGAGTTTAGTTCATTGATTAGAGAATGTTGGAGAATTTTCCATAACATTGAGGTGAATCTAGGATCATGATTGGATATAATAGATAGTGGTAATCCATACAGAATTACTAATTCTTTGATGTAAATATGTGAAAGTTGATTTAATGATAAGTCCTCTTGAATCATAATTAAGTGGGTTGTCTTCATAAGATGATCCACAATGAACCATATAGTATTGTTTCTTCTGGATTTCCTTGGAAGTCCAGTGAAAAAGTCCATGGTAATGTTGTCCCACTTCCATGTTGTTATGGGTAGTGGTTGCGTAATCCCCTTAGAATTTTTCCTCCCTGCATTCACTTGATGGAATATGAGGCACTTTGATATATATTCAACAATCTACCTTTTCATATTGTCACACAAAAATTTTTCTCAGAGATCTTGATACATCTTTGTACTCCCCGGGTAAATTGTGATGGTTGAGCTATGCGCGTCATCCAAAAGATCCTTTTTTATCTCTGGATCAGATGGTTCACATAATCGTGACCCAAATATCACAATTCCATCCTTATAAACCATGAACATTGAGGATTTCCCATTTCTGATAGCTTTCACCCTTTTCAGAATTTCAACATCCTTTCTTTGAGCATCATTTATTTTCTCCATGAGGGACGGTTGAGAAATAATTTGAGAAAGGTTTGGTGATGTTACTCCCTTAATGATTCCCATGTATATCCTCTACAAATGTAATAAGATTGGATCCTTTTCAATTATCATTAATGATAGAGTTGTTGGATCCTTTCTACTTAGAGCATCCACCACCTCGTTCGCTTTCCTATGGTGGTAATGGATTGAGCAGTCATAGTCATTGATCAGCTCTAACCATTTTTGTTGGTGCATATTCAACTCTTTCTATGTGAATATATACATGAGGATTATATGATCTGTGTATATTTCAGGCTTGTCACCAAAGAGATAATACCACCAAATTTTCTAAGATGAGATCACTGCAGCCAACTCCAGGTCATGTTTTGGATAGTGTTTTTCATGAACATTCAATTTACTTGAAGAATAGGCAATGAATTTGTCATTTTTAATCATCACACAGCTTATTCCCTTATTCGATGCATCATTGAATACCAAAAAAAGTTCTTTACTAATGGGTAATGCGAGAACGTGTGCCGGGATAATCTTCTTTTTCAATGCTTTATTCACCTTCATCACTCCAAGAAAACTTTACTACCTTCTGAGTTATCATGGTAAGAGGGTTAGATAATTGTGAAAAATTTGTCACAAATAGGGGATAATATTCAGATAACCCCAATAATTTGTAGATATTTGATATATATGTTGGCCTCATCCATCCATCACTTGCAACTTTCATAGAGGGATCCAAATATATCCCCTTACTTGTGATGATATGACCCAAGAATGAGACATGCTTCGACCATAACTCACACTTGCTATGATTTTCATTGATATTCTCCTTTTGCAAGGTCTCTAGTATAGTTATTAGATGCTCCCCATTATCCTCCTTGGATTTTGAGTATATTAGAATATCATCTAAAAAGACTACCACAAATATGTTGAGGTAATCTCTAAAGACTCAATTCATGAAGTCCATGAAGATTTCTGGAGAATTTTTGAGTCCAAAAGGCATTAATATTGTTTCATTGTGCCTGTATCGTGAATGAAAATTAGTATTGGGGATATCTTTCTTCTTCACCCTTACTTGGTAATATCCCAACCGTAGATCCACCTTGGAGAAGTATTGTTCTCCACGCAGCTGATCAAACAATTCATCGATTCGTGGCAGATGATACTTTTTCATTACCGCGATTTTTTTAATCTCACGATAATCAATGAAAAGGTGCATTTACCCATCTTTATTCATTGCGAAGAGGAATGGATCACCCCATGGTGAAGCACTTGGGTGTATAAACCCTTAATATATATTCTCCTGTAGTTGTTTCTTCAACTCCTCAATCTCCACAACAACCATTATATACAGAGTCTTGGATATTGGAAATAACCATAGTATAAGGTCAAATGAGAATTCAACATCTCTTCTAGGAGAAAGACTATAAAATTCATCGAGAATCACTTCAGAGAATACCCTCAAAATAGGAATTTATTCAAGGATGGTTTCTTACTTGGACTCAATCATCTAAGCTAGATATGTGTGCACATAGGGCATTCATATCCACGCTTGAGATGATAGTGCTAAAGAAGAATCATCTTCCTCCTTGCACTTGTATAGAATCAGGGGCCGATTCTCTATATGGAGAGTTATTTCCCTCTCAAGGAAATTTATGTTGGCTCTATATAAGGAAATACTATCCATGCTGAGAATTTATTCAAATTCTACTAGAGGGAGTACGATGAGGTTTTCTAGGAAGTTAAATCCCCAAATTATGATAGGGGAGGAGTTATATTCCTATGATGCAATGATTTACCCATCTTCTGTACTCACCAACATCTTTACTTATATGATTTTTGGTGGTGTTGGGATTTTTCTACTAAAATTTCATGATATAAAAGAATGTGTAGAACCAGAACCAAAAAGTTCAATCATTATTCTGGAATGAAAAACTAGTGTACCTCTCACCACTTGTTTTTTTGGTTATCTTTGGTGGTAGTGATTGAAAAAACACATCATTTGTGCCTTGGAGGTTTTTGGTTGCCTCCGAAAACCCATGGCTTAGGGCACTGATTTTCTAGGTTCCCTGGTTCTTTGTAGTAGAAGAAATGAACAATGTGTTGAGAGTTGAAAGGAGTGTTCTTCTCCTCTGTCGTAGCCACAGGTTTTTTTGTCAGTAGTTAATGACTAGGTACCCATATCTTCCACACCTAAATCATTTCATCATCCCCTTCATGAAATTTTTGGTGAGCTTCTTTCCAAACCGTTGGCATGTGGGGTGATGGATGTTTTTAGCAACATTGGATTTGTCCATCAGAATACCATAAATAAAGTCCACCTTATACTTCTTATCTTCATGATACCCCTGAGATTCTCTGATCTCCATTTCAACCCTGAGGTCACATAGAACAATTTCTTCATAGATTTTGAAGTGATGGATCTCCAGGGCTTTCTGTAGGCTAGGTTTCAGCCCACTAAAGAAGTGGTAAGCCTTGCATTTGGGGGTAACGATAAAGTCTGAGGCATATTGTTTAAGCCTTGTAAAATTTTCCTCATACACTATGATGGATTATTCGATTTTTTCTTGAGGGAAAGGAAGTCCCTTTCAATCTAAATCCAGATGGTGTGATGAATTTTTTTTTAAATTTTTTTTTCTATAAATCCTTCCATTCCAATGCCTTGATCTCCTCCTCAGGTTTCATATTTTTGATCAATGCCCACCATTGATCAGCTTCACCCTCCATACGTTAAGAATATAGAAGGACCTTCCCTTTTCATAACACTGATGGATGGAGAAGATCTTTTCAATGGAGTTGATCCACTGTTCACCGATTGAGGGATTAGATGATCTATTAAAATTACGAGGCTTTTGTCTCATGAAGATCTCAATTGAGACTTGTTATTTCATGGGGGGGGGGGGTTGAACGTTCATATTAATGAATGTTTCTATTCAAATCTTGAGTTAACTGAGAGACTATTGTGACAATGTTCGTGATTACCAGTCCCATCAGATTGGGCATCTCATTAGAATAGTCATCACAATGATCTTCACATCAGTTGTTAGCCTGAGTCCTCCTATTACCAGACATTGTCTTGAATAAAATGAAAGATAGGGTTAAAACATTAAGGGTAATCCGAATAAAAAAATGGATGACTTATAAATAAATTTTATTTTCTTAACTTATGAATCTATAGGTTTTAATCTATGTTATCCATAATCTACTTTCAAACATATGTTCTTAGGGGAATTTTTTTAAATTCCCTTAATAATGGTTCATACTATCCTTGTGAATTTCAAAAAAGAATATCCTCCAGAAGTTTCAGAAACAAGAGTGTAGCAAAGCCCATTTTCGTGTACCAGGATACCCCGGGTCAAGCCCGAAACTCCTTATTGATGTTTTCACTCTTAGGTACATCTGTCCCAGAGCCACCTCTACCTGCTCGTATCCAAACAGAGAATTATATTCTTGATAAACCAATTACTCAATACTCATAAAATTTCCAGGATATTTTAATTATACTTATTCTTATCCTTATGGATTTCACTAGGGATTTCTTATCCTAATCCCAACAATATCTAAACCTATCCTCCGGTACCAACTATAACAACCTTGCTCTTTCACACTTAAACATGATTTATTACATAAACTCTTCACTTGATAAAACATGGAATATTGAGAGTTATATTGTATTTTGGGCTTAGGAACATTGCACGAAGACTTAAAAATGTGTGACACAACATCTTTATTGAAAAATTCCTTTATATGACCACTACATTTCCTCGCACTTTTCATTGCATGGGATAACCTGAATACATATATAAGAAAATGGTGAGCTATAAAGCCCAGTAAGGGTGGAAACAAGGAATAACATGAAGAATAAAATATATGTTAGGCAGTATACATATCAGTGGAGCATAAAAGAAACATGGACATAATGTCAAGATATAGCATAATTTACATAGCATAGAAATGTGACAACAACACTTAACATGGTACTAGCATGAGCCAAGGCTCCATGCACATGGATCATGAGTAATCCCTCATTAAAATTGAATTAGAATGAGTAAACCCTCATTATAGTTGAATTATAATGAGTAAAACCTCACTGCACTTGACATATCATGATACTAATCATTACCCAATGCATTGATGCTATATCTGGGTGCACCCTTCTTAAACATTTCATTTCACGCATAAGTGTGACAAATGGATCATACAACATGGAATCATTCATAATAATTTATTACATGATAGAGGGACGTATAATACATACATAAAGATTTATAATCAATAAGTAAATGTGTGTAATGGTGAATACCCTTGATATAGAAATGGGTATGGTATTCACTACACAGTGAGATTGGCTTGGAAAATCATGGTGTAATTTCGTCAGCATAACAAAATGATATAAAAATTCATAAAAATGGCTGATTTGAGTGAAATGGGTGTATCATCATATTTAAATAAAATTTATATTAAGGGGTTTATGTATATACTTGTCCCAACATATGTAATTGAATTTAGATTCATAATACAAAAGAAGTTCTTCATTGGAAATGAGGAGAGAGAAATTCTTGAAGGAAGTTCGACATAATAATGGGTGTACATATGAGGAATTAATGAGAGATAAAGAGCTATCTCATCATTTAAAACATAAGGTAATATAAGGGAGGTGAAAAATCATAACCCAACATTTGTAATTGAAAGTAAAATGGTATTACAACATAAACAAACACGGATAAAAATAAGAAATGAATGAATCTCTTACCTGGAGTTGTGATCCAAAAGGCTTGGGAGGGGCTTGAGAGAGGATTCATGGGAGCTTGGGGCACCTTGTTAGATTCTATTTAGAGGAGGGAAGAGTTTGGTTAAGATCCAAAGGGTTTGAGTAAAGAGGAAGTGGGATTTTGGGTGGGTTTATATAGGAAAATTTATGGAATTATTTATTATTTTGGTTTTGGACCCTACACTTTAAACAAACCCAAACCACAAACCATCCAATGGTTTTTGACCATGGATTTTTCCAAAGGGTAGTGTAAAACAAAATTTTATAAGTCAAATGGTCTTAAATATTAAAATAATAGGGTTGCTTATGTGGAGGTGGGTCACACTCTCAAGGAAAACAATTTAAAAAGGTAGAATGTTTTATAAGTCTTGAAGGGTCCACTAAAGAATTGTAAAATAAATCAAACAAAACTAAAATCACATTATTTTAATTCTAAAACAAATATTGTCTGAACATATTGTTTATAGTAATTTTTTACATCACTATTTGGTCATTATGATGTCATAAAACACATTATATATTTAAACAGTATTTAATTTTTACCCAAAAATTTTATGGTCTCAGAAAATTATGAGAAATTCACTATTGGATAATTTTGACATCCGAATTCCAAAAACAATATTCATTTTATCTAAATAATTTTCTAAATATTTGAATTTTTACTTTTAAATTAAAAACCGGCATTTATAAAAAAATTAATCGGTTTTGACAAACATAGATTTCAAACCTTAATAGAAATCACAATCATATTCATAATAATTATATGGTCATTTATCTTATATAAAATTTAATTTAGTGATAATATTTGATTAAAATATTATATAATTAAAAACCCATTAATTCATCAAAATAGATTTCTTAATTGAATATTAACTGAAAACACTATATGCGCTTTAAAAACTATTTACAACGTAACAATAATAAAAAGAATGTATATTAGTTATTATAGATAAAAAAATGGACATAATCATAGTGCTAAGGTCATGTTCCATAACCCCTTATAATATCTGCATAAGACCGAAGGGTATGGTGTGTGATGGTGATAGACTCTTGGGGTGGCTTGGATAACATCACTCGGGTGGTAATCTCTATTAACTTCCACTTCTCTCGTAGGCGGTTCTGCTTGAGCTTAACATGTAGAAGCTTAGCTTGGACTTGGGAAAGAGCGATACCCAATGATACTAGCTATTTTATGAGCCATGACAAATGGGATTCATATGGGGAAAGTCTACTAGATGAGGGCGTCACATCCTTTTTCTGAGTAAATTGGATTTGTTAAAGCCCTATATTTATACTAATAATGTGATCACTGTTCGTCAACTATATTAGTTAAGGGAATAATTCATAATGGTATTTTAAAATCAAAAAACATAAAACCAAGTAATTTCATATTTAATATAACCATTTTTCATAATATTACCTTTAATTGGATCAAGAGTAATTTTCATTGATAAAATTTTGGGTAGATACACACACATATATACAAAGGTTTCTCTATATATGATACAATAATCTAAAATGTACCCTGTTGGAAATAAATAACATAATATTGTTTCCGAAGCTTTAAACAGGGTGTGTGCGTCCGTCTTTTTTGGGGATGGCAGCGTTTTATGTTGCCCTGTGTAACACCCCAAGATTTCATAGTGTGTTATTTCTTCAAAATAATTCAATAACTTGCACTACACGCAACACTGAGTTCGATCACACCATGACTTAAAAAAAAGCCATTAAAAAGAGGTTATGAATAGTATTAACTAAATTTTAAACTTTATATAATCCTTATAATTTCAGAATCCATATTATGAGTTTCTTAGTCATAATGCAAGAACAGATTCATTTTCAGTATTGCACTTTTATCAACTTTTGATAGTGAAACCTTTTTAAATACAATATTTTAAACTTTTTGACTAAATGGAGACATCAAAAAATTTAAAATGAAACATCCCAAGCTTCCACGGTACGCTTTCCTTTGAATAAAACAGTAGCGTGTGTTGTACACAACTTCGAGTTCTAACACACCGTAACCAATCAAACTAGCTGTTATGAATAGTAATACCTACTTTTTGAAATTATATATATTTTATATTTGAAAATGGACTTCATTTTTGGATTCGGAATATCGAATTTAGCCTAAGGTGAAATTTTGGTACATTTCGGATAACTTTCATATTTTGATGAATAGTGAAAATTACTAAATTTTAATTAAAAACAACTTTTTTAATAAAAATAATTAATAGTGATAAATTATGAATTTTAGTGGTTTTAAAGTATATTTAGAATATATTTTTACTATTTAATATAATTTTGGTCATTGGGCATAATTTTACAATTAAACCGAACATAAACGAGTGTCAATCTTTTGATAGTTATTATCTCTTAAAAACACGCTTTTTGTTTTGACAGCGGGAATTAATTTTAAATTAATTTCTGCCACTTCTGTGTTTTGAATTTAGGAAAATGGATTCCATATTTGGAATCAGGATGTTCAAATTGTGTAAATAGGTAACTTTTATTTTTAGACATTTTGAATAATTACTGCGGTAAATATTTTATTTACCATGGTTAAGGGTAAATCCGGTAAATAAGGGTTAAAAAATAATATTATAATAATACTAAATTACCCTAAAACATGTCTTAACCCTATTTTTTGATACATGGTCGACCATGGGAGTCTTTGGGTCTATTTTGGGATCCCATGGATCCACTTGTAAGTGATAATGACACTTTATTTTAATTAAGTTAAAATGAATACAAAAATGACACAAGCATATATCTTTTAGAAAAACAATTGTTACGTAGGGTTATATATGTTGGCTTTTAGATTATAAATATTCATTAGAAAGATAAAAAGATATCCTACATAATGATATTTTATTTATAATTTTTAGACATTAAAGAATTTATTTTATTTATGACAAAATGATGATGCAGTAATTACTATAATAGTGAAAAATTAAAATAATTGATATTATAAATACCCAAATAAATATAATATGAAACTTTTAATGAATTAAACTAATTTTATAGGATAATATGATATATTAGTATTGATTTAATTGACTTTTTTCGAAGTAATCGATCTTTTATGAGTTTCACAAAAATCAACTATTGAATAGTGTCAAAATTGACATAAAAGAGTTCTTAAAACAAATATTATATTATTAATTGATATTAAATTCCTAAAAATCTAAGGTTCGTCCAAGAGACTTATATCATGATAGGTTCATCATTAATGTACCACTTGGGGGTCTCTTGGATGTATATATTAAGTTTATTAACCATATTATATAAAAATACAAAGAGACATTGTAAAAGTGAAACTAATTAACTTAGAGTTAATACTTAAAGATAAGGTTAATATAAGTACCCAAACCTGTCTAAATTCTATTGGTTGAGTGGTTTTCGACCTATCCCCACCTTAAACTTTTAATAATAAGCTTTGGAGCCATTAGAAACCGAATATGAATTTATTATAAATTAATATTTCTAGCTTTTCCAAAGGTGCCCCTCACCCCTCTTATAAAAGGGCACTCCTCCTTCTCATTTCTTCACACCTTCAAAGCCTTTTGGTTCGGCCAAACTCTGCCCAAATACTCTCCCAACATCCCTCAGTACAACCTAGAGGCCTTAGTTTGATCATAAAGCCAACCTAAGGAGCCCTTTTGATCAAATCAAAAGGAAGAACCCGAAGAAGAGGTAATGATTTCACCACCCTTCTCCAAGTTCATTTCTTCTTCCACTTCCTCTTTATTTGTTCTTACCATTCTAAAATAATAACTCCAGTATCTTACATATACTGTGATGTTATTATAAATATGGTACAACCATATTCAATATTCTATCCACCCTTTGAATAACATGTCACCATACGTGCGTACGTACGGCTTACCGTCTCCACGTCGTGGTGTAATTGTTATTCAATATAATATTATTTGGTTGGGTATAATAATGATGTGTAACTCATGTAAATAATAAAAATAACATGTTAATGATTCTTTATATATGATATACCATCCATTTATATATTATTTTAATATCAAAAGAATGATATTGTCGCTCGTGCGTACGTACGGACTACCGTCTCCACGAACGCGATGAGATTCATTCTCCATCGTATCCATTCAAGTATAATTATAATTTGATGATTTAAAAATGATGTTTAAGGACTGGATATCATTCTGGATATGAATAAGATACAACAACCATGGCTTATGTAACAAAACATATAAAAGAAAATGAGTAAGTTAACTCCCGAAACAACGATAATTCTAAGATATTATTAACAAATCAATGTTAAAAGATCATATATGATATCATATTAATATATATGATTCTTGTATAATTTAATAACAGCTATTTCACCATTATACAGGAGTTTAACCTACCCCAACCAAGGAAAAGTACAAGGTAAGGGTTTACTTTACAACCTCTTCATTATCCAAGGTTGTTTATACGTAATAATCTACTGGGATCTCTTTATCATCCACATCCATGTTTCTTAAAAATGCATTTCAAAACATTTTTACTATTTACTAGAATATGAGTTAAAGTCATTTATACCCTTTTTGACTTTTATAAGTGGTTTATAAAGGAATCTTTCGGTCGTTTTCAAAACAAGGTCCTTTTTAACCTTTTCGACAGAATTAAGGTAAGAATGTTTTTTTACTTATACGGCGGGTGCGGCTATTTTCCGCCGTTATAAAATCTTCAAAGATTCCCTTACAAGCTTATAAGAATATTTTCAAATAAAATGTTTTATTTTATATAGATCTTAAATTATTTCAAAATAAAAGGAGATATTTCTTTAAAAAGAATTTTGATTTCATCTATGTCAACATCCTTTGATGGATTTTAAGATTATTTGAAGTTGATTTATTATGATACAAAACTTCTATATTGTATTGAAGGTTTTGTGATATGTTTGACTGTGGATGTGCTATTTTTATACCATTCATAGTTTATGGTGAAAGTATTGACATTTCATATGTTAGTTTTAATATGAATGTTTATGTTATGTTTAAAACTTTTCATATGGGAATGCATTGGACTTAATATGTGACGGGTGGAGCCCACTATAGCTCCTCGATGCATCGGTAGGTCTCATGAGACAAACTAGTGTCTTGGCACAAGGCCTTGACAAAATCTTATTTGTAGTCTTGGCACGAGGCCTTGGCTATGTGGTTATGATAGTCTGGCATTATGCATTCCAACATTATGAAAGTGGTTATTGATTTTTGCATGTGATTATTCGATTAGTAGAATATCCACGTGAATAAGTAAATGGCATTATTTCATTTTACTTTTTCCATACTATGTTGAAGTTCAAGTTTAAAAGGCTTTTGTTTTAGTAATGCATTGCCTTAAATGTTTATTCTTATTTATGAAAGTTTCCGCTATATTGTTATCCTTACTGGGCATTTGAGCTCACCCCTTTTCTATGTTTTATTTTTCCCAGGAAGTGAAGAAGTAAATTATGAATGACCTGCAGGGATATTATGTGGGGATATGAGTGTGGATTATGGATACATTATGTTATTGTAGTATTTTTTCATTTTATGATGTAATGTAAAACTTATGAATATATCTAGTGCTTCCAAGGCTACTAAACCAATCGGTCTTTCGAGATTTGATCTTTCTTGTGATCATGCCAATGTTATGTAATAATGCACTGACTCTGGGTAACTGGGGTCGGGGCGTTACACCCTGCATTCATGCTTTCCAAAGGCAGGCATCATCTGTTCCTTGTTCAGGGACATTTTCTTCTTTATCGAAATAAGATGATGGGATGTCGGTTCTTCCTTCCGGGGATTCCTCCTTGAAACTCGTTACCTAGTCTGGGTCTCCCTTAAATATTAAGTCATGGTTCATGAATCTCTTTCACGAGGCCATATAATTGTGGATGATGGTTAATTACACTACTTATGTCAGGACATTCCATGGGGTCTTGACATGGTAGTGACCTTCGGCCAGAGTAGACAGTAACATCAGGCATGTTGGAGAATATCTGGACGCGTGGACATTGGGGAAACTGTATTCTTCCTCATAAGAGGGCATCTAAAGGGTACAGAACCCGAGACACCCACATCAGTCAAGGGGTATCGTATTCTAGGGGAATTTCTCTATGGTTTTCCACAGCTTCCTATGTATACCACAGGGTATGTCACAATTTTAACGTCTTGCGGAGACGGTTACACCAATGGCGTGTCTCCTAAGGTTTCTTGAGGAATATCTTGTTTAACACGAGGTAGGTGGCGAGTTTAATGTCTTGTGGAGATTGAATGAGGGTGATCATAACATCTCATAGAGATGTCTCAGATTGTTACATCCCTAGGTGGGAACACTTGAAAGGTTTACCGGGTGGATGGATCCGAACACACCATAAGAGCAGACCCAAGATGGTGTGTCCCATAAAGGGAATATGTCACACCGTGAATGCTGATCTGGACACCACTGAGGGCGGATCAGGGAGTGTGCACCCTAGAGTGGGGGAACACCAAGGTTTACCATTTGCTGGGGTTGAACCTCGTGGAGGTTTCCTATGTACCCTATGTAGACGATAGGGATCAAAACCCTAGTAGTTTAATGGGGTGATGAAACAGGGTGTATATAGAGGACAACAATCCAAATACGTTATGGGGCTTATTCATGGATAGCTTCCCATAAAAAGAGGGATACTCTTGGGTGGATGGTTATGGATTGAGTAGGGCTTATGCATGGTTAGCTGCCTGAGTCCCGCAAGGAGCAGCGCTGGGATGAATGTCATGATCTCACTGGTATGTTGCGGCCCGGGTGAGAATGAAGATGGATGATGAAGAGTTGAATGAAATAGAGGTGGAATGAGATGGAACTGGCACGAGGACGACAGTGATGTTGTGCTTGATCCTTGAAGAGACATCCTACGCATCCCCGTGGTAGGGAATCAATGTCCGCGTAGTTCGGTGAGACGTTGGGACACATGAGGAGGCAACCCATGAGAACGGACACATGGATCAGATCTGGAGGAAATAGAACCTTCGGTTTGGGGTGTGATATTCTTAGAACACATGGGGTCGGGGGATAGATCAAGATGAATCATGAGTGAGGGGATTGAACCTCCGGGAGGATTCCTACATATCTCCATGGAAGGGAATCAAATTCCACACAGTTCATCTGACAATGACTTACCATCAAGTAGGGACTCCAATGAATTCCTACTGAATGGGGTTGAAAATGGATTACCACTGAATGGGGTTGAAAACAGATTACCACTGGGTGGGATTGAAAACCTCTTACCGTTTTATTGGGTATTGACAACGGCTTACCACTGTATGGGGTCATAATGGCTTACCACTAGATGGGGTCACAATGGCTTAGCGTTGGATGGGATCGAACCTCAGGGTGTCTGCCTACATACCATATCTAGGAGACAAGTATCCAATCCCACGTAGTTCGTGATGGGCTTAGTGAACCAACATCAAGGTGGTTGGTACCAATGGTTGTTGGGATTGAACCTCATGGAGGCTTCCTACGTACCCTGCCTTGGTAAGGATCAAAGACCTTGTAGTTCATGATGGTTTTGGCAAACCGACATGAAGGGGTTTAGAGAGAACGAGTGTTGGGATTGAACCATATGGAGGCTTCCTACGTACCTTCCCTTGGAAAGGATCAATGATCATGTAGTTCATGAGTGGTGTTGGTGAACCTACATGAAGATGGTCGGGACAAATGGGTGGTGTGCTTGAACCTCAGGGAGGCTTCCTACATACCTCGCCTTGGAAAGGATCAAAAACCTCATAGTTCTGGTTGGTGTTTGGGTCTTACTATCTAGGATTCCAAGGGAGGATGTCATGGTCGATGATTTCTCTAAGCCCACAATAGTTGTGTTCGGTGGGAGAAACAAGAGGTAGCAAGGACCTGATGATCACAGCGCAAAGGTGCGTCCATAAAGGGTAGTGAATAGGGCATATGCAAGGAAGCTGCCCAGGTGCTGCAATGGAGTGGCAATGATGAATGGTTCTCATGCAAGGAAGCTACCCTGGAGCTGCTATAGAGAAGAAATGGTGAATGTGGCTTATGCAAGGGAGCCACCCGGGTGCCACTATGGAGCGACAATGTTGAATGGGGCTTACGCAAGGCAGATGCCTAGGTTCTACTATGGAGAGGAAATGGTGAATGGTGATTACACAAGGAAGTTTCTTGAGCGCCGCTATGGAGCAGCAATGGTGAATGGGGCTTACGTAAGGAAGCTGCCCGGGTGCTGCAATGGAGCGAAAATGGTGAATGGGGCTTATGCAAGGGAGCCACCCGGGTGCCGCTATGGAGCGGAAAAGGTGAATGAGGATTACACAAGGTAGCTGCCCGAGTCCCCCTATAGAGTGACAATGGTGAATGAGGCTTACATAAGGAAGCTACCCGGGAGCCTATATGGAGCTGAAATGGTGAATGGGGCTTACGCAAGGAAGCTTCCTTGGTGCCTCTATGGAGCAACATTGGTGGATGGGGCTTACGGAAGTAAGTTTCCCGGATGTCTTTCTCATATCTGGTCATGATGGAATCCCAACCCACTGGTAGGGTTGAGGCCTTCACCTATGCGCTAGTGCACAAGGGGGATAATAACAATAAGTTGGAATCAGTACAAACATAGGGATATGAAATGTGTGAGTCACATTCCCAACATTTGGAATGCTGTGAGGGTGGCGTGGCAATGGAGGATAACTATTGAACATGTTTGAAACACAATATCCATATCACGTTAGCTTGAAATGGGGACAAACAAATGAGGGTCGACTACGAACCATGTTCGAAACATAGTACCTGACTCAATGTGTCATCCAAAGTCTTCTGGGGTGTTCACCCAGGATGGTAGGTGATCCAAGGTGGCATGGGACCAGACCATTAGGGGGTCCCTTCAGACATGGAAGATGATGAAGATCCAAATGAAGGACACACATAGCGTGTGGTGGAGTGATGAAATGTTTGAACATATTCTAACACTCTTGAAATTACACCACAGTAATCATGGAATTAGGCATATTATACTTGGAACATAAGGAATCTCTTTTCTGGAGAAAGAGGAACCTTATGTTTTCCACATAGGGTGTACTACAGTTTATAGTCATGTAGATAGGAATGTTGGAATCTCATGCTTTGCGCATAAGTCTTCTCTTATTTGGAGCAAGAGGCATCCTATGTTTGGAACATAGGGAGTACTATAGTTTATTATCATGTAGATAAGACTGTTGGCATCTCATGCGTTGAGAATAAGGCGTCTCTTTTTTAGAGCAAGTGTCATCCTATGTTTGGAATATAGGGTGTACTTCCATCTAGATTTATGTAGAAAGGACTGTTGGCATCTTATGCTTGGAGCATAAGGAATCTCTCATATTAAGAAAGAGGCATCCTATGTTTGTCACAAAGGGTGTACTACAATTTATATTCATGTATATAAGACTTTTGGAATCTCATTCTTGGAGAATAAGTCATCTCTTGTTTGGAGGAAGAGGCATCCTATGTTTGGTACATATGGTGTACTACAGGTTAAAGTCATGTATAAAAGAGTATTGGAATCTTATTCTTGGTGCACAAGGAATCTCTTATATTGTGTAAGAGGAATCATATTTTTGTCATATAGGGATTACTATAGTTTAAATTCATGTATATAGGACTATTAGGAATAAGGCGACTAACAATGGTTGGTATTTGGAATAACGCAAGGGTGACATTATCTGGTTCAACCTGGCATAACAGTCAGGTGATGGGGTTTAGTTGAGTTACTTGAGGAAATGTTCGAATCAAGGTACTCAGGGAATTGATGATGAGACTCTCAACTCACGACATGGGAAACAAACCTAGAGGAGAATGTCATCTCAAGGTGTTTCTTGGAGTTTGGAGGAGTATCTCAAATAATGGTATTCCATAGGTGGAAGGTTGGTTCGCATAAGGGCGCAATTGATAATGTCAACATCCCAGCTCGAAAAGTTCATGGTGCGACTCTCCATTTTTCATTGCGGTAAGTGACGGTAGCAAAAGGACCGACCCGAAGGGCTGGGACTACAACCCAGAACTGACCCTGAGTCAGGGTGCGAGGCCGCAGCCCCCATGGTATGGACCGATGGGCGTGAATTTAGGAGCCTCACAAATGAATGGTCTTCACGAAGTATCTTTGTGGAGAAAAGGGGGCTCATGGTGCATGGGGTCTCGTAGAGTATCTTTGCAATGAAACGGTTCTCATGGAGAATGGACTCTCTGAGAAGCTTTACGAAGGATGCTACTCGCAGAGCATCTTCGTGAAGGAAGCTCCTCATAGAGCATGGACTCGTGGAACAACTTCGTTAAGGAAGCTACTCGCGAAGCATGGAATCATGGAGCCACTTCTCAAAGGGAAGAAGAGCTATGAAAAATTGGAGATCGGATGCCCAAGTGGAGGAGTGACCATCCGACGAAGGGGGGTGAGCTAGGTATTTATAGGGGAGAGGCGCTGCGAAGCAGAGCTCGCTTAGCGCGAAGACACAGCTTGCTCCGTGGCGGGTTTGCTAACATCAATGGGGTTCGTAGAGCATCCCCACTCCTTGCTTCACGGCAGGTTTGCGAACATCAAAGGGGTTCGTGGAGCATCCCGCCTCCTTGCTTCCTGGTGGCTTCGCGAACATCAAAGGGGTTCGCGGAGCATCCCTCCTCCATGCTTCACAGCAGCTTCACGAACGTCAAAGGGGTTCGCGAAGCATCCTGCCTCCTTAATTCACAGCAGCTTCATGAACGTCAAAGGGGTTCGCAGAGCATCCTGCCTCCTTGCTTCGCAGCGGCTTCATGAAGGAGGAACTTTGAATCAGTGTGGGGAACCGGGGGCTCTGGTCAAGTTCCCTTGCACCACAATTGTGTAGGGAGATTCGTGAATGGGCTCCGCAAACCAGTTTTCCAGCCCAACATTAAAAGTCTGTAAATCCTAATATGTAACTCCATTCAGGCCCTATGACCTACCATATCAAAGAATGAAAAATGGGCTACAATCTTGAATTATATATGGAAGCATTTGGAAAATTTTGGGGATGCTTTTCTCAGTGTCAAAAGATGCCCCCCTAAATAATGTGGTCCAATGAGGACGAGGAGGGCAAGGTGGACCACGTTATGAGGAAACAACTGAGGAAAACACAAGCATTGGGGTCCATTGTATCTCAATCGTATTGAGGAGATAGTCTACTAAATCTCTAAGCCCTCATGAACCATGCTCGGTGCAAGAAACATGAGATAATAGGAGCTCCTATATTAGAGTGCTAAACAATAGATGGTTTGAGGGGATCAAAATGGGACATCAATCACCATTTGGGAGAATCCTAAAAGAGAGAGGGGTCACAGCTAGAGAACATGGATCTCTAGACAACCGACCTACTTCTCCCACCGTTCTCTGGTGCACGAGCGGGGTAACACAAGGGGCATTAGAATCTATCCAAACATAGGGGAGTGGAATGTGTGAATCATGATACCCAAAATCCAGAACACTATGGGGGTGGCGTGACAATGATGAATAACTGTTGACCATGTTTGAAACACAGTATCCTTATTGTGTTAGCCTAAAATGGGGGTAACAGATGAGGGTCGGTTGTTGAACATGTTCGAAACACGAGGCTTGAATTGAAATTTCATCCATTTGTCTTCGAGAATGTTAGCCCAAGATAGTAGGCGAGCCATAGGCCGATCATCCATACTGTTAGGGGGTTCACTTAGACATGAAAGAGGAAGAGGGTCTAAATAAAGGGCATGCAAAGCATGGGGTGTGGGTTGTTTGAATGGAATCTAACACTCTTGATATCACACCACCATGGTGGAAACACATTAGGTGGGCATATATGTCTAATCAGGGATCATACCTACTTCTGAACATGACCTCTCTGGTAAGGACCTAGAATGAAATATAGTTTTACGTCATATAGTGAGGACGGTGCAAATTGTTTAAAGGTCATACTTCCTGGACCAAGGTTAATAGTTTAAATTCATGGTACATGGATTGTAGGCTCCTAGTTTATGTTCATAGGAACTGGACCATGATCGGGTCCAAGGGGCCAAGAGGGTTAATGACCCTAGGGCTGGGCCTAAGGTATAATTCCTGGGTGTCTCTACGTATCCCAGAAGGATGAGAATCAAGCCAAACGTAGTTATTAATCTTGGCATGGATAGAATCCAACACTGATAGGGGAGTTCCTCTCTGGGAATGGATTTGGTGCATCCCATGATTAACATGGGGAATTCTAAACTTGTTTAGGGTAGAACTGCAGTTTAGTGTCATGCATCAAGGACATAAGAATGCATGCTGTTTAACATCATAAAGTAGGATGAATAGTGAAAAGGGAGATCCCAAGAAGGTATTGTGTGATGCGGTAGCTATACACCCGATGTGAATGAGGACATAAGGAGTCTGCACCACACCACATATCCCCGAGGGAAGTTCTTCAGGTCTAGGGACCAAAAGTGAAAGTTAGGCTGGGATCAAGGCAAGGTGCCTGGACGTTCCTACGTACCCCATTAGGATGGGAATCAAGACATATGTAGTTCTGAGGCATAGTTTAACGTCATGTGGGATGATGAAAGGCATGTGTGGCTTGACTGCACCAGTACACGTCCTACCAGAACTACTAATCCCACGTGAGTCTTGCTCAATGTGGGAAACAAGAATTTGAGATGGGACTTTTCTAGAACAGGAAGGCACATGTCAGGGGCGATGTGACACTAGGTAAATGATGTCTTAATGATGCTGATCTGCCTATATAATGCACCTAGATGTGTAGAAGAGTAAATCCAAGTATGTTGAAATTCCACTTGGACATAAGAAAGTGGAAATATGTGAATCATGAAGCCTGAGATATAGACCACAATGATGGTGGTGTGACGATTGGGGATAGCTGTTGACTATGTTCAAAACACATTATATATATTACATTAGCCTGGAATGGGGACAAAAAAATGATGGTCGACCGCTAACCATGTTTGAAACATGGGATTTGTCCCAAATGTCATCTAAGGCTTTTTGGGACATTGGCCCAGGATGGTAGGAAAGACAGTATGGAATGAGACCAGGCCGTAAAGGCTGTCCCTTCAGACATGGAAGAGGATGATGATCCAAAAAACGATCTCACAAAGCTTGGGCATGGAACTAGGGGAATGACCCCGTGTAAACTACACACTTCTGTCTCTTTGTCAAAACACATCTGAATTTGACTATAAGATGTATCAGATGGAGGGAGTCGAGTCCCTTAACCCAAATGACATGGGTCCTGAGGTTGCATGATTCCAACTTAATGTTCGTAGGATAATCCATCAAGGGGATATTTATTTAATGGACTATGCATAGGGTGGAAAAGTGGCCAAACATGACACACCCTTCCCATAGGGAGATCTTCGTTTAGGTTCATAGAACTCAGAACAGTTGGGGAAAAGACATGGGAGGTACATGGTGCCTCCTTTTAGAATCCCGACATGAATGAGGGAAAATACTATAAGCTACTCGCCACCCAACATATTCCCAAAAGAGTTCGGGATGAGGGGCCGAAAAGGGGGGGGTAGGATTTTGGATTCCTAGGACTGGACTTGGAGAGAATATGTCTGGGCATTCCTACGTATCCCACAAGGATGGGAATCAATCCATATGTAGTTATAAAAGATACACGGTAGGATACCAGTGTCAGAGATAATGAGATTGTGTGGGTCTGGCCCCTACACCGAAAGAAGCGGTATTTGATTGATCTTGTTTGTATTTTAAGATGAATGTGTTTTTTTAAGTGATGGACCAAGGATAGAAAATCCAGGTATGCCATATGAATCAAGACATATTCCAACAATGAAAAATGATATGGTGTGTGACTGATACCAAACATGATGCGCCCTCGAATGAGGACACCACGATGTAGTGCCGTTTTTCATCGTGTGTCCAGGATGATAATGTAATAGTTTAGCATCATGGGATGGGACCAACCATGAATTTTAACATTGTGCAGTATAGAAACAATAATTTAAAGTCACGTGGGACTAGGCATCATAGTTTAAAGTCATATGGCTCAGACATATACCAGAGAGATGAGGTTCTAGAGGGAATGTGCATGGCGTGATAAAGCATACCCGATGTGAATGGGGACGAGGTCCACATTATACCGTGCATGATTCTGAGGAGGAAACCTCAGGTTGAGGGTCTAGGAAAGGTTATTGGATAAGAGGAAGTGGAAACTAGCTCCCGGTTGAGCTAGACCTGAAGATGAGATGCCCAGGCGTTCCTATGTATCCCATTAGAATGAGAATCAAGACATACATTGTTCTCGTAGGTGCCTTTTAACGTCATGTGGGACAACATATAGTCTAATTCCATGCGGGACTGTAAGTAGGGGCTATCTCCTAAAAAGGGGAATATGTGGGGCAGCTAATGCAAACCCGATGTGAATGGGGACATAATCCCATACCACGCTGCATGGTACCATAAGAGATAGAGCCTAGAAGGATGAACATAAGAGAAAAATTAGTGGAAGTCGAGCTGGACCCAAATAAAAGACATCTAGGCACTCCTATGTATCTCATGGGAATGGGAATCAAGCCATATTTAGTTCTGAAAGAGATCTTAGTTTAAGGTTTTAGAGCCCATACCACAGAGTAGCTGAATCCTTCTAAGTAAGTATAGACCTCAACCCGATCCCTAAGCCCACGTGAGTCAAAATCCATGTGGAAAACAAGGGAGGAAGAAGTTTTTTGCAATACCTGGAACGCACACCAAAGGGAAGTTGGTGCATAGCCCCGAATGAGGCCTTTACTGTGGATTTTGTCCTTATAATGAGAAAATGTGCACTGAGGGATAGTGTTGGGAGTGTCGAAATTCCATTTAGACCTGATGGGGTGGAAACTAATGTGAATTAGGTAACGAATATTCAATTCTTGAAAGGGATGGTGTGACGTTGGAGGATAACTGTTGACCATGTTCGAAACACAACATGCATATCATGTTAGCCTGAAATGGGGAAAAACAAATGAGTGTCGACAACTGAACATATTCAAAACGTGGGACATGTATCAATTTGATGTCTAAAACCCTTGATAACGTTGGCCCGTAATGGTAGGAGAGCCCTTAGGCCAAGCATCCATGCCGTTTGGGGGTCCCTTCGGGTGTGAAGGATAATGGAAGCCCAAATGAAGAGGAACACAAAGCTTGAAAAGTGGGCGAAAGCATGTCCATGTAGAATATAACACTCCAGGTTATAGACCAGAGTTCTCATGGGCCAATTGGTGAATAACTGAAGAGGGCAGAGGGATCCGACTGAAGGGCATCCGACACAAAGAGATAAAATTAGGGAAAGGGAGAAAAGGCCGGTCATAGGAGAGAGGTATGCGGTGTGGTTGTTATAAACCCGACGTGAATGGGTACAAATGCCCAGACCACACTGTATACCCCTCTTCTGGAAGAACGCAGGCCAAGGGGCCAAAATGATAGGGAGGTTTCTAAGAGATGGGGCTGGATCCGAAGACCATATGTTCAGGCGGTCCTATATATCCCATGAGGGTGGGAATCAAGCCACACGTAGTTCCAGGAAAGGGATGCTGCAAATAAGGGCCAGATACACCAATGAGGGGTGTGTACGACACGGTGAGTAACCCAACATGAATAAGGACATGAGTCCATACAGTACAACCCTAAGTGAGAACTTGGTCTAGGGGCCTGAATAGGCCATGGGGCCTGAGGCTGGGCCATGGACAAATTGTCATGGCTAGCTTGCAGTTTAACATCTTGCAGTGAAGACGAAGGTAGGGGCAAGGTATCTTATCAAGGTATGTGTACGACACAACGAGTAACCTGACATGAATGAGGACATAATCCCACACCACACCGTAAAACCCTTAATAAGAACATGGGCCATGGGCCTGAAAAGGTAGAGGGGCATGAGGCTGGTCCATGGACATAATTTCATGGCTACCTTGTAGTTTAACGTCTTGCAGTGAGGATAAAGGTGATCTTAGTTTAGGGTCATAAACCTTGGGCCTTATATGCCTAGTTTAATGTCATATGCATGGGACGTAGAGGGAGAATCATTGTGCCTGTGGAAGACCACAAAATGGCAATGATGATAGGGGACAATTATTGACCAGGTTCACAAAACAGTATCCACCCTTGTGTGACCAGAAGGGGGGGGGGAAATTGAGAGTTGACTGTTGACCGTTGACCATATTCGCAACATGAGACTTGTATCAATTTTCCACCTGAAATACTCGAAGACGTTATCCTGTAATGGTAGGAGATCCCTAGGCCCAGGCGTTCATGCCATTCAGGGGTCCTTTTGGATATAGAAGATGATGGAAACCCAAATTATGGGGCTCAAAAAGCATGGTAGAGCCTGTTCTCACAGGAAAAATGATAAATTAAGGGGGGCATGTCTCAAGGTGATATGAGTGGCATTGCAAAATTACCTGATGTGAATGATGGTGTGAGTCTATTCCGCACCACATAACACTAAATGAGAACTTGGGCCAGGGTCCCAGAAAGGCTGAGGGACCTGAGGCTGGGCCTAGGATGGGATGTTCCAACCAGTTAGCAGTTTATTGTCATGCGGGACAAGTACTGAGTGGTTTTACATCGTTCATTTGGGACAAATCACACAGTTTAATGTCGTGTGATATGAACAGTTGTTATGTTAGTTTAACATCTTAGAGCTCAGATGGTTTTGTAGTTTATTGTAATGAGGGATGATAATGAGAAGTTTTACGTCCTAATGGATGACATACAATTAAACGTTATACGGTACGATATACAGTTTAACGTCATGCTGGATGAGATACAGTTTAACGTCATGTGGGATGAGATATAGTTTAACGTCATGCGTGATGACATAAAGTTTAACTTCATGCAGGAGATGATATAGTTTAATGTCATGGGGTAATACATACAGTTTAACATTATGCGGGATGATATACAGTTTAATGTCATGCAGGAAGACTTACAGTTTAATGTTATGTGGGATGATATACAATTTAACGTTATGTGGGACAACATACAATTTAATGTCCTGTGAGTTGATATACAATTTAATATCATGTGGGAAGATAGTGAGCATTTTAATGTCATGACGGATGATAATGCCGTTTACCATCATGTGGGACGAATATGAATAGTTTAACGTCATGGAGGATGATGATGCAGTTTAAAGTCATGTGGGACGATAATGATAATTTTAACGTCATGATGGACGATAATGCAGTTTAACATCATGCGGGACTATAATACATTTTAACGTCATGCGGGATGTAAAGGAATAGTTTAAGGTCATGTCAGACAATGATGAACTATTTAATGTCATGAAGGACGATGGTGCAGTTTAATGTCATGAAGGATGATAATGAGCAGTTTAACATCATGATGGATGATGATAGAATTTAACATCATGTGGGATGACGATTAAATTTAACGTCTTGCGGGAAAAAGATGAAAAGTTTAACATCATGCATGATGATAATGAGTTTTTTAAAGCCATGAGGGATGATGAAACAGTTTAATGTCACGCGGGACGATGATGCAGTTTAACTTCATGCAGGATGAAGATGAACAGCTTAACGTCATGACAGACGATGATACAACTTAACGTCATGCAGGACGATGATACAGTTTAACGTCATGCGGGACTTAGATGAATAGTTTAATGTCATGTAGGATGATAATGAGAAGTTTAACGTCCTGAAATATGATGATACAGTTTAACATCATGCGGGACGATAACACAATTTAACATCATGCAAGATGATAATTAATAGTTTAACGTCATGAAAGACAATAATTAATAGTTTAACATAATGAATTATGATAATGCAGTTTAACGTGATGTGGGATGAGTGATGGATGGCGTTTAGGGTCACATAGCTTTGACCATGGTTGCTGCAGTTTTAGGTCACATAGCTTTGACCATGGTTGCTATAGTTTTATGTCACATAGCTTTGACCAAAATTTTGTACAGTTTTTTGTCATGTGACCAAGACTTTGTCCGGAAAATTAATGTCATGCGGCCAAGACGATGGTTTTTATGCAGTTTGACATCATGCAACTAGGACGTGGTCATTACGTAGTTTAACGTCATGTAACTGAGATGTGGTTGTAACACATTTTAACATCATGCAACTGGGACGCGAAACCAAATGGATTGTTTTGGTAGAGGGATGGTTATATCTACCCCATTATGGTGGGTTTGGATGAGGGGGGAATCTATATGTTGGTATTTCCCTAAAATTCTTGGATCGTATGCATGGGTGTTCTCTTTACGTGAGCTGGGATACCTCATAATGAACCATCCACGAGCTGGTGTCAAATCCATAGGGAGGACCTCTGTGGTTGATGCAATGTGGCAGTTGTGACTACATAGAGTGTCGTAAGGGTAGTAAGGATGACAACATTACCTCAGTCCTGAGGGGCAATGAAGCCTGGATTGTGGGTACGATGGGGGCAATAGAGCCCGGAAGGCGTGGAAGCCTCGAGGTGGGTACGATGGGGGAGATGGAGCCCAGAAGGCATGAAATAATGGAGGTTGGTACGACTGGGGTGATGGAGACAGGAAGGCATGGAATCCTGGACGTCGGTATGACAGGGGAAATGGAGCACAGTATGCGTGGAAGCCTGGAGAGTCATCTCATTAAGTAGGAAAACTTTATTGATTCATAGGGAGTATCTTCCTGATGGTTGATTTTAGGGATAGGGAGAACCTCTGTGCCAAATGGTATTAGTGTGGGGGGCACCTCCTCAATGGTTATTGGTGCTGTTGGAGATGCACCATTGGATTGGGGGTGGTTTCTCTCGACGTGCAATATAAGGGTAGCAATTTTGGAAAGGAGGTGATGAAGTAAGGGGTGGATTCCACCTGCACGACCCTTGAGGATGGTAGAGTTGGCGAGTATTCGATGGATGCGGGTGGCAGATGCCACCTATGCGACCTCTAGAGGTGGTGAGGTCAACGAGGAGCCTATAGAGTCAGGTGGTGGATGCCACATACACGGCCTCTTGAGGTGGCAGATTTGGCGTGGATCCGAAGGTGTCAAGTGGAGGATTCCACCTGAATGACCTCTTGAGGATGCAGAGTCAGCAAGGATCCGAAAGGGTCAGAGGCGGATGCCCCCTACATGGCCTCTTGAGGAGGTAGAGTCGGCGAGGAGCTGAAGGAGTTGGGAACAGATGCCCCCTGCGTGGCCTCTTGAGGTGGTGGAGTTGGTGAGGAGCTGATGGAGTTGGGTGGTGGATGCCACTTGTGATACCTCTTGATGTGGTGGGTTAGTGAGGAGATGAAGGAGTTGGGGGTGGATGCCCCCTACATGGCCTCTTGAGGCGGCGGGGTTGGCGAGGAGCCGATGGAGTCGGGTGGAGGATTCCACCTGCGTGACCTCTTAAGGTAGCCGAGTTGGCGAGGAGCCGATGGAGTCAGGTGGCGGATTCCACCTTTGCAGCCTTTTAAGGTGGCGGAGTCGGAAAGGATCTAAAGGAGTCGTGGGGACGATGCCCCCTGCGTGGCCTCTTGAAGCGACGAGGTCAGCGAGGAGCCGATGGTGTCGGGTGGTGGATGCCACCTGCATAGCCTCTTCAGGAGGCAAAGTCAGCGAGGAGCTGAAGGAGTCAGGGTTAAGATGCCCCATGTGTGGCCTCTTTAGGTGGAGAGTTCGGTGAGGAACCGATGTAGTCGGGTGGAGGATTCCACCTCTGCATCCCCTTCAGGCGGTAGAGTCAGCGAGGAGCCTAAGAAGTCGGAGGGAAGATACCACCTGTGCGGCCTCTTGAGGAGGTGGGGTCAGTTAGGAGCTAATGGAGTCGGGTGGCGGATTCCACCTGTGAGGACTTTTAAGGTGGCGGAGTCGGCGAGGAGCCGAAGGAGTCGGGGGGCAGATTCCCCCTGCATGACCTCTTGAGGCGGAGGGTTGGTGAGGAGCTGATGGAGTCGGGGGCGGATTCCCCCCTACACGACCTCTTGAGGTGGTAGGGTCGGCGAGGAGCCGATGGAGTCTGGGTCGGTTGCCCCCTGCGCGACCTCTTGAGGCAACGAGGTCAGCGAGGAGATGATGATGTCGGGTAGTGGATGCCACCTGTACGACCTCTTAAGACAAAAGAGTCGGCAAGGATCTAAAAGAGTCATGTGGCCGATGCCACCTACTCGACCTTTTATGTTGGCGGAGTTGGCGAGGTGCCGAAGGAGACGGGTGGCGGATGCCCCCTACGCGGCCTCTTGAGGTAGCGGGGTCGGCAAGGAGCCGATGGACCATAGTCTTCACACACTGAATGGTACTCATCCTCTCACATTTGAATGAAATGGGATTCACATGGACGATGCCTTAATTTTCCGACATATTTGGTCTACTCGCTTATGAAGGAGAAGCGATTCACTTCGAGTTCACCATTTCTGTTTCCGATGCTTTCACCGTGGCGTGCACATTTGTCTTGTTTGAGGACAGTGACACTGTTTGTTGCCCCACATTCCTACTTTCCAAAGGTGGGAAGCATCCTTTCACTGTTCAGGTATGTTTACTCCTTGATCTAAATGGGATGATGGGATGTCGGTTCTTCTTTCTGGGGATTCCTCCTAGGAACTCGTTACCTAGTCTGGGTCTCCCTTAAAGATTATGTCATGGTTGGTGAATCTCATTACCGGTGCCATATATTTGTGGATGTCGATTAATTATAGTACTTCCGTCAGGACATTCCATGGGGTCCTAACATGATAGAAACCTTCGGTTGGAGTAGACAGTAACATCAGGCATGTCGGGGCATATCATGATGCGTGGACATTGGGGAACCTGTATTCTTCCTCATAAGAGGGAATCTTAAGGGAACATAACTTGTGGAATCCCACATCAGTCGTGGGGTATCTTATTCCAAGGGAATGTCTCTGATGTTTTTCTCATCTTTCTATGTTTAACACAGGGTATATCACGATTTTAACGTCTTGCGGAGATGGTTACACCAAAGGCGTGTCTCTCAGGGTTCTCCTTAGGAATCTCATGTTTAACATGAGGTAGGTCGTGAGTTTAACCTCTTGAAGATATGGAATGATGGTGGTCAGAACATCCCATAGAGAGAGATCAGATTGGTACATCCCTCAGAGGGAACTCCTGGAATGTATACCATGTGGGTGGATCATAACACTCCATAAGAGCTGACCCCAGATGGTGTATCCAATAAAGGGAATATGTCACATCGTAAAGGATGATCTAGACACCACTGAGGGAGGATCAGGGAGTGTTCACCCCAGAATGGGAGAACCCCAAGGTTTACCATTGGCTAGGATTGGACCTCATGGATTTTTCATACATACCCTATGTAGACGATAGGGATCAAAACCCATGTAGTTAGAAGGGGTGGTTAATCATAGTGTACACTAAGGAAAAAAACCCAAATACACATTGGGGCTTAGGCATGGATAGAAGCCCACCACAAGAGGGATACTCTTGGGTTGATGGTTTTGGATTGAGTGGGGCTTATTCATGGTTAGCTACCTGGGTGTCGCAAGAAGCGACACTGGGATGAATCTCATGATCTCACCAGGATGTGGAGGCCCGGGTGAGAATCAAGATGGATGATGGAGAGTTGAATAAAATGTATGCGGAATGGGATAGAACATGCATGAGTATAACAGTGATGTTGTGCTTGATCCTTGAAGAGACATCCTGTGTATCCTTGTGGTAGGGAATCGATGTCTACATAGTTCGGTGAGACGATGGGACACCTGAGGAGGAGACCCATGAGAAAAGACGCATGGATGGGATCTGGAGGAAATAAAACCTCCAAGTTGGGGTGTGATCTTCCTGGAACACATGGGGTCAAGGGATAGATCAATATGAGTCATGAGTGAAGGGATTGAACCTGAGGGAGGCATCCAATGTATCCCCATGGCAGGGAATCAAATTCCACATTGTTTTTCTGAGGACGGCTTACCGTCGATTGGAGAATCCAATGGTTTCCTGCCGAATGGTGTTGACAACGAATTACCGCCTGAATGGGGTTGAAAATGGCTTACCGCTGGATGGGATTGACAACGACATACCGCTGGATAGGGGATTGGCAACGGATTACCACTATATGGGGTCACGATGGCTTACTGCTGGATGGGGTCACAATGGCTTACCACTAGATGGGATCAAACCTTAGGGAGGCTTCCTATGTACCTTATCTAGGAGACAAGGATCAATACGCACATAGTTCAGGAGGGGCTTGGTGAACCAACATGCAGGTGGTAAAGACCAATGGTTGTTGGGCTTGAACCTCATGGAGGCTTCCTTCGTACCCTGCCTTGGCAAGGATCAATGACCTCGTAGTTCATGATGGTTTGGGAGAACCGACATGAAGGGGGTCAGAGCGACTGGGTGTTGGGCTTGAACCTTAGGGAGTCTTCCAACGTACCTTGCCTTGGCAAGGATCAAAGACCACATAGTTCATGAGAGGTGTTGGTGAACTGACGTGATGATGGTGGGGACGAATGGGTGGTGGTCCTGAACCACTTAGAGGCCTCCTACATACCTCACCTTGGAAAAGATCAAATACCTCATAGTTCAGGTTGGTGTTTGGGGCTTAGTCTCTAGGCTGCCCAGAGAGGATGTCATGGTCGATGCTTTCTCTAAGCCCACATGAGTTTTTCCTGATGTGAGAAACAAGATACATCAAGGACCTGACGATCACGACGCAAAGGTGAGTCCATGAAGGGTGGTGAATGGGTCTTACACAAGGAAGTTACTCGGGTGCTTCTATGGAGCAGAAATAGTGAATGGTTCTTATGTAAGGAAGATGCCTAGGTGCTACTATGGAGTGGAATTGGTGAATGGGGATTATGAAAAGGAGCCACCTGGGTGCCGCTATGGAGCAGTAATAGTGAATGGTGCTTATGCAAGGCAGCTGACCGGGTGCCACTATGGAGTGGCAATGGTGAATGGGGCGTACACAAGGAAGCTGCCTAAGTTCCTCTATGGATCGACAATGGTGAATGGGGATTACGCAAGGAAGCTTCCTGGGTACTACTATGGAGCATCAATGGTGAGTAGGGCTTACGCAAGGGAGCCACCCAGGTGTTGCTATGGAGCGATAATGGTGAATGGGGATTACGCAAGGGGATTATGCAAGGTAGCTACCCGGGGTGCCGCTATGGAGTGACAATGGTAAATGGGGCTTACGCATGGAAGCTGCCCGGGTGCCACTATGGAGTGACAATGGTAAATTGGGCTTATCCAAGGAAGCTCCTTGGGTGCCGTTATGGAGCAAAAATGGTGGATGGGGCTTACGTAAGGAAGCTGCCTGAGTGTCTTCCTCATGTCTGGTCATGAGGGCATCCCAACCCACTGGTGTGTTGAGGCCTTCACCTATGCACTAGTGCACAAGGGGGATAATGCCAAAGGCGTTGGAATTAGTCTGAACAAAGTGATATGAAAAGTGTGAGTGACATTCCTGACATTCAGAACACAATGAAGGTGGCTTGGCGATGGAGGATAACTGTTGACTGTGTTCAAAACATAGCATCTATATCACGTTAGCCTAAAATGGGGACAAACAAATGAGGGTCGACAACTGATGTGTTTGAAACACAGGTCTTGAATCAACGTGTCATACAAAGTCTTCCAAGGCCTAGGCCCACGATGGTAGGTGAGCCGAGGCAGCATGGGACTAGACTGTTAGGGTGTCCCTTCAAACATGAATGAGGATAAAGATCCAAATGAAGGACACACAAATAATGCGGTGGAGTGATGGAATGTTTGAACAAATTCCAATACTCTTGAATTTAATCCATTTTAATCATGGAATTAGGCATCGTATACTTGGAGCATAAGGAATCTCTTGTCTAGAGCAAGAGGCGTCCTATGTTTGGCACTTAGGGTGAACTATAGTTTATAGTCATATAGATAAGACTGTCGGAATCTCTTGCTTGGCGCACATGACATCTCTTATTTGGAGCAAGAGGCATACTATGTTTGGAACATAGGGCGTACTACAATTTATTTTTTTGTAGATAAGATTGTTGTAATATCATGAATGGACCATAATGCATCTCTTGTTTTGAGCAAGATGCATTCTATGCTTGGAACATAGGGCGTACTATAGTTTAGAGTCATGTAGTAAAGAATGTTGGCATATTTTTCTTAGATCATAAGGCATCTCTCGTATAGAGTAAGATGCATCCAATGTTTGTCACATAGGGTTTACTACAGTTTATAGTCATTTAGATAGGATTGTTGGAATCTCATGCATGGATCATAAGGCATCTCTTGTTTGGATCAAGAGGCATCCTTTGTTTGGTACATAGGGTGTACTACAGTTTAAAGTCATGTTGAAAGGATTATTGGTATCTTATGATTGACACACAAGGAATCTCTTATATTTTGTAAGAGGCATCCTATGTTTGTCATATAGGGATTAATACAGTTTAAATTCATATAGATAGCGGTATTAGGAATAAGGCGTCTAAAAATGATTGGTATTGGGAATAACACAAGGGCGGCCCTTTCTGGTTCAACCTAGCATAACAGACAGGTGATGGGGTTCAGATGAGTTACTTGAGGAATGGTTCGACTCAAGGTACTTAGTTAATTGATGATGAGATTCTCAACTCACGACATGGGAAACAAACCTATAAGAGAATGTTGATTCATGGTGTTTGGAGGAGTATCTCAATTCAAGGTAGTCCATAGGTGGAAGGTGGGTGAACATAAGGGTAAAATGGAAAATTTTGATGTCCTAAATCAAAAAGTTCATGGTGAGACTCTCCATTTTTCATGGGGGTAAGTGACAGTAGTTAAGGGACCAACCCGAATGGCCAGAACTGCAACCCAGAACTGACTGTGAGTAGGGGTGTGAGGGCGTAGCACCCACGGTATTGACCGGTGGGCGCAAAGGTTGGATCCTTATAAAGGAATGTTCTTCACAAACTAGCTTCACAGAGTAAAGGGGGCTCGGAAAGAATGGGGTCTCACGAAGCATATTCACAAAGGAATGGTGCTCGCGGAGCATGGACTCGGGAGCATGGACTCACGGAGCAGCTTCGCGAAGGAATCATCTCGCAGAGCATGGACTCACGGAGCAGCTTTGTGAAGGAAGCTACTCACGGAGCATGGACTCGCAGAGCTGCTTCACAAAGGGAATTGGAGCTCCAAAAAATGAGAGATCGGCTGACCAAGTGGAGGAGGGACCGTCCAGAAAAAGGGGTGAGATGGGTATTTATATGGGAGTGGCGCCACGAAGCAGAGATCGCTCGGTGCGAAGACATGGTTTGCTTCGCGGCGGGTTCGCGAACGTCAAAGGGATTCGCAGAGCATCCTATTTCCTTGCTTTCTAGTGGGTTCAAGAATGTCAAAGGGGTTCATTGAGCATCCCACCTCCTTGCTTCGCAGTGGATTCACGAACATTAAAGGGGTTAGCGGAGCATCCCCCCTCCTTACTTCATGGTGGCTTCACAAGCATCAAACGGGTTCGCGGAGCATCCCGCCACCTTGCTTTGCAGCGGATTCAAAAATGTCAATGGGGCTCGTAGAGCATCTTTCCTCCTTGCTCCACAACGGCTTTGTGAGGGATAATATTTTCATTGGCACAGGACCCCAGGGGCTCCGATCAAGTTCCCTTGCTCTACGATCGTGGAGGGAGCTTTGCAGATGGACTCCGCGAACCAGTTTTCCAGCCCAAAATCAAATGTCCCTAACTGCTAATATGTAACTCCATTCAGGCCCTATGACCAACCAAATCAAATCTCATGAAATGGGCTACAATCTTAGATCTTGTATTAAAGCATTTGGAAAATTTTGGGGACACATTTTCTGGTGTCAACAAATATACATCCAATGATATCCCAAAACTATGTATGACACTACAATATCAAGTTAATGAGTTTAAAATACAAGAACAAATAGTAATTATGTCTATGTTAAGAAAAATAGAGAAATAAATATGAGTATAAAACCACTAGACTAACAACAATCTCCCTACCACATCCACTATGTTCCAATGAGGGGAACCCTTGTCCATAATCTTACCATGTACATTAAATTATTTTTATTATCAAATTGTTTTATCTTGAATAATATAATATGATTCCTATTTAGTTGTGGTTTCCATGATTTATATGATTGACTTTTTATTTCAGTATTGTTTTCATGTGAAAACCTATTTAGTTTTAATTTATATGACTAGATTTGGCTGGTCATTGCTGTGAGAAATGTTGGTTAAACCTACTATGAATACAATAGGAAGAGGATCTCCTTTGTCTATCATAGAAAATAGTTATCTAAATAGTGTATCATATCTTTATGTCCTATATTTCATTATTTAGTTCCAGTTTTGTTTTGTGTGTTGAGGCTTTGTTCATGTTTATTCATTTTTATGGTTATGTTATGATGAATGTTGTTTGTTTAATGTGATTATATGTATTAGAGAAATGTTGTTGATGGAATTTTTGTTTTTAACTGTACATTTTTTTCCTTACTACTGTTTTTATACCTCTAAATCAATTTATGTATTGAAGATGGTGGGAGTTTCTAGGGAGGATTTGATGTTGCATTTGGGGGGATTTAAAGTTGAAGCGATCATTTTTTTGGCTGTTGAGTATTCATTTTTTTGTTTTTTTAATGTAGTGGATTTTTGCATGGTTAGGAAATGTGGTAACAAGGTTATAACAACAGTTTTGAACTAGGAAAAAAACCATATATGCACAGTTCTAAGTGTGGATATATGTATGGAATGGAATACCCATAGTCATGGTTTCAAACCATGGATATAGGGGTTTTCTTATATCAACACCAATAATATCCATGGTTTATTAAATCATGTATATAACATATAGCCACATTTTCTTAGCATATATCCATAGTTGGAAACTATGGCTACAGCTCTATTTTTTAGTAATGTACATGGCACACTAATAGGTGGCCCTAGAAATCTTCAGACTGAATGGAATTTCAAGGTAACATAACTTACCTTGTGGTGCATTGAAAATGGTAGAATATTCTTAGGGGCCATTTGGATTTGATTATATTCAAAATACCTATTAATGAAGGAGAGGTCCTAGAATCTAGTGGTAGAGTCAATCAATAAATCTGTCATAGTAAGGGAAAGGCCATCCTTCAGACAGTGATGGTTGAGATTCCTGAAGTAGATTCAGAATATGATCTATAGGTTATTCTTTGATATGGTAATGATGATGTATAGCCATTTTGGGTACTTTACTTCCTTGAGGATGTTTGATTTAATGAGCTTATAAAGTTCATCCTCGACCATGGCACCATGAGAAGGGTGTGTCTTTCTAGGAGTCTGTTTGAGCCCCTAATGGTTTATCAGTAGACCAAGGTAGTGGAAAATGACATGAGGATCTATTCCTATAATCTCATCGTAGCTCAAGGTGAATACATCTTGATTCTAATTTTGGAAACCCAAATACTAATACTTCTCTTAGGAAGACATGGATGGGTTGGGCGATGTTGGTTTTAGATCTGCCTCAATGGAAAGGTTCACCTGTACCAACTAATCGATGGTGGTGGAGACACCCTCCTCCAACCTAGGAGGATAATCCTCCAAATACTCTATATTTTCCACAGTGGGAAGATCATTAGGAGAGGAAATTTATTCTCAATTGGCTGATATTGATAGAATGTATGTGTTGGCCTGATCGGTAGTGGAATCTTAAGTGTGGGACTCCTGTGAGGTAGAAATCATTGTGAATGTGGTAGTTGATTTTATTCCATCTGGCCTTCAACCAAATGGGATAGGATTGATAATATCAAATTTTTATAATTTATTTATCTTGATAAGATTCATCCCAGCCTGGAAAAATAAGAAAATATGGTTTATTTCAGTTTCTAGGGGAGAACATCCTAATACCTTACCAAGGTAAGGGGTTCTAGGACCACTCGATCCTGACTCAGGTAAAAATATGAAGTCATATTCCTTCATTCCTTGCACTGGGAAACAAGCTTTCCCCTTTTCCTAGAGATGACGAAGCAGTGTCCCATGTCCGGGGTCGTGGACTCCAGTCGGTGAATTGGGAGAACAAATGCATAATAAAAGTCTATCCACATGTGTGTTACTGTAGTAGTATTCTCAAACTCATTATCCTGAACATGGATTTCCTTTCTCTTGTATTAATCGACATCTAGGTAGTGGACCTTACAAGAGGAAAAGGGAGATGCATCATCTGGGAGCATACCCTCATGACCATTAAATAAGTACATGATGCATTAGTGATATGAGGATGGGACTGTTGTATGAAGATGGAGCCATGGTATACCAATCAGTGCGTTATAGGCCGTGTCCTGCGAGACAGCCATAAACATCAGGTTGGAAATCTGGCCAAATAATTAAGTATTCAAGTAGATGTTTTCAAAAAGTGTCTTCTTTATCTGGTCAAAACCTTGAATCTTTAGGTTAGAGGGATTAAAATATGTTTCATATTTCCCTAGCTTCCAGAGCATCTTAGTTGGGATGAGATTGATCCTGTAACCCGTGTCGATGAGACAACGGTAGACCTCCATATGATTGAACTAACCAGTCATGTACAATGGTCAAATGTGCCTATATATAGAAGAACCATCATCTTATCCTAATAATGAGATGATGGCCTCAAATTCCACAAGTTTGGTCTCTACAGTATGGAATCCCTCTAAGGCCGCTACATCTATTTCAAATAATAGGAGGCTCCTCAAATCCTCTTTAAGGTCTTCATACTTATCATAGGATAAGTGGAGAGCCTTGAGAATCGAGAGTTTAGAAGGAATGCTGGAAAGGTTCTTGAGAACAACATACTTCTATGGCAGGCACACATTTTTGTTAATAGGTGGTTGCTATTTGGTAGGAGGTATAGTAGGGGTTGTAGGTTGGATCTCCATATTTCGGCTGGTGCTTGGGGTATTACACTACTCACTTGATGAAAATCATAGAATTAATACCGGTAGATTTTTGGATGACTGTGGCCTTGACATAGCTATATGTGGCTGATCATAGCACGGATGTAATGGATCTGTCTGGCCGAGCAACACAAACAGAGGGGGAAGTGAATTTGATGAAACAAGGTGAGTGTACTGTGAATGATGAGTCTTACAGTAATCCTATTGTCTGGTCTCAATGGTGTGCATGAAAGGGTTTGATTCAATGGCTAAAATACGTTAATAGTTCCCAAATCCACCATTTCATTGATGTTGGTGTCCCCTAGGGACATTAGGAATGTTTTTCTGGAATTCCTTATCTTTGGGGACCATGTACGAGTCCTATAGCTCAACAGTGTTTGTTGTGGTGTATGCCTAACCATCACTCAAGGAATCCTCCATTTCCGGTTGGATTCTATGGGCAATCCTGATCCCTAAGTTCATAAAATCTCCAAGAGTTTGGGATGGATTTTGTACCAGAAAAGGACTTTTATTCTCCTTCTGTCATTGCCACCAGCTCTCCCGGTGCTGCGAAAGCTATGATGTTGATCCATATATAGTAGAAAGGGGTAGCACATTAACTTTGGAAGGCTTGGGTTGAATCAAAAGGGCACATATAATACCGTGGGAATGGGTAACTCCCTTTCATGATATCTGATCGTCATACTTATGAGACTCACGACCAAATAACTACTGCCTTTCAACCTTTCTGTCACTATCAGGCTTTGCAAACGCACATGCCACCTATGTCGGGGCTAGTCTTAATCTTACTATGTTGTTTTCCACCTGGTCATGGATCTTTTCATTGAACAAATAACACTTCATGAAAGTGTATTTAATGATCTTGTCATATGGGTAGTAATTGGGGTGATCAGTGAGATCTACCTCTTGGGGCCTCCAGCATACTAGTAACTATAGGATTCCCTATTCCAAGGCACTCTATAAATAGCTAAGGACCTGAGCTTCATCGAATGAGTAGGTCCTATTTTTTCGATCCAGGTAAGGGACTTTGGGAGCCTAGCCCTGATGAGGGGCTAGATCCTGGATAGGTGGTGGGACCTAGTTGTCTCTCCTAGGCAGTGGTGGTGTGTTACACGGTGGTGCCTACAGATTCTAAGGTGGGAGATTCTGAGCCGGAGCCTAAACCTGAGGTGGTGGCCCATAGTGAGGCTATGGATGTGGCTTTACTGGTTACATTCTAGCAGTATAGGGGACACTATCTGTGCAATAGCAGCGGTCTTGGCCTTAGTAGCTCTTATTTTAGGAGTTGTGGGAGGTAACGGGTGTGCCTTGTTGGCTTGTTGCAAATCTTCCTCTAGACATTTAGCATTGTTAGAGAAATCATGGAATTTACCATGGAAGTTATGAGAAATGAAATAATGACCCAATTTAGTCATCAAATTCTACATGCACATTGTTAGAAGATATTCTTGAGTTAGTGGAATGTCAAGTGAATATGTGAAGCCCTTACACCTAGCGACGAAGCCTGTGACTCGCTCATTCTGTCTTTTATTGAACTTCAATAGGGAAGAAATACTAGTCTTTTGGGTGGTGAAACTGAACTAATATAGAAACTATATGTGGATAAACTTCCAACTTTTTATGGACCCAAAATGGTAACTAGTTGTACCAAACAAATGTGGGCCCTTCTAGTGTTTGTATGAAATTCTAGAGCTTACTAGCATCTTGTTATGCTGGAGTAACCAGAATGGGTCCTCATCTTGAAATAAAATGGTATAGATGCTGTAGTGGATTTCCCACCCCATTGAAAGGGGAGAATTTTGGAATCTCGAAGCCTAGGGGTGCTGGCATATCATCCACCCATAACGAATATGGCTTTCTATCAGAAAAAATTGACACCTATCAGGTTTCAAGAGCCTCATGGGGGTCAATGGGAGAAGACATTGGATTATAATAATGAGGATTCCTAACTACTAGTTAATTAGAGGGTTCTTCAACATGGTAAGATAGCTAACCAGCTAGTGGAGTGGTTGGTGGCATGATCCAAGGGGTTGTTAGAGGAACCTATGGAGTGGCTGGATGGACCTTCGAAGCAGCTTGGTCCTAAGGAAGGTTGTCACATAGCTCAGGTGGTTTCGGTGATTCATATCAGGATCTTCCACCATACACATTGGAATCTACCTAGTCGAGATATAGGGTTCTTGAGATTAATGGGAGGAAACTCGCCATGCATAATATGCACTTCCCTGGTTGCCTCGATGGAATATGAATGGGATAATTCCAAGGATCACTATAATCTAGATGTTGTTCCATGGAACACTCAGTGAGGATCTCATCGATGATCCTTCTCTATTTGTTGATATATTGACATCAAACTATCTTTTTGGTCTCCTCTTCCATCTTCTGTAATAAATCAGATCGATGAGAGGGATTGAATTTCATGGAATGTTCTTTTCCCTTTCACGGATCTCATCTGAAAGGCAATGACTCATTGGGTTCTCTGAGACTAAGTGTCTGTTTTTTGTGGTGATTTTGGATACCTGCAGGGTCTAATGGGTGTAACGCTACCTTATTGGGTTATGCATCTTCTCGGACCCTGTGTTGATTCCCCATTCTAAGTATATATCAGGAAAACCCATGTTTACTATGACGATGCTCGAAGGCATATCCTCAATATCACTGTGTGAACCAGGTTGGCGTATGATAGGACAGAAATGCAAGACACCATACGGCCCCATCCCTAGATATGGACATGAGGTGAATCCTCATTAATAAATCTCTATAGCATAGAAAATCTTTGGATGCATTTTTTTGGATGATCTGATGATAAACATTTTATGTAGAGTGTTGAGCAATAGGGAGTGCAGCCAACTCAACCAGGTGGCACTACAGACCAATGTCATCAAATTTTTCACGACTCTTGGGGTAAGCTAACCGTTGATGATATTGATGGAAATGATTCTTCCCTAAAGTTTAGTGGAAGCACAAAACCTCATCTTGTGTGATGGAATTTGGAATATTGATGATTTCTGTTGAAATTGGCCATATCATCTCAAGGATATGGTCCTCTATGAGAATTTCCCACAAACGTCTTAGTTCAGAATTGGTATATGGCCCTTGGTTGCCCCATTCATTGATTGGGGGTAGTTGAGGGACCGATAATGGCACTGACATGGACTATTTCTTTGGTAGACTGTTCAATGGAGAGTATGGTGCATGAGCTGACAAACTACTGTATCTTAGTCTTTCTCTCTAGGGAATGTAATGACTATATCACCACATCCTTATAGGAAGGGGTTATGACCACTACTTCATGCGCCGTGAAGGTTGTTGCTAGTGATTGATGAGGATGGTGTTCTTCGTTGACTCATCCTCAGAACAATTCTACATGTTCTCTTGTCAAACTAGATATTGATCCTTGTGATGACATAGAGGAATTCACAATAAGAACCTCAAAAGAGACAAATCATCTATCTCAAGTATGTATCTGTGGAGGGATTCTAGGATCGGGTGCATCTCTTTTTTTTGGTTGAAAAGGATGATACGTTGAGTCTCTATCCGTACTTTCAACATAGAGGATCGAGGAGTGGGATCCATCGTAGAGTCACACATCACTTTAGAGTTTTTAAAACGGGCAGTTAGGACCATGATCTGGCGCTTCTCAACATTATTCTTGTTGTGTTGAAGATTCTCCCTCTTTCCTCGAAGTAGTTCTTCAGGACAAGGTAGATATTTGACGAGGGGATGAACATTGCACAGGTTGGAGTGGGAGTGGGGAGGAATCCCTCTTGGATGATCTAGTGTGTGGGGGGAACCCGGACCATTATATCATGGAACATGTGGAGGACCTCCCCTGGAGTTGGTGAAAACACTAGAAGGACCACCATTATGATGGGTGATTGGGCGGGGAGGAACTTTTCTCTGGTTAATGCTATCGTGGGGTGGCCCCCACTTGATTTGGTAATATTTTGAGATAGAAAATTGTGTTGATGGCCTGAAATATGGGTAAAACCTCCATACCTAGGATCATGGTCATGGGGAGGACCTCTGTTTTGACTGGTAATCGTGGTATGGGGAGTAGCACCATGTTTAATGAGGGAGTGGAGAAGACACCCACTCTAGATAATTATGCTACTAGGAGGACTCCCATACCGAATCTCTTTGTCGTGTGTTGACCCACGATGGCTAATACTTGCACAATCAACTGGGGTAGTCATCCCAGCCTTCCCATGGGGTGGTTGAGGCCTCAATCCCAATTGGGTGTAGAGGTTCCCTAGTTATGAGTAACAGGGAGGTGATAGCACATGTCAGTGGTGGATTGGGCCACCGAAGCTATATAAGATGATTCCCCCTAGTGGGAATCTACTAAAGCTTGCACCCGATGTTGGTGTCTAGTCAGTCGAGCTAGGGCCTGCTATTCATGGGTATGGGCTGCCTTCTCCTCTATCTAAGGGACTGCTTGGCAGAGTTTCCATGGATAGTGGGGGCCCTCCTTGATAGATCCATGGCTGATGTCATAATATGGAGGAATCAGACTCCCCTTACATAGTCGGCGTAAGGGAGTGAGTCATAAGATCGTTCTAGGTGAAGTCTCTCAAAATGATTGAAAATTTTAGTGGGGAGTAGAATCTCCCATTGCGGTCTCTAGGGGTGGTAGTGAAGGTGGGAAACTGATGACTCCATATCTTGATGGGCTATATACATCATCGGGATGACCCCCTCCTATTTGTATCAATGGAGAATAATTTCATTACCCTCTTTTTGACAAATGAGGAAGGTGATATAGGGCATGGTTGCCTGATAGTTGTGGTTGTGGATGATGTCAAAGAGGAAGAGGATCTGTGTGGTATTTCTTCATTGGTATTTCCCATTCCCTTATCCCTTGATTCTATGGGAAAGAGGTTCTTGGATTTTTGTAGTAGTAGATTGGGTCCTACAAACCAGGAAGATTCAACTATCAGTATAGACAGTAGAAAATCAATCCACAGTTCCCTAGCACCATTCAGTATTCCATAGGCTAGATAGAAAGATCCACGCTGATGACGTTGCAGACCGTGATGCCCAATGATTAACAGCCCCAAATCCTATTGAGTTTCTCACCAGTCCCACTATTTTATTAGACGGACCTGGAACCAGGTAGCTGGATTTAGGGACATTCTTATATCTTGATTCTTTGAATTCTACTAATCCTCATATTGAGGAGAACAATTTCATGACGATTTCACCATTTCCATTTTCGACACTTTTTTTTCAGGGCACACCTCATTATGCTGAATGTGTGGGATGCTACAGCCGAATAGGTCACATTGTTTCCATGTATTCCATCTTTCCTAAGGAGGTAGGAATCGATCTCCTCTTGAGGTATGTTTTATCCTTGATCGAAATAGGATGATGGGATGTTGATCTCTCCCTCAAGGGATTCCTACTCGGAATTCGTCTCCTGGTATGGGTATCCCTTAAAGATTAAGATGTTGTTCGAGGAACTCTTCCTGGTTCCATATCCTTGTGGATGCCAGTTAATTAATCAACTTCTTTCAGGATATTCCAAATGGGTTAGGTCAGGGAAGCATCCTTAGATCAGGATAGTAGTAACGTTGGGGATCGCTGGGATAGATTAACACTGAATCATTGGTACACCGAGATTTTCACCTTATAAGTGGGAATCTTGAGGGAGTGGAAGCCCAATGCATCCCACATCGAATGCATGGAATGGTATACCTGAGAAATGACTTAGAGGTTTCCCTCATCTTACCATGTTTGACATGGGTTATGCTGCAAGTTTAGTGTCTAGTTGTGATGGATCAAACTGATTAGAACACTTATGAATGTGGATCAGATGGGTACATCTCTAAGAGGGAGCGCCTAAAATGTTTACCATATGGGTGGATTAGAACGCCTAATAGGGATGGACCCAGGATGGTGTGTCCCAAAAAAGGTAAGGATTCACACCGTTATGGTTGATCTGGACACCAAAAAAACAGGATTAGAGGATGGTGAGTCCTAGTAAAAGGGACACCAAGGTTTACCATTGGCAGGGATTGAACCTCATGGAGTCTTTCTATGCAACCTATTCAGAAGAGAGGTATCAAAACCCACGTAGTTCGACAGGGTGAGTCATGTGATAGAGGTGTACACTAAGGATGACACATTGGAATCATGTTGAGGATTACACATGATTAGTGGCCCAGGTGCTACAAAGAGCAATGAGATGAATGGGGCTTACAAATGGTTAACAGCCTGTACAGATGGAATGATTCCATTGGGATGTGGCTACCCAGGTAAACCCAGGATCGATATGGAAGAAGTGTCAAAGGTATGAATGGGGATTTAACCAGGAACATGTGTGGAGGTTACAATATTAGGATTGGACCTCAAGGAGGTTTCCTACATATCATAGTTGTAGGTAATCAAAGTCCATGTAGTTTTGGAATGGGGTGATGAGTCACTTGAGGAGGCGTATCATGAGAAATGGATGCATGGATGAGGCCCGAATGAAGTGGAACCTCTCGGTTAGGGCATGATCCACCCGAAACACAAGTCTCTAGGGTGAGACCAAGATGGGACATGTGTGATGGAATTGAACCTCAAGGAGGGTTCCTACATATCCCTGTGGTAGGGAATCAAAGTCCACATAGTTCATGATGGGGAATATAATTATGGTGTGTAGCAAGGATAATGACACAATTGCATTCTAGGGTTAAAAATGGTTAGTTAACCATTCCATGAGGGAACCTCTTATTTAGAGGACTGTGGATGATGTGTTTCTTATGCATGGTTAGCAGCCCAAGGGCTGATCTAACACCACTAAGGGCGGACCAAGGAAATGGATCCCACAAAGGGGATGCTGAAGTTTACCATTGATTGTGATTAATCCCCGAGGTGTCTTCTTATATACCCCATTAATAAGATAGGGATCAAAACCCACATAGTTCAATATGGGTACATACAGTTTAATGCCATGTGTGTGAGATAGTGAACCGATGTGAAATGGTCTAGACATATGGTTGATCTGCATGAACCTCGGGGAGGCTTCCTACATATCCCTATATCAAGGAATAAAATTCCACATAGATTGGTGAGGAGGTGTGGGGATTATATTCCAAGGAGGCCCAATGTGGATGTCCTGATCAATTCTGATGCAAGACCACGTGAGTCATGCTCAGTGTGAGAAACAAGAGGTAGTAATAGACCAGATCATTATGAGGAAAATGATGTGTCCATTAGGAGTATATTAGGGATTACGTGTGGTTAGTAGCCCAAGGAGAGGATGATTGAGACACCCCAGGAGGGTGTCCATATGTATGAGAATCCCCCCTTGATGAAGTGGTAAAATGGATGAAAGTTAATGTGGGTTATCATTTCTCATATACCTCATATGGTTCTTGTTGGTCGGAGTGGATACTCAAGAGGGGGGGGGGTGAAATGAGTTCCTATAAAAATTTCTGTTAAAATTATTTCTCTTAAAATCCCACAATTTAAAAACAAAGTTAAACTGTAGTGAATCTATACAAAGTGTAAATGTTCAATTAGTTTCTCAAATATTGATTAGGTCTTAGTTGACTTAATATAAATATTAAATTAACTTTTGATACTAACTTACTGGTTTAAAATAAGTATAAAAACTTTCTAATTTAACTATAAAAGTATCTTTAAAATAGTTTTGTATTTCAAAGTAATAGCAGCGGAATATGAAATAAATATATAGTATACTTATAGAATTAAATTAAAATGCACAGAAAAGTTAACTATAAAGTTCAGTCTCAAGCCGAGACTAAGTCCTATCAACAATTTATATAAATTGATCCACACCCTGGATCGGGGGTAAACAACAGTACACTACTGTCCAGGTCCAAAGACTTCTACCGTAGTTCTTCGTGGGAAAAACAAACAACATCACACAGGCTGTTCAGGTCTTACTCGACCTCTACCACTATCCATAGTGGGAAACAAAGGGTTATGAAGTTTGAGTGAGGATTTAAGAATCTTCCAGTTTAGCTTAGGAGATAGTATGTGTGTGTAAAATAAACAGGGTATACACACTACTCAAAATGTAAAGATAGAATCACTAAAGGAAGTGAGAAAGAGTTTATAAAGGCTCTAGTAATTGGCAGTGCAGCTCTGGACTCGTTTGGTTGGTCAGAAAAACATCTGATTCCTCCTCTGGTTTTTGCTCAGAAAATAGAGTGTCGTTTTCTTCTTTAATTCTTGGTACAACCTAGCAGCCTGAGTGCATGAAGTGTTTGTTTTAGTTCACTCAAGATGCAGCTTGTGTTCTCCTTGAAAATGAGTAGCTTCGTTTATGTCTAGTGTTCATGGAGTATAAAGTTTTTCTTCTTTCACAAATGCACCACGTTTGAATGATATTCATCTCTTTTCTTTTTCACCAGTGTGCCTTCTTAGTTCCTTGATGATTTTTGTATGCACACTCAGTGTTCTCTCCTTCTCTACTAAATCTTTATCTTCCCTTTTTGTAGCTTTTAGCTCTGGAAAAAAGGAATTATTAGTTTTTGCATGGGTACTAGGTACGATTCCCTGACATGACAACATAATTAATTAAATATCATTGAATGCATTAAAGACATCAAATGTAACCATTAGCTTAATAAATAAATAGTATTGAGAGTATAGAGTTTGACTGGTTGGTCAATTAGTAGCTCGTGTTGGTAAATGTGTACGGTAGACTTTGTGTAGCAGGTCCTTCCATCAGTAGATCTTTGATCTTGCATCAGTTGCTCTATATACCAGTGACTTCATTCCATCAGTTCCTCCAGTTCCATTGGTATCTCAATGTATCGGTGACTGTACTTGTATCGGTAGACTTACTCTATTTGTAACTATCTATGAACTGGCTCTATCGGTAGAATTCTGTCTATCGGTAGCTCTTGTCTGTCGGTAGATCTGGTGTGTTAGTTCATATTAGTCACGTCTCTGTATCATTAGGCCGGTCAGTAGCTCGTATCGGTAGCTCTTAGTTTTCTGTATCGGTAGACTGAATCTATCGGTAGACTTGCTTACCGGTGGACTTATGCATATCGGTAGACTTGTTCTATCGGTACCTCGGTTTCTGTCAGTAGCTTTGTACATAATGGTAACCTTAGCTTATCTGTGACTCTGTCTGTCGGTAGACTAATTCTATAGATAGGCTGAGTACCGGTAGCTCTATATCAGTAGCTATACCTAGATTAGTGGCTTAATACTTTAATGTCTTATAAAAATCTCATCTGAATGGGTTAAAAGAAATTCATAACTCATATAAACATAGATAGACATGGATTAACATATCTCAATGATTATTTTAATATTATTATCATCTTGATCACATATTGAAAGAATTAATATATATAAAATCATTAGATTGAGATTATCAAAGTATATGAAAGCATAATTGGGATTATCAAAACAGGTGAGGTCAACAATCTCCCCCTTTTTGATAATCACAACCTATGATATTATGATTTAAAAATAGTGAGCAGTTGTATCAGAGGATATGTCATTAAATGCAATTATCTCAGAGAAACAGTATGTTATAGAACATAAAGGATTAGAGGTGGAAGAAAATGTGATAGTATCAGAGATAAAATTAAATGTAATGACATCAAAATTAACATTTAGTGGCATCAGAGAGTTAGAGAAAATGGTATCAGAGGATGAAATGTAACGGTATCAGAGGAGTAAATCATGACAGCTTTTCCTTAGATAAAATTTCTCCCCCTTTCATTAATATCTCTCCCCCTGGGTGAATATATCTTCCTCTTTGATACTTAGAGAGTATTTCTCCCCCTTTGTAAAATCTTTGTAAAATATTTCTCCCCCTTTGTGATAATCAAAAAGTGGGAAACCAAAGAGAAGAGGAATAAAAATAAAAATGAAAAAAGAGATGAAAAACCAGTTTCATTTCATGTTCCAGATAAGTTACAAATAAATAAACAAAATACAATGGATTCATATCAAACAGTCTAGCCACTGGCTCAATCCACATCCTCAATGTGAGAGTTTCCCTTGGGAGCAGAAGAGGATTCAGGGGAAGTGGAAGTAGGTGAGGGCTTAGGAATTCCAGAAATGATCAAAGGAGGCTGAGCCACAGAAACTGTTCTTGGTCTGTACTGAGGAGTCCTTTGTGTGATCATAGGTGTGAGGCTTCGAATTGCTTGGGCAGGAGTCATCTGAACTGGAGAAGCAGTAGAGGTAGAGGCAGGTAAAGCTGGAGGGACAATTATTTTCCTAGCATCAACATGCAGAAAAGGCAGCAACAGATTTATGAAATCCATAATTATTCCTCCTCCTCTCTCCATAGCAGATAAGAAGTCATCCTTATTCTCCATAAACTTGGCCAATGCTGGAGTCAATTCCCTTAGATTGCTAACTTGTTCTCTGAAATCTTGATTGACAGGAGGCAACTTCATATTTTCCAACAGAAGTTTGAAGTGATTGTTGAGTTGATTTTTGGTGAAAATCTTAGAAAAATAGGAGTCCACCTTATCTTTCACTTCTTTATGAGAGACAGATGCTTCTCTCATATAGTCTTGGACTATCTTCATTATTTCTCTAGCTGAATCCTTGGTAGAGAGCACAACTCTACTCAGCTCGGATGAGTCCATAGAGCCAATGGTTGAAGCTGAACCAAGCTCCTCCTCCATCACAGCTCGAAAATGATTCAAATCCATAGAAGGTTTAGATGAAATAGAACCAACAGAGAAAGATATAGTCTCTTTGAAGCTTTTGGTCAACCCACTGATAAGATTTTGAACTTGGGAATCCTGGGTTTTAATATGATCTTTCATAGAAGTTTTGAAACCTTTAAACACTGAAACCATCTGGCTTACCACACTCTTGATATAGGCTAAGTCCTTGTCTACTTGGGATTTTGAGCACATGTAAGATTCCAAAGAGATAACCAATTTCTTTAAAGCTTCAAGATCTACTTCAAGTCTATAAACTTGAGCCTGACAGTCTTTAACTTCTTCCACTATTTTTTCCATGAAGGTTTACAAATTACAACCTAGAGAGAGTTCAAATTATCTTTCCAACATCCTCAACTCTTTATAAAAACAAAGCTTCATCTCAGTAACTGAGGCATTAAAAGATTCTTTCAGCTCATCCTTCATGGATTCCAGATCAGCCCTTGTGATCATATCAGCAGGTGCAACTGCAGTGGGTACTCTTTCAGATGCTAAACTGACCACTGAGTCAGTCATGATCGATTGAACTGAAGAGACCAAAGAAACTTCCATCTTATTTACCTATTCCACAAAACTGTCCATAAGCTTTTTCTTTAATGTATCCAGGTCATGCATTCAGACTACATCTTCAGGAAACAACTTAGATTCAATATTATAAACAATATTTGGTCTATTGTGAGATGCCTCATTATCTGAATCTGGATAGTCTAAACTACAAACTACAAAAACTGGGTCTTCTTCCCAATCTTCAATTCCCGCACCCACTTTATCTCTTCCAACATTGGTTTGATGCTCCCCCTCAACGGGTGCATCCTCAATTAGGATAACAACATTCTCAACAACATTCTCAGCATCATTCTCAGCAGGTCTTTCATCCTGAGGAGAATCTTCCAATATCAATTCTTCCTCTAAAACATTAGGAGGGTCTTCTGGATTAGGTAAGGCTATGTCAACCTCATTTTCATCCATAGCATGCACTAAGGATTGTCCAATCATTGCAATCAGGATCAAATCAGCTGAAAGAGATGCTTCAATTTCAATATCATCTTCTTCATTATCTACAGTAGCTACTTCAACATCCTCTAAAGCAGCTTCTTCCTTATCTGATTTATGTTGATCTAGATCTTTAGGAGCTGGACTAGGAGGTAAGTCAGGATATCCTCCTTCATCAGTAGAGGACTCTTCCTCTTCTAAATGATCACTGTATTCTGGCTCTACTTCATCAGGTCCCAGACCTGGATCCCTCACATCCTTTGGTCTTGAAGGATGATCCACAAGATTGAATTTGTCATATAACTTTTGGTCATCATTTACCCATTATCCTCTCCAAAGGTTCCAATTGATCCCCATGTATTTTCACACAGTAGAGGTGATAAAAAAGCTATTCTTCATTAATATTGTCTCATCTTGAGACTCAGCTACCCCTTTTACTTTAAGCATCACAGAGATCAATTTAGCAAAGAATAGGGCATTTTTCTTTGATTTCATCCTCGTCATATCTTCCATTTGGATCATCAGAAATCTGCAAAAATTAACCTTTACACAATGTCTTAAGAGGTGAATGAGATAGATATCCTGATATCTCAAATTGAAAAAGTCTCCTCTCCTTAGTATCAATACATGTTGAATGAATTTGAACAGCAATCTGTTCTCTCCATCCATTTCTGCAGCAACTACTTTTCTTTGACTTCCATCACCAGTCAGCTCTTCCAAAGCAGTCTCATAGTCAAAAATGTCACTGGTAGGTGGCATGGCTCTCAAGACATATCCTAATACTCCTTCATGTGGAACTTTCAAGCACTCCACCCATTCAACAGATGAAAACGACATCTCCTTTCCATTCACAAAAGAGGTTACTCGATTTTCATTCTACGATTTCTCAAAGCTTACAAAATCGTAAAATTGTTTCACTAATTTTGGAAAGTAGGGACCACTATTGTTCGAAAAACACTCTACCCATTTTTGATCTTCAAGAACTTTGAGCCCTAAGGATTTTCTAGGCAGTAGCCATTTTATACACAACTCCTTTTCAATCACAATAACTCAATTTTGCAGATGTGGATTCACTTGTCGTCTCCTTGATCTAGTTCTACCAACACTACCACTACCACTTGCTTCTTTCTAGGTATTCGTCTTCGTTATTTTTGGCTCAATAGAGTCATCTCTGACGGTAGGAAGTTTGGTTTTTTACATCGCTGGTTCGAAGGATTTAGGGTTCACTAAGGATTCAGGAGCTAAGGTTTGAGGGTAAAGGTTCGAGGCTCGGTGGATTGAGAAGTATCTATGACTTTAGTTTTATCATTTGGGAATCATAAAATAAATAAACAAAATTAAATAAAGTAAAAACGATTCAGATTCTGGCGGCAGACAGAATTTTTAAAACAGTGCACTCATCGGTAGGGTCTATCAGTGAGAATTCCTATTAGTGAGGGTTATATCGGTGAGGTTTCACATCGGTGAGAATTTAACATTGGTGATAATTTAACATCCGTGAGAATTTTACATCGGTGAGAATTTCACATCGGTGAGAATTTGACATCGGTGAGAATTTCACATCGGTGAGAATTTCACATCGGTGAGAATTTCACATCGGTGAGAATTTCACATCGGTGAGAATTTCACATCGGTGAGAATTTCACATCGGTGATAATTTCACATCGGTGAGAATTTCACATCGGTGAGAATTTCACATCGGTGAGAATTTCCCATCGGTGAGAATTTTACATCGGTGAGAATTTTACATCAGTGAGAATTTCACATTGGCGAGGTTAGCTACCGATCAAGGTCAAACATACCTAACTCATGTCTAATGTAACTTAACCTATCTGAACTCAAAGGTTTAGTGAAGATGTCAGCTAATTGATGTTAAGTACTTATAAACTCAAGAATTATATCACCCTTTTGGTAATGATCTCTCAAGAAATGGTGCCTTACATCAGTGTGTTTGCTCCTAGAGTAATACACAAGGTTCTTAGAGATATTTATTGCACTAGTGTTGTCACAGTTGATTGAAACGTGCTTAAAGTCATATCCATAGTCCAAAAGAGTGTGTTATATCCCCAGAATTTGTACACAGTAACTACCAGCAGCTATATACTCTGCATCGATAGTGGATAATGCTACAGAATTCTGCTTTTTACTACACCAAGATACTAAGGATTTTTCCAATAAGAGACTTGTTCCTGAAGTGCTTTTTCTATCCAGCTTGCAACTAGAAAAATCCACATCTGAATAACTCATTAACTCAAAGAGTTGTCCTTTTGGGTAAAACAAACCTAAGTTTACAGTATGTTTAAGATACTTAAAAATTTGTTTAACATCAAGTAAATGAGATTATTTTGGATTAGCTTGAAATCTTGCACACATAAACACACTAAACATAATATCTGGTCGACTAGCAGTAAGGTAATGTAAGCTTCCAATCATACTTCTGTAATTGGTTTGATCCACTGGTTTCCCAGTTTCATCTGCATCCAATTTACAAAAAGTACTCATAGGAGTTTCACTTTCCTTAATACTATCCAAACCAAAACGTTTTAATAGATCCTTTTCATATTTACTTTGATTCAAAATAATACCATCATTATCTTGGAAAACTTGAAATCCATGAAAATATTTAAGTTCTCCCATTAAACTCATTTCAAACTCATTTTGCATACATTTTGAAAAATCAGTACATAAAGAGTGTTTGGAAGATCCAAAAATAATATCATCAACATATATTTGTACTATAAAAACATCTTTAGAAATTCTTTTAATAAAAAGAGTTGGATCAACAATCCCTTTAGTAAAAATATTTGAAATAAAAAAATTACTAAGTCTATCATACCAAGCACTTAGAGCTTGTTTTAGACCATATAAAGATTTAGAAAGTTTAAAAACTTGTTTTGGAAAATGAGTATTAGTAAATATAGGTGGTTTTTCAACAAAAACATCTTCTATTATAAAACCATTTAAAAAAGCACTTTTGACATCCATTTGGTATAGCTTGAAATTCAGATGAGAAGCATAGGCATGTAAGATCCTAATGGCTTCTAATCTGGCTAAAGGTGCAAAAGTTTCCTCATAGTCTATACCTTCCTCTTTACTATATCCTTGTGCAACTAGCCTAGCTTGGTTTCTAACTATGTTTCTAGACTCATCAAATTTGTTTCTAAAAACCCATTTTGTGCCTATTGTTAAAGTGTCCTTAGGTCTGTCAACTAATTCCCAAACTTTGTTTATTTCAAATTGATTTAACTCTTCTTGCATAGCCATTACCCAAAATTCATCATTGATAGAATCATTAACATTTTTAGGTTCTATATGTGAAAGAAAGGCTTGATGTTCAACCTGATTTATTAGAGAAACTCTAGTCTGTGTCCCTCTATTAAGATTACTTACAATAGCATCCAAAGGATGATTATTTATAATCCTTGTTAATCTAGTAAAGGTAGGACTAGAAATTTCAGGCTCTTATCTAGGTTCGATTTCATTAGAAGCATATTCTGGAATAAGTCCAGAACTGGTTTTCTTTATACCAGGTTCTTTAGATTTGTCATTACAGTCCAGAAAACTCAAATCTTCTTCAAGATCTTCAAGAGAGGTTTTAGGCTCATGTAGATCAGTTTCATCAAACTTGATGTGAATAGATTCTTCCACACATTTGGTTCTTTTATTAAAGACTCTATAGGCTTTTCTAGTTAAATACTAACCAAGAAAAATTCCTTCATCACTCTTAGAAGCAAACTTTTTCAGATTATCCTTTGTATTAAGAATAAAAACTTTGCAGCCAAAGACTCTAAGGTAACTAACTTTAGGTTTTCTATTATTCCACAACTCATATGGGGTCTTCTTAAGAACTGGTCTAATTAAGACTCTATTAATAATATAACAAGATGTATTCACAGCTTCAGCCCAAAAGTAAATAGGCAGGTCATATTTATTAAGCATGGTTCTATCTATTTCTTGAAGGGTTTTATTCCTTCTTTCTACCACACCATTCTGCTAAGGTGTCCTAGGAGCAGAAAAGTTGTGACTATAGCCATTGTGTGAGAAATAAGATTCAAAATCTTGATTTTCAAACTCACAACCATGATCACTTTTTAGGGTTTTAGTCTTAAGTCCAATAATGTTTTCTACAGATTTGGAGTATTTAACAATGTAAGAACAAGCTTCACTTTTGTGAGCTAAGAAGTATACCCTAGTATATCTAGAAAATTCATCAACTAGAACATAGACATAGTGCTTCCCATTTAAACTAGAAACTCTTGAAGGTCCAAACAAGCCCATGTGAACCAACTCGAGAGGTTGAGAGGTTGAAACTTCTTTCTTTGATTTAAAAGAAACTTTATGTTGCTTTCCATTTTGACAGGGATTAAAAACTTTGTCATTTGGGAATTCAAGTTTAGGTAGGACTCTAACTAAGTTCTTCCTAGTTAATTTTCTAAGTGAATAGATGTTGCAATGTCCTAATCTTCTGTGCCAAATCCATGATTCTCTATAAAAAGCATTTAAACAAGTAACATTTTGCTTAGCTAAACAATTTAAATCAACTGCATAAACATTTTCATTTCTTAATGTAGAAAATACTAAAGAATTTTGAGAATTAAAAACATTACAGGAATCATTTTCAAATTTCACATTAAATCCATCATCACATAATTGATAAATACTTAATAGGTTATACTTAAGTCCATCAACAAATAAAACATTAGAAAATAAAACTGAATTAGAGTTACCAATCTGGCCTAGGCCGATGATTTTTCCTTTAAAATTATCACCAAAGGTGACATAGCCTCCATAAAACTTTATTAAACTTTTGAAAAATGAATAATCTCCAGACATATGTCTTGAACATCCACTGTCCAAGTACCATACCTTCTTGTGAGAACTCTTTAAGCATGTTTCCTACAAAGCAGATTTAGATAGGAAATGATTTTGCTACCCAGATCTTCTTGGGTCCAGAAAGGTAAGCAATCAAAGCTTTAGGTACCCATATTTGTCTTAGGGGTCTCATATAATTTACAGAATCAATAGATTTTGAAAGATAAACTTTATTTGATCTATAACCATATGAATAACTGGTTGAAGCATAGGGATTTCCAGAACTTGAACTAGCAGTATTCTGTCCAGATTTTGGAATAAATCTATTCTAAATAAGCTGTCTCTGTCCAGGTTTGTAGCCTATTACAGTAGTGTATTTTGGTGCCACTTTCTTTCCTAGAATTTGAGTTAGTGTATCCTTTCCATTTGTAAATTTATCTAAGTCTTTTCTATGTTTCTCATTTGACATTTTCAGTTCTGTATTTTACATTAACAGTTGAGCATTCTTCTCTTTTTCGATTGTAAGTTCGGTTTTAACATTAGTAGTGAGAGCATGTTGTTTCTTCAATGATTTGTATTTATCTTTAAGTTTATTGCATGTCTCTTCTAGTATATTACAGTATTCAAATAATTCCTCACTAGTCATGTTTTCAGAATCAGAATCAGAGTCTCCATCATCTCCAAAATAAAAGGAATTTAAAACAGGAGTATCTAAAGTTACCTCATATGTGTTGGTCATGAAACACATGTTGGCATGATTCTTCTCAGAATCAGAAACTTTTGATTCACTTGTGCTTTCCTCTGAATAACTCCAAGTTTCTTTTATAGTTTTCTTGTACTTATTTTCCTTATAATCATATTTATTTTTGACTTTTAATTTTGTACAATCAGCCTTGATGTGTCCTTTCCTTTTACACTCATAGCAAAATATTTTATCATTCCTGTCAGCTTTCTTCCAATCATTCTTCCAATTTCCCTTGTTATCATAATTTTTTTTGTAGTTAGATATCATGAAGAATTTCTTCTTCCTATAAAACTTCTTGAATCTCCTAGATATTTGAGCCATCTCAGAATCACTATCATAGTCTGAATCTTCACTTGTTGAACTTTCAATTTTTATTTTGATTTTCTCATTGTCTTTACTCATAGAGGCCTTAGACTTGAAAGCTATGGATTTTATCTTAGGTTCATCATCTTCTTCCTTATTCACCTTGAGTTCTTCCTCATACATCATTAATTTACCAATAAGCTCTTTTACTGGTTGTGCTCCAATGTCAAATGATTCTCTGATTGAAACAGAAGTGTCCCTCCATCGTTCTGGCATACATCTCAGTGTCCTCACAATTTGTTCCTTAGTTGGAACATTTTTTCCAAGTGAACTCATTGTATTGACTATCTCATTAAACCAGAGATACATTTCAGAAATAGGTTCATTAGTTTTTGTTTTAAAATTTTCATATTTAATAGTATAAATATTCAATCGCATTTCATTAACATTGGTTGTTCCTTCATGAAAAACACCCAAAGTATCCCATATTTCATAAGATGTTTTTCAAGCAGAAATTCTATTAAACTCTTCATCTCCTAAATCACAGTACAGATCATTCATGGCTTTACAGTTATTATTGTAAGCAGTATTTGTAAGTTCATCCCAAGTTGTTCTTTCAGTTTCTATAATTTTATATTGAGATTCTATAGCAGTCCAAATATCAAAACCCATGCTTTCTAAATGTATTTTCATTTTCCGTTTCCATTGGGCATAGTTTGTGCCATTTAAGAAAGGTGGTCGATTAGTAGAAGAACCCTCTAGTCTATTATCCATAGGTAGATTTTAGAAAATAGTTTTAAAGAGGTAAAATTTAGAACTAACAGAAATTTAAGATCTTTAAAGATGCAACTAAAATCACAGTTAAAAAACCAGATTGTTTTGAAATCGTTGAAAAGAAACAACTCCTCTGATACCAAATGTTGGTCAGAGTGGATACTCAAGAGGGGGGGGGGGTGAATTGAGTTCCTATAACAATTTCTGTGAAAATTATTTCTCTTAAAATCCCCAAATTTAAAAACAAAGGTAAACTGTAGTGAATCTGTACAGAGTGTAAATGTTCAATCAGTTTCTCAAAGATTGATTAGGTATCAGTTGACTTATTCTGAAGATTAAATTAACTTCTGAAACTAACTTACTGGTTTACAATAAGTAAAAACACTTGCTAATTTAACTATCAAAGTAGATTTGAAATAGTTTTGTATTTCAAAGTAATAGCAGTGTAATATGAAATAAATATATAGTATACTTACAGAATTAAAATAACATGCACAACAAAGTTAATCAAGAGGTTCAGTATCAAGCCGATACTTAGTCCTCTCAACAATTTATATAAATTGATCCACACCCTAGATCAGGGGTAAATAGCAGTACACTACTGTCCAGGTCCAAAGACCTCTACCACAGTTCTTTGTGGGAAAAAAAACAACAACACACAGGCTGTTCAGGTCTTACTCGACCTCTACCACTATCCACAGTGAGAAACAAAGTGTTATGAAGTTTGATTGAGGATTTAAGAATCCAATAGTTTATCTTAGGAGACAGTGTGTGTGTAAAATAAACAGGGTACACACTGCTCAAAATGTAAATATAGAATCACTAAAGGAAGTGAGAAAGGGTTTAGAAAGGATCTAGTGATTGGTAGTGCATCTCTGGACTTGTTTGGTTGGTCATAAAAAATTCTGAGTTCTTCTATGGTTTCTGCTCAGAAAATAGAGTGTCATTTTCTTCTTTGATTCTTGGTACATCTTAGCAGTCCGAGTGCATGAAGTTTTTGTTATAGTTCACTCAAGATGCAGCTTGTGTTCTCCTTGGAAATGAGTAGCTTCCTGTATGTCTAGTGTTCTTGGAGTATAAATTTTTCTTCTTTCACAAATGCACCATGTTTGAATGATATTCAGATCTTTTCTTTTTCACCAGTGTGCCTTCTTAGTTCCTTGATGCTTGTTGTATGCACACTCAGTGTTCTCTCCTTCCTTGCTAGGTCTTTATCTTCCCTTTTTGTAGATTTCAGCTCTAACAAAAACGAATGATTAGTTTTTGCATGGGTACTAGGTACGGTTCCCTGACATGATAACAAAATTCATTAAATATCATTGAATTCATTAAAGACATAAAATGTAACCGTTAGCTTAATAAATAAATAGTATTGAGTGTATAGAGTTTGACTGGTTGGCCAATTAGCAGTTCTGGTTGCTAAATGTGTACGGTAGAGTTTGTGTATCTGGTCCTTCCATCGGTAGATCTTTGATCTTGCATCAGTTTCTCTATATACCAGTGACTTTGTTCCATCAGTTGCTCTAGTTCCATCGGTAGCTTGATGTATCGGTGACTGTACTTGTATCGGTAGACTTACTCTATTGGTAACTATATGTGAACTGGCTCTATCGGTAGACGTCTTTCTATCGGTAGCTCTGGTGTGTCGGTTCATATCAGTCGCGTCTGTGTATCATTAGGCTGGTCGGTAGCTCGTATCGGTAGCTCTTAGTGTTCTGTATCGGTAGACTGAATCTGTCCGTAGAATTTCTTACCGGTGGACTTATGCATATCGGTAGACTTGTTCTGACAGTAGCTTGGTTTCTGTCAGTACCTCTGTACATAACTGTAACCTTAGCTTATCGGTGACCCTGTCTATCAGTATACTAAGTCTATCGGTAGACTGAGTACAGGTAGCTCTATATCAGTAGCTATACCCAGATTAGTGGCATAACACTTGTCTGTCTTATGAAAAACATATCCGAATGGGTTAGAAGAACTTCATAACTCATATAAACATAGATAGACATGCATTAGCATATCTCAGGGATTATTTTCATATTATTATCATCTTGATCACATATTGAAAGAATTAATATATAGAAAATAATTATATTGAGATTATCAAAGTATATGAAAGCATAATTGGGATTATCAAACTAGGTGAGGTCAACAGTTCTTTTTCTAGATGGTTTGTTGAGAAAAGGGTGCTTCACGAATTGAGAGGATGTAAGGTGAAAGGTCAGGGTGTCTATCCTTTGGAGTGGGGTGGGCTGAGTATTTGTAGGAACTGGGTAGGTTAATGCTCTTAGGATGCATTATGAAAAAAAACCAGCCTTCAAAATCAGAGGAAGAACCATCATGTTCATCAAACTCATAGAGTAGACCATTATTTCTCCACCGTAGTCATGGAGGCACCATCCAACTTCCTCAGAATCATAGAGGATTCTATCATTTCCATTACGGCGATCGTGGAGGCTTCAGTATAGTTTCTCAGACCTGCACAGGCTTCCATAATTGACTTTTTAGTGGTCATGGAGGATCCTTATAGTTATTTATGTGGCCTTCAGAATTCAGGAGGGATTTTTGAAGGTTCTTCATGAGGTAGACACTTTAACATTTCAATTTTTCCTTTGCCGATTTATTTCAAGTCATGGAATTTTGGCGCCAACACTGACCCTACCTGATTCGGTCATGGTTGGAAAGATGGTTTGATCAGCTACCATACATATATTGTACTAATATATATTTTTATAGTATAATTATATATACCATGTCCACCTATATGAACAAAGTATGTGTGGGAGTATGTGGACATATACCAGGAATACTAGATCATGGTTGGACCAATTGTAACTCAGTCATCAACAACCAACCTAAATAAGCCTATAATCTCAAATAGTATGGTACATTCCCTACATCATAATAGAGTGTGAGATTTCATGAATTCAATACTCAGGTTGGTGAGTGGTCCATAATGTCATCACTCTAAATAGGGGGCATTGCACCTCAACCCAATTTCCTACTAGTGTCATTGGTGGGAATCATCAAGAACTAAACATCCATTGTAAGGGAGCATGATTTTCCATCATTCTCAATAGATCCCTTACCATCATAACATATCCCATTTAAGATATAATTATTTTACAATAATATGATCTATATCTATGAGGCATTACCTATCATTGTCTACATTTCAATCCATTACATCCATGAAAGATATTTCAATTATAGAATTTAGACACAATGCATTGAATAATGTGTCCTTTCCCCCATTTACAATTCATTTCATTATAAACACTCAATTCATTTTTGGAATTTAATCCATCATGAACATGCAACTAAATTTAATATATTTCTCATAGAAATTTATTATATAGATTTAGTGAGTGGTGTTATCATAACACCCATTTCAATTTAATTTCAATTTGAAATATCTAATGCATGCAAGGAACACAATCTATCAAGAATGAACTATTCAAATTATAACATTTCATTCAATTAAAAAAAACATGAAAATTAAATTACAAGGCCCAAATAGGCCCTTAGAGTGTATCGTGGTCATATAGGTAGGTACCTATATGGGTACACCCTTTTATCAGGAAAACCAATCCCTTAGGAGGATCTTGGTCTGTTAGTACATAAAATAGGAGTGGACCAAGTCATGCAATTAGACGGTTCATCCACTCAAACAATATTTATGTGAAAGGAGGGAAAATCCATTTATTAACATGAATAAAGGCCATGTAAAAAACATTCCATTTATCTAACAAACACATCAAAGAATAGAAAAAAACCAATGTAACAAGCTATGCATGGTTTAAATCACTAATAAATACTTTTTATATTATAATATAGAACACCTCATCCTAGAAGTATTATAATAAAAACATGACATTTTTCTTAAAAAAATCATTAATCTTTTTTAAAAATGTAGCCCAACGAATTCCTCAATTCATCTAATTAAACATATTTAATTAACAACCAACCAATGAAAAGCATTTATAAGGTTTACATGATTCTTTGGAGGTTCCTTTACCATTTGAGGAAAAATCCTGTAAGGGGAAAATCTTATTTAAAATCCAAGATGAATTCTTAGAAGGGGTTCATGGAAATTAAACACATAGTTATAATAGGAACATCACATGAGCACACATGTTGACTACCCATAATTGGGGGCCTCAACCTATAACTTACAAAAATAAGGATCAACATGTATAACTCAAGACAAGTAGGTCAATTTTATTTGAATAAATTAATTTAATGACAATGTGAGGAAAAAATATGGCATGAGGGACAATTGAATCATTTATAAAATGACATAATTGTGAAAAAAGTCATGGAAAAAATACATAAAACTTATGAAAATCCACTAATCCAATATCAGGCTCTGATTTAGTCTCGTTTTCAAGAAAACTCAGAAATGAAAAACCACACTAAATATAAGAAAAATGAGATTGCTCCAAAATAGTGCAGTAGATTAAATGAAAAACTTGAAATAGAATATAGAAAATTTGATAGATTATTGATGTGGATCTATAGAGAATGATGGTGATTGAATTGTGATTCATATGAGGGAGATCATGTAAATTCCTAGAGGAGGAGTTTCAGAGATCCATTTAGGGAGGGAGGACACCTAATGATATTATTTCATGGGAGAAAAAATGAGGTAAATAAAATAAGATACCATTAAAAGAAATTTGGTCATTTTACCATTAAACACAATGTCATACTATTTGGCCACATAGTCTATCCAAAATGTGTGCAAACCATGTAGAACCCATTTCTTAAGAAAACACCTCACACTGTTTACTCATATGGTTTGACCTTACTATGCACTATCCGTGAAATTAATAGTGTGAGGGTACTACATAAGTGTCCCTAACCATGACTGATAGTTACATGGTTTGGTTAATCTGTGCACAGCCTGTGCTGTGAATTTATACTCCTCTGATATAGTCCACAAAATTTACTACTGGGGCCACATAGTTTTAGACAAACTATGCTCCCGATAAATACCCTAAAAACATGGGTTTTTCAGATCCCTTTGCTCTTGAAAATCAACAATACACACATGGAACCTCTCAGGTATTTAAGAAAATATAAAAAGAATACATTGAAGTATTCCAACACTCAAAATTTTGTTTTTAATCTCGGTTCAAAGAATGTCCTATCCAGTAAATTCCAAAAAATCAAATTCCCTTGGAATTTCACCTTGGTTAAAAACGTGGGTCACTAAAGCCTCCCAACCATACAACTTATCAGGTCCAAGAATACTTAGGGATCAAAAGAAACATAAGTAAATCTATGAGGGTTATGAATTTCTGTTCAAATTTTCATGTTTCATTCCCAACATCCCTACACACCATCAATCATTTTTTATGGAAAATGAAACATAATCCATCAAAACATGAGCCAAAAATAATTTTCCAAATTAGAATACCTAGATAGTGATTACCTGAGACCTTTTATCTAGAGAAACGATCATGTTTTTTCCTTATTAAAAATATGGTCAAAGGTGCTCCCCACCTTATGAATTGACCTAAGAAGGGGCCAATTCTAAACCATGACACCTCCACCATTAGAATTTCCTATGAAGAATTCCATAACCATTATAAAGTTTCTCATGGTTTGGATTATATTATTGTGAATTCTTGATTATATCTAATTCCATAATAGAAACCTCATCATAATGTAATAGTTTAGTCCCGATTGGCCTCACTAAAACTGTTGTGCAAACTTATCTTGGAAGATACTACCAACCCCTACACCACACCCTCCTTGACCTGGAAATGTGTTTAAACTAGTTACATATGACTGAAAACACTAATAAAGGAAAAAATGAGTCAATCCACCTCCGGCTGACTTCTGTCATAGATTCATGGCTTAGGTAGCCAAAACATTACAAACTGAACAAAAATTCCTTCCTCCAAGGCATTATGAATTTACAAAGATAACTTAACCAAAATCCTATACCCATCTCATGGTGATGTTCCCTAGCTAGAGAATCGCTTGACCATTTATTTCATCCTGCCCCACCAAGATCAAGGGTGAAACCAGGTCTATAAAACTGGAATAATCACCTTTTAAACAAAACCCATGAGACTGAAATTTTTTTTGGGTTAACTTATGATTTATAAAACTAGAGTACAAGGAACTAACCCCAGGAAGTCTAAACTCCTTGTTTAAGAGTGAGACATCATTACAAGGACAAAACATCCTCTTCATATATCTAACTCGATCCAGAGTTACATTTTCCTTGCGATTGTATGAGAAGAAATGGATGGAATCCAATAGTCTATCCAAGGAATTCCTACAGAAGAATCTAGTCCACTCATGATTGACCAATCCTCATATAAAACCATCTATTCAAAATGAAGCACTAATAAACACAACCAAACAAGACCATCACCTTTTAATATTATAGAATCGAAGAAGGCCAATTCTCTCTTAGGGAATCACATATGGTGTCATGATACGGTAAATGCTCATCACTAATTAGAACACACTAAGAGGATATAGAATAATACTAAGAAGATAACTCGAACCACTATCGGTCGAATTCTCAAAATAATATTAGCTTCACCTGATGATGCATCATCATTAACTTGACCATGATTCATTTACCACACTAGGAATTCCATGATCACTCAAGACTAACCAGTGATGTCCTAAAAGACCAATGATTATTCTCAAAAGATTCATACACATAGAAACCTCGGAATTTCATGTTGCTGAGAAATCATCAATATAATTCCAACATGAAATCAATAATGGAATTCGAGTTAAACCAACCACTTCCATATGGCCCACCATAGTTGTATTCCTTTAACATGGAATGCCAGGTATACAAGGATTGACATGATTCTCCCAACTTTAGGAGTGTCTTAGTCATCTAAATAAGTGGAAGACCATCCACACATAATCTTTCTAGGTCATATTTACCATAAATTTATGTGTCAAACTCATCTGAGTCACAGTGACATACATCAAAGCATTTGGTATGAAAACCAATCCAAACTAAAAATCAGGTCAAAACACCTGATTATCATTGGAAGCCATCCCGAACATTGGCATGAGATTTATTTATATAACTCGCATGTTGCAGTACTGATGAGATTACTTGAGAACGTACTGAACAACACAAGGATCAACAATTCCACAGAACTCAACTAGATCATTGCAATATTTAAAAACCCGGAGGGTACTACATCTATCAAAAAATAATTCATGGAGAGTAGAAAATAAAATATCACTCCATGGTTGCTATCAATAGGCAATCTTCCCTATAAATTCAAGCATTTGAAGGCCTGCAAAGAAAACTGGCTCAAATACATTTTATATCATACGATTGTAATATAGAATATCAACTTCTTGAGACACCCAAAGAAAAGAAATAGGGTCATGGAAACTATGAAGCATCAGAATATTCCCTAGGCATGTTAACATGTTGAAATAGTGCATTACTTGATACTCACAACCATATCAATGGTCAATGGTACCATGAACACCCATATGAACAAGGGTTTAATTTATAATATAAGTACCCTACAAGGGAATATAACACCTGAACGACACCCAAAATCATAAATCTCATAGTTCTTAGTGTGTAATAATGATCTAAGGCTTCTACCTACCATAGGATAGCCCCTTACAAATGTATAAGCATCGAATCTATCACTAATTCATGCTAAATAGATTTCACTAGGCTTAAGAGAATTTCATTTAATACATTTCTAAAAATGGAAAGGGATAAGTTTACCCTAATTTTCCTATTCCAATGTAACTAAATAATAATTTTAAACCACTCTTACATGAGGGTTCAATCAACTCGCACATCTTTATGTTCCATCGTGAATTCATTACATTGGTTCACTTTCAATATTTAAACATTTTGACATTTTGTCATAATTCGGAAATCTATCATAAAAATTCCATTCAATAGATGTGTCGACCTATGAGGGTCTCATTAATCCAACCAGTGTTCATCGAAATGAAACACAAAAGTATTATCTTAATTTTTAAAGTTTCATAACACCCATAGCGATTTATCTCATAAGAAACATTCCCAGACTAACCTACTTCGGTCCACTTGTAAATTTTTGAAGTTAACCAATTCCTTACAAATTAAAATTGAACATATTTTAGATTTAATACAATTTCAATATATATTCGATGATCATATATTTTTCTTAAGTTATATGGGTGTCCATCTACCAATCCATAAAGATCCAATAAACATTAATGTTTGGCATTTGGAACCAATTAATCAAAATTGATTCACATCAGCATTTAAACATTAACAACCTTTACATTTTAACAACAATCATTAAATATTAATAAATCTTAAATATGGTTTGATTTTATGGGTTACCTTTTACAAATTATAAGTTTCCCATACACTTTACAACTAAAAATTATTTCTTTTTTAATCGAAACCAATAAATTTAGCCCATTAAACCAACTACATATTTATATCTCAACTATGAAAGTTATCATAAGTGGTAAAAATAGAAAAACATTCAATTAAACATAGAAGCATGGCACAAAATATGAATATTCTAAATAAGTAGGCAACAAGGCATATAATCATCTATGAATGATCATTCTATAAAAGTTGGTATTCCAAATAATTACCTAGGTAGGCATAATCTAAGAATATCACTAGAATACCTAACATTGTATATAATAAGAATGATGATAAAATACAAAAGCATTACATTGAATTCAATATAGAAAATTAAAATCTTAAAGTATCCTACAATTGAAACTACATGGCTTAGAATATACATGGAATATGAATTTATATGAGCCTATAATGATGCATGTAATTATTTATCATCACTATACTAGGATTAGGGAAAAATACCATAAATTTTCCAAAATAATAAGCAATATACTATACTCTACTCAGTCATTGTGAAATAATAATCAACTTTAATAGAAAAGAACATGAACAACAATCACATTCCTAGCCACATGGACTTTTCTCCAAGTGTGGGGTGATCAATCCTAGATAAGACTATTTACTAGGAGCCAACACATTCTTATTCTCATATCTACCAACCCAGAATAATAAGACAAAGGAAATGAAAAATGCACAAATACCACATTGTATAATACCCACATGATTGAACACTAATATGATATCCATATTGGTGGGTCATATGGCCTCAAGCGCACATCACTGCATACTAGAGGCTACCGACTAGCAAGGAGGGTGTAACGTAGCGATATTGTGGAGACTATACCCTCATTATCAGAGCATCACGATAGTATATCATATAGTAATCCAAAAACAACAATAACGATAGTAATTGATAAAATACAGACCATCAGAAGAATAATTTACATGAAATACAAAATATGCCCAATAACAATATACAATATTGTATGCATGTGTAAATGATGGTATAAAAAATAAAATAAGAAATAAAGTAGATCGTATGATACAGTATAATACAGGAATAAATAAAGAAAGAAAATACATAAGGGTGATCTCTATGAGCATCCTAAGCTGCAGCCCAGTCCTGTGCTCTTAACTCCCAGATACAAGATAAACAACATAAGAAACAAACCACTGTCCTCCAAATATATGGTCTGGTTGGGTAGCCCAGTGCAATGGTCGCACGAGAAGTGTATGAGATATAAATCATAGTTGGTTCCCACCCATTGTGTCTATAATAGAATCTATTCCATCAATATAAGTTGAAGATATGTATAAGTACTACTAATGTAATAAACAATGGTGAACTAATATATAAACACCATTCAGCTCAGGTTCTAATAGAACACCTGATCGACACTAACTACATCATATTACAACTAAAATAAACATATAATATACCAACTTACATATATAGTTATAATATATATTTATATATTATAGATAAATATCAAAACCAGCTATATGAACCAAGTACTTGTGGATGAAAGTAGCCATATACCAGAAATACTAGCTACTGGAAAGAATGGGTGTAACTTATTCATCCATAACCTATCTAAATGAGACTATATTCTCAAAAAATATTGTACATGACCTACATCTCCAATTATTTTGAGGCTTCATGTACTCAGCACTTAGGATGGTGAGTGTTATATCATGTCATAATTATGAAGAGGGATCGTTGAACCCCGTCCCAACGTCCTACTAATATCACTGGTGGGAGATGTCATGAACTCAACACTATAATTAAGGGATCATGATTTTAGGACATGCTAAAAATATCCCTTACCATTATTCCATATCCCCTTTAATGGTTAAACATATTAAAATAATAATTATTGAATCCACGAGGCATTAAATCCCTTTAGATACATTTTAGTCCATTAAATTTGGGGATAAAATTTTAATTATAGAATTTAAAAAGGCATGAATTGAATGATGAAGCCTTCCCACCCTTTACAATTAATTTAATTATAAAGATTCAATTCATTCAAGTAATCCATGAAATCATGAACATGATGTTCCGATTAATACATTTCACCAAGAGATTTCTTATTTAGATATAAAAAGTGGTGTGGTCATAACACCTATTATAATTCTATTTCAATTTTAACTATATAATCCATAAAATGGAGAGAAGACATCCTGAAAAATCTATTCACATTAAAAAATCCCATTCATTTTTAAAAACTTGAAAATTATATTACAAGTCCCAAAGAGGCCATTAGAGGGTACCATGGTTTAATAGGAGTGTACCAACATGGGTTTTTACCATTATCAGGACATCCAATACCTTTAGAGGATCTTGGTCCCTTAGTCATTTAAATAAGAGTGGGCCATGTCATGCACTGAGATGATTCATCCAATCAAATAACATTTATTTGAAATGATGGAAACTCCTTTTAATAACATGAATTAAGTCCATGTATAAAACATGGGATGTTTCTAAAAAGAACAAAAAATGATATAGAAAAACAAATGCAACAAGCTGTGCATGGTTTAAATTACTAATTAGTACATTGTAGTTTAGAAGATAGTGAAACTCATCTGGGGGGTTTATTATAAAAACCTGAAATTTTTATTTTAAAAAATCATTAATCATGTTTAAAAATCCAACCCAATGATTGTCTCGACACATCAATAAAAACATTTTGTATTAACTACCAAACATGGGAATACATTATAAGGATAGCTTGATACTTAAGTGGTGCCTTTATCATTTCAAAAAAAACTACAGGGGAAAATATCATTTAAAATCAAAGAAAAATACATATATGGAGTACACAGAACTTTAAAACATATTTAGAAAGTGAAGTTCACATCGCACAACCAGGGGGTGCCCATAATTTATAAAATCAACCTATAACTTACTAAATAATGTTTAGGGGTATAAATCATGGTGAATATGATAATTTGATATGATGAACTTAATATAAAGATAATGTGCATAAAAAAATAAAACATTTTACAAAGGGGGAATTTATAAAATGGTAAAAACATGAGGAAAAAGAAAAAGACCAACTACCACATACTTAGGACAATCAACTCATCAAATATCAACCTATGATTCGGTCTAGTTTGGAAAAAAACTATGAAATTAGGAATCATCCGGAAAATATGGAAAATTAGATTACACCAATATAGCACAATAGATGGAATGAAGAACAAGAAATAAATTAGGGAGGATTTGGGATCTTGTAGATTCATATACATAGAGAATGAAAACAATCAAATCATGCTTCAAATGAGAATTATCTTTTAAATTCTAGTTAAAGGAACTAAGGAGATCCATTTTGTGCTCAGAGGAGGCCTCACATAGCTACCATTGGAGAATAACGGATTGAATGAAAATAAAATATCATTAAGGTACTTTTGTTCATTTTACCCTTAAAACATGGATGCATAGTTTGGCCACATGGTTTGTCCAAACAATGCACCAAATGTGATGCATCGATTCCTTAAGAAACCACCACAAATAGTTTACCCACACTATTTGACCTATCCATCAACCAATTTTGTGATGAAAAGTGTGAGGGTACTACCTATGTTGTAGTAACCTTTCAAGAGAGGCGCATTTTTTTGTTAAACCATGTTTAGCCCATGCAGGGCATTGATGCTCCTCTGATATATTCAGCCCAATTTACAGCTATAGCCACACAGTTTTAGAAAAATCATGCACCCTGTGAATACCCTACAAACATGGTATTTTTGGGTCTCGACACACCCAAAACTCAATGAGACACTCAAGGAAACCCTCAGGCCTTTACCCAAGTATAAAAAACACATTCAAGAGTTTTTAACCTCATAATTTTCATCAAAATCTCAGTTTAAAGAACGCCCCAAATAGAAAATTCCAAATGTTGAAAATTTATACAATTTTTACCTTACATAAGAAAAGGGTCATTGAAAATTTATTTACATAAAATTGCAGAATGTATGATAGAAATTTATATTAATAAAATAATAAGACCAAATTTTATTTTAAACATTAAATCAAGGGTCCTCAATAATACTAACGGTATCATCAAATAGTTTATAAGTTATTATTAAATATAGGTTTTCTTCATGAGGGTACACTTCCTCTACAGATTTCCAAAAATCATAAAGAACATCAAAATATCATGTTACTATAAAATACCTTAAATTTCCTTAGTCCTAACTCCCCTTTCTTGATATTTGAGACCGATCAGAATTTTAGATTTGATATAAAATATCCCATGATCTATTATGATATTAAGGTATAAAGGATGTGTTATATACTTCATAAAATTTCTTGTAGGCGATTTGTGTGATAGAAAAAGTCTAAAAATAAAGGGGTGTGATTTTTCAATACTAATTGAAAGAATGACACCAGGAAGTGATAGAAGAGTTGTCTTCAATCCTCCCCCTCCCACTTGTAACAAATTTCAAAAATATGAAAATGTTTCAAAAAACATTTTTTTACAAAAATAAATGTACATATAAAATTAATCGATCTTTGATTAAAATTTCATAATATCAATGGCTTAGTAAACCATTCCTCTAATATAATGGTTAAATACATGAGGCCCTTACTCCAGTATTCGGTGCTGAAAAAATGCTGTATAATTTTTTTTGTAAAAATTAATTGAAAATATTCAGTCCATTACAAATATAAGGAATAATTCAAGACTAGATTTTAGGGGAAAAAGAAAACCCAATACTACTTATCAGAGTTTAATATAAAATATTTACAAACATTTATTTTGCTTCACCTGAGATTTCTCATTAATGAATTCAAACTCCTTTGAAACTTCTAAAAAACAATATAAAATATAGGGTGAGTAGAAAATTTCCTAGATATGAGTTTGAAAACTAGTGGAGATAAATTTATAAATATGATTCAAAAACACACTATAGAAAATTCTGTTGAAACATTCATTTAAGAAAATATTTTGAAAGCATTCATTTGGAATCATTATTTTGAAAACCTTTCTATTTATATCAATAATTTGTTATAATAAAAAAAATTCCTAAATATACAACATGGGGTTTAAAAATATAACATAGTTAATAATTTTAAAATCCATTTAAAATATATATCATTATGAAAAAATTAATTCCTTTTCAATATATAAAAATATTTCAATTATGAACCGGGAAATAGTTTTAATAATAAAAAAATCCAATGATTTTTCAAGAAAATACTTCAAAAGCTAATGAAAAAAACTTGTGTTCATATTTTCAATTAAAGGATATCAAGGGCCTACACACCAAGGATTATTTTGTTCACTCTTAAAATTCCTGTCATGTTTACAAAGTCCAAGTGCCTAATTTTTCATAACACATTTTGAGCTTGATCCCTTTTAATTATCACTGGAGTTTTTAAAATTATAAAATACTAAAATGAATATATATATTTGTGTGTGTGTGTGTGCTCGTGTGTGTGCGTGTTCATATAATAACATCCATAGGAAATTAACCACTAAATATGTATTGATTTAATTTCATTATAATTAAATTTTATAAAACCAATTTAAGTATTTTAATTGACATGCATATTTCATGTCCATACATATACTTATATGAAAGGTTCATAAATTTTAAATGACATATTAAGAATAAAATTATAATTATAAAAGGTGCTTGAACTTGTAAATAAATTTAATGAAATATATGACATAAAATGGTAATATTTATCTTTTTAAACTGTACCTTTAATTAAAAAAACCCAAATTCTATTTTTGAAGAACTAGATTATTTGTAAAATTGGGGTTTAAAAATAGAATATTTCCATTACAAATAAATAACTTATATAAAATAATGTAATTTCATAAAAATATAATTTTAAAAAACTTTATAAATCAAATCATAGTTTCAAAATAGGAATTTGAAAATAAAAAATTCCCCTTTCAAAACATTATAGCTTTTGTAGTATAATCATAAATATTTTATTATGACAATAACTCCCACAAAAGGGAGTTTTAAAAAATAATGTCTTTAATAAAAAATTATATTACATTACTGAAATAATTTTTTTAAATAAAAATAACCATTTCATAATAATTCTAGGAATAAAATTTACTATTCAAAATATTTTTTTTAAAAAATAGGTCCATAAATTTATATTTTTGAAGAAACTATTTATAGATTTAAAAAACTTACATCCTAAAACAAAAATGAAATCAATATAAAATATTAATTTAAAAATTTGGATTTTGATAATAATAATTTTTAGTATATAAATGATTACCCTTACCAAAATATAATTCCATTACATAAAATTATCACATTGAAAAAAGTGATTTCTCAAAGAATAATAGATTTTAGTAAAACAATTTAACTTCTGCACAATATTCAAAATAAATCCTACCAATGAATCAAATCTTGAAAGAGGTTTAAAGTAAGTGAGGGGAGGGAGAGAGTTTTGGTTATGGGTTCCCAATGAGAGAAGAGGGATAGTGAGATATATAGGGGTTCTGATAAGAATTTGATATTTTAAAATTCGAACTCCCATAAAAAATAGTATGCCTTCCAATATATATAAGATTCTAAGTGGTGTTTACCTCGTAGATAGAGAAGAAGGTGGGGGAAATTAATAGAATTTTGAATTATTATAATATATATATATATTCACTAAATAAATAAAAATATATGGGTTTTTCATATATAAATTTTCATTTAACCCATTTATTTTGGTATTTTAAAGATTCCTTGTGAATCCACTTGGAATGTGGGAAAACCTCGATAGTGTTTCTAACATAGTTTAAGACCTATGATTTTTTTCATCATGAAAATTTGAATATAGTGGTGGGGGATTTTAGGTGAACTATTCATAGGTCATACCAACGAGTGGAGTCTTGCATTATAATCATATGAACAAGATGAAGAATATAGTGATAGTGATTAAAAATGGTGATATGTTGATGATGGTGGCTTTGGTTCGTTATCATGACAAAGACAATGGTTAACAAGGATCATCAATTTGGTGTTAAATAGATTCTATAATCATGATATAACCAAGGATTTTAAATGTGAGTGAATGATACATGAAAGGTATTTTCCACATCGTAAGAAGAGTGCATTAACTGGTTCTTTATATTACTACTCGTGATGATAAATGCTCTATCTTGCACCAAAATCAGCAACCAAAACACAACACATAGGCTTATGGGGACGTCCCAACCCACCTAACCCCTTTAGTTTCTTTAGTTTAACCACAAAATGTGCATTCTCTGTGCAACCACTTTTCACCCTACCCTCATTTTAAGGTACCCAAACCTCCCCATCCACCATTTGGGATATCTACGAATAATTCCCATGTGTGGTTGATCGTGGTCCTATAAATCATGATTGAGATAACCTAATCATAGTAGCTAGGTGGAATAAATATTTTTAATATAACTATGTTTCAATTATACATAAAATTTATATTATCTAAACATTTATGTAGTTAATTTCTGTATTATTTTTAAACTTAAAAATTATATTTATTACATATTGTCTCCTTTAACATTTTTAGTAATGATATTTTATTAACCACACAGTTTTATTAATTAAAAACAATTTTACATTTTCCTGAAACAAATAATTTTATATTTTAAACAAAGTTAATTATTAATATATTATCATTATTCATTGATGTACACAAAATTAGTTACTTAAATTAACTTATAATTCTATATAGATGTATCATTTCAATTAATAAAGTATTTTACTTCAGGTACTACATTTAAAATTTTATAAAATACACTTTACATAATGTTTTTTATAAACATTCAAAAATGAATCATAACTTATATATATACATATTATTAAATGATCATAACTACTCCTTTTACCATTTTACTATAAAATTCATTGAAAAAGGTCATAATGGATATTTATCAATGACCATCTTATTTATCACTTAAATACTTAATATAAAAAGACGTTTTAAAAATCTAAACTCTATGTTTTTGAAATTTTCTATCTTGCAAGGGTGATTCTTATTTACCAGGCGATTTGTATGCTAGATATCATCCTATTTGGTGTAATTATACTCATGAACAATCCAAATTATATTGGATTTGAATTTGGTTTTATCATGTTTTATATATGTTGTCCTTTTTATTATTAATGGCTATTACAGGTATTATTTTTGGATTAAATAGTAACTGACTTATTTAGAGTTTGGTGTCCTTGTATCAAATTCTGAGTTTGAATATCATTTTGTAAAAAATATAAACCACCGTTATTTTAGTTTCTTGTAAATTTCTTATTTGATTAAATGATCTATAAAAATGAAAAATATTATGATGTTGAAAATTACCTTCACCCAAACATTCATATGTCCCCTTATGAAGATTTATATGGGAAAAAGTGTAAAATTGAAACTTTTTTGAATTATATTGGACAATGAAGGAAACTAAAACCTAATATACCTAAGGAAATGACATATAAAGTTAGATTACATCAACATAACATCAATAAAGCTAATATTTGATAGAAACTTTATGTTGAAAATTGTCTGGATGAACTAGAATTTAAAGTGGGTGACAATGTTTTTCATTGAATTTCTCTAATGAATATGGTTATGATACTCGTAAGGAAGATAAATTTGAGGCCTGTTTATATTAGTATTTTAAATAGACTTTATTGATTTGGAATGGTACCTTATCTATTCAAGTTTGCACCAAACAACTCTCAAGTTCATGATGTGCTCCATGTATCTCACATAAGGGGTACAAACATGATCCCTTGCATGTACTAAACATAGAGATAGTACCATTGAAACATTATAATTATAATAAGGGACAACAAGTAGAAATATTGTCTCACAGAGACAAAGTACAACATAACATGTCTACTCTCTTATAGAAATTTCTCTAGAAAATAACAAATTCAAAGAAGCTACATGAGAACTCGAGGATGTAACGACATAAAGATATCATACTTTTTTTATATCAGAAATTAAATTTTGAGGAATAGATTTTTTTAAACAAGGGTATAATATTTCACTCTGTGATTTAATGAAATAGTTTTTTCAAATAAATTTAATTTCATAGATATCTTGTGTTATACATAGCACATAGTTTAGATTAATAATATAATATTAATATATTATTTTTGATACTGACAATTATTGATGAGAAGATTGATTGGAATGGATGAATATGACTAACTAAATTATGAAAAACATTTTGTTTACATATGAATAAAAAAAATCATTGGTTACTGATCAATTATAAATGAATATAAAAATATTTTGAATATAAAAGAGACATTTTCTAAAAAAACTATTTTCTTGTTCATAATATACTTTTATCATAAAAATTAAATTATTAAATATTTGTGAAATAATATATATATATATATATTAATTAATAATATTTATTAACATTAATTTAATATTTTTTCTAGGAATTAGATAATAATAAACCAAGTTCTATGGATAAAAATGTATTTTCCTAAAAATCATTTTTCTTCTCATGTTTCATACTTATTTTAAAAGTAATTTCCACCATTTATAGAAATTTAATTAAAAAATATGGAATACAAAATAGTAACTAGGAGTGTCAAATTTGATAAATATTTACACCTTATTTTTTGTTAATATTAATAGTAACCTTGCTAAAATTTATCACCTCGATAAAGGGTAAATCAAGATAATATAGGCTAAAAGTAAGTGATAAGGTTGTAAATATTCATCCTAATTATTATTTTGGGGATTTAATTTTTTCATTCTAATGTTATAATCCAAATTTTGTTGTCTAATGGAAACATTTTAATTAAAATGAACTATATAATATTTAAATCCAATATAGTTACAAAATGTCCCTCTCTTTGTTTTAAATATGTCATATTTGTCCACATAGGGAATACTCAAGTTATGAAGGAATATGAGTGAATATTTTAAGCATAATGAAATTATATTCATGATAAAAATTTATTTATAATTTTTATATTTATATAATGACCATAAATCCTTTTGCAATATCGATGTAGTATTTCTCCAATTAATATAAAAATATAATAAATTATTTTTAAAATATTAAATGTAATATAGTTTCATTGAGTTAAGGTATTACATAAAATTTATAATATTATGAAATTTATGTTCTATTTTATAAAATTATAATTGAATTGAAACATTAATTTTTTTTCTATTAAGGCAAATTAAATGAATAATGTATGAATTGGAAATCATGATATTAAATGAAAATAATATTTTATTAAATTAAATAAAAATACTAAAAATATTAAAATATGATAATGAGACAATATGTGATCGAAAATGTCGCCATTTATCTTTTATAGTTTTTTTAGAACCATTTTTCTTGAGAATAAATTTAATATAATTTAATCTTTTATGAAATTCCAAGGGTTCCCCTATATTCAATTTTACAAGGGAACCCATCCATTCTTTTTATCACATAATTTTATGCCTTATGGATAAAAAAATCATACATCAGGTGCTCTTATCCAATCCCTATGTAAATTTGTATTGTTTTTTTACTTCAAAAAGACCAAACCTAGACCCTTAAGTGTAGATATAAAGAAATTACTTCAAAGTATAGGTAATTGCCTTAATTGATCCATCTTTTATTAATTATTATATTACCAATTAATATGGTATATAATTAATTGAATAAAAATATCCCAATAAAAAATATACAGAAATTTTATTATTATTATTAAACCACATTTACTCGCCATCATTCTGTCAAATGGGAAGTGAAAATATCGATCGTGGGTATGTACGACTTACCATCTGTACATAGAAATACATTTCAATTCTCATCACCATGTTTTATTAAATTTTATAATGTTGGTTTTAATGTTTATATATGATAATTGTCACATAATTACATATATTTATTGATAACATAATATCTAAATTATTACCTCCACAAACATTGGAGAAAAAAACATTGACCGTACGTACCTATGAATTACCACCTCCATGAAGCACTGTGATTCATTTTTCATTTATGCATTATTTGAATGGTAAAAAGGATAAATATAATGAAATTATATGATATATGTGATAAAATTATTATTATTTCATGGTGACTTATTATTTACCTTTCTTTTTTTTCCATCCATCAAAATATGGAAATAGTGTTCATATTTACATACGTATTGCCCTCTCCATAAAAGATGTAATTAATTTTTATATCTCTATCTTTTATGAATTATAATTATAATTAATATAATGAATATGTATTATATTTAAATATTTTATTAAATTATTTATATGAATAAACCATGATCAAAATAGGTGGACCAAAACTACCAAACAGAATCATACATAAAAAACAGAGTAGATATCACCCTCAATAGTAATTTTAATAAAGAACTGTAAAAAAAAGAGATAAATTATTATAAACAAATCAAATATGTTAATATATATATATGATTATTATTTTTCAATATATTTATAATAAATAATTATTTATTATATATTAGGTTCCAATGTGTACTAATGAAGTCAGACCTCAGATATGTGATTTTTATGTCCGTTTTATTTTTGTGGGACACATGTCATTTTGACCCCTTGTTTCTTTTGTATGGTATATATAATAAAAACGAATGTATATTACGATTATTCTTATGAAATTTATGGGTATTTACATATCCATATAAGTTTCATTCTTTCATGAGTCTTGCGATTCAAAAGATACCAAAGGGGTACATATTTTATTATACAATCTCACTGTTTATACACATTTATTATGATTAAGTCTATAATTATGAAATACATTGATTTATATCTAAAGATACTCATGAAAATTATTATCATTATTTTATTTAATAAAATAATTTTTTCCTTTAATTTTCCTCAATATAATTAGGGAAAAGACTGAAAATATGTTTAAAAGGAAAATAGAATTTATTTATTTCTTTGTAAAAAAATGTTTTCTTTGATATCCATGTTTTATGAAAAGTATTTAAAACAGGATTTATCTATTATAATATATTTTTAATGTAATTTTTATCCATAATTAGCTTTTTATAAAATTAATTTAAAGAATATATACCTGTCGTTTTTCAAATGAAGTACATTTTTGACATTCTGTACAAAAGTTTGAAAGAAATATTTTCGTAACTTATACAACATGAGTGTAATTTCCACCCATTATGACTACTAAATTATTTGAGAACTTATTTAGAAACTTCCCTGATTATTTTCAAGGAAAATTACTCCTAAAATATTTTTGAACTTTTAAGATGTTAAAGTTGTGATTTTTAAATAGAGTGGATATCTTCCAATAGAGTGTTTTAATGATCTTTTAATGGGTTTTCGTTTCATCAAATAATAAAACCCTCGATTTCTCATTTTCTCTACCTGGGGTATGATCTATGGATTCAATAATTATTCTTTCTATGACTGTTTATTTTTATGATGAATATATGTTTATGATCCCATTTTTTTCCAAATGTTATGATATGATGGAATGATTAATTTTTTATGAAGCTTGTTACTTTTCCTTGGGTTTACCTATGATGAAATGTTTATAAAACGCATTTTTTCATGTGTCCTAGTCACATGAATTTCTTTGATATTACGGAAATAATATGTATGATTTCCATTATGTGAAGCATGGGAATAGTATTCCCCTCTAATTCATTATGTATATATTGATATATTATGAGATAAACAGGATTGCAATGGTGAGTGAACCCTATTTAGTAAGAGGATTTTTCCACTATGATTGTATTTGGAGTGAAAAATGACTACTATAATGGTTTGTGGGGTAAAGCATATACAATCATATTTCCATATAAATTTTCTTTGTCTATAAAGGAAATGATTTTATATGCATATTTTTATTCCAAAAGTCCATGTCTTATTCTAATTTAATGCTTACATATATTATATTCATTGATCAAATTCTGATTCATATCTTATTATCTTCAATGATTTATTCCGTAACTCAATATTATTATTTATGATATTTAGTGTTGGATTTTAAAATGTTACGATCATATATGCATTTAATTATGTTCATTTTATTCCTAGGGGATCATTAATTACCCTCTTATTTACCATTATTGAGAATCCAATATTACTATTTAAAATGTATCATATGTATATGAATGGTTGTTTTATTATAAACTGTAACACCCCAACCCCAGTTACCTAGAGTCGGTGCATTATTTCGTAACATTGGCATGATAAAAAAAGATCAAGTCTCGAAAGACCAATTAGTTTAGTAGCCTTGGAAACACTAGATACATTCACAAATGTTACATTACATCATAAAGTGAAAAAATACAATAACAAAGTCTCCATAGTCCACAATTCTATCCTCTTCGGACTATCCATGCAGTTCATTCATAAAATACTTCTTCACATCCTGGAAAATATTAAAACATTGAAATGGGTGAGCTCAGATGCTCAGTAAGGATAACAATATTGCAGAAGCTTTCGTAAATAAACATTAACATTTAAGGCAATGTATAACTAAAACAAAACCCTTTTTAAACATTAACTTAAGAATAATATGGCAAAAATAAATTAAATAAGGCCATTCACTTACTCACATGGATATTCTACTAGTCGAATACTCACATGCAATATCAATTACCACTTTCATAATGATGGAATGCATAATGCCAGACTATCATAACCACGTAGCCAAGGCCTCGTGCCAAGACCACAAATACGATTTTGTCAAGGCCTTGTGCCAAGACACTAGTTTGTCTCATGAGACCTACTGATGCATCGAGGAGCTATAGAGGGCTCCACCCGTCACTTATTAAGTCCAATGCATTCCTCATATGAACAGGTTTAAACATATCATAAACAATAACATAATCGTATCAAATAAAAAATGCATAAAGGAAACATAAAATTTCCACATTTCAATCAAAAGATATCAATAAAACACATTGATATAATAAAAATACTTTCAAAGCCATTTTCAATACCAAAATAAAAGAAAAGTAAAACATGGTATTTATTTTTCTTTTAAAATAATGTTATGGCTTGTAGAGGAAGCCGAAACTGAAATAGTGCTCATGGAGGCGGAGAAGTCATTGTCGCCCCATACGTATGACAAGAAAAACATTCCTTTTTGTTGTTTAGTAAAATGCTTCATATAAAAAAGATTCCTTTTGAATAAACGTAAAAGTCAAAGGGGTTTATACACCGTATAAAAGAAAGTTGTGTATAAAACAAAATATGCCTCAATGAAAGGAGATTGAGACGAAGTCCTTAACAAGATAATTTTTTTAAATAAAATAGATCTATTATGTGTATTCAATATAATTACACATAATGAAAGTAAAAATACAAGATAGGACATAATAATATCATAGCAGAATTTGAAAGTAGGAGATTAACCCAAAGAATGGAAATTGGGTTAAGAAATTCCCTTACCTCGTGTCCGAATTCACTCGACCGTTCTTTGATCTCATGAATAATAAACTAGAGTTAATCTATACCTTATTAAGAACCTCTTTCAAGTTCATTATTCCTTTTATATCACTTATTACCATGTCATTAACATTATGTAATTATTTATGTTTATAACGGTCGTTTTGCCGATCTTAGGTACTTTAGTCAAAAATAAACATCTTATAATTACACTTTGTTCATGTGGTAAAATATCAATTATATCCATAATTATATTCATGATTTATATATCATATAAATAATATATATCCAGTATATACATTCATTTATAATATTACATAACATTTGGAGGTAAGAAATGAAATGCACCGTTCATGGAGACGGTAAGCCGTACGTACGCATGAACGCTACTTTCATTTCCGTTTCATATTTAATGGAATGAAGTTATAATTATATAAAGGTATAATATAATTCCAGTATAATATAGTGTATAATACCATTTACTCCATCCATTATACATCCCACATATGGAATTAACGATTCAAATCACTTTGAGGGGGCAGTAGTCCGCACTTCCTAAAATGAAATTATCGCGTTTACCCATAATGGAAAATCATAAAGTATGCCATAAATTATAAATAAAGAATCATAATTAAAACATAAAAAATATATATCATATATGAAAATAGTTTCATCAAAATGGCCACCATTAGAGGTGTTAAAAGAATATTGAACAATCATCGTTTCGTGAGGCAGTATTTCGCCACCCACAGAAACAGTATGTTCTTTAACCATTAGACGAAGGTGTGTGTAAGTGTAAACCAAATACTTATCATACCAAAATCCTAGTATATTTTAGATAATGTTTTTGTTACAAAATAAAGGAATAAAAAGAGTTTAAGGGGTTGGAGAAGCAAAATAAAACAAAACAACATTAGAGAAGACATTACCTTAAAATCGGGTAACTCTTTTTGATTTGAGCCAAAGGATTCCTTGGGAAGACTTCTGCCCAAATTGAGGCTTCTAAGAGTAAGGGAGGGAAGTTGAGAGAGTATTTGGGCAGAGGTTGGCCGAGCCAAAAGGCTTTGAAGGTGTGAGTAAGGTGGTAGTGGTGGGGGCCTTTTATAAGAGGAGAGAAGGGGCACTCTTGGAAAGATTAAAATGTTACATTATTATGAAATGATTTTTCGGATTATAAAGGTCCCAAACTTATATATTTCTAGGATAAGGTGATAAGGGTTATAAATATACTCATCCAATAGGTTTTTGACAAGTTTAAGTCTTAGATTTTACATTATATGTTCATTTTATTTAAATCGTTAATTAATGAGGTAATCACTGCATCATCATGGTGTCATAAATAATTTACTTTATTTAATGTCTAAAAATTATAAAAAAAATATCATGATGTAGGAAATATTTTTATCTTTATAATAAATATTTATAGTTAAAAATATGACGTGTATAACCCCATTTAAATATTGTTTTAGTAAAACAACTCTTGTTTGTGACATTTTTATTTTAACATTAAATAAAAAGTTATTTATGTCATTTTCCTACCAAAGTGGCTCCATGGGGTCCCCAAGTTGACCCGTGGATTTTCTTGGTTGTCCATGATATATAAAATAGTGGTAGGACAAGTGTAAAGTTCATTCCATATTTTTATAATACTATTTTTACCTTAAATTTCACTAATTACCTTTAATCGCGATTAATTAAACTTAAAAGTTACTATTCACCAAAAAATTATTTTAATCCCATTGAACAACATTTTACTTCCTAATGACAACCATGTATGTCGGATTTTTGAAAATCAAATCATAGAAGTGGTAATGTTTCATTTAAACAAAAAATCAGTTTTTTAACTACCACTTAGTGGTTTCACTATTCATCAAAAATTGAAGTTTTTCAGAACAATGCCAAAATTTCACCCTAAGATATAATTGATATTCCGAATTCAAAAATGATGTCTATTTTAAAAAATTCCAAACATATAAGTTTCATTAATTAATTTCATAATTAATTCGCGCTGTCACAACAAATAGCGTGTTTTTAAGGAACAATATATATCAAAAGATTGACAATTGTTTATGTCCAATTTCAAAGTGAAATTAATTCTAATGACCACCATTGGATAAAATGGTAAAAATATATTCTAATTATACTTTAAAATAACTAAATATTATAATTTATCACTATAAATTATTTTGATTAAAAAAGTTGTTTTTAAGTATTTTTCACTATTCAAAACAAATTAGAAGTTCTCCGAAGATTACAAAAAATTCAACTTAGGATAATTTCGATATTCCGAATACAAAAACGAAGTCCATTTGGCAAGATAAAATTTATAAAATTTCAAAAATTAGGTATTACTATTCATAACGGCTACTTTTATTAGTCGCGGTGTGTTAGAACTCGAAGTTGCATACAATGCAAGCTACAGCATTATTGAAAGAGAAGTGTATCGTGAAAGCTTGGGGTGTTACATAAACTTTGTGGGATATGATGTAGCTATTTTATGAAAATGTTTTTTATGTTTCCAAGTTTCCAAATTCAATAGACCTATATAATTCAGGTGTTCATCACTATGTAATGTAAATAATATTTATATAATAAGATGTAATATCTGGTTTTGAATTTTTTGTCTCTATAATGGTGGACTCAAGTTTTGAACATGGAGGATCGTGAAAAAAATGCTTTGGAGGTGGTGGGCCATGAGGTACCAGTATTAGCTCCTATAGTCCCACCAATGGAACCATTTAATTTTCTTCATTTGGGTTCTAATTATATATTTTGAGAGGGTTTATTATGACTAGTAATGCCTATTAAAGGAGTATCACAACCTACACCCTCAATATTGGAGTTGACTAGAGTTTCCTAAAAGCATCACCCACCCACATTTTTAGGGGAAGGCAGTCCCTATGTTGCTGATTCATGGATGAAGTTCTTTCTATCAATCTTAGGGTACCTTGAAACACCTCTTGGGATGAGAGTTATTCTCAATACATAGTTTCTCCATGTATTCCCAAATAGATTTTTGGATGTTATCACATACACCAACCAAAATTGGGTTATATATTGGAGATGTTTTCATATAGACATCAATGATTAATTCTATAATATGTCTTTTTTGGCTAACTGAACCAGGGAGTTTACACGCCGATAGTAAACAACTATGTCTATTATATACTATTCATCTACCTTTTGTGACATTTAGTATTTCATAATTATTTTTAATGATGAACTATCTAGAGCTATGCGGGTTGAGTATCGTATCAAGTACAACATTTGATTATATGTGAATATGATCAAATTTACTATCATATTAGGGAAAGTGAATCAAGACCTGATCACCAAGGATAATCTGAGAGAGTATTATGGTGTGATATATGAATTTTCAATAACCATAAAATATAGTTTGTTGATTATTTGATGGAATCATCACCCAGATAGTTCTTCTCAAAGTAGGGGCAATCACTGTGCATACACTGGTAGTTAGGTATTGTTTCATCACTCTGGGATGTTGGGTCCCCAGAATCCTCGGTATGATAAAATCCTATTTGAGTTCCAAGCCTATGGAAAGATATAGAACATTAATAAAATCTTAAAAACCTTCCCATAAGTTCTTTATAGGAGAGGATCTGTATTAGCTCTTCCCTCAGGAGTGGGATCAGTGGCTCTTTTTCAGATAGGTAGTTGGAGTGGTGTCGGATATTTAGGACTAGGAGGTGTTCATGGTGGGGGGAGCTAGAAAAATAAAATATTGGTCCTTAATAGAATACCTTCACATGATAGTCAGTTAGCATCTACGAGCTATTGATGGGTCCAGGTATATTCAGGGAAACTGACGCCCAAGGAGCAGAGTGTTGGTCCTTCTAAAGTTTACGGTTTAATGTTTTTAGGATCTAATTTACTATCTTATTTATTCTATTCAAGAAATTAATATTCAATAACATCATTATAAATTATTAAATTTATATTCCTTGAGATTTAGTAATTATATAGAGTGATTATCCTTGATAATTCTTTCGATATTTGACCATAGAGTGTATGATTAGGTAAGAAATACCCCTTGAAATACCTATCCATGTTTTCACATGGAGACATTTTTTGTTATATGACTTTCATTGACATAATTATTAGGATGGATTGGATATTATAAAATCATGACCATATTAATAGTTATCAAGGACCAATGTCCTTTATTTTATCCGAGGTAGGTAATTATATTCAAAAGGGTGAGTGGGATGTCCCTATGAGTCGAGATGGATCCAAGAATTGTGGACTGGGTAGAGTGAAAACCAAGATTGGAAATAATTATATGGATTATTTGGAAACATGAAATCAAAATTCACTGCCTATAGTAGATCATTATAGGGAAATATTCCCTAACATATAATTTGGGATTATTTTTATGAGATTAGAAGATTTAAAAATTAAAATAATGTCTGGAGAAGATCTAGTATCCATTATTCCTTAATAAATGGATAATACTATGTTGAAAGAGATCATGAGGAAGTTAGATTATTTTGAAGACAATGGGTTTATATGACATATTACATCACCATGGGGTTCACTGAAGATTTTTTCCAGTAAGTCAAATGTGACCCCAATGATCTTTTTGTATTATTATTAGTTGAATCAGCATGCATTTAAGTACTGGTATCCACAACCTCATAAATATGAAATCTTGGAATAACTCTAAGAAGATAGGGTCTTCTAGATAATTTATTTTATCGCGGGATACCTTCAAGAAATATGTAGGCATTCATATATTCCACATAATAAATTATATAGTATATAAGGCTTGTATGAGTATTTTATTAATGTTATTTGGTCTGACAATCACTCTAAACAATTTTATGGATATGATGAATCTGGTTTTCCACCAATAACTGTATTCATTTATTTTGTTTATAATGATGATATCTTGGTGTATTATCATACTTGTGATCATCCCAAACACCTTCACATTGTATGAAGTACACATATGGATCATAGGTTTTATTTAAATCACATGAATGGGATATTCTATATTTATAAATTCAATTTCATTGGTCACATTATCTCTATGTAGGAATATTTTTTGAACCATATAAGGTGGGGGTAGCTATTTCATGGAAGAATCCGAAGAATGTCTTGGATATAAAAAGTTTCTTGGGGATATGTAAATATTACATTCACTTTATTCAAGATTTTTTATGCATTAATACACCATTTAAGGAATTGACCAAGGTGGTTGTGGAATTTTTATTGTCAAAGGTACGTGTTAATAATATTTAAAATTTTAAAGTAATACTGAATTTAGTACTAATCTTGATTATAAAAAAGGTGGGAATAAGTTATATAGTATATTTTGATGTTTCAGCAATTAGGCTTGGAGTTGTTATGATGGAGGTAGATTTAGTTATGCTCTATAGTCCTCTATTGTTGAGACCCCATGAGTAGATGTACCCATCTCAAGATCTCTAGATAACTATATTTGTTGATGAATTCTGTTTTTGGAGGCATTATTTGTTGGGAGAATTATTTGTTTTTTATATAGATTAAAAGGGCTTAAATACATTTTCAAAAAGAGTGACTTGAATATCATATAGAAAATGTAGTTTTAATAACTACATTTTTTTGAAATTTAACTTTTTTATGTTCCTTGCAAAGTAAATTTGGTGGATAATTATTTGAGTAGAAAGACACAGAGACATGTCTTTCCCAATGCCAGCCATTAGTGGTAGTTGATGGCCTTTTTTATGAGATACACATGGAGGTGTAGGACTTTGTTGTGAAACCTCTACTCGCCCCACTATCTATTAGCTCTTGACATCTGGATGAAGTTAATATGAGGATGCTTTTTTATCTAAGTGTATGTTTCCCATCGGAGAGTATTTTTTGTTTGGATCCACCACCTAGTAAGATAATTAATGAGGACGAGGTCTTGTGCATTCATGTTCATGTCTAGGTTTTTATTGACATAAGATAGGAGAAGATGTGAGAGTCTCATGTCTCTTATTATGTAGTAATCCCAAGTATAATGAAGTTTTACTATGATTTATTTATCATGCTTTGGTGTCCCAAATTGAAAAGGGAGATAGCTGGTTTCATTACTCGGTGTTCCACCTATCAAAAGGTGATTATAGAACACCTGTGACCAATGGAACTTCAACAAATTTTTTCTAATCCATAGTAAAAATGGTATGAAATCACTATGGATTTTGAGATGTGTTTTATAAGATCATCACATGGTATACACATAATATTTTTTCATTGATATATTGAAAACAGACTCCCACTTCATTCTTGTTCATTAGAAATTTTCAATGGATGATCTATGAATTATATATGTTAAATATTTTATAATATTTCACAGAGTCCTACATAATATAATATTATATAGGTAAATTCAATTTACATTGCAGTTATTGGAGTGGATGTAGACGTTAGTGGGTTCACAGGCTCTTCCAAGTACAACATATTACCCTTAGACTAATTGGTAGTTTGAGCATACTATAAAGGTAATAGAGGACATGGATTGAGAATGTGACTATAATTTTGAATGTTATTTTGAGAAAAAAATTCCTCTTGGTTAGTTCTCATATAATTTTACCTTCCAATAGACTATACAAAGAGTTTATAATGATGATTTATATGGCCGTTCATTCTGATCACCCTTATGATTGTTAGAGGCAGGTGCGATTGCGCTACATGGACCTCAAATTATTTAGGAGACATTAGAGTAGGTAGAGATTATTAGAAATAATATTCCTATATAATTTTCTAGACATAATACTTATACCAATAATCTCCACTTAACTTCAGTGTTCAAGTTGGTACGTTGGATATTCTTGAATCTTTCACCACGATTGGTTCATAGATGAAATCGAAGAAAGTGAAAGTTATCACCTCAATTATTCATACATTTTATGATATTGGAGAGTGTTGAAAGAGTGCCTTATCAGTTAGTACTTACTCAGAGATAAATTAGAATATATGTTTCCATTTATGTATTTCATCATCTTCATTATCATTTTAACCCATCTCATCCTTTTGATCCTGAGGAAACTCAACTTGAGGTTGATTCTTCTATTGAGGAGTACCTGGTTAATATCATTGATAATTTAAGGAAGGCTCATTGTAGAAGGTAAGATTCCTTGGTTTAGGTGATATAAACATAAGAATTTTTACATGATGAGACCTATGAGGGGGATGTTTATAGATGTACGATATTTCCAGATTTATTCTATTTTTTCCACCACCCACATAAGGGAAACTATAGGAAAAGTTGTTTTAAGGAGGGGTTAATGAAATACTCTACTATTTAATGAAGGTATAGATTTGTTGAATTTTTGTTTAATCCATTATTATTATATATATTAAAGTCACAAATAGTTAAATTAAGGTTTCAAGAGAATCCTGGGATTTTTTGGAGCCCTCGGAATAGGGTTTTTTGGAAAAAAATGTGATGTTTTTGGTTAGTCGACATTTATTACAAATTATGAACCTTAATAGTATAGGTCTGTGATGGTGTCAGGTAGTTTATGAAACATTGAACCCTAAAACACATGTCCATATAATTTTTTAATGGTGGATAGTAGAGGGTTTCATCATGTCGTGCACATGGTTTTTATTACTATGTGTGTTCCATGGGATATTGATGGTGCACTATCAGTACATGGTTTAGCCAACTGTGTGGCTAAAACATGCTCTCTATAAAAATGGATGAAATTCTCATTTTCCCCTTCCATATTTAATGTTTTAACCCTCCATTATTTTCTTCTAAAGGCACATAATACCTCTCATTCAATCTACTCCATTTTTCTCATATTGGATTTGATCCCACTTCCTCATACAACATCAGAATCACTTATCATTAATCACCTTGAATCAATTTAGGTAAGAGCTTCAATCCTCTTTACTAATTTCTTTATTTATCTGACCATGTAAAATGTTAAGTCCATATTATCATATATACCATGTTTATTGGAAATTTGACTATTTATTTTATTCATCCCTTTAAATACCTAAACAAATACTGATATCTGATAAAGAATCTACTACCCGTCAATGGTAGGTGGTCTCATACATTTCCCAAAAATGTTAGGTGTTTATATTATGTTTCCATAGCCCCAAATTATGGACATCACTAGAATTTATCCCAATGTTGACGAATCCCTAAATTAATTGTTATAGATTAATTATATTCATGTTACAAGACATTTATAACTAGTTGGTGGTTATAAACCTCAACCCATACTAACCCTTAGCTGATTTCTATTTTAGATTCCTTATTGACTTGTGTTTAACTTTTGAAAAAAACCCCAATAAGATCTGTTTGGATATGTATTGGATAATAAAATATTAAAAATTAAATCCACAAAATGATGTAGTGGCATGGTTTTTACACCTTATACCACTTTAAAATACATTTCACACTAATAAGAAAATATTATTATCTGATGCAAGGGTTTTAACTACACTAGAAACAAGATTAGTTAATCAACCCCTTTCTCAGCACTAGAAAAAGAATTGTTAAAGGGGAAAATTTATTAGTGTTTGAAAAAGTATCCCTAATAAAGGCCCCTTTATCCGATATAGTAAAAATTAATTGATAAAAATGGAATTTCTCAGCACATCTAAAAAAGTGCTTATTAATGGTATATTTTTTGAAAAAAATATTTAATTAAATTCAATATACTAATATATAAATATATAAATATACTTATATTGATATAAAATAAAATATATTTTTTAAATATATTTTATATAATAATAAATATGAATATATACATATTATAATATATATTTAGTGAAAGTGTCTTATAACACTAGAAACCCTTAAACCCCATAAAAACAATTTAAAACCCTAAAACCCTAAAATGACTATAAAATTTAATCCGGGAGTCCAATTCAGCTCTACAAATAGTAAAATCAAAGCTTATGAAACATGATAAATACACATGAAACTTAAATCATGTCATAATTAAATTAATATAATATATTAGAGTTTCAAAAAATTCCAAAATAAAACTCGAACTTCAAACAACCATAAAATTTTATCTAGGTGTCCTTTTGGGCTCCACCAAAAATCAAATCGAAGCCTTCGACAATACCTACATAGAGATGGGCCAGTGAAAAGATCCTAGATCATAGGTCACATGTTATCTCCCATAGATATGCATAAAAGGCCTCTAAAATGAGTTTTTAGATGCTAACCCTAGTTTCTTAAATTCAAACATCTATAACTTCTTATCCAGGATACTTTTCAGAATGTACCACATATCAACTCAAAGATTGTTTCATGAGATTCAATTGTACTATTTTTTGATCTAAAATGGACTCTCGGATAGTATTTTATGGTTATTTCATGGTTTTTTGTTGTTTTATGGTTTTAATTATTTCTTAACATTTGTTTGGAGTTTTAAGGAATTTATAGGTAGTATCCATTTTAAAATATATATATATAAATGAATATGTATTTAAAAATAAATATATAAAGATATTAATAAAAATATGAATAAAATTGTAAAAATATATGGAATAAATATAATGGAATGTATATGTATTAATATAATTATATCATTAATTTTAAGAAATAATAGTATATGTGAGTGGAAAAGGAACTGTTGTACAAGGTGGAGGTCTCAAGTTTGAAACTCGTTGGAGGTAGGGGTGAACATGAGGGTGAGATTATCTAAAGAGATGATAAAGGGCTAGGGAAAGCACTTAATAATAGAACAATGCTTGGAAGCACTAAAATAGGGTAGTGTGAAAAAAATTACACCCTTTATCAGCAGGGCCATTATCTACACTGTTTTTAGTGTTATTAATGGGGGCCTTTAATAGTAGTTAAAAAGAACCGATAAAGGGGGCCTTTATCATCAATTTTTGCATGTTCTATTAAATAAAAACCTTTAACATCACTTACATTATCAAAACTACTACAGTAGTGTTAAATCCCTTTTACTTACACTGTTAAAGGCCAAATTGTTATTAGTGTCAGCTCCATGGATTAAATATTTGAATGAATTCTATTATCAAAGGGGAGCATATCTTTTTCTTTTAATACCATGCTACATGTATGTGATTACATCATGATTGTATTTTTTACTAGACATGATGTTACTTATTTTTATATATGATTAAAATCACAATATTCTATATTTTTTACTTTGATTACATAGGCATTATATTATTTATAGTAAATGGTACAAATCGAAATAAAATTAAATATTATATTTTTTGTATCAAAGGACATGAAAAACCATCATGATTATTTTATAATTAATAGTAAAGATGTTTTATACTATCTATTCCTAACTAATGGATATGAAATCCCATATTATGTTTTTATATTTAATGGGAATGATGTTCTATAGTGACTGTGCATAACTAATGGTCATTTTTCCCATTATTTTTTTTAATATAAAAAATATTCAAAGTCATTACATCAAAATCTGAAGCATGTATTGTAAGAGAGTTGTCCCATGAGGAACCTGTATCGATGTTATTTATTCATTTACTAAAATATAGTTAAAACGACCTACTCACTATTATTGTTATATTAATAAATTGATGTGTAATAGACATCATTTATGGTGGCCAGATGAAATTATCTCACAAATTTTTTGGTCCACCAATTGGTACCCAGATATACATAATAGATATAGGTTGGAACAATGTTGATCTATTTGTATTACTAAATATATCCTTCATTATTTATATATTATAATAGGCAAAAATCTTAGTTATAATTCTTATAAATACATTTATTTCAATATTAAACACCAAATCATTTCTGAGTTACTTCTATAAATCCATATAATCCTTTTTTACCTCTTTGATCTACACATTGGTGGATGATTGACCATCAATTATGGAATGAAATGATTATATATCTTCCCACATGTTTGACTTGTCTATAATTTTTACACTTGAATGATGGGTCTCCTTCAAAAACAATTATATATAAGGAAGTATGATCTATCATACATAGTGTGTCAAACATCTAGTTTCCATTTCTAAGATTTAATTGTATTGAGAAAACAATGACCTTTATGATATTGAACCATCACCTTGTTCTCATGTTCTACCAGATATATTTTAATATGTAATTTATGAAATTTGGAAATATGTATATACCACACTTATATTCATATATCTTAAGAATATTTAATTCAAAAATTATTGTTGTCATCTCTATATCATGTATCACACAATTTTGGCTGAAAATATTTTAATTAAAATAAGGAAAAGGCTATCAGGATTTAATTTCTCTTTAAGGTGCATATTAATAATTTTTTTGAAACAACTTTTTATATCAAAAATGTTATATATTTCATGTTATTATGGTTATATGTGTGGTTAATAAGTTATTATAATGCTTCACTATTATGTCTTTACATATAATCATCCATAAAATAAATACACACTTTCTTATTAACATTGTTTGTGTATTTGATAATTGTTATTGATTAGTCCAAAATCATTGTTAATTTCAATCCAATCCACGAAAATCGTAGATCTTTATTATAGATATTGGTTAAGGACATTCTTCAATATCCTTTTTCATTTAGGGATCTTCAAATATGACCAATATTTTGATTTCAATACCAAGAAAGGTTTCTTTTTGTATCAGAAATTCATATTCTCTAAATACAACATCATTTTCCCATTTCATAGAATTTTATAGAAATAATTAAATTCACTTTTTTTTCTTCCTTAATCATAGAGTATGTGATAATATCTTTAATAATGATATGCCGAAATTATTCAAGGTAATATATATATATATATATACTTTATTCAAAAAAACCATGAAGATATAAAAGGCACATATAAGTTTGAATAGAATCACTAAAAATCGATCATTTCTATATCATTTATGGAAGGGTTTCATGGATATATATTCACTATTACCCCTTACTTAATGATGTTCAAATTAAAGTTCCTATTTTTATAAGCATTAAGCACCACTATGTTGATGAAAAAGTAATAGAAAGGGGGTAATCGATAATTTTTCTTTTTCATTATCTATGTATGATCTGGAAAATAAATTGAAAGTCACATTACAATACTTCTACTTAATAAATAAGAATATAACATATCATGGAGAAGAACCTTTATAGATAATAACTTTTTTAAAATTAACTTTATGTTGCAAATTAAATTCATAAAATATATTTGGGTCCACTCTATTAGGGATATTTAATATAATTACATAATCGCATATGAGAAGAATTAAAAACTCAACCACACATTCTAGGAGAAGGATAAGGAAATCTTTGGAAAATACATTAACATATATCTAAATAATTAGTATTTATTGAATATAGATATTGTACAAATAAATCTCAGATAAATATCATTTTTATTGGAGATCATGATTCATATTAATTTTTTTATAGTAGGATTTCATAATTATCCTTTCCATGATATTTCATTTTGCGATGATTTTAGGAATTAAATTAAAATTCCCTATATTGTCAACTAATATAAGCTCTCTATAGAGAACCAATCCATGTCCAATTGATTTATAAACTCCATAATGGGGATATAGCTAGATGTTACTAAATTATTACCTCAAAAAGCACAAATAATTAATAGTTATATATTATTGATGAAATCACCACACCACTAGGTCCCTTAATAGATAATTAAATGTCCAATTCCTTAGGTACTGCATAAATATTAATATAAATAGTGTCATATTTGAAGTAATGTGAAAAACTATAATCAAATTAATTATTCCCATTTATTGAGTAAATAATTAGTGTTCCATTCACCATATAAATATCATGATTTACCTCGATGGTAGTGATTTCATTAACTTTTTCTTTATCTATTGGGTTTAGAGGTTTTTTGTGCTGATTACCCTCTCTAAAAAATGGATTGGTTTATTAATTAATATATTCCCAAAAATTACTTAAATTTAAAATTTTCATTTTCTTTAGGTAAATTTTGGTCATCGTTATTATCCTATATTGTGTTAATTTCCCTCATCATAATTTATATCTATTTGTTAAATTTATGGAAAAATATAAAACATGTAAAAAAATATTGTTCATTTAATGTAATTATCTATGTGTTTCCTCCCACATTTTTGTCATGTTTTAGGATGAATTGTATTTCCCCTATATAGTTTATTATTTAAAATTCCTGGAAAATCTATTTTCAATTTATTTCTTTAAGATCCTTGAAAATAATGGGAGTCTCATAATTACACCTCCATCTTATTTGAAAATTGGAATAATTATTCTTTATGACCAAATTCAATAATAGATTATACTTTTTAGATACTTAGTTTTGGTCCACTATAAATAATCGATTCTTATTTCATGATCAATGAAAAAACTAGAGGCATACCACCAATATCTCGACATATTTTATTTACAAAATCTAATTAATTCTTTATCCTTTTTTAAGTATATAAATTATAAATCAATCTTGATGTAAATAGTTCAAGGAATTTTTTTTGAAAGAGATATTAACGCACCCCAGACCCCCAATATGAGATGTGGTTCTAAAATAATTACATTAACCATTGTCTTTAATACCATGTGAGATGACCTTAGATATACATTTGATTATTTTAAATAATTTACAGATGTTAAAATTTTCATCTCAAAAATATCTCTACAATCCAAAAAATAATATTTTTATGGTATTTGAGGATCATCTACTTAGGAAACTTATATTAAAATACTTATAACATTCCATATTAATAAAAGTGAATTATATTTTATTCTATTGTTATAATAAAATACAATCATCTTCGTAAAATAGGGAAATGAAAACATAAAAAATATGGGTTATCTTAAATGATATGTAAGGGTAAAAAATAATGATAACAATTACCGATCCTAAATAATAATAATATGAGCATATGGTTATAAAAATTATATAATCAAGCCCAAAAAATCATAGATCACAAATTATGAGTTATGTTACAAGGAATTTAATGTTATAATATGTAATCAATAGTGTGTGGAAATATCAATTAATAAACATGATCTATGAGAGAGTAACATTAAGTTACCTTAGAGATGTTCTGCAAACATTATCATAGGGATAAATAACCAATTTGATCCAAACACTTGGTCTCATTCATGTGAAAAAAATTTAATTTCATTAGATTATAAAAATATCATTAGATTTAAACATTTAACCAATTTTTTGGAGGGTGATATGGGGCCCCACACAACAATCATAAAAATCTAGATGTTTCACTTCAAATTATTCATTAATCTTAATATAAATTTACTAGATAAATAAAATGGGTTTCATGTCATTTTTAAATGGAATCACATAAGGAAATCATTCATATTTCCCTCAATAATCATATCATGATAAATCCTTGGAAATAAAATGGGTAAACTAACATATTTGGTAAATTTATAGGATATTAACCATCAAATTATATGATGATTTATATTTAATTTACATCATATAGATAATAGGTATACACATTAATTAATAATTTCCCCCAATAAATTTATGTTTGGGTATTTAAGTGAACACACTTCAATAAAAGAATTATAATATAGGGTTATCAAATAGAAATTACCTTGGAAGAAAACAATGTTTATAAAAATATGAAAATTTGTCACAAAAATAATAGTAATGGATTTCAATGGGATTAATCCTCTAAAATAGTATAATAGGATTTTAATGGAATTTAATGAAAAGTAATTTCCATGTAAATAAATTCTTTTGAGATAAAGTGAAAATGGAGATAATATTGTAAAAGTGTTTTTAGAAAATGTTGTAAACATTATTACTAAAAAAGTAGTTTAAATCCTTTTTCAAATTTCATTTTCTAGACATTGATGTAATTATTTTTGGAAAATAGGACTATTAAAAATAACCATAAAACTTAGAGCCTTGAATGGAAATAAACGTTATTTTTGGAAAAAAAATTAGTGAAAGAAAAACCAAACAATCATGGAAGGAAAACGATTTTTATAATTTAAAATATCATTATTTAACAGAACATTATAGAAAGAGATAACAAAATAACCTTTTAGAAATAAAAAAATATGAACGTGAATTTGACATCTTATAAAAAAATTAGGTGTCTAAATTTTATTAATAACATTATCAAGTACATAGAAAATAGAAATTTTGTATAAACCATCACGAAAGAGGATGGGAATTATTCTCTACAATGGTATAAGTTTTTGAAAAAATTAATCATTGTAAAATAATTGAACTAAAAATTCATTTTCCCTTGTGTAAAATAAAAACTTTCATGAAACAAAATATTATAGTAAATGAAACCAACCTCAAAATAAAATAATTTCATAAAGAGGCATTATAACTCATGAAAAAAGATTTTAGTTTTCAAAATACCTAATGGTTCAAGTAATGTAATAATAAAAAGAACATGAAATGGAAATATGTATATAAATTAATACAAAATTTGAAAGATAAGATGGTTCAAAATTTCAAATGTGCCTCTTGGATAAGAAAATTGGGGTAAAGAAACCCTTACATCATTTTTATCTTCCCAAATGGTAATAGATGAAATGAAAAATGTGATATGGATTTCTAAATCCATTATATTTGATGAAATATTATTAAAAATGACATCTATGAACAATATATACACTAGGAAAAGGGAAAATGTTTTGAACATGAATCATATCTCAATAAAGAATAATTTATAAATAAAAAACAATAATTTATTTCTTCTATTCAATGAAAGTACTTAAACCTTATATTTAACCAAATTAACTATCTTAAATAAATATTTCAAAACCGTATTCATATATATAACTTTTATAATCATAATTTTTAATATTTTATAAAAAATATATTAGTTAGTTTTATTTTATTTTCAATATCTTTTTTATTAGTTTTATTTTTTTTGTTTAGTACTCATTTCATAATGGCGGTGTCAGTTGTCTTTTAAAAATTAAATATACTTAATTTATTAAGATAATAAAATATAGTAGAGTAGATTTTTTATAATGATATATAAAATTTAAATTTCATTTCAAATGAATGTTATTTATTTTTTGTAATAACAAATTAATTGAAGAGCTTGTTTGGGTAATTTTCACTAATGGGTGGGTTATCGTAATAAATTGTGATTTTTTAACATTACCATTATACAACCATATTAAAATAATTTCTTACTAATTATTGTCTAATATAAACATTAATTATGTATCCTTACATAACCTTGATAGAAATTTATAAAATTATTCATGAAGGTGGTTATACCAACCTAAATATAAAGATGTTATAATTACAGGGTGATTATGTTTAACAAGGTGATTCCATTGGAGTAATATTATATTTAAATAATAGAAATTATATTATTTTTTAATTATTTATGTCTTAAATTTGGTTGTAATAATTTTTGATCAATGAGAAAGCATTGTAGTGAAAAATTAATAACATCACTTTTGTTAAGGTGGTAGTTCACATGTATCCATGGGAAACATGTTATTTTTCCATATATAGGGAAAATAAATGGGAATTTAATTAAAATTTTATAATTTTACTAATGTAATAAATGTACTATTAATATTTAAAATATACTTTTATAATTACTCATCTAAGAAATTTACTTACAAAATTTATTTTATGTATGTATGTGTGGCATATTAATTAATATAGTACAGTATAAAAAATGATAACACATTATTACATTAATTGAAAACATTTAATTTAAAAAAAATTAATCCCATAAAAATGAAAAATATAAAAACAATAAAATAAACATAAAATCAAAATAACTATAAGATAAATATTGGAATCATCTCGATCTCTAAGGATTACCACACTCGCAGATAACACAATAAAATGAAACAGAATATTTGTAATGGAATGTTAATTTTGAGAATGAAAAATATAAATACTTGATATAATTAAATTAATAAGTGAATAAATAATATACGAGGAATTTATAGGACTTAAAAATGCATTAGGACCACTGGGTATTATGATAGATTGGAATAATGGCTATAGGGAATTATGATTGTTGGGTATTATAATAGTTGATAATGTTCTCTTTATAATGTAACTATTAGAATAGGTGCATATTATGTGTAAATAGGAAAAACAATAATCCAAAATGTCTAAATGACGGTCAAAACCAATTTAATCATGACTTATAGAGATCAATTATTAGCTATTGGGAGGGAGCTAGAGTTGTTAGGGTTCCCACTTGACCAATCCCAAGAAGAGATTCAACAAGTGTGGATCAAGTAGATCTACCTATTATAAAACTTCAGGTTTGTGGAAATAACCACTAGATCGATGTTAGATGATCCACCTTATAAATGTATCACTATCCCACACCTTACTATTCTAAAATATACCTATGTAATAAGAGGTTATGAACCTATACCATAATATTATAAAGGTTCTGTTTTCTTTTTAGAAAATACATATTTGTTCCCCCAATTCCATTATCATTATTACTTTATAAAATACATACATATATATATATATGATATAATTATTATAAATAGATAAAAAATAATTTTTCTTGTAAAATATATACTTTAAATTAAAAATAACAATATATTACATTATATAGTTATATATAAAATGTATTTTTCAGAAAATTGTCATCTAAAATTATATTTATTTAAATTTAAATGATAATATAATCTTATAATGTTCCAATTAATTTTTTTATTTGTCACAGTTGTTTTTATGTCATAAAACTATTTTTTCATCAAATTATAATTTGTATCTAAAATATAGTAATTTAATATTTATGAAATTATTATAAAAAAATACATTTAATTTTATAAATTTTCATATTGGAATCATCAAATGGTGATTTTTTCATAATTTTGTAAGACCCAATAATATTTATGAAAAATAAATTACATTATGAATATAAAGTCAATATTATTACTTATTAATAACCAAAAAATACTATATTAAATTCTATAATGTAATTTCATGACAAAAATTACGTGTTTTCCTTAAAATAATGTCTTTTAGTGTTATAATATTACATTACCCATCCAATATTAAACATTCTGAAAACAAAAATGATATTTTTAGAAATTATAAACATTTCTTTTTGAACATTAATCACTTACACATAATGAATTATAATATTTTTTAGAGTTAAACTCATAATGAAATAAAATATTAAAACCAACTTCCCTATGAAAAATATAATTTAAAAAAACTATGGAAAAGAAAATGGTTTTTTATTTTTTTACTAGGTGTCCAAAACCTTTGTTTACAAATTAATAAATTATCATCCCCATTTTTACTATAAATACCCACACAATACTCCATTAGTCATTACTATAAACCATTGAATCATGAATTTTCTCTTATTTTCTAACTCCAAATCTATCCCATGGAGTTTCTATAGTTCTATATATAACATACCAAGTTGTATGATGGAGACTCTCAAGTTAAGGGATTCTCTCCAAACTTTATTTCATTCAAGAACTTCCATCGTAATAAAAATTTTGATTCCCAAGTGATTATGTTTCCTTCTTTTATGAAAAATACATTATTCTCCAAATGTTTCTAAAATAATTATAGGATACATTCCTCTCTCATTTCTTCCCTTCCATAAACATTCATGTACCCTTGTTATGTTAACATAATTATCCATTAATTTTCCATGACATAAATTCATGTAGTAAATACTCAAAACTATTTTCAATCATGTGTATTCACTAATATAAAAATATACATTATTAATTTGTGATATCCATTTATAAAACATGCATTCCATAATCATGGGTATTGATATGATAAAATATATTTTTATATTATGTGATCAGTATGGAATATGAAAAGTTATACATATAAATGGTTCACCCTGATATTACACTAATTCATTGGGTATTGTTTTCACTTCCTGATATACAATGTATGGTTCATTAACGGATATCCTAAGAACACTATATTATAAATCATTATGATGAGAATTGAATGATTAGTATGGAATCACATATTATGTTGTTACCATATTCTTATAATACTATGATAGTTTATTGTCTTTTTATCATGATATGTTTATATTTCAATAATGTTATTTATATCTCTTTATGTTATCTTAATATTCCTATTAAATTACATATATTATTTATCATCATGTTAAGAATTTATTATTTCTTTACTAGAATTTAAATATAACACCCTAGATATATCACTAGGTTATCAATTGAAATATCAAGAGTTTAATGAAATATAGAAGAATATTATTGAGTACTAAATAAACTTGTAGTATTTTATTATATATTATGGGTTTATATATCTGATTCCTGAATGAAACTAATCATCTCAATTTTCTAGGAATAAATTATAGGGATGTTTTTGTTTAAAATCATAAAATAAAATTTATTATAATCATGGTTTATTGTATTAGGTATGAAAGTAAGGTCTAGTTATTTTTGGGATATTATAACTGAAAAAATTAGTAAAACCCATAGGGGAATGTCTTACTATAGTAGAATATCCTAAATTTTTTGTAGTGCATAGATAAAGTGGCTTCTATGAAATGAAATCACTACCTTGACTATAAATGTGAATGTTGATCTGTAATAGATATACATAGGGGTAATTACCATTAAGTGATCATTTAATATTTAATCGAACTATACATAGTGAAAAATAAAGTGGCCTTGCTAAACAACTCATTTGATAATCCCAATGGATATTCTATAGTATTATAAAAAAATCATTATAAACCACTATGAATAACATAAATATATTTTTATGATATAAAAATTACTAGATACATTCGATGGATAACCTATATTTAATCATAAAGATTCATTTGTTATGTTATATATTTCATTACCTCTATGTTAAGGAGTTTTCCTTTTTTTTTTCATTTAACATTATATATCCCCATCTGAAATATTATTTTATAAAATCAGGGTTAATAAATGGAATCTAATTAAAAACAAAAAATTTGGTCTATGTGATGATTTACCTAATAAAATATATAATATAATTATGCTATGAGTAGATAAATTCAGTGCAGTACAAGAGAAACTGAGACAATTTATGATTAATTACATGTATAATGTCGAACTAAAAACCTCTACTAGGAAGGGGAAAGTTTTGGTTGAGTCCATTATATAAAAAATACCACTTCCTTTTGTTGTATCATATAAAACATTCATTTGTACAGAAATGGATTGACTCATTCTATAAAAGACTATCTTTCCTAAAATACTCCAAGAAATAGAATGGATTACTATCATTAACCAACCTAAGTCAACCCTGAACTAGTCACCTAAGCATGCCTGTGACAAGGCTCAAGAGGTGCACCCGATCTTCCTGTGATGGAAACAAGTTTGAAGCTTAAATATATAACCATTGTGAATGATTTAACCCATAATAAAGTAGAAAAATAAAATAATATAAACAAAATAATAAAAATAAGAACCATTATCAGAACAAAATAACACTACACATACCTCCATGTAGCATTGTGGGTCACCAATAACTACTAAACCAAAGTTTCTCCACAGTGACTGATTTTGAGATGGAAGTAGATCTAAAAGTTAAAAATAGAGATAAAGATATAAACATGATTGTTAAAAATCAGTAGGAATTACAGAACAAACTATTCCATGTTACAAACCTTTGAAAATAAAACCAATCCATTCTAGTTTGAAAATAATACATATAAAAAATAGGGTTTTCTATTCTTTTCATAACTAGTTAACAAGAATCCATTTTTAAGATAAATAACTTTCCATTTCATTACCAAAATATTTTCCAAATCATGGGAGATTTCTAAAAAATCATTTATAAGAGGAAGAAAACTAGTAAAATAACAATCCCAATATCAAAATATAATCATTAAGTTCCACAAAATAGGGGTAGTTAAAACATGATTTCTATAATTTTTGACATGAAAAAAAACTATGTAGAAGAGAATTTAAAAATATCCTCATGAATAATAGGAGAAAAATATTTTAAGAACTAGGAAAAATCTCTAAGTATCTAGGGTTAGTGGTGTCCTAGGACCCTCATTCCATAGTGAAAAATATATAAAACATCCACCACATCCTCATTAAAGATACACTAGATGGGAATCACATCACAAGTTATATTAGTCTCCAATCATCATCATCATTTGTTTAGTTAGTGTTTCAACGTCAATCCTGCTATGGGTAACTGGGCCTCGTCCCTTATGATCAATCTAGCATACTAGACCTAGTCTCCCCCTAGGTATCATGGTTCCTAGGTGCTCTATTCCAATATCAAAATCATAAGTAAACCCTTTCTAAACAATCACAATAATGCATAAGCCTCTTCACTTGGAACATAAAACAAATCATAAATATAGCACATACATCAAATTTTTAAATCAAGCGGTATGAAAAAATTGGGAATTATACTTCCACAGAATATTTTAAAGGCGCCAATTGGGCCTCAATTTCATAAAAGGTCTAATTTATCTTTTAAAAACAATAATTCACAACACTTTTGAGTGATAAACATTTATGAAGATCATTTTGACATAAAAGGAACCATATATTTAAAAAACATGCATGAAAATATTCTTAAATAAAGAAATCCACATTCAATGATTTGGGAAATAATGCACAATGAATAAAAATGCATTTACAATGAATAAGAGATAGGTTTCATAGAATAGAACTTTTAGATTAAAAAAATGCATATTTTCCAAACAATCAAGAAATTATGGAATTCAAATTAATGGTAGGGCCAAGGGAACCTTCTCTAAGATGTGTTTGTTTAGACGAACATGATATGAAACCAATCTTTACACTTAAATAGACATGTATATATATATATAACCCTAGGTATAATTTATATATTACCCTCACCATGAGGTAATATCTTCAAAGATTGTCTATATATTCCTTACTTATTCATATGCATGTAGGCCACCCTCACCAAATGTTGTTCAAACACACTTTATGAAAATAATAGAAACTAAAAAACACAAAAAGAACCCCCAAAAATTGGAAAAACCATGAGGGAAGAATAAACCACCCTCTTATAGTAGTGGGTGAATTGAAACGAACCAAAATGGTTCACTTTTGGGAGAAGATACTAAAACACATACATAGCCAACCCAAGAGACCCATCAGAATCCCTAAAAATAGAACAAATAACCAAAACATAGTTTAATCATTGACCTATGGTTCATCTGAGTGAGTTAGGGTGTCAAGGTTGAGAAAAAATCAACAAAAGTCATAGAGGAGGTAATATTATAGAATACATTTGAGAATCGACCAAGAAACTTCATGAAATATGGTAGATTATATGTGGGAAGGGAGGAATGTGAGAAGTGGTGCCATGTGGCTTTGGAGAGAGAGGTAGTTGGGGTGTCACACGACACCAAGGAGGAGGGGAGGGAAGGAAAAACCTTTTAAGGGTTAAATAGGGAAGAAAATTTTGAAAGACCAATGTTTTAAAACTCGAGGCAAACAATATGGCTTGGCTGCACAATTTTCCAAACTTTTTTCCAACTATTCCCTAAACACTCTTGAGGATAGGGACTCCGTCCCATGATATCCCCTAATATGTTTCACAATTCAATCCAATCAAGAACCTTACTCAAGACACACCTTGTCCATGCACTTTTTCATTTGAATAATCGAATGTTTTGAAAAACTATGATGAAGCCATGAAAATAGTTTTATTAAATGAAAGACCTTAACCACATTGGAACTACACTGTTACTTCTAATTGTTCACTATTACCATGAAATAGATATAACATATCTATAAATTGATATTCTCGCCCACCAAATTCTAAAACTCATTCTCTCTTAGAAACTAGATAAAATAAGACGAAAAATAAATAAAATAAAACAGTAGTGTCGGGTTGGGCAGTGAAAATTCTCACAAATATTAACAATTTTATCCCCCGAATATTCCCAAGATACTCAATTGATCATGGTGGTATGAGAGGATACAAAAACCTTTAAAACAAAACCTTTACCACATGAGTATCAAAAAATGAGAACTCACTCTCACCCCAAACAAGAGAATTCAAGATCCTAATAAAATGAGCATGAAAATGAAGAGAGGGATATTTAGGGATAGATATTTCCTGACAAAACATTAAAAAAACACCCTAACTCATAACATAAGAATCAAATAAGAAACTCATTAGGTTCAGGTGGGATGAAGAAAATGTGATACCCTATCAAGAACCCAAATGATTAAGTTCACTCGATTCCCATTTTATAGTGGTATTCCCACAATTTTGGAACTTTAGTCAACCATCATTTCACAAACCATAGAACCCCAGAATCATGATAAAACCTTTAGCACATGTCTTACCATTTAGTTTCTTGATTCAATGCTCGACCGGCATAAAAGATGATATCAATGAAACCCCTAGTGGTTCTCCTGACCATTTAAAAACTAATTATCACAAAAAAACTCCCAACAAAAGGGGGATCCAAAGAAATAAAATAATATTGAACACCAAACCAAATAAAGAGTCCTAATTACCATAAGACATAAAAATATACAAAATTTGAATGATCCAATGAATCATCCAATTACTCACATATAGACCTGAATATAATGATTCTACCAAAATCTCCAAAACAATAAGAGATTTCAAAATAGAAAACCATATGAAGGGAAAATCGAAATGAATTATACAATGGTGTCAAAGACAAAAGGTTGGGTCAACATCCATAAATCCAAAAAACTACTTCACTATGGGAAATGCTCCACTCCATGACCTATGGTTGGAAATATAATATCTTGAAGCATCTATAGTCCCATATTCAGGAGATTAAAATTCCGGATCGAACCATAATATTCTATAAACACAAATTAAATATCTTCTTCTGGTGTCCCAAGAAACCACACAAGTGAAAATATTTTAGAGAATTATAGAAGTATATATTAGAGTGCCAAAACTGACCCCATTAAATGAAACTGATAAAGTGGTACAATGAATGAAATATAGGAACTAAAAAGGGAGACACTCTAGGAATAGGTTTATTTGAATCACACTTCTCATCGGATGGGGAACACTTCACTAGGACCCCATTAAACAAAATTCATAACTTCTAAAGGCTGCCATCTATAAATTAACTCAGCTAGGGAAACATCATCCACCAAATTCCTAAACAGAACATATCCAGATAGGAGGCTGTGATTCTTAATATCTTGAAGGAGACCCCATATAATTAAAGGAGATTTAAACTGACTGCTCAATGCTAACTCTAAGGATAAGAAACTATAAAATTCAATATAGTCAACACAACCCCCTCACTATCTGTTGACCTAGTTGAAAACTCATGAGCTGCGTAGTTATTCAAACCCTAACGATCCTCAGCCACAAAAAAATATACAATAGAACAAAATATAATGACTCCATAACCCCACTAATAGTCTAGAAAAAAACAACAAGAAGAAACTCTATATAACACTTTTAGGACTTTTGGGAGGGAATTCTAAAAAAACACCCAACAGAATCCTTATACTGCCAAATACAAACTGAGATAACATTTTGACCTAAAAAACACTAATTACAAAACCAATCACCACACAATAAAATCGAAATACCCTTTTTGAAACCAGAATTTCATTATGAATTTTAAAATCATTTTCTATTTAAATATAATTTGAACATTAGAACCCATTTCTAAATACACTATCCATTTCAAGTCATCATAGACAGAAATCATTCCAACACACCAGCTTATGAGAGCATCGTAATCCCCTTTCTATTTTTTTGATAAATAAAAACAATTGGAAAATATTGGGAATATACCGATGGTATTCCCGGAATCCTCAAGAATATACATTCTCATTCCATCTCAAGAACCCATCTAAAAATAAAAATATTTATCCACTCACCACATAAAAACATAAATGTCAGTATCCATAGGATTACCAAGGGTCATATAGAGAAATTACATTCTAAACTGCCCTTTGAAATAAGACCACATTATTTTCAATACCAGTCCTTATCATTTTAAAATGAAAATTTTCCAAATTCCCAAGAAACATTCATTCAGCATTTCAAAAATCCTTTCCAAAATCCCAAATCACTTTCCAATATGATTCTCCATTTCAATATTAATGTGATTCAAATATTCTAGTTTGTAAATCCAAATTTCAATAAACCAATAACCATTTTTTAAAACCTAACATCATTTTAAAATCTAAACAAAACACCCCAAAACCATCCCAAGCCAAAGAAAAGAACAAACAAAAGAAACATGCCACTATATGGTTCAGAAATCCCAAATTATCAAAATAAACCTAATACACATGTCATTGTAAAAATGTTTGACATGTCATGTGACAACCAGGAGAGAACATCAGAGGTTATTAAGTGTAGTCACATGGTATGTGCATGGTTTTCCATAATAATCACAGGGACCATGCACCCCTTTGAATTCATACAAAAAAACGGCTCCAAGACTTACTATTTTTAAAATATTCCACCAATTATCAATGACCAACCCAACACTCCATTAAAACTAAAATCGTAAAACAACTAAGATCCAGTCCCTTATTTTGATGTATTACCATCTTGGACAACCGTATAAATTCATGCGTCCTTTCGAATATGTGTTTATCATGAACCTACTAGTGATTGACCACCTAAATTCTGAAAATCCAACCAAGAATCCATCATAAATCCCCAAATAAAATTTGCTAACCACATCATATAACATTTTTTCATGAACCAACCTGGGTCAAAGCCAAACCTGTCACCAGAGTGGGCCCACATCAAGGCCCGAGAGGCAATACCGACCCTCTAGGGTAGGAAAATATTGTTGGGAATTTGATAAAACCATTGGGAACAATTTAGTACATAAAATAATAGAAAACTAATTGAATATAAATTTAATTATAATAAAACACTACAATTGGAAGGAAATAAAACCACACATTCTTTAATATTACCCTACAGGTCACCACTAACCACTAAACCAAAGATTCTCCATGGAGACTAAGTCTAAGATGGAACCATCATCAGCAGTTAAGAAAAATTATAAATCTACAGCCATGAGTATTAAATCATATAAGCAATTATGAATACAATATTCCTTATATTGTATTATTAAAAGAAAAACCAAGTCATGACTTCTTGAAAATAAGACATACAAAAATGGGGTTTTTCTATTATTTTTAGAAACGACTAAAAATATTCTATTTTTTAGAAAATTCACCTTCCATTACATTTTAAAAATATTTTACAATGAAGGGAATATTTTAATAAAAAATTATAAGAGGGAAAAAATAATAATATAAGAGCCACATTAAGAAAATTGTATCATTAGTTGCAACAAAATAGGGGTATGTAAAACATTATTTCAATAATTTTTTTAAATGATAATAAAATTATGAGGATAATTTAAAAATACAATCACGAATAATATGAGTGATAGTGAGTAAGAACAATGGTAAATCCCTATATATGTAGGGTTTTGGAGTCTGAGGATCCCCTTACCTTGGGGATAAATACATAAAAACACAAAAATGTTGTCATACATAATCCAATAGAGGGAAATAACATCCCAAGATCCTATGGTCTCCAATCATCCTCATAATTGTTTAGTTAGTTTTGTAACATCAATCCTTCTAGGGGGAACTAGGCCTCATCCATACTGATCCGCATAACATACTAGACGTAGTCTCCCCCTATGTACCTAGGTTCCCATGTGCCCTATTCTGATCTCAAAAATCAAGATTAATCCCTTTCAACATAATCAAAAAAATTCATAAGCCTTTTCACATGTCACATATCATAAATAAAAAATTTAACACATAAATCAAATTTTTAAATCTTGAGTTACAAATCAAAAGTGGGTTTTCACTTCTACCAAACATTTAGAAGGTTCTAACTGGGACTCATCACTTGAAAATGAATAATTTCCCTTTATAAAACATTAATTCTTTATAAATTTGTGTTACAAACATTTTTGATTACCAATTGAAATACCATGGCACCACACATTTAGAAAACAGGATAGAAAACATGCCTAAATGAGGAAATCCACACTAAAATCTTTGGGAGATCTTATATAGTGAGTAAAAATACATTTTCAAGGATTAAGAAACACTTTTCAAAGTATAAAAAATTCGTCTAAAAATAAAACAAATTATTTAAAAACCAAGTAATTATTTTATTCAAATTAATGGTCTAGGTAGAGGTAACCTTGCCCAAAACGTGATTCCTTTGATAAAGATGATCTGAAACCACCCATTATGCTTACACCCACATGAAATTATACATAAATATATAAATAATCCTAGATACAATGTATATATTCCCTCATCATTAGGTAATACCTAAAAAGAGTGCATATATATATATATTCTTTACCTTCACATATATGTGTAGGTTACCCTCATGAATGACTGTCCAAAAACAATAGGGACAAATATTGGAAACTAAAAAACAAAAAACGTCCGAAAAAATTGAAATAAACCAAGAGGGTAGAAGAAACCAACCTCAAATGTTTGCAGTCAAACCAAAACAAATGAAAACAATTTTCCTCCGGTGTTAGATGTCAGAACACACATGATGATGACATTAGATACCCATAAAAATTCCTATCAAGGAAAAAAGAACCAAAAAATGGGTTAACCATTGACCTAGGGATTTTATGCGCATGTTAGGGTGATGGGGAAGAGAAAGACATGAAAAAAGAAGAATTTGAGAGTAGAGTATGTCTTACCTCATAGAAGATACCATGAAAAAATATTAAATTTTGTGGATTTTTTATGGGAAGAGAGGGAGCAGAGAGGGGGGATGGTTCACGAAAATGGAGGGAGAGGTGTATGGGGGTATTTCCCGACACCAATTAATTTGAGGGGATAAAATTAAAAACAACTTAATATTATAATATAATTGAAAATAAAAATAAAAAAATTAAAATTTTTCCAAACCCACATGGTTTTATTGCACTATTTTCCAAACCGTGCGCCAACTATGCGCTGACCACTACCTTATCCAAGAACCCCCTTGAAAAGTTTCTCCAAGGTATCCACACAATTCAATCAACCCATGCGTCTCACTGTAGACACACCCAATTCCTGCACTTCTTTATGCAGATCACCCCATAGTTTGAAAAACCTAGCAAAATCGATGAAATATTGTTCTATCTAATGAAATACCCTACCCATAAAGGCCCCACATAGTTACTTCTAACCATGAATTCGATCCATTCAACAACTAAAAATCCCCCAAAAATTTAAATTATGGCCCAACAACTATTAGAAATAATTATATCTATATCAAAAGATTAAATAAAACCAAAAATAAATAAAAAAGGGGAATTGTTCGGTTAGGGGGTCAATATTATTTTTTTATCACTTTGATGGAGAAGTTAATTAATTGTGGATAGTGATGAAGAATAAAAACCCCAATGAGGACATTGAATACATGGAATTAAATATATTCAGTAAGTTATTTTTAAATAATTAGTTTCCCTTGACTCATTGTCTTTAAATAGATATTGTATTCCATAGACTAAATTGAAATGATGATGAACCCATTGGGACATATGGAATAAATTACACAAGGTTTATATAATACACCAAGGGATATTTCATGGATGGTGAAAGTAAGGATTATCTATTCTTCAATGGTTTAAGGTTGAGTCCTATAAAATCATTGTAACTTGATACTTAAAAAACAATGAGAATATTTTATTCTATTACCTAAAAATCATGATGGATTTTTGTGACTCATAGTGTTCCCGTGGGACTGGTGACTAGATGTATAGAATCGAGTTTAAATCTTGATGATCATTAGATAATACTGATTTTTTCTAGAGAATCAGTCACTGCATGTTTCATTAGTGTGTGATGAAGCATCAAAGAAACATATTCTAGGGAACAATGAGGTTATTAAACTGTTTGAGTGAATGGAAATAAGATAATTATTTCTTGAAAATGAAAAATAGCACCATAATGTTTGGGATAAGGATATGTTTTTTATCAATCATCATACCATGTTCAAAAGTTTTATCTTTAAGTAACACGAACACTATCATAGACAATTCCCTATTCCAAGGGATTTCAATGATAAATAATGAAAATAAACTTGAAATCCAATGCATAAAGTGTTGGAATATAATATCACTAATGTTACGGTGGATCCCAAATATGAGGTAGTGGTAGGTTTATTGGTTATTCATTTTTGAATAGAAATTGTATTATTTGTTTCTAAATCTTTAAATTCTCCCATATCATGTAGGTTTAATATAACTATTCAAACACCACCTCAAAAAATGGAAGATGGTTTATCTATAAAAAAATAAGTGTGTAAATTTTTGAATATCAATGATATTACTCCTATCAAATTCATGTTCATGGGATGAATCACCCATCAAACCTTTTAATTTTCAATTTAGTATAATTTGGTGATATCTTAGGAATGGATTGATTATATATATCCAACAACTAGTTTCATGTGGAGGAAATAACCTTATATATCCCAATTAATCCACAAATTCTATACAAGTGTAATAATAGAAATAATATCCATATGAAAATTATTTTCAAGCATGGATAGTGATGTCTTATGAGAATTAATATATTTATCAAATTAATGAGAAAAGTTAGTTAATAACTCTTACATACATGACCATTATAAGGGAAAATAATGACGTATTCCTCGAAGTGTTGTCTGGCCTTTCCCCTAATAAAGAATTTGAGATATCAATTGAACTTATACATAGATATTTACTAATATATAATAACCCCTATATAAAATCCCAAATTTAACTAGAAGAAAAAAATAAGCATTTCCAAGTGAATTTAGAAAAGGGCTTTGTATTCCCTTGTGCTTAACTATGGGGTGAACTAATCATCTTATTCAATAAGAACATTTGGTTACTGTATCTTTGTATTTATTTCCATGAGAACAATAAGATCATGATAAAGAACAAGTATACCCTTCCATGGATTGATTAATTGTTTGATTAGTTTTACATGTCCCAATACTTTTATAAAGTGTAACTTTAGTGGGATGTCATAAAAAAATCATGAAAAAGGAGGATATTGCCAATACAAACATTCATACAGGGTATAAAAACTATGTGTTCATAGATATTCCATTTAAAATCACTAATTTTCCAAAATTATTCATAGACATAATTAATATAGTTACCACAACTAATTTATGGTAGTAGCTGTTGATGAAATGATCTAAATAAAATAAGAACATGGGAAACATTTATTTACTTTTAAAAACTCTGAGAAAGGATAAATTATATTAAATTTACAGTAAGTATGAGGTTTTTGGGAGTAATTATCATTCATGGAGGATTTTATCAAGATAAAAGGTATATCTATGGATCATTAAAATAAAAAAGTGGTTAATTAATAGCCTATACCAAAATATCGTACAAGGATTTGTAGTTTCCTTTAATTATCATTGCAAAATCATTGATTTCAAAGAACATATTCATGATTTTTAGTCCTAATAACTATACTAACTTATAAGGGTTTGAATATGGATTGGTTTTAAGATTAGTTAGATATCTATATGTTTTTTATTAAGAGGATAATCATTGTAACAATAATCACATTTTCCGCCAAGGGAGAAAGTTGTATTCTAAGATTTGATTTGCAAAAGAATGGAATTCATCATGTCCTCATTAAAAAATGATAATCTTGTATCCTGTGCCTCAGACCATTAATGTTTTATGAGAAGAATTGTCTTAATCATTATATATTGTTGGATTTTTTTTAGTCTTTACATTAAATATTCATTATAATTTTCTTTATGGTGTAAGGTAAGACATATATATTGGTCATAAGAGACTCAAGCATATATTCACACAAAAATGGTATCAAAATTCTTAATAGAACATGGAAAGAGATGATTAGGTATTATGAATATTCATTCCATTACCATCCATGTAAGTTAAATAATGTGGAAAACCATAATCGATTATATAAAATCAAGATCCGGGATCTAGATCAACATTATAGAAATGTCTCCAATATGATATGAATATAGATTTAAACTTCAATACCTCATATCACACTCATACTAATGGAAAATATGAATTTAAAATCCAGAAACAAGTGCATATAATGAGAGCTTGCACAATGGACCTCAAAGGATGTTGCGATCAACAACTTCCATTGGTTAATTTCTTGTAAAATAATATATTTTACTCAATCATTTAGATATCTCTTTAATAATAAATTTAGGGAAATAATACTACTCCAATATGTTGTGATAAACTTATAGAGAATAAGAAAATTCCACTAGAACTAGTTAATGAAATGGTTTATAATGGAAAGGCTATAAATCAACACATTAATGAATCAAAAAATAAATAGAATATCTTTTCTGAAAACTATAAATAGGACAAATAATTCATGGTTTTAGATAATGTATCATATTTTATATATCACTGGAAGAGAGTCATGAGGTTCAAGAAGAACGGAATGATAATTCTGAGGTACAATGGCCCCTTTGAGATTCTTAATCGCCTCAACTTTGTGGCCAATCGACTTCTACTCACACTGAATATATCTCAAGGTTATAATGTATTCCATGTATCTATTTTGAGGAATTATAAAATAGATCCATCTCATATTCTGAATAGATAGGTGGTATAATTGAATAGTGATGCCTTTTGGGAGGAGTAGCTGGTGAATATCATGGACCACATATAAAAACAATTTCATAATATCAAAAATCACCATGTTAAAATTATTCAGTGGATCCATAAATTTGAATAAGTAACATGATAACTAGAGGAAGTTATAAAATATAATTACACACATCTTTTCACATTAATGTATCAAATAATATTTCTTGGGTGAAACTTATTAAGTGGGTAAGAATGTAACAACCCATATATATATTTTATTTCCCTTGAATTTATGTTTGTGTAATATATTTAGTAATTTAATATATTATAATAAACTTTTATAAAGTTTTATTCCATTAAATGAAAAAATTAACTTAAGAAAATAATTAAAAACATTAAAATTAAACATATTACCCTCAGAAAAGAAATATATAAAAAATAAAATATCATGAATACGAAAATTCTTATCATATAGATCTCCTAGAATTATAAATATTGCTAAAACACTATAAAAAGAAAAAAAGAACAATAATAAAGTTATATTCACTTTAAAAATAATGATACCAAGTCATGATATAACTTGAAGTAATAAATGAATAAATAAAATATGTAGTATTTATAATAATTATAAAACAACTACGACCATTGGTAAATACCAAGGTTTGACATAATGATTTTAGAGAATTATGACCATTTAGCATTATGAACACTAGTAATGTAGTCATTATAATTAGATAATTAGAAATAGTGTATATTAAATGTAATTAAAATAGATAATTGATATATAAGGGAGAAATAATGACAATAACTAGTAGAATCATTACTTATGAAGCTCATTTAACATATCTTGTAAGGTAGTTAGCACCATCTTGGTTTTCTATTGACCAAGCCCATGTTGAGCTTAAATAACTAAGGCATGAGAAGAAAAACTTATGGGAAAAGATAAACTCAATAGAAATCACCACTAGATCGATGTCAGTTGAGTCACTCCATGAATGTATAACCATCATACACTTTACCCTTAATATATAAGGGAACATAAAAAAGACTTACGTATATTGATATTTTTATTTTTATTTTTAATTTTTTTATAAATTAAATAGTTGTTTCTCAAATCCAATTTTCATTATTATTATATAAAATATACCTTAATATAATATGAATATGATAAATAGACAAAAAAATTATATTTGGGAAATATATACTTTTATTTAAAATCACTTTTATAGTAAATAAAATATTTATAAATAAGAATATATTTCCATTAATTAATAATTCAACATACTATTTATTTAAATATCGATGATAATATAATTATATAATAACCTGGGTAAAATTTTAAATGTTTTTAAATTTATTAAACTCTTAAAATAGTAAATTTTCAAGAAATTATAATTTTTATTTATTTCCTCTGGAATTGGGAATGACCACATTGGATTAATGTTCAGACATTCCAAGAGGTTTCTAATAGGTTTGTTCGTAGAACCGGAAACATCCAATGCTTCCATATCCATTTGGACCCAATTTCCAAAGGTAGGTGCTCATTAGTTGTGAACTCTTGAGGCTTAGGAATTTTCATTGGTCGAGTGGATGGGAGGTCGGACTCATCACACCCTCTTGGGGGGAATTATTATCTACTTTGGGACTCTATTTATATATTTAAGTTATGTTCGTGAATCCTTATTAAATTACCAAGTATAAAATGAGATATCCTTTAGATCTGACAATCAATTCTTGATATGTTGGTAATTTAGAGAATCTTTTATATGTATTCGAGGTTCTTCATCGATAGAGAATCATCTATATTTGTTAGTAATTCTTAATCAATGGTATCCTTTAATACATTATATAGATATCTCTTGGTCATTATGATGACCATTATGGTTTTAAAGACACTCAGTGGGGCACTTGAAGTTTATTTTCATTCAGAAAGACATGGATTATTTCAGAGTTGGGATCATACCCGTAGATGGGCTACCTATGTATCCTTTATTTAAAAAAGGAATCAGAACCCACGTAGTTCGAGTGGAGAAATATGATGTTTATGTATGATTGATGGCTCAAAGAAAGATGTCATAATTACTTTTACACTCTAAGCTCATGCGAGTCATGCTCGGTGTGAGAAATAATAGGTATTGGTAAAACCAGACAAATGGCCATGAAAGATGCAATCATAAGAAATGATGTGGGACTTATGTATTTATGACTGCCCAAATAGATGAAGATTAAGATTTACTTGAGGGAAGAAATCCAGGAACAGGGTCCATAAATCCATATGTATTTTATGGAGATTTGGATACTCTAATCATGGGGCTTACTCCTAAGGAAGATGCCTAAATTAGGAGGGGACTTATGATTGGGTTTTACTCTTGAGAGGGAAGCCCATATCAAAAGTAAATTAAGACTGGTTAAGAGAAATTGAGACTAGGTCTTACTCTTGAGAAGGAGGCTCAGGTTAAGGGACTTGGGGCTTACTCCTAAGGAGGATTCCCATATTTGTAGACTTTGAGACTGGGGTTTATTTTGGAAGAGGAAGCCCGGATTAAGAGAACCATGGTTGGGACTTACTCCTGAGGAGGATGCCCATATTTGGGAACATGGAGACTTGGGATTACTCCAGAAAAGGAAGCCGAGGTTAAAGGAATTATGACTGGGGATTAATCATGAAAAGGAAGCCCAATTTAATGAGGGCTTGGGGCTTACTCCTAAGGAGGATGCCCAAATTAATGAGAATTTGGACTGGGGATTACTCTGGAAAAGGAAGCCCATTTTAAGTATTATCTCTCCATAAAGGATGAGGTTGAATGAATGAATTATCTAACTTTAGTGATGTAATGACGTGTAAATCACTAGGGTTTGAGAGATGTTCCACAGAATTTCTTTCATATAAGGAATCCAACAAGTAAAATCATGACATAAATGGCTTTTGAGAGAGTTCTGAAGGCTTAATCCTGAATAGGAGAGGTGGAAAGGTGTAAGAGAGGTGAAATGGGCAGGAATGGAACCCAAAAAATAGAAGAGTGCACAAGTCTTGGTGGGGGGGGGGTCGCACAAGTCTGTTCACGCAAGTATACTTGCACGACACCTATATACTTGGGTGACAGTTAACCAGTAGGGTAATACATGGGCAATCCTTGACCAAATCCTTTAGAATTATCCCGAGGTACTTCCAGAAGAGTGGCGCGCAAGTTTCAATGAGTAGGTAAGGAGGCGCGCAAGTGTGTCCATTTCCCTTAAGGGTAAAACACTTAGGCGCGCAAGTGTTAGTGAATTATAACACTTAGACCTTATTCCTCTTGTTTAGACCTTCCATTCTAGGTAAAGAATTACATTATAAGTGTTCGGAAGACTTGAAGAAGAGACTTGGGCGTTCAGATATCTGTATCTGAATTTTGGAAAAAATCCTCCTGAAATGGGGGTCCCACCGGGGGTATTTATAGGCTGGAGAAGACCCTCGGAATTTTTCAAAGAGAGTGCAAAAGTCACCTACACAACCATTTGGGCGGCGGGCAAGTATACTTACGCAACCATGCTGGAATTTGCGCGACCTATCGACAATGTTTTCCTTGTTCATCCCTTTCACTTTTTTTTAAAGTTTATTCAAAGGATGAATCTTCTTTGTTTGAGGTATTTCCCTTTTCATTTCTCTTAGACTCTGTGATTAAAAATTAGCATAAAAAAAAGTCCCCCCTCAGAGTTGGATCCAAAAAGGAATAAGGATTTGACTCTGAGGAAAACGAGAAACAAAAGGAAATTAGGGCGCGTAGGGTATGGTGTGCAAATGGGCTTTGGGTGCACAGGGTCCGGCGCAAAGGGTTACGGACTCGTCTACAAATAGATGGCCTCACTTTGCACAAATCACCCGGATCTCACTTGTTTTTTTGCTCTCAGTGCACAAGTGGACTCCCGGCTTTCGCTCGTCCGCGCTTCTTGTTTCTTGCATCACGCTTCTGTTAAGGTATTTGGACTTGCGCAGTGATACATGCGCACCCAATTCTTATGCGACCAAAGGGGACTTGCACACTAAATATGGGACTTGCGCGCCTAAATTCCTAAGCCAAATTTTCAAATTCCTTCACAAATTTTATGAAAACTTAACTTACTTTAAGAGTTAATTATTCAACTTTTGTGCAGATCCAATGGCTCCCAAGAGAATCAGAATGACTAATGAACTGGAAAGAAAAAGAATTGATGATATGATGGACATCGTTGGCCATGATTACTATTCCACCTGTGAAAGTACTCTCTAAAAATTAGGCAAGTACTTGAAGAAGCATTATATTAATTTCCCCCACAACATCTATCTGCGTCTGTATGGCCATGGTCATCTGCAAGATGTCAATATTCCAGTGGCAAAGAACTATCTCCCGCATTCCTGGTTTCAGTCATATACCAACTTTTCTTCAGAAAATGTCTCAATTACAGGAACATTTTTTAATGCTGGAACAGTAAAGAAAGACTATAATGTATCATAGCCCGTGTGCACTAGATCTAAAACCTCACAAAACTGATCTGCAACCACATTGTTATCCCTCAATCTTTCGAAATTCTCAAATGGATCAATCCAAAGGCTGGAAGGAGAAATGGGAATTCCGTTCTGGAGGAGGGGTGAAGCCATCTTGGATGTGGGCTTATTGGGTGCGACAAACTTGTGAAGAGTTTGTCAAGGATTTGAAGGGAGTTGCAATTTATGAAGCCGTCTAGGCTGGGAAGATGTATGTTTATAGGAATGATAATTTTGCACCGGAGTTACTTAGCCACTAGAGCCTAGAAACTAATTCTTTCCATTTGACCCATGGAGAAGTAGGTCTTAGTTTGTGGGATGTCTAAAAGATCTCAGGGGTTCTAATTTTGGGTGATCTGTATGATGAATTCATCCCTCCAAAGGAAACCTTGAATGTTCCAGAGAAGACTCCGGATTTGGTTCGAGAGTTATTGAAGATTTATCATAAGCTCAGAATCTCAAAGACTTTAAAGACTCATTATAGAAGGGATATTAATCCAGAGGAATGGATGGATGTGTTTCTCAAGAAGAAGAGGGAAAAGGGGCCCACCTGTACTCATCCTACTAGCTGCCCTAGAAAAGATAAGAGAGGTGATCCTGGCACATTCTGGCCGACTCTGGAAGCAGGAGAGTTTGAGAAATGGGGGTATGAAGTGAATCATAAAATCCCAGAGAATACCTATCTGGCAGGCTTTTTCGACTTATGGATCAGTGTCTATATTTTTCCAGTCAGAGATTCGAAGGGAGGTGTCAGGCCAGGGACCTTCGTTATTGTGGCCAAGTTGGCTGGGAGGAAGATGGTGGGGTTGGCTACCCCAGTTTTTGAAAAACTTCACAAGAGCTTACTCCATGTCTATATGGGTAAGTCTCCTTTCAGATTAGTGGGACCATTCCATGTTTTATGGGGATGGATCGCCACTCACTTCTGAACATATGCTGTACAGAATGGAATATAGATTACTAGAAGTTCTTTCAGGCCATCTGTTCAGGCCTTCTCTGGAGTTTGTCCTTTGTCCCTCAATGCCAATGATATTAGGCCAAGGCTGGGTATGCATAAGGAATTACACTTCTTTCCCTATGGAAATCTGCTGACAGGGCAATTTTTTGACGATGGATCAGCCAGCTTGGAACATAGGTCTTACATGTTGGCCTGCAGAGATGGTGTACTGGCCACCAGAATTGATGGAGAAATTATATGTGAGGCCTATGCTCCATATCGATTTTCACAACAATTAAAGTGTCTGCAGACAACTGTTGTATCTCCTCCAGTGCACGTCAGGTCAGAGCAACATCCAATGGTTGTCCGACAACTATGGTTTCTAATAGCTATGGAAAGGACTGGGGCAGTTTTTGACTTACCAGATGCTGAAGCGGTAAGAAATTTGGCCATATGGTATGCTGAAAACTAGATAGCATCATATCCTGAGGCAATATTGAATAAACCTGTTTATCGGGTGGAGAAAGAAGAAGAGAACCATTGAGAAAGAAACAATTCAGGTGGTAAGTGATTCTTCCACTCCTGAAGCTAGTTCACTGAGTTCTTCAATCGTGGATGATTCATTAGATTCTCAGAAGGTACAACATGTGTCAAAGTGGACACGTGCCATATATAATCCTCCTATCAGAATCAAGAGAGCCACTCCATCAACTCCCAGTGAGTTACTTTATTGAGGCAATTTAATTCCAAGTAACTTTATAGAGTAACATGTTTTCATTCTCTTTTTATAGTTGCAGAAGCTAGAAAGAAATTAAAATCCAAGGTTGTAGGACCCTCTTCGCAGCCTTCTAGTACACCTACATATGTACGACCAGAGGCCATCCAGACATGGCAGGATGTGTACTGCGATACATAGACTATATGGCTGGAGCTATGTGAAGGGCTACATCTTCCTGGAATAGGGACTCTTCAGGTTCCTGCAAATATTAATTTCAAGGATAACCCTGATGAAGTAAGAGCCTATGTCAAGAAGTAGAGGACCTATATACATGCCACCGATTATTCTATCCCTATCACCAAGCGGGTGAAGGATATGATGGATCACGGCGCCACTGATGAGGAGTGGCATGAGTACGTGGCTCCTGAAGATGTAAGATTTCTTTCCTTATTTACTTTGCAACTCGATTTCAGTCAAAGATTGTTTACGTAAGGAAATTAATTTCTTTATCCTACAGCTTGCAAGGAAAGGAACTAATGAAGTTCCTTTACCACAGTATATCCCTGGTGGTACTTCCATATGGGCTGCTGCTAAATCTCATCGTTAGTCGGGTGAGGCATCTCTAGACCAGCAGGCCATGGATGAGGAGTTGGACATGGTTTTCCATTCTCCCTTTTAGGTACCTATAATGGAGACTTCCGACACTCCCAAAAAGCCAAAGGGACAAAGGTGTCGGATGAAGAAGTCCAAATCTAAACGCTTCATCAGTAGTGGTAAGTCCTTCGGATAATCATGAGTCTTAAACCACGAAAAGATTGCTCATTTTCCATGGGATTGCAGGGGCTTATTCAATTTTCCCTCTGAGGGAGAGGACTTATCCTCCTTTGAGGACCATGGAGGTTGCTTTGGAACAAACGCAAATTTAGGCTGACTTGGCTGCTCCTGAAAAAGAGCCAACATCTATTCCCAGTACTTCTCTTGTTACTGCTACAGGTAGAGAAGAACCTGCTTCTGGTAATTTAACATTGCTTCATACAATTCTTTATTAAATTTTGAATGAAAATATCAACTAACTTCCTTTCTGTGATATTTTAGGTATAACACCTGCACCAGAATCATTGGTGGCTGTGACAACTGAATCGGTCATCCTTCTTGAAGAATCTGTCCAGGATTAAGGGCCGCAGAATGAGGGTCACCAAGAAGACACATAAAATCCTCCCACTGGTGAGACTAACTAGGATTCTGAAATATCATTGAATGAAATGATGAATCTTTTCATGTCTTTCAAAGAATTTTATGATCATGCTAAGTTATCATGTGATTTAGAAGATCTTGGGCGTGAGTGTTATCCTTCATCCGGTAAATTTTCTTATAATTTACACTTCTAATCATGACTGAAAATAATATGCAGTGCCATCCAAAGAAGCTACTGAACTGCCAATGCCTGAAGAGGGTGTGGACATTGATTTCAACCCTACCATTGCAGAAACATTAGCTCAAGTAGAGCTAAACCCCGTAAACCCTCCTAAGACCCATCTTGAAGATCCTGTTGAAACTGGGAAAGATGGGGAGGAGTCTTCTCAAAATGTTGATCTACTGTTAGGTAATGATTGTACTGAGTTTTCAAGATAGACAACCAAATTTCATTGTTTTATGAAACTAAAGATACTTTTAATTGATCAAACAGGGATATCAAATTCACTGTCTAGATCTAGAGGTGAAGTCTCAACTTCTGCCCAACCAGAAGTATAAGGAAAAGCAACCAGGGTTAGGGGGAAGGAGCAGAACATGGAAATTCCTTAAGTGAATTAATCCCAGATTACATGCCCCCATGTGATGATGATGTCGAATCAGACCTGGAGGTGCTTAAGGTGCTCAACATTTCACAACGCAAGGCATGGAACAACATATGGAAAATCATATCTGAAGTTCTTCTTAAAGAGATGTCATCAATGATTTCCCGATTGTCATCCATGTTCATCATGCTAGGACTTGGCAGTTCTGGATATCAAGAGATCCATACCGCAGTGAAACAGGTCATCTTAAGAAGGTAGCAGGAGCAAAAGTGTCGTGAAGATCTGGCCAGGGTGAAGCTGTCAGTCAATATCAACGAATATGAGGCTGCGGTATCCCAAGCTGAGGCTGATTATGCTGCCAAGATGAAGGAGCTAAAGCATAAGATCAAAGATAAAGTCATCCAGTAGATGTACCTTCCACAACAGTTAAACGCTGTTACTGGGGAACTTGACCAACTCAATAATTCACTGGAGGGAGCTCAAACGAATGGTATGAAATCCATTTTAGATGCCAAGAAAGCTCTCCATCATGCTAAAAATAGTGAAGTTGGTCGAGTGCATGATCTTTAAGTGGCTGCCGATGAAGCTCGGGATACTGTAGATCCAATGAAGACTTATGTTGACAGCCTCTTTTAATTTCTTAGAAAAGAGAAGAGACTCCAGTATGTGTTTGTCCTTATAACTTTCGTACATCAAATGAAATGAACACTTTTATCTTCAATCATTTGTGCACGTATTTTCTTTGCTACCTGCTTTAGATTTTTACCTAAGCCAATGGGCTTAGTAATCATAGTTTGATTTTTACTAGGATTATTATAAATAACCCTACAAACTTTGAATATTTTAATTTCTCAATATTACCCAAATCATACAAAATGTATGTTTAGTGAGCTGAAACTTGACTTTTATTCAGAGTTCCTTTGTCTTTTGTGGGCAGTTTAAAGTCATGCATGTCGGACATAAAAAGGCTAATGTTTCAGGTCAAAATTGATTTGACCGAATGGATTAAAAATTGACTCAATTCCTTGATAATTTGTTGGAAAACATATTACCATATTCAAGTATGGAAGGGAAAAAATGTAAACTATGATGTAAGAAACCTTGAATCTGAGGAATGATATGAAAAAGGACTAAGAGGCATTAGAAGAAGTATTTTCCAACAATGAAGTTACCATTATTTAACAAACCCATTAGGGGGTTGAATTATGCAGGGCCACCTAAGGGACTTGGATGCATAGTCAAATAATAGCATCTTTTGGCTGACAGGTCCATTATGTAGACTTGTTTATGCAAGGCCGCCTAAGGACATGTGCTACATAGTCAGGCAAAAGAACTCTCAGAAAGTTAATTTTCTACTGCTAAAAAGCCAGTAGAATTATATGGAGATTCAATTTTTCCAAAGCATAGAGTTTGTTGTATGAAGAGAGGTACTTGAATATGGAGAAGATATTTCCAAAATATATTGTTTAAGAAACAGATGAATGTCACTCCTACAAAGGTCTGGCCCAAACATAGGGAATGGAAAATATAAACCATAGACTTGAATATTTTCATATCATGAAAAAGAGTATGAGACAAATATGTAAAGAATAGATATTTTTGTGGATCTCTACATATCATCGTTAAGACAACTAAGGAAAATAAGAGGTTTTCATCCTAAGAATGAAGTTACCATTATTTAACAAACCCGTTAGGGGGTTGAATTATGCAGGGCCACTTAAGGGCATTGGTTGCATAGTAAAATAATATCATCTTTTGGCTAACAGGACTGTTATGTAGACAATTTATGCAAGGCCACCTAAGGGCACGTGCTACATATTCAGGAAAAAGAATTCTCAGAATTTGGACATTTTTTGATTAGAACTCAGGAAAAAAGGGTTATAAAGATCTGAAAATATTTAAGGTTAGTATTATGACACATAAAAAATGGGTATTGTTCATTGTATGTAAAGATACATAGATCAATGCTAACCATAATCACGTTGTGGCTGTGTCTTGAATTGAAATATTAGACTTCACTACATATCCCATAAATATGGGAATCAAGCCATACGTAATTCTTGAACTACAATTTAATGTCGTGTGGGACTCAAGTATGGGAGATCTTAGTTTAGAGTCATAGAGCTCAGACCATTATAAAAAATACATAGTGTGTGTTTTCATGGGGACTTTTCAGCCAAGGGACTGAAAGTGGAATTTGGGGTTAGGCCCAAAGACATGGGGCTGGATTCGAGGGACACTCGAACGTTCCTACATATCCTATAAGTATGGAAATCAAGCCCACATAGTTCTAGAAATACCCTTTGTACAGATTTGGTTCCTACAAGTGAAGGGTGAAAGGGGACTTTAGTGCAATGATGGTTTGACCCAAAATAAAAGGTTCGAGCATTGCCATGTTTGCACGTAGTCTTTGGAATATAACATGATTGAAAAGAAATGTAAATAATGATTCACTCTTAGGTGAGGGGATCAAATAATATTGTAGTTTATTGTCATACTGGACAAAAAATGTTGTACAGTTAAACGTCATATAGCAAGGATGAAGTTGAACCAATGTAAATATATTGATTTTGGGGGCGGTTTCACAAATCAACATCATACGATATGGAGGTGAACCGATGTGAAGATATTGGTTTTGGGCTTGAATCTCGGGAGGTTGCCTACGTACCCAGCCTGGAAGGCAAGGATCAAAGTCCACGTAGATCAATTAAAGAATGAATTAGTGATCAAGTTGTTCTTGGGGACAACTGCCTAAAAAATGGTGTTGGTACTTACACATGGTTAGCAGCCCAAAGAATGTTTTAAGGTTGAATTTTGCTCTAAGCTCACGTGAGTCATACTCAGTGTGAGAAACAAGAGGTAGAAACAACCTTAACGATGCACAACTTATTGTCATGTAGGACATATGAAGGGACTATGCAGTTTAAATTCTTGCAGTTAGTACTATTGGTGCTGCAAAGTTTAGTGTCATGTAGCAGGGAAAAAAATATAGTTTAACGTCATGTAGGACATATTAAGGGATTTATATATAGTTTATCATCATTTAGTTAGGACGATGGGGACAATATAGTTTAATGTCATGTTGGAAAAAAAATAGGACTGTGCAGTTTAATGTCATGCAGTAAGGACAACAGAGAACACGTTTTATCGTCATGTTGGACGTATTTGGGACTTTTTCATAGTTTAACGTCATATTGGACGAAAAAAGGATGATATAGTTTAGCATCATGTTGGACGAAAGTTTGAATAGTTTAAGGTCATATGCATGGACCATTGGTTATGTAGTTTAACGTCTTGCTAGATGTAAGGGACATCTGTACAGTTTAGCGTCATGTAGTCTGGACATCACAGCTTAACGTCATGTTGGACATAAGTGCCAATAGTTTAAATTCATATGCATGGACCCTGGATGGTGCAGTTTAACATCATGCTGGACATAAGGGACATGGAAATATTTTAAGGTCATATGCTTGTACCGCAACAATGTATTTTGTGTTTATACAAAATACTTCTTCAGAAACATGACATTGGTTGGAGTAGTGATGAGTTCTCCATCTATTGAGATTAATGAATATGCTCCATTGGAGTAGACCTTATGCATTGAATAAGTTCCTTCCCATTTTGGTTCAAGATTGGGAGGTTTCTTTCATAGCATCATTGGAGTTCTAAGAACCAATATCAGTTCTCCCTGAATGAATGAACGAATATGAACTTTTTTGTTGAAAGCTCGTGCTATTCAATTCTGGTAGACTTCCAAGTGGTGTGGTGTGCACAATCTTTTCTCATCTAACCATTCCAATTCATCCAATCGCTTTTCATAATGTTCATCTATAGATGAATGATCACAAATAGCTACTCTGAGTGAGGGTAATTGAACCTCAATTGGTAAGACTTCTTCTGTTCCATATACCAGTGAATATGGAGTTGACCGCGTTGCAGTGTGGGTGGTGGTCCGATAAGCCCATAAAGCATGAAAGAGTTTATCAGGCCATGACCTCTTATCCTTTTTCACCATCTTTTGCAGTATATTTGATGGAGTCTTGTTGAAGGCTTCTATCTGGCCATTGGCCACTGCATGATACCAAGATTAATGATTGGATTTGATTATGTATTCTTGATACAACTTCTTCACCTCAAATGAACATAAGTTGGTTCCATTGTCAGTCAATATGGTATAAGGGACACCAAATATGGTAATGATGTTAGACTTGATGAAGCTAACAATGCTTTTAGAACTAACTTCTTTGAAAGGTATTGCCTCTGCCCACTTGGAAAAGAAGTCAGTAGTAGTAAGAATATACTTAAACTGCTTGGCCATAGTTGAAGGGTAAGGTCCCACCACATCCATTCCCCACATGGAAAATGGCCACGAGTATTTAGCTGTATGAATCAAATCTGGGGGCTGATGAATGAAGTTGGTATGTACATGGTATGAATGGCACTTCTTTGTGAAATCAACACAGTCTTGTATCATTGATGGCCAAAAGTATCCAAGCCTTTGAATCTGATCAGACAGTCTATGTCCAGACTGGTGGGAACCACAGACTTTTGCAAGCACTTCTTTCATGATAGCCACTATCCCTTGACCATCAATGCATCTGAAGAGAACTCCAACAAAACCATGCTTGTATAGAATTTTCTCTAGGTGATTTGGGCTATCATAAAGAGTAAAATTGACCACACGCCGCCAAACTTGTTCTTTCCCGACTCTATCAGGTGGAAGTATTCCATTTTGAAGGTATTCCCTGATAGGTGTCATCCATCCTGTAGTATGACCATATGGTTCAGGAATGGGACTAATTTCATTGATCTCCTCTATTCTGGTTCGAACATAAGGTGAAATTGTATGATGGTGGGGAATACTGATGGTTGTTTTGTCCCGATTTGGATCTGCCAGATCTGTGGCTATATTAGCCAGTGCATCAGCTTGAGCATTTTGTGATCATGGGACAAAAGAAAATGTCAGTTCCATAGAAAATTCCTCCATTAGCTCTCTGACGTAATCAAACAAAGGGATCAATTCTTCTTTTCTGATTGTATAATCCCCATTGACTTGTTTGATTACCAAGTCTGAATCACCTTTCACCCTTAAGTGATACACTTCTGCTTGAAGCACCAACTCTAATCATGCGATAAGGGCCTCGTATTATGCTCCATTATTGGTACCACCTTCCCACAATAAGAAGTAATAAGGTAACACTGCCTTTTCCGGGGAAATAAGAATAACTCTTAATCCAACCTTGTTGAATTTAGGATCTTCCATTTTCTTCCCTGTTGGACTTCTAGAAGCACCATCAAAATACATTTCCCATACCTGAGGACTATCCTGAATAGAGATGACTTCCTCATTAGGGAGTTCAATATCTGAATATGTATCTTCTACTGAAGGATGTCCAACAAGGAAATCAGCCAGATCTTGGCCCTTTTATTGCCATTTGAGACACATACTGAATGTCGAATTGCTGCAAAATAACTGCCCACCTTTCCAGACATCCTGTAAGAATTGGAATACTAAGGATGAATTTGAGTGGGTTATTGAGAGATACCAGTTGGACCTCGTGATGTTGCAGGTAGTGTCTCAACTTATGAACTGAAAAGATTAATTTCTGGCAGCACTTCTCAATATTTGAATACCAGGTTTCTACTTCAAGCATAGTCTGACTGAGATAGTAGAGGCTGTTTTCATTCATAGCATCATTCTTCTGAGCATGAAAGGCACCCAATGATCACTCTAAGGCTGTCACGTAGAGGATAAGTGGACTTCCTCCAATAGGTGACATAAGTACCAGTGGACTCAAGAGGTATTTATTGAGAATATTGAATGCTTCTTGACACTCTTCAGTCCACTGGTAAGTGACTCCCTTCTTCATCAATTTGGTGAAGGGTAAACTTTTTCCTGCCAAATTGGCGATGAAACGCTAAATATAGGCTAAGTGTCCTTGAAGTCCTCTTAATTAATTCAAATTTCGAGGAGTTGAAAAATCAAGGATTGACTTGGTCTTCTCAGGATCGACTTCAATACCATGATGGCGTACAACAAAGTTGAAATATTTTCCTGAGGTTACCCCAAAAGCACATTTTAAGGGGTTCATCATCAAATTTTGTTGTCGAAGATTGTGGAATATGAATTCCAAAATCATCCAAGTGATTAAAACATTGTTTGTATTTGACCACAAAATCTTCCACATAACATTCAACAAACTTCCTTAAACAGGGGTTGAAGATACGATGCATGGCACGCTGATATGTTGCGCCTGCATTCTTTAAGCCAAAGAGCATTACCCGATAGCAAAACACACCCTATGGGGCTCTGAAGGCTGTGGATTCCTCATCTTCTGGATCCATTAAGATATTATTATATCTAGAATATCCATCCATGAAAGAAAGTGCTTCATAGACAGCTTTTGTATCGATTAAAAGTTCTATAATCAGAACTGGAAAATCATCCTTAGGACAATGCCGATTAAGATCTCTGAAATCGATGAAAACACTAATTTGTCCATTATTCTTATTCACAGGGATGATATTATCCAACCACTTGGGATATTGAACTTCTCTGACGAAGTTAGATTTGATAATCTTATCCACTTTAGCTTCAATTTTGGAAGCATAATTTGGGTGTGTTCTTCTTCAGGCTTGCTTAAATCCCCAATGTTCTTTTGGTAAACCCAAATGATGAGTAGAAACATCAAGATCAAGCCCGGGAATCTCTGTATAGTTCCAAGAAAATATGTCTCGATTTTTCTTTAAAAAGGAAATATACATCTCTTGTTCTTCAAGAGTCATGGCTGCACTGATTAAAGTGGGGCGTGAATCTTCTTTTGTAACCAGATTTATTTCTCTGAGTTCATCCACAGTGGTAGAGATACCCTCTTCAAATGCTGGAGGATCATCTCTGAGATCTTTCTCTTCTTCTTCAACATGTGTTATTTCTTCTGTTTCTACTTGCATAGTAAATGATGAAGCAGAATTTCCATGATCAGAAGAGATGATAAAATTTGAACATCTTGAAGAAGAGGCTTCCATATCTGACCCAATTGATGATTAAGGGTCTTCCATGGGTAATAAAGAGGAGATGATGGATTGATAATCGACATCATTGTTCACCTCTGATGTTGATATCACTTCTTCTGTGCTAGTTAGCGAAGTATAAGCTTGATGGATTTCAGCAGATGAAATAAAGACATCTCCATTTGGGATTTCATCACTACTTGGTGGCTCACCAATTTCTCCCATGCTGTCTGGCTTGATTGCCGTAATTGACATTATGGAAGTCTCCATAAGAGTACTTTGATTTGGGTCTATCTTGTCAATTTGACTGATAGACAACACATAATCTGTACTCACATGTGCAAATGGATTTAATGGAATCTTCTCCAAACCATATGGAGAATTAACTTTGGTAATCTCCCTTGTTGTGGATTTCTCCTTTTCCTTAATGTGGTAGAATTCTGCGTCAATGTATTGAGATTCACATGTCTTGAATGGGGCCTTATCACCATACAATGTCCCAACTTGACCATCGAAACAATGTTTGATACATTGATGGTATGATGAAGGGATAACCACATGTTGATGTAGCCAGGGTCTTCCAAGAAAGATGTTGAAGGCTATGTCTTGATCAATAACCATGAAATCTGAATTGTATACAAGATATCCAAATTGAGTTCTGAGTGTAATCTCGCCCTGTGGTTCCTGTTCATTTTTATCATATCCTTGTAACATCATAGTAGAAGGAGATAAATCAGATTCCGTGAGGCCCAATCGACGAAGTGTATGAATGGGAATGAGGTGACTCCTGAACCATTATCAATGAAAGCTCTTCGGATGTCTACACCATTGACCATTCTAGATAAGTACAAATGTCTAATATTCCCATGGAAAACATCATATTCATCTTCATCTGTGAAAGATATCATTGCATGGAATTATGTAGGATTATTTTCTACATGGTAGACTTCAGCTGCAACAATTTCAGTTTCAAACTACTGAGGACTTGACAAAGCCTCGATGAGTGCCTCCTGAAGATATTTTAATAGATTCAAAGCATCCCGAATTGATAACTTGGCCGGTACTTGGGCCAGGTGTTTCAATACATCAGACTTTTGATCCAGAGGTCTGTGTTTCCCAACAAGAACATGTGGTTTAGCAGGTTCCTTGGAAGTTGATGCTTTGAAAGATGATGCATCTTGTATCGGGATAGGAGTTGGCAATATTCTTGGATTTATAATATTAGACCAATTAGATCTATTTACATATTGAGAGGATGAAGATGGAAATCCCAACCGATCATCCAGAATAACTATGCCAGGACTGAACTTGCTATTGGTGGAAGAACTTGCTTGTTCTTGTTGAGATCGCTGAAGGACTCTGCCACGAGTTTCTGCTGCATACACAGTTCTAGCAGGGTTAGAATTGGAATAGTGGCTTCTAGAATATCCACGTCTTCCTCTGTATCCTAGTCCCCTGGAACTCCCTCTAATTCCTCTATTTGATACAGGGAATTTAGGCTCATCGAATTTGAAACTACGACTGGAAAAGGATCTGTTAAGTGAATCATGTTAACAGAACCAAAGATTAACTCTTCATCCAATGAAGACTCTGTCTGATTAGCCAATTTAGGTTGTGCCGTTTGGTGGGGCGGTGCCCGTGGCTTTGAAGTAGATGGCATGAAATCTTCCGGAGTCAATGACAGCATAGGCTTTGACACATAATCATCTTCTCCTGATTCTTCTTCCTTCCCTGAATTATGCTTCCCTTATGAGGATTCTTCTTTTGATGGAGGTTTCACTATGGAATTTATAGTAGAAGACACAATTGGTTTCTTCAATTGTGTTTGCAAAATTGCATGAGTTCGGTTGATCATTTTTCTGACCATCCAATCATCATATTTCTGTGCATTTTTACTTTTGACTTCTTTCCACTCACCTCCTTCCTCCGGATCTGTTGTAGTAACACATGCTACCTAAGCTGAAGAACCTTTCAATTTAACTTGTCCTAAGTCAACCATTTTTTATGGGAGGTCCTTGAAGAGAAAACACTTTTGAATGGGATTCCCCAACATCTGATGAAATGGGAAATAATTGGGATGGTCTTCATCTCCTTCCTTGTTTGGCCTCTTGGGCCTCGGAAGTTGAACCAAATTATTTTCCAGAGCCGAAATTAAGTAGCCAGTAACTTGTTTGTTTCAGAAAGAGTAAGCTTGGCTCTTCAGATCCTCAAATTGTTTCTGTCTTTGATCTCTTTTATCATCTTGATGAAACAACCTTTGTTATTGATTCTCAGGAGGTGGATCCCTTCGGGAAGATGAAGGTTTTGAAGTAGAAGCAGGTAAAGATACTTGCTTAAGCATAACTGTAGAAATCTTTGCTTTACCCATTCTTCTTCCTGGAATTGATGGAATTACACAAGATTTAGCCTTAGTCTGTATAATAGAATCTTCAATCTACTGAGCGATTGAAGTAAGGTCTCGAAACCCTCCTATGTATTTCATAGGGATCAACGGAGTGTGTAATTCGTCACGCATATTTTCCACACATATTGGCAACAGTTCTTCTTGAGGGAGTGCTAAAATCAAGGAATATGTTAATCCCTTCCATCGAGCAATGAAATCAGAGACTCTTTCATTCTCCCTTTGCTTACAATTTGTAAGATCGAAAACTGTTGTCTTTGGCAAAGTTGAGCTGAACTGAAGAAGGAATTGTTGACGAAGATCTTCCCATCCAGTAATAGATCGGGATTGCAAGCTTGTATACCAAACAAAAGCTGATTCATGTAAGGTTCGCACGAAGCATCTGAGTTTCACTACTTCTTTGTCATGACCCGACCCTACTCGGGCTTGAGCCGCAACTACCCCAAGCCCGTCTCTATAGGCCAGGGGCTGGTGACCAATGCCGAAGGCACAATAACTCGGGGAGGAATTTTCCTAAGTACCTGTATACACACACACGTAGCAAACTCAATGCAAAGGTGCAGAGTAAAAAAAATGTAAAGGGAAACTGCTATAAATAAACAACAAGAGTGCATCGACCTCTAAACAGTACAAGTAAATTGCTGAAAAGGAAAAAGGGGAAAAACACGCACCCAACCAGAAAAGGTGCCACAACCCGGGAATAGGTAAACAAAAATAAACAGCTGACATGTCTCCCACCTGGAACCCGGCTACGACCACCGCACGCGGTCCATGCTCCCAAAATCCTAAGCTCCTCTGAAGTCACGACCAACCTGTCCGTCGTCTGCAAGGGCAAACCATGTGAGGGAAAATCCCAAGCAAGGGTGAGTATAAAAATACTCAGTAGGATACCCCGAAGGCTCAAGGGAGCAACAAAGGAGGTACCGAAGGGTGAGCAGTAGATTGAATAGGAATTAAGATAGAAGTACAACAGAGAGTGCAGTAAAGAATCCAGATCAAACCAACAAGAGAAAGGAAGGTAGACTTGTCCATGACACAAGGAGCTAGAAACGGTGAGAAGATGAACTTCCCGTCGAGTCTTCGCTACCTATAGAAGGAGAGTAGACTCGTCCAACCATGAGAAGCTAGACACAGAAAGCACGTGTCACACCCCACACGTCTTCGCCTCTCCTGGAAGGAGAGTATCCAAGCCCAAGAAGGGGGTACCGAAACAAGGTATATACAAGTCCATATGCTCAAACAAGAAGCCCAAACAAGATCGTAAGGGGATCTCCATCCCATAGCTCAGCCCTAGAAAAGAGTAGCCAACAATCGCAGAAGTAACACCATTGATGCCCAGCATCCCGTACGTCAACCCTAAATTATAAGTCAAGGGGCTCATTTCACCACACCTTGACACTATCCGCTTTGGACGGCACTGACTCAGCCGCACGGTTTTAGGTCGCGTCGCAAGGACGCGTCTTGGTGGGGAAAGCGCTCCTCATACTTGAGAGTTCTAGGGGAACTTCAAACCACAACTCGTCACTGCCCCACAGTCGAGAGGTCTCTTCAAAGTCAAAGTCGTTCCATCACCGACCCGTACAACCAAGAGTCCTACTCTGGTAATCACGGGGAAAAGCCACAGACTAGCCTAGTAGAAAGGACTGAGTCTGGAATATCAACGGGTGCCCCACTACCCAGCCCTGCTAGAGGGTAATTCATAATATGATATTGGGTGACCCACTGCCCAGTCCTGCTGGAGGGTAAACCTTAATACATCATTAGGTGACCCACTGCCCAGCCCTGCTGGAGGGTAGACCAGATATAAGTCAACGGGTGACCCACTGCCCAGCCCTGCTGGAGGGTAAACCCTAAGAGGTCATCGGGTGACCCACTGCCCAGTCTCTGCTGGAGGGTAAACCTGAATCAAGAAGATAGGCGACCCACTGCCCAGTCTCTGCTGGAGGGTAGACCCTAATACATCATAAGGTGACCCACTGCCCAGCCCAACTGGAGGGTAGACCTAGAATAAGTCGACAGGCGACCCACTGCCCATCCTTGCTGGAGGGTAGACCTGGAACTAGACTTTGGGCGACCCACTGCCCAGTCCTACTGGAGGGTAGACCCTAAGAGGTCATCGGGTGACCCACTGCCTAGACTCTTCTAGAGGGTAAACCCTAAGAAGTCGATGAGTAACCCACTGCCTATCCCTAAGGCTATTGTGCACATGGCACCCTAACGTCAACGCTATGGGCGTAAAAGTAACTTTTCCAACTTGACACCTAATCGGTTGAGTCACAGCCACCCACATCACTACAATAATTTACAACACTCACACGGGAGTGCACATGATCAATTGCAAAGGGTCCACAACAAACACGGTAGAAAAACCGCCACTGAGGCACCTTCACACTTCCACATTTAATAAGTTCACGCAAGAGGCTCCGCACAACCAAGAGGATTTTACCATTGTAATCCTTGCGGAAAAAACATGCAAGATCGACAACTTACTTGCCTCAAATGGATATCCGACCAAAAAGTCACCAACATCACCTCACGCCCGAATGTCATCCCATGATCTCGAGCCTCAGCCCCGAAAAGAGTCAGGCACATCGCACTAATGCGATCCCCTCAGGAAAACACGTGAAAATCACTACTCACATGTGTGCAATGGATATCTGGAGAAAAAGTGCATTCCGGCACTCCACAGATGGCCGGTGCTTCGTGGGACCCACATCCCGATCCCGAAACACAACGAACGGATTGCACCATTGCGATCCTCTCGAAAAAGTACACAATATTGACTATCCACTTGTCCAAAATGGACACCCGGTGATAAAGATAGAGATCACCGCCAACTCCTAAAGCAGCCCTCGTGGGGCCCGCACCAGCATGCAGATTTAAAGCGGGCAGACTGCGCCAATGTAATGACCTCGAAAAATCACAAAACATTGACTGGTTGCACGCCCCTAACGGACATCCGATGATAAAGTTATAAAAAGTTGCGTACAGCTCGAAAGAGGGACCATGAGGCCCACACGTCAACTCCATCTTCAGCGCCCGAAACCACACTGGAAACCTTCGCCTCGGCACCAGGGTCCCAACGCCACTGACGGCGCATCAATCGGACGTTTTATGTAGACGTACGGTCTGATTCAAGAGTCCCTCAAATAATAATAATTATGTTATTATTATACTTGAGCGTTTTGTGCAACCGAGCCACGAGCCCAAATTATGTATCCAAGATGGGGCTCAAAATGACCGTCTTAAGGTCACGGTCACACAGCCGCAGATGACACATTAATAGGATTCCCCATGTAGGATTTACTTTCGAGTCGGACTTTGAAAATAATTATGATAATATTATTTATAGGGTGTTTATTGACCCGCTCCACGAGTCAATGAAAGGTACCCAACATTGTGCATAAAAAGACCGCATCGAAGACAGAGGGACACTGCCGCTGACGACACATGAATTGGACGACGCACGGGGAAGTTACACCCGATTCACCGTTTTAATAATTATAACATTATTATAATTATTCAAACCATTTTTATTTATTTATTTATTTATATTTTTTTTCCTACAGGTGTTTCTCTCTCTAATTAAGGGAGACTCCCTTTTTTTGTTTTTTTATCTTGCCTCACCCCTTTTTTTATCCTCTTTTTTTTGGTCGCCTATTTTGCCAGTCGCTCCCAACAGAGACCCGCAACAGCGGGTCTCCTTCTCCACAAGGGTCGCTCGACCCTGGTCATCCCGCTACCCAGCTCCGACCGGCCACTGGCCGGTGCTCCTCCTTAGCATGCCGCAACACCCCCCTCCGGATGCCCTGCAGCCCAGCCGAGCCGTCCGGCCTCACGCACGTAGCCCCCATGTCACCTCCGCCTGAGCCACTTCAGACAGCCCGACTCCCACCTCCCCTGCGGCTCCCCTACGCTGCTGTCGGCATCAACCCGCGCTACTACCGGCCATGCACCGTCTTTCCCGCGCTGCGCCCTGCATCTCCGCTGCACTCAGGCTGCCTCACACAACATGACCCCTTTTGCAACCTGCTACGGTTTCGATTTAATCCAAAACTAAAAGATAGAGGCAGATCTTTGATCCCATGTTTGAGATATTTGTGGTGGTATGTCGTGCTCAACGATTGACGCAAAAGGTGGGGTGCGCAGGGGAGGAACAAATGAAAAACAAGGGATCTAGGCTCAAAACTAAAACTTCCTACCTATAGGGCATGGCCCGAAGCTTAACTGCACGATCCCCACCTTGCCGCTGCTGCTTCTACCTTGACTGGAGAGGAGGATGAGGAGATGGGGGAGAGTGGTTCTTGGGTGGGTGAGAATGAATGTCGTCAGGGAGAACAAATGAGGGGGGATGGGGAGATGATAACATAAATAAGTTTTTTAATCAACCTTTAAAAAAAACTAAACCCAAATTAAATCCGTGTCTGAAACCCCAAATGCAGTGAAATTTAGGTCGCACCTAGGGTAAACACCACGTCCCGAGCACAACGGTGGTCTCAGGTTTTTAATCTGAGGCTCCGTTCGAAAGATATAAAATCTAACACCTAAGACCACGTAATTACGAAAACACCCCTAGCGGCCTTTTCCACATAAGGCCCGTGCCCGTGGAATTTACACCCTTTATTGGGTAAAAGACACGCTCCAAGCTCAACGGTGCCCTCAGTTTTCCAATCTGAGCCACCATTTAAGAGATACTTGGGTTTCACCATTAAACGAATAAATTAATTATTTAATTTATTCGTTTAACGTTCCGAATGCGAGCGAGGGGTCCAAAAATCCCGCGCCGACATGTTTCATGTCGTTCCTAGGGTAAAAACACCATTCCGGACTCATCCGCACACTCGGATCTCTGATCTAAAACACCATTTAGGAGTTATCACATTTATTTGGCGTTTCCAGTTTGAATGCACTGAAAATTTAATTCCAGCCACTCCGGGGCTCGGAATCGCACGCCGTCTGAAGGCGCTACTCTGGAATATCAGCAAGAATATTCCAAAATACTTTATAGCCAAAAATAGGGTTCTTACATTCTTTTTGTTCCGGATTTCTCATCATAAGATCACAAAAAGACACGTAATGCGTCAAATGCTGTTCAGGATCGCCTGATCCATTGAAAATAGGGAATACAGGAGTCCCAAAACTTGATGGGGGAGGGATTGAATCTACCCATTCAGGGTAAGATTTCTTTTCTAGTTGAACCTGTGCATGATTCCCTTCCATTGTCTCTAACCGAGCTGTTAATGACTCAATGGTAGTTATTAACTTTTGAGAAGCATTCGATTGAACTTGGACTTGGGAAGGTGCAATAATTGGAGTCTGGACAGGTATGGAGGCTGGTACTTCAACTGATGGTAGCACCACCTATTGTTATTGCACTTGACCCGTAGGATTAGACCTGTGAGGGTGTACTGATAGAGGAGGATATTCTTGATCCATCTCAGTAGTTGCAACAAAATCCCTTGGCTGACTGACTCCAGCACGTTTAGGAAGAAGAATACCCTGAAGTAGTTCTGAATTCATCTTCCTTAATTCCTTCATTCTTCCTCTTGTTGTGCAAATTAGTGCTTTAGTGGGAGAGATTGGACTTCTAAAGAGTAAGGATATGTAACCTGATTCATTCCCTTCCCCTTGTTTGGTGTAAAGACTCAGAAATTTCAATGGAATGTTTTCTTGATTTTATTTGGAACTTTACAAGAACGCAGTTTCTGATGGCACCTGATTCCAAGGCTCGGTGTGCCCAGAATCATTTTCTGAAGTTTAGCTCAGGTACGTTCAGTGAACGAACAAGAGGGTTTTTCTATATTTTGAATCGGTGCTCAGAATCGAATTCTGAGGGCACCGATGGAGTCACAACACCGGTAATTGCTTAGAAACACCTTTTCTGGGGTTGCGTTTTCTCGGGTGTGGTTTTCAATTTTTTGGGTTAAGTAAAGGAATAAAATAAAAATGGTGCGACCAATTTTTATTTTACTTAAAGTTGTTTAACCTAAGATAAGTGATTGGAGTGGGACCCACAATATCCTACCCACTAGGTTGGATATTTGTGAGGTGGGGCCCACAAGAGCCCCACTGTTTCTTTTCTTCAACCCCCCTCCTTTATTTGGGTAACACACCCGCACCCCAATTAAGTAGAAGTCAACCCTTGCATGTTTCTGTTTATGAAAAGCCTCTATTAATTGTGTGGTTTAAACGTTGCAATTAATTTAATTAATTGTAGTTTCGTTTTTGAATTTCAGGTGCTTTTTCATGAGTAATAAAATAAGACAAACTCTTATTTTATTGGGTTAGCTTGTTGAGAGAGGATTGGGGGAAGAAACTTTATGTCATGAAGTTCTTCTTCCTCGACGAAGAACGCGAGGAACGCAAAGAACGTTGACCTCCGACGAAGGTCGACAAGAATACTGGATCCTCGGAGATCGACGACGCAATGCCAACGAATCGTTTCTCTGCGACGTGACGATCCTCCTTCCGCGACGCCTTCATCCGCGATGTGAAATTCTATGACGAACCTTCAACTTTTTCTTTAAGGTAGGGGATTGTATTCTTTTTGTTTGTGATTACCTTCATCGCTGATTGTTGTCTTATTTGAGCCGCCTGATATCACAATAATGGGAGGAGGTCGGACCGCACGAACACGACCGACCCTCCTCCACCTTGTTTGTTTGATTTTGTTGCGGCACGTGTAAGGCAGCGCGGTCCAACGGCACTGCGCGGGAACAATGAAGAGCGGGCGAAGAAGCGCCGCGTCATGGCGGCGATTCGAAGGCTCCGCGGATTTTTTGATTGACTGTGGATCGACAGACATCGACGAAGCAGGCCGCAAGGGATTTATGAGGTCTTCGCAGTGAAGGGGAGGTCCCAGGAGGACCGCTGGCGAAGACGACAGGCCAAACGGACCACCGGAGCGCGCCCGGTGGTCTATAGAAGATTGCACCGGTGGCCGGCACCGACCGGCCACCCAGAGGTGGTGGCGCCCGGCACGCCGCCGGAAATGGCCGCCACTGCTCATGCCGCGGCGGCAGCTGGCTTGTGGGGTTGGATTGTACCCGAAATCGAATCGGGCCCCTGGAACGGAAAGGCTGATAACTTTCAGACCGGACATCCGTTTGACGAATCGTCCGCGGCGTTGGTGATCACGTTGAGAAACGGTCCCTATGAGTATAAACTATGAGAGTTTGGGATATAGTTTAGATATGGCCGGGTTGATTCGTACACAAAACCAATCGGGCCCCTGGGACGAAAAAGGCTAATAACTCACAGACCGGGCGTCCGATTGACGCGTCGTTTGTTGCGTTGAGACCCCTATGACGAGGCGGTCCCTTGAGATACTTCTTCGTGGAACCTTTTAATACTTGGAGTATCGACCAGTAGCTCGTGGAGAGGACCCTCCCGGTGACGAGCTATCAGAGTGAAGAGATCTAGTAGATGGTTGAGACTTGACGACTGTTAATCTATCGACTCAGTGTGTTTCAGATAGCCCAGTGGGGAGCGCTTGGTTGTAGCGTCAGACCCACGGAGGAGGAGCGCTTGGTTGTAGAGGCAAACCCGCGGTACTCAACAGAAGGAGTACCTCTGGATTCTATGAGGGGGAGCACTTGGTTGTAGCGGCAGACCCACAACGGAGGAGCGCTTGGTTGTAGCGGCAGACCCACGGTACTCAACAGAAAGAGTACCTCTGGAAGCTATGAGGGGGAGAACTTGGTTGTAGCAGCATACCCATGGTTTTAAGCGCTTGGTTGTAGCATCAGGCCCACAATACTCGACAGGTGGAGTACTACAGCAGTCCAAGGTTAGTGGGGCGCACTTGGTTGTAGCCGCAGGCCCACTGTTCTCGACAGAGTAGGAGTTCTCCAGCAGTCGTGGTTTCAACATCATGAATAAAATCCTGGTTGAGCTGAGTCTATGACCTTTGTGTTTACCTCATGATTGAGATGGGTCACTTGATAACTTAGGTATATGTATGGGCATATACCTGGGTAGTGGTTATCCGTTGATTTCATAATCTTTGTGTTTCCTCATGATTGAGATGGGTTACTTGATAACTTGGTTAAATGTATGGGCATATACCTAAGTAGAGGTTATCTGTTGAGATCTTCTTTTTGGTTATCATTGTTGGATTTAGTGAGACCTTGAGGGTCTCGGGGTACCTACTGAGTATTGTTATACTCACCCCTACACGGGCTATGCCCGCACCTCGTTCTGTTGGTTGTAGTTGACGGGAAGCGCAGACAGAGGCCAAGTGTTCGAGGACTGGACGGTACCCGGAGGTGGACCTCACGACGAGACAGTATCCGGTGGTGGACTTCACAACGAGGAGACACTCGGAGGAGGTTGACGGGAAGGAGTGTTGTGGAGGATATCTGTACCTACACTTCAGGTAGGATCCGTGGTGCACGATCCATGAGATGCACTATCTGTACCTACCCTTCAGGTAGGATCCCTGGTGGACGATCCAGGAGCTTCTTGTCACCTTCCGGCTATTTTATCTTTTTCCTTGTACTTTACAGTTGGGCTTGTATTTCCGGCCCCTTTAATTTCAGAAGATCTTTTTTCAGTTTTACTTAGTGTTTTACTTCCTCTTGTACTCTGTGGTGTTTTTTTACTTTTATAAAGGAAATTACTTTCCAGTTATCGGGATTTACGCCTTTGGTGCTAGTCGCCAGCCCCTGGCCTATGAAAGGCGGGCTTGGGGTAGTCACAACACGGACCCCGAGGATGGGTCATGACGAATTGGTATCAGAGGAGTTCGGTTCTACCGCATAACTCAAGACTCTGATCCTTCTTCTATGTGAAGAAATAGTGTTAAGGGTATTGAGTGTGGTTATCAGTCCAGGGAGTCCAGTGTTGGTGCGACGGCCGACGTATCCGTACACCAGGACCCTGACTTCTAATTTCTGACTCAATACATGAAAACATTGAATGCATGTGTGTTTTAAAATTTTTCTTTGTGATTACATTGTGTCAGCTCACCAGGTATACTGTATTAACTGTGGCGCACCTTTTTGTTTTCAGTATGTCCCCACGACAGCAGCCATCTAGGGTTCCGAGCGTTGTGCGGGACGACAACCCACCGAGCAACGAGGCCTCGGTACAGGGCCCTTTGACAGTAGAGACACTGATGGTACCTCTACCCATCGAGGCACCGATACTACCCACCCCAGCGGCTGACTGTGCACGTCGCCTTAGTGCACTGCACAAGTTTTAGTGTCAGCAACCGCCGAGGTTCCGTGGGGAGACGGACCCTCAGGCAGCCGAGGATTGGGTGGAGGTATTTGTACGAGTTTTCCATTTGGTAGGGACACCATCTGACCTTATGGTGGTCCTTGCAGCGAGCCTCCTGCACGTGGCAGCAGGCAGATGGTGGAGCTTGATGCTCCAAGTGCATGACGAGGAATCTCTCCTTTGGACAGACTTTGAGAGCCTTTTCCGCTCAGAGTTCTTCCCATCCACCCTCTGTGTGGTGCGCATACAGGAGCTACTACAGCTGCGGCAGGGCAGCATGACAGTAGCCCAGTATATGGCGATGTTTAAATATCTCTCGCGTTATTCCACGGACATGGTACGAGACCCATTCTTCCGGGCCCAAACCTTCGAGCAGGGGATCAGGTGAGAGATCAGAGCTTCAGTTGTTTCTCACAGCATTCCGACACAGACATGGGTGTTGGAAATAGCCCTCTTAGTGGAGAGTTTCCTTGCTGAGCAGTCTCCAACAGCAGGACCCACCACTAGCCGGCATGCAGAAGAGTCTTCTGTAGCGGGCAGTAGACAGATGACGCAGAGGTCCAAGAGGACTAGACCTACTGGTGGTTGACCGCATGACACATTATCATTTGTGCGAGGCACCCGGGGTGGAGAACGACTTACCATGCACAGACAGTGTTACTCCTGCGGCGGGGTTGGTCACATGGCTCATGACTATCCGACCCGCCATACAGATGACCAGTAGATGAACGGAGGACCTCCCAGGAAGAGGTAGAGGTTCGATCGAGGAGGACCTCATGGAGAAGGAGAACGTGGCAGGGGAGATGGCCGTGCAGCTGGAGGTGGAAGACGCTTCGAGGTGTTGCCACCACCACCACCAAGAGGTCCACCCCGACCGCAGGGAACAGGTGGACGTGGGCGAGCTCAGCTTTAGGCAGCTGAGGCCTACGATCATGGAGCTCTGGGAGCATATAGACAGGAGTGGGACTAACTCTAGACCTGGAGACTTTTGTTCATTTTTCTTCTAGCTTGGTTGATGTTTTCTTGTAGATGCTTTGTGTCTTTGTACTTTGAGATGCAGTAATAAAAGACAACTTTCTTGTGGCTTTTACCTTCCTGTCCTCTCTTTATGTTGTTACTAAGAGGTTCTAGTTTAAAAACCATTGACTTGACCCTCACTTTGAGATACCTACTGGAGGAGACCCAGTGACCACACACTGATGCCGACAGTGTGACTCAACCATTGGAGGCGAGAGTAACGGTTGGATCTCTTGGTAGTAGTGTCGAGGCCTTACGATGTCATACTTGGTATGGATTAGTATCGACCATGTCAGGATTGACTGTATTAGGTGAAGAATGTGGTTCATCCAGGGGATGAGACCAGATTTCTCTTATCGGCAATGAAGAAATATAACCAGCTCTTGTAGGACTAGAAAGGTCCAAGTCATCCAAGAGCGGATGAGGACAGCTCAGAGCCGGCAAAAGTCTTTTGCTGACAGGAGGCGGAGACCACTAGAGTTTGAGGATGGTGACCACATTTCCCCTACGGGTCTCACCTCGATGTGAGTTACGGAGATGTGGATGTGGCGACAAGTTATCTCCGAGGTTCAACGGACCCTCCTAGGTCCTCAGTAGGGTAGGTGAGGTGGTTTACCACTTGACCCACCCACCTCAGTTGCACCAGGTGCACGTAGAATTTCATGTATGTCAATTGAGGAGATACGAGTTCGACCCTTCACATTTCATCGACCATGAGAAGCTGGACTTGGGCGATGGGGTGACCCTCACGGAGGTTCCAGTGGGGATCGAGGAACGAAATGATCAGATCCTACGAGGACAATCGATTCCTCAGGTGCAATTTCACTGGAAGTACGGGAACCTCTAGGTGAGCACATGGGAGCGGAAGGCTCAGATGTGTGCTCAGTACCGCTTTTGTATCCCTAGTCTGTGTTAAAGCTTTACGGGGACGTAAATCCCTGAGGTGGGAGTAATGTAAAGACCTGGAAATTTCAAGGGAATTTTTTTCTTTATTTTCTTTGGAAATTTACAAGAACGCAGTTTCTGAAGGCACCTGATTCCGAGGCCCGGTGTGACTGGAATCATTTTCCAAAGTTTAGCTCGGGTACCTTCAGTGAATGAACGAGCGAGTTTTTCTAACTTTTAAACCGGTGCTCAGAATCAAATTCCGAGGGCACCGATGGAATCGTAGTGCCGGTAATTGCTTAGAAACACCTTTTCCGGAGTTGCGTTTGCTCGGGTGTGGTTTTTAATTTTTTGGGTTAAGTAAACGAATAAAATAAAAATGGTGTGACCAATTTTTATTTTACTTAAAGTTGTTTAACCTAATATAACTGATTAGAGTGGGACCCACAATATCCTACCCACTAAGTAGGATAATTGTGAGGTGGGGGCCACACAAGCCCCACCATTTCTTTTCTTCAACCCCCCTCCTTTATTAGGGTAACGCACCCTCACCCCTATTAAGTGGAAGTCAACCCTTGCGTTTTTCTGTTTATGAAACGCCTCTATTAATTGGGCGGTTTAAACGTTGCAATTAATTAAATTAATTGTTGTTTCGTTTTTGAATTTCAACAGCTTTGGAATGAGTAATAAAATGAGACAAACTCTTATTTTATTGGGTTAACTTTTTGAGAGAGTATTGGTGGAAGAAACTTTGTGTCTTGAAGTTATTCTTCCTCGATGAAGAACGTGAGAAACGCGAAGAACACGATCCTCTGACGAAGGTCGACAAGAACGCCAGATCCTCAGAGATCGACGACGTGACGCCAACGAATCTTTTCGCCACGACACGACGATCCTCCTTCCGCAACTCCTTCATCCCGACATGCAATTCCATGACGAACCTTCAAATTTTTCTTTAAGGTAGGGGATTATATTCTTTTTGTTCGTGATTACCTTCATCAATGATTGTCATATTATTTGAGCTGCCTGATATCGCAGTAACAGGAGGATGTCAGACCGCATGAACATGGCCGACCCTCCTCGCCCTTGTTTGTTTGATTTTGTTGCGGAACATGTAAGGAGGCGAGGTGCAACAGCACCATGCTGGAACAATGAAGAGCGGGCGAAGAAGCGCCCCGCCATCATGCCGCATCGTGGCGGCGATTCGAAGGCTTCACGGATTGATTGATTGATGGTGGATCGACGGACGTCGACTAAGTGGGCCGCAAAGGCTTTATGAGGTCATCGCAGTGAAGGGGCAGTCCCGGCATGATCACTGGTGAAGACGGTAGGCCAAACGGACCACCAGATCGCGACCGGTGGTCCGCAGAAGATTCCGCCGGCGTGCCACGACCTGGTTCGGGCCGACCCCGGGGGTATCGGGTCGGGTCGGACCGGGCCCGAACCCCCTTTTTGCAGACCTCTTTCGGTCTTTTGCCCATATCTTGGGTTGTGGACCTCCAATCGAAGCACAGTCAGATGCGATAAGATCCTTGGATCGAGATGGTCCTTTTGGAATATTACACTTGAGGTTTCAGAGAACTTTGGCTTCAGCCAGGTTGGTTCGTACACGAAATCCAACCGGGCCCTCGGAGTAGAAACACTTATAACTTGAGATCCGGACGTCTGATTGACGTGCCATCAACTTTGTTGGATTCCTCTTGATGGGACGGAACATTTGGCATGCTTCGCCTGAGTTTTGGATGCATTTGGATAGTGGACAGGTTGGATTGTACCCGAAATCCAACAGGGGCCCTGGAACAGAAAGGCTGATAACTTTCAAACCGGACGTCCGTTTGATGAATCGTCAGCGGATTTGGTGATCACATTGAGAAACGGTTCCTATGAGTATATCCTATGAGATTTCAGGGTACAGTTGGGATACAGTCGGGTTGGTTCGTACATGAAACCAACCGGGCCCCTGGGACGAAAAAGGCTAATAACTCACAGACTGGGCGTCCGATTGTTGCGCCGTCTGTTGCGTTGAGACCCCTATGATGAGGCGGTCCATTGAGATACTTCTTCTTGGAACTTTGTGATACTTGGAGTATCAACCAGTAGCTCGGGGATCGGACCTTCCCGGTGATGATCTAGAAGAGTGCAGAGACCTAGTAGCTGGCTGAGACTTGACGACTGTTGATCTATCGACTCGGTGTGTTTCGGATAGCCCAGTGGGGAGCGCTTGGTTGTAGCGACAGACCCACGGTAGATGAGCGCTTGGTTGTAGCAGCAGACCCGTGGTACTCAACAGAAGGAGTACCTCTGGAGGCTATGAGGGGGAGTGCTTGGTTGTAGCGGAAGACCCATGGTGAAAGAGCGCTTGGTTGTAGTGGTAGACCCGCGGTACTCAACAGAAGGAGTACCTCTGGAGGCTATGAGGGGGAGCGCTTGGTTGTAGCAGCAGACCCATGGTGGGAAGCGCTTGGTTGTAGTAGCAGGACCACAGTACTCGACAGGTGGAGTACTACAGCAGTCCAAGGTTAGTGGGGCACGCTTGGTTGTAGCGGCAGGCCCACTGTACTCGACAGAGGAGGAGTTCTCCAGCAGCCGTGATTTTGACATCATGAATAAAATCCTGGTTGAGCTGAGTCTATAACCTTTTTGTTTACCTCATGATTGATATGGGTCACTTGATAGCTTAGGTATATGTATGGGCATATACTTGGGTAGTGTTTATCTGTTGATTTCATAATATTTGTGTTTCCTCATTATTGAGATGGGTTACTTGATAACTTGGGTATATTTATGGGCATATACCTAACTAGAGGTTATCTGTTGAGATCTTCTTTATTGTTATCCTTGTTGGATTTAGTGAGACCTTGAGGGTCTTTGGGTCCCTACAGAGTACTGTTATACTCACCCCTACACGGGCTATGCCCGCACCTCATTATGTTGGTTGCAGATGATGGGCAGTGCAGACAAGTGCTGAGTGTTAGAGGACTGTACGATACCCGAAGGTGGACCTCACAACGAGACAGTATCCAGTGGTGGACTTCACGACGAGGCGACACTTATAGGAGGTTGATGGGTGAGAGTTTTGTGGAGGCTATCTGTTTCTACCCTTCAGGTAGGATCCGTGGTGTATGATCCAGGAGCTGCGCTATCTGTACCTACCCTTCAGGTAGGATCCTTGGTGGATGATCCAAGAGCTTCTTGTCACCTTCCAGATGTTTTATCTTTCTTCCTTTTACATTAGAGTTTGGCATGTATTTTCGGACCCTTTACTTTCAGCACAGCTTGTTTCAGTTTTACTTAGTGTTTTACTTCCACTTGTACTTTGTGGTGTTTGTTTACTTTTATAAAGGCAATGTCTTCTCAGTTATCGGGATTTATGCCTTTGGTGCTAGTATCCATCCCCTGGCCTATGGAAGTCGGGCTTGGGGTAGTCACGACACGGGCCCCGAGGACGGGTCATGACATTTGGTCCCTTTCAGAGAGGGGGAAGTGGGATATTTGAAGGAACACCAAGATTTTGGGTAAACCTTTGATTTCATGTATGCACACCTTCTTCGTTTGTGTCTTTGAATACAAATTTTTGAACAGGAACCTCTTCATCTGATCCCTCTGATTGAACCTCATCTGGTGGATCAACAACAATGGCATTGATGACATTTATTGATGCATAATGCACTGCATCCCTCCTATCAACATTTCTGCGATGTTTTCTTCTTCTGTGTCTTTGATGAGACATTGGCTTTTGTTGATTCGATCCCTCAGGAACTTCTTGATGAACCGTAATTTGGAGAGAATCTCCTGATAACATGGCTATTCGTTCCTCTTGGGGCTTATTCACCAATTGATAGAAGACTGAATTTCTCTGAGGGAGGGATTGAGGATTTGAAAAAGTACCCAGTCTGGTGGACTGGGGCTGTTCCTACTATTCCTGCTCAACTCCTCGAATCCTATTTGTTGATTTCGAGGGTTGGTTTAAAAGAGTCCCCAGTCTGGCAAGCTGGGGTGGCTCTTGACATGCTATGTCTGAGACTTTCTTAAAATCTCTCCTGATCTTGCAGATCTTGGTTCATAAATTAGCTAGATGCATCAATCGACATCCACTTTTATCACCAGGATCAAAAGACCGTTAGATGATTTCTGACACTTATGTCACTTGATGATGTGCTTGCTACATACGAGAGGCCTGTTCAATATTCTAGTTTGCTTGATGCACGAGTAATTCAACAACTTGTTCTCTGTATTCTTGACTTTGAGAAGAAGTAGTTGAGGCCTGTTCTTGGGCAAGCCTTTGATTTCGCACAAAACCAGGAAGATGTGGCCAATTCTGGGAGATAAAATTGCATGAAACCACCTTTGGTGGGCTTTGTTGATTAGAGAGTATAGTGAAATGTAGTGCTCCATGAACACCCCATCCACAGACACGAATACTAGATAAGGCATTGGCAATTAACTGGCGCAATCTTCTTAGTGTGCCAAGGCATGAACGTTAAAGGGCTCTCTGCTACTTTTCAACCTTCAGATATCTAGAGACTGATAGAGATGCCAAGTCAATTTGATGTTGTAACCCTTATATTATTTTAACATTATTTTCATATTCATCATAAGATAATACTTTCTTTTTCAACATACAATGATTTTTCCATATTTTGAGATGAATGTCATCAATCCCATCTTCCGTCAACATCTCTAGAATGTCATACTGAGAGTCATCCAAAGGCTAAAACATGAATGGCACTTCACCTTTCACCAGTTGTTTTCTCATATTCAGCACTTCCTCTTTATCATTCAATGAAGATTATTCTACCTGATTTGACCAGAGCTGGTGCTTCCTTGTTGCTTCATTGGATTCAATAGGATTGGTAGAGAATTCACGGATCAAACTAGAAGATGAATGACCCGGGGGTGGTTTGGAGAATGACCTACACCCCGGGATATATTTTGATCGAGAAATTATTTCACCTACTATCGATGAAGCATCAGACATGACTGGTTTCGAATTTTCAAGTACCTCTAGATAAGAGGGCTTTCTCGGCACTACATTGTCCACTGGAGCATTTTCCAGGAAATGTGCATCACTACTGGAGAGAGGACTTTTTCAGAGAAATTCATCATCATGGGGAGGACCACCATGGTGGGTTATAGAAAAAGATGAGATCTATTGCTCCTTGGTCTTCTTCTTAGATTCCTTCTTACTCACCTTGGAAACCACTTGTTGACGAAAGTGGCTACTCTGAGCAGGTGTATGTGCCTGATTAGGAGAGATGGACCGGTTAGGCTGATGATCTCTACTCAAATCGGGTGTATGTGCCTGACTTGGTTGTCCCTATGATATGGGGGAGTATTCCCCACAACCCTCTTGGACTGGAATAGAGGTGTGTGTCTATTCTGGAGTGAACTATTGATGTGTCACTCCACTGTTAGGGATAGATTTATGTGTCTTTCCCTGAGATGCTACTGAAACTGTTATAATATCCTGGCAGACATCCAGAATATTGGCGGGGATTTGCTTCTGCTCTTTCACCATTGACAGAATGTTCTGGGTGACTTCAGCTGCCCGAACGAGGATATACGTCCATTCTATGCTTGGAGTAGGTGTTTGTTCCTGCTCTTGTCCTCCTTTTTCTGTCTGTGAGTCCTGACAGTACTCATGTTTGGGGGAATAGAATTGAGTCTGCCTCCTGTTTGTCACCGGATCTTTCCGACTGACCTCTCCTAGTGCTACCAAATGAGACTGTTGGTAGGCTTGATCAATACTAGTAGGTGTATGTGCCTGCTGATTGCACTCCACCAAACGTGGTTGATGAACTTCCTTCAATACTGATAGATGAGGCTGCTGGCAGGATTGATGAGTGTATGCAGGTGTATGTGCCTGTTTTCCAGTGGTCAACACATTGGGTAGGTGGGCTCCATCATATGTAGTTAGACGAGCCTGCTTACTAGATGATGATTCATAAACAGGTGTGTGTTCCTGTCTATAGTACTCCGCCAGAATTGCTTGGTGGGATTGGCGCGCTGCTGCCAGACGAGTCTGCTAGAAAGAAGAATTAAAATGGACGTGTGTATGTGACTGCTCGTTCCTTGCCACCAAGTTAGGTTGGTGGACTTCTACGGAGATGGCAGAGATGAGAACCTACTCACTTTTGACCAGATTTCGCCTCTGGCGATTCGTCTTTCCTGATTGGGTTCGAGGAACCTGAGTCGAACGCCTGGAGATGATACCCTCATCGTGTTGAGGGAACACTACCGCATGAGTCTGGCGGTAATTGTTGATGTGATCCCTCGAGAAGGACTCCTGTATCCTTGAATAAATGCCCTGAGGGGCCTGCTAATTCACCTCCCCAGAATATGGGAGAGACTGGTGATTGCGTTCTTGGGATAACGACCCGAAACGGTTGAAAACTGTGGTTGGAACCACCTGCTTCTTGATCACTGGTCGTCGCTGTCCAGACGACCAGGTTGGATTATTTACTTGGAGGGCTTGTCAAGCAGCCTTTAGAGTCGAAATAGTACCGTTTTGACGGTACTCCCTAACCAGTGCGTTTGATACCCACCATTGAAGATTCTGAGTAGGTGATATCGTCCTCAGAGCAGACGATGATCCATCATGAGTAGCAGTAGAGGCATTCCCAGCAGAAGTATTCACAACATAAGTATTCATGGGTGTAAACTTAAGAGAATCCATTACGGAAGATCTTGGAAAAGAGTGAATGTTTGATATAATAGATGTAATCAAGATAAGTCCAGCCACTACATCTTTTGGATGAGCACACATGTTTTTGATTGTCTTGCTGGCCCTCTTATTGAGTTTAAATAGGGTCCTAATCAAATAGGTAAAACATCACTTTAACTTGGTTAAGGATTCATGCCGGGTTCACTATTTATTGTTTCCTATGGAATTGGGAAGGACCACTTTGGTTTAAGGTTCAAACATTCCAAGCGGTTTCTAACGGGTTTGTTCGTAGAACCGGAAACATCCAATGATTCCATATCCATTTGGACCCACTTTCCAAAGGTAGGCACTCATTAGTTGTGAACTCATGAGGCTTTGTAATTTTCATCGGTCGAGGGGATGGGAGGTCAGACTCATCACACCCTTATGGGGGGAATTATTGTCTACTCCGGGACTCTCTTTATAGCTTTAAGTTATGTTCGTGAATCCTTATTAAACTACCAAGTATAAAATGACATTTCCTTTAGATTTGACAATAAATGATTGATATATTGGAAATTTAGAGAATCTTTTATATGTATTCAAGGTTCTTCATCGATAGAGAATCATCTGTATTTGTTAGATATTCTTATTCAATGGTATCCTTTAATACATTATATAGATATCTCTTGGTCATTATGATGACCATTCTGGTTTTAAAGCCACTCAGTGGGGCACTTGAAGTTTGTTGTCATTCAGAAAGACATGGATTATTTCAGAGTTGGGATCGTACCCACAGATGAGCTACCTACATATCCTTTATTTAGAAAAGGAATCAGAACCCACGTAGTTAAGTGAAAAAATATGATGTTTATGAATGATTGGTGGCTCAAAGAAAGATGTCATAATTACTTTTACACTCTAAGCTCACGTGAGTCATGCTCGGGGTGAGAAACAAGAGGTGTTGGTAAAACCAGACAATTGGCCATGACAGATGAAATCATAAGAAATGATGTGGGGATTATGTATGTATGACTGCCCAAATAGATGAAGATTAAGATTTAAATCAGGGAAGAAATCTAGGAAGAGGGTCCATAAAGGCATATGTATTTTATGGAGATTTGGATACTCTAATCTTGGGGCTTACTCCTAAGTAATATTCCCAAGTTAGGAGGGGACCTATGATTGGGTTTTAATCCTGAGATGGAAGCCCAGATCAAAAGTAAATTAAGAATGGTTAAGAGAAATTGAGACTGGGGCTTACTCATGAGAAGGAGGCCCAAGTTAAGGGACTTGTGGCTTAATCCTAAGGAGGATTCCCATATTTGTAAACTTTGAGATTGGGGCTTATTCCTGAAGAGGAAGCCAAGATTAAGAGAACCATGTTTGGGGCTTACTCCTGAGGAGGATGTCCATATTTGGGAACTTGGAGACTGGGGATTACTCTTGAAAAGGAAGCCCAGGTTAATGGAATTATGACTGGGGCATACTCTTGAAAAGGAAGCCCAAAATAATGAGGACTTGGGGCTTACTCCTAAGGTGGATACCCAAATTAATGAGAATTTGGACTGGGGCTTACTCCTGAAAAGGAGGCCCATTTTAAGGATTCTCTCACCTTAAAGGATGAGATTGAATGAATGGTTTATCTAACATTAGTGATGTAAATATGTGTAAATCACTAGGGTTTGAGAGATGTTCCATAGAATTTCTTTCAGATAAGGAATACAACAAGGAAAATCATGCCATAAATGGCTTTGGAGAGAGTTCTGAAGGCTTAATCCTGAAGAGGAGAGGTGGAAAGGTGTAAGAGAGGTGAAATGGGCAGGAAGGGCACCCAAAAAATAGAAGGGCGCGCAAGTCCTTGGGGGTCGCGCAAGTACTGCATGGGCGCGCAAGTCTGGTCGCACAAGTATACTTGCGCGACACCTATATACTTGGGCGATGGTTAAACAGTAGGGTAATACTTGGGTGATCCTTGACCAAAGCCTTTAGAATTATCCTGAGGTACTTCCAGATGAGTGGCGTGCAAGTTTCAATGAGTAGGTAAGGAGGCGCGCAAGTGTGTCTATTTCCCTTAAGGGTAAAACACTTAGGCACAGAAGTGTTAGTGAATTCTAACACTTAGACCTTATTCCTCTTGTTTAGACCTTCCATTATAGGTAAAGAATTACCTTAGAAGTGTTCGGAAGACTTGAAGAAGTGACTTGGCCGTTCAGAGCTCTGTATCTGAATTCTGGAAAAAATACTCCTGAAATGGGGGGCCCACCGGGGGTATTTATAGGCTGGAGAAGACCCTGGACGTTTTTCAAAGAGGGAACGCAAGTCACCTACATGACCATTTGGGCGGCGCACAAGTATACTTGCGCGACCATACTGGAATTTTCATGACCTATGGGCAATGTTTTACTTGTTCATCCCATTTTTATGTTTATTCATAGGATGAATCTTCTTTGTTTGAGGTATTTCCCTTTTCATTTTGTTTAGACTCTGTGATGAAAAAGGAACATAAACATTATTATAAATTACAAATATTATATCTACAAAGATATTTCCATTAAATAAATGTAATTTTTGAAATCATCACATCTAAATTATCAAATTTTGAATTAATCATGATTTTTTAAAAGAGTAATAAATTTTGTTTGAAAATTAATACGATATGACTTTATGGGGAGTATTATGACATCATAGTAACCTAAAAGTGATGTAACAAATTATATAAAGTGTTAATTTTAATAAAATATGGTGTCTAATTGTAATATTATTATTTTACAAACCTTATATACAACCTTAAAAAAATTATATTTTAAGATTTAAAAACCAATTCTTTATGAACAAGACTAACTTTCAAGTCCTTGATGATGTTATTTTAAGGTATTTTGTTCATAAAATATTAATATATTAAAAATATCTTATATGGTAAAAAATTTGTCAAAAAATGTGGTCAGTCCAATTCATTTTTATTTTTAATTAATTATGTTTCCTATACCAATGTTTTCAAATTAAAAAACAACCCCACCCCCTCTTTTGTTAAAAATACCCACCCATTCTTCCATTAAAACTCACTACGAATCAATTAATGATAAAGGTCCTTCCATTTTCCCTCCATAGAGACCTTATAATATATTCCTATGGTTATAAGGATATATTACCAATCATTATAAAGGAACCTATCAATATAATGGATCCTTTCCCTCCTCTATTCGATTTAAGTACTTCCATTGTAATGAGCCATTTTTGTTTTGAAATTATTATTTTTATTGTGTCCATGAAGAATAATTTACTATAAAATTTTTTTATAGCTAATTGGAGACTACCTTACTCTATCAATTTAACCTTCACTGAACATCCATGTACACTTTCTATGATTTTAAAAGTATCTTTTGATTTTTCCATTTTAAATATATTTTTTGTGACTACATACCCATTTTTCCTTTTAATGGTATTCACCTTGATATAGTTATAATTAATTTACTAAGGAATTACATTTCTGAAAACCAAATTATTAAATAATTTAATTGAAATAATTATATAAATTATTATGTTATTTGATTAATGTAAAAGAGGTAATGTTAGACATATGAATTGTGTTCCCTCATAGTGCTCTAATGTATTGGGTAATGTTTTTATCTCCTTAGATGTCATGTATGGTGCACCTGCGATTAGCCTAATAATAATATTTTATGATTTCAAAAGGGTTATCCTCCACATATTCTTATGATAAAAAATTAATTGTTATTTCAACAATCCCATGAAGTATTGATTTTATTATGTAATTTTATCATTCCATATTGCTATGTGATTATAGTTGATTATTACCACTTTTTGTAATCTGGATAATCCTCTTGAATCACATTCATTATTTATCATCACATTATTCATTGATTATTCCATTACATGGATTTATATATCACCCATTCCTTTTGTATATCAATAGGTTATCCTATGAATTAATAATAGTTTTAAAGACACTATAAGCATATTACAGAGCTTTAAATAATGATCTTGTGTTTTATTTTATGTTAATTGTTTAGGTGTAAAATTTTATAAAGACATTAGGATTATCATTTCCCAAGGAACCTATTATATGTATATTTATGTATAAAATCATGAAATAAAATTTATCATAAATATAGGTCATCATATACAACATGTAATTTAAGGTAGTGACGAAAAATGAACCATGTCGTTCATGATGGAAGTAGTTAACACTTATGCATGATGAGATATTTGTTTTTTGAATTATTTTAGAGAATGGTAGAAAACATATGTACTTTTATAATAAAAAAATTATGTATATTAGTAATACTAATGTTATCATACATTCATGGATATAATATGTTTAAGGGAGTTAAAAATAGTGGAATTAAAAGCGCTTGTTAGAGAACATTACCTCTCTCATTAGAGGTTCTCTTTTGTGAACACTATAAGGCTTCATATCATGGTATTTTTTAAGGACTAGGGATTATAAGAATATGGGATATAATTTAAAAAATTCTAGGGATTATTTTGTTTTAACAATGTTATTTATAATCATTTGAAAAATGGGGTGAATGTGATCACCTTTCATATGTGAAGGGAATGACATTTTTTTTGTAAATATAACTACTAAATATAAATAGAGAAAATGTTTCAAATGATATGTGGAGAAATAGTGCATCATAGTGGATTGGGGGTGGGTTATGTTCAATAATTCTTCAACCATTTACATCCAAATATTTTTGGAACAATTTTTTATGTATTTTACTCATAGATTTTCTACATTACCACTTCTTGATTTTACAATGGTAATAATTTGTTAACTATGTAACATACTTTTAATACATCAACAGAAAATGGTCCTTGTTAAAAATTGGGTACAATTGAGAAATTGTAACATGAAGAAAAAATGGCCTTTATTAAATAGTTTGTCCCTATATAATCAAAATATTAAATCCATTTTATCAAAATATATTTATATGTTTTAGAAAAAATATTTTTAATATTATATAATGTAATGTGTAAAACCCCATTTTTAGAAAATGTTTATCATTAGACATACATTATATGTTTGTGATAAAATTATCAATATTGTTGATTTATATGAAATTTAGTTATTTATTATTAACAAATAAATTTTATGTAGGGTTCAAAAAAATAAAAAAACTAAATTATACTATTTTGATACTTCATTAAAAGAAACATACATAAAATATATTATTACTAGATTAAATAATTACTTATGATTAAAAAAATTCTAAAATGGATTTTATTTAATTAAAAATTATTATAAAATTATTTTACCATAGGAAATATATAATATTATACATAATTTTTTTATATAATTTCCAGTCATTATTTTGTTATGATTATTTCAAAAAATTGATATTATTTTCAAAATTAGTATTTTTCATTATTCAACCAGAAATCTACATTTGAAAAAATAAAAAAATAACACTATGGTCTTGTCTAAATACAAGATTATATTATCTTCACCAATTTCAAAAAAATGAAACTCTAAAATTCTAAAATCTATCTTTTTTACGAAAATAAAAAATATAAATAAATTATTCTTTTATTAGAAAATGGAATTTTTAAGCATTAAGGGTTCTTAATATTATTTCATAAAAAACTATTACTTAAATAATGTTATTATTGTAGGTAATATATAGCAATATTTTGAAATTTTTCATTTCTGGTTATTGGGATAAAATATAAAATTGTCTTAAAAAATAGTTAGAGAATGAACAGTGTTATTATAATATTAAATTATATTAAATATTTATCCTCTAAAGGTAGGACATTTTTATTGATTAATATATTTTTATTTAATAAATTCATTTTTCTTCCTTTAATTTCATAGTAAAAGTCATAGAATATTTCGTAGGTCATTTTTGTTGAGCGTTAAATGTCAAACCGGCTGTTTGAAAAATGTTTATATAATGAAAAATATATAGTAAAATAATTGTACATTACATAGAAAATTAAACTCCTCCCATTTCAGGGACTCAATTTTATTAATTTTTATATAGATTTGGATTAAGTATCGTCATTGTTCTACTTGACCCTCTAACTAGAAACCATACAAAACTACATTTATGCAGCAAACATTGAAAAATTATAAAATAACATTTCTATCATACCAATCCACATTGTTGTGACTACAGGAAAAAGTGAAAAATTAGGTTTAAAATATTATAAAAGCCAAATATGGAACAAATATGATGGTTTTAATGCCACATCTTATACTAAATAGACGTTCAATAGGACAATCAATTCATTATCCAACACTTTCATTATTTATTTGACTCATCCAAGTTACAACCATTTACTAAAATCAAAATGGTGAATGTATGTAATAAAATATTATAATTTAAGAGTATTATCAAAAAATCATTTAAATGTGAAATATTAATCCTACGATCACATACTATTTAACCCTTCATATCAAGTTATGATACATTCAATTTATCCACGATTTCCTAATGTTAAGTTCACTTATAATTCATAACCTAGAAACAATATATAATTAAACCTCACACCAAAAAAAAATGAGATGGACCAATCCTGAAATCAATATGTCATACATCATTTTCCCATAATTAAACACTATATATCAAAGATAAAAATACACTAAGAACATAGTTTATTTTTTTTTTGAATATTAGCTTGATATTTTCCTTATTGCATAACCTAAATTCAACCTATCTAAAAATATTCACCGCACATGATTGTTTCAGTTACATACACCAACATATAAATTCCTATGGAAGTAATAATAATAAGAAATTTTTGGGGTCAAATTCTTAGTAAGGGAAAAAATTCAACAACTCATGAATACTGTATCAATACGACATAAAAATGTGGGAATACATGACCATGGGATAATTAATTTATTAATAATATATGATCATAAAAATATATAAATTTATCACAATTACAGATAGAATAATCGTAATGAAATTTATAAGAACTTTTTACACAAAAGTAATCATCATCAAATAATAACATATACCATAGAATACGAATTTTTTTTATTGGACAACAACAAAGATACATGGAAATATTACTCCAGAGTGTTTCATAAACATATTTAGATAAAATCATAGAATACGTTAAGGTTAACCACTAATACCTTCATAACATATTTTTTTGGGAATCACAATATGTTTCCAACATGATAGTGGATTAGGAATAATTACTTACATCCCATAACATTGTTGATTGAAATTAACTACTCATGTCCCATTGTAATATCAAGAGAAAAAATGAAATGCAGAATATATTTTATTGATATATAATTCTAGTAAAACCCATCATTTTCCTGAAGATAAAAAAGAAATTTAAAACATTATTTGAAATAAAGTAATTATAATCCTAAATTTAAAAGAAAAAAATAATGAGAAATGTAAAGTTAAAGTAAAAAATTGATGCATAGCAGTGAAGGATTACTTATTAAAAATATTCAAAAAATGTAAAAATAACCCACATTAATAAAAGTGATATAAAATTATATTTTCAATAGTATTAAAGAAAAATATTTTTTTGTTTAATAGATTACATATTTAACTTTAAAAATTATTAAAGAAAACATATGTGGTATAAATAACCTGGATCTGAAATAAAAATAGATAATAATATTTATAAAAATTATTTTTGAAAATTTTATATTTTTAAATATTATGAAATAAAAAAATTGTTCCATTTTTAAATAAAAATGTAATTTAGTGTCTGAATATATAATATAAAATATGATATAGAAAATATATATAATATATTCAACTTAGAATAGAAAATTCAATTTGGAAATTGTATGACTCAATGAAGTAGATATTTAGTCTATAAAACTCCTTCCCTTAAATTTACAACTAGTCAAACACCTTCTAACCTACAATATGATAAGTTTTGGTTTATTATTAATTTATAATAAAAACATATTTATATTTATTTTACATAATACCATTCAAATATATATTCTTATTACATATTTATTAATTATAAATTGTAAATATTTATATTTAGGTGTTATTTGTTCTATTTTTTCAATGTTTTCATTGGTATAGGGGTTTATCATAATTTCTACTTTAATATTTTTTAATGACATGCATAGTATTTATGGACATGACATTGATTAATTTTATATAAATCTATATTAGAGATATTATTTCATGGATGTTACCATTATAGTCCACAATAAAAAGATAAAAATTATCTTTTTATGTACTTTGAGTAAATAAAAAAACTAAATATATTTATTGGTATAATTAGGTACACTATAATGTCTTAAATTAATCATTATAATTATTCATCAAAAATATTAGATGGTTTAATGGTTACAATGGTGATGAATTGACCATAATGTAACTTTTATTATTTTATGAGAGTTATAAATAATCAGGCAGTTGAAATTATAAATATATAACCGTAAGTATTTTTATAGTTGATAATATCAATGTGATCCTACATATAATTATCACTTCTCTTTATCCTCTAGAGAAATGGCGCCCATAAATTAACTTACTATTTATGCAGAGTCTCAACCAAATTATAAAATACCATTTCTAGTGTAGGTATAACCAACACTTCATAACAATTAATTTGTTATCACAACCCTGTACGATTTAATTTTTCTCACCTAGAGTCTAAAAATTGAAATATAATTTAATAACTAGAGGAACATCCAAAATAGTCTTATGTTTTTCATCTGGATTCATAACCCAAAACCAACCTTTTCACCTCGAGTCTCAATCCATAATATACATTTTGGTGGGATGTATAACCAAACACATGGTTTTATATTTTATTAAAAAGGGATAAATGAAAATGATCACAAATATAAATATAGAAAGAATACAACACAAAAAAGTTATTATAGTGTGAACGATTAGAATATAAAGGTATCCTTGATCACAGTTAAGATAACTCATGTGTAGTATGATGATTTCCCACAATACGATCATAATATAATTAATGTCAAAGAGTGTATTGATTCACGTCATATAGTGCACCTATATTTTTATATGTTTTTCATTTGCTAAACCTCACAATATATATTGAACCTATTTTGAAAAACACTTTTTATTGAGTATTTACTTGAACTGAATCTTTAAAATAATAGTCTCTTTAGTAATTCTTTCTTAAAACCTGAAACCACAATTTTCTCTTACTGATGAATAACTACTTCAATGCTATTCAAATATACTTCTTCTAATATTCATTCTAACGTGTCATTGATTTATAGATATTAATCCAAGAATTAAACTTGATAACTAATTCATGATTAATCCATGACACTTTGAAAAACAAAACAAGAATTTGTATATCTAAATTCATTAAAAGAATAAATTGATGATCACCAACATTAAGTGAATTAATAAATTCTATGAAATAATTTGATAAATCATGATAAGAATTCTATTTAATATTCCAACTAATCTTTATTTGGAATATTAATTAGAAAATTTCTGTTAATTAATATTCTAGATAAATAAAAATTAATTCCGGAATCTGTTATAATAGGAAAATTCTTAGTGTTAATATAAGCATAATTTTATGTGTAAGGATCAATTTTTTAATAATAAGGATTTTCATAAATATCCTTTTTATTTATTGTATGAATGATTTTTTATGAACATGTATTTTCTTAAGAATCATTTTGTGTGTATATATAACTCTTACATAAGGATGATTTGTGTAAACATAATCTCAACATTAGGATTGTATAGGAATTAATTTATCAAAACCACGACTTTCGTAAAAATTAATTTTTTTCCATAAGGAAGAATTTTCATAAGAATGATTTTGTGTAAAAATAATTTTCACATAAGGATGATGACTCTCTTAAAAAGATTCCTTACAAGGATAAAACAGAATGGTGTGAGGATTATTTTAAAATAGTTTGAATTTGTTTCCAAATCACAATAAAATAAATTAATCAAATAATTAATAGAATAATGAAAAAAATAACCAAAATAACCAAAATAATTATAGTTTAATAATTAATAAAAATTAATGAATAAATAATAATTAATAAACGATTTTAACACCATTCAGATCCTTTTTAAGTAGTTAAATCTTTAAAAAAATGAAAACATTTATTCATTTCAGAACTCAGGTTAGATTGAATAAATTGACATTTTTGTAATTATTAGAAAATAAAAAAAATAATTGGTAGTGAGACACTCATAAATATCCATTGGTTTGGTAGTTAAAATACTGAACATAATTTAAAAAATTCTCACTCTTTTTAAAATTAACAAAATTATCAAATTTTGAAGAGAAAATCATGTAAATTAAACAAATAGAAACATTTCTCCCACTTTTGAAATAAAATAATAACTCTTCCTATTTAATATGAAATATATCATAAATATATGAAAACTAATATATCAAATGACCTTAAACCTATAATATTTGTATCATTATTTTAACAGAAAATTGAAAAAATTGATTAAAAAATAAACAATATCAATAGAAAAATACAAGTTAATAAATTAAAGCGTCAAATAAAAATAAATGGTATCCTATTTAGTTTGAAATTAATTTTCTTCGGTAGAAATTATAATCCTAAAAATATATTATTATGACTTCCAAATAGTTATATGTATATTTTAAAAGTTGTTTTATTAAATAGTGAAAACTGGTCCACAATATAATCTAAAAGCTACTTGGAGCTATAAAAATGTATTAAGATATTCAGAGAATGGTATAATGATTTGAAACTGATTTAAATATGAGAAATGATAGATGGTATGACAAAAAATATAAATATTTTTACATTTATACTAAACAAATTTCATGTATCATTTTTAACTTCCTCTTTAAACATCCATGAAAACTCGTTCATATATAATTTTCTTCAACATAGTTGAATCATGAGGTGTTTTAAAAATATTTTCCAATTGATACTGAATGGATATATATTAAATACATATTTCACCTTGTTAACATAGTCTTTAAAGAAATAATATATAACATGGACAATGTTTGTCTTAGAGTTTTTGAAATTGTTTTTAGAAATAAAAATTATAAAATAATTATCACACAACATTGGTAACTTATCAAAATATACATTAAAATAAAATTTAAAAAATATATTACCTATTTAAAATATAAATTTTAATCATAAAAACTTATAGAAGCTATATATTTAGATTTTTGTGTAGTTAACTAAGAATACATTTGTTCCATTGAACTCTGTGATATTAATCTTATATCTAAAACGTGTTACATACTACTGCTACTTTAATAGTATATTTTTCATTCAATAATATAAAAATTTGAGTTACTCATTAATTCAAATGATATTATTCTAGTATAAAGAAATAGATTTAAAGAACCTATAAAATATTTTATAGTTTTTTTGACTTATTAAATGTGATAGTTCTTAGGATCACATTGAAATCAAGTAAACAAATAACCAAAAATATCAAATAAATCTTGAAAGCTACCATATATAATAAACTACCAATCATACATCTAAAACTTTTTCATCCACTAGTTTATATGGAATAATTATAATATTATTTTAGATTTCACAATTCCCAAGTCTAAATACTATAGTAATTCGTTAGCTTATTGTTCTTGATTTAGAAATATTCTATCATCTCTGTGAAATATTTGTAGTGCTAGAAAGAATTTTAATTCTCCCATTATACACATATAAAAATCATTATTTACAGTTACTCATTATTCCTTATATAAAGATTCATTTGAAGGTCCAAAGTTGATACCATCGTTATAAATTTAAAGAAAATATAACATTAGAAATTTTATTAATTAAAAATGATTTTTTGAACCCATAAATCAATATTTCCAATGGCATTCTTAATAGGGTGTTTTGTATGTGTTTCCAAATTTATTTTAATAGGTCAATTCTTCAATTTCACATGTCTATTCCAAATTCATGATTCATTACCTCCAAATTAAAATTCATTTGAATTTTTCTGAAGAGGTCTAAAATCATCATTATTATATTTTGAAAAAAATCATTAAACATTATATTAATTAACACTTCAACTAAAACGGTTATTTATTATATTCTCTATGATTTATGCATATTTGAATAAAAAAATTTATCTTCATTATTTTTTATATATAATTTTTCAAAATCAAATTTTGTTTTGAAAATATAATTTTTACCATAAAGGAAAATAAATTGACAAACCATATGTTTCGCCCACTACCATTACTGATATAGAGTTTTTTATAATATAGAATAAAATAATTCTGTTAGTTAAATAAAAATATTTATTTGTAGATTATGTCTTGGAATATGATAGTATTTTAAATTAATTTAGAATAGTTTCTTCAATATCTTATAATTTTATATTTATCATTTCTACTACACAATTGTTTTAGATTTTAGGGGAACAAATTTATGAAAATAACCAATCTCTTGAAACAATTTTTAAAATACCAGATTTAGATATTCTATTCCTCTATCACTTGTGTAAGAGATAATATTATGTGTCCCTTTTAATTTTTAAACTTGTTTAAAATAAGAAGAAAATGTTGAAAATGTTTTAGATTATTGTGATAGAAAATAAACCCACTATTATCTACTAAATAAATTAATAATAATAAAAACATAATGTCAACCACCTAGACTTACATTTTATATTATTCCAAATAAGTCTAAATGAATAAGTTAACTGGTTTAATATTTTTTTATATCTTCAACACTTTTGAATTTATCTTCATGATTCTAACCCTTCAGATAGGAATCACAAATATAGTTTTTGTTTTATTTAAATTCATCATGTTACATATATAACACCCCATGATTTTAATAATTAAGTCTCCTTTGAGTAAATTCAACATGTTCAATAACTCAAGGTGTATGAAACACCAAAATAACATACCTAATATTTTATCCACTTAAAATTTATACATAATAAATGATATTTAGAAAAAATAATAATTAGAATAATATAGGATTCAATTTTGACTAAAAGCTTCAAATTTAGTAAAGAAATATAATTTTTTAAAGAATATATTTTAATTAATTTAAAAAATATTTTTTTTAAAAAATATATCAATAAAAAAAATTCATAAAATTCAAGGAATTATTTAAAAAATAAATTACTAATTCCTGAAAAATAAACCACAAACTATAAAGATTACCAATTTATATATTTATTAAAAAATAAAAAATTTTAAATATTAAAAAGATCTAAATGTTAAATATCTATTATTTGGACTATTTTTTTGAAATATATTGTTTATATATAAATTAATGAATATTTGTAACGCCCCGATCCTAGTTATCCAGAGTCAGTTCATTATTACATAACATTGGCATGATCACAAGAAAGATCAAATCTCGAAAGACCGATTGGTTTAGTAGCCTTGGAAACACTAGATATATTCATAAAGTTTTACAGTACATCATAAAGTGAAAAACTACTACAACAACATAGTCTCCATATTCCACACTCATATCCCCACATAAAATCCCTGCAGGTCATTCATAACTTACTTCTTCACATCCTGGGAAAAATAAAACATAGAAAAGGGGTGAGCTCAAATGCCCACTAAGGATAACAATATACAGGAACTTTCAAAAATAAGCATAAACACTTAAGGCAATGCATTACTAAAACAAAAGCCTTTTAAACTTGAACTTCAACATAGTATGGAAAAAGTAAAATGAAATAATTCCATTTACTTATTCACAAGGATATTCTACTAATCGAATAATCACATGCAATATCAATAACCACTTTCATAATGTTGGAATGCATAATGCCAGACTATCATAACCACATAGCCAAGGCCTCATGCCAAGACTACAAATAAGATTTTTCCAAGGCCTTGTGCCAAGACACTAGTTTGTATCATGAGACCTACCGATGCATCAAGCAGCTATAGCGGGCTCCACCCGTCACATATTAAGTCCAATGCATTCCCATATGAAAAGTTTTAAACATAACATAAACATTCGTATTAAAACTAGCATACGAAATGTCATTACTTTCACCATAAAACATGAATGGTATTAAAATAGCACATCCATAGTCAAACATATCACAAAACCTTCAATATAATATTGAAGTTTTTTATCATAATAAATCAATTTTAAATAAGCGTAAAATCCATCAAAGGATGTTGACATAGATGAAATCAAAATTCTTTTTAAAGAAATATCCCTTTCTATTTTGAAATTATTTAAGAGTCATATATTTATAAAATAAAACATTTTCTTTGAAAATATTCTTATAAGCTTGTAAGGGAAACTTCTAAGATTTTATAACGGCGGAAAATAGCCACACCCCCCGTATAAGTTAAAAAAACATTCTTACCTTAATTCTGTCAAAAAGGATAAAAAGGACCTTGTTTTGAAAAACGACGGAAATATTCCTTTATAAACCTCTTATAAAAAGTCAAACAAGGATATAAATGACTTTAACCCATATTATTTTAAATAGTAAAATCTTTTTGAAATACATTTCGAAGAAACATGGATGTGGATGATATAGAGATCCCAGTAGATTATTACGTATAAACAACCTCGGATAATGAAGAGATTGTGAAATAACCCTTACCTTGTACTTTTCCTTGGTTGGGGTAGGTTAAGCTCTTGTATAATAGTGAAATAATTTTTATTAAATTATACAATAATCATATATATTAATATGATATCATATATGATCTTTTAACATTTATTTGTTAATAATATCTTAGTATTATCGTTGTTTCGGGTGTTAACTTACTCAGTTCCTTTTATATGTTTTGTTACGTAAGCCATGTTTGTAATGGATAGGTTTTATATTATTAATATCCATAATTATATCAAGTCCTTAAACATAATTTTTAAATCATCAAATGATAATTATACTTGAATGGATATGATGGAGAATGAATCTCATCGCATTCGTGGAGACGATAGTCCGTACGTACGCACGAGCGACAATATCATTCTTTTGATATTAAAATAATATATAAATGGATGGTATATCATATATAAAGAATCATTAACATGTTATATTTATTATTTACATGAGTTACACATCATTATTATACCCATCCAAATAATAATATATTTAATAACAATTACACCACGACGTGGAGACGGTAAGCCGTACGTACGCACGTATGGTGACATGTTATTCAAAGGGTGGATAGAATAATGAATATGGTTGTACCATATTTATAATAAAAGCACAGTATATATATGATACTGGAGTTATTATTTTAGAATGGTAACAACAAAGGAAGAAGAAGTGGAAGAAGAAGGAACTTGGAAAAGGGTGGTGAAATCATTACCTCTTCTTCGGTTTCTTCCTTTTGATTTGATCAAAATGGCTCCTTAAGTTGGATTTCTGATCAAACTAAGGCCTCTAGGTTGTATTAAGGGATATGGGGAGAGTATTTGGGCAGAGGTTGGCCGAACCAAAAGGCATTTAAGGTGTGAAGAAAAGATAAGTAGGAGTGCCCTTTTATAAGAGGGGTGAGGGGAACCTTTGGAAAAGCTAGAAATATTTGTTTATAATAAATTCAAATTCGGTTTCTAATGGCTACAAAGTTAATTATTTAAATTTTAAGGTGGGTATGGGTCGAAAAAAACTCAACCAATAGAATTTAGATAGGTTTGGGTACTTATATTAACCTTATCTTTATGTATTAACTCTAAGTTAATTAGTTTCACTTTTACAATATCTCTTTGTATTTTTATATAATATGGTTAATAAACATACTATATACATCCAAGAGACCACCAAGTGGTCCATTAATGAGACTACTATCATGATATATGTCTCTTGGACGAACCTTAGATTTTTAGGAATTTAATATCAATTAATAATATAATATTTGTTTTAAAAACTCTTTTATGTCAATTTTGACACTATTCAATAGTTGATTTTTGTGAAACTCATAAAAGAATGATTACTTCGAAAACATTTAATTAAATAATTCCTACCATGTCATATTAACTTATAAAATTATTTTAATTCATAAAAAGTCTCAAATTCTATTTATTTGTGTATTTATAATATCAATTATTTTAATTTTTCACTATTATGGTAATTACTGCATCATCATTGTGTCATAAATAAATTACATTATTTAATGTCTAAAAATTATAAATAAAATATCATTATGTATTAAATCGTTTTATCTTTCTAATGAATATTTATAGTCGAAAATCCAACATATATAACCCTATGTAAAAATTGTTTTTCTAAACGATATATGCTTGCGTCATTTTTGTATTAATTTTAACTTAATTAAAATAAAGTGTCCCTATCACCTACAAGTGGCTCCATGAGGTCCAAAAATTGACCCAAATATTTCCATGGTCGGACATGTATCCACCAATAAGGTTTGGACACGTTTTAGGGTAATTTAGTATTATTATAATATTATTTTTTAACCCTTATTTACCGGCTTTACCCTTAACCATGGTAAATAAAATATTTACCGCAATAATTATTCAAAATGTCTAAAAATATAAGTTACCTATTTACACAATTTGAACATCATGATTCCAAATATGGAATCCATTTTTCCAAATTCAAAACACAGAAGTGGTAGAAATTAATTTAAAATTAATTCCCGTTGTTAAAACAAAAAGCGTGTTTTTAAGAGATAATAACTATCAAAAGATTGACACTTGTTTATGTCCGGTTTAATTGTAAAATTATGTCCAATGACCAAAATTGTATTAAATGGTAAAAATATATTCTAAATATACTTTAAAACCTCTCAAATTCATAATTTATCACTATTAATTATTTTGATTAAAAAAGTTGTTTTTAATTAAAATTTAGTAATTTTCACTATTAATCAAAATATTAAAGTTATCCGAAAAGTACCAAAATTTCACCTTAGGCTAAATTCGATATTCCGAATCCAAAAATGAAGTCCATTTTGAAATATAAAATATATATAATTTCAAAAAGTAGGTATTACTATTCATGACGGCTAGTTTGATTGGTTATGGTGTGTTAGAACTCGGTGTTGCGTAGAACACACGCTATCACATTATTCAAAGAGAAGCATACTGTAGAGGATTGGGGTGTTACATTATCCCCTCCTTCAAATAATTTCATCATCTAAATTTATAGAATACTTATCACATGAAAAGACTCGGGTGGTTCTTCATCATAAGTTCCTTGGGTTCCCACGTTGCCTCTTCCATCTTATGGTTTCTCCACAAAACTTTTACCAGACGCGTCGTCCGGTTTCTCAGTACTTGTTCTCTCGTATCAAGAATCCTAACAGGATCTTCGCAATAAGACAGATCGGGTTCCAGTTCTAATTCTTCATAGGTGAGTACATGCGTTGGGTCAGGCATGTATTTCCTCAACAGAGATACGTGGAACACATCGTGAACTTTGGAGAGACTTGGCAGCATTGCGAATCGGTAAGCTACAGCCCCAATTCGTTCTAGAATTTCGAAAGGTCCGATGTACCTAGGACTTAATTTACCTTTCTTACCAAAACGTATGACTCCCTTCCATGGAAATACCTTCAGGAAAACATGATCGCTGACTTGAAATTCCAAATCCTTCCTTCGATTATCGGCATAACTCTTCTGCCTACTTTGAGTTGCTCTGATGTGATTTTGGATTACCTTCACCTTTTCCATCGTTTCCTCCACCAGTTCTGGGCCTACAAGTTTTCTTTCACCAACGTCATCCCAACAGGTTGGTGTACGACATCTCTTTCCATATAACGCTTCATATGGTGCCATCTGAATACACGAATGGAAGCTATTGTTATAGGAAAATTCTACGAGAGGTAAATATTGATCCCACATACCCTGAAGGTCAAGTGAGCAGGATCTAAACATGTCTTCTAAGGTTTGAATAGTCCGTTCTGATTGTCCATCTGTCTGAGGGTGGTAAGCAGGGCTCAAATGAAGTTCAGTATCCAGGGATTTCTGAAGACTTTTCCAAAATCTTGAAGTAAAACGGGGATCACGATCAGAAACAATCGATAGGGTTACTCCATGAAGTCTCACAACTTCATTAATATATAGTCTTGCTAGACGTTCCAGGGGTAGATCTTCTATTATTGAAAGAAAATGTGCTGACTTAGTAAGATGATCAACAATAACCCATATTGCATCGTTCCTTCTAGGAGTCTTCGGTATCCCCATGACAAAGTCCATCGTAATATTTTCCCATTTCTAGTCCAGTATGGGAAGTGGTTGCATGACTCCTCCAGGCTGTTTCCTTACAGCTTTCACTTGCTGACAAACCATACATCTTGACACAAAATCAGCAATCTCCCTCTTCATGTTGTCTCACAAAAAATGTTCCTTCAAATCTCTATACATTTTGCTGCTCCCAAGGTGGATAGAGAAATTGGAACTATGAGCATCATCCAACAATTCCCTTTTTAGATCAGGTATATCGGGAACACAAAGACTCTTCCCAAATTTCAAAATTCCATCTTCATACACAAAGTCTCTCAATCTCCCATCATTCACAGATTTAATCTTCTTTTGAAATTCTTCATCATCGGTCTGAGAACTCTTAATCCTTTCTAGTAAAGATGGTTTGGCAACCATTTGAAAAAGCATTGATGTTTCACCTTCCCTGGTTATTCCCATGTCCATCTTCACTAGATCCATGAAAATTGGATCCCTTTCAATTCTCATATTGTTCAAAACTCCATGGTCTTTTCTACTCAAAGCATCTGCCACCTTGTTTTCTTTCCCCGGGTGGTAGTGTATCATGCAATCATAATCCTTGAGTAATTCAAGCCATCTCCTTTGCCTCATGTTGATTTTTTTTGTGAGAAAATATACTTCAAACTCTTGTGATCAGTATAAATCTCACATTTTTTACCATAGAGGTAGTGCCTCCATACGGGTAAGGTTATTATTCATAACCCGAGTGAGTTATCCCAGTATGGTGATTAGCTGATCGGCACTAGTTGCATCACCAGCTCCACTATAATTATCTTGAGCAGGAGGGCAATCCCTACATGGAGTGCGTGCATTGATTCAGTTTCCATTTCTTCCACTAGGCGCCATTTCTAAACAATGACATAAACTAGATCATTTTATGAATCAAAATACATAATCCCATACTTATAAAACACTTAACATAAATTGAACTATTTATGGATATAATCCATAATCATAAAAATTTTTTCTTTGAGGAAGTATATACTCATAAACCCTTCATAATGATTTGTAAAGAAAATGAGAGTTATCCTAAGCATATCCCCCGGGAGTGTCGTAACCAAGAGTGCAGCAAGGCTCGTTGTCGTGCACCAGTTCCCGTTCGAGTCTAGCTCAAAGCGGTGTTTTCAGGTTTTACCCCTAGGTACATCTGTGCCAGAGCCGCCTCTACCTACTCGTATCCAGACAGGGATGTATTGCTCGGAAAACTCACAAAATATCTACAATACCAAAATTATAGGAAGTTCTTCTATACTAATCCTCAAAGTTCATCTTAGGTCTACGTGCTCTAATCAGAGTTTATCTAAATCTAGCTTCCAAGGTTTGTACTAAACTTCCTATGATACCAACTGTAACGCCCTGATCCTAGTTACCCAGATTCGGTTCATTATTACATAACATTGACATGATCACAAGAAAGATCAAATCTCGAAAGATCGATTGGTTTAGTAGCCTTGGAAACACTAGATATATTCATAAAGTTTTACATTACATTATAAAGTGAAAAACTACTACAACAACATAGTATCCATATTCCACACTCATATCCCCACATAAAATCCCTGAAGGTCATTCATAACTTACTTCTTCACATCCTGGGAAAAATAAAACATAGAAAATGGGTGAGCTCAAATGCCCAGTAAGGATAACAATATAGCGGAACTTTCAAAAATAAGCATAAACACTTAAGGAAATGCATTACTAAAACAAAATCCTTTTATACTTGAACTTCAACATATTATGACAAAATTAAAATGAAATAATGCCATTTACTTATTCACATGGATATTCTACTAATCAAATAATCACATGCAATATCAATAACCACTTTAATAATGTTGTAATGCATAATGCCAGACTATTATAACCACATAACAAAGGCCTCATGCCAAGACTATAAATAAGATTTTGCCAAGGCCTTATGCCAAGACACTAGTTTGTCTCATGAGACCTACCGATGCATCGAGGAGCTATAGAGGGCTCCACCCGTCACATATTAAGTCCAATGCATTCCCATACGAAAAGGTTTAAACATAACATAAACATTCGTATTAAAACTAGCATACGAAATGTCAATACTTTCACCATAAACCATGAATGGTATAAAAATAGCACATCCATAGTCAAACATATCAAAAAACCTTCAATACAATATAGAAGTTTTGTATCATAATAAATCAACTTTAAATCAGCGTAAAATCCATCAAAGGATGTTGACATAGATGAAATCAAAATTCTTTTTAAAGAAATATATCTTTCTATTTTGAAATCATTTAAGAGTCATATATTTATAAAATAAAAAATTTTCTTTGAAAATATTATTATAAGATTGTAAGGGAAGCTTCAAAGATTTTATAACGGCGGAAAATAGCCGCACCCGCCGTATAAGTTAAAAAAACATTCTTACCTTAATTCTGTCGAAAAGGTTAAAAAGGACCTTGTTTTGAAAAACGACGGAAAGATTACTTTATAAAGCTATTATAAAAAGTCAAACAAGGGTATAAATGACTTTAACCCATATTATTTTAAATTGTAAAATCTTTTTGAAATACATTTCGAAGAAACATGGATGTGGATGATAAAGAGATCCCAGTAGATTATTACGTATAAACAACCTCAGATATTGAAGAGATTGTGAAATAACCCTTACCTTGCACTTTTCCTTGGTTGGGGTAGGTTAACCTCCTGTATAATAGTGAAATAATTGTTATTAAATTATACAAGAATCATATATATTAATATGATATCATATATGATCTTTTAACATTGATTTGTTAATAATATCTTAGTATTATCGTTGTTTCGGGTGTTAACTTACTCGTATCCTTCTATATGTTTTGTTACGTAAGATATGTTTGTAATGGATAGGTTGTATATTATTAATATCCAGAATGATATCAAGTCTTTAAACATCATTTTTAAATCATCAAATGATAATTATACTTGAATGGATACAATGGAGAATGAATCTCATCGCATTCCTGGAGACAGTAATCCGTACGTACGCACGAGCGACAATATCATTCTTTTGATATTAAAATAATATATAAATGGATGGTATATCATATATAAAGAATCATTAACATATTATATTTATTATTTACATGAGTTACACATCATTATTATACCCATCCAAATAATAATATATTGAATAACAATTACACCACGACGTGGAGACGGTAAGCCGTACGTACGCACGTATGGTGACATGTTATTAAAAGGGTGGATAGAATACTGAATATGGTTGTACCATATTTATAATAAAATCACAGTATATATATTATACTGGAGTTTTTATTTTAGAATGGTAACAACAAAGGAAGAAGAAGTGGAAGAAGAAGGAACTTGGAAAAGGGTGGTGAAATCATTACCTCTTCTTCGGTTTCTTCCTTTTGATTTGATCAAAAGTGCTTCTTAGGTTGGCTTTATGATAAAACTAATGCCTCTAGGTTGTAGTGAGGGAAGTTGGGAGAGTATTTGGGCAGATTTTGGACGAACCAAAAGGCTTTGAAGGTGTGAAGAAAAGAGAAGGAGGAGTGCCCTTTTATAAGAGGGGTGAGGGGCACCTTTGGAAAAGATAGAAATATTAGTTTATAATAAATTCATATTCGGTTTCATAATGGCTCAAAATTTTATTATTTAAATGTTAATGTGGGGATGGGTCGAAAAAAACTCAACCAATAGAATTTATACAGGTTTGGGTACTTATATTAACCTTATCTTTAAGTATTAACTCTAAGTTAATTAGTTTCACTTTTACAATGTCTCTTTGTATTGTTATATAATATGGTTAATAAACTTACTATATACATCCAAGAGACCCCCAAGTGGTCCATTAATGAGACACCTATCATGATATAAGTCTCTTGGCGGAACCTTATATTTTTAGGAATTTAATATAAATTAATAATATAATATTTGTTTTAAAAACTCTTTTATGTCAATTTTGACACTATTCAATAGTTGATTATTGTGAAACTCATAACAGAATGATTACTTCGAAAACATTTAATTAAATCATTCCTACCATGTCATATTAACTTATAAAATTATTTTAATTCATAAAAAGTCTCAGATTCTATTTATTTGTGTATTTATAATATCAATTATTTTAATTTTTCACTATTATGGTAATTACTGCATCATCATTGTGTCATAAATAAATTAAATTATTTAATGTCTAAAAATTATAAATAAAATATAATTATGTAGTAAATATTTTTAGCTTTCTAATGAATATTTATAGTCGAAAATCCAAAATATATAACCCTATGTAAAAATTGTTTTTTCTAAAAGATATATGCTTGTGTCATTTTTGTATTAATTTTAACTTAATTAAAATAAAGTGTCCCTATCACCTACAAGTGGCTCCATGAGGTCCCAAAATTGACCCAAAGATTCCCATGGTCGGAAATGTATCCACCAATAAGGTTAGGACACGTTTTAGAGTAATTTAGTATTATTATAATATTATTTTTTAACCCTTATTTACCGGATTTACCCTTAACCATAGTAAATAAAATATTTACCGCAGTAATTATTCAAAATGTCTAAAAATAAAAGTTAACTATTTACACAATTTAAAAATCCTATTCCAAATATGGAATCCATTTTTCCAAATTCAAAACACAGAAGTGGCATAAATTAATTTAAAATTTATTCACGTTGTTAAAACAAAAAGCGTGTTTTTAAGAGATAATAACTATCAAAAGATTGACACTTGTTTATGTCCGGTTTAATTGTAAAATTATGTCCATTGAACAACATTGTATTAAATGGTAAAAATATATTCTAAATATACTTTAAAACCTCTCAAATTCATAATTTATCACTATTAATTATTTTGATTAAAAAAGTTGTTTTTAATTAAAATTTAGTAATTTTCACTATTAATCAAAATATTAAAGTTATCCGAAAAGTACCAAAATTTCACCTTAGTCTAAATTCGATATTCCGAATCCAAAAATGAAGTCCATTTTGAAATATAATATATATATAATTTCAAAAAGTAGGTATTACTATTCATAACGGCTAGTTTGATTGGTTATGGTGTGTTAGAACTCGGTGTTGCGTACAACACACGCTATCATATTATTCAAAGAGAAGCGTACCGTAGAAGCTTGGGGTGTTACAATATTCATACATCCATTAATTATAAATTATTTATAAATTAAGAAAAATAATTTTATTGGATAATATATATATTTTCAGAATATATTTTTTGGGGGAAATGTATTTTTTCTTACAAAATTAAATTAATTAGTACTAATAAATTAATTTGATGAAATTTATTGATAATATATATCATAATATAAATTCAAATATAATGTATTTTTCACTAGACGTGGAATTATCATTTATTTTAATTCCATCATCCATTTGTTCTTCTATTAATGGGTCTTTTCTTGTTGATCTGGTGACCATTAGTTTTAGGAGCATAGAATAGTCTGTCAAAACATGATTCTATTATTCTTTTTTAAAATATATCCCCCAAATTAAAATATATTCTTTTAAATTTTCTCCACACTGGGCCTAAATAATTTTGAAGGATGTCATTTTATTTCAGTCTATAATGATTCCATTGTAAATTCATTGGTCTCATGGGTTCCATCCCGAAAAGATACATGATCCTCTTATTCAATTTCATTACATGCGTCATCAACACCTAAAATTTCAACCATATTGTTCACTTGATTTATTTTTTCATTTTACATCTCAATATAACTCAAACTCAAGTTTGCGAAAATCATTTGAGAGTTTGATGTTAGTTATACCGTTTCTTTATATGAAATGTTGTACGATATAATTTTAGTGGTTGAGATTGGTGAAAACATCCACACACCCAATACATATTATTTCTTAAAAATGGGATCCAATCTAGATCATCCGTCAAGACCAAAATAAAATCCTAAGTGATTCGCATCTGATTAATACAATGGGTTAGAAGAATTTAGGGAAGTATTCCATTAATGGATGAGTGTCTAATGAATTTAGGAGTTATAATTATCTATTTATTCACTAAGGCCTCAATGATATTTTCCCAATAAGTAGATTCTCACTATAAACAATAATTCACATGGGGTCAATGTAACATCCCAGGTAAATAATGAATAAAACATTTTAATATTTATTAATATTTATGAATTAAATATTAATTTTACTTTAAAAGGGTTGCTATGTTTGATAGCGTACCCGATGCGCAACGATGAGTTTCTTTGAAAACTTACGTTGTACACTAGTAATATAATAATATTATTTTAAATGGTCGTTAACATGTAGCCATTATATTGGCGGGAATGGATAGAAATAACTAAAATATGATTATATATGTTTTTTAAATGTTTTTACATTTATCCAATAAAAGATAAAGGCTTAAAATACGGAAAGAATTCAATTTTAGGCATTTATACCCTAATTTTCACTAATGGTTCACTTATCACCTTTTGATGGCGAACCTTCATTAAATATAGTTTTGATAACTCTTATACATTATATTGGACCGAATATAACTCTTCTTTAGAATCGGGAAATCAAAATTTACTTTGTGTAAATTTTTGGTATTTTTCCGATAAAGTTCATTTTTTAATGAATAGTGTAAAATGTTGTATTTTAATTCAAAACCTCTTTTTAATCTAATTTATTTATATGATTATATTATCTTTTTAATTGTTTTTAAAGTGAAATTAGAATATATTTTTACCATTTAATCCAATAGTGGTCCTCAGAATTAATTTCACTTTTAAATCGGACTTAAACTAGTGTCAATCTTTTGATACTTATTGTTTCATAAAAACACGCTATTTGTCATGACAGCGGGAATTAATTATTAAATTAATTAATGTGACTTATATGTTTTGAATTTTGTAAAATAGACTTCATTTTTGAATTCGGAATATTAAATATAGCTTAGGGTGAATTTTTTGTATTTTTCTGAAAAACTTCAATTTTTGATGAATATTGAAACCACTAAGTGGTACTTATAAAAACTGATTTTTCGTTTAAATGAAATTTTACCACTTCTGTGTTTTGAATTTCAAAAATCGGACATACATGTTTTTCATTAAGAAGTAAAATGTGGTTCAATGAGATTAAAATAATTTTTTTGTGAATAGTAACTTTTGAGTTCTTAATCGCGATTAGAGGTAATTAGTGTAGTTTATGGTAAAAATAATGTTTTAATAATATGAGATGATCTTGACACATGTCTCAACCTTATTGGATGTGTCATGACAGAACTAGAAAATCCATGGGTCAACTTGGGGACCCCATGGAGCCACTTTGGTTGGAAAATGACATAAATACCTTTTTATTAAATGTTAAAGTAAAAATGACACAAACATGAGATGTTTTGATAAAACAATTTTTACATGGGGTAATACAAGTCATATTTTTGAATATAAATATTAATTAGAAATCTGAAACGATTTCCTACATCATGATATTTTTTTTATAATTTTTAGACATTAAAGAAATTAAATTATTTATGACATCATGATGATGCAGCGATGACCTCATTATTTAACGATTTAAATAAAATGGAAAGATAATGTAAAATCTAAGACCTACACATGTCCAAAACTTATTGGATGAGTTGATTTAGAACCCTTATCACCTTATCCTAGAATTATATCAATGTGGGACCTCTTAAATCCGAATACCATTTTAAAATAAAGTGACTTTTCTTTACCTTCCAAGAGTGCCCCTCCTCTCCTCTTATAAAAGGCCCCCACCTCTACCTCCTTACCCACACTTCCAAAGCCTTTGGATCGGCCAACCCCTGCCCATTTTGTCTATCCACATCCCTCTCTTACTCCTTCAAGCCTCACTTTGGGCAGAAGTCTTACCAAGGAAGCCTTTGAGCTCAAACCAAAGGGAGTTACCCGATTTTAAGGTAATGTCTTCACTTGAGTCATTTTGTTTATTTTGCTTCTCCAACCCCCTAAACTCTTTTTATTCTTTTCTTTTGTAACAACTGCAGTATCCTAAATATACTAGGATGTTGTTATAAGAAGGATTCGAGCTACACTTACACACAACTACATCTAATGGTTAAAGAACATACTGTTTTCGTGGATGGTGAATTTCTGCCTCCCGAAACGATGATTGTTCAACATTCTTTTAACACATTTAAAGGTGGCCATTAAGATGAACCTATATTTATATATGATATATAATATGTTTATGTTTTCCTTAAGCTTATGTATTTTTAATTTTGGGAATACCTTTATGGTTTCCATTATGGGTAAACGCGATATCTTCATTTAAGGAAGTGCGGACTACCGCCCCCTCAAAGTGATTTGATTCGTTAATGCCATATGTGGGACATATAAAGGATGGATTTAAAGTTATTATATATGATGTTATACTAGAATTATAATATACCTCTATATCATTATTATTTCTTTCCATTAAAGTATGAGATAGAAATGAAAGTAGCGTTCATGCGTACGTACGGCTTACCGTCTCCATGAACGGTGCATTTCATTTCTTATCCCCAAATGTAATGTACTATTATAAGTAAATGTATATAATTTATATATATGATGAATGATACATCTAAATGATGAATATAATTATGGAATTATAATATACGTACCACCCATTTAGTTTTAATTCCATTAATATGACAAAGAAATGAAAGTAGCGTTCATGCGTACGTACGGCTTGCCGTCCCCATGAACGGTGCATTTCATTTCTTACTTCTAAATGATTATGTAATATTATAAATACATGTATATCCTGGATATATATGATATATATGATATCCAAATCAAAAATTTCATTTGGGATATAAAGAACCTTGGACCACACGAACAACATGTAATTGTAAGAAGTCCACTTTTGACTTGAGAACCAAATATCGACAAAACAAACATTATTAACTTAAATGGTTACATAATGTTTCTAACATGTAAATAAGTGACATAAAAGGAATAATGAACTTTAAAAAGGTTCTTAAGAAAATATAAATTAACTCAAGTTTATTATTCAGGACGTTAAAGAACGATCGAGTCAAGTCGGACCCGAGGTAAGGGACTTCGTCTCAATATCCTTTCATTGAGGCATATTTCGTTTTATACACAACTTTATTTTATACGGTGTATAAAACACTTTGACTTTTACTTCTATAAAAAAGGAATCTTTTTCAATGAAGTGTTTTACTAAACGATAAAAAGGAATGTTTTTTTAACGTACGCGGTGACAATGACCTTTTCCGTCGTCGTGGGTATTATTTGGTCTTTGAATTCCTCAACAAGTCGTAATGTTTTTGTTTGAATGAAATAAATACCATATACTCTTTTACGTATTTTGGTATTAAAAATGGTCTTTATAATGGATTTGTTATTTCAATATATTTATGTGATATATTGTGATCAATGTGTGGAAATGTTATCTATCCATTATATTTGTTTTATGTCTTATGATTTTATAATGGTACTTGGACGTTTGGCGGGTGGTTACGTGATTAACCATATGACGGGTGGTGCCATGAATACCAGGATGGGTGGTTACGTTATAACCTCCAATGCATTGGTTATGGAAGTCTTCCGTATGGCTATTCCATTAAGTATGTATGGAAATTGGATGAATGTCTATTCCATTAAGTGATATGTGTGGAAGTCGACCGTATGGTTATTCCACTTATGTATGTTTATGTCCCAAGTTACCTTTATATGTTATGTGTTTTATATATGGGTTTTATGGTAATCATTTGGTTACAAAAAGGTAATTAATGATATTTTCTTCAATGAAGAGTTTTTACTACTTCATAAAGGTGAAGGTATTACTTTGATAAAGTATACATGGTTTACTTGATGTTTGAAAAACTAACAGTTTTCATTCTTTGTGTATCCCTTACTGAGCTTTTTTATGCTCACCCCAAGTTTTTTTTGAAAGGTTTTTCAAAGGACTTAATGTGGAATAGGGTCAAGGATGGGATCAAGGAAAATTCATGCTATCTAAAACATGGAACTAGACATGTTTCTTTTTTAGGAGTTTTTATTTTATGGAAACTTAGTAGAAGTGACTAGTTTGTAATCTTTTGAGATGTAATAGTTATGTTCTAATTCTCTAAAACTCTAAACCTAAAAATATCCTCAATGTTAATTATTCATTTAATTCAATATTAAGTAAGGTTTATGGTCGGGGCCTTATAGTTGGTATCAGAGGTCGGTTTAGAAAACTTTAGGAGTTAGAAAAGTGTTAAATTATAAATTAATTTATGGTATGATTGAAATGATATAGCATTTAAAGATTACCATGTTGCTTCGCCTAAGATATTTCTATGTTCAGAATGGGTTCCCGTAGAGGAAACAAATCAGCAATATTGGGACGACATCAGGAGGAAGACAACCTTCCAAATCAGCAACCTGAGATGAACGGAATCAGAACTGAACAGTTTGTTGCAGTGATGGCACAGTTGACTCAGGCTATAAATGGTTGTGGTATCCATGCACGAGATCAGCCAGATCAACCACATAGGAACATGTCAGTGGTGGAACATTTCATGAGGCAACATCCCCCATCATTCAGAGGATCATCTGACCCTGTGCTAGCTGAAGGGTTGATTAAAGCACAAGAGAAGATTTTTGATTTCATGGGGTGTTTTGAACATCAAAAGGTTAGTCTTGCTGTTTACCATTTTGAAGGTGAAGCTGATCAGTGGTGGCCGATGGTAAAAAATATTAGGGATAGTGATGAGATTGAGGATCTTCACTGAGTCGAATTCAAAGGTATGTTTCTTGAGAAATATTTTCCTATGGTGGTTCATCTTAGGATGGAAGAACAGTTCTTAGAGTTGAGGCAGGAGGATGATTCAGTGGCTGCTTATGAAGAAAAGTTCACTCGATTGGCAAGGTATGCTCCAAACTTCATAAGAGATCTTGATAGTAAAATAAACCATTTTTACTCAGGGGTAAAGCCAAATTATCGAAGGGCTTTAGATTCTCGTGAGTTCAAAAGTTATGAAAAACTTGTTTGATGTGCGGAGAAGGTGGAAATAGAGTTTGCCGATGATCAGGTGTTCTATGACAAAAAACAGAATAAGAGGTCCAGTTGGCAGGCAAAGGGGAAGAATTCATCAAATAAGCAAGGAGGTAAGAAAACAAAATATCCATCCTGTGAGACGTGTGGTAAAATGAATCCTGGAGAATGTTTATCCAAGTCTGGTAAGTTCTTTTGGTGTGGTAAGTCTGGTCATATTGCTCGTAACTGTAAGGAAGATGATCAAGCAGGTAATAAAAAGACAGCGGTAAGATGTTTTAAGTGTAATGAAATGGGTCATTATGCAAATGAGTGTCTAATGAATAACTATACTGGGGGAAAGCAACTAGACTACAAGCAGAAAGGGGTGGTGAAATCCTTTGCAAAAACCTCAGCAGATGTTGGGCCATCGAATGAAGTGGTATCAGGTACACTGTTTGTTTGTTTAGATTATGCCAATGTGTTGTTTGATTCAGGTTCTACACACTCTTTCATTTCTGAGAATTTTTCTAGTAAATTGGAAATTCCATCTCAAGATATGAACCCTGAACTTATGGTAAAAACACCCGGATGGAACGTTGAGACAAAAAGGAATTATAAGAACCTTCTTATCCTTATGTGTGGAAAGAATCTACCAGCAAACCTTATTGTTTTTCCTCTATTAGAGTTTGATGTTATTTTGGGTATGGACTGGCTTTCTGTTTATCATACTAAGATTGACTGTAGAGCTAAAATGGTTTCTTTTCAGAAAAATTTTCAGTTTGTGTACAGGAATGAACCTTTGCTTTTGATAACATATCAAGAAGTTGAGAAACTAGTAAAATAAGGAAATGAATGTTACCTTGCACATATTGTTGAAAATAAATGAACTATTCATATTAATGATGTGCCAGTGGTAAATGAGTATCTTGATGTTTTTACTGATGAGTTGCCTGGTATTATTCATGATCGGGAAGTTGAATTTACTGTTGACTTAGTTCCTGATTCTTAGCCAATTTCAAAACCCCCTTATCGAATGGCTCAAGTTGAACATTTAGAGTTAAAGAAGTAATTGCAAGAGTAATTAGATAAAGGTTTCATTCGACCTAGAACATCACCATGGGGTGCTACTGTCTTGTTTTTGAAAAAGAAATATGGATCAATGAGACTTTTCATTGATTATAGAGCCTTGAATAATATTACTGTTAAGAAAAAATATCCTTTGCCTCATATCGATGATTTGTTTGATCAGCTCCAGGGAGCTCAGTATTTTTCGAAGATCGACTTGAGGTCGGGGTACCATCAGTTGAAAGTAAAAGAAGCAGATGTTCCGAAGACTGCATTCCATACTAGATATGGCCATTATGAAGTTTTAGTTATGCCTTTTGGGTTAACCAATGCACCTGTTGTATTCATGGACCTTATGAATAGAATTTTACATGAGTTCTTGGATAAGTTTGTGGTTGTTTTCATCGATGATATTTTGGTGTTTTTTAAAAGTAAAAAGGAGTATGAAAGTCATTTAAGGGTTATCATTCAAACCTTAAAAGAAAAGAAACTATATGAAAAATTCAGCAAGTGCGAGTTTTGGTTACAAAAAATTTCTTTCCTTGGTCACATTGTTTCAAAAGATGGAATAACTGTTGATCCTGCTAAAACAAAAGTTGTTGAAGAATGTCCAAGACCCAAAAATGTAACCGAGATCCATAGTTTTCTTGGTTTGGCAGGTTATTACCGAAGGTTTGTTGAAAATTTTTCACGGTTATCTAGTCCAATGACTAAGCTAACTCGGAAGGGTATTAAGTTCATCTGGACAAAAGAATGTGATGATTGTTTTCAAGAGTTGAAAAGAAGATTGGTGAATGCTCCAGTTTTTGCACTTCCTTCCAGGAATGGTGAGTTTTTTATATACAGTGATGCTTCGTTGAAGGGACTTGGTTGTGTCCTTATGCAGAATGATCAGGTAATTGCTTATGCTTCACGTCAGTTGAAAACTCATGAGGTAAATTACCCTACACATGATTTGGAATTAGCTATTGTTGTTTTTGCTTTAAAAATTTGGAGGCAACATTTGTATGGAGTAAAGTGTGAAATATATACTGATCACAAAAGTTTAAAGTATATATTCACTCAGAAAGAATTGAACATGAGACAAAGGAGATAGCTGGAATTAATCAAGGATTATGATTGTATAATTCATTACCATCCGGGAAAAGCCAATAAAGTTGCTGATGATTTGAGTCGAAAAAGTAATGCTTCATTAATGATGTTGTGTTTGGAACTTGATCATTTGGTTAAGCATTTGATGAAATTTGGCATAGAAGTTGTTGGTGCAGGATGTCCTTCTATTTTGTTTCAGGTATCAGTGAGATCTTCTCTATCAGACAGAATCAAGCAAGCACAGAAGCAAGACAGTGAGTTGCAGAAAAAGGTAGAGATGGTTCAGAAAGGTAAGTTGAATGAATTCAACATTGATAGTGATTGTGTTTTGAGATTTGGGAAGAGATTGTGTGTGCCTTGTGATTCACAGTTGAAGAGAGAGTTGTTATGTGAATCTCATAGTTCTCTGTTTTCATTTCATCCTGGCAGTACTAAGATGTACAGAGATCTGCGGGAGTATTATTGGTGGGATGGAATAAAAAGAGATATTTCTGATTTTACTGTGAAGTGTTTGACTTGTCAGCAGGTTAAAGTAGAGTGGCAGTTACCGAAAGGGATGCTTCAGCCGTTACCAGTTCCAGAGTGGAAATTGGAAAACATATCCAGGGACTTTGTTGTGGGATTACCGAGGACATCTTGAGGTGATAATGTAATCTGGGAGATTGTTGATCGCTTAACTAAATATGCTCATTTCCTTTCTATACGAGATACTTTTTCACTTGATCAACTTTCCCATTTGTATCTTAAAGAGATAGTTAGGTTACATGGAGTTCCTCTCTCCATTGTGTCCGATCGTGATCTCGGGTTTACTTCTGACTTTTGGAAAGGCCTTCATAAGTCATTGTGTACTGAATTAAATTTTAGTACATCTTTTCATCCTCAATCAGATGGGCAGTCAGAACGAACAATTCAGACCTTGGAGGATATGCTACGAGCTTGTTCGATGGATTATCAGGGAAGTTGGGACCAACATCTTTCTTTGGTTGAGTTTTCTTATAATAACAGTTTTCATTCCAGTATACAGATGGCACCATTTGAGGCATTATATGGGAAGAGGTGTCTAACTCCAGCATTTTGGGATGAAGTGGGTGAAAGGAAGCTGATGGGACCAGAATTGGTAGAAGAGATGGTTGAAAAAGTTCAGTTGATTCAGAAACACATGAGAACAGCTCAGAGCAGGCAGAAGAGTTATGCGGATAACCGGAGGAAGGATCTATCTTTTTAGGTAGGTGATCATGTTTTTCTCAAGGTTTCTCCATGGAAAAGTGTGATGCGATTTGTTAAGAAAGGAAAATTGAGTCCAAGGTTTATTGAACCATATAAAATTCTGGAGAGAGTTGGATCAGTTGCATACAGAGTGGCATTACCTCCGAGTTTATCTCAGGTACACAATGTTTTTCATGTTTCAATGTTGAGGAAGTATATGCCAGATCCATCTCATGTTTTGAGTCCAGAGGTAGTTCAGCTGGAAGAAAACCTATCTTATGACGAACAACCAGTCCAGATTCTTGACCGAAGAGAGAAGGTGTTGCGAAATAAGGTAATTCACCAGGTAAAGGTTTTGTGGAAAACCCATATGGATGATTAGGCAATGTGGGAATCAGAAAATGCTATGAGGGATAAATACCTCCACTTATTTTGATAAGTGAATAAAATTGCGAGGACGCAATTCCCAAAAGGGGGGAAGGATGTAACATCCCAGGTAAATAATGAATAAAACATTTTCATATTTATTAATATTTACGAATTAAATATTAATTTTACTTTAAAAGGGTTTCTATGTTCGATAGCGTACCCGATACGCAACGATGAGTTTCTTTGAAAACTTACGTTGTACACTAGCAATATAATAATATTATTTTAAATGGTAGTTAACATGTAGCCGCTGTATTGGCAGGAATGGATAGAAATAACTAAAATGTGATTATATATGTTTTTTAAATGTTTTTACATTTATCCAATAAAAGATAAAGGCTTAAAATACGGAAAGAATTCAATTTTAGGCATTTATACCCTAATTTTCACTAAAGGTTCACTTACCACCTTTTGATGGCGAACCTTCATTAAATATAGTTTTGATCACTATTATACATTCTATTGGACCAAATATATCTCTTCTTTAGAATCGGGACATTAAAATTTACTTTCTGTAAATTTTTGGAATTTTTCCGATAAAGTTCATTTTTTAATGAATAGTGTGAAATGTTGTATTTTAATTCAAAAACTATTTTTAATATAATTTATTTATATGATTAGATTATCTTTTGAATTGGTTTTAAAGTGAAATTAGAATATATTTTTACCATTTAATCCAATAGTGGTCGTTGGAATTAATTTCACTTTGAAATCGGACTTAAACTAGTGTCAATCTTTTGATACTTATTATTTCATAAAAATACGCTATTTGTCATGACAGTGAGAATTAATTATTAAATTAATTAATGTGACTTATATGTTTTTAATTTTGTAAAATAGAATTCATTTTTGAATTCGTAATATCAAATATAGCTTAGGGTGAATTTTTGGTATTTTTCTGAAAAACTTCAATTTTTTATGAATAGTGAAACCACTAAGTGGTACTTATAAAAACAGATTTTTCGTTTAAATGAACTTTTACCACTTCTGTGTTTTGAATTTCAAAAATCCGACATACATGGTTGTCATTATTAAGAAGTAAAATGTGGTTCAATGAGATTAAAATACTTTTTTGGTGAATAGTAACTTTTAAGTTCTTAATCGCGATTAGAGGTAATTAGTGTAGTTTAAGGTAAAAATAATGTTTTAATAATATGAGATGAGCTTGAAACATGTCCTACCCTTATTTGATGTGTCATGGCCGACCGAGGAAATCCATGGGTCAACTTGGGGACCCCATGGAGCCACTTTGGTTGAAAAATGACATAAATACCTTTTTATTAAATGTTAAAGTAAAAATGTCACAAACATGAGATGTTTTGCTAAAACAATTTTTACATGGGGTTATACAAGTCAGATTTTTGACTATAAATATTTATTAGAAATAGGAAAAGTTTCCTACATCATGATATTTTTTTTATAATTTTTAGACATTAAAGAAATTAAATTATATATGACATCATGATGATGCAGCGATGACCTCATTATTTAACGATTTAAATAAAATGGAAAGATAATGTAAAATCCAAGACCTACAAATGTAAAAAACCTATTGTATGAGTGGATTTCGAACCCTTATCACCTTATCCTCGAATTATATCAATGTGGGACCTCTTAAATCCAAATACCATTTTAAAATAAAGTGACTTTTCTTTACCTTCCAAGAGTGCCCCTCCTCTCCTCTTATAAAAGGCCCCTACCTCTACCTCCTTACCCAAACTTACAAAGCATTTGGCTCGGCCAAACCCTGCCCATTTTGTCTCTCCACATCCCTCTCTTACTCTTTCAAGCATCACTTTGGGCAGAAGTCTTCCCAAGGAAGCCTTTGAGCTCAAACCAAAGGGAGTTACCCGATTTTATGGTAATGTCTTCACTTGAGTCCTTTTGTTTTATTTTGCTACTACAACCCCCTAAAATCTTTTTATTCTTTTATTTTGTAACAACTATAGTATCCTAAATATACTAGGATGTTGTTATAAGAAGGATTCGAGCTACACTTACACACACCTACATCTAATGGTTAAAGAACATACTGTTTCCGTGGATGGCGAATTTCTGCCTCCCGAAATGATGATTGTTCAACATTCTTTTAACACCTTCAAAGGTGGCCATCAAGATGAAACTATATTTATATATGATATATAATATGTTTATGTTTTCCTTAAGCTTATGTATTTTTATGTTTGGGCATACCTTTATGGTTTCCATTATGGGTAAACGTGATATCTTCATTTAAGGAAGTGCGGACTACCGCCCCCTCAAAGTGATTTGATTCGTTAATGCCATATGTGGGACGTATAAAAGATGGATTTAAAGTTATTATATATGATTTTATAAAAGAATTATAATATACCTCTATATCATTATTATTTCTTTCCATTAAAGTATGAGATAGAAATGAAAGTAGCGTTCATGCGTACGTACGACTTACCGTCTCCATGAACAGTGCATTTCATTTCTTATCCCCAAATGTAATGTACTATTATAAGTACATGTATATAATGGATATATATGATGAATGATAAATCTAAATGATGAATATAATTCTGGAATTAAAATATACATACCTCTCATTTAGTTTTAATTCCATTAATATGACAATGAAATGAAAGTAGCGTTCATGCGTACGTACGGCTTACCGTCTCCACGAACAATGCATTTCATTTCTTACCTCTAAATGATTATATAATATTATAAATACATGTATATTATGGATATATATGATATAAATGATATCAAAATCAGGAATGTCATTCTGGATATAAAGAATCTTTTACCACATGAACAACATGTAATTGTAAGAAGTCCACTTTCGACTTAAGAACCAAATATCGACAAAACAAACATTATTAACTTAAATGGTTACATAATGTTTATAACATGGAAATAAGTGATATAAAAGGAATAATGAACTTGAAAAAGGTTCTTAAGAAAATAGAAATTAACTCAAGTTTATTATTCAGGATGTTAAAGAAGGATCGAGTGAAGTCGGACCCGAGGTAAGGGACTTCGTCTCAATATCCTTTCATTGAGGCATATTTCATTTTATACACAACTTTATTTTATACGGTGTATAAACCCATTTGAATTTTACTTCTATACAAAAGGAATCTTTTTCAATGAAGTGTTTTACTAAACGAAAAAAAAGAATGTTTTTTTAACGTACGCGGTGACAATGACCTTTTCCGCCGCCGCGGGTATTATTTGGTCTTTGGCATCCTCAACAAGCCGTAATGTTTTTGTTTGAATGAAATAAATACCATATACTCTTTTACGTATTTTGGTATTAAAAATGGGTTTTATAATGGATTTGTTATTTCAATATATTTAAGTGATATATTGTGATCAATGTGTAGAAATGTTCTCTATCCATTATATTTGTTTTATGTCTTATGATTTTATAATGGTACTTGGATGTTTGACGGGTGGTTACGTGATTAACCATATGACGGGTGGTGTTGGGAATACCAGGATGGGTGGTTACGTTATAACCTCCAATTCATTGGGTATGGAAGTTGGCCGTATGGCTATTCCATTAAGTATGTATGGAAATTGGCCGAATGGCTATTCCATTAAGTGATATGTGTGGAAGTCGACCGTATGGTTATTCCACTTATGTATGTTTATGTCCCAAGTTACCTTTATATGTTATGTGTTTTATATATGGGTTTTATGGTAATCTTTTGGTTACAAAAAGGGTAAGTAGTGATATTTTATTCAATGAATAGTTTTTACTACTTCATAAAGGTGAAGGTATTACTTTGATAAAGTATACATGGTTTACTTGATGTTTGGAAAACTAACAGTTTTCATTCTTTGTGTATCCCTTTCTGAGCTTTTTTATGCTCACCCCAAGTTTTTTTTAAAATGTTTTTCACATGACTTAATGTGGAATAGGGTCAAGGATGAGATCAAGGGAAAGTCATGCTATCTAAAACATGGAACTTGACATGTTTCTTTTTTAGGAGTTTTTATTTTATGGAAACTTAGTAGAAGTGACTAGTTTGTAATCTTTTGAGATGTAATAGTTATGTTCTAATTCTCTAAAACTCTAAACCTGAAAAGATCCTCAATGTGAATTATTCATTTAATTCAATATTAAGTAAGGTTTATGGTTGGGGCCTTATAGTCAATTTGAGAATCAAATGGGTTTTGAAACAGGAATTTATAACATTATAAAATGAAGTTCCCCAACTTCATATAGGAATAATAAAATATACACAAGGATTTTATGGTAATACTCTCAGATAATATGGCTACCCCATCCCTAGTAGCCTGTTTTCGGTTATTGCTAAAATTATATCAGTATAATATAAAAGTTATCTAATTGTGAAGGACTAATCATTTTATCATTTTTGGTAAAATCGATACATACATGAGTCATAAATTAAATTTTAAAAAAAAATTCAAAATATTTTAAAAAATATATTATTCCTTCTAGTGTATCAAATTATATTAGTCATAGTAATCATTATTTAATACTTGGGAATGGAAATAATATAAGGTTGAGATCAAATTCTATGTAAGTGTTAATTGTAGTAGAATTAATAAAGAATCGATGATAATAATAACTATATATAAGTAAATAAATGAACAAAAATACCATGTAATAATTAAATTAGTATGGAGGTAAATAAATAATATAGAAAAGTAAATTACTGTAAAAATTATCCATTTAAATAACTGGACAAGGCATAATCAATATAGAAAGTTAAATAACTGAAAAACATTCCATTTAATCTAGAAAATGATAAATAAATTCATCCATATATTTTTTTCATAGTTAAAATCTCATGGATAATAATTACTAAATTTTAATGAGTTAATACTTAAATATTATATTCCATGTTTTCTAACAATATTTATCCTTTACCATTAAATCCACTCATAATTAAATTTAAAAATTAATTGATGAAACCGCATTTAGTTGAGGATAGCCAAATTATTCTTCCTAGGACACTACCAATTCATTGAGTGTATTATATTAAATGGTCCCAAACTTGTTTCATAATGGTCTAAATAATTACTCATCTAAAATAATTGAATTAATTCATAACTAATTTCTTTATCAAATATCCATATTTATTAAAGAATGTGGATTTATCAATATTTCTAGAAAAAATAAAATTACATTCAAAGTAAAAATTTTATATAGAATTGATATAAATTGTAGGAAATAATCATATCCAAGAAAAATAATGCGGATATTTATGGGACATTTAATGTTCAATGGTCGCTGGAAATTGAATTACTAAAGGGGAAGTTAATGACTAAATTTTATTCAAGGAAGTGAATTTAAATACTATGCTTGGGAAAAATAATCATAATATATTAATAGAAGAATAAGGAAGGTATTAATTTCACGTATACCAATTGGAGTTAGAATAAGGGACATTTTCGATTATTAAATAAAAAAAGGTATTAAAAAATTCTTGAGGAAAATATTATTTTAAAAGTGAAAAAAATATAAATATTATCATTTGAAATTTTCTATTTTTAATATATTTTAAAAAAAATATTTGTAAAATTAAAAAATGAATCTTCAAACAAATAATATCTTTATTTCAGTACAGGCCATAGAAGGTAAAAATAACATTCATTTTGTATTGAAAAAATGGTTAGAAGAGTGACTTGTACAGAAAATGATAAGAATATGACATTGAAATAATTTTTTACAAATAATAAATTGGTAAGAATATATTTTTAATTTTTTTTTTAAATTTTTAAAAACATTTGGAAAACCTTTTTATAAAATAGGGTTTTAAAAGAAAATAGGTTTTCCGACCAAATAGAGAAATAAAGTCGGGTTTCCATAAATATTTATTATGAAAACATACCAAAGAGTTTTAAAATGGTAATATTACTTATATATAATCATTAATAATAATGGGATAAGAAAAAAAGGGTTTATTAAGAAATTATCAAATTAATTTCTTGAATGGAAATTCATGTGTAAATAATCCGGATTAAAATGAGATTATTAAGTAAACCCTTATAAAGATCACAACATTGAAGTGATTATCAACAAATGAATTCATTATTTTTATAAATTATAAACCCCCATAAAATATTTGAAAATACTATAAAAAAAAGTCAAAATTCATTACACGCATAATCTTATAATATTAAGGATAATGAAGAAGTAGTATAACCTAATCAACGTGAATTGGGTTATGAAATAATTTACCACCTGGTATGTTTTAATTAAAATACACTTATATGAAATAATTCTAATTGAAACATAAAATACCATGAAATAATAATTATTCATGATATATCATGTCAATTAATAGTATATAAACAATATATAAGTTATTATGTTCATAACATTTTCATATTCCTCAATGAAATGAAATTGAGATGAAGTACCTTACTTCACATTTCCTCTTGGCCGTACATGGTTTAGCATCATGTATAATGGTTCTAAACATGTTATAAACTTATTGAATAACCATTTTAATATTTATTATATAATAAATGATAATTTTTTACTATATTATTACTCTTTCATTAATAATCATTATATATTTTCATTGTTTTGAGTGTTAATTTTAGTGCTTTTCAAGAATGTTTTGACATGTTTTTTTCTGACTACTTAGATCATGCAATGATAAACTCCAGAATCTAAAATATGATATAAATATCACACACACACACAGACACACAAACAAACACACACACATATATATATATTATGTATACATTTATTTATAGTATTCCATAATATTTAGTGATAGGAAATGGAATACACAATTCATGGAGATGATATGACATACATAAACATGAACGTTCTTTACATTTTCATATCATTTTGAATGAAATAAATTTAAATAATATATATATTTTCATTCCATTATCATTTATATGTCATATGAATCACTTTTTTTAAAATTAATTATTAATACATTCTAGGTAAAGTGTTAATGAATCACATCGCTTCGTGAGGCAACAATCCATTGCACACACGAGCGACATTATCTTATTCGCAAAAAATAGAATTCGTGAAGTTATGTGTTATATAATATTTACAGAGTAATAAATAAATCATTAATATCATAAATAAAATATATAAATGTTATGTACATCATTATTACCAACCATGATATGTGGTAATGTAAAAAAGAACAACATCGGTTCGCAAGGCGGTCGTACGCCGTTCAATGGAATGGTTATTTTGTAACCCATTTTATGGAAGTGTGTGTGGTTTTAGGTCATAAACATAACATAAAAACTCCTAGTTATAATAAATAATATTATGTTATTATATAAATCATATAAAAATAATTTATGTATTGGGGAAGGAAATAAAATAAAACTGCTTTTAGAAAAACTATACCTCTTTTTCAGGTATCCTCTATAGGATTGAAAAAATGAATTCCTAATATGTTTTTCTTCCCAAGATATGGAATCAATAATTAGATGAGGGAATTTTATAAATTATTTGGTAAGGTATTGGTGGATAAAATTGGATTTTTAGGTCTGAAGAGAGGGGTGATGGGGTTCTATTTTATAAATCGGGTGAGTAAAAAATATGTTAAATTTTGGAAGAGTGAATTCCAACAACATTAATTCCACGTAATGTGCATGAAATAATTAAATATAATATATAATATAAGTTATAAAGTCACAATATGTACATAAAATGGTTTTGAACAATTTTCTATGCCATTTGGCCCCTTAAGATTAATGTTTAATCCTTTGGAAAACTCATTTTCCTCTTAATCAGTATAATTAATTTTAATTCCTTTGACTAATCACTCTGGTCAAAAAATAATTTAGAATTATTAGAAATAATTAATTATTATATTTCTAAATATGGAATCAATTTTTTTAAATTCAGTCAAAATAAGTGGAAAAAAAATTAATATTAATCCCGTAGAGGAGATGAGAATATTGGGTTTTAAAGTGGTAATTTTCAAATATTTACTATTTTTTCATATCTAAATTCAACATAAAAATTATTCAAATGTAAAAATTGAATTAATTTATTTATAATTTATCTAAATTTTCTTTAATAATTTTAAAATATAATTTAACAATATAATGTATTTTGAAAAAAAATTATTTATCAATTAAAATTTAGTATTTTTCACTATAAATCAAAAAATGAAACATATCATAAAATACTATCAATTCACCCGAATATAATATAGAAATTATGATTTAAAAATTTAATGTTATTTTTTAAATTAATATTTATATATGTGTCAAAATTTTGATCTAAACAGGTGCACCATTAGGAGGAAAATTTTCCTTTAGAAAATATAGCTTGTTATGCATAAAATTAGATTTGTTTTTATAATATGATTATAAAATAAATTCGATAAATTAAAAAAAAATATTGAATATATAATATAAAAATTTCATTAATATCAATCACTAATAGTAAAAGAAATTATTTAAAAACACCATTGGATCATTAAAATTGTTTTTTAATAAAAATATTACCTTTATATTCAATTTATTTTTATATTAATTTATAATTAATTGGTAACAAATGAATACATTTTATATTTTGAAAAACCATATATTTTGATAATTTAGTTAATATTATTCATAAACTCAAATTTAACATCTATTATGTAATTCTTATTTTAAATAATAATATTAATTAAGTTAGGTAACACTCAGTCTTGTGTGTATAGTAAGACATCGAAGAAAGTCATTGTTTCATGTAATTCATGCTAACTCGGTATTTTTTCATTGAAATCTATAGAATATATTTATTTTATTTAAAATTATAAATACCTCTTAATTTATTGGGACTTTTTATTCAATTCTATGTTTTTTTATTGTCACACCCATGATTGAATATGGTTTTCATATTCTAATATTATACGGTGTTATTTTCTCCCCACCATAAATAAATTACATCGTCATGAATTAAACTTATTCTTAGTAAAATAGATTTTAATATTTGAATATTAATTTGTGGATTAACCCACATCATGAGAAAGGTTTTTAAAACATACTCTTAATAAGAAAGAGTTTCATGTACAAAGGTCATATTGAATGAATATAACTAGGTTTCTATGAAGGATAACATTGGTGTAATGTGTAGATATGGACATATAGGAAAAGAAAAAAAATAAATATATAGATTTATGGAGTTTGTTTAAAAAATGAAATTGAGGTACCAATAGAAAGTTAAATGACCTCAAATCCCTAAATGTTTGATGATTTAAAAGACCATCAGTTCAACATAAATGATGTTAATAGGATACAATTTTTCATCCAATATCATTTTTCTAGTTTTGAATACATATTTTACTTCCTAAGAATATAAAAAATATACTTACATGATATATTTCTATAATCAACATTCCTTGAAGTAAATAACCATAAATGATTTTTTTTGCTTGATGTGGTAAAATTCACTTTAAACGGATCGTAAGATCCATAAAAGTGTGAAAAGTATTTTCTATTGTCACAAAAATTTTTCAAAAACCAATTTGGTTAATATTCTTTATCCAATATAGTAAATTAATTTATAAAACTCAAAAGTAACACCTCTAGTTCATCAATATTATATATTTCTTTCAAATATTTTACCCCAAAAGTGGAATTTTAACAGGAACATTGTATAGTTTAGTGGTTTATGTTAACCCCTAATCATCCTTCAATTGTTTGTTTAGGACTTACGACCTTCATGGATACATTGGGTCATCACCTAACATACAATTCGTCCTTTCAATAAATTATATTTTCTATAATTCCTATAGTTTTCAAATAAAATATGATTGAAATCCTTGAAATAAATGTAGTCATTAAATAACCTATTATTAATTTTGGCAATATAATTTGTTAATTTATTAATTATTTACCAAGTCTAAAATCTTATTCGATTATAATTATAATTTCATTAATGTTCATATTGAAACAATAGGATATCAATACTTTTAAACATATTTAAAGGCATTATTTATGTAATAACATTTCCACTAAAATGAATATTACAATAAATAACTCCCAAAATATCTTCAATCTTGGAAGACTCCCATCACATAAAACCTGAAAAGTGGTGTTTAATAAATTTAACATATGATCATCATTAACTTGAGAATACCATGATAGTATTTGACAATCTTATGTTAATTTATACATATGTTATTTTAAACACTAACATAATGCCTAGACGATTCTGGGTTCTAATAACCAAAATACCATTGGTAAAATACTTCTACAATTTAATTAATGAATGAAAATATGTAAATTCATCATATTTTTTATTTCATTAGAGGTATATCATTAGAATAAGTTTTATCCTAGGTCATTTATTATCTTCATCTATTCACATTCTTCACAATACATTGTAATTAAAATGTGAATTATCCTATGAATATCCCCTAGGAGTGTCGAATGAGGTTACCCGAAATTCTTTTTCATGAACCATACCAATCGGGACAATGCAATGCTACCCCAACCATGCCTCCAATGATTAAGATTCTAGAGAATAGTAGATAGTAGGCACATCACTCACATGAGAGGATTTAGTCTAAGGTAAATGTAAACACAGACACATCAGCAAGGCCATTCAATTCTAAAATATAAAAATATTTGATGAAACATGCATTAATATAACTAAATCCCACTATCATAGTATGATAACATGTCATGAAATAAAAAAGGTCCAAAATAAAGATTCTAAATAGAAGTACAAACTGAAAATCTTTAAGGGAATGTCTATCAAGGTAAAATTCGGAATATATCTTGACCAGTCTAGATCACTAACCTCTAGCTAGTCCTGATCACTCTAGAACTCAATTAAATGGTCGATAATCTACCTAATACATGACATGGGAGTGAAAAGACTATGCAGAGGTGGGTATAAAAGTACCTAGTACGACTCCCTAAAATCACTAATTATATAATAAAAATGGTAACAATCATCAAAAAACATGTATATGTATATCGAACAAATAATAAGAATATCCAAATATACTAAATAAAGATACACTACCTCAAAGTAATTCATTAAATAGTATTCTATCATATGAATCATTATTAAAGGTTCCACATAACTCTCTTTTAAAAAGAACACACTCCACATATTTGATAAAACTGATATAATTTTTTCGATATGTTATCATCATTTGGTATTTCATTATGAAGAACATTCTTGAAGTATTAAAATAATGATACAAAATTGAGGATCACACCCAATCCTACGTGGTATAACAACAACATAATCTCAAATAACCTGCTAAGTTGATAATCATTTCCCTAGTATATTTGGACAAAAGGACACCTAGAACTCCACCTATAGAAAAATGATAATAGATAATCCCAACCTGGGTCCCATTAAAATATTCTAACAACTCTTTCTATGTTGTATCATTGAACAGATCTGTATCATATGTGTAGGAAATGATTCCATGATGACCCCGCCAAGAATGGATCAATATAACACACCCTAAATAATCATATTCAACCTAAAGAGGAAAAGGGATCAAAGACATTTCTAAAAGAGTACACAACATGTAATGTAAGTACATGGAATGTCCCTTCAATATCGGTTCATGACCTTGTAACATGGCTCATTCCCCTGTATATTCCCATGTCAGAGTAAATGGAGTGTCCAAGCCTATGTAATCCTAAAGGTGACCATGTTTGTATGGTTTTATTAGTGTATGTTTAGTCATGATCGTGAACATGTTACATCCTACGTACATGTCGAGCCACATGGTTGAGTCACATGTTGTTTGATAGGGTTCACATGTCTTGTGATATTTAACTACTCTATGGAAATCCTAACACCACACTGGGATCCCAAAGGTCATGGAGATAAATAATATACCACATGTACATATTGATATTCTATAAATACAGAATGTTCAACCACTTCATTTCCTACTCCTCTAACCTCCAATCTGGCTTTAAATAATGTCGGGGAATGCATATATTCTCATACTGAGCCTTTCCATTTCTACTCACTTGAATCTAATTATCTGATTCTCATGGTAATCCATTGTCATTCATCCTCATCATCATCATAGGAACTGATTTAATGGTAGTTCTCCAATATGATATGATTCGCTTATCCCTACAGTGGTCACATGATCCTCATGTCATACAGATTCTTGATCTTCGATAACAATCCATTGCACCAATAAACGGCAGCACAACAATTATTAATCTTGTATTTGTCGAACCACTATCCATATAAATTTCCCTAGATGAAAAACTAACGGGGGATTAAATTAAAAACCACTACCCTGAGAAATAAACCACAACCAATTTTCATGTTTTCCTTGTTTTTTTATTATAATGATGAATGAATAGATACTAAAATAATCACAAAAAACTCCCAAATTCTGAGAAAAATCTTACATGTACCCGCAATACAAAAAATACATGAATCAATTTGATAGTTTAATGATTACAATTTGTTGTAGGAATAATAAATAGGATATAAATACAAAAAAATAATACCTTGATTAAATAATACACTGGTTGGGAACGATCACTCATTGTTATCATTTGCGAGATCCATAGTTCTGTTGCACACCGATTGATGATCAACAATCTGGTTGTTGTCCATCTAAGAAAGATCCACCAATGCTTTATCCAATGGTTCTATAGATATCCATAGTTTAGTTTCTATCCTGGAGAATCTGTCATAATGGTATATTTATAGAGGAATTAAAATTTTCACTTCATCAATGTAATAAAATTAATAAAACAATTAATTTATTTTATTATTTACGCCCCTGAATGATTTTTACCAAACGTATGACACCAAAAATAAATATGTTGTGTATAGGATAAAACCCACACATTGATTTCAAAAAATTCCATAGATTTCTAATCCGAGTTTCTATTTAAATGTTATTTGACCTTTTGAGGAAAACTATGGTCACATGCCTTTAATATATTTAATATATTTCTAAAACATAATTCTTGTCACACTACACCTCAAAATCTTATGTTGTATTCACAACATGCTATGAAAATAATCCATATAATATTCCAAAAATATATATTCACATATTAGATTCATTAAATTCTATCCAACATGGGAATTTATACCCTTGAAATCCAAAAACAATCTATATAAAGAGATGTGGGTATTCAGCATGAATCTGACTCTCCCACTCCAAGGTGCTCACATAAAGATTCATGTTTTATCATTGGACAAAAACTAATGGAATCACTCACCCTTGATTGATCATCTCCTATTGATCCCCAATATCTGATGGGCTCTCAGAAAAGGTATCTCGATCATCGATGTCCAGTTCACCCCATTTGATAACTTGCAAAGGATCGTGGACATATGGCCTCGTCTGTGACATGTAGAATTCATTTTGTACTCGATCTTACTGCAGTGGTAGAGCCAAGTAGCATGCCACCTCACCAAATATATGCATTATCTAGTAAGGTCCAGTGAATCTTGGAGACATATTTTCAACCCTTCCAAATCTATGTAAACCATGTCAATGTTTGACCATGTCTCATCTTCAAAATCCAAATGTCTACATTGTGTTTCTATATAGGAATTATGACGGCTCTGTGTATTCATCCTCCTCTCATGGATGATATGAAATATCCCTATAGTGGATGTCACCAAATTTGATCCCATTAGTTCTAACTCTTCTGAGTCATCCCAGCATAGTTGTGACATGTAGGGTTACATATAAAATTCTTTTAATGTTGTCATATTGATGGTGTAATGGTAGCTAGTGTTGTATGAAAACTACAAAAATGGTAGGTGATCATCCTAACTACTAGAAAATAACATCAAGAAATCTTGGAACTTGTTCTCAAGAAAATGAATGGTCTTCTAAGTCTAGTGAGTAGTCTAGGGGTAACAATCCATGCTCAAACATAGTTGAGTCCTAAAAACATCATGTAATAACTTCCAAAACCGATATGTGATGAGATCATCACAATCAGAGATGATCGTTTAGGTAACTACATGTATTTAGAATATCATCATCATATAGAGGTATCCCAAGATCATTATCAAACTCTTCTCCCTAGTATGACGGAAGTGGGCTAACTTGGTGAGTCAGTCAATAATCACCCAGATGGAATTCTGTCTCCAGGATTTGTGTCATAACGACATCATGAATTACATTAATATCTTTTCCAAAATTCACTCTGGCACATCAAGGGGATGATATAAAGCCACCGGAACATGGTTATCATCATTCACTTCCTGATATGTAAGGCATCAAGATACAAAATCTGAAACTTCCTTCTTCATCCCTGACCACCAAAACAAATGCCAAAAGACCTAGTACATCATCACCACATCAGGATACACTTCTAATGGAGGTGTACGAAAATCTCATAGAACCTCCTCCTATAATATCAGTGGTACTATAATGATTCCTCTAAAAATAACTAAAATCATACAACCTTCATAAAATCCATTATGAGTACGTCTAGTGGAGATCTGAGAATGTAGGATCTCATAGTTGTTATCTCCATGACATTTCTACCTGACATTATGAAAAATTTTAGGGGTAAGAACCATCGACTCGAGGTAAGCCAATCCATACCTATACTCAAAGGATATCTATAGCGAGGAGAACTGCTTTTATTCCTCACTCACTAAACGAAAACAACACCTCTTATGGGGAACATCTACAACCACATTCCCCTTAAAATAAGTTTAGAAAATATCCAAGTTATAATACTGAAGTAACACTAACCATTTCCTATGTCTCGTCTTAAAATCCTTTTAAAATAAGATATACATGAGACTCTTGTGGTCAGAATAAAATATAAACTATTGACCATATTGTATTTTCACCACATATTCAGTGTGAGGAATACTACTGGTAACTCAAGATCATGGGTCATGATGTTTTTCCATTGTCCTATCAACATACATTATCCATAGGAAATCCACACATTCCTCTACATCATAAAACAAAAAATCCTTATTCCTGATGTATTTCAAAACACTATGTACTCAACGCTCACCTCTGGAAATCTTAAGATGGGAGTGCTCATAAATCTCTACCTAAACTCCTAGGATGTGTTCTGGAACCTCTCAGTACATCTGAATGGTTTCCACTTTTGAGAAAAATATTTTAAGGCAGATGATATCTTGAAGATGTGTGGTATGAATCATTGATAGTAGCCTCCCATCCCTAGGATGCTATACACCTCCATCATTCTCTTTGGTATCTCCCAAGACGAAACTACCTCATCCTTCATTGAGACCAATGCCAGACCATCTTATGAGGTAAAAAGTCATAGAATGTAAAACTCCTAAATATATAACTAACACTTAGAGATCTTCTTGTATTTATAATGCTCTCAAAGTACATCCTGAACCATCCTCAAGTTTCTCACTTTCTTCATGTTGTATGTTGAGTAAACTAAGATGTCTTCAATGAAGACTACCATGAACCGGTATAAGTAGGGATGACATATCTAGTTCATGTTTCCCGTGAACAATGATAAGGAGTTAATAATTCCTATGGGAATCACTAATTACTCATAATGTCCATAGATTCATTTGAATGTCATTTTAGTTATATCCTCATCTTATACTCGCAATCAATTATAGCCTGATCTGATATCAATCTTTGAGAAACATCGTGTCCCTATGAATTGATCAAATCAACCATCAATATTTAGATGTTGAATGTGTTTTTTTCTCACCTGATTTATGCAATGGTAATCCACATACAACCTCAATGTCATGTCATCCTTATTTTCAAACAAATCTATAGATTCCATGAGAGAAACATAGGGTCTAACAAAACCCTTATTCTGAAAGTTGTCCAACAAAACACTCAAATTTTGAAGCTCTGTGGGAGCCATTTTATATGCTGGCATAGATATCAGGGTCATACAAGGGTGTAGTTAAATAAAAAATTATATATCTTGATGGGGAGGTAAGCCTAGAACATCCTCATGAATGATTTCTTCATTCTCCACCACCATTGCAGGAAACTGAAACTTCATAGCTTCCACTACACCAAGGGCCATACTATCTAGCTGATGAGTAATCAATTGTACCATCCTATGAATGAACACATTCGACACTACCTAATTTTAACTTTCTACTACAATGTAAAACAAACTCTAATATTTGTTTCCATGCCATATCCGCCACCTAAAATATTATATATTATAATGAACTGTTCATAACTGGTTCATACATATGATGATGTCATAAGGCCTTATCACAAATAGAATTAGATTCCAAAAAAAAACATTCTCCTCCAAGATTCAAGTCACACTATCAGCATAGTTGTGTGATTGCTGAGTCATCTACTGTTGGAGTCTCTATGTACAAGGTTTAAAATAATGGCTCCACCAGAATCACTAACACTCAAACCGAATATCTGAAAAAACGGAATAAATAGATTATTTGTCTATTATTAATAAAACTAAGAAAAAAAATACACTGACTATACCTCATATCATCCTTAGAGCCTCTAGGTTATATGAAATGACTTCTTAAAGCTTCCCTCACCCATATCCTCTTGCTCCTTGAGCAATACATAGACCACCTGGGGTGTTGGTGGTTACAAATCAAAACATATACCAACTATAGATTCTATCCGAGATCCAATTCCATGTTAACTACCCTACAGACTTATCTGGTCTTATTAATTCCTCTTCCTAGGTGGCCAATTCACTTTCTCTCATTCAGTTGAACAGTGAGTCTGAAAATATCATTCTTGATGTCCCACTCCATCACAAGAGTATCACAAACTCTATATATGAAAACTAAAAGCATCATGTGAGCTTGTACCATAGACCCCAAGTCTTTGGATGACCTCCTATAATGCCTCACATGTCCAGGTCCCTGAGAATGACCTCATATTTCAATTTTCGATGCCTATTATATTGTGTTCCCACTACAGGTAACCACTGTCTATGTCTTCTTAATCAAGAAACTCTTGACCACAAAGGTACAATCAATTACCCCAGCATAAGTAGGAATTTATATAGGTATAATGATGGATGAGATGTCTTTATGTTTTCCACGCTTTAATTTTTGATCCCGGATGAACTCATCACAAACCATTTTCATCGAGTCCCAATAGAGGTAGTTGAAACTTGATGAATAATTATCCATTATCTTATTTCCCTGAAAAAGCTGAAGAATCTCATAGATTCATACAACACTTAGTGTAGCTATCGGGAACTCCTCCAAAAAAGGTGTCTGAACTATGACCATGCTACAGTCACCTCATCATATGAATGGGTCCCTAAACCCCACTATCATCCTAAAAATCCAAGAACAAGTATTACAACCCTGATCATCATCTAATCCATCAGTGTAATAAAAAGATAAAAAAATTAAGGTACTGCATCAATCCAATCCCCAATCACATGTCGGTTGGTCTACCCTCATAACCTGTGGGCTTGATATTACTAAAACACATTAATTGCCCTCAGAATGCACACCTCATCTGCTGGCATAATGGGGACAATCAGATTCTAAGGAGTTGGTGGTATAACTAGTTATACTCAATGAGATAAGACCTCTAGAACATGGCCCTATATTGATTCCTCATTAATGATGGGATGATCCTCACAATAATAATGTTGAATCCTAGTTATCATAGATCGTAGAGGTATCCTAAATTAGATAAGATGTACCATGACCAATGAGTATATCTGTATAGATTAATCATGAAGGGCATGGAAATCACAACCCATTCCTATATTATGCACGTACACATGTTTTCCCTGAAACAATTTCACACTTTTAATCAGTCTAAAGATAAGTGATCAAAGTACTTGGGTATAGATATGTTGGCCACCACAACCACACTAGATTCCATATCTTGAAAGGAAAGCACAAAAAACTCAACACTATTTCCCCAAACCAATCTCCCACACATCAATCGTAAGGTATAACAGACCCCATATATACCACTCTATCACAGATCATCATCATGGGGCCCATACCACAACTACCATAAGCTCAAATCTAATTGGTTAGGGGCTGGTGACAACCACATAATAGGAATATCACTCTCACAGGAGGCCATATCCTAAGGTAACTATACACACACACCTCACCAAGCCCATAAAATGTTTAATGTAAAAAACCTAATAAAACATGCATGAATTAAACTATATACCACTATTAGAGTATGAAAACAATTACTGAAATAAAATATGTCCAAATACAACCCACAAAAAATATTCTGAAAAACACTCTGACCTGAAACTATATATGGGTATTATTTTCAAGGAAAATACTAGAATACACTTCAGCCACTTGGTCTCACTAAGCTTTGTATCTTCCAGGTCTTGTGAGGACTCCTTTAAAAGGTTGATCGTCTTCATAATGCACACCATGTTTTGGAAATCCCATGTAGGTGTGAGTATAACAATACTCGACTGGACACCCCAAAATCACTAATAATATAAAAAAAGGATAATAGTCAAGTCAACACATGTATATTTCTACATCAAATATAACGAGAATATCTAGATATAGTCAAGAAAGAAACATTGTGTCAATGTATATTGACAAATGTAATTACGTCCTATGAATCATACTCGAAGGATCCATATAGAACTCATCTAGGAGAACATGATACTCATGTCGGATAACACTGATAGCATCCATCAATGATGGATTGATCTTCAATTCTCACCCGAAGAAGTATAAATCGGAATTATAAAGAGAATGATGCACAAATGTGGATCCCAGCCATTGCCATGGGTATACCAAAACCTAAATCTGGAGTATCCCTCTAGTTGGAGGATCAGTTCCCATGTAGTATTGGTCATGCTGATACCAATAACTTCACCTAGGAAAATATAATAAAAGAGTATCTCAATCTGGGCCCCATGTAAGGATTCCATTAAATATATCCTAGATTTTTTATTGAAGGTATCACTATGATATGTGTAGGATATGATTCCATACTATCCTTAAGGGAATGAATCAAGAAAAAAATACAAAAGAAACTTGTCCATGATGTAGAGGACAATGGCTCCAAGACATGTTTAAAGGTGTACACAACATGTAATCGAAGTACAATGAATGTCCCTTCAGCACCGGGTCTTTCTCGTGTATCAAAAATTGCTTCTCTATCAATGTTTTTGTTACAGTACACAAAGGTTCTGATCCTGTGTAATCATGATAGTGTTTTTGGGTATATTAATGTGTTAGTGTTTGGCTATCCATTGTTGGGATCATGTATAATCCATAGTACCCACATATTCTCTAGGTTAATTTACACATCATGTGATAGGGGTAACACATTTTTTGATATTTAAATTCTTTGTGGAAACCCTAGACCTGCACTAGGGGTCCCACATAGCTTGTAGCTCATCAACACAGTCCATGCACTACACGATTTCCTAGAAATACAGAATATTACTCCACATCGTTGCGTGCTCCCCTTGTTGGAACCGAGCATGCAGCGGAAGCCCCAAACAGGTGGGTTTTTGAAAACTTTTCCACCGACGATCGATGCAAACTTGTCGACGTCAGTGAAGAGTAGCCCGATTAAATCCGATGATCTCGCGTGAAGTGTTTTAAGCAAAAAAATGAACCGTAAAATACCTGGTTTATATCTGAAGGTGCAGAAGATGTCTGCTCGTCGTTGGTGACCGCTGCTCGAAGAATCTGAATTCAAATTCATCTAGATCATCCACACATGCTTCAAGGAATCCGCGGGAGCGCCGTTCGTCGTAATCCGGGTGCTAGCGCGGATTTGCGACGATGCCTTCGACGCTCCAACGACCACCGCATCACTTCGCTAGCGATGCCCGAGAGAGATCTTCATCCGAGATATTTGGATCCAGATCATCTCTCTCTAGAATGTGGGATAGAGGAGAGGAGATATAAACTCCATGAATAGTGTTTGGAAAATTCCCCTCCTATTCAATTTATAGTGCTCAATTAAAATACCAGGTATCACATCATCGGCCCTGAATACTTAATGCACTATTAACGACCTTTTATGACTACTAACCTGATCCATAAATATTATTATCATTTACATGTAATATATTAAAATATATTACATGATAATAAATAAGTCGTTAACCTGACTCATCTCTCCCATAAATATTAATTGAACCTTGAATAATTTAATATTCGTCAATTAATATTTTTTCATGTATTTACTTAAAACTCGTAAATAAATTTAATAAAAAAATTCAATACTCATTATTCTAAAATTGAATAATATGAATTTATTTATTGCATTGGTGATCGTTTAACTTTGGAAAAATCTCGGACCCCTATAGTGGGGCCTGCCATGTCCAAAACTCCTATTCAACTGAATAGGGAAGATTCTTGAATACGCTATTGTGTGTGACCCTCTAGGCCCTTATTTCAACAGAAATTAATAGTATTCACAGACCATGAGCAGGATCTAGCAACCCATCATGGCCCCTGAAGAAATAAGGATTGTCACAGCAGCGACAACCAACCTACAAACACGCACTGTGTAATATAATCTCTTTGTCTGTAATATCTCATAAAGTAGGACACACTCACGTGTCATCGTCTTTTCTTGCTTTATAGTTTATTGATGTAACTGGATGAATTTACCCTCGACTGCCATGGACATGGTCTTATAAAGGTACTACCATCCATATCAACATGGCCTAAGATATATTACTTCCATAACCTAGAAGCGACAAATCCTTTCTTGACCACTCAACCAATGACATGCCACCAATGACGCACCCGACAAAAACTACCTCGCCACGAATTCATTTCCATGATTGTCATCTTGCATTAAAGTACGTGATCAAATGAAATACATTGGTAATGATCTCAAGTCAGGAGACCATTACACATGATCATAGATAGGAACATCCAATGACACTTGCAACATGTGGTGTTCCTATTGGCGGGTCAGTCCTCATGATCTCACTACTAGAGATCACCAAGTGCGAACTTCATGAGAAGAAGTCTCAATGCTTATGAGCCGCCAACACCTTATGGTCAGACATCTACTATGTCCAATTAGTAAGATGTATCTAGACCATAGAACATTTATATTTAATATTAATTTCATAGTTTCTAGAGGTTCTCATTATAGCATGGGAACTACTATAACCTTTCAATATGCCAATAAATATTTGGACATTACCATTTCAATGGTGGATGCAGAAAAGTCTACTCTATAATGATAATATGAAATCATGCATACCTTACTGTATACATGATATGGTAATCAAAAGCACATAATAGTTTGGTCTAGGGCACCCACTATTTCATCACTCCCACTTGCACTAGAGCCAACTTTCTAACCAAACTTGTTAGCTACTCACATGATAAGCATCATGTTTCTAGTGAGTAAAGGCCTTAGATAATGGGCCCACCACAATTCCGCCGCATGGCTATTCTCCTATAACGACCTCATCTATTTGATTAAAACTTCTCTAGGGATGGTATCATGAGTATATAACTTTTGTCCACTATCATGACTTGACATCTTGTCTAGTAAGAATATCATAATCTACATTATGATAATACTTTTCTCACCAGGTGCGATTCCAAGAACTGGAACAAATCATTGCATTTAACTGCTTCTTAGATATCTTAGAAGCTGCAATGTTCTCGGTCTTGTAGATATGGCCACTATAGGATTATATGAGATTGACTCGCTCATCGCATTTAGCTTAACTTACATTCTAGATATCTTAATCTATGAAATACTAGTTTTTATCCCCCAAACTAGTATCCTTTCTTCTCTACTTACCAAGTACAAATCTTTTGTGCTTACCGAAGTACAATTAAATTTTCTTGACTGCATCCCTTGCAGTGCTCCTGGATATAACTGATATTTTCCTATTGTAAAATATACCTTGGAAATATCGGTTCTTGTACATATCATGGCATACATGATTGATCCATTTCTCCGACATATGGATTTAAACTCACCACATTTATCTCTTCCCATGTCACGAACAAGACAATATGGAGAGATTATGCCCTGTGACATAGGCAATATTTCATCTCTTGAATTATTCCAACATTTATTTTTCAATAAAATGTCACTATATGTACGATTGACTAGAACCAACAACCTATAGATCTACCTTAATAGATCTTTTCCCTAGAACATAGGTTTCTACTTTAAGTCAATCATTGGAGAGTAAATTTCATTTTGGTCTTAACTAACTGTCAGACCAATGTGTGTTTTCCATATGTTACCAAACATATTTCTTATTGGAAAACCTTAACGCTCCCACTAACCTCTGGTAGACACATGGAAAACATTTGTTTTAAATGTATATACTATGATCATGTTGCTTACTTTAATCCTAAACCGGATTTTAGTAACCTGAAACCTTTATTAGCATTCTGTGAGGTGACCATCCCTTTCTGGTTGGGTCATATAGACACAATCCAAGATTGGTGGTCATGACATCTAATGCCAAATAAATTGATCATAGATATTAGCTATGATAAGTAAAATTCTAATGGATTTAGGCATAAAAACTTGGTGAAACCAATTGAGCCTTATTGATACTAAGCTCGTACCATCCATGTATCAACTCACTTGAATACCCACCGTAGTATTAAAAATAATAAGCCCCCTTTTCACATTGATACATGGAATCCATTAATTGATTTTTAGTTGATCTTATCAATTTTAGGTAATTTCCAAATACTGCTTACTTGTAGGAAATATTATTCACTTTGAGTAATAGATCACCGACCGTGGTGAATATAAAAAATCATCACCATGGTTTTATCCTTCCTATGCATTATGCATCTCTGGAAAATACTTTGTTCCACATGTTCTTGTGGAACTAGTTCCTATGCCAGCTATTTTGTGCATCTTGAGCATTGACTAAACACAAGTCAATATAGCTCCCACTATCTCTAATAGAGATGTGCACCCTTATAAAGAAGTGTAGTCTATTTCTTGACTACCTATTCTTCTATCTTGTAACATCCTAAATAACTGTTAGGATTATTACACTAAATGCACAATGTGTTTGTCTTGACGCTAGTTTGTTTATGTCCTAACAAAATATTTGCATCTAAACACATGTTCTTATGATATAATGGGTTTACATCATACTGTGACTCGTATGATATCCATTTGTCATTATAGTTGGCATATGGTTGTGGGATATTACTGTTATTTTCAAAGAATTTCATGAAATATAGTGGAAGTTTCTGCTAGTTCCAACATTGATATTACTTACATCAATACTTTGATGTATAAAATGTGCGTTTAGGAATTACTCCATGCTAAATATTTTTTATCAATGTTGATATGTAAGACTTCATCATCAATCCTCCCCATCAATATCAATGTCGTGATGTCGATAAGGTAATGTGCATTTAGGAATTGCTCCATGCTACATTATCATGATTGATGAATACTTGGTCGAGATATTATTCGGTATACCAACACGAAGCAACTCATATCTCCTGACCATGAAAATAATTCACTTTGATATTACTTAATTACTTAAAAGAATATTATGAAGTATATATACCTCTAGATTATACTTGGAATAGTTCACACTTTCATGTTGAACTATTTCCAAATGCTTTGTAAAATACCTTTATTTCTAAAGGCTCCTTTGTCCAAACTAAATACATCGATAATACCATAAGTATTTAGCTGTGCCGAGCCTAAATACCAATCTTGGTATATTAATTATGTCCATTTTTAGTATTACTTGACAAAGAATTTTCCTGTCACAAATGTGTTTAAGTCTTACATTTATATTCATCACTAATTTCCTATGATTCATGTATCACTGAACTAGTGATTGAGTTTACCATAAATAACATTCATTTCAGAAACTGAAAGAATGTCTCCTTGCGTCCAAGGACACATGAGATTAATATTTGTGGTTATACTCAACAATAGTTCAACACGAATCTTTCCCTTGGAAATTAAAGAAGTCATGTAATTCTCACCACTGGCCTAGGTATCACCCTTTCAATGCCTATTTGGAGAATACACCTGACTTCTAGTAAGGTTTATATACTAACCTGTTTATCGTATTAGAATACACATATATTTCCAGAATATTGTACTTAATATCGAAGTAGTAAAAGGAAACATCACATTTATGAATATTCCTGATGTAGAAGCGGAAACCTGCTTCAATAAATCAGTTTATTTCTTTTAAAATTCCATAGTATTATTTTATAATATGAAATGAAAATAACCTCTGTCAATACCTCATTAATTGAAGGACGTCGCAAATATGTCATTGGTATCAAATTCCTTTGACCTTTTCACATTGTCTTTCAATTTATCAACTATAAGAATTAAAGCTTAATTGTCTTTTATTCTTATTCACGTGGTGAACCTTACCAAGATAGGTAATGAAGCGTTTACTCAATACTTGTTCATTTTGTAACTTAAAACGATACTTGATTAATGTTGTGAAAATGATATTTATAGATCATGATCAATCTTTAAATTTACACATGCCGGTGTAAACTTATCCTTATTCATATCATTGCTTCACTTTCTCATTGAAAACATCTCAGAGATAAGACTTTATGTTATATCATCTATGTCCTGGTGTAGCGACCGCAACTGACACTGGACGTTGATGAAACCATAATGATATAATTATCATATGATTTGTATATTAGTCTCCTGTAAGAAATTTTCACCCTCACTTATTGAGGTAGTTTAACAGTGTTGGGGAAACTGACACCTTGAGTTTCCTATATCATAGTACTATGCACACGTGCCTATACTATTCATGGATACTCGTGTCACTGCGGACATTTACTTTATCCATTATAATATTGCAGTTTTAATCTTGTGGAATAACTTGCCATTTTTCTACAAAAAATAAATTTTAGCAGATAAGTGCCTTTTATCTGGATTACTGGTTTAGACATTTTGAATAATTACTTAAATCAATTTATGTCTCCCACTATTTTATCGGATTCTAGGAACCCTCTGTGCTAGAATCGGAATACTCTGTTTCTTGAGTATTCCAGTGGCAAGGATCCCAGAACCACCCCTCATAGTCTACAATCTAAGGCTACGCCACTACTTGGAGGGCTCTAGGTAGGCTTTTGGCTGGCCGACCACTTTAACTTGCGGTTCCTTGATCTGTTGAGTGGAGTCTCAGCTTCTTAAAATAAAAATTTGATTTACTCAACGCATGCCTCTAAAATGATAGCAAGTTAGATAGGGATAATCCTTACTAGCACTTTAGTTAAGTCGACCCATCATTCTATAATGACTCCCCAGTAGTAAGAGGCACCCTCATCTAAGGCATGAACCGACACCTCAAACAGCTAGTTTTGTCCAAATTTGAATGACAGAAGGTTGTTTAGACTTAATATATTTTTGAGGGTTTTATTATTTTTAGTGTGATGAAAGAAATCATTTTCTAATTTTTAAGAACGTACTATGTGATCACACTCACAACTGACCGTGCAAGAAATAGAAATTTCATCGCGTCACATGTTCATTTTATCTTGCATGCTTGTTTATTATTATATTATGTGATCGCGCAATAAATTACACATGCACAAAAAAAATTAATAAACCATGCAGAAATAAAACGAACACCTGATCATGAGACGATACTATTGGTTGATCCCTTGAGTTAATAATGGACCAAACGAAACCCTAGGGATAAATACCTTTAGTTGCGTGGCTTTCAACTTGAATAGAAATGTCTTCTCATCCAATGCAACCAACTCCCATCTAGTGCGTCGCCGTCACTTGGTGCGAAATGCGTCACCGTTCATCTCGTCATTACACAATTATACTCGCACGCAGGCGAGGGGGTCTCTGGAGTAAACATGTACAACTCTGAAAATGGGCGCGCAGGCCCTTTTACATATAATGACTCTAAGACGACACGCAGATCGCCTTTTATTTAATTAAAATAATTATTACAAACCATGGAATAATTAAATAACTAAATTAAATAAACAAACACCAAAAATTCATTGGTAGGTCTACGGCTCATGATCAGTCATATACGCATTAAACTTGCTTATATTAAATAAGTGCCGAATAAAAATTAAACTTTCATTAAAATTAAACTTGAGGGCATTTTAATTGAATTAAAAATTTCACTCTAATTTTTAATACAATATTTACGTCGTTCGGTAACATTTAATTAATTTAATTTTAAAAATTACAAATTAAATTAATTAAATAATTTAATTAATCTCCCAATTAATTATGCTGCTGCAACCAAAAATTAATATCTAATTAATTTAATTATCAAATGTAATTAAATTAATTGTTTTAATTAATTTTTGATTAAAATAAAATACCTGAGCCCCTTCAACAATGGGCAGGGCCTGCGCGGGTCGGGGAGAACCTGCGCAGGTGTATCCCAGGTAGTTCCGACCCCGTGTAAGGGATTTCTGGGTTGGGAAGGTCCGCCTAAGCCCGTTCCGTGCTGAGCAGACCTGCCTAGAGAAGTTTTTGAGCAACGAATATTACCTGCCCGCTATGGGGACTGGGCGACGACCGTAACGAGGCTGGTCTGGGACGGTGCAGGCTGGGCGGGAGCAGAGTAGCACGCCGCTCTGCCTAAGGGAGGAGTCCAGTCCATAACATCATGCAGAGGTAGTGGACGGGTAGATGGATACAGCCCGACGGGGCTGTCCGCGACTGTGGGGCACCGTACCGAGGCGAGCAAAGCTTTACGACGAGGCTGAGTGGTGCGCCGGTGGAGGGAGCCAGCCGGGAAGCATTGTTCGCGGCCAGTAGGAGTGCCAAAAGGAGCTTAGGCACGTTGGTGGTGGCCTGGGATTTCCCGCTGGTCCAGCGGGGTGCTGTTTGCAGAGGGGAATGTCGGGGAGGCTGGTTTGCATGGCTGCGGGACTGGCCTACTGTAGCTCCACAGAAGGTAGGACGAAGCCTGTCCACCACCTGCTGCGGTAGCGTAGTGAAGTGGAAAAGACGGGACGGGGTGTTTGGGTGCCGGCTGGGCCAGATGCAGCACCTGGATGGGCACCTGCTGCTCGCTGCATGCAGCGCGTCTCGGGAGCCACGAGATACGGGAAGGAGGTCTTGCGCCTATTGCCCGAGGTGTGGCGCCTGGACCTGCTGTAGTAGCGTAATGAAGGAGAGGAACCGAGATAGGGTGGCTGGGTGCCGTGGTGAGCCTACCACTTCTGGTTTTCGAAGGCAAGGAATGAGGATAGAGGAGAGGCGTCTTTGGTGCGGAGCAGGTCCGTGGGAGTGGGGAGAACCCTGTGCGTCGTCGACCCATTATTTTCCTTTTTATTTTTGTTTTTTTGTTTTTTTAATAAGACCTAAAATAAGGTCTTCTTACCTTTTTTTTAATTTTTACAAGACTAAAATAAGGTCTTCTTCCCCCCCTTTTTAAACTGAAAGACTTACATTGAAGTCTTCTCTCCTTTAAATATTTTTTCAAACCTTATATTACGCTTTGGAAAAAGAATAATAATATTATAATAATAATATTATTATAAAAATATCAATATTATTATTATAATAAAACCAAATAATTTTATTATAAAAATAATAATAGAATTGATTTTAATAAATTAATATCAAAAGCAAATTGATTTTCCGGTGAGTATTTCATACCGAAAATCAATCTCGAATCCGAATTCGAAACTTTGGATGGCTGTAGACTGACCATCCGATATCCGATTCGGGTTCCTTCTACGGCGTTGGGACCGTTTCGACACCCTCTTAATATTTTAATGAAAATTTAAATTTTTCTTGGCTTAAAACCGACACTCTCTCCCTCTGATACCACATGTTGGAACCGTGCATGCAGCAGAAGCCCCAAATAGGTGGGTTTTAAAAATTTTCCACCGACGATCAATGCAAACTTTTCGACGTCGGTGAAGAGCAGCCCGATTAAATATGAGGATCTCGCGTGAAGTGTTTTATGCACAAAAATGAACCATAAAATACCTAGTTTAAATCTGAAGGCGTGGACGACGTCTGCTCATCATTGGTGATCTCTGCTCGAGGAATCCGAAGTCAAATTCCTCTAGATCGGCCACATGCACATCAAGGAATCTGTGGGAGCGCCGTTCGTCGTAATCCGGGTGCTAGAGTGGATTTGCGATGATGCCTTCGACGCTCCAACGACCACCGCATAGCTTTGCTAGCGATGTCCGAGAGAGAGCTTCATCCGAGCTCCTTGGATCCAGAGAATCTCTCTCTAGAATGAGGGAGAGAGGATAGGAGAGATAAACTCCATGAATAGTGTTTGGAAAATTCCCCTACTCTTCAATTTATAGTGCTCAATTAAAATACTCGATATTGCATCACTAGACCCGAATACTTGACGCACTATTAACGACATTTCATGACTACTAAACTGAGCCATAAATATTATTATCATTTACTTGTAATATATTAAAACATATTACATTATAATAATTAAGTCGTTAATCCAACTCGTCTCTCCCATAAATATTAATTGAACCTTGAATAATTTAATATTCGTCAATTAATATTTTTTCATGTATTTACTTAAAACTTGTAAATACATTTAATAATTAAATTCAATACTCATTATTCTAAACTCGAATAATATGAATTTATTTATTTCATTGGTGATCATTTGACTTTGGACAAATCCTAGACCCCTATGGCGGGGCCCTCTATGTCCAAAACTCATATTCAACTGAATAGGACAGATTCATGAATATGCTATTGTGTGTGACCCTCTAGGCCCTTATTTCAATAGCCATGAATATTATTCACAGACCAAGAGTGGGATCTAGCAACTCATCATGGCCTCTGAATAAATAAGGATTGTCAGAGCAGCGACAACCAACCTACGAACACGCACTGTGTAATATAATCTTTTGTCTATAATATCTCATAAAGCAGGATGCACTCACGTGTCATCATCCTTATCTGGATTTATAGTTTTTTGATGTAACTGGATGAATTTACCCTCGACTACCATGGCCATGGTCTTATAAAGGTACTACCATCCATATCAACATGGCCTGAGATATATTACTTCCATAACCCAGAAGAGACAAATCCTTTCTTGACCATTCAACCAATGACATTCCACCAATGATGCACCCGACACAAACTACCTTGCCATGACTTCATTGCCATGGTTTTCGTCTTGCATCAAAGTACGCGATCAAATGACATACATTGGTAATGATATCAAGTTAGGATACCATTACACATGATCGTAGATAGGAACATCCAATGACACCTGAAACATGTGGTGTTCTAATTGGCAGGTCAATCCTCATGATCTCACTACTAGAGATCACCAAGTGCGAACTTCATGATAAGAAGTCTCAATGCTTATGAGCCCCCCACACCTGATGGTCAGACATCTACTATGTCCAATTAGTAAGATGTCTCTAGACCATAGAACATATATATTTATGATTAATGTCATAGTAGCTAGAGGTTCTCATTATATCATGGGAACTACTATAACCTTTCGATACGACAATTAATCTTTGAACATTACATTTTCAATAGTGGATGCAGAAAAGTCTATACTATAATGATAAGATGACATCATGAATACCTTATTGTATACACGATATGGTAATCAAAATCACATAATAGTTGGTCTAGGGAACCCACTATTTCAACACCCCTAACATCTATTCCATCCATGAATCATTCTAGGGGTTTTGAATCTTCTATGGCTGAGACCTTCCAATATAGATCATTGTAATTTGATCATCCTATTCACATATGAGTCATTTTTCATTCATCCTCAACATTAATGAACACACTAATCCAATATGTGGTCTCAAATCTGATCTCATTCACTCTTTTCTACCATTTTCTCATGATCCCCACAACATATCGGGTCTGGATCTACAACTACAATCCATTGGGAAAATAAAAGGGTGTGCAATAATTGTTTATCTAGTTTATTTAGAACCATGAGAAAAATGATTTTCCGGTTATGAATGAAGAAACCGGGAAGAAAAATCACAAACCACAAACATGAGGAACAAGCCATGACCAATGTTTTAGTTGGACTCAACTCATTTAAATTAGAATTTCAAATGGATATATAATAAAATAATGAAAAAATACCAAATTCCTGAAAAACTCTAACCCATTCCTACAATACACACATTCCATGAATCAATTTATTATTTAGTTGATTCACATTGATCGTAGGAATAATAAAAAATATATAAATCCTGGAAGAAATATCCTACCTCGATTGGATTAGTCACTATATAAGAACAAGGGGCAATCACTGTAGTTGGCGAGATCAAAACGTTCCACTGCACAACAATCGAAGATAAATGATCCGGTGGTTTTCCATTTGATATAGATACTCCAATGCTCTCTCCATTAGTTCTTTAGATCTATGAGTTTTAGTGTACAACACGGGAATCTATCATAATTATTTATTTATAGATTAATTCAGAATTTCATTGCATCAACATAATAAAATAAATAAATAAATATATTTATTTCATTATTTACGCCAATGAAACATTTTAACCAAAATTCTGATGCCGACAACCATTACATCAAGCCAAGTGTAAACCCCATGATTTGAACTCAACAAAAACCTATGATTTCCAATTTAAGTATCATTTTATATGTTATTCAACCATTTTTATAAATCATCCCATGTGTGAATTTATCATATTTCATATACTTGAAAAAAATAATTATGGGCACACCATGCCCCTAAATCACCCTTATCCTCTATTCCATGATTCAAAAATAATTTATATAATAATTCAATGAAATACATGGAAAAATAATAATTGTTATAGGACCTTTTTTGTCTACCATTTTATGCTTGAGTCATGCCCAATGTTCCCTTTTTGGAGTTATTAACTATAGGTACATATGTACCAGAACCACATCTTGTTTTACTATCCAGAAATTGATGTCTTGTTAGGAAAGACCACATAATCTATATGTTACTAAAACATTAGTATGTCTGTCTATAATTATCCTCAAATTCTATCATAGGGTTATGTTTTCAAATCTATGTTTTCCTAAATCTAGTTTTAATAGTTTCATCTAAAAAAACTGTTATACTATTTGTAGCAACCCTGACCCTAGAAGTCCATAGCTCGTGGCTACTACCATTACATTGGCATAAGATACAATAAATCCTATCTCATTGTATTGATGAGTTTAGTAGCCCTAGTAAAGTATATATACACAAGATAATTACATTACATTTATAGAACAAAAATTACAATATATTTTTTAAAAAAATAACTTTATTCCATCTAATGTATCCCTTCATATCATTCATAGTGAGCTTCATGGAAATCGGAGGCAAGGAAACAAAATAAGGGTGATTTAACAATTTCAGTAAGGTTTACGTACCAATGAATCAATAATGAATAATAATTATAACCAATTTAGAAAGGTAAATAAATGAACACTCGTTCCATATAATCAATAAACTATGAAGAAAGTACACAAATAATATGGAAAGGTAAATTACTAAAAACACATGGCATTTAAATAACCAGATAAGGCCTAATAATTATGGAAGGTTAAATAACTAAAAAACATTCTATTTAATCATAATAATAATAATAAAACATGTCCATAGATTTTATCATAGTGAAAATATCATTGATAATAACAATTGAATCAGAATGAAGTAAATTCTTAATTACCGGACACCATGATTCTCAGGCATGTGGAACCTTTACCACGAAGACCATTACCAAGATAGTCTAAGATATACTGGGTGAAAACTCATTATCTGAGGCTAGCCAACTTATTATTACAATGAGTCTAGTAATTCATCTATGGGCAAAAATTAATGGTTCCCAAACCCATTTCATACTAGTCTAAAGAATTAATCATATATCATATAATCAATTTAATTGTTAAATAATGTGCCTTATGAAATATCTTATTTAGTAATGAATATGAATTTATCAATACTTCCCCAAATAATCAATTAATTTTCCATGAAAAACTATATGTAATATTTTATACAATTTATGAAATAATCAAATCCATGATAAATAAAATTAGGATATTTTGGGGAAATTTAATGTTCAATGCTCACTATAAGGAATAAGGGCAATTTTTTATATTAAATAAAAATATATATTCAAAGAAACATTCTTGAGGAAAATACCCTTTTCATTTTGAAAATAATTTTGGAAAAAATATTTTTAAATAACATTTAAAAAAAAATTCTTTGAAAACTTATCATTGTGATCTTTCAAATGATTCTTCTAAAAATAATAATAGGTTATTCCATATATGTCATACAAGGTTAAAATAATATTCCTTATGTGTTTTGAAAATGTAAAAAATCATGGTGTTAGGAAAGAAATAAGAATATCACATTGATTTTTTAGAAAGAAAAAATTGGTTAAAATTTATTTCAAGAAATAAATTTTAAAAGGATAAAAAAAATTATAAAACCTTTTTAAAAACAAGATTTTGAGAAGAAAATGGGTTTTTCGAACAAAGAGAAAAATGAAGTTGGGTTTTCTTAAACAATATTCTAAAACATTTACCAAATATTTGAAAAATATTATTATTACATGAAAATAATCATTAATAACTAGTGGAGAATATATTTAAATGGTTTATTAAAGAATTATCAAATACTTTTTTTCAATGGAAATTCATGTGTAATAGCCCTAAATAAAATGATATTGTAAAGGAAACCATTACAAGGATCAAAATATCAAAGTAAAAATCAAAAAAATAATCAATTATGGGTATAGAACATTAAAAAAATTGATTTAAAATGATATATATTCAAAATTCATTACAAATATAATCGAATAATAATAAGGATAACGAGGAAGTAATATAATCTAATGAAAAGGAATTGGATTATGAAATTATTTACAACTTAGTAACCTTTAATTCAAATCCCATTAAATTAAATAGTTCAAATTGAAACATAAAATACCATGAATAAGGAATTATTCATTATATTAAATTTAAAAGGGAAATTTATACACCATGTAAATGTTATTAGGTGAAAAACAATACAATATTCCTTAGTGAAATGAAATTGAGAAGAAATACCATACCTCAAGTTTCCTTTTTTAGGAAATTTCATTACCTCATGAAAAATCATTTTAAACATTTGATCAAATAATTATAGAGCCTTATTAATACATATGATATCATATATGATCTTTTAATAAAATATTATTAACGTTCATTAGTTATATTTTATTTTTTTCATTGTTTTGAATGTTAGTTTCCTTGTTTTTCGATTATATTTTGACATGTTATTTTCTTGTTCCTATTACATAGATCATGATTTAACAATATAAATAATGTGTAAAATCTTATAAAAAATATATATTCAGTACTAATGTTTTTGTAGTAGTCAATAATCTTCAGTGATGGTAAATGGAATACATAATCACGAAGATGAGAGACATTACATACACATAAACGTTGTTTCCATTTTCTTATCGTCTTGAAAGAAACAAAATTTAATAAAATATATTATCATTAAAATATAATTAATATTTCATATCTATCACATATTTTTATTATACCCATCATTAATTAATTCTATTTAAATCATGAATGAATCACATCATTTCACGAGGTGGTAGTCTGTCGTACACACGGGTTACATTATTGTATTCCCACAAATAGGAAATTATGAAGGTATGTGTTACATAATAATTTAGTAAAAAATCATAAATATAATAGATACAATATTATTTCTATCATTATTCCTATCCTATATATGTGTTTATGTAAAAACGAATCACATTGGTTTGTGAGGTGGTAGTTCATCGTACACACGAACGATGATTTCATAACCAATTTTATAGAATTGTATGTGTTTGTGGTACATACCATTTACATAAAAACATATTAGAATATTAAAAATACATAGTTTGTTATATATTAATTATATAATATGAATTCAAGGATATGAAGAAAGAAATAAAATAATAACTCTTTTAGAAAAAAATTACCTCTTCTTCGGGAATCCTCCTTAGGTTTCAACTAAAACCTTCCATAGGTGGATTTATGCTCAAGATAGGACCTCTTGAATGGGTTCAAGGAATTAGATAATGTATTTGGGTATTTATAAGTTAATACAATTGGTTTTTAATATGGTAATAGATTGGGTGAGTGGATTCTCTATTATAAGTGGGTTGAGTGGAAAACTTGTAAATATTTGAAATAGTGAATTCCACCCACGTTTTTTCCATGTCATGTGGATTAAATAATTAAAAAATATAAATAATTGAAGTTATAAGGTCTTAATAGGTCAATTAAATGGAGTTTTTATGAGTTTATAAGTCATTTCTTCCCTTAATATTACAGATTAGTCCCTTGGTAAAATCATCTTTCTCTTAATCGTTATTAATAATCCTAACTCTGTTCACTAACAACTTTGGAAAAAATTAAGATCTAATTATTATATATTAAAATAATTATTATTAATAATACTAAATTTATTTTTTCATATTCAATCATCCTATGTGATAAATATTAATTTTAAAATAATCGTTCAGATAGGATGAGAAATGGATTTTGTAAAGTGAGAAAGTTCAAACATTTACTAAGTTATTATATCTAAATTCAATATGAAAATTATTAAAATAATCAATATTGTATTACTAGATATATAATTTATCTAATATTTCTCTAAAAAATTAAACTAAAATTTAATATTTAAATTATTTACTTGAAAAGTCACTTTTCCATTAAAATTCAATATTTTTCATTATTCATCAAAAAATGAAACTTCTAAAAAAATACTAATAACTCCCCTTATGATAATTTTAACAGTAAAATTTAAAAAATAAATTTTTGTTTTTAAAATAAAATTTATTAATGTCTCAAAATTCTGTTTTAAAATAAGTACACCAGCTAAAGGTAAGAAAATTGCATATAAAATAATAAAGTGTTTTTATATGCCTAAAATTTCATTGGATGTTATCATATTAATATAAAACATAAAATATTAGTATAAAACAAATTATTTAATATATGATAAATAAATTTCATTATGATCAGCCACTAATAGTAATTAAATTAATTTTTATCTAAAAATGCCTCTAAGGAATTAAAATAGTTTTCCATGAAGACATTTCTTTTATATTCAGTTCATTTTTATTTTCATTTGAAAATAAATGATTTAATTTTATATTTACATAGACCATATATTTTAATAAATTATTTAATCATATTCATTATCTTCAATTTAAACACTAAGAGATATTTATTATTTTAAATAATAATATTAATTTTAATTTGTATAACTCGGTCTTGCATGTAATGTGATCCATTGAAGAAATTCATTGTTGCATGTAATGTAAGATAACTAAGTTTTGTGTGCATTACAATCCATATAATAGATATAATTTATTTAAAATATTAAATATATCTTAATGTCTCAATATGTAATATTCCTTTCTACACATGGTGTTGCGTGTCACTTATGGAATTCAATATATTGTTTGGATTTTAAATTTTTTGGGTGTTATATAGAATCTAAACACTCCTTCAACGATAATAAAAAAAAACTCCACCAATGGAATGGATACATGAACCTTAACATGAATATGATGAGTAAGGTTATGGTATCCTATATTCTACATAATTTCAAAGCTCATGAAATGTACCACAATGCTAAAAATAATGGGCAGAATGCCCGAGTTTCTGAATTAGTATGGGTAAAATAAAGAATGAAACCCATATCTCTATTTTAGAAGGTTCTAGAAATGTTTGTAAGTAATAAGAATTGTAAAATAGAAATTATATAAATCCATCTCCCATAAATTTACTTATAGACCAGGTGAGAGTGGGATCATTATCATGGGAGAACTGAATCCAAATATTTATCAAGTCGAGCATACAATCCATAGAATAAACAGAAGAATATGAAAAAGAATTGATGAATTTTTCATGAGATTCAAAATTTGACCAAAATAATCCACCAGGGAACATTGGTGATGCCCTCAGGACTTTTCTAACTCTTTAAAGGATATAAGATGTTTTGGGATTCCATTTGAAACCCTAGGGACACTTAAAATCAGTGAGATGTTCAGAAATAGTGAAAGGTGTTTATGGATGGTGGAGGGGGTAAACCATTAGATGGGATGAATGGAATGTGGTTATGTTACTAGAATCCACTTTATTAGGGTAGGGGATATAGAATCAACCATCATGTCCAGTTAGGGAAGGATGGAGTGATATGGGTGGATCAATGGGATGATCTACAACGATGCTCGAATTCTATTTTTAGGCTTCCAATTTCATTATTTAAATTTTCATATTCATCTTGAAGAGACACAAGTTTTATTTCAACTACCATAGTATTATTTGTTTAAAAATATTTAAATTAATTATTTTATTGTTAAGGCCTCTTATTTTTGTAAATGAATTTTTATTTCCTCTTTATTTTTATCCTTAAATGCATTTTAAATATTTAAATTTTGATAATATAATTATATAAAATTTATTAATTATCATTCAAATACATTGTAAATTAATTTATGGAATTAAATTCCCATAAATAATAACAAAAATCATATACGTGAATTTGTTATGCATTTAACATGGAATTTAATGACTCCTTTTCCAAACTAGATTCAACACTTGAATCTTAATCATCCATATATCTCCAACTATATGCACAAGATATTTTATCAATCATGGTAACCTTATTATTCATTTTTTCCTTATGTTTAGGAATTTGTGATTTATATTCCCTTGTATTCTAAATTCATAATAATTTATATCAAGATCCTCAAAATAAATGATATTTTTTTATAATTCAATTATGATCAGCTCTTGAATAATTTATTTTACTCCTAGAATATCACATCCTTATTTTATATACTTTCAATAACTATATGAGAAACTTTATCGTTTACAAAAAAAAATATGGATAAGAATCATATTATTACTTAGTGACAATAAATTTAGATTTAAATTTAAAACATTTTCTTATTACACCTTCTTTATCAATAATATTTTAAATTTCTAGTATATATTATAGTAAAAAATGAAAAAGTTCATAAAGGGTATATTCTTTAATGTTATTAATTTCCTAAATAGAATAATACCTAAAATTAAAATTATTTTTAAATTCCCTAATAAATATTTAAATAATAATATTTGTATTTAAGGAATCTTCTAAATAATTAAAATACTTCTCTACGATAAAAAAATATATGAATTACCTAATTAATTGTATCTTATTCACCTATTATAATGTATTAATATTCATTTATAATAATCTCAGGATCATATATTATCAGTTTTTATGTTTTATAATCTGTAACATTAAGAATTATACTAATAATAGGTGTAGTATTACAAGAAAATATTTGACAAAAAATTTCTGACAATCGTATTATATAAAATATTCAATGCCATGTAACTAAAAACATGATTTATTATATCATTATCAGTTAGTAACATAGGATCACCCTGAGGTATTTCATAAAATTATACCAATATGTTCCAATGTTCAATATAAAGATTCTTAATTTATGATTCCATCCATGATTTCCAAACTCTATAATTTGTTTCATCAAATAATAGTGGCATATGAGGAATCTATCATTCATTAGAACCGATTCATACCATCACAAAAGTACTTTTACATAGTTTTTATATATAGTATAATATTAGAAACAAGAATATATATATATATATATATAAATATATACTATTAATTATTTAAAGATACAATCTCTAGTAAAATTTATTTTTCCTAAAAAATAGATAGTCGAATGGTTAGGGGGCCTAGGGGGAATTGATCGGTTTATAAAATTTAATGTTTTGTATCAGAGTAATAAATAAATCATATAGTGAAAATTAAAAATATATATAAAAATATATAATATAATATTAGATTTAATAACTCTTAAATCTACTCTTCCCATCATTTTAACCTCTAGAAAACTGTTACCCACAAATAATGTGAATTTTAACGAGGTATGTCAAATCAATTAGATAATATCATTTTGAATGGTGGTAAAACCAACACTTAAAAATATTTAATGTGGATCCAAAACCCATTAAATATATCTTTTATGACATACATACATAACACTAAAACATCATATTTATACTGATATTCACACCTTAAAAATTATATATTTTTCACTTTGAGGCAAGATCCAATACATTCATTATTTACCTGGAGAAAAAAATCCAAAATATACCTTTTTATGGGTTTTATAACTTGAAACATGATCTTTATTTTTAATGTAAAATCATATACCAAAAAATAATGTACATTGAAATATATAAAGAATATAATTCCACAGAACAATAATTAGAGAGTGAATGATCTGAATATCATTGAATCCTTGATCACACTTATGAGAAGTCAAGTTTTATATTTTGATGTCCAATAATAATACCCCATGAACAATGGATGCCCACATTTTATATTATTGTATCATGTACAAATCCTCAATTTTAATATAGATTATATATGTTTCACATAAAAATATATACCAGAATACTTATGTGAAGTTTAATTTATATTGTTTCTTCATATACGATAAATTTAAAGATAATAGGTGTTACATTTTTCATTCCCAAAGCATACAAACAAAATTTTACCTTAACGGAAAAAAACTAATTCATAGTTATTAAATTTTTTTTATTAAAATTTTCCCTCCATATATCATTTATTTCAAATAAAGTACACCTTGAGTTAATATCTATAATTAAATGATCAGTAATCATTGATAATGTTGAAAATATAACAATAAGTTGTAACATTAATAAAACTAATTGAATAAAATATATATAATGGTTTTAAATTCATTAATTAAATCTCTATAACACTCCAATTAATCATGTTAAACAAAACCTTTAATATTAAAAAAAGTGAATTCATGATATTAAAAGGAAAATTAACTAAAAGATATATTCAAAATATACTAGAAAATAATATTAAAATATTATCCTTTAGAGTAATTATATGTCATAACAGAACAATCATTTGGAATATAAGAATCAATTTTATGTTAGTATAATTTTCATAAACCGAATTTTTATTTTGTGTATGGATGATTCTATATAAGCATGAATTTTCATCAAAAATCATTATATGGTTAAACCAAATGACTAAATAAGTATGTTATTTATAAAAGTAATATGAACATAATGATTTTTTGTATGAATGAATTATGAATAATAATAATTTGTGTAATCATAATTATTTTTTGAATAAAGATGAATCTTGATAAGTATTCCTTTTTTAGAAATCATTTGGTTTTTTGGATGATACCTTTGTCAAAAACATGTATCATAAGGATAAAACTAAAGGTTGAGAAGGGTTATTTTACAAATGTTTTCCAAATTTCATAAAACTAAGGAAAACCAATTTATAATCTGATTAAAAAAATAATAAACCAAAATAATGAAAATAATAATTAGCATAAAATAAACAATAATGATTCACGAATAAATGATAATGAGTAAAAAGATTTATCATGATTTTTTTCTAATACAAGTAGTGTAATCACCAAAGTGGAATAACAATGTTTTTTTAGAACTCATGTTACATTGAACAAAAATAATATTTTTAAATTATCAAAGTATAAAAAAATTAATTTGAATAAAGATACTAAAAATACCAAATATTAAAATTGTTTAATTTTTACAATTCTTTCCTGATGGATGTGTTATCACATCATTGATATAAGAGGTAAACAAGACTAAAATAATAATATTATATAAGAATTGAATGAGAAAGAAAATATGATTGTGTTATAATAATAATGATCTTACATATGATTAATGATTTAAATATAATGTTATTTTATTTTTAAAAATGATTTAATAATAAATAGATGATGAAAAAATAAAATAAACTGATTTTTGGAGTTACGATGAAGAGTCAATAATTCTATTAGATATTCTCTTAGAAAGAAAATATTACGGATGCCATCTTTTGATAATATTTTCCCAAAATATGGAGAGACTATTTTTATAGTAATTTGGGTAGGTATTTAATAGTAAAATAATTGAAATTTGGTCACTAATTTGGTGATATGATGGGTCCATTTATTGAATCCATGGAGTGATATTTCCACAAATACTAATTCCTTATTGTTTAAGGAATTGAATTTTATATGAAAAGTGGATTCAAAGTTGAATCATAATATACATGATTCCTTAAACCTTCATGAACAATATTTAGAGTTATTGATTGATATATTTTAGCCCTTTTTTCCATTATTTGACCATTTTACTTTGTCTAACCATTTATCATGGTCACACAATTTTTACCACCTTAATTTTATTTCAAAAAATGAAACCAAAATTATTACCTAATTAATTCAAGATAATTGAAAAAAATAAATATACTTAGTTAAATTCAATTTTTAAGATTTATTAAATTTAAATTTAAATTATAAATTTGAAACAAATAAATCCAATTTATGAAAAAGTTATTTTAAATACATTAATGTATTTGTTTTCCTTTAATATCTAGTAATAATAATTAGATGATTATTAATTATATATATATATTATATTTAATTAATAAATTTATATAATAGTGATAAATTTATTTTATTGTAATAATGCTCATAATATACATAATAAAAATATTAATCAAAATTTCCTCTATGAACATTAAATAATATTTTACTATTTCATTAATAATAATAATTCCGAAAATTTTATTAATAATTTTTTTATGAAAATAGTCATTTAATTTTTGTGAATACATTTAATTAAATTTGTATCCCCATTTTGGTATTGGTATTATAGAATCTGAACATCTTAGAAGAAATTTTGGATATTTGAAGGATGTTGCATGGAAACACATTATGATGAAATGAGAGACAACCCAGGAGATTTCCAATAAGGTGGCCACTACTGGTGGATTTAATATTTTGAAGCACTCCATCATTGTGAAAATAATTCTAACTATTGGATTAAAACTTTTGAAAACTAATTATTTGGCTCAAAATCATACTTATTCATGGGGTTTATTTAATAGGAGGTGGATTCTAATTTGTCAAGGTTTCTACCATATCATTTTTCTTTCAGATTATTTGAAGCACAAAACATGGGGGGTTAGATCTATTACATTAAAACCATGTATAGTTTTCTTTACAGAATTTTATTTTTTATTTTATAAATTTGTGATAAAAATAATAAAGATCAGGTTTGTATTAAAATTATTTTTCTCAACAAGATCATATGGTATCCTAGGATTTTATTTGATATTGGCTCTACTGTGGCCATCCTGATAAAAATGGATCAAATCACTGAAGATTACAAATATAGTCATTATGAGATAGTACAAGCTGAGGTAGGCATAAGTGCATACCTAATTGAAATCAAAATCTTATCTACATTGGATGATGTAACCTCCCTAAAAGTAGAGAATAATAGATTTCATGATTGATTTTAAAATTGTTATGTTATTAGTCATGTCAAGGATATATATCACAAGAATTTGGTTTGTTCTTTTTGTTCCTTAAAACGACATGCTAAAAATTCTTTTAGTAAGAAATTGATAAGTCATAAAGTGAAGAATAATGTGGTATCTAAGGGAGGCATCAATTTACCTCTTAAAATGGACCGGGAGCAAGTTAGTTTCATTTCTACACAAATGGTGGAGTCTACTCAAGAACATGTGAATCGGGAAATCAGGACACATTCTCAAGAGTAAAGTATGAAGGAATGTAGGCTTTCCCCAGTTGAATCTTAGTGGGCCCTGACATTGGTTCTAGAGCACGTAGATCTTGTACAAGTACATTAGTGTGGCCTTATACCAATAGTGACTTTAGAATTAGGTCAATGTCTTCATGAATCTTCTCCTACAAATGTGGGGAAACTAGATCTGAATAATGCTTTGAATCATTCAAAGATTCAAGATGAAATTAATAAATTAATGTAAACCTAGGGAATCCATTGATGGTTGGAGGGTATAGATGATGATTCCTCTAAAAACACCATCATATACTTAAGAATTATCAAAAGGAAAATTTGTTTTATTGATGATGAAGGTTTTTGACTTGTTCCTCCTATGAAATAAAGAATTAGTAGATCTCACTCTTATTTGAAGTCAACTATGGTTACCAGGTTGTATATTCCCTTGGAATATGACTATTATTAGTATATTTATTATCATATTTCATATTAATATTTCTATGAGATTTGATCTTTTTTATTTGGTTTTATTTGAATGAGGGAATGTATGTTGGTATGTCCCTACCCAAATATCCCATTTTGTTTTCTATTATATTTTTTTAATAAAAATGTCTTTACCCTATTCTTTCTAGTATATTAAAAAAATATGTGATGTTATTATCATAACCCGGACATGAAGAACCCCTCAGTTCCTCTTCATAATCATTAATGTTGACATATGTAATGGTTATAGTTTTAGGTAGAGATTCAATTAGTATAGACCCCACAATGATTTCCACATTCTTGAACATCCACGGTAGGTGATTCATTTAAAGCCATTATTCATGACGTTTAGCTTCATATTGGTCATGGAGAAAGCCTAGTGATGTAAGATCCTTCAAAAAATTATATTAATGAGCCTCATATGGAAGTCTTAAACTACGTTGTTCTGTAATTTCATTCTTAATATTCATAATAATATTTTTTATGTCCACTATATCAAATACAATATTGTAACAGTCATATTTTAATTTAGTATCAAATATTTTTTCAACTACCAAATAATTTATCAAATTAATACAAATTATATCAAATTATGGTGAATACCCAATGTTCATATAATCCAAGTAACAATATATTCTCACCGACCTTATGGAAATGATCATATAACAAAAAAATCAGGTATATAATGATCATATTACATTTCTATATGTAAGATTATATACATCATGAATTTTTTTAATTATTTCTTTTCATTTCTTCTATCAATATATTTTTTATATTTCAATCAATTAGTATTCTTTCCATAGTTATCATTATATGTTTGGTCCTCCAAGAAAATTCATATTATGAAAATTTCAACCTTTCGTTATTTCTATTTACCTTTGGTTTTATTAATGTTAAAATTTTCATATTTATGATTCATCTAATTATATTTCATTATATTAAATTTTATTTTGTAATTTTATACGTTACTGATTTAATTTATTTGTTATTTTTCCCCGTATTTTATATAAAATGAGAAATGTGATAAATGTGGTTTATTAATTAAAATATCTTAGTAAAAATAAGGGGTGTGATAAGTTATTATAACATCTTTAATCCTCCCTCACAATAGATAGTGTGAATGATGATTTAATAATTATTTTATAATAATTTTTTACAGTGAATTAGTCAAAATAAGTATTTTTTATTAACTAGTATAATGTTAATATATTTTAATATTAATGATGAATTATACCACGATATTGGATGTCTAAAATACTATTAGGGTAATTTATGTGATCACAAATTTATTTGGGAAATTTATTATATTTTTTGTGTCCAATATAGAATAAAAACATGGGTATTTGATACAATAAATCACAAATAAGGATATAGAGGTCTCATAATTATATAATATAAAAGGTAAAGTTAATTAGGACTAGAAAAAGTGTTTTACACATGAGAATACTATTTTAGGGACACTCAATGGCCATGATTGTTTATGTTTCCTAGAATAGTCAAGTGATATAGTCCTCGAATGGATTTCTTAATGTTAGATAGATTATAAGGATCCTAGAGTGTTACCTTGGGGATGCATTATAAGGTCCACTAATATTAAATCAGTTTGTTCATAGTTAGTGACAGATTTTCCATCTGGGTTGAGAATAGTAAAGTGATAAATCGTTATCAAAGGATCTTTATATCACTAGGCTGGTAATTCAAGAGCATGGTGTGTGAAAAATGATAGAAATCCACATAAAATATATTGTGAATTAAAGGTTATCTATCATAGATAAGGTGAATGATAATATGATAACTTGAATATCGTAAGGGATTAGTATATAAATACTCTTTAAATAAATTTTATAGAATATGAGATAACCTTTGGTTGATCATATTTATGGTAAGAAAGTGATTTTGGTCCCATTTGACTAGGTGATATACCTTATTAATTGATGGGTATTTACATGAAAATTTAGAATATTTGAAATTCAATGTCGGGTTTAGGAATAGTGAGTTATAGAAATCAATATTTCGATACATTTGAGTGATGATAATGGGTATAATGAACTTTTACTAGGATGGATAACATTTGAGTAAATTTTATTGAGACATGTGATACATGGGACATGATGCATTTTAGTTAGGGGGTAGGATTGATATGTCAAAATATGCGAGGTATGAGATAATATTTGTTATAGTTAAGGGACTACATGATTCCAAGTGATTGTTTATTATATATGATATCCATTAGTATGACATTTTTTGGTTTTATACTCAAGCTAAGAATAATTTTATGAGTCAGTGTACTATTTTGGTTTAGATGTTACTATGGATAGAAAGTCCATTGATTATAATTTCATACCACAATATGGATTATAGGTTATGGAAGGGGTGTGACATGTATGTTCTAAAACCTTGGTATGTATTGTTATGATGATTAAATAGAGACATGTATGTCAGGGATCCATACACTGTTGATTCTTATAATGACTATAGAGTTGACATATATGTTATGACACACCTTGAGGTAGTTTATTACAAGAACTAGGGGGTCCATCCTTGTGTCAAAGTACATAACAATGTGGTCTATGACTATCATATTTTACTGAAACTCGATTAATTAGATATGTATGGAAATTGAAAAGTCCTAATAAATTGGCGAAGAATTGATTTTTTTGAGACCAAGAAGAGTTATATTGTGGTCAAATAAAAGGGAACATGATTTGTGTTTTCTATTTACAAAAACATATAAATCAATTTAAAATATTGGACATTAATTATGATGTTTCTGAATAGAATGAACCAAAATAATTATATTCCAATTTATTGAGATATCATATAGAGTCACCTAGACTATGGTGATAAGATGGATTACGAGAAAAAACAGTTATCAAAATTTATTTATATCTCTTTTGTACAATGATGTTCTAAAATTGTAAATCTGATGATGAATTGTTTTTCTAAAAAGTACCAAATATAAATTTTATACTAAGATATTCATGATTCTAGATTATGTTGTTTGATGTAGGAAGAAATTTACACTTAGTAAAATGATATTTTCTTGATAGAGGTTTCTTAACCAATTTTACTAGATAGAGAAAACATTGTTAGTTTATAGGATGAAGAACATTTTTGAGTTCATAAAACAGATAATTTTTGTGGAAGTTTTGTATATAATAAATCATAAAAACATACCAGTATACTAATATTGAATGTTTTGAATGAAATTTTATCCAATAGTGAAACATGTTCAGATGTTAATGAAGTCATCAAAAATAGTTTTCACAAAAGACTTCACTAGATGAAAAACATTTGATAAGGGAAAAAATATATTTTTATAAATGATAAATGTATAGAATTTTATGAGTGGAATGCACTAGATAGTGATTTTGGGTTGATTAAAAAGAGGTTTCTAAACAAAGTAATCATATGTAGTCTTTTTATCAATGCCTTCCATCATAGTTCTTTGACACATTCATTAGATAGAGTTTCTATGAAGTTGTATCAGATGTGGTTTTTGGGATCATAATTTTATTTTAAAAAAAACACATACACTGTGTAAATGGTTTGATTTATTTTTAATGAATAAATAATCATAAAGGAAGGATCATGGTTGTATTAGAGTTTTTAGGTGCGTTTCAATACGATTTTTGATTCCAATATTTTAGGATGTTCAGAAAGATATTTTTTTGACACTTATTATTTTAGAGGTTTTGAATGTGATCGACTGAATAAATACTCAATTGGGAATTAAAATTTATAAGTAGGAAATAAAAATTTCAAGTATGTGATTCTCCCATTATTTTGTGGAAATGATTTTCAATATAAACGGAAGAAAGAGTACGAGTTTCTTCTTTTTTCTAAAGATATTAACATTGAAGTGGTTAGGTTTTGGACAAAAAATAGTAGTATATTTCTTTTAGTAGATATACTCAATGGGTCAATTATAGATGAATATTATTGTATATATCTATATTTGATATAGTTATAATATATAAATAATGAAAATACATACATGTACTAGATAAATATGTGATGAGAATAATAGGTTTGGATATGGAAGATCAATCAGAATATCTCGTTTGTTGTTGTATAAAAAATAAAGGATCAAGAAGAAAAACCTATAGGAAGGAAAGATTAATGAAAGGTTATGAAACATAGAGAAAAATTATTGAGTATTTTCAATAAGGGTTCATTTAGTAACTAATTTTTTTATCTTATTATTAGTGTGAGGAGTACATGAACCATTAAAGGGATACAATTCTATGTATGTTATGGATATTGATTATTTTCTATGAACCATAAAGGATATTTTTATTGTGATTGTGTGGTCTTGTATTATTTCCAAACCATTCCAAGGACTTGCTACTCTTATTAACAAATAAATGATATAATTTATTGTGTTCATTGGGTGTTCCTCTATATCATATTTTAGCATAATAAATTCTCACTAATAAGAGGTGAATTATATTTTTATAGGAAAATTCATATATAAGATAACTAATTCTCCCTTAGTGATCATGTAGATCCCGATGGGAACATTTAATTGGTATGAGAGCATTATTTTTCCTTTATATTCTCTTCAATATTTCATTTTTCAAGTAGAAGAAGGTTTTTATAGATATTTATAACACTGTTATTTTTTGGGTCCATATTGTCTAGAGAAATTTTTTAGAAGTAAGAAGAAGTTTGTTTTGAATGTTTATTTCCTTTTGTTTTCAAAGAAGATAAATCAATTCAATTTTTTAAAGCTGAAAATCAGAATGACCATCGTATTCAGAAAACCAGACTCACATTACAAAAGAAAGTCCATCGGATTGAGAAAAAGTTCTTTTTTAAAGAAACAAATCATTTGAGTCATCTTGTTACCAGAAAGAAAGTAATAATTCAATGATGGATTTCTACAGTGTCATCCTAGCTTTGATGAAAATAAAATGAGGATTTATTGTTTTATATTTATCACAAATCATAAGTAATTTATAAAACATGTTATTCTATCTTGATGAATTAAAGGGGGATTGTTTCCAATCTCAATAAGGATTCATTGAAAGAATTATGTAGCTAGATAAATGGAATGTTAAAATAATTTTTATTTATAAGTCATATTATGCTAAATGTTTTCTTCAATGTATTCAAAATCATGAAGTAAGTCATGATTATAATCATATGTTTTTGAAAGAAGGAATTTTCTAAAGATTTATTTTCTCGATCCACTAGTATGATATTACCAGTCGCAGATTTGTTTCAAGACTGGAGAGGTTGATCGGAACACAAGAAACTGAAGGTGTTGGATTTCAGTCAGACCAAATGATGAAATATTTAATTCTTTGGAGAATGAATTTGGTGATTATTGTTATAAAAAATTGAAATAATTTGAGTGTTTGAAGTTCATTAGTATCATATTCAAGAAAAATAATAATTTTCTAATGTCGATGCTACTGATCCCTATCCATCAGATTCATTATGTCATCATAATAATCGAAGGTTGAATTGATTTCATTGGTAGTTATTGGGACTAATGAAAAAGAAAAATATGTAAAGTTGTTATAGGTCGACATGAAAATAATATCAAAGATCGATTAAAAATATAAGCAACCATTAATAAGGTCGAATTGTTTTGTTTCTCTAAGTAGATTAGGTATCAAGTGGATACATATAATAGAAACATAAGTATTTAGCGTTTCATTGATTTTTTCTACAATTGGATCAATCTTGATATAATAAATCTAATCTGTTTGCAAGTTGGTCAATTGTAATAACAATTTACATAACAATTGGGTCCAGAGATATCAGAATATAGTTGTCATTAATTTTTAGAGTGAAGTATAGACCAATCTGATAAACATGGGATGAAAATAATATATCTATCGATCACAGGATCATCAGACTAAAGAAAATAACAATAAGAATCATTCTTGAATCATTTGAATAATATTTAAAAGTGTTTTCCAGGGGATCTTGAATGTTGAAGAATATTATTCCTTTTATTTTCATCAATTTGTATGAAGAATTATAATAGAAGAAATATCTTTTACATTTGTCACATGTGTTATAGAAAAATGTATTAAGGAATATGAAATATTCATCATAATGAGGAAAATTAGAATGGGTATATTATCCTCTTAATTAGTGTAGAGTAACATAATGAGATATCATAAGTTTTTATTTGTTTTCTAGTTGGTCAAAAAAAATTGGAGTGACCAAATTCCTTTGTTGTAGTATATAAATCATATTGGGAAATTAGAATAAGAATTGGAATCAAACTAAATAATGATAAGAAGTAATAAATGATATGATGTTTTCAGATTTTTCAGTAAGGATTGAGTGGAGTTTATAAGTGTTTAATAATTCCAGGATTGATCTTGTATTTAAATAGATTTTAAGATTCTAGAAAATTTGGTTCAGCGGGAAAGTATTTTGGAATCATGCCCAAAACATTATTGATTCACCTTTAAAATTTGGAAGGACCCTGTAGTTTCCTAAAATAGATACTATGCAAAATAGAAGGGTGATAATAATTTAAGTTATATGGAGAATATGTTTCATGTTTGGGAATTCATGAGAATTTTTTTTGGCAGAAAAATAAAGGAGAATGGAGAAGATTATATTCTAGGTTTTTAGACTTGACTAGTAAAATAGACTGGGATTTCCAGGCATAGATAGAAGATGTTCAGGATTGATTCAACTATATTCTGATAGAGCTATAATTCCATATTGAGTAATTGGACTGTGGAATCAGACTAGGAATTTTGATAGGGTGTCATTACAAAGTCCGTAAGAATTTATTTTTTACTACTGGGTAAACAATTGGATAATTGTTTTGAAGAACATATTTTTGAAAGTTGATTAAGAACCACCATTACATGTTTCTTACAAAAATTATATAACATCATTTCAGCATACATGAACCACAAGCAGTACAGTATTGATCATTGTGTTCCATGGTTGTAAGAGAATACCCTACTCTGTGAATTTTATACAAAAGGATAGTTTTCTAGTGGAATGTGTGGTATTGGATTTTTTCTAAACCATAAAAGGTCATATATACTCATGTTGAGTAGTGAAGCTTATAAATTACTATGTTCTTGTGGATATCTTTTTATTTTCATTTGAGAATGATATATCTTAAACTAGGTAAATGTTTTTTCAAAATGAAAGAAACAAAAAAGAAAAATATTTCACTGATTCACCCGCAGCCCCCTTAGTGCTGTAACTATCTTTACTGGGATTTCATAAATGGTGTTAAAGTAAAGGTTCCCTTCAATTATTCATTATGGATATTTTGAATAGAAGTTGTGATGGAAGATATGAATTGTGTAAATAGTAAATTTATTCCAATTTTTTATAGTAGGAACTACCATATTTGGGAAGATAGTTTGCCTCTTTATATTATGTTTTTTGGTTGTGCTGTTCTGGAAGATGAAACATATGGTTTTCTTCTTATTGACGACAATGTTCCTTTTAATTTTTTTGGTAATAATAATCTTGATAATTATTTAATAGATAAGAAATATTTAATTTCATCACATTCTAAATGAATTTTTTTAATGGTGAAGGGTGATTCCAATTCTAGAGGTATCTAGGATAAGATGAAAAATATTTAAGTAGGTAATACAAAAGTTAAGAAAGTAGAATTAAAAATCTATAGGCTGAAGTATTAAGATCTAAAAATTTGTGAGTATGAATATATTGGAAAATTAGTCACCTTGGTAAATGAATTTTTTAGAACTCTCATATTTCTGGGTGAAAATTTATATGATTCTATATTTGTTAAAAAGGAATTAATAATTTTTAATGACAAGTTTGATGCCAAAGTCTTTCATTGGAAGCGTTGGATCCCGAAACTCTATCTAAGAATTATATTCATAGTATACTCATTACTTATGAAATAAGAAGGGAAACTAGAGAAGGAAAAAATATAATATGTAAATGTCTTTCAAAGCCTCCAAGAAAGAAAATTTAAGAAGTTTTTGAAGGAATATGATGTTTTTGACTCAGAATCTGAAAAAAAGGTATGTAAAAATCATGTTGTAATTTTTCCTTGTTCTAAACAACTATGGGAAAAGGTATAGATAAAAAAAAGGAAAACTTCCCCAGAATTGTTTTGAATTTAGAGTCATTGGAAACATTGCAGCTAATTTTCCAAATATAAATAAAGAATTTGAAAGTGATAGAGAAGGAAGTTGACTAGGATGTTATTGGAAGAAACATGGTGTTAATGATAAATCATTTCACATAGGTAAACATAGAAAATTTGCTGTATCCAAAAGGATATGTTTCTTATAAAATTATGATGAATAAGAAGATAATGAATTTGAATCCAAAAAATATATATTAACCATGATAGTGAGAATAATTTTATTTCAACAATGAATAATGAATAATCCAGAAGCAACAGTTCTGAATAAGAGGAAAAAAAATTATAATTTCATCTTAAATAAGATTTAAAAGAATTCCTGAGGAAGATATAGAGTATTGAAAGATAATCTTTGAAGATGAAAACTGAAAATTTCTTATCAGAAAATGAAAAATTTTCCTCATGATAAATTTATTTTTATTGATAGTTATTGATTATTTAATGAAATATCTTGAGAAACAAAACAATCATCATAAAAAACTAGATGTAAAATTGAATGTAATATAAGGAGAGTTAGAAAATTTTCTAAAAATGTTTCTAAAGCTGAACAGGGAGGAACATGTTTTAAAAATTCTATCTCTAAATTTAGTGAATGTATTGGTGAGTATGAACCTTGTATGGATCAAAACATTCCTTAACAGTTTAAGAAGAAAGATGAATTTTTCCGTAGTAAGAGATTTAGAAATTTTTATGAAAAGAATAAACATGGGAAGTTATGTATATGAAGATGGATAAAAAATATGGGATTTTTGATATTTTTAAACATTATAAAGAAAAAAGGATTATATTATTTCTAATCATAATAAGGATTAAATGAAAAATGAGAAAAATAATATTTCAGTTAAGAATAGAATGTTCAGTGGTCAATAGATTTATTATTAGAAATACAAGAAGGTTTCTTAGAAACATGTTCACAACTTCAGTCAGTAAAGATGTTTAAGAGGAATGTATTATTTATTTGGATATTAATCATATTTTTGGGTATTAGGAAAGATAAAAAATATATATTGGTTTAATAAAAAAATTACTATTATTCCACAAGCTACAGAAGGAAATGTTTTAGGGGGACTCATTCAGCTCAAAGGATGAATTCTAAGAAGGATGTTCGAAAGAATACTGAGAATGATGTTTGGAAGAAACCGAGAAGGTTGGTGTGAAAATTGAAAATATATTCCAACCTCTAGAAAATATTTTTCACATGTGTGAACAACCTGGAAACCTTGTAAGAGGATTTGTCGTTTCGTTACCAGCACAAAAAAGTTTTGTTGACAATTCTCAGAGACCAAGGGTAAAGAAATTTAAAGGGATGTAAAAATATCTTCCTATATAAATATATTGTAATTCTAGTCAAGGTTAACAACCATGGATTCATGATAGAGGGTGTTATTATCATATTTATAGAGGCATAATGTTTTTTAATAATGTAAAATACTTCTATGAAGTATTGGTGAAATTTGGAAATGATGATCCACTAATAATAAAAGGTGTTGGATCAACCATCAATGTGAAAGAAAACTTGAAATCCAATAAAGTATTTTATATTGAAGGGAAGAAACAAATCAGGTTATGTGTTTCTGAACAATGTGATGAAGGAAAAAAGTCATTTTTATAAAATATGTATTTTTTTTTGATGAGTGAGGTTGATGAAAATATCATTACAGGAGGCCAATGTACAAAAAAAAATTTAAAGAAAGTTGGTGATGTAAAAAATCTATTATTACTTGAGAATGGCTGAAGAGAATTAGTTGTGGCATAAAAGGCCTGGAAATTTTTTTCATAGAAACATGAGAATGTTACCTAATTGAGATAGTGTCTAAGGTATTACTAATATATCATTAATATGAGATTGGTGTTGTAGTATTTTTCTAAATGAAAAAATTACAAATTCACTACATAATAATGTTGAGAGTTGTTCAAAAGAAACCCCAGAAGTAATCCTTTCTGATATATGTGGCCCAATGATGAAAAAATAAAAATTTGGATCTAAATACTTCATTACATGCATTTATGGTTTTACATGCATTACTTATGTAATGTATATGAAAAGAATGTTTGATTATCTGAAAATGATATAAAGTTTTAGGAGGAAAGAAGAGAAGAAACATGATTATTTAGTGAATAAGTTTGGAACTAACAATGGCGGTGAGTACTAAAATGAATATTTTTAATGTTATCATGAGAATCATGGAATTAAAAATGAGTAAAATTCACCATACAATCCTCAATAAAATGGGTTTTCTAAATGGGAGAACATAAGTCAGATGGAAATGGGGAGAACAATGTTACTTGGACATGATCTGTCTGATTAATTTTAGAGGAATTCCATGATTACTATTTTGTATATCCAAAATTGATGTTTTTATAGGCCATGTTAAAATATGAATCCATTTGAAATATTTTATGATAAAAATCCATGTTTTAAATATTTAATAGTTTTTGAATTTTCATGCATCATACAAAATGATGGTGGGAACCTTGGAATGTTTGAGTAGAGAGTTGAAGATTGAATTTCTCATGGATATGGTATAGATAGAAGTTTATATTGGTGTTGTAATGAAAAAACCAAATGAATTGTTATTTCTGTTGGTGTGAAGGTTATTTAAAAGGATTGAAAGATAAAAAGACTCAAGCTGATAAAGAATATTTATATGAAAGAAAATTTGTTATAATAATCTTTATAGATACTAACAATGGAAATCATATTCAATAACAATAATTAGACTTCTGTGTTTCAAGTGATGAGGAAGAAATAAGAAAATTGAATCCCATATTGAGAAAACAATTGGATGATCTATACATTACTAGTGATCAACATCAGATGCTTCAAACAATAAGAACATCAAAAGTTCTTACACATACTTCATTGTATTTGATTGTATTTTCAATGTATGTGAATGAATCTTTAGAAAATATGGAATGGGTGCAGGACATAAATGAAGATATGGATCATATAAAAACTAATTATACTTTTGAAATCATACCAAATATGGGTAAAAAAATGTTATAGGTAAAAAATGGGTTTTCTGGAATAAAATGAATGAAGTAGGTGAATTTGTAAGTAATAAGGCCACATTAGTGTGAAAATTTAACTCACATATTGAAGTCGTTGATTTTTATGAGGCTTTTTTTCAAATGGAAAGATTAGAAACAATCATAATATTTCTTTTTATTATTAAACAATGATGTTAATTTTTTTTTCATATGGATGTTAAGTACATATATCTAAATGGGGATATTGATGTGGAAGTTTATATAGGGTAAACATATTTCATTGCTTTTAGGAAAGATGAATGTTATGTGTTTATGATGAATAATTCCTCATATGGGATAAAACAAGCACTGAGAGAATATAATTCCAAACTGGATACATTATTGAGGAAGATGAATTTTAAGAAAGGAATAGTTCAAAGGAAAATTTACATTATGGAATGTATGGAGTCTTCCCTTATCACAATTTTTTATGTTGATGGAAATATCTTTTCTAGGAATGATGAATGAACTTGTGACAGATTTAATAAAGAAATTATTTTTTTATATGTCCATATTCGGTGAAATGAACTGAATTCTTTGGGTACACATTTTAAAAAAGAAGATACATATTTTTTTTCTCAATAAAAGTATTCTAAGGAACATATCATGAAGTTTTTCATGGAAAACCAAAAACCATTTTCCAAACTTATTTTAGTGTGAACCACATTTAGTAAAGATATAGAAGGAATATAAGATAATCAAAAAAGAGTTCTAAAAGATGATTGCATTTTTTTTATTTTAATCACATATGACTCGACATTTTTCATGCCATTAACTTATGTGAATGATTTCAGATTTCTCATAAACAATCACATTTACACGCTGGAAATTTAATTATGATAAATATAAAATGAAAACAAATTTCATAATAAGGTATGATAGATTATAAATCATTGACTAGTTTGGGTATTTTGATTCCGGTTTGGAAGAAAATATTCATGATAGAATATCTACATCTGATAGAGTTTTATATCATGAAAAAAGTTCTTTTGTTTAGAATATGAAGAAACAAAATTCAGTAACTCTTATCGTGGATGAATATGGGTATGTTTCTTCCACTCAAGTTGTTACCCAACTTATGTAGATGATGTAACACATATAAGACTAACTTATCTAAGTTATGTTATGCATTCTGTTGGGTTGCGATAATCCAAGTGAAACTAAAATTATAAGGAATTCAGTAAAAACATATCATTCAAAACATATTGATATCAAATATCAATTCATCAAATATCATATGGGGATGAATGAATTGAAGTTGGAGTATATTCCTATATTGAAACAACTTACGAAAATATTTACAATTCCATTACCAAAAAACCGTTTCAGAAAATGAGGTTCAACATGGGTGTCCAAAAACCTTCTCAGGAAGTACAATATATGTTTTCACCCCTCTCTCATATTATTTTTGGATATTCTTTTCAAGGGGTATAATTGTTCCATAAATATACCCTTTTGAAAGTATTTCTAAAGGTAGAGTTTTGGGTAAGCTGTAAATCTAGCATGTAATTGTGTGAACTATTCTCAGTGTTTTTGGAGTGGTTACAAGAAACATTAGTTTTCAAGAAATTGGTAGAAGAAGAATGATGTGATGAAAAGATGAGGAATGTTCATGGTAACTAAATTTGGACATCATGGTTTTTCATTCAATAATTATCATTTCCTATAGTTATTTCACTCAATTAGGCTTATAATTTTTAATAATTTATCCATATCTTGAGGTTGCAAAGTTCATTGATTTATATATCTTAGTTGATAACAAAATCCATTTGGGGAGATTGATTAGAAAAAGATAGTGGTAGAAGGTTTTTAGAAGTAATAATAATTTATTTTTAAAATATATTGACTTTTTTGGTCAAATAATATAAATCATGTCCATTTGTAAAAGTTGATAATTGAACGGACCATCATATTCTAAAAATCAGACTCACATTGCTCATGAAATTCCATCAGATTGAGAAGAAATATTCTGCATGAAAAGGATAATCAGACTCAACTTAGGCCCAATATGAATGAATGATCATAAAGAGGTGATGATCAAGATTCATACTAGATTTGATGAAAATATAATAATGATTTTTTATTTTTTATTTCTCACAAATCAAACGTAGGTTATAAAATATATGATTCTAGCATGTTGAAATAAAGGATGAGTGTTTCCAATCTCATTTAGGATTAATTAGAGAGAAATATATTTCTGGTGGAATGGGAAGTTACAATACATTCCATTTATAAGATAGTCAATACTAAAGAATACATTAAATGACTTAAAATTGATGAAGGATTCCTTATTACTAGAATTATTTTTGTGAATTAATGATGTTGCGGAATATTTTTGGTCTCATTACATTAGTAAGAAATTACATGAAATATATTTGTTTAGTGAATGAAGTGGTTCATCAAAACATGATAAATTAAGGTGCTGGTTTTTAGTCAGATCAAAATCTAAAATATTTTAATATTTGGAGAAAGATTTTGATGATTATTTTCATAAGAAAAGAGAAAGAAGTTGAGTGATATAAGTTCAATAATATCAAATTATAAAAATAGAGAATTTATTGAAGACAAATATTTTGATACCTGTTCATAAGATTCAGTATTCCATCTTTATTTTTGGAGGAACATTTGTTTTTATTGGGTGTTTTTGGGACTAATGAAAAAGGAAAAAAGAAAAGTTATTATAGGACGATATGAAAATAAATTCAAAAACCAAACAACAATATAGTCAACCATTAATCAGGCTGAATTGTTTTTTTACTATTTAGATTGGGTATCAAGTGGGTTAAGATAATAGAAACAGAAGTCTTTATTGTTTCATTTATTCCTCTACAATTATATCAAGTAAGATAGAAGAACATTGATCTATTTTCAAGAAAGTCAATAGAAAGAAAAACTTCCTTAAAAATTTGGACAAGAGCTATTAGATTGGACCTATCAATGATTGTCAGATTAAAGTAGAGATTGATATGAAAAATGATGGCTAATACAGATATAATTATCAGATAGAGGATCATCAATTTGAGTAAAATAAAAATAAGAATTTTTCATGAATAGTTTACACAAGATTTAAACGTTATTTCAAGGGGGAATTGATGTTCCGTGATTATTTTTGTTTTTGTTTTCATCAATTGGTATGTAGAATCATAATGGGAAGATATTTTTTTTTACAATTATCACATTTGTAATGTAGAAAAATATTGAATAATCTATTTTAATCATTGTAATAATGAAAATAAGAATGGGCAGATTAGTCTTTCAATTAGTGTAGAGCAACATATTAAGACATCGTCAGTTTGGATTTGATTTCAAATGGGTCTAGAAAATCAGACTGACCAATTGTAATGAAGAAATAATATTGGCCAGTGGGAATTGCAATAAGTCTAAAGAATTCTAAAAATTCGTAATCATTCTGATGTTGTTAGAAGATTCGAGAAGGCTCGAGAAGAGTTAATGTGTATTGAAGAAGGAAAATATTGATATAAGATTTAAGGAAATTTGAAGATTTGAGAAATTTTGGTTCTCAAGGGATTTTTTTTGAAATCCTACCCAAACCATTTTTGGGTCACCTATAAAATGAATAAGTACATTTTACACTCATGACATAAGTACTATTCGAAAAGGAATATATAGAAGCATTAATGTTCTAGGAAGAAGAAGTTTCTGGATTGGGAATTCTGGAGAAATTTAGCTTGACATAAGAATAAAGAATAATTGTAAAGATCATATTCAGGGTTTCTGGACTGGACTGGGAAATTAGACATGGATTTCTAGACTTAGACATAATCATTTTAGGATTTCTTTTTCATCGGTATTTTGATAGAGAAATATTTATCTATTGGGAAATCAGACTTCAAAATCAGACTAGAAAATCAAAATGAGTGTCATTATAAAGTCTATAGAATGATCTTACATGATTTTTGTTAAGTAAGTGAATATGTTTTTTGAAGAACATATTTGTGAATCTTTTTTATGAAATCCCATAAAATCTTTTTTAAAGAAATTAGCTTACATAACTTCATGATACTTGAATCAAATATACTATTGTATTGATCATAGTTCTACACAAGTGTAAGGTAATATCATACTCAATTTATTCGACACAAAAGGATTTTATTTTAGTGGATTGTGGGTATTGGACTGTTTCCAAACTGTACCAAAGATGTTGCTACTCTTATTTAGTAGCAAACCATGTAAATTATTGTGTTATTTTAACTGCATGTTTTTTCTTTTAGCATAGAACTAACTCTTTAAAAGGAGGTAAATGTTATTTTAAAATAAGGGAAACTTAAGAGAAAAATATATCACAGATTCAACCCTTCCCCCTCTCAGTGATAAATCTACCTTGATTGGTATTTTATATAAATAGTAATAGGATTCATGTTTTATATGTAATGAGCTATCATATCATGAAATAAAAAATTACACGATGTTATTTATGTGTTTTGATGATGTTCTTGATGCAACTAAAAATTATTTCAATCATCTTACTAATGGTTCTCCCGTAAAATCTATAGATAAGGACTACTTTCATAATGGTTTCCACGCAATATATTATATTCTTTACACCCTCTCTAAATGGGAATTTATAAGGATAAAATGAATTTGACGAGTTTAATGATGTTTAGACTATGTAAATAATATTTATAATTGAAATAGGAAAGTGATGATATCCAAGCTACATATTTTGATATTGATGCATGAAATATTAAAATGGTAGAGTTTTTTATAAAGTTAAAGGACACTATAATCACTGTAAGATGTTTTGGTAAGATATTAAGAGATTCAACTTTTGTGAAAATATTCTAATAATTCTTCCATAAATATATGATTCTATGGTATTATCCTTAGAATATTAAGATCCTAAAAGTCCATCTCAAGGAGGTCTTCACATTATTCTAATCACATATTAAATGATACATCATATAATATTAATAATAAAAAAATTATTTTGAAATATCTTTCCAATCTTTTAAGATAGGAATGTCTGAGAATTATAATAAGAAGGAAGACAATAACTCTCACACTCAACATGACCTATATAATAAAAAATGATGTATTAATGGATTTATTATCTATAATATTTAATAGAGGCACAAGTAAGTATAATGTAATGATGATGATGAAGTTATTTATCTATATATCCATTAGATATTTCATGGATAATTGTTCGAGGATAAAGGAAGATAAAGATACTGATGAAGAAAATTTGACGTCAATAACATTCTGGGAGAATAATATAGATCAATAAAATTTATTTTCAAAATTAATATATAATAATTTCACAAAATATAAAAATATATACTTTTTTCCAAGTGGTAGAAAGGAGATGATAGTGAAATAGAATCTTGTAATCATGATGATGATGGTGCTAAAAGGATTCACATTAAAAAAGTGAATAATGAAAATTCTTCCATTGAAAAAAATAGTAACTCGTATGAATAATAAGCGGAATAAAAAGAGGAAATTGGATGTATTTTATTACTAAAAGAGAATTTAATAAATATATTTCAACAAATATTCATTATACAAGATAAAAAAAAGAAAATGATGAAATAATTTCAATGAGTATGTAACTAGTAATTAGATACTGATGTAAAATCCAGGTTGATAAAAGTGATTGATTGTTTGAATAAGTCACCTGATAAATTAGAAAACCTCCACATCAAGCTTGAGGAAAAAATAATGTTGACATAGAAATAATTTTATCTTGTTCAATAAATACTATATGTTTTTTATTAAACCAGAAATATCTAAATATGAGTGTAAAAAATAGGTCAAAGTTGGATGAATTGTAATTGTTAGAAGGATCATCAAATCACATCATCATAGGTTATCTAAAAGGTTAAAAATGTTATAAATAATAATAGATTTATGAGAAACATGTATGTAACTAAAATAATTATTGTCCAAAAATATTAAATTTATGTAGAATCAATTATTTAAGAAAAAAAGCTAAAATTTGCGACACTGTTAAGGATTATAAGAATACTATCTTCATGAAGATTATATTTTAAGTATTAATAATTTTTTTTCACAAAAACGATCAAAGGTTAATAGTTATAAATATGATGGAAATCATGCAAACAATTTTGGATAGTATGCAGGTTATAGAGAAAAATATGTTATCTATGGATATTGTTGCTATGATGGGGACATTTGGAAAACATCAAAAATGCATTGGAACAATCATCAATAAAAAAATAATTCAAGATGTATTGACAGAATATTATAAAATTAGTCAACTCACAAAATTATACAATCTGAAAAATATTTTTTGAAAACCCCTTGTAGATTACATCATTTTGAAGGGATTTGTGAAATATGTGATCATTCTAGACATCTTGCTGAAGTATTTCTATCAAAGCTACCAGCTCAAAAAAAATTATATGGGGAATCTCAAAATCCATATGGGGAAGAAGAAAAATGTATGAAAAATTCATTATTTTTCGAAACCTATCTCAATTATATAAAAGGGTAATGACCATGGATATAAGATATTTTAATTTCTTCACATATGAATAAAAAAATGAAATTTTTTTAAAATTTAAAAGATTGCAATGAAGGGAAAGTGAATTTTTGAAATGATGTGTTACTCAGAATCTAAGGAATTGGATCTAGTTTTTTTAGTAGAGGAAAAATGAAATATATAATTGATTTATTTATAGATAGATTGAAACATAATTCCTCGAGTGTTTCAAATCTCTATAATAAAGGATACATATCTGTCTTCATAATGGATGGAATTTTGTTGAAAGGATTGATTATGGGAAGTTTTTACAAGAGTAAAATAAACAAAATGAAATCTGTTTTTGGTTGAGGATACATATAGTTAATACTATATAATCATGATTTAAAAAACATGTTATGGAATAAAAGGATTAAGAATATGTGCTAAATAAAAATGAAAATTAGGATAAATAGTGAAATTATTCTTGATGTTTCTAATAAGATAAAAATAATTTTTTTTATATGCCAAAGAGGGATGTTTTTTAATTTATTATATACGATGTTGGAGATACATACAACTCATCCCTTAGAGATGATTCATTCTGACATATGTTATCCCATGAGATAGTGGTCAACAAATAGATATAAGTGAACTATTTACATTCTTAATTATTTCATTCATATAACATGTATTATGTTTTTGGAACACAAATAATTGGCTCTAGAAATGTTAAAGAGTTTCAAGTGAATTGATGAAAAATAATATGTGTTTTATGTTAAGAAGTTTCAACAGATAAAAGTTCTGAATACAAAAATTGGATAAAAGATGTTTTGATGGTGTCCCCATAGACACCCACCTAATGGTAGAGAATATAGGTTTCATGGAAAGGGAAATGGAATGTTTTTATGATGAATATTTGAATGTGCTGGAATATTCAGATAAAAATGGTTTATATTATGATGTAGATATAAGAGGAAATAATGATGAAATTGTTATAATTAAAAGTATAACAAAAATTTTGACATATGTGATAATAAAGAAGTTTTATGGAATAAAGTTATTGATCAATCCATTTCAAGAGATTAAGAACAACTGTTTTCCTATTTTCAAATGATGAGGTATCTAGTTGTGGTCCAAAATATCCTTAGAGATAATTGAAAATAATTTTAAACAAAAAATAAAATTGAGGAATATTCTATATAACTATTTGATTTTATAGGTTGATCCCAGAGATGTTAAAGAGGATTCTGGGGATCAATAGTGACTTTATTATATGAATTAATAATTCAATCATATTGATAAAAACGAGACATGGAAGTCTGTATACAAAGTTGATGATAAAACTTTTATTTTAATAATGTTGGTTTTGCAGGATAAGCTAAATGAAAATTTTTAAATTGTATGAAATAAGAATATGCTAGTTTATCATGATTGACTATATATATATGGAATTTATTTTATGATACTTTTACCCTAGTTTCAATACTTTATACCATCAAAATCATTATTTTATTGTTTCAAAAAAGTGATATAAAATATCTTAGATAGACATTAATTTTGGTTTTCTTAATGAAGAGTTGAAAGAATATGTTTATGTTAAGAAACAATGTATCTACATCCTTGATCAAGATGAAAGACTTGTTTGCAAAGTGGAGATGTAATTTTATGGGAAAAAATAGTCTCTAATGTCTTGGTATTTTAATATAGACATATTGTTGAAAATTTTAATGTTGAAACGTGATATTAAATAAAAACCCCTATATTAAAATATCAATATATTGCCATTATTTTAATTTTTTATGTTCAGGATAAAAAATTTACAAGGAATAATGAAAAGGTTTTTTAATTTTTTTTCTTGGTAAATGGAGAAGTTTTTTTAAAATGTCCTTTCTTGGATAAATGAGGTTATTTCATGGCATAAATGTTTATCAAGGGAAGGATCACATTTTCTTTCAACAATAAAATCATCCCCACAAATTTTATAGAACATATGTTATCGATGATTCAAGACCTATTTTCATACTTATATTAGTAGTAAAAAATATATCTATATATAATGTTTAAAATAAATTTGATCTTAATAAATTTAGAAAAATGATTAGAAGCTTATATTATTTTACGACCACTAGACCAAACATGGTTTATACTCTTACCCTATGTGCTATAATTGAATGCCCATAAAATATTACATATTTTTGGGTCAACATAAGAATTATAAAATTAATTAAGGGAACTCAAAACCATGGTATAATGTATGATTCCATGGGAAATATGAATATGGTCTGATATTCATATTCATCCTAGGAAGGTTTTATTGATGGGAAAATACCCACATCTAGATGTGTTTTCTTTTTTGGGGAAAAATTGGTGAGCTGTCATAGAAAGAAGTAATGCTTAGTTAATCTCATTACTATAGAAGTAATGTATGTTTCTTCAAATAAAGTTAAAACTTAATGGATGTAAATGAAGACATATTTGTATGGATTGTTAGTAGATTTAAACTTTCTCTTCTGCTGGGATACAATAATCAAAGCTCTATAAATCTAACTAGGATTCTAGTGAGATATTAAATATCTAAGAAAAATGAGATTATATATACAATTATCAAATAACATGTGGGATTATATGAAATGAGTATGTATTTTGTTTCTAAAAAAGATCAATTTCATAATAACTTTATTAAACTATTGTAAAAAAGAAACATTTCAGAATCCAGGGTTGATTATGGGCATTCAAACTCAATCTCCTCAACTCCATTGTTTGTTATCAGTGTCCCCTATCTTATATTATCCATGGATGGTGTTGTTTATTAAGAATACACTATCTAACATAAATATATCAATTTATATGTTCTTAAACTATCTAGGGAGATAAAAAATTTTGATTCAGTTTCAAAAAGTGTTAAGGTTTCATGTTAGTATGTGCGAACTATTTTAGTAGTTCTTTATGTGGATATATGAAACTGTTTAAATCTATATTTTTCTATGATGATAAAGTATTTAGTTGAGAAAAATGTTTGATATTATTTTATAATCACTTATTTATGTAACTTATGGTATTTTTGTTCAATTATTATTGTTTCCTTCACTGAGATTTCTCATGTAGTCATAGAATTGTCGGGTAATAAGATATTCCTTGAGTTTTAGAGATTTAATGATTTATAATCCTTGGATAATAACTAAATATAAATGGGGGATTTTTTAGGCTAAAAATTATTGGAGTATGGTTAACTAAATTGGGATTAATTTGTGTTTTATTTTTTATTAATATTTAAATCACTTGAATATTTTCATCATTCATTATAATGCTTCTAAACAGATTTTTTTGGAATGAGGCCTTTGAGTCCAAAAGACTAATATATCAGACACGGTCACACATACCAGAGTGATTTTATGGAGAATAAAACCAAATGTTTTTTCAAATATATTTATAGCTCCATTTGAGATAATTTTTTGGAAAAAGTAAATTAGGATATAATTTTATGTTTATAAATGTAATAAATAACATGATTATACTAAAATATTCATGGTTCCTAACTATGTTCTTTGAAGTAAAACGTAATTGAGATAAGGTAGAACTATGTTTTTTGGAATGTGGTTCCCTAACCAAGTATACAAGACAAATAAACATTTTTTTTGTTCATCCAAGAAATAATTTTTGTGAGTTCTTCCAATAGATAAGTTTCATGGAAGTTCCAGATGGGGTTATTATTGAAAACATTCTAGATTGAGAATCATGGAAGATATGAACATAGTTATATCATATGGATAATGTGAGATGAATATTTATGAATTTATCTAATAGATTATTTTTCTTAAATTCCACTGGAAATTGAATGTTTAAGAAGGAATTAGATAATTTGTTAGATAAAAGGTTCATCTTACAGAAATTATCATGTGATGTGCATTAGATATAGTTTATCGAAATATTGGATATTGAATTCTAAAAAGAATTCTTCAAATAGTTCTTCTAGAACAATTCATTCTTATATAGGTCTCCAGAAAGTTCATCAGATGGAGTTTCTAAAAGTTTTATCATAATTTTTTCTGAGATTCATCCATAAGATTTTAAAAAGTCATACATTATGAATATGAAAATCTAGTAATTCAATGATTCAATAATCAAATGTAATAAATAAAGCTATATTAGAGTTTTGATGAATGATTGAAGTAGATTTTTGATACTAATATTTTTGGACATTCTTCCTAATGTTTTTTTACCTAGATTATTCCATAAGATAAAATGTGTTAAACTAGAGAAATAAACTATAATGAATTTAAATGTGGTAGTGGTAAATTATTGTTTAATGTTCTCACATCACCCTTTATTTTTAGTGAAACGTTTTCTATATAAATGGGATTAGGATTGTTGGTTTCTTATTATTACTACTAATACTGTTATCAAGAAATTAGGTTTTAGATAAAACATATTGACCGTTTTTTTGTTATTGAATATTCCAAAAAGACCATTACATAAAGAATAGTATCTGATAGAGTGGTTCCAAACATAGGTATACTTGAAAGAGAAAGAAAAAAGACTGATTGGTACCAAATAGATAAGTAATTTTATGAATAGGTTTGGAAAAATATTATCATTCAGAATTTATTTCAATATATTTTGAATTAAATTAATTTGGAAGAAGAAGAATAAATTGGAATGGAACTGTTAATAATGTTTAAGAGTCATAGTGGTGACATATTATCGGTTCCTGAAAACTTTTAAAAGGGAAATTAAGTACCAATGTAATAGGGGAAATATAATTGGATAAAAATTAAAAGAATAATTTTGAATAAGTCAAATTTTTATAAGGAATCAAAGTGGTCAATGTACTAAATTTCAGGAATGGTATGCATAAGGCATTCCCCATGAGTCAATGGTTTGTAGAAACCCATCAGGTACTGAACCACGGGGTGTTGGCCAGAAATCTGACCAATTTGCAGTTGAGGATGCAAGAACCATCTCCACTATGGATGAGGTCATTCACCGAAAGGTGGTGGAGAAATTTTCTCTGCATACAGCCCCCACGAACAGTGTTTTTGGAAAAAATGAGATGGAGAGGTATGTCGTTGCGTACTGCCACTGTAAACCAATAAGTATTGCTGGTGAGACACATCCAATGACGTCCCACGAACAAGAAAAGGTGGTTCAAAGGATTAAGTCAGTAATTTCCACCCCCAAATCCCACAACCATACAAACCGTGGTTGACTGAGTCATCCACAGACTTAGTGTTTTCTTTCTGGGCCTCCACAAAAGGTGTTGTGTGATCCAAAGATTCAGATTCTGAAATTTTCTATAAAAGGACCCCGAGGGGAGTAGACAAAAGCACTAGATTCGAGAGTATTAAATGAAATCATGGAAATGAATTCTCTAAGAGATCAATTGAAAAGGTGCAGACCACTTAGTAAAAACTCTCGCAAGTATAAATTCACCATGTTGCAAAAACTAAAAGAAACATTATAATTTGTGAACTATGAACCTAAATTGGGGAACCACAAACCAAATTACCTTCGTGGATGAACAGCTATTGAATCATATAACCAATTACCCTCCTTTACTCTGGTTCTCCACAGAGGCCAAGGATACCTAGTTGGAACTCTACGCCGTGTATCAACTCACTTTGCAGATGGGACTCTGTGCTGTAAAACACCATACTACATGGCCAGAACCTAACACAGTGTAGAAAAATGCTATGCGGAATGAAAGCAGGTCTGCATGCTATCATGGTGCATAGATGGTCCCTAAACCCTCTTAGAAACACGCTACATAGGGATTCTCCTATCCCACATGATGAAAAATTATTAGAAATTTGGTTCCCTAAAATTTATTATCCTCCAGCCTCAATCTTCCCCTTCCATTTCTATCATGTCCACCATAGCCTCTCTGCAATCCAGTCCAACAACATCTGGCCAAAGCCTCCTCCAAAGCCACTATAACTATATGATAAAACTATAATTCATATCAGCATGTCCTTTTGAGTTTATATACCCATGTTAATAGGAGTTACGAGGGTAATCCTTACAATGGTGCAGACCCTAGGAATGTCCCTAGGTTTGCATTCCCATGGTAACCTAGGGAATACCTTGGAATACTTAGGTGAACCTCCCTATTCTGGGGATTAAGGTTAATCAGTGGATTTTCCAATCCATGAAAATAGGTGATAGAAAAAGTGAAACCACACTTTCTCTTCCATTTAACAATATGCAACATTCCTCCCTTTCCCGGGAACACAAAAGAGAACACCCCTTGAGGTAAGACCCTAGCCTTTCTATAGGAGGTGGCATTATTTCTCTTCTCAGGAAAAAACAATGACATGTCCGGATGGATCATCAGACCTGACTATCTAGGATATCAACATGGTAGAGGAAATTAGCACATTCAAATATCCTCTCTCTCTCTCTATCTTCTATTGAGCCTTCTCCCTGACCTGTCCCACCGTCATCCTCACCATTTTCCATTATAAGAAAGAGAAAGATGTGTGCCTTTTTAAATATTTTAGATCCTCTGGTTTCTCACGTTGAGAATGACTGACATGGACTTAGTGGTTTGTGAGTTCCATAACATTCGCACAAACCAATTCATAATGAATAACGAAAAATCTGATTCCTTCTCCAATCAGTATATGTAGCATGCCCATCTAAATGCCCAAACTTAGTGGTAATCCTCTTCAGGAGTAAGTCCCATGCATAACAAACCAAATCATATTGAGAAACTCCTTTGAATTATCCCCTAGAAAATGAACTATGAGAACTATGATTCATGCTTTAACTAGGATATGTTGGACGCATGTCTAAAGGCCCAAAATCAATTGGGGATCTCCCTATCATAGGACCCAACTATGCCCCCTCTCTGTAAAACCCGTACTATAATGGATTTGATTCCCACCTAACTTGGATATGAAGGAAGCATCCCTCGTGGTCTAAAACCAATACCCAAATTATTCAAATGTTTTCCCAACCACATCCCTGGTAGGGCCATATCCACCTTGGAGACCACATCTCTTTTAGGAACCATAGGCCGCCTTGGCATAAGTCTTGTACCACATATTGACTAGGAATATCCCACCTAGAAGTCATTTCCACATAATGGTAAACCCCATGGATGGGTCCTTGTCACATGACCTTAAAAGGGGACGTTCTATATAGCATCATGCATTTTTATTATATAAATTTTCATTACATTTTACAAACAGAGGATCTTTAAAGTCTAGCGTCTTGGAAATCAGAAACATAATACATGAAAACAACATAAATAATCATTCTAAACCAATTTTAAGGCTTTATAATAGGTACATTTTATGTAAAATTACCGAATCTCATATCATAGAGACATACATCAATGGAAAGGGTGAGCATAAGGCCTAGTAAGGGTAAACAAGGGAATCAGTGTACTTGTGATATCAATAAGAACTTGAATAAAAACATAAAGACATGGGAAATGGAAGTATAAGAATATAATAATGAAAAGAACTTGGAAAATAACTTTAATATGTGGCTTCAACATTTCTTTTAGACATTCATGAACACATCATCATGATCCATCCCCAAGGTTTCATTAAAATTACAAAGGTTATTCATCAAGGTATCGTGAAACTTGTCATCTCTAGAGATTAATTCTTTACCCAATGCGTTGGAACGATATCAGGGTGCACCCTTAATATGTCTTTAATTCCATGTTTTCCACATATATAATAATAAATCATTTCATAAATAACCCATGTAGAGTAAAAGAAATGGGGTTCATTTCAAGATCATGACGCTTTAAAAGTTCTAAAAAAATAAGATCATTATGTCATTTATAACCCATGGAAAGGGAGTGAGGGTTATATGTATGTCAGTTCCAGAATCAAATACATAATCATTATAAATTTATGAACACACAAATAAACGAAATAGGTTTGGGTATTCACATTAAAAAAATAAGAGAATTTCTGGAAAGAAAGAGATAGAAATTTTGAGGTTAAATATTTGCAGCATAACTTCTATAAAACATGGTTTTAGAAAAAATTGAAAAGAAAGGATAAAAGAGTAAACCACTCATTAATAACTTATAATACATAATAAATACAGAATAACATGGAGATAATAACATCGTATGGAAATTTTAATGCATACCACATAAAATAAAAGAGAAGACACGATTCTTTTTACAAAACATTTAGCAGCCTAACAGCGTCACATAAAAATTCAGAAAACAAATTGTTGAGAGAGGAAAGGGTCTCTCAAAAATTACACATGAAATGGAAAGTAATTCAAAAATATATGAACATACCCTCAACAAAAATATATGGAAACTAGAAGACACAACATAAAGGAAGTCATGGCTTAAAAGATGAGGGTGAAAGATTCCCTTACCTTGAAGAGTAACTTAGAAAGCTTAAAGGTCAGGACCTTGGGAGGCTTGAGGGCACCATGGGAGGATTCCTTGGGAGGTAAGGAGACCAGAATTTCATTTGGGATGATTTGGAAATGAAATTAATGAGGGAATGGATTAGTATTTATAGGAGATGTGAGGGAACAAAGCATTAATTGCCAAGGGACACCTCATCGGTGGTTTTGGAAAAACCATGGGCCTGCCCAATGTATTTGCCCATGGTATTGGCCACACGGGACAAATCATAACTTATATTACTATTCATAAGTTGAAAAGAAATATTACACAATTATTACATCCTTAATGATGTCATTAAACACCCGAAACTCAAAACTGTAATTTCACTATTAATTGAAAATTCATCTTTCTTAGAAAAATACCAAAAATTCACCATAACCAAATATCGATGCTCTAATTTCAAAAATGAACTCCATTTTATGAAAATAATTTTCTAAATATTTTTAATTTAGTTTTTAAATAAAAACACTATTCACTGAAAATTCCACTGTTTTTAGAAAAATCCCAGAAATTCACCTTAACAAAATACCGATGCTCTTAATTCAAAAGTGAACACCATTTTATGAAAATAATTTTATAAATATTTTTAATTTAATTTTTTAAATAAAAACACTATTCACTCAAAATAAAACTAATACTTATCCAATAATTTCTGAAATAGTTATTTACCTATTTTATTGAATCACAGTACTTAATCAGGGTGCCTAAATTATAGTAACACTTTCTTAAGTGAGGTTACGTAATCCATTGGGTCACATTAATAATCATAAGCGTAAAATCACTATTCATAATTTTCTATTCACCAAAAATTATGTTGATCTTATTAAACTATAAATTTTATACTGAACACAAAAGTAGAAGACATTTTTTTAAAATCATTACACATTTGTAATTATTTAAGGTTTACATAAATATTTTAAAATAAAAATTTTCTAAAATTCATCAATAATATACATCCTATATTTATCCAAACACTTGAGATTCACAAACTTCACCATAAGAAGAAAGAAAAATTTTATTTATCTCAAAGGATTACGCAAGGGAGTTACGGTCTCATTACATAGCCCCTCATAACACTAGCATATGACCAAAGTGTAAGGTGTGATAAGGTGATAGAATCTTGGGGTGGCTCAGGCAACATTGCCCGAGTGGTGATTTCTATCAGCTTGAGCTTCTCTCGAAGGCAATTCCATTCCAGCTTCACATGATGAAGTTCAGCTTGGGTTTGGTCCATAGCAAAGCCTAGTGGTGCTACCTCCTTCCCATGTTCTATCAGATGGTCTTCGATCGGCCCGAGACTTCTGGATGAGGGAATCAAATCTTCTTTCTATATTAATTAACCATGATCACTTGTATTTATAGACAGTAATCGCAACATTTAGTTTCCAATGGTCATATTGACCAAAGGTCATATAACAGTCGAATCCCAATTGTCTCATTTTAATTATACTCATTTCATTAAAAGATATAGTTTGTTGAGGATAAAATAAAATAACACACAAAATTAGGAAACAAAAATTATTAAAAAGTTCAGGTGTTTACATTCTTCCCCCCTTAAGAAATTTCGTCCCCGAAATTTTTAACTTGAACCCTCAAAAGAGAAAAGATGTGGGTACTTCTTCATCATAGACTCCTCTGGTTCCCACATGGCTTCTTCATATTTGTGGTTCCTCCATAACACCTTAACAAGGTGGGTAGTCTGGTTGTGTAGAACCTTGTCTCTATGATCCAAGATCTCCACCGGCTGCTCCTCAAAAGAGAGGTCATGTTCCAGTTGTACCACCTCTAGGATTAGTATATGTGAAGGGTCAGGTATGTACTTCCTCAAGAGGCATACGTGGAAGACAGCATGAACTTGTGCTAGATTTGTAGGGTGTGCGATCTAATAGGCCACTTCTCCTACGTGATTAAGGATTTCATAGGGGCCAATGTTCCAAGGGCTGAGCTTCCCTTTCTTCACAAACTTCACAACTCTCTTCCCAGGTGATATTCGAAGAATGACCTTGTCACCAACATCAAACTCCAAGTCCCTTTGATGATTGTCGGCATAACTATTTTATTGACTCAGAGCTGCCTTAATGTGTTGTAGGATGGAATGGACTTTTTCTGTCATCTCTTTCACAATATTAGGCCCATGAATCTTCCTCTCACTATCTTCATCCCAATAAGTAGGAGTTCTACATTTCTTCTTATATAGAGCTTCATAGGGTTCCATTTGAATGCTCGAGTGGAAGATATTGTTGTAAGAGAACTAAACTAACATGATATGTTAAACCTATCCACCTTTAAATTCCATTGAGCATGTTCTCAGCATGTCCTTGAGTGTTTGAATAGTTCTTTCAGATTGGCCATCATTTTGGGAGTGATGGGTTGTACTAAAATTCAATTCTATGCTCAGAGAAGGTTGAAGACTTCTCTTGAATTTTGATGTGAAACTTGGATCACGATCAGATACAATAGAAAGTGGAACTCCATGAACCTTACCACTTCCTTCACGTAAATATTGGCATGTTGATCAAGAGATAAATCTTATCAGATAGAGATAAAATGGGTAGTCTTGGTGAGAAGGTCCACAATAAACCATATCGCATTGTTTCCTTTGGAGGTTCTTGGGAGACCAATGATGAAGTCCCTAATGATATTTTCCCACTTCCATGCTGGTATGGGTAGTGGTTTCAATACCCCTTTAGGAAGTTTTCTCTCTTCCTTCACTTGCTGACATACCAGGCACCTTGATGTGTAGTCAACAATCTCCCATTTCAAATTATCCCACCAAAAATGATCACGAAGGTCCCTATACATTTTTGTGCTTCCATGATGTATAGAAAAGGAAGATCTATGAGAATCATCCATCAACTCCTTCTTTATTTCCAGAATAGATGGAATATATATTCTTGTAAAAAATTTTAGTACACCTTCTTAATCAATACTGAACTTAGGAAACTTCCCATCCTTTATAGCCTCAAACTTATTCTATAACAAAGGATCTTCTTTCTGAGATTTCTTGATCTGATTTAGTAATGATGGTTGAGAAATTATTTGGGCTAGGGTTGATGATTCCCTTCCCTTATAATTCCAATGTCCATATTTACTATGTCATTGATCAAAGGATCTCTTTGAATCCTCATCATGGAAGGAACAACTGGGTATTTCCTTCTTAATGCATAAAAAACTTTTTTTGCTCTTTTGGGATGATAATGATTTGAACAATAATAGTCTTTGAGAAGTTCCAACAATCTACTTTGTCTCATGTTAAATTACTTTTTTGTGAAAACATACTTCAAAATTTCATGGTCTATGTATATATCACATTTCTCCCCATTGAGATAGTGTCAAAATATCTTCAGAGAAAAAATGACCGCAACCAGCTCCAGATCATGCATCGGATAGTTCTGCTCACGATTCTTCAACTGTCGATATGCATACTGAATGAATTTGTCAATTTTCATGAGGATTAACCAAAGAAATTTAATATATGCATCACTATAAATAACAAGTCATTCTCCACTTGAGGGAAGTGTTAACATGGGAGCAGTAACCAATCTCTTCTTCAGCTCTTGAAATCTTTCCTTACACACCTTTGTCCAGATAAACTTGACCCCTTTTCGAGTTAACATGGTTAATGGATTATAAGGTCGTGAAATTTTTTTCAAAAACCACCTATAATATCCTACTAATCCATGGAAACTATGAATCTCAGTTATTGTTGTAGGCTGAGGCCACTCCTCTAAAACATTTGTCTTTGCAGGGCCGACTTTGATTCCTTCATTGGTAACAATGTTCCACAATAAAGAAACTTGTTGTAACCAAAAGTCACATTTTATTAACTTCCCCAAAATCCTCTCCTTCCCTAGAGTTTAAAAAATATCCCTTAGATGATCCTCATTCTCCTCACGACATTTGGAATAAATCAGAATATCATCAATAAAAACTACCAAAAAGTTATCACGGTAATACTTAAAGACTATATTAATCAAATCCATAAAAGTACCAGGTGCATTAGTAAGTCCAAAGGGCATAACTACAAACTCATAATTCCCATATCTTTATATGAAGGTAGTTTTTGGAATATCTTTTTTCTTCACACTCAATTGATGATAACCAGAACGAAGATCAATCTTAGAGAAGAATTGAGCCCAAAAAAGTTTGCCAAATAAGTCATCAATTTTTGGAAGAGGGTATTTTTTCTTCACTGTGATCCCATTCAGCTCTTTATAATCAATGTATAGCTACATTGATCCATCCTTATTCTTCACAAAGATAACTGGTGCTCCCCATGGAGACACACTTGGTCGGATAAACCCCTTCTCCAAAAGATCTTGGAGTTGTTTCTTGAAATCATCTAGCTCTACATTTTCCAGCCAATAGGGGGTCTTTGATATCAGATGAGATCCAGGTATCAGTTCAATGGAGAACTCTACCTCTATTTCTAGGGGAGGTCTACAAAACTCCTCAGGAAATAAATCAACATATTCCTGGGCGATTGGGAAATTTTCTATCCTCAAACTCTCATTTCATTCTTCTTATTCACCAATAAACTCTATAAATAAGGATATAGGGTGTTATTTTAGACAAAGATAAAGTTGTGATATCTCTCCTTGGAAGATAACTATAGATTTTCCATTCAAGACTACTAATATTTCCTTGCTTCTGCAAATGGATCTTAGCATTATACTTTTAGACCAATTCCATCCCTAGTATAATGTCGAATTCCATCATGGGAATGACTACTCGATTCACGATAAGATTGTGCTCACTAAATTAAACACTATAGTTTCTAAACACTAATGAAGGTTGGATAGTCCCACAAAGAGTCTTGACTGATAACTCAACTTTTAGAAAATCAGGGGTCAATTTTAAATTATTTGCAAACATGGAGGAAATAAAGGAATGCGTAGAACCAGAATAAAACAAAGTATTTTCTAGCTTTGAGAGAACAACAAGAGTACCTTCTACCACATCATTCAGAGAATAAAATTCAGCTGTTGGGATAAAAAAATCATGGCCTTGATCCCCTGGCCTTTCCTGAGATTGATGGTGGTTCCCTTCCACTGCCCTCAGATTTGGATAGTGATTGGAAAAGTTCCCACATTGTCTACACTTAAAGCACTGGACATCAGGTAGGGCATGCACCATCCTTCCCTTGTCATTAGTGTTTAGAATCTTAGGTTTTACCTCACTATGTTAATTTTTTTCAATGTGGCCATCTCTACCACACTTGTAGCACTTCCCACTCTCGAGCAGGCAGTTCCTCGAATGCTTATTCCCATATTTATTACACATGGGAAGTTGTACTTGCTTTCCACCTCTTCCATGATTAAAGATCCTCCCTAAACATGGATATAATGATCTCTTATTATCGTTTTATTTATGATACCACTACGTCTCACAAAACTCTTGCTCGACTTTCATCGCACTCCGCACGATATTATCGTAGCTATCATAGACTTGGTTGGATGGATTCTTCCGCAGATGAGGTCTCAGTCCACCAAAGAATCTATCAACCTTGCCATTTGGATCCATGACAAAGAAAGAGGTATATCATGAAATCCTTGTGAAGTTTATCTTGTAGCTTCCCACAGATTTAGTCTCCTTCAGCTTCAGCTTGAGAAACTCCTTCACCATTCTTTTTCTCATGAACGAGGGAAATACTTACTGAAAAAAGATCCATCTGAACTCTTTCCACTCCATAGCTTCAACTTCTATTATTTTCATCATATTTTTTATCAGTTCCCACCACTGATCAACTTATCCCTCTAAGGGATAGACATCCAAGGGGACCTTCTCTTTCTCTGAACAATGTAGAACAGAAAAGAACTTCTCTATAGAGATGATCCACTATTCAGAAATCAATGGGCCGATCGATCCATGGAAGGTTGGTGGTCGTTGGCGTATAAAGAACAGAATAGAATGTTGTTCCCTTCAAGGTGATATTGGTATCCTAACTTGATTCAAGTTATTTCTCATAACTTGAGTCTTTTGGTTCATCATTTTCATGAATGTTTTTATTTCGTCTTCTATCGGAGGGCCATCGGTGCATGGTTCATTACAGTCACTATTTCCACGGTTCCTCCTATTTCCTTCCATTTTCTAAAAGAAAAAATCCTTAGTGAGAAACTTATTTCATTTACAAATCTTTTAACTATAAATAATTTTATGTCTTAAAACATCATGCTTAAACAATTATATTTCTCTATAATTCCTTCATAATTATTCATAAAAATCTTGCGATTAACCAAACATATCTCCTGAGAGTGTCGTAACCAAGAGTGTAGAAAGACCCGTTTTTGTGCACCAGTTCCCATTTGATTTTATCTCAAATCCATGTTTTTGGGTTTTACCCCTATGTACATTTGGGACAGAGCCACCTTTACCTGCTCGTATCCAGACAGCGATGTATTTTTTTGATAAACCATTTACTCAATACTCACCAAAATACCTAGAATATTTCATATATTTTAACTTTTATATAGGAATCCTCCTAAATTTTTCACATCCTAATTTTCATAAATAACTAAACTATCATTTGATACAATCTATAGCATCCCGCATTTTTGTTATATAACTTTTCAATTACTATTTAGAAATAGAGGATCTTTAAAGTCTAGTGTCTTGGAAATCATGAACATAATACATGATAACCACATAAAACATTCTTCTAAACCACTTGTAAGGATTCATCAGAGGTTAATCCTATGTACAATTACTGTATCTCATATCTTGGAGATATACATCAAAGGAAAGGGTGATCAAAAGGCCTAGGAAGGGTAAACAAGGGAATCAGTCTACTTGTGATATCAATAAGAACTTGAATAAAAACATAAATACATGAGAAATGGAAGTATAGGAATATCATAATGAAAAGATCTTGGAAAAAAACTAAAATATGTGGCTATAACATTTCATTTAGGCATTTATGAACATATCACCGAGGTCCATCCCCGAGTTGTCATAAAAATTACCAATGTTATTCACCAAGGTATCATGAAACTTGTCATCTCTAGAGATTAATTCTTTACCCAATGCATTGGATAGATATCTGGGAGCATGTGAGACACATAGATCATAATCAAACATTTCATAAATAACAAATGGAGAATAAAATAAATGGGTTTTTTTAAGATCGTGACGTTTTAAAAGTTCTAAAAAAATAATATCATTATGTCATTTATAACCCTTGGAAAGGGAGTGAGGGTTATATGTATGTCAATTATAGAATCAAATAAATCATCATTATAAATTTATGAACACCCAAAGAAACGAAATAGGTCTGGGTATTCAGATAAATAAATTAAGAGAATTTCTAGATATAAAGGGATAGAAATTTTGAGATGAAATTTCTAGAGCATAACGACTATATAACAAGGTTTTAGAAAAAATTGAAAAGAGAGGATACAAGAGTAACCCACTAATAAATAACTTATAATATAGTATAGATACATAATAACATGGTGATAAGATCATGGTATGGAAAATTGAATGACATACCCCCTGAAAAGGAAACATGAAAGAAAAGAGAAGACACAATTCCCCTAACGATAATCTTGGCAGCTTAATAGCATCACATAAAAATTCAGAAAACAAATGGATGAGAGAGGAAAGGGTCTATCAAAAATTAAACATGAATTGAAAATAATTAGAACATATATGAACATACCCTCAAAAAATATATGGAAACTAGAAGACACAATATAAAGGAATTTGTCGCTTAAAAGAGGAGGGTGAAAGATTCCCTTACCTTGAAGAGTAACATCGAAAGTTTGATGGTCAGGACCTTGGGTGGATTGAGGGAACCTTGGGAGGATTCCTTGGGAGTTAAGGAGACCAGAACATCATTGGGGAGGATTTATAAATAAAATTAATGAGGGAATGGATTAGTATTTATAGAATAAGTGAGGGAACAAAGCATTAATTGCCAAGGGAGACCTCATCGGTGGTATTGGCAGAACCATGGGCTTGCCCAATGTATTTTCCCATGGTATTGGCCACTTGGGACACCTCATACCATATCTTACTATTCATAAGACGACCATAAATATTACACAATTATTACATCCTTAATGATGTCATTAAACACCCAAAACTCAAAACTGTAATTTCACTATTCACAGAGAATTCAACATTCTCAGAGAAATCCAAAAAACTCACCTTAAACATATATCGATTCTCTGATTTAAAAACTGAACTCCATTTTAGGAAAATAGTTTTGTAAATATTTTTAATTAAATTTTTAAATAAAAAACTATTCACTGAAAATTCAACTGTTTTAGAAAAATCAAAAAATTTTACCTTAACCAAAAGTGAACTCCATTATATAAAAATAAGTTTCAAAATTTTTTTAATTTAATTTTTTAAATAATAACACTATTCACGTGAAAGAAAACTAACACTTATCCAATAATTTCTGAAATAGTTATTTACCTATTTTATGGAATCACATTACATAATTAGGGTGCCTAAATTATATTAATACTTTCTTAAGTGAGGTTACTTAATCCATTTGGTCACATTACTAATCATAAGCGTAAAATCACTATTCAGAATTTATTATTCACCAAAAATTATGTTGATTATATTTGACTCTAAATTTTATACTGAACACAACTGTAGCAGACAATTTTTTGAAAATAATTACACATTTTTAAGTATTTAATGTTTACATAAATATTTTAAAATATCCTTTTTCCAAAATTGAGCAATAATATACATCCTTTATTTATCCGAACACCTGAGATTAACAAACTTCACCATAAGAAGAAATCAAAATTTTATTTATCTCAAAAGATTACACAAGGTAGTTATGGTCTCGTTACATAGCCCCTTATAACAACAACATATGACATAAGTGTAAGGTGTGGTAAGGTGATAGAATCCTAGGGTGGGGCGGCCAACATTTCTCGAGTGGTGATTTCAATCAGCTTTAACTTCTCCCGATAGAGATTTTGTTCCAGCTTCACACGATGAAGTTCGGCTTGGGTTTGGTCCAGAGTAAAGCCCAGTGGTGTTACCTCCTTCCCAAGTTTTGTTAGATGTCCTTCGATCGGCCCGAGACTACTGGATGAGGCCATCGAATATTTTTTCTGAATTAATTAACCAGAATCAATTGTATTTATAAACAATAATCTCAACATTTAGTATCCAACGATCATATTGACCAATGGTCATATATACCAACGGTAATATAATAGTCAAAACCCAACAGTCTCATTTTAATTATACTCATTTCATTTAATGAAATAGTTTTTTGAGTATAAAATAAAATTACACCCAAAATTTGCAAACAAAAATTATTAAAAATTTCAGGTTGTTACATTCTATGAAAAACAACACTGAAATAAATATAATCAAATTCATATCATGAGGATATTTAGGAATCCCATATTACAGATTTGATCTGGACACAAAAAAGGATCATCTTCCCCCTAGATGATGGTAAACTTCATAGAGCTTCACTACATGGATTAAGTCAGCATTGTTTCAAAACAATCCACAATAGTGCATTGTTTGACTGATCTTGGTATCCTGAGGGTACACCTTGAAAAAATTATTGGGAATAAACCAAGGATTCAAGAAAATATGAATATCGATTAAATATATAATAGAATCTCGAAATAGGAAATTATTCCCCCCAAAAGGTTGTGATGTGCCTGACCTCCCATCCCATCGACCAATGGAGTCTTGATGTGTTATTGGACGAATAATCCAATGATCTTTTGCCTTTTGAAGGAAGGTACATGAATCATGGTAAAGGGATTTTTGTATTTTTGTATCCACAAATATAATTTTTGGGGCCATATAAGGACCTTTTACCCATCATGGGATGATTTCACAAACATTGAACCCCTAAAATCGCCTGCCCGGATCACTCAGCTATGGAACCTCCTCCATAAATTAAAAAGGATATACTGACCATTTCTGGTGGGACCTTCTCTCCCAACTAGAAAGGGAACCACACCCTACATGGAACCATTTATAATAACAGACCGTTGGATACTACCAATTAGTCCATTTTTCTTTCCATGGTACGATGTGAATCAGGTCAAAACCAAAATATTTAACTCGATGTGAATCCATAACCAAGGTGGAAGAATTACCCCCACCTAAACCCCCTTTGATAACATAAAAGGAAGAGGGCCAATCCAAATAACCATCTATGCATGTGATCACGAGATGCTACATTGACATGTCATTGTATGTACTTGTTATAAATATCAAAGGTTTCCAGAGCAACCTTCAATCCAAATGGCATCACGCATGATGATCAGTGCACCATCTGATTCATCCACATAGTGGAGGACCCCCTCACCCACTAAATATCATCAATGATGGGTTTCAAACATGTTGATATGAGATTCTCACTAGAAGGGAACTCTCCCCATGATGGAGGTAGAAACACATGCCCTTCTATTAGGAAAATCTCACCAGTTTCCTCTTCGGTCATGGCTGACATTCCAGCATGAGGTGGCCCCATCGGTCATCTCTAATCACTTCAGGAGTTTGTCTATGGGGAGAAAGAATGGGTACCTCCCTTACCTTAGTGAGTCAGATGAATAAATTTACAACAACATATTTCCCACTATATAGGAGCCCCACTTAAGGGACCCTATCATAGAGCACCACTGATGGAACCACATAACCCCATATCGTTGCTCTAAAGAGTATATCATGTCTAGGTCCTTAGATGAAATCCAACAAACACAAGGCCCTTGGACCACCCTCTAAGTGTGAAAAACATATAATTGGTAACAAAATATCACTCTGATTCCCATGTAGGAGATTATTCATACCGATACAACATCATACCATCGGAAGACATACTAGTCTTCCCCCTCTTCCAAATCCCAATGTGGATACTCTTTGGAAATCTAATCGCAAAAAAATGTTCCAACTAAATCTCATGAATCCCATCATGAATATATGGTGGCACAACACGAGCCGGCGCAACTCTCTACAAAAACTCATCGGCCCCGCCACATATATCAAGTAGAAGATTATAGGAAATGCAAATATTTTCCAATATAGAAGAATATTGTCATCTAGATACGATGTAAACTATCTATAAGAAGCTGTAAATTATTAATAACGCACACCAAGACCACCATCTAAATAGGCCAGAAAAATACAGGTCGTCATACAACACTACCAATGCATTTGTAGCCTACCATCAAAATACAGTGGCAATCAAGAGGCAGATGAAAATTCTGGACTAACATAGTAAAGACCACAAGTCAAATATAGTGGCACACAAATATTACCAGAGACAAATTCCTATATTTGAAAACCTAGTACATGAGAAAAATACATTGGAAAATGATAAAACACAAACTTATACTCATAAATATAGGGCCTACAAGTAAAATACTATGGAATCTAGAGAAAGAAGTCGACATATCCCAAATCTATGTTTAGGTCAAACTCGTTTCTCTTCCTTGATAGAGGAGAACCGCCGGTACCCGTTGGAAACTTATAGAAGATCAGAGTAAGAAAAAACTTCTACAGGAACATAAAAATGGTAATTTATAACTATTACATCCAAATACATATCTTAGCTTATCTTAGAAATTTTGGATGATCAAACATCGATCCTAGACCATATCCTAAAAACCTATCAATATTTCATTGTGTCGGCAGAAAAAGTGAGGAGTGGGGCCAACAATTTCATCTGCCCAGGTGGGGTGATTCATCCACTAAATAAGGTGGTACTTTGGAGTAGACTTAAATCCCTATTTTACTCCAAGAGGTTGGATGACTATATTTCATGATACAAGGACAATTGAATCGAGAACAGATACCCATTCCAACTAGGGGACATAAATACAACATGGTGTACACTACAGTGAAGACATATATCCCTAATAGAACACAATATGTTCTTCGACATATCCTAGTGACATTACATGATCCAAATAAATAAGGACTTGTTTATGAAGAACCTTACCAATAGTAGGCAACCCCAGTTGCCCGCAAGAGAGTGCCCAAAAATGAAATGTGTCAATGGAAACCAGAAAATGAAGAGCACATTCATGATTATAATCAGATGGAAGCTAGAGTTCTTGAAACCATCAAACATATTTCAATAGAGTCTCATGATCTTTTCAACCCATTACCAAATTATGGAAGCTGTAAAAGCAGTTATGAAGGTCATCTTTTTAATTCCACATCCAAAGATCTTATGGTCCTCCCAAAAGAACCCATGAGGGATTACTCAATGGGAACAAAGAAATCAATCAATAGATCATATCTCCTAATGAGTGTCATGGTATCCCTCCACTTGAGTATAATATTAAATAGTAATAAGTTCCTCCCCTTTCTATCATATGCCTTGATGGTCCTCCCTAGGGTATACGATGTTGAAATGTTTCTCCCTATAGTTGGATGCCAAGCTATCATGGTTTTCCGTTTCCTAATGTAATTTACTAAGAAGGCCCTAACCATGGTGACATAAACTAACAAGAATTTCCAACACTCATTGCATCCCATACTGAAGGCCCTCCCCGGGATTCACACTGAAAATATTCTCCCTATATCCAGATATGAAGTTGTGATGTTTTCCCTCATTGTCATGGCTGTCACTGTGAAGGTCCTCCCCTCAATGTCATCAAAAAAAAGATGGTCCTCCCCGTACTGTGGTCCACCTTGATGGTCCTTCCTAGGGTATACATCTTGGGAACTCTCCCGACAGTTAGACGTCAGGTTATGAGGGTAGTATTCACCATTATACCACCAGATAACAAGGTCCTTCCCACAGTCAATATTTACATCGGCAGAAGGTACTCCCCTCACAGAGTAATATAAGAGAAATCCCTCATATGATGAGGCACTTGGAAATATAGATTTTGGCATGTCAACGACTCTATCTATGAAGAGTGGAAACCTTTCTCAGTTGGAGGATGACCTTTGGACACACTCATCTTCTAAGGAACCCTCGTACCATCCATATATAAATGAGGCCCCCACTTTCCCCAATGCTTGGAACTAAATCATTAAGAATCATTAAATTTCAGAAAATAATGAAGACAAGAACCTAGAAGAACAACGACATGATATATTTATTTTAAGATGAAAATAGATAGAGATGATATACAATAATGTATTGGCCCATGACCACTTATCAGTTCTCCATACTAAGAGGGTTGTTAGAAGAATGTATACACAAAAATCACCTTAATGGCTAGACAACTCTCTTCCAGCTAAAGGAAAAAACATTCTTCCCCATGAATAGTATGCAGACAAAGTCTATTTAATAAGGGAACTTTGTTGTTTAGTCGACTTATAAGACCTTCCATCTTCACGGCGGTCGTAATGAGAGTGGCGGAAGAAAGACCCCTAAATGTCATGCCTCCATCTGCTGCACAAGCTGCATGACCTCATCAGGGATAACCCATCTAGTGTTGATATCTTAGGGTGGGGAGAACATGGAACTTTACACATAACCCCATGGACCATCTAGAAAAACCCTACCAGAAGTGACATCCTACAACGTCATCTTCCCTAGATGATAGTTAGTTGAGATACCTACTCAGGAAAGGTGGAACGTTCAACAGGAACCGTATTTTGTTATGACTCAAAAGTGTTAGGCTTGACAAGGGAAAGACATTGAAAATCTCTCGACTTAGGCCACTAAGAACATTAAACAGGCTTCTCGCCCAAGGGATGCTAACAGACGAGAATTGATCATTTCCTTGGTTGCATGTAGTTCACGTGAAGACCAAACACCATATCTAGTTCACACTCATAGGGGAATGTGCATGATCAAGAAGGAAGAAATAGCCGCATAATCTTTTGAAATAAATGAGATACCACAGTGCACAGGGATGGGGCGTTTTTACCTCAACCACCTTCCCAACAGATATCATTATTTTCCCATCTAGGGGGGTGACAAAAGAGAGGTCACTCATTCCATCTTGTCTTGGGACTTATTTACCCTAGTGTGAAGGTGTATTACAAGGTTAGATCTAGGCTCCCATAGAGTCACTCTTCACCAAGAAACTCTAAGTGTACCACAAAATAGAAGGACATATACAAAAAATTATGAAATAATCTCTCCTACCATTCGGCACCTGGAATGCCTCCCCCAATGTGGTATGCATCGGTGAACGTCATGGAAGTTAGTCCCAAAGAACTCATTGAAGACAATAAAAATGATTTGGAAGAAAGGGATGACGGTTCCCTACCAGAGGAGGTCCACATCGAGCTAGGAGGTGTGCTCACCAAGAACAAAAGAGCAACCATAAACTTGGGTGCTCCCTCATCCAATTTGGCATTACCTTCTTTGGGAATCACCAACAAGGAAAAAGAAAAAAACAAAGTCATATATGACCCACCTCCTCATCCAAACAAAAATGTTTCCCTCATGCTTGTGGAGATATTCGATCAATAGGAGAAAGAGATGAAGGATTTAAGGTGAATCGATGTTGAGCTTCTCCACGGAAGCCATACGACACAATATGTTCCTATTGTTGAGTGTTAACACACACTTCTAACAGAGGTGCTGCTTCTATGAGGGATCCTCCTGAAAAATGAATCCATGCTCAGATTTTCATCTAATGTGGTGTCTGCATCCTTAGTCTACCTGAATCTGATTCCAAAATAATACCATGATTTTCCACTATTGATAATGCAACCAAAGAAGATCCATCAAAATATCCAAAGGATTCCCCCATCCAGGTATCATTCTCAAGTACAGGTAGATGCGATACTACCAAATTTGACCATACTACACAATCCCCGGCTCATGTCGAGAAAGACATGCATCAAGAACTCAATAATACCATTAAATCATTACTAGCTCAATTGGAATGCATGGAATGGATACATGCTCAAAGACATCTAGAAATAAAACCATACCCCGACTAGATGAGCGACGTCCCACCACCGCCAAAATATGTGAACATAATAGTCCAATGATTCAATGAATCAGGTGACCGAGAGAATCATATGATGGACTAATAATCTTAATATGATCCCATGATGGTAACCCCAAAGTAACAAGAATTAGTAAAGATTATGTGCATCGTGAGAATTTTTCGTGGTTCAGGCATCGTGTGGTACACCAATCTAACAGATAATTCAATAACAGGATGAGAGGATCTCTAATGCCAATTCATGTTCTCGTGCAACTCAAAATTACCGAAGACAACAGTCGGTGACCTTATAAACTACAAACAGAGAGAGAATGATAGAGTCTCAAACTTCATCACAAAATGGAAGGTCTGACTTAATACATGAATAAGACACTCCACCAAGATGAGATGCTTTCTATGTTCATCTGTAATCACTGTGATGAGATACAACCACCACTCATCCAAGTAAAGTGTATAAGTGGGTTTCAATATTTTTCTTTCATTTCCTAGAGAATATAATATTCCCTAAAAAATAACTAATCTCAAGTCCTGAGTATCCCCATATACCCTAGTAAAAGGAGCGAGAATAGATAAAGCGGCATCCAGAATGTATAATCCATCCCATGCACCAGATCTAGCTCTCAGGCCTGCACCACACAATATAGGTCCCTATGGACATCAACATCCACCTTATCCTTGATAAGATGATCAAATGGGTACTAAGAGAAATAAATTCATGGAATTAAGGAACAATGTTTACTTATTTTGAGATGACCATGTACATGGATACTTTATAGCTTCTATGAATTGAAACCTGCTCTGAATTCTGAAGTCGAAGAGGGATGATGAAGTGGGTCTTGATGACTGGCAAGATTACTATCCCTCCCACTGGATATTGTGACACAACATCTAGGAGTGTTTCATCTACAAGGACCTCTTGCAAAAAATGATTGATTCTGAAAAAGACAATATGGGACCACTATTATAACAAGTGGTGTACACTTCCACCACTAACCCGGATGAAGGATGAGAGTTGAAAAGCATCATTAACAAAAAGGTATAGAATTTAAATAATTGGTTGATTCTCAAGACAATCACCAAGACCATGGAATACTCCAAGCATAGTTTATGAAAACAAATATACCCCAACATATCTTGATGCAATTCATCATACATCCTCGACTCCACAGTCCTCCAAAGGCCGACTTCCCAAAAAGCAGCCCAATCCGACAAGTGGAATTATATGGTGGGAAGATTAACTTTCACCAAGGAAATTTTTTTCCATGAATCTCTCATGTTTAATCCAATATGACATGAGAGTACGAGAACCAACGAACTATATATAACCATATGGAGATGTAAATCATGAATATTCATCACCAAATGAAGAACTAATATTTGGATCCATTAATTTCATCCATTCAATGGAACCGTTCTTCGATGAAGAATATGGTTGTGAACCTAATTTCATTGCACTCCATTGGGGAGTTGGAGGAAGAGGTTACCAAAAAGAATGATATAATGGGAGACTCAACCATGGAATAAGCCAAACTCATAGTCCCAACCTAGGTCAAACCATCAATGTTGTAGAAACTCACGGAAGAACACAAAAATGGAGCCCGAAGGAAAAAAGAATATATCTCTTCCCCCACCAAAATCCATTATAGACCAATCATCCTAGAATATATTTCATATGAAGAGAAAATGTCTTATCCCATATGTCTCACCGATAGACCTGCCAGTCCAAATCCACAAAGCACAGAAGCACCACCGGCTCCTTACCCAGGGGTTGGTTTGTCTTCATCCGAGGCACATGCCCCTAAAGTTCTTATAAAATAGTATTTATGTCTCTAGAAGTGTCATCATTTAGATCTTATATATATGATATTTTGAATCAATTTTCCTTGGTACCTACAAATATTACAATCTTGTATGCATAGAGTCTGTCATCAAATCTCAAGAAAGCACTCATTGAAGCTCAACTTTGTCCCCTACAGTTTGAAGCTGAAGTTTCCCCTACTGAATTCTATAGTATAGATACCAATCCTACAATAATCCATGCAAATATATCCTTTACATATCATGATTTAAACACCATTAGGCAAGGTCACTTCAAACCCTAATATGTGTATGGTAGAATAAACAGTTTCGATGTTAGAAAATACTTCATTGACAATGGCTCTGGAGTTAACCTCCTCCCTTCATGGACACTGAATCAGCTAGGATACCCTGATAATGATATTATGCCCTACACAACAACTCTTTTTGTATATGATAAAAGTGAGAATAATTCGTTATGCCGAATTAATCTTGAAACTCAGTTTGGTGATCTCATAACAAACTAAATATTTCTGGTATTCAGGCTAGACATGGCCTTCAACGTCCTGTTGTGAAGGCCCTGGGTGCACCAACATGTAGCAATTCCATACTCATACCATTAGTGACTAAAATAAAGAATTAATGGAACGAGTGGGACACTACATGTAGATAAGGCTCCATTCTAGTCCTACGAGTCACAGTATATTGATGAAGAGTTCTATGAGAAAAGGTGAATCAACCCTCAAGTGACATGATTTATTGGATCGCTGCACCAAATGGTTTGGAAATGGTTTCTTCTGACGCTTTCAGGTAGCTCGGTAAGGAATACGTATTAGAAATTAATCAGATTCAGTGAACTAGTCCAAATTCATATGCATATTCAGTAGTCCTCAGATTTTAATAATTGCATTTGAGCTAGATAATGTTGAAAATCTCATTGACTCCCACGATAAGGGTGAGGGCTCATATAGAATTTCACCCAAACCATCATAAAAACCCTAGGAAATCCTCATATCTCCCACTGAGGTAGGTATAAGTTTCTCTTTATTAAATAAAAATGAATAAGCTCTTGTACCCCTCACTACATAGTCTTTGGAGGAACCCCCACAAATGGTCAAGGTAGAAGAGGCGACTTCACTTCCCAAACACCAAAAGTATAGATCTCTCATAAAATATGGAATGATCATCTCTAGGATTGTTTCCCCATTAGAAGACTAAGAAGAAGATGATGATGAAGCATGTGAGGATGATGAAGAGGACTTAATGGATTCCCCTACAACATTTAAGAAAGGTGTCTCTACCACCATTGATGAACTCAATGATATAAACTTGGGTATGGAGGAAGAAATGCGACCTACTATGATCAGTTCGACCAATCCTTTTGATGAAAAAGAGGTATAAACCTTTTTTTCTAAAAAACAATCAAGCTGTTTTCATCTGGAACTATATAAAAATTCTTATCTTTGATCTTGTGGTGCCCACTCATCATCTTGGTCAGTCATAAGATTACCATGGCTATATGAAATATTTTCGAACGACACACCGACCCATACCTCCAATATAGAGGCTGAATTAGACAATCCCATCAGAGAAAAATTAATTCAGGAAGTACAATATCAAATCTAGATTACCAAAATTGTCCCCATTTAATAGAAAAAATTGGTAGATCAGAGACTATATTATATCTAGGGATCTCAATCGACATTTCCCAAATGTTGACTTCTCGGTACCGATCAATGGATTACTGGTCGATGAAACATCGAGATATGAGGCTATCTCTTTCATGGATGGATTTTTATGTTATAATAAAATATGAATGGCTCATGAATATGAATATTTGACCACCTTCAGGGATCCCTGAATCGTATTTTTCTTTAAGGTGATGCCTTTTGGTTTGAAAAATTCTACCACCACATATCAGCATGCCATGAATCGCATTTTTTAAACATTCCTATGAAGGATTGTTGAATTCTATGTTGATGACCAAGTGGTTAATTCATGAAAATGATCAGACCACCTGATAAATCTTTAAACCATTTAAAAAAACTACTATATCACTGTCTAAAATTGAACGCTCTAATGTGTTTTTTCAGTGTTACCTTATAGAAATTCCTAGGATTTATTTTATGCCACCGTGGAATAAATGTATACCCTGAGAAGAAAAGGTCATCATTGGCATATCACCTCCTCAAAACCTACATAATTTTAGAGGACATCAATGACACATGGACTAGATTTTATGCTTCATATCCAACCTTAAAGGATAGTGTTTTACTTTCAATTAGTTGGAAAAAAATGGGGTCATGTATCAATGGATGAAATATTTCCTATAAGCATTCAATAACGACAAGAGGTACCATTAAAGACTTATTGTGATAATGCCACCCATCTAAGGAAGACCACTCATCCTGCATGTGACTGCCCTAGAGCGATCACTGGGTGACTTCCTCACACCTAAGAATTATGCTGGTAGAAATAATAGCCTCTATTATCTCAGTCGAACCCTGAGAGATGCTGAGACTCATTATTCAATAATCAAGAAGAGCATTATATACCTAATATCTGCAATCCAAAATCTGATACACTATCTACATAAACACGAGGTCCATTTGGTATCTTTAATCAACCCACTCAAGTACATTCTCAAACGTCCGATGATAACTAAACATGTGTCACAGTGGGCGGTCATCCTATAGTAGTGTGAAATATTGTTCATGCCTCATAATTCTATAAAATTATTAGATGTTATTAGAATTTCTAGAAGATCACCCCTCAATAGACATGAATTTTTTGGATATTGACCTACCAGACAAAGAAGTTTTCTTTATCTGAGAGGGGTTTCAGAAAAGGGAGGTATACTTTGACGGTGCATCTAGAAGCCTGAAAGGAAAAGGAATGGAGGACACTAAGTTCAATAAAGTGGGGCTGGGATTCATAATCATATCTCTAGATAATGTTTTCCTACCTTATGCTTTCTAACTATTAGAGGGATTCACAAACAATGAAGCAGAGTACTAGGCCTAATTGCATGCCTGGAGTTGGAACTAGAAGTACAAAAAGAACACTTGAAAATAAAAGACAACTCAAAATTGGTCATCAATTAAGTTAATGGTGACTACTCTATCAAGAAAGTGGAGTTAACCCCTTTTTTAGATCACATCCAAGGATTGATGGTAAAATTTCCATCAGATATGACTTTAACTCTTATTCCCTAGTCACAGAATGCACAAGACGGTGTGTTAGCAAATGAAACCACAAAATTGGCCAACCTAGACCGAGAAAAGATAGTTATTAGAATTGAAAATCTATTTATGGTCCTTACATTCTTTCAGAACAAGATGGACGGAATCTACAATATCAATACCTTCCCTAGTCCTTATGGTCATACCATCTGTTGGATGACTCTGATGGAAAATTACCTCCATTGAAGAGGACACCCACCATATAGGGCTAGAAGGGAACAAATTATGATAAGATAAATCAATTTAATGGTGTAAAAAGAAATAATATAGTAAAATTTCATTTATAAGAGAGGGCTTGATGAGATCCTCCTCAGTTGTATTGATGGAGAAGAAACTATTTCCATTATGAAAAAAGTGCACGACAAAACATGTGGGGAACATCTATCCACATTAAAGCTCTATCAAAAAATTTAGAGGCTTGGATACTATTGGACCACTATGACATAGGATGGTACTTAATTCCCTATGAAATAATATCCATTTCAAGTTCATTCTAATTTTATCCACCAACCCCCATAATTACTGCACACATCCAAGTATTCATGGAAATTTTACCTATGGGGAATGGACATCGTGGGACCCTATCCTCCTACTACAGACAAAAAATTTAGGTATATCCTCATAGTAACTGACTTCTTTATAAATGGGAAGAATCCATACCCCTTAATGATTTCGAGTGGAAAAATAATTGTAATCCTTGTGAGGGACAATATCATCACCATATTTTGTTTCCCTCATATGGTATTAACGGATAATGGAGATAATTTAAGCTCTCATAAATTAGATAGGATATATCAAGAGTATGGAATCAAAGCCAAACATTAATTCCACTAGCACACAATGGATAATGAATAGGTATAGGCCTTCAACAAGATCATATGCAATATACTCCAGATCCTGGTAGACAAGGAAAATAAAAAATGGCCGGACAAGCTCCTCCATGCTCTTTGGGCTCACCGGACCACGACCTTCAATTCCACCCAAAAAACCCTATACTCACTAGTATATGGTATGGGGGATGTTCTACCCATTGAGGTCAAACTAACATCACTCTGAATTGATGTATGTGATCAACTTTCAAAATATGATCAGTCTAAAAAATTATTCGACCAGTTGGAATGATTGGACGAAAGAAGATTGCCCACTTTTCACCATTTGGAAGTCTACTAAAACTAGATCGCACGAGACATCAATTAAAAGGTTCACCTCTGATCTTTCCTTGAAAAAGAAATGGTGTTGTTCTTTATAACCTCAATAATTCATGGAAAGAAGCCCCCAAAATTGGATCCAAAATGGGAAGGGGCATATTATAGACATAAGGTCTACTCCAATGGAACATATGAATTGGAATCAATGGATGGAAAAATCATCATAGATCTCACCAATTCAAGGACTCTTAAGAATTACATTGTGTAATAATTGTAGCATATTAGTAATATCTTCATGAAATTAAACTACATAGTGACATAATCTTCAACATTGATTGATGTTAAACTTCTTAGAATATACATCCTAGCCACAAGACATTAAACTACATCATAAAATAATCCTAACCACATGAAATTAAACTATATAGGGACCATCATGCTTCAATCTATGGTACATTGGACATGATTCTGATCTATGCGATGGGATGAAAACAAATCCCCCCTCCTTGGGAATGGTCCGAAAACATGCAGGTAGAATCATAGAACTACATAAAGCTTGATTCCCATTTTATGACTAGATACATATAGATTCTATGATTTTATATCCTAATTTAGCCACTTCATGATTCAAATCCCCTATGTCATGCCTTCAGTCACCCCTGGATCGTGATAGGAATCCCTACTATTTCTTATTTCTCATGCTAACTGCAATTCATGTGAGATTAGGTATGGTCCCGGGTGTTTCCCCAAAACAAAAAAGAACAAAGTTATATGATAAGACCTACACCTCAATATAATGTTTCAAAATTCCCATCCCTATAGATGGGATGGATTAGTACAAGAAACATGTTGTCAAAACTATGTAGACTTTAATTTCCAACTAACTGGGATATGTAGGAAACCTCCTTGATGTTAAAACCTGAATTTTCATCTGCCACATCCATTTCATGTCAATTCACTCTCATCTTTACTGTATACAAATAAAAAAAATTGGATACCAAAACTCTATGGGGATTGATTCCTTTATTTATAGGAAATGCAGTGATTCTAGTATCCCATTTCCTTATCCAGGAACCACAGGAAAAATGCCCCCTACATATCATTCATACATTCATGTGGAAATTCATGATCCCTAAATTCATAAAAATAAACTTCATAAGATGATATAAATACGTGGGAAATGATTAATTCCCTTACCAGATATGCAATGACTCTTGGATTATTTTTCCTGGACCAACCATTATTCAACCCCCTGTATATAGGTTAGACCGACACATGGGAAATTTGTTTAGGACTATGTGTGGATTGATTCCTGCCTTTGTAAGATAGGTAGTCTCAACCAAATTGTATGTCTTGGTTAAGGCACCATCGAGCTCAAAATACCCATGTTTCCTACCTATGAGCCAGAACTATACAAGGAATTTCGCTTTTTTAGAACAATATATATCTTGATTCTTGGTATGAAGAGACACATAGTGAAACCTAGGCCTTTCCAGGTTGATCCACGTGGAATAAAAAAGCCTCCATCTCCGGCATGAAAATGTAAATTTTTACAGATGATTCCAAAACATGGTTCCCTACAACAAGGATTAGTCAAAATAGTATGCCCCCTTTACAGATTTTTCAGATCTATGTAAATGATTCCATACCTTGTAATTAATCCTGATCTAAATATTCCTCAATACCAAGATTCCCCCTTTTATTCAGTCAAAATATATGCTTCGACAAATCTTTCTTCACCATAATCATCCACGGCTATCAAAAATGGATGTTTCGTGTTCCACGAACACCTTTGTTTGTCTATGCCCATAGTTCCCCAGTGGATCAACATATGATTCCCAAAAAATGGCTTATCAACCAAAGGAAACTTCTTCCTCAGGAAATGCTTTTCCAACTTATGTACTCCCATTGTCTCTTTAGCTTAAAATCATTCTTCCTAATCAGAGGGCTCCCAGAATCATGATTTTCAATTTCTTCTGCTTCCTACATATGGGGAATATCAAAATATACTACCCTAATTATCCCATATTTACACATGAATCCTCTAAGATGTATCCACTGTAACACGACCTTAAACTATATTGTTAGCATCCTTACCATGTGATATTAAAAATCATGTCTCAATAGGTTCCTCACATAAAAAGATGTTTCCTGCTGGCATCAATCAGTTCGAATAGTTCCTTACCTCACAAGATCATAGTGGTATGGGGATTTTTACCCTGTACCAGCTACCCCAAAAAATAAAGGACTCCTCTACTCTATGTTTGGGGTAGACCTACATAGTTGGAGTCACCTATGAAGAACGACATGTGGCTTAATCCATTCCATTGGGTATATGTAGTGACAATCGAGTATTATGTCTTAGACCAAGATGGAAAATTCATAGAAACACCCCTTCATCTACACGAAGACTAAGTTAAACCATAACCCCCCTCCCTCATGTCCTCACCACATGACGATAAACTTCCTGACATTCATCCTAATTTTATGGAGTTAAACTGCATGATAAGATTTTCTTTTTGTACAGTGTTAAACTATGGAACACCATTGTATGTATACAATGATCCCTTCTTTTTTTCATGCCATCCCAAGGTAATGGAGTGAAACACTTGCCATCCCTTTTTTCTCATACCTATAACATCTCCCATGGGGTTAGAAATTTGGGCAGGGGATTCCCCACAAAACTAAGGTGAATAAATCCCTAATAATTGTTTCTATTTACACAACTTTAAAAGTTGTGTTAGGATTATCCCCTCCATATAGGAAACCCTATAGTAATCATAGTATGGAAGAAAAATACAAGGTACCCTCAAATGTGTCTAAATTGTCCCACTCCCAATGCACAGCTAGGACCATACAGGGGGTTAGATTTTGCGACACCCGGATCTTCAAAATCAAGCCCCACTCCCACAAAGAGAACCAAAATTCCTCTCTCAACGTGCGAGCTAGGTCAATGTGGTAGAATTCCCAACTATAGGGGTGATCATGGCCTGGACATTTCTAACATATCCTGATACATATTTCCCATCATTTGAACATCGTGCTTTGAGAAATTTCAAATATTCATATACCTCCCAGACCATCAGAAATGGTAGGCTAGTATCCTATGAACAAATATTTTGACTATGTACATTATGCCCTGGTGGCTCTGCAAATTTTGACCACAAAAATAGCATATCAACCAAAGGAAAATTATTCTTCAGGATATGATTTTCTTGTTTCCTTACACTCAACGACTTTCAAGCCCCATATAATATCTTCTTATCCAAGATCCCTTGGAAATGTAGCATACACTTTACTTATTATTCATGTCTTGGACAAGTTGTAACACCTCAAATTGATCACCCTCCAGTTAATTAGGGCTTCTATACTAGTATCATCATCACATGACATTAAAACTGCATGATGATTGACAATCATTATTTATTCTTGGGTCCTAAAATGCAAAATAATGTCTTCCCCCATGTTGTTGTGCATAAAATGAATCCAAACTGGAAATTCCAACATGAGTCCCGCCTCATTGGTGACCCTGTGTACAAGGAATAAATTCTCCTTTTATATATCAATGTACCAGATCCATGTATAGATAAACATGAAGAAGAACTATCTCAGACTTTATTTTCATCATCATAGGATACGTAGTCACACCCGATTCTTAGGTTTTGTGTCCATATATGAAACCATATTTCCCTTTTCTCTCTTTTACAAGGGATAGACTTTCACAGCAAACCAACTCACATCTATGTGGGAAGTTAATCTTACACTTTTCCCATAAGACTTCATCCTAAAATTCCCCCTTTTCATGTTTAGGAACCCCTCTTCGCACACCATACTCTATGTCCAAGAAGGTCTAAATCCCCATAATCATATTAGAACTTCAGAAATGGAAGGTCAGTGTCATTAAGACACCTTTTCTTGCCAATGAACATCATTCACTGGTGGATCTGCATATGTTTCATACAAAAATGTCTTGAGAACAAAAGTCTAATTTTACCTGAGGAGAGGATTTTTCTATCTCTGTGCGCCCCTATGAAATATATGTCACATCTCATCCTTGGTTTTGTAATCCCTTATACTATAATTTATATCTTTCCCCACTTTTGATGCATGAAGATGATAAATTATTGATGATCAGATAAAAGTAAAAAGGAAAATCCCCCCCACCCCGGGTTAGAGTGTAACGATCTTAAATCATAATTTTCAAATGTCCCAGTTGTATGACATTAAACTACACCATGTTCCAACCCTTCATTACATAGTCAAATTCATTTGGGATCAGTTTCTCAACCAAGGCTGATATAAATGCCCCTATTACTTGCAAACCTATTTCCCATAACCAGTCACCCATTTTAGTATTTCGAAAAAAATACAAATACATGTTCCCTTGAAATTTTTTGGCCATCCGAAATGGAAGGACAATGTCTTGAAAAAACCTTTGTTGGACAATGCACATCATGCCCATGTGGATCTACATATGCTTCCCACAAAAATGTCCCGTGAAATAAAGGAAAATTCATCTTCATGAGAGGTTTTTACTACTTCTATATACCCAATGGCTTCCATGACACATATCATATTCTGTATCCATGAAAAACACAAAATCATGGTCAAGAAAAATACCTCATCTGTGTCTGAAAGTAATTGGGACATTACCAGTTAAAAAAATGCTAAATTGGGGCCCTCAACCTACAAATCATCTTCATAGTTGTTTGAACTAGAACACCAGTAATGATAGTTTGGTTGAAAAGACATTAAACTATCCATGAAGAAGATACACAACACTCTCCAGGATGAAAAACCCAAAAAGGGGACCCTAGATAAATTTTGAGTTATAGCTTGATAAAACGTTACATTGTACGATTTTGGTATAATATAGAGCAACCAAAAATCAGGAGACACAAATAAAGTTTGGTCAAAAACTTTCTAAGTGAGGCATAAGAAAAATTCAAGTTTTTCTTGTTAGGCACACACCAAATTGTGTTAAGGAACAAATTCTAGCTATAACAAAAAATACATATTGTTAGTGGGGTTTTTTTCATGAAACCATAGTAATGGTCAAACTATGCTCGCTAAGCCCCTTTGTTCAAGCATAAAAAAGTATGATTTGAATATTTCTATTATCTAAAAATGGGAATCAAATTAATATTCAATATAGATTGTGGTTTAAAATGTTGTTAATTATAAATGATTGACGTTTCTGGAAAAGATTAAGAAGAAACACTAAAGGGAAAAATAGTTTTATTCAATTAGATGGAGGTATGAAGGAAATACATATCATGAAGCCTCTTCATGAGGGAAGGGAATGACTATTACAAAATATGTTTAGTGGAATCACAGTGTTGTATCAATTCTTGATTTGACTCTTCCATGGCTTGGAGAAACTCTAACAATGTCACAATCTCGGCCTCCACACCTACCACCAATGCCCCTGCCTCCTATGTTACATCAATTACAGCCTTCTCCCCTTCCACTATTAGACTTTGTCCCTCATCTATTATGGTTGGGGCATGGGAATGTTCTTGTTTAAGCCTCTCCATATCATTTCTCCTCTTCTCCACTTCTTCATCAAGCTACACTTGTAACACCCTGAGATTTTATGAAAAATATACGTTTTAATTTCATTGAAGTCTTGTTTTTTACGCTACACCAAAAGGAGGTTGCACTACACGCATCCCTGACTTGGTTTGGATTACACGCAATCACGACCTTCCATGATAGCATGTGTTGTACACAATAGAGAGTTTCAATAAACAACGATATGTTATATAAACTGGCTGTTATGAATAGTAATAGCCACTTTTTAAACTTTTATAAATTTTATCTTTAGAAATGGACTTAATTTTTGTAATCAGAATATAAAAAATAGCCTAGTTTGAATTTTTGGTATTTTTCTGAAAACTTTCAATTTTTGATGAATATTGAAAACACTCGGTTACTATTTAAAAACCGAATTTTTATTTAAATAATTATTTATTTTATTTAAATTTATTTTAGGTAAAAATTGATAAATAATACCTATATAAGTTCAATGTAATTAATTTGATTCATTTTATAATAATTTTAGATATATAAAAAAATTATTGAACTTTTCACCGACTTTTACCCACCTCCTAGGAGAATTTGAAAATTTACAGAAAACATAATTTTACCACTTCTGTGAGTGGAATTTTGAAAATCCGAGAGACATGGTTAATATCAAGGAGTAAAATGTGGTTCAATAAGATAAAAATAATTTTTTGTGAATAGTAACTTTGTACTTTTATTTACCACGGTAAAATGTAAATAGGGTAATTAAGAGTAAAATGATATTATTATTAGCCTGAAACATGTCCAAATTATATTGGATAAGTGTAATTCGACCAAAAACAACCTTATGAATAAAGTATTACCCTTTAGGTCCACTTGGATTAGATTAGGACACTTATGAACATTTTATTTAAAGAAGAGTTAAAATAGTTAAAATCAATGATTAATAAGTAAAACAGTTTTAATATAGGGTTATACATAAGATAAATTCGAATATAAATATTTATTAGAAATATAAAAATATTTCATACATAATGGTATTTTATTTATAATTTTTAGACATTAAATAATTTAATTTATTTATGACACAATGATGATGCAGTAATTAACTTATTAATGAAATATTAACATAATTGATGTTATAAATACCCAAATAAATGTAATTTGATACTTTTTATGAATTACACTAATTTTACAGGTTAATATGACATGTTATTATTGATTCAATTAATGTTTTTCTAACTAATCATGTTGTTATGATTTTCACAAAAATCAATTACCAAATAGTGTCAAAATTGACATAAAATAATTTTGAAAAAAAATATTATATTATTAATTGTATTATATTCCTAAAAATCTATGGTTAGAAAAAATTACTTATATAAGGTTATATATATTAATAATTAACCACTTGGGGTTTGTTTGTCTTGTTATAGTACGTTTATTAACCATATAGTGTAAGAAAACAATAAGACATGGTAAACGTTAAATTATTAAATATAGAGTTAAATCTAAATGATAAGGTTAAAATATTAACCTAAACTTGTCTAAAACCTATTGGATGAGAGTATTTCGACCCATACCCACTTTAGATTCAAAATTAATCAATTTTGAGCTATTATAAACCGAATATCACTTATATATAAAATAATATTTTAAGTTTTTCCAAAGGTTCCTCTCTCTTACATTATAAAAAGGGAACCCCTTCCCTATTCTCTTCACACCCTTTTGATCCATGAAGCTTGGAAAACCCCTGAAAATTCCTCTTCTCAAAATCTTTAGTTATATCATATAGGTTCTGGTCTTTTCAAGAGACCAACTCTTCTGCCCTATGAAGAAGCTTAAAGGAGGTGCGTCGAAGAAGAGGTAATCTCTTCTACCGATTCTTTCAAGTTTCTTTCTTCTTCAACTTCTTCTTATTTATTTGTTTCATCATAAATTAATAACATCAGTATAACTCATATAATGATATGTTATTATAAATATGAAACAACCCTCTTTCACCTTCTATCCATCCTACGAAAAACAAAATCACCGCGTGTGCGTAAGTACGGAATACTGTCTCCACGCCGTGGTGTAATCTGTTTTTCCACCACCACCTTACTTGGATGGGTATAATGGTGTAAAGAATAACTATATATAGTTATTATAAAATCATACTGATTCTGTGATATTATATTATCCACTCTAATTCAATTCAATAATTATGGGAATGATATCATCACTCGTGCGTACGTACGGATTACCGTCTCCACGACGTGATGAGATTCATTCTCCATGTTAACCACTCAAGAATGATTATAAAGTATATATAATGAATAATAATGAAATATATGACATTATAAAGCTACTAGATTTATGTATATATATATATGTCATCTAATTACTTCCATTCAAGTCAATAAGGAAAAGAAAACAGCGTTCATACTTACGTACAGCCTACCGTCTCCATGAACGGTGTATTTCATTTCATTTATCTATCTATTACATATATATATAATGAACATATATGATATATAAATCATGATTTACATTCTGGAAGTAATTAAATCATGATATAAGTAGTAATAATATTAATAACAACTAGTCCAAACACGTACGATAAATAAAATGATTTTACCCAAAACGCTGCTTTAACATGAAATTTACAAAAGAACGGGTAATATAAAGTCATAAGTGAACTATATATGATATCATAACAATGAATATGATTCTGTAATAAGTCAATGAAATTATTTAAATCATTATACAGGTAGTTCAGATACGTACGAATCATATCGGACCTAAGGTGAGGGATAATTATTCCAATCCGATTCTTATCCGAGATCGTTTATTCGTAAGTATTTACTGGGGTTATGTTTTCTCAAAAAAATTTCATAAAACGTTTACATTTATTCCATATATGTTTAAATTAATTTTCCCCATTTTTTACTTTTACCACATCGTATGGAAGTAATCTTTGTTTTATTTACCATACGGGGTACTTTTTGACATTTCTGAAAAAAGTATGAGGAGAATGTTTTTTAATTATACAGCATGAACATATTTTTACAGTTTCATAACGCCTTATTTTCATGAAGCTTACTATACAATATTTAATGACTATTTTCAAAGAAATCCTTTTGTTTTAAAATTTCATGGAATTTTGTGAAAATAAAATTATTTTGAAGAAGAAAGGATATTTTCTGCAAGAATTAATTTCAAGTGTTTTATCAAAACCATTTTCCATAAAAGATGAAATTATTTCATATGTGTATGTTTCAAATATAATTTCTCTATGATTATATGGTTTCCCTTTTCTTATGATGAAATGATATCCATTTTTTTATGGATTATGTTATGATGGGATGATGTTTATGAAACCCATTTCATACTTTGGGTAATGATGAATAATTTATGTTCATGTTGTGGCACAAGTAAGAATGATTTCATTATGAGATGGGTGGGACCTATATCTCCCTCTAATGCATTGTTTAATGATTTATATCTCATGAGATATACATGGCTGGAATGACAAGTTAATCTGTTTAAGTGATACTGGACTGGAACGACGAGTGAACTCGATTCATAAAGGGACTTTGTCCACTAAGATGGTCTTTGCAGCAATGCCTTGGCTATTATGGAAATCATAACATGTGCTTAATGGTTTCCATAATTACATGTTTTATTCCCATGCTATTTTATCATGATTAATGTTTCTTTAGGATCTATTCCTTACATACTTCCATGTTTTATGTCATTGCTCAAGATTTTGATGTTTAAATATTATGTTCATGTTTTGATGTTCAAATGTACATGGTTTGTTTTATTTTCTCCATGCTTACCCTTAATGAGAATTTGAGCTCATCCTTTATTTGGTTTATTTTCCCCAGGATATAATGAATGGTTTTAGGTATGAAGAAAAGGAAGATCATTATGGGAGATGTTGAATATCTTTCACCAAGATTAGAAGATTATATTCCGAGTTTCCAAAGACACTGAACTATTACGGTCCTTGTGTGTTTATTTTTGTTATGTATTAGATATTCTGCAAAAATAATGTAATGTCCATGTACCTCAAGCTTTGGGTCTCTACAGTTGGTATTATAGGAAAGGTTTAGTCAACCTTTGGAAACATGGATGTGATAATTTTAGTGATATCCCTAGAGATATATCTAAGGTATTTCTAGGGATGTCCCTAAGGTTAAGTATAAGTATAGGTCATAGTCCTAGAATTACGGTAATGATCATAGAATTAAACCTAATATGTTAGAGATTGAAAGTAATCCCCCTTGATTATGTTGTTTTTATAGTATGAGTTTTTCCCCTCATACTATTATTTTTGGGTTTTAAGAAATGGCAGGAAACATGAGGATTCATGTTAATGGAGAATATGATGGACAATGGAATGATATTCTTCATGAGAAACCAAATGAAATATGATTTGGATGTCCAAACATCGTTATTATACATAATCAGCAATCTCATAATATGATCAATAATCTCAACATTGGTAAGTTTCCTAACTCAGCTAAAAAGAGAAAGATGGAGTTTCATGATGATCATAGAGGAAAGAAAGTTCAATTTCCCCCTTGTAAATGATGTGGGAAGAGGCATCAAGGATAATGTTTCAAAGGAACTGGAAGATTCTTTGGGTGTGGAAAAGAAGGACACAAATCCAGTAATTGCAAAGTTAAAGCTTTAGTTAACACCATGGATAAGGATAATGGTATTTCTAAGACATCAACAATGGTTAAATGTTTTAAATGTGGAATGTATAGGAATTATGAAAACCAATACCCTAAGGGAAAATCTCAAGAAGAGATTCAACATGGTCATATGGGTAGTATTTATGTGGATAATGATGAAGACACTACAAATGATATATGAGATGAAAGAAATTATGAAGCCCAGTTAGTGGTTTTACAAGGTAGTTGAATGATTGTATGTTTTTCAAGAATAATGTATGGTACTATGGAATAAAGAAAAATCTAATGATTGTTACACTATTGTATTTCCTTGAGTTTTTGAAAGTATATGATGAATGGTACAAGTAACCATGAAAGGTTATTCAAATATTTTTGGAAGGTAGATGATATTTTCATAGTGAAAGGATATGGAGATAATGAGATGTTTGATAGTATTAATGAGCTCATGAGTGATATAAGGACAAATTTATTTCATGGTTTGAGTATATAAAAATTTTGGGATTTTTGTATGTGGAAAGTGTTAACTTTTGACAACATTCATGTTTTCACTAAGGTTATATGGTAATTCATGTTTCAAAAGAATACATTATTAAGGTATTAACATGTTTGGAATGTGACCAACAAGATATATCTTATGATATATGGGGGATAAATGATGGCATTCACATGATTGGTAGATGACATTTCTAGTAATTGTTTTCTTTATACTATGAGCTTTGACAGAAGTATTTTGGATAAGCCTAAATATTGGAATGAATTATGTTGTACAGAAGTTAATATTGTTTAACGCTAGAACTTTTGTCGATATTATTGATGGAATGTTATAATAATGTAGTTTTAAAAAAAGAACAACTTGCTGGACGGTAGACAACCCATCGTGTCAGACAAGTCTGTGGGAATAGAACCCACAACTGAAGTGCGACAGGCCTTCATCACCTACCACTGTCGTACATGAAGTGCCTGGTTAGTATAAACTAGTTTTATTTTAATAAGCGGTATGATAGATGAAGTATATGTCCATTTTTGGAATCATATGCGATTAACCGCACCATTGATGGACTTATGTATATTTGATAACTTTTTCTAACCTTTTGTTTGAGGCATATGTAATAACCCATCATTCTATCACATTATTTGATAACACCTCAATAATGAAAAATTCAAATTTATTTCTTTTTGAGATGAAGTGGAAATTGTTCAAGGCACGAAAAACGGAGAGATTATACCGAAATAAAGTAAGTATTTCTTATAATTCAAATTCTTCAACTTTAGGGAAATGATATTGAAAACCAAAAATGTTTTCCTAGTGCACTTATATTAGATGAATCAGATGGTACCTTAGATCATCAAAAATTTATGGCTTTGTGACTGTTGGCTTTTTCATAGCCATGTTCTGTACCACTCACCATCAGAACATGATGGTTAGATTTCTCTTCCATATCTATATTTGCACCTATGTTCTCATATGTGGAAACCCAGTGATTAGTTAATTTGGGTAACCATTACGTTTCATACTTTAGTTTTTTAATGATAAGTTTTGGTATTCCTTTTTACGATGTGGGGTTCTATTAAAGAAACTTTCGAGTAGTAAACCATTTATAACCCCGATGAATTTCGAGGGAGAAATTCATTTTAAGGTGAGTAGAATGTAACACCCAGAGATTTTATGAAAAATATTATTTTTAATTTCATTGATGTATTGTTTTGTATGCTACACCAAATGTCTCTTGCACTATAGGAATCCTGGACTTGGTTTTCATTACACGCAATCACGACCTTCCACGATAGTGTGTGTTGTACGCAATACAGAGTTTCACTAAACAATGATATGTTATATAAACTAGATGTTATGAATAGTAATAACCACTTTTTGAAATTTTATAAATTTTATCTTTCTAAATGGACTTCTTTTTTTGTAATAGGAATATCGAAATTATCCTAGGGTGAATTTTTGGTATTTTTCTGAAAACTTTCAATTTTTGATGAATAGTGAAAACACTAAGTTACTATTTAAAAACCGAATTTTTATTTAACTAATTATTTATTTTATTTAAATTTATCTTAGGTCAAAAATGATACATAATATCTATATAAGATCAATGTAATTCATTTGAGTCATTTTATAATTATTTTAGATATATAAAAAAATTATTGAACTTTTCACTATCTTTTACCCACCTCCTAGGAGAATTTGAAAATTTACATAAAACATAATTTTACCAATTCTGTGAGTGGAATTTAGAAAATATGAAAGACACGGTTAATATCAAGGATTAAATGTGGTTCAATAAGATAAAAATAATTTTTGGTCAATAGTAACTTTTTACTTTTATTTACCACGATAAAAATTAAATAGGGTAATTAAGGGTAAATTGATATTATTATTACCCTAACACATGTCCTAATTCTATTGGATTAGTTTAATTCAACTAGAAAATCCTTAGGAATAAAATATTACCTGTTAGGTCCACATGGATTAGATTAAGACACTTATTATTATTTTATTAAAAGAAGAGTTAAAAAAGTTAAAATCAATGTTTTATAAGTAAAACAGTTTTCATATAGGATTATACATAAGATAAATTCAATTATAAATGTTCATTATAAATATAAAAAGATTTCATACATAATGGTATTTAATTTATAATTTTTAGACATTAAATAATTTAATTTATTTATGACACAATGATGATGCAGTAATTAACTTATTAATGAAATATTAACATAATTGATGTTATAAATACCCAAATAAATGTAATTTGAGACTTTTTATGAATTACAATAATTTTATAGGTGAATATGACATGTTAGTATTGATTAGAATAACGTTTTTCCAACTAATCATGTTGTTATGATTTTCACAAAAACCAATTACCAAATTGTGTCAAAATTGACATAAAATAAATTTTAAAAGAAATATTATATTATTAATTGTTATTATATTCCTAAAACTATAAGGTTCGACCAAATTAATTAGATAAGTTAAATATATTAATAATGAACCACTTGGGGTTCTTTTGGATTTTTATAGTAAGTTTATTAACCATATAGTGTAATAAAACAAGAAGACACGGTAAAAGTTAAATTGTTTAACTTAGATTTAAATCTAAATGATAAGGTCAAAATAGTAACCTAAACATGTATAAAACCTATTTTATGAGATTATTTCGACCCATCCCCACTTTAGAAACTAAATAAATCAATTTTAAGCTATTATAAACCGAATATGACTTATATATAAAATAATATTTTAAGTTTTTCCAAATGTGCCCCTCTCCTCCCTTATAAAAGAGAACCCCTTCCATCTTATCTTCACACCCTTTTGAGCCTTGAAGCTCAGACAACCCCTGCCAATTACTATTCTCAACATCTCTAGTTATATCATAGAGGTCCTGGTCTTCTCAAGAGACCAACTCTAGTGCCCTATGAAGAAGTTTAAAGGAGACACGTCGAAGAAGAGGTAATCTCTTCTACAGATTCATTCACATTTATTTCTTCTCCAACATCTACTTATTTATTTGTTTCATCATAAATTAATAACATAAGTGTCAGTAATATACTGATATTTTATTATAAATATAAAACAACCCTATTTAACCTTCTATCCATCCTACGAAAAATGAAATCACCGCACGTGTGTAAGTACAGAATACCGTCTCCACGCCGTGGTGTAATCTGTTTTTCCACCACCACCTTACTTGGATGGGTATAATGGTGTAAAGAATAACTATATATAGTTATTATAAAATTATACTGATTCTGATATATTATATCATCCACTCCAATTCAATTCAATAATTATGGGAACGATATCATCGCTCGTGCGTATGTACGGATTACCGTCTCCACGACACGATGAGATTCATTTTCCATGTTAACCACTCAAGAATTATTATAAAGTATATATAATGAATAATAATGAAATATATTACATGATAAAGATACTGGATTTATGTATATATATATATGTCATATAATTACTTCCATTCAAGTCAATAAGGAAAAGAAAACAGTGTTCATGCTTACGTACGGCCTACCGTCTCCAAGAACGGTGTATTTCATTTCATTTATCTATCTATTATATATATATATACTAAATATATATGATATATAAATCATGATTTACATTCTGGAAGTAATTAAATCATGATATAACTAATAATAATATTAATAACAACATGTCCAAACACGTACGATAATTAAAACGATTTTACCCAAAATGCTACTTTAACATGAAATTTACAAAAGAACGGGTAATATAAAGTCATAAGTGAACCATATATGATATCATAACAATGAATATGATTCTGTAATAAGTCAATGACATTATTTAAATCATTATACAGGAGTTTCAGATACATACGAATCATATCAGACCTAAGGTAAGGGATAATTATTCCAATCTCATTCTTATCTGAGATCGTTTATTCGTAATTATTTACTGGGGTTATGTTTTCTCAAAATGTATTCATAAAAACTTTAATTTTATTCCATGTATTTTTAAAGTCATTTCCCAATTTTTTACTTTTACAACATCGTATGTAAGGAATCATTATTTTGTTTACCATACAAAGTACTTTTTGACTTTTTCAGAAAAAGTACGAGAAGAATGTGTTTTTTAACATATACGTCATGAACAGATTTTTACAGTTTCATAACACCTTATTTTCATGAAGCTTACTCTACAATATTTGTTGACTATTTTCAAAAAATAAATCTTTTTGTTTTAAAATTTCATGGAATATTGTGAAAATAAAATGATTTTGAAGAAGAAAGGATATTTTCCTTAAGGATTCATTTCAAGTGTTTTATCAAAACCATTTTCCATAAAAGATGGAATTATTTTATATGTGTATGTTTCAAATATAATTTCTCTATGATTTACATGGTTTCACTTTTCTTATGATGAAATGATATTCATTTTTATGGATTATGTTATGATGGGATGATGTTTATGAAACCCATTTCATACTTTGGGTAATGATGAATAATTTATGTTCATGTTGTGGCACACGTAAGAATGATTTCATTATGAGACGGGTGGGACCTATATCTCCCTCCAATGCATTGGGTAATGATTTATATCTCATGAGATAGACATGGCTGGAATGACAAGTTAATCTGGTTAAGTGATACAGGACTGGAATGAGGAGTGAACTCGATTCAGAAAGGGACTTTGTCCACTAAGATGGTCTTGGCAGCAATGTCTTGGCTACTATAGAAATCATAACATGTGCTTAATGGTTTCCATAATTACATGTTTTATTCCCATGCTATTTTATCATGATTAATCTTTCTTTATGATCTATGCCTTACGTACTGCCATGTTTTATGTCATTGCTCAACATTTTGATGTTTAAATATTATGTTCATGTTTTGATGTTCAAATGTATATGGATTGTTGTATTTTCTCCATGCTTACCCTTACTGAGAATTTAATATCACCCTTTATATGTTTTCTTTTCCCCAGGATATAATGAATGGTTTTAGTTATGAAAAAAAGGAAGATCTTTATGGGAGATGTTGAAGATCTTTCACTAAGATTAAAAGATTATATTCCGAGTTTCCAAAGACACTGAACTATTACGGTCCTTCTGTGTTTCTTTTTGTTATGTATTAGATATTCCGCAAAAATAATGTAATATCCATGTACGTCAAGCTTTGGGTCTCTACAACACTACTAAGGAACATTGTATCATGAGATTTCTCTATAGCCTTGTGACCTCCCCAACTTCATTAGCAGATTCATTCATAAGAATATGCATGGACAAAGCAAGATGATCCCTAGAACCTCCAGAAAAAATATGAGACTCAACTGGACCATCTTTATCCATGTACATGATAACTTCCTTCAATATGTCAAAAATACCATGGTAATAAAATCCTCCAAACCCCAAAACCACAAAATTTCTATGTAATTTTGGCAGTTTTTTCAGCATCTCATTGAGTAGTGTTTGATAGATCAATCTCCAAATGTTTTCCACACCCTTTAGATGCCAGGATGAAGGCTCTACATGCACTATATATGGGTCTTGTAATCACTTCTAGGTGACGGAACATATTCAGGGATAAACACCGCTAGGGGTGGCTGTGACTCAATGACTTTAGTAAGACATGACCCAAAAATATCTGCATCTCTGGTAGTTTCAATATGAGGTATGACCTTTGTTTCGACTACAACTAAAAGAATTATTTGTTGTGATCCTGAAGTAAAGAGTGAGAAAAGTGAAATCCTTAAGATTATAATGAAAAAAGGAGTGAAATAAAAAAATGTGTATTTGAGATGGTTGGAAGAATGGAAAACTGACCTCCACCTTCCAGAGCATTAATGTTTTCAATGTCTATTATGGTATCTCTGCCCAATGAATATGGTGCTGTATCTTCAGAAAAAAATTGTTCTTTAAGGTCATTCAAAGGTACCTGAGACTTGGGTCCATGCTCAGCTAGACTGGATGCCCGTAGAGAAGCCTCCAAACAAATTATTATTGTAATTAGGATTGTAGGGATAATAAATCTTGAGAAAGGCACAGTGTCCCATTCTATTTTTTGTTTTGGAACTAGGATTTTGGCCTCCCCCATAGTTGAATCCCCTAGAAGAGGGGGGTTAGAGTGCTTGATAGGGGAATTAGTTTTCTAAGACACTCCCTCTAACAGAATGAGGACTCCCCCAATATATAGCAAGAGGCTGGTTAGTTTAAAACAAGTACTCTTTGAGTTTGGGGAATACCCCTAACATCTTTAGCCGACCTAGCCTCTTTGCCTTGTTCAGCCATAATTGTTGGTGGTGTTTCTTCTACCATAGAAGGATTAGGAGCTGTAGATGTATGAGAAACCACTACCTCATTACTTATTAGTCCTTCATCAAAATATACACATGATCATTGGTGAATAAGATAAAATCACGTGGTTCAATAAGTAAATAAACGTGTATGATTGTTACTTGCAATCCTCTTTTTGATGGGTCTCTATAGTTGAGATGAATGTTGGTGTTTCTGGGTGCTCCATGGGGATAGTTCATGGATAGGGATATGTAGTGGGACTATGAAAGGAAATTCCCTAGAGGGGTTCACAAGAACTGCCTTCATATGCTCTGTGGCATTAGGAGAACCTTCAATAGTAACTCCCACATCCGAGGAAGCATGTTATCCTATGGAAGTACCTCTAGGGGTAATGGGAATATCTAGTGATGGAGGGCTAGTATAGGGAGGTGAAGTAGGCTACGTCGACTGAAAGTAATTCATTTGTGCCTCTAAAACCCTAGAACCCCCCCAAAGGATAGACGTTTTTGAGACTCAGGGAACGACTAAGGATTTTACCCAGTGATAGTCACTATTAGAAAATAGGAAATATTATCACCTCTAGGGGAATAATGATCATCCTCATTAAATTTGGGTCATCTCATGGACACCACTTAGTAGTAATATTTACACTGGTTCCATCGACCTAGGATTAGGATCTCAAGATCCTACATGTACAGGTCTTCTCTTCCCGGTTGAACATCATAAGAGTTGTTAGCAGGCATTGATACATAATTAATTATAGTAAGAGAAACTCCCTTATCATAGGGAAAGTTCCACAAGACACGAGTGTATTGAGTTTGATATTATTAGAGATTCCTCAAGATATAAAATTGCCTTCAGCCCACCAGAAAGGCAACATCATGAGGGATGAACACTTGGTTCTCAGCAGCAGCAGCGACAACCTCGACAGCTAAAGAGGTCACACCCCAAGCCCTCAAGACATTTCTTAGGGGATAACTAAGAGTATTATGAAGATACTTACCTTTTTGTGAATGCTCATTTATTTCATTTTTATTCCCTATTTCCCAATAGGCTTTAGGCGTCATAACAATGGGAACTAAATGAGCCAACTGACCATCTAGATACGATTTAACCCAGATATCAGTATAACCTTTTGTGAGGAAGTGTAATGAACCCTTAGAATATTGAAATTTGATCTTTAATTGATTATAATATTGGGTAAACATCAATAAAAACTGGTGGGATATCATTGGATGTTTCTTATGATTCACATTATTGAGGATAGAGGGGCACAACATCTAAATGCAGTTAAACTGACAACCAAATCTACACGGAATGAGTCCATTGTAGATAAATTCCCCATCAATCTAGGCAACCAGAATACCCTCTATTAAATAAAATAGGTAGCCTTAACTAAATATATCTTCTCATTCATCATTCAAAATGGTACCAGTAGGGGAAGCATATGGATGATAATTAAAATGGCTGTAAGAATTATTTTCATTCGAAAAATCTCATTCATTCTACTTGGTCATGTATTCTTGCTTATCATGTGTGGAACATCCCACCGGCATAACCAATCTGGTACTCTGAATATATATCTGATGAATATAATGTGGAATTGGAAGGGGATTGATAAATGTGTAACCCCTATGTGGGCTCTTATCTATCCCCAAAGGATTTAGTAGGGCCTAGTCACCCAATGAGGTGGCCTCCCCTCACTGACCAGGCCTAGTAAGTGATTGATCTTGAGAAATAGTGGTATTTCCATATTGAGTAATTTGCTAGTGTCCAATTGAGCTTCCATCACAAAGGTTTTGACTCTCACACCCCCATTGTCTCATACTGGTAAAATCAAAAAACTACAAAATAGGGTTGATAAAGACGCCAATTGAATTAATTGATCTAAATTAGGAAATATTTCCCACCCCATCCTTAAAATTAGCCCTCCCCCATGATAGTACAGTAATAACCTATTATCCTTTGAGGTTCCTTGTTTGGGCAGGACCTCGGTCTATGTACACTAGGCTCTTGACCCATTTTCTTAAGGAAGGTACTAATCCAGTTGAATAAAGTAAGATCTTTTTTCAGACAAGGGTTGATGTCCTTTGAATGGGTTTTCTAGGTAAATAAAACTCTTTGACAGGGAAGGGGTCCTCTCTGTATCATTTTATGTGGGGGAAAGAGGTATAACCTTATCATACATATGTCCAACAATGGGGACCCTCAAAATCATCCAAATTTACCTAAGGATAATACTAACCTCCCTATGGACTAAATGAAAGGTGTCAGTATCCAGAATCCATCTACTTAGAAGTAGTGAAACGTGGACATTAGTTCGATGAGCATAGGTCTAGGATACCCAAAAGGCCTTATATTACCCCACATTATGCAATTAAACCAAGAATTATTTACAGATCAGATGAACCCAGAAAGGCCACCCCAAATCTAGGCCAAACAAACCTCAAAAACAAAGGTCCTGCTTGGATAACCAGCCATGTTGTAAATTTTTTGGGCTCTCCTCACAATGATATGGTAAAAATGGGCCATTTAAAATTGTTTCTATCATTCCTCCTCTATATTTCTAGGGGAATATTTTAGAAAGGAATCAACAGTGGTATCCAAACGTATGAACCATATTATTGAATAGAGAAGGGCCTTAGGAATTCTATTGTGGATTATCCATGTAGTAGGTTGGTCAAGACAACATGGTTCCAGAATTTTTGTTTCAGAAAGTAGTACAAATCCATAAATGGGTAGCCTGTCTGGGATTGGATACTCCCTCTGACCTGTAGTAAGAAGATTTTATAAGGATTGGTGTAGTGCTGCGACAAGGATTTTGTCATTAATAGAGTTCACCATATTCTTATACTTTTCATCGGTAGCTAGAAAGGCAGCATATGCAGTACTAGTGACAACTACATCATTAGAATTAGTCTGTGGAAGATCCATTATAATCCTATATTAAATGAACACACAAAAGGTCAGTCTAACAAAATAATTTGGTCAAGGATCACAAAAAAGGAAAAGGACTCGAAGGGTTTCACATATTGAAGACCGTAAATGGATGAAGAAATACATTCCCCATTATCTGAAAGTTAAAGGACACCAAAGAGGCATTGGCCTGCTCGACCTTGGATAGTAAACTAGGCATTTCATTAGACATGTGAACCTTGTACAACCAATGATAAATGTAAATACTAACTCACTATTTAAAATTTAAAAATTTAGTTCATTTACGGGGGATTTTGTGAAGGGTTTCTGATTTGAAAAAGGCATAACACAGTTCACAGTTGCAGGATTCAGTGAAGGGATGGTAAGAAGAAGAAAGGGGGATAATAGTAAAATTGATAGCACTTTTCACAGTGAAATATGGTAAATGAAAAATGACATTCCTCTATATATAGTTGTGGTACCCTTATGGGTCTAACTTTCTACTACAATCTGGTAAAAGTTAGGACCACTTTCTACATTGGAATAACCTCCTCTTAGTTCTGACAAGAACCTATTTTGAAGGGGGATTTGTTGGGTCCTAATAAATCTGCAAAGGGAAAGTAAATACTCCTGTAATTTTGGAAAAGGAAATGGATGAAGATTTAAATGGGAATTTATAAGAATCCAAATTTGGAAAAGGACTCAATGTGGTCCATGTAATAAATTCCAGGAATAGTTTAAATAAGGCATTCCCCATAAACAGACAGTTCATGGAAACCGACGAGCCACATACCCATGGAGCTTTGGCTAGCGAACAAAGTAGTTCATGGATGAAGATGTTGGTTCCATATCCTCCACGAATGTGGTCGTTCATTGAAAGGAGGTAGAGAAACTTTCTCTATGTACAGCCCCCACAAATAGTGTCATTGTTGAAAATAAGACAGAGAGTTATGAACCCGCATACCACCCCTTAAAACCAAAATTTTTCATGGGTGAGGTGAATCCAACAACATCCTGTGAACAAGACATGGTCATTCATGGGATCAAGGTGGTAATTTCTATCATCGCGAACCACATCCATGCCCACCTCAATTAAATTAGTCATCTGCATGCTAAATGATTTCCCCGGGGGCCTTAGGAAAATGTTCCATGTGACCAATAGAACCAACTTCCCTAATACTCTATAAAAGGAACCTGAGGGATGATGATAAAAGGACTAGATTTGAGAGGTTCATTCGGACTCTCAGTGATGAATTTTTCAAAGATATTTTTTTATCATGGTGAAAACCACTTCATAAGAATTACCGCATGTATAAATTTCCCATGTTGAAAATAAAGAAGGAAACATAATAATTGGTGAACTGTGTACCTAAATTGGCGAAACAAGAACTAGATTCCCTTCACGGCTGAACTTCCCACGAACCACAGAACTAATTACCCTCCTTCAATATGGTGCTCCACATAGCCCAATGATACGTAGATGAAACCCATCACCACATAGCATCTCACTATGTGGGAAGAACATGGAGCCGTGTAGCACCATTTTAAGCTATCAGAACCTGGTCCAATGTAGAAAAACACTACATGGAACAAATGCTAGTCCAAATACCATCATGGAACTAGGACAATAATTACTCCTACAATGAAACAAACAAAATGGGGATTCCCCCATCCCACATGAAAAATAGTATGCATAAAGGTGTACCCTATAATTTTCTATCCTCTAGCCTCAATCATTCCCTTCTATTTCTGTCATGTCCACCATAGCCTCTCCACTAGCTAGTCTAATGGAATCTGTCCAATGTCTAATCCAAAGTCACCAAACCTGTATGAAAAAAACTATCTAGTTAATCAATGCATCCTTAGGAGTTTACATACCCATTGTAAGAGGAGTCACATTTGTATTCCTTGTATTGGTGATGACCCCCGAAATGTCCCTTTGTTTAAATTCCCTAGGTAATCTAAGGCGTAACCATGGAATAAACATTTGATCCTCCTAATTCTAGGGATTAAGGGTATTTTATGTCTTTTACCTTTCATGAGATCTTGTGATAAATAAGGGATATAACTCTTTCTTTTTTATTTGATGATAAGTAACATTACTCCCTTTCCCAAGAACCCAAAAGGCCACTCCCACTGAGGTAATCCCCAATTCATTCTGTGGGAGGTGGAACTATTTCTCATCTAAGGCTTGGCCTAGGAAAAGTACAGATAGATCATCATAAGTGACTATCTTGGATATCAACACGGGAGAGAAAATGGGCACATTCAAAGCCCCCTGTCTCTTCTATTGAGTCATCACCCCTACCTCTTCCACCATTGCACTGCTCATTTTCCATCAGCATAATGGGAGAGATGTGTGCCTTTGTTTAATATTTCACATCATCTTGTTTCTCAAACCGAGTATGACTCATGTGGTCATATAAGTTTGTGAGGGTCCTAACATTTTCACAAACCAATTGAAAATGAACAACATGAACTCTGATTCCTACTACAATCAGGACACATTGAATGCCTTTTTAATGGCCAGATCATAGTGGGAATCCTCCTAAAGAGTATGTCCTAGGCATACCAACAAAAAGATTATTATGCCGCTCTTTAGCATTATCCTTGAAAAAATGAAATAAGATAACATTAAATCCTTCACTAACCAGGATACATAGGATGTCTATCTAAAGGCCCAAGATCAAATGGTCACCTCACATGTGTAAGACCCAACCATGTTCCCCCTCCGTGAAAACCAAACTATGATGTATTTTATTCCCAACCAACTGGGATATGTAGGAAGCCTCCCTCGAGGTCCAAACCCAAAACCCAAATTACCCTAATTTTTTCTCGGCCACATCCCTGGTAGGCCCATATACACCTTGGAGACCACATCTCTTCTAGGAACCATGCGAAAATTTGGCATAAGTCCTGTACCGAATCATTACTCAGAATATCCAACCTAGATTTCCTCACTGCATGATGGTAAACTGCATGGTTGGGTCCATTTCACATGACCTTTAAAAATGATGTGTCCAATAATGCGACACCGAACAACATGGAATTTGATTCTTCCCAAGAGGATATGTTGGAATCCCATATTATTGGTTTGATCCCAACACCAAAATTTCTCGCATACCCCCTAGATGATGGAAAACTCTAGATCACCTCACTATATAGATTAATTCATTGTTGTCTCAAAAAATTCCTAACCCATGCTTACATTGATTTATCTTAATATCTCAAGGGAATAATATTGACACATGATTTGGAATGAACCAAGGATTCATGAACATATTAACATTTATAAAATTAATAAAAGAGACTCATAATAGGAAAAAATTCCTCCCGAAAGTGAGTGATGAGCCTGACCTCCCATCCTTTCAACCAAGGGAGACCTGAAGTGTCAATTGGCCAAATCATCTAACGACTGCATTCCTTTGGAAATAAGATCCATGAATCATGGATAAAACGTTCTTTGGGTGTGTCTATCTCCAAAAATAAACATTTTGGATACCATCATAGGACCTTGTAACTGACATTAGCTAATTTCACTGACATTGAACCAGCTGAAATCATTCATCAGGACCATTCAATAGTGAAACATCCTTCATAATGTGAAAAAGGATATACTACATAGTCTCGATGGGACTATATTACCCAACCGAAAATGGAAAGATACCTGACGTGAATCCCTCTATAATAACAAAAAATTGGGCATTAATTTTCATTCCATTTCACTTTCCCTGGTACAACTCGAATCGGGTCAATACACATATTGAGTCATGTTGGTTAAGTTTCATTTTTAAAAATATATTTTTTATCATATTATCTATGTGAGGTGTATGTGACCTATTAAGGGACTATAGTTATATACAATTGATGTATACTCCTTGAAATTTATAAACCATAATGTATTGTTTTTCAGTTAATTTATGGTCTGGGATTATTTTCAAACCATGTCAAGAACTAGATAATTTTATTGAGTAGTGGTCATTTTAAATTCCTATATTCCCATGGATGTGATTGTGTCTTATGTTTCTAAAAATTTAATTCTCTCTAATAGGAACTAATGGTTTTTATTAATAAGAAAACATAAAAAGAGCATATCACTAATTCACACCCAAACAGATTGTTGAATTTAAGGGTCACAGCCAACCCTCTGATTGATCTCACAGATCACTAATTCAGTGGGTGTGAACACATTATCTTTTTAGAAGTAGGTTTTTGAAAGGGTCTTATTATAGGTAATTGTGTTAGAGTGAGTTGAAATAGAGGTTGATACTGTATCAGGTATAATATGAGACCTTTTATAACATTGTATCTATATATTATTTTGTTTGTTTACATGCCATGTAAATTATCAACCTATCATTGACCCCTTAATTAATGTATGATTTGTATGAATTTTAATTAGTTATATTCTATTATTGTATAGAGATATGTGATCTAAATGGTTCGATTTCTATTCTATTTTTTATATATTATAGAAGTCTATTTATATTTTTTATACTGGTGGATATGATATTTGAGGAATATTTCCATTAGTGTAAGTTTGAGGTCATTAACTATAGTCAATAATATTTGTTATATAGCGAGTCACAACTAATGTCATTTTGAATTTCAAAATATTTTGGGAAATCATAGCTGAGTTGTTACAATAATAAAATGAATATTATTATATATTATCATAAACATATTTTTAATAACTCTAACTATTATTATTATTATTATTATTTCATTATATAAAATTTTAATTTTTTTTATTGAAAATATTTTTTTATTTATAAAAAATAAAAGTTGTTGTTTTAAAAATAATACAAGAGATTCATCTAATTTATATAGGTAAAATATTTTATAGTCTTTTAATTATATATTTTATTAAACTATTAGAAATTTATAAAATATATAGTTATATTTGTAATATTTTGGTGATTATTATTAATATTTGGGAATTAATTTAATTTTATATTTTCAACTTAATTGTAAGATGTTAAACATTATGTTTTCATTTATAATAAATTTAAAAATGTCATATTTACCCCCTCTTAGTAGTCATTAGGAAAAAAGAGAGGTAGTGTGAAGAGTGATAAAAAATGACTAATAATAATATTTGTTCAAATTATTTTAAACTAATTTTTATATATTATTGAAAAAATATAATTATTGATAATGTTAAGAAAAATTATTATGATTACATTAAGAAATTATAAATACTATTAAAATTTAACAATTAAAAATGTCAAATTTCATACAACAACTACATAACATAACATGTGCATAATTTGAAACCATATGAAAGTGTTACAATGAATTAGTTATTCGCTAAATATAGGTTTGGAGGACTTATAATTTATCATAATACTTAAGGAATTAATGATAAATTAGGTTACACTCATGATATAAAATATTTTATACTTGTTTATTGTAAAACATACATACATTAACCATAATTAGATAAAATAAAAAATTATATTTTAAAATATTTTCATGACCCTTAAATTCAACAATCTGTTTTTGATGTTAATTATTTTCCAAAACATGGTTCAATTACATATGTAATTAAAAAAAAATCCTATGATGTAAGCAGTCTATTAATAAACTAATGAAACTTTTGATCTACTATGTGTTTTTCATTTCCAAAATTAATGCAAACATAAAAAAACCATGATATCATTTCCTCATAAAATGTAAATATCTTCTAACCATGTTAAATTTTTTGTCATGAAATTTTAATTATATTTATTCTCATTGATCCTAGAAATTTGAACCACTACTGGCATAATTCCAAAAATTCTGAATTTTGTTAAAAATTTTAATCCAAATTTTATTAACAATCATACAAATTATATAACAATTTTATCAAATTACATTATCATAGATCATGTCTTGTTAATTTTTTTATAATAAAAAATTATTTTTCAAAGGATACATCTTGATTAGTAAAACATTATTGAAGACTCTTTGAACATTAAAGTGTAAATAAATATTAAAAAACAACTAAATATGTATTTTTATATCATATAACAACATTTCATATTAAATGGGAATAACTTTATATTGATTAAGAAAACAAATAAACCCATATATTTTTACTTCTAATTTTTTGTCGAAATTTTTAGTAATGGAAACAATATCTCTAAAAGGCTCATAATAAACCATTATTAGGTCAACCAAAATTTCTTTCCAATATAAGAAAAAATATAAGGTTAGGATACAATAAATATTAAAACATGTTATCTATATCAAAAACTAATTCCCTATTTCAATTTTAAAATGATAATTTTTAATTGTATCGATATGTATATTCATAATGATTGTGGAGACCTAAAATTCTTTGTTCTAATAAAAATTAAATTCTATGATTTCAACTGATAGATCCCTCCCTTTTGTGTGACATGTGCATCACTTTTCATCCATTATCTTTTCATAAAATACCAAATTTATAAATAATTCAATGTAAGATTATGATCATCACAAGACTAGAGACACTTGAACCAATGATCTAATATAATTTTTAATCCCTTATATATTGAAAAATCTATGAAAGTATTATAATTAATGGGTCTAAAATTAATTTAAATATTTTTTTTCTCTTGAAATTTTTATACGCAAAAAATATTATATCCTAGGGAATTATATCAGTTGTATTGATCCCCATTGAATGGAATCTTACAAGAGGAAATATCACAATGATATGATTTTTCACTAGTTTTTTATTCTACAACTATATTATCATTATCATCATCTTATATAATATGTGATGGTTTATTAAATTAATTATTAATATTGAACATTTTAACTATATCATGTTTAGAATGAAATATATGTTATAATTATATATTATAAATTGTAACAATTTAAAAAATAATTTCAGATATTTTCCAACTCAAAAGGATTCATTAATTAATAATGTTTATCTATAAAAGGAATTTTATTATTTTGTTTTTTTTAAATGATATTAGTTTTATAGTAAAAGATTATTATACTCTTAAAATTTCATTTACAGAAAGGGGAGACTGAAATATCATTAGAAAAAAAAGAAATTTCTTGAAAAGTTAAATATAAAATATATAGCTTATGGATAACATTTGTAAGTAAGAACATATAAGTTGTTAATAAGTGTTCATCATTGAAAATATAAGAACGGGATACTAGGTATAGGTAAGTTTAATTCATTTATTATTTTATCCATCTTACCTTTCATTTTAATGGTAAATAATTAATGGGATTTAATTTTTAATGACATTTATATATGATAAAAAATTTGATAACCCATTAATGGTATATAACCTATATTTAGAGATGGAATCAAAATTTTTCAAACTGATAACTTTTTCAAAAGTTAAGAATAATTGACATACTAGTTTCTGATATACAGATATTGAAATCTTTAATATAACCATAGTAAATGGTATAATGATACCATTTTCCATGGTATAAAAAAGATTAATCATGTTCATATAACATGGTAGTGTTGATAGTGATATTAGATATTGATTCTCATGATATACCTCAACCATATACCCAAAATATAACATCATAATGTGTTCATGATATGCGGATCTCATTGCATGCAATTAAACTCAAAAAGATATGGATTGGGTTTATTAATCCAAAGGATATCTATAAATTGTTTTTATATAATATATCATATATTTAAATAATGTCATAGTTGTATAGAAAATTCATTTATTACTTACATCATAGGAAGTGATATAGATAAATCACTACCAGTGATGGAAGGAACATGGTTATGTGAAAATGATATGAGATGTAGGATCCATTATATCATATACAATGACATGGTGATGTCTTGTTCGTGAGATAATAATTATATTGAAAAATATTTATATAGTGAAATGGATTATTTTTAGTGTTTACAAATAACTGAATATAGCTATTATGATGATTTTATGTAAGAATATATATAATTTTCTTGTTAAATAATGTCTTATTTAATAAAATATACATTTTATACACTTATAATGGATATTTGAATTATTAGTTTATTAATTAAATAATTATATTTCACATGCATATATGTAGGTAAATAGAGTTAGCACAATTTTAGAGTGTTGGTGTGAATCTTAAAATATATCATGATGTTTTACCTTTTCAAATTGAGTAGGTTGTGTTCTTTTATTTTTTAAAATCTCATTGTTGATTTCAACAACTATATCTAGACATTGAGCTTTAATCATATGAGATCCTTTATCAATTTATATTCTATATTTAACATTGATGTGTATAAATTTTTTATATTATGAATATTTTTATTTTTTAATATGAAATGTCTTAATTGTTTATTATAAATAATATTTTACATAGTTAAAGTATGTAATACTATATATAGTAAAATAATTAATTCATGAAAATTAAAACTAATGTTTGTATTTTTATAATTCAAAAATTGGGATTCTTTGTTATAATTTTAATATATATGTATTTAAAAGTGTATTGGGATTAATATCCCTCTAGATTAGGGACATATGGAAAATTGTTTTTTCGGTTGGACTTCCACTTTATTAGGGACTACTGTTCTATTAAGAAAAGTGAGATTGGATACTGATCAAACCATAACAGACCTCTAGTATAATTTTGGTTTCATATGAGCTTAATCTATTACATTAAATAGTTTTATATATCTTATCTATGAGAACAGTATAGATATGAATTAAATATTTTTTTTAAATACCTAATATGAATTTAAACTCTAGTCACTTGTTTCATAATGTTTATACTTTGAAAAAAATAAAATATTTTAATGTTGGCTGGGGAATGAGTTATGTAAATTAAAACATTTTAATAATTTATACATATAAGGAATTTATTATGCACATGTAAATCATGATCAATTTAAAAGTATTATTATTCCAACAATTCACACCTAATAAACCTCTATAAAATCGCATTATCAAAACAAGGGCTATTGCATGAGAAAATATTTTGTTGATGTTATCAAATTTTCTTATGGATTCTATTTTGATATCTCAACAACTATTCACCTAAAAAGATCCCAAGGAAGTGGTGATATGATCATTACACTTTTAACTAGGAGGATTTCATGTAAATATTGAATATAATTAATTTATTAGTCATTGTGAGGGTCATTATCCTGAATGTTGATAGAATTATAAAATTTAATGTGTTTCATAATATAATAATAAATATTTAAGCTTTTAGAGAGTGTAAATTGACTGTTGTGAGAAGGGGTTATGACCACATCGTCTTTCCCTCTTATGATTATAAAATAAAAGTATGGATCTTCAATTTGGTTTCCTTGAAGCAAGGAATTCGTCATATCCAAAATTGGGTTTTGAAATTTTATCCCTTGATTATTATAAATTACTACATCAATTTCTTGATCTATATGATGAATATGGAGTATTTATATTTTCAACAGATGATTATATGATGAATGTCTTCTTAAATTGGAATGCACCTAATAAAAGATAGGGAAACTAGTAATCTCATAAATGGTAATTTTTCTTGGGTGTTAGTTGAAGAGGATATGGAATCCACTTCAGTTTAGGATGTGGTTCAACCAACTATATAGGAGAATATCATAGTGATATGTAAGTATTAAATGAAACCCAAATATTGAAAGTATTAAAACAAAATTTCCCACGTATCCTTTAAATGTAGATAATCCAAACTGTACATCTTTTGATAGATATATATTAATGATGAATTAAACTTTTGGGGGGAAACAATACAATGGCAATAATAATATTTATGATCCTTTAACCTCAAATATAGGTATTGAATCTATGTATAATAACAGGATAAGTCTAATGGGAAGGATGGTAATCCAACTATTTTGGTGGAAAAGGTGAAGCTCTGGTGGAGTATACTGTCTATGTCAGAGGTGTAGAGAGAATAACTCAGACAACATAGAAGAATACTACTATTGATGATATATGTATCCATTAATAGAACACATTTATGGATGAAGTTAATTCCTTTTTGGAAGAAAACCAATGAGATACCACTTCAGAGGAGGATGTTATACAACTAAAGGTTACAAGAGGTGACCTATACCAAAATGGAATCATGTGACTCTCTTGGGAACACATAATTTGGAATTAGAAAATTTAAAATTCCGTGATGATCTTATCCATCCTTTTGATAGCTATACATTGGTAACTAATTCATTAGACAATCAATATCTAAAAATCAATTTTATTTATGGGATCCTAGGTTAGTCTCCACCCCACAAAAGGATGACAAAGTTCCTTTAATGAAAGAAAATCCTAACAAAATTGAAGAATATCCCCCTATAAAAAATTGTTTGAAATTACATTCACTCAAGTTTCATTAGTAAATGAAGAAACAAAGAAACATTTTGAAGCTATAAAATATGATTTTATACCTCTAAAAAAATAATTCAAGCCTCTTGGTGGAAATATTTTTAGGTTGATAAAGCTAAAGATTTTATTTATATTGGGGAAGTGATGAGTCTTTTTATGGTGGAGTAATCTGAAATAAATAATAAAAATGATAACCTAATGGGGGTTTCTATCCTTGAGTGGAAAATAAAAAAAATCAGAGGTAAAAGGATGAATGCACTCATGTAAATCGAAAAGAGTTGCATAACCTAGATAAGGTGAATATTCATTTCGTATTTGAAATGAAGATTATAGTTTGGAACTATATTGGGCTTGTAAATGGTCCCAATTCCATAGAAATAAGGGATGTCATTGATAATTATAAGAAACGTTTTTATTGAATTAATGATCTTATAATCTGTATTATATATTGGATGGAATTTAATTATACCTCTGGAATACTATTTTTTTCATCATCTTCGTGATAGTGCAGTGGAAACATTATTCGTGCTCAAACATTCATGTGTTAAAATCATATCATGTATTGAAACTTTTCATCATGTCTCTATATCATAACTATGGGATGTTATTACTATAACATACTCTTTCATATATTCCCACCACTTTTACAATAGGAAAAGTGGCAATTGGAGAGATTATACCTCATTGGATGGACAATCTAACACATAATTGGATACTGATTGGTGGGATTAATACCATCCTAAGGACTATGGATAAGATTTGATCTAACTTATTATATAGTTCAAATGACTAATTCAACTCCAAATTTTCTTGTCTTAATCCAATTTAAATCCATGTGTCTAGTTAGAACCTGGCCTTAGGTAGATACAAAGTCAATGGAAAGAAAATAAGAATATTGGATAGATTCCTATATCACAGAGATGATAGAATCAAACTTACAAGGATACCTAGATTTACACTTCAAATGAAAAAATCCAATAAAAATCCATTAGTTATGGATGTTATATTGAATGATATGAGGTCATCGCCATTTCTATTTAGATTCAATATTTCATGGATCACTATTAATTATTGTAGTGATGCTTTGTTTTGTGGTTGGAAGACTTATTATAATGGTATCCTCCTTAATATTCTAGTAGCAATGATAATGAATATCAAATCAAACATATTAGAATAGAGTATGATATCATTCTCTAAACATTACTAAAAAATTAGTTCTTCATAATCAACCTTTGAATTCATTCAATAATGTAAGAAAATATAAAATATTCTTACTTGGTATGATTCAATTTTAAAAAACATGATATCCTTCTTTCCCACATGGTGACATTGTATAAGAATAAAAAAAATCAAAATGGCACTAAAATAATGGCATGAAGTCAATGTTCTTAAAATTATTGTATAAGGAAAATAATTTATGAAATAGATTAATACTAACTGAATTGATGACTTCTTACTCACCTGGGATAATGATATTACAAGGATTATGTTTGAATACTTATAAAGACTATACAATGATGATGGGAGTGGTGATATGCTATATTCGGTTGAAAATGTTATCTCATGAATTAACGATCATCATAACTAGACATTAACTATGGATTGTATTGATGAAGTAAATCAAATATACATTTTTTTCATTTAATATAGATTGTTTTTTGGTCCTTTATGGGTTCAAAAACATGTTAATCATGTTTTATTAAGAAATAATTTTATAAGGATATGACTAATGCACTGAGATAATTATTTTTCTCTACCTAAATTCCTCATTAGAAAAACTCTATTTTCATTTCATTACTCAAAAGAAAGAACATTTAGTCTAAATTAAAAATTTTAGGTGAGTTATCATTGAGATATTTTTCCCTAAGATAATTAGAAAAATTATAAAGCTGGTGATTTAGAAAATCATTAGTTACTTCATTACCCGTAAAAATATTCCATTGGTTCCTAGAAGAATATCCTAAACATCACCTTCAATGACTCAGAGTGTATCATAATATTCATTTATAAAGAAATTTATGGTAATATTACTATAAATGTTGATATATTAGGGCCCTTTGATTCCATTTTTCTGATTTTATTCGTGGATATCATTGAGAAGTATGGTTTCTCCCACAATATTATAAAACAAATTTCTAATATTCTCAATAGCGTATAAAAATCTATTCCTATGAAAAGATAACCCAATGGGAACATTGAGTGTAATAAAGGTATTATACAAGGAGACCCCCTCTTAGGATTCTTATTCACTATTTTTGGAGATTAAATGAATATGTGAATTATTAACCATTCATATAATTAGTATTATAAACATATTAGTATTTGGGGAAACATGATTACACCATTATATTTACCTGATGTTGACCACATTTTTCTATTTGGGGATGGTTCTAGAAATATAATAAAAGTGATAAATGAAATATTTAACCATTATGAATATATTTTTGGGTAGTCCATTGGTTGAAAAGATTATTTCATTCATTTTTTGGATGGATTCCTAATCTCTAAGTAGAATAGAGGTTCTAATGATATATGAGTTTAGGGATGGTCAATACATTTTGACTTTCTAGGTGTTTCTTTATTTTCTATAAATTAAATAGTTTTCTCTTGGAAAATATCACCCTATCGCAAATGGATAGTAGGAAAGTAAAAAATAAATATATTGGAGATAAATATACCTATCATATTCTCTGTGAGGACATCGATGTTTTTTAATGAATTCTATATAAATATATATACTTATAGTCTAGTTGTGAATCTTCAAAATATGATCATAAACATCAAATAGACTAGTATTTTATATGAATGTATTCTTGTATATATTTCATAAAAATATTGTATAAATCATTCTGATATGGGTGATCTTCACTTTAAGGACCTGTGGAAATTCAATAACTGTTTGATCAATAAATTAAAACAGTCTCTCATCATATACAATGATGAAGCCTCATAATTCCTCAAATGTCGGTTTATTATTAAGTTTCATAATTGGTAGTTGGACTATATATCATAAAAGTTATGGATATAATTATAACCTACTTACCATGATATGATGGAATTACTTCAATGAATGGTTTCCATATAGTATAAAATCAATTACTGGAGCACTATGTGGATTAATAGTCCATTGAAGGAACATTTTATGATTCTATAGTAGATATGGTATCTTTATATTCCAGAAATGATCTTAAAATAACATAAATGTTTTCAAAATACTTCCTATATACTTCACACAAAAAATCATTAATTATGCCAATATTGATAGGTACACACTTATTCAGATCCCTACAATGAATGGATTTCAAAACAAAATGGATTTTTAATGAGAAAAATATGATAATTATGTTATTGTTCCAAAATGGATTTCTAAATTGGAAAGACCCTTCATTGAACCATCTCAGTTTCTCATTCCATGGAAATAATGGAGGAATCATTTTTTATTTAGATGTGGAGTGCCAGAAAGATGGAATTCCAACTATTTCAACCTATGATATCAGGCTAGAATAAGAAGAAAATATGAATCAAATATTTAATTAATATATTTCCATGATGATTATATGGGTGTATATATAGGGGAATATAAATTTTAATGTAATTATAAAAAACTTATTTTTTATATTGTTTTAAATTATTTATATGATATCATTGAGTAGGTTTGTAACATAATATTAGATTAAATATATATATTCACTATATTCATACAAAATCTATGTATTGGGATGCGTTCTATTAATAAATCAACCACTTTTTACGAGAGAACTATTATTGTCAATAAAAAGTATGAGAAGCATCTAATATTCAAAACATGTGTATATAAATATCATTTATTTGATATTACCATCTTATATTTTTATATTGTTCCTGGTAAAACTAAAAAAATGATCATGTAAAAATACATATGACATAATCCCACACTTCTAATCTCGATCTTGGTGAATTCCAATGGTGAAGCCTCAAGTACACCAATTCATTCAGGTTATGTGGTGGTGTTTCAATTCCACTTAGGTGTTTTCAAGATATTTTCCTCCCATCATTTAGGTATTTTATTTTATGATGAAGTGTTTATATAGGTGATGATCTAGGTGATGAAATTATTTTATTTAATTTTTTTGTTATAACTAATGGTTTTGACATAACTCAATTATTATGGTCAAAGAACTATTTACAAGATAAAAAAACATCAATTGGATATTTATCCTATATTTCAATGAAATATCTCCATGAAACCAATGATTTACCATTTCATGTATAACAAGACAACATATAGGAAAACCAATTGGTAACTATGATATTGAATATTGAAATTATTAAATTTAATTTGATTTCGTCTTTCATGACATCATGCTCATGCCTCCACATATTGGATGTGAATGATAGGTTTGATACCCAAACATGGCTTTGTAAACCCACATTCTAAAATTATTAAATTTTCAGTAATAGTTTTTGGGGTCATGTGTTATCAATTTCCAAACCTTTATTATTAAATATAATTAATATTTTTTATACTAATTTATATTAGAATTTGTAAAAAAAATTATTTTTAATTTATTTTTTAGCTTTTTAATTCTCGTTATTAACCTTGTTATATCTAATTATATTTATGTAATTCATTTCAAAAGTAATTAAATATAATACTTACTAACACTTTATAATTTATATTAGTATTATTATTTATTAATATAATTTAATTGTAATAAATTTTTATTTAAATTTTAATTGTTTTTGAATCATTTGATTACATGAACAGGTGTACACCTACAATTTCAAGGATGAGTCATCAGGTCTCTTCCACCATTATTATCATTAAATGTGTAGAACTCCTAGAATATGGAGATTACCTATCTATCATACTCTAAACCTTCTCCTTGTTTTAACTATGACTATGACACACTAGTAGGGATCCTCATGATAATAATGGAAATTTTCTATTTTCATTTTATGTAGTCCCACCACCCAATCTGTTCCCATCATCTATCCCTCCATAAGTTGAGATACCACATAATTGGTCCTCCTCTATATAAAAAGTAACTTCCACAAAATAAGATATATGTTGCACCTCTTGCTACTATGTAAATCATTACTCTTCTATTTTTATAAAGTGAATTCTTAACTTAATTTCACCATCTCTAGCCTTTTCCATAAACAAAACCCACATCCCTCTCTATTCATCCTCCCATGAACTAACCATAATTTTCTCTATGGTTCAACTAATGATTCCTCAAATAGCCATACTATAATAAAAACTACCCCATCTATGTCATGCATTGATAAAATATGGGAAATATTATTCCCTTATATCATGAAAACCTAGCTGGATTCACCCTTCTTCATCATACTAGTCACAAGAACCACCATTCATACAATATTAGTATTATGAAAGATTCACGTGTGAAACGGGAATGTAAAATGCATTAGTGTCATTCATTTTTCTATCGTTTTTTTGTGTCTAATGATCTAATTGGGTTTTTATTGAAGAGTGGTATGTGTCATGACCCGACCTGATGGTGTCCGAGATGAAACTACCAGAAGTTCACCTCTAATAGGTCAGGATCTGGATTCTAGTTCCAGAAAGTCATATCACACACATGGTATGGATTAACCTTATGTACATATATTCACTCACACATCTCTAAGAAAATAAAATTATTAAATGTAAAAAACTAAAAACCATACATCTAAAAACCCAAAACCATAGTAGGAAAAAAGAGTACTGGAATGTGTATTATGGTTCCAAATACATGCGTAGAAAACTAGGAAGTAAATTCTATCATTGTCAGATGTATTGGACTTATATCAATTGAAACATCATTATACACCTCAGTCTATCTATCCCAAACTAGCTCTATATGCTCCCTCTCAACCATGGACTCCAAAAAAAGGTATATCATCTTTATAAGACTTGACACGTATGTGTATAACACATGTATGTGCGAGTATAAAAATAACCAGTAGGATAAACAGAAATCAAAAATCACTATGCATCAAGAGTAAGAGTTTGATCAATGTAGGTATATATCTACAACAAATAAACCAAGAAAATATTTTTATACTAAAAAAGGACACACAATCTGAAGGAAAATATCATAACTGTAAATCTAGACTAATATTCTTCTATGAATGTTCAATTCATTGCTCATCCAGAAGAATACACTCCATGAAAAAAATTAACACTAATGGAACTCATCATAGTGGTCACACTTGACTAGTATATCCACAGACAATACATATATGGCTCATCCCAGAAACACACTTGATTATTTTATACCTCATCAAAAAGATCATATCTTGATACACAGATATGGGGATAACCCCCAGGTCTCATTGGGGGGACAATCGACCCGATTTGAAACATCCCCCTTCATAGGTAACTAGAACCCATTTAAATATTGGTCCCACTAATTACAAAAACCACATCTAAGGTAACACAAAGGGAAATGAATATCAATCAAGATGCCTCAATGTGATTCATGGTCAAATATATACAGAGTTAGTAATCAAAGCATTCTGAGTCAACACAATCCAGAATAAGGGAACTGACCAAAAATACAATAATAACAAAAAGTTTTAGTGGTTCCACCCTCTACGATGAGAATAAAATTCCGCACAAAACACTCAAAGGTATAGACAAATACAATACAATAAACTGATACTAGGTATCTCACAGAACCTAAACATGATAATGATATATTTATAAGGAGGAAAATATATTTCTTAAAAGGAGTAAATAACATGTCCCTAGGTTATATGGAATGTCTCAATAATATTTTTGCTACCCACATCTCTCACTCACACGAAATGTACTTTTTCTCAGTTCAAGGTGTGTCATAAGGGTACGCGGTATGTAGAAGTCGTCCCAACACTCGACATGTCTTCTAGACCATGAAAATTTAATTTCCCAAGTACACAGTGTGTGTATAGTCATACTCATCATATTGGGCCACATGGTTTCCTAGGAATATACTCCTTGTACACACTAAGTTAACCATTAGGGATTACATAGCATGTGGGAGGGACCATACAACATGAAACATCACTTGGACTCCTCAGTATGTACTCTGTATACATATTGAGGTGGTCGATTAAGGGCCACATGGTGTGTGTCATGGCCCACCTGGTGTGTGATATTTCTTCTCTTTATTGAAACCCTATCTCTACCATAAATGGGATACATGACATTTGTTCAAAGGACTACAGGCCATATAGTTTGGTTTTTCCTAGGAATTGTGGAATTTATTTATGTGTCTCACTCTACACCTCCCTATTCCTTTGAATTTACTATCTTACTAACCAAAAATCATGGATATTAATTCACCCAAGAATATTCTCTAGGGTCGACTAGATTATAACCATTCCCACTATTCAAGAAGAAACCACCATCCTACCTTATCGATACAACATGACAGAAGTATGAATAACGGGTTTTGATCCATCTATGGATCTACTTCCATAGTCATATCCCACACCCATATCATCAAATATCTATCTACGACCCATGGTAACGATTCTTTGTACCATGTATTGAATCCAAAATGATCATTCAATGGGTATCCATCGAATCACAGGTAAAAATAATATCCGATGATAAATGAACATAGAAAATCAAACAACCATGAAAGTGATGAAAAAACCTCATCATTTTTTTATTTTATCCACAATTAATTATTTTAGGATTGATTAATGAATAACTGTAGATAAAAATAAAATAAAAATAAAAATTCATCAATTCAATCTTCCATCAATGCACGAATGAACTATTGTTCATGCAGTTGATCCATGTTTGATATGATAAAAGAACAAGATAGAATAATGACCAATAATCATCGTACCTTGAGTTTGGATCGATTATTGAGGAATAACAGTATCATGCTTCTGGAATTGATTAGATCCACAAACTCTATTGGCACAATTATTCAAGATAAGATCTTGATCTGTCATTTTTTTTTCCAAAAACACTATCCTCCAATGACCTATAGGTGTCTAGGGTTTAGTGGAAAACCCAATGAAAAACTCCATAGTTGTATATTTAATTAAGACTATGTTTTTTCATTTAATGAAATAATATAAATCTTTTAATTAAATTTCTTTATTGATTCTGTACCCAAAAATTTTTTTTCACAAACACCCTACACCAACAAATATTATGTCATTCCTTGGTTAAAACTCGCATTTTGAAATTTACAGTTCCCTCGTATTTCTGATTTGGGTTCCCATCTTGGATTTATTCCATTTTTTCAAGAAACATTAACATGTGTAGAATTTAATATATTTAATATATTTTAAAATTCAATTTCAAGGACACCGGCCCTAAAAACCTCTTGTCGTCACAGATCCTGTCTGTGGAATTATTAATAGAAATATTCCAAAGGCTTACTCAGCAAAAAAATAGGACATTACATTATACCATCATTCAAATATTTTATTCCCAAAAAATAATAACTATGAATAATGTAAGGATACTGATATCTAAACTATGTCTTTGGATCCAACAATATCTTCCAAAGATTTCCTTTGTTGCAAAAAACACACACCCTTAGAAAACAATCACCCACAAACATTCTTCTTCATATCGGTTATCAACATCACTAGTTCCTTAGAATGGGATAATACACTCTCAGGTCCTATATTATCCATACCAATATCATATAATGAGTTGTGCACGTATCTCCTTATCATTGAAATGTGGAGAAAAGTAAGCAGACCAAATACTATTTTGGACTCAAGTTTAAGCAGGACACCACTTCACAACACAACATAACAGAAATAAAATAAGGACCTTAAAATTCCTGGAGATGCCTACCACTATAGATAAAACTCGGTGCCTCTCAAATTCCAATTTCCTCTATCAACAATCCACCGATGACCCATGGCCTTAACCAGATATTCATTTTCCTCCCATGTATTAATTGTTCACTTTACATCAATCATTAAGACCAAAACTAGGACTCTTCTATTACTAACTGGTTCTGACTGGCATAATAGTGTCCTACATGGTCCCTCATACATGGCCTTGAAATGGTGCAACTGCGGTTGTGGAGTAGTAATTATTAACATACATAAACTCTACCAATAATAGATGATTCTCCTCATTGTGGCTTAATGACTATATGAACACCTGATACATATTCATCAAAACCTAAATGTTTCATTCTACTTGGATAGCTAGCTAGGGTAAAACACTATTCCGAACTACAACTGAATCCCAAAAGGATTCATGCATTGTCTCCAAAATCATGTATTAAAGTAAGATTCATAGTCTAAAATTTTCATAGAGCGAATTTCAAAAATCCATAATACCTTCTACAAATAAAAGTTTAATTAACTCTCAACAATTATTAGTTTTTTATCACCAAAAGACAACACAAATTAGATGATTTTAACTCAATAACTCACTAAAACTACCTTGAATTAAAAAATTATTTTAAAAGATCTTGGGACATCCCCAATTCCAAAAGATGTACTTATAAAGGAAAACTACCTCTGTATAACCTCTTCACACATCGTAATTTGAATCAGCATACTTCATCGGAAAAAGGATGGCGTGATTCCCTCATTTAAGGAATTTCTATCTGGAATGTATCCATTGGATATCTAGTCCCTCAAAATATCACTATCGATATATACGAGTCCTACCTTCATGGGTATCAAAAGAAAAAAAGGGTAAAACCCAAAAAATAAAGGTAAACTGCACCACTCTCACCTATAATGGGTAAACTGTAAAGGGTCATGTGATCTGTCACCCCTCTTGACAAAAACAAATTGAAAACCTTGTTTTGAGCATCTGCATTGATGACAACCCCTTTGGGTGGTCCTCCAGCTCATGTTGTATCAAACACTACATGGTTTATTTTCACCCACATATCTGAGAAGATATATCCCCAGACCTTAAGTTCTATAAATGACTGAACAAGAGCTGAAATATGGCTAGAAATCTTAGAGCCTGTCTAGCACCACCATCTTGTGTCTCACATGCTCAATCCATGATGTTGAGGGAACTGGGGTACCATAATAGAAACTACCACAACCTAATCCAAGAAAGGGTAGGTATGTAGTGGTTATGTATTGAGAAATTTGTTAGGGAATACAACATGAAAAAGGGTATCACCAAGGACTCAAATCATCTACAATGGCTCTATAAAGACAAAGTTGTTACGTACACATATCAAACCGGAACATAGTGATAACCCATCCCGAGGTCAAAATATGAGTTCTAATCCACCTCCGTCCATAGGGAAGAGGTGAATTCTATTATTAGGAGTGGATAATTTATCTCATTCCACCTAGACCAAGTGATACCAATCCATATCCAACCACATTATATCATCCACCTCTTCGGAACACAACACATGGCTACCTAAGAAAAACTCACTAGGTCTTACGAAGCCCTCCATTCTAAAGGTACTTCCAACAGAACATTTATCTCATAAATCTACCATGGATCATATGATATAATAACATAAATATCAGGCCTTCTAATGTTCATGTCCACGTAGAAACATAATCTTGATGGCAAGTTCAACCTGAAACATCTTCAAGAAGGACGTCCACTTACACCTCCTCTATCACGGAAACTAGAATCTCAGAACATATCCTACTCCAAAGGGAATACTATACAACCAATAAGGAAATGGATGAAAACTCCTATGAATGATATTATCCTTCCCTACATGGGATCACTCCTTGTCATTAGAGGAATAATCATCCCAAAAAACTAGGAGCACTACTATAGTAACTTGTAGAAATCACCTTAGAATGGATGGTATGGAATGAAACCATACCAAAAAAAACATATCAGGGACCCAGAAGCACTACATAATGATTTCAACGCAATTTTATCTATCTCACTCCTCCTAGATTTATGTCACATTGAGAATAGAATCTGGTAATCATTTTTCCTCTCTTTAAGATCCTCCAACACAGGGGTTGGGAAAAATACATCAATTGTAACACTAAGTCTCAAATAGAGAATACACTAAGGGTAACGTGGCTCATAACTCCATGTTAATTGGACACTAAAGTTAGTGAAGAAAAAAATCATTCCTCAAACCACACTCAAGTCGCCATGATCTTGCACCACTTGGAACTCATTCCATACCAACCGCACATGTGTACCATAAATAGTAACTACTCTGATTCCTTATTACATCAATAACCTAAAACACACACATCACAGAAAACTCATCCACCACACTTTAACACTATCCACTTTTGGTGGAACTGACTCTCTAGTATGGTTTTGGATCGTGTCTCAAGAAAGTGTCTTAGTGGATAATTTCCTTCTTCCTCAAATTTCCAAAGTCACATCAACATATCCAACACATGGTTTTTCTGATACCCTATGAAACCCTAGAGAAGTCCCACTTCCAGTACCACCATTTAAAGGGATCCTATTCAAAAAAGACATTTTCACTAGAATCTCACACTATTCCTCAGTAACACGATAAGGGGGAACCATTTTCACTATAATAATTTGTTTATTTCTATCTCTAAAACCATTGATGCACACTCAGAACAGGTGAGTCATATGATGATTATACTGGACCCAACTGCTGCTCCACATAGAATATAGGTTGCAAGCACAACCATCCGACCGATCTGGATTTTCATACTGAAGAAACCCAATCCACTAACTTGAGTCAAACATCTATCGTCTGAGGGTATGAATCATCATGGAACCATAGTGATCTCCATCATTAGTTCTCATGTAAAACACCAAGCCTACGCTTTCCTTGGTCATGTATTCTTGGAGGGATAGACTAGTCAACATGCAAACGATCATTTACCAAATCCACAGAAGGATCCATGCACTGCTCAACATGTGGTAGCATTGCTTGGTGCCCAACTGAAGTAAACACCTAAGGAGTGGGTCACTAAACCAAAACCTCATAACTCATTTTGTCATCAACATGAAACAATATCAGAATCCTATCAGATATAATGTCATAAACATGTACCCTAATTGATTAGTATATATAGAGATATAAATCAAGAAGTGCATGGAAATGAAAAACCATTTTTATTTGATTCATGTAGTAATGTTTTCCCTACAACGAGTGTCTACATATAACGTGTAAACAATAAGGTTATCAAGGTCTGGGGAAATGGATATGTTAGTCTCTGCACCATCACTGTTCACCCTATACTAATATCCACTGTCAAATTAATATAAAACAAATTCCATAGTTCCATAATGAATCTTCACACCTAGAAAAAAGAAACTATGAAATCCCATCCCAAACCTGGGTAGTGTCATAACACATTGGTCTGAGCAATGGCTTGAATTCCATTATTTCATGACCTAACCCGATGAGGACCAAGACAAAACTAACCGAATCCTGCCTCCAATATGCTAGGGGTGTGTGTCTAGCTCTCTGATGGCATATCACACACATGGGTGGAATTATTATTAAGTATTTGTATAAACATAAACACACACATCTCCAAGTACATAAAATTAAAAAATGTAAAACAACTAAAAAAATGCAAGCATAAATCTAATAATACACAACCAAAGTATGAAAAAAGTGTTCTAAAAATTGTAAAAAGGGGTTCAAATACATGCCCAACCAAAACTATTGAGTAAAGTCCAAACTACTCACATGAATGGGAATGCATTCAAATGAAACACTAGTATACACCTCATTCTTTCTTAACAAAAAAATACACCTGCTTCCGGCCCACCAAGGACTCCTTAAAATTGTTCATCAACATAATAGGAACTATTATGTGCAAGAATAGCCCATGTAGATTTGATTATAACAATACTGACCATGTTTTCATGAATCACCAAATTGATTATGATTTTAAAGATTATTTATATTCCAGGGAAGACCCTAGGTCATCTATCAAAGAGATTTGATAGGTTTTAGTGTGTAATTTTTAATAAAAAGTACTAAAATATGGGGTGGTTTTGAGAAAATAATATTTAGAAAATAAATTAATTTTAGGAGTATAATTGTTAACAAACCGAGTATAATTTGAAAAATATGAGACAAATCAATTGTTGTGATTTCACTAAACACATTTAGAGTTCATTGTTCTTAAATATTCATTTAGGTTTGAATTAATTCTTGATTGAAATTAATTGTATTCTTGATTAATTCCTGAGATTTTAATACAATGATTGAATAACCAAACCTTGACATAACAATAAAATTTCTATGTTACAATAACTTATTAGTGGAATAAGTTCTTCTGAATAATATTTAATTCTAAACAATGTGGGTAGGACAAGGTTCTTGTGTTGTCCAATTAGACCAATACAGGTCATGCACACAAAACCTTACACCAATTAGTTAGAATTAATAAAAAATCAATCACATGAATCAAAATAAGAATTTAAAAACGAAATAATGTAATATACATGAAATGAAATATTTTAACACACAAATTAATCCAAACTAATATCTAATAAATTCACCATAACTCCCTTGATATGTGTATAGATCCCTGAAAATGAACACCCACTATTTAGCCCAACATCGAGAGGAGGAGAAAGCTTGGGTGGAACTCATTATTAAGTCATGATATACCTATGATGATAGGGGCCTACAAAACTTCTAGGATGATGAGGATACTCTTTTGGGACTCCAAAACAGTATATATTTTCTTTTGTTTCGATCTTACAAATGAGGTACCCATGGTTCCCTTTTATAGCCAAAATGGGAAGTTGTTTTGGGAACATATTTTTCATGATACGACTTGTGTCTCAGTTTTGGGTTGTTATATAGAATTATATCAATTATTAAAAATGATAATAGTTTCTTTACGATATATATAATACCACCATGTCAAATAATGAATCCATTAAACATCTTGAATTAATGATATAGTCAGAATACCAAACCAAAAATTTGAATTCGGGCAGATTTTCTCCCCTGGATAGAATGGCTTGGATGAGACAATAGATGGAGAAATTAGGATTATTTTTCCTAAGATGAGTTGTATCCCATGGAGTTATGTAGAGGATAAAAAATATTATTCCACTTTAAGTCCCTAATTTCTTCCATTTTTCAAAACAATGGATAGGTATCCCTAGGATTCCATGTGGTTTGGCCCATTTTCCTTTTGGATCATATCTAAGGCCTCCATATCACTTCCACTTACAATGAAAATATCAAAAAAAAGTACAATTACCCATTTTAATAGTGATAAACACAAAATATTTCAATCAAACTAGAAGTTCAAATTTTTAATTATTTTTATATGTTTCAGCACAAAAAAAGTTCAATACAATGGTGTTTGGATGAAATAAAATAATGAATCATTGTGAGGTAACACCCCCACACCTATGCATTTTCACTCCAAGGAAAAGTCACATTAAAAAAATTATTCATATAGATATTTTCAAATATATTAATACATCACATTCAATAAAATTTAATGAATGTTTTAAATGTAATCAATGAAACAAATCACACCAAGGAGTTATTCTCAGTGATCATGGAAAATGGTTTCTAAAAAATTGTATCAAAAAAATTCAAGGACATAAAAGACACCTATTTGTAAAAATAATTCAAAAGTTGACCTTGTCAATAATTACTTGTGTGTGTGTGTGTGATTTCCATTTCATGCTATTATTTCCTCTTTCTATCTAGTAAATATATGTTTTTTCAAAATTTCCAAACTTAAAAGGTTCTTTACACCTAAAATATTCAATGACCTTTGGAATGAAATTTCAAGACCCACTCACTTAATAATTCTCAAAAATAAAACCTTAACCTCATGACCAAGATATCCACATATGTTGTACATTTCATCACCCCCCTAATTTATTTTTCCACAAATTATCACCTGGATGAAATGTCACACTCCTCTGTCAACCCTTATTTGATATCCTCAAGACATTAATTTTAATAGTGATAACATTATAAAAAGTATAGTAAGGGTGGTTTTTTACCTACCCAATATACACCCTTTTTTTGGGCGTACAACAGTCAAATAACTGGTACATAGGAATAGTTCAATCAGGAATAGTAATTAAAAAGATTGGATAAGGAATGAGCATATAATAAAACCATTTATAAAGATAATATTTTTTAATCTAACTTATAATAAACTCTTATCAAGTAATAAGTATGCACACTTCATGGTTGTGTGAAAAAAGTTAGTGGATATTTAGTAAACCAATTTCCCATAAACTACTCACACAAAAGATACCATTTTTCTCAATGGTTTTAAGCTAATATAATAAGTTAGATCATTAAAAAACAACCAATTTAGTTTAAAAACGCACAACACAATGTTAAATTCATTTTAAAATAGACATTTCATCAGTGAATGTTTTTAATGATAAAACAACTTGAAATATAGTAATTCATAATGAATGTTCAATAACATCCATGATTAAACTGATATCATTTTTCATCATAAAGTGGGCATAAAAAAACATTCAGTCTGAAAAATGAGGGAGAAAATAGAGGCAAGTTACAATAATATTCAGTAAGAGAAAAAGTGGAAAAGAATGAAAGACGATGGAAATTCCTAAATAACCCATGAATATACCCTCCCCTACCACTCCTAGAGCATTAATTTTCCTTACTATAATAAAAGTGATTGTGAGAAGAAGGAAATAACCTAGTGGTTTTAATTAGTAAGATAATTTTGGATCACGGAGTTCCTCCATTGGGTACTCGATAAGGGCTTCATTAATGTTCTTAAGTAGATGCCCATTGAAAGAAAAGGTTTTTTTGGTTTATTCATTTTGATCCTGAACAACATCAAATAGTTAATCATTTATAACAGTGTAAGGTCCAAACCTATAGAAATGAAGATTACTTGGATGAAAAATTATCCTTTCATTGAATAATAGGTCTTTCTACCCAATATATAATTGACAATGAAGGATGAGACAGTCATGGGAAGACTTGGTTATCTTCTATTAAATCATGTATTTCTCATATGAATCTCTATGTATTTCCTCTAACTCTTGAATATGAAACTTCCTTTTTGAACCTGTACCTGATTGATTAGAATTTTATTGTTTAATGTCTTAATAGGCATGGTGCTCAATCTTAATAGGGAGGTGAAAACTCTATCCAAACTCAAGATGCTAGGGTGACATGATAATGGGAGATTTGAATTCATTATAGTAGAACCATAATGAATCATCAAGTCTAAGACTCCAAAATTTTATATTGGAAAGAAATATTTTTTCATGTATTTTTCTTACCTCTATATTAGACACCTCATCTTGAACATTGGTTTGTTGGTGATATGTAGCAGACACTTGATGCCCGACCCCATAGTGATGCAAAAGAGATTACATTATTTAGTTGTAGATATGAAAACCCTAGTCACAAATGATGAACCTATAGAATATTTGGGTTATATAAAAATCCACAACTTTATTGGAATCATCTATTATTATGGTTCATTCCCGTACCAATTTTGACACATAATCATCTTTGAGAATAATGTACAAGTTCACAAATAAATTAGGGAATGGTCGCATAAATTAATTTCCCCAAACATAAAAATTATCATTATATTGAAAGGGTTTTGGTGGAATTCTATTTATTTTTGTGACATTCTCCATACTCTTACAATAATGAAAATATTAACATAAATCATGGGCATACTGAAAAACTATTGGCCAAAAGAGACCAGAATCAAGGACCTTACGAGTATTCTGTTGGGGGCCAAAGTGGCCACCAAAAAAAGATTGTGGATAAACCTAAGAACATAATAAAACTCTCTATCTTGAACACAACGCCTATGTAATTGGTCACTACATTTTCTCTAAAGGTAGGTGCCATCCCAAAAGTACCAAAATGACTCATGTTTTGTATGGTTAGCTTGGTTTTTTGTTGAAATCAGTAGGAATGAAAGATGCTACAAAATAATTTACAATCTTAGAATACCATGAAATAGAATATTGCACTCATTGTAGTAGATCATTAACAATCATGACTTTTATGGGAATACAAGGGGATGATTCAATGTTTGGGTATGGGTGGATCATACTGATATGTTCAGCCACCACATTTTAATCTCCTTTTAACACTAATTTTTAGATTAAATTCTAGAAGGAGGAGAATCCAGTGAATGAGATGTGGTTTGGGTGGCACTTTTATATGGATATACCAGAGGGTTTCATGGTCTGAGAATACAATTACATTAGTCCCTAAAAGGCATGACCTTAATTTATCCAATCAAAACAAAATGTCAATAAATTATTTTTTTAGTTGTGGTGTAGTTTTCTATGGTAGTGTCTTTGGTATTTGATCCATAGGCAATTACATGTTGAGCTCGATCAACCCTTTTTGATAAGACTACCCCAATGTCGTAGGTAGAGGAATCACACAATAACTCAAATGGAAAATCCCACTAAGATAGCTAGATTACCGGGGGTGATGTGAGACTCCATTTTAGTTTGTTAAAAGTATCATCACATTCTTTATAAAAAAATCTTTTTCTTTTTTTTGCAACCAAGAGACATGGAGTGCAGTTTTACTAAAATTATGAATGAAACAATGGTAAAATACAACATAAACTAAGAAATACCACACATCCTGTACATTTTTTGGGAATGGTAGGTAATAAATGACATCCAGTTTTTATTTATCAAATTGGATACCATCCCTAGAAATTATAGGTGCCAAAACAATAGCTTTTTCACCATTAAATTTAATTTCTCATTTATTAATGTGAGATTCTATTCAATATAGTGATGTATGACAGAATAAATACTACTAAACCATTAATTAAAAGAGGAACCATACACTGTGAAATCATCCCTGAGAACTTCCATTAAATTCTCAAGGTAATGAAAAAAAATACTAACCATGAATCATTATAAATAACTTGGACCATTGCATAGATCAAATGACATCCTTATATATGAAAAGGTGACAAGGGGGCAAGTGAATGTTATCTTTTATGGATCCTTAGGGTAAATATTGATCTGAAAGTATCCAGAAATCCCATCAACGAAATTGTAAAGGAACTTCCCTTATATCCTCTATATTAATTAGTCAATGAATGTTGATTATAAATGGCCCTTCTTAGTGTGTTGGTTTAGTCAGAGATAGTCTATATAGGTATGCCAACTATTCTGCACCCGAGTTTGAACTAATTGATTATTTTTACTTTTAATTAATGTAAGTACAATTTTTTTAGGAACTACCTGTTATGGACTAACCCATTGGTTTTCAAAGATGCCTCATATGATTCCAGTAGACAAAAATTTTGTTACCTACTTTATAAAAACATCTAGGAGATTTGGTTTCAATCGACGTTGTGCCTACCTCACTCGTTTAGCCTCATCACTTAACAATATATGATGTGTGAAGATTTATGGGATAATAGTAGTAATGTTAACATGTATCAATACTAAATATTTTTTATACTCTCTCTGATGTTGAAGAAGGTACAATTCATGATAAGGGTGGATTAAACTAAAAATGATGATTGGAATCTTATTTCCATTCTCAAGATAAAAAAATTTAAATCTTGAGGCATTTTTTTAGTTCTAATTCTGGGGGATTTTGGATTGATAGAAATGTGTGTTAAAGTGAAAGGTCATTAATCTCATAAAAATTCTTAATGGAATCTTCCATAAATGAGGAATGATCATTTACCAGATTAAAAGTATCATCGATGGTCATGTGATCGTCTAGGTTAAATAAATAAACAATTAACAAACATGAATGACATTTTTCTAGACCGGTACAACATTCTATGCATAATTTATTTCCTAGTATTTCAATCAATAATTAATACTCATAAAGTGGATTTGGATAATGAAAAGAAGCGTTTTTAGGGGAAGGGAGTACAATTATATAGTTAATAAAGAGAGGAATTTTCTTCTGAGGGGTGCTGTATGGAATCATCGAAGTTGAAGTGGAACATGTCCCCAAAAACTCTGTAGATAATGTACCATTATGGTCATTAATTATGGTTTTGGATGTTTTCAAAAAAGGCATACCTAGTATGATTTTGGAATGTCCAGTCATCCTTCAATATTAAATTTTCAGAACATTAAAATCCACAGGAAAAATAAATTTGTTAGCCTCACAAGAACATCATCTAACACACTATAATATTTTGTTGTACTCTGATTTATGAGTTTAACAACAATTCAAGAGGCCTTCAGTTCCCCGAACTGCAAAGAATAGTTTATGGAGCGAGGAATCACATTTATAGAAGCACCCAAATCAAAAATATCATTTGAAAAGTAATAATCCCCTATGGTTCACGGAGTTGAGATTATTCCTACATCATTAAATTTGGTGGGAAGTGATAGTTCTATCAACGTTGAGATATTTCTCCCCAATATCACCTTCATATCACCTCAAAGTCTCCTTCAGTGTGTATGTACATCCTTTAGAAACATGTAATATTGTGTAATTTTGGTCATGGTATCAATCAATGGAATGCTGACCTACACATTTTTGAAAGTTTCCATGATTTAATTATCAAGTTATATTTCATTTTGTTTTCTTGCTTTGGTTTCCCTTTGGGTAAATGGAATAGGAATGGTAGGCATAGTCATCTCATCAACCCACATGCTCTTTCCTTTGGAGGGTCTTCTATCAGGATAACATTTTTAAAAATGTAGACTAATCTCAGTGGTTGGGATAATGATTCCCTGATGGGGGTGAGTCTAATGGAGGGTCCATTTGGATTTTAATTTATGTTCCACTCCAAAGGGTAATGGCACTAAAATTTCCCTTTATCCCTTGGGTTGACAAGAGGTTAGAGGGTTTTTTACCCAACCCATGACTTTTGATTTCCCCAATCATGTTTTTTAGTTAGCCAAATTGGGGTTTTAGGTCTTGTATTGATACGTGGGTGGTTTTTTGGATTTGGAGGTTGTTGGAATCCATTTGTTTCATTATGTATTCTAAGCTAGTATCGGGATTTGGAGGGGGTTGTTCGAAAGGAATTTGGGGTGGTTGAGGATTTCTGGGTGGTGGTGGTGGATGACTACATGGGCATGGTTGGTTCTATGGTTGTTGAGGTTGGTTTGAATATCCCCATACATGTATTATTGGTTTTTGTTTGACCCATGGTTTGATGGATATTAATTTTTATACCTAAAGGGTTGGTTATAGGGGCTTCCTAGAAAGATGTTCGGAAAAATCACAAAAGTCTCTCTCAGTTTGGGGAATTGTTCATAATAGTGGTTGTCAGAAGAACATACATGATAATGGTTGAGAGGAGGATATTCTTAATTTTCCTAGGAAAAGGAAAAGTTATCAAATAATGGTACTTACCTATTCAAACATCATTTCCACATTCTTCTAGAATTTGGTAATTTTCACCTCATGGACACCTCGAATGGGTACACTAGACCTTGAACCAAATTTTTGAGTGTTATGTTCCTTGTTCACAATAAAAGTTATTTCTAAAATTGTGGACTTATCAACTAGTGTGCCACCTGAAATCGTACCAATCATGTTTCTATCTATAGGAATCAAACCTTTATAAAAATATTGTACTAAAATTAGATCCCTTATTTAGTGGTGTAGGAAACATGAACAAATACTTTTAAATAGTTTCCAGAATTCATGAAGTGTTTCATTTTGATATTTTATTACACAACATATTTATTTCCTTATTATTGCAATTCTAGAGGGTACTATGTAATTTTCATGAAAATGGAATTTCATATCAACCCCACCTCTTATTGGTGAATTGACATAATACAACCAATATTTCGAAGTGTCTTATATTGAAAATGAATATTACCAAATCTTTACATTCTATTTATCAAAATTTTATGGTTTTAATTTAGAACACACTTTATGTAATTCTTTTATATTCTTTTGGGGAACTTCTCCTGTGATTTCATGGAATCATGATAAAAAAATGAATTAGACTGGATTTAAGTTCAAAATTCGGTGCCTCACCATTCATTTGAATATAATTTTGTTGGATATCAACATCAGAAGAGGTTTGTTATTTTAGTGTTCAATTATTTTAAACTATGTTTTGAAAGTTAATTTTAGTTTTATTTTGGTTCCAGAAGAAAAATAAGGATCAAGAAGACATTCAAGGAGTGATGTGTCCTCCTTCAATGGATTGTTTGGTGCATCTTGGTGTTGATGACGTAAGATCCTCTCTGATTCATGTTTGAATGGAAGTAGTTACTCTGATGAAGATAATTTCATGAACAAGGGAAACAAAATAACTATTTCAGAAATCAATATAAAAAATTTAAGGAATAAAATATGTGACTAAATAACTATATAATATGTAATACAATTACAAAAAAATCACCCACTAAAACAAAATCACTCCACAGAAACGGAACAAATATTTCACCGTTTTATCATGACACATCAAATTGATTATGATTTTAATGTTGATTTATTTTCTAGGGAATACCCCATGTCATCTCTAAATGTTCTTTGATAGGTTAGAGTATTATTTTTTAATAAAAATTACTAATAGAGAGAGTTCTATTGAAAATTCATTAAATAAAATTACTTAATATAAAGAGATTAATAGTTAACAGAAAAATTGGTTCTTGAAAAATATTAGATAAAGGTTTTTTGGTGATTTTACTACACACATTTCTTGTTCATTGTTCTTAGATATTCATTTAGTTTTGAATTATTTGTTTGGTTGAAATTAATTTTAATTTTGAATAATTCCTATGATTTTATTTCAATGATTGAAGAACCAAACCATTAAATAAAAATCATATTCCCAAGGTATAAAACATATAAATGGAATAATATATTCCAAATCATATTGAAATATCAATAAATTGGGTAAGAAAATGATTCTTATGTTTTCCAATCGGAATAAAACAATTCACACACTAAAAACGTCACATTGGTCGGTTAGAAATTATGAAGAAATCAATCACATGAATCAAAATAATCATTAAAATAAAAAATAATATAAGGCACATGTAATGAAATGTTTGAACATGCACAATACTCCAAACTAGTAGATAATGAATGCTACAAAATGCATTTGACATGTGTGTAGCTCACTCAAAATGAACACCCACTGTTTAGCCCAACATCGAGAGGAGGAGGAAGCTCTGGTGGAACTCCTTCTTCATTCTTGAACTCTACATGAGGTTAGTGGCCTCTATAAATTATAGGATGATGAGGATACTCCTATAGGAAATCAAAATTTTAGATCTTTTTATCAGGTTCTAATTTACAAATGAGGTATCCCTAGTTCCCTTTTATAGCCATAATGGGAAGTAGTTTTGGGAACCTAGTTTTCAAGATGCCACTTGTGTTATAGTTTTGGTTCGGTATATAGAATTATCTCAACTTGGAAAAAAATAAAGTATTTTCATTACAGTATCCAAAATATCACCATGTCAAATTTGGTAGCCATTAAACATCTATAATTGTAGACATCAACAAAATACCAAACCAAAATTCTAAATTTGGGAAGATTTTGTCCCCTGGAAAGTATGGTCTGGATGGGCCAACATATGGATGAATTGGGCCTCAGTTTCTTAAGATGAGTTATATCCCATGGACATATGGATCTACTCAAAAACATTCATCTGATTTTAATCCATTTATTTTGACTTATGTGAAAAATAGCGGATACATGTCCTTTTTCTTCCATGCTGTGTGACCCATTTTCCTTCTGGACCATCTCTCAGGCCTCCAAATCATCTCCACCTAAAGCGAATATATCAAAACAAGTGTAATCGACCCTTTAAAATTTAAAAACATAAAATATTTGAATAAAAAATGATGTTCAATTTGTTATTATTTTTATAAATTCAAATACAAAACAAGTTTAATATAATGGTGTAAGGGAAAAAAATAGTGAATTGGTGTGCGATCACACCCAATTGGACACATAGAAATCACAAAGAATCAAGACTAATTGTCATATCTACACAGTTATATTTCCATTACACATTTAGTAATAAAATCATTATTTAATATGAAATTACATACTATCTAAAGGTAAATATCAAAACTATAAAGTCATCCAACGAGTCCTTCCCAAAGGTTCTATACAATACTCATCCAGAAGAATACACTCCCAGAGCTAAACATCCTCTGATAACACTAATAACAGAGGAAACAGTCATGAGTTTTATATATGATAAAAATTGAGAGGGATCTACTGATATACACACTCGATCATTTTACACTTCATCGAAAAGAACATATTTCAATACACAAATAGGGGTCAACACTTTGGGCATACTAGGCTACACTATACCCTACTAGAAATATCCTCCTAGAAATTTCATCAACGCCTACAAAAATATTGGTCATGCCAATTAAAAAAACCCCATATAATGTAATATGAAGGGAAATGAGTATCACTCTAGTCCTTTTAGAGGGATATAGTCTCTAAACTCCTGAGTCAGTAGTTGAAGCAGTTGATGTCAACTCACTACATAATAAGGGAACTCACCCACATTTCACTAATAACATGAATCTATAATGGGATAAACCTCTATGATCAGAACATGATTCCACAAATAAACCTAATTGGTATAAACAAAATAAAATCACATAGTTTATACTATTCTAAGGTATCTCACACAATCTCACTAAAAAGATGAGCAAAGAATAATGAGGAAAAAAACATGTCTTCAAAAGTGTAAATGTGTTGTCCCTGGTGTTACGTGGCATGTCCCACTAATCCTAGTACATATCATGCCTCACACTCATATTTCATGTACTTTTACTTAGTACACAAAGTTTCGTGACGGTACACAGTAGGTTGGTGTCAACACAACACTCATTGTGCCATCAAACCCATGCCCGTGTATGTCCCCAAGAACACAACATGTGGATATCCATACACAAAGTGTAGGACCACTTAGTTTCCGGGATGTACATTCCATTTACACAATGATACTTCTACAAGGGTGTACATAGTATGTGAAATGGACCACACAAAATGTAAATTCACTCAGCCTCTTGGGAATGTAATGCTTATACATGCCGACATGGTAGGATAAGGGTTTCACGGTGTGTGGAATGGCCCAAATGAAATATGATATTTTTTCTCTACACTAAAAAACTAATGTCTACTGAAAGGGGATACACGACACGTTCTGATAGCACTAAATGAAGTGTTGTTGGGTTTTTCCATAGAACTTAGGGAATTTATTAACGTGTCTCCTCCGCGCTTCCTAATTCTTTTGTATCTCCCATCGAACTCAATGAAAATCATGGATCTCGATCCATCCGAGTCCACTCGCTGCTACTAGCTAGATTTAGGCCATTACAATTTCTCAATAATCATCTACCATATCTCTTTTTGGTATCGCTTTCCAAAAGTATAACTAACGGGTCCAGATACATCTATGGATGCACTTCCATAGTTGTATCCCACAATTACAACAAGATATCTCCATCCATGCCCCATAGTAATGATCCATTGCACCAAATATCATATGTGAAATGATCATTCACTGGTTATATGTATAATCACAAGACAAAATAACCATCAATAATGAATTCATGTTGAGATAGAATAGAATAGAAAAAGTCCATGAAAGTGAGGAATGAACCTCGACCACATTTATTTTAACCTCAATCTTTTTTCATTGGAAAGGTGAACAAAGATTAATATATAGATAATGAAAAAACAAACAAAATCCATCAATTTATTCTATAGTCTTTGTAAAATTGATTTCTTGTTCGTGGAATTGCACCACATTCAACTAGGAAAAAATAATGGTGTAGAATAATCAAAAATCAATATCTGACCTATAGTTTGGACATGTTTTTGGTGGATAAATGTTATAAAAAAATTTATTTGATGAAATCTGTTAACCCTGTAGGTGCAATGATACATGATCTGATCAGGTTCCATCATTGTTATCCTAAAACACTCTCATCAATCGGCCTCTAGGTCTGCATGTTTTGGCGCTCAACCCTACAAAAAAATCCCCAGATATAAATTTATAGAGAAACCAGGTCTCTATATCAAAAAAATATACATCATTTAATTTATTTATTTTATCATTTCTTTGCCCAAAATAAATTGTTCACAGACACCCCTCTCCCACAAAGATTATGTCACGCTAAGGGTTAAAAGGGTTTTCTATACGTAACTGTTCCCTTGAATTTTTAATCTAGGATCACTTGTAAGAGTTATTACACATTTTTAGGAATACTAAACCTCTCTGGAATTTAATATATTTAATATATTTCAAAAATTAATTCTTACCACACAATGCCTTATAATCTCATGCAGTCTCAGTTCCTGGACCCAGAACTATTTGTAAAAATCTTCCAAAGTATTACTCAGAAAAAAAACTATGAAATTACATTCTATGGGTATCGATAATATATATTGGGGTTTTCTTTTATGGTTTGTGGCTATAAATATAATGGTTCTCATTCAATGATCGAAAATGGGGTCTTGTAGAGATATTTGTTATATTTATTAATTTTCATTTCATGTATATACTATGAATGGATAATTTCATCATTAATATGTTATAATAATTTTTAAAATTTTTTCATTCCATTATTTATTAATCCTTGTTTTATTACCATATGAATTATTGTTATATATTTATATTTAAAAAATTATAGAACATTTTTCTTTATTTAATATGTAATCTATAGACATATACTTATACGTATATGGTTGATACCTAATAACTAATAATTGGTGAAATAACATTAAATATTTTCATAATTAGAAATAAATCATTTGGATTAGATAATCATAAGTCACATGTGAGGGAATTTAAATTAAATAAATATATTAATTACAAAATAAATAGTTTTTTATATTTCTGTGGAAAAATTCACAGGGGAACATAATATGTAATTTTGTGTGACTGATCCAAACATAGACATATATATTAAATTTGAGAGAATAATTTAATTATATTTTACAAATTAAATCAAATTATAAATATCATGTGATCTATTTTAGGGTTTTGAATGGGAAATGTTTTCTAGTTCTAGTGTTTGTAGCCCAATAAGTTCATTTAATAGATGTTACACTTCAGAGATCAATAATGGATATGGCAACACTATGATAATGTATGTACATGTCTAGGATAGTGATTTATCTTTATATTAAGTACATTATGTGAATGAGTCAGTCCAACGACTATAGGAATGCAAGTTTAATGGATGTTCAACTAGATCCTTGGGATATTCGGTCAGTGGAAGTATGTAGGACCATGTGATCAAAGAAAATGTGAGGTTACTAAAAGTAATCTATAATGTTTTGTATCGTGGATGAAAAAATGTTGAGTCTATCTAAAAAATGGACTACTATGCAATGTGAGTTCTTGTATTCTAAAGAGGATATTCAGATGCATGTACCTAGGGAGTCAGTTATGGATCGAGAATATTTTAGTGGGGTAGATATAAGGTGCTACTTCTAGTATCCAAATGAATGTCCCAAGATGGTAAAATAAGTATATAAGTTTACTAGATAATAAAACTATAATGAAGATTCATGGGCTTATATACTAGAAAATAAAAAAGGAATATTCATCAAATTCATTAGAGTGAAGTGGAAATGGTGTTCACTAAAAACAAAGAGTCGGTGGTCAATATGAAGATACAACTATAGATCAATAAATATTGATTCCAATAATGGGATTCTCACAAATGGATGTGATAACGAATTACTTTATAGAATATATATATATATGGGAGTGTGAAATCTAATGTTGGTTATATAAAAATATTCCATATGGTATAACAGTCCAAGAAGATGGCCAAGTAATACATAATGGAGGTAGATCCCTTAAGAGGAGAAAACATGGCTACATAAAGATGTAAAATGGTTAAAATGATAAAGGATGGTGCCAATGAACTAGAATGAGTTGTGGGAAGATGTAATAACTCAATGACAGTGTTGGTGAGACACCTTCCAAAAAACTGAGTGTGGTTCCTAGATGTTGAATTTCCCTTGTAATTCATGTTCTCTACCTGTTATGGAATTAATGAATAAGGACTCAGTTTTTATTCCATAGACATTAGAGAAATGTTTGAATCACATCAACCCTGTGTAAAATTATAATGTAAATTATGATATATGTATGTATGTTGTGTGCATGTACTCTTGTTCACTCTATAAAAGAAAAATCCTCCGGGTATCAAATTCAGAATGTAAAGAAAAAAAGTTATAGTGGATTGGGTTTTAGGAATTCCCAGTTACTAAAGTTAAATTCATTGGGGTTGATTCAGATAAAAGGTGGACATCATATATTGGATGAAGATATACATTGCATTTTAACTAGAAATATTATCTTTTAGTCATGTTTAAATCTCTTGGAACCCAAAAAATTAGTATCAAATTGAGTTCTCCTTTTAATATTTGATGTTCATAAGGGGATTCTAAGGTTGGTTGTAATGCATGGAATTATTAAGTTCATCGTGATCAGGAGGTCTATCATGTTAATAGAAAAATGTAAGTGGATAATAGAGGCATTAGTGGTATTTTTAGGATATAAAAAGTATAATTTTAAATAGGATTCATGAAGAATGTTCCATTAATTGGGTGTCATTCAAAACATGCTGAAGACCATTTGAAATTCTAATGAAATTTGATAACCCCTTTAGTTTTTTGGATTCCATGGGAGATAAAGTTTCCTTTATAAGTCATTAGAACAGATTTATGATTTGATTTTAGAGCTCGAAACATATGAAAAAGGGATTTGATGCTAATTAGGGAGATTTTTTATATTCCATTGGATTGAGTAGTGAGTTAGAAGGAATGTGAAATAGAAGACCATGAATAAAGGAACATTTATTATTCTACAAATTATAATTAGGGAAGTAATTTTTTTCTTACATGAGGTTCCATTTTAGGTGGAGGTGATTTGAACTATTCACAAAATTTTTTATTTGTACATGAGGAAGTGACATATAGTTTTACATATTTATCATTGAGAGAAAGTAATGACTCTAGACATTTTCTTTAGGTATTTCATTGATAAATGGTTATTGATTTGGAGTAATTTACATATTACTAAGAATATATTAGATATCATGATTCCATATAGACAATGGATTGAATGATCTATGGAACAATTCATTAAAATATGTTCAACTTGAAGCAGAATATTTTTTGGAAGAGCATTGGATTTTGAAATAGGTGGATTCTTAGTGATGGTTCATGTGTATAGGATTTTATGATCCTCAAATAGAAGTCATTATCAAGGGATCATATGATCGGAAGATGTAATATGTTTCATGTTTGTTAAAAAAACACACAAGCGATAAGGGGAGAAATAATGAAAATTGAATATCATGTGATTTTTTATGAAACTCAGTACTAGAGACTGAAATCTTTTGAAGTGGTGGTTTTTGGTCATACACCAAAAGGTTGTTTTTTTGGATATCAAAATCCGGTATGATTAAATAGTTTTTCCTACGGAATTAAATTATATATTAATGTACCTTTATTGATGATATTCGATGAATACCCATGACTTTCTTCACTTGATTAATAGGTTTGAAATATTTATGTGTGAATAATTGACGAAGATCCATATAGTGAACTTCTAATTATACTTTAGAAGTCAATATGTTAGACGAATTTATCTATCATCATAAAGTATAAAAATGACGTGGAATTTGTTTGAGATGATGTTACATAAAATAAGTACCTATGTCTAGGAATGAATTTATTTGAAAGGGCCATCGAATATATTGAATGTTACAGAGAAGAATATTAAGAATATAAAAAATTCCTTTCACAGTGGTGACAACTATCAATGGTCAGATCCTGAAAAAACAAGTGGTCGTAAGTGAAAACTTTTCCCTAGTTTCACTGAAATTTTTTTCGGGGGAGTTCATCATATATATGACATCAGACTACTTAGAGAGTATATATTTAGTTGGGGTAGGTTGATTCTCATGATTCTCTATAATTTTGACACATTGGAAATCTATGAGTCACATAAAATCATGGTTATACAATCTTTATATGTTAATAGAATATATAGAGAGTCTCCATGGGTGCAGTGTATGAAAAAACATATTGATGGAATTAATCAAAGTTGCGGGCAGGTGAAAACATGGATCTTAAATTGATTCATTGATATTATATAGATACATTTAGATAAGTTTCATGGCTTCATGGAAATATAATATAATTTTTTCATAAAATCCAAAGAGTTATTTATTTTGTGGAATCCATGATTTATCAGAGTAAGAATGGATTAAAGGACTATATGGATATTTTGGAAGGAAGGTGAATAGATGTTGTCCAAAGGGACTTTAGTGTGAGCCTAAGAATAGTATTCTAGTTGGAGATTATTGAAAATAACCTGTGATAAAAAATATTAACTGATATATTTTTAGGTTTCAGTGTGAAAAATGTTTTATAGGTTATGGGATGTAAGATCTTTAATATAATTCTCTAGATGTTACACTTGGGAGAGATTATATTAAGACCACCACACTAGAACCATATATTTAAAATTTATGAAAATAATGTAATTTAACTATAAGTTCACGAGGTGGAAGAGTATGTTCACCAAATACAATATCATGAGTTAACTAGATGTTAAACTAGATTTTTATTATTTTAGATCATGGGAAATATATTGTACCGTGTGATCACCAAAAGGTGAGATCAAATAAAGGGGTTGGTGATATTCAATCTTGAAGATATAGTTGTGCAATGTTTGTCCAATAGATGGAGTAAAGTATAATCCAAGGGTGACTGTGATAATAATTACCATCCAATGTATATACTCTAGGATTCAGTCATGGATCCAAATAAATAATTCTAGGAAGATAGAAATATCATCTTCTGGTAGATCAAAAATAGTGTAGAGGATTTAAATAAATTATGGAATTTGTGAGTTCAAAGAAATCTTATGAGGGGGTGTAAAATTAATTTCATTAAAATTTAAAAGTGATATCAATCAATTTTATTTTGGTTAAGTGGAGATTATTTTCACTGGTCACTATGATTTTGTGGTAATAATTAAGATGAAACTGGAGATTGGTATATTTCATTTCCAATGAAAAAAACACACAAATAGAAGAGATTATCTCAAACCCAAGGAATTTATAGAATCTCTATATATGTGGGAGTGGGAACACTATTTCTAGATATACAAAAAATATCTAGAGGACTTCCACCTAAATGTGAATATATGGATACTTAAATTATGAAATTTTGATGGTTGCGGTCAAATTATTTGGAGGATTAGAGGGAAGATGTAATGACTAGAAAATACCATTATTAAGATATCTTCCAAAAAAATGAGTAGGTTTTCTGGATGCTGTCCCTCCACCATAAATCATGTAATATGATTTCAATGGTATTGATTAATATTTTTTGTGCAATTATCCTATACATATATGATGAAATTCTGAATAACATAATCCTGATGTACTATGTGTATTTATTTTATAATCATATGTATGTTTTTTCATATTATTTTTATCTTGTAGGATAAGTGGAATAAGTATTGTTAGGTGAACAGAATCATAAGATAGATAATGATGTGATGTAGTGGTTGGGGTAAACCTACTTCCTAGTTGTATATGGTGATGTCATGGGGAATAATTCAATAAAAAACTAGACTACTTAAATTGGTTGCAGTTTAAATGATCTAAGTCACGAGAATGGTAAAAATCTACCAATATAAAATGTTCCACATATCCTGAGTGAATTATTCAAAAAAATCAATAATTTAATTATGGATTGTGTGGTTTTAAAAAATTATTTTAGTATTTAATATCATAGAATAGGACATGATGGTATTTTAATTAAATTTTGAATAAGTGATAATTAGATAAATAAATATTTATATATGGGAATGAAACAATTTATATATAATGAACATGAATCAGATTCACAACACTTAACACAATAAATTTTATCTACCTCACAATAGATTATTTTAATCATTTTATGTTTTTTCCTTTATTTCTCTAATTTATTTTTTTATTCACGCTATATAAATCATCCATCATGGAATTCTTTATAGAGTATACCACTAGTTTCTGTTTACATTCTTTCAATGGGGTCAACCATACTTCAACTTCTTCATAAATTTTTAGGTATGAAAATTTTAAAATGAAACACATTGTAATAGTGGGTTATGAATATTTAGTGTTGTTTAGATGGAAATTTATAGAAGTAGGATGTCATTGATTGAGGGTGATTTTGGTAATGAGAAAAAAAACACAAATAAATAATATGTTTAATTTTGGGGATATGTTATTTAAAAAACATCAAGACCCCTAGAAAACCAAAATGCATTGGATACACCACATCTTTTCAACCAATACATTCCCATCCCAACCAATGTTTTTAAGAGAAATTATAATTTTTCATTGATCATTTATTCTCAAAATGAATATTTTTATTTTTATTCATTTCATTAAAATAGAAATTACTAACCTTGTGAAATAAAATCTTTATATTCTAAAATTAATTTATAAATTACATATAATTACCTTAAAATTAATATATTTGAAGAAATGTTAACCCCAATGACGCATGTACTCTATCTATGATAAATATCCTCTTAGTGAAATTATAGAGCTCAACTAAACAATCAAAAAACCCTATAGAATGTGAACCATATCACAAAATAAAATACAATAAGAAATTCTATGAATTACTATGATATCCAAACACATAAACCATAGACCACAAAATTTTTACATGGGTTACTTGGATAAATAAATATTTTTAATTTCAAAAAAATAAATTAATATTTAGTTACATCATTGAAATATATAGAAAACTAAACGATTTAAGTTATAAAATTAACCACATTACATGTTCTTGATCTCCCAACTCAAAACATTATTAATAATAAAAAATATTTTTCATATAAACAACATCCATTTCCTAATTCTGATTATGCCTTAACATTGAGTAGGCCATTTTGTGTATACCGATTTTAGTAATTTTATTTCCATTTTTATAAGGATTTTTTGTAACAAATAGAATAGTCCAATTTGTGTTCTGGTCTTTATAGATGTCTACTATAGATGAGAAAGTAGGGAAAGAAATATGGAAAGTCTACCTTGGGAGACAAATCATTGAAGACTTTTTTTGGGTTAAATCCTATTAATATATCATATAATGAAGATGTTAAAATGTATTGATATCTAAATAAGAGAATATTATTCTATTGTGGTTCAAATGACCACATCATCAACCATTGTTAAATGACTATGAAGTTAAATTTTCAATGGAGAATGATTATACAAAATAAATAATTTAACAAATAAAGATACAAGAAGATTTACCTAGTGTATTTCATTATAGATGATGAGTATTAATGGGTTACAAATAAAGGAAACACAAAATTTTATGTTATTTGTGGTTGGTACAATTGGAAGGGCCACATTCCAAAAAAGTGCATAAATTTATCCATTTAAAAAAGAGATAAAATAAATACAGGGAAATAATTAGTAGAATCATGTTCTAAATAAGTTACTACAAAAATATTATACACATAGATAAAGAAGTTTTATGATGTGGAGAATTTTTTTAATCTTATGTTCTTGCTATTTGGATGAATAAAAAAATTGTTCATGTTGAAAATAATATGATTTATCTAGTTTCTTAGCTAAAAAACTCATTTCCATCTAAAAAAATAAGAAAACATTATTGGATTATATGTTTTAAAAAGAATAATAAATCTTGATACCTAATGAATGGAAGACCATGAATTGTTCTAAACATTTTCGAAACAAAAATAATGGAATTTTTAGAGTTATATAGAAGTCTAAACCCCACATCTACAACAGAAGAACTAGAGGATTCCACTATATTACCATAATTTTTTTACTATTTAACTTGATAAAAAGTGGAATTAAAAGTAACAAGAGAAAGATGAATGTTATTTAATTTTTTAGTTTTTATATAGTTCAAAATAAATCAATAATGGTAGACAACAATTTTATATGGTGTTAATTTAAAAGTTGGTATCTAGTGTGAAATAGTATCAATTTTAATCAGTGTATAATAGGTGTGGATTGTTGGAACTAATAATTTAGTGATATATATTAAAAGATACAATTTTTTAATGTTTATTCTTTTTTTAATATGTGAAATATAGAAATCTCAAAAAATTATAAATAATGTGGAATGATTTTCACTCACCTAACCTTTCTAGAGATAATGTTTTTAAAATCAAATGTGAGTGATTATATAAAAACATTTATAAATAAATTTTAGATTAAATTGAATATTTTTATGTTTTTTGTGAATTTTAGTTCTATTTCATGTATAATACTAAAAATCTATCTAAAAGGCCCCATGAAACATAACATCAGAGATGGAACCATATTGAAAAATAAAAATGGACAGCTCTAATTCATGGGTAAAATCACTATTATTTTTTATATTGGTCAATCCCACATGAAATTATAGTTGATTTTTTTAAGGCTTGTTGCTATTAATTATGAGGTGACTTCTTTCTCTAATGGAAATAATATATCATTTTGGATAAGATGTATCTCAAAAATTTATAAGAGGGAGAAGAAGTTTTCACTTACATTTCCTTCAATGACATAGATTGACTAAATAAATAATATAGATAAAAACCATTCCCATCATTTTTATATTTTACTATTAATGTATATATTAAAATTGAACATCTCTGGACATGAATTTTTGTTAAATCAGTTCAATGGTATTGAAAAAAATACAATTGGGGTGGATTTAAGTGCACAAAACTATGTTTTTATTATTTTTTCTCAATGGTTGTTTTCAATGTTATTAAATGAGCATGAAAATATTAATTTAGAAATAGTGTTTGATCTATTTTATACATATCAATTACAAGAAGTTAGTGTTTCCATTGAACTATGGGAAAATGATATTGATTTGGTTTCTATTATAGTTTCAAAGGATAATTAATATATTATAATTTTTTTGAAATTGGATGTTTCTAAAGACTACGAAGATATTATTAGACATATTCAAGGTAGTTTATAATAAATCATATTAATTAATGGGTTGATATTCCTATGAAATTATTTCATGTAATGAATTATATTCTTGAGTGTTGTCTACTATAGCTTATAAAAGTTAGTGTAGAGCTTCATTTTCAGAGAACATGGAAATATGTGTATGAAAAAGGATTATATGTTTTAATGTTCTGACCTTTAAATCATAGTTTTGATTAGTTATTGGATGTAACATCTTTGATTTATTTTGAGGTTTTATTTTGTTTATTATTGATCTTTTTTTATCCCTGAGTTTTCCATGTAGTTTTGCTGAAAAAGAGAGTTTTTTGGTTAAAAGTTGGTGGCACATGGTTGGTGCACTGTTTGGAAAATCAGTCACCCTTTCCCAGGAAACCATGTAGCCATTTGGAATTTTTGTATTGTGTCTTACCACACAATTATCACATGTTTTGTAAACCAAGTTTTCAAATCATGCCTCTTGTCCCTCTTTGATAGTGAGGGGCACATGGTTTGGGGAACCATGTGGGAAAACCGTTTTCCTTGTCCAGGTCTTTGAAAATTCCAAAATGATGGTTTTTCCTCTCAATATTTAACACCAAATTTACCATTCTCTTCCCCAATAAGGATTTACATCCCTATACTCCCAACCCTACAACATTCTCCCTTCAACCTCTATTTGTTAGGTGATTTTGTTCTGGTTTCTCAAATATTATCCAATAAAGTTCCATTTCCTCCATCATTTATCCTATTTTCTAGGGATTATATTCTTCTATCCTTGGGATCTACTCTTCCAAGGGATGGGTTGACCTATTTATCTTTTTATCTTGTTATTTGGGGATCAATATTGATGTTTATGGTTCAATATTTTTTATAGGGTTCTCTTGTGGTGTGGTTGTTGTTTTCAACTGGATTCCAAAAATTTCTACAATTGAGGTAGGTGGTTCCATGTTAAAAAATTGTTTTGTGATTTTTAAATTCTTTTTTTTCTTCAATTTTATCTTTAATGCATTGTCTATGAAGTGAAAAATGTGTTTTTAAAATGATTCAATGTGTGTTTATGGGGAAAGAAGTTTTTTTCAATTGAAATAAATTATGTTACATGTGTATCTTCTTTATTCTTCCTTGTATTCTCGTTGAAGGTGTTTGGTAATATGTATAAATGGTTCATAACTTGATATAAAATGGGTTTGGACTGTATTGGGATTCAAAATAGGTTTTGGGTTTTGTAATTTTTTTATCATGTGTGTTATATTGATTGGATTATGCATGTGTTAATGTTTTATCTCATGTGATATGTGGAATGAAAATTGATCACAAAATGGTAATCCTAGGTGACTAGATGGGTGGGCTAGGTGTCGTATTCTATTTGGATTAGTGGTTCTTTGTCCCGATTAATTATAATTGGATTGATGATATAACACTAAAAAAACAATGATGATCGGGGACCTCTAGAAATATGGATATATTCTTCTCTAGTGGCTCATGCAAGAGGGAAATGATAAGTGTGGTTCCTATACCATGTATTACCTAGATATTGTGTGCTTATTGTTCTAGTATTTCTTGTGAGTATAGAAATTTTATAGGACTTATAGATATTATCAATATTGTTCTTACCACTGGCATATATGGAACTTGGTTGGTTACATCAGAAGAAAATCCTGTTTCCCTTAAAAAAAAATTCTATTAAAATTTTTCATGAATTTTTCTAAAACATTCATTTTTATTTGAATTATAATGTTTTGTCATGGAATTTATATTATTGGGTGGAATGAAACTACGTTTCTTAGCACCCCCAAGATACACCTTTGGGTGTATGCAGACTTGGTTTTGTTTGACTCGGGTAAATGAAAGATTTATTTTGATGGTGGTTCTGGATGATAGTGGTATTCTCATGAAGGTTTTGGTAGTGGTGGCTTGAGGATGATTGTCCTATTATTACATGATGGTTTATGGGAAGTTGTAATTGTGTTCCTTTTTTTATTCCTTATGAGCTTTGTTAGAGTTGTAAACCCTTAAATATGAAAAACATTTGTACTATGATTGTTTTTGATTATTCAACCTTATGATGTTTATTACATTAAATCATTCATGATTACATAAATGGGTAAAATAATTCCCATTATTTCTTGATGATACTCAAGAACTTTTTTCTAGACTATGGGGATCAAGAATGCCCTTCGGGCCTTGCCATGAATTGTTTCGGGTGTCAGGTTGAATCGACCCCCCAACTTGGTTCATGAAAAAATGGTATCAAAAGAGGTTACACTGTTTTTGGGGTCACATTTTTTCAGGATGAGTCTGAATAGACAAGAAATAAAATTAACAAGGCTTGAGATTCTAATATTGAGTTCAGATCCTGGACAGAACATCTCATGATAGGAATTGATTCTCCATGGGATTTCAGTATTTTGGTTGACTAGTACTCTCATTTAGATGTAATGTCCTTAGATTGTATGTGGACACAGGGTGGGGTTGAGTATTTTGGTTTGTTTGTCTTTTGATTAGGATGGATTTTGGTTATTTTATAATATATTTAACTATTTGAGATTGTGGTTGTTGTGGAAAAATATTCAAAATATGTGTTGATGGTTGTATCTGTAACACCCCGAGATTTTATAAAAAATATTCTTTTTAATTTCATTAATGTCTTGTGTTGTACGCTACACCAAAAGAATCTTGCACAACACGCATCCTTGACTTGCCTTGCATTACACGCAATCACGACCTTCCTCGATAGCGTGTGTAGTACGCAATACCGAGTTTCACTAAACAACGATATGCTATTAATATATTATTAAAACTAGCCGTTATGAATAGTAATAACCACCTTTTAAAATTTTAGAAATTTTAACTCTCAAAATGGACTTCATTTTTGGATTCGGAGTATTGAATTTAGCCTAAGGTGAAATTTTGGTACTTTTCGGTTAACTTTGATATTTTGATGAATGGTGAAAATTACTAAATTTTAATTAAAAACAACCTTTTTAATCAAAATAATTAATAATGATAAATTATGAATTTGATTGGTTTTAAAGTATATTTTGAATATATTTTTACCATTTAATACAATTTTGGTCATTGTACATAATTTCCCAATTAAACCGAACATAAACAAGTATCAATCTTTTGATAGTTATTATATCTTAAAAACACGCTTTTTGTTTTGACAGTGGGAATTAATTTTAAATTAATTTCTTCCACTTCTGTGTTTTGAATTTGGAAAAATCGATTGCATATTTGGAATTAGGATTTTCAAATTGTGTAAATAGATAACTTTTATTTTTAGACATTTTGAATAATTACTTGGGTAAATATTTTATTAACCATGGTTAAAGGGTAAATCCGGTAAATAAGGGTTAAAAAATAATATTATAATAATACAAAAATTACCCTAAAACGTGTGATAACCTTATTGGTTGATATATGTTAGACCATGGCCATCTTTGGGTCAATTTTGGGACCCCATGGTGCCACTTGTAAGTGATAGGGACACTTTATTTTGATTAAGATAAAATGAATACAAAAATGACACAAGCATATATCGTTTAGAAAAACAATTTTTAAATAGGTTTATATATGATTTATTTTCAATTGTAATTATTATTTAGAAAGATAAAATTATTTCCTACATAATTATATTTTATTTATAATTTTTGGACATTAAATAATTTAATTTATTTATGACACAATGATGATGCACTAATTACCATAATAGAGAAAAATTAACATAATTGATATTATAAATACCCAAATAAATGAAATTTGAGACTTTTAATGAATTAAAATAATTTTCTATGTTAATAGGACATGTTAGTAATGATTTAATTAACTTTTTTTGAAGTAATAATTCTGTTATGAGTTTCACAAAAATCAACTATTGAATAGTGTCAAAATTGACATAAAATAGTCTTTAAAACAAATATTATATTATTGATTGTTATTTTATTCCTCAAAATCTAAGATTCAGCCAAGATACTTATATCAATATAGGTGTGTCATTAATGGACCACTTGGGAGTCTCTTGGATGTATATGTTAAGTTTATTAACTATATAATATAAAAATACAAAGTGACATGGTAAATGTCAATCTAATTAACTAAGAGTTAAAACTAAAAGATAAGGTTAGTATAATGACCTAAACTTGTCTAAATTCTATTGGATGAGATGATTTAGACCCATCCCAACCTTAGAATCGAAATAAATCAATTTGGAGCTATTTAAAACCGAATTTGTCTTTATAATAAAATAATATTTTTAGTTATTCCAAAGGTGCCCCTCTCCTCCCTTATAAAAGGGAACCTCCTCCCCCTCTTCCTCACACCACTTTGAGACTTCAAGATCAGCCAAACCCTGCCAAATACTCTTCCCCACTTCCCTAGAAACATCCTAGAGGTCCTGGTCTTCTACAAAGACCAATTTTAGTGCCCTAAGAAGAGGACTCAAAGAGGCGCTTCAAAGAAGAGGTAATGTCTGTTTCCGATTCTTTCAACTTTATTTCTTCTTCCACTTCTTAGGTTGTTTCATTATGAAGTAATAACATCAGTATCACTCATATACTGATATGTTATTATAAGTATGAAACAACCCTATTTCACAATCTATCCATCCTACAGAAAACGAAACCACCGCGCGCGCATATGTACGGAATACCGTCTCCACGTCATGGTGTAATCTATTTTCCACCACCACCATACTTGGATAGGTATAATGGTGTAAATAATAACTATATATGATTATTTTAAAGTGATATTGATTCTTAAATAGTATACATACACTCCAATATAGTCCCACGATCATGAGAACGATATCAACGCTTGTGCGTACGTACGGACTACCGTCTCCACGACGTGATGAGATATATTCTCCACGTTAACCATTCATGAATGATTATAAAGTATATATAATAAGTAATCATAAAATATATGACATAATAATGATACTATATTTATGTGTATATATATGTATGTCATCTACTTAATTCCATTCAACTCAATAAGGAAACGAAAATAGCGTTCATGCGTACGTACGGCCTACCGTCTCCATGAACGGTGTATTTCTTTCCATTTACTGATTTATTATATATATGAATATATAAATCATGTTTTATATTCTGTAATTAAGTAATCATGATCTAAGTAATCATATGAATAATTAAAAGTTAAAACACAGACGACAAATGAAACAATTTTACCCAAAACGCTCGTTAACATGGAATTTACAAAAGAACGGGTAATATAAAGTCATAAGTAAACCATATATGATATCATTACAATGATTATGATTCTGGAATAAGTAAATCACATTATTTAAATCATTATACAGGAGGTTTGGACACTTACAAAGCAAATCAGACCTAAGGTAGGTGAAAATATCACAATCTCATTTTATCCGAGATTGTTTATACTTTGGTATTTACCGGGGTGTATTTTATCATCCACATCCATGATTCCTCAATATGTAATATTGTTTTCATCCACCTACAATTGTTTAAATCCAATTTTACCCTTCGGTGAGTTTTTAGTAAAATATATAAAAGGAATATTTTTTTGTTTTTCGTATGAGGTACTTTTTGACTTTTCTGACAAAATTACGGGAAGGATGTTTTTTTAAATTATACGGCATGAATGGATTTTTAAAAAATTATTTCCAAGAAACATAATTTACATGTTTTAAAGTTTATTTTTAATCAACTTATTTTAGTTTAAAATTGTATGACATGTTAAGAAAGGGAAATGTTTTTGAAGTAGAAAGGATATTTTCCTCAATAATGGAGTTCAAGTGTTTTATCAAAATTATTTTCCATCTAAGATAATATAGGGTTCTGTTTCTATTGATATTATTACATTGATTTGATTATGTTGTGATGGAATTATTTTTATGAAATCCTTTATCTTATATGAATTGTTTTATGATGTCATGTTGTTAAAGAGTACCATTTTTATTACATGGGTTATGCAATAATGTATGATTTATGATTTTGTGGAACACATAAGAATGGTATCATTATGAGATGGGTGGGACCTATATCCCCCTCCAATGCATTGGGTAAATAATTTATATCTCATGAGATAGACATGGCTGGAACAGCAGGTTAAACCGGTTCAGTGAAACTGGACTGAAACGAGGAGTGAACTCAGTTCAGAAATGGAATTTTTCCACTAAGATAGTCTTGGCAATGAGTCTTGACTAATAAGAAATGATTCTCTATGATTATGTGTGTACGCCAAAAAGTTTCATGTTTTACGTTATGATTATTGGGATTACATTTCACTACTATGATTTATCCCATGTTATGATATTATGATCTCTTTTGCAGGTTAAGAATTCCAAAATGTTATGTTCTTATGAATATGATGTGATTGATATTTCTTTTGTTTACTCTTACTGAGATTTTGAGCTCACCCTTTTATGTTTTCTTTTCCCCAGGATATAAAGAAAGATTTTAGGTAAGAAAAAAAAGGGAAGATCTTTATGGGAGATGTTGAAGATCTTTCACCATGATTAAAAGATTACGTTCCGAGTTCTCAAAGACTCTAAACTATTACGGTCCTTGTGTGTGTGTTTTTTTATGTACTAAGTATTCTGAAAAAGTAATGTAATGTCCATGTACGTCAAGATTTGGGCCTCTACAGTTGGTATCAAAGGAATGGTTTAGTCAACCTTTGGAAACTAGGATGCGAGAACATTAGTGAGATCCCTAGAGATATTTCTAAGGTATGTCTGGGGATGTCCCTAAGGTTAAGTATAAGTATAGGTTATAGTACTAAAATTATGGTAACCCAAGATGTTAGATATTGAAGGTACTCCCCCTTTATTGTGTTGTTTTCCCTACCATGATTTTTTCCTCTCACACTATTCTTTTTGTGTTTTAGACGATGGCTCCCGAAGGAATCGTGTTGATCAATGCAATGGACAATGCAATGATTGTCCTCATGAACAAACAAATGTTATGGGAGATGGAGTGAAAAATCGTATTTCTATACTTACACAATCTATGAATCATTCTGGACTTCCAAATGAGTAGAGAAGGGAACAATATTCTATTGAGTCCTTCATGAGGCAACATCCACCTTATTTTAGTGGGTCTTCTGATCCACTTGTTTCTGAACAATGGATAAGTACCATTGAAAAGATATTTTTCAGTTCTTCAATGTTCTGAACATGATAAAGTCATATTATCAGTGTATCATTTGGAAGGTGATGCTGATCAATGGTGGAATCTTATAAAGAATACGAGGCCAAGAGATGAAATTGAGTCCATGGAATGGGACGAGTTCAAGAACTTATTTTTCAATATGTACTTCCCTCGAATTCTTCGAACAAAGATGGATAAGGAGTTTCTTGATCTAAAGCAAAAGGATGATGAATCGGTTGGTATATACGAAGAAACTTTTACAAGGATTGCAAGGTATGCATCTGGATTTATCATCCAACTTGAAAGTAAGGTTGATCGATTCTTCAGTGGCTTAAAACCAAATTTTCGATGGGCATTAGCTATAAGAGAATTCAGTAGCTATGAAGAAATTGTGCATTGTGCTATCAAAGTAGAAATGTAAGTTGGTGTTACTTACCCATCTCATAGTTTTGAAAAGAAACGAAAGATGGAGTTCAAGGAGAAATATCAGAATAATGGTGAAAAGAAGATAAATGTTTCCTTATGCTCAATGTGTGGAAAGAAGCATGGTGTAGATTGTCTTAAAGGGACAAGTAAATGTTTCAAATGTGGAAATGAAGGTCATCGGTCATTTGAATGCCGCAATGATGGGAAGAAGATGTCTAATGAGGCAAAAAAGGAAGGGATACATAGAATGAACATACTACACTTCAATGCTTCAAGTGCAAGGAAATGGGGCATTATGCTAATAAATGCCCTAATCCAAGGGTTAGTGATGATCGACATGAGAAACCACTTATGGCAAAGGACCAAGGGAAGTCACATGCGATCACCATTGGCGATGTTGAATATGAAAACAATGTGGTGGAATGATTAAGTTTTTATGTAATGGGATTCCCAAATAATTTTGTATATAGGATCGTGGAATATTGGAATATTTATGTGTTGGTCTATTGTGGTTTTCAATAATTTTATGGTACCGGTAACCATGGAAAGTGATTGAGATATTTTTTCAAAAAAGATGATATGCGCATAATGAAGGGATAAGGAAAAAATGAAATGTTTGACAGTATTAATGAGTTTATGATTGATATAAGGACTAAGTGATATCATGGTTTGAGTATATTGAATTTTGAGGATTTTGGTATGTTGAAAGAGTTATGTTTTAACAGCATTCATGTTTTCAATAAGGTTCATTGGGTATTCATTTTTTTTCAAAAGAATACATGATTAAGGCCTTTGAATGTTTGTAATGTGACCAACAAGACATATCTCATGATATATGGGGATCAACAATGGTATTAACATACTAGTTGTATGAACTCTTTGGTAATCATTTTCACTATAATATGAGATTAGACAGCATTATTTTGGATAAGCCTAAATATTCGAATGGATTATGTTGGACATAAGTTAGTATTGTTTAAGGATATAAGTTTTTTCGATATTATTTATGGGATGTTATAGTAATGTAGTTTTAGAAAAAGGAAAACCTGTAGGATGGGCGACAACCCATCGCGTCGGACAAGGCTGTGGGAATCGAACCCACAACCGAAGTGTGACTGGCCTTTATCACCTACCACTGGCCTACAGGAAGTCCCTGTTTAGTAGAAAATAGTTTTATTATATTAATAAGAATGATATATGAAGTATAAGTCCATTTTAGGAACCATATATGATTAATCTCACTATAGATGGACTTATGTATTTTTTGATAACTTTTCTAACCTTTTTTTTGAGACAGATGGAATGACCCATCATTCTATCACATGATCCGCTAACACATCACGAATAACAAATTCAACTTCATTTCATTAAGAGATGAAGTGGAAATTTTCCAAAGAATGACCAACGGCGAGAATATACCAAAATCATGAAAGTATTTCTTCTAATTACAATTTCATCAACTTTAGGGAAATGATCTTGAAAACCAAAAATGTTGTCCTAGTGCTCTGATATATGATAAACCAGATGGTACCTTAGATCATCACAAATTTATGGATTTGTGATTGCGGGAATTTCCATATCCATGTTCTCTACCACTCTCCATCAGAACATGATGGTTAGATTTCTCTTCCATATCCATATTTTCACCTATGTGGAAACCTAGTGATTAGTTTATTTGGGTAACCGTTACGTTTCATACTTTTGTTTTTAAAGATTTGTTTTGGTATTCCTTTTTATGATGTGGGTTTCTATTAAAGAAACTTTTGAATAGTAAACCATTTATAACCCCGATGAATTTTGAGGGCGAAAATCATTTTAAGGGGGGTAGAGTGTAACACCCCGAGATTTTATGAAAAATATTCTTTTTAATTTCATTAATGTCTTGTGTTGTACGCTACACCAAAAGGAGCTTGCAAAATATGCATCCTTGACTTTCCTTGCATTAAACACAATCACGACCTTCCTCGATAGCGTGTGTAGTACGCAATACCGAGTTTCACTAAACAACGATATGCTATTAAAATATTATTAAAATTAGCCGTTATGAATAGTAATAAACACCTTTTAAAATTTTAGAAATTTTATCTCACAAAATGGAATTCATTTTTGGATTCAGAGTATCGAATTTAGCCTAAGGTAAAATTTTGTAACTTTTCGGATAACTTTCATATTTTGATGAATAGTGGAAATTACTAAATTTTAATTAAAAACAATTTTTTTAATCAAAATAATTAATAGTGATAAATTATGAATTTAAGTGGTTTTAAAGTATATTTAGAATATATTTTTACCATTTAATACAATGTTGGTCATTGGACATAATTTCCCAATTAAACCGAACATAAACAAGTATCAATCTTTTGATAGTTATTATATCTTAAAAACACGCTTTTTGTTTTGACAGCGGGAATTAATTTTAAATTAATTTCTGCCACTTCTATGTTTTGAATTTGGAAAAATGGATTCCATATTTGGAATCGGGATGTTCAAATTGTATAAATAGGTAACTTTTATTTTTAGACATTTTGAATAATTACTTCGGTAAATATTTTATTTACCATGGTTAAAGGGTAAATCCGGTAAATAAGGGTTAAAAATAATATTATAATAACAAAAAAATTACCCTAAAACGTGTGATAACCTTATTGGTTTATACATGTTCGACCATGGGCATCTTTGGGTCAATTTTGGGACCCCATGCTGCCACTTGTAAGTGATAGGGACACTTTATTTTAATTAAGTTAAAATGAATACAAAAATGACACAAGCATATATCATTTATAAAAACAATTTTTACATAGGGTTATATATGTTGGATTTTCGATTGTAAATATTAATTAGAAATATAAAACGATTTCCTACATAGGGATATTTTATTTATAATTTTTGGACATTAAATAATTTAATTTATTTATGACACAATGATGATGCAGTAATTACCATAATAGTGAAAATTTAACATAATTGATATTATAAATACCCAAATAAATATAATTTGAGACTTTTAATTAATTAAAATAATTTTCTAGGTTAATAGGACATGTTAGTAATTATTTAAATAAATTTTTTCGAAGTAATGTTTCTTTTATGAGTTTCACAAAAATCATCTATTGAATAGTGTCAAAACTGACAAAAAAATAGTTTGTAAAAGTAATATTATATTATTGATTGTTATTTTATTCCTAAAAATATAAGGTTCGGCCAATATACCTATATCAAGATAGGTGTATAATTAATGGACCACTTGGGGGTCTCTTGGATGTATATGGTATGTTTATTAACTATATAATATAAAAATACAAAGTGACATGGTAAATGTCAATCTAACTAACTAAGAGTTAAAACTAAAAGATAAGGTTAGTATAATGACCTAAACTTGTCTAAATTCTATTGGATGATAGTATTTAGACCCATCCACACCTTAGCTTTGAAATAAATCAATTTGGAGATATTTAAAACCAAATTTGTCTTTATAATAAAATAATATTTTTAGTTATTCCAAAGGTTCCCCTCTCCTCCCTTATAAAAGGGAACCACCTCCCCCTCTTCCTCACACCACATTGAGCCTTCAAGATCGGCCATACCCTGCCAAATTCTCTTCTCCAATTCCCTAACAACATCCTAGAGGTCCTGGACTTCTTCAAAGACAAATTTTAGTTCCCTAAGAAGAGGACTCAAAGATGCGCTTCAAAGAAGAGGTAATGTCTGTTTCCGATTCTTTCAACTTTATTTCTTCTTCCACTTATTAGGTTGTTTCATTATGAAGTAATAACATCAGTATCACTCATATACTGATATGTTATTATAGGTATGAAACAACCCTATTTCACCATCTATCCATACTACGGAAAATGAAATCACCACGCGTGCATACGTACAAAATACCGTCTCCACGCCGTGGTGTAATCTATTTTCCACCACCACCTTACTTGGATGGGTATAATGGTGTAAATAATAACTATATATGATTATTTTAAAGTGATATTGATTCTGAAATAGTATACATACACTCCAGTACAATCTAATGATCATGAGAACGATATCATCGCTCGTGTAAACGTACGGACTACCGTCTCCACAACGCGATGAGATTCGTTCTCCACGTTAACCATTAATGAATGATTATAAAGTATATATAATAAGTAATCATGAAATATATGACATAATAATTATACTCGATTTATGTGTATATATATGTATGTCATCTACTTAATTCCATTCAAATCAATAAGGAAACGAAAACAGCGTTCATGCGTACGTACAGCCGACCGTCTCCATGAACGGTGTATTTCTTTACATTTACTGATTTATTATATATATGAATATATAAATCATGTTTTATATTATGGAATTACGTAATCATGATCTAAGTAATCATATTAATTATTAAATGTCAAAACACGGATGAAAAATGAAACAATTTTACCCAACTTTAACATGGAATTTACAAAATAACGGGTAATATAAAGTCATAAGTGAACCATATATGATATCATAACAATGAGTATGATTCTGGAATAAGTCAATGACATTATTTAAATAATTATACATGAGGTTCGGACACTTACGAAGAAAATTGGACCTAAGGTAAGGTAAAATATCACAATCTCATTTTATCCGAGATTTTTTATACATTGTTTTTTACTGGGGTGTATTTTATCATCCACATCCATGATTCCTCAATATGTAATATTGTTTCCATAGACTTACAATTTTTTCAATCCAATTTCACCCTTCGGTGATTTTTTAGTAAAAGATATAAAAGGAATCTTTTGTCGTTTTTCGTACGAGGTACTTTTTGACTTTTCCGACGAAAGTACGGGAAGCATGTTTTTTTAATTTTTACGGCATGAATGGATTTTTAAAAAATTATTTCCAAGAAGATTACTTTGCAAGTTTTCATGATTATTTTTAATCAACTTCTTTTAGTTTAAAATTGTATGACATGTTAAGAAAGGAAAATGTTTTTGATGTAGAAAGGATATTTTCCTCAAGAATGGAGTTCAAGTGTTTTATCAAAATTATTTTCCATCTAAGATAATATAGGGTTCTGTTTCTATCCATATTATTACATTGATTTGATTATGTTGTGATGGAATTATTTTTATGAAATCCTTTATCTTATATGAATTGTTTTATGATGTCATGTTGTTTAAGAGTACCATTTTTATTACATGGGTTATGCAACGATTTATGATTTATGATTTTGTGGCACACATAAGAATGGTATCATTATGATATGGGTGGGAACTATATCTCCCTCAAATTAATTGGGTAAAGATTTTATATCTCATGAGATAGACATGGCTGGAACTACAGGTTAAACCGGTTCAGTGAAACAGGACTAAAACGAGGAGTGAACTTGGTTCAGAAATGGGCTTTCTCCACTAAGATAGTATTGGCAATGAGTCTTGACTACTAAGAAATGATTCCTTATGATTATGTGTGTACTCCACAAAGTTTCATGTTTTAAGTTATGAATATTGGGATTACATTTCACTACTATGATTCATCCCATGTTATGATATTATGATCTCTTTTGTAGGTTAAGATTTTCAAAATGTTATGTTCTTATGAATATGATGTGATTGATATTTCTTTTGTTTACCCTTATTGAGAATTTGAGCTCACCATTTTATGTTTTCATTTCCCCAAGATATAAATAAATGTTTTAGGTAAGAAAAAAAGGGAAGATCTTTATGGGAGATGTTGAAGATCTTTCACCATGATTAGAAGATTACGTTCCGAGTTTCCAAAGACTCTAAACTATTATGGTCCTTGTGTGTGTGTTTTTGTTATGTAACAAGTATTCCGCAAGGGTAATGTAATGTCCATGTACGCCAAGATTTGGGCCTCTACAGTTGGTATCAAAGGAAAGGTTTAGTCAACCTTTGGAAACTAGGATGCGATAACATTAGTGGGATCCCTAGATATATTTCTAAGGTTTGTCTAGGGATGTCCCTAAGGTTAAGTATAAGTATAGGTTATAGTACTAAAATTACGGTAACCCAAGATGTTAGATATCGAAGGTACTCCCCCATTATTTTTTTGTTTTCCCTAGCATGATTTTATCCTCTCACACTATTCTTTTTGGGTTTTAGACGATGGCTGGAACCCGAAGGAAACATGTTGATCAATGTAATGGACAATGCAATGATTGTCCTCCTGAACAAACAAATGTTATGGGATATGGAGTGAAAAATCTTATTGTTATACTTACACAAGCTATGAATCATTCTGGACTTCCAAATTAGTAGATAAGGGAACAATATTCTATTGAGTCTTTCATGAGGCAACGTCCACCTTCTTTCAGTGGGTCTTCTGATCCACTTGTTTCTGAACAATGGATAAGTACCACTGAAAAGATATTTCCAGTTCTTAAATGTTCTGAACATGATAAAGTCATCCTAACAGTGTACCATTTGGAAGGTGATTCTGATCAATGGTGGAATCTTATAAAGAATATGAGGCGAAGAGATGAAATTGAGTCCATGGAATGGGACGAGTTCAAGAACTTATTTTTCAATAAGTACTTCCCTCGTATTCTTCGAACAAAGATGGAGAAAGAGTTTGTTGAACTAAAGCAAAAGGATGATGAATCTGTTGGTATATACGAAGCGAATTTTACAAGTCTTGCAAGGTATGAATATAGATTTATCATCCAAACTGAAAGTAAAGTTGATCGATTCTTCAGTGGCTTAAAACCAAATCTTCGATGGGAATTAGCTATAAAAGACTTCAGTATCTATGAAGAAATTGTGCGTTGTGCTATCAAAGTAGAAATGGAAGTTGGTGTTACTTGTCCATATCATAGTTTTGACAAGAAACAAAAGATGGAGTTCAAGGAGAAATATTAGAATAATGGCGAAAAGAAGATGAATGTTTCCTTATTCTCAAAGTGTGGAAAGAAGCATGGTGGAGATTGTCTTAAAGGGACAAGTAAATGTTTCAAATGTGGAAAAGAAGGTCATCGGGCATTTGAATGCTGAAATGATGGGAAGAAGATGTCTAATGATGCAAATAAAGGGATACACAGAATGAACCTACTACACTTCAATGCTTCATGTGCAAGGAAATGGGGAATTATGCTAATAAATGTCCTAATCCAAGGGTTAGTGATGATCAACATGAGAAACCACGTAAGGCAAAGGACAAAGGGAAGTCACATGCGATCACCATTGGCGATGTTGAGTATGACAACGATGTGGTGGAATGATTAAGTGTTTATGTAATGGGATTCCAAAATAATTTTTTATATAGTATCATGGAATATTGGAATATTTATGTATTGGTCTATTGTGGTTTTCAATAATTTTATGGTACCGGTAACCATTGAAAGTGATTGAGATATTTTTGGAAAAAATATGATATGCGCATAATGAAGGGATAAGGAAAAAATGAAATGTTTGACAGTATTCATGAGCTCATGATTGATATAAGGACTAAGTGATATCATGGTTTGAGTATATAGAATTTTGAGGATTTTGGTATGTTGAAAGAGTTATCTTTCGACAGCATTCATGTTTTAAATAAGGTTCAATGGGTATTCATTTTTTTTCAAAAGAATACATGATTAAGGCCTTTGAATGGTTGTAATGTGACCAACAAGACATATCTCATGATATATGGGGATCAACAATGGTATTAACATACTAGTTGTATGAACACTTTGGTAATCATTTTCACTATAATATGAGATTAGACAGCATTATTTTGGATAAGCCTAAAGATTGGAATGGATTATGTTGGACATAAGTTAGTATTGTTTAAGGATAGAAGTTTTTTCGATATTATTTATGGGATTTTATAGTAATGTAGTTTTAGAAAAAGGACAACCTGCAGGATGGGCAACAGCCCATCGCGTCGGCCAAGGCTGTGGGAATCGAACCCACAACCGAAGTGTGACTGGCCTTTATCGCCTAACACTGGCCTATAGAAAGTCCTTGTTTAGTAGAAACTAGTTTTATTATATTAAGAAGAATAATATATGAAGTATAAGTCCATTTTAGGAACCATATATGATTAATCTCACTATAGATGGACTTATGTATTTTTTGATAACTTTTCTAACCTTTTTTTAGACAGATGGAATGACCCATAATTCTATCACATGATCTGCTGACACATCATTAATGAAAAATTCAACTTTATTTATTTAAGAGATGAAGTGTAAATTGTCCAAAGAACGACCAACGGTGAGACTATACCAAAATAACGAAAGTATTTCTTCTAATTCCAATTTCATCAACTTTAGGGAAATGATCTTGAAAACCAAAAATGTTGTCCTAGTGCTCTTATATCTGATGAACCAGATGGTACCTCAGATCATCACAAATTTATGGATTTGTTATTACTGTATTTTCTATAGCCATGTTCTCTACCACTCTCCATCAGAACATGATGGTTAGATTTCTCTTCCATATCCATATTTTCACCTATGTGGAAACCCAGTGATTAGTTTATTTGGGTAACCGTTACGTTTCATAATTTTGTTTTTAAAGATTAGTTTTGGTATTCATTTTTACGATGTGGGTTTCTATTAAAGAAACTTTCGAATAGCAAACCATTTATAACATCGACGAATTTCAAGGGAAAAATTCATTTTAAGGGGGGTAGAATGTAACACCCTGAGATTTTATGAAAAATATTCTTCATAATTTCATTAACTTCTTGTGTTTTACGCTACACCAAAAAGAGCTTGCACAACATGCATCCTTGACTTGCCTTTCATTACATGCAATCGCGACCTTCCTCGATAGCGTGTGTAGTACGCAATACCAAGTTTCACCAAACAATGATATGCTATTAAAATATTATTAAAACTAGCCGTTATGAATAGTAATAGCCACCTTTTAAAATTTTAGAAATTTTATCTCTCAAAATTGACTTCATTTTTTGATTCGGAGTATCGAATTTTTCCTAAGGGGAAATTTTGGTACTTTTCGGATAACTTTCATATTTTGATGAATAGTGAAAATTACTAAATTTTAATTAAAAATAACTTTTTTAATCAAAATAATTAATAGTGATAAATTATGAATTTCAGTGGTTTTAATGTATATTTAGAATAAATTTTTACTATTTAATACAATGTTGGTCATTGGACATAATTTCCCAATTAAACCGAACATAAACAAGTATCAATCTTTTGATAGTTATTATATCTTCAAAACACGCTTTTTGTTTTGACAGCGGGAATTAATTTTAAATTAATTTCTGCCACTTATCTGTTTTGAATTTGGAAAAATGGATTCCATATTTGTAATTAGGGTGTTCAAATTGTGTAAATAGAGAACTTTTATTTTTAGACATTTTGAATAATTACTTCGGTAAATATTTTATTTATCATGGTTAAAGGGTAAATCCGGTAAATAAGGGTTAAACAATAATATTATAATAATAAAATAATTATCCTAAAACATGTGATAACCTTATTGGTTGATACATGTTTTACCATGGGCATCTTTGGGTTAATTTTGGGACCCCATGGTGCCACTTGTAAGTGATAGGGACACTTTATTTTAATTAAGTTAAAATGAATACAAAAATGACACAAGTATATATCTTTTAGAAAAACAATTTTTACATAGCGTTATATATGTTGGATTTTTGATATTAAATATTAATTAGATAGATAAAACAATTTTATACATAATGATATTTTATTTATAATTTTTGGACATTAAATAATTTAATTTATTTATGACACAATGATGATGTAGTAATTACCATAATAGCGAAAAAGTAACATAATTGATATTATAAATACCCAAATAAATATAATTTATGACTTTTAATGAATTAAACTAATTTTATATGTTAATAGGACATGTTAGTAATGATTTAATTAACTTTTTTCGAAGAAATAATTCTGTTATGAGTTTCACAAAAATCAACTATTGAATAGCGTCAAAATTGACATAAAATAGTTTTTAAAACAAATATTATATTATTGATTGTTATTTTATTCCTAAAAATCTAAGGTTCGGCCAAGATACTTATATCAAGATAGTTGTATCATTAATGGACCACTTGGGGGTCTCTTGGATGTATATGGTATGTTTATTAACTATATAATATAAAAATACAAAGTGACGCGGTAAATGTCAATCTAATTAACTAAGAGTTAAAACTAAAAGATAAGGTTATTATAATGTCTTAAACTTGTCTAAATTATATTTGATGAGGGGTTTTAGACCCATAACCTCCTTAGATTCGAAATAAATTAATTTGGAGCTATTTATAATCGATTTTGTCTTTATAATAAAATAATATTTTTAGTTATTCCAAAGGTGACCCTGTCCTCCCTTATAAAAGGGCACCTCCTCTCCCTCTTCCTCACACCACTTTGAGCCTTCAAGCTCGGCCAAACCCTACCAAATTCTCTTCTACACTTCCCTAGAAACATCCTAGAGGTTCTGGTATTCTTCAGAGACCAATTTTAGTACCCTAAGAAGAGGACTCAAAGAGGCGCTTCAAAGAAGAGGTAATGTCCGTTACTGATTCTTTCAACATTATTTCTTCTTCCACTTATTAGGTTGTTTCATTATGAATTAATAACATCAGTATCAATCATATACTGATATGTTATTATAAGTATTAAACAACCCTATTTCACCATCTATCCATCCTATGGAAAAAGAAATCACCGCGCGTGCGTACGTACGGAATACCGTCTCCATGTCATGGTGTAATCTATTTTCCACCACCACCTTACTTGGATGGGTATAATGGTGTAAATAATAACTATATATGATTATTTTAAAGTGATATTGATTCTGAAATATTATACATACACTCCAATACAGTCCAACGATCATTAGAATGATATCATCGCTCGTGCGTACGTACGGACTACCGTCTCCACGACGCGATGAGATTCATTTTCCACGTTAACCATTCATGAATGATTATAAAGTATATATAATAATTAATCATGAAATATATGACATAATAATGAAACTGGATTTATGTTTATATATATGTATGTCATCTACTTAATTCTATTCAACTCAATAAGGAAACGAAAACAGCGTTCATGCGTACGTACGGCCTACCGTCTCCATGAACGGTGTATTTTGTTCCATTTTCTGATTTATTATATATATGAATATATAAATCATGTTTTATATTCTGGAATTAAGTAATCATGATCTAAGTAATCATATAAATAATTACATGTCAAAACACGGATGACAAATGAAACAATTTTACCCAAAACGCTCTTTAACATGGAATTTACAAAAGAACAGGTAATATAAAGTCATAACTGAACCATATATGATATCATAACAATGAGTATGATTATGGAATAAGTCAATGACATTATTTAAATCATTATTCATGAGGTTCAGACACTTACAAAGAAAATCGGACCGAAGGTAAGGTAAAATATCACAATCTCATTTTATCTGAGATTGTTTATACTTTGTTATTTACTGGGGTGTATTTTATCATCCACATCCATGATTCATCAATATGTAATATTGTTTCCATCCACTTAAAATTTTTTCAATCCAATTTCACCCTTCGGTTAGTTTTTAGTAAAAGATATAAAAGGAATCTTTTGTCGTTTTTCGTACGAGGTACTTTTTGACTTTTCCGACGAAAGTACGGGAAGAATGTTTTTTTAACTTATACAGAATGAATGGATTTTTAAAAAATTATTTCCAAGAAGATTACTTTGAATGTTTTCAAGTTTGTTTTTAATCAACTTCTTTTAGTTTAAAATTTTATGACATGTTAATAAAGGAAAATGTTTTTGAAGTAGAAAGGATATTTTCCTCAAGAATGGAGTTCAAGTGTTTTATCAAAATTATTTTCCATCTAAGATAATATAGGGTTATTTTTCTATCCCTATTATTAAATTTATTTGATTATGTTGTGATGGAATTATTTTTATGAAATCCTTTATCTTATATGAATTTTTTTATGATGTCATGTTGTTTAAGAGTCCCATTTTTATTACATGGGTTATGCAATGATGTATGATTTATGATTTTGTGGCACACATAAGAATGGTATAATTGTGAGATGGGTGGGACCTATATCTCCCTCCAATGAATTGGGTAAATATTTTATATCTCATGAGATAGACATGGCTGGAACGGCAGGATAAACCGGTTCAGTGAAACAGGACTGAAACGAGGAGTGAACACGGTTCAGAAATGGACTTTCTCCACTAAGATAGTATTGGCAATGAGTCTTGAATAATAAGAAATCATTCTCTATGATTATGTGTGTACTCCACAAAGTTTCATGTTTTAATTTATTATTATTGGGATTACATTTCACTACTATGATTTATCCCATGTTATGATATTATGATCTCTTTTGCAGGTTAAGATTTCCAAAATGTTATGTTCTTATGAATATGATGTGATTGATATTTCTTTTGTTTAACCTTACTGAGAATTTGAGCTCACCCTTTTATGTTTCATTTTCCCCAGGATATAAAGAAAGGTTTTAGGTAAGAAAAAAAGGGAATATCTTTATGGGAGATTTTGAAGATCTTTCCCCATGATTAGAAGACTACGTTCCACGTTTCCAAAGGCACTAAACTATTACGATCCTTATGTGTGTATTTTTTTTATGTACTAAGTATTCCGTAAAAGTAATGTAATTTCCATGTACATAAAGCTTTGGGCCTCTACAGTATCGATGGTTTTCCTTGTGGTTATTGCTTGTATAGAAAATTGCACCCCTGATAATTCCTTTGTAGCCGCGAGAAGATGCCGGAGAGATTTCTCCCTCACCAAATGATCATAGATTTGTGGAAGTAATTTTTCAGTATGGACAAGAATTGGTAAAAGGAGAGGGACCCTGTCCTACTTAGTTTAAAAATGATGAAGCTAGTCTTGGTAAGGACAAAGATCAAGAGTTAATCAACAACAATCCACCTCTATTCGAAGTTAGCACTTAAACAAAGAAAATAGAGGAGTGACTTCAGAAGATAGAGATAATATGTGACTTTCTTTACACTCTTATGTATTTTAAAGTGAAATATTATTCGTTTCTATTAGAAGGTTCCAATAATAGGTGGTGGGACTCTGTGGTTCTATCTAGGAAGAGTAAGAAGTTTATTTTCAAATATTTCAAGATCATTCTCCATGAGCAGTATTGTCCTGAGGTATTGGACTACACTAAAAATCAGAGGTTCATATATCTTACCCAAGGAGGCCATATAGTGATGGATTATCCCAATCACATCATGGAGAAGGTGTAGTCGACACCTAATGTAATTTATAATGAACATATGAAAGCTAAAAGGCTCAAAAATGAGTTTTCTCTAGAGATCTATTCTCGGGTTCAACTTTTTAGGATGAGGACCTTAACTAAGGAGGTTGATCGTTCTTATATTGCTTAGATCGATCAAAAAGGGAAGTCTGGATTACCTGGAGTAGTGCCTGTAGTGGGTTGTGGTAGCTCATCATAGAAGAAGAGAAAGCTGGGCGAGCATGGGATAAGGGTGTTGGTAGCTTGGGCCATCTTTCCCACCTGTCGTCGTCAGTAGTTTCAGATGCTAGATTTTTTGTATGCCGCCTATTTGGGAAGATGAGGCATGTATGGTCAATATATCTACCCCTACTCAGATCTTTCTATTGGTGTAGACATATGGGGCACTACTAGTGTTTTTTTAGGACAACATGTTCTTATTAGAGTGGATCAGGATCTATAGCTTCTATAGGAATGTCAGTGTAATAAGAAGCATCCAGATCAATGAGTTCTCGATTCGGTGGTTATGGATAGAGGTCCAAATCATCTTCTTGGAAAAGTATGCTTAGAGAAGATTCGTACGTTAATGTCCATTCTCAAGCTTAGGGTGAGACAAAACGTCTTCATTATTTGGAATAAACACCAATGGTATTAGATGTATGGCGTGCGATAGTTTGAGGTAGAGTTATTATTGCATCATTTTAGATGTTATTCTATTTGATATTGTGGATTTTTATTCATTCATTTCATCTCATACTATGGATGTATTAAAATTACCCACTGATCATATGGCATATGCAATTGAGTACATAATACATCTTAGTAAGATGTGAGATAAGGGTTTCAGGTGTCTGCCTTTTTCACTCATCATGTTAGTGGTGAATTTGAAATGGGATTTCCTTATTCTGGAGATGGAATTATTTTACATAATTTTTATTATTGATTAGATGGATTTTTTTTCAGGCGTACATTGATTTTTATAGGTTTCATGTGAGTTTTTATGAAATTATGGTTGTTCCCTAGAATATTATAATAAATGGGATCTTTAGTCCAGATGTGGGGACATCCACTTCCAGAATTGGGCAATAAAATTATATATATATATATATATATATATATATATATATATATATTCACTCGCATTTGTTTACAATCATGGTTCTCCTGAGGGTGGAGTACATCCTATTGGGGATGAGTTCTCAGAGGTTTTCTAGAGTACTTTTTGAATATTCCTCTGAAGAGGGATGCGGAGTTCACCATTGATTTAGAACTAGGGACACAGCTGATATCTCTTCCCTGGTATCGTATGGACCCCATCGAACTGACAGATTTAAAGGTACAATAGGATGATTTGGAATCGAAAGGATTCATTCACCTAAGAATCTCACCTTGGGCCTCCATAGTATTTTTATTAAAAATTCCAATAGATCTTTTCAGTTGTGAATGGATTTATGGATGCTTAATAAAGTGGCCATCACGAATAATTATCCCTTACCTCATACAAATTATCTTTTTGATCATCTTAAGGGGGAAATAAGGTTTTATAAATTGACTTGAATTCTTTTTTTCAGGAAGTCATATTTAGAAACGATGATGTTTATAATACAACCTTACAAAGTAGGTATGTCCATTTGGACTATTTGGCCATGCCTTTCAGGATGAAAATTCTCTAATAGTTTTTATGGTGCTCATGAATAGACTTTTCCACAACTATTTCAATTCCTTTATAATGGTATTCATAGAGAACATCTTAGTCTATTCATAGATTTAGGAGGATCAAGATAAGATCTTGATAATTGTGTTATGAACCTTTAGGAATCATCATTTCTATACCAAAATTTTTAAGTGAACCTTATGGATCAGCGAAGTGAAGTTTTTTGTTCATGTGATCTCAGAATGAGGGGTTTCAGTGGACCCCAATAAGATTACAGTTGTCATGTAATGGGAGAATCCGAAGAATATTTTTGATATCAAGAGATTTTTGGGTTTGGATGGTACTACATGAGATTTATACGAGATTACTCTCTATTTTCTTCTTCTATGAAAGTGATCTCCCATAAAGGGTTGAAGTGAGAATGGTGCTCGAAATGTCAGGCTTCCTTCGAGGATTAGAAGTAGTGGTTGACTTCTGCTCTCATATTGGTCTTTCCGGAATATGAAAAGTTCTATTTCGTCCAATATGATGCCCTAATAATGGGTCTTTAGTGTGTTACAATGTAAGAGGATCATGTGGTGGTGTATGGTTCCCACCAACTCCAACCAAATGAGAGGAATTACCCAACCCATGACATGGAGTTAGGTGTGGTGATTCATTCGATGAAGACATGGACAAATTATCTTTTTTGGGAGAAATATTTGGTTCATTATGATCATAGAATCTTAGCCTACATTCTCTCCCATAAATATATGAATTTAAGGAATCATCTTCGGGTTGAGTATCTCTAGGTTTTTGACATTGATATAGTTTATAACCTAGGAAAAGCTATTTTTTTGCAGGCACATTAAGCATAAAAGATCATGTTTAGGCATTGAAATAGTCTGGTGATAAGTCTAATTTGATGGGGATATTTTCACAAATATACCTGGAGACCAAGGAGACAAGAGGAGGGGAATTATTGACCAGTTTTTATCTAACAAATTCTCTTCATAAGTTGATTTAATTGGATAATCCTAGTGGTAAATTTTGTGAGTGGTCTATGAAACTTATTAATTGTGGGAAGACACCTTGGGATTGGTTGTTGTCACCTAAAGGAGTTATGTGCTTCAATGGTTATTTTTTCGTGAAATTATCAATAAGGAAAGTGGTGATGTAGGATAGACTCTAGTCTTATCTGGTTATTCATCCTAGTGATACCAAGGTGTACTGTGATGTGTATCAACATTTCTAGTAGTTAGGTTTGATGCAGGACATAGCTGAATTTGTATCGCCGTGTAATACATGTCACTAAGTCAAAGAAGAGCACCAAATTCCCTAGGAATTTATTTATCCACTTCCCATTCCTACTTTGAAGTTGGATGAGATCACCATGGACTTTGTTGTTGTCTTTCCTCATACCCACTGAGGAAGCAATTTCATCTTGGTAGTGATTTACCATTTTAAAAAAAATTTCCATTTCATTCCAATAAAATATTGATCAATAGTGGATGAGTTGGTGTAGTTGTATCTACGGGGCATAGTTAGTATTCATGGTGTGCTTTCAAAAAAAATTCTAGCATGAAACCCCATTATACCTCATGGTGTTGGGAAGGACTTTATAATTCATTGGGGAGACAGGTCAATTTAAAAATGACATACCATCATCAAATGGATATCCATATGGAGTGGGAAAATCAAATCATAGAAGATAATATATGATCTTGTGTGTTGGATTTTGGAGGTTTGTGGGATAGCCATTTAGGATTGGTTGAGTCTTCCATTAACTATAGTTACCAATCCTCGATCAGAATGGCTTCTTTTGAAGAACATTATAGTTCTCCTTTTCGTTCACCCTCGTGTTGGGATAAGGTGGGTGAGACCTCACTATTGGGACCAAGCCATGTGCAAGATACAGATTCAAAGGTAAAGTTAATTGGGTAGTAGTTGTTGACATATCAGAGGCACTATAAGATTTTTTCTGATTAGAGGCACCAAGCTTTATAATTTTCTATGGGTGACCAGGTGTACCAGAAAGTATCACCATGCTTGGGTCATTGCTGATTGGGAATGCAATGGAAGTTAACGTTGAGGTATATAAGAAATTTTGATGTTATAGAGAGGATTTATTTGGTGGCATATAGGTCACTTTTTCCTTATTATTTGAAATCAATTCATGATGTGTTTCATGTTTCCCAGTTTAAAACATTTAACCCAGATCTATCTCATGTGTTGAATTGGGAAGTGTTTGAGTTGGAGCCTGATTTGTCTATGTTTGATTCGCCAGTATGGATTATAAATTATAAAGATAATGTTATTGATGGGATTTATAATTTTTTGGTATGGGTTCTTTGGAATCATTGAAATGATGGGCATGAGGCTTTGGAGTGAAATCCTTGTATTAGTTGGAATATCCATTTTTATTCTTTGATAAAGATTTAGGTTGACTTTCTAGGGGAGGAATGTTTTCATGGTAGGGAGAATTATCACATCCATGATTTTTTATTGAGGGGTTTATATATTTATTATTCAACCTATGTTTTTTGATGAGTTATCCCATGTTTTTTTCATAAAAATGAAATTTTTTGGTTTAATTTCCGGGGGCGCACAGTTCGTGCACAGTTTGAAAAATCGTGTGCCTTTGCCTAAGAAACCATGTGGCCATTTGGAATTTTTGGATAGTAGTTTACCACATAGTTAAATAATGATTTGTAAACTATGTGTTCAAAACATGTGGTATGTACCTCTTGGAGAGTGAGAGGTGCACAATTTCCTTATGGTTAGGAAACCCGTGCAGGCAAACTACATTCCATGTTCAGGTCATTAAAAATTGTAAAATGATGGTTATGTCCTCTCAGGATTTAACCCCAAATCAACCATTTTCTCCCCCACTCAGGATTAACTAACCTAGTATCCACCAACCATCCTCATGTTTTACTAGACATCCATTTTTGATGTGATTTTTGTGTGGTTTCTCCAAACTTCATCAATTCAGTTCCATTTCATTCAATATGTATCCTCTTTTCTAGGGTTCCTCTTCTTCTCACTTAGGGTTTCGCTTTTACAACCTATACGGTGACCTATTTATAGTGTTATCATTAAATTTAGGGTTTATCATTTATTTTTAATGTTTGATCTTTACTTTATAGGGTTCTCTTGAGGTGAAGTTGTTTTTTTCCACCCGATTCAAAAAAATTATTTAATTGAGGCAGGCAGTTCAATGCTTAAACATTGCATGGTGATTTTGATATGATTTCTTTGCTTCTAAGTTATGTTCTACACATTTTGTGTTACCTATGAAAGTTTTTCCTAAAATGATTCATTGTATGTTTGTGGTGAAATACAGGTTTCCAAAGTAAATGGATTATGTTCAATGTTTGTTTCCTTTTTTACTTCCTTTTTTATCCTCAAATATGTCTGAAAAAATGTGTAAATGTTTAGGAACATGTTTTAAAATGGTTTTGGTTTGTTTTTTGATTTAAAAGTGGTTCTGGGATGTGTAAATTGTTGTTTATCATGTGTGTTATATTGATTGGATTATTGTAGTGTGAAAGTGGTGTCTCGTGTGATATGTGGAATGGAAATTGAGTACAAAAAGGGAATCATAGGTGACTAGGTGGGAAAACTAGGAATAGTATTCTATTTGGATCAGTGGGGCCATGTCTTAGTTATTTCCAGAGGGATTGATAATACAACACAAAATAAACAATTATGATTAAATACCACTAGAATTTTGGATGGATTAATCTCTAGTGTCTCATGAAATTAGGGAGATGATTGGTGTGGTCACTTTACCACATTTCACTGAGATACGATGTGCACAGTGTCCTACTATAGAATGTGCTTATAGAGATTTCTTGCGACTTAGTTCTTTTTATGAGATTGTTCTTACCATTATTATACATATCTCTTGGTTGTTTAGTTCAGAATCAAAGCATATTTCTCTAAAAATAATCTATCAATGTAATTTCTACCATTTTTATAAACCAAGCATGTTGATTTTTCTTATAGTTTTTTGGCATGGAATCTCATTTATTGGGTGGAATTGTATTCTGTTTTCTCTCACACCATGACTATACCATTGGGTGTATTATGAATTGATTACATTTGACTCAAGGGAAGAAGAATCATGATTGTGGTTTGGTTTTCTAGTGGTCTTCTCTTACAGGTGTTGGTAGTGGTGGCTTTAGTATGATTATCCTCTTATTGTATAGAGTTTTTTGGGAGAGTGTCACTATTCACATTTTTGTGTAGTCCTTCAGAACACTGTTAGAGTTGTAAACTATTAAATATAATGATGGTTGTAATATGTTTGGTTATGATTATTCTTCCCTGTGATGTTTATTATTTTGTATCATTTAAAATTACATAAATGGGTGAAATCAATATCATGGTGTTTTCTTAATACCTAGGAACTTGTTTCTGGCTTGTGGGGATCTAGAATGCCCTTTGGGCCATGAAATGAATTGGGTCAGGTTTCGGGTTGGATGGAACCTTGTCTTGGTTCTTGACATTGTATGTATTATTCAATATCTTGATAAAGGTTTAAAGAGATTTAAAAAAAATTGAATTTTGATGTGAAGGTTGGTCTACGGAAATCACCTATTATTAGTATTTTAAATATTGTAAGACTTTGGAACAAACTAAAAATGGTAATGGTATTATAAAAATTACCAAAACCATTTGTATATATATAGAAGCAATTTTAGTTTATTTATATGTAATATAACAAAATTGAAAAGGATTTTAATACACTTTAATAAATTTTTGAATTTCCATTGAAGAGACGGGGAGTTAAAAATTTAAATAATGATTCTTTTACATGTTCCATAGAATGTTGAATAATTTTATCCCTCATACATTTCATTTACTTAGCTTAACATTCCAAAATATAAAATGTAATTATCATACATGTTGGAGAATGTTTAAATGTTATAGTTCTGTAAGACCTTTTATAGATATTGTGTAATTAATTTAATTAAACCAAATTTTATAAAGGAAAAATTATTTTGGTATAGATGATTCTAAATGGTGTATAAGATAATTTATCTACACATTTGAGATTTATGATTCTTATATGATAAATTAAGTCTCATATGATATTTTATTTTTCTTTATTTTAGAAAATCATAATCTTATAAGATATTTAAATCCCATATGATATTTATGCGTCATATGATGTTTTAATTAGAATAATTTTGAAAATTTCTGATGAAGATTGCTTTATTAAAATATTTGTTTTTATAATTAAAATTTTAATAATAAAATTATTTTGGATAAAAATTCAATGAATATTATTTTATGAAAACATCACAAAATAAGTATTATGAAGGTATAAATTATTGATATGTTGATCTTCGAATTGATATAACATAATACCAATATTTGTAAGAGATTTTAATGTTTGAAAAATAGATATTCCAGAATTTTTTAATTTGAATAAAATGAAATTTAATAATGCTTATGATAAACATAATTTCAATAAAATGACAATGTTAAATTTTTATAAATATTGGTTTTATGAGGATAAAATATACGAAAACTAGTGGAGATCATGGTTCTATCAATTAATGATTTTTAAATGAGATTAATTTAAAATAATCCTTTTTTATCAAAATGTTAGATTAATCTTGAGAATATTATTCTGATATAGAATACTCTAAATATCACAAAAATTTGTATAATATTATAGTTTAATTAATTTTAAGGAACTATTGTGTGTTCTCGATGAGTTAGTTTGATATAGAAGACAGATCCATGTAAAAACTGTATTTATTATTTGATTTATTATATATCCATAATAAATTATAAATTATGTTAGGAAATAAATGATATTTTAAAAATAAAGAATATTCTATTCATTCGAGATAAATGAGAAGAAATAGAATTTTAAAAAGGAAAGTATTCTATTGGAAATAAGTAAGAAACAGTACTTGAAGAGACAAAAAGAAATATATGATAATGGATATCTTATATTAATATAATAAATTGATGATAGAAATTATTTCTCACCCAATGATACAGAGATATTTTATATTCCAAAATTGAAAATATATTTAACTATAATCTGTTTATTGAAAATAAAATTTAGGAGAGATTATAATTTGAGTGTTCGTACATTCAAGAGAAAATATTTGTAACCAAGATAAAAAAACACTTAATGATGATGAAATATATGATTTTAAATATATATGAAGTTTAAGTTCACTATGTATCTTTACCTAGTGGAGAATAAGGAGCCAGGGTATCATTATTAGTTTAGATCAAGAGAGGTGAAGTTGTGAAAATATGATAATGAAGAATAGATAAAATACAGAATGTGTTGATCATTATTTAATCATTTGGTGTCAAGTATTTAAATGATTGGAAAGTGAGTTTAGAATGCCAATTAATCAATTTATATGATGTTCTATTAAGCTAATATTTAAAATTTATTGTATTTTGGGAATGTTTCCTAAATAAAAACTATAATTTAAAGAGTTTTTCTTAGAGGAGGGACATCATTCTTGAATTTGGATACATCATATGTTGACCTATTAATCAACATAGAATTAGTGGATGAAGGAAAAATATTATGTATAAACTATGGATATTATTGTAACCAATGTGACACTTGGTATTCATGGATAACACATTTGTAATTTTTGAATACATAGAGAATTTATTGTGAATAAGTTATGTGGGAATTAAGAAATGTTATGCCTGGTGAGTTATTTTCCTGGGGGGGGGGGAAACATAAACCATTATATTGAAAATTTAATTATAGTTTATAGTCCTTTATTGGAGGAATATTAACTCATGGAAATGATTAGGCCTTGATATATAACCTGGTAAATAACACATTAACTTTTTTTCTTCATCACAATAATTATTTTTTTCAATTAATTATTGATCAAAAAATAATCTAACCATCTTATAAAACTGAAATTATTAGTTAAATTACAAGAGGTTAAATGATTTAGTATAATTTGGAATTAGGAGAAATAATAATTACATGATTCACCCCCCCCCCACTCTCATTTGTATACACCAATCCTAATTGTAATTCAAAAAACATTGATTTTAGAACACACATGTGGATGTGTGTGTGAAGATGTGAGTTCTATGTGTGTGACTGTGTTTTTGTTTGTGGTTTAGTGTCTAAACTTTTATACCTTTTTTATTGAGTATGTGCGAAGAATATTTGTTAGTAAAATGTTTGAGAATAATTTTTAAGGTTTTAAAAAAGAAACTGTATTTGGAAATGGTTGAGTATAAGAATGAGTTTAGGTGATCATATATCAATCTAATGGATAAAATTTAAATTATTATTCATATCTCTTCTTTCATACATAAATTTCACTAAAATATTCTTATAATTTCTAAATAGTGATCCATTTCGATTTTAAGGACGATTTATGTTTGAAGATAGTTATCAAAGTCCAAAGGGGAAGTTTTTAGTGACTAGTAAGTTATTTGAGTCATTCCTTGAAAGGTGTTTTTCAAAGGTATGCTTATTGAAAGGGGATATTGAAGTAGTTGTTATGTGAGATATCGGTTTTTTATTTTTTATCAACACATGAACACAATTTTAAAAACATAAATAACATTTATCCTTGGATTATTTCAAATGAATTAGAACTGGTGAAGAACATTTGAAATTTTTAGAGATCTTAGATGATAATTAATTATAAAAATAGTATTTTAGAAATATTGATGAGATGATAAAGTATTTCACACTAAAAGGGAGTCATTCATGTCATACTGAGCTTTCACAACCACAAAAGTTTGATAAGTTAATAGTTTATATGCTATTATAATATTATTCACACCATTATGCATATTTTTTCACAATGCATACTACAATCAAACTATAATTCATTTGGTTGTGAAAGTTTGGTGCCAATCTTTATTGATAGAACTATGATATCATACCACAATGGAGTTGGGTTATTCTATAATTTACCAATATTTCTACTTTAGTTTTTTTATATATGGATTAAAATACACTTATTTAAATTAAATCACCTGACCATGTAATCATATATCTTAAAAATATTGTCTTAGGTTTCTTGATTATGTTGCTCATTATAGAACTCAAAGGTTTCTTTAACCCATTCCTTCAACTGTGTATGAATTTAAAGGATAAATAGAATACCAATATTTATATACTAGTTCCAAATTGTGTAAGTGAAGCTTTATAAAATTTAGTTACATTATTTAAACGAGAAATTCAAATTGATAATGTAAGAGGAAGTGTTTCTACTATAGAGAATAATAGATGTAGTATAATACTGAAATAAGTATAAGAGATAATGAAGAATTAAAGACACCCAAAAATCAGTCCTAATATCAATTATCATGTGTTGTTAAAGAGGAATCCCAATATAGTTAAGATCCAAGGCTTTCTTGGAGGAGGATATAAATGAAATTTGATGGGTAGTGAACAATTAAATTTCTTCTTGATATTTAATTATCAAGAATTCATTTATAATTTGAGATGACTTGGTTGAGGATGGAATGACCTGATTAGTACTGTATATGAAGAAATTGAACGTATAATTTTATACTTATAAGGATGAAAAAATAAAATATGAGGTGGAAATATATTTATTATGGATTTTGAGTCTTTTATTATTTCAAAAAAACTCTTTTTTTCTTATATTTGATGTTTTATAATAGAATGTGTATTAGGAAATTCTATTTTTTAGGATATAGTTATAAAATATTAGGTTCAAGGGAAAAACCTTATTTTTGTAAATATATTTTATAATTCAACTAGATACTATAATAACAAATGAAAACACATCATTCCAAATACATATCCAATAATTTTATCGACTTTATTTGACGAGTAATGAGTATTAAAGGTTTAATTAGATGGAGAAGTAGACTATATTTTTTGGATTGAGAAGAACTATGTTTTTTTATTTATCTGATGATCATGATTTCATATATAATTTCAAATGGTTTACTTAAATAGTGAAGAAGATGTTGTGTAACCTAGGGAAAGTACTTGATAATTTAATTCCATAGTTTTAATGATCATGGTTATAAAAATGAGGTGGTACTCTATTGATTGGTTATTTAGATACTTGTTCTGTTTTGTGATGACTCTTATTGCTGTTTATATAATTATTTATCTAAAAGAAATTGGGATCACATTATATTTGTTAGGAGACATTTGTTAAAACAATATTTCCAAGGATAAACCCTACTCCATTTACCCATTTTGTGTTTCCAGTGGATATTTTGGTAGTGGATGAAACCACATATTACCAAGAATATATTTTTTACTTTTCATTGGTGGAAATTGTATGTCATCATTTTAATCTTTTTTTATATGGAAGTGTACCTAAAACCACTGAATTAAATCAGTTAATACCTAAAATTTTTGGTAGTGAGAAAATTATGTGGGGAGAACGTTTTTATTAACCAACCTAACCAATGATAAAGGTTCATTGCAGAATGAATCATAAAATAAGTTATTTACTGATGACCCCTATTAAATAATTATTATGGTAAAAAATACATTGATATAAGTGAAATATGAATACTATAAAGGGTTATACCATTCCCCATTGAGAGGAAAATTAAAGATAATAGTAATTTTAACATGTGAATAAAAGGTAATAGTGTTACAAGTACATTAGTTTAAAAAAAATAATTTATCAATATATGATAATAAAAAGAATAAATAATGATAATTTATGTAAATGATATGATTAAAGGATATCCCAAAAAGAAAATTGATAATTATTTGGGAAATTATATTAATTAGATATGTTTAAGAAACAATACTACTTACTAATTCCATTATTCAAGCTGTAAAATTAAATGATATTTAAATAAATTGAAATAAATTGAATATGTTTTATTTATGATTAAAAAAATTCTTAATGTAACTAAATAAAAAAATCTAATACAAAATTATTAACCTAAGATGAAAATATTTTTAGTTATATAATAATTTCATAAAGAATATATTAAGCCCAAACTAAGGAAAATAACAAAATACAAATATATACTGTTCAAATGAAAATATTTATTTTAAGAATAAGAAGATATAAAAGTATCCATATAAATTTATTAATATGTGAATTAATAATAAATTATGAAGAAGACAATAAAACTGTAAATATTCCATGTAAAATAACAGAAGCTTGTATATGGGGGTGTTCAGCATAATAAAGGATAAAAAATAAATAGGTTACTCTTGCCCAAAAATCAAATTGAAAAAAATCCCTTTTATAAATTAACGAATATTTAGTGATATGTAAAAAATAATTGAGATGTATTATACTATATTACAACTAACCCATCATTGGGAATTGTTAACTCTTAATTGTGGATATCAAATTTTAAAATTAAAAATTTATAATCGTAATACAAAACTGATAAAAATATTTATAGATGAAAATCAAATGAAACCCCACTAAGAACAAAAAAAATCAAAACCCAATATCATATTAATTTTTGTTATTGAAACCATGATTTTATAAATAAAATTTCATTAAAAAACAAAAAAAAACATTATATTTAATGGTTAATATACAATATAAGTAATTCCCATAAAAATATTTGATTGATGGATTCTATAAAAATATTTGATTGATGGATTCTATAAAAATATTTGATTGATGGATTCAATAAAAATATAATATTATTTATATGTGTATTGAAATGAAATTATTTTTTACAATATTTATATAAAATCCAAATTCCATTAGAATAATTTCATATAATATTATTTCTGAATGTGGGGTCCTTACCCCGGGTATGTAAGAATTTTGTCCCAGGGGATGCCCTTGGGCTTCACCACTTTAGACCTCCGTGATCTTTCAGAGAGGGAGCTTGTACCTTTTGAGCTTTAAATAAATTAAAAATGCAATTTTCAGTCAGTCAGAACATTTAGTTATTAATGGCCAAAAGAACCTACTTCAACTAATATTATTTATGTTTTAATATCAAGGATAAAAAAGTATTCAGATTACTCTCATAAGAAAAATCCCTCTAAATTAAATTTTTCCATCATTATATATTAAAATTCTCAAACAATGAATTTGGATTTGAAAAACAGAATTCACAATATGCTACTTAATGGAAAATACCCACCCACATGAAAATTTTAATAAATCAACATAAATAAAAATGATTCTACTCTTAGCATAGAATACCATAAGTAAATACTAACACATGAATGAAATGTAATAAATCACAAATTATTAATTCATCTCGTTGGATTTGGAATTCATGAAAGTATAATAAAATATAAAATAAATTATGTCAGAGAATCAAATAAACTCAATTTTTATAAAACCTTGACTTGAGTCATCTATCACAACATTTCAACCATCCATGTTCTCTCTATAAAAGAAATCATTTTCATGTTCTTCTATTAATTTTAAAATATTATAAATATATAATTTAAAAAACACAATTTAACGATACTCATTATTCCATAATTCATGTGTCGTTAAATCCCTCCTAAAATTTCCCCATCAACACATTTTTTATCTCATTGGAACTCTATGAATTTTGGAATAATGGAATAATTAGTGTATGTCTCACTATAATATTCTTATCTCACTATTTTATTAATAAAATATCCTTAAATCACATTACAATCCTCTAATTTTCTTCTAATAAATCAATGTAAAAATCATTACACCTCCATTTTTAGACCAGAAGATAATGTTTTCTACACTATACTCAACTTGATGTTTCTATTTTCATTATTAATTTTCAATTGCGATGTGATCAGATTCAATAAGATATAATATATAATTAATCTAATTAAATATTTTAAATTCGATAGGTATGACTTGGAATAATAAATATGATTTAATTGGTTATTTGTCCTTCATTATATCTTCCAAAAAAATTTCAATGATAAAAATTTCATCAAGTTGTTAGTGGATCACATTGAAATGTAACATAAATTTTCACCTTTAAAAACTACTAAATAATCACATTATAATTTCATGTCCTGTAATGTAATTTTTTTTGCAACTTCAAAATTATCCATAGTCTCATGAAAATTTCATAAAATCATAATTCAATTAAAAATAATAAAAACTAAAATAATTTAGAAATATTAATTCTAATTGTTAATGAAAATCATAATAATAATATATGAATGGTTTTTCATATATTATTTTACAATATATGGTTTTTTTCACTTAGTGGTAAAAAATATCTACATAAAATCAACGGGTATAAATTATTTAATAGGGATAATTTAAATTCATCAATCTCATAAAATTAAATTTTTCTTATGAATTGAAAAGCACAAAACTAATTTTATCAATTTGGATTAAATTATGCTTCCTTTCATGGTAATTTTACACCTAAGTACTTATAATATATAAATTTTATCACTAATCACTTGATATAATTTAGTTGTATTCGTGATTAATCTTATGTATATACAATCTATCTGAAGGCATTCATAATATATGAATATCTACTATAGAAAGAAAATACACCTAAGATAGTAGAATGTTGAAATGATTATTTTGAGGTTGGAGGTTGGTGGCTCTTGATGAAAACAAAATTAAACGATAACAAATAAGTCTGTATTAATTATATAAAATGAAAAAAATTCGATAAATATTTATGAAAATTCACTTCTCCTTTTTTAATAAAAAAACATCTTCTATTTATAACCCACTTCATTGTTTCTCATGAGTAAATGAAGTTCCTGGTAATCTAGAGTAGTAATACTGAGATGTTGGGTTAATTACTCTTATCAATGTTTCCCAAAATTATTTTCACTTCATTAATTCATAACTCTACTTATGTTAGGATGCAGAGTTTATATATGAAACACGTTACACAAACACACCATATGCAAGACTAAAAGTAAAGATAACATAACACATCGTATTTTAACAAGAAACAATCATATTATAAGAGATTTCATCCTTTTTTAATAAAGGTTGATTATAAGCCATAAATGATCTCTATTATCATAAAGTGGAAAACCATGTGGTATTTATCATTTTTAACCCCAAATTTTTATAATGATAACTTTTACTATCTCTTGATAGGATATTTATCCATATAGTTTAAAATAGTCTTCCCAACCCACATCTTTGAATAAAAAATTTAATGTATACTGGGATATCATAAAAAAACAAAAATATATCTTCTTCATAAACCATGTTATTTGATATCCATGATTTCCAACAATATCTTCATATATGTGGTCATATCCCCCTTAATCATTATAGTGATCAATGTATGAATAAAGTAGGCCCCCCATTGTTCCTTCTTCTTATTCAACCGTGAACATTAATTACTAATAGATAATCTAATAGAAACGTGAAATTTTTCACCCTCAATATTTATCTTTTTTTCCTTGATATTGAATATATTATTTAACAATATATTACCAACTTCTCACCACACTCAATCACCATTTCTTCTTCTTTTTATTTTCATTATCTAAATATCCTTATAACATGGATATTATTTCCATATTTGAATATGAAAACTCTATAATATCTGGCACTGTGAACATCTCATTTAATTTTGGCCCAATATCATAAAAGACTTTTCCTCCATTTTAGACCCTCATATATCAATACATTTATCTTCAATCAATAAGATTAAAACATATATATTTAATATATATTTTTTTTAAAATAACTTCTCTGAAACTAATCATTTATTTATCCATAACTATTGAATTATACTTCACTTTTTGATTCTATAAATTTTACACTCATTATTCATATATGTATGAAGTTTCACATATAGTAAACCATTTCATCACAAAGTTCATCTTCTGAGAAAAATAATCTTCTTCCTATCTCGAAGGAATATCTACAAGAATCTTGATTTGATATTTAAATTATTATATGTTTATATCTTATTGATTATATCAATCATTATTTGTTTAAAGACCTCAACCCCATTATCTTGGAGTCGATGGTTAGTTTATTAAATTAGAATAAGATACAAGGAATCAAATCCCAAAGTAAAAAAAAAGTTTAGCAGTATTATTAAACTTGATATAAACATTAAATTAACATTTCAATTGAAACCATAAAAATAATTATTTTCATTGAGAATTTTGTCACCCATCAAAGAGTATCTCTACATATTAGACACAAAAATATTCATATTCTCATAGAGAAAACAAAAAATATAATTTGGTGTGTTTAGATTCATAATAAGGTTAAAAAAATAATATAAGATATCATGAATAAATAATCATAATTAATATTTTCGGGTAAATAACTAAAACATATTTCATCTCATCAATAAAGTTATCACAATATGGATGAAATATTTTTTTATCAAATAGGGGCATATAAATAATCAGATATTCTTGAAACATATCCATGGTTGTTTGAACTAATTGAATAATCACTTGGAGTTAACTAATCCCATAATTATGGAATGCATAATGTCGAACTTATGAAACAAATTCTACTGACCGTTCACAAGAATATTTAAATTTGTGGGTAGAAACTCGTATAATTTTGACAACCAATTTCTCTCATTAGACATAGAGATACATGAATGGGAAATATATAACAATGCCCCACCCATTACATACTAATTACATTACATTCCTCATATAAAATAGGTAAAATATAATAAAAATAAACATTCATATTGAAATTTTTATGTACAAAATGTTAATACAGACCCAAATAAAATAAAAATAATCATAAACCACCAAGAGTAATATGGTGAATGGTAATAAAATTATCCATCCTCATTAAAAATGATATCAAATGATCCAAATAATAAATAAGGATGATATCAACACAACATATCACATCTAAAACATGTATACAATAAAGCGATGATTTCATTGATGAATATAAATAACATAAAAATGTCATTAAATATCTTTCAGATAAAAATAAAATTTTCAGATTGAAAATATTATAAAAACTAAAAATTAAAAAATATTTTTAAAATACTATTCTTTGAAAATAATGCTTGAAACTTATAAAATAATATTTAAAATATATAGTTTCCAGGATGGTAGGAAAGTCAATAGATGTCGAGTTCATTAAAACAAATATTACAATAATATTTTTGATATAATGCAAATTGTCCTTTTCTGAAAAATGAAATTAAGATTACATTGAATTCATTTTTTAAAAACTAAACAATGGGTAAAATTTTCTGCAATATATCATATGAAAATTTTATAAACATTTTAAAAAACATTTATAGAAAACATGGTTTTAGAAGAGATAATATTTTCAACTAAAGAGAGAAATAAAATAATATTTTCTTAAAATATATTTAATATTTTTATGTACCAAAGATAGGTTAAATGGTAATATTACTTGAAAATTTACATCAATAACTATATTAGAATAAAATATATTGAGTTGCATACAGAAATATAAAATAATTACCCTATTGTGTCTGTAAAACTTTACATGAATTATCTGAATAATTAAAGTGATTATTAGAGTTAAAAATAGATAAAGAGTTGGATCGAAAATGGTATCTAATCTTCCACATAGCACATTGTATATTCAATTTTTTCATCCACATAATGTTCTAGCATAGTGCTCCCTCATAGTGCCTCTATAGATGACATTTTTTGGGAAGGTCATCATGCTTTTTTCCCACAAAAATAATTAATTTTTTTGGGAAAATAAATACATTATATACCCCACACAAATAAAAATTATTTTTTTGTAGAGAGGCCTGACATTAAGGACCTCATAAAATGAAAATTCATTTCTGGGTTTAGGAATCACATTATGTTTCTCCACAAAAAAATATCATTTACCGATTAAGGTGTTTTTTGAGGCCTCCCACAAACAAAAATCATTCAAAAGTGGATGTTTTAATTTAGTTCATTTAAATCTATAAATTGTTGCAACTATACCCCTATAACACCCCCAACATAGGGAAAATAGAGGTTTTATATGGAGAAACAAAGAGAGGCTTTATAAGAAGTGATATTATTTGGTAATCAATTACCACATATCTCAAAGTAAATGAGGGAACAATAATCGGTCCACATAGAAAAAGAGAGGTCCATATAACAAAATTCTTTTGTGGAAATCCATTCGCATAGAAAACCCCATGGTGGGCTAGAATTATGTGATCCCAATGTTGATGAATTATTTGCGGACCACTATCCCTCATAAAAAACAATATTTGAGATGGGATCCTTTAGTATTGGTACCCACATGCATAACATTAGACCTTATCTCAGATCCTATGTGAACTTTTCAAATGACCCTCTATATCAAAATATCATGTGATACTCAAATCCCAAAATATTCCCTTTCATAAATTATCTATCCAATACTACTTCTAAATCCTCAAGATATGTCTGATCATACTACAAGGCACACCACTATGTCCTCCTGATCATATATTTCTATTTTTTATATGGTAATATAGGGAACCAAACTAACAAGGTGGATCCTCATATTGTTCTCAATCATATATTTCTATTGTAACAAGTATCCCAACCATAGGATTAGTTCCAAGTGGATCCCCGAGATGGGAAGAGACATCAATGTCATGTACATGTTCCCACTTCCTCTCTTCCACCTATCGAAAGGGGATGAGGGGAGGATATTGAAAAAGTAATCCATCTGAGTGAACACCCTTAGTAATTCATACAGGATGTGAAATCTCTACTAATTTCCATCCCCTTAGGGTTATGAAAACAAAATATTATATGAGAACATCAATTCTCTTTCTCTTTGTCTCATAGCCCCGACCTCATTTACCAGAGGATGAAATAAATCATGATACTTATTGGATCTTCCTCTTACTCTTATTTCTCATATCGGTCATGACTCATATGGTAAAAGAGGTTTGTAGAGATCACGTCAAAATAAAGATAAAATTCTGTGTTCCTCCTATTTGGAGTAATCACTATAACAATTCATCCATCTTCATAAGGATATATTCTTGATGAATTAATCTCTCTCCCTCCGATATATGTGTAACACCCAACCTTTTAGAACTATCTGAGATTTGATTCCAGTCAAAATGAGATATGTAGAAAGACTATCTGAAGATCAAACCCGTAACACTAAACTCGCCCTAATATTCTTTGGTTTATATTCTTATTAAGTTTTTATACATCCATGGAGGCTATACCCCTTCCAGGATTTCCAAGATGCTTTGATGTACGCCATAAACCAACCCTTGACTAGGAATCGTTCTCCAAGATGTCATTATAGTATGATGTTATACTGAATTATTTTTTCCTCATCACATGACCTCAAAAGGTATAATGTTCCACGTTAAGTGGAATCTAACTATGTGGGTTCTAATTCCCTTTACAAGGATACATCGGAAGACTATATTATGATCCTAATCTTGACAACAAAATAACTATCATATTATCAAGTGAGGATAAATTATAGACCTTCATACTATATGGAATAAAACCAAAATCATGAAAATAATTGATATAGGAATCTCTAATATGTATACAAAAGAGTAGCAATGATGGAGATATTCTGATATATAGAGATGTCTATATCGATAAATAACCACTGAAAAATAAAGATGATTCTAAAATCAATACATTCTAACAATTAATTTTTAATAAAAGGGTGACCTTATTTATTTTTTTGAATATAATGAAGGATTCACGAATAGGTATTAAATATACAAGAGAGAACTATAATAGGATATAATTCCCCCCAAAAGTGTGTGATGGGATCAGCCTCCCATCCTCTTAGCCAATGTTTTTTCTAATATTTGATTCCAAATTTCACACACATTATCGTCCTTTGTAATGTTGGTCTACATTAGCTCCAAACATGTTCAAGTGTGAAATCCCTAGAAAACCAAATATTTTCATCTCTATATGAATCCTTAAACAAAATGAATATGTTTCCCACATTTCATGCCACATTCATACAAAAATTAAAAGATGACCAAATCATAGAACCAAAACAATTAATTACGCATGTGTTCATTTATTGATATATTGTTTTCATGGGGTTTTATTATTATTTTTATCATATATATCCATAAATTTTGAAAATAAATACCTTAAATACAATTCAATGGATCCCATTCAACAAACAAGAAATTATGTATCTCCTATCACATAGGAAGGATCCTCATCAAAACAGATGATAATGTCACTAAACCAACATCTTTAATGCCATGTCTCAAATGCACTTATTAGAGAGTACCACAAAAATGATACCATTTAAACTATATATGGAGTTTAAAAATTACTTTATCTCATGTATACACACCAAGATTCCAAATAATTCTGACTAGTGAGCCATAATCCAATGGAACAAGTTTCTGTGTCAAATCTTTTTGTGAACCTATCTTTAGAATGCTACAAAAATTTCCTCCCTTATTGTAGGGATGAAAATCGAGAGGTCACTGATAGACTAACCATGACAACCCATGGGTCCTTCCAAATGGATCCTTCAAGGCTCCATCTTTTCCAATTTTATGTTGTGGAAGCCCTCAATATGATGATAGTCCATCTGTCAGAAGTCCTGCCCAAGTCATACAGACCCGGGCACTCCGGATAGCCTTTCATGGGCTATGACTAGTCCAAATGGAATAGACTCTACATGAATTCTCTCCAGATAATCCATATAAACAAATATGGTGGAAACCATGAGTGTCCTCAGACCCCTTTCCACATCCATCAATCCTTTGCATATAGTTTTATGGAACCCAAATAAACAAGTCATCAAATCCCAGCTACAAACACAAAGAAACCTCCTATCTCTTCCCCCGCCAATGATGATTGTCAGCATATCCTAGAAAAAATCAGAGGTAAAGAGAAGGAATTAATCCCTAATATAGATTTTTAATGGAGATGTATTTATATTCTCATAGAATAAGTCACACATTACATCCTAGAAATGACAGAGGGATAGACATTTATTTCATTTCACATTCTATAATTTTTCCAATACATAATGACCACATCAGTGGTGACTATGAGTCAGGAATACAATAGAGCCTAAAAATTTGAAGTGAATAAAAATTTTATTTATAAATTAAACATATTGTATACATGTATTCATATTCATATAAAAGGTTTTCATGGTCAAAATCCCATAATAAATACCCAACCTGGTCGAGCCTGCATACATTTTCCAATTGGAAGTCATTGGTCTACCCTAATGGCCAATCTTGGGCAGGCACACATTCCTTACAACATTGAAGAAAACAATTAGATAATTATGAAACTGACCCAAGATCAAATAAAAAAATAATTTATATGAAATCACACATCCATTGAAGGTGACATCAATCTCCCTTAATACAATTTCTAAGAATAATCCTCATTAAATTTGATTTAAAAATGAAGAGTTAGTTCCCAAACATGCTATGCTGAATGATGGTATAATTGAATCCCTTATAAATATATCTATTTCAGTTCATGATCAAACTACTCCATAAAAAAATTATTGATATAGAGGAGGTGATTTTGATGTTCCTCCAAATTCATTTTTTGCTATTAGATTTGGAGGTCATCCCGGGTCATCTTATCATAAAGACTTACTTCATGTCCATAATTTGATCATTTTTGAGAGACCATAATCTAGTGAGTATCACAGAAACCCTCCTCATGGCTAGAAGATGAAACAAAAAGAAAGTCATACCCTTTCTCCCATCCTCTCAGAAGGTCGTTCCTAGGGTATATGTTGCAAAATTTTCTCCTTAAAATCAGATGTTAAGTCATAAAGGTATGACACACCATTATGGGATTTTTTTTGTGAAGTTCCTCCCTGAACTTTTTTATATTTTCAAGAAGGTACTCCCCTTGAATAATCAACTCTCGAAGATCCCTCATTTTGAGAGACACTTGGTAATATGGGGAATGTTATTCTTGAAGCCTCATCACTAACAAGCAGTATTATTTCTCAACCAGAATAAAGCTAAAAAAATGTGCATTCTATTAGGATTATTTGGATCTCATATCTTCTAATATGATAGAGTGAATCCATAGAGATCCCATTAGTTCAATAATGAAACAAGAACACATCCACTTGGATCAAATATGGCGGAAAAACATTTTATGAATGATGAAGGAGACATATTTCTAACGGGGGGAAGACTAGATAAGGATGACATACCAGTGATGTTCTAGCCTTTACCCACTTTCCAATTTATCCTTCCAAAGGAATTTTTGAAATAATGTGTGCCAAAATTATCCTTTAACATTTTTACTACTCTAAAAAATATAAAATAAATTATTTCCTTATGAAGAATACTCAAATAATATTAAATTAATAAATGACATGTACCTACAAATCGACTTAGTGGCCCTCATAGATGAATATAACATGAAATTATAAAATCAAAAAGGAGAACTTTAACGTGCATGTCTCGATGCATTAAAAGGATTATGTCATCTGATAATTGATTCCCCATGTTTTGTACATATAAGAGGATAAAGTGAACATGAGGAATGACTTCAACTCACTCTATAATCAGTAAAGCCCACGGAGGGTGGAATCATGTAATTTTATACTCTCAAGTCGACATTGATAAATTGTATCTTATCATAAAATATGGTATTCTCAGAAATATAAGGCCTATAAAAACATTAAAATATTTCAGTTTAGAGGAGATGATTTCATCAATATATTCATTCATCAAGAATCTGAAAATATTGAGCAAGAATCTTTCTTGCGATTAGCTAATCATCAGATAGCACTAGTACGTTTGGATTCCAATGTCCCATGCAAAAATCATATAATTCACCCATCCCATGTTCATAAAAATTTTCCTAAAATCATAAGAGTGTCTAAAACGGATACCTTCATGAAATTACATGATAAACCCCAACCCCCGAGGTTGGGGGCATTTTAACACAAACTTAGGGGACAATAAATCAAGGCCAAAACATTTTGAAAATGAAATCGAAGAACCCCCAGACTATAGGGTGGGGTAATTTTTACCTCAGATTCCTCCCCAATGAAAGTCATTATTTTCATGATATGTAGAAGTTATATAAAATTAATATTCTCAGATCATCACATCCCATGATTCTATTTTTCTTTAGAGATAGAAATAATGAAATTATCATGAGGTTCCCTTCTAATCACCCATCACAGTATGTCTTTGAAGGTATCCTTTATGTAAAGGATATGATCCCATAATTGTCATAAACAAATGAAACTATTAAGGGGACAACCACTATAGGTAATCGTAGCTATTCTAGTGTATTCTTTGTGAACAACTGATTCTACCATTATCCAAGGACTTCTTAAATTCTTATAAAGTAGTTCCTATTTGGAAACTTTATCGACACTACTTCTGAAAATGCCCTAGAAAATCAGTACAATGTAGGAGAAAAAGGTAATGATTTATCCATTTGAAATAAAATTAACACTGAATGACCAAATAATGACTGCGTACTAGAAATAAAAGGATTTAAAATTTTTTTGTAACTTCTTAAAATGCCCCCAATGCCCTTTCCTTGATTAGAATTAGCCAAAGAAAAGGTTATCATTATGGTTCAACACCAATTGTTACATGATGGTTTCCAACCGCTCACACTTGAGGAAATACTGGCTTAGTATGATATATAATTGATTGGAAAGAATAGGCTTTATTTTGAAATAATTATTGGTAGTATTATTGTTATATATATTCAAAAAACAAGACCTCATTTCACTCCCCCAACAGATGTCCTCGAAAAGAAGAGTTTCTCATACCAATGAAAACTGTTTAATAATGTATATTCAATTCATGAGTAAGGTTGAATATTTATTTCCTGCATGTGATAACTGAATACTAGGAATTATATTTTTTCCAATTAACTAGAGTTATTTTAGTCATTTTCCAACTAGATATATGATGCATAAGTGTAGATTAGACCAACACATTCAGTTCAGCATGTTTTTCCCTGGTCTGGCCTCTGTTCAGTTGGTAATTCCAAGGTGACGTATAGACATTATTGAATTATTGAAATCCTAGCTAAAATATATGGAAGGAGAAAGTTTTATTATATAGAGGGAAATAAAACCTTCCCATGAATATGGAGATATGAATCTTCCCCACCTAATTTTGGAAATCCTATGTATCCAATATTCAATAGTTCAGGAGATCCAGACTAGCATTTAATGAATTATGTATCTTAGTGTGGCCCCATTATGGGATATTTTTTTCATTAAGAATCCAAAAAACTCTATTAATTTGTAAAATCCTTGTACGAACCATCCTTCATATGGTACACCAGTTTACCTGAAGGGTATGTAAAGGGATGGGAAGGGCTACACTAATAATTTCATTATAAATTCATCTCAAATCAATAGAAGAAAGCATTTCTTTACTTATAAATCTATTAACGGAAATAAAATGAGAGAGTATTGAGCTCTATTTCTAGGTGGAAGGTTTTAAATTACTCAATGAAATTATAGTTTCTACTAGATGATTGGTTATGTAATTTGAATAGAAAACATTCACGAGGAGTAGAAACCACCACTCAATCCCATAAAATTCACGAGTGGGTTTCAATAACTTTATATAGTTTCAAAAATATTTTAAGACACCATATTATGATCCAAATCTAAATCCATATCAGTGCCAGTTGAAAGGAAAATGAGGATGGGAAAATAATAAACATCAAACTTCACTCTAAAACTATCTATTACACTATCTCATTCTTTGAAGCCTAAAACTTATCAAGAAAAATCCCCCCTAGAGAAACAATATTATTAACAAGAACCTCATCATCATAAATTGATCCATACCAAACACTCCTTATTTGAAGGACACAAAAATAGGGTATATTCCATTCATGGTGAGCAGTTTCTGGGAATTTCGTAGCAGCCTTTGAAAATATGCTGCTAACTTTTCTAGAACCCAAAATACCCAATCAAGTCAGGCTTGAGGTCCACCCAAAATTTTTTCCCTTTCCTTGAATATTCGGTTACATCATCTAGGACTATTTTTATTTTCAATGATGTCTTCGAACAGATAGTTGATTATTGGACAGTGAAACTCGGTCACACACCAGTACAAGTAGTGTGTGTTTCTGATGCCACTACAAAATAAGGTGAATGGCCAGACATTATCCGCAAGGGTGAAAACAAATTCAAGTGATTGAATGACTATAAAACTATAAATCTTACAGATTTTATCCTTTCCCCAAAGTTTTGGAAAACAATTGTGTTATCAATCACTCATATTAAGGTATATATGTATACTACAACCCCAAACCCTCTAAATTATTATCTTATAAAAATTGTAATGGCTAGAAGGGAAGAAAAAATTGAAGGAAGTTAAATATACACCTTATAATTTTTTTTGACTCTATCAGAATTCATGAATTAGGCTTAAAGGGAATGGGCATAGCCCCCAACAAATGTTATTATGGGAAACAACCCATAAAATTGTGTCCTCGTCAAATGAAGAATTGACATTAAGATCCATTAATTTCATTCATTTGATGGTTCCTTTATCATATGATAGTGTTATTAAGTACTTTTTATTCCCACAAAAAATTAGGTAGAAAGGAATCGAGGCCACATTGGCCATGAAAACTAATAGAGGCACAACTATGTAAAAAGATAATATGGGGGTCATATCCTAGTTTGAGATATCTATTCTGTTAAAACCCATAGTAAAGACCATTAACATGCCTAGAAAGAGCATTAAAATTCCCCCACACATGTAAAACACCATTCAGAACTAATCATTTTGTACTAATGGATAGAAAATAGTTTTTAATATCACCATCCTAAGAAAGTGGGATAACTAAGTTGGTCTAATCTAGTATAATACAGAATTCCCTTAGCATCTGTTCAGAATCCTGAATCATTTTCTCTATGAACATTATATCCAAAAATTCCTTCAAGGAAAAAAATTCCCCATAGGGAAAAAATACCCTTGACCCAAAATTATGACATCCTAAAGAAATTAGAGATAGTTCTAAACTATATTTCAATTCTTGATACTCTAAATATATCAAAGGATATGTGGGAAACACTTTTAGGTGCATTGTTGTATCCTCAAGAGTCTTAAAATTTTGTTACTTCCACCGAGGTGTATTATGTTGAGGATGGTCATAGGGAATTTATTATGTTTATATATTTATCTAGAGATGATAGATATGAAATTATATGGGAACAAATTATGCACCTATATATTTCTTAAAAATGAGATGATATTGATATCCATCGATATTTCATGGAAAATGGATTATAATTCAACCTGCTTCATGTCACAAATATTCTTTGACTTGGAAGCACTAATTTTGGTCTATCCACTTCCAGTATAATGCTTAAATGGTATGATAAAATTAAATAGAAACTCATTTGATGTATTAATCTTAGAGTTGATGTAAGAACCCGAATCTTCAGTTCCAAGTACAGATCTCTTTTATGGGCTTTTAAGGAAAAAATGGTGAATCTGGAAATTTTCAGAATACACGCCATGTACTTTATGAGTACACGCCGTGTAATCCTCTGCCGCTCGAAGCCGTGTGCTGTCCATGTCTAGGACACACACACGGTGTGTAGGGATGATGTGGTGGCTGCTTAAAGCGGAGTACAGACAAACCAAGTACACACTGTGTACTCTAAAAGTACACGCCGTGTACTTTCTTTTTTATTTCATTAATCGGACCGGGGTCGCACCTAATGACCATTAACATCTTCTTCTCCACATAATCCCATCCAGAGCATCCAAGGAGGCCGATTATTCTCCAAGCCACCGATCTATCATCGGTTGTCCGAATCAATCTACGTCAATTGTAGAAGAATCGCAACAGTGAGTTCTTGGTTCTTCTTTGGACTCATTTCCTGATTCTTCCTCTCATGTGAGTTATCTTAGGTTGAATGTTTTAGACGTTTTTGTATATATACTCCATTCTAGGCCAATTCACGGTCCAAGGTTCATGTATATCGATCAACGAGGATCGAGGTAGGTGGTTTATTTCCCTACATTTAAGTTATTTGAGTTTTGGTTGCAAAAGTGCGGGATACCCATGTATTGGGTATCCCGGGTTTAGTATTTGGATATTATTGTTTGTTTTACCTATATTTCTTGTTATCTTATGATAAATTTTTGCTAATATATTCTTGGTTGCATGTTTGAGGATCACCTCATGGGTGTTTTCTCCCTGTTTGGTGTTTATCACTGTTTGACACCGTTTTCCTTGAGGCAAAACCTATTGTAATTGATAGTTATAACTATTTTCATGTGTTTCATGTTTTTTAAATGCTTTTGATGGGTGGTAGCTGTAATCCAAGTAGTTTTTGAACTTACTTAGGGCTGTTGACAATCGATTACGCATGACTGGACTGCTCAGGGCTATGAGAACCTGGTGTGGGAGATCAAAGAGTGAATAAATGATCTAGTGCTTCCCTATAGGGTTGGTTGGTTTTAGTTTCATACGCAGGACCTAAAGGAATAGGACTTTGTGCTTCCCAAGAGTGTTCATAGATTACACACACAACAGGACCACAGGAAGAATTAGATGTAAGTTCTTCGTCAGAGAGTCTGTAGCTATCATTGTAAGACCACAGGGGATAGACGTGAGAGATTCCAAGAGTTTTTGTACCTTGTTTGATTACTAGACTATAGGGGTATTCTAGTTTGAGCCACCCAGAGAGTCAGTGTAAATTTTTATTGTTGGTTGTGACGAGTACACCAAGACAAAGAACAAGCTTGGGTTTGGTACTGCTTGTGTTTCGGTAGTCTTTTGAGATACATGTTGTGTCACTTTCTTACCTTGTAATAGAAAGCTTTGCTAGTTTTCCCAGGTAGTTTAATTAAATGAATTTGAAAGGCAGTTGGTAAGATTATTTACTGGTGTACTCTTAGTCCATTACTGTACTTATTTTCCTTTACTTTTTCTATATTAATCACTGATAGTAGGGAAAACATCTTGTGGTGATTGACTACTGGGATTAGTCTCACACCCTGTTTGGGTCCTGCTTTTCATCCCAAACAGATTATATGGTTGAAGGTGTAGATAGGGATTGTGGTCCTTCTACCTCAGGTACTTGATTACTAGTTGGATCTGGAGAGCATGGGACTGGGCTTTGGCTTGCAATTCTACTGGAGTTTCTGTTTATGTTTAGTAATTGGTTCCAGTTTTATTTCAGTACGTTGATTTGTTTACTACTTTCCATAGATACATGTACCATTCTGCATCATTATTATATCAGACATTGCTTCGAATATTAGTTCAGTTGTTGTATGTTGTTACTACTTTCGATATTGTTTATTTTTATTATTCCATTGTGTACTTTACCAAATGAGGGCATGGTTTCCCCACAGACTCACCATGGCCCTCGCTACTAGTCGGCAGCCTCTGGAGTTTGGGGAAACGCGTTTGAAGTCATGTGGCGAACCGGGTACAGAGCACCAGTTGAGTGGATCTGGATTCGGGTCTTTACAAAGTGGTATCAGAGGAGGTTTTCTTATTTTCTATTTCCTTAAATTTTTGCGACAATATATATGGATAAGAAGAAATGGGTAGTTAGTACTTAACTGTGCCCGGGAGTAATTAACCCATGTACAGGGAAAAACGATATTACCTCATAATTGCAATTTTCAGTTTTTGCAAGTATTATAGTTTATTATATTTCACCATTGGGTGATGCACATGTTTTATACTATTACAGTTCATATGATTGTGGTTATATTTTGTTGCAACCCTATGAGATGAGGGTGTGCCATCTCATGCATCATATAGGCACTGGGTATGAAATCACATGTCATGCATTTTACCTTGCCATCTATGGTGCATTATAAATTCATGTTGGTGTGATAGATGTCGTGATAAATTATGCATGCTATTGTGATAGTTGCTGTGATAGACATACTTTTTTGTGCTGATAAAGTATTGTTTATTTTACAGCCTATTTAGCATGGATGCCAAGCTATGGTCATAGAGGTGTTATGGGCCCTCGAGGATCAGAATTTGGTGGATCATTGGATTGTTATGTTGTTTTAATTGTTATATGTGTTTTTATGATGCCATGCTTTGATTCTCAGGGAGTATGGGTGCCCAAAGATCGGAATTTGGCACATAGATGTTTGTTTTTTCAGTGTTTCTGGCATTTGGTGCAGTTTCTGAGCTACTACCTAGAAAAACCCAGAATACACGGCGTGTACTTTATTAATACACTCCGTGTAGTTCTTAAAATGTGCTACTAAATGTGTGAACATAGACATGGGGTTGTAGAAAGTCTTCGAGGACACGCCGTGTACAATAAGTACACGCTGTGTAGTAGTAAACTGTGTACTCAGTCGTGTCACTAACAACACGGGTCGGGAAAACTCATGTAGTACATACCGTGTTTTATACGAACACGCCGTGTAGTTTTCTTCTGCTTACCCAACCATGTCACGAACAACACAGGTCAGTTTTATCTATTCTTATACACGCCGTGTCTGTTCAGAACACTCCGTGTAGGGGTCAGCCGTGTCGCCGACTGTGTAACCGCTATACGGGTCGCCGAAACCTGTCTAATACAATTTGCGTCGTGAGTGAAAACTCCATGTATTTTAGTATTTAGAGGACCGTGTAGGTTAGCCGTGTAAAGAGACTCGTGTAGGGTAGTGGAGTTCAAGTACATGCCGTGTGTTGGGACAACACGCCATGTAGTCTATGGTGTTACACGACCAGTAGTGGCGGAAGTACACGCCCATGTGAATGGATTTAACAAACACTCAGTGTAGTTTAAATACACCCTATGTTGTCGTGTTCTGCAAACTTAAGTGTTTCTCTCTCCGTTCTGGTTTTATACCCTTGTGTTTTTTGTCTTTTTTAATCCTAATCCCGAGGTGTGCTTTTGACCTTTCAGAGCTATGTCACCAAGACGTCCTCCTGTTGCACCTCAGGAACTAGGCAGTGACCGTATGCCTGACACGGCAGACCAGGGACTACCTGTAGTTCCGCTAATCATTCTGGACATGGCACCTACAGTGATTCCAGACACTGGTTCTGATGCTAAGTTCAGAGAGGGTTTCATGAGGTTCATGCAGACCTTCTAGGTATCTCAGCATCCTGCCCCATCTATGGAAGAGTTGACGCGAGTCTTCCAGCAACAACATCCTCCCACTTTCACAGGGGATGGAGGACCTTAGGCTGTAGAGTCATGGCTAGAAACCAAGCTTTCCATCTTTGAGCATTTTGAGACACCCCCAGATAGAAGGGTGAATCTCGCGACTTACATGCTGCTAGATTCTGCCAAGAGGCGGTCGGATGTAGTCTCGTAGGCAGGGCGCCAACATACTATGACTTGGGACGAGTTCCAGCATACGTTCTACGACTACTTCTATCCGGCAACGTTGAGGGCCAACAGATCCATAGAATTCATGAACCTGGAGCAGGTTACTCTTTCAGTTATATAGTATTCCTCTCGTTTCAGTGAGTTAAAGTGTTTTACTCTCGTTCTAGGAAATGATGAGCTCTTTTTGGCAAGGAAGTTTGAGGAATGCCTCAAACTAGAGATCAGATAGCAGGTGAACGTCTTCTTGTTGACATCTATTACCCAAATAGTTATCCAAGCACTAATCACCGAATGGAATCTGAGGGAGACTAGAGCTGTTGACCTAGGTGGTTCAGCAACCAACACTGATTCATTTCATGCTGACAGCAGGAAACGCCATCGAGAGTCTAATCGAGGTGACTCGAGGAAATGAGGTAATTCTTCTGGAAGAAGAGATCTTCCTTCTAGAAACCAGGTGGTGTTCTATCAATGTGGAAAAAGTGGGCATAATAATCCTTAGTTTTCGAGAGATCCAGTGGAGTGCCGAGCTTACATCAAGATGGGTCATCTGTAGCGTTTTTGCAGGGTTCTTCTTCCAACAGCTAGTGAAGGAGGATCGGTTTATACTCCTCTTACAGGAGCAGGATTACCAGGTCCACAGCAGACTTGGGGCCGGAGTTTTTCAGGTCGTTCAAGTCAGGGTAGAGGTTGCAGATGCGGTGGTCAGGCTCAGGGAGGATCAACTCAAGGATATCAGGCTGCTACATAGGGTCGCAGTACTGGCCAGACGTTTGCAATAGAGCAGATTCATCAGGATCAGGATCCTGGACCTTCCACAGTTCGAGGTACAATCATAGAATCCTCAGTTTTATCTTCTACACATTTTGATACCAGGGCCTCTCATAGCTTTATTTCTATACACACTATGGAGAGCCTTAGACTTACTGTATTTACTTCTGAGGATACGTTGGCACTAGACACTCCTTTGGGACATAGAACTGCTAGTGTGAACCAATGCAGGGAGTGCCCCCTTGAGGTTGGTGGGTGTCACTTCTTGTGGGATCATTATGTCCTTGAGATGACGGGTTATGATGTCATTCTCGGAATGGACTGGCTAGTTCCTTTCTAGGCCTTTGTTGATTTTTATCATCGTAGGGTGAGTTTCACGTCACCAGAGGGTGGGTCTTTTCTTCACAAGGGTGTATGGGATGTCCAGGATAGAAGAGCTGGACCAGAGCATCATAGTTTGGGCAGTGTTATAGCCCAGATTTCCAGTTTATATCTGGACGATCATGGGACTTCTCAGATGGACTTCCCTCCGGTAGTTGACCATTTTCCGGATGTCTTTCCAGAAGACTTTTCTAGGGTTGTCTCTGAAGTGTGAAGTAGACTTCTCTATTGAGCTTGTTCCAGGAGCAACACCGGTATCCATACCTCCTTATAGGATGGATACACTTGAGTTTTAAGATCTCAAGAAGTAGTTGGAGGAGTTGTAGGTGAAGGGTTTTATCTGACCCAGTACATCCCCTTGGGTTTCACCTGTGTTGTTTGCAAATAAGGCAGATGGTACCTTACGGCTTTGTGTGGACTATCGGAAGCTGAACCAGTTGATGGTCTAGAACCGATATCCATTGTCGAGGATTGATGCTCTTTTTGATCAGCTTCAAGGATCCAGGGTGTTCTCGAAGATCGACTTGAGATCCAGCTATCATTAGTTGCGTGTCAGACCATCAGATATTCCTCTTATAGCCTTCCAGAGAAGATATGGTTTGTACGAGTATTTCGTTATGCCTTTTGGTCTCACGAACGTGCCGACAACTTTGATGGAGATGATGAACATATTTTTCCATCCATAATTAGACTCTTTAATTTTTGTCTTTGTGGACGATATCTTGGTGTACTCTCACACTCGACATGACCATGCTACCCATCTTGAGATCGTATTGAGTACACTAAATGAGCCTCAGTTATATGCAAAGCTCTAAAATTGCCACTTATGGATGGACGAGATTCACTTCTTGGGACATGTTATCTCAGAGATAGAAGTATCGGTAGACCCAGAGAAGGTGAGAGCAGTAGTTACCTAGGATCAGCCAAAGAATGTCTTCGAGGTACGGAGTTTCTTGGGACTGGCTGGTTATTACAAGAGATTTATACAAAACTACCCATGATTAGCAGTGTCGTTGAAGGGCTTGACTAAGAAAGGTGTGAAGTACGTTTGGTCAGAAGCTTGCAATTCGGCCTTCTAGGAGCTGAAGGGGAGATTGACCTTAGCACCGATTCTAGTTCTGCCAGAGCCGGGAAAGAGTTATACAGTTTTCTGCGATGCTTCCGGCATCGGGCATGGAGTAGTGATTATGCAGGAGGATCGTGTTGTTGTGTACGGATCTCGGAAGTTGAGGCCCCATGAGAATAACTATCCTATGAACGACCTGGAGTTGGCTGCAGGTTTTCATGCTTTGCGTTGTTGGAGGCACAATCTCATGGGAGATCATTTTGTGGTATATACTGACCACAAGAGCCTCAGGTTTATATTCACGCAGCGTGACTTGAATTTGATCTCACCCTTTATATTTTTTCTTTTACCCAAGATTTAAAGAAAGGTTTTAGGTAAGAAAACCAAAAGGGGAAGATCTTTATGGGAGATGTTGAAAATATTTCACCACGATTAGAAGATTACGTTCTAAGTTTTCAAAGACACTAAACTATTATGGTTCTTGTGTGTCTGTTTTTGTGATGTATTAAGTAATCCGCCAAAGTAATGTAATATCCATGTACGTCAAGATTTGGGTCTCTACAGTTGGTATCAGAGGAAAGGTTTAGTTAACCTTTGAGAACTAGGATGCGAAAAGTTTAGTGAAATCCATAGAAATATTTAGGGTATGTCTAGGGATGTCCCTAAGGATAAGTATACGTATAGGTTATAGTCCTAGAATTATTGTAACGATTTGATAATTTAACCTAAGATGTTAAATATTGACAATACTCCCTCTTTATTGTGTTGTTTTCCCAAGCATGATTTTTGCCTCTCACACTATTATTTTTGGGTTTTAGAAAATGGATGGAAACAAGAAGATTCACGATAATGGAGGATATGATGGACAATGAAATTATATTCTTAATGAACAACCAAATGAAATGGGATTTTAATGTCCAAACATCGTTATTATGAATAATCATAAATCTCATAATATGATCTATATTCTCAACTTTGGTAAGTTTCATGACTCAGCTAATAAGAGAGAGATGGAGTTTCATGATGATCATAGAGGAAATAAAGTTCAATTTCCTTCATGTAAATCATGTGGGAAGAGGCATCTGGGAGAATTTTTCAAAGGAAATGGGAGATGCTTTGGGTGTGGAAAAAAAGGACACAAATCAAGTAAGTGTAAAGGAAAATGTTCAGTTAACACCATGGAGAAGGATAATGTTATTGCTATGACATCAAAAATGATGAGATGTTTTAAATGTGGAATGTATGGGAATTATGCAAACCAATACCCTAAGGGAAAATCTCATGAAGAGAATCAGCATGGTCATATGGGTTATATTTATGTTGATGATGATGAGGATACTACAAGTGATATATGAGATGAAAGAAGTGTTGAAGCTTGTTCAATGGTTTAAGAAGGTAGTGGAATGATTTATGTTTATCAAGAGTTATTTTGTATAGGTAATGGTACTATGGAGTAAAGACACATCTAAGGATTGTTACACTATTGTTTTTCCTAAAGTATTTAAAAGTATATGTTGAATGGTACCGGTAACGATGAAAGGTTATTCAGATATTTTTGGAAAGAAGATGATATGTTCATAATGAATGGATAAGGGAAAAATAATATTTTTGATAGTATTAATGAGCTAATGATTGATATAAGGACAAAGTGATTTCATGGTTTGAGTATATAGAATTTTTGGGATTTTGGTATGTGGAAAGAGTTAACTTTTAACTAAATTTATGTTTTCACTAATGTTTAATGTGTATTCATTTTTCAAGAGAATACATGATTAAGGTATTCACATGTTCAGAATGTGACCAACAAGATATATCTTATATGGGGGATAAATGATGGTATTCACATTCGTGGTTGATGACATTTCTAGTAATCGTTTTCTCTATACTATAAGATTGGACAACAGTATTTTCGATAATCTTAAAGGTTGGAATGGATTAAGTTTGACATCAGACAGAATTGTTTAACTCTAGAAATTTTTCGATACTATTTTTGGAATGTCATAATGATGTAATTTTAGAAAAAGGACAACCTGCAGGACGGGTGACAACCCATCCCTTCAGACAAGTCTGTGGGAATAGAACCCACAACTGAGGTGCGACTGGCCTTTATCGCATACCAATGGCCTACAGGAATTCCCTGGTTAGTAGAAACTAGATTTATTTTATTAAGAGGTATGATAGATGAAGTATAAGTTCATTTTTGGAATCGTATACGATTAACCCCACCATAGATGGACTTATGTATATTTGATAACTTTTGCTAAACTTTTGATGGAAATAGATAGAATGACCCATCATTCTATCACATGATCTGCTAATACTTCACGAATAACAAATTTAACTTCATTTCTTTAAGAGATGAAGTGGAAATTGTTTAAAGCATTAACAACAGTGAGATTGTACCAAAATCAAGTATGTATTTCTTCTAATTCAAAATTTACAACTTTAGGGAAATGATATTAAAAACCAAAAATGTTGTCCAAGAGCTCTTATATCCGATGAATTAGATGGTGCCTTAAATCATCACAAATTTATGGCTTTGTGACTGATGGATTTTTCATAATCATGTTCTCTACCACTCTCAACAAGAACTTGATGGTTAGATTTCTCTTCAATATCCATATTTTCACCTATGTTCTCATATGTGGAAACTCAATGATTAGTTAATTTGGGTAACCATTACATTTCATAATTTAGTTTTTAATGTTAAGTTTTGGTATTCCTTTTTTCGATGTGGGTTTCTATTAAAGAAACTTTCAAGTAGTAAAACATTTATAACCCCGACGAATTTCGAGAGCGAAATTCATTTTAAGGGGGGTAGAATGTAACACCCCGAGATTTTATGAAGAATATTCTTTTAATTTCATTGATGTCTTGTGCTATACGCGACACCGTATTAACTTGCAATATACGCAACACTATTCTTGGCTCATGTTACACACAATTTCAAGTTCATTTTCTAGAAATTATTCTACGCAACATTATGTATAGATTTTTGTTTAATGTATAAATTAAATAAGTTTTGAATTATGTTATAGGAAACACCAAATAAAGATTTCACTACACACAACCCTGACCTGGCTTTCATTACATGCAATTGTGACCTTCCTCGATAGCGTGTGTTGTACGCAATACTGGGATTCACTAAACAACGATAAATTGTTATAATATTATTATGGACTAGACGTTATGAATAGTATTAACTACATTTTGAATTTTATAACATTATTATTCACCTTACACATTTTATAGAATATGGTATTAGAACAAAATAAATTTTTCGTGTAAAATATGTATTTTTAAAAAATTGCAGTTTTCCCGCCTTTTGATGGCGCACCCACTTTAAATCTTGTTTTTGAAATTTCTATAAGTTCAATTTGACAAAATAAAATTAGTTTTTGGAATCAGGATAGAAAAATTTAATTTGGATAAATTTTTCATATTATTCTGATAAATTTCATATTTTAATGAATAGTAAAAACACGTTGTATTTTAATTAAAAACAAATTTTTTCATTTCAATAATTTATATGGTTAGATTATCTTTTTAATTGGTTTTAAAGTGTAATTAGAATATATTTTTACCATTTAATACAATGTTGTTCATTGGAATTAATTTCACTTTGAAATTGGATATAAATGAGTATCAATCTTTTGATAGTTATTGTTTCTTAAAAACACTCTATTTATTTTGATAACAGGAATTAATTTTAAAATTAATTAATTCCAATTCTATGTTTTGAATTTGGAAAAAAAGAAATCAATTTTGAATTCAGAATATCAAATAATGCTTAGGCAGAATTTTTGAAATTTTTCTGAAAAACTTCAATTTTCGATGAATAGTGAAACCACTAAGTGGTAGTAAAAAAATTGACTTTTTCATTTAAATGAAATTTTACCACTTCTGTGAATTGAATTTCCAAAATCCAAGAGATGCAGTTAATATCAAGGACTAAAATGTGGTTCAATGAGATGAAAATAATTTTTGGTGAATAGTATCTTTTTACATTTATTTACCACGGTTAAAAGTAAATAGGGTAATTAAGGGTACACATGATATTATTATTACCCTAAAACATGTACTAATTCTATTGGATAAGTTTAATTCGACCAAAAACAACCTTAGGAATAAAATATGATGATTTAGGCCCACTTGGATTAGATTAGGACATTTATTATTAATTTATTTAAAGGAAGGGTTAAAATGGTTAAAATCAAAGTTTAATAACTAAAACATCATTAATATAGGGTTATACATAATAAAAATTAGACTATAAATATTCGTTAGAAATATAAAAGGATCTCCAACCTAATGGTATTTTATTTATAATTTTTAGACATTAAATAATTTAAGTTATTTATGACACAATGGTGATGCAATAATTACCTAAATAAAGAAATATTAAAATAATTGATATTATAAATACCCAAATAAATGTAATTTGAGACTTTTTATGAATTACACTAATTTTATAGGTTAATATGACATGTTAGTATTTATTTAATTAACTTTTTTGAACTAATCATGATGTTATGAATTTCGCAAGAATCAATTACCAAATAGTGTCAAGATTGACATGAAATTGCTTTTAAAACAAATATTATATTATTAATTGTTATTATATTCTTAAAAATCTAAGGCTCAGCCAAAGGATTTAGATAAGGATATATATATTAATAATTAACCTCTTGGGATTCTTTTGTCTGGTTATAGTAAGTTTATTAACCATATAGTGTAAGAAAACAAGAAGACACGGTAAAAGTTAAATTATTTAACCTAGAGTTAAATATAAAAGATAAGGTTAAAGTAGTAACCTAAAAATGTCTAAAAACTATTTATTGAGATTATTTCGACCCATCCCCACCTTATCTTCGATATAAATTAATCTGGTGCTATTAAAAACCAAATATGGCTTTATAATAAAATAATATTTTATGTTTTCCTAAGGTGCCCCTCTCCTCCCTTATAAAAGGGAACCTCCTCCCACTCCTCCTCACACCACTTTGAGCATTCAAGCTCGGACAACCCCTACAAATTTCTCTTATAAACTTTCATAGATATATCCTATAGGTTCTGGTATTCTTCAAAGAGCAATCTTAGTGCCCTAAGAGGAGATTTCAAAGAGGCGTGTCGAAGAAGAGGTAATATTCGTTACCAATTCTTTAAAATTTATTTCTTCTTCTACTTATTCTTCTTTAGTTGTTTCATTATGAAGTAATAACATCATTATAACTAATATACATATATGTTATTATAAATATGAAACAACCCTATTTCACCTTCTATCCATCCTACGGAAAACAAAATCACCGCGCATGCATACGCACGGAATACCGTCTCCACGCCGCAGTGTAATCTGTTTTCGACCACCACCTTACTTGGATGGGTATAATGGTGTAAATAAATAACTATATATTATTATTGTAAAGTGATATTTATTATTAAATATTATACATACACTTAAATATAATTCCATGATCATGGGAATGATAATCGCCCGTGCGTACGTACGAACTACCGTCTCCATGACGTGATGAGATTCATTTTCCATGTTAACCATTCATGAATGATTATAAAGTATATATAATAAGTAATCATGAAATATATGACATAATAATGATACTGGATTTATGTATATATATATCTATTTCATTTAATTAATTCCATTCAATTCAATAAGGAAACGAAAACAACGTTCATGCATACGTACGGCCTACCGTCTCCATGAACGGTGTATTTCATTCCATTTAACGATCTATCATATATATATATATGTATATGCTGAATATATATTACATATAAATCATGTTTTAAATTCTGGAATTATGTAAATCAGGATATAAGTAATAATATCAAGAACAATAAGTCCAAACATGTACGATAAATAAAACGGTTTTACACAAAACGTTGATTTATCATGGGAGTTACAAAAGAAAGGGTAATATAAAGTAATAAGTGAACCATATATGATATCATAACAATGAATATTATTCTTTAATAAGTCAATGAAATTATTTAAATTATTATACAGGAGCTTTGGATACGTACGAACCATATTGGACCTAAGGTAAGGGATAACTATTTCAATCTTGTTCTTATCCGAGATTATTTATTCGTAAGTATTTACTGGGGTTATTGTTATCATCCATGTCCATGTTTCCTAAAAATGGTTTCATGTATGTTTAAAGTCCTTTTTAACCATTTTTGACTTTTAATAAATGGTATGTAAGGAATCTTTCTTTTTTAACCATACGAGGTACTTTTTGACTTTTCCCAAAAAAGTATGAGGAGAATGTTATTTTTAACTTATACGGCGTGAACCGATTTTTACGGAACGCCTCATTTTCATGAAGCTTACAATACAAGATTGCATGATTATTTTCAACAAAACCCTTTTCTTTTTAAATTTCATGGAATTTTGTGAAAATAAAATTATTTTGAAGAAGAAAGGATATTTTCTTCAAGATTTCATTTCAAGTGTCTTATCAAAAATATTTTCCATCTAAAGTGACATTATTTAATATGTTTATGTTTCAAGTATAATGTCTCCATTATTTACATGAATTTATTCTTCTTATGATGAAATGAAATCCATTTTTTATATGGATTATGTTGTGATGGCATGATGTTTAATAATCCTATTCTATTACATGGGTTATACTATGATGTATGATTTATGATTTTGTGGCACACGAAAGAATGATTTAATTATGAGATGGGTGGGACCTATATCTCCCTCCAATGCATTGGGTAAAAATTTATATCTCATGAGATAGACATGGCTGGAACGGCAAGTTAAACAGGTTCAGTAATATAGGACTGGAATGAGGAGTGAACTCGATTCAGAAAGGGACTTCTTCCATTAAGATGGTATTGGCACCAATGCCTTGGCTACTATAGAAATAATATCATGTGATTAATGGTTTCCACAATTACATGTTTTATTCCCATGATATTTTATCATGATTGATGTTCCATTATGATCTATGCCTTATGTACTTCCATGTTTTATCTCATTGCTAAATATTTTCATGTTTAAACATTATGGTCATGTTTTTAAGTTCAAATGTATACGGTTTGTTTTATTTTATCCATGCTTACCCTTACTGAGAATTTGAGCTCACCCTTTATATGTTTTCTTTTCCCCATGATTTAAAGAAAGGTTTTAGGTAAGAAAACCAAAAGGGGAAGATCTTTATGGGAGATGTTGAAGATCTTTCACCACGATTATAAGATTACGCTCTGAGTTTCCAAAGACACTAAACTATTACGGTCCTTATGTGTCTGTTTTTGTTATGTATTAAGTATTCCACAAAAATAATTTAATGTCCATGTACGTCAAGCTTTGGGTCTCTACAAATATACCTCTCTAGCATTCTCAGAACGAGTCTCCACCACTTTCAGTGAACTCTAGTTGATAAATCTAGTTATAGAGGACGAACTATGACCAACATAGATCAATTTTGAAATTCCCCTCAATGAACGGGAGATTTAGAACTCTTTTTTGAACCACAACCATGATTTTTTGATTTACTTACATTCAGATGTTAGGACTTGTTCCTAATGTGGCTAACCATCACATAGGATTTCTAAGAGAGTTAACGTGGTTACAAGCAAGAATCTATAAGGAAACATCTGAATTGTTATACAAAGGTTGAACCCAAAGTTGACCAAATTTTCAAATATGATATCATTATATAAGTAAAATACCAAAAATGGCCCACAAACTTTGTCCCCATCAGGAAAAATAATAAACATATTAGGGTTTTCATTGATTTCATAGTCCATAACCAGCCTTGTGTGAAACTGAATTATCAGTTCCAATTATATAACTTTTTATTGATGAAACAGCTAAAAAAGCCCTCTTCATCATGGATGACCATTTAAGATTAATTTATATCTGAATTTCCCCATAATATGAATAATATACTATCTACATGGCCCCCAATGATTATTCTACTATCAGTATATGCCTTTTGATCTAAATAATGTTACTGCTACATATTAATGAGTGATGAACTACATATTTAACCACTTCAAGTGAATATCATTCAAGTGTTATGTTGATTATTTGGTGTTAAAAAAATTACAATTAATGATCACCATACTGATTCAGAAATCATTTTCAACAAACATCGACCATAGTGTCTTAATAGAAGGCCCATGAATTTTTCATTTAGCATCAATTTAAGAAAATTTATTGACATCATTGTAAATCATCATGGATTCAATGTTGAATCCAAAAAGATGACGGAAATTATGGGTATGTCACCTCCTTGTAACCTAAAAGAGTTCAGAGGACTTCTAGGAATATTACATATCATATATAGTTCATATAATTCTCACATGTAAGTGTTTAACCTGCACCTGGTCGATAAATATTGGGGTCGTGTTCTAGTAGACTAAGGACTTCAAAAAATTATTTGATAGCCTCATGAAATAACTTTTGATACCACAAACTCTGATGCCACTGGTTGAGAGAAATCCTCTCATCCTATATGTGATGGCTCTATAATGATCATCGTGTGCCTTGATTTCCTAGAAAAATGATATGAGAAGTCAAAATATACTTTATTATCTTAGTCTCCCCATACTCATCACAAATACTAAGTATTCAGATATTGAGAAAACTATTTGGTGTTGGTTACTTCTATTTAAAAATTATGGTTTGACCAACATTACCATGAGGTCCATTTTATATATTAAAATGTTTTTAGCAGCTATATCTTTCATTATACCATGTTGTACTAATGTTTTACATAATGGGAGGTCTTTCTACAATTGTTCAACATCCCATTCATACCGCATAAGGTGATAAAATGTAAGGTCACTGAAAATTTATTTTTTGAATATCCCTATGATTAATAGGTGTTGGTGTCGATTGAACTACCAGATGAAGAATTCTTCTCTACTTAGGACTCTACCTGAATATGGGAAATGTATATTGATTGTGCATCAAGTAGTCCAAACAAAAAAGAGAACTAAATACCCCAAAATCAATAAAGTCTGGTTTGTGATCATTATCGTTTCACTAGTAAAGGAAGATCTACCTTACTCATTTCGACATTTATAAGTCTTCAGTGATAATGAGTCCAGAAACCAGTCACTGATTTCTATCCTAGAGCTTGGTTTTTAAATACCAGTGACCTAGCTAAGAATAAAAGGTGCCTCTATAATAGTGATTATGAAAACAAAAGGTGATTACACCATCTTGAAAGATGATCTAATCCCACTTAATAATTATGTAAAAGGGATGACTGTAGAATTCACCTATAATCCAATAATAACTCATTTCCCACATTCACCAAATGCTCATGTTGATTCATTAGAAAATGTTGATGTTTCCTATTCTGATCCAGAACAATATAAAACAGTCATCAGCATCTTCCATCACAGAAAGATATCAAATTTATTAAAATTTTAAATGAAGAGATCAATAAGATCAACTAAACACAAGAACCAGATAATACTAAAAATCAGTGTATTACATATGGATGAAGTATTATTGCACACAATTTGTCAAGAAGTATCATTCCCATCAGTTAGAAACCATGCTTTCTCACCAAATCTGGAGGCTTGGTCATTTCTAGCCTTCGATGAAGTAGTATTGCACACAATTTGTCAATAAGTTTCATTCCTACCTAGTACATTCAAACTTCATACATCAACCCCAAAGTTGTTTCATATAGATAAATACATATGGATGTTCAATATATACGGAATATATGTCATAGGGCCATACCCTCCAGCTACGGTCAATCCATTCAAAGACATCCTTTCTACTCCAAGATTCTTCTTTAAATGGGTCGAGGTGATTCCTCTTAAAAAGGTGAGACCAAAAGATTCATCAATTTCAAAAAGTTAAACATTATTAATATATGTTTTCCCATTACAAAATAATATTGGAATATGGAACCAAATTTTGATCTTCTAAATTAAAGAGGTTTTACCAGGTGTACAATATCAAATCCAATATTCATCTCACTATCATGCGATGGAAAATAAACAGATATATGATTTCAATAAAACACTATCCAAAAATCTCAAAAAAATAGATGGTAGGGAAAATAAAACTTTTCCTAATAGATCATGAATGCCTTTTGGGCCTTCAAAACCAGAACCCATGATTCTACTAAGGAAACCCCATAATTTATAGATTACAGAACATATATAGTGTTTCCTGTTAAGTTCCAATTACCGTCACTCAAAATATATATCTATAGAAAACTCTCAGATGATGAACAATCACATCATAGGTTTTAAGAGTTAGAGGGACTTGATGAATTAAAGGTTGTAAGCTCTATATAATTTTGAAATATACTAGAAATGATTAGCATGATCCTTCAATAATAATGTTTATCTTAATTTGTTCGTTAAGGGGGAATTGGTTTTGGATAAAAAGAATCCAATGATACATGGTAATAAACCCACAAATATGAACCAAATAGGGAGGGGAATTTCATCATACAAAAATTCTATAATAATTGATGTTATTCGTTAATCGCAATAGATTGGGAAATCAGTATTCCTCAACCGATGAAATATTTTTCAAGAAATACGTAATGTGATAAATACCACCTTCATCCTTATGAAATGGTGTTAAATTATCTGGTTTATCATCTTTTTTGTATGAAGATAAACTATATATCATCAATTTTCATGTATTCATGAACCTAAAAGGAACATATTTCGTCTTTACCAAATGATGTTAAACTACATAGCTTATCATCTTTTGTAACTATGTTAAACTACATAGCATCATTAGTTCAGCATGCACAACCTTAAAATGAATATATTTCTTCTATGTCTCATGAAGATAAAATTGAAAACATCTGGACCTAGATGAACAACCTTAAAAGTCACATATTTCAATATTGTCTCATGATGATAAACTGCATGAAATAGGTTCCTAGGGATAAGACCGTAAAAAATATCAATATATAGTCCAAGTCATACAACCTAAAACTACCTGTCACCATAGTCTGAGTTATCTGACTCAAAACTACATATCCTAACATCTTAGTCAGAATACATTAAACTGTATGATAGTTTCATTGTTACATGATTTAAAACATCATTGATCATTTCAATATAGCATGATATAAAACTGTATAACATTTTTTGTCCATTTTTGAATGGAACACAACTCTTCATGTTAGTATACTACTATACTTCTATTCCATGAACTGCTTGTGGCTTTATTCTTGTCTCAATGAATATGTAGTGACACTAAGACCTTATATCCTAGGCCCAATCATGAAGTAATTAAAATACCCACACTCATACATAAAAATAATCATTTATGGAGGTTCCTTCACATTCCAAGGACAATGCCAGTTGAAATTAATCCTTTGTGATTGAACATAATTCCTTCCTCACATCATACTCCTTGTCCGAAGTAAATTAGTATTGTCACAATATTTTCTCATCCATTGGTAAAATAATTTCAGATTCTTGAGGATGTCTTTTTTTTTGACTATGCATAATATTCCCATGTTTGGGTCTTTATAACTCACCCACAAAAGAACAATATAAGAACATTCATCCTTAAAATAGACCACTTTTATCATCTTAATCCCTAGAATATTATTTTTGGAAACCAATTTTTAAGAATGGTTAACAGTCATCCCTTTCATATATTTCCAATGTCACTTATCTTAATTTGAGAACACCCAATATCTTGGTTTAAAATTTCCTTCATTACATATGAAGTGTGTAGGAATATCCATGACCCGGTAAGCCTTATCCAACTCATCATTCCCATTAAATTATGTAACCTTCATCATTGTTGTATGGTGTTACACATCAAAGTTTCCTTGAACTATGTACGACTTCATTCTCACCTCTATGAGATATGTAGAGATGCTTGGATCCTATATCCTAGTCCATCCACTACATGGTAAAAGTTCCCTATCATTTATTCTAATTACATGTGTGTGGTGAAATTGACCTTTTCCACTCCTTTTTCTCAACAATAATCATAGATCATGTGGGAATAAGAATTTTGCTAAAGGATTCCCCACATGATCAATGCATATCAATTCACACCATAGTTAACATAGTCAAAGATGAAAGATATTAAAGGGAACAACCAATATATTTAACACACTAAGTTAAAATGCATGGTTGACGCCTCTTGCATGATGTTAAATTGCACATTTTTATGGACCTCACTTGGTAAAACCACTATGATGGGTTCTACTCTCCCTCCACCGTTCTTGTAAAGAACTGCATGTGGTTTCAGTCTCACCTAGATGAGATATATAGTGATGCCCAGATCCTGCATCATGTCTAGCCTAAATATAAAAATACCCCCACTCTTCAATTAACACTCTATATCTTCATAGGAGGGTCCACTACAACTTTTCACACAAATTTTGAGCAATATTCAAATAATCATGTAATCCACTCAACAATAATATTGACCAGTGTGGGGAATCACTCCTATAACTAAATGTGGCTTGATTATTTATTTGAAATGATATGTAGCAACGCCCAAACCCTGTGCCTCAGGCCCTATGAAAATATATAGAAAACTATGTCCCACATGTCTGGGTCAGACCTATATAAGAAACATTTCTCTCCATTCATGAGTGATTTTGACATGAAGTGATCCTCCCATACTAAGGTACATTCCATACACAAAAAGAACTATGTGTCTAGAAAAATACGAATCCATATATGCTTTATTGATTCATCAGTAATAAAATTTCAGATTCTAGAGGAAATTATTGTTTTGACTATCTATAATATGACTTGGTTTGGACCTACATAAATTGACCACAAAAGGACTATAAACAAGAATCACATTCATCATTCATAGAGAATTATTATATCTCTATAAGACCTAATGAGTTTTTTTTGGAATCCCATTTCCAAACATGGCATTTGGTTTTTCCTTGAAACATGACCCATATCACTTTTCAAATCTATAATCCCACGGATTACACCTTAAAACCTTCTCTATTCATGCATGAAGGATGATGGAACATTCTTGATCAGATAACTATAGAATATAAAATCATTAATATTTTCGTGAATGATATGCAGCCTTAAGAGATGACAACCATATATCCCTAAAAAATTATAAATTTCATAGTCAATTTCCATGTCACAATGAAATTGAACTTTATGACACATGTCTAATCCACAGGAAATTGAAATTTTATGAAATGTCCTTGTCACATGACCCTAAACCGTAGAAAATATAAGTCCTTGTTTCCTGACATTAAACTACATAAAACACAATCAATTCTACAATTCCCAATATATACATGAGAGCTAAATCCATGAAATGGTAATTGGTGTTGGATTTGATGATTCAATTTACTTGAATCCCATACTATGATGAAATACGAATATTCCAATCCTCTATGTAAGAGATTTTATATTAATTTATATAATGGTATCATTATTTATCAAGGATTAATTTTTTATATATATTAGGCCCAACCATGAGTTTTTATTGATGTTAATCATGACCCTCCATATAATCTGATTAGTGTAAAAATATCACCACAAGTTCCTTGTCATGCACTCCTATGTGGATTTAAATGGTTTCCCTAATTAACTATTGTTTCTCATGATGAGCATGACTCATGTGATTTTAGAGGACCTAGAGATTAAACTTGACTAACATAATTTATTTTCATTTCCTATAAAAAACTAACATAACTCCAATTACATGACCATAAAATAAAGGGTAGTATTCCACCACACATGAAAAAAATTTCTCTGGTGGCCTATTAATGGTGTCCCATTCATTCCCTATAGAAAATATCAACCTGTGTGGAAGTCTCTGAAAAAAAATTATGCCTCATAATATTATAACTCCATTTTCTATGTTTGAGTTTCATATACATAGCTGATTTGGAAAACATTTCATTGGATTATAGACACATGAAATGAATAAAATTCCACTAACTTCATGTGATTATGATATATGTAGAGAGTTTAACATCCATGAAAATCAAGCCTAGTTTGAGATTATTACTTTCAAAACTACTAGTGAATCATAATAAATAGAAAATAGTAGATTCATTGGTCAGTCATGCGAGAACCTAAAATTATGATGTAAAGAGCTGTAACACTCATTAGGTTGAAATCCCACAATGGGAAACATAGTAAAATGATTAGTATCACCATTCCAGGTACTATGAACTAAGTAAAATTTTATAGAACATTCATATTCACATTATTGAAATTTAAATACACTAATATGTGGACATTTTAACAAGTAATCCAAATCCCATACTGCTACTAAAATTTGAATTGAAATATTTAAAAAAGAGACAAATTATTGAGTAGTAAATCTATTTTTCATTTCATGTGTCATGAAGACATAGGAGAATTAATAACTTAGAGTCCCTCCATATAAATTATTCTTTAGTCATACATGGATTATTTGATGGATTCTTAGAGTAGAATCATTACATGGTCAGAGTCCTCTACTTCTTTGTGTATCTCTGACAGTGTTATTGCCTCTATATCTATATTACTTCCTAAAGTTTCTTCTATTTTCTTAGTGTCTATCTTGGATTTCTCTTCCACATTAACTAGTTACCCCTCTTCATTATCCACTAATTCAAAAATATCCAATTCTTGATTCATCCAATATATATCTTGATTGAGTAGGTACTCTATGGTTTTGTTTATTTTACATTTTGTCTTTGGTGTTTTGTTGCTACCCTAGCTTGTTCAAATTCCTTGTTAAGAAGAATATTTCTAGTTAGAGAAAAATGGGTCATAGAATCTTTGGTTTTGAGTTGATATTACATCACACTATCCCTATCTCAAATAAAAACCACCTCCTTTACCTTTCCATATATGGAATGGTAGTCGAACCCTATATAACCAAGTATAGAAAACATGTGGCACATATTGGAAAATTTTTATTTTATATGTGATAGAGGGTTATGAAGAATTACTTTACATATATTGTTCCATATGTTCTATCGGGTGATGCAAATTTTTTTAAGGGGCCCTTGGTCAGCATTAAGATATCTTTCAAGTGGAAAAATGTATTCAGAGACTAGGTCAACAAGAGAACTCATATTATGAACATTTTCTAGATGAGAGTGATCTGGAATAGTCTATGTCAGGGTCACTTATGTTTATCATAAATTTCAAGTATCTGGGATTTCATAAAGTTGTACCAATGCATATTAAATGTCTATACAACAATCAATACCAACTAAAGATAAATATGATATGGTTAAGAATTTGGGGTACTAACCTTCCTTTACTAACGCACTAACCAACTCTATTATCATCACCCCACTGGTAGGAATTTCTAAAGTCGCATATCCAGCTTGTGGGTTTGCCACATAGGACAACCCTCTCAGGGATTCACTTGAAAGGGATTCATATTCATCTATCTTAGGGACCTATGAAAGGTCACTCATAGACACTAATATCACAGAGATAACAATCAATGAATTTGGTGAAACCATTTCACTCAAACATTCTTGGTTATATGTCCCTTATTCTCCCACCGTTGTGCTATCTGGGAGATAGGGGTTAGTCAGCCCTAAAGAAAAATAATTATCTCCCTCAATATCTTATCCAGAAATAGAAGCTATTGTCCCTAGATCTACATTTAGTCAAATATATCTAGAACATTCATTCCCACCATTTCTAGGTCCACAGGAAAAGGGGACACTGGATCTTGAATAATTGTACGTCGCGGCTAAAAGAACCTATAAAAAATCCAACATAAATAGATTAATTAACATGACTGGACATAAAGCATGAAAATGAAGTTATAATGATATAATTATTACTTGATTTACTATGTCAAAAGTGAATTATTCGCTTCCTATCTTCTCTAAACCTTGTTATTTAACATGAAAATAATATCACAGGTGATATAATATCCAGAGGAGGGTGTGGAAATAGTCCTATAAGATCTGAAATCAAAGCCATCACATGTTCGGCTACCCTGGGAGATCTTTCTTAAATGACTATTTCATCCATAGTAATGTCCATTCCAAAAATAGTTCATCCCATCACATATTAGGGAGAATGAATGGGTGATGGATCACCCCTCACCTCCCAAAAAATGTGAGGGAAGATAATAAAAGATAAAATAATGTAGTGAGTGAAAAAATAGAGTCCACATAAGATCTTATATTACCACATCACTAAAATAATCCTCTTCCACCATTGCTACCATCGTTTCCCACACATGAAAAAACTAATTAATTTTATATATGAATGAATGGATGGAGGCATCCATCTCATCATGATATGGACCAACCTATTCCACATTTTATAGAGAAAGGATATGATCAATTATGGTGATAAAAATATATCTTGGCAGGTAAATCTCTTCAGCTTGAATCACCCCTCTAGATTTAATTAGTAGATGAATTACTTCACCAAGAATCCCACATTATCTAAGAATATGTAAATTCTTTGTAGACCATGATAGATAATGTAAACGAAGAAAATATTGTAGGAGGAGTGGGATCAAGTTGATGCACATATTTCCTTAACAACAATTATGCCACTCCCCTTGAAGTATAGTTCTTCTGAGGCACCATCATCGAGGAAGAAATCATACCATTGGGTTCATATGGGACTGTAAGAATACTTCATATGTACCTTATAACCCTATACAATTATCTTTACTCCCACATTCATAGAATGTCAACATTTCATTTACTTGATTCAGAAATATGAATTCACCTTGCAGTGAATTAATGTAGGATTCAAGGTCTGAAATCTAAGATTCCACTAAATATGGATGCTCCAAATAATAAATTCATTCAAGTAAATATAAACTAATATACTGAGTTATAATTATGTCCTTATCCTGACGGAATCACCAAGTCCCATCAAGAAGAATGGAATTCCTCCATGTGTCCCACTCCATCCATGTTATGGGGCATAAGGGATCTGCGGGGATGAAGACTTGTGAATATGGATCCGTAGCTTCTATCATGGGGTTGTAACAAGTATTCTGAGGTGACGGACCTCAGATACTCAACTGCATCTTTTTAATTTCAGAAAGTAGGTGTTTCCATAGTTTAACCCCCTTTCCTGACATAACTTCATCTATTTCACACTTTCCAACCCCTCCTTCTTTTAACACTGGTGGACCGGAAATAGTTGGATTGAGATTTTCTAATTGACCATTTATGTGTGATCACGTTTTGGATTAGATATAATATTTTTCAAGCCTAGGATAAATTTTAGAAGGAAGAAGATCAATCTAATGATTTTCATCTTCTTAAAAAAAACAACCAAATTTTATGAGTAATAATGATGTGTTTATCCTTGAATGTATTATTGAAGGATGGTGGGAATCTCTTCAGGATAGAATGGAATTGATGCACAAATCAAAAGGGTGAATACCCTTTACATATTATCTTTCCATCGATTTTGGAAACTAGAACACCCTCCCTCACTGAAATAATGTACACCCTATAGTATTATAACTAGATGTTTCATTTAATTGGGAACTAGTGTGAGAAGAATAAGGGGTCTATCCAAAACAAAACTCATAATTTATATAATTCATTACATCCCATGCTATTAATTTTGCTAGGTCCACACCACTTATACATTGTTAGTATGCCTATAATCAAGCCTCTAGGGATTCATTGTCACTGTTAAACATATAGCCTCCTATGTGGGATGCAATCAAGCCCCAAAGAACCATAAATAGTCCCATAAGTCGGTAGATAGACATCCTCTTATTTAAACATACAAAAAATGATATATCTTCACCAGTACACAAACTACTAGTTAATATGACTCCTAGAATCAAATTAGGTCACCATCATGAAGGTTATAACTTTTATACTAGTTTTGGATTTACACATCTTTTATAACCTACCATTGAGAAACATGGAAAGAAAAGGTACAAGTCGAACTAATTGGTCATCATCAGGGGAAACCTTCCTACCCCACTGATTTATGAGTCCTTCTTCAAGAATCATTCAGTAATTGTTGATGTGTCTCTTATTTATAAAATTAATGCATTTCCTTGGTCTCCTTTTATGAGTATCATGACCATTTAGTAAGGAGAAGACTTAAATAAAATCATAATAATAGTGATCTAACAAGTGGTAGGCCTTAAACTTCTGAATATTCTGTGCCATATTGAGAAATTACCTCACAAGAAGAGGAGTTCTATCAAGGTCATCCTACTTGGAATAATGAGGAAGAACTTTTTCATACATCCCATCAATTATTATCACCCCTATGATCATCTAGATGTCCCAAAGTCTGATACTGACTTCCCAGTTCCCATAGTGGAATGTGTTGGTTTCTAAGATCCACTGAATGAACAATTGATGTATGATGGATCAATTTTAGTGAGAAAAATTTTGTAACACCCAATAATCGTTATATAGCCCTACTACCTTAAATTTATCCATAAAATCTTTTCATTTCTTTTGAACCTGAAAATTTCATCCCTATTCCATACAAATGGATCCTTCGGGGTGAAAATCCCATTTGGATGACCATTATAATGACTCATTGGACATGGATATACTTACAATGGAATGATAGAACTACATGTCCGATTCTGGTTATTATAATATTTCATCTAAATAAAAATCAATGTAATTCAAAACAAACCCCTTAGAGTATATGTGCCAGATAAAATTCCACTTTGATGAGATATTTTCTCAAGTTGTGTTGCCGCACTTGATTATATATGCTAGTGGTTTATTTTTCTGATGTAGTGCGGGGATTAGAACATCTGATGCAATCCAGAATCCACAAATAAGATTCCAATTTGAGATAAGGTACCCATGAATCCCAACACCCATAGGTCCTACTAAAAATTGATTATTTGGGATGATGTCCTGTTATTTGTTATTATCAACATATTCAATCATGGTAATCCTATTTTTATCAACAAAACAAGTATCTTATGTAGGATCCATTTATTATTAACTTCAATAAAGGAAATATGAAAAAGAAAATCTAAAAATATATTTAAAAAACCCCATACATATAAAATTTTATTAAACTGCATAGTGTTATTTGTTGGACACAAAGCACATAAGCCATTATGTGGAATTATTTATTACTATAAAGTAACAATTTCACACAATGTATAGTAAATATTATTTAATAGATACTAGTTCAAATATGAGATCATTAACTATGCAAGAGAGACTTCCTAAAAAGGAAAATGTTATGAGAATATATTTGTTATGCTAGGAATCTCAGAGTGGACCAAATTATTTTTGAGTCACTACATGAAAAATGATTTCATCTTCAAACCTTTCATAGGTGTGGCCCCTCCATTAAGTCCACCTTCACCTTGAAAAACATCCAAATATACTAATTTATTCATCAAGATGGGATCATATTAATTTTGATCCTAAACCATTCTTATGGGTCCCATTTTTTGGGTTTGGAAAAGTTTTCATGGATTATCCAAAAATTAGAATAGATATATGAATCTTAATTATTTATATAGTTAGAGCTACAAAAAAACCCTATATTCCACATAACGCATTCATTATTTGACTATGTACTTTACATATCACTCTCATGTGGAACCTCTGGAAAAATATTCATTTGTGGGGCATGGAATCACATGTTGTACCCCAATAAACAAATTTTTTTGTAGGATGTGGCATAATTTTTCGGACCCCTATTAAAAAATTCTAGGAAACTTTTGACATTTAGGCCCCCGCATATGAAAATATGTTTGTGGGATGAGGTGTGAAATTTTCTCCACCTGAAAAAAAATTTTGTTTTTTGGGTGAGATTTTTTCCATGCCATCAATAAACGAAAATCATTCTCAGTCTGTGTTATTTAATTGGTTCCAAAAAATCCAGGAATGGTTACATCTATACCTCTATAAAAACCCCCACACAAGGATAGTAGGGGAGACGAATATAGAAATAAATAAAGTCAGTATGAATAAGTTATTTTATAATTTAGTTACATACCACATATCACTAAGTAAAATTGTGAATATGAATCGGTCTTTATAGAAAAAACATTGGTTTTCATAGAATAAATCCTTTGTAGAAAACCAACTGAATTGAAAATCTCTTTGTGGTCTATCATTTACCATACTATATGTAGATGAAATATTAGTGGAACACCATCCCGAATAGAAACAATTATGTGGGATGTGGTGTATCCATCTCAAAACCCTTCCATGTAGAATTCATCATTAATTAGGCCCCTCCAAGAGCTGTTTGAATAGCACTCTTCATCACACTCCCTCATGAATCAGAAAGACACAAATGTGCCTCTTTTCGAACCACTTTGCCAAGACCACTTCTAAAGCCTCCAGATATGTTATATCTAACTATAGAGAATTATAACATGCCCTCTCGACCATACATTTCCATGGTAAATGAGGTTATAATGGTAACCTAACTAAAGGGGGTCCTTATAATGTTCTCAATAATGAATTACAATGGTAATGAGGATCCCAACCTTCAGTATGGTTCTAAGTGGATATCCAGACTATTAAACTATATCTATTTATTTTAGCCCCACCATCAGCCTATATTCTAGCTGTTGAAATGGGAGGAGGTGGAGGATCTTTAAAAAGGAATCCCTCTTAGAGTACTCCAGTAGTCTTTATTATAGGATTTCATATCTCTCCTACCTTCCATCCCCAAGGGGAAATGAAAACAAAATATCATATGGGAACATAAATTTCATATATATATATATATATATATATATTCATTTCCATGTCCACAAACACTAGCAGGAAAAATGAAAACATCTTAATATTATATATTATTCTTCCTCTTGTTTCTCACAATGAGCATGGCTCACAATGTCTCATACGATTTTGTAAATCATGTCAACAACATGATCAAATTTTATGGGCCTCTTATTTGGTAAAATTCCCAAAAACCTTGTATCTAACATTAGAGGGCCATATTCTCGATGAACCAAACATTGGTCCTCCTCCATAGATTTAAGACCCAACCATTTCTATCTACATGGGATTTTATTCCCATATAAGGAAGATACATACAAATAATATTTGAGGTTCAAAATTAAAACCCCAAACTCTCCCAAATATTCTTTGGTCTGTATTCCAAGCAATTTCATACCCATCCTATAAGGTTGTATAACTTCCAGGCCATCCGGGATGCATCGGCGTAGGTCCCATACCATCCCTTGACTAGACATCTTCTGCATAGATTTCCCTGACATATGACATTATACTACATTTTTTGGTCCACACCACACGACCTTAGAAGTTATTATATATCCATTATAGTGTCATCAAATTACATGGGTTTTGATTCCATTCCCTAGAATACATAGAAATCCCAACCCATGGGCCCGATCCTGACATCATAAGAATCTTTTTTATTCCAGGATGATGATAAATACTATAGTACACAATTGTGTTAGTTAAAACAGGCATCGTTATGATAAATGATGATAAATTATATAAGAATCTATAATCTCCATTCAAAAGGGTACCATCGACAAAGAACCTCATATATATATAGATGTATCTGTTGATGAAAAATAATGGCTACATACAGATGATTCTGAATTTAATAATGATATTGATTGATTTTTAATATAAGGGAAATATATGCTATATTTGGTATTTTATAAATTATTTACAAAAACATCTTGAATCTATTAGAGAGTCCCGTAGTAGGAAATGAATTCTTCGAAAAGGGTGTGATGAGCCTGACCTCCCAACCTCTCAAGTAATGATTTTTCTATGATTTCATTGGAAAATTTAGGCTGAATTCCAGCATTTAGAAAGTAATTCCACATTAACTAAAAACGAATTTGGGTGTTTAATCTATCAGAAATACCCCCCATTGAGATTGAAACATAAATAATGCCTATTAATGATAAGATTTTGAAATAAACCCCAAACATATTTGCAAATATTAAATCATATTCCCCCAAAAAAATAACATCAAATGAAACATTAAATAATATTAAGATAAATAGATTCATGATATAACATATAAAAAGGGTAAATTATATACATCACACAAATTAATAAGTGGTGGTTATGACATATGCCTCATGGAAGTAAAAGTGAGGTGAGAAACCTTTACTTGAGGTTTGACTTCCTTCATATGTGATTGATCCTCCTGTATAATCACTAAACGATTATTATACATATATTAAAATCCCATATTCATTTTCATAATACCATATATGATTTGTTTATAGTCTTGTGTCAACTATTTATTAACAATTCATAGTTAAAATCACTATTTTTGGTGATAATTACTTAAACTTTTCCTTAATATTTTCGTTTGGTAATTCCATTCCTATTAAATTGATTATTTTTAAATAGTATCTATAATTTCATACATGGTATAATTATCATATATATCTATTATATATGTGTTTATAGTAATCTATAAAAGTCACATAAATAAAATAGATTACACCTTTCATAGATATGGTGGACCATACATATGCTTAAATGTTGTTTCAATTTCTCTTGATAGATTGAATGAAATTAAAATAAATATTAATTAGAAATTATAGAATAATTATTATTCTATATATATAATTTATATTAATAAATATATCCTTATTATCATCCATGTAAATATAAATAGAAAATGATTTCACATCATTACGTGCAAGCGGTAGTCCACACATACGCACGAACGACGTTATTGTTTCCCAAAAGAATAGAAGATAAGAAGTTAAATGTGAAATTATATTTCGATAATTATAATTAGTTAATAAATATAAAATATATTCATTAATACTTATCTTACTAACTTACATGTAATTTCTAAGTAATAAACGAATCATTGTCTACCTGAGGACGTAGTCTATCGTACACATGGGACACGTTATTGTATCCCCCCATGGAATGGTATCTTAGAATTTAAATGTGATATAATTATTCTTAAAGAATAATAATTTCATATATATAATATAAATATGTTAAATCAATCATTATATCAATCTTTGAGATGTGGTGATGGAAAATTAATTACATAAGTTCGCGAGGTGGAAGTCCACCGTACACACTATCAAAGATTTTGTATCCCATTAAACAGAATTAGTGATGGATATGGGGTATTATAGAAACTAAATAAATAATAGTATATATGGGATAACGGTTTAAATATATTATCATAGTTTAATATTATTTTCAGAGTGTTGTAGATGAAATAAAACAAATAAGAATGTGTAAGAATTTTGCCTCTTCTTCGAAGAGACTCTTTAGGTTTATACATAAACATTCTCAAGAAGGAATAATAATAAAATTATGGACTATAGGATGTTTATATGTAATTAATAAAGTTATTTGGTCCAATAATTTTAAATATAAAGGATTTTGAAAGTGTGAACAGGGGAGGAGAGGGTGTGGCCTCTCCTAAGTGGCGTAGAGGAAATTCGTGGAATTTTTTATAAGTTAAAGCGATACTCGGGTTTTTCTCATTCCAAATGCTTCTTAAATGGTTTATTATTGAAACTTAGATATTATATGTTGGTTATTGATCCATAAATTGTGTTTTTAGAATGTTAAATTTCACCTTTAACTCTTATATTCTTAGTTTACCCACCTGGAAAACCTATTTTTAACTTAACTAATAATATTAATTTTTACTTTTTGTACTATTAACTATTTTTTAAAATTAAGTTAAAATTATTATAAAATATTAATTATTATGATTTTAAATATAAATCCATTTTTACAAAATAAATTCATATATGTTATATATTTCAATTTTAAATTAAATTGCAAACATGATGAAAGAGCAGTTTTTTTAAGGGAAAATTCACATAAATATTAATGTTTTAATATAATAATTCAATAAAACAATGATTCCAATTACCTATATTAGTGAAATTTTAAAATAATTTAAATAGTTTTAAATTTAAAAAAAACTATTTATAATTTTATTTCATATGTCATTTAAATAAACACATAGTTTTCAATTAAAATCAACATTTTCACTATTCATAAAAAATTACTCTTTTCAAAAAATTCCCAAATTCTGCCCAAAGGTAATTATGGAATGTAGTCTTCAAAAATTAAGTCCATTTTTTCAAATATATTTTAAAATGGGAAAAATAATTAATTATAAATTTTTTATGAAAATCTAGAGTAATATTCCTTTAAAAAGATAGTTTTTCATGAAATACTTCCCTCTCATTCAAATGTTTCTTGTTTTATTTATAATTAATAGATAACTATATAATTTATTTTATACTTTTCATACTTATACATACCAACTTGACTTCTAGTTTATAATGGTGACAATAATATTTTAATTGAGTACTATATTTTTTTAAACCCAATATTGTGTCTATCTAAATCTTTTAAAGTGATTGAATTTATTTATAATGAAGTTTATATTAAAGTATCCGGGTGATACATTATATAATAGGCTTGGTGTTTCATTTAATTTACCAGTATTATATTATAAAATAAATAATGAATATGGAGATTATATCACCTTATTTTAAAGTTTGATTGAAATATTCAACAATATTTTCATTTTTTAAAATATTTTATTCTTATGAACTACTTCAGTGGGATAAAAATTCTCTTAAATAAAACATGAAAACTAATAATTCAATTTAAATAATTCTAAAAACATTGGTGTTGATATTACATATCTTTTTTTAGTATTCTATTTTCATCACGTTTTATTACATACCACAATGTAACATTCTATTTTTTTAGAATTTACTTGTGATTTTAGTCCTCTTTAAGACGTGATAGATATTAATTATCCTTTGTAATTATACAGTACATCATACGTATGATCATATTTATCTTATGATTTACAACATGAAATACTCAATAATTTCTAATATTCGAATCTATCAACATTTATATATACCTTTTCTAATTTCCTTATTTACTTAATTTATTATCTATGTACTTAAGTATTTTTCAAATATTTATAGATACATCCCCAAAAACAAAAAATCGTATGAAAAAACATTATACACTTAAAAAATTATTCATAATTTCATTACAAGATTTAATAGATTTATAAATGTATTCATCATCAAATAAATACTCTTCTTGGGTACTTTAATATATTTCTTCTACCAAAAAACATTCTTAGTAGAATATTCATTCAACTTCTATAATAATAAAAATTTATAAAATAATTAATAAATATATAACCATTCATAAAATTATAATCCACATCTCCAATCATCATCACCATCAAAATTTGGATTTCCAGACATGATAGAACCCCTCAAGCTAGACAACACAATGATGAGCACAATTATTTAAAACTATCTCTAATCTTTTCAATCTTAACCATATCCTCATCAACTTCTCCTAAAACTCACTTATATCTGGTATCTTATGGTTATTTTATCAACCAACATCATATTTAATTTATTTTTATTAAGTCCAAATACATAATAATGAAATATATAATCTACTTTTATAAATATATATTTCTTAACACACTAGTAATAAGTTTAATCATCATTTATATTTGGTAATAAACATTTGATCATTATTATAATATTAAATGGAAGAGAGCATGAGAAATCATACGTGTGTCTTATACTTACAACTTTTTTACTTATTGAGTCCTTTATTAACACTCAACACATGTTGATGGCCTTTCATATTAAAAAAAATTACAATCATTATCACTATCCATTAGACTTCTGAAATATACCATATGTATTTATTATCAATACCATTAAATAAAACAATTTCAATTTGTTCTTTTTAGGTCTTTTCTATTAATTCCACTCTTATTGATAGTAAGTACAAATATTATTCTAATTTAAATGATAACACTATTATATAAGAAATTAGTAAAAAATTAATCATTTTATGTATATTTGAGCTGAATGATTATATAATACAGGGGAGATTAATTTAGACATATATGATATCCAGAAAAATATAAATGTCATTATAATTGAAAAATCATATTCTATGGTTTATTCATGAAGATTATCAGATTAGATTCTACACTCAACATAAAAATAAGATTATAAACTCTCAATCCCAAGAAGATATATCCCCTTAAATATTATGATTATATTACACTAGTTCAAAAATATCTAAAACTTAAAATTATAATTAAATTTTTATATAAAATAATACAAGAATGGTATCAAAAAACACCATCATTGTCAAATAATAGTACTTTTGAGAATTTTTAGAATCAAATGGAATAACTATTTTCTAACATATTCTTAATTTCTCAAATCCTTGATTGGAAAACTCTATTAAAATAATTCATTATGGTGGATTACTATTATGTTATTATAATAAGGATATAGTATATTACTTTTAAATCATTCCATGATGGAAAAATCATAAAATTATAGATAATTATAGATCTACCCCTTAATAGAATCAAAATCAATTCCCGTCAGATAAAAAGAAATATAAAATAATATATGTGAATAAAGTGGGTTGTCCACTACTTCTTATTGAGAGAAACAATGTTGATATATTCTCCTCATCCTATAAACACATTTAAATTCATCACAATATTTATGTGAACTGTTTATTGTTTTTACAGCTTTTATTTTCCACATATGAATATGTTTGGAATTAATGGTGTAAATTTTTATTTGGATCTTAATCCCATGTGTACTATTAAATATTTCATAATCTAGAAAGTCACATGAACATTACCCCACTTGATTTATTTTATTTTCCAATTCCAATTGTGATATAAATATAATCATTATACCCTTGGATATTTTAGGTACATTCATGGTTCTTCTATGTGGATTCTCAAAATTTTCAAACTTATTTTGGAATCATCTCAAGAAATTAAAATTCTTATACAATAATATATTCCAAAAAACACATAATTTTCTTATCTTCATGGAATTAGTTTTTACCACTCTAACTTTCTTACTTTAATATTGATGTTCATTTATTACTTGAAATGATCCATTATGTGTCCTTTTCTTAAACATTAGAATAGTCTCATATTTGGGGTATCAACCATATTTGTATTCATCTTGGGGTTTCTTTTTTAACACTCTTCTTCTTCTTACTCCCATTTCTAAAATCTTCATCACTTTTATTTTTTTTATTTCTCAGTTTTGAATACTTATTTATTCCAGAGAATATTAATTACAATTTTTCTTTTGAACCATTACTCTTTATCATACTGACTACCATTTTTCAAACTCCACATTAATTATCAAGACCTGGAAATCATTTTTTAGCGGACAGATTCACCTTTTTGTGTACAATATCTCAACTCAACGAGATTTATCTTGACATTAGGTATTCTCCCCCAAACATTATTCCTTCATTTTGATGTAATTATTTAACAATTTTTTAAAAAATAATATTCCTTGTTCTGAAACACTCCATACCACAAATAATTTAAAATAAATATTATTTTTATCCTTTTATACCACTAACATGAATACCCTTTTGATTTTATATTTTATCGATATTATTTTGATAAAAGTTTGGTAAAATAAGTTCATTGTTAGGCTATCATCCACAATTTATGTAGTGGTGCGTTCTTCGTATTTTTTCTTTAACTATATATTTCAATAATTTAAATTGTATCCTGGACTTTATAAGAAGAATTAATTTATAAAAACATGTTTTTATAGAGAAAGGGTTTCCTTCTTCTTTAATATTATAAGATATATCTATAAATTATATCAACTTATTCATTCTAATCGTAGGAAGTATATTATGATTCATATTGTTGTGAATAGTATTTATTGTATTACTTCATCTTTTAGCCTTAGGTAAAGATCTATCTTGGATTATTATCATATTTCCTTAATTGAACTACATTTTTAAGGTGCATCATATTTAGGGTGTTCTTATAATAATTTACATATTTCACTATATATATATTCTTATATCATATTATCAAACTACTATTCATAAATCTTATAATATTATTGCATAAAAGTTTGAAATCATTTTATTTATTTTTATTTGAACACTAATTGAGCATTCTTGATGTCATAAGTAACTCTATAGCTTTCATACAATATTTGGATCCTCTCTTAATTGATTTTAGTTGTCCCAAATTTCTCATTATATGTCTTTAAGAAACCATAATTCACTAGTAAATGTTTTTTTATGTACCAAAGATATTTATCATTGGCTTCCACATATTTGATGATAGTGTTTCTAATTTTCTACTTCTTATAAAATGCCTTATTCAAAGCATGGATATCCCTATATAGATATGTTTTTTTTATTATAGACCATTGATGTGTAAAAAATTCAAAAGGGTCATTTGTAAAATAATCAATAATTTTATATTAAAACTTATAAATAAATAAAATAAGATCGTACTTTTCAAATCCCAAACTATATTCAACCTGTTGAGAATTATCAAATGATATGGTAGATAAATTAAAATTTTGATTACCGTAAACTTATTTTGAATCACTATGATCCTTTATTACATTTGATATTATTCAAAACATCTTAGCCTCCTACTTCTTCTTATATTGAATTTTTTTGTAAAAAATATCCTCTAGGACATTATTAAGATGGAAAATATTCTTATTCGATAATTGAATCATCTAAAAATTACTTAAAAATACCACTTCATATATGTAAACTTACTAAAACAATGAGAATAAGAATATATCCAATCAATTTTATAACTTAATGCTTTGATTAAAATTGATGTGCCCAGTTATCTAGTATAATTAAAGTCAGTGGGTTTGAATCAGTGTGATAAATGTTTTTCCAAATTATTTCCACATTATTTATAACAATTTCTATTCCTATAATGAATAATTTTCCTCATAAAAATAAAACAACCGAAAGACACTACCTTTTAGAATGAAATAAAAAAACAATATCACGTGGTATTTTTACTAAGTTCACCCATGATGTGGGTGACTATATCCTTGTTATTTTCATAATGATTCTACGATACAGGTGATTCACTAATATAATAAGGTTAATAATAATTGGTAAGGTATCATCATTAACCTTAATGATATCTATAGATAACTTTTACAGTATCATATTGTGTCTCATTTACTAGATCCCCCTCATTTACAATGGTCACCCAACTACACTTTGATTAAAAATTATTCTGTTTACTCGAGAATTTAAATTCCTAAAGATTTTATAATTTCTTACTCAATCATAATATTCATAAACAGATATGTTTATAAACAATTTCATGTATGTTGGTCTCTACATCTCAAACTTCATAATGATCAATTTTTTAATAAGGAACTAGTATCTACATTGTTTTCTTCCTCTTTAATCCTAAACATCAATAGGTAGTAGGTAATCCAAAAGTTTTTGTACATTATCATCTTTCAATGTCATTCATTTTAATTCAATAATTAGGATATTATTTTATATTATATTTTCAAATTATTTATTCACTCTGAATTCCCCCCTTTTTATTTTCTTTATAGGCTCATTATGATAATGTGTATACTATTTCTAAATTTGAATATGATAATATTATAATATTCATAATAATGGTCTTAATGTTATTCAAATATATTCAAGAGATATACTAAACATTGATATCCATATATAAATTCTTCAATATTCATTAAATCTGAAACAAATATCCCTGTGGAATCGATATTTCCCCCAAAAATATTTTCTCACAAAAATCTCTATTTAGTTTAATCTAATTACAGGGTTATCCTTATCTTTTTTATTCCACAATATATATATAAATTATACAAGATGGTGTGAATCTTCACAAGTAGTGAAACCTTAGGGAAAAAAATTTCATCTTCATGCCACAATAGTGTTCTTCAATGATTGATGGTAACTTATCCTATATCATGTTATAATATTTATTGAATCATGATTTTTATATATTTATGAACATATTAGTTATTATTTGATTAAAATTTACTTATTTAGTAGTAATTATTAAATTGTATATAAATATCACACTTTATTCAAATGTTTATTCTTATACACCACTTCAGTAAGATAACATTCCTATTATTTATCACTTGAATACTCAAAATTAACTATAATATAAAATGATTAACCTAATATTTGATATTACATATCACCTATTGAATCTTGTATAAATTCTCAATTTTCTTACATATCACAGTGTATCATTTCATTTCATGATTTTGATATGACTTGATTATATCTTTCATATGAACTGGGAGAAACTAAGTATCATTTGTAATTTCATTAAAAATTATGTATATGATTAGATATTCCATACATATCATATAGTAAAATCTATGGAACTACACTGATTTCTTATTCTATAAGCATATATTTATTGCATATCCATTTTCTGACTTTATCGAAGATATTATGTTTGAACTTCAAACTTATTCCAATCATCTCTAACACTTATCTAACCACTAAAATCGTATTAAATCATAAAATAACTAATAAATTAATTATACATTAATATCAATATTTAGTATAATTTTCAAATTACATTACAATACAAAAAAATTATTATAAATTTATTTCATTTGAACATTCTCATCTCAACAAACAATGAATTTCATGAATAATAGTTCATCAATCAGTTAGTAAATAATAAAATAATTTTCTTAACACTATAACCATTATCATTATTCATTTTTATCCTAATATTTAATTTTATACATGATAGTAACCCTCATTCTAGATAACAAAAGGATAAACCACATTAATTTCAACTACCTCTACTCATTTCATTCACATCCATCTCCTCAAAAAACTCTCCTCAAAATCAAATTTTTCTTCTAATAGAAAGTTATTTAATCATATATATTAATATTTATTTGATTTACATTATTTCTTAATTCAAAATCATCACATATATAACTTGTTTCTATAAATTTATATTCTCTTAAACTCTGATCAGAAACTTCACCTTCATTTATCTTTTCCTATTAAAAATTCATCTTAAATAGAACGAACTATGGAAGAAATTGTAATAACTCCAATTTATATATAAAATCTTCAAAAACATTTTTTTTGTTTCTTTATCAAAATCCAAAACATATTTACAACCATTAATATTTAAAAAACAACCATCATTATAAAAAATTATTTCTCTCTTTAGTTGGAAAATGTAACTATTCAATGCGAAGATGAATTTCCTCTTTTTCGTAGTTTTTCCCACCTTTACATAATTCTTATAATTATTCTTTTAAAATGATAGAGGAATAATATAAGAACAACAATAAATATAATTGTTTACTATTCCCTAAATAACATATAAAAATATCGTCATATTGTTTCATTTTTTATTATATTATTATGAATTAAACAATGAATCATTCAAATTCCTTTCTGAAGGATCACATAAAATAAAGTAATAATACCAAATCAATATTATAGAAATGTTCAAATAGACGGTAATGTGAATTGTCTAACCAATTTTCATAGATTCTAAAATAATAAAAGGAGTGATATTATAATACATGTCTAAAGTTAAAGGGGACTCAATATAAAACAAATGGACTAAATCATTTTTATGTTGTTTACAATTATCTGGTTTTATAAAATATAAAAAATAAATTCTTAGTAGTTTTTTAACAAGATAACATCTAAAGAGGGTATTGTTAATAACATATCATAGAATTTAGTACACATATAGAGAATTAAAATTCAATATTGACTATTCATTTCATACAATGAGTAATAATATTTTGTGTCAATAATGATAACTATTACGAATTTTCATAAAAAAGAATCATATCAGTATAAATTTAACAATTATTTAAAAACTAAAATGACCATTTAAATATTTACAATTCTTAGTAATATTTTAATGTGTATCATTATTATTATTTGATTATTTCAAAAAATGTTGCATTAAAGCTTCTAATTTATTATGCTTCTTGTATCAATATGATAAAAAAATCAACTAGGTCAAAATATACCACCCCCACACTAGAATTAGAAAATTTCCCAAATAATTAATGTAGGTGAAATATATTTCAATGATATGAATTAATTATGGAAATAGAATACCCTAAAATGTTTAAAATATGTCATAATATTTCAAAAATTAATTTTGATTTCATTTTTTGATAACTAGAATGAATTGATTTCAATGATGTTATGCTTGAAGTAGTATGGTCCTATTAAATTCATATTCTACTAAATATCAAACAATGAAAATTTATATTCTATATGACATATTAGGAATATTAAAGAATGATTTAATTCATAAAATGATATCATATCCCATATATTTGAACCTGGAAATACTATTAATGATAAAAAATATTATCATACACAAATAGAAATACATGGGAGAAACCAATCATGATAAAAATTAACAAAAGGTGACTCAGAAATAAAAAAAATCAGAAATATGTATCTTATTTAAGTATAGGTATAAACTCATCCTTTCTACCAATAATCTCATCACACACCCAAACTAGTAAACATTGTTGCAAATGGATCATTAGTAGGGTTTGATCTCACAATAGGCATTCGTCCTCTATCAATCCAGGTAATATTTTTTTTGCTTCAAGAATAGAAATATGATCCTAAATTGGACGGTAACATAGGTTTTTTCCAAAACAATATTTAAATTATATACAAGTAATTATCTTAGTGTCAGAATATGTTGAGATAAAATATTGTGGTGATCTCAGTGTATTTGAGTATTTGGAGACATTTAAAATATTTAAGATATTGGTATAATATCTAGGGTAGCAGTAACCTCTATAGTGGATGAATTTTTATTGGTTTTTCTATCAATAGTCATATATTTCAATTTCTCAAGTATGGAATATATAGTTGGTTTCACCTCTTATTCATTATTCTCCCTAATTGTGATTAATCTATGCATATAGTTGTTGTGTCAATAAAGTGGATATTTTTTTCGAGAAATTATCATATATCCATTCCCATTTCACTACTCTATAATATCATGTTATATCTCACAAGCTGGGAGGGAGTACATGGACTCATGAAATGAGGTAGAAACATGTGGTGTCTTCCAGTAGGTGCATATGATATAATGGTTGGTGATGGAGTAATGTAGGCAATCAATAAGTAGTTATGTACAAGTTGGAAATGGAGTCTCTATATAAAATAGGGTTGGTTCCACAATGGCTTGTGATGATAATGGGTGGTAGTTGTGGTTTAGTTTGGTGTATAGGGGGGAATGGGTGGTGGGTCATAGGGAATCTCCTTATTCAATACTATAATGATACGTAATCACATGATCCATAGTATAACAGCATAAAAAAATTATTACCAATCTTATATAGAGAAAAAATAGTTAGGGGAATGGATTAAAATTAGGTTTAGATCAAGGTGATAACGTATTCCATAGCAGATATATAGCATTTAACTGACCTTCATTAGCCATATCCACCCCTTAGTGTATGCAAGAACCTCACAAAAAAACAAAAAAACTACCCTTTTTCTATAACATCACCATATTCAACACAATTAGAAATTTAATAATTTTTAACGTGCATAATGTGTTAGTTAACAAAGAAAACATGAATGAAAAATGATTATTGGTAAGATATTTAGTGGTATTTCATATCATAATAATCCCTTTAATATATTCATCTGACCCTAAAAATTATTCTGAAATCTTTTGTTCATGTTTCTGTTTAGACCATTGATGATCATATGTAGGAATAAAACATAATACATATCCTTACTACCAAGGCTATCAACCATGGCCAATTCAGACTGGTCAATCTTCCTATGAATAATATTAATTAGGGATCTCTTCATCTAGGTTCTTTGTTTGACAATATTATAAATGAAATTCAGGTAAGATTCCAATTCTTTACACATCTAAAATTCTATTTATTACTATGGTTCCCTAAATATATCATAGTATGGATTCTTCTTAGAAAAAGAAAATAATTCCCCAAAACCACACTAAAATTAGTTATTTATATGTTCTAGTACTTCTTACAAAGAAAAAATATGATATCTCCCAAATTCTATTCAGATTTATCAATGAACTATAATGTAAACTCACGTAATTTATCTTTCATCACTTGAAAAAAATTAATAAGCATTAATAACGTATTCTTCCTCCATGATAGGCCCATAAAATCCAATATTTTACATAGTCAAAAAAGTAAAATGAAGCTCATGACTATCATGTTCATGAAAAAGATTCTCAATCTCTATTCATTGGGTTTTTATATTAAACAATGATGGTGGTGGTTTAAATTATTTTCATAACATGAGGTTGATTATGGAATAGTATTTCAGTAAGTTTTTTTAGTTTGGGTAGACCTATATGGGGATTGGTATGGTTAATTTAGGTCAGAAATACATTCATGGGTATAGTTGAATGGTAATTTCAAATGTCACTAGACCAGTTTCATTCTCTTAGTGAGATAATAAATCTTTTCAGATCACACAGTTATGAATTTTATGGTTAATATTAACTAGTATTTTAAGGGTGGATAAATAGGGGTTATCCACTACGAGCATTAGTTTAGGTCAAAAATAAGTGAATGGGTGTGATGGTTCGGAATAAAAGAATCTGTTGGCATGGAAATGATTTGAGGAGGCTGAAAATTTATAATTAGAATGTTTGACTATAATAAATTTTTGATTCATTGATATGGAAGGTTATTTTAGTTATATATGGACATATTAGATAAAGAAAATTAGGTGATATTTAAATGTTACTCAAGATATAACCTCGGGTTTTCATCCATGTTTTATACGGATTTTAGACATTATGGTATAGTGTATAGAATCTTTTCCATGATTTGTCAATTCAAAATAATTTATTTTCAAAATCATTTTTAGATTGACAATAACTATAAATTATTTATTATTTATTACATAATATTCCATGTGGAATTATTTAATTTAAATTAAAATCTTTTACAACATGAAAATCAAACAATATTGTATAATCTATTCATTACTTTTACACTTTGATGGTGGAATTATTTTCTTTATGTATAAGTGTTCATGGTGTAATTGAATATATTTATTTATCCCATGAATATTCTTATACATTTTAAGATTCACTTATGGTATTGAACAATATTTTTGGAAATTTATATACCTTACTATGTTAAATTTCATGATTTTAGTTGTAGAGTCCTGAATATTCTTCCATGTGAAGAAAATAACCTCATAATCGCTTTTCAGAAGGAATTTTGCACTTCAATAAGTTTATCAAGGTGAAGGGACAAAAAATGAGTTTTATTTCATTGAATGAACTTTAAGAAATTCATGTTTTTTTGGAATGTGTACCATCACCGGGAAAGGTACATGAAAAAGAAGGACCATGAACCACTAGTTATGTTGGACGGTCTATGAACTGCTGGCCCACGATGCGATGGAATGTATGCAAGGACAATCGCGAACTGCGCGAAAGACAGTCCACATACCGTGTTGTGAACCCCTTAGTTCACAAATTAAAAGGATAGGCTAGGTTCCCCAAACCATGATCGAGAACCAATGTCATTGAGAACCTCAGTTGACCGAGTCTTCTGTAGGTTAAAAAATTGCTTCAATGGCCCTCAACAAATGGTGCCTTGTGCAAAGTAGATTTGATCATTTTGATGCTATATAAAAGGATTACAGTAGGATAATAAGGGATAAGAAGTAATAGAGGAGAAAAATAGAAGGAATGATGGGTGAAAAAAGCTTGAGGAAAAGTCATAGGTTGCACTTCTGCTTCCGTCCTGTTTCTTCGGCGAATCATGAAATGGAAACCACATCCTCTATAGGTAAAACCAGCCTAGAACCATAAAAATGTGGTAATTGAATGATAATAATAGATACGTGAACCCAACTGGTAAACTTCAAATCAAATACTTCTCACGGATTAATTTCTTGTGAATGGTAATTCCCCCAACCCTCCTTCAGTATGGCGCTCTGTGTAGTATACTTCTGTGTGGAATAAATTTAGCACTGCGTACCTAATCGGTACAGAGATATAACCCAAAGTAGCAAGGTGAGTTGTGTACCACATTATTACAGGGTTGGTGATACCTGTTCCCACTTACCACACATGTATGATGATGTACCTCCTTCTCGCATACAACTACGGTATGTGGATCCTTACCCAACCCTCTTGAGAAAGCAGTGTGAGGAATGGGGTGTTTTCGGTATTGTTCCCTCCAGTTCCATCCTCACCAATCCATTACCCTACAGTACTCCATCATCCCTCCCCTGACCAATTATTCGGTTCTAAGAAAATGCCTCCTCCAAATCCACCAGGCCCATATGATCTGGGCTTCGACAGCATCAGCGAGCCGCATTGAGTATACATACCCAGAGTAAGTGGAGTCATGAAGGTCATCCCAATAATGGTGTGGTCTTTGAGAATTTCTGTAAAGCTACATTCCCAGGGTAACCTGGAGTCTAATCTTGGGATTCCGATGTGAACCTCCCCATTCTCAGATTAGGGGTGATCACTTGTGTTTTCATTTAATGAGTAATAGTGATCAGTCCAAGGAGTTATGTTAACTCCCCCCTTAGGTGAGGACTAAACTCCTCCCCTTCCCAGAATGTGCTTTGGGAATCTCCCGCTAAGGTAATTCCCCAATCATCCAAGTCAGGGTTGCATGACCATCAATTTCATTTCACGTTGAAGGGTTCATTGCTTCACACCCTCACCCACAGCCACCCTGGCTCTTCCATAGGGGTTTCTCCCTCCCCCACCAACAGGGGAGGAGGCATGTGCATTATCGATTCTTTCACATCCTCTTGTTTCTCACACCATGCATGAATTACGTGGGCTTAAGGGTTTGGAAAGATTATAACATCCACACACAATCTGGACTATGAGAACTCTGATTCTTGACCAGATCAAGATATGAAGGATGCCTGCCAGAAGGCCCGAGCTCACAAGGGTTCCCATTCCAAAATTGTCCACCCAACCATTCCCAGTCAAATGGGCAGCTTCTATGCATAATCCCCACACATTTGAACTATGAGAACATTGATTCCTGATAAAATAAAGATACATAGGATACCTACCCGAAGGCTCGAGCTCAAATGGGTTCCCATCCAAAAGGGTCCACCAAATCATGTGTGTCATGTGGGAATATTCCATGCATAATACCCTCACAATCCAAACTACGTGGGTTCTGATTCCTCTCCCAAGGACACATAGGAATCCCTCCTTATGGGGCTTGATCCCAATAACAAGTCACCTTTCACACCACCTGGATGAAGATAAACTCCATAGAGCCTCACAATGTGGCAATGTCATCGTCACCTCCGTGGCATAAAACATAGGCCTGCTCACGATGATCATGCCACGCAAGGGTAACATGTGGAAACACTCTTCAGGAATGAACCAAGGATTCACAAACATATGAACATGACTTAAATCTATAAGTGAGTCCCGAAACAGGCAACAATCCTCCCCAGGAAAGGTGTGGCGAGCTTGACCTCCCATCCTCTCTACCAATGGATTCATAAAGTGTCATCGGCCAAATCGTCAGTCAACGAGAACCTTCCTTTAGAATGTAGGTCCATAAATCATGGATACCAAGGTCTTTGGGTGTTCTTGGATCCAAGAATAATCCTGTTGGAGACCATCTGAGGAAGTTATATCTGAGAATGACCAATTTCATGAGTTCTTGACCACCACACTATAACCCACTTGGGACAAACAGTTCCCCACAAGGTTAATTTGAACTTCATTAAATTATAAGGATGCTGAATGGGTTAGAACAAATGAATGGTAAATTCGACGAAAGCCTATTGACGGGAGATGATCCTCGTAATTCCATCTCTACAGTGCCCGTAAATGCGCCTCCTTAGAGGCAGAACAAAAATGGGGAACTCGATATGAATACTTAACCAAGGTCATGGTTCTACCCTCAATGATAAAAGACAGAAGGATATTACACGTCGTTCCATTTTGTTTTCTCCAGTACGGGTAAATGTGCCACCTCGGAGGCGGAACAAAAATGGTGAACCCGACATGAATCCTTAACCAAGGTGGCAGTTTTACACACAATGATAAAATAAAGATGGATAATTCATGTGGGACCATTTTGTTTGCTCTTGTATGCCTAAACACTCCACCTTGGAGGAGAAACAAAAATGGTGAACCCGATGTGAATCCTTAAGAAAGGTTGCAGTCTCACCCCACTCAGGCCTCTTTTCCCATAGTAAATATAGCGACCCGACCTTTTATTACATTACTATTACATAATTTCAAAGATAAACAACATAATAGTATTACACATAGAGGATCTAGAGGTTTAGTGTCTTGGTAAAACTAGGACTATACATAACAAGTACAACATCAAGCATAAAAATTCATTTAATCTCTTCTTCTATAGCTTCTTAGTAGCACTTGTCCTCTCCTTTGTACATGTATCCACCTGAGGATATACATCAAAAGGGGTGAGCTAAAATCCCAGTAAGAGGATTGATAAGAACAATATATCATGGGGTGAGCATAATCATGAAGAAGATCTTGAACATGAGAGGAGCATAAACAATAAACTTGAAATGTGGCAAAGCATAAAAATGAAACATCATGTCTTAGTGGTTAACAACCACACATACTTGTGAACAAAGCTAGAATAATGTTCACACACCATTTCACATTTACTCATGAGATTCATCACTTTACCCAATGCATTGGAGTGCTACATAATTCCGGGCGCACCCGTCACATTTAAACATTCATATTGCGCTATATAATTCCGGGCGCACCCGTCACATCATAACATTATCATTATCATGCTTGACACATATAACACATATCAAACATCTACATAAATAACCCATGGAAAGGAATTGGTTTCATCTCATAATAACACGTTCATAAGCTTTGGGTTCCCAAAACAAAGAGGGAACAACATACTTGATATAAGAACCATCAACCTTGAATGAGAGGTAAAAGGGGAGATCATGAAAGAAGAGTTCTTTCGGAAAACATTTTGATGAACATAAAAACCAATGACAAACATGTATATCCCAGAAATTTAAAGTAAATTATGAACAAAAGACCTTTGAGGAGTAACTATATCAAAAATGGAGTGAAAGAGGGAGAACCTGAAGGAAGAAAATTGGGTTCGAGATTTCCCCTTACCTTGTACTCGAATGCCTCCTTCTCTTTAATGTCCTGTATAATGACATTATATTAATTAATTAGAAATTCCAGAACCTTTTATACATTAATAGGGTTCATTCTGGTTTCATTATGTTACATTATTTTCCTTTGGATGACTTATAGATTTTAAAAACATTATTCGGGGATGTTCGTTTTTATGGTTTTTCTTGAGCGGTCCACTTGTATTCTTAAATTGATGCTTGGGTAGATCATGGGTAAACATCCAGAACTGATATTACATGTAATTAATGATATTAAAGAAGCTTGAATGATTTTATAATGATTTATATTATATCCATGTGGCTGAATCATTATATAAGAATTAAATGAAGATTATTTGTGCTAATTTGAGCGGTTTTTGGATCGCAACCAACTCATTTTAACTTTTCACTTAGTAGTATGGCCATAGGTTATTTCCAGAACTTAAAATAGACCATAATACATATAAAACATTCTGTTTCAACCATAAAAATGGTTTCATGTCCAGATTGAAGGTATAAATGGAAGAAGAGAGCATGTTGTTTTTGAAGGTGATAAATTATCACCACATGAACAACGTTCTCTTTAATAAAATAAAGGGAAGAGGGAAAGGGTGTGGGGTGATATAATATAACATTAGAATCATAATATTATACTATATATATTATACTGGATTTATAGAACAATTTGGATGAATATAGATAGAGATATATCAAGAAAGGAACTTGAACTTGAAAGGAAATTAAAGGAGAAGAGGGAGAGAAATTACCTTTAGAATCCTCCTCTTAAGAACCTCCTTAAAGGCCTAAGCTTGGACTTTTGATGAGACCAGAAGATCTTGGACGTGGGGTAGGGGCTAGGGAAGGTGTTTGGGCAGAGTTTAGTTAAGGCTTGGAGCTTGAGAGGTGTGAGGAAAAGAGGGAGTGAAGGGTGGCTTTTATAGTGGAGGGGAGAGGGGTTTCCTTAATATAAAATTGATTAGTTTATTAATTTCACCTAAGACAAGGAATAGTGAGTCTTGGATGACAAAGAATAGTAATTTTGACTTGTGAATTCGGGATTTGGGTTCTTACATCACTTGTGATGTCAGTAATAGTGGGTTTTAATTAAAATGTATTTATATGATAAATTAATGTATTCTACTATTCATCAAAAATTCAAGTATCTCAGAAAAAACCCAAAATTTTACCCCAACCATTTTTCGACGTGTAGAATCCAAACATGAAGTCCATTTTTCAAAAATAATTATATAAATATTATTAATTTAATATTTAATTAAAATCATAATTTACTTAAAAAAACAGTTTTTAAAATTAAAATTGAATTTATAGTTCTCTCAAAAATTACGTAGGGTCTTATAAAAATATCCAAAAACTATTAGACATTGATTCAATAATTTATGAATATATTTCGGGAAAATAAATATTCTTTTAAATTAATTAATTAATTATAATTAATTATTTATAACTTATAAAATACCAAAAATGTTTACTAAGGTCAAGATGTCTAAATTTTATTCTATTATTCATAAGTTATGTTACTCTTATTTACTATTCATAAGGGTCATATTACTATTCATAAGGGTAGGTTACTATTAATAAGGGTAGGTTACTATTCACCAAAAATTATTTTTGTTTCATTGGACTCCAAAAACTATCTCGAACACAACCATGAATGTTGGATTTTTAAAATTCCAAACATAGGGGTGACAAAATTATGTTTAAAGGTTACTTATCACTTAGTAGTTCATTATTTTGTGTTTTTATAACATAGATATAAGAAGGGAATTTTCCATTTAAAAACTTTGGGTTGTTACATTCTTCCCCCCTTAAATATTTCGCCCCCGAAATTTCACTTTACAAAAACAGGTGAGGGTACTTCTCCTTCATTTCCTCTCCTGGTTCCCACCATTTTCTAAAATAGAAAAGGTTAGAACAAAACATAAGTAAACAAGTCATGAATAACTTATTCATTTAAACAGTAATACCAAAAACATAACATATAGTATCCCTAGTTAAATATCCTTGTGTACATACTTTTACTTATTCTTATGGTAGTGGTTTTCTCTAGGGTTTACTAATCCTAATTCCCAAATTAACTAAACCTTTCCTCTGATACCAACTATAGCGACCCGACCTTTTATTACATTCCTATTACATCATTTCAGAGATAAACAACATAATAGTATTACACATGGAGGATCCAGAGGTTTAGTGTCTTGGGAAAACTAGGACTACACATAACAAGTACAACATCAAGCATAAAAATTCATTTAATCTCTTCTTCTATAGCTTCTTAGTAGCACTTGTCCTCTCCTTAGTACATGTATCCACCTGAGGATATACATCAAAAGGGGTGAGCTAAAAGCCCGTAAGAGGATAAATAAGAACAATATATCATGGGGTGAGCATAATCATGAAGAAGATCTTGAACATGATAGGAGCATAAACAATAAACTTGAAATGTGGAAAAGTATAAAAATGAAATATCATGTCTTAGTGGTTAAATACCACACATACTTGTGAAAAAATCTAGAATCATGTTCACGCATCATTTCACATTTACTCATGAGATTCATCACTTTACCCAATGCATTGGAGCGCTATATAATTCCGGGCGCACCCGTCACATTTAGACATTCATATTGCGCTATATAATTCCAGGTGCACCCGTCACATCAAAACATTATCATTATCATGCTTGCCACATAGAACACATATCAAACATGTACATAAATAACCCATGGATAGGAATGGGTTTCATCTCATAATAACACGTTCATAAGCTTTGGGTTCCCAAAATAAAGAGGGAACAACATACTAGATATAAGAACGATCAACCTTGAATGAGAGGTAAAAGGTGAGATCTTGAAAGAAGAGTTCTTTTGGAAAACATTTTGATGAACATAAAAATTAATGAAAAACATTTATATCCAAGAAAAGTAAAGGAAATGATGAAAAAAAGACCTTTTAGGAGTAACTATATCAAAAATGGAGTGAAAGAGGGAGAACTTGAAGGAAGAAAATTGGGTTTGAGATTTCCCCTTACATTGTACTCGAATGCCTACATCTCGTTAATGTCCTATATAATGACATTATATTCATTAATTAGAAATTACAAAACCTTTTATACATTAATAGGGTTCATTCTGGTTTCATTATGTTACATTATGTTCCTTTGGATGACTTATAGAGTTTAAAAACATTATTTGGGGATGTTCATTTTTATGGTTTTTCTTGAGCGGTCCACTTGTATTCTTAAATTGATGTTTGGGTAGATCATGGGTAAACATCCAGAACTGATATTAAATGTAATTAATGATATTAAATAAGCTTGAATGATTTTATAATGAGTTATATTAGATCCATGTGGCCGAATCATTAGATAAGAATTAAATGAAGATTATTTGGGCTAATTTGAGCGGTTTTTGGATCACAACCAACTCATTTTAACTTTTCACTTAGTAGTATGGCCATAGGTTATTTACAGAACTTAAAATAGAACATAATACATATAAAAAATTCTGTTTCAACCATAAAAATGGTTTCATGACCATATTGAAGGTATAAATGGAAGAAGAGAGCAGGTTGTTTTTGAAGGTGGTAAATTATCACCACATGAACAACGTTCTCTTTAATAAAATAAAAGGAAGAGGGAAAGGGTGTGGGGTGATATAATATAACATTAGAATCATAATATTACAGTATATATATAATACTGGATTTACAGAACAATTTGTATGAAGATAGATAGAGAGAGATCAAGAAAGGAACTTGAACTTGAAAGGAAATTAATGGAGAAGAGGGAGAGAAATTACCTTTAGAATCCTCCTCTTAAGAACTTCCTTAAAGTCCTAAGCTTGGTATTTTGATGAGACCAGAAGCTCTTGGACGTGGGGGAGGGGCTAGGGAAGGTGTTTGGGCAGAGTTTAGTGAAGGCTTGGGGCTTGATAGGTGTGAGGAAAAGAGGGAGTGAAGGGTGGCTTTTATAGTGGAGGGGAGAGGGGTTTCCTTAATATAAAATTGATTAGTTTATTAATTTCACCTAAGACAAAGAATTGTGAGTCTAGGATGACTGAGAATAGTAAATTAGACTTGTGAATTCGGGATTTGGGTGCTTACATCACTTGTGATGTCATTAATAGTGGGTTTTAATTAAAATGTATTTATATGATAAATTAATGTATTCTACTATTCATCAAAAATTCAAGTATCTCAGAAAAATCCCAAAACATTAACCTGACCATTTTTCGACGTGTAGAATCCAAAAATGAAGTCCATTTTTCAAAAATAATTTTATAAATATTATTAATTTAATATTTAATTAAAATCATAATTTACTTTAAAAAACAGTTTTTAAAATTAAAACTGAATTTATAGTTCTTTCAGAAATTACGTAGGGTCTTATAAAATTATCTAAAAACTATTAGAAATTGATTCAATAATTTATGAATATATTTCAGGAAAATAAATATTCTTTTAAATTAATTAATTAATTATAATTAATTATTTATAACTTATAAAATACCAAAAATGTTTACTAAGGTCAAGATGTCTAAATTTTATTTTATTATTCATAGGTAATGTTACTCTTATTTACTATTCATAAGGGTCATATTACTATTCATAAGGGTAGGTTACTATTCATAAGGGTAGGTTACTATTCACCAAAAATTATTTTAGTTTCATTGGACTCCAAAAACTATCTTCAACACAACCGTGAATGTTCGATTTTTAAAATTACAAACATAGGGGTGACAAAATTATGTTTAAAGGTCACTTGTCACTTAGTAGTTCATTATTTTGTGTTTTTATGACATAGATATAAGAAGGGAATTTTCCATTGAAAAACTTTGGGTCGTTACAAAAAAGAAAAGGGGAAGGGGCCAAGAAGAATCACCAAATATCCATGTTTTTAAAAGATTTATACTTTAATGATGATTAGTGGTCTATATTTAAACATGCCAACTAGCACGTATCAGCGATTCCATGGGCTGCTGAGGGATCAACGAAGAGCTGGACCCCTTCGCCTACCCAGTGTCTTCAACACTGGGTGTAAAATATGTTGATAAAACAGTACCACCAAAATGGTACTCTCCCCACGCTAGAGGCTGCAAGACAATCCCTCCAGTCTGTGAAGGTCTTCCAACCGCCTCTTCAGCCGCTGCCAGTACGTCATCACATGGTAGCCTCGGTGGTCGTCTCGAATAGTTTTGGGGTTCTGTCCCCAGAACATGATAAAGACTACCTCCCTTACCTCAGGGAGGAAGATGAATTCAATTTTAATGACTTCATCCCGGATTAAAGGGGCCCAAGCCATGGGATATAACTAGAGAGAGTTCCTGCTAACACTGGAGGACCATGCCTCCTCCCACTAAGGAGGAATTTATGTTGAGGGAACCTGCCAATGTCCAGGAGACCCGGGCCCCTCGAGCTACCCGCCAAAAGTGGATAATATATATCCCGGGACATGCTATCACACTAGTTCCCACGGTGCATCTACACCATACTAATGTGATAGAGTTCAACAGGAATACACAGAACGCTTCCCTCTCCACTCAATCCAACCAAAGAAGTAGGGTGGCACAATACAGGCACATGCATGTTTCTACTAGAGCTCTCCGGTCCCACCGTGCAGACAGAGAAAAAAAATACAGGCATATGCAAATATCTACCAATGTATAACAATACCACCTTAAAAATAAGGCAACAACCAACTATATGAAGGCAGAAATAAATGTTGATTCACTTCAAGCCTGCCATCCAAATTGGACATTAAGAAAATATGTCCAGAGTCAAATTCCGATGGATTTATAAAAATCCCTTGAGACAAATACAACAAAAAGTGAGCAGATACAAATTATAACTCATGAATATAAAGACCACTAGTCAAATGTGATGGTAACTAGAGAATACAACCGGCAATAGACGCATTACTCTATCCCAGTATAGGAGAACTGCCAATATCTACTTGAAACTCATGGAAGATAGGAGCAAGCACAAAGTTCTACACCAACATCATAATGGACCTTCATACCCGTTTGATCCAAAGATGAATCTCATCACATCATGGACATTATGGAAGATCAGAAATCAATTATAGAACGTATCCTCCAATCATGCCATGATATCATTGTATCGGTGGCAAAGGCGAGAAATCATGCCCATGACCTGATTTTCTATAACGGAATTACCCACTGAAAAATTGACTTCATCGCTCTGAAGAAGTTATGCATCCCTTTTCTAGTTTAGTAAGGTCATTGAAAATATCCCATGATATACAGGAAACCAGATCGGGAACAAATACCCAATCCAATAGGGGGATGCCGGTCCAACGTGGTGGCCACTCCAGGGAAGGCATATATCCCTTACTGAATGCAAGATGATAGTCTATGTATCCCAATGACATCACGTGACCCAACAAGACATGAACCCATATGTGAAGGAAATTACCAACAACAAATGGCCTCAGTTACCTACAAGATAGCACCTAAAAATGAAAATATCCAAAGGCAACCGGAAAATGAAGGGTACATATATGATCCTGCTCTACTATATCCCATGGTTCTTAACGCCCTCAAATATGTATAAACAAAGGCTAAAGACCCTATCATTACATTACCAAATTATGTAAGTGGAAGCAACAGGTTTGAAGGTCCTTTACACAATGTCACTACCATCACCTCTGAAGGTCCTCCACAAGGAACCCTTGAGGGCTAAAACTATGGGTTAAGAATGATCGATCATGAGAGCCTATCCCTGATGCGCGTCGGGGTAGCCCTCCCCTCGACCCGATGATTAGACAACAAGAAGATCCCCCTTGCATTTATCCTCCCAGATGGTCTTACCTAAGGTATACATTACATATATGCTTCTGCCTATTGTTGGACATCAAGTCATGATGGTTATCCTTGACATAATGAATGTCATTGTGAAATACCTACCCGCAATGATAGTTGATGTGAAGGTCCTCCGCATAGTTACTCCAAGCAACGAGAAGGTCCTCACCACATTGTAGTACATCCTGAATGTCCTCCCTAGGATGTACACTATTGAAATTCTCCCTGCAGACAGATATCAACTCATGATGGTCATCCTCTCCATAATTATGGTCATTGAGAAGGCCCTCCCCAAAATGAAGTTTCTATAAAGGAATTCCCCACAGTGACATCAAGATGCAGGAAGTTCCTCCCCTTGCTACAGCCCGGCCTGAAGGTCCTCCCCATGATATACACTAACATGAAACATCTTGAGGTTAGGCATCAAGTTGCAATATCATCCCTCTCCATTGTATCACCAATTATGGAGGTCCTCCCCACAATCAAAATAAAATCTGACAAGAGGGTCCTCCCCTTTCTAGAACAAATATGAGAAATACCTCATATGCTGAGGCAATCATAAAGGAGTTGAACACAACATGCACTCCGTCTATAATGAGTGGTATTCTTTTTCAACTGGAGGATGGCCTGAGGCCACTCTCATCATCTAAGACACCCCCACGGCGTCCGCAAATCGATAAGGCTCCCACCAACCCGGTTTCATGGAATGAAATTATTAGCAAGAAGTCGAGTTGGGAATATCATGTAGTGGAGCCTACAAATGAACAACATCATGATATGTTGCTTGAGAGAAGAAAACTAGCTGGGGATAATATACTAGTTATGTATTGGCCTACGGACGCTTCTCACTTTGACATTCTATGGGAATTTTCTGGGGAATGCACACATGACATTTGCCTAAATATATGGATAACTCTTCAAAAGCTGAAAGAAACATTCTTACCCTATAAAGGGTATGCATACCATGTCAACACAATATGGGATCTTCATCATTTAATTGACTTAGAATCCCTCCCATCTACCAGGAAGCCACAGTCATAATGGTGAATGAAAATCCTTGAACTCGCTTGCCTCCACACACTGCATAAATTGTGTCTCCAAATTGAAAATGCCCCGGTTGGTGTTCACATTCAGGGGTGGATAGAACATGGAGCTTTACACTTCACCTCACATCCTGTCCAATAGGCCCCAATGGAAATGAAATTCTGCAATGTTATCACCTTTCAACCTCAATAAAATGAAACCCCTTATCAGGAAAGATGGGATAATCCCGAAAACTCACCCTAGAGTAAGTCTCAAAAGTGTCAGGGCCAAAGAGATCAACCCATAGAAAAACATCTAAGTCAGGCGACCAAGAACTTCCTACAGGCTTCTTGCCTAAGTGATGCCAACTAGAAAGTAGTGATCGTATCATCAAAAGGCCATAGACTATGTGCAGTCCCAACGCCACACTTGGATTACACCCGCATGGGAGTACATGAAATTGATAGGGTGGAAATAGCAATGGCTACTACCATAATGTTGAAACAACCCCATCCCCTAGGGCGTGGGAATTTTTAAATCAAAATTCCACCGTAAGAACAACAAATGAATGCCAGAGCGCATCGATAGAAGAATGGGAATAGCCCCATCCCATAGGGCTAGGTGATTTTTTACCTCAAATCCCCATATGACGCACATCTATATTCCACAGCCTAGGAAGAACGATGGATAGAGGAGTTTCCCATTACACCCCTTCTCAAGGTTCGCACCCTTCGAGACAATGGTGCATTACGAGGTTAGACCAGGGATCCCTTCAACTCAATCTTCATCAATAATCCCAAAAAATACAATAGAATGGAAGGAGAAAATACAATAAAGAGCGCACAAAGTCTTCCTACCATTCAGCACCGAGTACACCACCCCTAATGCGGTTTGCCTCAGTGAACATGGTGAACATCAACCCCATAGATCTCACAAGAAATAATGCAAGGCGAGAAGACACAAAGGAATATGGTTCCCTCCCAGAGGCATTCTACACCAAGCGTGATGGTGTTCATACTCGGAACTAGAGGCAGGTTCTAAATATGGGTTCCCCCTAAGGCAATCCGACATTACCTCCCCCATGAAACTCCAAAAAGGAGAAAAATAAGTCCTAGGTCGTCTACAACCATCCTCATCCTCCCCATGAGAGTGCATCCCTCAACCATGAGGTAAGGTTCACCAAAAAGGAGGAAGAAAAGAAATATCTCAGATGAATCAATGTCGAGATATGTAGAGAGAGTTATCTTGTCAGATGTGTTCCCCCCCGCAGAACGTTAGCAGGTGCTACCAGAAGAGGTGCCTATACCACATGTACTCATTCTAGTGATTGATGCCATGTTTGGAGGGTCATTCAACTAGGCCCTGGAAGGACATCAAGACATCCCCCCATTGGGAAGGCAACTAGAATATAATCAGGTGAATCCCCGAATGATTACCCCAGCTAGGCATACACCCCAAATTCCAGTTGTGTCGGGAGAACCAATCATGGCCCCTGCCACACCAACTCAAGTTCAAGCCTGACAAGATATACATTAAGGGTTCCAAAACACCGTTTAGAAGCTAACTTCCAGAATAGAACCATGGAGGTGCGGCATGCTTCGACACAACTAGAGCGCAAACCCTACACCGAGTAGGTGAGAAATGTTATGCCACCACCAAACATCGGAAACCTCATATTCCTAGTATTCAGTGGCTTGGGGGACCCAGAATAGAATTTCAAGCACTATGCCTTTACGGTGATCCCATGATGGGTACTCTAGAGGAGAAATAAGCCATAGAACTTTCATGTTTCATACAAACCCTATAGGTCTCGGCTTTCAAAATGGTATACTAGCCTACTAGCTAATTAAATTAAAGGTTGGGAGGACCTCCAGCTATAGTTTCTCTTCTAGTTCTGTTCGATGCTTCCCAGGACGACGGTCAATGATCTCTTGAATGGAAAGAATCGAGAGAAAAAGAGAGTATCAGATTTCATTTCCAGATGGAAAGGTCTGACATATTCCATGAACCGTCCACTCCCACAGGATGAGATGCTCTCCATGTGCATCAATAAAATTTGGGATGAATTGCGAACGCCACTCATCCAAGTGAAGTACACCATTTGGTTTAGAGACTTATCTGTGATTACGAAAGTATAGAAGGATCCTTGGAAAGGACCAACATTATGTCCCGAGTGGCCCCATCGGCCCTTAGTAAATGAACGAGAAAAGCTGAAGCGGCTTCTGTCAAGATGAAGCCACTCTGACAACAGTCCCAGTTGCGAGGCACCACCTAACCGTGTGGGCCCCCCTAGACACCAATAGACACCCCCACCTTGACAAGACAAGTGGCGAGGTTCTAAATGAAATCTATTCAAAGAACTAAGAAATAGATTTTATTCATTACTAGATAATTAGGTCCACGAAAATTTCATATCCTCCATGAATTGAAAACTTCTCCAGCTTCCAGATAAAAAGTGAGCCGATGAAGTGGGTCTTGACGAACATCCAAATTATTTTCCCTATCATCAGATACTAGGAAACACCATCCTGGAATTCTTTGTTTTCAAGGATCTCCATCAAAACACGGTGGATTCCGGGAATGTCAAGTTAGGCATGCCGCCAGCACAAGTGGAATTTGTTTCCTCCTCCGACTCAATAGTGGAAGAAGAGTGGAAAATAGTCTCTAACATGAAGGAACTAATGTTTGAAAACTGTAAGACTTGGAAGAACGTCAACTGAGTCCATAGAATCCTCTAGGAATAGTTGAAATAACCTAATATTCACCCCAAATAACCTAAAACCATAAAACTATCCTCCTTAGCCCTGTAGTCCTCAAAAGGCCCTGAAGGGAAGAAAAAAATAGCAAGAAGATGAGCTGGAACCAAATTCAAGGTCAGAGTTTAATCTTTCAAACATTATGCCAATATATCTGGTTCAGCGGGAACCACCACACAAAATTGTATAATGGGCACCACCTTGCCAGATTTTACCATCAGAAAGAGGCAGTCTGACAGGAACAGTATTAGATCAAGGATTAATCTTCGGTTCCATTAAGGTAATTCACATGATAGATCCATTATCTAAAGAAGACTATGGCCACAAACCCGAATTCCCTACATCCAACTGGAAAGATGGAGGAAAATGATGTAGAGGCCAAATGTTACTAGGAAGCTGTTGTTATGCTAATAGTCAAATTCATAGAGATGCCATAAGTCAAACCGTCAAAATTCCGCAAAATCACAGAAGGAACCTCCGAAAAACACAATGAGAACAGTAATTCTCCTTCTCCCACACGAGAGGAAACCCAAGCCTAGTTTTCTTGAAGTATCCATCAAAGGAAGAAAAAGTACCGAACTACCCAAGGTATACAGTTAGACAAGTCCAGCTAAACATAGAAAGGAATGCAGCATCACTAGCTTTTTCTATAGAGGAGAAACCATCTACTTCCAAATATCAAGTCCTGAAAGTGTCTTAAAAAGGGAAACCCCAAGACAAGAAGTGTATAAAATTATAGTAAAAGTATGACATTTTAAAGAAGTTGGCTTCAATACCATAAAAGATTTCAATCCTGGATGCATTGGTTCTGTTCGCAGATCATATGGAGGCACTGATCAAAGCCTTGATAAGTCCAAAAGAGTTCAAGGCTGATGTAGCGGTGTATAAAGTCTACCGAATGGAGACCATACCCAAAGAGTGTCATGCTATTGTCTCCTTCATAGACAGGGATGAAGACACCATCATGAATGTGCACATCAAACCCTTATATGTGTCTGGAAAGATTAATGGAATTGATGTTCGGAGGATCATCATCGACAACACCTCTATATTTAACCTCCTCCCACTGAGAACGCATCTTCAACTAGGATATGATGAAGACATCTTGACACCTTTCTCTATAAATCTGATTGGATATGAAAAAATTGAGTGGAACTTTTGAGTTGAATCAAGCATAAAATGTGGCTCGGAGATCTCATATCAGATTTCAAGTTCCTGGTGGTGTAGAAAAGTATGACCTTCAATGTTTTGTTAGAGAGGCCTTGTCTACATTAGCATGCTACAATTCCATCCTCATACAATCAGTGCATCAAATATTGCACTGATGGTAAAAATGAGATGTTGTATGCCATTAAATCCCCATTTGAGTTCTGTGAGTCTCATTACATCGATGTTGGGTTCTATGATTCGGAATAAAAACACCTTTTGGGTGACAATGTTGACTAGATCAATTCCCTGAAGGGATTGGAGATGGCTTCCACCGACCCCTTCTAGCAGCTCGGGGAGGAGGACATACTACCCTTCAACTAAATTGAATGCATAATTAAAAGCCCTGATACATACTCCGTTGCCTTCATGGTATCTTCTACGACCACCGAGTCCAATGACATATAACAATGGTATGAATCCCATTTTATCAGGAAATTCCCTTTCGAAGATGCTCCCAACCCATCCATGGGACATAAAACTACCCTTGACTTACACACTAAGGAAAATGACGATTTCTTTCCCAATATTGGAGAAGTTATCTCAAAAATCCTTTTTTTGTCAGAAGAAGAAGATAATGAAAATGATGAAGATGAAGATGAAGAAGAGGAAGAAGACCTCAATGATTCCCCTCTTTAATTTAAATAAGGTGATTCCACCACCATCGATGAACTTAAAGAGATAAATCTGTGAACTAAAAATGACCCATGACCCAAATTAATCAGTGTGTCTATGCCTGTTGAGGAACATGAGACATATAACTCCTTGTTAAAGAAAAATTGAGATGTGTTTTACTATAATTACAAAGAGATGACATGATTCAATCTTTTAGTCTCCAACCATCATCTGGGATTACCAGATGATCACCTGGGCTATATACAGGTAGCCAAAAGGACCCACCCGACACAAGATACTAAAATAAAGGTTGAAGTAAATAAACTGATCAAAGACTGCTTCATACTAGAGGTCCAATATCTGATCTGGCTGGACAACATAGTCCATATCAAAAATAAAAATGCATATATTAGAATATTAATTGACTTTAGAGACCTTAATTGACATTTCACAAAAGACAACATCCCAATCTTGATCACAGAATTGTTGATCACTACGATAGCTGGATACTAATCCCTCTCTATCATGGATGGATATTTTGGATACAATCAAATCTTGATGTCTCGAGGAGACAAACAAGCTACCACTTTTAGGTCCCCTTAGGGGGTGTTCTTTTTATAAAGTGATTCTCTTTAGTCAGATGAATGTTGGCACCACATATCAGCGCGCCATGCATCACATATTCAATCCCTTTTTGGGAAAATTCATCGACTGTTACGTAGACGACCTAGTGGTTAAGTCACGACATAATTCGAACCACCTCACCGACCTTGAAACTATCTTCCAAAAATTGAGAAAACACAATTTAAAGATAAATCCAATGAAAATCTCTTTTGGCGTTACCTCGAGAAAATTTTTCTACATTGTCATACGCCATCATGGCTTCGATGTCAACCTCGAGAAGACGAAGGAAATTCTTGGCTTCCCACAGCTCACAACCTCACTGAGTTGAGAGGTTTCTAGGGGAACCTCACCTATATTCAGTGCTTCATAGCTAACCTATAAGGTAAATGTTTACTTTTAAGCAGGCTCATGAAGATAAATGATATGTATGAATGGGATACCGATTGTCAAGAAGCATTTGAAAACATCAAAAGATATATCCTAAACCCATGGGTGCTCATGCTTCTAGTTGAATTGAGACCACTCATTCTCTATGTAACTGCCCTGAAATAGTAAGTAGGTGCCTTCCTTGCATAGACAAATGATGTAGGTAGTGAGAATAGCATGTACAACCTCTTCCGAATAATGATTGATGCCAAAATTCAGTATTAAAAGATAGAAAAGAACTATCTAGCCCTAATAATCATAGTTTAAAGGATCATGCATTACCTGTAAAACCATGAGGTCCACCTGGTGTCCCACTAAAACCTGCTCAAGTTTATCCTCAATCGTCCCATGCTAAATGGGTTCATATCACATTGGGCGGTCATCCTACAATAGTTTGACATACGGTATGTGCCTCAGAAGGCCATGAAGGGACATTCATTAAATGACTTCTTGTATGATCACCCATTAGAAGAAATGAAACCATTGGATACCAAACTTCCAGATGAAGAAGTGTTTTCCATCCAGGAGAACCCCCAAATGTGGGAAATGTACTTCAACGGTACTTCCTAAAGCCTGAAAGGGAAGAGTATGGAGGATCCAATGATCAACAAAGTGGGGCTGGGATTTGTACTTTTATCTCCCAAAAATTCCATCTTGCCTTAATATCTTTCTTTTGGAAGGGTGTACGAACAATGAAGCAGAGTATCATGCCTTCATTGAAGGCCTGGAATTGGCACTCGATGTGCAATAAAAACACCTAAAAATAAGGGGTGATTCGAAGCTAGTAATAAAACCATTCAATTGTCACTAGGCCATCTTTAAAGAAGTACTGGATCCCTTGATGAACCATGTTCAAGAACTGATGACAGAATTCCCATCAGAATGAACATTGACTCATGTCCCCCGGTTAGAGAATGCTCAAGAAAACACTTTAGAAAATGCAGTCATAGCCTTGGCCAATCATGATCGGGATGAAGAATTCATTAGCATTTCTAACCATCGTATGGTCTTGAAATTCTTCCAGATCAATATGGAGGAAACTGGTGAAATTAGCCCCATTCCTAAGCCTTATGTTCATACCACTGGTTGGATGACTCCCGTCTTAAATTACATTCATAACGGGGAACTCCCACCAGTTATGGATGAATGTGAGTAGGTCTGAAGATGGGAAGTCAATTTTACCCTGTGTAATAGGGTGAACCAAAAGAAGGATATCTATAAACAATGCCTTGATGGAGTCCTTATCAGGTAAATCAATGGTGAAGAGACTATTTTTGTCATTATATAAGTGCATGTTAGAGCTTGTGGGGCACACTAGTATGCAACCAAGCTCTCAAAAAATCCAGAGGCTTGTGTATTAGTGGCCCACCATGATACCGAATTGTGCCGTATTCACTATGAAGATTCATTCCTTCTAAGTTCCTACTATTTTTATACACACTCACACCATGGAGTTGCTTTATGAGGCTAAATATTGTTGGTCAATCTTCACCTAGGGGGTGGATGTTGTGGGATGGTATCTTCCCATTACATCCAGGCAGTTCTTGTTCATACTCACAGTGACCGACTTATTTTCTAAATGGGTTGAAGCCATAACCCTTAAGGAAGTCGTGAAAAAAAAGCATCATTTTCTTTTTGAAGGAAAAAATCATCATAATATTTGGTGTCCCTCATATAATACTGATGGACGATGACACCAACTTTTAGTCTGCTAAGCTGGATAAGATGTATCAAGAATATGGAATCAAGGAAAACTGGTTATCCCACTACCATGCGGTGGAAAATGTGTACATAGAGGCTTTCAATAAGACCACATCAAACATATATCCAAAGATGTTCAATAAGGATAAGAAATCGAGTCTAGAAAAGATATATCATGCCTTTTGGGCCTACCGGATCACGACCCGCACTACCATTTAGGCAACCCCATACTCACAAATATACGAGGTAGAGGTGGTGTTACCTATCAAAATCCAAGTGTTGTCAGTCATTGTGTCCATTTATGATCAAATGTACATGGATGAGAAATACCAAATATGGTTTGACTAATTGGGGTATCTAGACGAAAAAAGGATGCAAAATCTGCACCATTTGGAAATCTACCAAAACCGGATTGCCCGAGCCTTCAACAAAAAAGTTCTCCTTCGATATTTCCTCAAAGTAGAAATAGTGTTAGTTCTAAGAACCTCGATTATACTAGAGAAGAAGCCCCATAATATTGAACCAATGTGGGAAGGACTATATGTCATACAATATGTCTATTCCAATGGAGCGTACGCCCTGATATCAATGGAAGGAAACCTTATCACAGATCCGAAAAATATGAAGTTCTTGAAGAAATATTTTGCATAAAAATTCCCCATGTCATGGCACAAACTATACGACCATAAAGTATGTGTAATAATAAATCCCCATGTGTTGGTCCAAACTCTATGAACCTAAACTACGAGTCATAAAAATTCCATCCCATATCAATGTCTATGCTCTACAACCTTAAACTATGATTCATAAAGAATTTCCCCTATGTGTTGGTCCAAACTCTTCAACCCTGAACTCTGAGTCATAATAATTCTCCAATGCAAAGGTCCAAACTCTAAGACCATAAACAATGAGTTAAAAATGATTCCATATCAAGTTCCAAACTCTACACCCATAAATTATGAGTAACAACAAATCCCCATGTGATGGTCCAAACTCTAAGAACTTGACCTATGAGTCATAAAAGTTTACCCATATCAAGGTCCAATCTCTATGACCCTAAACTACGATTCATTAAAAAAAGGCACCCAATGTTAAGGTCCGAGCTCTAGGACCCTAAATTATGAGTAAAAATTGACTATAATGACAAGGTCCAAAACTCAAAGACCCTAAACTATGATTTAAATTGGCCAAAACTCTCTGACCATAAAATATGAGTTAAAACTGTCAAAAATCTAAGACTTTAAACTATGAGCCATCATCCCTTCTACATGAAATTAAATTATAAGGTACTCATCCCAAGAACATGACAATTAATAGGAATCATTTTCTCACTGTAAGACGTTAAACTATGTAGCATAAAACATCCAAGTTTCATGACAATAATCTGTAAGATCTTTCATAGAACTACATATGGATTGATTCCTTCCCTCGCAAGATATGTAGCGATTTCTAAATTGTCAATCCTAGACCAGCCCCGTTGGGAAAAAACGAAAAGGCCCCCATCATATTCTCTGTTGCCTCACACTTGCAATGGAGACTCTATAACGACTCCTTGTTTCTCAAATCGAGTATAACTCACGTGAGCTTAGGACCAGTGGTATGGATTCTCTTACACATGTAAACCATAGGGGAGTATGGTTGGCCTAGCACCCAAATCAATTAAAACCAAAATTCTCTTAAGTGTCCCTAACACATCAAACAAATGTTTTTAGGGAACATATAGAATTATGTGTGTCTTGATCTATGCAATTGCAAGATACGTAGCGACACTCGGATTCGACATCCTGGCCCAACCACTAGCAAAAAGATTCCCCTTTTCCCCCATGCGTGGGTTAGACCTATGTGGAAGATCTAAGAAGGTCACTCCTAATCATGGTTTGGTTATTATCACATTCCCAAACATAACTCTCTAGTTTGTCACACTCCATACCTTGGGAAAACATGGATCCCGACAATCATCCAAGGCCATCTAGGATAGAATGCTAGTGTCCTGTGGAATCCTTTGATTAACTATTCATATCATGCCCCGTTGGCTCTGCATACATAACCCACTATAATGTTTATAAATCAAAGGAAAATTCATCCCTAGGAGAGTCCCCTCCTACCTCTGTACACCCAATGGATTTCAAGCCCCATGTTATCCCTCCCCATTCAAGTCACCCCCAGGACTATGGTTTGCACCTTCTATCATCACTTGCGTGTAAGTAATGTCAGAACACCCTGACTGCTACTGACCTGAAACTTTTGAAGACCTCTCCATTCCAAAATCATCCCCACTGCATGATGCTAAACTATGAGGCCAAAACCATCCTAACTGCACGACGCTAAATTTTGAGACCCAAATCATCCAAACCGCATAATTTTAAACTACAAGGGTAAAATTGTCCTAACCACATGACACTAAACTACGAGGCCAAAATCTTTTTCACCGCACGACATTAAACACCAATGAAATGGATTTATCCTACAATTTCCCCCTAATTTTGAATTCACTATTCTTAAACGGTGACATAAAACCCTTGTGATACCTTGCTTCTCACATCGATCATACCTCACAATAGCTTAGGGGTCTTAGCAAGAGATCCATAATGAAATTATGGAAAAATGTCCTAGGACTTTGGTCCTAGCAGCATGACCCTAAAAGGCATGTCACAGATCCCTCCCCTGAGAGGAACCCCATGTGTTTTCCATGTGATGTTAAACAATAGGGTATCCCAACAATAGAATGAATACCTTACCGTACATACTCGTAAGATATATGTAAGGGACACCATTCTATGAGTATATAATATCTCGAATGTCCCCAATATGTCCTGGTGCACCCCTTCCATATTCCAAACTCCATGCTTTAAGGGATATTGAATCCACATAACCCTCTAAGTCCATCTGGGATGGAAGGCCAGTGTCCTATGGAATCCTCTGATTTACTATGCATATCATTCTTGGTGGCTCTGCATACAATGCCCATAGAAATGATCATCAATCAAAGGAAAATTCATTCCCAGGGGAGTCCTCTACTATATCAGTACTCCCAATGGATTCCAAGCCTCATTCCACCCCTCCTGATTCAAGGGCCCACAAAGTCAAGGTTTACATTTTCCTCCTTTCACACATCCTGTATATATCATAACTTATGGGCCAGAATCACCTTTGGTATCTTTTGAAGTTTCTAAAATATATCCTATCGGCATACGCGAAGTTGATCCGCAAACAAAGGAAGAGTTACCCCACCCATTTCTAGGTTTCCTTGAAGAAGTTCATCTAGAAAGCCTCCTCTTGTGACTAGGGGAACCCCAAGATGAAGGTCACAAACCATATTTAGAAAGTTCCAAATCTCTATAATCCTCAAAGCCCATCGAAAGTGGAAGTCCAGTGTCCTGGGGACACCTTTTCATGACTATACATATCATGCCCTAGTGGCTCTCCATACATCAACCAAAAAAATGGACGTCAATCAAAGGAAAATTACTTCGTAGGAGAGTCATTTCCATCCTCTGTACACTCAAATGACAATAACATCTTGTCACACCCCAAGATTTACAAAACATTGTCATAATGGATTATTCACCACCTTCTTCCAAAGTTCCCCAAACATTGAAATGATTGTTAACTGAACTAACCACTTTCGAGCTCTCCCTCACACATGTAAGAAATGTATGACAATTATTTCCCACTCAAGGACAATATGAATGTTCCTAATGTTCTCAAGAAACACTAATCAATCCAACCACCTATTGTGGCTCCCAACATCAAGATAGATCCAAAATGTGGAAAATCCCACCATGCCATCGGAAATGGAAGGCCAGTGTCCGGGGGGCACCTTTTCTTGACTATGAATATCATGCCTCGGTGGCTCTACGTACGTAACCCACAAAAATAGTCATCAATTAAAGGAAACTTCGTCCCTATGAGAGTATTTTCCTACCTCTATATGCCTAAAGGGTCTCCTAAGCCTCATTCTTTTCCATAATACACAAGTCTAGGGTTAAGAAAGATCCCTAACCTGTGTTTGAAAGATACTAGAACATTCTCGACTAACGATGCCAAGTTGGGGCCCGACCCCATTAAGTTTGGTCAAAGATTTTTGACCTAAAACATCAGTATCGAGTTTGATTGGAAGGACTGTGAACTTCCAGCAAAAAAAGGTGGATGTTATACTCACTAGAGGGAAAATCATCTGAAAGATCCTCTAGGAAAAAGTCGAGTACCAATTCACTAAAAAATGCATTGAGCTATCAGAAAAGGTGAAAAACATGTCAGGTCGAAAACCCACAAAGGGCGTCTTAATAAAGAGCCATTTTATTCCCACTAATCCCATGTCAAGATAGCATAGGAAAAAATTAGGTTAATAATTAAAATGACATAAACTTTTTAAGGAATTTCATTCAACCTCTGCAATAGTCAAACTACGATTGCTGAGTCCCTTGGCTCAGGAAAACATTAGTGCCCGATTCGATTATCTCAGTTACCAATTTCAAGTCATGGTTTAAAATTAACACTTGATTGAAATGATTTATACAAGAAAAGTTGAAAAGATGGAGTTTAAAGGTAAATTAGTTCCATAATATTCCATGAAATGTATGGTTGGAATCCACAACCTGGAGACTCTCCTTGAGAACAAGATAAGACCTTTACATGAGAAATTCAATGGAGTCGCAAAGCTGCATCAATAATTGGTGAGATTCCATAATGGATTGGTGAAGCTTCAATAAGTTTGTAGTTTAGAATTATGCACTCGTTCATAGTGCCTCTACATATATCATAGCATTAAGGTAGGTTCTATCTCCCTTATTCATTTTCCATCACCCTTCCTCAATGGAAGCCATGGACTGAGCCCTCTCTTGTTTGAGTCCTTCCAGTTTCTGGATTTTTTACTCAACTTCCAAGTCAAGCTATTCTATTAAAGACTCTTGCTATGTGAGCTCGTTTTGAAACTTTTCAACCATCCCAACATCAGAAGCAGCTTCATCAATGAGGTCTTGTCATGTAGTAGCTATATAAGCCATCGACTCAACCATAGAGAGTCGAGACTCAAGTGTACTCATTGCTACTCGAGCAGCAACCATCTGCTTTTATATATCATAAATTCCAGGATAGTTGAATCCACCATAACCCAACACTACAAACTAGTGGTGTAACTTTGGAAATTTTGTTGGCATCTCTTCAAATGGAGTCTGAGAGATTAATCCCAAAAATTTATTCCAGGTTTTTTTTCCGAGTAGGATGAAATTTGAATAAGCTATCTTGGTTGGTCTCAGAATTACTCCCTGATGATGAAATGTAGTTGGAAATTAATGTCACCAGAGAGGGACTTGGTTCAGTATCTACAACTCTTCTTGACCCTACAACATCCTCTTCTACGTTAACCATAATAGATGGCCAGGTAGGGACAACAACCATTGCCAATGCTTGTGGTTGTGATCCCGAGGCTGAAGAGGAGATTATAATACCTCCCACCCCCAAAGCAATATAACTGTCCATAGCAGGCGGAACTACATCTTCAATCATTATTCATGCGCCATGAATATGAGAGAGTTTTGAGGACTAGGAACCACGACTGGTCAGAATGGAAATCTTTAAGATGACACATAAAAGGTTGCAGGTCAGTATAAGACTCATGAGTATAGCCATTCCGAATATGGATGATGGTCTCAAAATACTAGGGGTATAAAAAATAATGCCTCTTAGAACTAGAAAAAAATGGCATGATAGACCGCTCTAGATTTTAAAGGAACGGAACATCAGCCCCTCCAACCATGAATTTTTTAGAGAGACCATAAGTGGGTAGAGTATCGACTTTTAGAACAATTCCCTATGTAGGTACAAGAGCTGCCTGCTCGAGATTTACTAGCCCAACAGTATTTGAGGCCCTTACAAAATCTAGGAAAAACCGGTGTTCGTCACTTGACTTAGACCCCGCCATAAAAACCACCAAGTCCCTCTTCCTGAGAATTGGTTCGACATGATCAAATGAACCCTCTCATTCTGGATGACCTTCCATTGATGGGGTACAAATTGTTAGAGCAGGGGTAGGCACATCTGAGGGGTTAACAACACCCTTGGTCTCCTCAAAAGGCCCTACTTTCTTGTTCTGATCGACTGTAATAGATGGAGATTCTTCCTCTACCCTAAATGGGATTGGGGATATAGATTCCTAGGAAATCACCATTTGATCACCAATGAAACCCACGACAATGTACATATTTGTACCAGTGAGCCAAAAAGGTAAGGGTGTTTGGTTAAATCACCAGGTTTGTAGACACTTACCTGTGATCCCCCTTTGAATGTGATTCAATCGGCGGGAGGCTTGCTTGTGTTTCCTTGAATGTTGTGGAGATGGCTTCTGAACATGAACACCAAGAGAATCTGGACGAGGAAACACCTTGGAGGGGTCCGAAATCACTACCTCCATATGCTCTTGGGATCTGGGAGATCCTTCAGCAGTACCACCTATCGATGAAGGGGTTTACTCCCCAGCTACAGTACCTCCACGAGAATGATTTTGGAAAAAAGTTGTCTTCTGAGACCCAGATGGCCCCTAAGAAGTAATAAAGAATTGGAAGAAGCTTTTAGAATCATTATAGTAAATGATTATAAAGCCCAAGGATACAGATAAGACCTCTTCCATTGGATGTGGAAATAAAACCATCATTGCCACACGGTCTAACATGTAATGCATGTCTGTGGGAGTGTGAAGGCACATATCCATTTCATTCAAGTGAGATGCCAACTCAATAGGCACTACATCTGCTGAAATATCGATAGGATCAATGGATCCCCAAATCTTAGAAGATCAAATTGTTCCCTCTTATGAAGTCACCATATATATTTATCTGAGTCACTCTCCCTCAACTCATCCCAAACTCTACAAGATTCTAGAAACGTAGCCGTAATTGGGATTGCCAATGCTGGAGGGGTAACATTAGGAAGTAGGGTAGGCTTCGACAATCGTAGACATTTTCGGGGTGTCCCTGCATGATCAGAACCTCGAGAAGAGAAGTGTTTATGAGATGATAGGGGTGAATAAGAAACATTATCCGTGATTTCCATAATAGGTAAGAAAAAAATGTCATTGTCATCATCAGTGGTTTCTAGTCGTAGCATGGAAAGCACCCGATACGAGTACCTACAACAACCACTTTGAGAGTGGATGAGCGTCTTGAGGTCCCTAAGGTAGTATTACACCTCATTTGGATCCTCATCGAAAGAAATGTTATTCAGTTCTAACACTAAACCAATACCAGTCAGGGAAACTTCCCGAGTCTAGAGGATGTTTCCATAAATTTCAAGAGGACCGACTATGGGAAATGGATAAACATTCAAAAGGTCACATTGCCTCTAGGACAATGGAAAATTGGCCTCAGAAGGAATGGATGACAGATTCTTGTAACCAGCTCCAGTTTCATGTTCGACTGCTCATGATGTCACAAACCCATCTATCACATCATTCCTGAGGTGGGAGTTAAGGGACCTTCGATGAACTTTTATAGGTTGAGGGTGCTCACACGCTTCATTTTTCTTCCCCTTTCCATTCACCTTGGATTCACTTGGAGTGACCAGAGTGGGCACCAAGTCATTCAATTGACCATGAGGATATGACCTAACCTAGGCCTCTGCATAATTCTTGGTAAGGGCGGGAAAAAAATCCATAGAACCTAGATGTTGGGCCTGGATTTGGGTGTCCTCCAAGGTAAACATTACCCACAATTGGTGATCTATCATTAGAATTTTCCCATAGAGAGCATTTTTAAGAGTAGTAGGACCTAACTTCTTTATGAAATTGAATTTTCAGCTAAACTATCAGGGTTCATAGCCATCGTAGATGACTTCCCCTCAAATACGATCAACCAAAACACCTTATCGCAAAGAAAAGATGTAACCTTAATTGAAAATGTCTTTAGATGCGTTGTTTGTAATGGTACTAATGGGGGAATCATAAGGGTGGTAAGAATAACATTCATAAGCCTTATAGAATTACATTAAGCCTTTCTCATTCCATTCAGTCGGATCCTCATTCTTATCTTGTGAGGCTCAAGCCGCTGGCATGACCTCGTTGGTGATTTGAAGGTATGGTCGAAGGGTTGAATGCAGTATTCGTAAGGAATTGATGAAGGAATAACCCCTTATATGTCTCCTATCCATCCCCAAATAATTTGAAAAGGCAAAACCATCTGGTAGGGTTACCCCCCTTTGCGAATTTGGCCAAGTAGGCATTATATATTGTCCCACATGAGGATAGCCAAATTGATGCATTTACTGGTGTCCAACTAAGAGGTCATGATAAAGGATGGGTCTCTTACACCACCGGATTATCACACTAGTTGAAGTCACCCACTCAGGAACATGGCCAAGAAATCCTTCAGTCGAAATAACTGATCGATATCAAGGATGATCCCCCATCCCCATTTCTGGAAGTCCCCCTCTTCTAAGGTAGGCTAGTAGTGACCAGCTCCCCTCTGAGTGTCTTTGGTGGGATAAGCTCTGGGTACTTGTGGATCGTGCTCGAGACCAGTATGTTTAGAAAAATCACCAAACCAGTATTCTAATGGAATTTCCGGCTTCAATCAATGAACACTTTCATTAAAAAGTATATTTTCCTATATGATGAGTTTCCTGGACAAAGGGGGGGAGTTCTTTCCCCATCATCCCAAATAGTGGAAGGGGGAGAAATTCATCATACATGTCCCCAAGGATGGGGAATCCCAAAATCAATCATATTTCACAAAGGCAGATGCAAACCTCCCCAAGGGTCTAATAGAAAGTGTTGGGGTATGGGATCCACCTTCATAAAAGTGGTGAAATAAGGGCATTATGATGATGGGTGTATGTCTGAGAATCCCAGGCGACCGCGTACAGTCTCACAAGCTATAGATCTGCTCGGAATTATTCACAACTCTGGTGAACCTAAAAGGGACACCCCCAATCCAAGCCAAATGATCCTTTAGGGAGAAGGTCCTATCGAGATGGCTGACCATGCTTCTAATTTTCTATAGCCTTCATTACGGTGCTTTGATAACAGTGGGACATCTGATCTGGTTTTCGCTGCACCCCTTCTAATATTTGAGGCACATAATGTAGAAAGGGACCAGAAGAGGACTCTCTCTAAAGATACCTTCCCTTGGAAGAGATCTAGACCTTAAGAATTGAAGTATTAATTATCCAGGTAGAGGAATGATTGGTCAGGTTTGGCACTGGGAACGTTGTGTCGGATAAAAGGTCAAAACCGTAAGAAGTGATCTGGTTTGAGACTAGGTACTCTTGTTGACCCACTAAGTGTAGCTCCCCAAGGGATTGGTGAAATGGAGAAACTAGAGTCTTGTTGTCAAATAAATCCACTGTATCCCTCGATCTTTCATCAGCAGCAGAAAGGGGAGTAATAATAGATGCCTCAGAAAAAGAATCAACATAATCAGCAGCATGAGAATCAGCCATTATAACCTAGAGAGGAAGATCTAGAAGTTAATGATAAGTCAGTTTGATAAGAATTTTCGGAAAGAGGCTTCGGAAAAAAATGATAATTGAATTAAATCATATCCACAGAAGGGTCTGCGTTATGTTTATAAAAAAATGGTATGCTTAAATAGCATTCGCGTGTAGCATAACACGCTGATCCTACTCCGCCTACAGCTATGGTACGTGGGTCCTATTCACTAGGTAAAACCATGGTATGCAGAATGACCACGATGCGCAAGCCCACGAACCATTGGTTAGCGTACAGAACAGTATGAAGAATGTAGAAACAACAAACCTTTTCCTTAGTTAACTTCACATTCAGATGTTGTGGATTAAAATTTATGTTCATATTAATAGTTTTTGAGACTCGGTTTGTTGATCCATATTTGGTACATAAAAAAATCCCCCACATAGCCTTCTTCTATGATGAATTTGTATTTTAGGTTTTAAAGTTTCACAGTCCCATTCGCAGAAGCCAAAATGTGGTACGTCGATGGGGAAATGGCAAGGAAATCAGTTTGAGGAACATGTAGAACAGTTCATGAATGTGATTTTTGCAAAGAGCACGGTAAGTGAAGAGTGAAGGAGGCCAGGAAATCAATAGCAGTTTTTTCCATGAGAAATGGTAAAAGAAAAACAAAAAGGGCCCCTATATATAGGTGTGATCTCTCCTACCGAATCTACCAGATCTACCGCAAACCATTTCAGTTTTGTACTATTTCTAAATTGGAATAGTCCCCCTTTCATTATGAAAAGACACCATTCCGAGGGGGGACATTTGTACGGTCCAAAAAATTCTACAAGTGGAAGAAAATACCCTCGTAATCACTTTAAAGAAGGTATTAAGCACTTCTATAAGTTTATCAAGGCAGAAGGACTAAAATTGAGTTTCATTTATTTGAAGGAACATGAAAGAAATCATGTTTTTCTGTGGGTCATGTACCATCACTGGGAAACATACAAGAATAAGAAGGACCGTGAACCACTAGGTATGCGAGATAGTCCACGAACCATTGGCTAGCAAGAAAGACCGACCACAAATTTTGTGAAAGACAGTCCGCATACAATGCCGAAAAACCCTCAGTTCTCAGAATAAGTAGATAGGCAGGGTTCCGTTATTATCGATCACAAACCAAAGTCTCAACAAACCCTTGTTTACTAAGTCTTCCACAAGTTAAAAAATTTCTTCAATGGGCCTCCGAAAATTGTGTCGCGTGACCAGAAGATATGATCATTTTGATGCTCTATAAAAGGACAATAGTAGATGAATAATGGATAAGGAGTAGGGGAGGATATAGATAGAAGGAAGGAAGTGTGACAAAAGCTTGAAGAAAATACATAGGTTTCACTATGGCTTCCTTCTTGTTTCATCGGAAAAGAACAAACGACAAAAAACATCCTCCGAAGGTACAGCCGACCGCGAACCACAAAAATTGGAGAATTGAATGATAATAATAAAATTGGGAACTGAACTGGTAAACTGTGAACCAAAGTCATCTCGTAGATGAATTTATTGGGAATGGTAATTCCCCTAACCCTCATTCAGTATGGCGCTCTACGTAGTGTACCGCTACATGGAATAACCCCAGCGCTGTGTACCGAATCGGTATGTGGATATAACTCAATGAGGCAAGGTGAGCCATGTACCCCATTGGTATTTGGTTGGCGATACCCATTCCCACATACCTCACTATTACATGGATGGAACTCCTATCCACATACCACTATGGTATACTGATCCTTCCCCAACCCGTATATGAAACATGTACGCGGAATTTGGTGTTTTTAGGTATTGTTCCCTATGGTTCCAACCTCACACCTCCATTATCGTCTAATCCTTCATAATCTCTCCTCTAACCAATTCTCTGGTGCTTGGCCAAAGACTTCCCCAAATCCACCAGACCCATAAGATCATGCCATCGAGCTCATCATCGCACCCCATTGAGTCTACAAACCCACAGTAACCGGATTCACTAAGGCCCTCCCAATAAAAGTGAGGGCTTCGGGAATGCATGGAAGGAAACATTCCCATGGTAACTTGGAGTGTAGCCTTGGGATGGTGATGTGAACCTCCCAGTTATTGGGATTATGGGTGATCATGTGGTTTTCCATTTAATGGGGAATATGGATCAGTCAAAGGGGTTCTGTTCGCTCCCCCCTTTGGTGAGGAAAATACTCCTCCCCTTCCCAGAACATGCTCTGGGGCTCTCCCACTATGTTAAGTCCCCAATTATTTGAGGTAGTGCTATGTGACCTTCAATTTCATTTCACGTTGAAAGGATAATTGCACCATTTTCTCACCCATGGTCGCCCCGTCCTCTTCCGTCGCGGGCTCTCCCTCTCCGACCTACTAGGGAGGAGGCATGTGCATTGTAGAATCTTTCACATCCTCTTGTTTTTTAAACCGAGCATGACTCACATGGGATTAGAGGTTTGTTAGTATTAAAACATCTGCACACAATCTGAAATATGAGAACTCTGATTCTTGACCAGATCAGGATACATAGGATGCCTTCCAGAAGGCCCGAGCTCAAAAGGGTGGCCATTCCAATAGGGTCCACCCATCCATACCCCCCTCAAATGGGAAGATGCCATGCACAAGCATCACACATATGAACAATGAGAATATTGATTCCTGATCAAATCCGAATATGTAGGATGCTTACCAGAAGTCCCAATCTCAAAAGGGTGCCCTTCGAAAAGGTGTCCACCCAATCATGTGTTTCAAGTTGGAAGCTTCTATGCATAAGTCCCTCACAATCCGAACTATGTGGGTTTAGATTCCTCTCACAAGGATATATATGATGACCTCCTTGTGGGGATAAATCCCAAAATCAAGTCACCTTCCATCCCAGTAGGATGACGATAAACTCCAGAGTGCCTTAAAATGTGGCTAAGTCAGTTTCATCTCCATGGCTTCAAACATATGCATGCTCACGATGACCTTGCAACCCAACGGTAGCCTGTAGAAACACTCTTTGGGAACGAACAAAGAATTCACAAACATATGAAAATGACGTAAATATATAAGAGAGTCCCAGAAAAGGAAACAATCCCCCCCAAAAGGGTGCGATGAGCCAGACCACCCATCCTCTCGACCAATGGAGTCCTCAAGTTTCATTGACCAAATCGTCAGTCGACGAGCACCTCCCTTTGGAAAGTAGGTCCATGAATCATGGATACCAGTTCCATTAGGCATTCTTGGCTCCATGAATAAACCTGTTAGAGACCATTCGAGGATGTTATATATGAGAAGGACATAGTGCATGAGTGCTTTCCCCCCACGCAATCACCCACTGGGGACCAACAGTTCCCCATAGGGTTAATTCAACCTTCTCTAAATTATAATTACACCAAATGGGTTGGAACAAAGGAATGGTAAATTCGAAGAATTCTTGTCTCTATGGAAAATTGTATGGGAGATGATCCCCATTGTTCTATCTCCATACCGCCCATAAATGCACCACATCGGAGGTAGAAAATTAGTAGTGTAGTTTATGTTCATATAATTAGTTCTTTACATTCTTAGGTAATTGTAGTGTTCGATTATGCTGTGATGAATTCCAAATAAAATATTTTTATCTTTGATAAATATTAAGTCTAAATAGCTACACCATGATTCCTTGTCATTATTTAATTAATAATTTTTCATATTAATTTTTAGGTGGCTTTACATTGTGATAAAGACCCAATAAAAATTTTGGTATGAAGCTATCCTATATAAAAAAACTGGTAATCCCATTATAGTATGGTGGTACTATCACTTAAGGTTAATATATTTAATTCATGAGTTATTTTATATCTTGATCATTTGTTATTAAAATATTCATACTTTACTAGCCTTTCTTCCCAAATTTCTAGGTGAAATATGTTCTTAAATACCATAGTTAATACATAAAAAATTCTATTGAATATTATTTATTGTTTAATACATGATACTTCTCAATTATTTATAAATCCTTTTAAAAATATTTCATCACACATAGTTAATCTAGTCTAACTCTTTTTAATGATTTCTAGTGACATTCTATTCAACATAATAAAGGTTTGTGAGGATTTGGTTTAAATTTTGACGTATATTCTCCTAAGACACTAAAATAAAACATCAATCCTAATTTTTTTAATATAATTTATGAAAATTGAAAATTATAGAATGATGGAAAACATAATTGGGGCAGCTTTTAGTAACATATTTATTTAAATTAGAAGTCTCAACATAGCTATGAGTACATCAATAAAATCAAAAATATAGAATGAACCCAACTTATGGATATTAGATTTTGTATTTTACATCTCTCCCATTCACCTAGAACTTATTCTCAATATTACTCATAATTTACACTACTCTATATGAATGGTTTCTCACCACCATGATGGTTTCTGAATGTACTGGCCTATAATTCCTTGGAAGGAATTTGTAAAAATAAGATAAAATGGCATACCTTTTTTATAGGTGATTGTTATTTTTATAATTGAGTTGTTCATGAAACTTCATTTATTCTACTTTTAAGTGGTGGTTTTTAAAAAATATACTCTTGAAATATCATCCATATTGTCTAAAACCAATATTAAATTCCTTTTATCTTTATTATCTATCTATTTCAGAGATTTGAAAACTTAATAAAACTAATTAGAAACAACACATCAGAAAGTGTCATGATTTTTTGTAGACCAAATAGAATAGAGTTATACTCAATTGTGTATTTATTCTATTATGTATTTCTAGAATGAATCATTTCCTTTCATGGATCCGTATTTTTCTCCAAAATTTATTGTCTCCTCCTGATTGTTTTCCACTCATGGTTATGGATCTCTATATGTCAATTAATTTGGTTGAGGGATGTAGTGATTCTATTTCATTGAAATTTATATCTCTCTAATAAGCCTTTAAAATTTATAATCAGTTTGTTTTTCTGAATAATCATAAAAAATCTATGAAACACTGATCCTTGAAAAGATATTCTTCCCTAAAATTATTATTACTACCTTCAATATGTTTGTTGAGGTGGAATCTTCTTCAACATGATTTGAAAAATAATTAACACACATATGTGTCTAAATTAATTAGGATAATTAATCATTAATATAATTCCATAAACATTAAACACTTCAACATCTATGGTTGGATGATGAGATATTTTGACCATTTTTCTATTTCAGGTTCTTTTTTAGTTATAACATGTTATAACATAGCTTCTAGTGCCATGGTGTAATGTTAAACAAAAGAATCCCTATTGAATTGTCTATGAAATTTTATAATTCAGACCTCAGATTATTTCTATTGGTGAAGAATGAAAAAAATCCAAATCTCTACCTACATAAATTTTAGGATCACATTTGTGGATTAACCCAAAACAACATTTCATAAAATTCAAAGGATCGTTACAAAAGTAAATTTTACTCTTCAAATAAAAAGATTTTACTTTATTAATAATTTAATTAATGGTAATTTTACCATTCACTAAATAATTAGTAATTTCAATAAATCGTGTTAATTTTTTCATCTCCTCTATAAATAATTCATCACTTTAAAATTCATTTTATATCTGATTATAAGTGTCTACATAGGTGTCTAAGTTTCATCATTGATAAAAATTAAGCGACCACTTTATTTGAACATTTATTTTACATTATCTCAATTTCAATCTCCAATGGTAACCAAATCCACATGGTCACAAACAAATGATCATCCTTTTTATTTATAATGTATTTGAGATTTTATGATTTTTTATTCGATCACATAAAATATAGGGTATAAACTTGTGAAAAGAGAAGATCAATTTATTTAGTTCCATATTTAGTATAGAGTAGTCTAATTAATATAACAACTAATGTTTTAGGGATAATTTTATTTCATTAAAATATGTATTTACAATTCTTAAAAATGTTTTTTTAACATAAGAATTAAATTTCATTAGAAAATTTGTATGAAATATATCATTAAAACTAAGAAGACTTTATTTGATCAAAATATGAAATTACAACCAAACTAAAAAATAAATATAAATTGGGGGGGGGGGGTAACAAAACATGGATTAGTACCACCATTAAAATCTAATTAATAAAAATTAGATAATAAATAGAAAAGGAAAAAAAATCCTTGAAACAAGAAAATCCTCGAGATCATCTTGTCCGTTGTAGATCTCCATTTTTATAACTAAAAATAAAATTAGAATTAAAAACATCTAATAGGAAATAATATTCTCAAATATAAGATATAAATTAAATTATTGACTTTCTTTAGCTAATAGTAAAAATGCTAATGAATTTATAGGGAGTAACAGTGGTAACATAACATTTGTACAGGGAAATATTCTCATTGAATATATGTTTGAACGAAATATGGTAATTAGAAATATTTTTATTGGATAACTTTTATATAATAGCTATACTCAATTAGTTATTTTTTGCAACATAATTAAAATATTATCATGCACAAATTATAATAAAAAGAAATAAAATTGTAATATTTAACAAAAATATTTATTTATAAAAATATATTCTTCCTTAAAGTATAAAATGATGTATCTATAAAATCAAAATAAATATCTAAATATTAATGGATTGATAAAAATAATTTTTTTGAATATAAATAATTTATTTTAATGGTATTTAATCAGTATTGTTTAATATAAATATGATATTTAACAAAGAACTATTTTGTGTTGTGTATTTTTAATTAATCACTAAAAAATAATGATGATAATTAAATTTATTAATAATATAAACTATATAATAAATTAACATTCATAAAATATTTATTTTTAATAAATTAGTGAGAAAAAATTAATTTTAATCTTAGAAATACATTTAAAAAAAATTCTGTTGTTCATGATTATATTAAGATTAATTTTTATCAACACAATACATTTAGTCAACTAATATTATTTCTATTTTTTAGAATATCAGGGTTTGTTAGTAATTTAATTTTCAATTTTAACACACAAAAAAGTAAAAAAGTAAAAATTATCTAAAAAGATAAAAAATTCAAATAATTTCTTTTCCAATTGTTGTGTATTTTTTTAAATAAATTGATCTCTTTTTCAAGACTCTAATATGAGTTTGAAACATATAATCACAAATATGAGGACTCAGTAGAAAATAATAATAAAACACTTAATGTATGAAAATATATTTTCCTTTAAAAACAATTTTATAATATTATATTATTAAATTTAGATGATTATTTTTAAATTTTTAGAATTTCATTTAGATTAAATTGATTCCAAATTATAAATCAAAAAATCATAATTTGGTATGAAATTTAATATTATATTTTTAGTAAAAAACATATTCAATATATTTAATATTAAATCATGGATAAATAGTAAAAATGATATAATCTACCATGGATCAACTTTTACTAAATAAACATTAATCTTAAACCTTCTAGAAGAATTTTTTAGGTGGTAGGGTCATACCCACATGTCTCAAAAAATTTTCCTCACTGGAATCGCCCAGCCCCCATTTGATTTCAACATTACCCATTACCTAATGTATGTTTCCAAGGAAATATGATTCTTTTTCACTTATAAAAGGAGCTTACATACACCCACTTTAGCCCACACATATACTTAAAACTTTCCTTGAAAATATACTAATTGTTCTTCCACAATATCAAACATCCTCTTTTGGAATCCCCCAGTTATAATAAATGGTACAAATTCTTCCATTTCAAATATTTCATTAAAGAGTTCATTATTCAACATGATTATTATCCCCTCTCTAACCTTTTCTTATTTATCATTATCATGCACCATTCAGATGTTTTTTAATTAAAATATTCTATAATTACACGAATTATAGAAAATATTATATTACATATATTCCCTTGGACATGTAGTTTTAGATATTTAGAAAATTAAGGAAAAAAGTTAACAAAAAATGATCACATCGTTATCAACTAATGAAATTTTTTCATCACTAATAATATTTTCTTCTAAAGATATATTGTATAATACATTTCTTTATAATCAGGAGAAATGGAAATATAATAAGGGTGAGCTGAAATTCTTATTAATGGTAACCATATACTAGAATATATCACATAATGAGAAGCTCATAAATAATATGATTGAAAATAAATAATCATAATAATTTTATAATCATATGAAACTACGATAATGATATAAACATGGGTAATAATAAAAATAAATGAATCACATGAATAACACATTCTGATTTCATGGGGATGGAATATATAATGTTAGCCATTCCAACACTATTTTCCATGATATTATATAACATCAATGACTTTTTCTAAGGAATCTACTTAAAATAATGTTTTCTACAATGTAATCTAAATAAATGGGCATACATAAAACTAATACCTAGAACACTTTTTCACATGAGACCTAATAGTGTATAAAGGAGAAATTTACAGCCCTAATTATTAGTAATTAAGTAAAATTCATTCATGATATGATAGAATGGATAAACTATAAAATATTTTATCCACAATAATTAATTATAACAAAAAAATCCATTCAAATAAAAATTATATGGATTTTCAATATCTCCTCAATAAATAAATTGAATAGATTTATCATTTAGAGTCTATAAAGAAAACATAGAATAGAGTAATTGGTATATGGTTAATTTAATGATGGAATACAATGGTCATTATCCATCTGTAGAAAGAATATGGATTGAATCATTACTACATATTCGTAGTACAATTAAAGGACTTTAATTAGTGTTGACATAGATGAAATATACTTCTAAAACAATAATATTATAAAATTAATTTTTCAAACCCACATCATAAAAAGGGGATAAAAAATTTATTTTTAAAAGAGTAAAATTTTAATTGTAATGTAGCATGAGATAATATATAATTGGGATTAAAAAAATAATGGGAAAAGTTTTTGGAAATGTAAAATATTGACAAATATGGGAAATATTCATTATAGAGGATGGTAATTGTTCTTAATAATTTACACGAAAATAAAATATTTTGAAAAATAAATAGTGAATGGAGGAAATATTATCAAGACTAATAATTAAAACCCATTGAAAAGGGATTGAGTTAAGAGATAGATTTACGTCTTCTGTAAATTTTTAATTCCATGAATATAAAGGAAAAATAATGAAATAGACCTTTAAAAAAAATTAATGAAAATTTTAATATGAAAAGAAAAATTAATGGGGTAGTAATTATTCAATAATATAAAATTTGGAGGGTAATAATAGAAAATTATCATCGTGTGAAAGTTGAGACTAAGAACTCATACATTTATTCATAATTATGATAATGTTCTCAAACCTCAAGTATTAAAAAAATAACTATCATAATCAAATATTTAAGAACCTTATTCATAATTATAACCATTTTTAATCTTCATTTATAACCATTTATTAAAATATATTATTTATTTATATTTTGTTTTCATTATTCGATGGCTTAATATTTGGTTGTTTATTTACTACTAGTTTGGAAATCATGGTGTTGACTATTGTTCATAGATTAATATTTCATAATTCCAAGATCATTATTGGTGATTTAATATATGTTTTATGATTATTTATATATTTATAAGTTTTTTATATAATATTGTTAGTCAAAAAATGTAAAGGTGAGATTTATAATGATCTCATTTTAATATTTTTTAGGAATAAAGGGTGGTATATTAATAATAAGTTAAATATTAATATAACATTTCCAAAACAATAAACAGAAAAAATATTTTGATAATAATTTATAATACCACCATTATTTATGTTCTAATATTCATCCATGATATAAATTTCTATCATTCCTCATGTAGGTGATTAAACTAACCCTAATAAATATATGATATAATATATGGGTGAGTATGGTCAAGAAAATAATTATTTTTTAATAATATCATTATTAAATAGTCATAATGATATTACTTCAATTTTTTATGTACTAAATCAGGTTTAAATATTTTTAAATACATTTTAAAAACCTATTGTGAAAAATGAAATATTTCACTTTAATGAAGGCGAAACTCCTTACTTATTCTCGAGTGATGCATTTTTCTACATATAATGTAAAGGATATTGGAATTGATTTATATTTTAAGTGATTTAATAATTTTTTAAGAATCATATAATTTCATTACATAACCCCATTTAACCATATTTTTAAGTAAGTTATAAAAAATGAATATTGTCACTTATGGGATTGGTAGTGTATATGCCAAACAAATAACATTTTTATTTTCAAAATTGTTAAAATTAAGGTAAAAAAGTAATATTATATTGTTATAATAACATTTCATCATATTATTAGTATTGTTATATTCATAAATTCATGGACTGGGTAGGTTTGAATTGAAATCCGAAGAAAGGAAATAAGAGAGCTCGGGTGAGAATATTACCTCTCATATTAGATGTTCTCCCTTAGGTAATTACTTATGAATCTTTATATTGGATTTTAGAAATAAAAAATAATCTAATAAGTTGGATGAGAGTTTTTTATATAATCATATTAATTTTTTAAAGATAAATATTTGGAAAGGATAGTGAAATGTTTCCAAATTGATCACCTATTATAATTTGAGAAAATGGAATTTTTGTAAATACTAAATAACATTTCAATGATGGTAGGAAACTTTTCATGGTTAAATGACTCAAAATGTGATAAATAATGAATATTATTGGGATATAAATTTTATAAATAATCTATCATTATTTTGAAAATAATTTTAACATTTTTTTTGTCATTGACCACTATTTTTGACATTTTACCATTTTTTTACCCTTGTAAATAGTTTTTACACGAGAATTTTATATTTTATTTAAAAAATATAAGGTAACCCTTCATATAAATTTTTTTTGAACCTAAATTCAAGATCCCTATAGTAAAATTTAGTTTATAAATAAGGGTTTTTCTACTTTTAGATTTAAAATTTTATTATATTTAAAACATATTTTGTAAAACAAAAGTTTCTATTACCAATAAGTGTTATTAATTTATTTATTACTTATTAACACTTCAATTAGAGATAATATAATTTTATATAGGTTTATAACTTATATTAGTGTCATTATTTATAAGATAATAACTTATTTTATTAGAACTAAATTACACGATGTTAATAAAACAATTATTTGAATATCAAAGTTTTACCATTAGAATGGTAAATAAATTTAATCCTCATAGTCTTATATTTTCCCTAAATATAATGTTATCCATATAAAAAATATTAAAATTATGATCTGTAATATTATATCCATTTTTATTAGAAACTAATTTAATATTAAAATTATGATTTAAAATTATGATCTAAAATTATGATCTAAAATATAAAATCCATTTTTTTATTTTCTATAAAGATAAGTGGTGAAAAATAAATTTTTTATAATAAATGAATAAAAATAATTATTAGAGTAAACTATTACAGAAGTTTCCAAAAGGATAAATATGGGTTTTATAAATTTAAAAAAGTGTTTGAAATGATTAAATTTTATCCTTAAATAATTATTTATCGTGATAAATTTTTTATATGTATTTAAGTTATACTTAATTATTGATATAGTCTAAATTTCTACGGCTTCTGAAAATACTATATTTCTCACTATTCAAAGAAAATTATTTTTGAAATATTCAAAAAATTTATCTTAAGTAAATATGGGAATAAGAAATAAAAATAATAATGAGGTAAAAATAAATTACTAAAATTTCGGGATTTAAATTTACAAAACTTACATAAAAATATTTAACAATATTAATAATATAGGTAGGGAATAAGATAAAATATATACCAAGACTTAAACCTCATTATCTTGATTATAAAAGGTAAACTCATATTTTACATCTTAAAAATCCAATGTCTTGATTTTCATTTTTAACAACAATTTATGTCAAATATGATTTCATAGTAGACTAATATGTTATATGGGATTCAAAAAACATTACTTTCACAGCTTAATTCTCAAGATCCTGATTCCAACCAAATACAAAAACAAAACTAGTTATGATAATATTTAACAAAATCCTATTAAAATATCATATATATATAAAAACACAACCCTAATATGTGAAAACATTGTGATAATTTCATACACAAAATATTACATCTATTTATATGAATATTTAATTAATGCATATATTATCTAGGATAGTATTGTAAATGTTTTTACTATTTGGATATTAGATATATAATCTCCTTATTTGACAAAAGATCATCAACATCTCCCACAATGATCATCTCATATATTAATCCCAACAAGACTATGATGTCTAAACCATTCTCCTTCACCTGGGGAAGGAAATATAAAAAAGTGTTAGCTAAGATGCCCATTAAGAGAAATTATAGAAGATATATATCCATAATCCTATAAAATAATTAGATAATAGTATGGTTATGTGATTATGAACCTGATTTTCAATGTTCATATCCAACCTATCATAGATCATAAACATTATACATTGGATGAACATTATAATTTCAGAAAACATAGACAATAAGAGTGAGAAAGCACCATCAATCGATCATGAACTATAAGATCATGTTATAAAAGTGTGGAACCATCATAAATATAATAAATGAGTTCATATTTATTGGTTAACTACCATGATAATTAACACAGGGGATCAGGACACAACTGTTTCCATTGTAGATTGGGATGCACTAGTTTCCCAATATAGATTAGGCCCATCGAATTATTTCTCGTTGTTAGCTCATGATATATTAATTTTTAACCAGCATACATGATGTTGATATAAGTCCCACCTTTTACATAATAAAAACTATACATATGTTTTCCATAAAAAAAATAAATCATTAAACATAATATAACCCATGAAAAGTAATTTCTTTCTTAAGTGTTTCATCATTTCATTATAAAAATAATCCATCTTGAGAAATAATAAATAATATATTCATGAAACATATCCATGTTAAATCATAATTGACATTAATTAAATTCATCATAGATGAATAATTAATTTGAAATATCACTTGGAATATTTAGTTAGGAAAATAACTATTCCATTTTAAAAATAACTTCTTTTTTTTTTAAAAATTGTTCACATATAAATAAAAACACGTTATTTGATAATAAACATGAAAACATTTAGAGGAATATTAAAAGAATTGATGTTTCGTGATGGTGTAAAATTATGTTCATTCTAAATAATATTATCCAGACATAATAAATTAAGTTGATGTTTCATCCAATGAATTCAAATTGAATTAAAATATCACTTACCTGAAGTATTCGATTTTATATTTCACATTAAAAACTCAGGTATAATAAATATGGATTTATTTTAAATTTATTAAATAGTCCTAATTATATCATACCATGTATTGATAATTTATAAAATCTTATCACCCATTTTTAAAAAGTTTTTTAATAAAATCATTGTTCTGAGTTCTAACTTCTTCTTTTTTAAAGAATGTTTCAGTTCACCATTATTGTTCAATATAGTTGGATCTTGTTCTCATCATTCAAATGATATATATAATGGTATAAAAACCATATATAATAATTATATACCTATTTATAATCATTTATATAATGGAGAGATAGAAAACTGAATTACACTATTCATGGAGATAGTTTGTCATACGTAAGCATTAATTGTATTTCATTTTTCAATTGGTGGAATAAATGAAATGTAAACAATTATTAATATTTCCAGAATAATTATATTATTATATATTTCAAAAATATTCATTAAACCCATAATAATTCCCATTTATAAAATATGGTGATGAAATATTAATTGTATCTCTACATGGAGACGGTTAGTCGTACATTCTCACAGGCGACACTTTTACTTCTTATTTTATGGAAAAGGTGGGTAATAATAGAATTTTTATATTTATAATAAAATTTCAACATATTTATGACACTAAAATATTATTATATGTAAATAATAATAAATTTACAGGTTTTAAAGAATAGTATAAAAAGAATGTGATTGATTAGAACAATCACCACATCTTTGAAATGCCTCCTTTGGATCTTCGATAAAAGTATATAGGTTTGGTCTTTTGATAAAACCATATCCTCTAAAATTTCTCTAGGGAAGTTTAGAAAATATATTATGAAGGTATAATCGATATAGACGCCCTATAATTGTTCCATGAAGTGAGGGAGGATTTTCCCATTTATAAATGTGGTGTGGTGTAATTTTGTAATTGTTTAAAAGATTAATTTATAATAAATTATTTTTCCATATAAATAACAAAAAATGAAAATTGATGAAAAAGTAATATAATATAATTTTTTAATCTTATCATAAAATATATTTTATATAGGTTTTCATGATTTTTAACCCTTATCATTATGATTAATACATGATGAACCTATATTAATTTTAACTACAATAATAACATTTTCAATATTATAATTTTGTAATTTTTAATTATTTGGTGTCAATTTGACTATAAATCTAAAAGATATGAAATTTTATACCATTTTAGAATAATTTCTTATTTTCATGATTAATTTAGTTACTTTAAATAAATATAAAATAATTTATTCTACTAAATTATAATTATAGTCAATTTTGACACTATTGAAAAAATTGAATTTAAAAATTATCAAAAAAACATGTAGAATTATAATAAACTATTTTCTTATATCCTAAACATGTCAAATTAATATATAAACTTCTTTTACTACATTAAATTCTTTTTATTCTACTAATTTTGATTTTTTTAATATCATTTGTTTTATTTTTTAGTAATTAAATAATTATTGCATCAATGTTTTCTCAGAATTTATGGTGTTTATTTAATTCCTAAAAATTATAAATAAATTACCTTATGAATATTGATATTTTAAATTATAAATTTATATTTATTGTCAAATATATTATCTGGATAACCTTATATGATAAATGTTCTAGTTATTAAATTTTTGAATGTGACATATTTGACTTTTAATTAAATAAATATTTTAAGGGTCATAATATCATACATATGGCCCCAAAAGTAATAAATAATTTTAAATCATGAAACAATGTTTATTAAGTTCAGAATGGACACTTATATTTGTTCATAACCTACGTTGTTTCCCATATGGACACATAATATATATTTAAGACCATGAAAGTGAAATTATGTGACTTTATATAATTTAAGGTAAAAGTATCTTCATATATCAAGAAATAGTATAAAAATTATTGCCTGAACATTTATTTTAATCCATATTAACCAGTTTTACCCTTTACTGAGGTAATAAATCTTACCATTGTAACTATTCATATTGACAAAAAATAAAAGTGACTTATTTACAAAATTTGGATACACTGATTCCAAATATGGAATCAATTTTTCAAAATTCAAAACAATGATGTTGGAAAATTTAATTTAAAATAAAAGCACAAATATATGATAAAAGAAATTTTTTTGAGAAAAAACTACTTTTATAAATATAAATTTATTTACACAGAATTCAGTTATATAATCCACCTCAAACCCACAATCATAATATTTTAAATATGATTTAACTAATTAAAATTTATAACTAATAAAAAACATTATCTTACATTGGAATGCATTAAAATAAAATACAATTTCCAATTAAAAAAATTATTTTTCACATTTCAAAAAATATATATTTTCAAAAAATTCTCCGAAAATTCATTTTACGATAATTTTGAATTTGTGAATTCAAAAATGAAATTCATTTCTTCAAACTAATTTTCAAGAAATTCAATAATTTATTATTCAATCATAAAAATAATAAAAATAATTTTTGAAGAGATCACATATGTTAAGAATAAAATTACTTTACTAAAAATTGTGTGATTATTTTCTAGGAAGTTTACAATAAATTCTTATTGACTTACACAATTAGACTTATTTCATAAATTAGTTATTACAATTAATTCCCACCAAATTAATTTTTGGGTCATTCCATATATATAATATTTTAATAATATTTCATGGTTAGTCTAAACTTGTAGTTTCATGCAAAGAAAGCTGTCAATGAAGTCATGTTAAATAAAAATTTATTTCAAAAAAATACCAGAGTTTTATAGATTACTTCTCCAATGACACCTTCATTCCATACTATGTTAGTCTAGTTCAACATTTTTTTACTTGGTTCATGTTATAAATCTCTCTAATAAACATTGTATATCCATGTAATTTTCTTATTTGTTTATCTAACCATTTTATGGAAACATGATCAAAGCCTCTATAATGGTTTTAAAGGGAATATCAATTAACTTATGAAAATCCCATAACATTTTATATCAACGTATTCAGTCTGATTCCCACTCATCTTTCCTTGATTGAATATGGAGTTGAAACTCAACCATCCTTCATAAAAATGATTACTCTCAGTGAATCCACGCTACAACTACTTCTATGTTCCAGTATCCATACATGGATATAATTTTTAAGGGATCCCTAAAATCTAATCATTACAAAAAAATTAGGATGATTTCCAATATATTTAATTATTTATAGTTTTCTTAAAAAATAAATCTCATACTAATTCAAAAACAATATAACGTATCTAATTCTTCCACAACTAATGTAAAAGGATACCTATATATTTTAAATTATGGTCATACTTAATATATTAACCATAAAAGACATTTATAACTCTTTAATTGTCCATTAATGATGACATCTTATTCAATAAAGTTATCTATACCCTTCTCTAATACCAACTGTTATTCCCCAGGATAAACTTTCATCAAAATTGCATGACTTATATAAAATAGAATAATTCATACATTCCATAAACCTTTTTTGTTTAGAGTTTTAGTGCATTGGAAAAAACATTAAATAGTATGGGTCAAGCCTTCTATAATTAAGGGATATCTTTCCTGATACATTAAAAAAAATATATTCTATTATAAGACTTTAACATCTCCCATAAATTCTTGACACATGTTATTTTCATATAGATATATCATGTGAAATGATTTTCTTTATAACATGGAAAAATGGAAACATATGAAGGGCGATCATAAACAATATGTAGTGGAAAGAGTATACTAGAATATATATTAGTATAAATATGGAAATAATAAATATTGAAGGAAATAATAATTAATAATATTTCCATAAAAATGAGAATTAGATAATAAAATATCCATGAATAACACGGGAAATAAATAGATTATGTGGATAAAATTAACTGATTTGATAGTGATTGAATTTAAAATCCCATTATTTCAAGGAATTGTTCTAAGAAATTATATACCATCGGATCCTTGTTCCAGTACATTTTTTCTTCAAGACCATCCCCAATAAAATCAAAATAAATGGACAGTCACACACCAAATACCAAGGCTGGTATATATCATGATATATACTGATGCTTTGAGAGAATGTTGTGGGACCCCCACAAACCTGATTAATCCCAATTCATTAATCACATCAAGGAATGAATAAAAAATAAAATACATAACCAAAATTACTTAGTAAAAAATAAACATCTATATTGAAATAATAATTATACATGTTGTCAATACTTCCCTAATCAATAAATGTGATCCCTTTATCTATAAGAATCACTCAAACTAACACTAAATCGAGTAATGGGAACACAGTTAAGTTAATAATGGAATAAAAATATTATAATATATCCATATAATTATGGTAGATGGAATAATTAAAATATATTTATAGTGAATATATGAACTTTTATTGATGTTTACATATATGAAACATTATTTTAAAAGTAGAATATTTTGAAAATACCTTTTGAAATCCAAATCATAAAAAGGGATAATAAACATTTATTTTAAGATGTTGATACGGAAAACATAAAACTTTTATGGGGAAAACATAGTTATATTTCCAAATATAAGTGCAATATTGTTAGGAAAGTAAAATATGGATAAGTAGGGGAAACCCTCATTAAAAAGGATGAGAGTTATTCTAAAAAATTAATAGGAAATTGGATGAAATTGAACAAAGAAAAAATATTTTAATTAAAAAGTCATTCTATAAAAAGTGGAAGATAAAGAAACCCGAAATAAAATCTTTGGGTGGATGTAACCGATATTGTGTTAAATAAGTTCAATAAATAGTATTATAACTCAATGAAATGGTACTATGTTAAGATACATAATTACTACATTGGTAAATTTTGAATAAAATGAATATAAAGATGGGATAGTGAAATAAAATTGTAAATACCATTAATTAAACAATAAGTATAATATTTTAAATTAATTTAATATTTAAATAAATATAAAATAAAATATTATGTGTAATAAAACATATGTCTTATAGAGTAAATATTTAGATAAATAACACTTATCAATATTGATGGAAAAAAGAATGTGACCTTACCTTCATTATAAAAAAACTATTATATCAATAACCTATTTTAGAACATTATTCATACCCATATACCCTTACAAACTTCATTTATGACCATTTAGTTATATATATGATTGTATGTTTTATTTTATTTTTGTCATCATATATAATTTTCATATAATATTTTTAGAACGAGTTTTATAATGGTGATGTTGATTCTTGTATATATATTCAATTTTTATCACTATAAGATAATTATAGGTAATTTAATATATTTTTCATGAAAATTTTTAATGTTATATGTTCTACTTAAATTATATTTATACAATAAATGTTAACGTTGGATTCAAAACCTTCCTAATTTGATAGTTTTGACAAACAAAGGGTTGTATATTAATAATAAGTTAAATACTTATAAAACCATTATGGAACCACAATCCAATAATTATTTGAATTTTATTTTAAAATAAAAAGTATTCTTGTTTCTATAGTCTTAAATGATATAAATTTATTTCATTATTCTTATATATGATTAAATAGACCCAACCAAGAATGCACTATATTCTTTGCATGTATATGGCCAATAAATTGATTATTTTAGCATAATATCCTTTTTATAGAAGACTATTGATACTATTTAGATGTTTTTTATATGGATAAAAATATTATTAAAAAATATTTACAAATATGAAAATTATTGAGTGAAATAATGATATAATCCACTTTCATGGATTCAGAAGTCTGCATACACGTATGAAAGGGTGACACATTATTTTACATATTACATAACAGAGGTATAAATTGTGTAATATTTTAATAATACTATAAAATATTATGTATTATATTTATTCATTAATTACCCCATTTTTACTATCCTTGTAATATGGTTATGAAAAATGGACTGGGTCTCTTAACGAATTGGTAGTCCGCATATAACAAAATAAATGTTTTTATTTTCCAAATTGTTGGGATGAATGTAAAAAGTGATATTTTACTAGTTTAGTAATAGTAAAAAAATATTCATAATAATTATTTATACTAATAATATGTATATTGTATGTGTTTGGTAGTATAGTAATAAAATAAATAAAAGGCACTCGTTGAGAATATTACAAATCCCTTTTGAAGTTCTCCCATAGTAATCACCTTAGTTCTCCTTATAATTGTATTTTAGAAAGAAAAAATCCTCTAGTAAGTGGGGATAGAGAGTTGGAGAGACAAGGGAAGATTTCTTTTAGAAAATTATTTTTAAAGGGTATAAAATGTGTTTTAAGTGTTATTCTTTTATAAGTGAATAAAGATGTATTTGTGTAATTACTCATTACTTCTTCAATAATGGAATTAAACTATTCAAGGTTCAATTTCTCTAAATGATGGAAATAATGAATTTTGCTGAGATAAATTTTGATAAATACCAAATTAATAATTGTCACATATTTATTAGACAATTTTCATGTTTTTACCACAATATTTTTAAAGTTAACCATTTTTTGGTTTCTACCCTGTTTATTATTTTTTACCCAAGTAATTTATTTTTTATTTTAAAATATAAGGTAACACTTCTTTCAAAATTTTCTTGTTGTGAACCCAAAGATAAAATAAATATAATATAATAAAATTTCTAAATAATGTTAATTTAACTTCTTAATTAATACATATAAAATATATAAAATTGTTTATGCAAGAAAACAAACTTTTGTTTACCTTTATGTGTTATTATTCTTATTTATTTTTAATTTCTAATTGAATTGGCGTTAATATATGTATATATAGGCTAAAAAATTATTTTATATTCATTAGAGATAGTTTATTAGTTTATTTTATTAGATATAAATTATACAATGTTTATAAAATAATTAATTGAATATAACAGTTTTACCAATATCGCAGTAATTAAGTATTTTCCAATTAATCTTATTTTTTGAATAAAAATTAAATTAACATAATTATATAATATTTAAATTTTGGTTAAATTTATTAAACCTATTTTCTAGATATAATTTATAAAAGTGATTGAAATTAAACTTTTTATAAAAGAAAATAAAAATATTCTTTTTTGTAAATTATTATTGAGGTTTCCAAAACGTTAAAAATGGATTTTGTAAATTCATCATAATATTTTAAATGTTTTAATTTAGTACATAAATATATATTTATTTGGAAATATATTTTTTATGTTTATATAATTTACTTAATTATTTATATATAAATAAACTCTCTACTTTTAGTAAAAACTATATTTTCACCATTTAGTTAAAAATCAATTATTTCATAATAATACAAAAAAATCATCTTAATAGAATATTGAAATGATAAATAGAAAAAAAAATTTCATATGATAAAACTAAATTTCTAAAATTTCAAAATATAACTTTTTAATTATAACATAAAAATATAATGAAAATTCATTAATTATGAACCACTTTTTAAAATTCAAACATTTCTTATTCTTATTTTATATTAATTACTAACTAAATTGGGCTTAGTATATTTTTCATATAAAAAATATATTTTATAAATAATATATCAATTTACTTAAAAGATGTAGCATAAAAGAATAATTTTTTAAAAAAAATTCAAATTTTGTTTAAAATGATTATATTAGTAATTTAGTAATGCTAATTTAATTTCATTTGTTAATTAGTTTTAAAAGTTACCTTTATTATTATGTATACATATATATTTTTTGGATAACCCTATTTGTTCATAAAAATTTAACAACTACATTTCCACTTTAATATAATATCAAGTGGTTCATTTTTGTTCATGTGGCATGTGAATAAAGCTATCAAATTCGTTAGGATTCAAAATAAAACATATCTTAAAATCATAGTGTTCTATAACATTCCTAAAAAATATTCTATCCAGAATATTATAATTAAATTAGTATCAATATTAATCTTATATTTAATTATATTGATCGAATAACCATTATCTACCTCCTCTCTCATCCATTGGAAAATGGAAATGTCACTCGTGTTATGTAAAAACTACCTCCTCCAAGAACAATGATTTTCATTTTTCATCACTACCATACATGGATGGATATATGAATGTATTTAATGAATTAAAATTCTATTTATGACATTTTTTGAAATTATATATATATAATTTATATGTTTTATTTATATCTAATCTCTGGTTAATAAACCAAAAATTTTCATAACAAATTATTGTAATATGATCGGTAATAATTTCATCCTAATGAATGATAATTATAAAACTCACAAAAAATCATAACATTGTAAATAAAAATTAAAAATATAATATAGTATAATAAATAGTATATGGATTATGAATTTTTAATCATTTAATATGGATTAACATTGACATTATAAAGACGCTTTCAAACAATCAAAATCACTTTCACCCACTGATGAAAATAAACGATAAATAAATATTAAATGAATATAGAGTGATTTTAATTAAATATTTTGAAAGATAATATATTTTAATAATTTTATTATGTTATTATATAATATATTTATGTTTATCAAACAATATTCTAGAGTGTATCTGACATGTAGGAATCCATGGTAATTGTTTTTTCCTTCTAGTGTTATTATAAATTCAACATTGTTAGAACTATGTTTATATTTAGTGGATTCATTGATATTTATTTCTAAAATGACCTAATATTTCATCTCCTCTAGTACTTAATTAATTTTATATTATGTCCTACCATTTCACTCCCCCTTATGTTTATAATCAATTTGAAGTGAATATTTTTAGATAAATTGACCATCCATCTTATTTTTAGTAAAAATAATTTTCTTCAATGTCCATATTTTTATTTTCTTTTATGGACTTATTGATCTATAATTGTATTATTTATTAATTACTTTTTAATTAGACATGAATGTTTTATAAAAATAAAATAAATAATTATTTTATTGTCATTGTTATGGTTGTTTTCCACCACCTTTTAAAACTATTAAAAACTATGATAGGAATCCTCTTTGTAATGGTTTTCTAACTGAAGAAGTTTTTATTCTGATATTGTCATTTTTTATAATAAAATTACTCTATATGTATTCTTGGTTTTCTAAATAAATTTTTATTCCCTTCATTTTTTAAATTTTTAATAAAATAAATGTTCTCAAAAAATGTAAAATTTATTTTCATCATCATTTTAAAATTAATGTTTAATGGTCTAATAATAGTGTTTTCAACTATGTCGAATTCCTTTGATGTTTCTAATTCATTAATAATAATATGTTTTAATTGTACCATCTTGATTATTTCTTAATATGTATTAAGATACTGTCAAAAATATTTTTTCACAATTTTATTTTCATTAGTTTATTAATCAATGATGGAATTATTAGTGATTTAAATTTTTTATGGAAAATATTTGTATTTTTTATCACAATACAATGGATGGGTCTATTACAGGACTCTAATTTATTATGTATTTTTCTATACCTCATGAGATAAAATTTTTAAACATGTGGTCAGCCTAAGCCCAATGATTCATAGGTGGTCAGCCCATGCCGAAGGATTAATGGTTGGTCAACCCAAGTTCAGCAGGGTACACTAATAGTTGGACCAATAATGTTTTATTGTGACCATGTTTATGGGATAGTAATTTATCACATTAATTTACATATGGTATAACGATATTTTAGTTCCATTATCATATTAGTTCCATATTCTTATGTTATGAATTGTGTTTATATCATGGTCACAATTATTAACTCCTTAAAAAGTTATATGTTATGCATAAAGAATTATGTCCTCATCCCTGGTTTATTATCTATGTTTAATTTGATATTATTTTATTATAATATGTTCATGTACTTTAAATATGTTCTCAAACCCACATATTTACCTTTTTCTCAATTATGATATTTGATTAATGATATTCATTTTTACCCTTAGTGAGTATCTAAGATCACTATTTCTTATATTTCCAATCCCTAGTTTATGAAGAAGAAAATTAATTATGATATGTTTATAATGTAACCACAGTTCAATAATATTTTTTGAATATGTTGAAGATGTTTTAAAATAATTTTCATATTTATATATTCTCAAAAGAAACTAAACCATTAAGTACATTGGTGTTATTTACTATGAGATAAAGTGAATATTCATGTAAAATGGGGTAAAATTATTTCATGTTCAACATGGTTCATCTCAGTTGGTATCAAAGTAGGGTTTAGTGATCCTGGTGGATTAGGATGAGATCTCATTTGTAAAAAACCATGTGTATAATCCTAAATATAGGAAAACATCATAAAATTTTGTTAATATATAAAGAATAAAATTTCATTAAAATGAAATCTGTATTTAGATTAAAATGGATTTAGGCTATAGAAAAAAGGCACCAAGAGTTGATAATCTATAAAAAATTGGGTATTCACTCAGTCTTCAATTTTTTCAGATCAAGCGTTCAAAACTACAAACCTAGTTTCATATCCATGGTGGATAAGTTTTAGTTGATTTAAATTCTCTTTACAAACCATTATGATGGATTTAAATGGAATTTGATGATGTATTATATAGAATTATAGGTTTGAGAACCTAATTGAAATATGATCATGTATAACCAATATTTAAACATACATATTTATAAGATATGATGTATGAGTAATTTATATTTAACCTCTTCTATGTTTATAGTTTCCATTTATAAATTTATTAATTCAAGTATTCTCATTACTGAAGATTCATTTATTTCATGTCATGAACCCTGTCAATAAAGGGTGGGATGAAAAATTTGATTAGTGTACCGATGAACAATAAAATATGAAAGGATATGGAGTGAAAAAAATATGGTTCTTCTTAATTAGGTTTCTCAAGTTATGATTAATTACGTGAACATAGTCAAATTTCCAAACACCCCAAAATAAAAGAAAATTGTTCATGACCCATCCCCTGGGGCCCGTGTCATGACTACCCCAATCCCACCTTCCATTGGGATGGGGATGGCAACTAGCACCAAATGCATAAATCCCTAAAATAGGTAGGCATTACCTTTATAACATGAAAACACACACAACAGAGTATGAGCAGGAAGCAAAACACTAAGTAAAACTGTATACAAAAGAGTGCTGTAAAGTGAAAGGGGCCAGAAATATAGGCCCAACTGTAAAGTACTAGTACAACAGAAAAGGGAAAAATAGCTGAAAGGTGAAAGAAGCTCATGGATCAACCACTACGGATACTATTTGAAGGGAAGGTATAGATAGCCTCCAAAGCACTCCACGTCCGTCTGTCTCCTCTATGTACTGTCACGCCGTGTGGTCCACATTCGGGTACCGTATTGTCCTGGAACACTCATCCTCGGTCAGCGCTGTCCGTCGTCTGCATCAAACACTACGAGGTGCGGGCATAGCCCATGCAGGGGTGAGTATAATGATACTCAGTAGGGACCCTGATACCCTAATGTTCTCCCAAAATCCTACATGGATAAACCACAAAGTATTAAATCAAAATATAAGATTACTTTGGTATATGCCCATACATATACCTATGTTATGAAGTGATCCATCTCAATCATAAATAAAACACAAAAGTTACTAACTCTTCTCAAACCAGGATTTTAACCTTGGGGTAGTATCAAATAACATCCCAGTCACATTGTCGAAACCTTGGTTGCTGGAGAAAATGTCGTCGGGTTACCCACTACCCTGCCCAGCTCAAGGGTAAACCCTAAGAGGTCGTTGGGTATCCCACTGCCCAGCCTCGCTAGAGGATAAACCCTAAGAGGTCGACGAGTAACCCACTGCCCAGCCCAACTGAAGGGTAAACCCAAAGAGGTCAGTGGGTAAACCAAAACCCATCCCAGATGGAGGGTAAACCCTAAGAGGTTGACGGGTAACCCACTACCCAGCCCAGCTGGAGGGTAAACCCTATGAGGTCGATGGGTAACCCACTACCCAACCCAGCTAGAGGGTAAACCCTAAGAGGTCGACGGGTAACCCACTTCCCATCCCATCTATAAGGTAATCCCTAATAGGTCGAAGGTTAACCCACTGCCCAGTCAAGTTGGAGGGTAAATCTTATGGTCAACGGGTAACCCACTTCCCAACCCCACTGGAGTGTAAATCCGAAACTAGTCTACTAACTCCGCACTATGCTCGCTCGTCTTCTGGAGGATCCGCTTCTCAGGCTACAGGTCGATACTCCAACTGTCACGAAGTCCCACATAGAAGTATCTCAAGGATCTTCCTTGTCATAGGAGTCTCAATGCAACAAACGACACGTCAATCGGACGCCTGGTCTGTGAGTTATTAATCTTTTAGTTCAGGGGGACTAGATGGATTTGTGTACAATCCAACCTAACCATATCTCAACTTTACCACAAACTCTAGTTGGGTATACTCAAAGGGACCGTCGTGCTCTTAGAAAACCAGTGCCGCTAATGGTTCGTTAATCGGTCGTTCAGTGCCAAAGATATGGCCAATGAAAGTAAAGGGTTTGTAGTGGGCCTGGGTCCTGTCCGACCCGGTCAAACCGACTCGGACCATCTTAGTCTGGGTCGACCCAGTCTTTGTTGACCCGGTCAGACCTGTTGGGTCTAGCCCGACCAATTGGGTGGGCTAGTTTGTTAGGTTCGGCTCGGCTCGCTGGGCCCATCCTAACAGGCCGCGTGGCCAGTTTGGCCCAGAGGGTGACGTGAGGGGTGCGACTCTTCCTAGAGGGCGAGGTCGGTTCAGTTCGGCCAGCGCCTCAAGGGGAGTGGTTCTGGTGGCTCGGACTAGGAGTCAGAGCCGGTTCGGCCAGTGGCGCCGCGAGGGAGGCTGCGGGCCAGCTCAGGACGCCGGGAACTGGTGTGAGGTAGGGAACCAGGGTGCAGCTTGGGAGGCCGGTGGGGTGGCTGGACTGGTTGTGGGATGGCCTGGACAGGCCGGGCGTGGGCCTAGGCAGGCCATGCAGGCCGAGCGACAGCCTAGGCAAGTCGGCGGGGTGGCCGGGGAGGCCGGGTGGCGGCCTGGGCAGGCCGGCGGGTTGGTCGGGCAGGTCGGGCGGCAGCCTGGTCAGGCCGACAGGGCTGTCGGGAGGGTGCTGGGTAGGCTAGCAGGTGGCCGGGAGGGCACCAGGCAGGGCATGACCAGGTGTGACGGAGGCCGGGAGGGCTCCAGGTAGGCTGGTTCGGCGTGGGACGAGTTTGTGCGGGCCGACGATGCGGCTGGGTGCGCGGGACGCGTGGAGGCCAGCCCGACCGGGCCTCGGCACGGACGGGGCCGGTTCGGCCGGAACGCCGCAAGGGCACCGTGGGTTGCAGAGGCTGCCGGATGAACGACATTTTTCATCGTGGCCTTCATCGTCTCATTGCTTCATTGCAATTTCGAGGATCATTTCAAACAAGAACGGTGGAGGGGTCGGGCTATGTTGGTTTGGCCCTCACCCTCCGCATTTAGGGGGATATCAATTGGATAATCAAGAAATGAAGATGAATAAAAAGTCATCCGAAAACAATTCCTTTCCAACTGTTGATGAAGATAGAAAAGGAATAACATCAACATGTAATAAACCCCCTACCTTTGTTCATTAACGGAGTCGTGGGAAAGAAGATGGTGTGGTCATCGTTCGTCACATCTGCCACACACTTCCAATCCAAGCTCATGCATCGGTTTGTTGACGACGATGAGGAGGGAAGATCAGTCGAAGACGTCCCACGTCGAAGGGGGTTCCGATGATGATGTCAGAGATGTTCCTCATCGACGTTCTTGGTGGAGTAGCTTTCTTCATTGGAGAGCTTAATCCTCCAAGTGTTGGGCATTGCGTCACTTTACCAGTGCTTCGTCACTTGGTGAATCCATACAAAATCCTCCTCCTAAGCAGGAGAGGGGAGAGGTAGGTAACGATCATTGGAATTTATGATGTTTCATTTATTAGGATCCTTCCTAAATTACAATAACATTGTTACATAATTTTTTAAAAAAAAGTGGCAATGTAATTAATTTATGATGGCACAACAATGCAATGTGTTGGAAAGATTAATGGTAGAGGATGTCAAGAGGGTCTCCCTAATAAATTTTGGGAGTTGTGGGTTTCTCCCAATTAAAGGGGGGCTTCATTCTGGATGGTCCCCACCAACATAATCTCTCATGGGAGGTTATGGTTCGGGTGTTCCCCACCATGTTAAACTCTCATGGGAGGTTAAGGTCTAGTGGTCCCCACTTCCAACTTCCACCTGGAGGTTTAGTTCCGATGGACCCCACCTGAAATATCCACATGGAAGCTCAAAATAAACTAATCTAAAATTTATTTTATTATAATAATTCCACAAAAAACACAAAAACTAAATTTCACGCTCAACCAACTACCGTCAAGATGAAGGTATCCTTAAGCGAATACTGGCGCTGCGAGTGCAACGGTGCCCTTAGATTTCAATTCCGAGCACCGGTTCAAAAGTTACAAATCACCGCTTACATGTTCAATGAACATACCCGAAAAAAAGTTCAGAAAATTATTATCAGTCACCCTCGACCCGTGTCGGTTGAGGTTAGGCTCTGCCTAAGTGAAACAAACCCTAAAGAACCCAATGTTACTCTCGGATTTTCAATCTGAGTTACCGTTTAGAACTTATGAATTTTACAATAAAATAATTATAACTTATTATTTTATTTTCGGGAAAAAACTAACTTTCTATGATGGCCCGTGCCGGCCAAAGTTAGTATATTCTTAAAGAAATCATACCCTCACGAGTTCATCAGAGGTCCCATATTTTTAATCTAATTATCTGTTTGTGAGTTATAAGCATTTGAAAAATAAAATAATTTATTTAATTATTTTATTTACGATTATTTCATTTTTGGGTTTTCTCATAGGAGACCCGCGCTAACTAATCTTAAGTCGCACCTTGGGTAAACTCGCCATCCTAAAAGCAAATTTGCCCTCAGATTTCTGATCCATGTAACCTTTTAAGAGTTATAACACTTTTCTATGAAAACTACTTGCGTGTGTTAACGTAAGATTAACAAAACTTTGACAGATCATTTTGGGCACTCCGGTCCTCAGAATCACACGATGTCAGATTTTGCAAACTTGTAAAATTCCCATTTATTTAAAAAACATTACATAGAAATTTTGGGTCTTTATAGTCTCCCCATCTTAGGTCTCTATGTCCTCATACACCAAAACATATACTAAGGGAACACGTGGGGGTACTGAGAAAACATCTGAGGCTCCCGCTCTCATGTGCTCTCCTGGAGGTTCCCGTGCTACCAGCAAACATGCACCAGAGGTATCGACCGTCAACATAGGACCAAATCCTGTTGATCCTAAATCTCCACTGAAATCTCCGTAAAATTCTCCCCATCTTCGTCGTCAAGCTCTCCATGGTCGATGACTTGAGAAGGGTTGTGCATGTATCTCCTCAACTGGGATACATGGAAGACGTCGTGCACCAGGTGCAACTAAGATGGAAGATCTAAGTGGTCAGCCACCTCACTAACCCTGTTGAGGATCTGAAAAGGTCCGATTAGTCTCAGAGATAACATGCATCCATGACCAAATATCCATAGACCTCGTCGAGGTGAGAGTCATAGAAATACGTGGTCGCTATCCTCAAACTCCAAAGGTCTCCGTATCCTGTAAGAATATGACTAATACATGTTATGTGAAGTCTTCATCCTCTCGTGGATGATCTGCACCTTCTCTGTGGTAGCCTATACCATCTTTGGTCCCACTAGTGCTAACTCCCCTATGTCAGTCCAGCATAATGTTGATCTACAAGGTAACCCGTAAAACACATCAATCTATTCAATCCCAATGGTGGAGTGATAGATGTTGTTGTACACAAACTCCACGAAAGTCATGTGATCCTCCCACCTGTGACAGAAGTCGAGGAAACAAGCATGTAGCATGTCTTAGAAGGTCTGAATGGCTTTCTTGGTCTGACCATCAGTCTGAGGATGGAAGGCGGTGCTCAGACGAAGATGCATCCCGAAAGCCTACTGCAACCCATTACATAGCTGGGAAGTGAAACGTGCTTCACAATCAGAAACAATCGTCGAATGTACCCCACATAGTCGTAGAATCTTCCGCACATAGAGGTGTCCCATGCTCTATATTGAACCCTACTCTCTGATCGATAGGAAGTGGGTCGACTTGGTGAGTCGGTTGACGATCACCCAAATCGAGTCATGACCTCTGGATGTACATGATTGTCCCATCACAAAGTCCATGGATATCCCATCCCACTTCCACTCCAGGACCTCTAAAGGCTGAACAATGTATACTGGTACATGATGATCCGCCTTCACTTGCTGACAAGTGAGGCATCGAGAGACAAACTCCACAATTGCTATCTTTATTCCTAGCCACCAGTGTTGTCGTCAGAGATCCTAGTACATCTTCACCACTATTAGATGTAACTCTAGAGGGGATGTGTGGAACTCCCTCAACACTTCCTCTTGAAGTGACATTGGCACCATAGTACGTCCTCTAGAGAGGATGACATGCTCCCCTCCTTTAGAAAATCCATTAGGTGCTTGTCTTATGGATATATGAGCATGTCGAGCCTCGCAGTCAACATCCCCATGATGTGCCTCCCTGACTCACTAAAGAAGTGGAGAGTGACTATAAGAGACTGAAGAAAAGCTTCTCCTTATCGATCCACAAATGATATATGCAAAGCGGATAGCTTCTCTGTCACCTCACTCAGCAGATTCATGGAAGAAATCATACTGAGTGCATCTACTACCATGTTCCCCTTCCCAAGAGTATAGACTATCTCAATATCAGCTTCTACTGCCATGAGGGTGATGTTGGATGACTCACGAGTGATTGGATGTACCCACCTATACATGAGTTTATCATGTGCTTCTTGGGTTTCCTTTTATTTTCCGACCAAGGAAAACCCTATCCCAATGTTGTAGATAAATCAAAACGTCTTTGCCTAATACAGTCAATTTGTGCATGAACTGTGGTTTCCCATTCTATACGTAAACTAACGTCATAAGGCCTCGATGCTACCACCAATATGTTCCAACCGAAACTCTCACCTCAAGGGTCAGATCACACCATTGACACAAGTTTGATTATCGTGTCTCCTCCCAAAGGTAACTCTAGATGTGAGGGTCAAGTCAACGGTTTACTTAGAAACACTTGGACTTGGACAAGATTCGTGGAAGGATGGAATCATTGGTACCTATGTCTATTGATACGATAGCTAGTTGTAGACACTGACCGTACCTCGAATCATTCCTAGAGACCTCGGGTCACACTCATTGACTGCATGCATCTAATATCTTCCCATACCCTTCAGCTCCCTAATCCTAGAGAGGACTACAAAGGCAGGTGGTTGTAATATGTCAAAATGTACACCACCTCATGCTGCTCTCCTAGCTCTGCTTCTATGTCTTCTACCCTGTAGATTCATCTGTCCCTGTCACATCCTCTTCCTGAAACATCTTGCATGCCCAAGTCTCTTAGACTGGTTCCAGTTTCATACTTTTCCACTTCTAATTTTCACTGGCTGTATCCGCTCAGCCAATGAACATTTAACCACAAAGGTTCTATCTATAACCCTATAAAAGGTAGGAATTAATAGAGGAATAGTGCTAGCTCTGAATTCCTTAAACACACATTGCTCGGGAGTCTGATCCCTAAAGCACTGATCGTATCATATTCATAGAGTACTAGGAATGAATGGTACATCTCGATGAATACTCAGCTACTAATATGGTGTCCTGTCGAAGCTGTAGAAGTTCTAGAGAACTCTCTGTCACTTCCTCAAGCCAGTCCTTAGTCACCTATGAGTCGAGCTCACCTCAGAACCTGAGGGTATCTGGTGATGAATCATATGTAAGGAACTAAGTCTATATGTGTCCTATACCGGTACTTCCGGTTGTAACTGCTGACCGACGGGCAGTGATATAGCTGAAACACTACCTGAAGTTACTATCTTGGGTAATGGTCCATGTACCAAAGCCTCATCACTACGCGGACCATCCTCACGGTCACTCACTGAAAACGACAAGTAGCTAAGATCACCATCTGCTATACTGGTGTCTCAACATGGCGGAAAACACTATTGACCGCCTCCAGCTTGCCCTCAGTCGCATGGGAAACTATCTCACCTCGAAACCTCAAATGCCTCTGTTGCTGGAACTCGTGCAACGTGCTTAATCGGCGTGCACTGTCTGCCGGGCGGCTGGTGGAATCTGCTACCCAATGGGTGGTGCTGCTGCTAGTACACCACCCGAAGGTGCCAACATAGTAAGAGGGCCCTGCACCGAAGCCTCGTCGCTCAGTGGGTCGCCATCATGTACTCTCTCGGAACTCTATCTGGTTGTCTGTGGGGAGTAAATCAAAACAGATGTGACACGGTCAAAAGTTAAACCTGGTGTGCTGACCTGGTTGAGATGACTTTAAGAAAACTCTTCAAAAAACACACGAAATCAGTGTTTTCATGCACTGTGTTTTAGATCAGTAGTTAGGGTCCTGGTATATGGATACGTCGCCCGCCGCACCAACACTAGACTCTCTGAACTGAGAACCACACTCAGTACCCTTAACACTATTTCTTCACAGAAAATAAATATTAGAGTCCTATGTTTTGTGGTAGAACCGACTCCTCGGATACCAATTTTTCATGACCAGTCCCCTGGGGCCCGTGTCGTGACTACCCCAAGCCCGCCTTCCATAGGCCAGGGGCTTGTGACTAGCACCAAAGGAGTAAATCCCTAAATTGTGAATAAATTACCTTTATAACATGAAAACACACACAACAGAGTACAAGCTAGATGCAAAACACTAAGTAAAACTGTATACAAAAGAGTTCTATAAAGTAAAAGGGGCCAGAAATACAGGCCCAACTATAAAGTACAAGTACCACTGAAAAGGGACAAAACAACTGAAAGGTTAAAGCATATCATGTATCGTCCACCACGGATCCTACCTAAAGGATATGTACTAATATCCTACACATCACTCCACATCCATCCATCTCCTCCATGTACTGTCACGCTGTGTGGTCTACCTCAGGGTATCGTCCAGTCCTGGCACACTCAGCCTTGGTCAGCGTTGTCCATCGTATGCATCCAACAAAACGAGGTGTGGGCATAGCCCGTGTAGGTGTGGGATAACTATACTCAGTAGCGACCCCACGACACTCAAGGACTCACAAAATCCAACAAGGATAAACCAAAAAGTATTAAATCAACAGATAACATTACTTAGGTATATGCCCATACATATACCTAAGTTATCAAATGATCCATCTCAATCATAAAAAGAACACAAAAGTCACTAAATCAGCACAAAAAAATATTTTAATCTCAGGGTTTTATCAAATAAAAACCCAGTCACATTGTTGAAAACTCAGCTGCTGGAGAACTCAGTCATCAAGTAACCCACTGCCCAGCCCAACTGGAGGGTAAACCCTAAGAGGGCGTCTGGTAACCCACTGCCCAGCCCCGCTGGAGGGTAAACCCTAATAGGTCGATGGGTAACCTACTACCCAGCCCAACTGGAGGGTAAACACTAAGAGGTGAATGATTCCTCTACTACTCAGCCCAGCTGGAGGGTCAAGCCTAAGAGGTCGACGGGTAACCCACTTCCCAGTCCAGCTGGAGGGTAAACCTAAATAGGTCGACGGGTAACCCCCTAACTAGCCCAGCTGGAGGGTAAACCCTAAGAGGTCGACGGGTAACCCACTGCCCAGCACAACTGGAGGGTAAACCATAAGGTCAACAGGTAACCCACTTCCCATCCCCGCTGGAGGGTAAACCCAAAACTAGTCTGATAACTCCCCACTATGTTCGTTCATCTTTGAGAGGATCCAATACATGAGCTACAAGTCGATACTCCAACTGTCGCGAAGTTCCACATAGAAGTATCTCAAAGATCCTCCTCGTAATAGGGGTCTCAATGCAATAGACGACACGTCAATCGGACGGTCGGTCTGTGAGTTATTAGCCTTATAGTCCTGGGGGCCCAGTTGGATTCGTGTACGACCCAACCTGACCATATGTCAACATTACCCCGAAATCTAGTGGGTTATACTCAAAGGGACCATCACGCTCCATTAAAACTAGCGTTGCTATTAGTTCATCAAATGGTCTTTCGGTGCCAATGATATGGCCAATGAAAGTAAAGGGTCAGTAGTGGGACTCGGTTCGGTCCGACCCGGTTGGACCCACTCGGACTATCTTAGTCTGGGCCGACCCGGTCTGGGTCACCCCGATCAGACCTCTTGGTTCTGGCCCGGCCCATTCGGTGGGCCATCCCTGTTAGGTTCAGCCTGACCCGCTGGGCCTAGCCTAACAGGCCGTGTGGGTAGTTCGTCCCGGAGGTTACCTTGAGGGGCACGACTCGGCCCAGAGGGTGCGGCCGATTTGGTTCGACAAGCGCCTTGAGTGGCGCAGCTTGGGAGGCTCGGCCCGGGAGGCTGAGACGGTTTGGTCAGCGGTGTCGCGAGGGAGGCCACATGCCGGCTCGAGAGGCCGTGAACTAAGGTGCGGCCTCAGAGGCCGGCGGGGCGGCCAGGTGGGCCGGGTGGAAGGCCTGGGCAGGCCGACGGGGCGGTGGCCAGGGTTGGCCAGGGGGAGACCGGGCCGAGCAGGCCGGTGGGGTGGCCGGGAAGGCCGGGTGGCGGCCGGGCAGGATGGGTGATGACCAGGCTGGCCGGGGGGCGGCTTGGTCAGGCCGGAAGGGTGGCTGGGAGGGCACTGGGTAGGCCAGCAGGCAGCTGGGAGGGCGCCAGGGAGGTCAGCAGGAGGCCGGGTAGGGCCCAACAAGGCAGGCTGGGTAGGCCGATTCGGCGTGGCTCGGGCTGGTGCGGTCCGGTCGTGCGGCCGGGTGCACGTGACATGCGGAGGCTAGCTCAGCAGGGGTGCAGTGCGGTGGGGGTCGGTACGGACGGAGCACCGCGAGGGTGGCGCGGGTTGCGGAGGCTACGGGAAGAACAACATTTGTCCTCACTGCCTTCGTCATCTCATTGCTTCGTCGCCATGCTGAGGATCATTTCAAATAATAATGACGGAGGGTTCGGGCCATGTTTATTTGGCCCACACCATCCGCGTTTAAGGTGGAATCAATTGGCTTATCATGAAAAGAAGATGAACAACAACTCACATGCAAACAATTCCTTTCCAACCATTGATGAAGATAGAAAAGGAATAACATCAACTTGTAATAAACCCCATTTCTTTGTTCGTTGAAAGAGTCTCGGAAAAGAAGATGGTTTTGTCATCGTTTGTCATGTCCTCCACGCACTTCCAATCCATGTTCATGCGTCCGTTATTTGATGATGATGAAGAGGGAAGATCGGTCAAAAATGTCCCACGTTGATGGGGGTTCCGTGGATGAAGTCGGAGACATTCCTCGTCTGCGTTCTTCATGAAGAAGAGTTCTTTGTTGGAGACAGTAATCCACCAACTGTTGGGTATCGCGTCACTTTACCAGTACTTCGTCGCTTGGTGAAGCTATCCTAAATCATCCTCACATGCTCAATATAATATGATATAGGAGAGGTAGGTTACGATCATTGAAATTTGTGACAGTTCTTTTATTAGGAACCTTCCAAAATTCCAACGACGTTGTTACATAATTCAAACAAAAGGGGAAAGGCAATTAATTTACGTTGGCACAACGATGCGGTGCGTTGGCAACATTAATGGTAGAGGTGGTCAAGAGGCTCTCCCTCATTAATTGTGGGAGTTGGGGGTTTCTCCCAATTAATGGGGGGTTTCATTCTTGATGGTCCCCACCACCATAACCTATCATTGGAGGTTATGGTTCGGGTTGTCCCCACCACCCTAACCTCTCATGGGAGGTTAAGGTATGGTGGTCCTAACTTCCAACTTCCACCTGGAGGTTTAGTTCAGGTGGACCCCACCAGAAATATCCACAAGGAAGCTCAAAATAAATTAGATCAAAAGGGGGCATGGGTGGTCACCCAACCTGAAGGGTACATGGGAGGTCATCGCAAAACCAATGGCACATGGACGGTAAGGTTAATCCCATTAAGGTAAATGAGTTTTTATCCCAAGCCTACTATATTATGAACAAGTTGATTTCCAAGCCTTTTATAATATAAATTTATTTTTGTTTTACCTTTATTTTATTTCAATGATCATATTAAAATCATATCATTATATTATGCATTATATCTATTTCATGATCATATATTACTAAAACATGAATCATTTTTTATGTTATTCACAAAACCATTTGTATTGGTCTCATATTTATGATACATTTTTAATTGTGTTTTATATCATAATGATTTATACGTGTACTTTACAAATGTTCTCTCACTAAAATTTTTATCGTATGCTCAATTATTATCTTCAATTGATGACATTAATCATTACACATAGCGGGTATATGAGACCACCCTTTCCAATGATTTCATTCACAGTGTTATGAAGAATAATATTTTCTTATGATATTTACATAAAGTGATAACATATAAAAATTATATTTTTGAAGAATTTAAAGATTTTAAAATACATTTTTTATCTAATATCAAAACTCACAAAACCATTATGTTTTGGGTGGTGATTTAATTTGACATGAAATAAATATTCATGTAAGATAGTCTAAAATGTATGCTTGAAATACATGGTACAAAAAAATTATATCTCTGTATGATTTTTTCTTTTATATTAGAACACCTAAAATTTTATCTATTCTCTAGGCATGAACTCCACCCATTACAAATGAACTTTCATCTCACATGAGCTCAAATGGTTCCTTCCAATTTTTGGGTACCATAAAAAAGGTGTGATCATGCTTTGATTCTACTCCTTAAATAATTATTTAAAACATTGATTAAATGATAATTTTACTTATTTTACCAAGTTATGGGTGAGTGGATATGAGACTTAGGAAAATCATTAAAGAAATTATGATAAAAACAAACATATCCTAAAATTATATAAAACTACCTCACTATCAGAGGTTCATAAAATTATTTTACCACATAAATATGGGTGGTATCAATATCTATTATGTCCCTTAAAATTAAATTGTTATTCAATATTACAACTTTCTCTATAGATTTCAATTTCTCATACTTCTACACAAATCATGCCTTTCATATTTCCAAACCCAATTCGATTTTCATGAGGCATACTTCAAAAGTAAAAAATTAAATAGAGAACTAATCTAGAGAAAAATAAAAAACATTCTCCAATATTATATGAAATATATATTTAGTACATTTTTAAAAAGTGGTGGTTTCATTATACATTTCAATTGATGTTCATGTATAAATTAATGTCTTATAGAGGTATGTGAAATTGGTTTTTACGTAGTCCATAGGTGCCCCTAGAGTTTAGTTTTTTCCATAGTATGCACAAATAAAGAAATAGCATTTATGTTTGACTAATAATTCCAGAATTTGATTTGGGAAACAAATGGTAAATATCCCTATATCATTGCATTAATTAGCATCCTACAACAAACAAAAACAATTTTTCTCATATTTGTTAATATATATATATATATATATATATAATTACTGTTATTTTTCAATGGCCATTTCTAATTTCATTGGTAAAACATAGAATAGAATCACCCAATATTTTTTAATGATTATGTATATGACCATTTTGTTCAAGTGCTTTGATGAATTCTTCATACCTTCACATTTCAGGAAAGGTTTCAAATGTCCTTATAAATGCCACTTTGGATATCATCCTTTTTCTCAACATGCATTATGAGTCAAAATGAAATAACCAAGACATTTAATATTAAGGATAGTCTATGTTATTTCCTTTTTCCTTTTTGTTAACACCTTAACCAATAAATTTTTTCCTTTATTGAAATCATATCTGTAACAATCAATGGTAGGTTCTCTACTTCTTCCTAGAATTGGAATCTCATATTAATTCTATTTTTATTAAACTCCAAATTTAGTGGTTTTATAATTAAGGGAAGTAACTCTTAGAAAAATTCACTTTAATTTTATTCTTATACAGTGATATCTTTCTCAGTATAATTGGTTCACTAATTTCCTATTATATTCTCTCCAAATAATCATCATTAAGATTCTCTTTAGATATTAGGTCTTTCAATTAAATCAAATTAAATTTGTACTCTTTTTTAGTAGTGATGGAAGTATGGATACTTTTAGGAAAAAATCTCACAAGGTGTCCTCTTGATGTGTATTGGGTATGATTGTGTTTGTTGATAAAAACAAAAGGTGTAATGAATGGAGTATTGTGGGGCTTGGTACATGGAATGTATAACATGTGTTGGAAGAGTTCATGGCTGCATACCAGGTAGTTATAATGGTGTGTGGAACCAATCTGAGAAACTAAATATGTTTCACAGTGGAAGGAGGTTCGGTACACAGATGAATTTTAATTGGTAGAGGCGATCGATTTCATATGAGGAATGAAAGTATTCATTCAGTGGTGGAAAGATGGTGTGCTGAATATTTGCGGTTTGTGGAAGGAGGATCGGTATATGATGAAGGTTGTACCGAATCTAGGATTTGGTAAATCATGGATTAATAGATTTTATAGAAATCATTACATATATAAGGATTTTTAATCCCATCAATTTTTTTAGAGATCTAATATCATTAGAGAAAAACTCTTTAATCCCGGAATTTGGCAATGTTTGAAAGTACTTTTTGGAAGCGATTCAGCAAAGGCTAAAGAAGTTTGTGGAACATTTTGTGAAAGTGATTTTGTGGAAAGTTTGAGTTTGAAAAGGAAGAATAATCTTTGGAAAAAGAAAAATGTATGTGGAGGGGAGATATAGAACATAGAAGAAAATGTATTCAACAACTGGATAATGGTTCACGGGGAGAGGGTTGTTAACATATGAGGTTCGGGGAGTCAGTACGTATAGGCAGTATGCGATAGAGAAGGCAGATGCAGTTCGTGAAAAAATAGTAGTTCACAAAAGCAACATAGGTACATGGAGGAGGTGTTTCACGTACCATACCTAGTACAATGTATCCGGGAGGAGAAGGTGGTTCACGAAACACTCAAGGAAGTTTGAGAAAGATTAAACACAGTTTGAGAAAGTATTTTCAGGAACCTATAAATACTCGGGAAGGGGGACTTCATCTACAGGTGAAGAAGGGACTTCAATAGAGCATTTATCTATATCATAGGATGCATAAATTCATGAAAATGAAGGGACCTACATTTACATAAACAATGTTTTACCAACATGTGCATAAAATTTGAGTCAATTCCTTTCTAAGAGTAGTGAGCAAAGAAAGAGGAAGATGGTGAACCCTTTCACCGACAGTGATCGAAAGAAAGATGCATAGGGAGTGACACTTGGGAATGAAGTGAGAAGACCCTAAACCTTGTAAATATAGGGAGCCTAGGCATAAAAGATCTAGTCTAAACATTGTACTCATTTTTGGATGTGATCCATAGTTAATTTTTTACATAGGCACACCACCGTTGTATTCTCCTTATATATATCCCCATGAGGGTGAACCATGTGAAAATTATTTTGTCTCGTTCATGATTTAAATTCAGTTCATAATTTTCAAATATAATGAGAGATATGAGTGTTTTTTTAATGAGGAAAGAAGAATCTAAGGTGAATAATTGAATTTATAAATAATGTAAACTTAACTTCCTAATTAATACTTATAAAATATAGAAAATTGGTTTAGTAGAAAAACAAACTTTTGATTACCTTTATGTGTTATTATTCATATTTATTATTAATTTATAATTGAATGGGTCTTAATATATGTATATATAGGTTGAGAATTTATTTTATATTCATTTAAGATAAGTTATTAATTTATTTATTAGATATAAATTATACAATATTTATAAAATAATTTTTTGAATATAATAGTTTTACCAATATCGTAGTAATTAAGTATTTTCCAAGTAATCTTATGTTTTCAATAAAAATTAAATTAACGTAATTAAATAATATTTAAATTATGATTAAATTTATTAAAACCATTTTCTAGATATAATTTATTAAAGTGATTGAAATAAAAAAATTTATAAAAGAAAATAAAAAAACTTTTTTTGTAAAATATTAGTGAAGTTTTGAAAACGTTAAAAATGGCTTTTGAAAATTCATCATAATATTTTAAATGCATCAATTTACTAAATATATATTTATATATTAAGAATGATATTTTTATGTTTATAAATTTTACTTGATTCTTTATATATAAATAAACTCTATTCTTGTAGTAAAAACTGTATTTTCACTATTCAGTTAAAAATCTATTATTTCATAATAATAAAAAAAATTAATCTTAAGAGAATATTGAAATGATAAATACAAAATATAATTTCATATGAAAAAACTAAATTTCTAAATTTTTAAAATATAACTTTTAAATCGTAACATAAAAATATACTAAAAATTCATTAATTAAAAACAACTTTTTAAAATTCAAACATTTTATATTCTTATTTTATATCAATTACTAACTAAATTGGGGTTAGTATATTTTTCAAAGAAAAAAAATATTTTATCAATAATATATCAATTTACTTAAAATAAGTAGCATAACAGTATACTTTTTTAAAAAATACAAATTTTGTTTAAAATGATTTTATTAGTAATTTAGTAATGTTAGTTTAATTTCATTGGTTAATTAGTTTTAAAAGTGACCTTTATTATTATTTATACATATATTTTATTTTTTGGATAAGCCTATTTGTACATAAAAATTAAACAGCTACATTTCTAATTTTATATAATATCAAGTGGTTCATTTTTGTTCTTGTGGCATGGGAATCAAGCAATCAAACTCATTAGGTTTCAAAATAAAATATATCTTAAAACCATAGTGATCTATAAAACTCCTATAAAATATTCTATCCACAATATTATAATTAAATTAGTATCATTATTATTCTCATATTTAATTATATTGATCTAATAACCATTATCTACCTCCTCTCTTATCCATTGGAAAATGGAAATGTCACTCATTTTATGTAAAAACTACCTCCTCTAAGAACAATGAATTACATTTTTCATCACTACCATACATCGATGGATATATGAATGTATTTAATGAATGAAAATCATGTTTATGACATTTATTAAAATTCTATAAATATAATTAATAAGTATTATTTATATCTAATCTATTCTTAATATACAATCATTTTTTCATAAAAAATTATTGTAATATGATTGGTAATAATTTCATCCTCACGATGATAATTAAAAATCTCACGAAAATTTATATAATTGTAAATAAAAATTAAAAATATAATCTAGTACAATAAATAGTCTATGAATTATAAATTTTTAATCATTTAATATGGATTAACATAGACATTATAAAGATGATTTGAAAGAATCGAAATCACTTTCACCAAATTATGAAAATAAACTATAACTAAATATTAAATGTGTATGGAGTGATTGTAATTAAATAGTTTGAAAGATAATATATTTTAATAAGGTTATTAAATTATTAAATAATATGGTTATGTTTATCAAACAAGATTTTATAGTGTATCTCACAAGTAAGAATCCATGATAATTGTTTTTTCCTTCTAGTGTTATTATGACTTCAACATTGTTAGAACTTGGTTTATAATTAGTGGATTCATGGATATTTATTTCTAAAACCACCTAATAATTAATCACCTATAGTATTTAATTACTTTTATATTAACTCCAACCATTTCACTCCCCCATAAATTTATAATCAATTTGAAGTGAATATTTTTGGAGAAACTAACCATCAATCTTGTTTTCAGTAAAAATATTTTTCCTCAATTTCCATATTTTTATTTACTTTTATGGAAATATTGGTCTAGAATTGTAGTATTTATTATGTAATTTTTAATTAGACAAGAATTTTCTTATAAAAATGAAATAAATAATTATTTTATTGTCTTTGTTGTGGTTATTTTCCACCACCTTTGACCATTATTAAAAACTTTGATAGGAATCCTCATTGTAATGGTTTTCTAACTAAAGAAGTTTTGCACTTTATATTGTCATTTTTTTAATAAAATTAATGTCTATGTATTCTTGGTTTTATAAATAAAGTTTTACTCCCTTCATTTTTTAAATTTTTAATAAAATAAATGTTCTAAAAAAATGTAATCTTTATTTTCATCTTCATTTTAAAATTAATGTTTAATGGTCTTATAATTGTTTTTTCCAATAAGTCAAAGTCCATAGATGTTTCTAATTCATTAATATGAATATGTTATAATTTTACCATCTTTATTCTTTCTTAACATGTATTAGGATAATGTTAAAGATATTTTTTCACATTCTATTTTCATTAGATTATTAATCAATGATTTAATTATGAATGATTTCAATTTTTTATGGAAAATATTTGTATTTTTTATCACAATACCTTGTATAGGTCTATAAGAGGGCTCTAATTTATTATGTATTTTTCTATACCTCATGAGATAAAATGTTTAAACATGTCTTCATCCTAATCTCAATGATTCACAAGTGGTAAGCACAAGCCCAAGGATTAATGGTTGGTCAGCCCAAGTTTAATAGGGTACACTAATAATTGGAAAAATCATGATTTATTATGACTAAGTTAAAGGGATTTTAATTTATCACATTTATTGACATATGTAATAACATTATTTTAGTTCCATTATCATATTAGTTCTTTATTCGTATGTTATGAATTGTGTTTATGTCATGGTCACACATTATTAGCTCTTGAAAAAGTTATATGTTATGTATAACGACTTCTTTCTTTATCCCTTGTTTATTATCGATGTTTAATTTGATATTATTTTATTATAATATGTTCATGCACTTTAAATATGTTCTCATACCCACATATTTACCTTTTTCCCAATTATTATATTTGATTAATTATATTCATTTTTACCCTTAGTGAGTATCTAATCTCACTCTTTCCTATGTTTCAATTCCCTAGTTTATGAAGAAGAAAATTAATTATTATATGTTTATAAGGTAACCATAATTCAATAATTTTTTTATAATATGTTTAAGATGTTATAAAATATTTTTCTTACGTATATATTATCAAAATTAACTAAACCATTATGTACATTGGTGTAATTTACTACGAGATAAAGTGAATATTCCTGTAAAATGGTTTTAAAAATATTTCATGTTCAATATGGTTCATCTTAGCTGTTATAAAAGTAGGGTTTAGTGGTCCTAGAGGATTAGGATGAGATATCATCTGTAAAAAACCATGTGTATAATCCTAAATATAGAAAAACATCAGAATTTGTTTTAATATAAATACCATAAAATTTCATTAAAATGGAATCTGTATTTAGATTAAAATGGATTTAGGCTCTAGAAAAAAGGCACCAAGGATTGATAATCACTAAAAAATTGGGAATTAACTGAGTCTTCACTTTGATCAGAGCAAGAATTAAAAACTAAAAACCTTGTTTCATAGCCATGGTGGACATGTTTTAGTTGATTTATATTCTCTTTACAAACCATTATGATGGATTTAAATTGAATTTCATGATGTATTATATAGAATTATAGGTTTGAGAACCTAATAGAAATATGATCATGTATAACCATTATTTAAACCTAGATATTTATAAGTTATTATGTACGAGTAATTTATATGTAACATATTCTATTTTTAGAGTTTCCATTTATAAATTTATTAATTCAAGTATTCTCATTACTGATGTTTCATTTATTTCATTTTATGAACCATGTCAATAAAGGGTGGGATGCATAATTTAATTATTGTACCAATGAAAAATCAAATATGATAGGATATGGAGTGAAAAAACATGTGGCTCTTCCTAATTAGGTATCTAAAGTTATGATTAATTACAAGACCATAGTCAAATTTTAAAACATACCAAATAAAAGAAAATTAAATTTTGTGGAATTACATGTGATGAAGGGCATGGATAAAATAATATCCAACATCATAAATGTAAATAATGTGGGATGAAGCACATATATTAGTATCTCACGTGAAATGGAATATTCTTTATTTTTGTTAAATGAAATCACTAAGAAGCCAAATACTGAGTAAAATTTAAATGTTTGGTAGTCAATTGGAGGAAAAAATATTCTTCCGAGGGTACCATTTAAAATTGAATTATTCAAATTAAAGTAGATTTGGAATTATAAATATGGATTCATAATCCATGGTATAAAGATGAAAATGGGCCTTATCATCCTATAGTACCAAAGGAACATGAAAGAGTATATAAAATGACAACCAATGAAGTGGATTATAATAATAATGGTACACTTTGCCTCCACTATAGATTTTTTGATTTCCAATTAGATCCTAGTTCTTACCACTATACTATATATTGGATGTTTTCTAAGAGTATCAAATCACGAACCCCCCCCCCCAGTGATTTTATATTTAATTATCGAAGAAAAAATATAGTTTAATTGTTATTGTATCCTAAGTTTCTGTTTTTGGGAGTGAAATGCATAATTCCTAATTGAAATTAATTTTAGGTGATTTTAAAAATGTGTTAGTTATCTCTACATAGAATCCATTTTAATTACTACAAAAGGGCTATCACATTTCTTATTTCAAATCAACCTATAATCATCAATCAATGTAATATTAACTATGAACATTTTAGGAATATTAATTACATTATATGGATTTTAATAACCAATAATGAGGGGTATTTTTCGAAAATGATATGAGAAAAACTAAATATTATGGATACACAATTTATAATAGAAAATTGTCTTTTCTTAGACATACATATGATAGTAAGGTAGATATATTATTTTAAATTATATCTTTAATTATTTTTATCTTTTAGATACCATTATCAATTATTATTTGTAAGTGATAATTTGAATTGAGAGGATATAATTTATATAAGTGGGTAAATTATAATACTCTTGATTTTTAGGGATATTTTATTTCATTAAAATTCACATTGTTAATTTATAAATTTTTTTCTAATATTACAAAAAAATTAACCTTGACTAAAAAATAATTAATACAAGATATTATTCCAAATAACAACATTTTAGTCATTTATAATAGAATGTTACTAAATGTGTACATGGAAATCAATAAAAAATTCCTTGTGGGGATATATAACATGGATGATTACAAATATTAAAAGTGCAATAAATTTGTATAATCACTGGAAGAAAATTATACATTAACACCTAAAACTTCCCATGGGTCATATATAACCTTGAGGATCAAAATTTTTATATCTAAACCTATAATGAAAAGTAAAAATATTAAAAGAGAAATTATATTGTTGAATCTAAAATAAAAATTAAGAAAATAAAAAATAGTGATTATAGAAGTAAAAATAAAATGAATTTATAGAGAGTAATAGTGGTAATTGAATGCCCCGACCCAAGTTACCCAGAGTCGGTGCATTATTAAGTAACATTTGCATGATCAGAAAAGATCAAGTCTCAAAAGTCCGATTAGTTTAGTAGCCTCAGAAAAACTAGATACATTCATAAATTTTACATTACATCATAAAGTGAAAAACTACAATAACATAGTCTTCATAGTCCACTCTCATACTATCCCTACAGGTCATTCATAAAATACTTATTCACATTCTGGAAAAATTCAAACATTGAAAGGGGTGAGCTTAGATGCTCAGTAAGGATAACAATATAGCGGAAACTTTCATAAATAAACACAAACATTTAAGGAAATGTATAAATAAAACAAAAGCCTTATAAACAAGAACATCAACATAATATGGAAGAATTAAAATGAAATAATTCCATTTATTTATTCACATGGATATTCAATTAGTCGAATAATCACATGCAATATCAATAACCACTTTCATTCTGATGGAATGCATAATGCCAGACTATCATAACCACGTAGCCAAGGCCTTGTGCCAAGACTACAAATAATATTTTTTTCAAGGCCTAATGCCAAGACACTAGTTTGTCTCATGATACCTACCGATGCATAGAGGAGCTATAGCGGGCTCTTCCCGTCACTTATTTAGTACAATTCATTCCTTATATGAAAAGGTTTAAATATATCATAAACCATAACATAATTGTATCACATAAAACATGCATAAAGGAAACATAACATTTTCAAATTTTAATCAAAAGATATCAATACAACATGTTGATATAATTAAAAAATTATCAAAACCATTTTCAATACCAAAATAAAAGAAAATTTAAACATGGTATTTATTTTTCATTTTAAGAAAAAGTTATGGCTTGTAGAGGAAGCCGAAACACAAATAATGGTCACGGTGGCAAAGAAGTCATTGTCGCCGCATATGTACGACAAAAAAACATTCCATTTTGTTGCTTAATGAAACGATTCGTATAAAAAAGATTTTTATTGAATAAACGTAAACGTCAAAGGGGATTATACACAGTACAAAAGAATGTTGTGTATAAAACAAAATATGCCTCAATGAAAGAAGATTGAGACGAAGTCCCTTACCTTGTGTCTAACTTGACTCGATCATTTTTAATCTCCTCAATAATAAACTAGATTTAATTTATACTTTCTTGAGAACATTTTTCAAGTTCATTATTCCTTTTATATCACTCATTACCATGTTATGACCATTATGTAGTCATTTAAGTTAATAACGGTCGTTTTGTCAAACATTGGTACTTTAGTAAACAATAAACTTCTTATATTTAAAAGTTGTTTTTGTGGTATAATATCCATTATCTCCAGAATTATATTCATGATTTAGATAACATATATATCATATATATCCAGTAGGTACATGCATTTATAATATTACATTATATTTAGAGGTAAGAAATGAAATGCACCGTTCATGGAGACGGTAAGCCGTACGTACGCATGAACACTACCTTCATTTCTATTTTGTATTTAATGGAATGAAATGATATAAATCTATATTATATTTCTAGTATAATATCATATATAATATCAATAACTCCATCCTTTATACATCCCACATATGGCATTAACGAATCAAATTACTTTGAGGGGGAGGTAGTCCGCACTTCCTAAAATGAATATATCGTGTTTAACCATAATAGAAACCATAAAGGTATGAAATAAATTAAAAATAAAGAATAATAATGAAAACATAAACATAATATATATCATATATAAATATATTGAAACCTTAATGGCCACCATGGAAGGTGTTAAAAGAACATTGGGCAATCATCTTTTTGTGAGGTAGTAATTCACCAACCATAGAAACAGTATGTTCTTTAACCATTAGATGGAGGTGTGTGTAATTGAAAATAAAATCCATATCATAACAAAATCCTAGTATATTTGAAATACTGGTGTTGTTACAAAAGATAGGAATAAAAATATTTTAGGGGTTGGAGAAGAAAAATAAAACAAAAGAACACAAGTGAAGACATTGCCTTTAAATCGGGTAACTCTTTGTGATTTGAGACAAAGGATTCCTTGGGAAGACTTATGCCCAAAGTGATGCTTCTAGGAGTAAGAGAGGGAAGTTTGGGGCCGAGCCAAATGGCTTGAAAGTGTGAATAAGTTGTTAGAGGTGGGGTCCTTTTAGAAGAGGAGAGGACGGGCACTCTTGGAAAGTCATGAAATGGTACATTATTATGAATTGATTTTAGAATTTCAATGGTACCACAATTATATATTTCGAGGATATGGTGATAAGGGTTCGAAATATACTCATACAATAGGTTTTTGAAAAGTATAAGGCTTAGATTTTACATTATCTTTTCATTTTATTTAAATTGTTAATTAATGAGGTAATCGCTGCATCATCATGGTGTCATACAAAAATTTAATTTATTTCATGTCTGTAAATCATAAGAAAAATACCCTCATGTAGGAAATATTTTTAGCTTTACAATGACTATTTATAGTAAAAAATATGACTTGTATAACCCCATGTAAAAATTGTCTTAGTAAAACAATATATGTTTGTGACATTTTTATTTTTACTTTAAATAAAAAGTTATTAATGTCATTTTCTTACCCATGTGGCTCCATGGGGCCCCAAAAGTTGACCCATGGATTGTCTTGGTCAGACATGACTCATCCAATATGTGTAGGACAAGTGTAAAGGTAATTTCACTTTATTATATCATTATATTTACCTTAAATTAAACTAATTACCTTTAATCGCGATTAATAAAACTTATAAGTTACTATTCACAAAAAATTATTTTAATCCCATTGAACCAAATTTTACTTCTTGATGACAATGACGTATGTCGGATTTTTGAAATTCAAATCACAGAGGTGGTAAAATTTCATTTAAACGAAAAATCAGTTTTTTAACTACCACTTAGTGGTTTCACAATTCATCAAAAATCGATGTTTTTAGAAAAATAACAAAAATTTACTCTGAGCTATATTTGATATTCCAAATTCAAAAATGATGTCCATTTTACCAAATTCAATACATAAAAATTTCTTTAATTATTTCTATAATTAATTCTCATTTTCAAAACAAATAGCGTGTTTTTAAGAAAGAATATCAATCAAAAGATTGACAATTGTTTATGTCCAATTTCAAATTGAAATTAATTCTAATGACCACCATTGGATAAAATGGTAAAATTATATTATAATTATACTTTAAAACCACTAAATATTATAATTTATCACTATAAATTATTTTGATTAAAAATGTTTTTTATGTATTTTTCACTATTCATCAAAAAATGGAAGTTCTCCGAAAAACACCAAAAATTAAACATAGTCTAATTCAGATATTCTGATTCAAAAAATGAAGTCCATTTTGAAATATAATATTTATATAATTTTAAAAAGTGGGTATTACTATTCAAAACGACTACTTTGACTGGTTGCGGTATGTTAGAATCTCGAACTTGCATACAATGAAAGCTATTTCATTACTGAAAGAGAAGGGTACCGTGGAAGCTTGGGGTGTTACATTCTACCATCCTTCAATAAATTGCATCCTCACAATTTTAAAATGTTCTTCGAAAATAAAAGGTTGAAAATAGAAAATACCTTTGTGAAAAACCCATATCGGAAATAGGGTTAATAAAAATATAACTTTAAAAGAAAGAAAGAGAAGTACAAAGGTCACCCGAGATAGCCCATACTAGGAATCTATGAAAACATGGATATGGAGGAGAAACAAAACATCAAGGTCTGATGCAGAGTTGTAGAAAACAAGATTAAGAGAAAGTTAACTACAAGAAAATCACAAACTTGTGATTGGTTAAACAGTCATTGATTCCCCAATTGGAAAAGTTAGCCGAAAAAATTTTCATTTTAACTTAACTTTCATAAAATTGAGGAATTTATTTAGGATATTTACTAAGAACATAAGGAAATATACTTACTTGTCATGTAGACTTTCATTCTTTAATAAATTTTTACCAAAAACCCATCTTTCAAACCAAAAGGTAATAGAAATCAAAAATATTCTATTTATCATAATTTTATAAGGTTCCAAATGTAAACACATACAATTTAGATTACGAAAACTATTTTTTAATAACCAGGGACTTATTGTAGGCTAGTGGTAGGTAATAAAGGCCTTTCGCACTATGGTTGTGGGTGCGATTCCTGCATCTTTTTCCAACGCGACAGGTTATCGCCCAACCTGCAGGTTGTCCTTTTCCTAAAACTATAGTATTATAATATTCCAAAAATAATCTTTATAAATGTTTTAACCTCAAATAATACAATCCAAAGTTCAAATTAATCCATTTCATACTTTATAGTTATCCAAAATACCTCTATCCATACTTTCTCTAAAAGGTCTCTAAATTCCAAAATCAATTGTAACATCAGATTCCCCAAACAAAGTAAAGATTATCTTATTTTCACATATGAAAAATATGATTACCTTCATCATATTAAATCCTTAATGAAAACAACATGTACTGCATTACAATCCTTATATATATTACACAATTCTTATAACCAGAATATAATCCTTGAGTCCAAAAACACAAATACAATATTTAATCCACTTCAACTGTAGTAACATCATAAGATTGGCCTTTCTCCCTTTGAATTTTATAAGGTATGTTTCCTTGGCACTTATGTAATTCATTTTTCATAATTCCCCATTTCTCTACAATTGTAGCATTCAACATTGACATCCTCTTTCTTTCCCTTGCAATCACGAGCCTCATGACCTTTTTCTCCACATTTATAACAAACTCCCATTCCTTTTAGGAAAGTACCGGGGTGATTCTGGCCACAATTACCACATAATTGAAAATAATTCTCTCCCTTTTCCTTTTATCTGTCCCTTCCTCCACCGTTCTCTTCTTATGTTGCTTTACTTTATTGTCATAATATTTAGAGAATTCCCTTTCTGTCTTGATAGAACACGAGACTATATCTTCGTACGTTGATAAATATTGTGATACTAAATCTTGAAGGAGAAATGGTTTTAACCCATCAAATAAATGATCAATCTTACTTCTTGGGTTATGTATATAATCTGCAACATGCCTCCCAATCCTTGTAAATTTAGACTCATACTTTGCAACATTCTCATCCTCCTTTTTCCTTAGACTCAGAAATTGCCTTTCCATATCTGATCGATGGTCATGAGGGAAGTATTTTTCTTAGAAAATCTCATTGAACTCCCTCCATTTCATATTTGATACTTCATCATCTTCCTTTGTGTTTTGTATCAACTACCATTATTGATCAGCATCTCCAGTGATGTGGTAAACTTCCATGATAACTTTTTCCCTTTCAATACTCCCTAAAGCCAAAAATATTTTCTCTCGGGAATTTATCCATTGCTCAGATACTAATGGATTTGTACTCCCATTTAATTTTGGTGGTTGTTGCCTCAGGAAGCGATCTAACATTGATCCTCCACGTTGCAGATCAAGGTGCTCCATACGAGTAAGGTTATTATTCATAACCTGAGTGAGTTGTCCTAGTATGGTGATAAGCTGGTCAGCACCAGTTGTATCACCAGCTCTAGTATAATTATCTTGAGCAGGAGGGAAATCCATACATGGAGTACGTGCATTGATACGGTTTCCATTACTTCCACTAGGCGCCATTTCTAAACAATGGCATAAACTAGATCAGTTTATGAATCGAAATACATAATTCCATGCTTGTAAAACAGTTAACAAAAATTGAACTATTTATGGATATAATCCATAATCATTTAAAGAAATGTTTTCTTTGAGGAAGTATATAATCATAAAACCTTCATAATGGTTTGTAAAGAAATCGTGAATTATCCTAATAATATCCCTTGGGAATGTCGTAACCAAGAGTGCAGCAAGGTCCGTTGTCGTCCACCAGTTCCCGTTCGAGTCTAGCTCAAAGTGGTGTTTTTGGGTTTTACCCCTAGGTACATCTGTTCCAAAGCCGCCTCTACCAGCTCGTATCCAGATAGGGATGTATTTCTCAGAAAATGTACAAAATCATTATAATAACAACATTCTAGGAAGTTCTTTTATAATAATCCTCAAAGTCTATCTTAGGGCTATGTTCTCTAATCAGAGTTTTTCTAAATATACCTTCCAAGGTTTGTATTAAACTTCCTATGATACCAACTGTAACGCCCTGAACCTAGTTACATAGAGTTGGTGCATTATTACCTAACATTGGCATGATTAGAAAAGATCATGTCTCGAAAGGCCGATTAGTTTAGTAGCCTCGGAAATACTAGATACATTCATAAATGTTACATTACATTATAAAGTGAAAACCCACAATAACATAGTCTCCATAGTCCACACTCATACTATCCCTATAGGTCATTTATAAAATACTTCTTTACATCCAGGAAAATTAAAACATTGAAAGGGGTGATCTCAGATGCTCAGTAAGGATAACAATATAGCGGAAACTTTCATAAATAAACATAAAAATTTATGGTAATGTATATCTAAAACAAAATCCTTATAATCTAGAACTTCAGCATAAAATGTAAAAATTAAACTGAAAGAATGACATTTACTTATTCACATGGATATTATATTAGTCAAATAATCACATGAAATATCAATAACCACTTTCATAAGGATGGAATGCATAATTCCAGACTATCACAACCACGTATCCAAGGCCTCGTGCCAAGACTACGAATAAGATTTTGTCAAGGCCTCGTTCCAAGACACTAGTTTGTCTCTTGAGACCTACCGATGCATCGTGGGGCTATAGAGGGATCCACCCATCACTTATTAAGTCGAATTCATTACTTATATGAAAATATTTGAACATATCATAATCCATAACATAATCGTATCACATAAAACATGCATAATGGAAACATAAAATTTCCACATTTCAATCAAAATATATCAATACAACACATTGATATAATAAAAACATTAGAAAAACCATTTTGAATACCGAAATAAAATTAAAGTAAAACATGGTATTTATTTTTCATTTTGAAAAAAAAGTTATAGCTTGTAGAAGAAGCTGAAACTCAGAAAATGGTCACGGAGGTGGAGAAGTCGTTGTCGCCGCATACATACGACAAAAAAACATTACCTTTTGTCATTTAGTAACATGATTCATATAAAAAAGATTCCTTTTTAATAAAAGTAAAATTCAAAGGGTTTTATACACCGTATAACAGAAAGTTGTGTATGAAACAAAATATGCCTCAATGAAAGGAGATTGAGATGAAGTCCCTTACCTTATGTCCAACTTGACTCAATCGTTCTTTAATCTACGGAATAATAAACTAGAGTTAATTTCCACTTGATTAAGAACCTTTTTCGTGTTCATTATTACTTTTATATCACTTATTACTAGGTTATGAACATTATGTAGTCATTTAAGTTAATAACGGTCGTTTTGTCGATCTTTGGTACTTGAGTCAACAATAAAATTCTTATAATTACAATTTGTTTTTGTGGTAGAATATCTATTATCTCAAGAATTATATTAATGATTTAGATATCATATATATAATATATATCCATTATATACATGCATTTATAATATTACATAACATTTAAAGGTAAGAAATGAAATGCACCGTTCATGGAGACGGTAAGCCGTACGTACACATGAATGCTACTTTCATTTCTATTTCGTATTTTATGGAATTAAATGATATAAAGTTATATTATAATTAAAGTATAATATCATGTCTAATATCATTAATTCCATCCTTTATATGTCCCACATATGGCATTAACGAATCAAATCACTTTGAGGGGCGGTAGTCCGCACTTCCTAAAATGAAGATATCGCGTTTACCCATACTTGAAACCATAAAGGTATGCCATAAATTAAAAATAAAGAATAATAAATAAAACATAAAAATAATATATATCATATATAAATAGAGTGACATCTTAATGGCCACCATGAAAGGTGCTAAAAGAAGATTGAACAATCATCGTTTCGTGAGCCAATAATTCACCAACCACAGAAACAGTATGTTCTTTAACCATTAGACGGAGGTGTTTGTAATTGTAAATAAAATACATATCATAACAACATCCTATTATATTTAAGATACTGGTTTTGTTACATGATATAGGAATAAAAAGAGTTTAGGGGGTTGGAGAAGCAAAATAAAACAAAAGAACAAAAGTTGAGACATTACCTTTAAATTGAGAAACTCTTTTTTGATTTGAGCCAAAGTCTTCCATGGGAAGACTTCTGCCCAAAGTGAGGCTTCTAGGAGTAATAGAGGGAAGTTGGGAGATTATTTGGGCAGATGTTGGCTGATCCAAATGGCTTGAGGGTGTGAATAATATGGTAGAGGTGGGGGCCTTTTATAAGAGGAGAGGAGGGGCACTCTTGGAAAGTCATGAAATGTTACATTATTATGAAGTGATTTTCGGTTTTCAAAGGTCCCACAATTATATATTTCGAGGATAAGGTGATAAGGGTTTGAAATCTACTCATCCAATAGGTTTTTTTACAAGTTTATGTCTTCGATTTTACATTATCTTTTCATTTTATTTAAATCGTTAATTAATGGGGTAATCGCTTCATCATCATGGTGCAAAAAAAAATTTAATTTATTTAATGTCTATAAATAACAAAAAAAATAACATGTTGTAGGAAATAATTTTATCTTTCAAATGAATATTTATAGTTAAGAATATGACTTGTATAACCCCATGTAAAAATTTCATTAGTAAAACAATACATGTTTGTGACACTTTTATTTTCACTTTAAATAAAAAGTTATTAATGTCATTTTCATACCCATGTGGCTCCATGGGCCCCCCAAGTTGACCCATGGATTTTAGTGGTCGGTCATGACTCATAAAATAAGTTTAGGTCAAGTGTAAAGGTAATTTCATATTATTATATCATTATATTTACCATAAATTACACTAATTACCTTTAATCGCGATTAATAAAACTTAAAAATTACTATTCACCAAAAATTATTTTAATCCCATTGAACCACATTTTACTTCTTAATGACAATGATGTATGTCGGATTTTTGAAATTCAAATCACAGAGGTGGTAAAATTTCATTTAAACGAAAAATCAGTTTTTTAACTACCATTTAGTGGTTTCACTATTTATCAAAAATCGATGTTTTCCAGAAAAATACCAAAAATTCACTCTAAGATATATTTTATATTCCAAATTCAAAAATGAGGTCCATTTTACCAAATTCAAAACATAAAATATTCTTTAATTATTTTTATAATTAATTCCCATCGTCAAAACAAATAGCATGTTTTTAATAAAGAATATCAATCAAAAGATTGACAATTGTTTATGTCCAATTTCAAAGTGAAATTAATTCTAATGACCACCATTGGATAAAATGGTATAAGTATATTATAATTATACTTTAAAACCACTCAATAGTATAATTTATCGCTATATATTATTTTGATTAAAAATGTTGTTTTTATGTATTTTTCACTATTCATAAAAAATTGGAAGTTCTCGGAAAAATACCAAAAATTCAACATAGGCTAATTCCGATATTCCAAATCAAAAAATGAAGACCATTTTAAAATATAAAATTTATATAATTTCAAAAAGTGGGTATTACTATTCAAAACTGCTACTTTGATTGGTCGCGGTGTGTTTGAATCTCGAACTTGCATACACTGCAAGTTATTGCATTATTGAAAGAGAAGTGTACCGTGGAAGTTTGGGGTGTTACAATAATATAGTCATTATAAAGGGATATATGGTCATTGGAAATACGATCATTGAAAATATGGTCATGTAAATACGATCATTTGAAATAAAAGTTTCTAATATGTAAACTAAATTATTTTCAGTGTTATTAACTAATTGAAAATAATATAATGAAAAATTTATAATAAAATAAAAATATATTATTTAAATAAATTATATATTTATTAAATTATGTCTATGTGTTCTATATTATTAATATTAAAGTTTGATATAATTGTTGACGCTCCTTTCGTCACAGAATCTAAAGATCAGAAAAGGGGAATATCTGAGCTCAAAGTGATTCATCCTTTGAAGAAACATCAAAAATCGACAAAGGGATGAACAAGGAGAACATTCCCATAGGTCGCGCAAGTTCCCTCATGGTCGCGCAAGTACACTTGCGCGCCGCATAGTGGTCGTGCAAGTACTTGCAGGACGCCTTATGGTCGTGCAAGTACTTGCGCGACCTAAGTGATAACCGCCCGGTAACCGCCCAGGGTCTTCTTCTGCCTATAAATAGACCCTGTGGGCCCCCCATTCGAGAGGATCTTTTTCCAAAAACTCGGATTGAAGCTCCCGACGCCCAAGTCTCTTCTCAAAGCTTCCAGAACACTTCTAAGGTAATTTCTTACCTAGAATGGAAGATCTAAAGAGAAGAAGGAAGGCCTAAGTGTTGAAACTTATCAAACACTTGCGCGCCGACTTATTTCCTTCAATATAACTTGCGCGTCCCTTTTTTTGGAAGAACCTCGAGAACATTCTAAAGGGTTTAAAAAAGAGTCGCTCAAGTATTTCAATGCTGGTTGAAAATCGCGCAAGTACACTATGTGTCGCGCAGGTATACCTGCGCGACCAATACTTGCGCGCCCACAGAAGACTTGCGTGCCTTTCAAGACTTGCGCACCCCTATCTTTTTGGGTGCCTATCTTGCCCATTTTTACCCCTCTTAAGTCATTTCACCTTTCCTTTTCAAGATTCAGTCTTCAAGACACTCTTCAAATCCATTTATGGCATGATTTCTTGATTTGACTTTCTTATCTGAAAGAATTATTTGGAATCTCTCTCAAAGTCTAGTGATTTAAATATCCTTATGTCACTAAAATACGGAGAGTTCATTCAACCTCATCCTTTAAGATGAGAGAATCCTAACCTGGGTCTCCTTTTTAGGAATAATCCCCAGTTATAAAACCTTTAATCTGGGCATCCTCCTCAGGAGTAAGCCCCAAATTCTTAAAGATCCCAATCTTGGGCATCCTCCTCAGGAGTAATCCCCAATCAAGTCCTTTAATCATGGGCATCTTTCTTAAGAATAAGCCCCAACCTCAAATATGGGAATCCTCCTCAGGAGTAAGCCCCAAACCTTAATCCCTAACCTGGGTCTCCTTTTTCAGGAATAAAGACTCAGTCATAATCTTGGGCTTCCTTTTCAAGAGTAATCCCCAAGTCCCTTAACCTGGGTCTCGTTTTTCAGGAATAAGACTCAGTCATAATCTTGGGCTTCCTTTTCAAGAGTAATCCCCAAGTCCCTTAACCTGGGTCTCCTTTTCAGGAATAAGACTCAGTCATAACCTTGGGTCTCCTTTTCAGGAATAAGCCCCAAGTCCCCTTAAATTTCTCTTAACCAGTCATAATTTACCTTTCGATTTGGGTTTCCTTTTCAGGAGTAAAACCCAATCATAAGTCCCCTCCTAACTTGGGCATCCTCCTTAGGAGTAAGCCCCAATATTAGAGTATTCAAATCTCCCTGAAGCACATATAACTTTATGGACCCTGTTCATGGATTTTCTCCCTAAAAGTAAATCTTAAACCTTCATCTATCTGGGCAGTCATCCATACATAAGCCCCAAACAAATTCTTATGATTGCATCTTTCATGGCACAATTGTCTAAATTTTACCAATACCTCTTGTTTCTCACACCGAGCATGACTCACGTGAGCTTAGAGTGTAAAAGTAATTATGACATTCATCTTTGAGCCATTAATCATAAACATCATACTCCATTTCTCGAACTACGTGGGTTCTAATTCCTTTTCCAAAACAAAGGATACGTAGGCAGCCCATTTATGGGTTCGATCCCAACTTTGAAATAATCTCTGTCCTTCTGAATGACGATAAACTTCAAGTGCCCCACTGAGTGGCTTTAAAATCAGCCTGGTCATCATAAATGACCAAGAGACTTTTATATAAATGTTTTTAAGGATACCATTGACCAAGAATCTATAAACAGATATAGATGATTCTCTATTGATGAAGAACCTCGAATACATATAAAAGATTCTCTAAATTTCTTTGCATATTTAATCATTGATTGTTAAAACTAAAGGAAATCACATTTTATACTTGGTAATGTAATAAGTATTCACGAACATAACTTAAATCTATAAAGAGAGTCCCGGAGTAGACAATAATTCCCCTCAAAAAGGTGTGATGAGTCCGACCTCCCATCCTCTCGACCAATGCAAATTCCGAAGCCTCATTAGTCCACAAGGTAATGAGCGCCTGCCTTTGGAAAGTAGGTCCAAACGGATGTGGAATCATTGGATGTTTCCGGTTCTACAAACAAACCCGTTAGAAACCGATCGGAACGTTTGAATCTCCCGTCCAGGAGGTCATCCCCGGATTCCGTGTGAAACAAAAATGGTGAACCCGACGTGAATTCCTTAACCAAGTTAAAGTGATGTTCTTCTTTTTGTTAGGCCCCTTTGGGCCAACAAAGAAATCATTGACATGTGCTCATCCAAAAGATGTAGTGGCCGGATTCATCTTGATTTTGTCTGTTACATGGAACAGGAACTATTTTCTCAAGATCTTCTGAAAAATGGCTTTCCTTAAATTCACCCCTGTGAATACTGCTGCTGTGAACACCTCTACTGTGAGGTCTGCTGCTGTGAAAACCAATGCTGCTACTCCTGCTGGAATGTAATCCGCTCTGAGGATGACATCACCAACTCAGCATCTTCAACACTGGGTTTCTAATGCACTGGTTAAGGAGTACCGTCGCAATGGTACTATCCCAACTCTGGAGGCCTCTCGTCAAGCCCTCCCAGTTAACAACTCTACCTGGTCGTCCGGACAACGGCGGCCAGCAATCAAGAAGCAGACGGTGCTTACTACCGTCTCCAACCATTTCGGGTTGTTATCCTCGGAACGCAATTTCCATTCACTCCCTTACTCTGAGGAAGTGAATGAGCAGGTACCGGAGGACCTTAATTCAAAAAGACAGGGGTCCTTCCCAAGGGCTTCCATCAACAATCGCCGCCAGACTCGTGCGGTAGTGCGCCCTCAACATGATGAGGGTACCGACTCCAGGCATTCAGCTAAGGTTCCTCAAACCCGAGCAGGCAAGATGAACCACCAGAGACGGAATCCGGTTAACAATAGGCAAGTTGTCATCCCTGCCATCTCCGGAGAAGTCCACCAACCTAACTTGGTGGCAAATAACGAGCAGGAACAATCACCTGCCCGTTTTAATTCCGCTGTCCAGAAGACTCGTCTGGCAGCATCAAGCCGATCCCGCCAGGCAATTCCAGCAGAGTACCATAGGCAAGAACATACACCTGCTTATACATCACCAGTTAGTCAGCAGGCTCGTCTGACTACATATGATGGATCTCGTCAACCGCGTTTGGCGAAGTGTAATCAGCAGGCACATACACCTGCTAATACTAATCAATCCTACCAACAGTCTCGCTTGGTAGCACACGGAGAAGTCAGTCGGAAAGTCCCGACGACAAACAGGAGGCAGACTCAACTCTCTGCCTCCACACTTGAGTACTGTCAGGATTCACTGACAGGAAAAGGAGGATAGGAGCAGGCACATACACCTACTCCAAGCCCGGAATGGACGTATATCCCCGTTCCGGCGGCTGAAGTCACCAAACATATTTTTTCAATGGTGAAAGAGCAGAAGAAAATTCCTGCTCATATTCTGGATGCTTGTCAGGATATCATAACAGCTTCAGCATCATCACAGGGACAGACACATAAATCTATCCATAGCAATGGAGTGACAAATCAACGATTCACTCCGGAACAGACACACACATCTGTTCCAGTCCAAGAGGGTTATGGGGCATACTCCCCCATATCATACGGACAACCAAGTCAGTCACATACACCTGATTTGAGTGGAGATCGTCAGCCTAACCTGACCATCTTTCCTGATCAGGCACATACACCTGCTCAGAGCAATCACTTTCGTCATCAAGTGGTTTCTAAAGCGAGTAAGAAGGCATCTAAGAAAAAGATCCGCCTAGCACAGTCAGGAGATAAAAGGCCAATCTGTAACCAAGCCTTGCTCGATGCTGGAGTTCTTGAAGCCCTCAGACATTTATCTGTCGGAATTCAAGATTCTACTCCCTCAGTTCCCAATAATGGGAACATTAATTCTGAAGGTCTTCAACAGACACTTCCTCATAAAGACTTGCTTCATGAAAATTCGGTCAATCTTGAAGTTTCTTCTTCAAATGAGAGCCACAGGAACCCTCTGTGTGGTCAGAAGACCAAAGAGAAAGAGATTTCATCTTTTGCTATAACACATCATGATGGTCCTCCCCATGGTGATGAACTTCGCTGCGAAAGTCCTCTCCGTAGTAGTGATTCACGTTGTCTCGAAAATTCTTCAGAAGGCAATGTAGTGACGAGAAAGCCCTCCTATCTCGAGGCACTTGCAAACGTAAAACCAGTCATGTCTGATGTTTTACTATCGGCAGGTGAAACACTTTCTCCATCAGAAGATAGCCTGGGGTTCTGGTTATTCTCCGAACCATCCCTGGGTCATTCATCTTCCAGCATGAATAGTGATTTCTCTACCAATCTTGTTGAATTCGATGAAGCAACAAGGAAACACCAATTCTGGTCAAAACAGGTAGAAGAATCTTCATTTATTGATAAAGAGGAAATGCTGAACATGAGGAAAAAACTGGCAAAAGGTGAAGTACCAGTCATGTTTTTGCCTTTGGCTGACTCCCAGTACGACATTCCAAAGATGTTGACGGATGATGGAATCCATGATATTCGTCTCAACATATGGAAAACTCTTTTTCAATTAAAGAAGAAGGTATTATCTTATGATGAATATGAAAATAATCTTAAGATAATAGAAGGGTTACAACGTCAGATTTATTTGGCATCTCTATCAGTCTCTCGGTATCCGAAGGTTGAAAAGCAACAGAGAACCCTTCAACGTTCATGCCTTGGCGCACTAAGAAGATTGTGTCAGTTAATTGCCAATGCTCCATCTGATGTTCATATAAGAGGATGTGGTGTTCACGGAGCACTACATTTCACAGTGCTTTCCGGTCAGCAAAGCCCGCCGAAAATGGTCTCATGCAATGTTATTGCCCATGGCCGGCCACAGTCAATGGGCTTTGTTCATAATCAAAAGCTTGCTCAAGAACAAGCTTCAACTAGTTCCTCTAAAAATCAAGTATAGAGATAACAAGTTGTTGAATTGCTCCTACATCGAGCAGGCGAGAATATTGCACAAGCCTCTCGTCTGGAGAAAACACGTCATCAAATGACAGAAGTTTCGGAAATCATCCAACGGTCTGTTGAACCAGGTTATAAAAGTGGATACAGGTAAATGCATTCAGCTAATTTCCGATCTAAGATTCAAAAGATCAAGAGAGATTTTAAGAAGATCTCAGACATAGCATGTCAATAGACACCCCAGCTTGCCAGACTGGGGACATCTCTAATCCAACCCTCAGAGTCAACAAATGGGATTCGAGGAGTTGAGCGGAAGCAACAGGAACATCCCCAGTCCACCGGACTGGGGACTTTTTCAAATCCTCAATCCCTCCCTCAGAGAAAGTCAGTATTCTCTCGATTAGGGAATAAGACTCAAGAGGAACGAAGAGACAAGCTGTCAGGAGATACTCTCCAGGTGACAGTTCTCCAAGAAATTCCTGAGGGATCAAGTCAACGGAATGCCATGTCTCATCATGGACAAGGAAGAAGACAATATCACAGAAATGCTGATAGAAAGGATTCCATGCAATATGCATCCATTAATGTCATCAATGCCATTGCTGCTGATTCACCAGATGAGGCTCAATCAGAGGGATCAGACGAAGAGGTTCCTGCTCAAGAAGTTGCGCACACAGACCTAAATGAAGAAGGTGTGCGCACACGTAATCAAAGGCTTACCCAAAATCTGGGTATTCCTTCATGTAACCCACTTCCCCCTCTCCGAAAAGGATCCAATAAGGGGAAAGGAAAGAATCAGGTTACTTCTCACCCTTCCTTTGAAGGAGGTCAATCGCTCTCATTAGAGCAAAGGTTTGCACAACAGGAGGAAGAAATGAAAGAATTAAGAAGGTTGAATGCAGAACTACTTTAGAGTAGTCTTCTTCTTAAGAATGCTAAAGTCCGATAGCCGAAGGAATTTGTTGTAACTACTGAGATGTATCAGGAATATCCTCCTTTATCAGTACACCCTCAGAGGTCTAATCCTACGGGTCAAACACAACAACGGTTGGCATCACTACCATCAGTTGCAGCACCAACCATTACATCTGTCCAAGCTCCATTCATTGCACCTACCCAAAACCAAGTTCAACCTGATGTTTCTCAAAAGTTAATAACTATTATTGAGTCATTAACAGCTCGGTTAGAAACTATGGAAGGGAAACGGGCGCAAGTTCAACCTAAAAATAAAGTTTACCCTGAATGGGTAGATTCAATTTCTCCTCCATCCAGTTTTGGAAACCCTGTTTTCCCTACTTTCAATGGATCAGGTGACCCCGAACAACATTTGACGCATTACGTGTCTTGTTGTGATCCTATGATGGGAACTCCAGAGCAGCAAGAAGCAGTGAAACTCAGATTCTTCATGTGAACCTTGCAAGGACCAGCTTTTGTCTGGTACACAAGCTTGCAATCCCGGTCAGTCATCGGATGGGAAGATCTTCGTCAAAAATTCCTTCTGCAGTTTAGCTCAACTTTGCCAAAAACGACAGTTTTCGATCTTACAAAATGCAAGCAAAGGGAGAATGAAAGAGTCTCTGATTTCATTGCTCGTTGGAAGGGAGTAACGTATTCCTTGAGTTTAGCACTCCCTCAGGAGGAATTGTTGCCAATCTGTGTGGCAAGTCTGCGTGACGAATTATGCACGCCATTGATCCCTGTGAAATACACAGGAGGGTTTCGAGACCTTACTTCAATCGCTCAACAGATTGAAGATTCCCTTATAGAGGCTAAGGTTAAATCTCGTGTAATTCCATCAGCTCCAGGAAGAAGAATGGGTAAAGCAGAAACTGCTACAGTTATGCTTAAATAGGCACCTGTACCTATTTCTACTTCAAAACCTTCATCTTCTCGAAGGGCTCCACCTCCTGAACGCCAACAACAAAGGCTGTTTCGTCCAAATGATCAAAAAGATCAACGACGAAAACAATTTGAGGATATGAAGAGTAAAACTTACTCTTTCCGAAGTGAGCAAGTTCCTGGTTACTTCATTTCAGCTCTGGAAAATAATTTGGTTCAATTACCAGTGCCAAAGAGGCCAAACAAGGAAGGAGATGAAGACCGTCCCAATTATTGTCCCTTTCATCAAATGTTGTGGAATCCAATCCAGGAGTGTTTTGTCTTTAAAGACCTCCTGAAAAAGATGGTCGACGTGGGACAAGTCAAATTGAAGGGTTCTTCAGCTCATGTAGCGTGTATTACCGCTACAGATCCAGAGGAAGGAGGCGAATGACAGGAAGTCAAAAGCAAAACTGCGAAAAAATATGATGATTGGATGGTCAGAAAGACAATCAATCGGACCCATTCCATTTTGCGAACACAATTGAAGAAGCCAATTGTGTCTCCTACAAAAACTGCAGTAAAGCCTCCATCAAAAGATAAATCCTCAAAAGGGAAGCGCAATTCAAAGAAGAAAGAGGAATCAGGAGAAGATGAGTATGTAGCAAAGCCTAAATTGTCTTTGACTCTGGCAGATTTCATGCCATATACTTCAAAGCAACGGGCACCGTCCCACCAAATGGCACAGCCTAAACAGGCTAACCAGGCAGAGTCTTTATCAGACGAAGAGTTAATCTTTGGTTCTGTTAATATGATTCAATTAACAGATTCATATTCCAGTCTTGATGAGCCTGAATTCCCTGTAACAAATAAGGGAACCCGAGGAAGTTCTAGAGGTTCAGGATACAGGGGAAGACGTGGATCTTTCCGAAGCCACTACTCTAATTTTACCCCTGCTAGCACTGTATATGCAGTGTAAACTCGTGGTAGAGCCCTTCAGCGAGTTCAAAAAGAACAAGCAAGTTCTTCTGCCAATGGCCAACTCAGCTTCGGCACAGTTATTTTGGAAGACCGATTAAAGGTTCCATCTTCTTTATCTCAGCAAGTAAATGGATCTAATCAGTCTAATATTCCAAAACCAAGGATGTTGCCAACTTCAATACAAGATTCATCAGCTTCCAAAGCATCTGCTTCCAAGGTACCTGCTAAACCGCATATTCCTATTGGGAAACGCAGACCTCTAGATCAAAAGTATGATATATTGAAACACTTGGCCCATGTACCAGCCAAGTTATCAATTTTGGATGCTTTGAATCTGTCAACAGATCTTCGGGAAGCACTCATCGAAGCTTTGTCAAGTCCTCAGAAGTTTGAAGCTGAAATTGCTGCAGCTGAAATCTATCACATAGAGAATAATCCTGCAGAATGCCATGCAGTGATATCTTTTACTGATAAAGATGAAGATGATGTTGTGCATGGGCACATAAAACCTTTGTACTTATCTGGAAAAGTCAATGGTATAGATGTTCGAAGATCTTTCATTGACAATGGTTCAGGAGTCAACCTCATGCCCATTCGTACAATTCGTCGATTGGGCCTCACGGAAACTGATTTATCTCCTTCTACCATGATGTTTCAAGGATATGATAAAAATGAACAAGAACCACTAGGAGAAGTTACACTCAGAACTCAGTTTGGAGATCTTGTTTCTAATTCGGATTTCATGATTGTTGATCAGGACTCAGCTTTCAATATCTTCCTTGGAAGACCCTGGCTACATCAGCATGCAGCTATTCCGTCATCATACCATCAATGTCTCAAATACTGTTTCGATGATCAAGTTGGAACATTGTATGGTGATAAATCCCCATTCAAGACATGTGAGTCTCAATACATTGAGGCGTAATTTTATCACATGAAGGGAAGAGAAAAATCTACAATGAAGGAAATTACCAAAGTTAATCCTCCATATGGTTTGGAGAAAATTCCAATAAATCCATTTTCACATGTGAGTACAGATTATGTGTTACCTATCAGTCAAATTGACAAAATAGGCCCAAATCAAAATACTCTTATGAAAAGATCCATAATGTCAATTACGACAATCGAGCCAGACAACGTGGGAGGAATTGGTAATTTACCAAGTAGTGATGAAAGCATAAGTGGTGACGTTTTCATTTCATCTGCTGAAATCCAAAAAGTCTATACTTCGCTAATCAGTCCAGAAGAAGTTATAGCAACACCAGAGGTGAATATTGATGTCGATTCTCAATCCATCATCTCCTCTTTATTTCCCAAAGAAGACCTTTTATCATCAATAGGGTCGGAAATGGAAGCTTCTTCTTCAAAATGTGAAAATTTTAACATCTCTTATGATCATGAGAATTTCGTTTTTTTCATCTACTTTGCAAGTATAAACGAAAGAAATAACACATGATGAAGAGGAAGAGGAAGATCTTAGAGATGCTCCTCCAGCATTTGAAGAGGGTATCCTTACCACTGTGGATGAACTCAGAGAAATAAATCTGGGTACAGAGAAAGATCCACGCCCCACTTTAATTAGTGCAGCCATGACCCTTAAAGAGAAAGAGATGTATATTTCTTTTCTAAAGCAAAATAAAGATATTTTTTCTTGGAATTATACAGAAATGCCTGGCCTTGATCCTGATGTTTCCACCCATCATTTGGGTTTTCCAAAAGAACATCGAGGATTCAAGCAAGTTGCGAGAAGAACACACCCAACCTATGCTTCCAAAATCGAGGCTGAAGTGGATAAGCTTATCAAAGCTAACTTCGTCAGAGAAGTTCAATATCCCAAATGGTTGGCTAATATTGTCCCTGTAAAGAAGAAGAATGGACAAGTTAGGGTTTGCATCGATTTCAGAGATCTTAATCGGTATTGTCCTAAAGATGATTTCCTAGTTCTGATTACAGAACTCTTAATTGATGCGAAGGCTGGCTATGAAGTACTTTCTTTCATGGACGTATATTCTGGATATAATCAGATCCGAATGGCCCCAGAAGATGAGGAATATACAGCCTTCAGAGCTCCTCAAGGTGTGTTTTGTTACCGGGTGATGCCCTATGGTTTAAAGAATGCAGGTGCAACATATCAACGCGCCATGCATCGTATCTTCAAATCTCTTTTAGGGAAGTTTGTTGAATGCTATGTAGATGATTTGGTGGTTAAATCCAAACAACGTTCTAATCACTTGGCTGATTTGGAAATCATATTCCACAAGCTTCGACAACATAATTTGAAGATGAACCCCTTAAAATGTTCTTTTGGGGTAACCTCAGGAAAATTCCTCGGCTTTGTTGTACGCCGTCGTGGTATTGAAGTCGATCCTGAGAAGACCAAATCAATCCTTGGTATGTCACCTCCTCAGAATTTGAAAGAATTAAGAGGAATTCAAGGACACTTAGCCTATATTCGGCGTTTCATCGCCAATTTGGCAGGCAAAAGTTTACCCTTTGCCAAATTATTGAAGAAAGGAGTCACTTACCAGTGGACTGAAGAATGTCAAGAAGCATTTGATGTTCTCAAGAAATACCTCTTGAGTCCACCAGTACTCATGCCACCTGTTGAGGGTAGACCTCTTATCCTCTATGTGACAGCTTTAGAGCGATCATTGGGTGCCTTTCTCGCTCAAAAGAATGATGCTGGGAATGAAAATAGTCTCTACTCTCTCAGTAGAACTATGCTTGAAGCAGAAACCCGGTATTCAAGTATTGAAAAGTGCTGCCTAGAATTAATCTTTGCAGTTCAGAAACTGAGACACTACCTGCAACATCATGAGGTCCAATTGGTATCTCGTAATAATCCGCTCAAATTCATCCTTAGTCGTCCAATGCTTACAGGACGTCTGGAAAGGTGGGCGGTTATTCTACAGCAGTTCGACATTCTGTATGTGTCTCAAAAGGCAATTAAGGGCCAAGCTCTGGCTGATTTCCTGGCTGAACATCCTTCAGTGGAAGACACGTATTCAGATATCGAACTCCCTGATGAGGAAGTTTTCTCTATTCAAGAGAGTCCTCAAACATGGGAAATGTATTTTGATGGTGCTTCTAGAAGTCCAACAGGGAAGAAAATGGAAAATCCTAAATTCAACAAAGTTGGTTTAGGAATTGTGCTCATTTCTCCAGATAAGGCAGTGTTACCTTATTCCATTTTGTTGTGGGAAGGTGGTACCAATAATGAAGCTGAATACCAAGCTCTCATTACAGGCTTGGAGTTAGCGCTTCAAGCACAAGTGAATCACTTAAAGGTGAAAGGTGATTCAGACCTGGTAATCAAACAAGTCAATGGGGATTATGCCATCAGAAAAGAAGAATTAATCCCTTTGTATGATTACGTCAGAGAGTTAATGTCGGAATTCCCTTCAGAACCGACATTTTCTTATGTCCCAAGATCACAAAATGCTCAAGTTGATGCACTGGCTAATATAGCCACAGCTTTAGCAGATCCAAATCGGGACGAGACAACCATCTGTATTGCCCACCATCGTGCAATTTCACCTTATGTTCAAGTCAGAATAGAGGAAATTAATGAAATTAGTCCCATTCCTGACCCTTATGGTCATACTACAAGATGGATGTCACCTATCAGGGAATACCTTCAAAATGGAACACTTCCACCTGATAGAGCCGAGAAAGAGCAAATTCGGCGACTTGTGGTCAATTTTACTCTTTATGATAGCCCAAACCACCTCGAGAAAATTCTCTACAAACGTGGTTTTGATGGAGTTCTCTTCAGATGTATTGATGGTGAAGAGACAATGGCTGTCATAAAAGAAGTGCATGCAGGAGTCTGTGGTGCCCACCAGTCTGGACATAGACTGTCTGATCAAATTCGAAGGCTTGGATACTTTTGGCCTTCAATGATACAAGATTGTGTTAATTTCACAAAGAAGTGTCATTCATGCCAAGTATATGCCAACTTCATTCATAAACCTCCAGAGTTTCTTCATACAACTAAATACTCATGGACATTTTCCACATGGGGAATGGATGTGGTGGGACCTTACCCTTCAGCTACGGCCAAGCAGTTTAAATACATTCTTACTGCTACTGATTTCTTTTCCAAATGGGCAGAGGCAGTACCTCTCAAAGAAGTCAGTTCTAAATGCATTTTAGCTTCATCAAGTCTAACATCATTACTAGATTTGGTGTCCCTCATACATATTGACGGACAACGGCACCAACTTCTGTTCTTCTGAGGTAAAGAAATTTTATCAAGAATACAACATTAAGTCCAACCATTCATCTCGATATCATGCAGCGGCTAATGGCCAGATAGAGGCCTTCAACAAGACTCTTTCAAATATACTGAAAAAGATGGTGGATAAAGATAAGAAGTCATGGCTTGATAAACTCTTTCATGCTTTATGGGCTTATCGGACTACCACTCGCAATGCAACACGGTCAACTCCATATTCATTGGTATATGGAACAGAAGCAGTCTTTCCAATTGAAGTTCAATTGCCCTCACTCAGAATAGCCATTTGTGATCAGTTATCTACAGATGAGAAATCCCAAAAGCGGTTGAATGAATTGGAACAGTTAGATGAGAAAAGATTGTGCACTTTGCACCACTTGGAAATCTATCGGAATCGAATAGCACGAGCTTTTAAAAAAAAGTTCGTCTTCGTTCATTCATTCAGGGAGAATTGGTATTGGTTCTCAGAGCACCAATGATACCAGGAAAGAAGCCTCCCAAGCTTGAACCAAAATGGGAAGGACCTTATTCAATACATAAGGTCTACTCCAATGGAGCATATTCTCTAATATCAATGGATGGAGAACACATTACGACTTCAACTAATGCCAGATTTCTGAAGAAGTATTTTGTATAAACACAAAATATTGTTCCCAGAACCAAGACTCTCACAATTGGTTCATACAGCAATGGTCCAGTATGACCTTAAACTGCAACTTCATCCAACATGATGTTAAACTGTGTCACCTTCAATGTCCTACATGACACTAAACTTTATTATGTCCTACATGACATTAAACTATATTGGTTCATATTTTGTCCCTGCTACATGACATTAAACTGTGCAGCACCAATAGTCCTAACTGCAAGACTTTAAACTACATAGTCCCCATATTTTGTCCGAGATGACATTAAACTATATTGTGTCCTAGAAACATGACATTAAACTGTGTGGCACTTTTCATCGTCCAGCATGACGATAAACTGTAAAAAGTCCCCAGAACTGATATCCTCATATTGGTTCACCTTAGTCCTAGCTACATGACATTAAACTATACAGCACCAGTTCGTCCTTGCTATATGATGTTAAACTATACAGCAATGGTCCAGTATGACTTTAAACTGCAACTTTGTCCCACACGACATTAAACTGGGAAAAAGTTACATAAACCGTCCAGCATGACCTTAAACTGCATCATCCCTGGTCCATGTATATGACCATAAACTATTTGCAAATCCCTTATGTCCAGCAAGACGTTAAACTGTGACGTCCAAACTACATGACGCTAAACTGTATAAAAGTCCCTCACGTCCGGAAATACGTTAAAACTATATAATCATCAAAGGTCCAACATGACATTAAACTGCACCATCCACGGTCCATGCATATGACCTTAAACTATTCACACTTTCGTCCAACATGACATAAATAGTGTGTTATTTTTTCCTTACGGCAAGACATTAAACTGCACAGTCCCCCTTTCGTCCAATATGACGTTAAACTATTTTATCCCCATCGTCCTAACTACATGACGCTAAAATGTACAGAAAATCCTTGATAGGTCCTACATGACATTAAACTGTATTTTTTCCCTGCTACATGACACTAAACTGTGCAGCACCAACAGTCCTAACTGCAAGACTTTAAACTGCATAGTCCTCTTTTTTTATGTCCTACATGACAATAAACTGTGCATCGTTAAGGTTGTTATTACCTCTGGTTTCTCACACCGAGTATGACTCACGTGGGATTAGAGCGAACATCAACCATAACACTCTCTCTGGGCCTCTAACCATGTGTAAGTCCCAACAACATTTTAATTAGATCGTTGTCCCCAAGAACAACTTGATCATTAGTTCATTCTTTCATTGAACTACACAGACTTTGATCCTTGCCCTCCAGGCTGGGTATGTAGGCAACCTCCCAGGGTTCAAGCCCAAAAACAATCTCTTCACATCGGTTCACCACCATCTCATATGATGATGATTTGTGAAACCGCCCCTGGAATCAATATCTTTACATTGATTCATTTTCGTCCTTGTTATATGACGTTAAACTATACAACACTTTTGTCCGGTACGACAATAAACTACAATATTCTTTGATTTCCTCATTTGAGAGAGAAATATTATTGACATTGATTTTTCAATCATGGTTTTCATTTTCAAAAGACTACGTGCATACATGGTAATGCCTGACCTTTTTATCTTAGGTTAAACCATCATTGCACTAAAGTCCCCTTTCACCCTTCACATGTACGAACCAAATTTGTACAAAGGGTAATTCTAGAACTACGTGGACTTGATTCCCATCCTTATGGGATACGTAGGAACATTCGAGTGTCCCTCGAATCCAATCCCAAGTCTTTTTGGGCCTAACCCCAAATTTCACTTTCAGTCCCTTGGCTGAAAAGTCCTCATGAAAACACACACTGTGTATTCATTATTATGGTCCGAATTCTCTGACCCTAAACTAAGATCACTCATCCTTTCATCCTGCATGACGTTAAACTGCATTTTAAGAACTATGTATGGCTTGATTCTCATTATTATGAGATACGTAGTGAAGTCCAAACTTTCAATTTAGGACCCAGCCACAACATGATTATGGTTATCATTGACCTATGTATCTCTATATACATTGGACAATACCCATATTTATATGTTATAATCCTAACCTTAAATATTTTCAGATCTTCATAACCGTTTTCATGACTTCTAGTCACAAAAATGTCAAAACTTGTGAGAATTCTTTTACCTGACTATGTAGTACGTGCCCATAGGTGGCCTTGCATAAACAGTCTACATAACAGACTTGTCAGCCAAAAGATTCTATTTATTTGACCATGCAGCCAATGCCCTTAGGTGGCCCTACATAATTCAACCCCCTAACGGGTTTGTTGGATAATAGTAACTTCATTCTTGGGAAGAATGCCTCTTTTGTCCTTATTTGTCTTAAATGACGGTATGTAGGGATCTGCAAAAAATAGCCATCCTTAATATATTTGTCCCATGTCCTTTTTCATGATCTGAAAGTATTCAAGTCTATGGTTTATACTCTCCATATTCTTCTTCCCTACGTTTGGGTCAGACCTTCGTAGGAGTGATGTTCATCCAGTTCTTCGATATTCTTGTTCGGAAATATCTTTTCCATATTCAAGTACCTCTTTCCAAACAACAAACTCTATACTTTAGAAAATTTGAATCTCCATAAACTTTCACTGGCTTTTAACACTAGGAAAGTAAATTTCTGGGAGTTCTTTTGCCTAACTATGCAGCACGTGCCCATAGGTGGCCTTGCATAAACAGTCCACATAACAGACTTTTCTGCCAAAAGATACTATTTATTTGACCATGCAGCCAATTCCCATAGGTGGCCCTGCATATTTCAACCCCCTAACGGGTTTTGTTAAATAATAGTAACTTCATTCTTGGAAACTACTTCTTCTAATGCCTTTTAGCTCTTTTTCATATCATTCCTCAGATTCAAATATTCTTAAACCATAGTTTACATATTTTCTCTCATACTTGAGTATGGTAATTTGTTTTCAGATAAATTGTCAAGGAATTGAATCCCTTTTAATCCATTTTGGTCAAAGCTATTTCGACCTTAAACATTATCCCCTTTATGTCCGGCATGCATGACTTTAAACTGCCCACAAAAGACAAAGGAACTCTGAATAAAAGTCAAGTTCCAGCACACTTGCGCGCTGCCCTCTGTGCCCTGAAGACTTGCGCGCCCCCTTTTCCATTGAATGTATTCAATTTCCTCAGAGTCAAATCCTCATTTCTTTCCGGATCCAACTCTGAGGGGGGACTTTTGTTGACGCTCCTTTCGTCACAGAATCTAAAGATCAGAAAAGGGGAATATCTGAGCTCAAAGTGATTCATCCTTTGAAAAAACATCAAAAATCGACAAAGGGATGAACAAGTAGAACATTTCCCATAGGTCGCGCAAGTTCCCTCATGGTCGCGCAAGTACACTTGCGCGCCGCATAGTGGTCGTGCAAGTACTTGCGCGACGCCTTATGGTCGTGCAAGTGACTTGCGCGACCTAAGTGATAACCGCCTGATAACCACCCGGTAACCGCCCAGGGTCTTCTTCTGCCTATAAATAGACCCTGTGGGCCCCCCATTCGAGAGGATCTTTTTCCAAAAACTCGGATTGAAGCTCCCGACGCCCAATTCTCTTCTCAAAGCTTCCAGAACACTTCTAAGGTAATTTCTTACCTAGAATGAAAGATCTAAAGAGAAGAAGGAAGGCCTAAGTGTTGAAACTTATCAAACACTTGCGCGCAGACTTATTTCCTTCAATATAACTTGTGGGTCACTTTTTTTGGAAGAACCTCGAGAACATTCTAAAGGGTTTAAAAAAGAGTCGCTCAAGTATTTCAAAGCTGGTTGAAAATCGCGCAAGTACACTATGTGTCGCGCAGGTATACCTGCGCGACCAATACTTGCGCGCCCACGGAAGACTTGCGTGCCTTTCAAGACTTGTGCGCCCCTATCTTTTTGGGTGCCTATCTTTCCCATTTTTACCCCTCTTAAGTCATTTCACCTTTCCTTTTCAAGATTCAATCTTCAAGACACTCTTCAAAGCCATTTATGGCATGATTTCTTGATTTGAATTTCTTATCTGAAAGGAATTCTTTGGAATCTCTCTCAAAGTCTAGTGATTTAAATATCCTTATGTCACTAAAATACGGAGAGTTCATTCAACCTCATCCTTTAAGATGAGAGAATCCTAACCTGGGTCTCCTTTTCAGGAATAATCCCCAGTTATAAAACCTTTATTCTGGGCATCCTCCTCAGGAGTAAGCCCCAAATTCTTAAAGTTCCCAATCTTGGGCATCCTCCTCAGGAGTAAGCCCCAATCAAGTCCTTTAATCATGGGAATCTTTCTTAAGAATAAGCCCCAACCTCAAATATGGGCATCCTCCTCAGGAGTAAGCCACAAACCTTAATCCCTAACCTGGGTCTCCTTTTTCAGGAATAAAGACTCAGTCATAATCTTGGGCTTCCTTTTCAGGAGTAAGCCCCAAGTCCCTTAACATGGGTCTCCTTTTTCAGGAATAAGACTCAGTCATAATCTTGGGCTTCCTTTTCAGGAGTAAGCCCCAAGTCCCTTAACCTGGGTCTCCTTTTCAGGAATAAGACTCAGTCATAACCTTGGGTCTCCTTTTCATGAATAAGCCCCATGTCCCCTTAAATTTCTATTAACCAGTCATAATTTACCTTTTGATTTGGGTTTCCTTTTCAGGAGTAAAACCCAATCATAAGTCCCCTCCTAACTTGGGAATCCTCCTTAGGAGTAAGCCCCAAGATTAGAGTATTCAAATCTCCATGAAGCACATATAACTTTATGGACCCTATTCATGGATTTTCTCCCTAAAAGTAAATCCTAAACCTTCATCTATCTGGGCAGTCATCCATACATAAGCCCCAAACAAATTCTTATGATTGCATCTTTCATGGAACAATTGTCTAAATTTTACCAATACCTCTTGTTTCTCACACCGAGCATGACTCACGTGAGCTTAGAGTGTAAAAGTAATTATGACATTCATCTTTGAGCCATCAATCATAAACATCATACTCCATTTCTCGAACTACGTGGGTTCTGATTCCTTTTCCAAAACAAAGTATATGTAGGTATCCCATTTATGGGTTCGATCACAACTTTGAAATAATCTTTGTCCTTCTGAATGACGATAAACTTCAAGTGCCCCACTGAGTGGCTTTAAAATCGGCCTGGTCATCATAAATGACCAAGAGACTTTTATATAAATGTTTTGAAGGATACCATTGACCAAGAATCTCTAAACAGATATAGATGATTCTCTATTGATGAAGAACCACGAATACATATAAAAGATTCTCTAAATTTCTTTGCATATTTAATCATTGATTGTTAAAACTAAAGGAAAGCACATTTTATACTTGGTAATGTAATAAGGATTCACGAACATAACTTAAATCTATAAAGAGAGTCCCGGAGTAGACAATAATTCCCCTCAAAAAGGTGTGATGAGTCCGACCTCCCATCCTCTCGACCAATGCAAATTTCTAAGCCTCATTAGTCCACAAGCTAATGAGCGCCTGCCTTTGGAAAGTAGGTCCAAACGGATGTGGAATCATTGGATGTTTCCGGTTCTACGAACAAACCCGTTAGAAACCGATCGGAACGTTTGAATCTCCCGTCCAGGAGGTCATCCCCGGATTCCGTGTGAAACAATAATGTATTCATAAATTTAAAATAATAAATTTAATATTAATGTATTGAAAAATTATATTTTTAGAATATAAATATTAAATTTTAATAGTTTTTGAACAATATTTTTTAATATAATAGTCAAATTTTTGGAATTAAATTTTTTCTATGTGTTGTGTATTTTTAATTAATCAATATATAAGAATAAATTTTATGAAATATATTTATAATATATAAAAGAAAATAAATTTATATTCATCCAATAAAAAATAATATGAAAATAAAAAAGAATAAATTCACTTTATAACTAATTTTTTTTGAAAAACAATAGTTTTTATACATTAACCAAGATTATATTAAAATTAAATTTCTTAAAATCATTCAATTGTGTCTAATAGTTTCTTTACCATATTTTTAATCATCGTATCAATATTTTTGAATAATTTCATTTACAATTTTAACATAAACAAAGTTTCTAGTGTAAATATTTGTTATCGTGGTGATTTAGTTATTTTTAAAATTATTATTTTAAAACATTGTGTATTTTTTAACCAAATAAATTGAACTCTTTGTGATGACTTAAATATGAATTTTAGGAACTAAAATACACACATGTATTTATTAATTTATAAAAAAATATTAAAAACAACAAATATATAAAAATAAATTTTCCAAAAAAAAATCAATATCTATTGTCTTATTTTATATGATTGAATTCTCATATTTAGAAATTTAACTAGGTTTAGTTGAGTCAAAATTAGAAATCATCACATCAAGATTTTTGAATAAGGGTCATCGTGCATTTTTAGTAAAAAACAAAATTACCATAGTAAATATTTAATCATTGTTAAAGGGAAATGGGAGGTAATACACCATTTTTCTAGTTTGACTAAATTAACATGATATATAGACCATATATAATACCTTTTTAAGTAGTAAATTTATAACTATAGGTATTAAATGTATTTTCTCCCCAAACTCACCAATCATACATTGGATTCCATCGTTACCATTTACATAACTTCTGATTCTAATGAAATTTCCCATTATCACCTATAATCAAAGATCACTTACACCCCCTTCAAGACCAACATATTCTTTAGCATTTAATTTAATATATACTCATTTTACATCCCCTGGATACCTATTTCATGTTTTGTATCACATTGTTTAAATAAAGTGTACCAAGTCCTCAACTCCCAAGATGTCCTTCAACAAGAGATTTAATTCCTCAACATGAGTACTATCCACTTCCTAATGTTTTTTTCTCTATATGCCTCCCTTACCATCTTCTAAATGAATTATAATTATACTAGTATAATTACGTATATATATATATATATATTGTTGTACCCCTGGTTTGAGGTTTGTGGCCTTTTTTATGCATTTTTGTGTGTTTAAAGTGGATGGGATGAGTTGGGAAGAGGTTGGGAGAGTTTGTAATGGTTTTGGATGAGTTTGGAGGCTTTGAAAGGGGTTCACGGTTTGAGCACGGTTAGTGGAAACCGTGCGGATTCTCTAGAAAACAGTGCAAGGGATATAGTAGGCTTTTCAAGACCTACGCACGGTTTTCCAAACCGTGCGAGGAAGCCATGCGTACCCTTTATCCCAAGGCAGTAGCGTGCGCATGGTTAGCACAGGGTTTTCCAAACCGTGTGGGCTAACCATGCGGCCACGTAAAAATAGGGTTATAAGTTCTGGGATCCCTTAGGCTTAACCTATTTCACTCCAAACTTCCTCCCACTCGTGGCTCACTAGGGTTCTTCGATTCTCAAGGGGTGTAAGAGCTTTAACACTCATTTTGGATGTGTTTTGAAAAGGTTTCTTGGCAGTTTGAAGGTGGTTTCTCCCGAGTAAGTCTCTCCTCTTGTTTCTATTGTGTTTTCCTCTAGATCGACATCCCTCTATTTTGTGGTTTTTAGATTTACACTTGTGGTGTGTAGATCTAGGGGTTTTTTTTTGCATTGGATGTTAATATTAAGGCTTGTGGATATTACGGAAAGGGATCTAGAGAGGTTTCGGTGGTGCGTTCGCCAGATTTGAGGTGTGGTTGGTTGTGGGTCAATTTATCGAGAACCATAAAGGTATGTGGATTCTCTCTTGACTCCACTTAGTTAGAACTATTGGTGAATTGTTACAAGTAATTTTTGTGCGGAAAAATTAATTCTGATTTACTGTGATAAATTGGTTGAAAATCCCTTGGTTGATGTTTTGTTGGATTTTTCGGAAAAATGGGGGTTTATGGTGAAATTCTATTGTTGTGGATTTTTAATGTGGAGATTTTAAAATGGGTTTCTATGGTTGATTTGTGAAAATGATTGATGGAAATGGTTTTCAAAATAGAGGTAGTTTTATTGAATTTTTTTTTGGAATGGAAAATGGTTATCAATAAATGGGTGATTTATTGATGTGGATTGATATTCAATAGAATTGGTTGACTGCATGTTATTGTGACTTTTGTGGATTATATGCTTGGTTATGTATTGATTGGAATATTGTGTGGAAGTGGAAATAAGCACCACTATAAAAAGGGGATGGATAGTGGACGGAAGGGCCACCATCAATGGTTTAGTGGTGGGGAAGTACAACTAGGTGTGAATGGGTGAACGGGTTGGACGGAAGCTCTACTGTTTGGTTGTGGTCGGGAAGTACCACTTGGTGTGAATGGGTGAACAGGTTGGATGGAAGCTTTGTTGTTTGGTTATGGTCGGGAAGTACCACTAGGTGTGAATGGGTGTACGGGTTGGACGGAAGATCCACTCTTTGGTTGTATGGTTGTTTTGCTGTGCATTTCTTTAAAAGTTGGAAATTTTTGTGATAATGTGTAAATGATGAAATGGCTTGTGACTTGTTTGGTTGTATTTCCCTTGGTTTCATGGTTTGGGTGTGATGGCTTGGTAAGGTCATGGTTGGCCTATAGAAAATGGTTTTATATGTGGTTATTTTATATAAACTGTTTTATATAAATGTGCTAACGGTTTTATCCTAGTAGCGCGTGTAGGGAAGTAATTTAGGTAAAACATACTGAGTTTTAGTAATCACCCCCTACTTTAGAATGTTGGTGTCTTTGCAGATGTTGTGTATCATGATGTGGGAAAAGGTAAGGAATCTCCCTCTAGTGGATCATTGTGATCCCTTGGTGGAGCTTGGAGCTTGGAGCTTGGCGTGGATCTGTGGTGGTGTCATGGCTTATGGTGTTTGGTTGTCTAGTTTTTGCAGTGTACTCTGATGTTGTGTGGACATTTCTAGTTTTATTGGTTTTGATTTCTGTTGTGGAACAACTTGGCTGTCTTTTGGGAATGCATGTTTGGGTGATTGAATTGACATTCATCATATAGTGGCTGTTAGTGGATGGTTTGGTTGGATTTTTCTTAAGGGAAAATCGTTCCCCCACTCGATCTTGAATCCCTCAGCATTTATTTCCAGCCTTTGTCATCTTGGGAACTTCTCTTAAGGCCAAGTATCCCTCACCGCCTCATCAATCCAATGAGGTAGGGTCGGGGTGTTACAAGTGGTATCAGTTTGTTTAGTCCATTGGAGATGATTCTCAGATTTGGTGTTGACATTCGCTGTGGTGCATTCCTTGATTCGGGATGGTAGCAAGGCGTAGGAAAGTTGGAACTTGGAATGTATAGCATAAAAGGACATAACTAACCCTTTTATACTGAAATTGAAGTTACCATGGAGTTGGGTACATGAGTGCTTTGGAGACACATTTAGGCATTGGAAATCTCATTGTCGTGGGTGTATCCAATGGGATGTGCATGGTATATAAGGTTGAAATGACTTACCACTAGGATGCATATTTCATTGTAGTATAATGATCTATGGGATGAATTGAGAAATGTTTTTTGTGTGAATTTATAATGTGAAGAAATTTGGTATTCTAAAAATGGTTTGGTTTTCAGAATGGTGAAACACGGCACATGTGGAAAAAGGTGGAAATCCTTGTTGTGATAGTGTTGGGTAATGTGATTTGAAATGGGATTTCATGATGTATATGGAAGTGGAATCATGGTTGTTTGTTTTCTATTTATAGAAATGGCACTAGGTAGGCGCATAACTGATTTCTTCAGTCTGAAGAAAGATCATATGTCTGTGACAGAGTATGCAGCTATGTTTATGAACTTAGTGTGATTTTCGCATGAGGTGGCGGGTAACACGTTGCTGAAATATCGTATCTTTAAAGCTAGTTTGAGGCCAAACATTCATTCCACGATAACAATGTTATGTATAGATGATTACACAGAGATAGTTAATAGAGCCTCGGTGGCTAAGCGGGATTTGTTAGAAGATCTGAGCGGAGGAAGCATGGTGGTACCCATGGGGGATAGTGAGAACTCTAACACTGGGTTCAAGCGAAGGAGGGACACTTATTCCCAAGGTGAGAATATGGCATATAATACGACGGTAGGATCGGTAAATCTTCCTCCGAACCCCCGAACAAGCCAGGATGTTTTCAGTGTGGTTCTTGGAGCCGCATCAAGCGGGATTGTACGACACAACCTCGAGCATGTCATGATTGTAAGAAGATGGGGAATCTGCAGCGTTATGGTATGAATACTCCGAGGTCGGGTGTGTGGGATACTTCTTAGGGATCTCAGACGTCGTATGATTCAACTGGATGGGGATAGAAGCATACCCCTCGTTAGTAGAGTAAAGTGGGTCATGGCGATTCTTGGAATACCACGACGCCTCAGCAAAGCAATAAAGAGAAGATTGTGGCAAGAAAACATGTGTTTAGAGCTGATCTGGTTATGGTGGATGATCATTCGGGACCATCCACGGTGCAAGGTATTATTCTTTTAAATTCTACCTTGATGCAAGTGTTGTTTGATACGGGTGCTTCACACTCTTTTATTTCTGCACGTGTGGTTGATTTGCTGGGTTTAAGGGTAGAAATGATGCCCTCGGGTTTGAAACATCAAACTCCTCTGGGATGAAGAGAGTGTCGAGCCTTCTTGTGTAGATAATGTTGTATCGTTGTGGGTGATTTTGAGATTGTGTGGAATTTATCAATGCTTGAGATGGGTGGGTATGATGTAATCCTAAGAATGGATTGGCTGGTGGATTTTAAGGCCCACATCGATTATGATGCGCGAAGAGTGACTTTTATGACACACGATGCTGTTAGACATCAGTTTAGAGGATAGAAGAAAGAAAGGCTGGGTGCAACGGGTTTTTTAGCACCAGAAGTGGGTACATTGTCGTATCAGTTGGCAGTATTGTCATTGGAATCATTAGAGGGTTTTGAGAAAACTGTTCTTCTGGAAGTGGTGGATCAATTCATGGATGTTTTTCTTGAAGAATTCTCTAGGTAACCTCCCGTAAGAGAATTTGAGTTTACAATTAATCTCCTTCTAGGGACCAGTCTTATCTCACTTCCATCTTATTGGATGGCACCAGCTGAATTGTGGGAATTGAAAGTCCAGTAGGAAGAGTTAGAAAACAAAGGGTTTATCCAGCCTAGCATGTCTCCGAGGGCAGCGCTGGTGTTTTTTGTGAAAAAGGTGAATGGAACTTTGAGGGTATGTGTTGATTATCATAGACTTAACCGAGTTAAGATAAAGAATATATATCCACTTCCATGAATTGATGATTTGTTCGACCAGTTGAGGGGATCCCAGTGGTTCTCCGAGATCGACCTGAGGTTGGAATATCATCAATTGCGGGTAATGAAGGAGGATATTCATAAAACTTATTTCAGAAGTAGATATGTCCATTATGAATATGTGGTTATTCCCTTTGGTCTAACGAATGCACTAGTGGTTTTTATGGCATTGATGAATCAGATATTTCAGAGATATCTGGATTCATTTGTGGTGGTGTTCGTAGACGATATTCTAGTGTAATCAAATACAAGGGTGGAGCTTGAGCAGCACTTGGCGACAATGCTAGGGATCTTGAGGGATTATTGGTTGTATGCCAAATTGTCAAAGTGTGACTTTTGGATACAATAAGTTCGTTTTCTTGGCCATGTGATTTTTGAAAGAGGTGTTTCAGTGGATCTGAAAAAGATAGAGGCTATTATCTCATGGCAACCGCCAAAGACTTTTTTTGAGATACGGATTTTTCTTGGTCTAGTTGTGTATTATCGGTGTTTTGTTCGTGATTTCTCACGTTTGGCTTCGATGATGACAACTTTGACAAAAAATAATGTTAAATTATAGTGCAATGAGCAGTTTCAAAAGGGTTTCGAATAGAAAAAGTGTCATATTACATCAGCGCCAATCTTGGTTTTTCCAGAACTATGAAAAGGGTACGTGGTGTATTGCGATGCATCGGGATCAGGGTTGGGGTGCGTTCTCATGCAAGGGAATCATCTGGTTCCATATGGCTCACAATATTTGAGATTGCATTAGAAGAACTACCCAACTCATTATTTGGAGTTGGCATCAGTGGTTCTTGCCTTGAAAGTGTGGCGTCATTATCTCTTCGGTGATAAATTCACATTATATATAGATCATAAGAGCTTGAAACACATTTTCTCAAAAATATATTTAAACTTGAGGCAAAGGAGATGGATGGAATATCTTCATATGTTTGATTTAGACTTAATGTACACACCGTGTAAGGGAAATTTGGTGGCGGATGCATTAACTAGAAAATCATATGCTCATGTCGTAAAACAGGCATCGGAACAGTGGCAGTTGATGTTGGTTATAGCTGATATGTGGTTGGAGTGTGTGGACCAGGGTGATAGAGCGGTCTTCTTTCTAGTTTTGTTGTTTACTAACTTGGTTGGCCTGGTTAGAGAGGCACAGATATCGGATTCCGAGTGTGTGACCATGGGGTCGAGACTCAATGGTGGGGAGACCATTGAGGGTTGGCAACTAAATGGAGATTCAGTTTTGTGTTTTTGGAATCGGATGGTTGTACCAGTTTCTTGTCAGGAGGATCATCTCAGGGCATATCATCATTCTAGGTGGGTTCTTCATCCTAGAATTCAAAAAATGCGTAAAGCACTGAAGGCACCGTTCTGGTGGGCTGGTATGAAAAGAAGTGTGGCTGAGTTTTTTTCGAGATGCTTGACTTGTCGGTAGGGCAAGGTAGAGCATCATAGGCCAGCCAGAATGTTGCAGTCTTTACCTATCCCTGTTTGTATGTGGGAGCAGATAGTGATGGAGTCTGTCACAGGCCTCCCAAGAATAGTTAGAATGCACGATGGCATCTGGGTGATAGTGGATCAGCTAACGATGTCGGCCCATTTCATCATGATTCGTGAATCTCATATGGTGGAGGATCTGTCCAAAATCTATATCCGGGTGGTGGTAAAGAGACATGGTCTTCCAGTTTCGATTGTATTAAACAAATATCAGATATTTACATCTCGTTTCTGAAAATCCTTACAGAAATCCCTTGGGACACTGTTGACGATGAGTACGGTGTATCACCCTCAGACAGATGGTCAATCCGAGAGGACGATCCAAACTCTGGAGGATATGTTGTGGGATTGTGTCATGGATTTTGGTGGCTCGTGGGAGGATCACTTGTCATTGGTCGATTTTTTTACAATAACAGTTATCTGGCATCCATACAGATGGCTCCATTTGAAGCATTGTATGGGAGGCCATGTCGTTCTCCACTATGTTGGGGGGAAACAAGTGAGTCCTCGATGGTTGGAACGAGCCTTGTCCAGGAGACTACAGAGAAGATCATGTTGATCAGGAAGAGAATGGAGACAGCTCAAAGTCGTAAGTAATCATATGTGGAACTTCTTCAACATCCGTTGTCGTTCGAGGTTAGTGATCTTGTGTTCTTGAGGATCTCTCCTGGGTTGGCACATCGTCAATTTGGGAATCAGGGAAATTTATCTCCAAGGTATATTTGGCCTTTTGAGATTCTTGAGCAGGTTGGTGAGGTGGCTTATTGTTTGGCTTTGTCACCTAGGTTCAGTGCGGTGCACAATGTGTTTCATCTGTCGCAGTTGAAAAAGAATCAGTCAGATCATGACCATGTGATTCGATGGTATAATGTTGAGCTAGAACCGGATGCTTTGTTGGTGCACGTGCTAGTTCAGGTTATGGATAGGCAAGATAAGGTCTTTCATGTTAAAAACATCATTTTAGTTTGTGTTTTTTGCAACACTTTCAGATTCAAGAGGAGACTTGGGAGCTAGAGAAAGAAATGGTCAAGCAGTGCCCCGAGCTCTTTCGGCAAAGGGAGGGTTCACTACTTTATGAGGACATAAAGTCCAATGGTGGGGAGAATTTACTACCCCTTGTTTGAGGTATGCGGCCTTTTTTTATGATTTTTTATGTTTTTAAAGTGAATGGGATGAGTTGGGAAGAGTTTGGGAGATTTTGGAATGGTTTTTGGATGAGGTTGGAGGCTTTTAAAGGGGTGCACGATTTGAGCATGGTTAGTGGAAAACATGAGGATTCTCTAAGAAACCGTGCAAAGGAGATATTAGTCTTCACACGGACTGTGCACGGTTTTTCAAACCATTCAAGGAAAATGTACGAACCCTTGCTCCCATGGCAGTAGCGTGTGCACGGTTACCGCACGGTTTTCCAAACCATGCGGGCTAACCGTACGTCCACTTAAAATGGGGTTATAAGTTCCAGGCTCCCTCAGGCTTAACCTAATTTATTCCAAACATCCTCCCACTAATGGATCACTCGGTTTCATCGGTTCTCAGGGGGTGTAGGATCTTTCCCACTCATTTGGGAAGTGTTTTGAAGAGGATTCTTGTCAATTTGAAGGTGGTTTCTCCTAGGTAAGTCTCTCCTCTTGTTTCTCTTGTGTTTCCCTCTAGGTCTACATCCCTCTCTTTCATGGTTTTGTAGATCTACACTTGTTGTGTGTAGATCTAGGGTTGTGGTTGCCTTGTATGTTTTCATTAAGGCTTTTGGATGTTAGGGAAAGGGATCTAGAGAGATTTCGGTGGTGCATTCGCCAGACTTGAGGTGCGGTTGCTTGTGGGTCGATTTCTCGGGAACCCTAAATGTAGGTGGCTTCTCTCTTGACTCTACTTGGTTATAAATAGTGGTTATTTGTTACAATTAATTATTGTGCTGAAAATTTATTTGTGATTTGTTTTGTGAAATTGGTTGAAAATCCCTTGGGTGATGATTTGGAGAATTTTTGGGAAAAATTGGGTGTTATGGTGAAATGATATTGTTGTGTATTTTTAAAGTGGAGATTTTAAAATGGGATGATATGGATGATTTTTTAAAATGATTGATGGAAATGGTTTTCAATAAAGAGCTAGTTTTATTGAAATGATGTTTGGCATGGAAAATGGTTTTCAATAAATGGGTGATTTATTGAAGTGGATTAATATGCAATGGAATTCGTTGATTGCTTGTTGTTGTGACCTTGGTGGGATATATGCCTGGTTATGGCTTGATTGGAATGTTGTGTGGAAGTGGTGAGAAACACCAATATAAAAAGGGGATGGATATATGATGGAATGGACACCATCAAAGGATAGGTGGTTGGGAAGTACCACTAGGTGTGAATGGGTGAACGGGTTGGACGGAAGCTCCACCGTTTGGTTGTGGTTAGAAAAAACCACTAGGTGTGAATGGGTGAACGGGTTGGACAGAAGTTCCACCTTTTGGTTGTGGTCGGGAAGTACCACTAGGTTTGAATGCGTGAATGGGTTGGACAGAAGCTCCACCATTATTTTGTATGGTTGTTTTTTTGTGCATTTCTTTTCAAGATGGAAATTGTTGTGGTAATGTTTAAATGATGAAATGGCTTGTGACAAGTTTGGTTGGATTTCCCATGGTTTCTTGGTTTGGGTGTGATGGCTTGGTAAGGGCATGGTTGGACTATAGAAAATGGTTTCATCAGTGGTTATTTTATATAAACTATTTTATATAAATGTGTTAAAGGTTTTATCCTTGTGGCATGTGTAGGGAAGTCATTTTGGGAAAACCTAATGAGTTTTAGTACTCACCCCCTACTTTGGCATGTTGGTGTCTTTGCAGATGTAGTGTATCGTGACGTTGGAAAAGGTAAGGCATCTCCCTCCTTTAGTGGAGCATTGTGATCCCTTTGTGGAGCTTGGAGCTTAGATCTTGGCGTGAAGATGTGGTGGTGCCATGGCTTTTGGAGTTTAGTTGTTTAGTTTTCACAGTGTACTATGATTTTGGGTGGACTTGTCTAGTTGTATTGGTTTTGAGTTGTGTTGTGGAACAACATGGTTTTCTTTTGGGAATGCATGGTTGGGTAATTGAATTGACATGAGTCATATAGTGGCTGTTGTGTATGGTTTGGTTGGTTTTGTCTTAAGGGAAAATCGTTCCCCAACTTGACATTGAATCCCTCGATATTTATTGCCAGCCTTTGGCGTCTTAGGAACGTCGCTTAAGGCCAAGTAGCCCTCACCGCCTCCTCAAGACAATGTGGTAGGGGATATGTGTTACATATATCCTTATTATACTAAAATGTTAATTTATTGATGGAAACACCACTATCTATATCATTCCCATTAATTGGGAATGGAAACGATGCTCATGTTATGTGAGGACTACTGCCTTAATGAAATAGACAATTCATTTTTCATCACCAACATAAATGGATTGTTGTATGAATGTACTAGATGAATAAATATGATATTTATGACTATAAATATCATTGAAATATAATTTATTCATTTTATTAATATTCAATACATTATTAATATATGAAATTTTTAATTAAAATATACTGAAGCAGATTCCACTTTTATTGAAATTTTTATCTAAAAAAATTGATCATTATTTTATGTCTCAAATATACTATATAATTTTTTTAAAAAAATATCAACACTCATTTATTTATTAATTCATAGTAAATAAGTAAAAATAATACACTTAATGTAAAAAATAGTAATTTTTCAACAAACACACTTTTTATATCCTTTGTTTTAAATTAAAAGATAGTATTAAAATATTAAGAATTTTAATTAGATTAAATTGAGTTCAAATACATAATACGCACATCAATATGTGGTATGTAGGGTAGTGTTAAATGTTTTGTGAAATAGTTAATTACCATAGTAAATATTTAATCAAGGTTTAAGTGTCAAAAGAGGTAATATGCCATAGTTTGAAATTTACAAAATTAAATTGACATTCATATATTTTAAAAGATTTTTTTAGGTGTTAAATTCAGAAAATATTTTCTCAATAATTATTCTAGACTTAACCTACCTAATTATCTTACGAGTCCATCTTTTCAATTTACGTATCTTATGTTTCTATGAAAATTTCCATTTTTCACCTAATATAGGATCTCAATTACACTCATTAAAAGAAACACTTATCCCTCGTAATTTCATAGAAGAATCTGTCATTTTAAATCATCTATTTCCATATTTTATATTTTTTAGACACCAATTACATGAAAATTTCCCATGTCATCCAATTCAAAGAATTCATTCAAGAGATGATTCATTTCCTCAACGTGAGTAATATTCACTTCCTAAAACACTATTCTCTATATTATTTATCCACCCTCTCAAATAAAATTCGAAAAATACTAATATGATTACATAAATATCATTAGTAAATTAAATTTTATTCTATTTATAATGAAACTATCATCTAATTACCTCTTATCCTTTCGAAAATGGAAATATCGTGCGTGTTCTGTGCGGATTACTACCTCTATAAGAGATTCATTTGATTTTTCATCATAAAATTACATGGATAGTAATAGTGTTTTATTTACACAAAATTAGATCAAAAGATAGCATGCGTGGTCACCCCAATCTCAGGGGTACATGACAGGTCATCGTAAGACCAAGGGTACATTGAGGGTAAGGTGAATCCCATTATAGTAAACGGGTTGGTATCCCAAGCCTACTATATTATGAATAAGTTGATGTACAAGTCCATTATAACATAAATTTATTTGGGTTTTACCTTTATTTTATTTCAATGATCACATTAACATCATATCATTATATTACGCATTGTATCTATCTCATGATCATATATTACTAAAACATGAATCGTGTTTGATGTTATGCACAAAAACTTTATTATTGATCCTAGATATACGATATATTTTTAATTATGTTTGATATCATAATGATTTATATGTTTACTTTTGAAATGTTCTCATACCAAAATTTATATCATATGCTCAATTATTATCTTCAATTAATGACATTCATCTTTACACATACAGGGTATCTGAGCTCACCCTGTCCAATGATTCCAGTCACAATGTTATGAAGAAGAATATTAATTATGATATTTACATAAAGTGATAACATAAAAAAAGTATATTTTTGGAAGAATTTGAATATTTTCAAATAAATTTTTTATCTAATATCAAAAGTCACAAAATCATTATGTTTTCGGTTGTGATTTAATTTTACATGAAATAAATATTTATGTAAGATAATGTAAAATGTATGCATGAAATACATGGTTCACAAAAATTATATCTTTGTATGATCTTTTCTTATATATTCGAACACTTTAAAATTTATCTATTCTCTAGGCATGAACTCCACCCATTACAAATGAACTTTCATCTCACATGAGCTCAAATGGTTCCTTCCAATTTGGGGGTATGATAATAACAGTGTTATCATGATTTTCTTCTACTCCTTAAATAATTCTTTATAACATTTATTAAATGATAATGTTACTTCTTTTACAATGTTATGGGTGAGTGGATATGAGATTTTGTAAAATCATTAATGAAATTATGATAAAAACAAACATATCCTAAAATTATATAAAACTACCTCACTATCATAGGTTCATTAATTTTTTTAGCACATTAATATGGGTCGTATCAACATCTATCATGTCACTTAAAATTAAATGGTTATTAAATAATAAAAAGTTCTCCATAGATTTCAATTTCTCGTAGTTCTACACAAATCATGCCATTCAAATTTCCAAACCCAATTCGATTTTCATGAGGAATACTTCAAAAGTACAAAATTAAATAGAGAACTAATCTATAGAGACATCCAAAACATTCTCCAATATTATATGAAATATATATTTAGTATACCTTTAAAAAGTTGTGGTTTCATTATACATTTCAATAGACATTCATGTATAAATTAATTTCATATAGGGGTATTTAAAATTGGTTTTTACGTAGTCCTTAGGTGCCTCTAGAGTTTAGTTTTAGCCATAGTATGCACAAATAAAGAAATAAAATTAGTGTTTGACTAATGATTCCATAATTTGATCTGGGAAACAAATGGTAAATAGCCCTACATCATTGCATTAATTAGAATCCTATAACAAAAAAACAACAATTTTCTCATATTTGTTTGTATATATATATAATTATTTTATTTTTCAAAGGACATTTCTAATTTCATTGGTAAAACATAGAATATAATCACCCAATAAATTTTAATGATTATGTATATGATCTTATTTGTTCATGTTATTTGATTCATTTTTCATACCTTCACAATTTAGGAAAGGTTTCAAATGTCCTTATAACTTCCACTTTGGATATCATCCTCTTTATCAACATGCATTATGTGTCAAAAGGGAATAACCAAGACGTTTAATATCAGTGATAATCTATGTTACTTCCTTTTTCCTTTTTGTTAACACATTAACCAATAAATTTTTTCCTTCATTGAAATCATATCAGTCACAATCAACGGTAGGTTATCTACTTCTTCCCTTAATGGGAATCTCATATTAATTTTGTTTTTATTAAACTACAACTTTAGTGGTTTTATAATTGAGGGAAGTAACTCTTAGAAAAATTCACTTTAATGTTTTTCTTATACAATGATATCTTTCTCAGTATAATTGATTCACTAATTTCACATTATATTCTCTCCAAATACTCATCATTAATATTCTATTTAGATCATAGGTCTTTTAATTAAATCTATTTAAATCTTTATTTTTTTTACTAGCGATGGATGTATTAATATTGTTGGGAAAAATCTCACAAGGTGTTCTCTTGATTTGTATTGGGTATAATTTTATTTGTTGATGAGAACAAAACGTGTAAATAATGGAGAATTGTGGAGCTTGGTACATGGACAACATACCATGTGTAGGAAAGGATCGTGGCTGCATACCAGGTAGTGAGAAAGGTGTGTGAATGCGATCTGTGAAACCGAATATGGTTTGCAGTGGAAGGTGGTGCAGTACACGGATGGGTTTCCATTGGTGGAGGTGATCGATTTAATAGGAGAAAAGAAAGTATTCAAACAATGGTGGAAATATGGTGTGCAAAGGAGTTATGGTTTGTTGTAGGAGGATCAGTATACGATGGAGGTTGTACTGAATCTTGGATTTTTTAAATCATGGATTATTAGATTTTACAGAAATCATCACATATATAAGTATTTTTAATCACATTGATTTTTGTGGAGATTGAATATCATTAGAGAAAAACTCTTTACTCCAGGAATTCAGCGAAGTCTGAAATTAGTTTCTGGGAAGTGATTCAGCAAAGGCTGAAGAAGTTTGTGGAACATTTCGTGAATGTGATTATATGGAAAGTTGGAGGTTGTAAAGGAATAATAATCATTGGAAAAGAGAAATTTATGTGGAGGGGAGCTCTAGAATATGGAAGAAAAGGTAGTCCACGACTAGAGAATAGTTCATAGAGAGAGGGTGGTTCACATATGATGTTCGGGGAGTCAGTACGTAGATGCAATTTGAGTTAGAGAAGGTAGATGCAGTTCGTGAACAAATTGTAGTTCACAAAAGCTGTAGTGGTATATGGAGGAGGTGTTTCACGTACCATACTCGTTACACTGTATGCAGGAGGAGAAGGTGGTTCATGAAACACTCAAGGAAGTTTGAGAAAGATTAAACGCTGTTTGAGATAGTATTTTCCAGTATCTATAAATACCTGAGAAGGGGGAATTCATCTATAGGTGAAAAAGGGACTTCAATAGAGCATCAATCTATAGATTAGGATGCAGAAATTCATGTAAATGAAGGTGCCCACATGTCAATAAACTTTTTTTTGCCTACATGTCCATAAACATTTAGTGGATTCCTTTCTAAGAGTTGTGAGTGAGGGAAGGGGAAGATGGTGAACCCTTCCACCAACATTTATCCAGAGAAAGATGCATATAGAGTGATACATGGGAATGAAGTGATAAGACCCTATATATTGTAAAGGTAGTGAGCCTAGTCATAGAAGATCTATTCTAAACATTGTACTCATTATTGGCAGTGAGCCTTAGTTAATTTAGTATATCAGCACTCCACCATTGTGTTCTCCTTATATATATCCCCATGAGGGTGAACCAAGTAAAAATTGTTTTGTCTTGTTCAGGATTTAAATTCATTTCATAATTTTCAAAGATAATAAGATATATGAGTGTTTTGTTTAACGAGGAAAGAAAATCCTAAGGGGAATAAATTTTAATCTATCATACCCTTATTCACCGCCCCCTTAGGGTATTCAACTTAGTGGACCAAACATATATCTTGGGGATCATATCTATGATTCAAAAAATTATTCAATGTAAATTTTAATTTTTTTCCTTTTAAAACAAGATAACTATCCATCCATGAATCCAACCAATAATATATTTCCATATGTCTACGAAATGGTGGACAATGGTTATCGGAAACTCTTGTAATTCATGACTATATTTCAAATGTGGAATTAAGTGGTAAAGAAACAACATCATCATATTTACTGATACATACTCTAGTATAAAAATATGGTTTATGATAGATCATTCCGCTTATTGAGTGCATAATCTCCTGATAAAAGAATTATATATCTTTAGATTTTTGAAAGCATTCAATTGATGTGACTAACACATTTCCCAAAAACCCAATTGTGATTTTACAAAGTTGGATAATCTGATTGTACATGAAATAAATAATATAATCATATAAATATAATTTAATAAAATAATTATATATAAAAAAAGCGAGCACTATTTGTATAAAGAAATCACTACTAAGCCTTTCAAAGACTTTTTATAAGAAAAGGGTTCGTAGAAATGTGGTGTATAATGATATTTGATAAAAAATTTCAGTGAATGGAATAATTATATATATTAAGTATAATATCTAAATATATTTTTAGTATAATTCTAATACTTTATCAGGACATATCCTCTACATAAAAGGAAGGTATGGCGAGAAAACATGTACTTTGAGTGGATTTAGTGAGTAATTATCATCACTTTTTATATTTGGTTTTACCCCTTTCACCAACTCATTCTAAACCTAATTATCACCTAGTAAATTATTGATTTCTTTATCATAAATCAACTTCTAATGTTATCCTTATTGAGAATCAAGGTTTTAAAGACAATATTGTTTATTTGACTTATAACTTTTCAGGATTTCATAATTTTTCTCACAATAAGCACGACTCTGATAATTTTTTTAAATTTCATATTTCACCAATGCTTTGAAAAATTATTTAACCTCTTAGAATTTTGGTTATAACCATAGAGAGTTTGAATACTATTTTTGATTCATTAATTTCCATGGGGCCTAATATCATAAACAAAAAATTCAATAATGTTTTCAACCTTGGTGAAAACATTATATCACTTAGGTTTAGATTTTGTTTATCCAACCATTGTTTCATAGAAAATTTATTTTTCTCCATTTGAATGAATTATTATCCCATTTTATTTTGAAAATATGTCTGAGGATGGTACACCTCACAGAAATCACTTATTCCTTTCATTTTTACTCATTACCATGTTGAAAACATGAAAATGGACACACATATCTCATTAAAGAGTTGGTTGTGTCATAGTTTGTACCCCCATTAAATTTAATGAATAGTTTCACATACTACTACTTACACATTATTTCCACTAAGGATATTGACATAGTGTTTTGCACCACTTTATGCATCTATTTGTTTTGAGGTACTCAATCTCAATATTAGTAAAACATGATATTTGAAAAATAATCATTAACTTTTTTATTAAATAGTTGGTTTCTTTTTTGCAATTACTCATTTGGCTATTTCAACAATAATGACTTTAAAATTAGGTTACAACCCAAACAAATATTATCAATTGCTTAGAAATGTTTATTTGATGATGTGGGAACTTCATAAGAATCTCATTGATGAATTATTACACATTATAGTTAGATTGTCTATTCTATTGTGTGATTTTTTCGATTTAATTTCATAATTTATCAATATTCAACGGTGGGAAGTAATTTAAAATATATTTCCATGGAGTGATCATCCCATGTACTGTTGAAACTAGATGTTAGTCATTTTAACTGATACATTGCCTAGAATTTTGGTGGAAATGAAAAAATATCACCCGTTTAGAATCGTTAGACCCTCAACTATTTTTAATGGTATTTCAAATCTCTTGAAATTATATAGGTTTTCATAAAGATCGTCATTTTGTTTGTCACTGAATTGTATAATGTTTTTATTATTTTTAATTCACTTTGTTTCATCTCATAGTAATTGTATTGTATTTGAACTTTTTCAATTATTGTGAAACTCCCCTAATTGATCAATATTGCCAGAAAATAATAATCTTTTCACTTAATTATATTGACCTTTTAATCTAGTTGTACTATATCATTATAATTCACATCGTGGTGTAATCTATTTTTCATTTTTGATCATAGAAGAAATGAATTTTTTCTCTTAATCCTCAGAGTTTAATCCAGTGATTTAAAACTATTGGATCTCTTTTATCAACCGAGATGAGTTTTCCACTTGAACTTGGGACATGAATGAGTAAAAATAATTTGACCCATGTGAAAAAATAGTTTGAAAATAGAAAACCAATAAAATAATATATTGGTGCACATTAACTGACACATTCTTAAGGATCTTAACGATGTAATGTGTTTCATTTTTCTAATATTTCCACTAAAATGTGGTCCACCCACAAGAATTATCTACTAATAATCAAGGATATGAATGTTAGGAATCAAATATTTCTCAACCCATTTATAAAACTACAAAAAATAGTATATATGATATTTTCTGTTGAAACCACTTAGAATGTGTAACATTCAAATGTAAAATACTATTTAAATTTTCAATATCCGGTTGAATGATTTCAAAATTAAATTAATAATGAAAAAATATACAACAATATTAATTACTCTCTTTATAAATTGGAGGTAGTTAAAAAATTTCAGCAAATCATTAATTTAAAATTTTTATCTTCTATACTTATGTTTTTAATTGAAATGATTTTTAATAGATTTAAATGGTAACTAAATTTTAATAGATTAATTTTACTTAATAAAAATGTAATTATTTTAATTTTATAGGATAAAAATAACCTATATAATCTATGTTAAATTATGTTTCAATATCAAGAGCTAATGAAGTATCAATTTTACTCTCATCAGCAAAATTCCTCTTAAATTGTTCTTACTTACCTATATATTACATTTCCATAATAATTAAAAAGGAATGAGATCAAAAATGATCATTATATTATTTTAAATAAAAAATACGCATTTGAAACTAAATTAAAATCATTAAAAATAAATATTAATACTTCTACTCTTAATATACAATTCTTTAAGGGATTACCCACTCATGATGGAGAAGAATTCAATCTTAAGGAAGTAATTCATATCAAGGGTTGTAAAAATAACTACATTACAAGAATGGATAAAAAATGTATCTAATAGAATAATAGAAATTTAATATTTGTAAAAACTCTCTTTAATTAGATATTTTTCATTTTTTGGAAAAAAATAAATGATGTATAGTAATATTGAGATAGATTGAAACATAATGAGACAAATCTCAACTACCATAAGAGAAGCATGTTAGTAATCGCAAGCATTCTGTTCACAATGGTTCATCAAACCCATAGTGTTAGTACAAATTATTTCTATTAAACCACTATCTTTATAACCATAATATATCTTATTGAAATGTTTTACTCCATTGTCAAACATACAGCTATATTGAAATTATTCCCAATATATAGTTAATTTTCCACTAATTCCATCACTATATGGTTCCATTTAGTTTTTACTAAATGTTAGATCAACTTCTCTAAACCCCTTAATTAGTACCTCCCAAGGCTCTAACTCCATCGAGAACCATAACCTGGATAATAACACAATATTTAAGATATTAGTAGAAACAAAATAGATATAAATAGTTGGTGCCACATCAAAAAAATAATAATATGAAACAAATATTATTTAGAAAACCATTTAAAAAATGAACCATCATTCATTGATTTCTAACAGAAAAACCCAAAATACCAATTCATGGAATCATAGTAAGAATATATTCCATATGAGATTCTCATAAATAGATAGACCAAGATATAGCCATTGGATTCTAGGATAGTCTTGGTTGTAATTTCAATCAAATTAAAAATCAATTTTAGTTTTTTTTTTCATAGTGAGTATATCAAGAGGTAGTTAATTGAATAAATAATCAATAAATCTATTGAAAATATGTTTAAATAAAATCCCCCTGTTTAATTAAAACCACCGAGTTTGAAAAAATAGAAGATGGATATAAGATTTTGTCTTTTAAAAGATTTATCAAAGATTGATTATGTCTCAGTTAAATCAATTATGAAAACCATTTTAACTTATGAAAGAAATTTAACAAATAAAAACCTTATATAAACACTGAATACAACTAACTATCAAAGTATTGGTTTTGTGTAATATTTATAACATATTCAATTTAAAGATAAGAACACAAACAAAATAAAATAAAATACAAGCAGTTTAGTCTCAAGTCAACACCTAATCCTCTCAACATAAAAATCACATGTTTAATTGAATATTATATAAAATAATTCATAATCTATAACTGGTATCAGGTGCATAATAGAAATTCATTCTATTATATACATGGAAATCATCGATAAAAACTGTTTAATGAAAATAAACAAAGGCTACTCAAGGACCTCTTCCATAACAACATCGAAAAAAGAGTAAATTGAGTTTAAGAAGATATCGAGTATATTCTAGATAAATGACACAAGATAGTGAGTGTGTGTGTCTTAAATACAGATTATACACTGACACTTATTATAATGTATAAAAATATATAGAAAGAGAAAATAAATATATTTTTAAGGATTGGGTTGCTCTATATTAAAATCGTTATAGCTTGGGACTTTTTGAATGTAGCTTGAAATGAAGCTCGAGTCATGTAACTAAAATTTTCAGTAGAACAGAGTGTCACAAATGCTTTATTATTAGCATGTAGGAAGTATTATGAGTGTTCAATTTGATTAACTTCTTCTAAATTCAATAACTAGTAAAGATGCTTCATGTAAGGAACACTTCACAAAAATATTCATTTTTTACTTTTAAATGTTATGATCTATCTTTATGTGTGTATATTTGTATTTTTGTTCTTAGTATTTCTTTGATATATTCACAAGGGATTCTACTACTAAATTTAAACAACAGCGTACAGTTAGAATTATCTAGATCTTCATCAACTTATACTTGATGAATAAAATGGAATTTAATGAAATTCATTAATAGACTAATAAAAATCATTAAAATAAGTCACCATGATAAATTTGATAAAATATTCATTTGAAATATCTAATTCAAAATAAATAGAAAATTTGTGGTAAATCTATTGAATAACAAGAAAAACTCTGGTGGTGAAATAGGCTGGTAGTGACTTATGATAGAGGTGAAACAAGAAAGCGGTGACTTATGGCTAGGAATAGGTCATTCCAACACATTTCCAAATTTCCATGCTGGCAGTAGGTCATCTTCAATAGTTACTCCGGTCAAGTGGTAGGACCTTCTAACACATAGCCAAATTTCTATATTTCATATCTAACGGTAGGTGATTTCCATACATTTCCAAATTTCTAGTCCAGTGGTGAGTCATCCTCTATCAGTAATTCATTTTGATTTATTACCAAAAAAATTGTTCTGGTGGAGACACATATATGACAATGGCTGATTCCAAAACTTTGTCAAATTTTCATTCAATTAGTGTCCTCAGTGGTGATTCATGTCTAACGGTGACTCATCTTCAACATTGGTTCATACTTATCCAATTTTGTTTCTAACAACCATATATTTTAAAATGATATTATAAAACATAAAACACATTAATATCATAATAAACATGATTTTGTGATGATTAAAACAATTTTTCTGACAATATCTCCATTTTTATGATCAAAATCATAGAAATTTATATAACAAGGAATCAGATATAAATATCAATAGTAAAGAATATACATAGTGTATCAAATCTAGTGTCTAAAAGGAAATTAGATAGAGAACATAAAAAAGTAAATTAAACAGGTATAGAATCATAGAAGGATTAATATCAAAGGAATACAACTATATAAAATTGGCAATAAATTTAATATATCCTTCTCCACCTTTTGAAATTATCAAAAACTAAAAATATAATAGGAGATGAAAGTGAAAAAAATTTGAATAATATAATTTCCATTGAAAATAAAATGAAATACAACCCAAAAAATTTAACAAAAATCCATAAACAATTCCATATCAAATACAAAATGTCTAAAGTCATCACTTATCAGGTTGTTTGGAAGGAATAAAAGGTTATTTTCACATCCCTATGTCCTTATCATATGGATTAGTAGTAGATTTTAAATGAACAACAAGAATGGATGTAAGAACATCAATTTGAGAAGGAGTCTATATAATGATGATAGGTTTAAGGTGTTCAAGATCTTCCCATGGAGACAAACTAAATGGTTAGCAGTGAGATGGAAATGGTGCATAAAGGTCACTATTCACAATGAGCTTGAATTACCCTAAAGCAATAGCTGGTGGGGTTACATGAGTAGTAAAAAATATGGAGTCTGGAGCCACCAAAACAGTTTTAGAACCACGCAAAAAGGATTTTATATGATTTATTTAATCAAAAATTAAATTTCCATACTCCTCCATCACACTAAATATATCCTTATTCTTTTATATACATAACTTTAACACATGAGTCATCACATTTAACTAATTCTCTTTCCCATTAAATACTTGAGACATTGAAAGCATCCTAATATTCAAAGCCAAAAACATGAAATGAGAAATTAGATCATTTTGGGTATATATCATTGAAAGATAATACATTATAGCCTTTCTAATGGTATCTCATTCTGAATTCATGTCTTTATATACTCCTTAACCATCATATTAATATGGTCACTATGATATCTGATTTTGCTCAATGACTCATGAGGGTGGTAAAGAACACCACCTGAACGAACTCGCAACTCTTCTCTCATAATAGATATGATCAACTAAACATCAATAGGAGTAGGTGTAGGTTCACATGATGAATAATCCACAGAAAAAATATTCTCTATCCTCTCAATAAAAGAACCCAAGGATTCCCCCAAATATGCCTTTAATTTATCCATTGTGGCTATCATAGATTCCATATAATTTTCCTATGTTCAATTTTCCATCTACACTTAAAAAATGTGAAGAATCATATTTAGTTAGATATAAAAAATAAAAAGTTCCAAAATATATCTTGCATGCTTATCACTGATCCTGGTAACCAAAGGAGTTTGATATTTAACCAAATAATCAATATAAAAAATAACATTTTCTCTAAAAGATTTATAATCATCCTTGGTGACCACATTAACTAGAACAATTGGAACAACATGTGCAAGAAATTTTTTAGGGGAAACGGTTGGTGCATGAATTTCAAAAGAAAATATCTCCAGCAGATCCGCATCAACAATCTGTTTAACTAATGATCTTTTAGGATCTCTTTCCTGTCAATGATCAGTTCCACTCTTCTTTTGTGGAAACCCATTATCATATAAATATGAGTAGTCCAGACCAAGTCTAGCATACCCAGGTAATAATTCCCACTTTTCCAGAACTAGTTCCGTCAAAAGTATAGAAGGAAATCAAGAAGGCTTGACCCATTAAGAGATAAAAAATATAGACACTTTAGATGTATACACAACCAAATAAGGTACAACATCCATCTTTATATCAAATATCAGTTCAAAAATGGTCTTCTCAATAGTATCATACCCAACCACTATCTTCTCCACCACTAACTATTCAAAAAATGTATCCTCACTAACCTTATAGATATAATCTACTGGATCAATAATGATTCCACCATTAATAGGATCAACTAGATGGCTTTATTGACATGGGGATTCCTCCCCCTAACCTTATACATAATTTTATTATCTAGCTTCTAGTTCCATATATTCAAAAAGGCTAGGTCACAATTTTGATCGTATGAATGATAATCCTATATATGGGAAGAGTACCTGAGGGATTTCCATATATTTGGAAACAATTATTCCATAGGTCTATTATGTTCAGAATCTCTAACATTATCATCTTAATCTCGGTCAAAATTTCCTTCTCCATTTTCATCATCATTCTCATCACCATTTTTATCACCATATTCATCATCATATTATTATTCATCTTCTACTTCATAAATTTCATTTTCCTTGTAGGATTTGGATGAACAATTTAACTAATATTCACAAAAAACATATATTTCTTCCACCTCACTACCTTCTATCAATAGATATTCTCTGACAGGGAGTGTCCTAAGGGGAAAAGAGAACCATGTAATATAGTAGGAGAACTTTTGAGAAGGTGTAGATAACTTTCTTTATCTAAAAAACAATTTATCTTCATCACTAAAAGATGCTGCTTCTTCATCCTCATCATAATATTCAACAACATCATATGGCTCAATGACAAGGTCCAAAAGATCCTTAGGTCTATAAGACTGGACAAATGGATTGGAATCACCGTGTAGTATTTCACCATCATATACCCATTTATTCTTCTATGGATTAAAACTAATTTTCACCCTTTTTTAAATTATCCTTGCAATTTAGAAACCTCTATAGTCCATTATTGATTCTTCACCTTCATTAACTAGTCCTTTGGATTCTTTCATATCCAAAATAAACTTTTCGTCGATTACGGAATTGGATCTTAATGAATTCCTCCACTTCTCCATCATGTCAATAATTATATATCTACAAAAGATTATCTTCATTCATATTTTCAAAAGACACAAAAGATAAAAATCAATATACATTACAGTGGAAAAATAAGCATTTCTTGAACCAAGAATATACTAAATAGACTTAAAAAGAAACCTTCATTCACCATCATGTTCAGAGGAAACTGGTCTTATAAAAATCCCATCAACAATTAACTGTTCCAAGAAATATTCATAGATAAAACATTTACTATCATCCAAAATTGTTCCTTGATATTCATTTAAAACTCATTCATGATGAACTATCAAAACTTTATCCCACTTCCTCATAGAAAACACAACTTTACAACCATTTATCATAGTTCTTACCAAAACAACATCTTCCTCAAAAGATTACTCAACATACTGATAAAACTAATACACGAACCAAGGATATAAGAACCAATTGTTATAGAAAAACTATTATACCCATCCCTGGTCATGTAGAACTCTGAGAATTAAAGACTTTATGGATGCTAACCACTCATGTTGAACCTATTTTTTGAGAATAACTATAATATTTTCAAGATCTTGGTTCATTAGAACAAAAACAAGTAAATGGATTGATTCAAATTTCTTCTTCATATATGGGTGTGACTCCATAGGAGAAGACTCTGAATCTCCCTTCACTCTGACCATGATAGTCAGATAAGAAGGTTGGGGAGAATAAAAGGTCAACAGTCGAGAAAATGGGTCATTACATGGTTTGAGAGCAAGGCATAAGAGAGGTAAATCATTGAAATTATACATATTTTAATTTTATATCATTTAGGGATATATAAATTTGATAAATCAACAATGGAATAAAATTTTATTTGTGAAAATCATTAAATTAAAAAATAAATAATACCTAAAACTAAAACAACATTGTCGGATGAATCCCAAACAGCAAAAAATTGAAAAATGGAAAAAAAGTGTTCAATGGTCAAAATATATAATGGGGATTAAGTCCAATGGTGATTATGTACAATAGTGAGTAACTTCAATGGTGATTAACTCCAATGGAGAGAAATTACGTTGGTGAGTAATTCAAATTGTGAGTAAAACATAGTGGTGGGTAAAACATAACGGTGGGTAAAACTCAATAGTGATCCCCATAAAATTAAACATAACCAAAGTTAATTATTCAAAAATTATGTTTTCTATAGTTCATTCACTCATAATTCCAAGGTTTACTGAAAATATAAGCAAGATAATTCTATTTACCAATGTATTCAACAGTTATATCACCCTTTTCAAAATGATCTCTTAAAAAGTGATGTCTTACATCTATATGTTTTGTTATAGAATGATAAACATGGTACTTATAAATATTTATAGAACTTTTATTGTCACAATTTATAGAAAAATGTTGGAATTGATTTCCATAGTCTAGTAAAGTATTGTTTTTCCAAAAAAATTGATCACATTAGGTACATGTGACTATGTATTTATCTTCAATAGTATATATTTAATTGAATTTTATTTCTTAATACACCAAGTAACTAGGTACATTCCAATGAGATGGCATGTTCTATAGGTGTTTTTTTAATCTGACCTAAAACAAAAAAAATCATCATCTAAATCACTAAATCAAATTCTTGTCCTCTTGGATATAAGATTCCTAAAATAATTGTATAATTAAGGTATTTAAAAATAAATTTTAATACAAGTAAGATTAAATATTTTGGATTTTCTTGAAAATGAGAATAAATACACACACTAAATGTAATGTTAGGTGAACTAGTAGATAAGTAGAAAATAATTCCAATAATACCTTTGTAACTGGTTTGATCAACTGATTTCCCAACTCTTTCATGATCCAAAACATATGTTGCACTCATAGGAGTTTCACTAATCTTAGTGCTATCCAAACTAAAGGTTTTAAAAGATTATTATATATTTACATAGATTTAAAACAATTAATTTTTTATTTTGAAAAATATGGAAACTAGGAAAGAATTGCATTTCACACATTAAACTAATTTCAAAATAATTTTGTATCATTTTTAATAAATTGGTACATAAATGTTTTTTATAAGATCTAAAAATAATATCATCTACATATATTTGAACAAATAAAAATTATTTTGAAATTATTTTTATAATAATAGAACTATTAGCTATACCTTTTCAAAATAATTTTGAAAAAAAGCATTGACCTTATTATACCAAGATCTGGTAGCTTATTTTAAACCACAATAATCTTTTTTTAATTTAAAACCATGATTTGGAAAATTAGTTTTTTGAAATCTAGGGGTTGTCCAACAAAAACAATATCCGTTAATTACCAAATCAATAATTCACTTTTAACATCCATTTGATATAGCTTGAGATATATATGTGATGTATAGGCAAGCGGTATTCTAATGGATTCATCTATGTCTACATGTGAAAAGGTTTCTTCATAGTATATAACCTCTTCTTGACTATACCTCTGTGAAACTGGTCAAGCCAAATTCATTGGTATTATTCCCTATTCATCAACCTTGGTTCTAAATACCCTTTTAGTACTTATAGTCAAGGTGAGTTTGGGTCTATCAATAAGTTCCTAAACATTATTTCTTTAAAATTGATTATTTTATTCTGGAATATCCATTACCATGAATTCATCAGTAATTTCATCAAAGAACTTCTCAGGTTCACCCTATGATAAGATAGATTGATTTTCAACCCTATTTCATATAAAATATCTAGTTTGTGTACTGCTATATAAGTCTATATGGACATCATCTAAAGGTCAGTATTTATGTTTCCTAAAACCTCTAAAAAATAATGGCTTAACAACTATTGGTTATCTATAGGTTTAGGTTCACGCTGTTGATGTTCCTCAGAACTGGATGACTTTCTTGTAAGTTTCACAGCAGAATCAAAAGGTTTGGAATTTATGTTTTGAGTGAATAATCTTCCTCAAGATTTTATAAAGAATTTTTGGGATATTATGGATATTCCTAATCAAATTATATATGAAAAATACTCTTCCATAGTATTGGTTCTTCTTCTAAAAAGTCTATTGGATTAAAAGATGTATAATATCCTAGGTAAATTTATTCATCTCTCTTAGAAGAAAACATTTCAAGATTATCCTTACTGTTTAGAATAAATACATAGCATTAAAAAACTACAGAATAATAAACTTTAGGGTTTTTACTATTACAAAGTTCATAATGGGTTTTCATCAAAATAATTCTAATTAAAACACGGTTGATTATATAGTAGGTTGTATTCACAACCTGTACAAAAAATTAGATAAATAATTCATTTTCATTAAGCATAGTTTGTTCTATCTAATGAAGTGTTCCTGTTTATCTTTCTAGAAATCCATTATACTAAGGTGTACTAGGATTTTAAAAGTTATGACTATAGATAGTTTTTTAGAAGAAGGATTAAGAGTCTTGATTCTTAAACTCATGACTATGGACACTTCATATAGTCTTAGTTCTATTTCAACATAAGCTTTATATAGATTTACCATACGTGGTAAAATAGGTACAAGATTTACTTTTTTGAACTAAAACTCATAACCAATTATGTTTAGAAATGAAATATACATGTACATAAACATAATGCTTCCCATTTATATTAGAAACTATGGATGGTCTAAATAAATCCTTGTGAACCAATGCAAGAGGTTAATATGTTGAAACTTCTTAATTTAATTTTAAAGAATTATTATCTTGTTTTATTTTTTGAAAAGGGTTATATGATTTTTTATTTGGGGATTATTGTTTGGATAGATCTTAGACTAAACCTTTCCAAATAATCATTCTACAAGAGTGAATGTTACAGTGTCCTAGTACCTTTTTCAAAGCTAAGGTTCTTTATGAACGACACTAAAGTAAGAAATATTTTGTGAAATCAAGGATTCCTGATTAATAACATACACATTATCATATCTAAAATAAGTAAACACTAAAGTATTTTTCTAATTAAAATCATTAAAATTATTTTTTCAAACAAAACATTAACACCATAATCACTTAATTGAGAGATTATAAGAAAAATATATTTCAAACCATCAAAAAATGTACTTTAGGAATTAAACATGAGTTGGTGTTACCAATTTGGACAGGGTTGATGATCATTCCTTTAGTATTATCACCAAAAGTGACATGATCATCATCAAACCTTATGAATCTCTTGAATCTCGAGTAATATATTATCATATGTTTTCAATAAGTGAAATCATTGTACAATAGGTTTCTACAAGACACTTTCCAATAGATTTCCTACAAAAAATGTTTATACCAAGAATGATTTTGGTACACAGATTTTGGGGGGTCCAAATACATTAGTAATTAAGAAATTTGGAACTCATATTTTTATAATAGGTTTTTGGTAAGTAAATTTTAAACATTTTAAAACAAAAAATCTATTTTTTTTCTTTTAAAAAAACTATCAGTAGGATTTATAGATTTAAAGTTATCAAAAAATGTGCTCTTAACAACTATATATTTCCCATGATATAATCCTAAACCAGAAATGTACTTATAAGAAAACAAATTCCTATAATTTCAGTAATTTTTTCTATTATAATTTTTAATCATTCCATGTATTTCTTATGTTTCTCATTTTACATTTTTAGATTAGTATTTTCCTTTATCAATTGATCATGCTCCACTTTTTATATAGTGAAATTAGTTTTAATAATAAGATATAAAATATGTTGTTTAATAATAATTTAATATTGTTCATTAAGTTCATTTATGGTATGGGAAGAATGTCAAAATACTCAATCATTTTTCTATTGAAATATTACCTTTATTTTCATTTTCATAACGATAAAAATAGAGTATAGATGATACAATAGGTACCTTATAAAAATTAGTCTTGATGCACAAGTTTTCTATTTCATGATTATTTTCATGATTTGAGTCAATGTAATTGAAGATTTACTTATAGGCACTCCAAATGGCTTTCATTTATAACTTATACATTCTTTACCTATCCTCATACTTCTACTTGTATTTAAAATTAGGAATGATTTATTTAACATTTTCATTTCACTTATGTTCATAAGAAGTAATCTCATTTGGGTTTTAATCTCTCTTTGAGTGCATTTTCTAAGTACCTCTATTGTCATAATTTATTCTATAGCTCATATTTCTAAATAATTTATTATTATCTCATAACATCTTAAACCTTTATACTAGATGGGTCATTTCTACATCATTGTCATCCGGTAATTCATTATAACTCAATCATTCAACTTGTACATTTTCCTTCTCTTTTTATTTGGATGTAGTAGACTTGAAGGAAACTGATTTTTGTTTTAGTTAATAATCCAATTCATAGTTGAATTGAAGATATTATTCATACATCGTCTACTAAAAAATATATTCATTGATATTTTGTTTGATTATGTCAAAATAATCACTTACATAAACAGATGTACCTCTTCATCGCTCTGTAAGGCATTTCAGTAATAAAAGAATATGGTCCTTGTCTGAATCTAGATTCCCCAAGGAGATCATTGTGTTCACTATTTTATTGAACCTAATATTCATTTAAAAAATCAACTCATTAGGTTTAATCTTCAAATTATCATATTTAATTTTATAATTATTCAATCTCATTTCTTTAACATTTTATGTTCCTTTATGTTAAATAGATAAAGTATCTGATATTTCATATGCATTTTTACGAGAAGATATCCTATTGAATTCTTTGTCCCCAAAATCATAGTAAAGAGAAGTCATATAATTTAAATTACTATTATAAGAATGTTTAGTAGCACCAACTGAAGTACTTCTAGTAGTATTAGGTAACCCATAATTATCCTATATAGGAGACCACATTTTGAAACCCTTTCATTCAATTTGAATTTCCATTTGAATTTTCCACTTAGAATAGTTTTTACCATTATAGAAATGAGATATGTTAGTAGATGAGCCTTATTTTATATTGATCATTTAAATAATTAAATTTATAAATGAACAAATATTTAATATCATTAAAACGCAAATAAAATCATAGTAAAAGATAATATAAAAGCCTCTGATACAAAATGTTGGTCACAGTGAGCATCTGAAAAGGGTGTTCAATTGATAATCTAATCAAAAAAATTATCAAAATATGTTTAAATAAAACCCCCATATTTAATTAATATATCCATGTCATTCAAAATATTTGATCGATATAAGTTTTATTCTTTTAGAATATTTTCAAGGAAGGATTAGGTCTCATTTAAAACAATTATGAAATTCACTTTAATATTTGAAACCTATTTACTCAATAAAAATATTATATTAACACTAATTGATACGCACTATCAAATTAGTGTTTCTGTGTATTGTTTAAAATATATTCAATTTAAATCTTATTAATTAAGAAAAACACATAATGGAATAAAATACAAGAGCATTAGTCTAAAGCTGAGACCTAATACAATATACATAGTAATAACCTACAACCTAAAAGATTATATAAAAAATATATAAATCATAACCTGGATCGGGTGTACAATATCAAAGTTATCTAGGCCACATAGTGATCTCTTCAACAAAACAAGTGGAAATAAAATAAACAGAATCCATGTAGGGACTTCTTCCACCAAACCATGGGAAAAAGAATTATAAATAGTTTAGGAATATATAAATTATCCTCCATATAGTGCACATAACATAGTGTCTACATTAAATACATTTTATACATAAAATTCTGGTAATGTAATTAAAATATATAGAAAGAAAATATAAAAATATGTAGAGAGATTGTCTTTCAATGTCTGATAAGATCTGTATATTGTGACTCCATTAATTTATCTTGAAATAAATATCATGTCAGGTTTGTGAAAATTACAGTAGAATAAAGTGTAAAAAACAATTTATTTTGAGTATATAAGAAGTTTTTTTTTGTGTTCAATTTCCCTTCTTCTAATTTTTTGACTACTGGTAAATATGCTTCTTGTAAGGCACAATTCACATAAATCTTTTTCTGATTTTTTCAATGTTCGTCTCGATATCTCTATATCTCTATATGTTTTAATGTATCTTGGTTCTTAGCAAATTTTAGATATATGAATGAGGGAGTCCAATACGTCTTTTTAAATAGCATCATACATGAATAATAATCTGAATCTTCTATGTGAGTCCTCAAACCCACACTTTCAGGTTCATTTAAAAAAAATGGTGTGTGCTTTTTTATAAAATAAAACTAAAAAAATACAAATATAAGTTTAAAATCTAAGACCTTTTCCTATTTAATATTTGGATAATTGAAAATATACATTAAATTTTATCAAATATGGAAAAAATAATATAACAAAAATTCTACATGTGAACTAAATCCGAAAGAAAATTTCTCTCTATTAGAATATTAAATTGACGTATAAAAATTTATTTTAAATATATTTACATTAAATTTCCAAGTAAAGGATCTTAATAGGCTCGTGAAAACAATTATTGAATATTCCTTTTTAAAATATCTTTTGAGAATAACTTTACGAAATACTCTTATACTTGGAAATACTTACACCTTAAAAATTCTCCAAAAAAATACATTGATTTTAAAAAAAATATTATTAAAGCTTTTTAAAATAAATCCATGAGGCCACATGAATTATTGAAGCATTTTTGGACTACTAACTTTCCTAATAGATGTATTCACTCACCATTTCCCAATCAGGTTTACAAATCAAAAGTGTCTAATTTTATAAAATTATTTTATGCTTACCTTACATATAAATTCATTTTCCCTATAGATTTCTCTTAATAAATATGACAACATATTTGTACACATTTATTCATTTATATATGTAAATTATTTTATAGGAATATTTATGCTATATTTGGACCAGCCAAATAATATTACCATTAGACATTGCAAAAATGAATGAAATTGTTAATCAACGTGCATTTATTAAAATTCCCTTAGAAAACTCATCAAATACATTTTTGAAAATAGTTTGGATAATGGAAAAAATTCTATTCAAATAACATGGTTACACTATAAAAATATTCATATAAATATATTAAGGAATGAAATGTCATGAATAATCAATGATGAATGACCAAAACAATTATTTATAAAGGTCACGTATATAACATGATTATATTATATGAATTTATGATATTTTTATCCTTTAATTTTTATATAGAATAAGACTTGGATAATATTGGTTTTCACCTACATAAATAATCATAAATAATTTATTAGAGAAGATTAATAAAAATGAAAATAATACTTGTATACATGCTCGAATAAGTTGAAATGGAAAAATTAATGTATACATGATTGAACTAACATAGAGTACATATATATATAGAATTCATTAATGGGATCACTGAATTAGAAAATATTTAATAAAATTACGGCGTAAAAATTATATATTTAATCAATAAAAATAATATTGATCGATTATGATAATAAAAATCATAAAATGAAGTATCTACCTTAAAAATTGAAGTAATGTAAAAACTAATCTCAAATAAAAATACTTTCATAATGAAAAACTCTAACTACAATTAAAAAAATACTTTTAAAACATTGATATAGATATAAAAAGATTAGTAATAGTTCTCTTAAAAAATTAAAATTCTAATGAAATATAATTTTCAAAATAAAATATTTAGATTGAAAATTTTCAGTATAAATAACTCACTTACAAAATTATAAATGTATATTAATACATAAATTTAAATATTTAAATTAAAAAATTGAATCCCTTAAGGAATAATTATAAAACATAATTTTTATAAATACAATCTGTTACCATTTAATTGTTTGCGTGCAAGACTTAGTCCTTAACGCATGAGATAATTTCTACTAATCAGTAACAAATAAAAAAACTTAAAAGACTCTCCTTCTGTAGTCTTCCTCATGAAAATATTTCTCACTAGACACAAAAAGTGGGTCCAGTTCAAGAAATGAAATCATCTAGGAGGAAATCATTATATTGAAGACTAAAAAAATGATTATATAACATTATATATAGTAGTGAAAAATAAAGTGAGGTCTCATTTTCTCTATTTGAGTGGTTCAGATGAATTGGTTCATGAGATGGACCATATTGAGAATGTGTTGTTATATAAACATTTTTTTAATAGTAAAACTCAGACAAAAAGGAAAACAAAACAAATGCACTATATGATGCAAACATTTTATTAAATTAAATCAAGCTTCTGTGTGATGCTACATAGATTCTAGATTAACACGTATAAATTGTTGACAACACAAATATATATCATTTTCAGAATTATGTGATGAAATTTAAAAATAAAACCATGTGAAATGATAAAAATTGGTGGATGAAAAAACAAGAATAATGACAAATGAGGTAAATGATGAATATAGTAATTAATAGTGGAAAGAAGAAGACAATGTGCACTGAAACCCAAAATCAAAATTATTGAATTGATTTGAACACATATAAAATGAAATAAACCCTTACCTCACTAGATTGATGAAGATATAAGATCTAACACTCAGATCTAGATCTTGAGGCTTCAAAACCCAAAGAACGCAAACAAAACACTTTGATGTCACTCAGTCCACACACACTAGTAACTGAACTCCTTCGTCATCTATGTTTAAAACTTCCAGAAAAATCAATACCTACTATCAAACCCTGTAACTCCCTTGGCTTCAACATCCTTAGCATCAGCTCCTCCCAGAGTGAGCCTTTATCTGTTCGACTTACAAGACCCTCACATGGCCCACTGATCTAAAATTCCCCTCAAAACACAATTTCACTTTTTATTGTATTTTTTATTTATTTATTCTATGTTTTAATATATAGAAATTAAATTCATATTTTTTTAATAATATAATGATATTTATTGTTTATTTTATAAAACAAGGATCAAAATATAATTTCATATATTTAAAAAAATATTATCATAAAAATAATAACAATTCAATTAAAAAAAATATTTTTTCATTAATTATTATTATTATTTTTATCATTTCCTTTAATAATTTAATTTTAATATTTTTTATATAAACAATTTTACTAAAATTAATCCATGAATTTTAAATAATCACTTTTTTTAAGATAAACTTATTATTCCTTTACTTTTTATTTATAAAAAAATTAATTTACTAACAAAATATATTTTGTATAAAATTTTATGTTATCCAATTAATGAAAAAAAAATTAATTTTAAAACAAATTATTATATTAAGACATAAAACATTGTTAATATAAAATAAAAAATTATAAAAATTTGAAATATTTTAAATATAATAAAATTATTCTTCAACAAAATATTATCAACAAGGAAAACGTTATTTTTCAATGTTTTTAATGTTATTGAAATCTTGTTTCATGAATACAATAATTTATTTAAAAATATTATAGTTTTTGAAAACAATAATAAAATCATAATTGATATTATGTACAATTATTTAAACATTTTATTGTATAATTATAAATATTAAACTTCATAAAATTTTATAAACACTTAGTTTATTTAAATTATAAAGCAGTTATTTTATTAAGAATATACTTAGTATTTTATAATTTTCAGGATGTTACATTCCTTCCCTATTAAAAGAAATGTGTCATCGCAATACATTCATGGAACTAAAATAAATGTAAATCTCCATCTTCAGAATTATGAAAAATTAAAACTCTTAAACTTTTGTACTCTATGGACAACATATTATCCCCAAAGTTATCTAGAGCATCGCTCTAACAGTAAGTGTGAGGATTCGAACTTGTGCTTCCTGATTCAGTGCATATAAATGCTTTGTATATTTTTATAAAATACAATATAAAAATAACTGAAACTCTTTTAGTGTGCTAACACTATAAGAGATGTCGTTCATCTTAGAATTTCAAATTGACCTATGATAAAAAAATAAAGGGATGGGCAATAAATTTTCTAGTAAAGAATATTGAAAATACCAAATAAAAACAATTTTTTAAAATCCTTTTTTAAATTATCTTTTTAAAATTTCCATTAAATAATAATATAATAATTGAAAATACTTACACTATTAATATTATTTAAAAATAATCCAGTTATTTTTTGAAAAACATTATGAATGCTTTAAAAAACAAAACTATTATGTCACTTTAAACATTAATGGTTGTCTGGGAATACCAACTTCCATGGGGGATAGGTTCACACCACATTTTCATATCATGTTTAGAATGTTAAAGGGCCTAACTTTATAACATCATTTTAGTCTTTCTTTAAACATATAAAAATGTTTCACTTGAGTTTTTTCTTCAAAAAATATAATAACATATTTGTATAAATTTATACATTTATATATATAAATTATTATATAGGAATAAATCTGGTAGAATGAGAGAAACCAAATCTTATTACCATTAGATATTTAAAAAATTCATGAAATTTTTAATCAACATCCATGTATTAAAATTTCTTATATAAACTCATAAATTCAATTTTTGAAAATAGTTCCCATAAAATAAAAGTATATTAAATGAATATTATTACATGTATACAAATATTCATATAAATATATTAATGTATGAAATTTCATGAATAATCAATGATATATGGCCATATTCATGATTTATGAATGAAATGTATAGAACCTGATTCAATTATTGAATTCATGATATTCTTAACCTTTAATTTTTATGTAGTATAGTAAGTGGATAATGTAGGTAATCACCTACATAAATAACCAATAATAATTTATCTGATAAGAGTAATAAACTTGTAAATAACACTTGAATATATTCTCAAAAAACATGAAACTAGAAAATTATTGTATAAATGTATGAACTATAAATTCAGAACTTAAATTAAACACACATATATATATATACATGGTTAATGTGATCTACGAATTTTAATATTTACATATATATATATTAACGTAACTAAACATATATATTTAATCAATAAAAGTAATATTAATCGATTATGATAAACATAATTTTAAATTTCAATATCTACTTCAAACATTGATGCAAAGAAAAAATACTCTCACAAAGAAATATTTTCCAAAAAGAACTACTTGAATCTAATTATAAATTATATTTTTGTACTATTGATATAGATTTAAAAATGATAATTGCAGTTACCTTAAAAAATTAAAATTATAATAAAATATAATTTTATAAATAAAATCCCAAAAATAAAAAAATTCTATATAAAAATATACACTATTAAAAATTATAAATTTATATTAAAACATAAATTGAATAATTTAAAAAAATATCTTATAGGATAATTATAAAACAAAATTATCATAAATTAAATCCTTAAAATTTTAATTGTTTTTATGAAACACTCATTCCTTCAAGCATAAGAGAATTTATTCTAATCAGAAAAACATAACAAACAAAAAAATGTGAAAAAACACTCCTACTATAGTCTACCTCATGAATAGAAATATCCTTAGACACAAAATGGGAGTGTAGTGTATGAAACGGAATCAATAGAGAGAGAGGAACTACATATCCAGACGAAAAAATAAGAATATAATTTTATATAGAAGAGAAAAATTGAGAGATATATTTTTATATCTATTTGACAGGTTTATTTGATTTGATATTCGAGAAATCTCATATTGAGAATGTATTATTATATAAACATTTAAAAAATATTCAATATTATACAAACTTCATAATTTAAAAATAGAAACTATGATACTAAAATTTAATTAAATTAAAACATGCTTCTGTGTGAAGCTTCATATATTCAAGATAAACCTCCAAATAATCTTGACAAAAAATAACTAATCATTTCTTTAATTCATAAAAAAAATTAAAAGTTGTGTGAAATAATAACATAGGGTGGAAGAAAAAAATGATGATGATAACTGGAAAAACAATGAATATAGAGATTGATGAAGGAAAGAGGGAAGCGACATGCACTAATACACTGAAATCGACTTGAATGAAATTATTCAAACACCTAAAAAATGAAATAAACACCAACCTCACATATATTGAGGAATATCTGAGATGTAACCCTCAAATTAGGATATCGATGCTTCAAAACCCCCATACCACAAATGAAACCCTTTGACATCTCTTAGTCCACACACATCACCAGCAGACCTCATTCCTCTTTCATAGTTGAGAGATCCAAAAAAGTATATACCCGTGGTCAATCACGTTTCCACAATCTAATTTGATCTCTTTATTTTCATCTCCACCCAGTGTGATCCCTTACCTGTTTTAATTATATGGCACTCAAATGGCCCTCTACACAAAAATTCCCCTCAAAACATTATTTCTCTTTTTGTTTTATTTTTTCATCTTTTCATTTTCAGGTATATATATATAAATAAATGAAATTTATTTTTATATAATAAAATTAATTATATATATTTTATATTTTATAAAATAAGGTTCATAATATAATTTCATATATTTATAAAACATATTGTCTTAAAAATAGTAATAATTTTCATATATAATATTATTTACCCTTAATTGTTAATATTATCCATTGCTGACATTCCAGTAGGAAAAAATAGGTTGGAAGTCAATTTGAGGGTGAAGAATGTGGGGCTGTGATGTCAGATCCTCTAGATGAATGTGCATTCATCACTAAAAATGTGTATTCCATTGATCTTATCATTCTAGGGGATACCTCTCTCTCTAAATGTGTTGATTATTATATTGATAGTCAAAATAGTGATATAGAACTGGATCTTGTGACATTATTGGAGTAAATATTCATATCTAAAGGGGAATTGGGTATTTGTTTACTTCATTTCATAGGGGATTCCCCTAATGTTGTTGGGTACCGTCAATAAGTCACTGGTAACTTCATCTCAATTACAACATTGTTTGAGACATCAGATTATCAAAAGTGTGTACTGGCTACCTTAGAAGTTGTTGTTTCATTTTATGTTATAGATTTAGTGAAGGCTACCATTGGATTGCAGGTTTATACTTCCGACAAGAAAGAGTTTTCATCTTTATATTCCTCTATTTCAAAATCCTTAGAAGTCAGGTAAGAGTAAAGGTACCAAAAATTTAACATCTTCTGTTACTAATTCTTATCCTTTGATAATCAAGAATTATTCCAAAATGGACTTGAAGATAGGGAAGTCCTCAATTGAGGACATATTGGATGACACAAACCCTGATAAAAGAGATAAATAGGTAACTGCAGACCCTAGGATTATAAAAAATGATCAGAATAGTGGAAAAATCGTTGATGTGGTTGATTAACCCTTAGATACTAATGTTGAGGGTGGTCTGTGGAAAACTTTGATGTATTGGAGGAGGGGAAGACACCCAATAGGTCAAGGAGGATATCATGAAAGGGTGATATAAATAAAGGATTACTCGTATTAATATTTATTTTGTTTTGGTGGTATTGTTTCCCACTTTTACCCAACGCTTTTTGTGTTTACCTATTTTACTCTTTTTAAAATAAATTTCTAGTTCCATTTAGTTTCTTATGGTCTACAATGTTCTAGTATATTTTTTTATAAAATTATATTTTAAAAAAATTAATGATAACCATTTTATTTTCAAAATCAGTTTATTGTTTTCAACCATATCTCTATTTTAATTTAAAATAATTATTTTTAACAATTTGATATATTCAGAATATTTTAAAATTATTCTTCAAAACCAAAAAATACAACATAGGAAAAACAATAATTGTTTATGATTATGAAAATTAATCAAATATTTTTTTATTTAAAATAATAATTTATTTAGAACATTATAATCTTGGAAAAAAAATAAATAAATAGATGATATTAAGTACTATTATTTAAATGTTTTATTATATAATGTTAAATATTAAACAAAATAAAATTCTATAAATACTTAGTTTTTTTAAATTTTAAAATAATTAATTTATTAAAAAATTATTTAATATTTTAGAAATTTTGAGACGTTTGTTTATTCACCTCATACTAGATGGTTGAAACACACTTTAATTCCACTCTGCAATATATTAACAAAAATAACTAAAATAAGACACACCATTAATTTCAATAATAAAGCCATTCGAAGTATTTAATTCAAAATAAACATAATAGTGGAGGTGACTATTTTAAATGATAAGTCAATATATATTGTTGAATTAAGATAATAGTGACTTAGGCTGATAGTGCCTCATGATGGTGGTGATATAGGTAGGTAGGGACTTATACTGGCGGTGGATTATGCTATGGTAGGTCATTCCAACAGTTTCCAAAATTTCCATTCTGGCGATAGGTCATCTTCAATGGTGACTTAGTTCTGGTGGTTAGTCTTTCTAACACTAATCCAAATTTTTATATGTCATATTGATCTTATGGTATGTTTTTTCCTTAGTTTTCCATGTTTCTTTCCCATAGGCGAGTCTTCCTCTAGTGGTGATTCTTTCCCATTATTTTCGAAAAGACATTTGTTCTCACAATCAGACATAGCTGATAGTGGGTGATTCCAATAATTTTACAAATTTTCATTTTGGTAGTGTCCTCGATGTTGAGTCATGTCGGACAGTGACTCATCTTCAATGGAGGTTCATACTATACCAAATTTTTTGCAATCTTTTTTAATGTAAAATTCTATCATAACAAAAAAATGAATTATATCATTATAAACATTTTTTTTATCATTAAAATAACGGTTCCAATAGATATCATACATTATATAGTTTCAATATATTTCTAAACACATATACAACAACATGACATTTTTTTAAAATTAAATTGGGGGTTTCCACCATCTATCTATATATTTCTTCACTAATACCCACTTTTATTATTCACGTTTTTTTCAACTTTCTAAAATCACATATAAATTCATTTTTATTATGTTTCATCAGGCCTTCCACCTACTTAATTTTGAGAGGGTATTTCTTCCCTTAATTAATACAAAACCTAGAAGATCTATTAAGAATTTTTCTTTATGACTTATATTAATCCTTATGCTTCACAATTTTCTTTTTGTGTGGATAAATTAATCCATCAAAGTACACCATAGGCTTATTACCATTTGGGTCTTGAATGATAGTAATATTCTTCAATTAGATGATAATTTTCAAGTATATATTGAGTGGAATCTACTAAGTTACATCAACATTCGTCATCCATATTGAATCCTAGGGATAACCACCCAAAGGATCCAAATAATCTCACATGTTTGACTTCCAACAATATAGGGTCTTCCAAGTTCAATTTGAGGCTTTATTACCTTCCTAATAATTGGAAGGATATGTATTGTAAACAGACTCCACAAAATCCTAAAAATTATAAGGGATGGTAGAATAATGTATTCCTTTATTCTAAGTGGTTAGATAATTTTATTAGAAATAAAATCACTAGGAACCCAAAACATATAGGGGAAAACATAATACTTATATTTCAGTTTACATTTTTCAACCTAATTTGATATTTTAAAAATATGCGGTCAACCCTGAGGATTATTATTTTTTGGGTCACCATCCAACAACACTTAGATAGTGACCTTAATTATAATAGGTTTAACAAAAATCCAGGATATTCTGATAGTAAATCTTGTACCAAAATCTATTGTCTCTGTTGAGTATCCAAATATTATATGGTAATGAAGTATATAAATAAACCTCTATGTAGATCTTTTAAATTGAGAGAAGTTATAACATAGAGGTATATAAATAAATTTTATGGGACATGCAAACTATTAAGGTAATGAAAAAATAGAGGCTGGAATGAAGTGGTGGACTAGAAGACCCTCAAATTCAGAAAGAATTGAGACTATAGGTGGTTTGATTGTGGTTTCAAATTCAACATTTCATTTCATTTCATAACCTTTATGCGATAGCTTGAAAAATTCCATTAACCATCAAACCAACAATGATAGTTCTCATATATCGAAAATAATCAAATTAAAAAGATTCATGTAATCAAGGAGGAGTAGATAAAAACATGAAAATCCTGAGATATTGAAGGATTCCCTAATAAATATAAGACTAGGAGGAAAACAAGGGAACATGGCAATAAGAAAAATCAATAATTTGAGAAAAGAACAACCACATACTTCCATGTAAAACCAAATGTCAGATGACCATTCTTTTGAATGGATAAATGTGGGATATGGGTAGAAATGGACAAGGAAATTTGACTAGGATAACTACCAAGAACTACATAGATGAACAATATTTTAAAGTTACCACAGAAATCATTACTATATTCTCCATTTAAAAAAGCTCTTATAAATATTAGATATATTTGGAATACAATGTTATTGATTTATTAACAATCATTATATGTAAAAATACTCCCAAGTACAACTCTTAATTTAAAAATAAATAATATATATTATTTGAAAAAGTTATGTTGTAACTTTTTTTATTAAACCAAAATGCATGTTTAACTAAATCTCCCCTATCTTTTTCCACTCACATAGTTTATCTCTTTATATTAAATCTATTTATTTGGGTATTATAATATATTGAATTAATTTTGTCCTATATTCTTTATATTTATTCACCTCATTCATCAAATCTCAAAAAAAAAACAGAGTGCAATCCTTTGATATGTTTTTTCATGATTTGAAATATAAAAATAAATAACACTATAATTACTCCATATGAGATTATTAATTATTACATAATAAAATGGGTGTATCTCTCTATATTTTCCCCTCCTAGTTTTGATATTATATGCTTTAGTGAGTAATAATTTATACATTACTATATTCCACACAATCCACCAAATACTAATTCTTTTGTCTAATACCTTTGATTCGCATTATAAAATTTCCATCATAAAATATTTTCTAAAGCCTGAATATTCATGAAAATTGTTGTGTGATCTTAATGTGTTACACTAATCTTTCATTTCAATTTACAACTTTATCTTCCACCAAATAACCAGGTCATACTTCAATATATTATAGCACTCTTTTACTTTCATATCATTAAACATCTACAAACACTTTTAAATTTTTTTGAAATCTCTATTCTGTCTAAAAATACCATAAAAATGAAAAAGCATTGTAGTATTGGCGCCAATTGTTAAAAATGTCAGGATAAAAATTTGTTCAAGATTTTAGTTATCAATAAATTTGAAAAACATTTATTATATATATATAGTTCATTATAATTATAATAACTCATTTAATGTTACATTTTAATCTCAATTTGAAGGTACATTTCATTGGTATTGAAGGTTATTGTGGTTTGGATGTTGAAGTGGTTCATAATTCCATTTTTTTAGGATTTGTTTCATCATAGAATTAAATTTCATTATTCTAAATGGATGGAATGTTATAAAATAATATAGCTTCAATACACATAATCATGTCTTTTTCTTATTTCAAAAAAGCTATAGTAAATTTATTGTTTAATCATAAATAACATATTTTGGAAATTTTATATTTACACTTCTAAACTTGATTAAATGTATTTTAGACACATGTAGTAATGCTAAAAAGATTTCTAACTATATATATATATATGTTGAATTATTAATATACCATAGGTAGTTATTTTTATCCCTAGGGAATTGAACTCATATATAAGGAAAATAATAAAAAAAGACACCTTAAAAGTCTTTGAAAAATGAATCAAAATTTTTTAATCACTTAAGACAATCATTTTACAAATCTTTGTTTTTGCAATCCTTAGGTCAAAATTGTGTTTGTTCTTATATAGTCATCGTGTAAAATAATTTAATTTTTAGTACATGGTTTATTTTTATTATTTTATATTACATATTTTCCGATTTATTTAAGAGAGAGAAATTCACTAACTTTTTTATAATATAGTATAAAAAATTGTTATTTATATAACATATATAAAATTAATTTTGAAATAATTTAAACACATAAATCATTAATATTTTGATTATATTACTCCTTATATAATAAAATAAGTTAATAAATAAGTTAATTAATTATCAAATGAATTTTTTATTTTTTGATATTTACAAGTTTTGTGTCATATTTCATCATTTATTAGTGTATTAGAAAATTAAAAAAAAACAAAATTTTAAATTAAAACTTAACCAAATTTCGATATCTTAATTTTAATTTTTAATTACATTCATTAATAGAAAATCATATATATAAAATATCTGATATTTATTTTAATTATATAAGAATATAAAAATTGGGAAATTAATTATGAATATTTATTTGACCTTTAAAAAATATCTTTCATGTTTCCAACATGTCATAATTAGTTTTAGTATATAATTATTATCTAATTGATCATATAATAGATATCTTTACTCTTTATTTAGAAATCATGTAACTACTTTCTAAACATTAATATATCAACTACCTCTCATATATATCTCTTTAAATGACTCAAAGAATTACTACAAATAATAAATATTATTCTTTTTAAAACATGACTCTATATTTCATTTATTTTTAAAGAATTTATATATTAATACTAATAGAGGTCATCTTCTAAAATATAAGACTAAAAATATACATATAAATTCTTTAAACCCCTAATAAAAATATTCATTAAAATATGTGTGTTTTTTAAAAAAATAATCACCACCTACATCCTTCTAACCAATTATAAAAAACAATTTCATGAAAATAAGTCTCGTAAACACATTTATTATTACAAGGGGTAAAATCATGTTAATCTCAACCAGATAACAATCTTCTATGAGGTATCAAAATCACACCAACAAATAGGATGAAATCCAGCATTGAAATTCATATAATATCCCATCAATATGTATTATCATAATCAAAAAAATAATGGTGCCTCGTACTTTGGTCCGTGTACTAATCCCTCATCATCCTTATGGTCAACCACATGTCTTACTCTTATAGGTGAAATCTTGGATATTTTAACACTCAAATTTACACTTAATTTTTTACATGATAATGTATATAATTTATAAAAAATAAAAAAATAAAATTTAAAATATGTCAAAATGAAGTAAAATTTTTTTAAGATGGATTTAAATTTATTAACTAACCCTACCAAGAATGTTCCCTTAATAAAAGAATGTATGTTCATCAATCACTGTTTAACAACGATGCCATCCATGAACTAAAATAATTGTAACATAAAAATAATTATATATGTACTCATGTTAACTAATAGATGATCATAGTCCTTGAATATGAATATTTTTCCTAAAAAACCCTAATGTTGGATTTAGTTTCTTGATATACTAAACTCAAATCCCTCTACTATAGTTACCCAATTTAAATATACCAAACCACACACATTACTTTCTCCAAATCTATCCCTAATATAGTCATGTTATTATAATAATTTATCATATATAGACTTTATTAAAACCCCAAGAGGTTGTCTAAAGGCACTAATAATTAATTTTTATAATCCATTATATAAAAGGTCAGTTTTTTGACAGGATCTAAGAAATAAGTCACAAAATGGGAGAAAGTTTCCCTTCAAACCTAAAATTATAAATCAATAAAACATTATTCAAATATCTTGTGAAACAAACACACACATGTGAACTAAAATGAAAATAATACAGCTTCTAAATCTATGATACTAACTCAATGGAATTAAATAAAGTATATAATAAAATACACATACTATGATATAAACCCAAAAATAAATGAATACAAAAAATAATCACTTCTACTAAAAAATATTAATCATTTAAAACAATACTATTGATGATCATCACCATGTCAAATTCTTGATATTAACCACACTAACACCATAACCTCTATCTAATTATGTAAAATTTCAAGTATCTAAACAACCAGGAGTACAAAACCACACATGTTCTCCATAAATAGTGATTATAATCATCTGTTATAATATCCAAAAATACAAAGAAACACCAATATAATCCAATAAATTTATAATAATCATTATATATCAAATTACAATATATATTCACTAGTACATTGGTAAAACCTACCCAAGGTATTCTTGAAAAAATAACAATGGGAATTATATATCTCTTTATGGTTTCATATTTTGTCATATTCAAGTCTATTTCATTTATAATATTTTTAATCCTTCAATTTAAAATTTAGTACATAAATGAATCTTGATCCAACACTACCATAATAATATATCCCAAAATAAAAATATATATTGTATATATATTAACCATGCTTTATAAATATAATAATATAAAGTTTTTAATATACAAAGCTCTACTAGGGAATATATAAATTGAAAATCATGGCCATCCCATTGTTACATGTGGAGGTGTAATGGTTTGATACTTCCAAGGTATTGATAGATATACCTAATCATATATCCGACATCATGTTATAAAACTCTCCTTCCATGTGTGTGGGACGTATTTATAAAATATTATTTGTATATGAGGAAACTATTTCCTCCTCATCTATGGAAGTATAAAATATTATTCATCAAATTATATAACACGACATAATAATATAAAGTCACACACGCCAAAATTTCCCATGTTCACTAGATAACATAAAAATGGAAATCATTTGACTCATTTTGGATAAAACAATTATGGTGGTTCTACCTTGAACCCAAGTAGTGTTTGGGAATGAATAATTTATACAGATTTAAAAATCATTAATAGGGTAATCACACAACAACTAATCCCAATGATTATATACTATGCATCAACATATAAATTAAATTAAAATCAGTATCCCCACAAATATTTCTGATAATATATATATAATTTGTAGTCAAAAAGGATAAATAATTTCATATAAAACTATTATCGTTCACAAGTAATTCATCCAGACAAGGTCTCTTAGTGAATCATTAGAGAAACCAAGCTTATCCTAAAACCACCCTCCATTGACACTACTTATATATTAAAAAACATGGTAGGGAATTTTTTTTATTATTACATTAAATGTTTCCTCAAATCATGTAATCTATATAAAAATTATATGATACTCATTTATAAGATAGAACAAGTCCTATAAGATTTATAACACATCAACCCCATTGATGATTTCTCACCATGCATCTCTATATTGAAACACCACCAAAATTTTAATGATCATCCATCCTATAGGGTAATAAAGTGTATTACCCAAGATCTAGGGTATTGATAGAAGGTATTTGGGCTATATCATTGTAGTGAATTTGGTTTATTAGAGCTGACACACAATGATATCAAAAATAGTCTAGTAGATATAACATTATTTTAGGATATCCAAATAAACTTGTAAGAGGAATTTTTGTGTTCTATTTGAGATAAAACAATGGTATTTATAGAATTTTATGGTATTGAGAAATAAATATCAATTCCATAATATTTAAAATTCAGGAAATACCCATTAATTGATTAGAAATGTTCTATAAACATCATTATCAGGACTAATACAAAAAGAATTAGTAAACTACAGTATTAATTAAAAGAATACACTGGAAGGAAAAAAATAAATTTTTTAACAATTTTATATATCAAATTAAAAATATTTTTATTGTATTTGGGGAAAGTACATTCATTTATATGAATAATTTTAGGTTCGAGTTAGCCCTCCTAGCTTATTTCATCTATCCAATAATCCACAGTTGATCAATTTACCACATCTACCCACCCATGAAGGGTAAACTCATTTACTCTAGCCTATAACAATGTGTCAAAACCACCACTCCTTGTTTTTGATTTATTTGATCTTAGAGGTTTTATTTTTTCAAATAACACAAAAATCCCATTATGAAACCCTAAGAAAAAATTTCATTCTTTGAAAATCTATTCCTCCAACCAGACTCAACTTCTGGTACCCTTACAAAATCTGACACTCACTAGTGGAAACTTCTCAACATGTAGTGTGTAAATCCATAATTATTCATCATGAAAACTAGAAATTAATATTATTAAATGTTAAATATATAAAATAAATTTGTGTAAACATATTATTCATACATGGATCATCTCTTTTGGTCATGGTGTAATGGATCGACTAAGATTCACAATCAACTTGGACCAAACCACCATTTGATGAAGGAATTTTAGGTCACCCAAGGTTGATAAATTGAACTACGGGTCGTTAATTAAGGAATTATTTACCATATTTAGAAAAAATCTAGGGTTTGTACATTATTATTCTAAAAAATTACTATAGATCATATATAATCTAGACATAATATTAGGACCAAGTGGGTTTTAGTATCATTGTTTTGTATATCAATATGTTTTTAAAGAGAAAGTTACTTGTAAATGTTAATTAAGTAAATTTTTTTTGTTTTTGTAAATTTCTAAAGGGTGTATATGGATGTTTATTAAGTAAATAAGATGATACCAATTTGTTCTTCAAGGATACTAATATCACTAATTCTTTCGTGATCCATGTATAGTTTGACCACATTTGTACAAAATGAGGAATGCCCATGATGGTGTATAGAAGAAGAGTTTTATATTTATGGACGGTTTTTTGTAATATTTTTTCACAAAATTACCATATTAAGTATTTCAAAATAGACTATAAAACAATTTGTGAAAATCATGTATTATTATGTTTTTACATATTCGTACAAAGCATACGTTTGAGCAACCAGAAAATGATGTTCAAGAAAAAGATGTTCTGGATCACTATTTTTTGGACAGTTACATTTATATGTGTAGAGTTTAACAACTCAATAATTAAATATATATATATATATATTAAAAAATAATCCCCTCAAAAGGTTTTGATACATTCAACACCAAGTTTAAATGAAAATTGATACTCTATTAAAATATTATTATATAAACCTGAAAATTATAACCTAGTCATTAATTTGGGGAGTATGAATATGAATAAAAATATTATCAAACCTATGTTTCCATCATGTACAAAATTAATTCAATGGTTATATATTTATTATAAAAAAATAAGAACTAGTTGAAAGTGAAAGAAATATTTTATGAAAAATAGGGATTTTTTTCTAAAAGGCACAGTACTCACACATTACATGCATGGTTTAAAATTAATTCTTAAAAAATAGAGAAAATATAATTTAAAAAATTAAATTCATTTATGAGATCATAATATCAAAATGATCTTTGGGTTCCTTTTTTTATTTTTCTAAAAAGTTTTCATTTTCGATGAATTGTGAAAAATACATATGTTTATTAAAAACTTCCTTTTATTTTCATATTTAAACCTTATATCTGATAATTTTTATAAAAAAATTCCATTTTTTATCCTTTTTCATCTGATTTTTTTGGATAAAATTCTTTTATTTCAAAAATTCCAAGTGTATCATATCCCCCACATATTAATGTACACCCTCTATCCTCTCCATTACACACTTAAAAAACACATTGGTTTGGAAAATACATACCCAAATAACTTAACTAATTCAATAATATCATTATATAATCCTTTATTTTTATAATTCCAACATAGTAAGGATTTTGGTTTAAACATGAAGAAGTTTTAGGAAGAAGAGGTAACGTCCTAATTCGATAATTTTATTTTTCATCTTCTACCACCTCATTCAAGTAATATTAGATCATGATGATATTGTAACCATAGTATATTAAATATGTTTATATTATTTATGTTTTGGTAATGATGAAAAACCATCTCTTCCAACCTCAAATGGGAAACAAAACCATTGATCATGTTTGTGGTGGACTACAGCCTCAAAAATAGATGTAATTCATTTTCCCTAATCACTTCACACGGATGGATGTAATGATATATATAATTATTATATAATAAATTTATTATAATATTGTATATTTTTAATTAAAATATCATATATACCTTATTAATTTTAATTTTTTATAGAATATGATAATGTAACTCATTTGTTCGGCGGACTACCACCTTGTGAAGTGATGTGATCTTTCTCACATAAGTTTACATAGAAGGTAAAAAGCTAATATTTTATTTATATATATATATTATCAAATTGAAATATTAACCATTATTTAGAATTAAATAATCATATAATTTCTTACCTTATCATCCATTAAATAATTGATAGCATCATTTTTGTGTTTTGAGGACTATTGCCTCAGGAAACGAAGTAATATATTTTTCATTTACTCATTACATGTATGATAATGGGGAATAATTTTATTCTTATATATAAAATTAAGGATATATTAAACAATACTAAAAATGTAATATATAATATAATTTCATAGTTTACCATCTATTTAATAACTGATAATGTCATTCATGGGTACAGAGAACTACTTCTTTATGAACTAATGTGACTCGTTTTTATTACCATATCACTTGAATGGTATTTGTAAAGTTTTTTAAAGAAATAATTTTTTTACTTATGATATAATGATAATATTATAATGATAAAATAACACTTACCTTCCTTGCATCACGATATTCTGAAAATGGAAAAGTTACTCATTTGTATGTATGACCTACTGTCCCCTTGATGGTACCATAATTAATTTTTTTTAATAATATAGCATGTTTGGTTTAAATATTATAATTTAATTAGAAAATGGAAATTATTTCATTTTTAACATACATTATATGATTAATTAATAATCTCTATGACCTTAGTGAACTTATGAATGTGATTTTGGACATATGAGTCACTTAGAATTAAAAAATTTGATGTGAAATCAATTAGTCATGTAAATTAAAAAGACATTAATAAATAAAATGAAATTAGTAATAATCTTGAATAATGTTTATAAGAATTTAAAAAAGTAAAAAAAAATGTTTACTAGTTAGGGATACATAGAACACACATGAAAAAACAGGCTCAAGGTGAGAGATCTATCTCTAAACCACCCTTTCCTTTGGGATATGAAATTTATCTATCTAAATCACTTAGTCTATATATTTAATGTTATGGAATGCTTAGAAATGATTTATATATGTCCCTTATATATATAAAAATCATGTTCACCATTATATTGATAGTTTAATACATTCCTTATAACCATTTCTAAAAAACTATCATTATAAATTATTATTTGATTATGATATGGAGCACGATTCTACAACAATTTTTTTTACATGATTAATTATTATGTTATTCCTAATGAACGATTTCGAATATGTGACACACATAGATCGTCAACATTTTATGACGGGTTTACCTATATAATACAATAATTCATTGGGTAAATTTTTAGTATCATGAGATGTCACATATGAGATTAGAGTGTAAACCTAATTCAGTATGAAACTTTTAAAACCATGTGACATTGCCTAGAAAGTTGGAATTTAATTGTTTTTATTTCATTTATTTTGAAGGTACCAAAATTATTCTGTTTCCATGATCTTATGATATCATTATATTTATGTTATTCTCCCCATTTATTACTCATGTACCTTCTCATTTATGATATCTTGTAATACATTTGAATTTCGTTTTATTCTTATTTATAATGTGTATTCCCTTTCTAGGATTTTTAGCCACTAGTTTTTTTATGTATTCCCTAGGTTATTCCATTTAGTATTAGGAGCTCAAATTGATTTAGGTAGGTCACTATATAAAATAAAAAAATATATTCATTGTTTATATATCCATTAATCTATTATAAACCTAGTCTTATAAATACACTATGCCTTTATGATCCTAGTGTTGTATTAATGGATATTTATATTTAAGAATTATGTAATAATATGTTTATAATTAATGGGTCACCGTAGTTGTTATGAGAGAAATTTTTTTGTTAAAATTTATAACTAACGTGAGAATAAATTATGGATAACCTTAGGGACATGTATACAGATAACTCTAAGGAAAATTCTATGCATATTAAAATATTTTTGGAATCATGGGGAACCATAGAGAATGTTCTTTTCATGAATATAAGTTACTTTCTATATTTTAAATTTGTATTTGGATCAAGATAATAGGTAACAAGGAGTTATAACCATGAAAATATAACATTTTGTTGGAATCTATCGTCTCCTATTATACTACAAAGTACATTTCTACACACCTACTCTAAAACATCCAAGGGACATATTTTTCAAATTCAAAAACAATTTACAAACCATTATAAATGACATGAACAATTTATTACGTTAGAGAACCTAATAGGGAAACTAATTTGGATAAAAATCTAGAAACATATAAACTCATATGTTTGGATGTAGTTTTCACTTATAAGATTTTAAAATTGTTTATATGTTAACTTTTATACGTTTTTATTTAATATATTATTGGTTTTTATTCAATATAGTTAATGTAACTAAATAGGATAAATTGTGCCAAAAATAATCATGATATTAAATGTGATGTTTTCCTCAATTATATCCGTAATCTCATGGGTGTTGGAGTTTAGAACTTCATGGAAGTAATAGCTCAGGTATCTTGAGTAATGAAAAATAACATGAATCATGTGGAACACCCTAATCCCCCTAAGTAAGATCAAGTTATTGTTGAATCTTTTATTTGATAATATATTCTACCTTTAGTGGATATTTAAATCCCCTAATTGTTGAATAATGAATTAAATATATTGATAAGATATTATCAATACTCCAATTCATAGAAGAATAAAAATTTGGTTTTTTTCTATCACATTACTGGAAAAGCTGATTGGTGGTGGACACTGATCAATATAAAAAATTCCAAAGATGATATTCATTACATGGAATTATATGGAATCAAGAAAATATTTTTTAATAAATAATTTCTTTGAACACTCCATTATAAAGCAAAGAGGGAGTTCCTTAGTTCAAATAAAAAAAGAATAAGAGTGTATCAGAACATATGAGGAAAACATCAAAAGGATTTCATGGTGTGCCTAAGGTTTTCTTCAGCACTAGAAGTATAGTGGAAGTTTTCTATAATTGGTTAAATCCAACTCTAATAAATGACTTGACGATTCTAGATATATATAGTAATGAAGATATTATATAATGTTTCCTCAATGTTGAGATAGAGATCAATCAATATTTGTGGTCTAAAGGGACTACAGAAAAAACATAAATGGATTTTTATCTGGGGGTATCAACTGTTAAATACTAGGAATGAAAGAAAAACCAAAATCCCACTTTTCAAAAGTGTGGAATGAATCATCTCAAAAAGTACCTAAGGGGAACTAATAGATTCCCCATGTGTGGAAAATAGGGCATCAAAATAATGACTGTCCTAGCTGAATGGATAATATAAATAATGAGGAGGAAGAAAATATGGTTTAGATCAAAACTATGCCTCTTGTATAGTATTTTAACTACAAGTAACACATGAATTATGCAATAAAGTTCCCAAAAACAAGGGTTTTCAAAAATGAAAACAAAAATAACCTCCATGGTAACATGTAATAGAATATAAAATCATTAAGGTTGAGGTGGATATCCAAAATGATGTGGTGAAAGGTATGCTAGAAATTCTATCAAAAATAGAAAAAATAAAGTTGATTCTATTTCATTAATTTATTTCACCTCTTACAAGTCTTGTAGAACAATTCAAACACCACTTTAAAACATTGGGGGATTAGCTATTTGTGAGAGGAGAAAAAGGATTGACGGTTGCATCCTATGTATATAACTCTTACCTAGTCAATGTTTGTGGTCTTAATCTTCCTTAAAATATCATTATATATTTTTAGGCGATTTTTATGCTATTTTGGGAGTTGACTGGATGACCTTAAATAATTAAAACATAAATTTTCAATAGAGGGATATCACTCTTCACATACGAAGTTATCTTTTAATTTTTTACTTGTGTAAGGTGTCGGATGAATCTCTGATGTAATATTCTATTCAAGAATTGATATCATTCCCTAATGGAAAATCCAATCTTGCCAAAATGATCGAGAAAAATGATAAAATAATGCTTAAATACATGTCCATTATGATGAATTATATATATTTATTCCCTAAAGAGATTCTTGGTCTTCCTCCTTACCAAAAGGTTGAGTTCACAATCGATCATATACCTAGACAATTACCTATATCCAAGGGACCTTATTGAATTTCCACCATTGAGTAAGAAGAACTGAAGAAGTGATTATAAGAGAATCTAAAAAAGGGTTTTATATTCAAAAGTTATTCACTAGGGGTGATTCAATTCTCTTCATAAATATGATGTCTGAGTTAATGATTCTTAGTATTGACCATCATGGTCACAAAAAAATAAAGATAAAGATCAACTATCTCATTCATTGTATAGATGATTGATTCTATCAACTACATGGAGCTCAATATTTCTCTACGTAGGACCATCAGTTAGGATATCACGAATAAATGGTGAACAATGATGATATTCCCAAAACTACCTTTCAAATAAGGTATGGAAATATTGAGTGCATATTTGTTCCCTTAAAACTCTCCAATGAACCAAAATTATTTATGCATTTGATGAATATATTCTTTATATATTTCTTAAAAAACATTATTGTAGTCTTTATAGATGATATTCTTGTTTAATAAAAATATTAGGAGGAGCATGAGGAGAATTTAAATATTGTGTTAAGGGATTTGATAATGAATAATATAAATGAAGAGTAAAGTAAATGTGAGTTCTGGAAGAAGGAAATGTCCCTTATAGGGAATATTATTGACATAATAGGGATATCTATGAAACCGTATAAGAAAAAGGATATCATAGACTGGTCTAATCCAGAATCTGTAATAGAGATCCACAGTTTATTGGTATTAGTTGGCTATTATCAATAATTTGTGACAAACTCCTCATGATTTTTAAAGTCACTAACCAAGATAACATGGGGCGCGGTAAAAAGTTTCAGGACTAGTGAATTAAAAGTGATTATTAAGGTGTTGAAAAAGATTTTTATCAATGCACCTATACATATTCATCCCTTAAGTGGGGAACATTTGGTTGTTTACATCGATTCATAAACTAAGGTTTTGGATTATATGCTAACATATAATAATAAATTTATAGCCTATGCCCCAATGAAGTTCAAAATTCATGAGTAAAATTATCAAGAACATGATATAAAGTTGGTGGTATTTATCATTGTGAAAAAAATGTAATGAAATTATCTATATGGGGAAAATAATAAAATATATATAGATCAAAAGACCCTTAATTATTAATTGACACCAAATGAGGCTAACATGATCTAGAAAATATGGTTATAGATGGTCAAGGACTATTACTTCTTAATCCATTACCATCCTTAAAAATAATACAAATTAGAATATGCTCTACGTAGAATGTATCTGGTGATTTTTTTAATGATGTGAATTGAGAAGGATCTAATATTCATATATTTCAAAGGATTGGTTTGGGAATATAAAAATGATATTAATCCTACCCCTATCAAATAACTTTTCAACCATCCATTCTTAATATGATTAGGGGGACCAGAAATATGATGAGGCACTATACAAAATGTTGAAAATAATCTGGATTTCAACTTTTTTAATGATAAATTTATAAAATTGGTAACATAGATATGTGTCCCATAAAAACAAGAGCTAAAGATAGATCTTCTGTATGATATTCATAACTCATCCTACTCTATTCAAATTGGAATGACTAATATGTATATAGATCTAAACAAAACCTTCTTGTGGGATAACATGAAGAGGGAAATTGGGGAATTTTTATCTCGATTCTTGGTATGCCGACAAGTCTAAGCTGAATAACAGAATTTTATTTATATTTTGTAAAACAACCCAAACAAGTATGGTATTGGGAAAACATTACCACAGTTTTCATCATAGCACTCTATAGGACACCAAAAGGAAATAATTCCATTTGTGTAGTAATAGATCTCCTTAAAAAGTTAGAACATCTAATTTCTATACATTAATATTTCTCTCCTGACCAATTTTTCTAAGATATATATATAATATAAGTTGAAATATTTGATGGAGTGACACACAATATTGTATCAGATAGAGATATGGCGGCTACCTTACAAGTTTTGAGAAACCATCAGTTATCATTAGATACAGAACCAATTTAAAGAACTTCTTATCACCATTAAAAATATGGTTTGTGTGAAAGAACCATGCAACGTCTAGAGGATATAACGATGCCTTTATCAATTGATTTGTATGAATTTTAGTATCATCACATTCCCCATGTGGAGTACTCATATAATAATAGTTTCTATTTTATCATTCAAATATATCCTTATGAGGCTTTATATTGGAAGTGGTGTGAGATACCAACATATTGTTATGGTGTTGGAGAGTGGAAGATGATGGTACCTGATCTCAGAAAAGATATTTTGGAGATAGTAAAATCCATTCAACCTCATATAAAATATATGAAACTTTGTTTGAAAATCTATGCTGACTGCCATCGATGAGACCTAGTGTTTTAGGTCAAAGATAATGCGTTCCTCCATATTTAATGATGGAATAAATTTATAAGGTTTAATAATAATGGAAATATTATTACTAGATACATTTTCCACATTGAAATCCTTTATCATAGTAGCGTGGTGGTAGGTTGAATAACACCCCCACCTAACTTAAGTCAAGTGCATAATGTGTTCCTTATATCCCAATTGAGGGGGAATATACCATACCCATCACATGCAGTGAATAAAATCATGGTATCCTTGTAGAAATACCATTTATATGAGGAGAATATAAGTGAATTCTTGGATTATAGAAAATATAACTCACCAGGACAATGTTCTATGGTGAAACTTCATGTTTAAGGAAGCAACATAGGAACCATAAGAGGTGATTAAGTAATAGTACCCTCACATGTCTATACCTTAGTATGTAATAAGAAATTTAGAGGGATAAATTAGTTATTGGGGGTGAATTTAACATGCTATAGTCTTTAGGATATTTATTTTTTAAAATAAATTCAATTTCATAGATATCATACGATGCACACAACATTGGGATTAATGGAAATCCAATAAACCCTTAAAATATTATTATTTAAACATAACCATTATAACATATTTATTAAATTTGATGGTATAATTAGGACAACATAAATTATGAAAATTATTTTTTATTAATGTAAAAAAATAAATTCAATTGTAATCTATTGATTAGAAATATAATAAGACCCATTTGATAGAGAAATAAAGGTTTTCTGAAAAACCGTTTTTAATCAGCTTAGTCACACATTGAGCATATAATTTACAGGTAATTATAACCACATATTTAAAATCTATTTCAAAAAAATAACTTATTTTATAATAAAAAGTATTGAAATTTTCTTAGGGTGGGTATTTGTAATTTTCCTGAAAATATTCATTTTATGATGAATAGTGAAGAGTACTGATTTTCATTAAAACTGCATTTTTTTGAAACATTTACAAGGATAATATTTTAATTTAGTTTTTAAATTGAAATTATATCAGTTATATATTAATTAATCCAAACTAGGTTGTTGGAATCAATTGGATATTGAATTTTTTTATTAAAATGTTTTCATGTTTTGAAATTATTTCTTTTGCAAAACCATTTTTCAATATGTCATTGGGTTTAATTATAAATTAAAATATATCAATTTTATATGTTTAATTTGTGAAAATTGATTTTAAAATTTTGAATCATCATAATTTATATTTTATAACAAGTTTAACATAAATTTTCACAATAATGAATAGAGAAAACTGTAAAAAAAATACCACAGTTGATATAAAAATGTGTTTACTAAAGATTAAACTGAAAGGATAAGGGTTAAAGGAAAACAAAATTTTTTAATAAATATTTTATGGTCCTAATGAAAACATATCACATATAAGGTTTTGAAATGGTCATGTTTCTGACTCATGTTGTGAGAAAATGTATGTGTAAATCATTCTTTTCAAAAACTCCAAGTGTTTCCTCCCCCCACTTATAAATATCCACTACATCTCTTTTCATTTTAAAAATTTAAATACATATTTTCTTGTAAAATAGAATAAAATATAACATACATACATCCCTTCTCCCATTATATAGGCCTGTTTTGGTAAAAATTGCGACCTCGGAATAATTTTGGTTTAAACCAGAAAAGTCTTCCAGAGAAGAGGTAATGTCCTAAAATAAGCATTTTATTTTTCCTTTTCATTCACCTCATTCAAATATTAGTAAATGATGATGATATAATAACCACTTTATCTTACATATTCCACGATTATATTTGTAATCTAAATGGATTAAAACAATCTCCTCCTCCCTCAAATGGGAAACAAAACTATTGATCATGTGTACGGCGGAAAACGGCTTTGTGAACCGATATAATTGATTTTTCATAACATATTCCCATGGATGGATATAATAATTTAAATAATGTTTATATATGAAATATAATATATAATAATACATATAGAATTATAATATCATACATTATTTCTTACTTTTTATTCCGTATAGAATACGATATCGTGAATCATGTGTACGGAGGACTACCGCCTCTCGAAATGACGTGATTTGTTTTCACTTAAAATTTATGTGGAAGGAAATAAGGAATAATTTGAGGTTTATATATGATATTAATTAAACTTTAAAAATTATATAAAATTATTATATCATACAATTTATTAATTGATCATCCATTGAATAAATTACAACGTCGTTCATATGTACGGAGGTCAACCTATTTGTGAAGCGATGCGATTAATTTTTCACCTAAACATTACATGGAAGGTAATAAAGAATAATTTTATTTTTATATAATATATTCATGAAATATTAATAAAAATGTAAAAATATTATATGATATAATTTATCCTCTTATTATCCATTGAATAAATGATAACATTGTTCGTCTGTACGTCCAGTTACCACCTCACTTTTGATGTGATTTATTTTTATTACTACATCACATAAATGATATGTTTTGTGGTATTTAAAAATTTTATATTATATTTATGATATAATTATCATCATAGAAAGATAAATTTACACCTACCTTCCATCCATAATGATTGTTGAATAATGTAAATGTTACCCATGCGTACGTATTACCTACCATCTCAAGGATTGTAACGTAGTTCATCTTTCACAACCATATTTCATGATAGGTTTAAAAATAATAATTTATATATATAAATAATAATAATTTCATGGATACCCTTCTATAGGTGGTGAATTAATATTCTCTTTGACCTTAGTCAACTTACTATAGTGATTTTGGACCCATGAGTCGTTTATCATTAAAACATTTAACGTTAAATTAATTAGTAATGTAATTTAATATGACATAGAAATGTATAGAGGTAGGATGAAAGAGGATATATGTTATATATCTTTTTATAAGTGCATATATCATTTTTAATATGTCTATTGACCCACCGTTAGGTGCAGAACTCCTTCCCCGGGGTCAGTTCCAATGTTATTTGTAAAGCCCCGACCCCAGTTACCCAGAGTCGGTGCATTATTACATAACATTGGCATGATCACAAAAGAACATGTTTCGAAGGATCGATTAGTTTAGTAGCCTTTTAATAACTAGATACATTCATAAATTTAACATTACATCATAAAATGGAAACTACAACAACATAGTCTCTATATTACACACTCATAACCCCTCATACTATCCCTACAGGTCATTCATAAAATACTTCTTTACATCCTTGTAAAAATAAAACATAGAAAGGGGTGACCTCAAATGCCCAGTAAGGATAAAAAGATAGCGGAAACTTTCATAAATAGGTATAAACATTTAAGGAAATGTATAACTAAAATAAAAGCCTTTTAAACTTGAACTTAAGCATAATATGGTAGAAATAAAATTAAATAATTTCATTTACTTATTCACATGGATATTCTACTTATCTAATAATCACATTGAATATCAATAACAACTTTCATATATATGGAATGCATAATTCCAAGCTATCATAACCACATAGTCAAGTCCTTGTGCTAAGACTACAAATAATATTTTGTCAAGGCCTTGTGCCAAGTCACTTGTTTGTCTCATGAGACCTACTGATGCACCAAGGAGCTATAGCGGGCTCCACCCATCACTTACTAAGTCCAATGCATTCCTCATATGAACAGGTTTAAACATAACATAAACATTCATATTAAAAATAGCATACTAAATGTCCATAATTTCTTCATAAACCATGACTGGTATAGAAATAACACATCCATAGTAAAACATATCACAAAACCTTCAATACAATATGGAAGTTTTGTATTATAATAAATAAACTTCAAATAAGCTTAAAACCCACCAAAGGATGTTGACGTAGATGAAATCAAAACTATTTGAGAGAAATATCTCATTTTTGAAATCATTTAAAAGCCACATAATTAACACATTTACTTTGAAAATATTCTTATAAGCTTTTAAGTAAAGCTTCGATGATTTTATAGTAGCAAAAAATAGCAGCACCCACCGTATAAGTTAAAAAATATATTCTTACCTTAATTCTGTCGAAAAGGTTAAAACGGACCATGTTTGGAAAATGACAGAAATATTCCTTTATAAGCAACTTAAAAGAAGTCAAAAAGGTTATAAATGAATTTAACCCATAGTCTATAACATAGTAAGAATGATTTGAAATACATGTTAAAGAATCGTGGATGTGGATGATAAAGAGGTCCCAGTAGATACTTACGTAAAAACAACCTCGGAAAATAAAGAGATTATGAAATTAACCCTTACCATGTACTTTTCCTTGGTTGAGGGTAGGTTAAACTCCTGTATAATGGTGAAATAATTGTTATTAAATTATATAAGAATAATATACATTAATATGATATCATATATGTTCTTTTACCATTTCTTTGTCAATAATATCTTTATATTATCGTGGTTTCAGGTGTTAACTGATTCATTTTCATTTATATGCTCTGTTACGTAAGCCATGTTTGTTATGGATAGGTTGTATAATATTAATAACCAGAATGATATTATGTATTTAAACATTATTTTTAACCATCAAATGAATATTATTCTTGAATGGATATGATGGGGAATGAATCTCATCGCGTTCGTGGAGACGGTAGTCCGTACGTACGCACAAGCGACAATATCATTCTTTTGATATTAAAATAATATATAATTGGATGGTATATCATATATACAGAATCATTATCATGTTATATTTATTATTTACATGAATTAGACATCATTATTATACCCATCCAAATAATAGGGTATTGAATAACAAATACACCACGACGTGGAGACGGTAGGCCGTACGTACGCACGTATGGTGACATGTCACTAAAAGGATGGATAAAATACTGAATATGGTTGTACCATATTTATAATAAAATCACTGTATATAGAATATAATGGAGATATTATTTTAGAATGTAAATAACAAAGAAATAATAAGTTGAAGAAGAAGGGAACTTGAAAGAGGGTCGTGAAAACATTATCTCTTCTTTGGGTTCTTCCTTTTGATTTGATCAAAAGGGCTCTATAGGTTGGACTTCTGATAAAAATAAGTCCTCTAGGTTGAATTTAGGGAAGTTGAGAGAATATTTGGTCAGGTTTTGGCTAAACTAAAAGGATTTTAAGGTGTGAATAATTGGTTAGAAGTGGTGTCTTTTTATAATGGGGAGGAGGGGCTTTTTAGGAAAAACTTAAAGTATTAATTTATAATAAATTCATATTTGGTTTCTAATGGATGAAAACTGTATTATTAAAAGTCTACAGTGGGGATGGGTCGAAAGAAATTCAACCAATAGATTTTAGACAGTTTGGGTCATTATATTAACCTTATCTTTTAGTTTTAACTCTTAGTTAATTAGTTTGACATTCACCGTGTCACGTTGTATTTTTATATTATATAGTTAATAAACTCACTATATACATCCAAGAGACACCTAAGTTTTCCATTAATGATACACCTATCATGATATAAGTCCTTTGGACGAACATTATATTTTTAGGAATATAATATGAATTAATAATATAATATTTGTTTCAATAACTCATTTATGTCAATTTTGACAATATTTAATATTTGATTTTTGTTAAAGTCTTACCCACTTTATTTATTCAAAAAAATTCATTTAAGAAATCCTAACATGTCATATTTACCAATAAAATTATATTATGAAATAAAAACCTTCAAATTATATTTAGTTTAACATTTATAATACAAATTATTTGATTCTTTCATTAATGAGGAAAATACTGCATCATTATGGTGTCATAAATAAATTTAATTATTCAATGTCTAAAAATTATATATAAAATAACATTATGTAGGAAATATATTTATATTTCTAATGAATATTTATAGTCGAAAATATAACATATATAACCTGATGTAAAATTTGTTTGTTCTAAAAGATATATGCTTATGTCATTTTTGTATTTACTTTAACTTAATTAATATAAAGTGTCCTTATCACCTACAAGTGGCTCCATGGGGTCCCAAAATTGACCAAATGATGCCCATGGTCGGACCTCTATCAGAAAAGTGGGTTAGGACACGTTTTAGTGTAAATTAATATTATTATAATATTATTTGGTTACCCTTATTTACAGGATTTACCCTTTAACCATGGTAAATAAAATATTTACCGAATTAATTATTCAAAATGTCTAAAAATAAGAGTTAACTATTTTCAAAATTTGGACATAATGATTCCAAATATGGAATCCATTTTTTCAAATAAAAACACATAAGTGGTAGAATTTAATTTAAAATTAATTCTAGTTGTCGAAACAAAAAGTGTATTTTTAATAAATAATAACTATCAAAATATTGACACTTTCTTATGTCATGTTTAAATATGAAATTATGTCCAATGACCAAAATTGGATTAAATGGTAAAATTATAATCTAATTATACTTTAAAATCACTTAAATTCATAATTTATCACTATTAATTATTTCGATTAAAAAAGTTGTTTTTAGTTAAAATTTAGTAATTTTCAATATTCATCAAAATATGAAAGTTATCAGCAGAGTACCAAAATTTCACCCAAATCTAATTTAGATATTACGAATCCAAAAATGAAGTATATTTTACCAAATTCAAAACATAAAAGTTTCATTTATTAATTCAAAATTAATTCCTGCTATTAAAACCAAAAGGCGTATTTTAAATAACTATCAAAAGTTTGACACTTGTTTATGTCCAATTTCAATGTGAAATTACTTACAATGCCCATCATTGGATTAAATGGTAAAAATATAACCTAATTATACTTCCATACCATTAAAATGTATAATTTAACAATATAAATTTTTTTGATTAAAAAGTTGTTTTTAGTTAAAATATAGTATTTTTCACTATTCACCGAAATATAAAAGTTATCATAAAAACACCAAAACTTTTTTGAAACAAAATTCATATTTCCCGATTCTAATGAAGATATTTATTTTGTAAAATTTAATATATAAAATTTTCAAATATTGTATTTAAAAAGGATTCTCCATTAAAAGGCGGTAAAAGTGCATCTTTTTGAAAAATACTTCTTTTATCTGAAAAAAGTGTATTTGTTCTTACATTATGTCTAAGAAACTCATAATATGGATTCTAAAATAATAAGTATTATATAAAGTTCAAAATTCAGTTAATACTATTCATAACCGCTTTTGAACGGCTTGTTTGTTAAGTCATGATGTGCTAGAACTTAGTGTTGCGTGTAGTGAAAGTTATTGAATTACTTTGATGAAATAAAATACTATGAAATCTTGGGGTGTTACATTATAGGTTTGATTCATTGAAGATTAATGAAATTTTCACGGGTTCATGTAGATTCTAAATGGAGGTACATGATGTAGCTCGTAGCATGACATCATTGGTCACTGATGAGGATTATGCTGGAGGAGTGTCAGAGGTAATTTATAGTGTTATGACGGAGGTGGTTCTTGTTGCAGATGGCGAGGGCAGCATGAAGACATTGATGTCTGGAATTACCAGAATTGTGGTGGTGCATAGTGCAGTCGCGAGTAGCATACATAGGTCCATGTTGTTATATGACGTGAAGCCCAATGGAATGGAATAGGTCTATAGAACTATTTCATTAGATCTTCCTATTGTAGTGGTAGATGTGTGCAACATGTGGGTAGAAGCTGAGAGCCCAATTCCTAAGGTTAAGAAATATGATATGAGTAAAAGGATATTTGCATATTTTAATAATACTGATCTTGAGATAATGGACAGGATAGGAGACACTTCATGTGTGGATTCTACCAAATAATCTATTCATGATAGATTCAAAAACATTTAACACTCTATAGTCACTAGGATTGTTCTTCTAGCTGGAAGAAATCCTTAGAAGCTTTTGGATTTAATTTAGAAGACGACATCTATGGGGTTTATTTGGATAGAGGTGTATTCTCCTAGGTCGAGGTTTTATTCATATCATTTTTTCATCAGAGGATATAAAGCGAAGGGCATCGGTTATTGGTTCAATCTCCTTAAGTCCATGTATGATATGCTTTCACGAGTGTGATGTATGGTTTAATACTCTTACCAAAGAAAACACTAGATCTCATGTTTGGATTAAAATTATAGGCTTTAATTGGACTTTGTGGAATCCTAATATTTTATTTTATATTTCATCTACTTAGGAAATTCCAATCATGATGGATATGAATACTGAGAATGCCAAATTTGGTCACTATGCTATGATTTTGGTCGAGGTCAAATTAAGCTCTAGTTTGATATACAATGTTGTTTTTTCATCACTGGATAATGAAATTACATTAAAAGTTGAACATGAAAGATTTATTGACATTAGTTCATAGTGAAAAATTGTAACACCCCAGGTAAATAAATAATATGAAATTTTTTATATTTATCCCTGTTTGTAAAAAAAATAATGTTTTAAAGGGAACACTTTGCTCGATGGCGTACCTAATACGCAACAACGAGTTTTTTGGGAATCTTACGTTGCACTCTAATAATAAGATAATATTATTTTAAATGGTAGTTAACGCCTAGCCGTTGTAATGGCGGGAATGAACAGAAATAACTACAAAATGATTATATATGTTTTTCAAATATTTTTACTTTTTACAATAAATTTTAGAGGATTAAAAATGCGAATGAATCCAATTTTTAAGCATAAACATTCTAATATTCTTTAAAAGGTCGATTAACCTCCTTTCAATGGCGAACCTATTTTAAATCCACTTTTTAACAATTTTATGTGTTATATTTGACAAAATATAATTCTTATTTAGAATTGGGACATCAAAATTTACATTGTGCAAATTTTTGGTATTTTTCTGATAAAGTTCATTTTTTAATGAACAGTGAAAAATGTTGTATTTTAATTCAAAACCGCTTTTTAATCTATATTAATTTATATGATTAGATTATATTTTGAATTGTTTTTAAAGTTAAATTAGAATATATTTTTACCATTTAATCCAATAGTGGTCGTTGGAATTAATTTCATCTTGAAATTGGACTTAAACTAGAGTCAATCTTGTGATACTTATTGTTTCTTAAAAACATGCTATTTGTTTTGACAGCGGGAATTAAATATTAAATTAATTAATGAAAATTATATTTTTTGAATTTTGTAAAATATACATCATTTTTGAATTCTTAATATCAAATACAGCTTAGGGTGAATTTTTGGTATTTTTCTGAAATACTTTAATTTTTGATGAATAGTGAAACCACTAAGTGGTAGTTAAAGAAACTGATTTTTCGTTTAAATAAAACTTTTCCACCTCTGTGTTTTTAATTTCAAAAATTTGACATCCATGGTTGTCATTAAGAAGTAAAATGTGGTTCAATGGGATTAAAATAATTTTTTGGTGAATAGTAACTTTTATGTTCTTAATCGGGATTAGAGGTAATTAGTGTAATTTAATGTAAAAATATTGTTTTAATAATATTAAATGACCTAGAAACATGTCCTACCCTCATTGTATTGTCATGGCCGACCAAGACAATCCATGGGTCAACTTGGGGACCCCATGGAGGCACTTTGGTTGGGAAATGACAAAAATAACATTTTATTTAATGTTAAAGTAAAAATGACACAAAAATGAGATGTTTTACTAAAACAATCTTTACATGGGGTTATACAAGTCATCTTTTTGACTATAAATATTCATTAGAAATATACAACGATTTACTACATCATGATATTTTTTTATAATTTTTAGACATTAAATAAATTAAATTATTTATGACATCATGATGATGCAGCGATTACCTCATTAATAAAGGATTTAAATAAAATGAAAAGATAATGTAAAATCTATGACCTACACATGTCCAAAACCTATTGGATTGGTGGGATTCACAACCGTATCACATTATACTCCAAATATATCAATGTGGGACCATTTAAATCCGAATCTCATTTTCAAATAAAGTAACATTTCTTTACTTTCCAAGAGTGCCCCTCCTCTCCTCTTATAAAAGGCCCCCACCTCTACCTCCTTTCCCACACATACAAAGCCTTTTTCTCGGCCAAAACCTTCCCATTTTGTCTCTCCACATCCCCTTATAACTATTATAAGCCTCCCTTTGGGCAGAAGTCTTCCCAAGGAAGCCTTTGAGCTCAAACCAAAGCGAGTTACCCGATTTTAAGGTAATGTCTTCACTTGAGTCCTTTTGTATTACTTTTCTTCTCCAACCCCCTATAATCTTTTTATTCATTTCTTTTGTAACAACTCCAGTATCTTCAATATACTAGGATGATGTTATAAGAATCATTCAAGCTAAACTTACACACACCTACATATAATGGTTAAAGAACGTACTGTTTCTGTGGATGGCTAATTTCTGCCTCACGAAACGATGATTGTTCAACACTCATATAACACCTTAAAAGGTGGCCATTAAGATGTCACTATATTTATATATGATATATAATATTTTTATTTTTTACTTAAGCTTCTGTATTTTTCTTTTGTGGCATACCTTTATGGTTTCCATTATGGGTAAACACGATAATTTCATTTTAGGAAGTGTGGACTACCGCCCCCTCAAAGTGATTTGATTCATTAATGCCATATGTAGGATGTATAAAGTATGTATTTAAAGTTATTATATATGATATATGTTACATATAAATGATCAATAAAATTTTGGAATTGAAATATACATAACTATCATTTATTTTTAATTCTATTAATATGACATAGATATGAAAGTAGCGTTCATGCGTACGTATGGCTTACCGTCTCCATGAACGGTGCATTTCATTTCTTACCTCTAAATGATTATGTAATATTATAAATACATGTATATTTTGGTATATATGATATATATTATATCCAAATCCTGAATATAATTCTGGATATAATGAACATTTGACCACACGAACAACATGTAATTGTAAGAAGTCCACTTTCAACTTAAGAACCAGATATCGACAAAACAAACATTATTAACTTAAATGATTACATAATGTTTATAAAATGGAAATAAGTGATATAAAAGGAATAATGAACTTGAAAAAGGTTCTTAAGAAATTATAAATTAACTGAAGTTTATTATTCAGGACGTTAAAGAACGATCGAGTCAAGTTGGACCCGAGGTAAGGGAACCTACTCCTCTCTTTCTTTTTAAGTACACTCTTTTATGTCATTCCTTTTAAGCTCATCTTTCATGTGATTGGGATGTTATTTTATATTACTCTTACTGTAATTTTTATTTTCAGGTGATGAGAGACCCTATTATCTCTCATCAATACATTTTGGAAGTTTTGAGTGGTGCCGTTAGGCTGCCGAAGTTTCGTAAGAGATCTAACCTCTCTCTTTCTTTTTAAGTACTCTCCTTTATGTAACTTCTTTAAATCTCCTCTTTGTTATGGTGTGGGATGTTTTTTTATATTCCTATTTATGTACATTTTATTTTAATATTATGAGAGACCCTACTTTATCTCATCACTCCATTTTTGGAAGTTTTAAGTGGCACCATTAGGCTGCCGAGTTTTCGTAAGGGATTATTCATCTCACTTTTAGTATCGTGAGAATTATGCTACATTTGCCACAATTTCCATTGAGTGGTGTATTTACTTCCCATTATTATACTCTTTGTGTAATATAATTTTATTTATGGGTATTTAAATATTCATTTTATGACCCTTCTTCAATGGGGTGTACGTTTCAAAAGTTACCCAAGTTGGTAAGGGAACCTTTCACCCTCCTCTTTTTAAAAGACTTCTTTTGTTATGTCTATTAATTCACATACAATTATGTTGGGATATATTCTTCTATATACTTATTGATTTAAATTTTATGTCCAAGTGATGAGATACCATTTTTATCTCTCATAAACTCTTTTTCAGAATTTTGAAGTGATGCCGTTTGGCTATCTAATTTTTGCAAGGAAATTACTTAACCTAATTTTTATTCTTTGGGATAAACTTTTACTCCTTGAATATGTAGTTCTATGAATATGTTTGAATGTCCTCTGATTGTTTTACACTTAATATCCACTTATATTTGTTGTATTCATTTGTCACACATAATTATGTAATTGATTTATCCTTAATCCAAGGATACCGTATTTGTATGGGACTTCGTCTCAATCTCCATTCATTAAGGAATAGTTTGTTGTATACACATCTTTCTTTTATATGGTGTATAAACCCATTTTACTTTTATGTTTATTCAAAAGGAATACTTTTTATATGAAGTGTTTACTAAACGACAAAAGGGAATGTTTTTTTCATACGTATGCGGCGACAACAACTTCTCCGCCGCCGTGACCATTATTTGAGTTTCGGCTTCCTCTACAAGCCATACCTTATTTTTAAAAGAAAAATAAACACCATGTTTTACTTTTCTTTTATTTTTTTATTGAAAATGGTTTTCATAATGTTTTTATATCAATGTGTTGTATTGATATCTTGTGATTGAAAGGTGGAAATGTTATGTTTCCTTTATGCATGTTTTATGTGATACGATTATGTTATGGTTCTTGGGCATTGTTATGAGGACATGTGGTTCCGTGATAAACTAAGGGCGGGTGAGCCCGATATAGCTCTCTAATGCATTGGGTAACACGAAGGAGTGAAACGTTAAGGTTTCTTCGAAGAGATTTAGGGAATATGCTATGGTGGGTATTCCAAACGTAACCAAGAGGGTTACTCCCTAGGTAAGAATGTTAAGAATGCCTCAAGTTACCTTTATGTCTTATGATTTCTATGATTTATTTATGATTTGATGAGGTATGTTAGAGTTATTATGTTTTATGAGTAATGTATGATTTCATTGATTCTTATGTGTAAATGTAATCATGTTTCCTTTCCATATATTTTTATAACCTTTACTAACCTTTTTATGCTCATCCCAAGTTTTTGAAATGTTTTTCACAGGTCAAGGGAAAGGTACATGATATGATGATAGTGTCAAGGAAGTGTCAAGAATGAATCCATGTTTTATTTTAAATATGTTTCCATTGATGGGAAAAATGAATACTATCTTTTATGTAACCACTTTGTTCAAATGTGGAATGTAATGCAAGTTTTATGATCTAATTATCTAAAACTCTAAACCTGAAAAGAACCCCAATGTGTAATCTTGTAATAAATCAAGATTAAGTAAGTTTTAAGGCTGGGGCCTTATACAAATTATGGGTCTTCTCAAGGATAAAGGCCAGAAGTCTGTTTTTTTTTCTCATTTTGTTACTATAAAGGGCATAATTAAGCTTCTTATTAGAAAAAAATGAGGATTTAGTCTACAAAAAATATTGTGGACCTAATTGGTGATATAAACCCCACTATTGGAAAAGTAAATGTATATATTAGACATTAAGTGACTATGAATTGACATATGAGACTCATGGGTAAGGTGGATGACCCTAGAGATCTAAACAGGTGAGGGTAGTCTAACTTTGGGAGTGATGTTGAAGAAAAAATCAAATTCCTTAATTGAAGGGAAACAAAATATGAGTGATGGGAAAATTTCAAGGATTCAAGTGGAAATCAATAAATTATGTGAAACTCAGAGAATCCATGGATGGTGGGATTACATCAAGGATTATTCTCCACAAAATCATCATATAGTTTGGTATTTTCCAAAGTTAAATTGTTGTTGTGCATGATGAATGTTTTCAACTGGTTCCTACTAGGAAATCGAGATTCAGGAAAGATCATTCCTATCTCAAGCCGACTATGGTCACCAGGTCTCATGGTCACTTAGATGAATCTGACTCGTATGGTTATTATGATGATTCTTGTCATTTTTATTATGAGTTTTTATATCATTTAGTATCTATTATCATGAGGGTGTGATGCTTGTATGACCCCATAATTCTCTTAATTGTACATGTTTTCTATTTTTAATAACATGGATCTTCCCGAATCTTTTCAAATAACATAGTAGTGAATAAAATAAACAGAATAAAAATATTGAAAAAGTTTCTTAAAAAAATTTAATAATTAACTTAATACTATTATTCAGTGACATAAATAATGCACATGAAAAATTGGTTATAAGTTAAGTGATATTTCTCTAAACCACCCTTTCCTTCGAGTTATGAATTTTATCTCTCTAACTCACTTTATCTCTCTATTTAATTTTAAGGAATGATTCTAAATTATGTATATATTTTCCTCAGATACATACCCAAATTATTCACCCTTCCTTTGATAGGGTAATACATGCCCTATGATAAATTATCTAATTCTTACAAAATGATTTTTTTGGGGATTACGATATTTAGTGTGACTATACAACACATTTTATTACATGGTAATTATTATGCAATTAATTATTGAAGATTTATTTATGTGGAACACATTCTTAATAAACATGTTAATATGGGTGTTCCAAGGTACCAATCCAATGCATTAGGTAAAATGTTAGTCTTATGAGGCATCATGTATGGGATTAGGGAGTAAACCTAATTCATTGTGGGACTTTTCCCACTATTTGATATTGTCTAGGAAGTTACCCCTAACCCATGTTTATGTCATGTTGTATTTTTTTACCACATTTTCTTTATTTACATGATTTTATGGCACTATTTTCATTAAGTTATGCTTCCACTTGATTACTTATATACATTATATTTTATTATATCATGTTATACATTTGACTCACAAGTTATTCTTATTTATCGTGTTTATTCCCTTACTGGTATTTTTAGATCACCCATTTATTTTTTTATTACCCCAGGTTATGAAATGCAATTTTAGAAACTCAAATGTATTTAGGGATATAATTATATAGAATAAAAAAATATTTTATATTTTAGTTTCTTTTTATGTATTTGAAACCTAGTCCTCCAAAGACACTTGGAATTTATGATCCATGTGTAGTATTAATGGATATTTATGTTTAAGATTCGTGCAATGATATGATTAAATCGGTTGGGTCATAATTTAGTGTTTTTTAATGGAAATATAGAGGTTGTAAATTTATTATCAGATTAATGGTTGTGTTATAATGTTCTGATTCAGAAGGATCAAATAGAGAAGTTATAGATGCCTGAAAATGGGATATTTGAATTCATGTATTTTAGGTGAGAATAAAAAAAGAGGGAAATTATGTTTGAATCAACATCAAAAGATGGGGGAAATCCCAGAAAGGATATGGATAGAAAATGATCTTTTAACATAATTATTTAGAAGTTTTGAACAATTAAGTCAACCATCTACAATGGTTTGAATATTGTGGAAATAAAACATTAATGAAGGATTATTTGGAGACGCGTTTTATTAAAAAATATTTGAATTTTGAGGATAGAAATTTATGAAATGACATTTTGAAAGAGATCCCTTAGATGGATAGTCATTATATAAACATTCATGATTTCACTAGATAAAGGTTTCATTGAATGTAATGTACAAAGTAATCATATGGAAAATGGTTGATCCATCAAACAAACATCCATAGATGAACATCCATTATATGAATATCTATAAAATGAATAATTTGGAGAATTTTATTTAGAGTAAAAATTAACCTAAGTCAGGATGACTAAACAAAGATTCTAGTTGACGAAAAGTATAATAGTGGAGTTTTGTGATCAGAGTAATTGTTCATAATCAATTTATGACAGAAACATTCCATTAGATAGAGTATCATAATATTTACACCAATCATTGTAAATACCATAAAATAATGATGATGTCATGATAATATTTATTTTTTTCTGTCTTGTTTTATGATAATAATGTTTTTTATGTAATATAACACTAATTATAAGTATGTTTGAAAATTTTTGTGTATGCTTAAATATTATTCTATAATAATGGAGAAGATTTGAGCAATTTACATATGAGTGGGAGATCTAAAATGTATGATTCAAGTGAGTGAAAAAATAAATTGTCTTAACATCCAATCTAATCAATGTCATGCCTATATATAGTGCAGTAATTCTCAGTTGAACTAAAACTATTAACATTTATAATAAATTAAAATTGTTGAAGCATTAGTTACGTGAGTTTACAATAGAGCTTTTAATCATTTTAAGAAGAGTTCATCGAACAAGGACCTTCAATCCAAGTTCTTTTGGATGGCTACCCAATGGAAAGAGGACCATTGAGTAGTGTAATACCAGATTAAATCATCAAATAGGTATTTTGAATACAGCTCATTGAACAAAAGTGTATTAACGGGCCTTATATGGAGATATAACAAATGAATCCTTCGGAAAAAGAAAAAATATATTGAGGAAAATTGATGGAAATTTCTATGGAATATTTCAAAAAAATGTTTTGAAAAATTCACATTGACTAAATATAGGTCATACATATATCAGAAGGAAATTACAAGGCCCAAAACATATTGAGAGATATGTTGGAAATCATGAATATTTTACACATATAAAGGTGATCCAACTTGGTTATGGATGAAGATAAGATATTTCAATAGTTGATCAAAAATGATAAATTAACGATATTGTAGATGGATATATAACCAATTGTTGAAGATACATGTCGGTTGGGGTGAATAACTAGTTTTGAAGAAAGAGGATAGGAAAATGATTGTTGGTGGTTATAACTAAATATGGAAGAAGTGTCTATTATCAGGGTATTGAACTAGAGTTAGATAGAGGAATGAATACAGGGGTTGTAAACCTAGTAACTTTTTGTGGATTTTTATTCGTGTGAATTTAGTAAAAGAATACATGTTGGAGGTAAAAACCAACATGAGAATGCGTACTCTACTATATTAAACCTTGTGAATATTTTGTGATTTACTGTCTCATTAATATTATTTCGAAGAAAAGTTTAGGATGAGATTTATATTTGAGTGGATCAAAACTCTTACATGTTTTCTAAGGATAATAATGTTTACCTATGAATTTGATAAAATTATTATAAAATAAAACATGATCATAGATCCCCACCCCTAATCAATGATATTATAATTTATCCAAGGAATCTACAATTATAACCAGTGGGTATGTTCCCTTTAAAAGATCTATCTCTGATGATAGAGAATTTTGATTCAACGAATAGTAAGTGTGTTCAGGTTTTCAATAGAACAAATTATCACAGTTTAAAAAATAGTATTTTACCCTATCCTATTAATCCAGGAATTTAAGTTTTATGTTCATCAAAAATATGATTTCAACTCATTAATAAAGTTTCTATGGTAGCTATTTATAAGATAAATATGGAAGTTTGTGGAAAATATCATTATTCTATGTTGTTTTCATTTATACAAAATCTTTATACAAAGATTATAGGGTTTACAAAGGCTAATAAAATATGGGAAAAGTTGATAAGAAATTATGAAGGAAATGAATAGGTTATGGAATTTAAGTTTTAAATATGTAGAAGTAAATTTTAAGATGATAATATTACTTACGAAGAAAGTATTTATAATTATGTTATAAGATTAAATGATATTTTTAGAAGCATCAAAGGTTTTTGGGAGAAGTTGTTAGATTTTTCTATCTTTATTAATTAGATAAAAAACATTATAGATAGATTTTATGATAGATTTTATTATTTAGAATATTGAGATGATTTAACTCTAGATGAATATCAGAATATTCTTATGGCTTACAAAATGAGAAAAAACTGCACTATTTAAGAAATATTTTGTGAATGATATGGAAGTTTAAGATTTATTAAAATTTAAGTTCTAAAATAAATAATATAAATAATAATAAATTGACTTACAAGTGGAAGAAGAATCCGGTAAATTCAACATAATCATTTCTCTTATTTCTAAGAGATCTATAAAAGGTCAATTGGTATGATAATGGTTGAATTTTTCCTAAATGATAGAATTGTAATGAGGATTTCTATATTTAAATAATTTCTATAAGGATTAATATTAATTATATTATTCAAAGATAATATTCCTAGAAATAGAAGAGGAATAAAAATAAAACAAATTCCTTCAAATTAGAAACTTTTCTTAAGAAAAATAAATCTAGATGATACTTCACTTAACATTGAATCTAATTATAATGTCAAATTATTTTCTTGATTTAATAAATGAATTAATTAATTAGGATGTGATGATTATGGTGAAGTGATAACATAAATTTAGTTCATTATAAATGTAAATTTGGAATTAGTACTAGAAGAAAATACTCAACTAAAGAATTAAAGAGTAAATATGAAGAAATATGTTAACAAAATAACATTAGAGAATAGAAAGAGAATAAAAAAGAATGGGATAAATATAAATTTTATTAGATACCATAAAATAAATATTATTGATGTTAAAAGACTACTAAAAATTATAAATAAACATCATTCATGAATGATTATATAAATATTATAAAAACTACACTTATTAATGAATGTAATCAGACTGGGATAAAGTGAGATGAACTGAAAAATATGGCGATTACTCTGAAATAATGTTTAGCTAAAAATAATAAGCTTTTTTCGAAACATAATCAATTTTTCTTACAACACATAGTGAGTTGAGAAAACTGATTGAATATTTCACCAATGTTGCTAAGGTAAAAGGTGAACCTACATAAGATATGGCAAAAAAACAACATAGAAGAATGTTTTTTATACTCCAAAACAATCCCATTGCACATATACTTATACTATAATTGTAGGTACAAAATTTAATAATTGTAACAATTTATATTCCACTAAGAATGTGTATAATTCATCAAGAAAGTACCTCCCTAAAGGAATTCACCAAAACTTTTCAACGAAATGACAAGAATAAACATTAGAGTTTTACTATTACCCATATGAATGATCAAGATTCAATGTTAAATACTATTATTATAGATTTATTCGGTATAGAGTGTTATTTTATTGGTAGAGCATATATTTAACAAGAAACGGGTATGAATCAAGGGGTATCTATGATAAGAACATAAGGTAAAAATTTCAACAATTTTTTGTGAGAAAAAGTTGAATATCCAAAAGGTAAAAAATATAGAAGCCTCAATTAAAAAAATAGAAATACTAAAAAAATTGAGGACATTAGTAAATTTATATATAGTAAAAATGTTATAAAATGAATGGATATAAAAAATGATCACTAGGGAAAGAAAAATTACATAGTTATTTGGATATATAAAATGTTCATGAATAGAAATATTATAGAACAACAAAATTATACTAAATAAAAATGTTTGAAATTTATTTTAGAAGATGATAACAATGTATGAAAAAATATACAAATAATTTTTATTTAAAAATACATAAAAATTTAAATATATTTGTGAAATATATTAATGTTACAAAAATTTGTATTACTGTCTTAAAATCCCAAGAATAAAGAATGAAAATTTTGTTAAAAAATCAAGACAATAAAGATTCTTTGAAATATGAGGAGAAGATGACAGATTTAACTAAATCTTTTTCAAATGATAAAAAATCAATGAATAAATCTACAGAAGCTGGACCTCATAAAGAAATAAAATCCAATAAAAAATATAAGAATATGATGAATAAGTTGAAAATGATAAAATATTCCCTATCTAGACCCTAATTGTAAGTAATGTTGAGTATTCTCCTTAATCATAAAAACATGTTTATAAGTACAATTTTTCATAGAATTGGTGGAGAAAATGTAAGGAAGTATGTTGAGTGATGTTATAGTTTTTTTATAAATTTATTATGTTCACCATGGAATATTATTACCATCACAATGAATAAATCCATGATACTCTTTATGTTGGAAATTTTAGAGATAGGGTATGAGTATTAATTTTTTTTTATAATTAAGGATCCTAAGAAATCACATATATAGGTGAATTGTGTTTATAAACCTAATTTTTTTGATTTTTTGTTGAGATGGATGTAGGATTTATCTTACAAAAATTAGTTAGATTTCAAATAATATTAATATATTGTGTGAATATTGAAGAATTTATTTCAAAAAATTAGTGTTATAGACAACATTGATCATAATAATACATACTCTTATTATATAAAGTAGGATTTCTCATATGGACTTATAGTTGTTTAGTTAAACTATTTTTTATATGAAACTGATGTTATACTATTTTTCTCCAAGTAAATCATATCATGATTCTAAAATAAAATAATATATGCTATGATTTCCCTGTTAAAATATATTTTTTATAATGGGGAGATGTAAATTTGGACAAGAAACAAATATTTAAGAATTATTTGTGGGTAAATAGTTGAGTACACTTATTTATGATGAGTATGTTTTATGTTTTATGATTGTATAGAAAAAACATGAAAGGGGAGATTTTAATTTCTAAATGGTTTTTTGTTTCATTTTATGTTTATTTTTCAGTTTGTGTTTAAATATATCCCTAAGATAAATTTCATTCTAAAAGTTAATTAAGGATGTTGGATGTTTTAGGAACTTCCCAGATGGAGTATAATGATGTTTTTTTAAGACAATAAGTTCATAACAAGCCAATATTCAAGGATCCAAATATCACGAAGTTTTCATGATCTAAGAAATGTATTTACACATTCTTACAAAGTGATAAATGTCTAAGAAAGAGTATAAACGGAGCATTTGAGAATTACAAATCCATGTTATTGTAATATGACTAAACAAATTAGCCATAGAAAACAGAGATGAAAAAATTGGGCACACATTTGTGAGGGTTGTGTATTTATAAGTTCGTATACATTTTCAAAATGGAGAAGTTTGAGCCAATGGACAAAGAAGTTATAGAAAAAGATGTCATGGATAATGATTTTTGGGATAGTAAATTTGCTACGTGCTATGTTTTTTAGAGAAAATAAACAAGTGAAAAATCTCTTATCGTAGGAACATTCGAGTAATAATGTTCAGATGCGGAATTATCATATAGTTATGTTAGAGATATATGAAAAGAAGATATCTGAAATTCCAAGATTTTATCAATGAAAAAATAATGGGTAAAATAATGTTTGAGTCAATATCAAAAGATAGTGTAAATTCAAAAAAGGCATCGAATAGATAATTTTATTAAAACAAGAATCATTATAAGGGAAGAAATTTCTCTAAATTTCAAAATTGTTATTATGTATAAGGTTACAAATTTTTGTAGTGGGCTGATGAAAAGAATAAATTTGATAGATAAAGATTGGAGAAGCATTGAAGATTTAACACTATGAATGTTTGTAAGAAATTAACGTACTAGGTTATCAAAAAGATAAGTTATTATCCATTAAAAAACATCCATCTAATGAACATAAACCAAAATAACCTCCCTCAGATAAAGACTTTGGAGAGGTTTGTCTGTAGTAAAAATTAAGCTGAGGTTGGATGTATGAACATAGTTTTTCAAATAAATAAAAGTGTAGAAGTGTAGTTTTGTGATCGAATGAATTTTTTTAAATAAATATATTAGTTTAAAATTCCAGCATATGTATTTTTTGGACCATTATATATTGTCTTTTTAAATCTATAAACACAATGATGAGGTTTTTGTTTTTATTTATTATGTGTTATCTTACTGAGGATAAGGATGTTTTTTATGTTTCTTAACATCAATTTTAAGAACATCTGACAAAGAAATTTGTAACATTCATGATCATTTTAGTATATTTGAGAAGAGTACAACAACCTTCATATAAGTAAGAGATCTTAAATACAAGAATTCAGCTATGTGGGAAAGTAAATTTAGTTCCCACCTAATATTCTAAAAGTAAAACCAACATTAAGGGAAGTTTGTATAGTATGAACTAACATTTTTCATGTGTAAAAAATGTTTAATTTTGTAACATTTTTTGTTCTCTGTTTCAAATAGTGTTTATAATTATATGAAGATGGTTTTATTAAAAAGAGAATAGTTGATCAGAATTCTTGTTAATAAAGACCCAAAAGATAAAGAACCATCATACATAGGTGTTTTAGACAAATTCATCATATATAACTGCCAAACATAGCACACTAATCTTATGTGTAGTGAGTATAATTACATTGAAGAATAATAGGAAGTGATTTCAGACAGAGGAAAAGAAGACATTGTCAAATATATAAAAATTCTAAGAAGATATTTCCCTAAAAACATATTCAAATGTTTATATTAAGAACAGATAAATCATACAAAGATATGGAATAAGTTTCAAGTCTAATATATTATTAATCAATTTTTTGAATATTATGAAGATTGTACATAGGTGAATGTAATAAAACATTCTTTTGGAGGTAGAGAAGATTTTTCAACAATGGATCTGAAAATAAAAATCAAATAGATTTTAGTTGGGGGTAAAACCAGTTACAAAAAAAGGATTGTTTTTTAGGTGTAAAAAATTATATAAATAAAAAGGATAAGAAAAGTAAAGTTGGGGGGTGTAACCAACTATATAAGAGGATTTTTTTTATTTGGTTGAAAAACTAAATTTATCTAGAGAAATGAATATTTATGTGTAGATCCAATTGCTCTGTGTGCCTTTGTAATTATATGATGTTAATTAAATAATCCATGTTGAAGTGAGTGGACCATATATAAATGAGTAGGTCTTTGAACCGAATAGTATAAATGTCATGTTTTACACTATATATATATATTCATATGACATGTGAGGTTGATATTTATATTTGACTGTATCATAACTCTATCAAGGTTTTAGATATTAATAATGTTTCCATATGTGGTTGAGAAACTTTCTTAGAAAAGAAAATATGATCAACGATTCACCCCCTCCCCCCCTTTAGTAATCCTATAATTAATTAAGGGTTACTAAACATCCCAACCTATAATTAAGATAAATGATAACCCCATATTAGGTATTATAGTTATTTTAAAAAAATATAAAATAAATAATCAATTTGAAGAAGAAACAAGAATTGAAAAATAAAAATGATAAATAAAAGAACCTACAGATTAAAAATAATATAACTAAAATAAACATTTTGATATGAAATTGTGGACCCCTTCCAAATCAAGCTACACTCACACCACTAACGTATGGAATCCTGCACCACTTCTCTTATCTACCTCCCATATAAATATTATTCAAATAGTAATATCTATATAGTATATTATACTTGTAGTTCCACTTGTAAAAATACATGTGTGTCGAGGATCACATGTAATGTGTGAGTATAAAGACCCAATAGAAACTATTATGATACCACAATTCCTATTAGTTTACATAGTTTACTATATGATCATTCATGTGTCTGTGGTATTTATAATTATGATTTGTCAAGTTAAAATAAGAAAAAAATCAAAGTATACCATGTACTTCCATTTTAAATTTTATAATAACAACACTCCTCTCCCATGAACTTTATACGCTTAACTAAAATCATAGAATACTCATCATTAAATTCCAAGATGAGTGATATAGAATGTATAGAATAATAACACCCACATCACTAGGTAGATCCATTCTAGCATTGAATTCTTGATTAGAATAATATAAATCAAGATAAAAATTATTAAGGAATTCAAAATAAGGAAAATAAAATTTGGGGAGCCTCAATATGAATTAAAACATTTAAACATCCTCACTAGGAGAAAAAAATAACCAATATACCAATATATAAATAATTATACAAATATTCATGCCAATAATAGTTGTAACGAACCAAAATTCTATCAACGATTTTTCCCTTCCTCTTTTATTTTATGAATCACATAAAACCACATTATGAATATAATACAATATTTAAAAATGAAGAATGAATGAAATAAGTAGTATTTCTAGACAATAAGGAATCTATACTGATGAAATAGTTACATTCCCTTATGAATAGTATTTTGACACTTATGAATAGTAAGTATGCCTAATGAATATTAACCTCAACCATAAAAGTATCAAAACAATTAGGCATATCATAAGTGAAATTATGATATGATTATATCATAAAACATACGTGAATAATTTAAAAAGTAATATTTAACTATTGGTATTTTATACGATGTAAATATTTAATTAAAATGGTATAATATATAAAATTTTGAAAAGAATTTTTTTCATAAAATAGATTCATAAATCAATATGTTTTTTCATAGGATTTTAGGATAATTTAATGAGACCTCAGTTAATGTTTTAGAGTGTTATAAAATAAGTTTTAGATTTCAAATCTGTGTTTTTCAAGTAAATAATGATTTTATTTTAAAAATAAATATCACCTATTTTTGAATTTATTTCTATAAAATGGATTCCAATTTTTAATTTCACATGTTGAAAAATTGGTTATGGTGGGTTTTTTGTATTTTTCTAAAATACGTGATTCTTTTTATGAATATTAATATACAATAATTTACTATATACATACATTAGTAGCTAAATACACTATTCCATGAGTCATAGATGATGTAAGTACCATAATATATAACATTCCTTCATTACTTTAATATATTTTTTATTATAAGTCTCTAACTATTCATATTCTAGATCCAAATTAATAAATAAACGAATGAAATATTCAAAAATCACTCCTCTCCCCCACCACAAAAACCACCCCTCACCCCCTCTTCTCCTCACTCATATAATCCTTGAAGCTTGTAAATTTTCTAACCAGATACTCTTCCATAGTATCTACCCATGTCAAAGATCTCTTGGTCTTTCCAAAATACAAAAAACCCTTCCCTTAAGGAGGTTCTCAATGAGGATATTTCAAGAGGTAAATCATCTTCATTTTTCATTTAATTTCATTACAATTTGTTTTATTATCTTAGTCTATCCTCACCTCCTCTATCCAATTGATAATGATAACCCAAGCATCATCCATACACTGTAAATATTTCATTTTAGTGAAATATTATTCATCAAACTATTTTCTCTATCTCTTTTATTTTAAAAATGAAATCATTGTCTTTGTGGTGTTGATTTACAAACTTCATAGATGATGAAATTTTTTCTTTAATTTATCCTTCATTTCTAGTCATGAAACCATTTTATGGTTGTACCAGATTATAAAAACTGTATTATGTATTACGTAATGTTTCGGAATCAGTATATAGACATAATACAACTTCACACGACAATACTATTTCGAGATGATCAAATACCACCATAATAATCAAAATGATTATCACTAATATTTTATTTAATTACTAATATTTATACCATATAAAAAAATTAATTCGATAAAAATTTTATATTCTCTATTTTCATTATCATTATATAAATTCAATTATGGGTAATTATATCCATTACACAAGCACTTCCATAATCATATAAAAGTATACCGATCATGAAAACCGATGAATGAAATGCTCTCAACTGATAAATTTGTATCTTATAACTCACCAAAAGGCCATAAATTTAATTAATAAAATTATAATAAATAATTTATAGATATAAAATATTATTAATAAATTAATTAATGTATTTAATTTTATTATCCAGGGCATTAAGGTCAACTACAGAAGTCATTCGATTATAAGGTAAGGGTTTCTAACTGAACCACTATTTTCTTTCGGGTTACACTTATTATCTAATTACATCAAATAAAAATAATAATTATTGTTATTTAATCCTCATAAATTAACGATAAATTCTCTATATATGTGTACCTAATATAATTCTTCTTTATTTTATGTGGAGTTACATGTTTTAAAAATATCTTTCAAAAATTATTCCCAACAAACAAGCCCTATTTAAGGTAACATCTTGAATTATTACCAATTTTCTAGTACACTCTATAATATTTTTTTAGCCACCAATATTTTTATCAGATAATTAATTTTATTATGAAAAATTATCTTAGTTCACATCTATTTTTATAAATGTTTTTTTAAAAGAACTCTGATTTTCAAGTAAAAGTGTATATATCTGAAGATTTACACGAAGATTTTATAAGAATATTTGCATTTATTTCAAAATTATTATTGATTATTATGTTTAATTGGGGTTAATATTCTATTATATCATACAACATATTTTATTAAATTTTTCCGGATTATTTTGAATATGGATTCGTTATTTTGATACCATTAACCTTATTACTCAGAATGGTTAGTGATTATGTTTACTAATTGGGGAAAGTTATTTAAGTTTCACACGTATATATTGTTTATGTATAACAACATTCATATGATGAATGAAGTAGAGATATAATGTGATTTATGGGGCCTTCTACATCCCCTCAATGCATTAGTAGGTCTCATGACACACAAAAAATATCGACTTGGCTGAGGCCTTGTGAATATTCAGATATGGTTTTGGTTGAGACATTACAAAATTTTAGTTGTCTCGGTAGAAGCCCTGATTATATGGTTCATATGTTTTTCATTATACATTAAATAATTATAAAACTATTAATTGATATTCTATATGGTTATTAGAGTAGAATAATACAATTTTTTTGTTTTATTATGGAATTATTTAATCATCCTTTATTCATACCATATTATGTTTGAGATTATTTTATAATGACATTTATACTTTTAGTTATTCACCATGCCTTATTATTTATGCTTATAATGTATTACATATCCTTACCAATAATCTGATCTGACCCCTTATGTTTTATTTTTTCTAGGATATGAAGAAGTAAATTATAAATGACATACAGGGATAATCTAAAAGTTGTTGATATATCCAAACGAATTTTTAAATTGTATTCCAATTCAAGTTGTAATGTTGAACTTATGTATGTATCTTTCTTTTTTAAAATATTCATACCAATTTGGTTCTTTGGGATTCATATTTCTTGTTTATATTTCAAATATAATGAAATTGGGCAACAACTCCGGGAAATTGGGGTTGGGGTCTTTATAGTTGGGATCAAAGGAAGATTAAACAAACCATATAAACAAGAATTTAGAAAACAAATATTATGGAAAAAACCCCTAACATATACAATGAATATAATCATACAAGAACATACTTTAATTTTTGTAAGGTGTAGATTATGTCAATCTTTCTAGAAAATAAATCTTTATCTGGATACTTCAAGTAGATGTGGTTCTGGAATGGATATATCTTGGAGAAACAACTCTGAAAAAGGTATTCCCGGCAAGGCTAAGGGTAACCTGGTACATGAAAATAGGGCTTACTTTTCATGTGTACGGACAATACCGAGGGATATTCCAAGGAAAGTTTACATTTTAATTACATGTCATTATAAAGGATTAAAAGTAATTTTTCCCTCAAATAAACCATGTTATTGATTATGGCATTAGCTATGCATAGGATTTCATTTTTTGTTAAGCTATGATTATAAATTATGATTCACAACCGAATATACTATATTCCATTATTAATAAATGGAACCTGGTGGAAGGAATGGAAACCACATGAATGCGCGTATCCCATGTAGGAATTTCCCTATTATGTACGATAATGATGTTGGTTTTAGAGCTGTGACTGGTGCTGTGAAACTTATGACTATATTGGGACAGATGAATAAAGTTATAAAAAATAAAATTACCCCTATGTATCATCCAGATCCAAAATGTGGATGAGTAATGTTAGACTGCTTTTTGTGACAACAACCTCAATAATTCAGTGGGACTACAAACCCTTTCATAGCGGAGCAGTTGGTAAGTTTGTTAGAGAAGATATTTCTCAATTTGAGATATAAGGAATGCGAGAATGTTATCATGGAATTTTATTATCACCCCAGAGATACAGATCAATGGTTGTCATTAATTTAAAATAAAATGTATGGGGAATAAATATATGAAATGGAATGGAAGGATTTTTAAGATATTTTTCAAGGAAAATACTTTCCTTCTGAACAATGAGAAGATATGGAGAGCCAATTCTTGAGCCTCAAATATAAAAATTATAAAAATGATGAAAATTATAAATCTAATTATATATAGTTAGAAAGTCATTCCTTGGACTATATACGTAACTTAAAGAGGAATGTTGATCAATTATTTTATGGTTTAAAACCATTATTTTGATGGGATCTAGTCTCCCAACGCTTCTTGACATATGAAGATATTGTCTATTGTGCTATCATGATAGAGAAAGAATTATTTATTTTTTTAACTTTAATGGAAAAAATAGAAGAAGAGGGTGGCGGAGGACAGAATGGATAAATGGAAGAATAAAAAGAAGAAGTTTTTAACATAAGTTATGTGTGGAAGGAAACACCATAATGCCTAATTAAAATGAAATAGAGTATGCTCTTGTGTGGAAAGAAAGGCCATTGTGATGGTGATTGAGGGGGAAGTAAATAAGCTGTCATTGTTCAATGCTATAAATGTAGGGTGATGGGACACTATGATAATTATTTTCAAAAGCATCAAGGAAACATGCCTCAAAAAATTACAAGGGAGTGGGGCCAATCTTATGCAATCATAATGGCTGAGTTTGAAATTCTTAATGATGCGGTGGTAGGTAGATTAAATATTTCCCCAAACTTATCGAAATAATTATTTCATTCTAGATCATAGCGTTCTTTTATATATTCCCAATTTTCAAATAAAATTATACATTTCCATTTTGATTTAATAAAGTAGTTTTCAGTCAAAACACCTAAATAAATTATCATTGCAACAAAGATTTATCTATCAGTCCCCTTTATGAAACATAAACGCGCTTTATTTTCTGATCATTTCTTCATACCTATGATTGTATTCGATATATTCCATGGTAAAGATTGTCTTTCAAATTATGATTTGAAAATTTATTACAAGACTAATAAAGTTAAAAAAATTTAGAACCATGTAGAATCACTTATCTTAAAAGAAGAAACATCATCATCTGGTTCTTATCTAAATCCACCCCAGTAGATCTAATGAATTCAATTCTCAGGGATAATGATAATAAAATATTTAAGGGTGAGTAAATAAATATTCAAATTTAGGTTTTACCTATTATGAAATAATATATTTATTTATTCCAAAAATATTTACATAGTCATCCTCTAGAGTGGGTTGTTTAGTTCTCTATTTATTTAATTACTCATTCAAGAATTATTTTAAATACTCTTTAAAGAAAATCCACTATAGAGTTAATATAATTAAATAATGAACAAGTGAAATTTAGGGATAAAGGATTTATTTTACCTAGTGTTTCTCCATGGGGATCCCCTCTTCTCATTATCACAAAAAAATATGGGTCCATGAGGTAGTGAATTGATTATATAACAATAAATGCGATTATAATAAAGAACAAGTATCCCATGCCTCACATTGATGATTTATTTAATCAACATCATGGATATAAATACTTTTCCAAGATTTAACATTGATCTAGATATCATCAGTTTCATGTGAGAAAGGAAAATATTCCAAAGACAACAATTTGAACAAGGTATGAAAATTACGAGTTTAAAATAATTCCATATGGACAGACTAATGAACCCTTTTTTTATAGATATAATGAACATATTTTTCAAGGAATATATTTATTCTAATTTTTTGTTATTTATTAATGATATCTTGATATATTTTAAAATCTATTAATACCATGAGAATCACTTGCGGACTATTGTAAATAATATAAGAATAAATTTGTTGTGTGGGAGGTTTAGAAAGTGTGAATTTTGGCATCAAACTGTTTCATTTCTTGGACATATTGTCCCTATGGATGGAATCTTAGTGGATCCTATGAAGAAAAAGGATTTTTAGGAATGTTCTTTGCCAACGAACATAACTAAGGTACGTATTATTTTGGTTTAAAAGTTTATTATAGGTGTTTCATTCAGAACTTCACCCGATTATCTAATCCATTAACAAAGATTATATTTAATGGGGTTAACATCGTATGGAAAAAAGAATGTGAAGAGTGTTTTAAAGAAATGAAGATGAGATTAGTAAATGCTATGATGATGAATATACCATTGGGGAATCATGGATTTTTGATTTATACTGATGCATCAAAGAAAGTACTTGGTTGTTTCCTTATGCAGAATGATAAAATTATTCCCTATGTATCAAGGCAGTTAAAAATTGATGAACAAAACTATCTGACTCATGATCTTGAGTTAGTATTTGTAATCATTTCTTTGAATATATGGAGACAATATCTCTATGGTAAATGTTGTGAGATATATACAGATCAAAATATCTTGAAATATATCTTCTCATACAAGGAACTCAACATGAGGCAAATGATATGGCTGTAACTACTCAAGTATTATGATTGTATAATACACTACCAACTAGGGAAGGTCAATAAGTTTGCATGTGTATTGATCAGGAAGGATCATGAAGTTCTAAACAAAATGAGGATTGAAATGGAAAGTGTGTTCATGGATATTGTAATGATGGATATGGTAATTTTCAAAGAATGTGAAACATCATTACATTGTCAATTGGTTTCCCAACAATTTTTATTGTAAAGGATGAAATGTTCTCAGTATTTTCATGAAAATCATAAAAAGAAAATTAATGCTATAAATGATGGGAAGTTTCTAGTCTTCGTGTTGGAAGATGAAATTTGGAAATATGGGAGTCTATGTGTTTTTTCTATACCAGAGATAATGATAGGGTTATTAGATGATTCACATTTCTCTAATTTCCCTATACACCCTAGTATCAGTAAGATGTTAGCACATTTTAAGGAACATTTCTGGTAGGACATCGTAATTCGGGAAAATCTTGGTAATGTATCAAGATGTTTATTCTGTCATCAAGTAAAGGACGAAAGACATAATCCTAAAGGATTCTTGCATCCTATGTCTATTCATACATGTAAATGGGATGATATCACGATGTATTTTGTCGATGGATTACCAAAAAATCTCAGAAACAATTATTCAATATGTGTTATTGTTTACTGACTTACCAAATATGCCTATTTCCTCACTATAGGGAAGGATTTTCCATTGGAGTTCCTTGAAAAAATCTATGTTAATGAAGTTTTAAGACTTTAGAGAGAACCTATCATTATTTTTTCTAATTGTGACCCATAGTATACTTCAAAATTATGGTGAATTATCCAACAAAACATTGGATACTGAGCATCATTTGATTACTTATTATCGTCCTCAAACTATTGGGAACTTAGAAAGGACAATCTAATATTTAGAAGTCATATTTAGATCATGATCACTTTATTTTATAGGAATGTGGGATCATTATTTATCATTGGTAGAGTTTTCCTACAACAATAATTTCCATTCAATTATTCAAACAGCACCATAAGAAGAATTGTATGTAAAGAGATGTTGAACACTAACATATTGGGATAAAGTTTGTGAAAGGAAGCTTTTAGGCCCAGATCAATAAAGGTAAAAAATATTCAAAACCATATCAAAGCAGCTCAAAGTATTCAAAAGTTATATGCCAATATTCAAAGGTTGGCTTTTTAATTTCAAGTGGGAGGTCAAGTTTTCTTGAGAGTATCACCATGGAATGGTGTTATATTATTTGGAAAGAAAGTGAAACTGTGCCCCTTGTACATTGGTCCTTTTGAAATTTTGAAGAGAAATAGGGTGGTTTATTATCATTTGTAAATAACGCATTGACTTTCTGAGGTATATAATTTGTTCCACATGTCCTTATTTAGGAATTACATGACAGACCAAACACATGTACTCACTTCTAAAGGAATAGAATTGGGACCTGATTTAGCTTACTATGAAGAACCTATCCAGATTCTTGACATAAAAGAATGGGTGTTGAGGAATGTTTTGACTTGACAGGTAATGATACCTCTGAAAAAATCCTAAAATTAAAGAGGTAATGTGGGTTCCGGACGATCTTATGATGAACTCCAAAAACAATTAATGAGGTGACATCTAGAAATTTTGAGGATGAAATTTTAATAGGAGGGGAGCATATTATGACCCAAAATTCTATCAATGAAATTTCCATTTCTTTTTTATTTTATAAATCATATAAAACAACATTGAGAATACAATAGAGTCTTTATAAAGGAAGAATGAATGAAATAAGTTGTGTTTCTTGACGTTAAGGGACTTATACCAATGAAATATTAACATTCCCTTAGGAATAGTGATATGACCCTTATAAATAGTAAATTGCACCAATGAATAGTTACCTCAACCATGAAAGTATAAATAAAATTTATGCATCTCATAAGTGAATGTATGATATGATAATATCATAAAAGTGTAAGTGGATGATTTAAAAATTAATATTTAACTGTTGGTATTTTTATAAGTCATAAATATTAAATTAACATTTTATTATTAAAAAAATTATTTAAAAAAAATCATTTCCATAAAATGGATTCTTAAATCAATATTTTGTTGTCTCTTGATTTTAAGATAAATTAATAAGACCTTTGTAAATTTTTCAGAGTGTTATAAAATCAGTATTATATTTAAAATATGTTTTTTGCAAGTAAATAATGATTTAATTTAAAAATTAAATTCCACTTATTTAGAAAATTATTTTCATAAAATTGTGTCCATCTTTTGAATTATACACGTTGAAAAAAGTTTATGGTGAATTTTTAAGATTTTTCTAAAATACATGATTTTTTTGAATAGTAAAATATTGTAATTTACTATATAAATATATTATAAAATAAATACAATATTACATGATGATATAGCCTTAAAAAAAATTTCCACATCTTTTTAATTTATTTTTATCAATTTATTTATTTATTTTATCACTTTTTAAAAAATAATGGAACTTATGTATTTTTATTATTTAATTTGTTATTTAATAATTTTTTATAATTAATTTTGTATTTTAAGCCTTAAAATAATTCATTTATATCTTACTATAATATTATAGTCTAATGACTTTATATTTACTTTGGTTTTCCTTGCATATTTAATGATTTAACGTTTGCAAGTTAATTAATTAATCCTGCTTGTGCACATAAAAAATGTAGTTTTTAATTTAACATTTCATTTATTAAAACATAGTTAATATAAAACAACATAATCTATTTATTCTTTGTCTTTTATAAAATTAAACATTTATAAAATTAAGTGTATAAACTTATTTCATTTTTTAAATCCTATTATTTTAATTTCAAAAATAAACTCAATTATTCGATAAAGAAATAATTAATTGTCTACTTTAATAAATTAAATTTGATTTAAGTAGACTATTTTAAGTAATTTAACTTTGTTATATAAATGTTTGAATTTTATATTAACATTTAGTAATTTTGTATCTTTTTAATTTTAGTTTTAGTTTAGTTCCAATTTTAGTTTTATAATTAATAATAATATTATTTATGTTTTAATTGTTCTATAATATTGTTTATGTTAAATGAGTTACATAATTTTTATTTTTATTTATAAATACTTATTTTTTAATTAATTAATTTGTTTTCACATTATTTATGTTCTTAATCTGTTTTTTTATTTATTTTGAGGTTTGAAGTGTGGAACTATAAATCTACAAACCTTCGCACTGTTTCCATTGTTAATGGTGCCACTATAACCCAACATTACCAATGTGACCATCTCCTTTATAGTGCCACCGGTTTACTCCTCAGTGTTGCACCACATCACCTCATAGTGGCACCATAATCACCAGTCACAGTCAATTATGGTTCCCGGTTACTCCGGTTTCATCCACCGTAATCCTCTTGGCACCGTAATCCCGTACCACCGTGACCTCCATTCTTCATGGTGCCATAGAAAAAATCCCATGTCACAGTTTCATTCCTTGTACCTCACAAACTCCTCCACCACTTTCCACAATTTCATTCCATTGATGCACCTCTTCTCTTACTTCATTGTGTTTACCTCACTGCCTTCTTTGCTATGCAATAGTTCTCTAATCCATTCAATCTAATGCTAACCTACACATCTTGACCTTACATCAGATCTGGAATCACAGGAGTCTTCTTCTTCTCCAAATTGACCACATTTCTTCTTTTCGCGGACCTGAAGCCGCAACCTGGACTTTCTCGGCACCAGCGAGCCGAGGCCAATCCCGAGCCATTACTTCTTTGCTGAGTAAGAAATCCGTGTCACCATAAGCTTGGGCTAAGCCTCACCATCGAAGATTTCCAGGTTGTGTCACCACTGAATTGTTGCGCCACTACAGCGGATGTAGATGGAGGATGCTGATCTCATTTCTTCTTAAAGAAGGCTGGGCCTCGATGTGGAGTTTTGTGCACCACCATGGCCTCTGCCTTCACCACACCTTGGTGCTGCTATTTGTGAGCAGAGAATCATGATTCTAGGCCACCACCGTGGAGCTGGAACCACTATTACGTGAAGAAGTAAAGTCGACGCACCAATCTGAGGCAGAGTCCAGTGCCGCACTGTAGAAACAGTTGTGAGAGACACTGGTGGAAGTCACGTTCACACTAGATTGAACCTTCATCAGTACCAATCACTGGATTCAAGAGCTGTAGTAGTCGCGTGAGCAGGTGGCAGCGCCAACACCCCCCCCCCCCGTGGCGCTTTGGATAAGAATACATGGTGAATACAAAGAAATTAATAATTAATAAAAAAATAGAATATAAAAGATAAAAATAATAAAAATATAAATAAATTAATAATAATAGAATAAAATATAAAACTAATTAAATAATTAAATTCAAATGATAAACTTATTAATAAAATTATAATAAAAATTAAATACTTTAATGAATATAATAATTATAAATCAACTTCTTTTTGAATATAATAATTATAAAATATAATAACTATATTCAATTTAATAATTTGTAATAATTAAAATAAAACTACTTACTATGATGAACATTAATAATAATCTAAAAAATATAATTATTCAAAAAAACTAAATACTAATATTTTTAATTTAGTAATTTAATAAATACTAATCTTTTAACTTAATGTAATTATTAATTAATCACATTCATAATTAAATAAATATAAATAATAACATGCAACAACATTAAATAAAATAAGTTAGTTAACAAATAAAATAATAACTAATAATTATTAATTTAAATTTAATAACATTTAAGCAATATTTCATGAAACTTTTATTTGTTTATAAAATTTAACATTGAAACGTTAATTCATTTATTTATTTATCTATTATAACTATACAGGTTCACATATGAGCTAGAAACATGTCCAAATACTTTCAACTAACTCGGCGGAAGTTAGTTGTGAGGGAAAAACTAAAGTGACGTGTCAGTCGTGAAAAAACACAAGTGTGTGGTACATTAGTGAAGGACTCTTAATGTTAGTGGAAAATAGGGGTGACGTGCAGCAAATGACAGTGGTTTTTTAGGATGAGTAGTAGTAGAATTTGGAGGATGCTCATTCACTTAAACAGACACAAGATTATGAGAGTGAAGACTCCTGGGAGATAGCAGAGTAGTTTTGGAGAACTGGAGTCGCAAAGGAGAAAGCAGCAGTACACGATCTTCATCATTAGAGGGAGGAACGTTATTCCTCTATTTTTAAATTTTTTACTCAGTATTTATGCTGTTATATTGAATATGATCCTATTATAACTTTGTGTGTTTGGGAGTTTTCACTTTTTACTAGTAATATTTTATTTTTCTTTATCTTATTTCTCTCAAAAAGAATCTAATTATTTCAGTGAGATTGAATCTTATTCTCAAATCATACCTTGAATCCGCAAAGTTTTGATTTTAATTTCAAACTCAATGATATTTTGGCGAGAATGATCATCAAGGATATCCATCAAAATTTCAATTCAATTTATCATCTTCATAATCATTTGGTGAGAAAGATTTCTGTTGATATTTTTTTATCATTTGGTGACTAAAAATATTTGAAGTGGAGAACTTCTAAATAATACAGAGAACAGTGTGAATCTTCTGTAGAGGAACCATTAACCATATAATTTAATGTGTGAATTCAATAAGAATAATAACATACTTTTAAATTTGTGTAATTCAAAAATCTTTAGCAATCATTTTGATCAATCCTCAGCACTCCTGTTCCACTGCATTTCTACTGTTACTTTCACTTTTCCTTATTTTGGTTTACATATAGATAAGTAAATAAGAAATATTTAGACATGTTTCATTACTGTTGAATAAAATAAATAAAATTATATATAATTTGTGAAGATTTGTTCCCCACTACTGACAACAGTGGGGGTTTAAAATTCAAAAACCTTAGTGAAACTCACCTGTCTTCTCTGTGGATTGTCCATGCACCACTGTAATACTATAGGAGTATTAAATGTAATTTTGAGGCTCATGACGACCTCCAGTCATATTAAACATTGGAATTGTTACTGGGGAAGGCATTAGACATTACTTTTCTAAAAAATTAAAGAAAAACATATAAAAACACCAAGAAATTAGAAAAAATAAAACTGTAAAAAAATATGCTCCATTTACTACTTAATTACTATTGTTTTCTATATTTCTAAACTCTTATTAGTTTAACTGTTGTGCTATTTTGAACTGTTATTACACTTTTTATGAGAATAAGTGAATTCATTGTTACATTAGAGTCTTCAAACACTGATCTAGACAGACATTTAGCTGCTCCTAAAAATTGCAATAGAGATTTAGGATAATAGAATTGATCAAAACATGAATATTCGATAGCCCATAGTTCTAGCCCTCAGTTACCCAGACATAGGGAGTTTCAAATTCCAACTGTATCAAGTAACCCATCTTGTATAAGGTTTTTCCCTAGGTCTAAAAACTAGGAAATTAAGCATTCTCACCTTTCTAAACTTCCTTCATTCAATGGTCTTCCAAGAGAGGATTCACATGAGTTCAATAAAGAGTTCTATAGTTATGTACATTAATTACCTCTAAGAGAGATTTGTTCAGAGGAGTTGAGATTGAGGATGTTTCCATTTAGTCTGAAGTGGATGTCAAGGACTTGGTTTCGGAACATAGATGAAGAAATATTTTGGACATGGGAAGTGGTGTTTACTGCTTTTATATCAAAATTATATCCTAGGAACACCACCTCTGAGATTAGGTACAAAATTACTGAGTTTGTCAATAACGAGGGAGAGTTATTTCGTGAGCCCTGGGATAGGTTTATAAGTTTCCTTAGACAAATTCCCAATAACCTGTTTGCTCTCCATTTACTCATAGCAACATTCTATAATTCTCACACACATTATAACCAAAATTTAGTGGACCAATTATGTGAGGTGACTTTTCTGACTCCACTACTAATGAGATGAAACTTGTGTTTGGCAATCTTGCTCAAAAAATATTAGCACAAGTGCTCTAGGATGTGTGTTGTCTATATAGTGGAATTTAATCCTTAGGATACTTTTATAACAACCCTTCTTTATATTACAACTTAAACATGATTTATTACATAAAGCTTCACTTGATAAAACAAAGAAGATTGAGAGGTTTTGTGTCTTTGGGGATTAGGATCATTACATAAAAACATAAAACATGAAATACAACATCTTTATTGAAAACTTCCTTTACATGACCACTACATTCCCTCGTACTTAGCATTGCATGGGATAACCTGAGGACATGCATAAGAAAAGGGTGAGATATAAAGCCCAGTAAGGGAGTACACATGGAATAACACGAGGAGTACAATACATGTTAGAAAATAGGCATATAAATAGAGTATAAAAGAAACATGAACATAAAGGCATGATAAAGCATGATAATCATAACATGGAAATGTGGCAACAACACTTAACATTGAATTAGCATGAGACAAGGCTCATTGCACATGGAGAATGAGTAAACCCTCATTACACATGAAGCACGACTAAACCCTTGTTGCACATGAATTTGCATGATTCAACACTCATTGGACATGATGTATCATGATACTATACTTTACCCAATGCATTGGAGCGCTATAAGGGCGCACCCTTCTTAAACATTTCATTTCATGCATAAGTGTGCCACATGGATCATAAAACATGGATTCATAAAACATAATCATTTATACCACGATAAAGGAATGTGGAATTAATACATTAAACTTTATAATCAATAAGTAAATGTGCATAAAGGTGAATACACTTGATGGAGAAATGGGCATGGTATTCACTACACAATGACATTAGCTTAGAAAATCGGTGCGATTTCGGTAGCGTAACGGTGTGACATAAGAATTCATATAAATGGTTCATGAGAGAGAAAGGGGTTCCTCATCATATTTACATGGAATGGACAGTAAGGAGGTCATATAGATACATGTCCCAAAAATTAAAAATGAATTTAGATTCATGATACAAAATTATTACTTGAATGTAAAAGAAGAGAGAGAAGTTTCTTTCGGAATTTCGGCATAGTAACTGGTGTACATGGGAGGCATTTAATGAGAGAGAAAGGGGTATCCCATCATTAGAAAAATAAGAGGGCAGTATGAAGGAGGTGCGAAACCATACCCCAACATTCATAATTTTAATTAAAAGGGAAATACAACTTAAAGAAAATTGACAAAAATGAGAAAGGAAGAAAAAACCCTTACTTGGAAGTGTGCTTCCAAAGGCTGGAGATAGGCTTGTGAGAGGCTTCTTGGGAGATTGGGGAACCTTGGGAGGATTCTAGAGAGAGTAGGGAAGAGTTTGGACGAAATCCAAAGGATTTTAGTGAGGAGGAAGTAGGAGCTTGGGTGGGTTTATATAGGAAAGGTGAGAGAATTCTTTATTATTTAGGTTTGGGACCCCTTATATTAAACTAATCCAAACCAAAAATCAACCCATGGTTTTTCCCATGGTTTCTGGAAAAGGAAAGAAGAAAATAATATTTTATAATGCCAAGGTCCTATCTTATTAAAATAATAAGGTTGCTTATTTGGAGGTGAGTCACACTCCCATGGAAATTAATTTAAAAAGGCAAAGTTTTGAATAAGTCTTGAGGGGTTCATTAATGCTTTGAAAAGTAAGTCAAACAAACCCAAAACCTCATTATTTTAATTATAAAACATATACTGGCCGAACATAAGGATTATGGTATTTATTACATAACCATTGGGTCATTATGATGTCATAAAACACATTATATATTTAAACGATATTTAATATTTACCCAAAAATTCGACTGTCTCAGAAAATTATGAAAAATTCACCATTGGATAATTTCGACATCATGATTCCAGAAATGACATTTATTTTCTCTACAAAATTTTCTAAATATGTTAATTTTCACTTTTAAAATAAAAACCAACATTTATAAAAAATTCACGGGTTTTGACAAAAATGGCTTTCAAAACTTAATATAACATTTTAATTGCATTCATAAATTTATAAGATCATTTATATTTAATTAATTTAATAAAAATATTATTATTTTATTAAAATATTATTTAATTAAAAAATCCCTTAATTTAATAAAATAGATTTCTTAATTAATTAATAACTAAAAACACCACTTGTACTTTAAAAACTATTTACAATGTATCAAAAATGACTAGAAATTATATTCATTATTATATAAAAAAATAATGTACATGAACATAGTACTACTTATTTGTTACATAACCCCTTAAAACAGCCGCATAAGACCTAAGGGTAAGGTGGGTGATGGTGACAGACTCTTGGGGAGGCTCGAATAATATCGCTCGAGTGGTAATCTCTATCAAGTTCCTCTTTTCCCGTAGACGGTCACGTTCGAGCTTGACATAATGAAGATCAGCTTGGGATTGGTCAAGAGGGAAGCCCAAAGAAGCCACCTCTTTTCCGAGCTCTGACAAATGGGCTTTGTATGGGACAATTCTACTAGATGAGGCCATCGCTTCCTTTGTCTGAGTAAAAATTGGGTTCGTTAAAGCCTTATATTTATACTAATCATGTGATCACTGTTCAATGGCTATAAAAGTAACAGTCACAACTCTTATCATAAAACCAAAGAAGTTGACATCTTATAAAAACATTTTTTTATAAAGAGTCATTTAACTGGATCAAGAGGGATTTTCCATTAATGAAACTTTGGGTCGTTACAATATTCCCCCCTTAAGAAATTTCGCCCTCGAAATTTTCCTTTTCCCACTCTAAAACAAATGTGGGTAACTCAGCTTCATCATATCCTCTGAATCCCAAGTCAATTCTTTAAACTTGTGGTTTCTCCACAACACCTTAACGAGGGGCATTGTCTTATTTCATAGAACTTTTTCTCTACGATCTAAGATCTTCACTAGTTGCTCCTCATAAGAAAGATCATCTTCCAATTGTACCACCTCGGAAGAGAGTACATGTGAAGGGTCTGGTATTTACTTTCTTAAGAGGGATACATGAAAGACATCATGCACCTTGGCCATAGCAGGTGGAAGTGCTAGTCGATAGGCCACATCCCCAACACGATCAAGAATCTCGAAGGGACCGATGTACCTTGGACATAACTTCCCTTTCATTCCAAACCTCATGACCTTCTTCCATGGAGATATGCATAAAAACACCACGTCTCCAACATTAAACCCAAGGTCTCATCGATGATTATCTACATAACTCTTCTGTCGACTCTGGGCAGCCTTGATATGCTGCTGAATGGTTTTCACCTTCTTCACCATTTCCTCGACCATTTCTGGTCCAAGCAGCTTACGTTCACCGACCTCATCCCAACATGTTGGTGTTCTGCACCTTTTCCCATAAAGGGCTTCATATGGTGCCATTTGGATGCTCGAGTGGAAACTGTTATTATAAGAGAACTCAACCAGAGGAAGATGTTGATCCCATCCTCCATTAATGTTCATTGAGCACGCTCTCAACATATCCTAAAGTGTTTGGATAGTCCGCTCGAAGTGGCCATCAGTTTGAGGATGATAGGCCATACTGAAGTTCAGTTCAGTATTCAGAGCATGTTGAAGAATCTTCCAAAATTTAGAGGTGAATCTTGGATCTCGGCCAGACACAATAGATAGTGTTACTCCATGTAACCTTAAAACTTCCCTAATATATATCCGTGCCATTTGATCCAATGAGAAATCCTTCCGAATAGAAATGAAGTGTGCAGTCATTGTAAGAATATCCACAACAACCCAGATTGCATTGTTGCCTTTGGATGTCCTCAGAAGTCCGGTAACAAAGTCCATGGTGATGTTCTCCCATTTCCATTCTGGTATGGGCAATGGTTGCATCATCCCATTAGACTTCTGCCTCTCTGCCTTCACTTGCTGACACACCAGGCACTTTGATGTATATTCGGCGATCTCCTTCTTCATATTATCCCACCAAAAGTTTTCTCGGATATCTTGATACGTCTTTGTGCTCCCCGGGTGAATAGAGAAATTTGAACTATGTGCATCATCCAAAAGTTCCTTCTTCAGCTTCGGACATGATGGAACAAATAGTCTTTTCCCAAACCACACAATTCCTTATTCATTAACATTAAACTCCAAGGATTTCCCCTTTTTGATAGCTTCCGCTTTTTCTTGAATTCCCACATCATCCTTTTGAGCATCCTTTAACCTTTCCAAAAGAGATGGGTGAGCAACCATTTGTGAAAGGATTGATGATATTCCCTTATTTATGATTCCCACATCCATCTTCATCAAGTCTAAGAAGATTGGATCCTTCTCAATTCTCATCATTGATAGAATCACCGGATCCTTTCTACTTAGGGCATCCGCCACCTTGTTCTTTTTCCCAGGGTGGTAATGTATTGAACAGTCATAATCCTTGATGAGATCTATCCATCTTCTCTGGACCATATTAATCTCTTTCTGTGTGAATATATATTTAAGACTCTTGTGGTCAGTATATATTGCACATTTCTCTCCATAGAGATAATTCCGCCAGATTTTCAAGGCAAAGATCACCTCCGCCAACTCCAGATCATGTGTTGGATAGTTTCGCTCATGGATTTTCAACCGCCTTGAGGCATAGGATATCACTTTATCATTATGCATTAGCACACAACCTAATCCCTTCTTTGAAGTATCACTGAATACCACAAAAATCTCCCCACTTGTGGGTAAAGTGAGCACGGGTGCAGTGATAAGACTCCTTTTCAACTCCTTGAAGCTTTCTTCGCATTCATCACTCCATGAAAAATTTACTCCCTTTCGAGTTAGCTTGGTAAGAAGGTTGGAAAATCATGAGAAATTTCTCACAAATCGTTGATTATATCCAGCTAACCCCAAGAAGCTACAGATATCAGTTACCGATGTTGGCCTCTACCATCCCTCAATTGAATCTGTTTTGGAGGGATCCACAGATATCCCATTTCTTGTGATGATATGGCCCAAGAATGATACCTCCTTCAACCAGAACTCACACTTGTTGTACTTTGCATAGAGCTTCTCCTTACGGAATGTCTCCAGTATAGTTCTTAAATGCTCCTCATGGTCCTCCTTGGTTTTGGAGTATATTAGAATATCATCTACAAAGACTACCACAAATTTGTCAAGGTAATCTCTAAAGACTCTATTCATCAAGTCCATGAATATTGCTGGAGCATTCGTGAGTCCGAAAGGCATTACTATGAATTCATAGTGCCCGTGCCTTGTACGAATATAAGTACTGGGGATATCTTCCTTCTTCGCCCTTACTTGATAATATCCCGACCACAAGTCCACCTTGGAGATGTATTGGGATCCTTGAAACTGATCGGACAAGTCCTCAATTCGTGGGATTGGATACTTTTTCTTTATCGTGATTTTGTTAAGTTCACAATAATTGATGCCAAGCCGCATTGACCCATCCTTCTTCTTGACGAAGAGGACTGGTGCACCCAATGGTGAAGCACTTGGGCGTATAAACCCTTTATCCAGATTCTCCTGTAGTTGTTTCTTCATCTCTTCGAGCTCAAAAACAGCCATTCTATATGGAGTCTTAGATATTGGTAGTAGCCCAGGTATACGTTCAATTGAGAACTCAACATCTCTTCTTGGAGGAAGACCAGGCAGTTCCTCGGGAAACACTTCAGCGAATTCCCTCACAATAGGAATTTATTCAAGGATGGTTTCTTCCTTGGAATCAATCATTTGAACTAGATACACGTGATCATAGGGCAGTAATATCCATACTTGAGATGATGGAGCTAAAGGAGATTTATCTTCCTCCTGACACTTGTAAAGAATCGGGGTTCGATTCTCCATATGGAGTCTGATTTCCCTATCCCGGAAATTTATGATGGCTCTATATAAGGAAAGCCAATCCATGCCAATAATTTCATCAAATTCCTCCAGAGGGAGTATGACGAGGTTCGCTGGGAAATTAAATCCACAGATTATAATAGGGGAGGACTTATACTCATGGGATGCAATGATTGCCCCATTTTCTGTACTCACCGACATCTTTACTTCCATGATTTGTGGTGGTGCTGGGATTGTTCTACTAAACATTCGAGATATAAAAGAATGCGTAGAACCTGAATAAAAAAGTAGGTTTTCTATTCTTGAATGAATAACTAGCGTACCTGTCACCACTTCGTTGTCGGGGTTCACTTTGGCAGAAGTGATGGAAAAAGCTCTTCCTTGCTGTCTTGGAGGTTGTTGGTTGCCTCCGATAACCCTTGGATTAGGGAACTGATTTGCAAAATGACTCAGTTCTTTGCATTTGTATCATTTAACAATGCATTGAGGTTCGAGCGGAGCGTTCCTCTCCTCTGTCGCATCTGAAGGTCCTTCTTGCCGACAGTTAATAGCTAGGTTCCCTTCTCTTCCACACCTGATGCATTTTCTCGTCCCCTTAAGGCAATTTCCAGGGTGCTTCTTTCTGCACTTTTGGAAAGTGGGGTGCTGGAACTTCTTAGCGCCATTGGATTTATCCATCGGACCACTAGCATTGAAGTCCACCTTACGCTTCTTGTCCCCATGATACCACTATAATTCTCCGATCTCCATTTCGACCATGAGGACACATCAGAAAATTTCCTCATAGCTGTCAAAGTCATGGATTGCTAATGCTTTCCGCAAGCTAGGCTTCAGCCCACCAAAGAAGCGGCCAACCTTGCATTCGAGGGTAACGACAAAGCCGGAAGCGTATCGTGAAAGTCTTTTGAACTTTTCCTCGTACGCTCCCACAGATTCTTCATCTTTTTTCTTGAGGGAAAGGAAGTCCCTTTCATTCTTAAGACGGAGGGTTCACGGAAAATATTTATCGAAAAACATCGTCCGGAATTCCTTCCATTCCAAAGCCTCGATATTCTCCTCAGGCTTCGTATTTTTGATCAACATCCACCATTGATTAGTTTCATCCTCCACATGATAAGCCGCCAGGAGAACCTTCTCTTGTTCAGAACATTGGAGGATGGGGAATATCTTTTCAATGGAGTTGATCCATTGCTTAGCGATCGTGGGATCAGATGATCCACTCAAAGTAGGAGGCCTTTTTCTCATGAAGCTCTCGATAGAGACTTTTTATTTCTTAGGGGGGTTTGAACGTTCCTCTTGACCCGTGTTTCAATTCAAAACATGAGTTAGCTGAGAGAGAAGCGTGAAAAAGTTTGCGATTCCCGCTCACATTGGATTGGGAATCTCATTAGTACAATCATCACACTGATCTTCACAACGGTTGTTAGCCCAAGTCCTCCTATTACCGGCCATTGGCTGGAATAAAAGGAAATTTAGGGGTAACACATAAAGGGTAATACAAAGACAAAAGTTGATGAATTATAAATAAACATTAATTTCTTTAACTCATGAGTCTATAGGATTCAATCTAGGCTTTTCATGATCTACTTTCTAACATATATTCTTAGGAAACGTTTTCCCTTAATAAGGGTTCATACTAAGATTGTGAATTTATCAAAACATATCCCCAAGGTGTGTCGTAACCAAGAGTGCAGCAAGGCCCGTTGTCGTGCACCAGTTCTCGTTTGAGTCTAGCTCAAAGCGGTGTTTTCGGGTTTTACCCCTAGGATACATCTGTGCCAGAGCCGCCTCTACCTACTCGTATCCATAAAGGGATGTATTTATTTGATAAACCACTTAATTAGTATTTACCAAATCTTAGGGAAGTTTTTATTATACTTAGTCTTGTATCTAAGGCTTTACTAGGGTTTTCCTAATCCCAAAAATAACTAAACCTGTCCTCTGATACCAACTATGACAACCCTGCTTTTTATTACATCTTAAACATGATTTATTACATAAAAATTCACTTGATACAATAAAGAAGATTGAGAGGTTTAGTGTATTTAGGTCTTAGTATCATTACATAAAAACTTAAAACATGAAATACAACATCTTTATTGAAAACTTCCTTTACATGACCACTACATTCCCTCGTACTTATCATTGCATGGGATAACCTAAGGACATGCATAAGAAAAGGGTGAGCTATAAAGCCCAGTAAGGGAGTACACATGGAATAATATGAGGAGTAAAATACATGTTAGACAATAGGAATATCAATAGAGAATAAAAGAAACATGAACATAAAGGCATGATAAAGCATGATAATCATAACATGGAAATGTGGCAACAACACTTAACATTGAATTAGCATGAGCCAAGGCTCATTACACATGGAGCATGAATAACCCTCATTGCACATGAAGCACGAGTAAACCCTCGTTGCGCAAGAATTATCATGAGTCAACACTCATTGTACATGACGTATCATGATACTATACTTTACCCAATGCATTGGAGCGCTATAAGGGAGCACCCTTCTCAAACATTTCATTTCATGCATAAGTGTGCCACATGGATCATAAAACATGGATTCATAAAACATAATCATTTATTCCATGATAAAGGAATGTGGAATTCATACATGAAACATTATAATCAATAAGTAAATGTTCATAAAGGTTAATACCCTTGATGGTGAAATGGGCATGCTATTCACTACACAATGACATTGTCTTACAAAATCAGTGCGATTTCGGTAGCATAACGGCGTGACATAAGGATTCATAAAAATGGTTGATGAGAGAGAAAGGGGTTCCTCATCATATTTACATTTATTGGACAGTAAGGAGGTCATATAGATACATGTCCCAACAATTAAAAATGAATTTTGATTCATGATACAAAAGTATTTCTTGAATGTAAAAGAAGAGAGAGAAGTTCCTTTCGGAATTTCAGCATAGTAACGGGTGGACATGGGAGGCATTTAATGAGAGAGAAAGGGGTCTCCCATCATTCAAAAAATAATAGGGAATTATGGGGGATGTGAAAAACCATACCCCAACATTCATAATTGGAATTAAAAGGGCAATACAACTTAAAGAAAATTGACAAAAATGAGAAAGGAAGAAAAAACCCTTACTTGGAAGTGTGCTTCTAAAGGCTAGAGAGAGGATTGTGAGAGGCTTCTATGGAGCTTGGGGAACCTTGGGAGGATTCTAGAGAGAGTAGGGCAGAGGATGGACGAACTCCAAAGGATTTTAGTGAGGAGGAAGTGTGAGATTGGGTGGGTTTATATAGGAAAGGTCAGAGAATTCTTTATTATTTAGGTTTGGGATCCCTTATATTAAACTAATCCAAACCACAAACCATCCCATGGTTTTTTCCCATTTTTTCTGGAAAAGGAAAGAGGAAAAAAATATTTTACAAGGCCAAGGTCTGGACGTATTAAAATAATAAGGTTGCTTATGTGGAGTTGAGTCACACTCCCATGGAAATTAATTTAAAAAGGCAAAGTGTTGAATAAGTCTTGAGGGGTTCATTAATGCTTTGAAAAGTAAGTAAAACAAATCCAAAACCTCGATATATTAATTATAAAACATATATTGGTCGAAAATGAGGATTATGGTATTTTATTACATCACCATTGGGTCATTATGATGTCATAAAACACATTATATATTTAAACGGTATTTAATTTTTACCCAAAAATTCGACTGTCTCAGAAAATTTTGAAAAATTCACCGTTGGATAATTTCGACATCTTGATTCGAGAAATGAAATTTATTTTATCTAAAAAATTTTCTAAATATGTTAATTTTCTCTTTTAAAATAAAAACCAACATTTATCGAAAATTCACGGATTTTGACAGAAATGGCTTTCAAACCTTAATATAACATTTTAATTGCATTCATAAATTTATAAGATCATTTATATTTATTTAATTTAATAAAAATATTATTATTTTATTAAAATATTATTTAATTCAAAAATCCCTTAATTTAATAAAATAGATTTCTTAATTAAATAATTACTAAAAACACCATTTGTACTTTAAAAAATATTTACAATGTATCAAAAATGACTAGAAATTATATTCATTATTATATACAAAAAATAATGTACATGAACATAGTACTACTTATTTGTTACATAACCCCTTAAAACAGTCGCATAAGACCTAAGGGTAAGGTGGGCGATGGTGACAGACTCTTGGGGTGGCTTGGATAACATCGCTCGAGTGGTAATCTCTATCAACTTCCATTTTTCCCGTAGTCGGTCATGTTCGAGATTGACATAATGAAGATCAGCTTGGGCTTGGTTAAGGGCGAAGCCCAAAGACGCCACCTCTTTTCCGAGCTCCGACAAATGGGCTTTGTATGGGGAAATTCTACTGGATGAGGCCATCGATTCCTTTGTCTAAGTAAAAATTGGGTTCGTTAAAGCCTTATATTTATACTAATCATGTGACCACTATTCAACAGCTATAAAAGTAATGGTCACAACTATTATCATAAAATAAAATAAGTTGACATCTTATAAAAAAAAAATTTATAAAGAGAAATTTAACTGGATCAAGAGGGATTTTCCATTAATGAAACATTGGGTCATTACAACTTTTTTTTGTGATAGTGTACTAAGGGAGACTTGTAATCATTGTGGGATGTTTGGTCACAATCATACATGTTGTCCTAATTTTGATCTCCTTTTCCAGTTTGATGAGAGTGAAAAATTTGTGGATTTTTGAGCTACGAACCAAGGAAAAAATGATCAATTATTCAATTATTACACTTCTAGTTATCAAAAAACCCAAATTTGTCATAGAAAGAACAAGGTACTATAAAATAGACCAGTTACCCTAACTACCAATCACACCCTAAAATTTATAACTCAAATCAATATGGGGATGAATCTTCTAATTTACAGGGGGAGTTAAAGGGGATGTTACAACATCTTTTGGAAAAGATCAGTTAATTTAAGAAGGAAATAGTTGGTAAGATTCACAATTTAAAAAATCAAATAGTCGAATGGCTAGTGATGAATGTGATTAAAAAAAGAGAAATCTTCCCAACACTTGAATTCTTAATCCAAGAGAGAATACCATGGCTATAACCACTAAATCTATCCTTCACACCAAATAAAAAGTGAAGCAAAACTCTAGGAAAACTAAAACTGAGGAAAACATAGAATATGGAAAGAAAACTCTACTTGAAACAGAATCAGGGAATCTGGATAGCTTTTCTCAACCTGAATAGAATGTTGAACTTACAGCTGAAAAATTTCAAGAAAAAAATGAATTTGGAATTATTTAAATAATAAATGAAAAAATGGAATATTGGATAAATAGAGTAATTAAATTTTTCTAAACAATTATTCCCCGACCACTCCCTTCACTAAAATAGTAAAGAAGAATAATGAACCTGACTATTTACGGTTTCAAAAAATGATTCGAAACATTAGTATCAACATGAAATTTTTAGAATCCTTAGATAAAATACCTTCATATGTTGATTTTACCAAAAGGATTATTAAAAAAATGGTTATAAGAAGTTAGAAAAAGTTAATCTCAATGTGGTGTGTAGTGCGATCCTATTTAAGAAGTTGCCTCCAAAATTGAAGGACCCTAGCAGCGTTATTATTAAATGAAAAACAGGAGAAAGTGAGAAAATTAATTGTTTGTGTGACTTAAGAGAAATCATCAATCTTATTCCTTACTCGTTGTTTAGAAGGTCAGTATTGAGGTTTTTCCAACCAACTTCTGTTTGTCTTCAACTTGATGACAGGTCACTCACAGACACTTTAGAGAGGGTGGATGATCTATTAGTTAGTGTAGGAAAACTAATACTACCCACAAAAATCCTTATCATAGATATGGAGTGTGATGAAAAAGTCCCAGTCAAATTAGAGAGACATTTCCTTGATACAGATGGTTTTATCATAGATGTTTCGAAGGGTAAACTCACTCTCCAAGATATTGATCATTTGGGGGAGTTTTTAGTGTTTGAAAATCCTCAATATGTGGTTGGTTGTAATTTGATAGATGTTTTTGAGAATCAATGTCTTAAAATTTAGGTCTGAGATGAGTATAGTTCTTTCCCTCTTGAGGTCAGAGAGATTATGATTCCCTATCATATTGAAACTATTCTTCAAGCTTCTATTCCTATCTCACTCCTTCCTCTAGATGAGAAAAATCTATCCCTATAACCCATTCTAGAGAGTGAGTCACATTATTGTCCTGAACTGTCTTAACCTAGGTTTGAAAGTTTTCCATATAAAGTCGACTGTTTAAGGTTTTATGATGTTAAAGAATGTTCTGGGCTGAGTCCTGATAAAAAGCTAGATTTTTTCCATTATGAGCAAGTGTATTTTTTGGAAAAATTATTTTTTTCTCATTTTGATGTTGTTTGTGATGACATACAACTATAATATAAAATATTGACATCATTTGAGTCATCTGTGGACATTGCGTACCATCTGTTAGAAACTGAGTATGATTCATTCTTCTATGTGTTTTGAGAGTTATTTTTGTTCAAGATGTGTAGGGAACATTCGTTGAAATTACTGAAGAGGTTTTTGATAATTTATCTTATGATTCTGGGATGGAGTTGACCTCTATGTCTAGGGTAAGCCATGTAAAAATTACTCATCAATTCAGTGATTTTTTAGGAAGCTGTTGATCATTTTTAGAGATGAGGAAATGGTTTTTAGAGGATTAAATGTGATGTAATGTATATTAGCAACTGTTTTGTTGAAAGAACATTTGAGAATATTGTTTGGTACTATAAATGAGAATTTATGGGTTGATCATATTCTTGAATCATTATATAATAGTGATGTTCACACTATTAATAATGCATTCCCATTAAATGACCATGGATTGAAATATATTGGGAAATAAATTCTGGCTAGAGACTATAAATCTAGCACTGTATGGGAGGCAACCCATGGTATTTTTTGTGTTAATAAATAAAAAATTTGTAATTAAATAATGTATAATTGAATACTATAAATATAGTACTTCATGAAAGTCAACCCATGTTATTTATTTTGTGTTCACTTTTGTTTATGTTCTTGTTGAACTTTTAAAAAAGATATATTGTGTTGCCTTATGTATGCTCTGTCTATGCTAGTTATTTTTTCTTGTTCTACCTAATATGTGTTTTTAAGATTCTACTGATTGGTTTCAGAAAATAGTGGAATTTCCTTACTGAAGATTTAATTGAAAATTTTTTACAAGGAAGTTATTTCACTTTTGCACTTATTTCTACTCCTATGTTGTTTGAAATTTTTTTCATGTATTAGAAAATCTGCTTAATGCTTTAGGAAAAAATATGTTGCAGTTCTAAGCATACTAAAAGGTTTCTGCTTCATGTCACTTTGTTTAAAAAATTTATCCATGTTGCTTTTGCTGAAATTTTAATTTCATTGATATATATTAATACCACTCACTGCTTGAACTAGGTGTAGGGGTACATGAAGGCTAAAATTTTTTGTATTGAATCTTCTTTAGGTTGTGGTGTTTTTGCATTCATTTTTTCTACTCTATTGAACTCATTATTGAACTCAATATATTAAAATTATTACACCCAATTCACTTTTCACCTACAAGTTACATTCCATATTTAAACTTTCTTGAAACTCTATGTCACTGGACATTAATGTTAATATGTGTGTACTTTCTAATGAACCCACTGTATGTTATTCTTTGTGGAAAACAATATTTTTGAATTTCAAAAAGATCCTTTATATATGTCATAAATATACTCTATTGAAAATCTATTTTGAACTAAAACTGTCAAAATTGTTCATATCCATATTTCGATGTCATATTTGTGGAAAAAGTTGTTTTTTATGTGTGGGTGAGGGGGCCAACTCTTGATTGTGCTAAACTATTCTTAATTGTACGCCCATCAATTCCCATATCACTTCAAACATTTTGTAAAAAATGGTTAAATATTTTCAATTATTTTCATAATTTTAGGTTGTGAATTGTTTCCCAAATGGGTATTTCTTTAGGATAATGCTTGATGGGTAGAAAAGTTGAGTTTGAAGCCAAAGTTAATGTGGTTGGATGATTGTTGATTGATATTTCTTATTGGATTTAGGAAAATTTGGTTTCGGCTCTATTTTTGGGAGAGATATGGGTAACCTGTAAGTGGAGTTATGAGCTGAACCCTTGGAACTGGAAGTTTAATCTTTTCCAAAGGGGTCTCATTTTCCTTTTAATTATTTAACTAACTGTCTTAATGAGAAAATGTAAATGGTTTCCATAAAAATATTTTCAAACTAGAGTAATTTGTGGATCTGGGAGCCCACGATGAATCTCTGAGACCCGCAATGCTGGGTGTGTTTCAATTTACGTTAAGCCCTCTATATATTTGAATATATGCATTTCATATTCCTTATCACATGATATATGTCTTGGGAAAAATTAAATAATGTGTTTAGTGTCAAAATGAGTTCATTAAGGTAAGGGGAATGATGAACACTAGATGAAGAAGGGGTCAATTGGGTTATATGGGAGTCATTTAGATTGTATAAATAATGTGATTCAAAAAATATATTTATTTTTGGAACCTATGTGAAATGATAAAGTATAAAGTATATTTGGTTTGGTTTTTAATTTGATATGAATTTTCCCTTTTTGTCGATCTTGGAATTAGAACATTAGTTTTTATTGAAATGTGTCACTAGGAAAGTTCAGAAATGAGGCATTGTAGTTTTATTGCTTGATGATTCATTGATTTCTTGACTACCAATTAAAATTTTATTATTGGAAAGGATTCATTTGAGAAATTCATTTTCTAAAAGCCTCTTAACACTTCAGTCCTCTGTTAAGTGCGGAACATGTAACTGTTTGAGTTGTATCATAAAGACTACAATATATTTCTCAATGATAATAAAACATAAGATTTTTTAGGAAAAAATATGATTATGTGTGGGGGAATTTGATGTGGCCTTAAAAACACATGTTTTTCCACATCTTTTTAATTAATTTTTATCAATTTAATTATTTATTTTAACACTTTTTATTAAATAATTGAACTTTAGTATTTTTATTATTAAATTTGTTATTTAATAAATTTTTATATTTAATTGTGTATTTTAATCCTTAAAATAATTAACTTATATATTTCATTAATAGTATTTTCTAATGAATTTTTATTTAGTTACGTTTTTTTGGCATATATAATGATTTAACATTTACTAGTTAATTAATTAATCCTTATTCTACACATAAATAATGTAGTTGTTAATTAAACATTTCATGTATTAGAATAAAGTTCATCTAAAACAACATCATCTAATTATTTTTTTTCTTTTAACAAATTCATTAGTTATAAATTTAAGGTTATAAAATTATTTATTTTATTAAATCATATTAATTTAATTTCTAAAATAAACACAATTATTCGATAAATAAAGAATTAATTGTCTACTTTAATAAATTTAAATTTTTTATATGTAGACTGTTTTAAGTAATTTAACTTTGTTATGTAAATGTTTAGATTTTATATTAACTATTAATAATTTAGTTTCTTTTTAAGTTTAGTTTTAGTTTAGTTAGAATTTATGTTTTATAATTAATAATAATATAATTTATGTTTAAATTATTCCATAATATTGTTTAAGTTTAATGAGTTACTTAATTTTCATTTTCCTTTATTAATTCTTAATTTTTAATTAATTAATTTTTTAACTTTATTTATGTTCTTAATCTGTTTTCCTTATTTATTTTGAGGTTTCCAGTGTGGCACCATAAATATGCAATTCTTGGCACTATTTCTGTTCATTAGATTGCCATCGTAACCCAACATTACCCCTACAACACTCTCCTCTACGGTGCCACCGGTTTACTCCTCAGTGTGGCACAGTATCACCTCATAGTGGCACCGAAATCACCAGTCACCGTCAATTCCAATTCAGAATCACACCAGTTTCATACACCATAATCCTCTTGGCACTGTAATCCCCTGCCACCGTGACCACCATTCTTCACAGTGCCACAGCTAAAACCCCATGTACCTGTTTCTTACCTCGGACCACAGTAACTCTTCTGTTGCTTGCCATAGTTTCATTCATTTGTTGTCCCTCGTCTTTTCCTTCCTTACATTTACCTCACCGCCTTCTTCTCCAAGTAACTATTCATTGATCATTTTGAGCCGTTGAAAACCTACAAATCTTGATTTGACTTCATATCTGAATTCACAGGAGTCTTTTTCTTCTCCAGATAAACTGCATTGCTTCTTTCTGAGGAATCAAACCCGAAACCTAGGCATTCATCGCACCAGTGAGACGGGGCCAATCCTGAGCCATTTTTTCTTTGTTGATTAGATCATCCTTTTCACCGTGAGCTTGGGATGAGCTGAACCATTGATGAAGTCTGAATCGTGCCAGCATTGAATCGTTTTTCCACAGCAGCTGCTAAAGAAGGAGGAAAATGTTCCCAGTTTTGCTCGATGAAGGTTAAGCCTCATTGTGGAGTTCTGTGTGCCACCATGGCCTCTGCCTTCACCGCACATTGGTGCTTCTATTTGTGAGTAGAGAATATGTTGTCATCGATGATTCTAGGCTGCCACTGTCGAGATGGAACCACTATTACGTAAAAACTCAAGTCGCCAAACCAATCTAAAGAGGAGGCCAATACCATGCCGCTGAATCTATTATGAGAGACAACATTAAAAAATAAAATAATAAATAATAATAATTAATTTAAATTTAATAACATTTAAGCATTACTTAATGAAACTTTTATTTGTTTATAAAAGTAAACATTTAAACGTTGATTCATTTATATAATTTCTTATTCTAACTATGCTGGTTCACACTGATACTGGAAACACATCTAAATACATTCAACTAACTCATCGGGAGTTAGTTACGAGGGAAAAAGTAAAGTGACATGGGAGTCGTGAAAAAACACACGTGTGTGGTGCATTAGTGATAGAATCTTGAAGTCGGTGGAAAATAGGCAGTGACGTGTAGAAAATGTTCGTGGGTTTTAAGGGAGAGTAGATGTGGAATTTGGAAGAGGCTCATTCATTCCATGATCACATCTATCACAGAGCAGATCAAGTCTATCATTCTGATTCCACATGACATTTTTTGAGAGCGAAGACTTCTGGGGGAAGCGTTGGAGTTGAGCTGGAGACTAAGGAGCCCGAAGGAAGAGCATAACTTAGGGAGTTCTTCCACCTCCTTTATTTAGTCATAGTACTATATTTTAAGTTGATTTAAATTATTGATTTCATTATTAATATAGTCTGAATTTTTTTCTCGAGAGATTAAATATGGGTTGGTTTAATAGTTTAATTTTTCACTTCCTCTTTGTTTGACATCATAATTGATCGGTGAGATAAGTTCTGATGTTAAATTAAGTTTTTCTCACCTTCCTATAAGAGAATTCATAGTTTCAATATCAGTTGGTGAGATTGAAATGGATAATCATTTTTTTGAAGCATTAATGTCATTATAGTTGGGGTTTTACGACGTGTTTTATTTCAACTGTATTATTTTTTTCAAATTTTTAACAGTTGGTGTTCTATAGAGTGGCGAACTCTAAAAGGTATACCTCTGTTTGATATGTCTTATAGCAAGGAAGATATATCCATCAATTTCTAAGGTGTGATTCAATTATTTTTAGTGGAGAATTATCCTCTTAACCATAATGTTTAGAATTCCTGAGAAAATTATTAATCTTAGCTCTTTTGTCTTTACAGTTATGTATTCATTTCTATTTTTTTAGTTATCAGTGCTTAATATATGATTACTCTCTTGGACTATCTTGTTTTCATGATCACTATTTATAAAACAATATAAAAAATTTAAATATTTATTTAAGATGTTTACTTCACTATTGAAAAAAGTGAGGTTTTTTGTTTAAAAACCATAGAATTACCCACCTGCCTTATCTTTGGTTCGACCCTGCCACACTAGACTAGTGTAGGTTTATAAATAATATTTTGAGGGCTGTGACGACCTCCGGCCTCATCACATGAGTAATCACTTATGTAAGAACAATAATCTCTAAATTTCCATCATTATTTTAATATATTTGATGATAATTGTTAAACTATTCATAGTCTTGAGAAAAATTAATAAGCAGATGAATTAAATATTCATAAATCACTCCCCTCCTCCACTATAAAAACCACCACTCGACCCCCTCTTATCCTTACTCATATAATCATTGATTATTATCATATTTCTTCTCAAAACCTCTACCCTAGTGTCTCCCCACATCTAGGATCTTTTGGTCTTTTCAAAATATTAATACCCTTTCCCTTAAAGAGGTTCTCAAGGAGGATATTTCAAAAGTTAAATCCTCAACTTTTTTCATTTTATTTCATTTTATTTCATTTTATTTTTTTTATGTTGTACTTACTTACTCTTTCCAAATGATAATGATAACTATAGTATCATAAATATACTCTAATTACATCATGTTAATGGAATATTCTTCCTCATACCCATTTCTATCTATCTCTTCTATTTTAAAAATGAAATCATCGTCCGTGAGGTGCCAATTTACAACCTTAATGGATGACGAACTTCCGTTCTTTAAATAATCAATCATGGATGGAAAAAACCCTTTTATGGTTGAACCAGATTAGAAAATATGTCTTATGCCTTGTTTAACTTTTTAGAACTATTAGATATACATAATACTAATTCATGCGAACAAACTATTTCGAGATGATCGAATAAAGTAATAATAATATAAAAAATTATCACTAATTGTTTTTCTAAAAAATCATTTTCATACTATATAAACAAATAAATTATATTAAAATTTATTATTTTTTAGGTTCATTGGTATCTTATAAATTCAATTCTATAGAATTATATCCATTCCACATGGAATTCCACACTCATATACCAGTATATTGATTGTGCAAAACAATGAAACGAATGATCTCAAGCGATATATTTGTATCTTATAACACATCAAGAAGGACATAAATGAACATAATAAAATTATACTAAATAATCTAAATATATAAATGGTTATGAATTAATTAATTAATGTATTAAATATGATTATCTAGAACATTATGGTCACATGGAGAACTCATTCAATCATAAGGTAAAGGATTCTACCTAAACCCCCATTTTTTATCGGGTTACACTTATTCTCTATTAACTCAATAAAATTATTAATTATTCTTAAGTACTCCTCATATATTCTGTGTGAATTCTCTATATATTTCTACCAACCATAAATATTTCTTTCCATTATAGGTATTTACATGTTTTAAAATGATTTTTCAAAATTATTCTTGATAAACAAGCCTAATTCAAGGTAAATTCTTGAATTCTTACCAAGATTCAAGTACAATCTATATACTGGTTTTCCACTATTACCTTTATAAAATCACTCATTTTATAATGAAAAAATATGTTACTTCACTTTTGGTTTTATTCTAATATTTTTCCAAAATATCTCTTCATTTCAAAGTAAAAGAGTGTTTCTCTCGTGAATTACTCAATGATTTTATAATAGTATTCTCATTTATTTCAATACTATTGATGATTATTATGTTTAATTGGGATTCAAATTTTATTATATAATATACCATATTGTATTAAATGGTTTATGATCAGTTTCACTATATATGTTCTATTTTGATACCTTTCACCTTATTACTCAGAATAGTTAGTGATTATGTTTAGATATTTGGGAAAGATATTAATGTTCCATGTGTATATGTTGTTTAGGTTTATCCCCATTCATATGGGGAATTAATTGTACATAGTATGTGATTTTAGGACCCTGATATATCCCCATGATGTATCTATATGTCTCATGAGACCAAAAAGATATAGATTTCTTCGTGGTTTTTCCCATTTTAAAATATGGTTTTGGCCGAGGCCTTGATCATTTTTATTTGTCTTGGAAGAGGCTTTAACGATATGATTCAGATGTCCCACATTATACATTTCCTCATTGTGAAACTACTTATTGGTAGTATATGTAGTTATTTGACTAGTAGAATACCATGGTTATGTTTTATTATTTAATTATTTAATTAGGTTTTCTTTCTACCATATTGTGTTCAAGATTATGTTTTTATGGCATGTGTAATATTAGTTATTCACCTAGCATTATTGTTTATGATTTTTTTTATTTATAACCCTTACTAAGAAGCTGATCCCACACCTTTCTTGGGTTTTATTTTTTCAAGATGTGGAAAAATATATTATGAATGACTGTTAGTGATAATCTAGGAGTTCATGATGCTTCCAAATAAATTTATATATTATTTTCCATTTAAAGTTTTAATGTTGAACTAATATATCTATCTTGTTTTCCAAATATACTATACTATTTGGGCCATTTGAATGGGTCTCTTTATATTATATGGAAATTTATTGAAATAATGCACTAGATCCATGCAACTAGGGTCGAGGTCTTTATAGTTGAGGATAATAAAATAGACAAAAATACATAATAAATATGTCAACCTTCAATAATAAAATATTATAAGAAGTAATATTTAGCATAAAATTGATTAATAAACATATTACCTAGTCTATATTTTAGAAAAAAAATATTCAAGACATACCTTATTACTCAAGTAATTTCATATTAATTCCTGTCAAATATTTCTTCAAACCATCATGAGATATACTAACAAAATCAACATTAATTTTTCAATTAGGAACCTCATTAAAACTCTTTAAACTATATTTTAATCAATATATTAAACAAAATCCATTAAAATAATACTTACAAATCCTAAATTACCATAATAAAATAGTCTTAATTTACATATTTGAATGAAATAAATAATCTCAAAACTAAATGAACATCTTATGGAATAGTCCACTATCAAAATATTAACCTCAAACACACTAAAATAGTTACAATCTATATTTACACCTTCCTAAAACCAATAACATAAACATTATATCAATAAATAGACTTCTACAAACCATATCTAAAATTAATTAACCATAAAAATATAATCATAGATAAAGAAGAACATAAATCCAATTAGATGAATTTTGTGGGATGGATAGATCCTTAATTAAAATTAATGTTTTAAAACACAAAAATCTATTAGAAATAATTTTGTTATCCTTATAACTTACTATAAGATTAGAGAAACAATGAAAACATAACAATGAGAAGAAGGGAATAAACCAAAAGAAACCACACATACATCCATTTAAAAGCATTTCATATAAAAGACACCATATGGTTATCTCAAGATCACTTACCAGATAATGACACCAGGTCCAAAGTAATCACAGGCTATCCAGCCAGATCAAATTCTAGACAACACTCCCACCAATGGATTTTTATCCCAATTACCTATTACTAATAGTAATGATATTGATATAATTAAAATCTTAATTAACTTATGTATTAATTTTAAGGTTGTAATAAAAATATCAAGGGTTACGCCATCCCTTCCCATTCCACATACCCAGCCATTAAAACTCCAAAAATATAACATATTAAACAATATAAAATTGTTATTTATTGACTTATAATTCATCAAACTGATGAATAAAATGGAATTAGATACTCTTTATGCCAAAACAACATATGGATTACCCTTAGTGTTATATAAAAATAAAAAATATTTTTTAAATATTAATATATACCAATTTTTTACCTTTTTAAAACAAAAATTCTAATCATTATGATGCATAACAATAGAGATGTGAATAAAAATATCAAATATTTATCAATATAATTTATAGAAATTCATATGGAATAATAATAATCATTAAGAAATGCATCAATTTATCTATGAATTGTGGAACATATTCTAGTAAATATATAGATAAAAAAATTAAATTTATTCAACCTATTCATTTAGGAAAACCATTAATTTATAATTCTAAGATTAATCTCATGATTATTAGTTATTGAGAAGTTAACTCAAAGGAACATCCTTAGATAACCATAGTTAAACACCAATATTATTGATACCACATACTTAAATAACCCAGAAATGAGTATATCCAAATCCAATAACCACTAAGAATCTCCATAAAATAACAAACCAAACTCCACCAATAATTAATCACTAAAATAAAAAACATAATAACAAAAAAATATTATTCAAAAAACATTGTTGACTCGACTGGGATAAAAATTCCTCAATATCATACCTTAAACAACTGATAATTTAATATAAATCTGTTAAATTCAAAAAATACGTCACCATATAACCTCAAATACCATGAATCACCTGACTGGGTAGTATGTAATAAGAAGTGGGGAGTAAAGTCCCAGAACCTCGATCTTACATTGAGAAAAATAAAACTAGAGCTCAAAAAATCCTATTTTACCCAATGTTAATATAGAAATAAATAAATATTTGAAGCACCATCTAAAGCAGATTCCTCTCACCATCCACCTTTTTGATTATTAATGACCTAGTTGAAGTCTACCAAAAAGATAGTAGAAATTCTCAGGGTATAATTCAACTAGGTTTCTCAACAAGTACAATGTAGATATACATAGATATCAATCAAGAACTTCATATATTCTAAAAAATAAATTAAATCATATTGAATTTTATTAACACATCATTGTCACCAAATACACACTATATACTCCCCAAAAATTCAAAAAACACTATCTAAATCAGAATAAAAGAATACAAATGACCATATAATTTTTAATATAGTATTTATTATTTAAATCTTATTTAACTTTTTAATGATTTAGTAGTACTAAATTATGTTATAAACTTACAAAAAAATCACTTTTCATCCCCAAAAAATATCTCTTTTTATGAACTAAAAATATCTACTTAATTTGATCACTATTTACTCACAAACACATAAAATCATATCCCAAAATTCTCAGTGATATCCCACTACACAACTCCTAACCCCAAAACACACTACTAAAGATATAATATCATAATACTTAAAAGGTTTCAGGGACACTCGAAATTTTATAAAAAATAATTACAATAAATATCATTAAAACATTATTGTACAGCCAACCAGAACAGTAATCCATGATTTTCAATGTTTTTCACTACCATTGGATTTTTAGAATGTAATAAATTCATATAGGGAAAATTAATCAAATTTAGAAAAATGAATTTAAATATATACATTAAAAAAGGAAAATTATTTTCAATTAAAATTCTATCCTTTATTTGAAAACCATATTCCAAGATCACTTTTTAAAACAGTTCAGTTTTATAAAACCATTTACACATTAAAATGAAATTTGAGAAACAATTTAAATTTATTTCAACTAAAATAATCACTAAAAAAATACAATAAAATTTCCAAAATATATTTTATTTCATCAATACATTTATGAAATATTTTATTTATTATAAAATATGAATATATTTCACCAAATATTCAAGGATAATAATTTTAAAACTCTATTTTTTGTATATATATCAGTATAAAAATTAATTAGTAACAATTACATATACCAATGAGTAACTTTCATTAATTAATTTTTTATTAATAAAATATTCAAGTAACCATTAATTACATTATTATTGAAATTTAAATTTTATATAATAATCATAATGTAAAATAATCACATGTAATATATGAAATTATCCAAATGATGCATAATAAAATTCAAATTCAATCTCGCAACTAGGCCTTGTGGATCAATTTGAGTCTCATGAAATCTATATTAGTATCACCAAAACCAAAAAATCTCACCCATTATTAGAATTGTTATATTTAACACTCGATCATACCTAGTGACCTAGGTTTACACTATATCCATGTTTTATATACATGAAAACATTGTACCCTTTAAATATCAACATCTTATCTTTATGATTGAATCACTTTTTCCCAACCAAAAATACATCAATATGACTATGAAATGACTTAATCTTGATCATCCATTAACCTAGATGAAACCTACATATTCCTAAGGATCATTCCCTAATCACCCAGGTTTTGTGACTAGAATTGAGGATCAGTAATTGAGGAGTAATTTACATCATTTTATAAATATCTTCTATAATTCATACTTATTCTAAAAATAAATCATTTCCCATCAGTAAGTTATATTTCTTAAAAATTAAATATTAAAATAATGATCCCTATAGTTTGTCTTATAGTCTATAAAAAAATATTATACGAATAAAAATAATGAATCATGATAGTTGAAATATAAAAAAAATAAAATAAACTCATAATAATTAAAATAAAAAATACATTTAGATATTCCTTCAATGCCACCTCCAATAGATGAACATCCTCACTCTACTAAATGTTGGAGATTTGAATTGATACTCTGAGTATATGACTATATTAATATCATTCAAGAAGTTATATCTTCATAAAAACATGTACCAAAAATTACTAATGTGAAACCCCTTGTGGGTCGAGGTTCACATTTAAGGAGTTAGTGAAAATATCCAGTAGGTAGCACTAAGATTTCACTACTCTCCCGAGTGAATATAATCATGATTATGAGTGTGAATGGGTTTGTGGAATTTATAATAAAAATATTTCAGATGAAAATAAAAAAAATTACATAAAATGTTATGGTCTTATATTATAAATTGTTAAATAGAATTTTTTTAACCCACATGAGAAGTTATAATAAAATCCAAAAAAACATCTTTCATAACAACGAGGAGTGAAAAAGAATGCATCCAATGATAACTACCATAGTACAATGACTATTAAAACCAAATTTGATGTCTGATTCTAAATATAATCTGCATAAACAAAACAACATATGGGAAATAAAAAAAAATTAACATCTGGACCTCCAAAATATGATAAAAATCATCTAAACATCCTTTTTGGATGGTTAAATTATAATGGTGCCCATATAAAAATAATTATATCACCATTCCTGTAAATGGTTGTTAATAATGAACTATAAAATCATAAAATATAAAAAATATGTCACAAAAAAACATGTATAAAACATTCCATGATGAAAAACATAAAATCATTATAGCTAATAAAATGTTTAATCATTTCATTCAACTAGAAACCCAATCATGTCCATATCCCATTGCTCCATCCATTTTACACATGTTCTTATCTAACATTGCGTCAAACCATAAAAACTATTATGAGGTACAATTAGAGTATTAGTATTAAATTCCCAAAAAAATTTCTAGTATTAACCTATTACACTTAATTACAATCAACATCACACACCAAATATTATATAATTAATTTAATAACCCTTAAATTACATGAATCATTCTTATTTATTGAACTGTCTAATGGAAATAAATAATCCCAAATGAACACACAGATTCCATGCCTTTTTCCACTAAAAATTAATCTCCATAGACCAACTACAATAAAATAATTCATTCTTTCAAACATACCAATACATATATTATGAAAACCTCATTAATAATAATACATATATCACCCATATTTGACATTATAATTTCATAGAGGAAGAAAAATTAGTTAAAAATATCACGTTTATAACGAATTTGAGAAAGTGTGAAAAATACCCATAATGTATAAAAATCCTATAAATATAAGAGTAAAAAAACAATATCTAAGTATACCTAACTAAATATGTGACAATACAAGAGTGAATGAGGATGAATGAGGGAAAAAAGGAACAAATCCTAATACACTACACATATATCCATTTAAAAAATCAAAATAAATTCACCATTTAATTATATTGAACACCCTACCAAAGGCAAAGAAACAACATCCTTGATTATCATAGGCCATCTAGCCTAATCACATTCTAGTAAAGAAGGCTAGGATCTCTAGAACTACTGATCTCCCGATAATGCTTCCCGTCACCTCCTAGTCACCTCCTCCTTGGTTATCCTTCCCCCTCACTAATCACACTCTATTCCTTCATATTATGGATTTCTTCTATGTAGTATTCTATTACTCTTTTTAGATATTAATAAACCCATATTTGACCATTCTTTGTTTTGGATTCATTTAAGGGTTGTTCTGGTGAAACTTTGAACATTTTTGAAGTTCTTGGGATGTACATGGTTAGTGAATGGTTTGTTCAAACCATGTTCCCTACTAGTGGAATTTTGTGAAATTGAGTCAGTAAGGGTTTTCATGGTTGGCGAACAGTTTGAAAAAATATGTGCCCACCAAGGAGAAATTTTATGACCCCATTTTTAGGGGTTCATGGATAGGGATCAGGTTTTAAAAACCATGTGGCCCTTCCCAGATAACCATGCATATTAGGAATGATTTATATGTAAATAAGATTTAAAATCAGAAAACCCACTTTTATGGTGTCTGATAGGCCTATACAACCCCTTTTCATTTTATTCATCCTTAGAGGCTCCGAAGAGGTGAGATTAGACCCTCTATACCATTATAAAAGTGGATTAATGCTCAGAGATTAATTTTCTATCACTTCTTTTAAATTTTCTTATTTTTTGTTCACATTATCCCACATCCTCATCCTCTTTCTTCCCAATGGGTTTTTTGATCTCTAAGATGTTAGAGAATCAAATCCCTGTTATTTAATATATTGAATCTTTATTTGATTATTGGATCCTCGTTGCTGACATTCTTCACTGGAGTTTCACGATTAGTACTTTCTATTTTGAGTTCTCGTGATCCTAAGGTAGGTGGTTCCATTGTTATGGGAAATTTTTATTAAACATAAATTAAATGAATTAAATAAAAAAAATTCAATATATTTATTAAAAACAAAATTCTGTTCAATTATGGATTTGGATTTTATTTGCCATAAAATTTTTAAATCCCCCAAATTCAAATGAAATTGGGTGTGTTTATAAAATTGACAAAACATTGTGAGATTTAAATTATTGAATTTAAATTGAAATATTAATTTTATGAGATTTATTTCGATTTTTTATTTTGAAAAAATGTATAAAAATGGTTTTGATATGAACCCAATTAGTTTTTCTCTGTAAAGGGATTATTTGATTAATACATGCGTATAGGTTTTTAAAAGAAAATTGGAATATTTGAAATGGAATAACGGGATGAATTAAATTTTAAATAGTTTTGAAATTAATTTCTCAACACTGATTTTTATTAGAAAACATGAGATCCTATGTAGTTTGTGAGTTATTCTGAAAAAACACTCTATTGACGATTTACAACTCCAATAATACATATGCATCATGTGACATCCCCAATGGGATGGTGATGAATCATCCTTGACCAACTTCTAAGGAATGTGGGTTCACATATTATTGTGATCAGTATTAGACTATAGGGGAATCCCATAGCCTAGAAGAAGCATAAAATTTGACTGATTACCATTAGTATATTTATTTTTATTTGAAATATATTCCATTGTTTGTAAAAAAATTCACATGATTTTCAAATTTATATAAATGTTTTTATATGAAATATTTGTTAACCTATTTTTTAAAAGTATTTTTATTATTTAAAATTTAAATCATGATTTCTATTAAATATTATTTTTAACTACCATTCCTATTTATTTTAAATTATATTAATTTGTTGGTTAATTAAATATTGTCATCTTATTATGGAATACTTAGTGAGACCCTACTAGGCTTTTAGCTCAAAATCTACATGTGACCTACATTTTTTATAGATTATCTCATTCTAGGATTGAGTAAGGCTAAAAAACACTTATAGGTGGTTCTAGTAGTTTATCTTTGGTCATGAAGTGTTATGTCCACTAGGACATTGGTTGTTATCCCATTTTATAATATTTTGTGGTTATACTTTGGGTTTTCATTCCTGTTTGAATTCTGCTACACTTATCCCACATGAGTTTTTCTCGTATGAATAATGACTTGTTTAGATTGATTTAGTTGTGTTTGTGCCTATTGTTTCCACTTTCATATGGTATGATGACATGTTCTAGTATTCAGGCTATGTGGATTGAGAACATCCTTAAGTTCATTTCAGGATTGGCCAGGTTATCGAGTTACTAAGGTAACCGAGATGGTTCATGAAAATTTTTTATTAGAGGGAGCTAAAGAATCTATCCTAGAAGTTAGTATGGAGTTTTTTTAATTTTTTGAGACCTAGGAGGTAGTTATTATTGAGTACATGGCCAGGTCCCACCAAAATGAACCTTAATTCACCAAGTGTGGTTCTGGAAATACGTCTTTTAGATTAGCTCTGTTATTTACCATATTTAGATTTGGATATGTTGAAATAAAAAACTTTTGTTCTATTTGTTGGCATTGATTTTCCCCTATTTATCAATATGTTTGTTAATATGAGGTATTAATTTTTTTTATGATGTTATGTAGTATCAAGACTCTGAGAAGATATGAGAATTAGATCAAGGAGGAAGCATCTAATGAACCACTGCGAGTGAATCATCTCCTAGAACCGAGTTTGGTTGATGTGATTGTGTGTACTATCCAAACTATGGGAGAGACAATACCACCAATTCCAATTTAGCCTCCAAATATGGAACCTCAAAGGGATGTATTCTAAAATAATTCTCAGTATTTACTTTACCATGGTCCACCAGAGTTCAATGGCTCCAATGATCTTCAAGAGTCCAAGGAATAGTTTAGCAAGATTGAATGTTTGATTGTGTTCTAGGAGACACATAATTTAATCAAGCTGATGTATGCCGCCTTTAAATCGGGATAATGAGAAAGATATAATGGGACATGATGGTAATAGTGGTGAAGCATGAGGAATTATATTGTAAAGAATTCAAGGATCTTTTTACCTACCAGTTCAATCCAGATTTGGTGGTGTTGGATAAGGATATTCAGTTGTTAAAACATGAGTATGCTGAGAAAACCATGATAGAGTATTTAAACCATTTTTCTAAGATTGTGTCAAATGAGAAGATGAAGAATCGACGGTTTGAGTTGGTACTTTGATATTATATTTATTGTAAGGTTTTTTACGAAGGATTCCCCCTTATGTTGTTGTGCGGGATAGAGTTTTGATTGTTGAAATAGACCTTTTTGGTATGATAGGGTTTATGGGAGTTCCCTTTTCTCATATAGGCATCAGTTTAATGTCCACTAAAGGAAAGAAAAAGAATGACTATTTTTAGGTTGGATCTCAAGAGAAGGGGTTTTCTGGACCTCCTATAGTTCTTGGAATAGGACCTTTGTTTTTCTACCAGTGTGGAAAACCAGGTCACTCAAAGAGGGTTTTCACTAAGGCACCCAAGTTATGTCATTCATGTGAATGATCAAGTCATCTGAAGAAGTTATTCCTTGTCTATTACACTCTCTTTAGGGGCATGTAATCATCATCAATTTCTAAAAATTTGGTGCGATAAGATGATTCATGAAAAAGGATTTCTAGGCACTAACATCAGGAGAAAGTATTCTTCACATAGTGGTAGAGTCTATAGAAGAAGAGGATACTAGTACAGTGGATATGAGATGTACCATCAACATAGATTCATCATTAGTGATTTTTTTATTTGATAATGGTTCATCTCAATCATTTATTTCAACATGTATTGTTAATATTAAGAATATTTATATAGGGCTTTTATCATTTATGATTGAAATTACTATAACCCTTGGAACCAAGAAAGATATTGTTCTTCGTATTATTGATTGTGTGTTCTCTCTATCAGATATTAATCTTTCTTTTAATTTTATGGTTCTCAATAGAAAACCACTTGATGAAATATTTGTGATGTATTAGATCATTTATAATAAATACATAATTGATTTATAACTTTGACGAGTCTCCTTTACTAACCCTGATGGTGTCTTCCATATGTGTCAAGGAGAATGAGACCCATGTTTTGGTAGATCTAGCCCATGTTATCCAATGTTTGGGAAAGTAATATATGTTTTTTTACATTGAGTAAGAAACATTGAGCGGTGATCTCCCTTCATTGGTTGTCATGTTTCTCAATGTTTTCTCTTCTGAATTCTCTAGTTTTCCACTGGTAATCAAGCAGTACCTAATCATCCTTACTACATTGAACCATCAAAAATAAATTAGTTTATGACTCAGTTGGATGATATTTTGGAGAAAGGATTTATATTCCCGAGTGTGTCAACATGGGTGGTGTAGGTTCCATTTTATAAGAAATATTATGGGACACTTCATCTTGGTGTTGATTACTAAAAACTCAATATAGTTATTTTAATGAAAAATATCTATCTGAATGAATTGATGATTTGTTTGACTAGATGAAGGGGTTAATTTGTTCTTAAATAATGGTCTTCTATTTTTCTATTATCATTTGTGGATAAAAGAATACGATATTTAAAAAAATACCTTTAGAAGTAGGTACAACCATTATGAGTACATTTTCTTGTCATTTGGTTTAACCAATGCTCCATAAAATTTCATGGCCTTTATGAACAGTATTTTTCATGACTATCTTTACAATTTTTTGGTGGTCTTTATGGATTACACCCTTGTTTACTCTATGTATTAGGATAATCATGTATCTCTTAAAAGATTAGTTTCAGAATTGTTGAGAAATCATATAATTTATACACCGAGTTTAAACTTTGATTTATAGATTCAGGAAGAAACTTTATAGGGACATGTGGTGTTGGAACATGGAATTTAATTTTATCTTAAAAAGGTAATGGCTATTATGACATGGAAATATCCATGAAATGTTTTTGAGACTTGTAGCTTCTTGGGTTTCGTTGGGTATTATCGTTGGTTCATTAATGGATTCTCAAAGTAGGATTCTATGATTATTCTCTAACTCATATAATAATAAATTTTTATTGGGATGATAAATTTTAGAATTCTATTTGTAGATAAAAAAAATTTGAACATTACACTGGTGTTGACTCCTAAAGTGGTTGGGTAGAGCTATGTGGTCTTTTTTGATGCTTCCGGTACATGTTTTGGTAGTATTCATAATAAAGGGGATCATGTCTTTACTTATGGATCTCGGTAGTTTAGGCCACATGAGAATAATTTCTAACCTATGACCTTGCATCTGGGATTCATGTGTTTAAGAGTGGAGGAATTAACTTTTTAGAGGAATTTTTTCCATGTTTTATGACCAAAAAATCATTATTTATATCTTCCCTAAAAAATATTTGAATTTCTTTAAGAGATATTGGTAGGAATTCCTATAGTCTCTGAACATTTACATCACCTATAAACTAAGGAAAGAGAATTTCATTGTAGATTCTTTTACCAAGAAAAATATAACCTAGGATGTTAAAGAATCATCAGAAGAGTTAATCTTGATGGATGTTTTTTCATAGATTCATATAGAAGTTCAGGAATTTGGCACTAAGTTTTTTCTAGAATTTTGTTGACCTACTCTCTTCTCATGTTTATTATCTAGGTACAATGGATTGAATATGAGTTCTTTTGCATTAATGTCTCTTTTTAAGGTGGTGAGACCATACCGGACTGGTCATTACCTACTAATGGGATTTCTATGATATCAGAATCAATTGTCTGCTCTGTTAGTGGTAAGGAATTATGTGATGGAGGATTTTTATAATTCACATGGGTAAGTGTACCCAAGAACCAAAAATATGTGAAATGGAATGTAGTAGAAATTCTAGTGTCTAGGTATGAGATGAGGCATTGTTGATTTTGTTTATCATTGTTATACATTCCAAAAGTTCAATATCGAGCACTAGATATCATCAGGTTTTCTTCAGCCACTTCTAGTGCCTACTTGGAAGTGGGAAGATGTCTAGAGACCTTTCAGTTTGATTTAAACATACCCAGAGAAAGAATAATTTCATTTTTTATGGGATCAATCATCTAACTAAATCATATCACTTTATACCCATTTGTGATCTAACCAATGTTTGGGAGTTGTGAGATCTCTATGTGAAATAGATTATTCTTTTTCACATGGTTCCATCTACTATATTCTCTCATAGGGATACTCAGTTCACTTCTCATTTTCTGAGAGGCCTTCAGGAAGAACTGGAATCTCCGCACCCTTTTATTATGGTATATTATCCTCTTTTAGATGGGAAAATATAGAAATGTATAAAGATTCATGATGATATGATCAACACATGAGTTTTGGACTTTGGTGGGGCTTGGGATAACCATATTGGGCTAGTTGAGTTTTAATATAAAAATAGTTACCAGTATATAATCATAATTTCTCTTTTTTAGGTGGAGTATGGTTGGCCTTATAAATATCCATTGTTTTGGTTTGAGATCAGGGAATGTTCCTTGGTTGGACGAAGCCTGGTTCAAGATACAACATTAAGGTCTATTTTTTCATATGATAATGATAATGGAATAATGATAGAATAATTCCTATGTCAATCATCATCATAGGCCATTATTACTATCAGTTGGTGAATAAGAGTTCTGGAATGTTTCACCTTAGTAAGGGGGTAATGGTTTGAGTGGAAAGGGAATCGTTCACACCATTTTGTGGTAGCTTTGAGGTTGATGAGAAAGTGGGGAAAGTGTATTACATATAAAAACATCCACCAAATATGATTTCAATACATAAAATGTTTCATCTATCTCACCTATAGAAGCATCTTTCTAATTCATCTCATATTATGAGTGGGAGTAGTCGTGATATTGGACCAGATTTATCTATGATTGAGCATCCAATCAGGATTGTTGATTTTGAAACCAAGGTAATTCATGGAAGGATGATGCCTTTGGTTTGAGTTCTATGGAATCAAAATTCTGATTCTCATGTTACATGGGAGAGGGAGGCACTATTGAGATAGAAATGGTGTCATATTTTTGACATGGAAGCTTCTTAGTGGGATTTCTAGGAACAGAAAGTTTCTATGGTGGGGACGTTGTGACATATTTTTTTAGTTTTAAGGTACTCGTAAACCCCTATTTTGATCTTGAATTGGATACTATTAATTTAAAGGTTGTTTGGGTGAAATTATAAATTTTTAAATGTTATTTTCATATGCATGGTTGGCACACAGTTTTCCCAAACTATGCACCCTTTTAATGAAAATTGTGTAACTAAGGAAGTGAGGGTTTGCACATTTGGAACACGGTTTGAAAAAATTATGTTCCATCCAAGGAGAAACCATATAACCCCATCAGTATGGGTGCATGTCTAGGGAACACGTTTTATTTAATATTTCATCCATTCCAACAAACCATGTGTAGAAGAGACAATCAATCCAAAAATTAGTTTTGACATACCAAAACCCTCTTTTGTGTTCCTAAAAATCCTATATTACCCCCTTGAATTTTCATCTTACTAGGAGGCTCCCAAGATGTGATTTTGGACCTTATAAACCATTCTAGAAATGGTCTGAAATTGCGAAAATGATGTTCGATATCTTCTAAGTAAGTTTCCTCTTCCCATTCTATTTCACTCTATCTCTATTATTTCCTCCCAAGGGTTTTATAGACATCCACTTTGTGGGAGTATCTAATCCCCATTGTTTGGGATCTTGAATCTTGGTTTCTTTCTTAGATCTTCATTGTCAATATTCTTAATTGGATTTTCCAGATTATGACTTTGTGAGTCGTGATCCCGTGATCCTAAAGTAGGTGGTTCTATTATGATTGAAAATTTTGATTTACCCAAATTTTTTTGATTTAAATTAAATTTTTTATCAATTGATTTATAAAAAAATCAATTCCATTGAATTGGGGATTTGGATTTTATTTGGAATGAAATTGGGTAAAAGCCCAAATTCTAATGAATTAATATGTGTTTTTAAAATTTATGGAAAATTGTGAGATTTAAATTGTTGAATATAAATTGTGAAATTAATTTGATGAAATTGATTTTAAAGTTTTAATTGAGAGAAATGTATTAAAATGGTTTTGATATGAAACCAATGGTTTTATCATAGGAAATTCATTATTTGATTAAAAACTAGTGTATTAGTTTTTCAAAGGTAATTGGAATATTTGAAAAGAATGAATGGGAAGAATTCAATTTTAACCAATTTTAAAATAAATTTCCCGTAATGATTTTTTATTAGAGGACCTGAAATCTGAGGTAGTTAGTGTGTTATTTTGGAAAAAACACTATTGATGATTTAAAGCACTGAAAATACATATGCACCAGGTTACATACCCAATGAAATGGTGATGAATCTTCTTTGACCAGTGTCTGAGGGATGTGTGTACACATATTATTTTGATCATTTTTTGAGTGTTAGGGAGTCCCACAGCCTAGAAATAACATATCTTTTGGTAGATAACTATGTATCTTGTTTTTTATATTTTAAATATATTTTATTTTCTGTAAACTATTTTTCATCTGGCTTCAAAAATTTTACAAAAAATTTTATATAAAATGTTTATTAGGACATTTGTTTAAATTATTTCCATTTGTTGACATTCAAAGCATGATTTTTTTTAAATATGATTTTAAACATCCATGCCTATTTATTTAAAATTGAATGCATTATTTAGTTAATTAAATTTTGTAATCTTATTAGGGAATCCATGGTTAAACACTACTCGGCTTTTATCCCACGCCTTACATATTCCTTCAGGTGTTTGTAGATTATATCCTTATAGGTATTGTAAAGAATAATGTGCCAATTGGAAGTGGTTCTAGTTGTTGATCCTCGGGCTTAGAGAGTTGTGGTTATTGAGACTTGGGTGGTTATCCAATTTTCTGGTAATTTATGGTTGTACTTTTTGTTTTCATGCTTATTTGACTTCTAGTAAACTTCTCTCTATAGATTTCTTCTTATATGCATACTGAATGGATTATATTTATTCGATTGCATTCGTGTAAAATTTATTAAAAAATTCATATTTTATGATTCCAGCTATTTTTCTCCAACCCATTTGGATCAGAAACACCCTTCGGTCCATGTCAGGATGGGCCTGGTTATCTGGTTACTATGGTAACTAGGCTGGTTCAGGAGATGCCTTCTTTTCATAAATATCCTTTGAAATTTTTAATGGTGGACTCTCTGATGATGGGGTATATTAGGATAGACTCAAGGTGTAAGTGTTGGTAGTTTTGGGTAAATAATGTTTCTTCTTATCCATGGTATATTTCTCTTATCTCCTAGTCTTATGTTCTCAAGATTCAGTGCCTCATGTTGGGTCCTTCCTCATACACTTGGAATTATTGTAATAGTTTTTGGGTTCTTTGAAATATATGTTTTATCTAATGTATGTAACCATATTATCCATAGACAAAAATGTTTGACTTTGTTTCATATAAGAATCCCTATACTATTTTGCACTAGTACTGTATTTTTCCATCATAGGTGACCATTTTTTAGGTCCGATACATAGTCTAGTTTTTTTTCTATATAAAATATCATAAAGTCTCTATATAATTTCTGATATTACAGGATTCATGTCGTCATCTATGTGTGGCCTCTGCATTGTTGGATCCTACAAAAATTTATGGTTTTTTCAAGTTGATGTTTTTTGTTTCACAGGTCCCTATAAATGTGTCATTGATGAAGACTAATCCCTTTTATTTTTTTAGATTAAAATTTTTTATATTCCCCTAATCAATAATACTAAATTGATTTAAGATATTTTCCATTTAATTGATAGTTTTTAACATTGGTTCAGTCTATAGAGGAGTTGCGTATATAGAGATCATAGGTAGTGTATTGTATTAGGTGGTGGTGATTGTGTGGCTTCATCTATCATGCATTTAAGGGTTCCTAAGGTGGAAACTTTTCAATGTTCATATAATATCTAATAAATCATATCCCCTAACTATGGTTTTTGGGAATAGTTTTCCATTTTTGGATCCCTGAAAATTCTATGCTCAATTTTATTAATTTCATTTAAATATATTTTTTAATAAAAAAATGGTTTTATTGAAATTATTGACCACTATACCTCTTGTGAATTGTTAACATGCTTACCCCTTCCAAATAGTTACAGGTTTAACATAAAAATTATATAAGTTACACCATAAATTAATTTATATAGTTTTTTTACATGTATGAAGGGTTGAACCTTACTTTCCCATTCCGAAAGACATAGTATTACATTGCCACTAATGTGATCTCTTAATTGAAACTTAATTTTCACTCATTCACGGATAATTGATTCAGTCCATGAATGGAATAAAATAAATTATTCATAAAATGGAAACTCAAAATCCTAATAACATTCTCAATAATATATTGATATACAGTAAATTATAAAAACATGATGTTGAACCAATAACCATTCATTTTAAACCAAATATTTCAATAATAACTTTATCTATGGATTCTTTCATGAATAATAATATGAAATAATAATTAATAATTGTATTATAAATTCAAATGATTTATTAAAAATGTATAAGAAAGAAAAAATCATTCTACGAATAGTTAAACATATACATGAAATAGTAAAATTGATAAAAAGAAATTTTGAAATTATATTCATTCCTAAAACCTTCATTTTATACTTCTAAAATTTCCACTAAATGTTTTAATTTTTTAAATTAAATTTGAAAATAAAAAATACATAAATAATACCCACTAAAATATTTGAAACTACCTTCTACGATTAACTAGTGGGTAGTGCATCAAAATAATTTAATCTTCTAGGATGATCCTATAAAATAAAAAAAATTGAACATTATACATAATTAATTCCCAAAATTCATTACCATACATCCAATAAAAACTCCAAATATAAACTTCTCTCTCGAAACTGTAAAATCCATAAATTTCGTAACCAAAATATTAATTAATTTGACTAAAAATTAGTGAAATTAAAAAATAATAATGCCTCACTTACACCAAAATGACAATCAGTTGTGTTCATTCAAACTTTTAAGGTCTCCTCCAACTATCATGGTTGAAATAACCATCAATGTGGATGGATTTCAGCATAATATAATGTAATCCATAACATGGTAAATGTAAATCATATAAAAACCAATTTAAAGGTAATATAAGGAGAAAAGGTAATTTATACCCTAAATTTTTAAACTAAGAAAACCTAAAACATGATGTACCTTCTATGGGATACGGGGGGAGAATAAAAAAGACGTTATAGATCCTCCCCAATACAATGTTGTTTATCAAATAAAATAAAAATATTGTGTTTTAAGGGGAAAATAAAGATATATATTTCCCATTTTTTAAAAAATATAGGTACCACTAGGTACCTGGTGGCATCTCACATGCCACCTTGTGGTTCACTAGGGACCCGATGGAAGTTTCCTTACTATTTAGTGTCACATCCTAGGAAATGAACCTAGGTTTTATCACTGAGAAATTAGTGGAACTATACCAATTATTCAGTGATTACCTTTAACCATCTCCTAATATATTTTCATCCACAACACTTAAAATAAATACCTTTATGGTTTTTGAAAAATCACCCAATCAATTTACATTTGCATAAAACTGCTAAAAACAAAAAAAAAGTAATCACTCTCTCAAGTAAAATTAAAACATTCAATCCATTAATAATTTTTTTAAATATTTTTCATTATTTAATTCTAAATTAATATTTTGATAAATATTTAATACTATATGATGGTATACATATTACATCAGGGGATTCTGGGTCCGTTGCATAGGGTCGTATCATTGTTCAAATAAACTATGGAACTTATAGATACAACAATTCTATTTTGGAGGGAGGTTAGAAACAATCAACCATTTTGAATAACATTTTAGAAAAATAAATATTAATTTAAATTAGGTTGATTGGAATTGAAATAAAACTAAACAAGGACACACACACACCTAAGGAAGCCAAGTGGATCAATCCTCATCCCTCCCCACAAATATTTTTTAGCTCCTAAAAAGAAAAAAAATTATATTTATTATTATATAATTGGTATAAAAAGTCCCACCATTGTAAATTTTCACTGCGTTTGATGAAAAATATATTGGGGGATTTTTTCAAAGTAGTTGATGTTGTCTGAGCAAAGGATCTTTGAGATATTTTCTCAAATTAGTGAATAATTTCTTCAATGCATCTTACACCATGCCTTGGTGAATTTATATAATCCTTGATGAAGTTGTTTTTGGATATAGTTTTTGACCACAAATTAAACTATAATTTTTTTGATCTGGGAGTTTTTTGTATAAAATCACCGAAATAATTAACAAAATTATTTCACTTGGCATGGTGAAGTGGGAGTCTACCTTTGATCTATATGGAGTAATGAAATAGGATTGGATAAAGGCATAGTGAATTGGGAATAAATCTATCACCCACAAGAATTATTTATATAGTCATAGAGTATGCTGTAGTGAATCAGGAATCTATATATGATCCATGAGTATTCTTACTTTGTTTGTATTAGAGGAAATTGTTTGATGGAATATTCGGTGTGAAAAATGTTGTATAGTGGAAAGGTAAATGCATGATGATAAATTGTTTTTAGGAAAATTGATCAGTCTATTTTCAATATATATATAAAAATCCTCTTTTTAATTTGAGTATAAAACTGTAGAAAAAAATCATACACAATTCAGGGATTTTATCACTTTTGTAACCATTAATTGCTTGATAGTTTACAAAGGTTTTGGCCTTAACATTGTACATTAATTTCACTGAGGGAGTGGTCATTAAAGAGATTATTTAAATAATAGGATTCATCGTTGGGGTTGATTTAGTATATAATATAGAGGAATATTTAAAAGATAAATTCTAGATCCCTTTAATAAAGGAGATGTTGAAGAAGAGGGTGAACCAATAGTTCCAATATCTCACTAGAAGTTGAACACAATTATGATGATGAAGTAACGCAATATTTGGTGAATATTGTTATCAAAATTACTTTAAGAAGAAGATTACATAATGAGAAGAAATAATATCTCTATTTTAAGATATAATTAAGATTTCAAAATGTTCATGGTAGTGAATTAAGAGGGTCTGGGACACCACACTAAACATGTAAAAAATCTAAACCTTGAGATTTTATTATTATTTAAGAATATAAATATTTTCATGAATGTTCCATAGATGTATACTAGTGTAGGTAAAATGAGTAAAATCATATATGTCATCTAAAAAGGCATATTTTCTTGGGTGACTTACTCTCTCTCTATCTCTCACTCTCCCTCTTGTAATAATGAAGAAAAGTTTCAAACACATTTGAATTTGTATCTTTAAAGAAATAATTTTAAATTATACTACAGTAATATGAAATCATATTTCTGATCCTTGGGCATGGAAGATTATGTGACATCAATGTTTAGTATTTTGGGGATAATGGATGGTGACAATTTATTAAATAATGATCATAGTGAATTGTATGTGGATTAAAAAAAATTAATTTCATAGTATGTTCTCAATCCTATCCCATTTACATAAAAATAATATCTTTTAAAATCTCTCCTGTTGTGTGGGAAAAATATCTGAATATCAGTGAAAGAGATTAAGAAATTTAGGAGTAAATGTTAGCAGTTTTATGTAGTAAATATTAGGAATTGATAATGAGTCCAAGTATGATAGTTGAAACATTTTTTTATTAACTAATTTCTTTTGTTGATTACTTGTGCGATCAGGGGTAGGATCTAAAATATGGGAACATTCTGAATAGGATCACGAGAAGAGTTTCTCCTTAATTTAATAAAAAGGATTTGGTTCTTAGAAGACAAATACCTGAATAAAATCTCTTGGGAAAGGTTTCGTGTCAATATCATTTAATATGAGATGATAAATTAAGAAATTTATGTTAGGGTGATGTAAAATTCTCATGAAGTTGCTTTCAGAGATATGGATAAACTCATGGTGAAGAAATTTTTGGATGAAGAAGAATAAATTGAGGATTTGATATCCTTTCTCTCATCTTGAAATAAAAGTGTAAAAATAATGTTTAATGGTATGATTCCAGTTATATGTTTCAAGTGTGGAAAAGTCATACAGATTGTGAAAACATTGTCTAATAATTTTGAAAATTATTATAAGGTTTATTTTAAGATAAGTAAGAGTTTAATAAAAATTAAAAACATTTTCTAAAAACGATATTTAAACTCTGATGAAAGTGATGTTGAAGATGTTCAAAATTGCAATAAACTTGAAAAATATGCAATAGTAGCTATTATAAATGGAAATAATAGTTTTGAATTAAATGATATGAATGTAAGAGTTGAACTTAACATTGAATTGGAAGTCTCCCTTAATAAATTTATTGTATTGAGGTATCAAAAATAAATTATATTGTAGTTGTTAATGAATCTAAAATCTACATACATCATCAATAAGAAGATATAATAAAATTATAATCAAAAAACAAAAATTTAAAATCTATAAATTAATCAATAAAAAAATAGATTGATTTAATACTCAAATCTAATTTAAAAGTTTTAGTCATTGAATGTATAAATAGAATACTGAAATAAAAATTCAAGATAATTTATGTGGAATAAGAAGAAGTCATGAAATAACTATGGAAGTTCCTGAATAAATAAATTGATTTGACACCTAGTTTGGAATCAACTAGATCAAAGAATATTTTTCCTTTCAAGTATATAAAGTCATCTAGATAACTTACTGAGAAAAATATCCCTATTTAACAAGTAAAATTCTTCAATAACAAATGGAAATCTTTTATAGATCACGATAGAATAAAGAAGATAACCATGGTTAGTGCTAAACATCAACCCTTAGAACCAAAAATCGATGTGGATCATAACGAAACAGAATAAGGTACATTATAGAAGTTTATAATTATATAAACGTGTAACGAATTAGATGTTTCATTTGTGGTAATATGGTACACACCCAATACATGTTTTGAATTTCGAAGAGATATCTATGTGAACAATAGTCATACATATTGGATATCCTAATTTCGATTTTCAATTATTCCATTAAAGGTTATTGTTTTTTGTGAAGGTTTTGGGCATATAATATCTATAGTGCATTAATAATTAAGAATATGATGCAATGTGAATCTAGAAATGGTGGAAAATGGAAGTTGTATTCTTTTTCTAACAAAATAAACGTTCAGAAAAGATTCATAGTTTTTCAAGAATAATAATATTCATTAGAGGTATAAAAAGAATTGGTTTATTCATCATCAATAGAGGTGGAAAAAAAATATTTGGTCAATAAAAGAAGCTATAAGAAGGAAAATTTTGATAATATTTCATCAAAAGAAATAAAAATTCAATTTAGTGGATCTTTTAAAGTGGATATACATCTCCCATTATCTCAAATCAATACCTCATCATGAGAAGAAAATATAATAACTATGTTGTTTTTCATTTTGGAAATTTTGAGTTTTTAAAGATTCATGGAATTGGGAAATATTAAGTTGGTGTGAAATATCTCATGAAAAAGTATTTCCATTTATAAGATGGCCTCTGTTAAAATCAACATAGTGTTAGCCAATTATGTGACTTGGGTTATGTTGTTGAGTAAAAAAGAGGGTATAAAAAATTATATAATTATATGGATTAGTGAATATGAAAGAAAGATGAAAAAAATCAAATCATTACCATTTGGTGAAGATAATTGGTGTATGATTTCAGAGGAAGATGAAAACATACTATAGAAAAAATATCTTGGAAACTTGATCAAAAAATAATTGGAAGGTAAAGTGAATTCCAATACTATAAAGAAAATTCAAAAACATTAAAATGATCATGCTTAGACATGTTATTCTTATCAAAAGGGTGATATTATTTAAAATACATATAATCTAAATTAGTGGAATGCATCATGAAATGATTAACATGTGTGAGTTGATTTTTTCTGGGACAATTACACCTGAAGATGTAGATGAAAGTAGTATTATATCTTGTTTGATGATGATTTTAGTTGAATGGCATGGATTATGGTTACAAAACATAAATCTGAAGTGTTTATATATATGACATGATATCAAATTCTGGATAAAAATATGCTTGGTCTAAATATTAAAAAAATCTACACTAACAGTGGAACATAATTTTCAAACACCCTGATAAAAGAATACCATGAAAGAGAATGAGACTGAGAACCATATTTTAGTGGTTATAACAACTCAATAAAATGGAATTATTGAAAAAATAAATCACATCATCAATAACATATCTTAGACTATAAATATTAAATAAGTCTTATAAGACAAATAGTTTAAATTGGCACTGAAAGAAGTGGTATAAATTAGAAATATAAGCTTATTAAGTTTTAATGAAGAAAAAAGTGCATCTAAAATTTTGTATGGAATGAATCATATATTTAAATACTCTATAGTGAATGGAATAAATTGATTCATTTATAGTAAAAAAGGGAATATAAATTTTGAATATTATGTTGATGATGTAATTTACATTGGATAATCGTAAATTAGTAGAGCTCTCAAGTTCATAAATAATTTATTTGAAAAGTGATCAAATGTAATAATGTTACTGTAAAAGAAAATGATCTGGTGATAATGCCACTTAAACAGAGTTTAAATTATGGTGAGAAGTTTTTACATGAAAAATATCCAGTTTTTTGAAGTTGAAAGTTATAAATTTTATAGCTTAGGTGGAGTTCCAAGGTATATAGATGACTATTATAACATATCTAATGATTACGAAAACATAGTTGTACAAGAGGTTCAAGAAAAAAATTAAGCATGGCTGAATCTACTGGAAAAAACATTGTTATAGATTGGTCATCCCCAGTTGAAATAAAAAGAATAAATAAATATATTCATGTGTATCTTTTATCATTTATCAAAGTAAAATATTTAGATGAATTTATTAAGTGTAAAATTTGGGTCAATGTTTTTCATGATGATCTTGTCCAAATAGAAAAGACAAAGGCATGGAATGTTGTTACAACTCCACATGACAAAAACATCATCTGGAATTAATGGGTGTCCCAAAATAAATTCAATAAAGATGAAAACTTTATAAGGAATAAATAATTAAGTATGAGAAAAATCTATTCCAAAATTGAAGGTATTTATGTGGATGAATCATTCCCCCTATCGGAACAACTTGAAATAGTACGATTATTCAAGTATGTGGTAGTGAAGAAGTGGTTCAAGGTATACCAAATGGATGTCAAATTAGACTTTCATAATGGTTTCCTTGAATGGGATGGTTGCATAAAGGAACAAAAATGATATCTTATTGATAATTTTGAAAATAAATTATTCTAGTAGAAGAAGTCATTGTATAGGATAAATCATGAACCAGTATCATGGAAGTCAAGGCTTGATTAATACCAGAAGATGATTGGATTTCAAATGGTATGGGTTGAATAAAACCAATATATCATGAAAAAAATTGAGAAGTGTATGGTGATTTCTTATATGTGAATGGTATTTTATTTAGATACTGGGACGAAATCCAATTCCTAAATTTTTTTGATCTTGTGAGGTGTAAATTTGAGATATATCTTATCAGAGAATTGTAAATTTGCATCGTATTGACGGTGATTCAAATAAATCATGGGAGTTTCATATCTCAAATTAAATATAAAAAGTAGGTGTAAAAATTTTCATATGGATTATTATATATAGATAGATGTTCCATATGAGATTCGGACAAAATTATCAAAAAAAAAAACAACAAGGCAAAGAGGTGAATGTCACACATTATTAAAAAATGATCTATATTTTACTCTACTTGACTACCCCTAAACCAAATATTATGTTTTATACATATCAATTAACTCAACATTAATGTTTTCCCAAAAAGGTTCCCATGGTATATTTGAAAAGTAAAATCTGATATATCAACCATATTATTGAATATGGGAAACATTATTAAAACAATTAACAGTAGTGGTTGTTGAGATATTCAGATGCTTGTGGATATGGTTTAGTTGACAGATGAAAAGTAACCTATGGTGGTGTATTCTATATTATGAATTATTTCATATCATATTTTATATTGAATTTTTAATGTATATAATCATTGTGGAGGTTGATTATATTGTTAAAACTCAAGCATGAACTCTATTTATTTGGATGTAACAAAAGCTTGATGATGTTGAAATAGAAGTTGGGAATCCAAATCTGATCAGGTGTAGTAACTCATGTTCTATAAAATTTATCAAAAATAATATACATCATTAAATAAAAATCACATCAATGATAAGAATCATTTTTTAAAAAATAAGGTTGATTAATGCTTAGTGAAATTATATAATTTGTTAACTCAAGAGAAAATTTTAGATATAATCACCAAGGTCATATGAATGGGGTCATTTAAAAAGAATCTATTTTCTCTTCTATTCTAACTGAATCCATCTACCTAGATGTAACTTCAAGATCCCCCACTCCTCCTATGTATTTTCTCTCATGATAACCGTATGGAACATTATTAAATTTATTAATTATATTTATTGACCTCATATATATCCTATAAAATAAGTGATCTGTTTGGGTTTTTTGAGAAATGGGAAGAGATTTCTTCACATTATATAGGTGTATTTGAAAATCCCCCTTTTAATATTTGGGTAGTGTTTGTCAATAAATTGTATTGAGTAAAATTTTCAAGATTTTTAAATTGATAGAAAAAATAATTTTTGAGAGTTTTGTTCACATTGGTGAATGAGGTATTAAACATAGTTTATACCATGTCATGGTAAATATTTTCATGTGGTTTTATAATTTTTTATGAAAAAAATTGGTTACCACACCCACAACAAAGTTGGTTTTTATCTGCTAAGTCATCTACACAAAACAGAAAACCAAAATAGACCATTTCATTTCAGTAGTATTGCTGAATGGGAATCCACTTGTGAGTCATGGGTAGTAACACTAAAAGAGTGGATAAAGTCATAATAGATTGGGAATCAACTAGTATTCCATAAATAATCATGTTTTTGGAATTTATTAAATAATTTTAGATTAGGAATCCATATGTGATCCATGAAGATTCTCATTATGGCTATGTTGGAGGTCATGGTTCAAAGGAAGTCCAACTATGAAAAATGGTATATCCTAAAAGGATATGTGTGTGGTGTTCAATATGATGAGGAAAAATGGTCATAGTGATTTCAATACATCATATTGCAATCCATTTCATTATTTAAGTCATCAAATCTATAAAATACATGTTACACAATATTAGGTATTTATTGAAGTTGTAAAAATAAATTAGTGGATATTTACTCAGTTTGAAAGGTTTTTAATCCATGTATTAATGGAAAGGTTGTAATATAAATACAAGATAATATAAAAATAATAGTATCCATATTCAAGGTTTGAGGTAGTGTAGAATATAGTGGAAGTGTGAAAAGAAAAAATCCAGATCCACTGTGGAAATGAGAAGTTGATGAATATAGTGATCCATGATTTCTAATATTTCATTACATGTTTGAAACAACATTTCTAAATAAGAGTCACTTTAATTAGTGACTATTTATATCAATAGTTATTTAAAATTGATATTTCATCATGAGATGTAGTGAAATCCTTATTTTAGGAGAATAATGAGATTTCCAAATGATCATGATAGTGAACCAAGAGGATCAGGGATACCACTACAAAAATGTAAAACTTCAAATGAGTTATATTTTATTAAGAATAATGAAAATTAATATTCTTGTGTATAATATTTATATGTTTCTTAGAATGTGTTAACTAAGTAAAGTCATATGTTTCATTTATTTTATTATTCTCTCTAGAGGGAAAGAAATTTAGAGATTGAACTCTTCCTCGACTTGGCGGACAAGATTCAAAAATATGGATCAGCTTACAATTATTTAATTCACCGCCAATCCCACATTGGGTATATTTTATTATAAGGAACCAATAAAATATATATATTTATTTTATTTCTGTGTTAATGAAACAATGTTTAACTTTATAGGCCCTATGTAATTCATCCAACCAGGGTGACTCCCTTTTTCTGTGTTTTTCATATATATATCATGCATAGAATCCATCCATAACCCATGCGTAAAGCTTCTCATGTATGTGATGTGATCCACTCCCTAACAAATTATATATGATCCCAATAATCTTGTGCTTTCTTCACCTAAAATCATCACACCCACCATTTGTGTATGAGTGTCCTTACACAGCCACTTCCATGTGTTATATTCTATCGATTCTTACACTACCTAATTGCCCACACACCCCCATATAAGTGTAAAGTTCCATTCCTGAAATCCCATCCCACATTCCATAAATCCCAAACCTTTATATTTTTAATGACCAATTTCATACCGTACACACATCAAATGCCTTTTATACGCCATAAAACCTTTTAAATATTGAGGTAATTCTGGGTTCAATTTCCTACCTATATGATGTGAAGAATCAGTCGGTAACCACTTGGCAACCAATTAGATCAAAATAATTATAATAATCATCATTATCATCATGATCAAAAAAATCATCATAATCACCATAATCATTATAATAATCATTATCGTCCTTGATGTATTAGTAATTTTAATATTAAAGGGGATCATAATTATTGGTACTATAGAAATAATTATAGTTGGTGTTTTTTAAGGTGCTTAATTAGAGTACTTTAATAATATTATTGCATAAAATTTATAAAATCACTAATTAAAGGGACCTTTTATAAATATTGTTTTACCAAATGGGACATTGGGACTCCCTGTATATTGTAATTACATGCTATCCTATTACTTTAATTAGTCAAATTAGTGGAGGGAGAGTCCTTTGGGGGTGGTATTACCCAATTAAATTAGGTGGGGGGTGTGTTTCTTCATTATCATGTACCCAACAATATTAATATTAACTATAAATGTATAATATAATTCTATTTTCCTGACTTAAAATATTTACATAAGAATATAAGAAAACTAGATACCCCTATAAGGTTTTTTCAACACTAGTCCTCATATAATCATTAGTCTCCTTCTCCCAACTATATTCTCTAATTACATATCAAATGTTGATTTGGGAGTGGTGACTATCTATTTAATGAAAAAATATTCATATAAATTACTAGGGGTTGGTAAATAAGGAATGTCATCACTAGTATGAGTCCTTCAATGACAAATAATAAACTTATAAAATTTAAATTAGAAGTCCCTTCTCAAAAACAAATTTATTTTTCACTTGGATAACTAGTTTAAAAAATGAATAATATTTCATGGGTTTTCTCAAAAATATTGTAGTTTAAAATTATATAATAAAAAAAGGAAAATTTATTTAATATAGGGACAAACAATTTCTATAGAAATGAAATGAAAACCAAATTATGATAATATATTAATCAATTTTCAAGAATAATCCCATAACACTCTAGATAAAATGTTTCACATGGATGGAATTCGATTGGGAGAGAAAATATGGAAGGGTATGAGGCTGAAAGAAGAAGAAATGCAATGAGAAAGTAATTTAAAATTATTATTGGCATTTTATTGTAATGAAAGATGGGCACAATGAACTAGAAGAACCGTCATTCACAGATCCTGGTTGAAAAAAACACCTTATTACGTAGTTTAATTTTCATAGTTTTTGTTAACATTTGAAAAATTTATTTTTCATTTTCTTTTACCCTATTTATTTCCAAATTATAGGACTTTTTTTACATTTAACTAATTTGTTTAATATTTTTCCTTTTTTACCAAATGGTGTTATGTATTAATCCAGCCTAAGTACCTATTATCATGAATTATTAAATACTAATATAATTTCTAAAAACTTTAGTTCATTGAGTCCATTTTATTTTGTTTTATCTTCTAATAATTCCTCACATAAAGGCTTCTTAATCCAATTTTTTTATCAATATTCTACCCTCATTTACCATGTCATGCCAATGATACATCATTTGGTATTAAAGTGAGTGTGAAAACCCAAGTGAAGTTAATAATGAATAAATTCCATTTAATATTAATTTTCATAATTATATTTTATAGATTCCTATTAAATATAATTATTACATTTCATTTTTTATCACAATTGAAAAAGATTTATTTTGACAAAATATTATCCCAAAACTTATATGGTTTAATTCAAAAGTGAAAAAGTTATAATATTATAATTTTAATTCGATTAAATGAATTTTATTTTTTAATTCATCAGGTCAAAATTTATTTTGGGTAGAGTTTTGGATATTTTAGAAATAGTTATTTTTATATGAATAGTTAAAAAGAACTTTTTTAATGTATTGTTGGTTATATAAAATATTAATTATATAAGACCTAATTTTAATTTTATGAAACTATTTTTTTAATTATTAATTTATTTAGTAAAATAAATAATTAGATATATTATTTTAAATTTAGGAAACCTATATTTGAAATTTTAGAACCAATGGTTTCTTATAATAAAAAATATTTTTGGTTATTTTCTATTTATCAATTAATCATAAGGTCCCATTTGGTTTTGTATTGATTTTAAATTCACATATATATTATTTTTTAATCTTAAAGTAACAAATTGTATTTCAACCAACACTATAAATAAAATTTGTAGAGATATGTTTACGTTCAAAAATTCATTTTTCAAAAAACTATTATTAGTTGTGTTACATGTGTTGGTTGTAAAATAAATTTTTACTATCTCGTGAAATTGAATATTTGATATTTGATTAAATAATTTGGATAATAATTTCTAATATTCAATGTGAGTTAAATTTCATTTTTTTCATAAACATAAGTTACAATTGTAAAAAAGCAAGTCACCTCGGTAGAGGATTAAATGAGATAAAATGGAGAAAACTATACGATATGGTCCCAAAATCTTATCTAAAATTTTAATGTAGGGGTGTATTAGAAATAAAAATATCTCATATTATAAATATGGACATTTAGGAAAGAAAGTTTTTATTTATACCATGATATTATTTAAAAACACTTCTAATTTATGATAGTATCACACCCCTCAATTATAAAAGGAGAAATTCACCCTTAACTTATCCAAACACATCGAGCACCTCCATTATACGTAGATATTTATAATTCTCACTAAAAAACATTTAAAATGTTCTATTGTTCTGTTTTCCACTAAAATATAATGCTTATAAGGCTTGAGGTCTATGCTAAACTAGGATATCCAATGAAGAGATAATGGTATTGACTTAGTTCTTCCATGATTCATTCATCATCCACCTCTATAAAATATATTATAACTATGAAAATAAATATACATTATTATAATTAATATAATTAAATTTTATTATTTTGATGGAAAAATAATTTTCAATGTCATTTCTATCCATTGGAAAATGAAAAGGTCACCCAGGTATATGTAATGTCAACCACCTCCAAGAAGTGAAGTATTCCAATTTTTCATCACCGTATCACATGGGTGGTTACATAAATTGTAACACCCTAGGTAAATAAAGAATATGACATCTTTATATTTATCCATATTTGTGAATCAAATATTAATATTACTTTAAAGGGGATGCTATGCTCGATGACATACCCAACACGCAACAACGAGTTTCTTGGGAATCTTACGTTGCACTCTAATAATAAAATAATATTATTTTAAATGGTAGTTAACATGTAGCAGTTGTATTGGCGGGAATGGATATAAATAACTAAAATATGATTATATATGTTTTTAAATGTTTTTACATTTATCCAATAAAAGATAAAGGCTTAAAATACAGAAAGAATTTAATTTTAGGCGTATATGCCCTAGTTTTCACTAAAGGTTCACTTATCGCCTTTTGATGGAGAACTGTAATTAAATATAGTTTTGATCACTCTTATACATTCTTTTGGACCAAATAAAACACTTCTTTAGAATCGGGACATTAAATTTTACTTTGTGTAATTTTTTGGTATTTTTCTGATAAAGTTCATTTTTTAATGAATAGTGTAAAATGTTGTATTTTAATTCAAAACCTCTTTTTAATATAATTTATTTATATGATTAGATTATCTTTTGAATTGGTTTTAATGTGAAATTAGAAAATATTTTTACCATTAAATCCAATAGTGGTCGTTGGAATCAATTTCACTTTGAAATCGGACTTAAACTAGTGTCAATCTTTTGATACTTATTGTTTCATAAAAACACGCTATTTGCTCTGACAGTGGTAATTAATTATTAAATTAATTAATGTGACTTATATGTTTTGAATTTTGTAAAATAGACTTCATTTTTGAATTCTTAATATCAAATATAGCTTAGGGTGATTTTTTGGTAATTTTCTGAAAAACTTCAATTTTTGATGAATAGTGAAACCACTAAGTGGTACTTATAAAGACTGATTTTCCGTTTAAATGAAATTTTGCCATCATTGTGTTTTGAATTTCAAAAATCCGACATACATGGTTGTTATTAAGAAGTAAAATGTGGTTCAATGGGATTATAATAATTTTTTGGTGAATAGTAACTTATTAAGTTCTTAATCGCGATTAGTGGTAATTAGTATAGTTTAAGGTAAAAATAATGCTTTAATAAAATAAGATGAGCTTGACACATGTCCTACCCTCATTGGTTGTGTCATGGCCGACCAAGACAGGCCATGGGTCATCTTGGGGACCCCGTGGAGACACTTTGGTTGGGAAATGACATAAATAACTTTTTATTTAATGTAAAAGTAAAAATGACACAAACATAATATGTTTTACAAAAACAATTTTTACATGGGGTTATAAAGATCAGATGTTTTATTATAAATAGTCATTGGAAATCTAAAAATATTTCCTACATCATAGTATTTTTGTTATAATTTTTAGACATTAAATAAATTAAATTATTTATGACATAATAATGATGCAGCGATGACATCATTATTTAACGATTTAAATAAAATGGAAAGATAATGTAAAATCTATAAACTACACATATCCAAAACTAATTGGATGAGTGGATTTAGAACCCTTATCACCTTATCCACGAATTATATCAATGTGGGACCTTTCAAAACCGAAACATATTTTCATATAAAGTAATATTTCTTTACTTTCCAAATGTGCCCCTCCTCTCCTCTTATAAAAGGCTCCCACCTCTACCTCATTTTACACACTCCTCAAGCCTTTGGCTTGGCCAACCCCTGCCCCTTTACTCTCTTCACATCCCTCTCCTCATCCTAGAGGATTACCTTTGGGCAGAATCCTTTCAAAGGAATCCTTTAGGCTCAAATCAAAAGGAGTTACACTTTTAAAGGTAATTCATTCTCTCTTGTTCATTTGTTTTATTTTGCTTCTCCAACCCTCTAAACTCTTTTTATTTACTTCTTTTGTAACAACAGCAGTATCTTAAATATACTAGGATGTTGTTATAAGATTTATTCGAGCTACACTCTCACACAACTACATCAAATGGTTAATGAACATACGGTTTCTGTGGATGGCGAAATTCTACCTCCCCAAACGATGATTGTTCAATAATCATTTAACACCTTCAAAGGTGGCCATTATGATGTCACTATTTTTATATATGATATATAATATGTTTATCTTTTCTGTAAGATTCTGTATTTTTCATTTTGGGCATACCTTTATGGTTTTCATTGTGGGTAAACACGATATCTTCATTTAAGGAAGTGCGGACTACCGCCCCCTCAAAGTGATGTGATTCGTTAATGCCATATGTGGGATGTGTAAAGGATGGATTTAAAGTTATTATATATGATGTCGTACTGGAATTATAATATACCTCTATATCATTATAATTTCTTTCCATTAAAGTATGAGATAGAAATGAAAGTAGCGTTCATGCGTACGTATGGCTTACCGTCTCCATGAACGGTGCATTTCATTTCTTATCCCCAAATGTAATGTACTATTAAAAGTATATGTATATAATGGATATATATAATTACTGATACATCTAAATGATGAATATAATTCTGGAATTAAAATATACATACCTCTCATTTAATTTTAATTCCATTAATATGAGAAAGAAATGAAAGTAGCGTTCATGCGTACGTACGGCTTACCGTCTCCATGAACGGTGCATTTCATTTCTTACCTCTAAATGATTATGTAATATTATAAATACATGTATATGCTGGATATATATGATATATATGATATCCAAATCAGGAATGTCATTATGGATATAAAGAACCTTTGACCACATGAACAACATGTAATTGTAAGAAGTCCACTTTTGACTTAAGAACCAAATATCGAAAAAAGAAATATTATTAACTTAACTGGTTACATAATGTTTATAACATGGAAATAAGTGATATAAAAGGAATAATGAACTCTAAAAAGGTTCTTAATCAAGTATAAATTAACTCAAGTTTATTATTCAGGACGTTAAAGAACGATCGAGTCAAGTCGGACCCGAGGTAAGGGACTTCGTCTCAATCTCCTTTCATTGAGGCATATTTCGTTTTATACACAACTTTATTTTATACGGTGTATAAATCCCTTTGACTTTACTTTTATACAAAAGGAATCTTTTTCTATGAAGCGTTTTACAAAACGACAAAAAGGAATGTTTCTTTTAACGTATGCGGTGAAAACAACATTTTCCGCCACCGTGAGTATTATTTGATCTTTGCCTTCCTCAACAAGCCGTAATGTTTTTAGAATAAAATAAATACTATATACTCTTTTATGTATTTTGGTATTGAAAATGGTTTTGATAAAGGATTCTATTATGTCAATATATTTATGATATATTGTGATTGAAATGTGGAAATGTTATCATTCCTTTATATTGGTTTTATGTTTTATGATTTTATATTGGTACTTGGACATTTTAACGGGTGGTTACGTTATAAACCATATGACGGGTGGTGTCGTGAATACCAGGACGGGTGGTTACGTTATAACCTCCAATGCATTGGGTATGGAAGTCGGCCGTATGGCTATTCCATTAAGTATGTATGAAAATTGGCCGTATGACTATTCCATTAAGTGATATCTGTGGGAGTCGACCGTATGGTTATTCCACTTAAGTATGTTTATGTCCCAAGTTACCTTTATATATGTTATGTGTTCTTTATATGGGTTTTATGGTAATACTTTGGTTACAAAAAGGTAAGTAATGATATTTAATTCATGAAGATTTTTTTACTACTACATAAAGGTGAAAAGTATTACCTTGAAAAAGTATACATGGTTTACTTTATGTTTTGATAAACTAACAGTTTTTATTCTTTGTGTATCCCTTACTGAGTTTTTATGCTCATCCCATGTTTTTGAAATGTTTTTCATAGGACTTGGCGTGGAATAGGGTCAAGGATGGGATCAAGGGAAAGTCATGCAACCTAAAACATGAAACTAGACATGTTTCTTTTTAAGAATTTTTATTTTATGGAAATTTAGTAGAAGATACTACTTTGTAATCTTTTGAGATGTAATAGTTATGTCCTAATTCTCTAAAACTCTAAACATGAAAAGATCCTCAATGTGAATTATTCATTTAATTCAATTTTAAGTAAGGTTTAAGGCTGGGGCCTTATAGTTGGTATCAGAGGTCGGTTTAGATAACTTTAGAGGTTAGGGTATTCTTTAAGCATAAGTGACATTACCATAATGGTTAGGATTTCAGACAGAGTACTAGTTTTAGATAAAGTGAATGAGTAAGAATATCTTAGTGTTTATCTTACTCATTAGTACATGATGGTTTTGTTGTTATACTCACACTGACCCTTTTTGGTTTTAGTAAATGGCTAGATCTAGCAGGCAACAAGGTAACGGTGGATGTGAAGGAAACTGTGACAGTTTTCTGAGCGAGAAACTGAATGATATGGGAGCTGTAATGAGAACTCTTGTGTTTATCCTCAAACAACTATCTGGAGTTATGATTGACCACCTAAACCTTGGTGATTTCTATAAGGCATCATGTATGCGAGAAACAAATCCCTACGGAACTACAGGTAATAATCATAAATGTAAGTGTGTTCAAAAACCTATGTGTCAAAGATGTGGAAAGAAACACCTAGGAAAATGTTTCAAAGGGACAGAAATATGCTATAGATGTGGAAATGAAGGTCATAAAGAAAGAACCTACCATGGAAAAAGGATGCATCCAGTTGACTCGAGGAAAGGGAAAGAAGTTCTTTCTGAGGGATCAATTGAATGTTTTAAATGTGGTGTGCATGGTCATTATGCGAACAACTTGTCCTATGAAGAAGTTTCGGGAATGGGGTCACTAAGAGCGTACAAATGTTTGTTTACCACTACCTAATACCATTCCAATTGAGGATGAAGAAACTGACAATGACCAATCAAAGGTATGTATTATTTCATGACTATTGTTTTCCTATTTTGGAATCTTAGGATATGATTCATGATTTTTTTTGTAGGAAAGAGGTATTTCGGAATAAGTTGGAAAGGAATGGTTAATGGATCATGAAGAATGTTGAATGAGTAAGATGTCAACATATAAGGGCTTCAAGAGTTATGGTGAAATTCTTAAGAGTATTAAGTCTCTTTTGATGATGGGGTTACATTAGAAGACTTTTTATATTATGTGTAACCCTGATGTTTAATATATGAAATTTTATTCAAGGAATAGTTATCTATTCTTTTGTGGACATAGTTATAAAAAACCATTTGGGTTTATATGATCCTTACTTTTGAGGTAATTATGGGTTACTATATGTTATGATTGAAGTGAAAGGCATGAAATAAAATTGAGGATAAATTATTTTATGGTTATTTTTGATGATTTTATCCCTTTTTGGGGAATGATTTAAGAATTATATAGTTTTGGATAAAGGACAACACGCAGACCGTGTGACAACCCGTCGCGTCGGACAAAGCTGCGGGAATCGAACCCACAACCAAAGTGCGACTGGTATTTATCACCTACCACTGGACTACGTGAAGTCCCTGGTTAGTTTGACTGATTATTCCTGGTTATATGATTTTATGAATTAAGAGTAAGATGATTTTGGGTTATTTATGAAAATGATTAACCTATCATGGAGGATATGTGATTAGGTTAATTACTTTTAAATACGGGACTTCAGGAGCAACTGATGTTGTTTGGAGATAAATGTTACGATTTAACTTGGAAGACTATGTGACTAAATCCTTCAAATGTTTGGGTTTCAATCTTAGATTGGTTTACTTTGAGGAATTTGTATGGACAAATTTGTTTATCGGGTGGTCCTCGTTGAACTTTGGATTTTGTTGGACAAATTTTGGAGATTAAGAATAGATTTTCTTTTTATAAAGGGTTATCCTTTTTTGGATTATCTGACCTTGTACTAACCTTTTTGGTTTTGGTTATGGTTAAGGTCTAAAGATATGGGAAGTATATAGTTCTCTTTTTTGGATTAGGTGATTCTCTAGAAGTTGATTATAGTACTCTTAATTTGAACAAGTCTTCCTAAATACTCACCTTTTGGAGAAAATATGAGTTTGTGTAAGGAATCTAATAAAAGTTGAGAGTCAACATGATAAGTGATTATGTTTCCTTATGAATAAATTCCTCAATAAAAAGTAACTTAAAACAAAAATGTTGTATATTAACTTTTCCTACTGGGGAATCGAATATCGTTTAACCCATCACAAGTTTGTGATTCTCTCATGGTTAACTTTCTCCTAAACATGTTTTCTATCACTCTCCATCAGAACATGACCCTATGTTTTCTCCTCCGTGTCCATGTTTTCATACTTGGAATCCTAGTATGAGTTAACTCGGGTGACCTTTGTACGTATCTTTCTTTATTTTAAAGTGATTGTTTTACCGACCCTTGTTTCGATGTGGGACTTTCAAGGATGTTTCCAAGACCAATTTTAAAATTGCGAGGATGCAATTCCCAAAAGGGGGGAAGGATGTAACACCCCATGTGAATAAAGAATATGACATCTTTATATTTATCCATATTTGTGAATCAAATATTAATATTACTTTAAAGGGGATGCTATGCTCGATGGCGTACCCAACAATCAACAACGAGATTCTTGGGAATCTTACGTTGCACTCTAATAATAAAATAATATTATTTTAAATGGTAGTTAACATGTAGCTGTTGTATTGGCGGGAATGGATATAAATAACTAAAATATGATTATATATGTTTTTAAATGTTTTTACATTTATCCAATAAAAGATAAAGGCTTAAAATACAGAAAGAATTCAATTTTAGGTGTATATGCCCTAGTTTTCACTAAAGGTTCACTTATCGCCTTTTGATGGCGAACTGTCATTAAATATAGTTTTGATCACTCTTATACATTCTTTTGGACCAAATAAAACTCTTATTTAGAATCGGGACATTAAATTTTACTTTGTGTAAATTTTTGGTATTTTTCTGATAAAGTTCATTTTTTAATGAATAGTGTAAAATGTTGTATTTAAATTCAAAACCTCTTTTTAATATAATTTATTTATATGATTAGATTATCTTTCGAATTGGTTTTAATGTGAAATTAGAAAATATTTTTACCATTAAATCCAGTAGTGGTCATTTGAATCAATTTCACTTTGAAATCGGACTTAAACTAGTGTCAATCTTTTGATACTTATTGTTTCATAAAAACACGCTATTTGCTCTGACAGCGGGAATTAATTATTAAATTAATTAATGTGACTTATATGTTTTGAATTTTGTAAAATAGACTTCATTTTTTAATTCGTAATATCAAATATAGCTTAGGGTGAATTTTTGGTAATTTTCTGAAAAACATCAATTTTTTATGAATAGTGAAACCACTAAGTGGTACTTATAAAGACTGATTTTCCATTTAAATGAAATTTTCCCATCATTGTGTTTTGAATTTGAAAAATCCGACATACATGGTTGTCATTAAGAAGTAAAATGTGGTTCAATGAGATTATAATAATTTTTTGGTGAATAGTAACTTATTAAGTTCTTAATCGCGATTAGTGGTAATTCGTGTAGTTTAAGGAAAAAATAATGCTTTAATAAAATAAGATGAGCTTGACACATGTCCTACCCTCATTGGTTGTGTCATGGCCGACCAAGAAAAGCCATGGGTCAACTTGGGGACCCCATGTAGACACTTTGGTTGGGAAATGACATAAATAACTTTTTCTTTAATGTAAAAGTAAAAATGACACAAACATAATATATTTTACAAAAACAATTTTTACATGGGTTTATAAAGATCAGATTTTTGATTATAAATAGTCATTGGAAAGATAAAACGATTTCCTACATCATAGTATTTTTGTTATAATTTTTATACATTAAATAAATTAAATTATTTATGACATAATAATGATGCAGCGATGACATCATTATTTAACGATTTAAATAAAATGGAAAGATAATGTAAATTCTATAAACTAAACATGTCCAAAACTAATTGGATGAGTGTATTTCGAACCCTTGTCACCTTATACACGAATTATATCAATTTGGGACCTTTTAAAACCGAAACACATTTTCAAATAAAGTAATATTTATTTACTTTCCAAAAGTTCCCCTCCTCTCCTCTTATAAAAGGCCCCCACCTCTACCTCATTTCACACACTCCTCAAGCCTTTGGCTCGGCCAACCCCTGCCCATTTACTCTCTCCACATCCCTCTCCTAATCCTATAGGATTCCCTTTGGGCATAATACTTTCAAAGGAAGCCTTTAGGCTCAAATCAAAAGGAGTTACACTTTTAAAGGTAATTCATTCTCTCTTGTTCATTTGTTTTATTTTGCTTCTCCAACCCTCTAAACTCTTTTTATTTACTTCTTTTGTAACAACACCAGTATCTTCAATATACTAGGATGTTGTTATAAGATTTATTCGAGCTAAACTCTCACACAACTACATCAAATGGTTAAAGAACATACGGTTTCTGTGGATGGCGAAATTCTGCCTCCCCAAACGATGATTGTTCAATAATCATTTAACACCTTAAAAGGTGGCCATTATGATGTCAATATTTTTATATATGATATATAATATGTTTATTTTTTCTTTAAGATTCCGTATTTTTCATTTTGGGCATACCTTTATGGTTTCCATTGTGGGTAAACACGATATCTTCATTTAAGGAAGTGCGGACTACCGCCCCCTCAAAGTGATGTGATTCGTTAATGCCATATGTGGAACGTGTAAAGGATGGATTTAAAGTTATTATATATGATGTTGTACTGGAATTATAATACACCTCTATATCATTATAATTTCTTTCCATTAAAGTATGAGATAGAAATGAAAGTAGCGTTCATGCGTACGTACGGCTTACCGTCTCCATGAACGGTGCATTTCATTTCTTATCCCCAAATGTAATGTACTATTAAAAGTATATGTATATAATGGATATATATAATGAATGATACATCTAAATGATGAATATAATTCTAGAATTAAAATATACATACCTATAATTTAATTTTAATTCCATTAATATGAGAAATAAATGAAAGTAGCGTTCATGCGTACGTACGGCTTACCGTCTCCATGAACAGTGCATTTCATTTCTTACCTCTAAATGATTATTTAATATTATAAATACATGTATATGATGGATATATATGATATATATGATATCCAAATCAGTAATTTCATTCTGGATATAAAGAACCTTTGACCACACGAACAACATGTAATTGTATGAAGTCCACTTTCGACTTAAGAACCAAATATCGACAAAACAAATATTATTAACTTAACTGGTTACATAATGTTTATAACCAGGAAATAAGTGATATAAAAGGAATAATGAACTCTAAAAAGGTTCTTAATCAAGTAGAAATTAACACAAGTTTATTATTCAGGACGTTAAAGAACGATCGAGTCAAGTCGGACCCGAGGTAAGGGACTTCGTCTCAATCTCCTTTCATTGAGGCATATTTCGTTTTATACACAACTTTCTTTTATACGGTGTATAAATCCCTTTGACTTTACTTTTATACAAAATGAATCTTTTTCTATGAATCGTTTTACAAAATGATAAAAAGGAATGTTTCTTTTAATGTACGCGGTGAAAATGACCTTTTCCGCCACCGCGAGTATTATTTGGTCTTTGGCTTCCTCAACAAGCCGTAATGTTTTTAGAATAAAATAAATACCATATACTCTTTTATGTATTTTGGTATTGAAAATGGTTTTGATAAAGGATTCTATTATGTCAATATATTTATGATATATTGTGATTGAAATGTGGAAATGTTATCATTCTTTTATATTGGTTTTATGTTTTATGATTTTATATTGGTACTTGGACATTTTAACGGGTGGTTACGTTATAAACCATATGACGGGTGGTTCCATGAATAACAGGACGGGTGGTTACGTTATAACCTCCAATGCATTGGGTATGGAAGTCGGCCGTATGGATTTTCCATTAAGTATGTATGGAAATTGGCCGTATGGATATTCCATTAAGTGATATGTGTGGGAGTCGACCGTATGGTTATTCCACTTAAGTATGTTTATGTCCCAAGTTACCTTTATATATGTTATGTGTTCTTTATATGGGTTTTATAGTAATACTTTGGTTACAAAAAGGTAAGTAATGATATTTAATTCATGACAATTTTTTTACTACTACATAAAGGTGAAAAGTATTACCTTGATAAAGTATACATGGTTTACTTTTTGTTTTGATAAACTAACAGTTTTTATTCTTTGTGTATCCCTTACTGAGTTTTTATGCTCATCCCAAGTTTTTGAAATGTTTTTCACAGGACTTAGAGTGGAATTGGGTCAAGGATGGGATCAAGGGAAAGTCATGCTACCTAAAACATGAAACTAGACATGTTTCTTTTTAAGAATTTTTATTCTATGAAATTTAGTTGAAGAGACTACTTTGTAATCTTTTGAGATGTAATAGTTATGTCCTAATTCTCAAAAACTCTAAACCTGAAAAGATCATCAATGTGAATTATTCATTTAATTCAATTTTATGTAAGGTTTAAGGCTGGGGCCTTATAGTTGGTATCAAAGGTCGGTTTAGATAACTTTAGAGGTTAGGGTATTCTTTAAGCATAAGTGACATTACCATAATGGTTAGGATTTCAGACAGAGTACTAGTTTTAGATAAAGTGAATGAGTGAGAATATCTTAGTGTTTATCTTCCTCATTAGTACATGATGGTTTTGTTGTTATACTCACACTGACCCTTTTTGGTTTTAGTAAATGGCTGGATCTAGCAGGCACCAAGGTAACGGTGGATGTGAAGGAAACTGTGACAGTTTTCTGAGCGAGCAACTGAATGATATGGGAGCTGTAATGAGAACTATTGTGTTTATCCTCAACCAAATATCTGGAGTTATGATTGACCACCTAAACCTTGGTGATTTCTATAAGGCATCATGTATGAGAGATACAAATCCCTACGTAACTACATGTAATAATCATAAAGGTAAGTGTGTTCAAAAACCTATGTGTCAAATATGTGGAAAGAAACACCTAGGAAAATGTTTCAAAGGGACAGAAATATGCTATAGATGTGGAAATGAAGGTCATAAAGCAAGAACTTGCCATGGAAAAAGGAAGCATCCAGTTGACTTGAGGAAAGGGAAAGAAGTTCTTTCTGAGGGATCAATTGAATGTTTTAAATGTGTTGTGCATGGTCATTATGCAAACACATGTCCTATGAAGAAGTTTCGTGAATGGGGTCACCAAGAGCGTACAAATATTTGTTTACCACTACCTAATTCCATTCCGATTGAGGATGAAGAAACTGACAATGACCAATCAAAGGTATGTATTATTTCATGACTATTGTTTTCCTATTTTGGAATCTTAGGATATGATTCATGATTTTGTTTGTAGGAAAGAGGTATTTCGGAATAAGTTGGAAAGGAATGGTTAATCGATCATGAAGAATGTTGAATGAGTAAGATGTCAACATATAAGGGATTCAAGAGTTATGGTGAAATTCTTAAGACTATTAAGTCTCTTTTGATGATGGGGTTACATTAGAAGACTTTTTATATTATGTGTAACCCTGATGTTTAATATATGAAATTTTATTCAAGTAATAGTTATCTCTTCTTTTGTGGACATAGTTATAAAAAACCATTTGGGTTTATATGATCCTTACTTTTGAGGTAATTATGGGTTACTATATTTTATGATTGAAGTGAAAGGCATGAGATAAAATTGAGGATAAATTATGTTATGGTTATTTTTGATGATTTTATCCCTTTTTGGGGAATGATTTATGAATTATATAGTTTTGGAAAAAGGACAACACGCAGACCGTGTGACAACCCGTCGCGTCGGACAAAGCTGCAAGAATCAAACCCACAACCAAAGTGCGACTGGTATTTATCGCCTACCACTGGACTACGTGAAGTCCCTGGTTAGTTTGAATGATTCTTTCTGGTTATATGATTTTATGAATTAAGAGTAAGATGATTTTGGGATATTTATGAAAATGATTAACCTATCATGGAGGATATGTGATTAGGTTAATTACTTTTCAATACGGGACTTTAGGAGCAACTGATGTTGTTTGGAGATAAATGTTACGATTTAACTTGGAAGAATATGTGACTAAATCCTTCAAATGTTTGGGTTTCAATCTTAGATTGGTTTACTTTGAGGAATTTTTATGGACAAATTTGTTTATCGGATGGTCCTCGTTGAACTTTGGATTTTGTTGGACAAATTTTGGAGATTAAGAATAGATTTTCTTTTTATAAAGGGTTATCCTTTTTTGGATTATCTGACCTTGTACTAACCTTTTTGGTTTTTGTTATGGTTAAGGTCTAAAGATATGGGAAGTATATAGTTCTCTTTTATGGATTAGGTGATTCTCTAGAAGTTGATTATAGTACTCTTAATTTGAACAAGTCTTCCTAAATACGCGCCTTTTGGAGAAAATATGAGTTTGTGTAAGGAATCTAATAAAAGTTGAGAGTCAACATGATAAGTGATTATGTTTCCTTATGAATAAATTTCTCAATAAAAAGTAACTTAAAAAAATGTTGTATATTAACTTTTCCTACTGGGGAATCGAATACCGTTTAACCCATCACAAGTTTGTGATTCTCTCATGGTTAACTTTCTCCTAAACAAGTTTTCTATCACTCTCCATCAGAACATGACCCTATGTTTTCTCCTCCATGTCCATGTTTTCATATTTGTAATCCTAGTATGGGTTAACTCGGGTGACCTTTGTACGTATCTTTCTTTATTTTAAAGTGATTGTTTTACTGACCCTTGTTCCGATGTGGGACTTTCAAGGATGTTTCCAAGCCCAATTTTAAAATTGTGAGGACGCAATTCCCAAAAGGGGGGAAGGATGTAACACCCCAGGAAAATAAAGAATATTACATCTTTATACTTATACATATGTTTGAATCAAATATTAATATTACTTTAAAGGGGATGCTATGCTCGATGGCGTACCCAACACGCAACAACGAGTTTCTTGGGAATCTTACGTTGCACTCTAATAATAAAATAATACTATTTTAAATGGTAGTTAACATGTAGCCATTTTATTGGAGGGAATGGATATAAATAACTAAAATATTATTATATATGTTTTTAAATGTTTTTACATTTATCCAATAAAAGATAAAGGCTTAAAATACAGAAAGAATTCAATTTTAGGCGTATATGCCCTAGTTTTCACTAAAGGTTCACTTATCGCCTTTTGATGGAGAACTGTCATTAAATATAGTTTTGATCACTCTTATACATTCTTTTGGACCAAATAAAACTCTTCTTTAGAATCGGGACATTAAATTTTACTTTTTGTAAATTTTTGGTATTTTTCTGATAAAGTTCATTTTTTAATGAATAGTGTAAAATGTTGTATTTTAATTCAAAACCTCTTTTTAATATAATTTATTTATATGATTAGATTATCTTTTGAATTGGTTTCAATGTGAAATTAGAAAATATTTTTACCATTAAATCCAATAGTGGTCGTTGGAATCAATTTCACTTTGAAATCGGACTTAAACTAGTGTCAATCTTTTGATACTTATTGTTTCATAAAAACACGCTATTTGCTATGACAGCGGGAATTAATTATGAAATTAATTAATGTGACTTATATGTTTTGAATTTTTTAAAATAGACTTCATTTTTGAATTTGTAATATCAAATATAGCTTAGGGTGAATTTTTGGTAATTTTCTGAAAAACTTCAATTTTTGATGAATAGTGAAACCACTAAGTGGTACTTATAAAGACTGATTTTCTGTTTAAATGAAATTTTGCCATCATTGTGTTTTGAATTTCAAAAATCCGACATACATGGTTGTCATTAAGAAGTAAAATGTGGTTCAATGATATTATAATAATTTTTTGGTGAATAGTAACTTATTAAGTTCTTAATCGCGATTAGTGGTAATTAGTGTAGTTTAAGGTAAAAATAATACTTTAATAAAATACGATGAGCTTGAAACATGGTCTACCCTCATTGGTTGTGTCATGGCAGACCAAGACAAGCCACGGGTCAACTTGGGGACCCCATGGAGACACTTTGGTTGGGAAATGACATAAATAACTTTTTATTTAATGTAAAAGTAAAAATGACACAAACATAATATGTTTTATGAAACCAATTTTTACATGGGGTTATAAAGATCAGATTTTTTATTATAAATAGTCATTGGAAAGATAAAAGGATTTACTACATCATAGTATTTTTTTTATAATTTTTAGACATTAAATAAATTAAATTATTTATGACATAATAATGATGCAGCGATGACATCATTATTTAACGATTTAAATAAAATGGAAAGATAATGTAATATATATAAACTACACATGTCCTAAACTAATTGAATGAGTGGATTTCGAACCCTTATCACCGTATCCACGAATTATATCAATGTGGTACCTTTTAAAACCGAAACATATTTTCAAATAAAGTAATATTTCTTTACTTTCCAAAAGTGCCCCTCCTCTCCTCTTATAAATGGCCCCCACCTCTACCTCATTTCACACACTCCTCAAGCCTTTGGCTCGGCCAACACCTGCCCATTTACTCTCTCCACATCACTATCCTCATCCTAGAGGATTACCTTTGGGCAGAATCCTTTCAAAGGAAGCCTTTAGGCTCAAATCAAAAGGAGTTACACTTTTAAAGGTAATTCATTCTCTCTTGTTCATTTGTTTTATTTTGCTTCTCCAACCCTCTAAACTCTTTTTATTTACTTCTTTTGTAAAAACACCAGTATCTTAAATATACTAGGATGTTTTTATAAGATTTATTCGAGCTAAAATCTCACACAACTACATAAAATGGTTAAAGAAGAAACGGTTTCTGTGGATGGCGAAATTCTGCCTCCCCAAACGATGATTGTTCAATAATCATTTAACACCTTCAAAGGTGGCCATTATGATGTCACTATTTTTATATATGACATATAATATGTTTATTTTTTCTTTAAGCTTATTTATTTTCCATTTTGGGCATACCTTTATGGTTTCCATTGTGGGAAAACACGATATCTTCATTTAAGGAAGTGCGGACTACCGCCCCCTCAAAGTGATGTGATTCGTTAATGCCATATGTGGGACGTGTAAAGGATGGATTTAAAGTTATTATATATGATGTTGTACTGGAATTATAATATACTTCTATATCATTATAATTTCTTTCCATTAAAGTATGAGATAGAAATGAAAGTAGCGTTCATGCGTACGTACGGCTTACCGTCTCCATGAACGGTGCATTTCATTTCTTATCCCAAATGTAATGTACTATTAAAAGTATATGTATATAATGGATATATATAATTAATGATACATATAAATGATGAATATAATTCTGGAATTAAAATATACATACTTCTCATTTAATTTTAATTCCATTAATATGAGAAAGAAATGAAAGTAGCGTTCATGCGTACGTACGGCTTACCGTCTCCATGAACGGTGCATTTCATTTCTTACCTCTAAATGATTATGTAATATTATAAATACATGTATATGCTGGATATATATGATATATATGATATCAAAATCAGGAATGTCATTCTGGATATAAAGAACCTTTGACCACGCTAACAACATGTAATTGTAAGAAGTCCACTTTCGACTTAAGAACCAAATATCGACAAAACAAATATTATTAACTTAACTGGTTACATAATGTTTATAACATGGAAATAAGTGATATAAAAGGAATAATTAACTCTAAAAAGGTTCTTTATCAAGTATAAATTAACTCAAGTTTATTATTCAGGACGTTAAAGAACGATCGAGTCAAGTCGGACCCGAGGTAAGGGACTTCGTCTCAATCTCCTTTCATTGAGGCATATTTTGTTTTATACACAACTTTCTTTTATACGGTGTATAAATCCATTTGAATTTACTTTTATAAAAAAAGAATCTTTTTCTATGAAGCGTTTTACAAAACGATAAAAAGGAATGTTTCTTTTAACGTACGCGGCGAAAACGACCTTTTCCGCCACCGCGAGTATTATTTGGTCTTTGGATTCCTCAACAAGCCGTAATGTTTTTAGAATAAAATAAATACCATATACTCTTTTATGTATTTTGGTATTGAAAATGGTTTTGATAAAGGATTCTATTATGTCAATATATTTTTGATATATTGTGATTGAAATGTGGAAATGTTATCATTCCTTTATATTGGTTTTATGTTTTATGATTTTATATTGGTACTTAGACATTTTAACGGGTGGTTACGTTATAAACCATATGACGGGTGGTTCCGTGAATACCAGGATGGGTGGTTACGTTATAACCTCCAATGCATTGGGTATGGAAGTCGGCCGTATGTCTATTCCATTAAGTATGTATGGAAATTGCCCGTATGGCTATTCCATTAAGTGATATGTGTGGGAGTCGACCGTATGGTTATTCCACTTAAGTATGTTTATGTCCCAAGTTACCTTTATATATGTTATGTGTTCTTTATATGGGTTTTATGGTAATACTTTGGTTACAAAAAGGTAAGTAATGATATTTAATTCATGAAGATTTTTTTACTACTACATAAAGGTGAAAAGTATTACCTTGATAAAGTATACATGGTTTACTTTTTGTTTTGATAAACTAACAGTTTTTATTCTTTGTGTATCCCTTACTGAGTTTTTATGCTCATCCCAAGTTTTTGAAATGTTTTTCACAGGACTTAGCATGGAATATGGTCAAGGATGGGATCAAGGGAAAGTCATGCTACCTAAAACATGAAACTAGACATGTTTCTTTTTAAGAATTTTTATTTTATGGAAATTTAGTAGAAGAGACTACTTTGTAATCTTTTGAGATGTAATAGTTATGTCCTAATTCTCTAAAACTCTAAACCTGAAAAGATCCTCAATGTGAATTATTCATTTAATTCAATTTTAAGTAAGGTTTAAGGTTGGGGCCTTATATAAATAGATTTAAATAATGTATATGGTATTTATGAAATCATTATCATTATATCACTATAATATATTATTCAATATTCCTCCCTACCATCTATTTGAAAAATGAATTGTCTCTCATGTGTACGTGTAGACAACTGCCTCCTTGAAATGATTTATTTCTTTTCTCATGACTTCCAAACCTTGATGGTCAAAAAAATGTATTTAATTTATAATCATAATAACTATAAAATTATTAAAATTTTGGTTATTATCAAACAATGAAACCTTTTACCATGGTCAACATGAAATTGTTTTTTATGATTTTCAACCAAACTGCCTCAATATGCCTGTCACAAAATTATGTTATTTCTAAACAAACTAAAACATTGTAATTAATAAAATAAAAGGGATAATAAAAAGTCAATGAAATTTAAAAAATGTTCTAAATAATTTTAATAATTAATATAAATCTACTATCCATTAGTGTATATATCATATGATGTGATTTGGGACTAAAGGTATGGGAGTTTAATTTAAAACCTTGTTTAAAATGTTCTAAATGCTTTCTTTTCTATATACATGTTCTTTTAAATTATTATGGAATTTTATAATTATACTCAAAATGAATTATTAGTGTCATTTTCCATTATGTTTTACTTTACTTACAATGATTTTAAAATTAACATTTGTAACATTTTTAGTCCGGGTCAATTTTAACATTCATCATAAAAGTGGGAAAGGGTGATTTTTTAATGATTACAGATTGATCTATTTTTCATGAAACTATGAACATTATCATTTAATAGTCTTAATATATAATATTATATGGATTTTCAAATATGAACAAGTTCCAATATTTCTTTGAATTTTTATTTTTATAATGTTTTAAAAAAGGATGTTTGATCTCATTTTATGTGATAACTGAAAGAGAATTTTATTTTGGCTAAAATACATTTTTTATTTTTATTTTGGGATGTAAATGTAATATTTTATGTTGTTTATGCATTTTATAGTTCAAATAAATTTCATATAATGGTATGTGGTTCATATATAACCCTTTAATGTAATGGATAATGATATGTTCTCTAGAGAGTATATATTGGAATCAACTCAGTAGGTTATTCTATTTGTAGGGGTTATTCTAAGGATTCGTGTGTGGGTGATATAAATATAATGTCCCAATATGTGTACATGGTTTTTCCTATTATTAATATGAGTTTTATGGAAATATATTGATTTCATGTGTTATGAAAATAAAATTATTATTAAATAATGAATTATTTATATTAAATATAAAAGGTTTTATTTAAAATGAAAAGTTTTTATGAGATCTCATGGATTCTAGGAAATGTTATGGACTATACCTTTTACATTAATATTTCTTTAGAAATTTTTAATGAAACTATTTTAGAAATATAGTTCATTTCAAGAGTAATTAAATTATATCTTGAGATCATATTTTATTATTTAATATGGAAAAAAATAATTTTGGGTTATCATGATTTTCTAATTGAAGAATGATATCCTTTTCTTTTTTTGTCACTTATTTATATTTTTAATATCCCACATATTCAAATTAGATTTAAATGGTCAATGTATTATTATAACTATATGTTTTATAAATTATCCTTTATGGTGAATTATATTTAATGAATAAAAAATTGTATGAATGAAATATGGCTGTTGACATAAGAACTGATTTATTGAAGAACAAATGTTCATTATATAATAATGTCCACAAAAATACATAATATTTTTTCTAATTATCTAAAACTCTAAATCTAAAATATCCTAGAAATTTAAGAAATTTAAACCCTTGATATAAATCACGTTATTATATATCTATTTTGTTATGAATTGTAATACTAGTTATCATAGAAATGGCTTAGAAAACATTTAAAGTTGGGATGTTATTAATTAAATAAGAGTTGAGGATTATAATATATGGTAATATTTCCATGATATATACTTTTAGGGTTTCTGTATTTCTTCATCTAATCTAGGAATATTTTAGAATAGGTTTCTATGAAACATATATAGTGAATTAGTTAGGAAAGGAAACAATATGATAATATCCTTACAAAACAGTAACATGGAATGGTTACAGAAGGACATGAATAATTATTAGATGTGTTAAATCAATTTACAAAATATTTTAAGGGTGTTATATTTGAAAGAAGGTGACCTAATTTCAAATATAGGGATATTTTGATAGCATATTATTTTGGGAAAGCACGCCCAATAACTTTTGGTGGATTCTTGAACCCTGCGAAGGCTAAAGGATGGATTAATTGTTTTGATATGGTAATTGATGTTTTGGTATGTCTAGTGATTATAAATGTAACTATTTCAATTTATCATTTTGAAGGAGAATACATTCAGTAGTGGCCTTTGATTATGAATACTAAGGAGAAGGGTGATAATATTTCCATAGAATGGATAGCATTTAGTGATCAATTAATTGAGAAATATTTTCATAAAGTTGTAAAACATATAATCGAAATTAAATTTTTATATTTGAATAAATATGAAGATAATTTAGTTTCCAATTTTATATAAACATTTCATTGAATAGCTAGGTTTTCACCAAATTTTATTCTCAACCATGATATTCGAATTAAAATATTTTACTTTGCATTCAATACAACATTATGAAACGCTTTAGTTACTCTTTAGTACGGGGGTTATTGCGGATTTTTTGATGTTTTTTGAATGTCAATATGATGTTTCTAAAAATTTACAATAATAAAGATAAGAAGTGATCCATGTGGTAAGTAATGGGAAAAAATTAATTAGTGAAATAAAATATTATGAAAATTTAAATAACCAATTTTTATAAGTGTTTTATGATGAATTCTAGGGTGTGTCCTTTGAGATCTATAATGTTTGATCGATATGATTTGTTTTCTCATATATATTATGACTAAAATAATAATTGAAATTGTAATGGTCCATCCTATAATGAGAAGTAGGTTCTAAAATATTTTTATTATAATGTGATGGTCAATTATATTAATTTTTCTATAATGATGATTACAAGGGATTCAAATAATTAAGTGTGGGGTAAAAATGATTATAATGAAGAAAAAGTCACAAGAGGGGGCTGAATTGTGTTCTTAAAAACATTAATAGATTCATAACATTCATCATGTTATGTAGTAAACATTTCCTTCTCTCAAAGAGGAGTGAAACTTAAATATAAATAATCGAAATGAAAATAATTATTTATAGTGGTTCAGGGCACAAATATCAGTTTTTCCCTACACCAATGCTCTACTATATGAGTGTGGTGATTTTAAAATCACGTATTATTATCATAAAACCTTCAAACATCAACTGAGTAAAGGTAGTTGGCACCTTATAACAATACCTTAAAAACCATACAATTCTTTTATAGGGAACTGAAAATCCACAGCTTAGTGAAAAGGGATAATAATTAATAACAACAGAGTACCTTCCATCAAAACTCAATTAAATCAAAAGAGTATGTATTTGTTTGACTTTATTTGTTGAATATCAAAATTTGAAATAATAACTAATAGATTAAATAAGATCTTCAATATAGCAGAACAGAAAATATATAATCAACTTTAAGTAGTCTTTTTTAAATATCTATAGAGAAAATACCAAACATAGGTATAAACCTGAATGTCTCCAAATTGTATCTCTGAAACATTCTTCGACATTCTTGCAGAAGAATATGTAACAATAAAATATAGAACAAATGATAAAAATAGTAGTGTGTAGATCAGAAATATCAAAACATGTGTGTGTCCAAATTGTAGCACTAAAGGAGATGACACATAGTTGTTTCGTATATATATCTCCCTACTTTTTTATTATTTTCAAACCCTTCATAAAAATATATAAAATTTAAAAAAAATGAAAATAAATTTTTTTCTTTATTTTTCTTTATAATATATCCTCTATAAAGGAAACTTTTACCCCATTGGATGTATTAAAACGTACCCACATGTAATTTCATTTCCAAAAAACTTATCCCCCATTAAGATAATCTTGTAAATTAGAAATTATGAGGGTAAACTATAAACTTCTCCTCAATGTCAAGGATACGAGAAATAAATAATAATAAATTGTTTAAAATTTAAAATATAAAATTGAAACATTTAAATTATCAAACTTCTGTGACCTCACAAAGTTAAGAGATTAAATATTAACACCCCTTAAATAAAAAAATGATTATTTGATTAAAAATCCCCCTAAATCATAGAATATGGGATTATCTGGTGAATTAAAATAATTTTTTAAAATGTTTTTTACATACAACAAAAACTATTATCAAGAGTAATAAAATAAGATAAATAAGAAATATTATGTTCATGATTTACATAATAAAAATAAAAAAATTATGAGTTATATCATAATATGATTTTTACTAAAATAATATTTTAAAAATGATACACATATCATTGATTTTTAAATAAGAAAAAAATAAAATCAAAGGGTTAAGAACTAGTAGATTGTTTATCAGAATCCAAACATCCAACTTTTCCACTTAAAGAAACTAAAGCTAATGAATGTTCTTTTAATATATTTTCAACATCAGTTGTTCTTTAATAAGGAGAAAATGAACACTTTTCATGAAAAAACAACATTATCTTATCAAGATCTATCTTGGTAATATATTCTCTCATGAGAAACTCCATTTGAATTAGCACTTATAGCTTGACCACTTCAAAGTCTGTTCTTGAGATCAAACTATCCTTCATATTATGATATTCAATTTGTAACAATTCAAAAATCATTTACACTATAATTGATTTTTGTAGATCATCATTTAACTTTTAAAATGCATACAATGTTTCTTGTAAAATTACATTTTCTTCATTTAAGGTTTTGAATTTCAATAGAATCCTTTCATAATAAATTTTAGAAGAAGATTCATGACGTTCATCATCATTGTGAACCTATATATGTTTTCATTAGACTTTTCATGTGAATATTTAACAAACAAAATAGACTATTCTTCTAACATATAAAAAGGATTACATTTTGTTCTTTTGAAAGAAATATATTTTTCTAAATGAATAGAGAAATATAGTTTCATATGATTGTGTCTAGTTTCCCATAATACTTTGAACAACATATTTTTAAGAATAAGATAGATAAAATAAAAAGATTTATGATGAATATATTAAATTTTTTTATGACATAATGCTAATGGAGTTTCATATTTCATAGTAGAAAAACAAAGAATAATCATTACAGATTTCAAATTATTAAAATACATGTTATCATAAGAAATATGTTCAGGTTTTATAAAAAAATAAATTTATATAAAATGTAATAAAAATATTTCAAATTTGTTTACACAAATAAAATATAATGTTTTAATAATTTTAAAAAAATAATTATTTTCCAGAAAAGTTTTGAAATAATGTTTTAGAGAAATTGGAATTTCCAGCTTTAGTATCTATCAAAATTTTTAGAAATATCAATCTCCTCATGTATTAAATTTTTAATGTATTATAAGTATAAAAATAAAACACTTACTAGATCAGTTATTTTTATTAATGATATTTTTTTGATAACTAACTACATTATATTTGTTTAATCCATTGGTAGAGGCTCTAATGTATTTTTTGATTGACCACTTAAATACAAGTTGATATAAATTTGTGGTATAATCCCAGAAACATTAAAATCCACGTTCCAATTTGTACCCATATTCTTCTATGTCGAATGGTGTTAGAAACTAAATTTTTAGATTACCAAACATGTTTATTTTGGGATGGAATTTTACAATTCAAGTTATATGATTTCTTTAAGAAATAAACATTTCTAACACCATAAATGTTTCATTTATATAAAAAAAATTATAATAACCATTATTTCCAGAGTAAAATCATTTAACAGTATGAATGTTTTTCTATTTAAACTAGGAACAAAATAATTCTGATACAATTTCGATTTTTCCCCACTACTTCATATTCAAAATTTTGATTTCAATAGTTTGTTTGTTCTAAGTATTTTAATAAAATATTTTTATCCTTTTATTATTATGCTAGAAGATTTTTTTAAATAATAAAATTCATCCAATAATTCATTAATAATTATATCACTAAATTCATAAGAAATTTTAGAATCATTAAGATTTAAATTGTAAATATTTTTTGAAGAGATTCCTTTATCTAATAAAACGTTATGATATGTTTTTATAATTTTTATATAATATTTATTTAAGGATTCATATATATATTATGGCATAATGAAATACCTATTTAATTCAATAAAAGATAGTTTTTCACAACACAAATTTTGAGAGTAATTAGATTGTACCTCAATATCATTATGATTCATAAGATATACCATTTGAATTTTATGCTCATCCTTAGATTATATAGAATATTCATTGTGTAAACAAGGATAATTACTAAAGGAATATTTTAAAATTTATTTCCTTTAATTTTATAATTCAATTCCCACTGTTCCTTAAGTAAAGCACATTTTTCCTTTTTAAGGACATTTCTATTGCACTCAAAACATCTATTCTATCCAGTTATTTTCATTTTCTTTCTGTATAACATTATAAATTATCATAAAGATCTAATAATTAATTATATAAATCTGTATAACATGAATTAGATGATTCCTACATAGAAATTTTGATTATAGATTTTTCACATTGAATATAAATTTCAACATCAACCTGCATCTCAAATTCATACATCATTAAAGTCTTAATCATTTATTTAATAGTTAATTTTTCCATTATTGTAGATTGGAATATAGGTGCATATATTCCATTCCACTGTTATAGTAGTACTATGAGTACTTTTAATGCTTAATCTAATTATGAAATTGGATCTCCCAATAAAAAATTATTTTTTACAATATCTATCAATATGCTATTCATTAGATTGATCATTATATCCTCAAACATTATGAATTTTTCAAACATTAGTTTTATAGTTGTGTATCATAACTATCTAACTTTGTCAGTTCCTTTATAGGTAATAAAAATTGTTTAATACATCTAATAAAGAATATAACATAGAGTTATTTGATTGAATTCATCAATTCCTATACCACATATAATAAAAATCTTGGATTTTGAATTGAGATCATATTATTTTTCTTGATTATTATTCCAATATTCCAAAACCTCTTTGTGAATCTCATAAATCTTGACAACTTTTCAAACACCCCTTATTATATGATTTTTGATATAAATAATCATACAATATTTACAACATCCATAGTTTTTACTATTTAAATAAGGAGCATTGAACATATAAATACCTTCAATAGAGTCATCCATTTCATGTTGTCTTCATCGGAATATTTATTTCGGTCCTGTTAGATCCAATAAGTATTCTATAGAGCCACTTAATAACACTTGTAGATATCATATTGGAAAAATAATTTTCCATTGGATAATATACCGATTGATAACTTCCTCTTATTCTAATTTCTGGTATCAATTAGAAACGGCTTTCTAGAATGAGAAATACCTCTAATAGAATCCAACTTTTGATACCAATTTTTGGTTCAGAATTATTATAAAGAATAAAAAGAAAAAATAGGGATCTAAATTGAGTTATTCAAAGACATTGATGTATTTAGATCACTCCACTTATCATGTTATGAAAATTTCATTCTCTCAGTGACAAAGGATGAGTATAAATAAATAAATGAAATGAACACAACTATATGTAGTGGTTTCGGGAACATCGATATCTTTTTCCACTCCACCAGAACTCGACTTCACAATCTTGCTGGTTTTATAATCTGGTCCTCTTATCCTAAGACCTTTAAATATAATATAATTTTAGTTAGTTTAAACTATACAATATGAGTATAAAAATAGGTCTTGTCATTTTACAGGGAGCTGTAAATCCGCAACTTAGTGAAGGAGGATGACACTTAACCATGACTGAGTATAACCAGTCAAAACTCCAATAAATAAAAAGATATTGAATTTTTTGATAGTATAGGATCAACTTCATACTTTTCTGTAGAAACTGATAGATGAAGTCAAATCATTGATATAGAATAACATCTAATAGATCTTCAGTGTCGCATAATCTTTATTCAAATTATGATAGAGAAAATATGAGACAGATATATAAACATGAATGTCTCCAATGTGTATCTATGAAAAATTATTTTTAATTATTTCATAGAAATATGTAATAATAAAATGTAGAAGAAATGACAGAAAAAATAGTGTACAGATCAAATAGATCAAAACATTTATGTCTCCAAATTGTGGATTTGATGGCGACAACACATAGTTTTTTACTTTTATAAATCTAACCAATATTATATACGCATATATATATATTCTAGTAAAGGTTGTCTTGATATTTATATAATAGGTTAAAAAGATCCAAGTCACACCAGATCCAGAAATATCGCACAATAAATCAAGAATATTTTAATTCAAAAACATTCAAGGGAGATATAACTTCTCATATGAATATAAACGGTTTACTCTATTGAATATGAGTCTTTAACACAATCATAATGAGCATTTTAATAAACTGTAATTTGGATTTGAATAGATATTTTCATCCATCAATACCACTTCATAAATCATTGATATAAAATCATGGATTTAAAAATATGTCATTGAATAGTCAAATATATGGTTTCTTCATATTATGAAAAAACACCAAATGTACGGCAGAAAACGTATGGTTAATTACAAAAGTATGGTTGATATACCATATATTTGTTTCCTAAAATTTTGGGTTCCTTGCTTATATAGGTTTCTTTATCCATACTTTATTTATTCTCAAACGTAATTTTCCATACAAATATTGATTTGATTAACCATACTTTCTCAACAACGTAGGGTGTATAATCCAAACACACAATTTTTAACATAGGGTTGATTCTTTATGTTACTCTTTCACAAGTAGGGTATGGAAAGTCTTTACATAATATGTTAAAACATCTTCCAAATACTTTAAAAGATATTCTCTGCATATCATTGACATTAATATATTTCTAAAATAAATATTTATATTAATAATAATTTCTTAAAAAGAAATTTCAAGAAAATTACTTAGTAAAAAAATATTGGGATTTTTGGGCGTCAAAAGAAAAAATAAATTAATGAAACTATTTAATAAACCCATTCCCAACATCATGTACTTAGAAAAAATATTAGGTAATGTCATTTACTTTTTCTGGTCCATAAAAGGATGTTTTAATGGATACATTACCTGGTAACTCAACTTATTTCCATGTATTGTTTAATTTCGGATCTAAAAATTCTTTTATTTCTCAGAGATTTTATAATAAAATTCAAATGACCACAAGAAAATATGACCTAATTTTTGGTAAAAATACATATTGGAAGTATTAAATCTATAATGATCTATTTTAATATTTCTATTATCATCTGTTAAATGGTTTTCCCTAAAAATATTGTTGTCTTACAGATCATAGTGTTTGATTATAAACATGGTTTGGATTATCTTCTAGTTTATCATTCTATTAGATATTACAAAGATCAAGAATATATATTTAATTTCATATGTGGGTTTGATTTTGTATAAAATAATGATCTTTTACCTATGATAACTTATAAAAAATATGTGGAATTGATTAAATTTGGGTGGTGAATATTATCCTGGGCATGTCATTTAAAAAAATTATTTATTCATATTATTATTTTCTTATGGTAAATTATTTTTCTGAGGTAATTTTTTATGATTTTCTGTGTTTTATTCTATATTTAATTCTTAAATTTAGTATAAAATAATATCTTAATGATATAAAAATTTAAAAAACCTTCTTATCAAATGGTTATAATAGATCTATCAGGACTAAAATGGATTACAGTAATTACTTAATAATGTATTGATCCACCATAGCACTTCACCTTAGTATTCTCATTTTTTTTAAAAATAAGAATACCTAAATGAGGTTTTTCATCAATTATAAACCACTCTATAACATCAATGTTAGGATAATGTATCATTTTACCAATTTTGATGACATGATTTATCAGTTCCAAGAAGGTCCTTATTTTTTAGAGATTGAAAAGGGTTTGGGTATCATCCATTGAATGTAAGGGACGAAGAAATTCGAAGGACATCATTTTGAACTCAGTACGGCCATTGTGATTTTGTGGTTAATCCACTCATGTCGATGGAAGAAAACTTTTTATTTATGGAACTTATTAATATAGGTTTCCATGTGTATTTGGATAAATGTCTGGTAGTATTTAAGGATGACATTCTGGTATATTATAAAATCTATGGGGATAATAAGGAATATATAATGATTATTCTACATAACTTAAAATAAAATATTATTTATTAGAAATTAATAAAATATTAATTTTAGTTATACTAGATTCCATTCATTAGGCATATTATAAATAAATATGGAATAAAATTTGAACCTATTAAAACTAAAGTGTAATAAGAATGGACAAGACTAAAAACCCCATTAATATTTTCGTTTCAATGAATCAAATATTTATTATTGATGGTTTTTTGAAAACGTTTCTTTGTTCTCTAGGACACTAATCAGGTAAATGAGAAATTCAGGTAAATTCATTTCAATAAAGTAGTGTGATGAATATTTCCCTAATTAAAAATAACACTAGTTAGTGATCCTATTTTTTTACAATCAATAAATGTTGATTTTTTTATTTATTGTGATTCTTAATTGAAGGAATATATATTCATTTTAATTATTGATGGTTGGGTAATCATATATATATATATCATACCAATAGAAACCCTATAAGAATAATTTTTCAATGCATGACCTTGAGCTTGTACTTTTCGTTTTTCATTTAAACTTTTGAATGAATCTTCCTAATTGGGATAAATGTGGTATATGTGAAAATTATAATATTTATAAATATATATACACTCAAAAATAGGTTTACATGATAAAAAAAAGATGGAAAAAATATATAGAGTTATGATTACATGTTTCATTATAATCTAGGTAATGATTAGAGTGTATCACATGACTTCTGTCAAAAATATAATACACCATTAATAATGCATCATTATGAACATGATCTAATTGATAATTATTTAATAAATTAGGGATTTAAATTCATGTATCTAGATACAATTGATATTTTTATTCATGTATCTAAAAAATCGTCTTTGTCATAAATAACTAGTAAGTCATGGAAGTAACATCATGGTTTACAAATAATGTTGGAATCGGTTAGAAAAATTTGTCTTAGAATAATATAGATAAAAAATATTTCATATGATTTGAAAAAATTATTTCTATACCAAGTGATTATAAATTAAAAATGGAATTGTTAAATGAACCTCACAGCTCTATAAATTTCATTCATCCTAGTTGCACCAAGATGTACTGATAGATTCAGAGATATTGTTGGTGGAAAGGAACGAAAGGAGATATTAAAAATTATAACATGAAATATTGGACTTATAAACAAGTTAAAATATAATGAATCCCTTTAATGGGATGTATTAGAAATTTCTAGTATATTAATTTAAAATTGAAAATATATACGTGTATTTTTGTGGGATTTCCAAAAAACAGCTCAATTTTATAATGCATTTTGGGTTATTATTTATCATTTTACAAAATTTATGAATTTTCTTACTAATTGAGATGTTATGAATTTGGATCAAATTTATAGACTCTAACATAAAGATATAGTCATGTTATAGGGAGTTCCTCTCTCCCTACTCTATCTGAACAAGATCCCAAATTTATATCTAATTTTTTTGGAATGATATCAAAATTCATTGGGTATTGTGTAAATTATTAGTATATATTTTTTGCATAAATCATATTGAAATTTGGATAGGATAGTTATGAATATATATAATATGATCATAGCATACTCATTGGGTTATCATGGAAGTTGCGATCAATATCTTTCAAGGGTGGAATAATTTCATAATAGTTGTTTTCAGTCTAGTATACTAATGGAACTACTTGAGGAATTACCTAGAAATAATTATCATTCTTCATCATATTGGGAAAATTCAAGGAGAAAATATTCTTGGGATCTAAATTTGTGAATGATATATTTGAAATGGTAAAAATGATCCATCACCATATATGGATATCTTTGAGTATGCGTAAAAGTAACAATGATAATCTTAAAGGGAACTTTTGTTTGAGGTTAAAGAACATGTTCCTTTAATATATCCCTATAGAAAGGTATCATGGATGTTGGCCTTAAAAGGAAATTATGTGTATTAGGTATTAATCCATATAAAATTTTGGATAATGTTATATCAGGTTCCAAGAAAATATCCTTTCTAATAAGTTTATCTCTGGTGCATGATGTGTGCCATGTTTTTTTGTTAGAGAAATATGTACCAGATGTATCATAGATTTTGAGACCTGAAGATTTTGATTTAAATGAAAATATTTCTAATGAGTAAAATATAGTTTATATCCTATATTTTAAAATAATGTGTTCAGGAATATGTTTAATCACTTGTTAAACATTGTATGGAATAATTGTATGATTGAAGATGCAACTTGGGAATGAAAAAAAAGCTATGAGAGAAAAATGTACACTCTTTATAACAGATCATTTCTAATTATCTATTAATTATATGACTTAAAGATACTATTTCATTAAAATACCTTAACAACACCTTTTACATTTATATTATCATTAAATTAGGTGAAACTTTAACTAAAAAACACATTTTTTCAACCAAGGTGAATTTTTACCATGTATAAGAAACTACTTAATCTATAAGAAGTATTCATCATCTCCAACTAATTACTTAAAAAAGATATTAATATGTAAATTTTATACATTTATTTTCTATATTAACTAGAGAAATAGAAACATAATAAGGGGTCATCTCATTTGATTAGTAAAGTTAAACATTAGAGTTAACAAATGAAGATAAATAGTAAGCACTAGATAATGATATAGGTATAATTAAATTAAATAATAAAATTGTACCCAAAAAATATTAGGTCATATTAATGGAAACAACAGTGGCATAAAACAATATATCAATCATTTGAGAGAGTTAGTAAACATAATCTATGATAATATAAAATAGTCATGAGAATTTTCATAAAATTATGAATATATCATTCCAATATAGAAAATACATATTCATATAAAATCTTATGAAAAAATCCTCCCACATCACATTCACACAAAAAATGGAAAATAATATTTATGTATTTATACTTACATCAATATTTTAAACAAATATTCATAAATCTCATTCATGAAACAATTCAATATCTCATATTATATGATACTAGAAAAATTTCATTGAAGGTGATATAGGACCTCACTAAATATTATCAATACATATCATGAGACCTTAAAAATGATTCATCATATTATAAAGAACTTATTAATATAAAATAATTTTTATTTAAATAAATCATGAATAAGAAAGGAGAGAAAATGGGTTTCATTCAAGAAGTCAAATAACTTTCAATTTAAATACCATTCAATGATTACAATATAGAATATGGTATTTACAAAATATTGACTTAGGGTATATAATTAAGATAATATTTCTCCCTAATCAATTAATCTATGGAATATAGGTAAACACCCTTCAATCAAAGGAATCAAGAATATGGTATATAATGGGGAAAGTAATTTGGAATAAAAATTACGGTTACATAGAAAACACAATTAATAAACACAAAGGAAGTGATGGATCATTACTTAAATAGAAGATATAAATACATTATTTAATATGAAAAATAAATTGGATGGTATCATTTGATGAATTTACTTGATTGTGCATAATATATAACAATGGATATTGAATTTTATGAAAAACATTTTTCAAGAGTTTTAGAACCAAACTCACTTTGGAAATAAAACGTACCCTTGATATTTTGAAATATTTTTAAAATATGTATTTTTTATAAAACTAAGAGAAAAAAATTATTTTATAAAGAATGAAAACAAAAAGGGGAAGTTTCATATAAAATAATAATGATGGTGGAATAAAATTTTCCCATTAAAATGTCAAAAGCAATTATATGTTTAAAAAATGAGCCATATAGAAAATACTAAGTGATTTCCTTTAAAACAGGTGGAAAGTGGATCATGTTAGTTAAGAAAGACCGATTTTAATTTTAAAAATAGATAAAATAATATCCCAAGAAATGTACATATTTTTATAATAGGAATTTACTTTATAAAACACTTTTTTTGAAAACCACATCACTTTAAAAAAAATACAAAACATCCATTTTAAAACAAGGTAAACAGAAGGAAAATATCTCGAAGTATAACTATAGTAAAATAAAAGTAATTAGATCTTAAGAATAAAAATATATATATTCCCCAGATAGGTTATCATATTTTAGAGGCCTCTATTTTAAAATTATGATTGAAATACAAACCTTAATAATTGATTGGAATTAAAATTAGAACCCTTGAAAGAGAGAGATTATTAAATTAAACAAAAATTATCATGAATAGAGGGTTTTTTATTCAATATATAAATTATGCAGTATATTTAACACTAAAATTACATTCGTTTCATAATAAAAAACTTTTTTCAATGTGAGAATTTTGAGATGAACAACCCTTACCTTTTTCCCATGTTATTAAAAAGAACTATAAGATCCTATATAACAAATATAAATATATTAATAACCATTTTAAAAACGTTTTTCAAATAAAAAACCTTCTGTAAGCATCATTTATAATTATTCTCAACATTTATATTTGAAATTTTTTACCTTTTGTTTTATTTTATATGTGAGTAATCTTTATTGTTTTGACTATTTTGTAAGAGTGGTGTTTATATTAATTATTATTCCATAGTAAATATTTAATTAATAATTAATTTTACAATAATGGATGATTTTTATTGATTTATAAATTTTAATTATTCTTTCATAAAATCATTAATCTTTTTCCTAGAAGATGGAATCGATAATGAATATTTTTTTGTTATTTTTGATGTACAAAGGGTAATTTTATTAATTATTGAGATAAATATTAATGCAATATTTTTTAAAAAAACAAAATTAGTATTTAAATATTTTCTCATATTTTTAAATTTATTTATTTATTATTATCATCCATGATATAATTTTATATCAATGTTCAAGTAGGAGCTCAAACTAACCAAAACATGAACATACCATTATTAACGAAGGATTATGAGGTGATCAAGTAGAAATATCATTATGCCAGTAGAATAATGATATAATTTACTACTTATTAGGGTCATATATCATTATTATAAATATTATGTATAATAAGTTATAGATACAAAACAATTTCCTACTATGAATTTATTATTTTCCTCTCAGTTTGATTGTTTAAGACTATTAATTTTATAACATTTTTTACTATTCAAATCATTAAGATGAAATTTAATTTTTATTAAAATAAGATTAATAATACTATAGAAATAAAATTTATCCTTTAAATCCATTCTCATGTTCATCCTTATAAGGAATTTATGAAAATAAATATAGAAATTTATCATTCCATGGAGTTTTTAATCAACACGTATGCATGAGAGATGATTTAACTTTCCAAAGAATGAGGAAAATGAGTAATGTTTTCAAATTTAAGAATATAAAATATTTCAAAAATATAATAATTTTATATTAAATTATTTTTACGATCATCCTTTAATGGAGGTGATGGAAAACGAAACGTGTTATGTCATGTGGGTTGTAGTCCGCACAACCTATGCTTCTCATTTTCAATTTACTTAATAGAGAATTGGAGGATAGTTAATAATTGAACCATTATTATAATAACATACATTTATAAAATTGATACTAATATTATAATAATGTTATGTTGAAAGGAAAATTTTATAAGAATAAAATTAAAAATGAAATAGAAAAAACTTAGAGACGTTAGGAACTCATTCCTCACCTCTTTGATTATCTCCCTTTTGAAGGGCATTAAAGATTTTGGGTATGGTATTTTTAAAAGACCATAAACTCCATAATTTTTTATTGATAGAGAAATATTTTTCTTGTATGTTTTTTAAAATAATACCACATAAATGTTTAATTTTTTGGGTACTTATCTATTCTTATCACTTGTAGAAGGATATAAGAAATAATTAAAAAATCATTAAAGTGTTGAATTCATGAATTGAAATAATGTTCTGTGACATCACATAGGAAAATAACTAACTCAAAAGATTAAAACTAAAGAAAAATTACAAGACATAACAAAATATTTATGAATATTTTCATTTATGTCATAATCAATATTTTATCAAGTAATACATGAAAAATACAAGGCATAAAAACAAATCAAAAAAGGTAAATGGTTGTTTGGGAGTTGAAGAAAAATTTCACAAATTTACATACATATATCAGTTCATGAAAACCCCACACCTTTTTTAGACTTTAATTTTAATCGATAAATTTTCTAAGGGTTATCCCTTGAAAATTGTATGGTGCAAAATGACCATTTATCATGTAAATCACGTGATCTAGCTCATTAAAAAAGGAATACTTGATGATAATTAATTATCAGGCCCATTGTTATTAACCATTGATGATCAATATTCATATTATACCATTTTAAGGAATTTAGTATTCCAATGGGGTGTGAATTATTCATATAAATAGAAGTCCTCTGAGATTTGAATGGAATCGGTGGGCGAGGGAAGATCTAGATAACATACTCTTGATGCTATAATTTACATTTTTGCTGTCATATATTTTATTTTATTTTATTATTATGATCTATATGCTATCCCAAATCCACTCTTCAACCCAATATATGGTTGCGTAGATTTTATAGAGATTGAAAAAATTAGTCGTTATAACTATTTTTCTCTGGTTGAGTTTTAATATTATATTAACCAAAACCCTTTCATTATTCTTTAATATGGTTTCAATTTTATATTTTCAATCCAATACCGAATGAAGTTATGTTGGGATAGATAACATTAATGTTAATTTCCCTAGGTAAGGACCTAAATATCTCACCACAAACTCTAATCTATAAATGATGATATGTATTAGGGTTTTTAAGGAAATTCTCGAAGATCACAAGTACTATTGAGCATGTATTTTCTCTAAAATAGTTGAATATTACTGTTAATTTTTATACTCGAAAATACCATTTTTTATTTTTATAATATAATTATATTAAGAGTTTTTAAGGATTAAGTTTCTTAATAAATATATTTTATTTATTATTTAAATATTTTTTATAAATTATTTTGGATATGTATATAAGTATTTTGGAAAACATTTTCATGCCCAACATTTCTATGTTGTTAATATGGTTTTCAAACCCCAAATTTAAAGTATAATTATGGATCATATACCCTATACTATTGTAAATTTATGGATACAAAACTATACTTTTTAGAGAAACCATACATTTTTTTAACTAATGTATTGTTCTTTAACCCAACATTTTGAGATTAAATATATTATATCATCCATACATTCAAATTTAACCATATTTTTAACTTGGTCAACTATGGTGTCTAAATTATTGATATTTTGAATTATTTCAGCAATGGTATTGAAAAAATTATTTGATCTTTTTTTAAACCCCCATAAAAAAAATCAATGGCTCATGTTAAAAAATTGAATCAAGACTATTTATAATAGATAATATATATTTCCTTAATTGTTTTAAATTTAAATAATATTGATTTATCTGGTGATATTTTTTGATCTGTTTAACCAAAATAAAATAAAGTTTCTCCTGTAAAATACTAGTAGTGATATCACTCAAAATAGAGAACTATTTGGAATTTGAAAAAATATCATTATTTTTATAAAGAGATAAAGTCTGTAGACACTCATGTTTAGAGCTTATTCTATTTAACTGTTATTATACTGTGCTTTTGTTTGCTTTATATTTGTAGTATTTCTTGAAGATCATTAAAAACAAGGATCTATTAAATGTTTTTAATTCTTGAATAATATTATTTATAAAGAATAAGATACATTATATGTCGGTTTCTATTTCATCTGTGAGATAAAACTATTATTCATCAATAAAATAATATTCTTTTCTTAGAAAACCGTCTTTTCATAATCAGTTGTGGTGGATTATCAACTTCTTACACTAAGTTATGGATTATGTGATTTTCGGTAAAATAACGTGCATTAATGTAATTTGTCACTTCCTTCACTCAGTTATAATGGTCTTATGATAAGAGGGTCCATTTAATACAAATAAAAAGTATCCCTGAGAGATTTTTGGTAGAGTGGAACAGAGGATCTTTGTTCCCTAAACCTTGATAAAAACTATTGTGTTCTTCTTCTCAATTTTTCAACTATATTAATTTCTTAACGAATAGAACTTTATATATTTGTAATAGACAAAGAGAGATAAATTTTTATTATTTTAGGTTTAGAGAAAAGGACACAATTCCCCCCTCCCCACCAAGTGTATCTTCATATTAGTCTAACCGAAAAATTGGTATTAAAGGAGTAATTTTTGAAGATGTCTTAAAATCAATAGTAAGGTTGAGTAAGAAGATTATGCCAAAGATAAATATTTATTGAAGAAATAAAAGAAGGAATACCAATGTTCTATGATCCTTATATAAATGGAAATAATTATGGATTCTAGAATGCTTTAATTTTAATATATTTTAAGAATATTGATTTAAAAATTTACATTATGAATTTAAAACCTTAATAAATAACTAGAGAACCAGAAAAGTTTGATGTTGATAAGGAACCCTAGTATGATTTAAATTCAAGATCAATGAATTATATTATATTTAGACTTGGTCTATATGAATTTAATAATATATATTAATGTATTACATCCAATAAAATATGGAAAACTATTTATTTTCTTATGAAGAAGCTTACAATGTCATGAAAATAGGATACAACACTACAAAGTTAAAATTCGACACTCTTGGAATGTGTGGTGGGGAAATAACCACTCAAATTATTCTAATATTGACTAAAAATATTCAATGGTGTTTATAACTTTGGAGAACCAATTATTAAATTATATAAACCTTTAAAAGTACTATGAGTCTTACCCCTTTAATTGAATTAGATATATACTACCATCAGACAATCCACTCATGTACTAGAACTAACAATGAATAAGTTGACTTTCACACTAATGATGTATGAAGTATAAATTAAACCTAAATCTAAAGGTCATATGATTATAAAAAATTATAATTCCTCACTAAAAGTTTTTGTTCGAAACAATGAAATGAAATCAATATATGATGTTGTTTTCTGAAATGATTTAGATTACTCAGATTCTAGAATGGACTTCTTACATCTAGCCAAAATAATCAGAAAATCAAATAATAATAATATAGGATTCAGAAATTCATTCAATAGTATCTTGAATTATGTTCAATTACTAAAACGTATAAGACAATGTGAATGTAATAAACAATGACATATCAAACCTTATTTCCTAAAACTAAATTAAGTGACATGAAAAATGGAAAATTAAAAAGTAAGTATCATCTGTGAACTAATTATGAGCCCAAAGATAAAAATATATATGTACGATAATTGGATTTTATCTGAGGACTCAAGTAGTAATTCTAAAACTGATTAAAAAACTTTCCAAAAATCTAAAAGAATAAAATGTGATATACAGCTAATGAGGAGGAAGATATACAATTATACTATACTTTTTCTGTTGATTATAAAATTTATTCTAATAGTAAATTAGCTTCTTAAAATTCAATGCTTGAATAAATATATAAATCTTTAAAAAAATATATAAAATCATTAAAATTATTCATAATTAGGTTTTAATTGAAAAATATTCTATTCTAAAACAACACATGGTAATAAAATAAACATTTACAAAATATACAACAAATTATACTATTTAAGTATAAAATTTAAGAGATTATGGTTGATGTAGAGTAGTTTAAAGGTGTTTCTTTATATTAAATAAGGCAGAAGAACATCTAAATAATAATATTGGTTAAAATATTCATAAATATGAGAAATATGAAATAGGAAGAAATGAAGAAAACTAAAAATTATATAGAAATGTTTTTGTAACTAGATCGAAGAACAATAACATATCAATATTCACCAAATTTTGTTGTTAAATTAAAGTCAATTATTCTAATAACTTTTTTTGTGATACCCCCAAATCAATGGAATAAAAAATATGTCTTTTTGTACTAATATTTTTTAAGATATTATAATAATATTTTGTATAATTTTAAAAATTTGGTTACCCAAATATTTTCTTCCTGAGATAAGGACCATATACTATTATGGTACTAAAATAGATTTTTTTTATTTTTTGTCAGATAATAATAATAGAAACAAAAATAATTTAGGGTATATAGATAGTGGATACTCTAGATAAATGAGTTGAGACTTTTAAAATTTTCATACATTTCTATACTTATATGGGGGCATGGGTACCTTTAGTGATAGTAATAGAGGGAAATAGTTTTATTTGGATCATTTCATGATAAAAAATTGATTTTAATCAATAAAGTACTTTATATTCAATATTTGACGAAAAATTTGATAATTTTCTCAAAACTCTATGATGGTTGTTATTATGTTGAATTCTAAAATAATTCCTTCTCAATTTTTAAATATATGTTTCTTATGTTTAGAGAATCCCATAAATAAAAATGTTTATTCTTTGGATCTTAATTCCATGTGTGAACAAAAATTGAATTGCATAAAAATTGAAATAAATGAATCTAGGAATTTTTTGAAGATACTTATACACTTTAAGGTATTTACTTTTTAGTAATTATCTATGACCTTCTTAGTTTCTGATTTATAAAGTATTAAATTTAATAAATATAGATTTTTTGATGCATTACAACTAGGGATTAATCATAAGTAATACTCCAAATATATTAACAAGGTTTCTACATCTAAATCATTAGATCTTATCTAAATGGATTTTTTCGGACCATCAAAAGTAGAAGGTTTAGAAGGAAGATCTTATTTTTTGTTTTATTGGATGATTTATCCATATTTACTTGCGTTTATTTCCTAAAAAATAAAAGTGTGTTTTTATCAATTTATGTAATCTTTTTAAAAATATTTCCAAATGAAAAAGATTTAAAAATAATTTCATTGAGAATTCATCATGGTGGAGAGTTTGATTATTATGAAATAAACTATTTTTTATAGATATGGGTATTAAAAAACATTCTATGATCCTAGAATAACACAACAAAATGGGATTATAGAAAAAATAAATAAGACTCTTCAGGGACTCGAAATAACTATGATAAATGAATACAGTCTTCCTACCTATTTTGGGTTGAATATTTTAAAACAAAATTTCATATCATGAATTAAGTTTTAATAAGACCACTTTTAACAACCACGACCCTCAAAACCTAGAGTTAGTGTTTTATTTATTACATTGGCACAGATGGAAAGGGTCGAATATCAAATGAACTATAAATTTAGTAGTTTTGGAGAAACAAATACATACCTGATACAAATTTTACATTGGGAATAAAAATAAAACATAAAACCTAACAAATTAATTTACGGCCACCTAGAAAACTCATTCAAAGATCTCTTCTTTATATCATGTTGAACATAAATAAAAAAGGGGAGATCTAAAAAACGTAATAAGGGTTATGTACAGCAGAATATATCCTAAATCAACAAATAATTGTCATTTATGGAATGAAAAATAACTAAACACACATGTCATTTAATTCAATTTACTGCATTAGTAAATAATTCATAATCAAAATTTAAAGGAAAATAACTAAAAACTTTTTCCACTTAATCAATAAATTGATAATGAAATGTATAACAATATAATTTCATTGTGAAAATACTAGGGTTAATAATTATTGAATTATTAATTAATGATTTTTTTTGGATATCATGTTACCTATACTGTCAAGACCTTTCAAAATATAGATAAAATACTACAAGTAGAAACACGTCTAATTATGCCAATCTATTTGTCTCATTATATCTATCGAGGAATCGAGGGGCTATATTATATTAGGACCTACCTATAACTATGGGTCCAAATAATTGATCACATATCAAATCATTCATTTAATCTGTGAATCAATATTCTCTATCATCAAATATCCATACTGAGTAAAGGATATAGTTTTATCAATATTTTCCTATCAAATATAATAAAATTGTTGGTAAAAGTCGTATGAAAAAATGGTATACGGTATAATAAATAATAATATCCTTCATTAATTAATATTCATATATATAAAAATTTAATTTCCAATGAAAAGGTACCATAATAAAGTGATTTTTTCATGATAATGTTAATAATCAAAAAAGGTATTAATAGTGTTAAATAACATTTATAACTTGGTAATTTTCAAAAAAAATCTATTTAGAAGAAATAATTTAAATTTATACATAAATTATCATATATTACGAATTAAAAATAATATTATATTTAAAAGGGTTTGTATATACATAATATAAAACTAATTTGGTTCATAACATTGCAATATTCTTCAATAAAATGAAATTGAGATGAAGTCCCCTACATCGCGCTTCCTCTCGGTTGAACGTGATTTAACATAAAGTATAGTGGTTTTAAACGTATCATTAACTTACAATTTAATCATATTAATATTTATAATATCATATTTTATCCTTTTATAACATCTTATTAGTCATCCATTAATAATATTTAATTATTTTCATTTTTTCGGGTGTTAATTGCTTTCTTTTCTCATGCGTGTTTTGTCTAGAAAAATCTGATCCTTAAGAAAATTATATAATTTCCTTATATCCATACAAATAATAATGACATAATATTAATATTTATATGTCAATATTAATTTTAAGACCAATCATAGAAGATGTTTTTATAAATGATGTATGTTAGGATCATGGAGACGGTAAGTCATACATATGCATTAGTAACATTTCCATTTTTCAATGACCATTATGGGAATGTTGTAAGTAAAATTTTATATTTAACAAATCATCATAATACCATAAATACCATTATTTTTTCATTAAATATATTAATATATATCATCCATTAGGTGTGGTGGTGAAAAGAGAGTGACATCACTTCGTGAAGTATGTTGCCCATACGTACATGAATGGTGTTATCGTTAATTAGTGTAGGAAATAAAATGATATCTTATAATTTCAAAATAATAAATATTTTACTAATATAAAAATTATTTCACTTATATCAAATACATTCATTAAATTTATCCTTATCACATTTTGTGTTATGTGTTAGTGAAAGAAGAATAACATCGCTTCATGAATCGGTAGTCCATTGTACAAACGAGTGATGTTATAATACCCCTTGGGGAATGGAAATTAAAAAGGTATAGGTAATATAATAAATTCAGATGAATAATTATGGGTTAGGATTAATATATATACTTTATATCCATCATCATACCCAATCATTGGAGGTGGTAATGGAAAAATGAATCACATCGGTTCAAAATGCGGTAGTCCTCTATACACACGAATGATAATTTTTTAACCTATTTGATAGAAGTTTATATGTTTTTAGTTCATTCCATTAACATAAAAACATCTCATTATATTTATTATACTTAGGATATTATATAATAATGTTTTAATAATATTTGACTAATGTGGAGAAAGAAATAAAATAATTATTCACGTTGATGAACGTTACTTCTTCATTGAGTACCCTCCTTAGGATTGCACCAAAGACTTTCTAGGTTGGATTTTTACCCAAAATAATAATTTTAGGATTTTGGAATGGTTTTTGGGTGTTTATGTTTCTGATAGTTTCTGAAAAAAACATGAAGTTGTAAATAAGAGATGTAAGGCGATGTCGTTCTGTAAGTAAGGTGAGTGGCATACTTGTAATTGTTTGGAAAGAAAAAGGTGTACCCTTGTTTGTCACATGGAAAAAGTTCCAAAATAGATTATTATCAATACTTATACCTGATAGAGTCAATATATATATATAGATAATTTTTTTATAATTTTTAAGTAATTTTAATCCTTTACTTTTTAGTTTAACCCCTGGTAAGTCCTTTGTTATCTTAACTATAGTGATTAATTTTCATAACATTCGCAATTTATTTTGGTAAAAATTTATGTTTATAATATTAAATAATATATATAATTATGATTCAAAATATGGAATCCATATTTCCAAATTCCATTAAAAAAAGTGGGAAAATGAATTTAAAATTATTCCCACAAATGCGATGAGAAACATGAGGTTTAAGGAGAACATGTTCAAAAGATGATAATATTTTTATATCAATATAAAAATGAATAAACTACACTAAATTTTATTAAATAATACAAAAAATTTAAAAAAATTTACTTTAAAACCAATTGAAAGTCTAATTTAACATTATAAATTATTTAAATTGAATGCTATATTTCAATTAAAATTTAGCAGTTTCATTATTCATCAAAAATAAAACTTTTCCAAAAATATCAAAAATTCACCATAATATAAATTATGTATTCTAATTTAAAAAAGTAATTTTATTTTCCAAAATAATTTTTATCAATTTTCTAAAAATTATTTTAAATCAAGTTCTCGAAGTGCAACTTAATTATATTTTATAAAAAAATACAGTATTTACGAAAACATTTGATTTTATTCCAAATGATACTTATTTTTATTTATAATCAAAAAATAAAAAATGTACATATTTTAAATATATATTTTTAATATTTTATTAATTACTATTCTTACCCTCTAATTTAATGTCTAGGTTTAAATGGCCATGTTTAAATAATATTTTAATAGATTTTCATGTTTTTTTCAAACTCAGTATTGAGTTCGTCGTAAGTTATCAATAAAATTAAATGTATTCTAAAATAAATATATTATAAATTCTTGGGGTGTTACATTATACCCTCCAAAAAAATTATTCCATGAAATTTCATGAATATTACCTTATAAATAGATAGGGGTATTTCTTCTTCATAATATCCTTAGGTTCCCACATTTCTTCTTCTATGTTGTTATTTTCATAATGTAACTTTAACAGATGAGTCTTCTGCTTCTCCAATATGTTCTCTCTAATATCAATAATATGGATGGGTTTTTCACAATAAGATAAATCTAGATACAGTTCTATTTCTTTATTGGTGATCATATGTGTTATGTATGAAATTTAATATCATAAAAATAATATATGGAAAACATCATGTACTTTTGAGAGACTTGGTGGAATTTCCAAATGATAAGATAAAAATTAAATTCTTTCACTACTTTTAAAGGGTTTTATATACATGGTTCATAGTTAAAATTTCTTACTAAATCTTATTACACCGTTCTATGGATGTACTTTCATGAAATCATGATCTCCCACTTCAAATTAAAAATCATACCTTCGACTATCGAAATAACACTATTTCCAAATTTGTTCTTCTTTAATGTGTGGTTGGATAGTCTTCTCCTTTTTGTTTTCTTTTCAAAAAGTTCAGGGCCTATGACATTCATTTCACAGACTTCATCCCAACAAGTAGGAGTACAACATCACTTTCCATATAATTCTTCATAGTTTTCCATTTGAATACAAGAATGGAAACAATTTTTATAAGAAAAATAAACTAAGGGTAAATGCTGATCTTGTATACATTTAATGCCACGTTAGCATGATCTCAATATGTCTTCCATTTTATGAATAGTCATATATGGAATTCAATCAATTTTAGGATAGTAGGATGATCTCAAATGATTTCTTGTATTAAGATACTTTTGAAGACTCTTCCATAATTTAATGTAAACCGTGGATCATGGTCAGACTCAATTCAATGTGGTGTGCCACGATTTAATATGAATTCATTAATATAGATCCTTATGAGGCGATGTAATGGTAATCTTCTCTTATAGAATGATTTTTTCCTAGTGTTTTGTTTTTTTAATTATTTGTCAATATGGGTTTCATAATCTGATGATGAAAAGTGGTGATTCATGGAGAATTTTTATGGATTCATCTAATCTAATTTGGTGTAACTCTTATAAAATTATCCTTATTACTTTGAGTAGTTTTAAAGTAATATCAAATTTCAATTACATGTGCTATTAAGTTTTCACATCGTATACCATATGTGAAGATCACGAAACAATTATGCACATGAATAATAAAGTTCACGCATTATGTTTTTAATGGATAAGAATCTGAAGAGATGGATATAAATAAAAATAATAAATATTTCTCATGGTTAAAGATAAAAAATATAATATAAGTTGGAGAATTGGTTTTTTTGAATTTTTATTTATTTGAATTAAATTTGATACTTTGACTAATTATAAGTTAATTTTTATGTAGGCCTTAATATAAATAATTTCTGACCCACAAGAATCCAAGGTGATCTCAACCCTAGGATTATGTGGTACATGGATGTCAACCATTCCTAAGGGAACTATCTATAGACACCAATGGGTGGAAGAGGTGTGGAACTGTGTGTAAGGACCACAAGAGAGAACCACGTTGAGTGCATGGGAAGAGAGACAATTCCATCATGCTGGGAGGTATAATAGTAGGGGATTTGGGATTTATAGACACTTATGGTACTGGTTTTTTAATATATTACACCCTCAACTGATGATGGAATTGATGTGGGATGGATATTGTGGATAACTGTTCCGATTTCAATTAAAATGTTGGATATAACCATCATTGTCCAATCATTTGATCTAGGTCATCTAATCGATCTCGATGATCATATGAAATATTTGATTCCTCAAGCATCTTATTCATGTCAATGTACAATTGAACCATTGATTGATCAATTCCAGCCATCATTGCAGATGGATCCAATAGGATGAGAAACACATGATCAATCTGATATCATGCATTAAACAATGTTTTATATTCATTAAACATTTCTAATAATTATCTATGACCAAAATGAAAATGATAGTTTTCGGGAGACATTCATCCATGAGGAGTTATATCTTAATAGGTGATAAACATGTGATCCTCACCATAAGCACATGATGTTTTCAAAAAAAAAAGATCATTTGGAAGTGCTTTGTTTTTTAGTGCATCATGATGATTTAAAAAAACTCAAGACATATGTGATTTTAAAGAGTTGTGACTCAGTAGTGTTTGTTGATATTTGAAGGAATATTGTATTGGGGTTAAAAAAAGAATCTAAGGCAATGCAATGAATTATTTATTTTCTATAAATATCATAGCATTGAGTCATGTGGTGATGTTATTGATACTTTGTTAAAATGATCCCTTTTTTCCAGAGAAAAATAGAGCAGCGTGAACAACTCCTATTTCACAAATAAGGTTTCCATCCTCATGATATTCTTTTAGGAAGGATAAGATAATACTCCATGGGACTTTTAGAAAGGTTTATCACTCTCTATGTTGCTTTGCGAAAAAAAATTAGCAAGAAATTTGGGACTGTGCAATAATATGTCTCTCTAATTTGAATGAAGCACTATAATCTCATGTCTGACTATCTTGTGTAAAGAGATTATAGACACTTATAATGTGAATACTTATAATAAATATTGGAATGAATGTATTTTGAATATAAAACATTTATACTAGTTCTCATTTTCATGCAATGAGGAAGTGTAGTGTAGGCATCCCGCACACTTAATTTTTTTTTTGAGTTGAGTAGCACTCATCAAGATATTACACAAATTAGGGTTGTCTCACAAGAATCATAGGATCATGGTATACATGAATTCATGCTCATGCACACATAAAGGAATATTGAGATATACCATGTGTGTAAAGAGGATAGTGTGTGGTTGGGATTCCATGATAAAACTCATACATGCATTCATGGATGATCACTTTCACGTGTGACAGAATTTTGGAAAACACATGTCATGATTAAAAAATCACAAAAAATATTAAGAACAATATTCAATAAATGTGCTATGCTTGAGGTACCCAAACCATGACGTTTGGATAAAATGAAACTCATGCATGATGTGGATTTGGATTTATATTCTGCAAGTATTATTCTTACATAATATATTGAAGAATATTATATTAAAAACATATACACATCCAATTAAGTATGAGAATTCAATAGAAGGAAAAATTTCCTAAGAATTTGTTACAATAAAGAAACTAGTCACTATATGTGATCAAAATTATTAGTCAAGGATAACATACCAAACTAAAGGCTATTGAAGATTCTTAAATAGGTACAAAAGAAAGCCAGGTCCTACAAGATCATGGAAGAATATTATGGAGCCATCCTATAGTGGATTGATCCTTTGAATATAGGTGAAGCCATCCAATTTATGTTTCGAGAAGGTGAAGTATTCTAGTAGGAGTTGGGAGAAAAAAAGTTTCTCAATTAAAGATAAACAATTATGTTTTTGGTTGGATCTAAAAGAAAAAAAGAGTCTCTCAATTAGAGCTAGAGTAGAATCATTGTCGTCGGAGCTTAAATCCATTGTAATCCCTTTTTATATAGTGAAGTATAATGAAGAATCAATGTTGTTAGGAATAACTAAAATGAAAAGGGGTCGGTCTTTATGTTCAATTGTGAAAATAATTTTATATTCCATTTGTTCTACTATTACTGCACATGATGTGTGTTTGAGAGAAAATATTGAGTGGATCGATTACCTTAACAAGTTCAAGAGTTTAAATTGAAAGTAAAAAATTCATAAAAAGAAACCATTGATTCACACCTCCCCACTCATTATTCACTCTAGCATGGGGCACTATATGTGGTATCGGAGCATATGTCACCTATAAAGATACAATCATGTTTTTATGAATTTTTTATTTCATGAAATGCGTTAAGAGCATGAGATGGATATTTTTACCAAAACTCAAAAGAGAAGGAAGAAAATATTGGAATGAAATTTGAAGAAGAATATTACATTAAATAAAGAGATACAACAAATATGAGGTGATCTGAAGGGTAAAACCAGAAATAATTGTTCCAATTATGATTCTTCTAAAAATGCCTACAAATGTTGTGATAACGATCTATCACTTAGTTATAATCTTTTTCAATTCAAAAATCATCTATAGCTGGAGTAAGTATTTGAAGCCATGGAAGATTCATTAGCAAAAAGGGTTTTATATCTAACACTCTCATACAACGTATGAAATAAAAGGAAATTTTTTTTCTATTTTCAAGGAAAGACATTCTAAAGATGCTGAATAATTGAAGGGATGTGTTTGTGGGAAATAATTTTTTGCGAATGTTTTTGTTGAATCTTTCCACGAATTTGAAGATTTTCATGAATATTATATAGTTTTCCATGATCCTCAACTAAAGAGAAAATTTAATAGGGTAAATGAGATTGACATTTATTCAGAAGAATAAAAAATATACATTAAAAACAAATAAAGAAGCTAAAATAGGAATGGAAATCCAAGCTAAGATTAGTTAAAGATGATAATTCCTCTCTCAACATTATGTTCATAATTCTGGAGTTAATATTAATAAATTAGGAATCACCATAATCTATAACATGACATATTGTTGTGTAAGGATATTTTTCTACACTATTTTGTTTATAGGATCATGAATTAATGAAGTGCATGAGATCATTCTCTTATCCAAAAGAAACATCCTTCATGAACATTGTATCCTATAACATAGAAGTTTTTTTTGTACTAATGATGTTTCAAGTACTGGTATAGGATTAAATCCGAACTCAAGGAAAGTATGGATGGTGAAAAATGTAGTTAAATCACAAATATCAAGAGAATATATGAAAATTATCATGGGGAAGTATTCCATGAGAATTATCTCAAAGAGTGATGGTTTCACACAGTATCAACAAGGTTCAAAATCAATGAAGTCTAAAAAAAGACACCTCAAAATAAAAGAAGAAGGATCTTAGGCTATTATTTGTGTTATTGGATGTTTGGGCACAAGGCATTGAAAATATGGTATCACAAATCAATTAATGAGGATAACATAAGGATTTTATTTAGGGAATAAAATATAAATTAAATAGAATACTTGCACCATATAAGAGAGATCCAAAAAATAAAAAAGGTAAAAATTCATCCTTTCAATACACCAAACCGAGTGTTTAACGGCTATTTTTAGCAGTGTTTTACTAAAGCACTGTTAATTATTAAAAAAATAATTTCATGGTGGTTTTTTATAAACTGAAGCTAAACAATAAAAAAAATTTCACAAACCCGAGACTTTCCCCCTCCCACGACACCCCTGATCCTCCCCCAACCACCAGCAACTCCCTAAATACCTAACCTCATTGTCGCATATTGTCTCTCATCGCCATCACTCATTGGGCCTGACATTGCTAGCCCTCACCTCCGATTTCTCTAGACAGAAAGACCTATGAGTTCTTCTATCTTAAACCCTAGCCATAGTGACCCATCCTCAAGTATATATTTTCAACCAATTTTTCTTCCATATCAAATCGGGGAGTTCTATACCCATCATTTAGTATTCCTATTCTACAATTTTACCATATTTGTTTTGGTTTCTAAAAAATATTTTTCAATGTTTAGATTGGTGATGACAAAATATTTTTCCAAGATTTGTTGTGAAAGGGTCTTCATCCCAATTTCATAACAGCGTATGATATTGATAGAGTCGAATATTTGTTTTTTTTTGTGAAATTAATTAGCCTTGTGAAGTACAGTTATAAGAATTATTGTATACTCACAATCTTCACATTTATGTTTAAACATCACTATCTTAAGCAACAATATTTATAAAATATACTAACTATTAAAATTGTACATAATATTTATTTTTATATATAATTTAAAACTTAAAACAACCTTTATATATCAAATATTCATTCCATAAGCATGAATGTTTTTTTATTATATTCTATAGTTTTAGTAGGATACCTATGTATGTTTAGTATATGACATTATAATTAAATTTATATTTTATAATGATTCATTTAAACTTCAATTAGAGTATCCTATGGATTAATATTACATTTTTTATATGTGTTGACATATAAATTCATTATGATTCTATTGTCCGATATAAAAATGACACATCATTAAGAGTAAATTTATTCTTTAATACGTATAGATAATTCCTTTCATACTAATGGATCCTCATGTCACCTTAAAATATAGACATACTATAGTGTGGTCCTCAAGTTTTATTTTGGACTTGTATTTTAGATTTGTTCTGATTTTCAATTGATTCTTACAATGTTTTCATCCTCATGAACTAACTATATTTTTATAATGTGAAATTTTTTTCATCTTCTCTATGTTTCACATAAATTTTGGGTGGCATTCTTAACGTGGAGTGATCCAATTCACCATAACATTCAAAAATCAATAAACATTATCATGGGATATTCACTAAAACAAAATATTAACTCACATATAAAATCATTCTTGAACCAACATCTCAATTAGAAAAATGAAAATAACATAACATTAATCCTACCCTTGGTATATTGAAATTTTCTCATATAATTATTAACTATACCAAATCATAATTTTTTTCCTAATTTATAAAATCACATCCTACCTCTAACTGAAAAAACCCAAATAGTAAATTAACCAAAACTATGGTTTTATACAACTTTGTAATGTACATGCGTGAATTATTCAAATGACACCCAATTAAGGGATTCTAAAAGACTTCAGGCATGCCACCATATATTACTAAGGCTTCCATGTAGCATTGAGAGTTTAAAAACAACATGGATAGACTATACTCCCAGTACCCTGAAAAATAATCAGATGTAAATAACAATAATATCATTTAGAATTAGATTAAGTGTTAGAAACAACAGTTAATATCCAACCATCAAAAAATGATAATCAATAACATGATATAAAAAATTATTCTCCTTCTTAACATAAAATCAAAATTAGTGGGTCACTTACCCGGATTACAAATATGAAATAAATTTAAAAAAATAGTAGAGACTCAACTATAAAACTCATTTTCCTTATCAGACCAGTCTCCCAACATCTATCTAGATACTCTAGCTGAATTCCCTATAAAACCTATCACCTAAAAGTGAAATGTAATGTTTTATATGCATTTGGATTTCCATGTGGGGTATGATAATAAAACATTGAAGGGTCTCACCAGGTTACCCTTATATACACCATCAAATATAGTGTATTAATGTATGATAAAATTAAAAGGTAAGTGATATAAAACATAAAAGAATCCATGTTGGGAAATCAAGTTCTAGCCAAGTTACCCCAACACTTAACCTCACCTATTTTGATCAATTCCAGTGATACATCTATTGTAGCAACAATTCATTAGAGTTACATCAGAGAATGGAATTTCAATATCTAGTAATAGTAATAATATAAATGATAAGGGGAGGTCATAACAATAATCAATGCTAATAATATAGAAAATGCATCACATATAACATGATATTTAAGGATAGAATCTCATTATCCAAACTCTCTCACAAGTTGAATCATTCCCTCTTTGTAGGGTCACAAGGATAAATCTCTTATCCACCAATCAAGAATGGAAATAGACTAAAAACGATATCTCAATTTCCAACCTCCAATTGAAGCCAAAACATTTCAGTATAAGTTATGTCCCATGGATAGTTACATATAGATAAAGCATTATTAGAAGTTGTACGAGGAGAGAATCTTAATATTTGACCTACTGTATGAGCTAAACCACAGTAACATGAGGTATATATCATAGATAAACACATATATATAACTCCAGAACATATGAAAACCTAAGAGACGCAACTCGACACTCGGATCCTTATGTTTCTAGTCCTTAGTCTCATATCAAACATAATCATCTACTACATAGAATCCATAATGATCTCAAGCCGTTATGCCTCATGTACATCACAACATGACCCTATGATCATACCACTCATTATGGCCCTCATGGGGTTTTCACTATCCTTATATCATAGGATTCTTGTTCCCTTTCCCATCACTTCCCAAGAACCAAGTATATATAAGAACTAACCAAAATCCACTCAGTTCTTCCAAGGCGTACCCCTTTCAACACTATCTAAATCTTATGTGACCTTTTACAAGAAATTATTACTTATATCATGATTTATCCTCACTCCCTCAACATTCCCACAATCAAGAGAGACTATTCCCCCAATTACAGTCACCTAGTTACAATAAAAATGCCCAAAGAGAGTGAATATTCTCTTTCCAAATCCACTGAAATAGATACCCCAATACCAATGACTTATCAAGGTCCATTAGAATTATTCCCACATCCCAAACTTCTCTCCCAAGGAGTTTTAATATTCTAAGTACATTTCTATATATTATCCTATATAATTCTGATGGACAAACACTAATTAGTATATTTCTCATGGATAACACATATAATCTATTCATGTAACTTACTATGGCTCACACCATTTCCAAAACAACTCATTCTATAATCCCAGACAACTTTGGTGTCCTTTATGAAATTATAGATTTCACTTCCCTAGGTTGAATAGCCACTGATAAACTCTCAAATACCCCACCCAATCATGAAACACTCACACCACTATGTTTACACTATATAGCCCAGCTGACTATTAGGCCTTCAAAGATACTCGCACCATGGGCTTATTCCTTTTGGATTTGACCATTTATATATGATACTCTACCTATCAACCATTATCTCACTTACCATGGGTTTCATGTATTTTTTTTTGTATTTTTCAACAATATATCAACTTATTGAACACAACCTTCATTGATGCTTCATTTTAGACCCAGAAAACATTTTATTTCATTTATAGATATTTTATAAATATAACAAATATTTGGATGGAATCCTCAAGATAATTCTATACATCCAATTGTATTAACAAGGAAAATGAAAACTCATTTAAAATGCTTCATTATTTACCATTGTTTTGTATATTTTTTTTAATATTGTGCGTCTGTTATAATTTCTATTTTCTTATGCATAATTTATTTTAAATATATGTTATGAATTTGATTTTATTTAATTAAATGATAGTAATGCCAATGAGTAAGCATTATATTGTTCCATCGACCACACCAATATATAAATATCCATATATCTACCTCTCCAAAGAATTTAATACACCATCTTCATCCTCCATACACCATCTCTCACACCCTTTGTGAGTGTACCATCCACAGCTCAGTTAATGCCTTCCTATTTAGCAGCTACATTAGTGAGGGTGCAGTGCGACACTCCTAGTTCTTCGCAAGGATATTTGAGGGATTCTGTTATAGGTAAAAAATTTAATATCAAAAAATTCATTATACTTTTTTTATACTAATATATATGTTCATAAAATATGGAAACAGTGAAACTGTTGAGAAAATATGGAACATTTAGATGTATATAATCTGACTGGACTAAAGATAGTTGTCCCATTTTATTTTTACAGGGTCCCTATAGATGAAACTATCAGATGACTTGGCTAGATTCTAGCTCAGCTGGTTGTGGAGATGATTTCCCTTCTGATTATGTAACATTAGTGGAGGAATATTCATTCATCTAGGAAACATCTAGTTTTTTATTGACAAATAAAGGTAATTTTAATATAGTTTGGTGTGATTTAATGTCAATATGTTATTAAATTCTAATATTTTCGAAATGAATTTTTGAGTATAGATTATTTTCTTTACAATTGTTGATGTACTAGCATGAAATTAGACATTAAAAAATCTGGGCATGAAATAGAAAGACGTTAATTGGAGATTATGGGGAAATATCAAAAATTTTAGGGCACCAAGCGACCTAAAAAGAAGTTTGGTTAGATGTACATAAAAAATATTATGGGATTTTTTTTAATAATCCTACTAAAGAAGTTGGGGTATGAATTAATTTTTTATTATAATAACTTATTGTCAGTTGTCACTATGTTAACATATATTGCTTATAATATGATTGATATTTGATTTATAGGTAAAAAATTAATGAACTACGGGATGTCAATCTCGCGTATTCCTGCTCAGTCTCTCAGGATGACCCAGTTGGTAAAGTTCTTGGGAAGGCGCATCCTGGTAAAGTGTGCGGGATGGGTTTGGGACCCTTACCATATGAGATCTTGAATAGGCCATCATGGAATTAAGCATCATATACTTCTAGTTTTATTCGATATTATCAAAAAGATTATGTTTCTATGAAAAACAAAATTCAGGAACAGGGGGATGAGATATCTTCTTTGTAAAATGAATTAGTTGATTTATATCATAGGATGACCAGATTTGTCTTTCATGATATTGCATTGATGGTGGGTGGTGTGTATGTATATCAAACAACTTCAAAATAATTTAGTTTGAGAAACATTTATTCATTTTATTTTTAAATATAAATACAAAACATTATTTATTTTTCAATGTAATTGTCTTTTAGGTGTTGGTAGAAGGAAGTCAAGATGGATGTGGAGATGGTGACAAGCAGTGTTCATCATCGGGTAGTGATTAGTGGTCTTATTGATATGATGAAAAAATATGGAAAACAATGGCTTTTTTTATGTATCATGTATCATGTATCATGTATCATGTTTGGAAACAATTAGTAACCAAGAATATTCATGACCTAACATTTTCATGATTTCCCATGTTTGATAAAGAATTGGAATTTGTTATGTATTAATGATTTAGTAAGATATTGAGTCTAGCATTGGTGGAGTATGAAGTTAGTAGAGTATGAAGTAATCTATGTTCCATATTGAAGATGAAGATATTTAATAGTTTCATTTGAGTTATGTTAGGATGTGTATATTATTTTTCTGTAATAAACTATTATGTTTTTTATTTGATTCATTTTATTCAGGTTGGAGACATAAGCCCCACAGTCGTTTCATTCAAGGATGGGGCCCAAAAAGTTTGGGTCGACCATTGACCACATTCAAAACTGGGGGATGTTCACTTATCACAAGAGATCTATTTAGGTGTGTTCCCTATATAGTAGGCAAGCCTATTTTTGCCATGTGACATCACTCTAAGGGATAATAATACTTGTATTATGATGGAAATCCAAATTGGGGGAGACCTAATGTGTGTAGGGGAACATTAGGTGATTTTTTGGGTAAATTTTAATGCATTGGGATCTATGCTACTATGTGCTTGAACACATTGAGTGAGCATATATATAAGAGAGATTCAACCCCATTATAAAGGGAATGGCCTTGAGGTTGGTCATTATTTTGGATGTGAATATGATATAATATTTTGGCATCTCATTGTATCCCATGAAACATAGAATCTATCCATATATAGTTTTGAGAATCATTGTGGTAGATGACATTCATTTGAATAGAACATCCTGTCCGGAAATGGATCGAATATCATGATTGTTACATACTATTCCAATATGGTCAATATTAGTCTAGGTAGATTAAAGTCTTATAGATCATAAGTTTATGTTATGTAGTTTGATGGCCTACAACTCAAACATTGGTCCCATATAGTTTAAAATATTAGATTTAGATCTATGAAACATTGTTATATGTTTGAAATGATATGGTTTATATTATTCTATTATATTTTCTCTATAAATGGTATTTTATGAATAATTTTTAGATTATAAGATACTGAACATTGTTATATGGTTCATATTATTCCGTTATATGTCTTATGCACATGGTTTTCTTTTCCGGGTACTGGTACTCAGGCTGTATAATCTACATTTTGTAGTGGATTAAAACACTACTATAGGTTGATATTTTCTTATCAGCGGTGGTTAAAACCTCCTATAAGTGAATTTACGTTAATTTATTGTGATGATTATGTTGGTTTCAGTGGCGGTTTGAATGTAAAAAAAGGTAAAATTTTATGAGCGATTTTAATCGTTGCTAAATACGTTAATTGTATGAAACAGCCACTAAAACCACCAAAACTACTAATAAATATGTTTACTACAAAACAATCCAGAAACCACCACTAAATTGAATAAATTTCCACTTGTTGTATGTTGTACTCTATTTAGTACTTGTTTTATGAAACAGTCGCAGAATCATATGGAGGCGGTTTAAACCACTACTATACGGTGATTTTCCTATAGTGTATGAATTTGAACAAAACATTAAGTCTACTGATTCAACATTCACCAAGAATAAAAATAATATTTCCCCTCCTATATCAATGGGAGAAAGAAATGTAAATCCATCAAGAAACGTTAAACAAGATTTCAACAATCCCAAATAAATTCTAGAAATTTTTCCAACTAATTTGTAGAAATTCATGAAGTTATAAGAAGCACAAGAAACATATTATGCTAAAAGAAATAAATGATTCTTCCATGTGAAGAAGAGAAATTTTATGAGATGTTGTCAACAAATCACTACTCTCTTATTAAAGAAGTTTGGTTTGATAGATGAAATAAATCTAGACACTATGAAAGAGGATGTTTAGCCACATTTCCAATATAATAAGAATCCTTGAAGAGAATGAAGCTTGCATTTGGAGACTAATATTATTTTATGGCTATGGAAAAAACTATCTCACACAATAAAGTGGTAGGATTTTACTAGAGGATAAATTAGATTCAAAACACATATGTGGAATCATTAATAATGGATAAAGTGAAGAAATTTGGTTGAGATATCAACCTTACTATTCATGTTGAGGAACAAGTAAGGTTACTCCTTATTTGGTATTATTTTATGTGTTTTGAACTAATATGCATGTAATTGAATGAAATGTTTGAGGTTTTCACTACTATATAGCATTATGAGACTAAATTTTCAAGACTCTACTTACTTCTATGAAATTGAAAAAAAGTGTGCATCTTTTAAGGATAAGAAACTATCAGAATAATTTCAGAAATTATGAACAGATTATGATACTAAAGGTTATGGTATTTTTATCACAATTTCATCCTAGGGAAATCATTATCATTGCACTCAAACTTATTGATTTTTCTATTGAATTATGTTTTGGACTACACATGTCATTGATATATATGATTATTTATAACCCCTTGGATGGTAATTGATAAATTCTGAGCATGATTTCACAAACATGCTTTTTTATGGATAACACTAAAAACCTTGTACATGTCTCTCTTTTTTCTACACTTGGTTAGTACAAGTAGATTTAGAGTTGATTTACTAATGTCACCTTGATAATAGAACCATGTGATATCATCCTTCTCTTAGATGTATTCAAGAAATAATCTTCAAAGGCTAGAGAACATGTTAATGATAAAATCTATACATGTTCTTTTCATTTGATTACTAATAAGGGAGAAAATGTTTGAAAACACATATTGACTTCTAAAATGTGTGATAAAGATATATTGTCAAACAAATAGAAAGGGGACAATTGTTGGGCCCAGTGTTTCATTTGTTGTGAATGATTTTTCAATATGCATTTGGTAAGGTAATAATAAGAAGAGGGGATACCTAAAGAATTATTATGGATTCGTCTAGTGGCATTTGATGTCATTCATAGATAATTCAATTTTTTAATATGATGATTATTTATGTAATCTCAGAGGTAAATTTCATATGATAAGGATTTTTCACATTTATTACCAAAAGTGAAGATCATAAAAAAATTAACTTCAAGAAGAAGAAATGTCATGCATTACATTTTTAAGGCATGAGGTTGTGAAGGGATATCTGTGAAAAAATATGAATATACATTTTTCATGATGAATGGGAGAAGAAGATAATAGAAGTTTCATAAGTGTTTGTCTCTAATTATTTTGGATTTGAATTCCAGTTGATTCATGTATTTACTCTAAGTTATTTTTAATGGAGGCATTAATTAATACAAGGGTCAACCCAAAAGCAGCCAAGGCCAACTCAACCTTGGGCTTATATAGTTTCATTGTCTCTAGAATAATAATTGTGACATAATTTTCATATTTATATATCTATTATACATTTAATATAAATCATGAAATACAGTATTGAGATATTAAATTAGTTAATATCATGGAGCCATTGTGTCTTACTTACTTAGGAGAAACATTTCTATTTTTCAATGATCATTATAGAACTGATTTAATTAATATTTATCTTTAAATAAATAAAATAATATCATAAATACCATATTATTTATTTAAATATAATTAAATATATAATCCATGTTGGGTAGCGATGAAAAGATAGTCACATCGATTGGTGAAGGTGGTAGTCCACACATATATGAATGATATTATCATTTTTTAGTGAAAGAAAGAAAATGATATGTTATATTTTTAGAATGATAAATATGTCATTAATATAAGTAATATATCATATATATATCACATATATTTATTAAATGTATCATTATCTCCTTTTATGATATTTTTTGGTGCATGACGAATCATATTGCTTTTCGAGGTGGTATTCTGTCGTACACAGAGTGGCTTTATCGTATATCGTATAAAAGGTAAAGTAAAATGGTATATATAATAAAATTAATATAGATTCATAATTATATAATAAATATCATATATAATTTATATACATGATCATACCCAACCTTGGTATGTTTTATTTAAAAATAATTACATTAGTTCACGAGGCGGTGGTCTACCATACACACAAATGATGATTTAGTAACCCATTTTCTAAATATAGAGATGGTTGTAGGTTATAACCTTAACATAAATAATATTATTATATATATTACAATAATTTTAGTATATCATTATGGTTTAATGATAATTTAAAGAGGTGTATAAGGTAATAAAATAAAGATGCTCGTAGAAGAATGTTTCCTCTTCTTAGGGTATCCAACTTAGGATTACACGAAAGCCCTCTATGGTTGGATTTATGAAAAAAAAGATTATCGGATTATTTAATTTATATTTTTGAGTTATTATTTCTGTTATTGTCCTAAAAAGTTTTTTAAGTTATAAATAAGAGAGGATAGGTGGTTTCCATTTATAATTGAGATGAGTGGCACACTTGTAATTTTTGGAAAGAAAAAGGTGTAACAATGTTTGTAACATGACACAAGAGTCCCAAATGTATTATTATAGAGTCTTAAAAATTATAGGTTCAATATATGCCAATATAATTTATTTATTACACATTTTATGTCATTTTAATCCTTGTATTTTTAGTTTAACCCCTTAGTAACTCCATTTTTACCTTAACAATTGTAATTAATTTTTACTTGTTTGCAACTCATTTCGGTAAACAAATAATTTCAACATATTAGATAATATTAATTATTATGATTCAAAATATGGAATCCGTTTTATCAATTTCATTCACATAAGTGGCATAATATAATTTAATATTAATCCCACAAACACGGTGAGAAATAGGGGTTTTAAAGAGAAAATGTTCAAATGATTAAAAATTATTTATATCAAAATTCCATATGAAAATGATTCCATTAATAAACAATTTGGAAAGTGATAAGAAAATTATAAAATACCACATTAAAATCAATTGAAAATATAATTTACCATCAGAAAATATTTAAATGGAAAAGTAGTTTTCAATTAAAATTCAATATTTTTCACTATTCATCAAAAAATCTATATTTTTAGAAAAAATTGAAAAAATAAACCTAACGTATTTTTTGTATTATTATTTCAATGAAGAAGTTTTTTTTTTAAATTATGTTTATAAAAGCTATAAATATTAATTTCAAATCAATTTCTCAAAGCTTGACTAAACCGCCTTTTTGAAAAATACATTTTTTCAAAAAAACATTTCATTTTCTTCGGGATGATTCTTATATTCATTAATAAAATTGATAAGACATTTATCTGTGTAAACTGTAATGATCCCAAGACCTTATGTCTCAATTACATAACAATTTGACCATGTGATCTTAGCACTCATTATGACCCTCATGGGGTTTTCACTATCCTTTTATCATGGGATTCTTGTTCCCCTTCCAATCACTCTGCAAGAACCAATTCCATATATGAAATAACCAAAATTCAATCAGTTCCTCCATGGCATACCCCTTTCTAAACATTCTATGTATTACAAGACCCTTCACAGGGAATTATTACTTTAAATCATGATTTCTCATCACTCCCTCAGGATCCCCACTCTCATGAGAGAATATTCCCCCAATTATAATCACCTAGTTACATTAAACACACCCAAATAGAGTGATTATTCTCTTCTATGATCCACCAACTTATATAACCCAAGACCAATGACTTATCATTGGCCATTCAACCCATTCTCGCATCCCAATATTCCCACTCAATGCATTTTAAGATTCTAATTCTATTTCCATATCTTATCCTATATAATTCCTTTGGCCCTATGCTATTTATTATATTTCTCAAGGATAACCACTTATAATAAATTAATGTAACATACTATGGTTCATACCATTTCTAAAAAAACTAATTCCACAATACAAGACAACTTTGGTGTCTTTTATGCAATTATAGATATCACTTCCCTGGTGGAATTGCCACCGTGAAACTCTAAAATTTCCCACCCAATCACGAATCACTCACAACACTATGATTACAAAATATAGCCCAACTGACTATTAGGCCATCAAATATCTTCACACCAAGGATATAGGCCTTCTGAAGTTGACCATTTTTATATGATACTACACCTATAAACCATTTCATTATATACCATGGGCATCGTGTCTTTTTTAGTCTTTTCAAAAATATTTCAACATGTTGAACACAACCTTCTTTAATGCTTCATTTTAGGCCTAAAAAACAATTTATGTCATCTGTGGATATTTTATAAATACAAAAAATATTTGGATGGAATCTTCATAATAACTCTATACAATAGATTATAGTAAGAAGGAAATATAAAACCTTATTTAAAATTCTTCATTATTTATCATTGTTTTGTGTATTTTGTTTGGTAGTTAGGTTTATATGTTATCATTTATTATTTTTTCTGTATAAATACTTTTAAAAATATGTTCTTAATTTATTTTTATTTTATTAAATGACATGAATTCCAATGAGTAGGTATTGTATTGTTCCATCGACCACACTGACAGATGATGATCCATTTTTCTCCCTCCCTACAGCATCTGAGACACCATCTTCTAGTCCCCCTGCACCATCTCTCACACCCAATTTGAGCATCTCATGATCACCTCAATTGACACCTTCCCATTCAACTTCCTCAGCAGTGAGGGAGTAGGGGGCCACTACTAGTTCTTCACGAGGATATTTGTGGGTTACTGTTTTATAAATAAATTTTAATATGAATAAATTTATTATACTTTTTTATTCTAATTTTTTTTTCATAAAATATGGAAATAATGAAACTATGGTGAAAAATAAGAAAATTGTAGATGTTTAGAATCCGGACAGCCTAAATATAGTTGTCCCATTTAATTCCTATGGAGTCCATACGGATGACGCTATAAGATTTTTTGAATAGAATCCAGGTCAACTGGGCATGGAACTAGTTTCCCTTCAGATTATGTATGATGCTTGGTGTAATATTCATTCATCTTAGAAAAATAATGTTTTTTATTCAAAAAAAAGATAATTTTAATAAATTATAGTAAAATTGAATGTCATTATGTTACTAAATTCTAATATTTTTGAAATAAAATTTTGTGTATAGATATTTTTTCCACTTTACGGTTGCTAATGTACTTATACTAAAGTGGACATTGAAAACCCTAGGAAAGAAATGGAAAGAATTTAAATTTAGATTATGGGGTGATGTTAGTGATACATAATCGATCATGTAATATATATTTGACTAGGTACCCACTGAGATACATAGACAGAAATGTAATGTTTTTATTGATAGACATCCTGAGGAGAAGCACATGGTATTTAAATATATATTATTATATTAATATCATTTTACATTTTTACATGTATATTAAAAGGATATGACCTTGTATTCTATAATATTAAATTACATTTTTTTTGTTTTAGGATCTTTCAAGGAATAATTCATTAAGTGAGGCTTAGAAAATCATCCCTCACAATATGGGGTAAAAGTGTTTTTCTAGAATTAAATCGACTCTGGTAAAATTTTCATTAGATTAAAATTTGATAAGACAATATTATAGATTTAATATGTTAAATTTTTTATTTGTATTTTTTTAATTAATTCCCATAGTTTAGGGAAACAAGCATCCCAAACAGAAGTGTTTTTTGATGTTTTTAAAAAATGTGATTGGAGTTTTGTTCATTAGAGTGCCATAGAAGTTATGGTGTCAATTAGATTTTTATTATTATAACTTATTATCATTTTTCACTATGTTAATTCCATATACTTTGAAATTTTTGGATTTCATAGGTTTATCTAGAAAACTAAGGAAAATAATGGTAAATTTCATCCAAAGTCCAATGAAGGAATATTTTGATGATATTCCACTACTTTTAAGGAATATAGAGTATATTATAAAAATTCAAGGATAATTTAGAAATATAGCCGCATAAATTTTGATGTAAATAATAGTTTTAATCATAGAGAAAATCAAATAGATGAAGTCACTAACTATTTAGACAACATGAGACTTAAATCTCCTAAATAATATTTTGATAATAAACTAGAATGTGATAAGATTCTGTCCAATCCAGAATATCATGAAACTTGTGAACCAAAATTTTTCTTACCTACACATCTTATAACCATATAGGAATATCCATTGGTAACAATAATAAGAAATCTAGAAATAAGAGTTAGGAAAAAAAGGATTATAAGAAATCTAGTTGAATTCTCTTCATTCATATATCTACTAGAACCTAAAACTATAGAAGAAGCGTTAAATGATTAATGTTGTATAAAAGGTATACAATATGATCATAATAAATTTAGAAGAAAAAAAGTTTGGGAATTAGTTGAAATTACATCCAATCATCCAGTAATAGTAGAAAATTGATGTTTTAGAAATAAAAAAGATTATTAAGTTATAATTAAATGAAATAAATATAGAGTATCGGTTAAAGGGTATAATCAGGTAGAAGGAATAGATTATGCTGAAAAATATTCATCTGTTTCTATATACAATGCTATTAGAATCCATTATACTTATGCATCATATATGGATTTAAAATTATATCAAATGGAAACAAAATTATCTTTTTTAAATGGATGTTTAGTGGAGGAATTTTATATTAAACAACCACTGGGTTTTGAAAAACATTATCTACCAAATTCGTCTTGAAAACTTACTAAAGCACTTTATGGACTTAAACAAACCCCAAGATATTAGAATGAATTCTTAATTTCTTTTCTTCTAGAAAATGTAATTTTTGTAGAATTGGAAGATCCTACACACTACATGAATACTGTTTCATAAGATTTTTTATCATTATAGAATTATACAGATGGTTTTATCACTGGTTTTTCTAATAAATTTTTTTGTAATGATCTTTCAAAACATATGAAAAATAAATTTGAAATTATATTCTTGTTAGAATTAAATTATGTTCTTGGTTTCTAAATCTTTCAAAAATATTATGGTAATGATTTAAATAAAAATATATTATTAATTTATTCAAATATTTTGGACTATAAAACATTATTTCTTATCAAGTACCATGTGTAACAATATAAAACATGATTTGTATGAATCTAGAAAACTAGTCAATAAAAAGATTATAGATGTATGATTGGAAATTTTCTATATCATATTGCTTGTATACTAGACATTAAGTATTCTATCTATCTTTGTGCTATATTTCAATCAAACCCAAAAGAGTCCCATATTACAAATTTTTAAATAATTTTTATATATTTTGAAGGAACAATTTTTAAATATTTTCTTTACCCAAAAAAAATTATTTTAATTTATTCTCATATTAAAATACTGATTTTGGAGATTTTGGGTTTTATATAAAGAGTATGTCAGGAACCTGTCACTTTTTAGGGAATTCCTTAGTTTTATGGTCAATTAATAAACAACAGTCTGTGTCAATATTAATAGTCGAGGTAGAAAATATCTATACTGGATGTTTTTGTGCACAAGTGTTGTGGATGAAACACATGTCCCTCTAATTTGGACTCAATTTAAAATATATTACTATTTTATGTGACAATACATGTGAAATAAATATTTCTAAAAATAATTTATGTCATTCAAGGAATAAGAATATTGATATAAAGTGCCATTTTTTAATATATAATGTTCTAAAAATAATATAACCTTGTAATTTGTTCATATTGATTATCAAATTGCTAATATTTAACTAAACAAATTTCCACATCTAGTTTATAACTTATTAAGGGGGAGTTTGGTGTATATAATTTCAAATAAAATCTTGATTATTTTTAAATATTTTATTATGTATTTTTTAATAATAATATTTGATAGTTATTTAATAAATTATGTATTAAATACTCTTTTTGAAAATGTATCTTTTCTAAATTAAAATATATAATGATTTCTATGAGTATTTTAGAATAAGAAACAAAACCAATGTCACAAAAACTGTTGAAACTCTCTCTCTCTCCAACAATTTTAAACCCCTCAAAATTTTAAAGATCTATATTTCCTTTCAATACTATAAAATCTAAACCTCGTCCCTTTATATATTCCATAATGGAATAGTCAAAGAGGATAAAAGATGGTGGGATGATTAAATTTAATAACCAATAGACTTTAGGATCTAAAAACGAATCCTTTAAGGGATGTTATTAAAATTTTAGTGGTTATTTTAGAAAACCATACTATTAAATAATGCTCTAGATTTTAATGGATTGGAATTTATTTTCAATAGTGAAAATACAGAATTTCTTTTTGATAGTGAAGAAAATGATTTTTATAAACATTCCTAGTATAGTTTTAAAGGTACAGGGGTCATTGTCTACTCAAAGGTAAATAATATGGAGTTTTTGGTCTCCTTAGTATAAATAGACAATATTTTTTTTCCCCATGAAAGAGTTTTTCACATTAATCTTTGATATATTTGACGTGAAAAGATTAAATATGATGATATGATGTATTTTTTTCCTCCCTAGTAATAAAGATGCTTGTAAAAGTTCTTGAAGATGACCAGAAGGTTCTGGTCAAATTTATTCCATCTAAAATAATTCCATGTATTTCTGAATTAGAGAAAATTATCTTTACTGATATGCATATCCTTTTGATTATGTTAAGTGAAATCATGTTGATTTTTTATATTTACACTGAGGTATATAAATCAATATTTTCATAATTAGGATAGGATATCATTTTATCGATATGGAAGTCTAAATTATTTTATTTTTTATAAAAGGAATGTAATCAAGTATATTTCAATTTACATTAGATTTATTCAAAATAATATTATTTCGAATCGAACCTTAGAAAAATATGGATTCTTTTGGAGAAACTGAACATGGATGTTGATTCATGTTGTTTCTAATGATCAACATGTATCTGGTGCTAATACTATGTGGGGAAAGTAAATTAGAAATCATCTGGGTCAATAAGGCTTCATAGCGAATAAGTATGTGAATCAATAATGAAAGATCTTGGTAATGAAACAGACAGGAGACTTAGGTTTAATGGTAGTGATCCAACTGATTTAAGATATGTTCTCTATTCTCTTGAAGAACCCTCAAGAGAAGACAATAGTGTGTCCCTTTCCACATGGCCTAGAAAAAGTGATGAGCTTTTGGTTTAGGTACACGAGGATGAAATTTGAAAATGTTGAAAAACTAGTGTTTATATGTGAAAAAAATACTTCTCTATAAGGACCAACTAAAAATAAATATGACAATGAGGATTTTGTAGAAGATCATATGGAAAATAATTTTCACGAAAGTGATCATGTGCACACATTTACAATTTAAACTACTAAAATAATTGAAAATCATATAATCTCTATTGTTATAGAATCCTTGGAAATAGAATTTAGTGAATTTGGTGAGAAAATAAAGGTTCTTGTATTATTTTTATCATCTATTGAGAGAAGATTGAAGGTCAATAACATACTGTAGTTCAGGAAAGACAAATTTGAATAATTATTTAGAGAAATATTCATATTATCTTAGTTTACAAATTGAAGATCTTTTTTAAAATTATAATCAGATGAAAGAATGGAATAAAAACATTCCAAGTAAGATGGAAGTCTCTATAAATTATTCTTAGGATTGGAAAAGTTAAACTATTCAAAAATTAGAATTAGAATCAGTTCAAGATCAACGGCATATCCTGATAGAAAATTATATTTCCAAAGGATATTTTAATACATTTTAGGGATAAATTTATGAATGACATGACATTTTTAAAGTATAATCAGTTTCAAATACATATTTTTTTATTTAAATAAATTCTTGGGGATTCAATTTGAATCAATGATGAGTGTCTCAAGTTAATCATGGAATTATACTTCTAGTCATCCAACTTCTCCAAATTAATTAATAATTTAAGAATTTACTATAACAATTTTATCACCAATAAATTAAAAGATTTAGAGTCTTCACTGTGATAGTATTATGCTTCACATTGTTTTGGAAAATTAGAATGATCTTGTTGATAAATTAATATCTGACAAGATAATTATTTTAAACCATCTCAATCTATTATGTGTGATAATGCATAAGTTTATAAAGTCTGTAGAGATAGTCTATGAGTTTTTAATTATCAATTTATTTAAAAATATAAAAATTGAAAATGACTCAAAATTTTGATGCAACAGTGGGATGATATGTATACTTATAATTTTAAAGGAATGATGGAAGAGATCAAGAATGTTCATTGGACTAGTTTAGATTCATTCACATCCGATAAATCATTGGAACCAGAACATTCACCCTTATCTAATCCGAATCCCTATCTTTTATAGACAAATATTTAGCATAATCAACATTTAAAAAAAAAATATTTATTATAATTGTATTTATTTATTTATTATATTTCTTTCTAGCTCTATTGACTATATAGGAATCATTTTTTTCCTAGATTAACAAAACACACACTTCTGATTTTTTGATACATTAACTATGTTATATAATTGTTTTTGAAACATTATTTCTTAATATCATAAAACGGGAAGAAATTTGGTAAACAAAACATTATTATTACTATAATATATTAAATCGGTAAAATAATAAAAATTTATAAATTTAAATAATTATAAAAAATATCTTTAGTTTCATAAACATGACCTTTTTATAATATTATTTCATTATCTGTAATTTATTAAATATTAACAATGAAATATGATTTCTATTATTTCTCTTTAAGTCTCTATTTTATTTGTGTTTACACTTCCAATATTTTAAATAATTTTTTGACATATGGGTTTTTTTATCAGTATAAAGGGGGGTATTGTTTTGGCATGTACTGTCTCAACAATACTCTATGAATATTATTTATTTTTATGGGAACAATTACCCTTGTTTGTTTTATTAAGGAAATTACATTAATTTTTTTTAGGATTATAATTTTTGATAATTTACCTCATTTATGATTTAATTTTTTCTAAATTATTTTTCATGTGTTTATAAGTATTCTAGAAACATTGATCATACCCTTTGTTTGTAAACAAAACGTATGGTTTTCAGACCCAATTTTTTGAAGAAAAAGTATTGATTGGATACCCTATGTTGTTATAAAATTATGGATAAGGAATATTAATTTTGGCAATAAACCTACATTTTTCAAAATAATGTATGGTTAAACAACACAATGTTTTAATGTTACCCATACATTGTCCACATCTCTTTAAAAGATAACCCTGCATTTGACTTTGTCTATTTTGGAGTTTAAATTTAAGATCTTGTCTAAGAATTCGGCAATGGTCTTGATGGGAATATTTGATCAATTTATTTAATTTCATAATGTATGATTCAAATTCTCATGTTCAAATGATTGAATCGTTAATATTTTTAAGGGAAGTTATACCTCTATTTGAACAATTTAAATTTAAAGACTCTCTATTTTTTTGTGATACTTTTTTATCTATTTAGCCAAAATTAAATCGTGTTTATATTGTTAAATTCTAAGATTTATATCGTTAATAGTTTAAAATCCTTTTGAAAAAGAACTAACTTTCCTATTATTATGAATTGATACACTTTGGAGACATGTGTGTTTTGATCTTATATTGTTTAACTGTTGTCCTTTTGTTGTCATTTCTATTGTGTTATTGTTTTATTTATTGAAAATAATTAGAAATTAAAATATATTAGAAACTATTCAATATTAAAGACAATTATATTTTATGGATAATATATATTATCTATTAGTTTCTACTTCAACTGTTAGATAAAACTGTTTCCTATCAAAATAAATAATCCTAATTTCTTAGACTATTAACTACTCACACTCAGTCATGTTGGAGTGTCATATTATCACACTTTGTTTTAGATTAAGTTGAATTATATAAAAAAACATGTCGTATTTTAAGGTTTCAATATCCTACACTAGTTGTTATGGACTTATGATAATAGGACCTATTTAGTTAAAATCACTAATCTTGTTTTGGGATTGTTGGTGGAGTGGAAAAGTGGATCTTTGTACCACAAACTACTGTAAAAAATAGTGCGTTATTATTCGTTATTATTTTTTTCACAGTATGACTTTATTAATTAATATAATGATATATTTCTTAATACTCTATGAATATGGATAAAATTTTATTCTTCAATGTTTATTATAATGAAAAAATTCACTATACTATGTATGTTCATATTATTATGACCAGACATATACATGCGTGGAATTTTAGTAGGAATAATTCCTTGTAAGAGAATACCAATACTCTAGTAGTGATTTCCCTAATTAATCAAAAAAATGTTTCATATACATTAACATAAGTAGGATATTATTACAATATGATATTTCATTGATGGTTACTTTCACATTCATTGCCAAAATAAAAAAGATAGAGGAAGCGATAGTAGAATTTCTCTTTTTGGGACAATAGAAGAAGAATCAGTAACAATTTAAAAAATAAAGTTAGAACTAAATTGGTATTATTCAATAATACTCCATTAATTTTCATAACCAATTTTCTTAAATTACTTGAATCAAACATATTTCTATATTCTATTTCTCAAAATCAAATAAATACTATTTTCTGAGACAAAACAAAAGTGAAAAACCTTTTTTGTCCACTCCCCTTAGGGAAACTACCTAGGTTTAACCAACAGAATAATCATAGGTAATAATTATTATTTTTTCATTCCACATGATATTAATTAATAAATATTGGTGTAGTTTCTGGGATGCTAACACCTCAAAACAAGAATAAAATTAAAATCTGATGCATGAAAATCAACATAACCTCTAATTAATGATGAACCTCATATTAAATGAACACTAAAAAAATCAAATGACATTAATTTACAATGAGATATTGCAAAAAAAACCCTTTTTGATTCTAGTGACTCTTTAAGAGTTCACTTTGAATCTAAGGAAATGGCTAGAAATCCCAACCAACCCCTTTAGATATATCTATGCACACCAATTTACTAACTATCAAAACCAATATACTATGAATGTTGAACAATATGATTTTGAATTATGTGTTAATATTATTAATGTTCTCCCAAAATTTTATGGCCTTTTAGTAAATGAAATAAATTTTCATATCCAGGATTCCTTCTATGTATGATTAGGATTCTAGCAGAGAGGATCACCCGAAGACCAATTCCAGGGGAGGTCATTCCCCTTCTCACTCAAAAGAGATGATAAGGAATTATTGTACAATATGAAACCAAGGGAGGGTAGCGGTAGAGACGATCTCAAAATATGCTTAATATTGATATTCCTTCCAACATATTGGATAATGAAAATCAAAAAGTGATTTAAGATATATGTCAATATACTAGAGAGACTGTCTACGAGTACTAGGAATGCTACACAAAACATTGTACATGTTTTCCACACCATGTAATATATGATGACGAAATCCTTGTGTTTTTCTACAAAGTACTAATAAACAATTATTGAACTCAACTAGATGACTAATCTGGCATCACCCTGATAAAAAAATAACCAGTAGAAGTTAGTGGTCTGATTAATATGATTGTGAAAAATTCACAATAACTTGTGATATGAGGTATAGGCACAATTAAAATCTAAGATGAAGGAACATCTAATTCATCTATTTTAATTGAAAACAAAGGTTGGAATCATCACCATGATAGTGAAACAAATTGTTGTGATGATAGAAAGTGGAAAGTAGGCTTCATCTCACGTATGTGGTTTTTGTGCTTCACCTAATCACTTTACTAACTAAATTCCTGAAGTGTAGGGGACATAAAACTATGTTTTAGCCATAATCCACATATATTACATTAGAATTAGTCACATTAACCCCAATCACAATCAGGATATGGAAACTAACAAATCAAGGTGAGATTTTTCATTCCAAACCAGTAACCCAATTATCCATCCTTCTAATGACAATAACAAAAAACCCCAATACTATTTCAAAACCCCTATAAGCTATTATATAAAGTGAAAGCATTTCAAAACCCCCTTTCCAAAAAAATGTTATGACCTAACTTAGACAAGTTCTCAACAAACCCACCATGAACCAGAGTTTATAGAGATGAAGAAAATAATCAATGATTTGACCAGTAGGTTTTATTTTCTTAAGGGTTTTCAGACCAAGAATCAATAAAAACTAACCGTGAAAATAGTTTAAAATCTAAAATAAAATGCCCTCATGTTTACAACACACAGTAGAAAAGATCTCCAACCACCTAAAATAAAGATAGATGAAAATTCTGACCCAGATTCTAAGCCATAATCCAGTTTATTGAGAGAATATGATTAGAAGAAAGAAGATGGTTGGAAGATGTTTAAAAATTTGAGGATATAAATAAATTTTCAAAAATAATAATATGAAAAGAATGGAATTTATCCATCATTTCCTTCTCAATTAATTCATTTGAAAAACATAGTAGAAGATAAATTTCAATAGAAAATTTAGAAAACTTTTCGAAAAGTCAAGATAAATATCAAACTGCTATAAGCCGTCATAAAAATCCCTAAATGTTTTTTTCTAAATGATCAAGGCACAAAATAAACTAGTGAAATTGGAAGAATTAGTTTATAAAGAATCATATCAACTAACATCACACATTCGATTCTGAAAATTGTAATGATCCAATACAATTTTCAATATCATACACCATCTATTCATTGAATTTAAATGAAAACATAATCTATCAAGGTTCATTAATTAGTTCAATATTTCACTCTATGTATAAATATTTGCATATATTAGAATTAAAACCCACTATAGTGGTGGTCCAACTAACAAAAAAACATCAGTTTTTTTAGTGGTGGTTATAGAAGAAGTCCTTCTGAAAGTCAAAGATCTAATATTCCCAATTGACATCTACGTGTTGAGCATGGAATAAAATTTCAGTTCATCACACTCACATGTCATTTTTAAGAGGTCATTTAAAAGAAAAAAAATCATTAATTTCCATGAAGGTACACATATAATGTAACTTAGAGAGAGTACAATGCTCATCAATATATGTTACATAATAAATCACCCATCAATCAATCATTCACTTTATGAAATTTCTCATGAGTAAGGAATAGAACCAATTGAAGATTTAGGTGAGATATATGAATTATTAGATTTATTAGAGTAATTTTTGTTTCATAAAAAACTGACTAGAAATATAAATAATCTAATTTGTAGTTAGAGGAAAAAGAGGCCTCTTATGTTTTTGATTATTTAAAAAATGAAACCAATATTATAAAAGAATTTAAATCCTTAGAAGTAGGAAATCCCAACTCAATCTCATACCTTGAACATCCCCAAGTCGTGAGTTCATAGTACATCCCAATGATTTAAAATATGCCTTCCTCATGTAATGAGAGAAATTACCATTGAATATTATCAATAGTATAGCAGGTACCCATGAACAAAATTTGAATGAAATTTGAAAAATAATTGTACAGGTCATAGGATAAAGTATAAGAGATATCCCAAGGATCAACCGCAAAGTCATATCTAATAGAATCATTTTATAAGATGATTCTTAACATTTGAAAGAACCATATAGAAGAGTTAATCCCAACATCATGGAAGTTGTTAATAAAAATATTGAACAATAACTAGTATTCAATATGAATTAACAAAAAAAGATCTCAATGGGTCACCCCAATTCATTTGGTACCAATTAAAATTGGTCTAACTATTATTAATAATGAGAAAAATTAACCGATCCCCATGAGAGTGAAAATAGTTAGATTATGTGTATAGATTACAGAAATATAAAATAGGTTTCCCTAAAGTAACACCTTCCCATCCCATTCATGAATCAAATTATTCAATGGTTAGTATGGAAAACTATTTATAGTTTTTTGGATGGTTTTTCAAGTTAATTCTAGGTTCCAATTTCCCCAGAATACCAAGAGAAGATATCATTTACCTATGTATTTAGCACTTTAACCTATAAGAGGATGTCATTTAGGATATAAAATGCACTAGTTAAAATGAAATGGTCTATGGTAATTATATTCATGGTTCATATTGAGGCCTTTTTAAAGGTATTTCATGAAAACAGTACTATTTTCAAAAAAAAATTTGATCATTGATTAGGGAATCTAGAAAATGTTTTGAAAATGTGACTTGAGAAAGGTATTATTTTAAGCATTGAAAAATGTCATTTCATGGTCAAAAAATGAAATTTATTAGGAAACATAATTTCATAAAAAATGAATTTAGGTGTATTAGTTAATGGTTGAAGTAATAAACCCATTTTGGTATCTAACTTATTTAATGTTTATTGGATCCCATTTAGGACATTCTTGGTTTTACAGAATATTTATCAAATATTTCATCAAGATTTATCTACATCTACCTTGAATACTATTAAAAGAAGTTGATTTTAATATTGATGATTTGTGAAAGAATGTGTTTGATTAATAAAATATAAGGCTCATTACAGCACCAATAATGTAACCACCCATCCAGGATCACCCTTTTGAGTATATTTTTGATGCATCGAACCAATTTGTTGGATTATCCCTCTCACAATGAATTGATAGAAAATAAAAATCCATAACCTATGAGCCTAGGACATTAGATTCCACAAATATCAACTACATGACTACTGAAAAGGATTTTCATACAGTTTCCTTTGATCATGATAAATTCATGTCTTATGTACTTGGAACTAATTTTTTTTTTCTATTCATGCATCTCTCAGGTATCCAATGATTAAGGTTCATGAAAATACAAGGTTTGTAGGATGGATACTTCTTTTAAAAATATTCCACCTAGAAATCATGGTAAAAAGTGGAATCTAAAATCAAGGTGTTTATCATCTCAATAGACTTTCACACGCCACTGGAGTATAAATTCCATATTAGAACCCTCTCAACGATATATTACCTAGATAAAAAATCAATAAACTAAAAGTGGAAGTACTATGTTATGCATAAATTTTCAATTATCTGTTCACATCTCATGTACCATCTCATCTAAATTATTACCATAATCATTTAATCAAATATTACTCTTGATTTTATATTTCGGAAGATTCATATCATTGGAAAATATATAGTTTTCAAGTAATTAAGATACGCTTACTTAAAAGTTAAATTGTATCAACTTTTAAATTTTTCAACATATTAGCTTGTGGGTTCCATTTTTAGACTGTAGAGGGCGACCATGAATTTTTTATAATATAGAATTTAGTGTCCCACATTATTTAAATACTCTTATAAACTTTTTTAAATGATAAAATTTTATATTTTTGGGTAATATCATCAGAAGTAATGAAATACATAAAATCCCAGTTAATATTTTTTAAATTTTTGAAGTTTGGGGAATAGATTCTGTGGCACCATACCCAATGTTATTTGGAAATTATAATATTCTATTAGATATAGATTATGTTCCAAAATTAATGGTAGAAATTCCACTAGGATAGATGATGCTAAAGTTGTTGGTGATTGATTTTGGTCTAACATATTTTACATGTTTTGTTTTCCATGAGTGTTCATCAATGATCAAAGGGCCCACTTATGCAATACTAAAATATAGTCATTAATGAAGAAGTATGGGGTGATTCATAAAACATCAACACCATATCACCCAGAAAAAAGAGTCCAAGAAAAAGTTTCCAATATGTAATTCAATGGTGTTTTGGAAAGATGGTCATGCCCAGAATGAAGGATTGGAGAAAACGTTTTGGAAGATAAATTATAGGATTATAAGAATACCTATAATAAACCCATAGTGATAAACCCTTACATATTGATTTATGATTATATTTTCCTCCTCCTTGTGGAATTGGAACACAGACCCTACTGGGAGGTACGATAGATGAATGTAGGCCTTAAAAAAGTAGTAATGGAGAGGAGATTTCAACTAGAGGTGTTAGAAGAAATCAAAATGAAAGAATTTAAAATTTTAATGATCTATAAATAGAGAGTATGGATATATCATAAAAATAATTTCAAAAAAGAACCATCAACCTAGGAAGTCTAACATTGTTTTAAAATTCTAGACTGAAACTATTTCTATATAAACATCATTCCATATGGGAAGTAAATTTTACAATTGTTCATGTTTATATGTTTTCTATTACGCACATTTCAAAGGAAGTGGGAGAAAACCCATTCATTGTCAATGGTAATCTGTTAAATAAGTTCCAAAGGAACATACCTCAAGAAACATTAGATGAAATTACAATCCTTCAACCAAATTATCAAATAATAGCCATTAAGTGATACATATCCTTTAAATTTGATTTAATGTGGTTATTTCAATTTAAAACAATTTACCAACATTATCAACTTGAATGATTTGTGAACACAAAATCAATTAATTTTGGGGGAGGGAATATTTGTTTCTAATATTACTATCATGAATTTTCATTTTAGAGTCTATCCAATGATGTTAAACAAATGCACTTTGGGGATGCAACACACAATTGTTAACTTAGTCTACTCCTCCCCAAAGTCCTATTGGATAATAATTAAAGAGGAATACATTATATGTCACTTTTATACTTATTTTATGTTCTACTAAAATTTCACAATGGAGAAAAAAATCTATATAGAATTCATAATGAAAAATTACATTCTCATTATGTAATCATAAAATACATAATAAAAGGAGAACTTATATCATAAAAACTATGAGACAGAATAGTTCAAGGTAGTACCTATGAAATCATACATGCTGAAACATTTAACAGTGGTGTATTAGTTTTCATATTTAATTTAATTTTACCCTCATTGTTTAAAAAAATCTGACTTTTAAAAAAATTGTGTGTTGTAGTAAGCCTTGTTTCATTCTTTATCAAGTCTCGGAGTCATAAATTAATTAAGAATCCCTTGATTCTGTAACATCTCAGAGATTTATTGAATAATAAATTTTCATAAGTATTAGTAATTATTAATTTTATGTAAAATTTACTTAAAATTGGATTCTTTTTCGACAGCATACCCAACACGCAACAACAGGTTTCTCCGAAATCTTATATTGTACACAAAACTGAGTTATTCTGAAAATAATATATTATTATTATTATATTAAATGGGAGTTATTTTATAGCCTATTAATTTTATGTAATGAATATAAATAACGATATTATTTTTAAATAAGTTTTTAAATATTTTTACATTCATCAAATAAATTTTGGATGTTTAAAATGATAATAAATAAAATTTTAACCATAAAACACTCTAATATTATTAGAAGGTAGTTTTACCACCTTTTGATAGATACCCCTTTCTAAATATGTTTTTTTTCACATTAACATGATATATTTGAAAAAATAAAAATCTCATATAAAAGTGGGACATCAAAATTTACCTTGGTTGAAATTTTGTTATTTTTCTGATGAAATTTTTATTTTAATGAATAGTGACAAATACTACATATTAATTCAAAACTTTCTTTTCGTCTCATCTGTTTATATATTTAGGTTATCCATTTAATTGGTCTTAAAAGTTAGTTTAATTTTTTTTATAATTTAGTCCATTTTTTTTCATTGTAAGTAATTTAACACTTAAATTTACTATAAACATATTTAAATATTTTGGTGGATTTTAATTATAAAACTCATTTTCATGTTTTAGACATCGGGAATTAATTTTAAATTAATTACTAACACATTTATGTTTTTAATTCAAAAAAATAGTTTCCATATTTTTAACCATGAGGTCCAAAATATGTAAATATATCCCTTTTATTTTTGACATGATGAATAGTAACATTGGAAACAACTTTTATTTACCATAGCTGAAGGGAAAATATGGTAAATATGGGTACAAAATATTATAATTATATAAAACTACCCAAAACTTGTTTTATTAATATTTAATGAGATATGTCTGACTATGAAAACCCATTAGACGAAAATTTGGCCTTTGGAAGCCTCTTGGGTGTGATTATGACACTTATATCTTTTAAATTAAAGGAAAATATGTTATAAACATATATCTTCATACTAAGACAATTTTAATAGGGGTTTATATAAGTGATATCTTCAACTAAATATATTAATTAGAAATATATAAAAAAAGTAATCCATATTGATATTGTACTTTTAATTTTTTGATATTAAATAAATAAATTTATTTATGACACGATGATGATGTAGCGATAGATTTTTTAATAAAGAAATCAAATAAACGATATTATAAAAATTAAAATAAATATTATTTGAAATATTTGATTCCATTCACAATTTTTAGGGATTAATATGACATGTTGTGATTGATTTAATGTATTTTTCTTCAAAGTAATCAAGTTGTTATGAATTTAAAGTCAAGTATGAATAGTATTAGAATTTACATAATTCATAACATAAAATATAAAAAGGATTATTAGATGTCATAAATTTCCTAAAAATATAATATTCGACCAAATGGATAGGATATGTTCTAATATGTCATCAATTAGACTTTTTTCATTTGACATGTTATGGAAATTACATTAATACACAAAGTGTAAATAATATGATATATTGGTAAAATTAAAAATGGTAAAATAAGGGTTCAATTGAAAAGATAAGGATTAAAAAATAATCATCACTTCCCTATGTTAATTCAATAATAGGGGTATGACCCAACATCACAGTATCTTATTTATAAATTATTTTGGAACCCTTAGAAATCGAAAATAAATTTGTAATAAATTAATATTTCAAGACATTTCTAAAGTGCCCCTACCTTCTCTTATTAAATGGTAACCTATATTATCTAATACTAAAACTTATAAAGACTTTTCGTTGGTCCAATATCTGCCCAAATATTCTTCCTAGAATCCCTCCTGACTTTCTTGATGCCTTAGTCTGGCAGAACACCTTTCTTAGACTTGTTAATGTGTTTTTGAAAGGCGATCAGCCGAAGAATAGGTATTTTTTTCTTTAAGTATTTCAATTTTATTTCATCTTCCATATTCTTAAAGACTCATAAAACAATGTTTAAATAATATCAATATTATCCTCAATATAATAATATTTTATTATGTTAATATCATCACCTAAATCTATCTCTACTTCCATCAAATGGGAAAGGAATTAATCGTTTTTGTGTATGTGAAAATTATCACCTCCACTAACAAATTTAGTTCATTTTCCATTAGAGTCTATCAAGATCAGTTATAATGATTTAATTAATATTTATATTTGATATTAATTATATATTTATCATTTTAAAATAATAATATTTCAATTTTTTCTCACCTTCCATGCACATAAAAATAATAATATTGTTCGTGTGTACGTGTGAACAATAACCTCCATGAAGCGATGTGAATCGTTTTTATTACACACAACACTTATATGATATATATAAGTTTAATTTAAGGATTATTATGATGTTATTAATATAATTATAATTATAAAAATATAAAATGATAATTACAATATATCCATAATGATCAATGAAAAATTGAAATGTTACTCATGCGTACGTACGACATATCATCTCCATAAATTTTGCATTGTTCATATTTCATAACTATAATAAATGTTTTAATTAAATTGTATTTTTAATTTATAAACGTGATGTTTTTTTCATGAATAATCTTCTGGAGATGATATAATTATGACTTCATTGACAAATGATATCAAAACCATGTTCATTTTTGGCTCAGGTACCGAATATCAACAAAACGTCTGATATGAACTTAAATAATTATGTTATTTTTATAAAATGAAAATAAGTGATATAAAATAAATAATAAACATAAAAATGGATCTCATGAAAGTATAAATTAACATATATTAATTATTTAGAAATATAACTATTATCCATGACCAGTCAGACTCAAGGTAGGGGACATCATCTTAATCTCATTTCATTGAGGAATAATTTAATATAATACAATGGTTTCTTTTATATGGTGTATAATAAAACAATTATAATTTTAATTTCATTGAACGGTTTTCGAAAGGAATACTTTTCAATAAATTGTTTTACTAATCTTTTAAAGGAATATTTTATAACAGATGTGGCGATAACAACCTTTTCATTGTCATAACCATTATTTGATATTTGGATTCCTCCACAATATGTAATGTTTTTAAAAGAAAAATAAATAACATATTCTCTTATTATTTATTTTATTATTGAAAATTGTTTTGATAAATGATTGATTATGTCAATATCTTTAAATTATCTCTTGTGATTGCAATGTGGAAATGTTAGTTTTATTTTATGCTTGTTTTATGTGATATGATTATGGTATGGTTCTTGGGAATTTATTATTTATACGGATCATTATAAGATAAACTCAGGGAGAGTGATCCCGTGATTGCTCTTCAATGCATTGGGTAATGAGACCGAGGTAAAATTCTAGGTTTCTCGTAAGATATTTATGGAATATACTGTGAGGGTTATTCTAAACGTAACCATGCAGGTTTATCCCTATGTAGTTGTGAAAGATAAAATGTATGTATGATATGGATTCCACAAGTTACCGTGATTATTTATGATTGATATGATGTTTTCATGATTCTTATTAATTCATGGGTTTATAAATATTTATGTACTAACATTTTATTTATATATTTTATCCATTACTGAGTTATTGTGGTCATCCCAATTTTTTAAAATGTTTTCACAGTGTATAAGGACGATTAAGATAAATGAAGAAGTCAAGAATATTTTTAACATGAAAAGAAGCCATATTTTATTTATAAAAGGGTTTCCTTTGGTGTAAAAAATGGATACTATTTTGATAGTATCCTCTTCTATGATTATGGAATGATTTTTACTATTAATGGACTAAATCTCCAAAATTTTAAACCAAAAAGGATCCTCAATGTGAATTCTTGAATTAAATCAAGATTAGGTAATGTTTACGGTTGGGGGCTTATATTTGCAATTAGTGGTCAGTATAAATAAATTGAATTGTTAGGGTATTTTTTAATAGAATATCAATAAATTATTTTTCCTTTATGGTCAAATTGAAATGATATAGCATTTAAATATTACTATGTTCAATTTTTTAAGATATGTCTATTTAGAATGGTTTTCCATAGAAGAAACAAGGTAGCTGAGCTGGGATGGAATCTAGAGGAAAACAACCTTCCAAAGAAGCATCCTGAGATTGTCATAATAAGAACTAAATAGTTTTTTGCAGTGATGGTATAGTTGAGTCATGCTAAAAATGACAGTGGTATCCATGATCGAGATCATCTAGATCAACCACGGAGGAACATGTTGGTAGTGGATCACATCATGATTCAATGTCCTCCATCATTCAAAGGATCATCTGACCCTATTCTAGATAAATTATGGATTAAAGACCTATAAAATATTATTGATGTCATCAGGTACTCAAAAAATCAAAAAGATAGTTTTGTTGTTTACAGTTTTGATGTGGAATCCGAGCAGTGGTGGTTGCTAGTTATGAATATAAGGAATAGTGATGATATTGATGCTATTGATTAGTATTAATTCAAAGGTATGTTTCTTGAAGTGTATTTTTCTAAGGCAGTTCGACTTAGGATGAAAAAAAATTCTTAGAATTAAGGTATGAGGATGACTCAATGGATGCTTTTGAAGAAAAATTCACACGAAATCCAGAGTATGATCCAAATTTCATACAGGTTCTTGATATTAAAACAAATCTTTCATACTCCGGATTAAATCCAAAATATATAAGGGAATTTGATTTTTTTGAGGTCAAGAGTATTGAGAAACTTTTTTATTGTACCGATAAGATGGAAATGAAGTTTGTCGATGATCATGTGTTATTAGAAAATAAGCATAACAAAAGGTCGAGATGGTAGACCAAATGGAAACAAATTTCAAAAAATAATGATGGTATGGAAATTATGTTTATAGTTTGTGAAAATTGTGGTAAAATCATATAGGGAAATGCCGATGGAATTTGTGTATGTGCTTTAGAAGTGGTAAAATGGGGTATAATTCTCGTAACTGCACTGAAAAATATAATGGTAGTCGAAATATGATATAAAGTCAGTGAAATGTCTTAAATGTTAGGAGACAGGTCATTATGTGAAAGAGAGATTGATGAAGAATTTGAATTATGGTAGGCATCTGTAATATAAATGGAATAATGTGGTGAAATCCTTTTCAACTACTTCATCAGAAGTTGGGACATCAAATGAAGTGGTATCATGCACATTTTTTGTTTATTCAGATTATGCTAATGTGTTGTTGGATTCTAAGTCTACAAATTATATAATTTCTAGGAAATGTTCTGGTAAAATTATGAATTCCGTATCAAGAAATGAATCCCGAACATATGGTAAAAACCCCTGGGGAAATTATAAGACAAAAAGAAATTATAAGAATCTTCATATCCTCATATGTATAAATAATATACCTACAAACCCTGTTATTTTGCCTCTATTAGATTTTGATGTTATATTGGGTATGGATTGAATTTCTATTTACCATGTTAAGATTATCTAAAGAGCTAAAGAATTATTTTTTCAGAAATACATTTAGTTTGATTACAAGAATGAACCCTTATAATTGACAACATATCAGGAAGTTGAGAAACTATTAAAATATGGAAATGAATGTTACCTTGAACATATTGTTGAAAACAAAGGAATAGTTCAGACTAATGATGTTCCTGTGCTAAATGAGTATCTTGATGTTTTATATGCGGATTTTTATAGTATTATACCTGATCAATAATATTAATTTACTCTTTAATTGGTTTTGAATGACAACCCAATTTCAAACCCCCCTTATTGAATAGATCAAATTGAACATTTAATGTTAAAGAAGAATTTGTAGGAGTTATTAGATAAAGGTTTCATTCAACCTTGCACATCACCATGGGTTTCACCTGTCTTGTTTATTAAAAAAGAAAGATGGCTCAATGATACTTTACATTGATTATAGAATCTTGGACAACATCCCTATCAAGAACAAGTATCATTTTCCTCATATCAATTATTATTTTTATCAATTCTAGGGATCTTAGAATTTTTCAATGGTTAAATTGAGTTCGGGGTACCATTAGTTGAAATTAAATTAAGAAGAGATTCCAAGAATTTATTTCATAGTAGATATGTCCATTATGAATTTTTAGTTATGTCTTTCGGGATTAATAATGCACATGTTGTATTCATGGATCTTATGAATGGAATATTACATGAGTTCTTAGATATGCTTGTGGTTGTGTTTATTGATGATATTTTCGTATATTCAAAAATTAAATAGGATCATAAAAGACAATTAAGGGTTGTATTACAAACCATATAAAGAAATGAAAATGTAGGGAAAACTAATCAAGTATGAGTTTGGTAAAAAAAATTCATTCCATGGTCACACTGTTTCTAAAGATGGAATAACAATTGATTCTGCTAAAACAAAAGTTATTAAAAAATGTCCATGACCAACAAATATAACTAAGATTCGTAGTTTTATTAGTATATCCGGTAATTGTCGGAGGTTTGTGGAAAAGTTTGATTGGTTATATATATCACTGTATTAACTAGAAAAGGTGTTAAGTTTATCTCGACAGACTAATGTGATGAATTTTCTCAAGAATTGAATCAAAGATTGGTGTATGCTCCAATTTTGGCACTACCTTCCAGAAATGGTGAATTTATTATCAATAGTGATGCTTCATTGAAATGAATTTTTTGTTTCCTAACGTAGAATTATCAAGTAATTTCTTATCTTTCACTTAAATTGAAAACTATTGAGTTATATTACCCTACACATGATTTTTAGTTAGCTACTATTTCTTTTTCTCTTAAAATTTTTGAGGCATCATCTATGTGGAGTAAAATGTGAAATATATACATAACATAAAAGTTTTAACTATATATTTACTCAGAAATAATTGAACATAAGATATATAATATGTCTATAATTAATCATGGATTATTATTGCATGATTCATTACCATCTTCGAATATCAAAAAAAGTTATTGATGTTTTGAGATGGAAAATTAATGCAACATTAACCATGATACGTTTGGAACATGACCCTTTGATTATTGATTTTTTGAAGTTTTTAATGGAAGTTGTTGGTGCCAGAAATTCCTCTATTTTGTTGCAGCTTTCAGTAAAATCATCTTAATCAGAAATAATTAAGAAAGCATGAAAGGAAGATAGTCAGTTGCTGAAAAAGGTATAGTTGGTTTAGAAACGTAAGTTACCTGAATTTAAAATTGATAAATATTGTGTTTTGAGTTTTGGAAATAGATTATGGGTTCCTTATGATTCACATTTGAATGACGACTTATTATGTGAAGCTCATATTTCTCTATTTTCAGTTTATCCAAGCAGTACTAATATGTACATAGATTGTCAGAAGTATTACTGGAGGGATATAATGAAAAGCGATATTGCTGAATTTACATTGAATTTTTTGAATTGTCAACAGGTCAAAGTAGAATGGCAGTTACCAAAAGGGATGCATCAGTATTTTCTAATACTATAGTGTAAATGGGAAAATATATCTATGGATTTTGTAGTGGTATTTCCAAAAAATTCTCAAGGTAACAATGCCATTTGGGTTATTATTGATAGATTAACCAAATCTTCTCATTTTCATCCTATTCAAGATACATTTTCTTTAGATCAACTTTCACAATTGTATCTAAATAGATAGTCAAGTTAAATGAAGTTCCCATATCCATTTTATCTGATTGTGATATGTGGATCACTTTTAACTTTCTGAAAGGCCTTTAGAATTCATTGGGTACTGAATTAAAATTCAGTACATCTTTTCATCCTCAATCAGATGGGTAGTCATAATTCATATATTTGAGCACATGATACGTGCATGTTTAATAGATTACTAGGGAAGTTGAGATCAGCATATTTATATGGTTGAGTTTTCCTATAAATTTTTTGTTTCCAGTATACATATGGGACCATTTGAGGCATTATATGGAAAGCGGTGTCGACCTCCAACTTTTCAAGATGAAGTAATTGAATGGAAGTTGATGGGACTAGAATTAGTATAAGTGGTATTAGAAAAAGTTCATTTGATTCAGAAACACATTAGGACAGATTAGGATAGGCAGAAAAGTTAAGTTGATAATCGGAATAAGTATCTTTCATTTAAGGTAGGTGATCAAGTCTTTCCCAAATATTCAATATGAAAAAATGTGATCGCTTATTGTAAAATGGGAAAGCTAATTCCTCATTTCATTAAATGCTATGAAATCCTAGCGAAATTTGGATCATTTGCCTACAGAGTGACATTACCTCCACGTTTATCCTAGGTACATAATGTTTTGAAAGTTTCAATGTTGGGAAATTATTTTTCAGATCCATCTCATTTTCTGAATCCAAAAGTAGTTCAATTGGAAGAAAATATTTCTTATGAGGAAAAGCCCATCCAAATTATTGACTATATAGATAATGTGTTTTGGAATAAGGTGATTCATCAAGTTAAGGTTCTATGAAAAAACATATGTTTTAAGTGGCAACATAGTAATCTGAAAATGCAATTGCAGATAAATACCCCCACATATTTTAGAAGTAAATAAAATTGCAGGGACCCAATTTCCAAAAGGGGGAAAGGATGTAACATCCTAGGTATTTATAGAATAATAATTTTTTATATTTATTAATAATTTTGAATTAGATATTAATTTTACTTAAAAGGTAAAACTTTATCAGATTGCATACCCAATACGCTACAACATTTTTCTCTGAAATCGTATGTATCACACAAAACTGAGTTATACCGAAAAATAATACATTATTAATATTATTATTTTTAATGGTAGTTAATGAATAGTTGTTTTATTGTTTGAAAGAAACAGAACAAACTATATTAATTTTACACATGTTTGTTAAATATTTTTACATTCATCAGATAAAGTTTAGAGGATTAAAGTTAGAATAAATCCAATTTTAAGCATAAAATACTCTAATATTTTTAAAAGGTAGTTTTACCACCATGTGACGGTGAACCATTTTTAAATATAATTTTTTCTCATTTTTATATCTTTTATTTGAAAAAATAAACTTCCTATTTAGAAGAGCAACATCAAAATTTTCCTTGGTTAAAATTTTGTAATTTTTCTGATGAAATTCATATTTTAACGAATAGTGAAATATTCTTCATTTTAATTCCAAACTACATTTTTAAATAATTTATTTATATAGTTTGGTTATCATTTTAATTAGAGTTAATGATTAATTGAATTAATTTTTTTGTCATTTAATACAATGTTGGACATTGGAAGTAATTTCACATTGAAATTTCACATAAACACATGTCAATCTTTTGATGGTTTTTTACTTTTAAAACTCGTTTTCTTGTTTTGAAATTGTAAATTAATTTTAAATTAATTACTGAACACCTATTTATTTAATTCAAAAAATTGTTTCCATATTTTTAATCATAAATTCCAAATTATGTAAATAGGTCCCTTTTAATTTTGGACATGATGAATAGTAACTGTGGTAATTATTTTAATTTACCACGGTTAAAGGATAAATCAGGTATATATGGGTAAAATAATATTATAATAATATAATACAACCCTAAAACTTTTCCTAACCATATTGGATGAGATATGTCTGACCGAGACAACCCATGAGATAAAAATTTGGCCTCTGTAAGCCACTTATACCTGATTTTGATACTTATAACTCTTAAATTAAAGTACATGAATATATGTTATAAATAAATATCTTATTGTTAAAATAATTTTAATAAGGGTTTATATAAGTCATGTATTAAACTATAAATAGACATTAAAATTATAATAATATTTCCAACATCATGATATTTTAATTATAATTTTTATACATTAAATAAATAAATTTATTTATGACACAATGATGATGTAGTGATAGCATTATTAATGAAGGAATCAAATAAATGATGTTATAAATATTAAAATATATATTATATGAGATATTGGATTACATAAATAGATTTTATGGAAAAATATTCCATTTTAGGATTGATATAACATTTTTATTTTGAATGGATTAAGTTGATATTAATTTCAGAAAAATTCAAGTATGAATTGTGTCAAAATTGGAATAATTCATAACAAAAAATATAAAATAGTTTGTTATATGTAATAAAAGTCCAAAAAAATAAAATTCAGAAAATTTGGTTTTTATAAGTCTTAATTTTTCATTAATTACACTTTTTGTCGTTTAACATGTTATGGTAATTACATTAACACCAAAAGTGTAAATGGCAGGATATCATGGTTAGATTAAAATGGGTAAAATAAGGGTTATACTAAAAAGATAATGATTAAAAAATATTCAAAACTTGTCTAATTTTAATTTAAAAATTGGGAAATGAACCGAAATCATCTTGTATTTTAAATATATGAGTTTGGGACAATTATAAACAAAAAATAAATTTACTACAAATTAATATTTCAATACATTCCTAAAGTTCCCCTCCCCTCTCCTATAGAAATGTACCCTCTCTTATCTAATACTAAAACTTGAAAACCTTTTGGATAATCCAATATCTACCCAAAACCTCTTCCTATAATACCTTACCACTTTATTGAAGATTTATTTTAGGAATAACACCTTTCTTATATGTGTTAAGGTGTTCTTCAAAGGCGATCAACTAAAGAAGAGGTATCATTTTCTTTATATATTTCAATTTTATTTCTTTTTCCACCTCCTTCCAGTCTCTTAAAACCATGATTAAATAATAAATCTAGTATAAAAAATATAATTAGATTTTATTTTGTTATTATAATCACTTATATGAACCTGTACTTTCAAAAAATAGGAATGGAAGTAATCATTTGTGCGTACGTGTGAATTATCACATCCATGAATAACATTATTTAATTTTCCATTATAATTTATCAAGATTAGTTATAATGATGGAATTAATATTCATATGTAATATTCATGACATATTTATCATTTTAAAATAATAATATTCCAATTATTTTCTTACCTTTCGTGCACATAAAAGCAATAATGGTGTTTGTGTATACGTGTGAACTATCACCTCCACAAAGCGATGTGAATTGTTTTTATTCAACAAAACACTTATATGATATATATATAAGTATAATTTATTTATTATTATTATTTTAAAAATATCATTATCATTATGGAATCATAAAATCATAATTAACTTATTTCTATAATGATTAATGGAAAATGGAAACATTTCTCATACGTACGTATGACATACTGTCTTTATGAATATAATGTTGTTCGTATTTCATTAACATAATTAATGGTTAAATTTAAATAGAATTATTAATTAATAAAAATTATTATTATTTCATGAATACTATTATGGATATAATGTACTTACGAATACAATTTAGAATGACATCCAAACCACGTTCATTTTTGATTCAAGTATCGGATATCGACAAAACGTCTGTTGTGAACTTAAATAATTATGTAATATTTATAACATGGTAATTAGTGATATAAAAGGAATAATACGCGTGAAAAATGTTCTAAATAATGTATAAATTAACGTATGTTTATTATTCAAGAATATAGTGATTGTACGTGACCATTTAGAGTCTAGGTAAGGGACTTCATCTCAATCTCCATTCAGTGAGGCATAATATGATATTATACACTTCTTTTTTTATATGGTGCATAAAACCCCCTTCAAATTTTAATTTCATTAAAAAAATTTAAAATAAAATTTTTTTATGAAGCGATTTACTAAATGACAAAAGGAATGTTTTTTTAATATAAATAGTTCTTAAGACATTCCCATCGCCACAACCATTGTTTGATATTTAGATTCCTCTACAAACAGTAATGATATTAAAATAAAAATAAATATCATATATAGTTTTTAGTTATTTTGGTATTTAAAATGGTTTTGAGAAAGGATTTATTTTGTCAATATCCTCATATGATCTTTTGTGATTGCTAATTTGAAATCTTATTTTTCCTTTCTGCTTTTTTTATGTGATATGATTATGTTATGGTTCCTGGGAATTATTTTTGTATATGGGTGAATCTGTGATAAATTGAGTGAAGGTGAGCCTGTAAAAACTCTCCAATGCATTGGTTAATGAGACAGAGTTAAACTGTAAGGATTATCCTAAGAGATTAGGGAATATAATGTGATGGGTATTCCAAAACTAACTATGAAGGTTACAATCTATCTAGCTATAAATTCTAAAATATATGTGTGATATGGATTCCACAAGTTACATTTATGATTTATGATTGCTATTAATTTTTCATGATTCTCATAAATCCGTGTGTTTATAAATATTCATGAATTATATGTTTTCTTTCATTATTTTTTCCCTTACTATGTTTTTTTCTCATCTCAAGTTATTAAAATCATTTCACTGGGTACAACGATGAGTAATAGAAAGGAAGAACCTGGGAAATTTTTTTCAAGAAAATAAATAATTTTTTATTTATAAAAGGGTTAACTTTTGTAGAAAAAATGGGTATTGTTGTGATAGTATCCTAATTTTTTATTATGGAATGATTTTAATTAATAATGGCATAATTATTTAAAACTCTAAACCTAAAAAGTTACTCAATGTGAATTCTTGACTTAAATTAAGATTGGGTAATGTTTAAGGCTAGGGCCTTATAGATTCCATGTTTTATATTTAAAATATAGTGAGATTAAATGAGTAAAATATTGAATTTTCTAATTTTATGGAATATTCAGATGTCAATTTTGATGAACCATGATTTAGATGAATTATTTTATTTTGTTAATTGAAATTTCACTTCCATTTTCCCCATTTAAATTTTGGAAATTTATATGGATTAATATTTTTTTATTATTTCATACCATCAATGATTATCCCAAATTCATATGTTGTATTCCTGAGAATATTTCTATAAAAAATAATATCCATTTCTATTATATAAACCTAATCCTTTTACAAATATTATTGCATTATTTTTAGCACAAACATCCATTAATTACGAACCAAATATCGTGAGGCCTTGTGTCTTTTGAAGACTATGTTCATAATTCATAAATTTAGATCGAAATAAATAATAATAATTTTATTCTACATAATGATCACATAAAAAAATTTATATACTATGATCAATGGAATAACCCAGGGAATACATAGAAAAATCTGGGAGAACTAAAAAACATAATATTGGAATAAACCATATAAGGATGCATAACATGTTAGTCAAATGTATAACATAATATTATGAGAGGGAAGTGATATGAGTAATCAAAGGAAATATAAAACAAAGTTGAGGTTATATAAGATAGTTATATATTTTAGATACATATATACATAATTTATAAGAAATCCATAATATCAATGATTTTTTTCATTGATGAAAATACATATAAAAGATTAAAAAAATTCTTGAGGAAAATAACCTTTACACTTTTAAAATTACTTTTGAAAAAAATTATAATTTACCAAAATATTATAGAAAACATTTTATTTAAAAATAACCATTGAAACATATAAAGGAATCATCAAAGAGTTTAGCAGTATTAACATCAGGTAATTTTGAACATGTTGATTATGTTAAAACAAAGATTTCATTCATATTTCTGTATGAAAAGTAAAAACTACATTTTTAAAACAATAAAAAAATTAAAATAGTTTTGTTAAAATAAAATCATGTGTAAAATGTATTTAATAAATCATAATATAATATTAATTTTTTTTAAAACCCCTTTAAAAAACACACAAATGGAAGAGGAAGGGTTTTCAACCAAAGAGAGAAATAATGTCAGTTTTCCTTAAATACATTTTCTAAACAATTTAAATAAAAGAAAGGGAGTTAAATTATAATATTACATGAAAATTTATTGAATTACCAAAGGATTAAAAAATTAAAGGATATTATTAGATAGTGATTAAATAATTCTATATAATCGAAAATAGATAAGAAACAACCCCAATAAAAAATGAGATTTAACATTAACCCTAACCACTTTAGTCACTTTTAAATCATAAATTCCCATGAAATAAGTAAATGAATAGTAACATAAAATATCATGAAATATGAATAATTTATTATAAAATTCTTAAAAGGTTCATTATATACAGAATTTTAAATAAATTATGTGCATAATAGAGAATGTGTTTCAAAGAATGGTGTACTAGACAAAAATCTTAACGTTGATCCTGAATCATCACGTGTGTTCCTCATATTCAATAATAATAATAATAAATTAATTTTTCTCTCTCTTAAAAACCTTTTTAATGTTTATTATTCCTTTTTATACCTTTTTATATTCAATTACTTAACCAATTAATTTTCTATCATATGTTTTAATGATAAAAAGCACATATGTCCAGAATCACTTTGGTATGTTGGATAAGGTCTAAGATATTATTATTTTATAATATATAGAATGGTAATCATGGAATTATTATCATATTTATAAATAATTTATACTTTTTAAACCTTCCATGAAATATTGTTATGAAAAAAGAACTACGTTCCAATCATGGAGAGAGTAGGTCATACCTAATCATAAGTACTGTTTCCATTTTTGAAAAATCATGATGAAAAGAAGGTAAGGGTAATTTTATCCTTAAAATATGATAATTATATTATAAATATAATATTATTTCTTTAAATACCCTGATATATACCATCCATGTTATGCGTTAATAAAACTTAATCACAGCGCTTTGTGAGGTTGTAGTCTGTCATAGACAAGAACGATGTTATCATTTACTCAGTGGACGGTAAGGTAAGAAAGAATATTATAAATTATTTTTATATAATGTTTAAGATTTCATTATTTTAATATATATATATATATATGTTAAATTAATCCATATTACCATCCATGTGAATAATAAGTTAAAAACGAATCACATCACTTCGTGAGACGGTAGTCTTCTATACACATGAGCAATGTTATCTTATTTCCATTATAATGAAATGTTAGAAGTTATATGAGATATTATAACTAAATAAGTATAATTATATCATTAAAAAATATATAAACAATAAATAAATCATTATATTCTATTATGAGAAGTGGTGGTGGATGATGAATTACGCCAATTTGCACCAAAACCATTTCCAGGTTGGTATTCTGGTTAGGGAAAGGCTTATAAAATGATGGGAGGGAAGTAAGGAAGTGATAATAGAAGTAATTTTATAAAAAAATGGATATGGGAAGAATGAAGGGGATATTATTTTGGTGTCCTCCTATAAGTGGGGGATAGGGCCCAGTTGGAATTTTTGATAATAAATAATTACACCCGCATTTAAATCTTCCCACAAGGCCAAAAAATGGATCATTTATCAACTATAGAATATATGAGGTGGAACTATCACTATAAAATTAGAATTAGAAATATTTTTGTTCATTTTTAAGCCTTATCGCCTTAGTTTAACCCCCTCTATACATGTTTTTCATTTTAACTACAGTAAATAATTTTTACTGTTTTCACTATTAATCGTGGTAAAAAATTTAAATTGAATATGATAAATAATTAAAAATTACTGATTCAAAATATAGAATCCATTTTTAAAAATTCAACTAATATAAGTGGCGTGATTTAATTTAAAATTAAACATGTAGACATGTCGAAAAAATAGTTATTCAAGAAATGCATTTTTAAGAAAAAAATTATCTTATACTAAATATATGATAAGTAGTCAAAATTAAATTAATTAATATTAATATTTATAGATATAATATATATATATATATATCATTTAAATAATTCCTCATTATTTGTTATTTTAATTTATTAAAATGTAGAAACATTATGCACTATAAAATACTTTTAAAAAATGTCTTTTATTACAGAAAAGTTTACTTATTATAAATTAATATATAAATATTATTAACTTTTAATTTATTGGGTGAAATTTAAATTAATAATAATTATCATATTGAAAATATATTTTTAATTTTAAATTACATAATTTATTAAGAATAGTGACAAGTTTGTCAATAATTGGTATTTATCACTATTTTTTTTAAAATAAATATCTTATGAAAAATACAAAAAATAATCTCTAAGTTAATATAGATATGATCATTTAAAAAGTGATTTTAACTCTAGAAAATAAAATTTATAAAATTTTAAAAAAAATCACCAAATTTAGTAGAGAAAAATTGTTGAAATAATTAATTTTATTTGAAATTGTGTGATAATATACTAAGTGTTTATAAATAAATTCATATTGGGTAGTAACCCTATTTAATTTTGATAAATTAGTTAATGGTATAAATATCAACTAACTTAATGGATAGTTTATAATAGTCTTATTTAGATAATAATGTTTTTTTTCGGTCTTCCATGTTGCATATGCTATCGACCATAATGTTCCTCTTTAAAAATCTTGAGTTGTTACATATTTCTTGGGAATATTTCTTGAATGTTATTGGGATATTTCACCTAAAAAAATTGTATTGGTACTTTTCCATGTTATGACTATGAAAAATAAAATTTAACATGATTGAGGTAATTTTTAGTTTTAACACCATATCCATGATACTACCTTTTACATCAATCCTTTGGTAGCCAATATAATCCATGAATGGCCTCACTATAAATGATCGACTTTACAATCTATTTATATCTATTATTACCCTAATGTATTTATGTTTCATTATGTGTTACAATTTAAGTGTGGAGGTGTGGGATATCTTGGCTGGAGGGATGTATTATGGTCTGTATTAAATGTGTGGGGGATCTGTATTTTGTATTGGGGTAGAATCACACACATCTATTTTACTTATTATTTTACATTACTGAATATTGATAGCCCTACATGAATCATTAATTCCCAATAGGTTACCAAATTTAAAAATTAAGAAACATTACATAGGAAAATAACTAAAGTATTGGGTAGTATTGTAATTCCAAGTCTGAGGTCGAACCCACAAAGATAGGGTTCGTGAAAATAACAATTAATTAAATTAAACCTAAACTATTTAAAATTTATTGAAATTGAATCTTTGCTTGAGAACATTGAATTAGTGAGTAATATTGGGGAAGATAATATGAAATGGTTACTGGGATGCAGTGATTCTAGGATCATGTGATTTTTTGGTATGAAATAATCAATTAACAATCATGAATTTGTTGGAATCAGGTCCTGGTGAGTACATTGGTCAAGAAAAATGCTTTACATCCTATGTTCTCCTTTTCTCGTGGTCAGGCACTTTGGATTAAATATAATGGTTAACCCAAAATCTTATTTAACAAAGGAATGAAACAATCCAATTGTCATTGTGTAAGTCCATACACTAGATCACAAATTAAATAGATGCATTCGATCAATCTCTGCAATGGTCATGCTCAAAAAGAGAAAAAGCTAAACCCAATCCATAACTTTACTAACAGGGTTCAAGCATAATTATATTATGATCGAGATAGAATTAAAGAATAGAAATAAAATTACCATAAGAATTGAATTAAAATATAAAATACCTCTTACAGTCAATTCCCCTTCATAGTGCAGACACCACAATAAAGAAATCACTCACTCATACTAACCATGAGTTGGTGTAAAATAATAAAAGATTAAAATCCTATATAAAATGGGGAAGAAGGTGTGTGCATCCTAGGCAAGGGTTCGACAGTGGTGATCTGTCCATAAGTGAGTTCAAATGAGGTGTTGTGGGTCTCCATTTATTGGCTTCAAGTTGGTTTTTCTCGATAGGTTACATGATGTATAATGTGATTACATGTTGTGTAATCTAGATCTGTGTTTTCCTCCTTGATTTTGGAATTCACGTGAATTGTGTACGTGACTTTGAATCATTGACTAATTACATGACTTGTCTATGGGACTCACGATATGTAATCAACATTCACAACATGTTTTATCATCACAATTTTTCCTGGATTTGGTCATCCTCTCCAATGAAGTCACGACGTGTAATGGAGTTCCACACAGTCTAATCATTTTTTCTCCAATTTTCAGCTCTGCTTCTTCTTCAAAAATGAAGTTTCACTTTTCCTAGATTTTCACCACTTTTTGTTCCTTGTTTACAAATATTTTCTTTCCTACCAAAAATCATAAAATAAGTCCAATCATTCCTATATTAGAAATATTATTCAGTTGAATACATAAATCAATAAATACAATCACAATAAAATATATTCATAAAATGCACTTATGTAATACACATATATATACATATATGAAAAAAATGTGTTTTTCTTTTGAAAAATAAAAAATTAACATCATTAGAGGGATTATGTTTTGATCATTTTTTGTTTGGTGGTGGATGGGAGATTTATTCCAAGCATAAAATTCAAAAATTCAGAAAAATATAAAATAATAATTCAAGAATGTTCAATTATTTTATTACAATTACATAGATCATAAATATACATGGAATTATGTGATGTGGGAGTTTCCTTATTGTAGAGATATTTTAATTTAACATACATAAGATATTATATAGTATGAATTAGAGATAATACTCATTTTTTAGCCTTAATATTTTGAGCATTAATCCATACTAACCTTTAGCCTCAGGGTCATCAGAATCATTATTTAAAATAATCAGGATTTTATGTGAATATTTTCTTAATTGGAGAATATAGATCCATTGTAATCATATAGAAAAAGGGCATGCACTCATGGTAAGAGCATAACTCTACATGAATTTGTATCTTGTTTGATAATAGAAAATAGTCTATTGTGAGGTAAATCATGAGTTAAAATGTTTGATAATAAAAAACTATAATATATAAATGAATTGAAGGGTAAGATCCATTATTTATCAATCAGAAATAGTAAAATTATAAGGTTGATTACTATTATTATGGAATTTAATGTTTAATTGATGTTTTTGTGGAACATAAATGGTTGATCCCCTATTTACAATCATTTGATTAAATTTCATTGAAATTTGAATATTGATAACATTTAGTTATGCTTTAATTTGTGTAAATATTACATGATTAAGGATAAAAAATTTACAAGTCTAGGGAATTTATTGAGAAATTTTTTTACATGTATATTTTAATATATAAGACATTATATTTACACTTAAAATTTTTATTTTTGCCAGTATTTAACTATTATTATAACTTGTGGTAGGATATATGAAATGATCAAAAATGAGCTTAAGAGTGTGTAATTTATCATTTTTAAAGATATTATGTGGCATCCCATTAGAAAAGGACCAACTCTAAGGCTTGAAACCAAATAAAAGGACCACTATTGAAAAAAAGAATTAATATGAACACACTCATTTAGGTAATAAATAGTAATTTATGATGTAATACTTGAAGAATACAAGATTTAAAAACAAATAAAAAAGAAAACAATAGTCTCTGAGATGAAGACAAGTGTCATGGCATGACACATATGTTTCCTTTTATTAAGAACCCCTTGAATTTTTTATGGTTATAAGTTCAATCCCTAAACCTTCTTAGGTTTTTACGGTGAACATTTTATGGTGTAAACTGACCTTTTATTATGTTAATCATATAACCAATATTAAAAATAAGAATATTTGATCAGAATTAATTCTCCAACACCCAGTTATTACCCCTTGATTACTTGGTTTGATTTCCTACCATTTATTAGAAAATTATGACACACTGATGGTGTGAACTATGGCTATAAAAATAGAACATATGGAATTATAATGGAATCGGTCAGTGAGGGAAGTGATGGATGATAGACTACAACTATGGTACTTCACTTATTTATTTTCCTTTATCTATTTTCATTCATTCTATAAATTTATCCCCACACTTGAATCAAATTTTCTACTATATCCATGTTGGTATAGTTTTCTTGAGTGATATGGAAATGGGGAGGCTGGACTTCTACAATTATTTATTTTTCTCTTAAATTAAATAAAATCCTTTATTTCTTCTTCAATATATTATCAGTTTCCCACTTCTATTTTACAATAGAAAAATGTGGAACTGTTAAGTTAGATTATGTAAATGTTAATATTGAATGAATTCAATACCCCTACACTTAATTCTGTTCTTTAAAATGGAATAGATTAGGGTTAGGCAATGAGTTCTTAGTGATTGCAAGTGCATGGGTGACATAGATGTAAGAACAATTAGTCTTTACTGAATAACAATACCCAATTAGGAATTACCTTAATTAATCGATAGTATCCACTACATGACACACACATATAAATAAGTGTATAACAATATTATATTTTAGTTTAATGTTTTTCTCGGTTTCACCACCTATCGAATGGAGATTGAAGAAGTGATTAGATAATTTCTCGTTAATGGACAAAAAAGAAGAATTGGTTACAATTGAGAAATTCATGAAAAATATTGCACAAGGTCTAGTCAAGCATTATATGGTCTCCATCTTAATCCTCTATTTAAAATTAATCTAATTAAATGACTTTCTACATTCAATTTCTCAAAAAAATCAATTCAATTTTCTCAAACAAACCCAACCCAAAAACCATTTTTTGTGCACTCCTCTTCAAGAGACTTTATATGGTTATCCATTATATAATACTTAGGTAATAAAAAATTTTCTTCCAAACCCCATGAAAGACATGTGTATATTCTAAAAAAATAAAATAGTCCAAATTATATAATTTTGATATAATTATTAAAAATTTTAAATAGTTTTTTAATTAATTATTAAAATTTAGATGAATAAATTTTAAAATATTAAATTTATAATGTATAAAAACATTTTAAAAAATAACATAAGTTTTAAAATGTAAAATATTGGTCTATAAATTAAAATTAATATTCTTATAATTATATATTAATATATAAAGTACCCATTTGTTTATATAAAATTATTTCATAAATTTCTAATTCTTATTTATATACAAATAAAGTCAGGAAAGTCTAGTTATTTATAAAAGTGATATTTTCAGTATTCACCTAAAAATCAATCTTTTTAGAAAAATCCAAAAACATTATTCTTATGCTTATATTAACATTTTTAAACAAAAAAAAGATTTTATTTCTTCCAAATTTAAATTATTAAAACTTTTAATTAACTATTTAACAAAAGTACAATATATTAAGAAAAATATCTATTATGTAAAAATATCATTTTAAACCATTAAGTGTTTTTAATCCTATTTCATATATATTTGAAATTAATTAAATTTTAACATGTTATTTTATAAGTTTAAATATTACATATTATAATAAAATTTTAATTATGATCAATTTAAATTATTAAGGTAAAATAAAATGCACTTTTTAAAATTCTTATATTCAGGGAATCATTTTAAAACATTAATCAAACTGCGCAATAATATATAATTATATTAATTTATTATTATCTGATTATCTTATAATGATTATAATATTCATTTATTTTTAATATTTCATGGTTTTTTTAGTTGGGTATTGTGTTAGTTCAGTGTTCTTGTGACAAAAGCAATTAAAATAATATGAATCTAAAGTATCCAAAATCTCATGTCATTGAATTATAACCCCTTTAAATAATTTGTACCATCAAAATTGTAATTATTCCCCACATGTGAAAGTAAGAGAGGGTATTCCTAAAATATTTATTGTTCTATATACAAATTTCAATGTGTCAACTACCTTACTATCTTAAATAATATCATCATAAATATTTTTACTCAAAATATCATGGATTCTGTATACATTAATCATATATTATTGAGAGTATTCTTTTACCAAAATCATTTCAATTTCTAAGATGTTAAACCATAAGGAAATCATATATTCCTACAAAATTACCTCTTTTATTCAACCACAAGCTCATAAAATCATACACTAATCAATATAATACAAAAAATGAGATAAACCTAAATAAAAATATCATGAATAATTTATCAATCCCCAATGCATCAACACTGAGAAAAATAATTTCTCAAAAAGAGAAAACTCTATATTAATTCTAATATTACTATTTATTTAACCTAATAGTGTTTCATATGTCAGTCACGTGTTCTTCAATAGTTATCCCCAAGAATATAACCTTTACATAAAATCACTTATCAAGGTTACTGATTCAAATTAATATATGTTTGGATACCATTAAGGAAGAACTAATAAATAAAAATAATTAGATATTTCACATAAACCTCAAAATATTTAGAATATTCCAAAATACTAATGAAACTTATCAATTGTTGTGGAAAATATTTGTGATTATAAAAAATTAGTTTCTATTATGGTATCAAACCCACCCCCTTAGGTAAGACAAGGTAACAAATATGTTTGGACACAATAAGAATATACAACAATTCCCAATCATTTAACTATACTCCATTATTCAGTTATAAGACAAATTGGCTATTGATTACCTAACTTTCTTAGATTTATCTTCACAATATTTTTTTATAAAATACTAACCCCATGATGATTATGATAATATCTAAAAAATCATATTATATGAATATGAAGCCTTAATCTAATGATGTAGTCTCTATTGATAGCATCATCTAAATCTATGATAATTATATTTCAACCATGTCATACTTGGTTAATACTATAAATCTATTTGTCCAACTTAAGTTACATTTAGTCACGTTCTCTAATAATTATTAACAGAATCCCTTAATGTAATAAGTTAATAAATACTTTATAACGGTTCATAATGTTTATATGATCAATAAAATATATCCCTTAGGATTGTCTAGCCAGGTGTGTGTTTAGATATTTTTTCTTGCACCATATCATGGTTGGGTTAACACCAAAAATACAATATTTCAGGTTATTACCACTAGGTAAAACTATACTAGAGCCGATATCCACTTTATAGTGTCTAAATAGTGATGATTTTTTTTGGAAAACCAGACAATATCAAATTTACCAAAAATTCTAGATGTTGTGTTATACTTAAATATATCCCTCTTAATAATTAATAATGTTTCCAATATGGTCTCATTATCCTAATCCCTAAATAAAAAGTTCCTTATTACCATAACATTAAATCTTATATTATCCAAAATGGATATCTATACCTTTTTAGTTATGATCAAACTTAACTTATCAACATTTAAATTATCCCTAAAAAATATCATAATATCCAAATTTATCTAAACCCTACTCTAATACCTACTGTGAAGGCCCAAAACTAATTTTATAGTAATAAAATTACTTAAGACAAATATTTCCTTATAAAACATTCCCAATAGCTTTTAGGTTTATAGTTTTCGATAATTAATACAAAATGTTAACTAAAAACTCATGTTTTCCAACAAATAATCATTTTTTACACTATATAAGAATCATTATAATCCTTAACAAGTCTTCAATATATAAAACTAATTATTCACATAAGATATTTTTCATGACATTCCAAACTTTTCTTGTCATTATAACCTTAGAAAATTAGAACATATGTAGGGATAATCTCAAATGCTCAGTATGGGTAAATATAAGTGATAAAAATCAAATATAATTAGTGAGCATAATATGAAAATATAGGTATAACCAGGATACATAAGAAAATAATACCTGATTAAACATATTCCATAATCATGCAATAAATATTGACATAAAATAAGACCTGAATAAATATAGAGAGTCAATAAACATGATCCATGAAATAATAATACAGTCATGATAAAATATATAAAAATTTGAAAAATATTTCAAATATAGAACAAACATAAAAATAAAAAAAAATTGAAAAAATATTCCCACATCAAATTCACAAAAAAATATGAAAAACTAATGTTGTATCATTTTCAAAAAAAACATTGTAAATAATATTCCCGCATCTCATTCACAAAATAAACATGTAAACAAAGCTTCCCACATTTCATTCACACAACATTGCATAGTTTCATATCATATGAAACATTAACTAATAAATTGGAGTGAAATATAGGACCCCACCCCTCCATATCCTTACATATGAGTGCCACTTGTAACAAATTATTTGAAATATCACAATTAAACAATGGAATGAAAATTGTATTCATTCAACACATCAAATAAATTTATATATAAATTTCATTCAATTAAATCAATAATATATATAGTATTTACACTATATAGATATAGTTTATAATTTTATATAACAATCTTTCCATAATCAACTGATTTACAGTATCATGGTGAACACCCTTCAATCAAATGAATCAAGAAAAGTGTATTCACATAGGAAATGAATTTTAAATGAAAAATATAGCTATAAAATGAAAATTATTAGTCAAGAAAATAGAAGTGATAGGTTATTACAGAAATAGTAGATTCCAATACATAATCCATATAGAGAAAAACGTGAATAGTATCATTTTATGAATATTCTCGTGCAAGTGTAATATATACCAATGGATACGGACTTAGATGAAAAACATTTTTCAAATATTTTTGAAATAAACTCAAATTGGAAATAATAAATACCCATGAATTTTGAAATAATTTTTAAATAAATATTTTATAAAACTTTGAGTAAAATAAATTTATTATGAAATCATAAAAACATTAAAATCATATTCAATAGAAAACAATAGATATATTAAAATGGTAATTTCAAATAAAAAAATAAAAATATATTATTTCTATCAAAACGACCCATTCAAAAACCATTATGTTATTTTACATTAAAGAAATTTAATTTTAGATTAATTTGGATAAAAATTTACTTTTAAAATTTTTCAAATAGATACTGATATGTCTAAAAATATGTATTTTAGAATAATAGGAATTCCATTTTTAAAATATTTTTTGTTGAAACCCACTTCTCTTTAAAAGATTATAAAACTTATGGATTAAAAGATGGTGAATTGAAGTAAAATATTATTAATATAACCATTGGAGAATAAAATAATATTTATCTAACAATAAATTTCTATTAAAATTCCACGTATATTTTATCATAATTGAGAGGTCCCGATTTTAAATGGAGATTCGAATTAGAAATCTTACGTATTGAGTGACATTCAGATAAAAACTCTTAATAGATAGAGAGATTGATATTGAACATAAAATATAATGAATAAATAGTATTTAATGATACAACATCTCCATTAAGTATCATATACGCCACTTATTATAAATTTAGTTCATAATATAAAACTTGTCGCAAAGGGATGAATTTGAGAAGAAAGACACTAACTTAGTTTCCCCGCATAGTTGAATTCACTATAAGATCCTATATAAATATCATAAATATCATAATACATAATCTTATATCATTTTTCATATACATAACCATTTATAAACTTATGTTATAATTATAATGAACATTTATATTAAATTTTGTTACATATTTTTGATGTTGGGTGTGGGTAATATTGATTATCTTGAACTAGTTTCATAAGAGTAGTGATGGTATCCATTATTCTTCCAAAGTTAATATTTTCCTAATACTTAATGTTACTATAATTTATGATTAATAATTATTAATTATTTTTATATTTCCTTTCATCAGTACGTTATTCTTTATCATAAATGTTGAAATCAGAAACAATCATTGTTCGTTGTTTTTTAATTTACGAAGGGTGTTTCATTAATTAATGAGATAAATATTGATAAATCCTTTACCGAAACAAAAAATTATTATAAAATAAATATTTATATCATATAAAAAATTTAATTAGTATTTAATAATTATCCATGATATAATTTCATTGCACTTTTTAGTGGGAAGTCAAATTTTCCAAAACATGAAAATACCATGATTAATGGAAAATTATGTGGAAAAAATTTGCAATATCAATATAAAAATATAATATTGATATAATATAGTATTTCATAGTATGATATTTTGAAAATATAAATAATTAAGAAAATATTTTATGGATAAGAAACTATTTCATAGTAAGAATAATTTTTTTCCCTCTTAGTTAACTTTTTTAAGATAATTAATTTTATTACAATTGTTGAACATTAATATAATTTAAGATATATTGGATTTGTATTAAAATAACCTTACTAATATCTTAAAAATAATATTTTTTTCTTTAATACCATTACAATTATCATTTGAGGTAGTCGTAAATAAAAAATAAAAATTTATCATTCAGTGGAGGTGGTTGTCCATACAAACGCATGGATGAGGATTTTATTTTCTCTAAAAAATGGAAAATGCTTAATATGGTTTATAATTTTAGAATATAAAATATAACATAAATATCATAATTATATATTAAATTAACTATTAGTAATATCCCTCTACATTGGTAAATTAAAACCAAATGTGTTAATCTATGGAGACTGTAGTCCCCATAACATAATATTCACATTTTCATTTTACTTAATGGAAAAGAGTATGGTGGTTAACATAGGTAAAAATATTATAATTACATACCAATATAATAATAATAATTATTTTACCATTTTTAGAAGGAAAAATAAATTTACATAATAATAATATATCATAAGGGAATAAAAAAACATAAAGAGAGGTTAAGAACTTATACCTCACATCATGAATTATCTCTTCTGTAAAGTGGATGAAACCTTTGAGGGATTGTGTTTTGGGAAAAGAAAAATATACTTAAGGATTTTAATATTGTTTAAAAGTGTTTTGGTTGATTTTGGGTGAAACGTATGGTCTTTCCCTCTAATTGGTATTGATGAGAGCATTTTCCCTTTTATAAGTTAATAAGAGTGGAATTTTTTTGAAATACATAAAACATTTCAGTAATTTGAAGTCACACTCAAGGAAAGTGGCTAAAAAATTTAGAATTGATGTTATAAAAACATGTTTTAAAAATGATAGTCTATTTACCTATAAGGTTACTCATTTTATCCATTTTAATGTTCACCATGGTAACTAGATTTAACCTAGTTAATTTATCCTTTTTCAAAACAATAAATGGTACTTATTATTTAAATTAAAAATAATTATTAAAAAAAATAAATCCATTTTTTCTCAACTTTTTAAATTCATGAAAATTAATTTAAAAATACTAAATGTATAATGCATTAGAAATAAGTTTTTTTGAAAAATATAAATTAAATTTTAAAATGAAAAATATGGTTTTAAAAATTAATAGAATTTATAAATTTATAAATAAAAACATAATATAAATTTGCCCTTTTAAATGTTTTTCATAAATTTATAATTCAAATATATATACTAATAATTTAATAAAATTCATATTATTTGTAAGAATGGTTTTTTCGCTACTCAACTAAAAATAATTTTTTTTAACAAATTATCAAAAAAAATATTGAAATAATGTTGACATTTTTAAACCAAAAATAAATCTCTTTTTGTGAATTAAAATATTAATATATATAAATTTTATCTTAAATTAAAATACAATATATTAAAAAATATTTTTATTAAAAAAATCAAACCATTTATTTTTAAATATGTTAATAATACTTTATCCTAATTTAATTAAATGGTAATATTTAAAATTGTCAGGAGACAGTTTATTTTATTGATTATTTTATTTTTTACAACTAATGATTATTTTATCCAAGTATTTTTAATATTGCATGGTTTTTTTCATATGTCTTATTTTTTGGTGTTGTGTTTGACAAAAGCTATTCAAAATTGTATTACATTATAGTATCAAAAAACATTATTTATTATATTCTACCCTGTTAAATAAATTATTTCAACACAATTTTAAATATTACCAACTAATTAAAGTAGTAGAAGAAATTATTAACATATTTATTATTATAGATATAACTTTCAATGTTCCATCTACCATACTATATCATTCTAGATCAACATAATTCTATTTTTTATAATATTGATTATTTATACCTTACTCACATATTCTCTAGAGTATACCTTTACAAAATCCATTTGAATTTACAAGACATTAAACTATTTCAAAGTCATATATTTTTATAATATTAACTCTTATATTCTACCACTAGTCCCTAAAATCACATACTAGTCAATATAATCCCAAAAATGACATAAAAATTACAATAAATATATTAAATCATCTATCAATTACAAGTTTACCCATATTTCCTAACATAGTATATCAAAATTAGTAAATTCTTCATCACTAAAACCTTGAGAATATATTAAATTAAATAGTCGTTCATACCCCAATAACATGTTCTAAAATATCAATCCCCAAAAATATAACATTATTATAAAATAAATTTTCAAGGTAACTGATTCCATTTAATATATGTTTCAAACCTTTGAAAGAAGAACTATTGAATAAATATTATTATATGATTCACATAAATGTCAAAAAAATTAGAATATATAAAAATACCATCAATAAATATCACTCAGAAATAAATATAGATATTATTATCAAAAAATATTTATTATAATATCAACCTCATTACCTTAGTAAAGACTAAAAAACTGTTATTTTAAATCATAAAAATAATATACTACAACTATCAACAATTTAAATATACTCCTTTATTTATTTATATTATATGTTTGTTTTTTAATAGATACCATTTTCATATTCACCTTTACGATCTAGTTTCAACAAAATTCTAGATCTAAAATTATTATGATAATATATAAAAAAATAGAGTATATGATTTCTAATACTCAATCCAATGATGTCTTATTCAATGATACATTCACCTCAACTGGGGATAATTTCATTTAAACTATTTTATATTTGGTTAATCCGATATCACTCTTGGTCCAACCATAGATAGTTTAAATTTATTTCCCTCATAATTCTTAATGCAATACCTTTATGTTCCATATAAATCAACCCTTCTAAATGAAATATACAAATCATATGTTCATCCAAATAATATCCCCTAGCAGTACCTAGCTAGGTGTATAGTTAATCATGTTTATCATGCATCAGGTCACAGTTGAGTTAATACCCAATATGCCTTGTCATTGGTTATTTCCCTTCAGTACACATATTATATAGCCTACATCCACTTTCCAACATCCTAATAATGATATAGGAAAACCAAACAATCTCTACATTACCAAAATTTCAGGATGTTATGTTATTCTTAAACTTGACTATAATATTTATTCTTAGAGTTTCTACTAAGGTCATATTAACATAATACTGAAATAAAATTCCATTATTTCGGTTTCATTAAATCATATAATATCACAGAGGGTTATCTATACCTTTTTAATTTTGATCATCCTTAAATTATCAACCCTTAAATTATACTGAATAAACATCATAATCTCCAAAGATATTTAAAATAATATTGAATACTAATTATGATGGAGTGATCCTAATAGTATAATAAAAACATTAATTAAAGAAAATATTTTGTTACAATGAATTCCGTATAACCTTTAGGTTAGGAGTTTTTAGAAATTAATACAAATTATTAATTAATAAAAATTATGTTTTTTTAAATAATTGATATTTTTCCACTATATAGGAAAAAATTTAATCAATAACAAGTCTACAACATATCACACTAATGTTTCACATAAATATTCTTCTATACATTTCATACATTTTCTTCTCTTCATAACCTATAGAAATGAAGAAATAATAAGGGTTGATCTTAGATGCTCAATAATATTAAATATAAGATATAACAATCAAAGATCATAAGTGCGATTAATATGAGCATATCGGTATAATCCAGAAACATAAGAAAACATACCTAAAAATTTTAGGACACTATAATTGAAATAGTTTGGCATAAAATAAGACATAAATCAAAATAGTGAGTTAGTATACATGATAAATTCGAGGATATCATAGTCCTAAAAATAAGAATAAAACTATGAAAAATATTTAATATATTGCACATATATAAGCATATAAAATCTTATGAAAAAATCTTCCTACATCACATTCACACAATAAATTATGGAAAAATATTTCTAAATCATATTAACACAACAAACCTATGAAAAAATATTCTCACATATTCATCTCACAAAAAACATGTCAACAAATCTCCCCGCATATCATTCACACAAAATGTTATCATCTAATGAGATATTAAAACATAACCAATGCAATTGAGGGTGATATGGTACCCCAACCTTAATTATACATTCATATGAGTAACACATGAAAAAAAAGCTTAAAATCATAAATAACCAAATAATTATAAATGGGTTTCAATTAAATAACCAAAGAAAAGTTTCGCCTCAATATTTTTTTCTCCGCTTAGTTTGCTTATTTAAGATGGTTAATTTTATAACTATTGTTTACCATTCATATAATCATGATGATATTAAACTTTTATTATCAAAATATTATATATATCATAAAAATAATATTTATCCTTTAAAAGAATTATCATTAACATCCTTATAATGCAGTGATGATAGGATAAACAAAGATCGATCATTCCATGGAGGAGGTAATCCACAAGTTTTTAGAAGATTTCATTTTCTATAAAATGGGGAAATGGAGTAATATGTTTTATCATTTAAGAATATAATATATTTTTGAAATATCATAATTATATTAAATTAACTATTAGTAACATCAATGTATGGTGGTGACTGAAAATGACACATATTGCATCATGGAGGTGGTAGTCTGCACAACACTTGATTTGTCTTTCTCTTTTTTTTAAATTAAAAAGGGTATGGTGATTAATGATTATAACATTAATATAATATAATAAAATTAATGTAATGATACTTATTTTATCATTATTATATGGTAAAAATATATTTAGTGTATAATAAAAGAACATAAATAAATTGAAAAGTGAAAGATATGTTAGGAACTTATACCTCACTTCAAGGATTATCTCTCTTGTTAATGATAATATACATTTTAGGGGTGGCCTATTGAGAATACCATAAACTATTTATGAAGTATATTCTTTCTTAAAGAGAGGTTTTTATAGAGTTTTAACCAAACATATGGCGTTTTTTAGTAAGGATATGTGAGGAGTGGAGTTCCCCCTTTTTAAGTGAAATGGTGTTGGGTTTTTGTAAATACCCAAAACATTTCAATATTTGAAAGTCACTCAAATTTAGAGTGGCTCAAAAATTGAGAAATAATGTAGTATATTATATATAATGTCTATAAGAACATACACCACTCATTTAGAAACGTTTTATAAATATGTTAGGCCTTTTACCTCTACGGTTGCACATTTTTACAATTATATTCACCATGGAAACATTTTTTACCTACATAATTTATCCATTATTCTCAAAAATAAAATGGTCTTTATTATATAATTAAGAGGAAATATTACGAAATTTAAAACAAATAGTTTGATTTTGTTTTTATAAGTCATAAAAATTAATTTTAAAATAATAAATGTATAACAGATTAATTTATTTTTGAAAAATGTTACTTAAATTATAAAATATAAAATATGGAAAAATAAATTAAAAATAAAATTTTTAAAAGTGTAAATTCCCTTATAAAAACAAATTATTTTATTATAATATGTTTTCATAAATTTCCAATTCGTTCTTACATATTAATAATATCATAAAATCATGTTTTTTATAAAAATGTTATTTTTCACTACTCACCTAAAAATCAATCTTTTTAGAATAATTACATAAAATCTTCTTAACCTAATATTTAAATGTTTAGGAAAAAATGAAGTATTTTCTTCAAAATTAAATTCCTTAAATCTATTAATTACCTTTTTAATGAAAATACAATATATTAAGAAATAATTATTTTATTAAAAAGTCCTTTTTAGACTTCAAATGTTTTAAATATTTTTTAATATATATTCCAAAATTATTTAATATGTATATATTAGTTTATAAATATAAATATTACTTATTATGATACAATTTTAACTACGATCAATTTAATTTATTAATGTGAAATAAAATAAAAATTTTAATGGGTCTTCAAAAGGATTACTTTTTAAATTATTAATTATAGACAGTAATGATATATAATTATTTCAATTGATTATTACAATTTTATCTAATAATTATTATATTATTAATTTAATTTTAATATTTTTATTTTTTAGGGTTTTGTAATATTTAGGGTTTTTCCGTGACACTTTTTATGGAACTTAATATTAAACTAAAGGATCCCAAATGTCAGGATGTCACACACCTCTTTAGTCATGAATAAAATTATGTCGACGTAATTTATTAAAGGTGGGAAGAATGTGAAAAATTAGGTAATCCTACTAAAAAATAAAGGTAATTTATTAATAATGTTAATAATTATATTTTTTTTGATCCATATTAAATATAATTATTTTATTTTATTTTTCAGTCAAAAAAGATATAGCTTCACTCTAAGGAAATTTTTTTCCAGGAATTATATGGTTTTATTTAAAAATTAAATTTATAAATAAAATAATTTAAATGTAATTAAATTTAAGTAATTTTTGAATTAAACTTCTGAAAAATATTTTTTGGTGAATATTTTGGATTTTATAAATTACATTAGATTTAAGTGAATAATTAAGCATACCATTTTTACAAATACTATCACGATTGTGATATCATAATTATATAAAAATGACATTAAATTTTATGGAATATTTTATACACCAAATATATATTTATTATGTAAAATAAATATCAAAAAATATAATTTCCAATTTATATAATCAATGTTTGACCTTTTGGAATAAAGTGATATTTTATTATAATAAAAACTATTTTTTGTTCTTTTGTTTTAACTAAGTATTCAGGAGGTTTCATTCAGTATTTTAGTTTTAATTACACATAAATATATTTTGGTTAATCATTAACCAATAAATATATTTTAATTTATACAATTATATATTTTTTATGTAAATACATTTTGTTATTTAAAAATCCATTTTTCCAAAAAACGTTTTCCATTGTGATAAACATATTTTTTTAATATAAATTTTTACCTCCTCAAAAAATTGAATATTATAAAATTTTATCCCCATATTAGATATTAATGTTCAAATTTCTCATTGAGTTTAAATTAATTTGTTTCCAAAAAAAATTTCCATGGTCAAAAGTGGGTCACCTCAGTAAAGGGTTAAACGAGGTAAATGTGTTAAAACTATAATATATGATCCCAAAATATTATATCTAATCTTATTGAATGATTTTATTTTGATAAAAACTTTATCATCCAATAAATATTTCCATTTTTATCAATTTACAATGAATGAGACCATAATGTCATTGAATGCTTCAAATATTTACAAGAGTGTCACTCCCCTCACATATAAAAAAATCCTTTAACCCCTCACTTCTCCACACACATTGGTAACCTTATATAACCAATATTTGAAAGATAAATATCCCAAAACCTATTTATCATATTATAGAGTTATTTTTATCATCTAAATTCCAAACTATTATTTCTTAATATGTAAGCCAAAGGTGGATATTCTAGGAAGAGCTAAAGATCATAACTGATTTCTTCCAAGATTATTTATTTTCCCCTTCCTTAAAGTAATTTATAAGAATCCTATTACAATTTAATTAATAAAAAAATTATTAAATTTTATTATATCTATGGAAAAAATATTTTATACCTTCTTCCTATCCAATGGGAAATGAAAATAATGCTCGTGCATACGTTCAGACAACATCCTCTATGAAGTGGCCAATTTTATTTTTCAACATTTCCTCACATGGATAGTAAAATATTTTTATTTAATAAATATATATTATATTTATGAAATAATTATTATTATTTAAAGATAAACTATTATCTAATTTCTTTCCCTCCCATTCATTGGAAAATTGAAACGTTGCTTGTGTGTATGTGCAGAATACCACATCAAGGAAACGGTGTATTTAAACATTATTAACTGCCATAGATGGATGGTTCTAAAATTATATTTAATGTAAAAATAATAATAGTTATTAAATTATTAAGATTATTATAACTAAGGAACCATGAACCCTTTCACCATGTTAAATATACTAAATCTATATTTGAGATTATGAAGGGAAAGACCTCAAAAAGTAAAACATAAAATTATCAGAATTAGTAACTAAATTAAAAATTAAAATAAATGAAATAAAATCAATAATAATAATGTAATGAACATGAAAAATGTTTTTAACCAAAAAAAATAATGAATTTTATTTTATTATCAAGGATTATAAAGTCATACTAAGTAAGATGGGACTTGAGGTAATACATTTTTATTTAAATGCTTTCATTATTTCCCTTTCAGTCCCATTTTCTTTTTAATGTTTTAGGGATGATATTATTATACTCAGAATCAAAGATTAATTTCATTTTACATTATCTTTTAAATTATTTAAATATTTTTTAAAGATTAATATTTTTATCTTTTTGATACGATCCAATTGTTACTTTTTTATAAAAGTTGGAAAAGATGGTTTTTTACATTCTTTGTATAGTTTATTCTATATTAACCAAAACCATGATAATTATTATTGACTATTATTCTCTAAAATATTATATATTATTTCATTTAAAATAATATTCAAATTATTCTATGAATTTTTAGTTTTTAAATTATTTCAAAAAAGTACATTTCCACTCTACATGGATCTTCAAGGATTTCAATGGGTTTTTATGGAAATATTTTTATTTTAGGAGGTAAGAATATGAATATATAATTAATGTAAGGTTTGTGATATTTTAAAGGTGACAAGATTTTTTCAATGAAAATTACTCATTATTTCCCATGTTTAATAAGAATCCATTATGCTTATGATAATTCATTCTCAAATATCGGTTACAATCGCAAATTCTACACATGAAGAAACAAAGAAAGGGCTCATAAACTATTGTCTTGGGGAATTGACCCCATGACCATTCCCTAAACCCCACCAAACCCTTACCACCCCAGCCGAACATAGGGGAATTATGATTATTCATTTAAGACTGCTTATCCAATGTTTTATGAAAATATTTGGAAAATAATCTTGATTTCATAAATAAATGTTCTTTGGAGCTCAAAGTTTATTATGTAAAATGAAAAAAAATTATTTTTGGTTTTCATGATTTTAAAATATACTAATGGTTTTATTCTATTTTTTATATCACCTAGTGATCTTTATTTTATAATAAAACATTTTCAAATGTTTTTCATAATATATAAGGATGAGTATGAACTATATCTATATTAAATTATCCACTATGGCGACTAATTATAAATGAAGCATATGTTCCATTAATGAAATGTGGGAGTAAAATTAAGAACCTTTTTTTAAAGACATGTAGACTATATTGAACTATCCCCTTTGTTATGTAATGGTTATTCCAAATTCTCTAAAACTTAAAACCAAACCAATACTAGGAATATATGAAAGTGGAACCTTTTTAGAAATAAAAAAATTGGGTTTATTAGGTTGTGGGTTTTTAAAGTGAGTCTCTTACTCAAAAATCACAAATGACTAGATTTTAACTCCAAACCTCTACCATCCCTAAACATTACCAACCTATTGAAAATAATTTTCCACACAACGCTACACATCTCACTACATTTTCATCCATCAGATCGATCGATAACTCAAATTGACCATCGAGTGATAGGTGAAACATTTTTAGTGGCATAATCTATTTTTTCTTATTTTTTGTTGATAATGTCATACATGATGTGGTTGTTGGTGGTAGGAGAACAAGATCTTCGAGGAAATAATCATTCAAACCCAATAATAATTTATTCCTCGTCTTTCACCCTATAAAGTTGGTTAGATCACATTTTTGATAGCTATAAAAATCATAGATTCATACAACATTTCAATGTCAGACATCTAATAAAAGTAATATTTCATATATTATGTGGTAGACATAGATGCATTCTAGTTACTGGCGGGATGACCTTAACATGACATGAATCACTTGGACCCTAATTGGTCATATAGTTACATTGAGTGTGCCAATACAAACCTACCGCCAATAAGACAAAGGCTAGTGACTTGAACCATGAAGGTACATCCCATATATGGGAGGCCTTATCCAAATTATACATTAAACAAACCACATATCTCAAACATAATGAAATATAAGTAGTAGTCCAATGATAAAATAAATATAACAACCAAACTATTGTCTAATTCGAATGCATGATACACTAACTAACTATGGAAATATAATAAGGGCTAACCTAGATGTAAAAAAATACTTGGGAATAATGTATCTTAGTATGTTAAACCTATGAATAATAGGGAAATCATCACCTTAGTATAATAACACTAGGTTTATTCTTTATTGGTAACTATCTACCTCGTGAAACACTAATTACAAGCTCTATCAGCTTCATATATTTTAATAACACCTTGAATCTACGTTTTATATTCATAGACACAATGTGTGTTGTAACGAATCCCCTTTTAAGGCTGAGTATAAAAATACCAAAAAAAGATGCGTTGAAACCACTAAAAAATGATAAGAATAAAACATGGATCAAAACTAAATATAGGGTAATGTAAAGATGACCTCATATATTCTTTTATATTTGAGACTATGAATATTGTAATGAAGTCCCTAGTGAATTTCATTCTATAAATTGTATCTCAAAGACAACTATAAATAAAAACATAAAAAACCCCTCATAATATTTGAACCACCAAGATTATATAATTTCTACACAACCATTATGAGAATTTAGTGGTAAACCCGTACCTCACTGAGAAACACATATTAGTAGATAGTCTACTTATCCCTATGGAGTACCCATGCCTCATTGAGGGAAACAAATCTAGTAAAGGGAGTAATAACTTTATAGATGGAGTACACACACCCTGTCTAATGGGAGAGTATCCCATATGTATTTTATATAGAATACACATATATTTTCATGATATAGTGAGTATTAACCATGCATGAAATAGAGTAATCACACCTTCGGTTCCGATTGTGTAAAATATCTATAAATCATATTGGGAAATATTTCCCTACCATGATAAAATTTCTATGAGAGAATTGAACCCATGCCTACTCCAAAAGTCTCTCTTGAACCATGTCATCATCTATAATGAGATATGATACTCAATCCAATAAAAATAAATTCTAATTTCATAAAATGATATATGGGATTCCATTTACATTATATACATATAAAACATCTAAAAAATAAAATAGATTTTTTACAATCTCACAACCATGTGAGACATTAGGAAAAAATCCATATAGAATAAAGTACATAACATGAACTTAATCAGACATGACATTTAGTTTTTGGGAAGTAGTTGACCATTTAATACCATTGAACAATCATTTCATGTTGATATACATGGTGTTTCCTTATTTTTCACCTAGTGTGTGGGTTTAAAATTACATCTTGGTGAATACACATAGCTCGGGTCATGTTATGTATTAGACAAGGTGTGTTCTTATAGCTACATGCCATGTATATCAAATATTCTGGTAGGTGTGTAATCCTTAATGACTTTTTTCATGTTTTCGTCAATATAAATTATTATTCATTTTGATACTACAGAATGTGTTGTTTTTAACTTGTTGGAAATATGTGCTAAATACAAAGCCACAATGTAGTGGTTTGGATCACATCATAGTTTGTATAGAGATAATATATGAAATGTAAATTATCACTTTCTCATGGTGGATTATATGGAATTTAATATGTTATTCTATAACATGTGGATCATTCTACTTCTTATACATCATGATATGATTATTGTTTATCATATACAAATAATCTGAAGAGTCTGAACATCCAATTTGATTATTTAAACAATAAAAAATTAAACACAAATAAATAGTCTTAGGTTTCAAAGTGTTGTAACTCATGAAATGTTTATGAAACATTATTTATTTATATGGCATAAAAAAATTTTCCTTTTAATTTCAAAAGATATATTATATAAATTCGATCATGGTTTGAGATTTGATTCCATTTTAATGGTGTGAAACTACTCAAGATAAATCACTCTATCAATCTATTAATTCAGGTCTTTAAACGAATGGATCAATCAGACCATGTATTAAAGATGGATCATCCCAAACATTTAGAGATAAAAGTAGATTTTTGATACCCAAATAGGAAGGATAATATTGGATACTTTTTAGTGATCGATATGAAACTCAGGTCAACGAGCTTCAACATATTAAAATTGATATAGAAAAATTACTTAATTCCTTATTTATTAATCTAACATAATATGAATGAAATATCGTGTTTCATATATTTTTTAGTTCTATTTTTATATTTCATTATAGTGGGACTTATCCAATATAAACCCCATATGTGGTATCTATACAACTTCTATATTTTTTGAATTGAATTTATGAAGGTATAAACAAAATAAAAAATAATAATCTCAAGAACTACAACATGTTCAAGTATAAAAAGAGTGAGGTTCATGAAATTTTCTAAACCATGAAAAACATTATTTAAAAATTCTCATGATCCAATATAAGGTATCATTCCAGGATGTGTTTTAAATAAAATGATTATATAACAATTTCATGAAAATAGGAGTCTCATTTTTAAATGTTACTCATATGTAATTAGTTCATCAGTACGCCATGGTGTTCTCCACCATAAAGTTAATATATGTTATTGTAGATGTTTATAATATATGTAAAAAATGTATTGAATCTAGTTGAAATTGTTTTTGTTTGTATGGAATATTTATGTTCTTAGTTGATCATATATTAATAATGAGATGGAGGATGAATCCGTGTAAACATGTTTTAATATATTCTTAAAAATAAAACTTTTACCCCTTATAGTATCCAACCCTTTGAAACTATTAGGATGAATAGATCTCATATGTTCAAAAACACAATAAAAAAATGAAAGAGAGAAAATAAATCAAGAAAAACTTTTAATATTTTGTAATGATTTAATCCAAATATGGGTATCTACACCGTGTAGTGTTCAGGTCTAGTTTTAGGAATATATATTATCATAAATCAATCATACTTATTATAAATGATGTGAAACTATCATCCTTAACTCAACACTTAAAAGTGATTGATTGGTATCACACTAAACCATTTTGAGTTTAGAATCATTAACCCAATATTATCTGACAAAATCACATGTCTTCCTACCACTCTATATTCTCGCAACTAGTTTATTTTAAATTATATTAGATCCCATAAGTATTCAATAGTATGCCACATTTTCTTTTAAATTTCATATTTAGATGGGTCTAGGATATCTCTCCTTTAAAGTGAAATATCTTATTCCACAATAGTAGGTATTTGAATTCCAACAACTGTTTAAATTTAATAGTATGCACATTAACCCTATACTTTAAAAAATCAAATTTATTAACATAAGAGGAAATGATTAACTTCAATTTGAATTCTTCCATAGCTCTGAATCTTTATAATTAACTCTTTATAAATTAACTTAATTTTGAAATCATATCTTACTTTTAAAACTCATAACTTCTGAATCATCTCCAATTCTAATTCTTCTAATGTAAAAGATATAAAAAAAATAACAAACTTAATATAATCAGTAAATGGAACTACATGAGACAAGGTCCAATAATATTCCAAGTGAAATATGTAACACTAATTATTTGTATACACTACATATAAGGAGTTAATAAAAAAACCCCAAATACCAAAACTAAGAAAAACCCAAAACACAATCTAAAACCCATTATCGATCCTAACATCCCATGATCTGTTCCATCATCCCATAATGAAAACACGAAATGGTCACATACATTGAACCTATACATGAAAAAAAATTGTTTAGGTACCCCAAGTTTCATGGAGGCCTGAGCAACGTGTGTGTACAACTAAGTAGTCACACACTAATTATTTCTAAAGAAATGACCAATATAAAAATGTGTATGTAATAGTATGATAAATGTATTCATTAATACATAAATTGATTTAAATCATCATATACATCTCTTAACCCAAGATCTCTGAGTTGAAACTTGAGGTTAACCTAACCTTCTTTAGAATGATGTCAGATATCTATGTCATTTCAAAGAGTATAATAACTAGAAAGAACCCCATGTCAAAATTGTAATCTTATCTGGGAAGGAATTTCCTGTCCAACCCAATATCTTCTCCAGGTTGGAACACACTGTCCAACCTAATATCTCATTTGGGAGGGAACTCCATTTCCAACCCAATATCTCATCCGAGAAGGAATTCCATGCCCAACCCAATATCTCATCTAGGAAGGAACATCATGTCCAAATCCTTAGACCATTTCATCATGACCTATTATTCAAGGTTCAATATACATAACGTTTTACCATAATAAAATAACAAGGGTGCAGTTTCTCAACATTTATTATTCATCATGGCCTAATATATTCAACACCTTTAACCAAATTATATAATTCCTATATTTTATCCTTTATCCATATAATAAATTTATTAAATGTTATTTTAAAAAATACAACAATTTAAATATTACCTTTAAAAATTAACCATTTCATCCTTTAAAACAATTAATCAACTTAACCATGCCGATTTAAATCGATTTGAGTTTAACACTTCATTTATAAGCCTTATCAACCTTAAAACATATTTTTCAATCATTTGAAAAGAAAATTAAAACAACATACACCACACACTATAAAACCCATTTCCAAATCCTCATAGGAATTTCAAAAAAATATTAACATATAAAAACATCTTGCCTCACCATCTTAACATGTCATATAACATTTATTCCAAACATAAACTAATTATCCATTTAACCATGTTATCAAACATACAAAAATGATTAATCAGGTTAAGATTTAATCCACCCAACTCATCATTTAAAACCCCACATTACCATTCTCAAGAAGGTTGGAACACCCTAGGGGTGGACATTGGTTTCGTCTCTAAATCACTGATGGACCTAATAAGGCTCATTGAATTTCTATGTTATATATTTAGTCCCAAATATACTTTCATGGACATAGGGGAAAACTAGTAACATATAGGAAATCCCACATACAACAAATAAAGAATGATATTCAAGAAAATGGGTAAAATATCTTAAACCACCTACCTTATTAGATACTTTCAAGATTTAAATCCAATGGTTGAAAACTTTCCAAGGCCAACCAAAACTTGTATCGTCAATTGAGTACTTTTCTCAAGCCACACCCACTCAAACAATTAATTATATGAATCGAAAAAATTAATAAAAACACCAGTAATAAGTGAAGATAACTAACTGAATGACCATTTTTCACCAAAACCAAGTCCAACATTAAACCCAACACCCATGGTTTTCCATTGACCACATTTTGGGCCTAATCACAAATAGGATAAAATATTTCCAGAGTTAATTAAAAACCAACATGATGGAAAACCTATGAAAATTATACCATGGTCTCATAACTTCTTAAAATTGTGAAAAATGGTATGAATAAGTTATCTCGGGATCCCCTCTATGCAAGAAAATAAAAAGACACATGAGGTATAAGGAAATTCACCGTTCTTCAATGGAATGTCCATCCAAATCTAAACTGAAGAACACCAAAATGAGAGAGTATGAGTAAGAATAAGAAAGGAATTATTGTAAGGATGAAGACTCACCTTAAACATTAAATAAATCCACCAATAAAACCTACTTAGTGAGTCTTCAATAAGAGTGTAATGGAGGAGGATTCCTCCTCTAGTACATGAATGCGATTTGAAGAGAAATGTATGGGTAATTTATAATATGGGAGGAGAAAATTCTAAAATCACATTTTTAATGACTTTTTTGGAAAAACATGATTTGGAAACTCATTTGGAAAATCTATGTGCCAACCATTCTCACTCCACTTCCCAAGGTATACATACTATATAGTTACAACACATGGTTACACAGACAATACACAACCTGTGCACCAAATTTCAGATAACCTCCCTAGCTCACATGGTCTTACTTTAAACCCCTAATGTTTGTCCTTAACCATGAATCATGACCAGGTTTAGTTAAAATGAACTAAAAACACCTAGATCATCAAGATTTCTCATAATTTCACCTAAACTAACCTCACCAAATCTTACACCTGGTTAAAATAAAACACTACTCCCCAAAACTAGAACAGAAGCCTCCAATTCTCCCCTGAGAACCTAGGATATCTATCTAGAATCATTACTCTTAAAAAAAACACTTTGAGCTGTTCTAACTCTTTTAATTTCATTTTTATTCTTGATCAAAAATTTATTCATCCATTGAACCAAAAATTCAAAATACTTTTGAATTTAAACCACCCATATGGACATGGGATCTTACAATATCCACACCACAATACTTCTCATCCCAAGAATTATTAGTGGTCACCAAACCACATACCATGATCCACATGAGTATCTGATTTAAGGATGAGTGTCTTGGTTCCATTCTAAATGCCCGAAGCACATCCAAGGAATAATCATCAACTCAAGGAACACAAACTACTAGATCTCGATCCAGTTCCCATTTTCAAAACCAAGCCACCAATATGGAGCTTACATGCGCCTATACAACCTGAAAAGTGATGTTATTTTTGTTTATTACACAGGAGGCTTATGGATATCTCCACTTTAATAATAGATTACCGTCACCAACATTAAATTCATGGAACCTCTTCAATTGGAAAAGGCCACCAGAAATATGAACTCAAACTCCCACAACAGACCAAGTATAGTTCCAAACATAACAAATCTTAACACTCATGATAACGTCAATCAACATATCCTCTAAATATCATCAATGAAAACACAACAGTATGGATTCATATCCATAATTCTTTCATAAACTATTGGAAAAAATATATCTTCCTAAAAACTCATTTTACTTTATAAAATACATATATCCCTACCCAAGTGAAACCCCAGATGCAGTTCGAAACATACAACATTAGTTCCATTTGATAACCCAGTTCTTACTATCCTTGTATAAATCATCTTGAAATAACCATACCCTCACTTCCAATTAATTTCCAACTTACTTGATCCTAATTCATTCTGGAACATATACATTCCACGACCACCAAAACATTCCCACCTGACTCTATACCCAACTCCTAGTGAGATTCCATTGTAAAAACCTCCACTATCCCAAAACATTTATTATTCCCAACCAAATCCATCAAAACACCGTCAACATGAGCACCTTGAATAAAATTTATAACCACATCAATACAAGTTCAAATACTCAACACATTTATCTAGTACATGTGATTTCCTCTTATCATTACCTATGAAATTGAAGCACGGGCCATATTGATTCCTCCCTGGAATCCCAGTTCTACCTTAACTGAACAAATTTCAACTAAATGTTCATGAAATACATTTAGTTTGAGGGTTATATCCCCATTTCAGATATGTCACCCCCCACACTAAAGTAATGTTAATGTCACTGCCTCATGCAAGAAACATCAAACAGAACATCCCACACTCCAATTACTACTTAAACAAAAATAAACATGACAACCATGTTCTCACCTAAGAAAAAAACAAAACATAATCTATAAATAATTCCACGTTTTGGAGAATAGAACCCATACAATTCCCCATGATCTTTTACATTATAAGGACCTCACTCATAGATGATCAATGTTTCACTTCACACTATACAGATTCGCCTACACCACTCCACGGGACCAACCTCCAAGGATTCCCTTCATCAAACGAGAAATGAAATTTAGATTGAATGGTGTATAGTGGATTCCCTCTCAGAATACTTTTTAAAATGTATAGATGTTGGGAATTATTGTGTCAAGACTATGAGTACACATAGATTTCCCTCATGAATGCCACCACAACTAATCCATTCCCAATGTCACCTCTCAGTGTAGGTAAATATCAATTCAATCAAAATCCCTGGGCCTCCCTACATTTATAAGTATCATAAACTCTTGACCATGACTCAAGAGGGATTCATTTACCAAAACTCACAACTACCTCAAAACACTTTTCTATGTAGCTGTGAACCAATGTTTTTTTGGAACATCCTCCACTGCACTGCTCGATTTCTTCCACCACGATTATGAAAATTCCAAATATTAACACAAATGGTTCATCATACTGATCCTAAATTAAATTTTCTCATGTATAGTTGGTCTGTATCACCTATATTTAACCAAAGTTGATATGAAATATCTTTAGATCCACTTGTTCACATCTCCAAAATAGCATCACACGTCTTCAATTCTTTCCTACCATCTTGACCTCACCAGAAACCTTGGGGACAAATTCTTTCTTAGGAACGGTTAATGAACATGAATCAAAATACCATGATTTTTATGTCACCATCATACATCATTAAAACAAGGATAAATTTATTTCTCAAGTAGATAACCATGCCTTCTGACCCCCAGACTCATCGAGTATGAGGTATCCTCGACATTTCTACCCAACTACACATCCTGGCTTACAAGTTAGGTCTAACCACATGATCACCCATCACCCCGGAATCATTCCTGGATTATAATAATTTATTCATGCTCTATCTAGAATGTTCATGTACATAAAAAATCAACACTGATTCATTTAATAGATAGCATTAGATAAATAAGGCTGAGCATCTGAATGATCTAGCCCTTAAAACCCGACCCTAAATCCATCCACAAGACCTCTATGTTCTTCCCTTTAAAAATACACCAAGGAATAATCCTGAATTTTATAAAAAGTTGATGGAACCAACTATGCATAAATTCTATCTCTGAATTATCCACTCATTATTCACATTACTAATAACCTAGAATAGTGGGATTTCCTCTTTCATGGTTACAAATAATTAACCAAAACCACTGGCTCCTGGAAACAACCTAAGTCGCATTCCAAAAAAACACTACCTCTCCCACCCTACCCAATAAGTCAGATCCCACACAAGGAATCACCCTTCATCCATTACTTTTCAAATCCCATAACATTCAATTGTTAAACATGCACCCTAAGTCATTAAGAACACTCTCGACCCCTCTCCCGATGCACCCTTGTAGGTCACATGACATCAACTCCATAAACTAGAGATGAATCAAAGAAGGTCGCTGGTATCTCTAACAGATCTGTAAACATCAATCCTCGCATATTTTACTATTCATGAAAATAACTCCAACACCTGATCCAAAACTCGTGGTGTCTAATGAGCTAAGGAATCCACTTAATATTACTCCCACACTCATAGCTACACAACCACTACTAATAAAACCACAAACCAAGACTCATATTTTATGGTCCAATGAACAACCCACATAGTCTCAACCCATAAAGGTCACCAAATATTTGTTATCAAATAATATCTCAAAAACATAAGGTCACATTATAAACAGAGGCATAAAATGATACATCCCACAATCTAGAACATCCAAACCCATCAAAGCTTTACAACCAAGGATAAATGATCTCAAAACTAGGGATATTTCAAATACCAAACCATCCATACATGGGGTCAAATAATAAAATAAGGGATACTCATACTTAATTCCCCTAACGGTTCTATCATTTCCAATTTCCATTTAATTAAGATTTATTATTTAATACCCATAGATTCAAATTTAAAAACATTTCATTATCAAAAATTTAAAAATACTCATCTTTATTAACTTATAATATTCGTGCTTTTGGATGGATGTAATTTTATTCACAAGTTATAAAAGGAAAACACCTTAGAAGTTTCATAATGACAGTATAGTTAGCTATAATCACCTCTTTATAAGTCAGTTATACCTACCTACTACCCAAAATCCACTTAATGAGTTGGTAAAGTAGACTGACACTTTAAAAATATATATATACCATATAAATGGTTTTAAACAATATAAATACCAACCCCTATACATTTTTTTCAACCATAGTAATATATGATTGAATAGAAGATGTAAACAACATATTGAAAATAAACAAACATCACAATACATCTCAGGGAACTATCAATTAAAAGGAACGTATGGATGACATATCAATCCTTATGCCTAGAATGATGAATATACACAAACCCTCTCTTTCTATATTAAGAAATAATATAAATAAATTAAAAATAAGTAACCTCACAAACAACTTCACCACTAGAGGTTTAAAATTAGTTAGTATAAAACACACAAAGAAGAAATATTAATTTCTCACCCTTAGAAACTCTATTTTTTCTGTCATACGTGGGGCAGTAGGGACCCAAGAATGAGATCATTTACAACTTTTGAAACGATCTAATTATCATATATAATATTCTCAAATACTAAGAAAAATGACAATGACTCTGATACCCCTTTTTAATTCCATGTCCTAAAAGAAACTAAACCAGCGCATCATGCTAGTTCACCACATGAACTCATGCGTACCTCCCTGCACACCATAGGATTCCAACTAGAAGTAAGAGTCTAAAGAGGAATCTACGGAGACTATACCCTATTTTTCAAAGAAGAAAAAGGGTTAAATAATACTAAATATAAATAAAACTAGTATAAGTGTTAAATGGAAAATCATTTGACTAGTTCCAATAATAACCATGGTAAAACATGAAATAACAATGAGATGTATAATCTACATGTAATGCAGTCATATAAAAATACTAATAATATCACAACTAGGAAAAACCCAGAGCCCAGTCCTGAGTTTATACCTACTCCAAACAAGCCATGACCCATCATTTTAGCCCAAACAAAATCTAGGATCCATTTCCCTACTCTAAATATGTTCCTGAAAACAAATTTCACTTACTCAGGCACTAAAACTTCCATGAAATCATGAGCAGAGTGTGAGTAAAACTCAGTATTCCCCCACCCATGATGTCTAATGAAATAATTATTCTAAATAATATTGTATAAAAAAGTATAATAAATATGATAATTAATGCATAAATTATTTTGAAACATCAAAGAAACTTGAAAACCTTCAAGGTATGGGGTGACACCTAGGATTATCCCAACTTGGAACATCATGATTCTAGATGTCTTTATCTTCATAATGAGTATAATAGATTTATCAAACTCATATAAAAATCATAGTATTATCTATGAATGAATGCCATATCCAACCCAATATCTCACAAAATAAGGAACACCAAGTCCAACATTATATCTCATCTAGGAGGGAATTCCATATCCAACCCAATATCATTTAGGAAGAAACACCATGTCCAGCCCAATATCCCATCCTAGAAGGAACACCATATCCATAATTTCCAAAAAAAATCTATCAAGATCAACTATTAAAGGTTCAATATATATAACCTTTTAACACATTAAAATATCAATTGTTCCCCACTTCAACATTCATTATTCCCTGTGTATTACTATATTCAACACCTTTAACCAAATAAAATAATTCAACAATTTCCCCCTTTATCCCTATTAAAAAAACATAAATGTTCTTATAAACAATTTAACAACTTAATCATGACTCTTTAACAGTTTATTGTTGCTTCCCATAAAACCATTTATTATATTAACCATGATACTTAACATCACATTGAGGTCAACACCTCATTTTAAAGCATTATCCACTTTAAAACATCATTTTCACTTATTGTAAAACAAAAATGCAATAATATACCATTCACACTGTTAAACCTATTTCAAAATTCCTCATAAGAATTTTAAAAAAAAATCAAAAAACCAAAAACCATCTCATTTAACATTCTTAACAAGTCATAAAACATTTATTCCCTATTCAAACCAAATAGTCATTTAAGCATGCTCTAAAATTGACAAACAATGCTAACAAGTTTAAGTGAAAATTCAACCAAATCCTTATCTAAAAACCCACTTTACCTTTTTCAAGAAGCTCCTCACACCTCATAGGTGGTAATTGGATTGATCTCATAATCATTGATGTACCTGATATGGATCATGGCATGTCTATGGAATCCATTAAGCTCAAATTTACTATCTTAAACTAAGGGTGGAAACATAATACATGTCGTATACCATACATAAAACATACAAAGGGATATTTTAATGATAATAAGTAGAAACTCTTAGACCACCTCCCTCATCAGATGATTTCACACTTTAACACTAAGGGTTTCTAAATTTCTATGGCCCATTGAAACTCACATATCCAATTGCGTACTTATACAAATCCATTACAACTCAATAAATTAATTATAAAAATAAATTATAATTGATTATAAAAGAAATTAAAACTAGGAAAAGGTGATTAAAACATATTGGAAACCCTCACCTCACTGGAATCAAGGTTAACTACCTACAACATTTTCATATTGTTCCCTTGACCATATTCCAGTAAAAATACATAAAAGAAACATCATTTACATGGTTAATTAAAAACCAACATGATGGAATTCCTAACAATAACATGTGGATGTTTTCTCATGGTCTCCCCTATGAATTCCAACTAAAAGACTCATGAGGTACACTTGACTCTATAATGCTTTAGTAGAATTTCCAACCAAACCTGAACCTAAGAACTAAGAAATATGATATAAGGATAAAGAATAATAATGAAATTAACCATAGGAATACGAATCACATTAAATACCAAAAAAGAAATAAAACCCCACATTTTTTGGTTTGAATAATTGAGGATGAATGGTGGATACTTCCAATGTTTCATGCGTGCGAGGGAAGAGGAATAGACATGGTATGTTAAAACCCCAGAGAAATAAAAGGGTAAAATCCACATTTTAATGTTATTTTAGGTAGACACAAAATTTATCCACATTGGTTTCCAAACTATGTTCCATCTATGTTCCCTCCACTTCTCAAGTCCAGGTAAACTGCATGGCTGCAACACAATGTTACACAATCAATGCACCAATAATGTGCCAACTTTCAGATCACCTTCACAACACACATAATTTTTCCTTGAACCCCCCAATTTGTTTCATTAATTCTGAGGTAACCATGAAGAATGACCATGGTCAATTTAAATGCACTGAAAATACAAAAATCATTATGTTTTTGCATGGTTTCTCCTAAACTATACACACCAGACCATGAACCTGAGAAAAATTGATATAGAATTCCTCAAATTTGACGTAAATGCTCTTAAGATCCCTTGAGAACTTATCTTACCTCCCTTATCTAATATTTCTTCAAAAAATAACACTTTAATTAATTACAACTCTCAAACTTTTGTTTCATGTCTTGATCAAAAATCGACTCATCCACCATACCAAAAATTCCAATCCCTAAAAATTTTAAACAAACCCTATAGACCTAGTATCTTACAGAATTCATATAAAGTTTATTTTAAATATATTAAATTATTATAATTTTCTAGTACATAGAATTTCATATACATGGGTTTATTTTGATGTAAAATTCATTATTCTTTTGCATTATCATTTCCATTTAAATTTATATAACTCAATCATTCAGATCATTTATTCATAGATATTGGATTTTGAATAAAATATGAAATAGCTACTAAGATTTTAGTTTATTATTCCATTTATTCAACAAATAATTAAAACAGCAGCTTACGATATTCCACCTTGATGTTACATCTTCCAATCTCCTAACCATCCAATTTTATAATATTTCAATTTCCTCATCATTAAAAATTATCACCCTTTGGAACTTTTAAAATAATTATCTTTCATACTTATATACTTATTTAGAATATTGTCATATTAGCATTATATCTTCAAGACCTAGTGTTATTATCTTCCTAAAAATAGCAAATAATTAAGATGAAATCATTTTTCTATAATTATATATTTTCCAAAGTTTTTCTTTTTCATAAGTGGATCTTTTAGGCTTCACTTAATCTCTTGAACTACTTAAATGCATGAATCAATAAATTATAATATATATCACTTTGACACATTATATTGAAAATAAACTGAAGTTATCAGAATCACCTAATACACTTACTTCTCGGAATCTTCTTTAAGAACTAGCTTCTACATTCTATTTCACTTATGGTTATGCCTTTAGTACATGATGATCCCTGACCATCATCAACATCCATTCCATTATCTTCTGTTTCTTTCATCAATATACACTCAACATTAGTCTACCATTTACACTAACAAATTTCCTCTATAAAACCCATGTGTATCCCTATATGATATCCTTTACATATCAATATGTGATTATATTTACATATTAAGAAATATTGTATTATATATCATGATGTAAAATATTAGGAATTTTATAATTATTTATTTTCAGGTTTATGTGAAAAAAATTATATTACTCATATAAATTCAAGACACTTCTCTATTTGAATCATCAAAACAACCAACTTATAGTCATATAAGGAATCTTGAAAAATTATCAAAAAACTAAGATGTTTGTTACTCTAAATGATCTATGTATCATTATCTATATTATCATTCAATCCTTTTATTTGGTTCAAACTTCACAACTCCCTCAACTACCGCATCCCCAAGATGTATTCCATCTCAACCATAATATATAGTCATTTAACTTTCAAAAAATAGTGTCCAAATTTAAAATTAGTCTATCCATAACTCATAAGGTCTCTTATGTATGATTAAATAACTCTTACACATCGTTTATAATTTTAGAGTAACTCTTATATACTCATTGGGAATTCAATGTGATAGTTATGTGTAGATTTTTTTTAAGGTTCTACTTCTTTGTAAATTCAAAATACTTTATACGAACTTCTCGAGTTATTTTTGAGTAACTCATATATAATTATAAGGAATCTATATTTTTTCTTTATTGTTAAGTATTTATATAAGAAATGTTTATAGTATCTCAAACTATTCATCAATTAGATCTATATTTCTCTATTGATAGCTATCTTAAAATATTTTTGAATATAAGTACATATCATTTATAAAATATATGTTCTAAAACAATTTTTGGAAATGATTTCAGGACAACATTTCATCACCTTTATCACTTCTTGTTGATTCTCTTTTTGTTTTGTAGAATAATAATCAGATATTACTATTAAAGGAAATATTCATCACCACATGGAAGTAGAATAAACATCATATTTAATCATTATGGAACTTATTCACATCCCAAGGAACATTATCTTTATTCATATAGATTAACTATTTAAACATTAAATCTCCTTCTAGGATACCTTTGAGAAATATATCAACAATATACCTATATTTCAAAGGTCTAGCTTCATAAAAAACTATTTTACGTTCATTACAAATTCATTCTCCACACTTATATTCAAATTTTTTACTTTACTTGATATTGGTAACAAATGAATAACTCGTCATCATAATCCATTGGTTTCATTAATCTCCCCATCTGGATTTACAATTAATAGCCAATAAAAACAAAATTCTATATCATAATTTATTCTAATGTCTAAATCTACCCCTTATTGAAAAAAAATTCAAAGAATCAATCATCTTCTCCTATAAATATTATTCAGTAGGGGAATTTCATAGTCATATCTCTCTCCCACTATAACATTTAAATTATATCTTATTCCTTTTATCTTGTATTTTATTAAATGTAAAACCTGATTTTATTAAGAGAATGACCTAATTTATTTTATATAAATTAATGATATATAAATTAATCAACATAATTTTTATGTGTGAAATTCATAGTATAACGAACAATAGATTAACTTTGACATCATATATGTCTATAAATATTCCAACATGGGATACCAACATAGAGATCATATTTCATGTGTTGTTTAAAGAAATTTCAAATTATGTTCTTATCAAATATAATATTTAAATTCAATAATTTTATTATCTAGTTTCTCATAATCCGGAATCTATAAGTCCATAATCCCAAAATCTTGAATTACAACATCCTAGAACTTAACTCACTAGTTTTTTGAATTTATTCACTTTCACCTTAATTCCAATTTTTGTAGTAGCCTTTTATAGAACTTATCATAATTTCATATTTTAATCAGATATGTATATTTGGTAGTTATTTAATTAAACTCCCCATCAAGAATTAATCTATATATTTATCATCCGTCATGACTAATACCATGTTAATTAATGTACTCCCTCATAGACATATCATATTTTAAATAGTTCAAATCTTTTCAATTGAGTTTTAATTATCCCACTAAATTGAATTGTATATAATTACTTCAATAATAGAACCAAACATAAAAATTATCTAAAGAATATGGTTTCTTTTTTTCACTTTGGTTGAATCAATGAGGTCGATATATATTTCTCAACCTAGAAACTCCTTTTAATTTCCCTCATTCTTCATGACAAATATTCATGTTTATTTCCTTCCTTCTTCTCTAAACCTAAACTTCCATAGGTAGCATAGAATTCATATTACCTTGATATTTCATCATATTTGGGGTTTTATTATCACTATTCATTGATTTTAATCATCACAAGAACTCTTAAAAGTGGTTAGTATTTTTAATTTTGTTCTTGGAAGTTTATATTGATGACATGTTAATATAACGCTTTAAGGGTCCTTCAACATATCTTAATATATTTTTTTAATCTTTAGAATAATGTGAGAAGAAACAAAGAGGATCATGGAAGGAATTGGATAAGATACTTTATAAATATCATGGTTGGAGGTATCACTAGCCTACCAGTGGCATGCTGGGTAGCTTCCCAAGCCAGCATGAGCACACTGCCTACCTAGTGGAGGAACACTGATTAAAAAATGACGATATATAGAACCATTGAAGTGTCCATGAGACCATCAATTATCTATTAATGTCTCACTTGAAATCTTATGGTAGTATTCTATATAGATGGCGTTCCAAAATAATATTGAATACATAGTAGAGGCTGCTGGGTACACACTGGTGTTAAGCCAGAAGCTCCATAACCATCATTTTCTACTAAAAATGCATTTCACATAGACTATAATGGCTTAAATACCCATGACAAATTTCAAAAAAAAATACAAATAGTTTTAAAGCCTATATATAGAGACCTTTTGGGTTATAGAAACTAACCAAATCATCCAATCTCTAATGTCAACACTATCCAATATTTATTTACTCTAAAATTGGTTTCTCTTTCTATATCTCCCTTCTCTTTTCTATAGTGTGTTATAAATTTTATATCTGTTCACCATCATCAATTATTCTCCTTCTCTCTAAGTGATCATAACATATTTTTACTAGATTGTGATCATGTTACAAAGGGATTACATCCTATAAATCCTATTATCTTCCGTTTTTATTTAAAATATTATGTTCACATCCATTAAAATGAGGGACATTGTTTTTCTTTCTATTTCCATTAAATAGTATAGGGATTATTCCTCTTGAGTTTCTAGAATTATCTATAATGATACATTGTCTATTTTATACCTAATTTCTTGTTATAATCTAAAAATAAAGGGAATTTTTTTATATTTGGTAATCATTAAATACAAAGTACTAATACATTAAATTCTCAAGTTGTTAGGGTGGTAGACATATGTGATATATTAGATATATCATTGAATCTTCTCAAAAAATATTGGTTTTTATTTACAATCTGAAATTTAATTTATTTATAGCATTAAATCATTATTTTATTTAATTTTATAATCCATCAAATGTTATTAATTGATATATTCTTGAATCTCCATTTTTATTGTTATTACACATATATTTTTCTATTAAATTATATTTTTTTTATTTAAAATTTTATTTTTCATTTTTATCTTCTAAAAGAATCAATTTATTAAATATTTTATAAATACGTTTTTAAATTTCGATTATTTTACTTTAATTTTTTATACATAAATTCACACCCCCTATTACCCCACTCCAACCAAAATTTTGGTATCAAAGGATTTTTGTATTTCAAAATATTTTATTTTCAAATTCTTTACATGATTATTTTATTTTCATAATCGATAACTTGTTTTTTAAGAAATAATAAATTTTTGAAATGGATTTTTAAAAAATTCATGGTTGTCACAAATGAAAATAATTGGGAAATTCTTATCTTTTATGGTATTAGTTATAGTTATTGTAAATCAATAATGTCTAATTCTCTTAAATCCATTGGTTATCTTACTTATAAGGTTATAATACGTAGATATAATCATTTAATTAATAAAGAATAAAAATTAACCATTGAATATATTTCTTATTTTGAACATCATAGTAAGACTTTGAATACATTAAATTTTGGTTCGATGTTAATTATTTTAATAGAGTTTCTTCTTGTAAAACCATACATGAAATCCTGCAATTTTTTGAAGTTTCAAATGATTGTACATATAAGGTTAAAGATACGGGGTTCGACATGTATGGACAATAATTTCAATGTTTCTCTATGAATCCAAATGAGTATATCACTATTTTGTTTATATATTTATGAATATTTTTAATGGTCTAAAATCTCTTGATGACTTTAATTTTATACAATCATCATTGAAGAAAATCGTTTCATTTTTACTAAAAATATTGGAACAAAACGTTACCGTGATCCAAACAAAGAAATATGAAAAAAAAATGGTGGTTGAGGAACTCACCGGCTCTCCCGTTGAATATGAGATAACTAAAAAGATAGAAGAAGAAAAAGAGGCTATATTGGTCTTGAAAACTAAAAAATTAATTTCATTAAATGTAAACAAAAATGACTAGTCCAAGAGGGACTCTAACATTTCCAACATTACCAATATGATAGAAACTATTAATAAAATGAAGATATCCTCTCAACACTTCAAGGAGAAAAATCAAGAATTGGAGTTATCTTATTTCGATTGTAAAAAGAAGGGCCAAATCAAGCCGAATTTTCCCTTGATCAAGAAAAATTCAAAAGATAATTAGCAAGGTAAAAAATCTCAAATGGTTTCCACTTCAAGCACAATTGGTGAATACATTTAAACATAACATTCAAGCTATTAAATTCTTAAGAGTGTCGTGACACATATTGGGGAATTGAGGTTATCTATAACATCTCTCATCCTCCTTCTCATTCATATTCTTATTCTTATACTTCTCTGTCTTTTATTTTAAATTATGAATATATTTTAAACACAAAAAATAATATTAAAATTTTTTTATGATATTATTTCATAATTCAAAGATATTCGAAATAAACAAAATCCAGTTGTTTTTTAAAAAATCAAATTAAAAAAATAGTTATTTGTTTAAAAATATTTCAAAAATATTGCAAATTTGTTATTTCAAATTTAATATATAATAAATAAACATTATCATTTTACCCAAGTCAATGAAAAATTGCATATAATTTCTAGTTATCAACAACCACTTAAAAATATATGTGGTTTTCGTTTCTCAAAATAGTCTTTTTTACAAAAAACTCTAAAAAATTACTTTTGAAAATCGAATATCTCAAAATTAATTTTTTAATTATTGTAGTAAAAAAATTTATATTTTTATAAATGAAATTCTATACATTCTTGATATAGTATACCAAATATAATTTATCTTTCTCCTCATATTTCTAATCAAATGACTTGTTCCAAAGAATTTTGATTCCATAATATTTTTTATCTAAATTATGTAGACCCAAGATATGGGTACTAAAAGCAATAATTTTTTAATATTTTATTGAAAAATGAGAAAAACCTAAGAATCTACATGGTATATAGAGAGTGGGTAATAATTGAATATGTGTGTTGATACTTATTAATTCAATCATCTGAAATGTTCTAGTGGAAGAGATGTTGCTTTTTCAGAATATTCAGAATTAAAAAAAATTATTATAAATATGATTAGTTTTTCTAACTCTTCTCTAATTAATGATGTTTTATTTTATAAATTCTTGAAGCATAATTTACTAATTATTTTTAAATTATGTGATAATGGTTTCATAATTAGTTGTCAAAAAATTTATCATGGTTTTTAATTCAAGAATAATGTTTTTATTTACCACATACCATTTTAAAAATGTTTATATTATAGATTTAAAATATATAAAAATTCAAAATGATAAGTGGTTAAGTGAAAAACTTAATGATTCTTGTATTTGGAATTATGGCCTAGGTAATTCTAATATCCATTCTCCTTTTAGGATTATCTGTAACTAATTAATAAGAAATTTACCAAAATTCTATTTTAAATATAACTTATTTGGGTGAACCTTGTCAACTAGGAAAACAGCAAAACTCTTCTTTTAAAACTAAAAACCATGTTTCCCAATATAAATCCTTAGAACTAGTCTATATTCACCTTTTTTAACCAACTCAAGTTTCCATTATCAAAGTTAAAAATTATACCTTTGTAATTATCAATGAAATTACTAGATTTATAAGGGTTTTCTTCTAATCTCATAAAAATTATGATTTTACTATCATTTTCTAATTTTCCAGAATATTCAAAAATTTCAAAGGTATAAAATATTTTTCCATATAAGTGACCATGGTGTAAAATTTGATAATAAATACTTTGATGATTATTGTGATTCTCATGATTATGATTACTCTTTTTCCTCTCTTAGATCTCATAATCAAAATAGGGTTTTCACAAGATAAAATAGGACCCTCAAAGAATTGTTTAGGAGTTTAAAAAACGATTTCTCCCTTATAAATTAATTCTGTATTAGTTAGTCATTACATATTTTCTTCTCCTAAAATTATTCCTCATATGATCCACCGTATAAAAAACCACTTAGGTACATTGGACGTTTAAAATTACACAAGACAATGTATTTAATATCTGTGGTTTTAAATATTTTATCCTTAATACCAAGGATAATATTGGAATATTTGAACCCAAATCCAAGGAATGAATCTATTTTGGTACCATGAAATCAAGAAAATCTTTTTTATTCTTAAATAATGTTACCAACAACCTAGAAGTGTATATTCACAAGAAATTTGAGAATAATCCTACTAAATCACATTCACAAAGTGATGATAATGTTGAATAACCATGTTTTACCTTGATTGATCCTAAATCATCTAAAGTAATTGAGAATTTTTTAGAATCCACATATAATACATTACCCAAGTCTTGGATTTCACCAAAATACCATCCTCATGAAAATGTTATCAGATAAATTTAATCGAGAACTCATACTAGAAGGTCATTCCTAAACAAGGTTAAATATAAATATTTTCTCTATCACCTTAATCCTCATTAACATAATGATTCTATTAATTATTAGAATTTTATACTTTCCATGCATGATTTTTTAAACCAATTTTATAGAATAAATGTTGGTATTATCATTCAACATCTTGATATTCAACCTATTATTGGAACTAAGTGGGTGTTCGGAAAAAAACATGAAAAACAAGAAATGTTTATCTTTAATAAGGATTGGATTTTTGTAAAAGTAAATAATCAGGAACAAGGTATTGAATATGGTGAAACCTTTACACCCATTACACATCCCTAATCCATTATAATCTTGTTGTTATTCTCTGCTCATTTAATTTGAATCTTTTTCAGATGGATATAATAGACACTTTTTTTTAAATGGTTTTGTTTTCAAAAATGTTTTTTAGACTGACAACCCAGTTTATAAAGTAATAGTTTTCTAAATAAATTTTTAAAGTAAACCTTTGATTAATATGGTTCAAAGTATTCCACTTAGGCCTTATATGAGAGGTTAACTAAATTAATTTTATCAAGTAATTTTAAATTGGGAATATCCAAATCAACCATTTTTCTAAAAAAATCTCAAATTATTTAATAGTCATTTATATATATTTTGACTATTTTATTTTCATATCAACTAATTAAAGGCTCTTTAAGTAATTTTTTGATATAATAAATAACTAGTTTCAAATAAATTTTATAGGAGAGCTTAAATTCTTCCATGGTATTTTAGATTTCCAAAAACATTGGCGGAACCTTTTTAAACTAAAGTAAATAAACTATTTGACATATAAAGAATTTTGTAATGGATCATACAAATGAAATTATAATTCCAATAAGTACAAATTTCAAGTTATCATTGGATAAATATATTTAACCACTCAATAATAACATTTATCGAAATATGATTGAAATTTTACTTTAACATACCATGACATAGCAAAACATCATGTTCAATTTGTTCCATTATGATCTTTTTCATTCCAATAAAATGAAATCACATATAAAATCCAACATAATATGTTTTTATTATTGTCAATTTATTAAGAACATGGATTACTTTTTCCTATGTAAACCTATTTTGAACCTTATTGTTTTTATAATTATTATTTTTTTAGGATATAAACTAGAGTTTAAAATTACAAGTGGAACATTTGATCTACTTGAAAAATATATCATTTTTGGGGTATTAATAATAAAACCTTTTTGTTCTTATGACAATTGAAGATGAATACATATCCACTTTGAGTTATTATGTGTAGCTTATATAGATGAAATATAATATTTTTCACTTTAAACTAACATATTCATCAATCCCTATAAAATGTGAACAAACTAGTTTGATTAGTATTTGTAAAAATGTAATCCAACTCACTCCCACTAAGCATATTTACTTGAGAAACCACTTTCTGTGCGATCACTTTTAAAATGGTGAATTAATTCTTGAATTTGTTGCACCAATATAAATTTTTTTCAATATATTCAATAAAATCCATCCTCTTTATCACTTTTACATCATAAAATGTGTGTTGGTTATGATTATAATATGGAAATTATCTCAAACACTCAGAAATATAGATAATTGTTTAATTTAATTTTCAAAAATAATTTTCCAAAATTGGTTTTTTTTTAAAAATCAAAAAAAAAGTCATAATTTTGAAAAGTAAAATAAATATGATACTCTAAGAAAAACATTCATATCTAGATAAAAAATAATTGGGTGTGGTTCTTCTGCATATTGTCCAATTTATTTGTCCTAAAAATATTAGATTCTATTTTTCACCCTTTCTCTATCATAGGCATAGTGATTGTGCCTTTACTAAACATCTAGTTTGACGCTCCTAGAGAATTCTCCATGGTTTATTGATACAATATTTTCTAAACCATAATGAAGAATTTATTTTTAAAAATATTTATTTGTTAAAACTTTTGTTTTTATATTTTAGTCTCTCTTAAATGGTTATGATATCTTTAAACAATCCTTATTCATTATTTGAGGGGGAAATAAACTTGATAATTCTAATTTGATCCTAGAAGAGATAATTAATTTTTAAAATTTATTTTCAAAATAATTTTTTTGTTATTCTTTTTTCAAAAATATATTTCCAATATTTTTTAAAATATTTAACCTTTTATAGAAATGTTTTTTTATCATGAACTTTATTTAAAATCTCACTTACAAATTTTTTAAAATGTTTACTAAATATTTACTAAAAAATTTTTTTATCACTAAAAAATTATTATTATTAATGATTAACATAGTTTTGGAATATTTTCTGTTACTTATAAAAAGTGATTTTTAACTCATTTTTTATAATACCAAATATGGAGAAGTTTTAAATTTTATAAATGTAAAATAGATAAGTATAGTGTTTAGGAGAAAATATTATGTTTTATAAATGGGGTTTCAATTGGGGAAAAAATTTCTATATCACAGTAATTCATTTGATTTATCTCATTATGTTATTATCTTTAATTCAATTATTATTCAAGTGTTTTTCATCATCTAAATGGGGGATATATTTGTGCTTCTCACCATTATTTGATTTTAATGTTCTTCAACACTCTTTAAACTATTTGATATTTTCATTTAAGTTTTTGGATGCTTCTCTGGATGAATTATTTTTTGAACCCTTGATGGATCCTTGAATATTCTTATATAATTGTTTTGAAGACTTAAAAGTTGGTTATGAGTTATGTAGGATCATGAAAGGAATTGGAGAAGCCTCATTATAATACCGAAGGTTGTAGGTAGCACTCTCTAGTAGATTACATGATTAGAAGTTTCAAAATCTAGTGGGAACCCACCATTTACCCAGTCGAAGAGCACTGGCTAGTTGATACTAATGAAGAGAACTGGGGAAGTCTCCAGGAGACTACCATCAAGCCAATATAGGGGAATTGTCTTGTAGATGTTTGGATTTAGTAAGTATAGAGTTCTAAAAACCACACTGGCTATGACGTGGTGGTTGTTGGGTATCTGGTGGTGTATGGCCATTAGCTCTGAACCAAGAATATATAGTGCTAAAAATACATTAAATGTTGTATTAAATAGATTAATTACACATGAATAATTACAAAACATTACCAAAGGTTTTAGATCCAATAAATATATACATTGGGGGCCTTTTAAACTAACTTTATTTTCCAATCTCCAACTTTAATTCTCTTCAATATTTATTTTCCCTCAATGTTCTCCCTATATCAAAATTTTCATTCTCCTTTCTCGAGTGCGTTGAACATTTTATATCTTTTTACTCTCTTATATTATAATCATTTCCTCCAAGTGATTTTATATTGTGTGATATAATAGATAATATGTTACAAAGTTATTACTTCATCGAAATCCTCGTATATTTCTCCTTTATTCTAAATTTGGTTCTCGATAGCTTAAAAGTAATGAACATTGGTGTTTTTTCATTTACATTAAAATAAGGAAAGGGACTATTCGTACTGAAATTTATAGATGTCATATCCATGAGCTAGTTTTTATTATACTTCTGGAAGTGAAATGTTTTGTATATTGGCTACTATTAAATCTACAGGACAAATACATTAAATCCTCACGTGAGTAGGGTGGTAGAAGTAGGGGGTCTTTTAATGATATTACTAAAATTACTTTCTAAATTTTGTGACTTTTTTACTTTCCACAATTTATTTTATTTTTCATAATTATTCATTATTTTATTAAAATATTTAATCAATAAAATTTCCTTAATTGATTTATTCTAAAAATTCTCTTTTTATTAAATTACTAATTATACTATTTTCTTTAATTATATTATTGTTCTTATAACATTGATTAATTTTTTCAACTCGTCCATAGTTTTTTAAGTTATTTAATATTTTATTATGAAGTATTAAAACATGTATTTTTTCCTATTAATTTTTTAAGGATTATTCACCCCACCCCCCCTCTTACCATCATATCCAATTTTTTGTTTGGAAATTATTTTTCACTTTAGCTAGAAAGGAACATGAATTATTTTGTGTTTACTTAAACATACTTACTACTTCTAACTATACATGAATTCTTGTGATTCATACTATTGGAACATGATCATTTTTCCCATATGTGAAAATATTTTCTTTACAGAAACCTTTGTTGTACATGAATCCCTTCATGCATTATTTATTAATTTTTCCTCACTTTCTCATATCTAGGTTGAAATTTCATAATAATTTCAAGAGTGTGGATAGTCAATTTCCATCATCTACATAGTTTCTCAAAATCAATTTGATAACCAACTATTGTAATATTATCATGAATTTCAAATTCTTGTTCATATATATATTTTACAAAACTAGTCCTTTTGGTTGTTTCTTAGATTGAATCTTTTTTTTGAGTTGTCTACCTTTAACATTAATATTTATAGATTTCCTATAACCATACATGATGTTCCCCTTCCTTCCCCAATAGTGTTGTATCTTATTTTATGTAACATCTTACTTTATAATTTTATTTGGTGTGTTTTGTTCAGTATATTCCTCTTTATTACATCTCAATGGTAACGCACCATCATTCAATCTTTTTTCATCAGATTTTGTATCCTTATTCCTTTATTTGTAATTTAATAATTCTTGTTAGGTGTAAACTAGTAATCATTATCACAATGATAAATTTTATAAAAAACCTACCTAGAATTTTCCAAGATATTGATATTTTTTAGAAAAAAATAGATTTACCTTCTCTTAAGTGATTGTACAGATATACAAATAGTCAATTCTGTTGTGTTCTAAATTTTCATAGAACCAAAAATAAACGAAAAATATAAATTATATTAAATTTTTAAATTATCTAGCCAGTATGAGTACCTTTTTGTTTTTATATAATAACACTTTTCTTTAGAACTATTATTGGGCAACTTAAAGTTATTTTCTTTCTTAAAGAAACCTTTATTAATATGGAGGGTTTTTCATTATTTTTCTCATACCACATACATCAAAAAATTACATTTTAACCTACACTTTTCATGGAAACATTATTACTATAAAAAAAATTAGATTATGGTTTAACAATTTATATGAGCTTTTAGTGTATTCAACCTATGATAATTTCATAATCATTTTACAAAAAAATATTTATTTTCAGAAGTAATGTAACACCCTGAGATTTTATGAAAAATATTCTTTTAATTTCATTAATGTCTTGTGTTTTATGCTACACCAATATTACCTTGCGCTATACGCAACACCGTATTAGCATGCAGTATACGCAACACTATTCTTGGATCGTGTTACACACAATTTTGATTATAGTTATTCTATGCAACATTGATTATATATATATATATATATTCAATGTATAAATAAAATATGGTTGGATTCTGTTATTCAAAAAAATGAAGGATTCTTTCACAACATGCAACCCTGACTTGGCCTGCATTACAGGCAATCGCGACCTTCCTCGATAGCGTGTGTTGTATGCAATACCGGGTTTTACTAAACAACGATATATTATTATAATATTATTATGAACTAGCCATTATGAATAGTATTAACTAAATTTTTAATTTTATAACATTATTATTCATCTTACACATTTTCTAGAACATGGTATAAGAAAAAAATAAATTTTTCGGGTAAAATAAGTATTTTTCAAAAAATGCAGTTTTTCCGCCTTTTGATGGCACACCCACTTTAAATATAGTTTTTGACATGTTTATAAGTTCAATTTGACAAAATAAAATTCTTTTTTGGAAACAAGAAATAAAAATTTACTTTGGATAAATTTTTCATATTATTTTGGTAACTTTCATATTTTAATGCATAGTAAAAACACGATATATTTTTGATGAATAGTAAAAACACGCTATATTTTAATTAACTTTTTTCATCACAATAATTTATATGGTTAAATTATAATATTTAATGGTTTTAAATTATAAATAGAATATATTTTTACTATTTAATATAATTTATGTCATTAGAATTGATTTTACATTAAATTCGTAGCTTAAATCAATTCAATCGTTTGCAATGTTTTAAAGAAAAACTCATTTTCTTTCTAAAATGGGGTTAATTTTGATTTAATTTATGAAAATTTTGTGTATTTAATTTGAAAAAATGGATTCCATATTTGGAATCAGTGGGTCCAACTTATGTTAATAAGCTACTTTTTATTTTTGGGAATTATGAATAGTAACTACGGTAAATTTTATTTACCATAGTTAAAGGTAAATCGGGTAATTAAGGGTAAATATAGTATTATAAAATTACCCTAAAACATGCCAAAATTCTATTGGATTGCTAAAAGTAGACCCATATAACCTAAGGGTCGGATTAGATTCATTTTTTGGACTTTTTACCATGAAAATAATTTAATTATTATTAAAACCAAAGAAAGTGACAACATGTCACTCTCTTAAATCTTATAAGTATAATAATTTTAATTTAGTGATAAACATCATAAAACTTAGAACATGAATAGTCTCCAGAAATATAATAAAATTATCTACATCATGATAATTTATTTATAATTTTTAGTGATTAAATAATTGTCATTAATGGTGATACATTAATGATACAGAAATTATTTATTAAGTGGGAAATAAGTAATATAGTTTTTATTGAAATAATAATACCCATTTAAAGTTCCACAAACCTGAAAAAAACTTATTGGTAGTATATATATACACCATAATCATCCAATTACCAAATATATAACTGTTCGGATCCTTATAAAAGTGATTATAACACTTATATTATTTTATTTTAAATGATGCCAAAGTTGTCACCTTCATAATTTAATAAATATAACAATTTAAATATTGTGATTTTAAGATGATATATTCGAGTAAAAGTATTATTGTGAAAGGTAATAGATTTATATTCATCATAGGATTTTATTTTTAATTTTTATGAAAAAAATCAGTATATTAAATAATTATACAAAAATGTTGTAGTAATTATTTTATTTAGAGATAAACCAAATAAATGGTTTTAAAAATAATAAAATAAATATTATATTAATAATTTAATGTGATTAACTAATTTTATAGATACATATGACCTTTTATTAATCTATTAAAGCTTTTAGTTCGAACATATCTTCTGTATATATTTTATTTAAATTCAAATAAATGAATAGTGTCAAAATTTAAACAATTGTTATTTTATAAAAATAACATATTATAAATTTTTTTAAAAATCACAAGAATATTTAAAAATTATAAATTTAAATTTATATGGTCTATAATGTTATAAAGTAAACGATTATGGAAAATTCACAACAAATAAGTAATTATTTGTTATAATTTAAAATTTATAATTTTATTACCACAAATAAACTTAAATAGATTAAATAAGGATAAATCAAAATGATAAGGTTTAAAATAAGTTTCAAACATGTCTAAATTTGATTGGTTGATGATCTTACGACCCTATATCATCTAATCTTCGAATATGAGTCATTTTTGGAGGTTTTTAAGTGGGGTTAGATTTATTATAAATTAATATTTTTAAGAATTCAAAAGGTGCCCCTCTCCTCCCTTATAAAAGGGAACCTCCTCCCTCTCCTCCTCACACCACTTTGAGCCTTCACACTCGGCCAAAACCTGCCCAATTCTCTTCTACACTTCCCTAGAAATATCCTAGAGGTCCTGTTCTTCTTAAAAGACCAATTTTAGTGCCCTAAGAGGAGGTCTCAAAGAGGCACTTCAAAGAAGAGATAATGTTCGTTACCGATTCTTTCACCTTTATTTCTTCTTCCACTTATTCTTCTTAGGATGTTTCACTATGAAGTAATAACATCAGTATCACTCGTATACTGATATGTTATTATAAGTATGAAACAACCACATTTCACCTTCTATCCATCCTACGGAAAACAAAATCACCGGGCATGCGTACGTACGGAATACCGTCTCCACGCCGTGGTGTAATCTGTTTTTTCCACCAACACCTTACATGGATGGGTATAATGGTGTAAATAATAACTATACATAGTTATTATAACATCATACTGATTCTGATATATTGTATCATCCACTCCAATTCAATTCAATAATTATGGAAACGATATCATCGCTCGTGCGTACATACGGACTACCGTCTCCACGACGCGATGAGATTCATTCTCCATGTTAACCATTTAAGAATGATTATAAAGTATATATAAGAAATAATAATGAAATATATGAAATTAAAAATCTACTAGATTTATGTATATATGTATGTCATCTACTTAATTCCATTCAACTCAATAAGGAAACGAAAACAGCGTTCATGCGTACGTACGGCCTACCGTCTCCATGAATGGTGTATTTCTTTCAATTTATCGATCTATTATATATATGTATATTATGAATATATATTATAAATAAATCATGTTTTATATTCTGGAATTAATTAATCAAGATCTAAGTAATCATATGAATAATTACAAGTCAAAACACGGACGACAAATGAAACGATTTTACCCAAAACACTCTTTAACATGGAATTTACAAAAGAACGGATAATATAAAGTCATAAGTGAACCATATATGATATAATAACAATGAATATGATTCTGTAATAAGTCAATGAAATTATTTAACTCATTATTCAGGAGGTTTGGATACGTATGAAGCATATCGGACCTAAGGTAAGGGATAATGTTTCAAATCTCATTTTTATCCGAGATTGCTTATTCATAAGTATTTACTGGGGTTATTTCTATCATCCATGTCCATGTTTTATAAAAGTTTTTTCATGTATTTTTTAAGTCCTTTTTACCCATTTTTTACTTTTACTACATGTTATGTAAGTAATCTTTCTTTTGTTTACGTTACGAGGTACTTTTTGACTTTTCCGGCAAAAGTATGAGAAGAATGTTTTTTCTAACTTATACGGCACGAACAGATTTTTACGGTTTTATAAAGTCTTATTTTCATGAAGCTTCCGTCAAAATATTTCATGACTATTTTCAACAAAATACTTTTCTTTTAAAATTATATGACAATTTGTGAAAAGAAAATTATTTTTAAGAAGAAAGGATATTTTCCTCAAGAATTCATTTCAAATGTTTTATCAAAACCATTTTCCATCTAAGATGACATTATTTAATATGTGTATGTTTCATGTTTAATGTATCTATGATTTACATGGTTCACTTTTCTTATGATGAAATGTCCATTTTTTTTATATGGATTATAAAATGATGGGATGATGTTTAAGAAACCCATTTTATTCTTTGTGTTATGATGAATGTTTTAAGTTTATTTTGTGGCACAAGTAAGAATGATTTCATTATGAGATGGGTGGGACCTATATCTCCCTCCAATGCATTGGGTAAAGATTTTATATCTCATGAGATAGACATGGCTGGAACAGAAAGTTAAAGTGGTTCAGTAATACAGGACTGGAACGAGGAGTGAACTCGATTCAGAAAGGGACTTTGTCCAAAAAGATGGTCTTGGCAGCAATGCCTTGGCTAATATGGAAATCATATCATGTTCTTAATGGTTTCCAAAATTACATGTTTGATTCCCATGCTATTTTATAATTCTTAATGTTTCTTTATGATCTATACCTTAAGTACTTCCATGTTTTATGTCATTTCTCAAGCTTTTGATTTTTAAACATTATGTTTATGTTTTTAAGTTCAAATGTATATGGTATGTTTTATTTTATCCATGCTTACCCTTACTGAGCATTTGAGCTCACCCTTTTTATGTTTTATTTTACACAGGATATAAAGAAAGGTTTTAGGTAAGAAAAAAAGGGGATGATCTTTATGGGAGATGTTGAAGATCTTTCACCACGATTAGAATATTACGTTCCATGTTTCCAAAGACACTAAACTATTATGGTCCTTGTGTGTCTGTTTTTGTTATGTATTAATTATTCTGCTAAAGTAATGTAATTTCCATGTATGTCAAGCTTCGGGTCTCTACAGTTGGTATCAGAGGAAAGGTTTAGTCTACCTTTGGAAACTAGGATGCGAAAATGTTAGTGAGATCCCTAGAGATATTTCTAAAGTATGTCTAGGGATGTAACTAAGGATAAGAATACGTATAGGATATAGTCCTAGAACTATGGTAACGATCTTAGAATTTAACCTAAGACTTTACATATTGAGGGTGCTCCCCCTTTACTATGTTGTTTTCCCTAGCATTATTTTTACCTCTCACACTATTCTTTTTGGGTTTTAGAAAATGGCTGGAAATAAGAAGATTCATGATAATGGAGGATATGATGGACAATGGAATGATTTTCTTCATGAGAAACCAAATGAAACGGGATCTGGAAGTCCAAACATAGTCATTATGCCTAATCAGCAATCTCATAATATGATCAATAATCTCAACTTTGGTAAGTTTCCCAACTCAAATAATAAGAGAAATATGGAGTTTCATGATGATCATAGAGGAAAGAAAGTTCAATTTCCCTCATGTAAATCATGTGGGAAGAGGCATCAGTGAGATTGTTTCAAAGGAACTAGAAGATGCTTTGGGTGTGGAAAAGAAGGACACAAAGCCAGTAAGTGCAAAGGAAAAGGTCCAGTTAACACCATGGACAAGGATAATGGTATTTCTATGACATAAACAATGATTACATGTTTTAAATGTGGAATGTATGGGCATTATGCAAACAAATGCCCTAATGGAAAATCTCATAAAGAGAATCATCATGGTCATATGGGTAGTATTTATGTGGATGATGACGAGGACACTACAAATGATATATGAGCTGAAAGAAGTGTTGAAGCTCAGTCGGTTGTTTTAGAAGGTAGTGGAATGATTGTATGTTTATCTAGAGTTATGTTGTATAGTTAATGGTACTATGGAATAAAGAATCATCTAACGATTGTTACACTATTGTTTTTCCTAAAAATATTTGAAAGTATATGTTGAATGGTACCAGTAACCATGGAATGTTATTCAGATATTTTTGTAAAGTAAATGATATGCGCATAATGAAGGAATAAGAAGATAATGAGATGTTTGATTGTATTCATGAGTTCATGATTGATATAAGGACTAAGTGATATCATGGTTTGAGTATATAGAATTTAGAGGATTTTGGTATGTGGAAAGTGTTAACTTTTAACTGCATTTATGTTTTCACTAAGGCTCAATGGGTATTCATTTTTCAAGAGAATACATGATTAAGGCCTTCGAATGTTTGGAATGTGACCAACAAGACATATCTTATTATATATGGGGATCAACAATGGTATTAAATATTTGGTAATCGTTTTAACTATATTATGAGAGTGGACTGCAGTATTATGGATAAGCCTAAAGATTGGAATGGATTATGTTGGACATAAGTTAGTATTGTTTAAGGATAGATGTTTTTTCGATCTTATTGATGGGATGTTATAGTAATATAGTTTTAGAAAAAGGACAACTTGTAGGACGGACGACAGCCCATCGCGTCGGACAAGGCTGTGGGAATCGAACCCACAACCGAAGTGCGACTGACCTTTATCACCTACCACTGGCCTACAAGAATTCCCTGGTTAGTAGAAACTAGTTTTATTTTATAAAGCATTATGATATATGAAGTATAAGTTCATTTTTGGAACCATATACGATTAATCTAACCATAATATGGACTTATAACTTTTACTAACCTTTTGTTTGAAAGAGATGGAATGACCCATCATTCTATCACATGATCTGCTAACACATCACGAATAACAAATTCAACTTCATTTTTTTAAGGGATGAAGTGGAAATTGTTCAATTCACGAACAACAGTAAGATTGTACCAAAATCATGCAAGTATTTCTTTTAATTCATCAACTTTAGGGAAATGATCTTGAAAACCAAAAATGTTGTCCTAGTTCACTTATATCCAAGGAATCAGATGGTACCTTAGATCATCACAAATCAATAACTTTGTGATTGTTGACTTTTTCATAGCCATGTTCTCTACCACTCTCCATCAGAACTTGATGGTTAGATTTTTCTTCCATATCCATATTTTCACTTATGTCCTCCAACGTGGAAACCTAGTGATGAGTTAATTTGGGTAACCGTTACATTTCATACTTTATTTTATAAATCCATGTTTTGGTATTCCTTTTTTTACGATGTGGGTTTCTATTAAACAAACATTCAAGTAGTAAACCATTTATAAGCCCGACGAATTTCGAGGGAGAAATTCATTTTAAGGGGGGTAGAATGTAACACCCCGAGATTTTATGAAAAATATTCTTTTAATTTCATTAATGTCTTGTGTTTTATGCAACACCAAGATTACCTTGAGCTATACGCAACACCGTATTAGCTTGTAGTATACGCAACACTATTCTTGGATCGTGTTACACACAATTTTGATAATAGTTATTCTATGCAAAATTGAGTATATATATATATATATATTCAATGTATAAATGAAATATGGTTTGATTATTTTATATGAAAAAACAAAGGATTCTTTCACAACACGCAACCCTGACTTGGCATGCATTACACGCAATCGCGACCTTCCTCGATAGCGTGTGTTGTACGCAATACCGGGTTTTACTAAACAACGATATATTATTAAAATATTATTATGAACTAGCCGTTATGAATATTATTAACTAAATTTTTAATTTTATAACATTATTATTCATCTTACACATTTTCTAGAACATGGTATAAGAACAAAATAAATTTTTCGTGTAAAATAAGTATTTTTCAAAAAATGCAGTTTTTCCGCCTTTTGATGGCGCACCCACTTTAAATATAGTTTTTGACATATTTATAAGTTCAATTTGAAAAAATATAATTATTCTTTGGAAAAAAGAAATAAAAATTTACTTGGATAAATTTTTCATATTATTCTGGTAACTTTCATATTTAGATAAATAGTAAAAACACGCTATATTTTAATTAACAACTTTTTTCATCGCAATAATTTATATGGTTAAATTATAATATTGAATGGTTTTAAAGTATAAATAGAATATAATTTTACCATTTAATTTAATGTATGTCATTATCATTGATTTTACATTAAATTCGTAGGTTAAATCAATTCAATCTTTTGCAATATTTTAAAGAAAATCTCGTTTTCTTTCGACAAAGGTGATAATTTTGATTTAATTTCTGCAACTTTTGTGTATTGAATTTGGAAAAATGGATTCCATATTTGGAATCAGTGGGTCCAAATTATGTTAATAATATACTTTTTATTTTTGGGAATTATGAATAGTAACTACAGTAAATTTTATTTACCATAGTTAAAGGTAAATCGGGTAATTAAGGGTAAATATAGTATTATAAAATTACCCGAACACATGAAAAATTCTATTGGATGGATAAAAGTAGACCCATATAACCTAAGGGTCGGATTAGATTCATTTTGTGGACTTTTGACCAAGAAAATAATGAAATTATTATTAAAACCAAAGAAAGTGACAACATGTCACTCTCTTAAATCTTATAAGAATAATAATTTTAATTTAGTGATAAACATCATAAAACTTCTAACATGAATAGTCTCCATAAATATAATAAAATTACCTACATCATGATAATTTATTTAGAATTTTTAGTGATTAGATAATTTTCATTAATGGTGATACATTAATGATACAGAAATTATTTATTAAGTGGGAAATAAGTAATATAGTTTTTATTGAAATAATAATACCCATTTAAAGTTCCACAAACCTGAAAAAAACTTATTGGTAGTATATATATACACCATAATCATCCTATTACCTAATATATAACTGTTTGGATCCTTATAAAAGTGATTATGACACTTATATTATTTTATTTTAAATGATGTCAAAGTTGTCACCTTCATAATTTAATAAATATAAGAATTTAAATATTGTGATTTTAAGATGATAAATTAGAGTAAAAGTATTATTGTGAAAGATAATAGATTTATATTCATCATAGGATTTTATTTTTAATTTTTATGCAACAGATAAATATATTAAATAATTATACAAAAATGTTGTAGTAATTATTGTATTAAGAGATAAACCAAATAAATGGTTTTAAAAATAATAAAATAAATATTATATGAACAATTTGATGTAATCCACTAATTTCATAGACACATATGACCTTTTATTAATCTATTAAGTCTTTTAGTTTGAACATATCTACTGTACATATTGTATTTAAATTCAAATAAATGAATAGTGTCAAAATTGAAACTATTGTTATTTTATAAACATAACATATTATAAAATTTTTTAAAAATCACAAGATTATTTAAAAATTATAAATTTAAATTTATATGGTATATAATGTTATAAAGTAAACAATTATCGAAAATTCACAACAAATAAGTAATTATTTGTTATAATTTAAAATTTAGAATTTTATTACCACAAATAAACTTAAATAGATTAAATAAGGATAAATCAAAATGATAAGGTTTAAAATAAGTTCCAAACATGTCTAAATTTGATTTGTTGATGAGATTACAACCCTATATCATCTAATATTCGAATATGAGTCATTTTTGGAGGTTTTAAAGTATGGTTAGATTTATTATAAATTAATATTTTTAAGAATTCAAAAGGTGCCCCTCTCCTCCCTTATAAAAGGGAACCTCCTCCCTCTCTTCCTCACACCACATTGAGCCTTCAATCTCAGCCAAACACTGACCAATTCTCTTCTCCACTTCCCTAGAAACATACTAGAGGTCCTTGTCTTCTTCAAAGACCAATTTTAGTGCCCTAAGAGGAGGTCTCAAAGAGGCGCTTCAAAGAAGAGGTAATGTTTGTTACCGATTCTTTCACCTTTATTTCTTCTTCCACTTCTTCTTATTAGGTTGTTTCATTGTGAATTAATAACATCAGTATCACTAATATACAGATATGTTATTATAAGTGTGAAACAACCCCATTTCCCCTTCTATCCATCCTATGGAAAACAAAATCACCGCACGTACGTACGTACGGAATATCGTCTCCACGCCGTGGTGTAATCTGTTTTTCCACCAACACCTTACATGGATGGGTATAATGGTGTAAATAATAAATATACATTGTTATTATGACATCATACTAATTCTGATATATTGTATCATCCACTCCAATTCAATTCAATAATTTTGGAAATGATATCATCGCTCGTGCGTACGTACGGACTACCGTATCCACGACGCGATGAGATTCATTCTCCATGTTAACCATTTAAGAATGATTATAATGTATATATAAGAAATAATAATTAAATATATTACATTATAAAGCTACTGGATTTATGTATATATGTATGTCATCTACTTAATTCCATTCAACTCAATAAGGAAACGAAAACAACGTTCATGCGTACGTACGGCCTACCGTCTCCATGAACGGTGTCTTTCTTTCCATTTATCAATCTATTATATATATATATATTATGAATATATATTATATATAAATCATGTTTTATATTCTGGAATTAAGTAATCATGATCTAAGTAATCATATAAATAATTACAAGTCAAAACACGGACGACAAATGAAACGATTTTACCCAAAACACTCTTTAACATGGGATTTACAAAAGAACGGGTAATATAAAGTCATAAGTGAACCATATATGATATAATAACAATGAATATGATTCTGTAATAAGTAAATGACATTATTTAAATCATTATACAGGAGGTTTGGATACGTACGAAGCATATCGGACCTAAGGTAAGGGATAATTTTGCAAATCTCATTTTTATCTGAGATTTCTTATTTGTAAGTATTTACTGGGGTTATTTCTATCATCCATGTCCAGGTTTTATAAAAGTTTTTTCATGTATGTTTAAAGTCCTTTTTACCCATTTTTTACTTTTACTACATTTTATGTAATTAATCTTTATTTTGTTTATGTTATGATGTACTTTTTGACTTTTCCGGAAAAAGTACGAGAAGAATGTTTTTTTAACTTATATGGAATGAACAGATTTTTACGATTTTATAAAGTCTTATTTTCATGAAGCTTACTCCAAAATATTTCATTACTATTTTCATGAAAATACATTTCTTTTAAAATTTTATGACATTTTGTTAAAAGAAAATGATTTTGTAGAAGAAATGATATTTTCCTCAAGAATTCATTTCCAATGTTTTATCAAAACCATTTTCCATCTAAGATGACATTATTTAATATGTATATATTTCAAGTTTAATTTCTCTATGATTTACATGGTTCACTTTTCTTATGATAAAATGTCCATTTGTTTTATATGGATTATGAAATTATGGGATGATGTTTATGAAATCCATTTTATTCTTTGGGTTATGATGAATGTTTTAAGTTTATTTTGTGTCACAAGTAAGAATGATTTCATTATAAGATGGGTGGGACCTATATCTCCCTCCAATTCATTGGGTAAAGATTTTATATCTCATGAGATAGACATGGGTGTAACGGCAAGTTAAACTGGTTCAGTAATACAGGACTAGAACGAGGAGTGAACTCGATTCAGAAAGGGACTTTGTCCAATAATATGGTCTTGGCAGCAATGCCTTGGCTAATATGGAAATCATATCATGTGCTTAATGGTTGCCACAATTACATGTTTTATTCCCATGATATTTTATCATTCTTAATGTTTCTTTATGATCTATTCCTTACGTACTTCCATGTTTTATGTCATTTCTCAAGCTTTTGATGTTTAAACATTATGTTCATGTTTTTAAGTTCAAATGTATATGGTATGTTTTATTTTATCCATGCTTACCCTTACTAAGTATTTGAGCTCACCCTTTTTATGTTTTATTTTACCCAGGATATAAAGAAAGGTTTTAGGTAAGAAAAAAAGGGGAAGATCTTTATGGGAGATGTTGAAGATCTTTCACCTCGATTAGAAGATTATGTTCCATGTTTCCAAAGACACTAAACTATTACGGTCCTTGTGTGTCTGTTTTTGTTATGTATTAAGTATTCCGCTAAAGTAATGTAATGTCCATGTACGTCAAGCGTCGGGTCTCTACAAGTAAGACACTTTTTAAAAACTTTCATGGAATAATACTTTCTTTCAACATCATGTAAAGATTCAGCATCAATAACTTCTACATTTCTCAAATTTACATCCAACCCAATTCACATAAAATTTATATTGGTTTTATGATCTTAGGGGATTTCAATATATCTTTATATTCAATTTTATTATTCTTATTTTTATTTTCATAAACATTAACTTTTATTGTAAGGAAATATCAAGATCTATCATTCTTTTAGCCTTGATTTTCTGCTAATAATCTTTGATAAAAATGAATTCATTCAACAAATGATTGGTTTATTTAAATAGTTTATTATTCTCAACTTTCACATCATATTCTTTATGAATTGATTCTTTATCCATGGTGAGTCTTTCTTTGTATAATGATAAACACTCTTCTTTAGATTCACCATGTTTTATGAGAGTGTTTCAATTTTGTAAATTTTTGGCTAATAATTTCTCTATATAAATAACTGATAATTATAGTTAGGTTTTCTTATTATATAGTTCCATGATTATTTTAAATATATAAATGATAACTTAAATAATAAATTTTGTTAATTTATAATTAAATTTATAGTAGATGTATGTAACTAAATCAATAGACTCATACTATTATATATTGAATGAGATTCTTATATAGGGTCATTATAAATATATTTATCAAAAACATTATGACCCTTATTTCTTTATATTAAAGGTAAATCCACATTCTACTGTTTCTATAAAGTTATCTTCTTTAACTTTTTATTTTCCTTTATCACCCTATTATCCATATATTTAGTTGAAATTATTTCTATAATGGTACTCAAAGGTATATCTAATATATTATCCATTTTGGGAAACTCATTGAATTCCGTAAATATTAACTTCATGTAAAGAAGTGAAAACTAGGAGAAAAAATATAAATCCAATTAGAGGAAATAAAGATTAAATCCTTTAAAACGTAATGTTCCTAGTGTATCATGTAGTCCAACTAAGACATTGGGTTAGTGTAGTAAATTCTTAATGAATTCATACAACATAAACTTTTAAACCAGTTTCATATTCAAACCTCTAGACCTATTTGGAAAAATAGATCCCATACATTCATAAATACATTCACACCTCATTCAAGGTAGAAAATAAATTTTGAGCATCACATTATATTTTTAAAAGGATCAATTCTAATGTGGGTATCTACTCCTTCATGGGTTCAACTATATTCTGAGACATATATTTTATCATTAATAAATTATAGAGATTAAAAAAATTTAGAAGTTGTTATCTTTGACTCAACACTTACAATGGTTAGCAAGGTATCAACCTTAACCATTAAGATCACTACATCCTCGACCCAATGATATCACATGATAGTAGCTATCTTTCGACTGGTCTATAGTCTCTTGAATATTTTGTATACAATTTTACTAGATCCATAAAATATCCAAAAATATTCCAACTTCTATTATGAATAATAGCTTTACTTTTATCTATGATGTATAAATATCATAATGAAAGGGGTTATTTCTCAATTGTAGGTCCTCGGCTGATAATTAATGTTTAACATTAACTACATTTATGTAGTCATTAAACTCTCTAACATAAAAATGATCAATTTAACATTTAATAAGTAACCCCAGGTTTCATTAATCCTCAACTTTAATTATTTGGAATCAATTATTTTTTTATCAAATCAACCTCATAATATTCTCCTTCTCCCAAAATCCTTGACATTTGAATTTTCTTTACATAAAATTATTCTAATGTGTGAATGATAAAATTTGGTTAACTCTCTTTCTACCTCACCAAATAAAATACATTAGAATATAATTCTCATACTCTCTTCTTCTTCAATATCAATTGATCTTCCAAAACATAAAATATTCGATCTGTTAATCTCTACAATAAAATCATCAACATTAATCCTCGAATGAATACTTCATTAATATCTTCATTTAGACTTTAAAATTTTGGGAAATGTGGGTTTGGAATTATAAATTTTTTACCTTTCTGAATTATCACTAAATGTTCATCAATTAATCAAAAAATATCACAGTTTTACTTCATAAAATCATTCACAACTTTTAATGTCAACTATCTTCGAGACTCTCATAAATCATGAATATAACAATGAATTCCACTATATGATTTTTATATCTTTAAATAAAAATTAGATTTTTCACATTTTAATTTCAATACATATATATATTATGTAGAATAATTTTTAGATTTAATAACATTTAGATCTCTAAATTCCATAGACTATAGATTTTTTTTATGTAAACTCCATTCTCTTTCCACTTCTTAATTTTTTTACCATCATAATTAACTTAAAATAATTTTTTTATAGCTCTATTTTTATCAAAGTTAGTATTTTCATTAATTAATCTTCATGTCTTCACTTATAATTATGAAATACTTTAAAATATGCATATATAAATTATGCTTTAATCACTCTAACAAAAAAATATTAACGTTATCCAAATTTATCAACATTACTATCTGATCCCACATCCTAACATCTTTTTCTGGAAATACCAGCTATATTTTCTTACACACTCAGTCTTTCCTTCATTACATGACACTCAAATAGAATCCTCAATATCCATTCCATTAGATTTTGGATTCACCATCAGGGAACAATCAAAATTAGTATCTAATGTATCTTTATAAATTTACTTTGGATAAACCTTACAATTACCTCTATGATAACCTTTATGTAACCCTCTATGATAACATTTTTATATCATAAAATGTACCTTTATTTTTTACTTTGTAAACTCTCATATACTTTTCAAATTATTTAGTTTCAATTACAAGTGATATAACATTTTAAATTTTTCTAAATTATAGATACATCATATTCTGTATTATAAAAACATCCAACATCCAGATTTAGTAGGAATCAAAATTTATACTCAAGGAATTTTTTTGTTTGTTACTTTGAATATTAAACATATAATAATATATCTTATCTTTGAAAAAATATGTTATTTTAGACATCATATTTCTTTTAGTTTCCTAATCATCCGGACGCATTCTAGCTCAACATCTGCATCTCATCATGTAGCATTTAAAAAATAGATTTTAGAATTACGAACAGGAAATATGTAACCTAAAAACTCTCTTATATAGGACTAATGACTCTTACACATCCATCATCATTTAAAATTAACTCTTAAAAACTCATTGTAAATTTAGAGCTTCTCTTAAATACATATTACTTTTTCAAGAATCAAATTATCTATTAATTATGAATGTTTCACAATGACTTCCTAACCTTACTCCAAGTAACTCATAAATAGTTCTTGAGAATCCTCATGCATTATACATTATCTGATATTTACATTAGTGATGTTTATAGACAAACAAAATCATTATCTATGAGAACCATATTTCATACATTATATCTATTTTCACATATTTGATAACTTTTTTTAGCAACCTTCTAAAATACATGATAAAAAATACTAGTAGGTAGAACTTGTAGAATAAAATTCTTTCACCATCAGTAATATTCATTTTTTTATCAAGTTATTATCGAATATCATTAGATATTACTCCTTTTATAAATATCCATCTTCATATTCAGGTTGAATTAACTTCATATTCAATCTTTACTCTACTTAATTATTTTGATAAACACATTCTATTTCAACATATGGATTAATAATATTGACATTCAATATACTTCTATGTTACCTTCCAAAATTATTTCCAGACTCTACCTATGTTCAAAATTGTATACTTCTAAGGCATCTATTGTAATTTAAATAAATCTTATTTATCTATATTTACCTTAAAATATTAACTTTCTCTACTATTGAAAAAAAACAGCAATCATCACAACCCTTTCGGTTCGTCAAATTTCATTCCATGATATCACTATGAGATAGTCAATCCCACTATACTATAGTATTCTAAAAACTGCATGGATAAGTCAAGATGGATTCTACCCAAAAATGAATATATTTAAATGTGTTGATTAAAACAAAAAAATTTAATGATCCTCCCCTTTTCATGAGTTTCTACTTATGGGGGATTAAACATGGAGCAGTCTATAACCTAAATGTTCATTGTGTGTATAATTTAACAAAAACATATTTTCTATTAAAATTACCCGAAACCTTCTTTAATGTGGGCCCAAAGAGCCTATGCAGAATACAAATGAAACATTAAACCATAAAAAATTATTTTTGATAGATTTTATATGGTTTTAATTTGGGATTAAATAATGAATAATTATTTAAATTTTTATAAATTATAAATATATTGATTTATAAATATTTCATAAATGTGAATTTAAAATATTTATGTTAAAAAGAATGATTTCAAAAATATATGTTGTTGTGTTTATGTAAATGTTGCATATATCGTTGGAAATTGTTATACTATAACAGTTTTCATAAAAATTACATATTTTAAATATGACTAAGTTAAAATTAAATCTCTTATAAATTACGAAATTAAATGGGTTCATATTAAAAAAAATTGAAAGGTTTATATTTATTTATGCTTCAAAATATTAATAAAGAATGATGAATTATATATTATTCATACCAACATTATTGAAATTTTTTTTTCATAAATGTAACTCAAGTATAAATTTTTTAATTATTATTTTATATAATTATTACATTGTTTATTCATATATATAGATTAGTTATAATATGAATTAATATGTTCCTTAGTTTAAAAGTTATCAAACTATTACAGAAAATTATCATACAAATATTTGAAGTGTCATAATATATGTATGATAATTAGTTTTTTTCCTTTTACCATTTCATTATATTATTTTATGATTTTGAATTAAGAAGTCAGTTATAGTATATACATATTGGGGAATATAATTTTTATGGACTTAAATTCCAACTTGAGTAAATAACCATTAATTAGGTGACTTTCGGTCAAACTACTCACCATCTTGAGATATGATGCCCTTTCTCTGAAAATGGGTGTTAATTAATTCTAAATCCATAATTTCTCTTTTAAACCAAGTAATAGGAAAATTATAATATCCTACTCCACTTATTATCACAAATAACTTTTATTTATTACATATGATAATCCTTGAACATTTATCCATCACATGACCTACCTGGTTGGATGATCAATGTCTTGACAAGTGTCTATTTAAAAGAAATATAGAACATATTATTTTAAATGATTTTTAATTCTCTCACAATCATATAAATATTAGGTCTTATGATTTTGAAGTAATTAATGTCTCTCTTGAGGAAGGAACCATGGGTAAATGGACTTTGCGTCAGATGGGTCATTTTCTTTAGATCTTGGGTTGTGTCTAGAAAATGGGGATTGGTTATATGTTTCTCCAAATTTTCTATTATAGGGATTATTATTTTAATATAATTCTATAATTATTTTTATAGTGGTTTCATCTACTATATTCATGAGATACATTTAGATGTTGAAAATTGTGTTGTCTTTTAATATGGGTTAGTAACACAACTTATGAGTTCAGTATTGGGATACACATCAATATAACTTTATGATATTTATTTGGAGGAAGGAATGGATATTAAAAAATAGATCTATGAAAAAATAGGGAATACATGAGATAACATTGTTAGATTTTTAAATCACTACTAAAATACTATGTTTTATATTTCTTCTAAAGAGACACTTCTGAAAACATTTATCATATAACTAGGGAGGTCATACTGAGGATAAGTGATCATATATTATATTATGTATGAAAATAATGTTATTAGTAACCCTAATTATATTTATTTCAAATATTTGTAAGATAAATTTGGGTTACACTTGGTTCTGAAACCCTAAATATTAAGATACAATATAAATAAGCATGATTTTATCTATATAATGGATCTGTAAAGGAGAGGATCACTCAACTATCTAAGATTCATATATGATATTATTTTCATGATGGATTATCTAAATATAGAAGTGTTTAAAGTAACTCTAAATAATACAGATTGATTATTTAAAAACTGATATTCTTCTACTAATGGATAGGATAGATTTAAAAGGGCTCATTATTTTATTGGGAGAAAATTTAATAAAATTAATTTTTAAATGAATATAAAACCTAAATAAAATATAATTAGTTATTATATTGTGGATAAAATGAAATTATCATCATTAAAAATATCTTTGAGAACAATCCTTCAATCAGATATGATTTTGATAAGTAATTTGATAAACTAGTGTTTAAACCTAATTATCCATCTTTATTGTAAGGGTAAATATTGTTTTTTAAGGAAACCCATTCCTGTTACACTAAATAGTGAATCCATTCAACAAATGGATCTTGATTATTTTGAAAAATATTTGAAGGATTTTAACGATATCTCTATTCTCGTGCTTATATCCATGTAAAATAATTTTCAAGGGTAAAATGAGAACATAGATTTGTTCCTAATGATAAAAATATAAAAAATGATCTATCATTAATAAGTTGGGTATTTTAGGTATGATGTTTTAAAATCATTATTTAGATAAAATATTACTAAAAACACTATTTTCAACTCATTAACTTGATATGATTGGGTATGTTAATAAACTGTAGAGTTTGGGATCCCCTTTGAGGATTTATCTATCTATGAACATCATTTTAAAATCACTGATTGAAAGGTTATGACCATTTATTATTAATTACAATATAAATGAATTTAGTAAAATTTAAAAAATGTCCTCAAAATATTTATGATTTTTTAAATACAATATTGGTCAAGGAATTAGTGTTATTTTGATAGTATAAAAGGGTAAAGGATTAATTTCAAAAGAAGAATATTTGAGTGTCTAATAGTTTTCCTTGGTTATTAAAATAGATGGGAGGAATTAAGGAGGGTAAGTGATTAAATTATTGAAAACCTGGTCATTGGAGATGAAATTACCCAAAATACTAGAAAGTATATATTAAAAACTATGTAGAATCCACATCAGGTATTAATGTTATAGAATTATATACTCTTATTTTTAAGGGTATGTGATACCAAATGTATATTATAAAAATTTTATAAATATGTAGATAAATTTAATCATAAAAAATGACATATATTTGTCATATAAAGTTTGAAATCAAGTGATATGGAAATGGGTTGATACATCGAGGATTTAGATGAAATGGATCCCTTTGAAGGTCTAGTGGGTTAGAATAAATGATGTTTTTTCATCTCATTTCTTCAATGTGAAAAGAGAGTTGTTAAAATAGAAATGGCCCTTATCAGTATAGTAGATGAAGTTTTTAATACACATAGTTTATGATTAGATCAAATTATATAACATGTTTTAAAATAAGATATGATAAAAAGTTATATCCTAGATAAAATAATTTATCCAAAAAAACAATAGGGAAAAATTTCCATCACCTAAAATATGGATATTTTAAAGCAATAAAACTTATTTTCTTGAAACATTACTTCAAAAAATAGAATTCTATATAATATATGGTTGTCATTAGTTTATTTTATAAATATTCCCACTATAGATAATGAGTTTTATTTCCCAAAAAAGAGTTTTTCAACACAATATTATATTTTTGATGGAATATAGTTTCGAAGTGGTCAGTGATAGATTTTTTGGACTCATAATACAAATATTATTATACTAATTTTATTAAATTTTTTACTTGGTATCCTAAATGAGTTTTAGATGTGTTTGTAAGGAAAGATAGTAATGAAAGTATCTATATTATTTATCATAATAATCTAAAAGTGAATTTTTTAATTGAAAGTTTCTAAAATGATGATCATGAATTTAAAAAAAATTCTAAGTTAATTATTAAGTTTGTTAACATTGTAACATTTTTTTTATGATATAAAGTATTTTAAATTCTATATTTAAAGAGTTCAATATTAGGAATAATATTTATAAGTCTCACTATTATTCAATCCAAATTTCTTTATATATGTTACTCACTAGAGTTTAATGGAATGTTTTATCTGATGTTCATAAAGATATGTGGTAGGAATTACATATAGATGTAATTAAATTTAAAAAACCCAAAATGTAAATTGAAAATAAAGCATATCTAGATTTTTATCATTAGGAATATAATTATACATGTGATTTTTTATGACTTTTTTAATACTCTTAAAGAGTTTGAGAATATAAAATATATCATGTTATATAAAAGTTTGTATCAACTTTTCTTTCTTTCCAAATGGTTCCATATTTGTCATGAAATGAAATGATAATTGACGACCCAATATATGAATTTCAATTATATCGAACCAATGTTCATCATGGACTATTATATATTTTAATAAATTGTTTTAGTTTATCATAGGTTGGATATCATATTAAGATACTAAATATGCTAATGAGACACAAAAGGACTTTCATATACTTGATAACCCACTTAGTAAACCACATGTAGTGTTATATAATATATATTTTGTAAGTTATGGGAGAATATTTCATTTTGAAACCCATTCCTGGGGTTGGAAATATTCTTAACATGAAAACCATCATACTTTTATTCCTTTATTACTCTATCCTTGATGATGAACTAATCAATGGTTGTTTGGGTATCTCTCATTAATGGCATCTCTAGATGATTATGTAAGATTGAATTTTTCCTCTCATATTACATGTATGACATCTCAGTCCTCGATTGAGATGGAATGAAGAAGTGTATGGGCATTCATTGATAAATTTCATGTGATTTAGTTATCTTTTTTATGTGAATAAAGTAATATTCATATTGGTTAAATGAATGACATGTGACGATATTATCAATTTATCTAGTCTACACACGATTAATAGAGAATTATTAAGTATGATATATGTTTTTGGCATACTTTACATCCCATAGTCGCTATATTTCTGGGATAAGGGGATTATAGGATTTTACATAATTGTATATCATATAACTATTGGATATAGATATAAAGATACATGGTTTGATAAAGATCATGTCTAATCTCTATGTAACTCGAGTTAAATTATTGTTTTATAATATGTCCCCCTTTGGTTTCAGATATAGACTATGGTATTTATAATTTTTTCAAAAATAAAATGTAATTTTTAGCAACACAATGTTGTTGTGTGAATGGGTAATTTGTTTTATTATAATTTATTTTTATAAAAAATTGAGGGATGTACAAAATTTATTTCTGAGGATATCCAAAAGATATTCTATATGAAATTTAACAAGCCTTTCCATATGATGTATCTATGAGGATTCTATGGAAGTGTGAGTTTGATGGAAATTTGAACTAAATTCTATACCACAATATTGTGGAATATACCACATCATGCTTTGCACTAAGATAAATATCTCCATGGTGAATATCACCATGCCTTGGGGAATTTCTTTGAAATTCATATATTATTCAAAAATGTGTGGATCGGCCTCCTTCTCCTACTCCACGATATCCCTCCCAATTTGATTATAATACGATCATAATTTAAATATTATAAATATCTATAATATTTATTAAAATGTTAAACAATAAATCATGAATAAAGATTCAATAGTTACAATGAGTTACAACTCATTAAATATTTATGAAAGGTTTCTATTTAAATGGTTAAATGTTTAATTTATTTATGAAATATATAAATAGGATTATTGTTTTTTATCTATATCTATTTTAATGGTGTGAAATTCCGCATACTAAAACACATAAGTTTTAATTTATAGAAGATATTTAAAATAAAGGTCCTCATAAACCATGGATTAAAGGAGGTTATTTCAAAACATTCACAGAATAACTTAGTTTTTTGATACCCTTGGAGTAAGAAGAACATTGAATTATTATTAGAAATAAGTATTAAACATGTATCATGGATATTGGATAGATTTAGATCGATAAAAAGTTATTTTATTATTTGTTTTGTTTAGTCTAATATGAATTGAAGATCATTTTTTTATGATTTGTTTTATGTTTTACATTGTTTTTGGACAAGTATTATCCATCCAAAACTCATCATAACTAACCAATAATACATTAGTAGCTATTTGAAAATGATACATGGCATGTGCTTAATGGTTACACATTTTTTAATCATGTTTTATTCACAATGAAACCCTTGCCATAGAGACTATTTGATCTCCATATTCCACCATGAATCATATTTTCATTTACACCTAATTCTTAATTACTACTATCAACACCACAAGATTTGATGAATCCCTATTGAACCATCATTTTCATCACATAATCTCCACTAAGATGATCCCTACACCATCCCATATCTAAATCCCCAAATAATGTCACTACCCATATATTATTTTTTTCACCACATTGGCACCACCATAACCCCACCATCATTTAACATACCTCCACGGGCCACCTCCATCAATCTACTTGACTTACAAAATATGGTGGTAGTAATTCATAAGGTGAATAAGTGTAAACAACAATGATATTCTAGGAGAAAAAGCAAACACCCATGGTTATGTTTTTCCATCCATATGTCCATGTGATAGAATGACCTAATGGTTATTTTATATTTTATAAACATATAATACGTCAACCAACTAGGGAGTGGTAAAGAGAATGTTGGTCAGTGATAAACCAAATGCTCACTATTCATTGAAAAATGATTAAAAATGAAAAATATATAATAAAAATTATTTGAAACTTATAATAATATTAATAAATATAGAGATGTTGATTTAATAATGATAAAAATAATCTAATTTTCATTAAGAACGTGTTAAAAAAAATTGGAGTCCTATTTCAATCGATAATTAATGACAACTCAAAGTTTCATCCTTAGTTTAGGGATTCATTTACTATGAAAAGAAAAAATATCCAGCCTAATTTATTTTTTTATGGAGTTAATGGATAATCCTATAATTTGAGGATTATATATGAATTTGTAGTGGTAGATAAAGAATCTATGATTATTTCTATTTAAGTCCAAATACTTGTTGTTCTGGCCATGAAACCTAAATGATACTTATTCATATCCTAGGCAAATTAATGTATCCTAAGTCATACATCATTAATGGATTTTCCATATAATGATTCATTTTAAAAATATTAATAATCTATCTCTTTTATATGAAAATGACATATAAATTCATAATTATATTAAATAATAAATATTAGTTTGAGAACCCATGAAACAAAATAAGGAAACTTCAAAATATATGAATACTAAAAATATTATTGAAATATATTAAATTATTAAATAAAGAATAAGAATTTCGTAACTTCTCCCTAACTTCATGATTTTTTATCCCCAAAAGTATAACTCATTAAAGAGGGGAAAGGGAACTAATCTCACATCTTATTATCATTCTCCCAATAGATATTCTAAAGATACCCATATTTTCATACAATGTGATCAAATCGTATCACTCACCCTCGAGGGGTATTCCCTTTAAAATCATTGATTTTAATTAGGTACCCCACAAATGTATATTTTCTGTTATCCTTAATCAATAAAGTGTTAATGGTCATGCACATATCACCTGAGTTGTGACATGTGGATTATTTTGTTCAATTAGTTGAACTATGTGGGTAATTTCAGTTAATAAGTAACCCTAATTATCTTATAGGATATGGAACATGCTAATGAATCCTAAGGACATCTTAATTCACCAACTAAATATTTTCAATTCATATCAAGGAGAATCCTTTAAAAACACATGATATCTAGCACATACTCCAACAACCTTTATATTTTGATCGTTTATTCCTTTTGATAGACCTAAGTAGTAATCATTTACTCCTAAATAACCAACAGCTTATTTATCTTTAACCACACTAAGTCAAACCTATGAGTTATGACTCACAAACCTTTAAACTAAATAGGATTGACCTGCAGGATCCCCCATATAGGGCCTTGAATGGTTTCATGTAGATACTGGATTGGTTGTATTTATTTTATGAAAACTCACTTAATGATTTATGGTGAGCCTAAATTCACCAAAAATCATGCACACAATCACATAGAATGTCCTCAATGACATGAATATTCCACCCTATCTGGATATCCATTTGGGGTTTTAATGTTTGTTAAACATAAACTAGGTCAAAAAATACTCCTAAAGGATCCTCAATTAATATGAATGTTGATCAACTATCTCGCTATGTGATGATAGACAATGATACTACATTATGTCAAATGATCTAATCCATGTATATACATATCAAGTAGTCGATTGGACTCTGAGGAATTCTAAAGAAGGGGTTGAATTGAACATCCTATATAAAAATTTATTTTTTGTAATTTATAAATTTAAACCCCATCAATTTAAAATAATATCATAGTTTTCAATTACAATTTTTATATATAATTTCATACATTAAAATACTTTCTCAAAGGATTTATCAAATCTTAGTTAAACATTTAAACTATTTTAGCTTTGAAAATATTATATTAATATGAACCACATTGTATATGTAAGAAATAAGTTCTTCCTTCGAGATACTGATCGTTCATTTTTGGTTTATACTTAAGGAAATGTTGGAAAAGAGGTCAAGGGATGGTTATAGGCCTGTTGCATAATGTAACTAGGGCCTACATACCAAAAACTTTAACGTACACGCCATGTATGGAGGGATGAACGCCATGTAATCCCAATACACGACCATGTAATGGTTTGGCTATTAATTATACAGACACGGCATGGAGTTTCAATTCTACATCGTGTAATTTATTTTTGATTAAATTGGGCAGTAGCATCATTTTTTAATGATGGAAATAAAGGATCCATTTCAATGAGCAGCACACCTAGAAAAAATCCTAACTGGAACTCTTCTCACATTTTGTCGTCCAGAACCCGATTCGAACACCGTTGAATCTGTAGAAACCCTCTCGGTGAGTGCTTGATTCCTCTTGATCCTTTATTTATTATTTATTCTCTCAACCTAGTTATCAAGGGTTGAGTTTTTCTACTCATTTCATAGATCTACATTTAGGTCAAATTAAATATTGACACTGGATGAGGAGAGTCATACTAACATGAGGTTGGTATTCTTGTGTCTTTCGTTGATTTCGAGTTGATTATATATATCAAAGTGTCACGCTCCCACTTTTTTGGTGTTACTTGATTGAAAAATGAACCATGTTATTTCCTATTAATTATTAGGTAATTAATTAGATTATTTGAAAGCATTTTTAGGGTTGTGAACCTTGATTTAGATCCACCCATGGGTGTATATCCCTTGGAAGGTCATTTGTCTGATAATACCTATGAGGCTTGACTTGAATTCCCATTCTTGGGTTTGTTAAAGATGTATTACTCATTATATGAATTACCCAGGTGATATACATGTTATTTTTTTCCTTGTAAATGTTTGAATTTCATAATAGGCTTCTTATATGTTTTGACCGTGTGAGTTATCCTTGTTTGGACATGAAATGGTTTAATTCACATGTATTGGTTATTATGTAAATTGTGCCCACGTGAGTTGATTATGTTAAATCCATGTGATAGTTTAATTCACATGTGTTTCTTTTGATATGGAATGTGTAATAGAGTTAAATAATAAAAAATAGGTAATTAGAAATGGGAGAGCCACTGTCTCAGTTAAAATAAAATGTCCGGATCATGTGACTAATTGCACTTTATATACCTTGGGTGAACCATTGTGTCGGTAAAAATTCAATGGATGAGATCAAGAGGTTAATTATGTAAAATTCATGAGCAATCCATTGATAGTGTGGTTAGGCTCATTGAGGCTTATTTAAAATGCCGAGTGAACCTAGGATCCATTGAGGGATACCCAGGTTGGGCTCTATTGAGAAATGATTAAATGATTATTATGTCATGAGTTGACAGTTACTTTTATATGGGGGGTCATCGGGCCTAGGTCGGAGCTCGAGACTTTTATATAATCTAATGAAATTGAATAATTAAATATAATTACTAATGATGAATATTCCAAGACAAAGCACAAGCTTGGATTCAATCCCAACTTGTACTTGGTTGCATTGTCTTATAAGAAATATGTTGTGTTCACTTCTAAGTACCTTCTGGTTTACAGCTTTCACTATTATACACTTCTAGTTATATATATCCACTTACATATTGGAACAGACCTTGGGTGGTTTTTGTATGTATTTATTCTCATACCTTATCTGGGTCATGATTTTGGGCCCAAATAGATTATATGAATGTAGGTGTTGGTCAGGGAAAGTGCCCTAATACAAGTACTGGATGTGTTTCTTTAGAATATGAGAGCATGGGAATGAGATGAGTATTGTGATGCTTCCTAGTATATTTTTGATTCTTTTGTAATTTTGAGTCATTTATTGTGTATTACTTCAGTGTACTTGTTTTGACTATTTTCTTAGAACTTGTGACATGTTTCATCGTATATTGTGTGTAATGATGTTTGGTTACTTCTAATATTTTTCATCCTCTATTTACTTCAGTTTTATGTTGTTTACTATTTCTGCATTCATATTATTATTAATTACATTGTGTTACACTCTTAAAATAATGGAATAGTTTCCCCATTATCACACCCTATACCCTTTCTTCTAGTCGGCATCCTCTAGCGTTTGGGTAGATACACCTAAGGCCTTATGGATAACCGGGTACGAGGAACCAGTAGAGTGGCATGGAGATCTGGGACAATACAAAGTGGTATTAGGGTTTTATTTTCTTGTTTTCTTTATTTTTTGAAAACAATAAGAAGGGATAGAAATGAAATGGGATTTGGTGTTAAGCTATGTTCAGAAGTAGCTACCCCACATACATGGAAAATCCAAATTACCTCGAGTTGACTTGTGATTTTTGGGATTTTGAGTTATAACAGGTGATTAGATTTTACTATTGGGTGACACACTTGTTTTGTGTTGGTATTATTGTAATTATTGTGGATCTATTTTTCTATAACTTGGTGAGATGAGAGTATGATATCTCATGCATTTTATAGTCACTTGTTAAAAAATCACATTCCATTCATTATTTCCATGTCATCTAAGAACAGTATTGATCGCATGTTGTGGTGAAAAATGTTGTTCCAGATATGCATGTTGTTGTGATAGGTTTCATAATTGATATACCTGCTTTTGGGATAGGTGTATTGAAACGTATTAGGGATCGAATTGGATGGATTGCAAAATTTGATCCCTGAGGAGTATGAGCCCTATTATATTGAAATTTGGTGGACCATGTTTTGTCTATGAGATAAAATTTTATCATTATGTGCTATATTTGATGCCATACTTTTGTTCTCAAGGAGTATGGGACACCATGGATCATAATATGGCAGAATTTTGCTTTACATTTCAAAAATAGTGGTTCTGGGGAAGTTTCAGAGACATACTATTCGGAAACCAAGACAACGTGGCATATGGGTCAATGAGAACATGCCACGTGTTCTTCAATTTGGGAACAAAATAACTTCTTTATGTACACATTGTGTACTATGCGTACATGTTGTGTGGTAGATGACCATGCGTCTAGCCATGTGAGAGGGAACACAGAACATTGGGTTTTGAGAAGAACACATTGTGTGTTTTATCTATACCCTGTGTATTTTTTCATGGGTAGACATTGTGTGGCTTTGGCCATAATAAAGTACATGGCCAGTTGGAAAACCTTGAGTACAGGTCGTGTTTCAGTATTATACATTTTTTACCCAAGATGTTTACATGCCAAGGATGGCAGAGGTACATGCCCATGTGAGTGCATAACTGTACACACCGTGTAAGGTTTCTACAGGCCCTATGCTTCTCTTTTCCCAACCATCGAGGGTTTTCCTCTTATGTTTAGTTCTTTCACTCTTGAACTGTGAACCTCGATGATGATGAATTGAGGTGTGTGTTCAAACATGCAGATTCATTCCGCCACAATGACCCTTATCTATGCTCTAGGAGAGTGAAGATGATCATACCTCATAGGTGCTAAGACATTTGCTACCATTGGACCCTCCAGTCATGCCATTTACTGCACCATATCTTATACTATATGTGGGTGTTGATGCACATTTCCAAGAAGAATTTATGAGGTTCATGCATACCATTCAGGGAGAACCACAGCTCGCCATGTCTATTGAAGAACTGATACGAGTGTTCTAGCAGCAACATCTGCCCACATTTTCTGGGGAAGGTGGGCCACAGGTTGTAGAGTCATGGCTAGATGAAATTTTATTGATCATTGATCATCTTGAGATTCCTATTGATAGTAGGATTAAGATCAATACTTACTTATTGCATGATTCTTCCAAGAGGTTGTGGGATGTTACCACATAGACAGAGTGTTAGCGGGACATGGCATGAGAAGATTTCATGATAGTCTTCTATGACTACTTCTATCTGCATATTCTGAGGTCCGACAAACCCTATGAGTTTATGCATCTAGAGCATGTTTCTCTGTCAGTTATTCATTAATCTATGCACTTTAATGCGCTCCATTGCTTCACACTTATTCTGATAGGTGACGATCTGTCAAAGTAAGGGAGATTTGAGAATGGTCTCACATATGACATCCGCTCATAGGTGAATATCTTCCGGCTGACTCTTGTATCTACCATAGTGAAACATGTTCTGAATACCACGTACAATCATAAGAAATATGAAGGTGCAATCTAGAGTGGTTCGGCACCAAAATATGGTACTATTTCAATTGGTGGTAGGAAGCATCGTCTGAGGCTTACACGCAACGAATCTAGTAGTAAGAACATATCTTCAGGTAGCCAGGTGAGGTGCTTCAAGTGCGGATGAATTGGGTATACTAAACCTCAGTGCCCAATGGACCCAGTCAAGTGTTGATCTTGTGGTAAGATGGGAACTTTTTAACGTTTCTGTAGGATGTTTCCACCAATATCTTGTGAAAAAATGGTCTGCACCACCTCCACATTTCGGAGAAGGGTCAACAACTTCTCACTAGTCATGGAATTGGAATACATCAGGTCGATCAGGATGAGGTGGTGGTTGTGGCCATGATAGCCAGACCCCAGGATCTCACCGATAGTAGGGCGGGTCAGCTCAAGGTATCCAAATGATGTCTTAGGGTCATGGTATAGGTCAGACATATATAGTGCAACAGACCCAGTAGGAGTAGGATCTAAGACCTTCTACTATCAGATGTACTATTCTAGTCACCGCTGTTTTAGATTTTGAACTCTTTGATAAAAGGGATTCACATAGTTTCATATCTATGCTCATTGTGGATATCCTTGGGATCTTTGTTTTTACTTCTGATGATTTTATGATACTAGACACTATGTTAGGGATTAGAACGATAGGTGTGTGACAGTTCAAGGAGGTCACCCTTGAGATTGTTGGGTATCACTTTGTATGGGATCTCTATGTCTTAGAGATGATAGGATTTGGTTTCATACTCAGAATGGACAAGTTAGTATCCTTTCAAGCCTTTTCTATTGCAATCATTGCAGGGAGATTTTTATGTCACTAGTGGGTGGATCGTTTCTACCCAAAGGTGAATCGAATGTCTACGTTATCCGAGATAGACTCGAGAATCATGGGTTGAGTTTGATGATAGTATAGATTTCTGGTTTATATTTGAATGACTAGGGGAAACATAAAATGGATTTTCTACTAGTGTTTGATCATTTTAGGGATGTCATTCTGGATGAAATTTCAGGTTTATCTCTGGTAAGAGAGGTAGAATTATCGATTGATATATTACTAGGATCTACACCGGTATTCATATCTCCTTATAGGATATCTACGATGGAGTTGCAATTGATCAAGAGGCAGCTAGACTATTTGGAGGCTAAGGCCTAAATAATACCTAGTACTTCTCCTTGTGTTTTTTCAATCCTTTTTGTGAAAAAGGTGTACGACACCCTCAAGCTATGCGTAAATTATAGAAAATTGAACTAGTTGATGGGTAAAAAAAGGTATCCTCTGTGGTGAATAGATGAACTCTTTAATCAGATCTGAGGAGCTCAGGTGTTCTCTAAGATCGATTTGAGATCCGGTTATCGTTAAGTGAATATTAAATCTCCAGACATAGTTCACATAGCATTTAAGAGTAGGTATGGTTTGTATGAGTATTTGTACATGTCGTTCGGTCTCACCAATGCGTCTACAATCTTTATAGAACTGATAAACTGAGTGTTCCATCCTCATATTGACTCATTCATTGTGGTTTTTGTGGATGATATATTGGTGTATTATCATAATCGACATGAACATGCTACCCATCTTGAGAGTGTTTTGAGTACAATGAGAGACCATCAATTATATGATAATCTCACAAAGATCCACATTTGGATGGATGAGATTCATTTCCTGGGTCACATCACCTCAGAGATAAGAGTATCATTGGACCGACAAAAGGTGAGAGCAGTAGTTACATAAGAGCATCCCAAGAATATCTTTGAGTTAAAATGTTTTCTAGGGGTATATGGTCACTACAAGAGTTTTATACAAGACTTATCACGCATAACATTGCCAATGATGGGCTAGACAATGAAGGGTGTGTAGTACGTATGGTTAGATTCTTGTGAGACGGCCTTTCAGAAGCTAAAAGAGAGATTAATGTCAGCACCGACAGAGGTTTTTCTAAATCCATGTTGGATTTACATTGTATACTACGACACATCATGTGTTGGGTTGGGATCAATTCTTATTCATGGGGATAGATTCCTTATGTACGGGTCTCGGCAATTGAGGCCAAATTAGAGGAACTACCCGATGCACGATCTCGAGTTATCCGCAGTTGGTTATGCCTTACATTTCTAGAGACATTACATATTGGGGGAGCATTTTGTGGTGTACACAGACCACAAAAGTATCAAGTATATATTTACTCAGTGTGATATGAATTTGAGGCAGCAATGGTGGGTGGAATACCTTCAGTCTTTTGAATGTGGTCTTTCCTGCATGCCCGGTAATGACAATGCAGTAGTTGATGTGCTAAGCCAGAGGGATCAGATACAGGCAGTGCATCAGGCCAGTAGATAGTGGTAGCAGATGACATTTTTCTCTGAGATACACTAGAAGGTTTAAGATAGTCAGGTACATACATTTCTTTCATCCTTAGTAGTTACCTCTACCATACATGACATAGAGAGGATGAGATAGTTATTGGATTCCAAAGTCCTATTTCTAAGGGAGAGTGTGGAAGGTGAGGACCCTCCTCATGGTTGGACCATAGGTGAGGGTAATGTTCTGCAGTTATATGGTCATGTATGGGTGTAGGAAGACATGTGTGAGGAGATGATATGAGGTTTTCATGCTTTAGTTTTGGCGGTGAATCCTTGTGTCACCAAGATGAATCATGATTTACATTGTCAGAACTAGTGGCTAGGTATGAAGGGAGTTGTAGCTCATTTTTCCATGAGATGTTCCACCTGTCAGTAGGTGAAGGTGGAACACCAAAGACTAGAAGTACTTTTACAGTAGCTACCCATTCTTAAGGGGAAATGGAATGAATTCAGGATGTATTTTCTGATTGGTATACAAGGGTCTCCCCAGGGTAATGATGCAATATGTGTTGTCATTAACATGCTTATGAAGGATGCAAATTTCATACCATTCAAGGTAACCTTTAATTTTTATGTTCTTGTGAGGTTCCACATTTGAGAAATTGTACGATTACATGGGTTTCGTCATTCAATAATTTCATATAGGGATTCCCAATTTACTTCTAGTTTTTTGGAAAGGGATATAGAGGGCTTTGGGTACATAGGTTCTTCTAATCACAATTTACCACCCCTAGAAACATTTCCAATCAGAACACATGATTTAGGTGTTGGTGGACTTTCTTCGAGCATGCATCCTGGATTTCGGGGGTTCTTGGGAGACACACATACCCCTTGTTGATTTTTCCTACAAAAATAGCTTCTTGTATACTATTAAGATCACGCCATATGGGGATTTGTATGGTATACCATGTTTATCACCCTTGTGTTGGCTAGAAGTAGGAGAGCCATCTATACTGGGACCTCGTCTTATCTAGGAGACCAATGATCAGGTGCAGTTGATTCGAAAGCAAATGGATACTGCATAGTTTTTTCATAAATCTTATGATGATCATCGTAGATGACCTCTGCAGTTCAAGGTTGGGGATCAAGTTTTCCTACGTGTTGCACTAAGTTTGGGACACAAGAGGATCAGAAGAGAGAGAAGACTTTCACAAAGGTACATTTTCATGTTAATGATTCTGGATAGGGTTGGGATGGTTGCCTATAGATTGCAGTTACCTCAGAGGTACAGGGATATGCATGACATCTTCCACATTTCTATGTTACGAAAATACTTTTCAGACATGTCTCGCACCTTTCTGCGAGATAAAATAGAGTAGAAGGAAGATTTATCCTTTGAGAAGAATCTCATTCATATTATGGATCGTATCATGAAGGTTCTACATGGTCGGTATGTTCCATTGGTATGCGTGTTATGGTAGCACGACCGAGTGAAAGACGCGACTTGGGATTGGGAGGCCGACGTACGATCATTGTGGTCAGAGTTTTTCTGATATACTTTGTTATAACCCTTGAAAGGGAAATTTAGGTAAGAATTTCATTAAGGGGGTATGTTTATAAGATCATTGTTCTTCCATTTAAGTAGGGATCTTTACTTTTCAGTTTATAGTTAAGAAAATGGGGGGAAATAGTTCATGGGTTGGTCGCATGCCTATTACATGATGTGACTGTTCCTACACAGAGTGTACTTTTATATACACACCAAATATCGTTGGCTAAAATCCATGTAATCCCAGTACATGGCCATTTAATGGTCTGGCCAAGAATTATGTGGACACATCATGTAGTTTTAAGTACATGTTGTGTACATTTTTTTATCAAATCGATAAATAGCATCATTTTTTACAAACTGATAGAAACAATCCATTTTTACGAGTATCGAGATGAGGAAAAATCAAAATGGTAATTCTTCTCTTATTCCGTCATCAAGAACCTGATTTTAACACTGTCGAATCTATTGAAACCCTCTTGATAAATTCTTGATTTCTACTAAGCCTTTCATTCTATTTTATTCTCTTGACCAAGTTATCAAGGGTTGATCATTTTTACTCATTTTGTAGATATACTCCTATTTTGGTAGAATTAATGATTGACACTGGATGAGGATAGTCATAATTACATGATATAGGTGGTCTTCTATATCTTGTTGATTGTAGAGTTGATTATATATGTTGGAGTGTCATGCACCCACTTTTATAGTGTCTCTTGATTAAACAATGAACCCTGTTATTTCTTATTGATGATTTGAAAGTTAATTAAATTATTTGAAAGCATGTGTACAGTTGTAAACCTTGATTTAGGGCCACCCTATGGGTGCATTCCCCTTGGACGTCTATTCGGTCGATAATGCCTAGGATGATTTACTTGAATTCCAATACATGGGTCATTAAAAAAGTATTTCTCATTATATGAATTACCTCTATGAGATACTTGTTATGTTAAGACTTGTAAATTTTTAAATTTTATAACAGGATTGTTATATGTTTTTCCCATGTGAGATATCCTTTTTTGGACATTTAATATTTTAATTCACATGTGTTGGTTATTATTTAAACTATTCCCACATGAGTTGATTATGTTAAAGCCATTTAATAGTTTAATTCACATGTGTTTCTTTTGAGATGGAATGTGTAATAGAATTAAATAATAAAAAGAGGTAATTATCAATAGGTGATGCACAATATCAATTGAAAGACGTGTTCGGGATCATGTGACTAATTTCACCTAATATACCTTGGGTGAACCATTGTTTCGGTTAAAATACAATGGATAGGCTAAAGATTTTAATTATGTTAAGGTTGTGAGAGATCCATGGATAGGGTGTTCGGGTTTATTGTGGCCTATTTAAAATTAAGAGAAAACCTAGGATCCATTGAGGGATACCCAAGCCAAGCTCTATTGGAAAATGATTAAATGATTATTATGTCACGATTTGATGGTTACTTTGATACGGGGGGTTGTCTGAATTGGTCCAGCCCTTGAGAAATTTATATTATCCAAAAGAATTGAATAATTAAATATAATGACTAATGACCCATTTGTCAATCCAAATCACAAGATTGGATTCAGTCTCCACTTATACTTGGTTACATTGTTTTCTGAGAAATCTGTTATTCTTGATTTTGAGTACCTTTTGGTTTACGGATTTCACCATTATTAATTTCCTATTATATATATCCACTTATATATTGGAACAGACCTTAGGTGGTTTCCTACTAGGATTTAGTCTCACAACCTGTTTGGGTCATGCTTTTGGGCCCAAACAGATTATATGATTGCAGTTGTTGATCAAGGAAAGTGACCTGATACTGGTACATAAGTAAGTGGTTATCTTCAAGATGAATATTATTAATCTCAACATTATAGTAATACACTAAGAGGTATGTTTATTAAAACAATATAAATTTATCCATATCATGAATTAGGTCTTAAAAAATTACTACTCACACAACAGTTCAGGATATACAAAGCTACATTCACAGTTATACATGGGATACTAAATATAAAGAAATAATATATGTGGCATTAGAGTAATACTAAATATATTTCAAGATATTTTCTCAGTAATTATATAATAAAATACTATAACTCAATAAGTAATAGAAACTATGAGAGAAAGGAAATTTAGTGAAGTTTGACACGGCACAATATCTGATCTACTTTGGTGGTTCAGAATGTTTATCTTCTTTTGATAATTAGAAATAAATCTATCCTTGGGAAACCACCAATCAATTCTTGAAACAATAATTAAAAAAATGGAGTGTCACAAAAAAATAGAGAAAATGTAGTATTATAGGTGAGGGAAAATTCCAGTGGAAATCACCAGTACCATGAATTTTTCCTCCATGCTTTCACAAATGAGGATTCCTAGTATTTGAAAATACTTATTAAAAATATAGTCATAGAGGAATGATTAGTCTAGGAGTAATATGTCATAACAGCTTTGATAGATTTATTAAATACCAAAACTATTCAAAGGTTTTTTTGAAAATTTAGCCGCAGTACAAATTTCAGTCACAGTAAATGCACAGTCGACATGCAGTTGCTTTAATCATTCATGTGGTATATTAGTTTTGTAGTGTGGTATTTTAAAATTTTAAATAGATATATTATTGTATATAATTGGTCAATCCTATTTATGTGGGTTTTTATCAATACATGTGGTCAATTGGATTATGTCTTATAGTCTCTTTGACTTTCAATTTGTTGTACCTTGGCTTCCTTCATGCATTTGCATGAAAAGTCTATCATCTATATTAATGAATTAATTCATGTAGTATATTTACCAATTTTATAAAAAATTTTACTCGAATGGTTGACTGAAGTCCTTATTGTTTTCAATCCACATTATTATGTGGTCACTATGACACTAAAAGAAATATATTCAAATTTTCTTCAATGTTCCTGTGGCCCATAAGGTGGTTTCTTCATTACGTAGAAAGCCGTTTTATGAAAACCATGGTTTCATCATGAGGCATATATTTTTACTCATTATTCTTTGTTTGTATAATGTTCATTATCATCCATTCTTATGTAATGTTCACATTTTTTAAAGAAAAAATCATAAAAATTAAAAAACACATAATTCATTAGAAAAATTATAAACATGATTTAAAATCATTTAAATAATAAAATACTATACTAATAAAACAATGAACATGTTTTATGATAATAAGTCATTTTATAATAAAATTTTATGATATATCATAAATTTATTATAACATGAATCATAAATTTCTAAGAATATGAAGATTAATCAACCTAATTTAATATCAAAATAATCCTTATTTAGGGTACAAAAATATAATAAAGCAACGAGAATAGTTATAACAAATATAAAAATATATATAATCTTGATAAGAATAATTTTTATTTTTTAAGAATAAGTTTAATACAAAATTACATGTTCCAAATTTGATAAACTAATATAAATATGAATTAGAGACCTTCTATCTTGGATATTTTTGGTCAAAAAAGTGATTTTACTTTATCTTGAGAAGGCTCGGACGTAGGATGAGGTTGACAAGAGGTTGGTCCCGGAATGAATGTTCCACAAGAAACTAGTGGGAGATATGGAACAGCCTTGGATGGAATAAATCTAGAGGGAGGAATTAGAATAAAATTGTGACTAATCGGACTACAAATGTTGGGAAGGTTGAGGGTGAAAAAATATTAGTGAGATCACTACAGGGATAGGGCTCCATCAAGTGAGTAAAATCCATCAATTTTATGGTTAATTTTTCAATAATAGAGAAAAATTGGTTTTTATTTTTTATAAAGATCTCTTACAAGGGTTAATATCACCTTCAATTTATCAACCTATGTATTGATGGAATAAGATAAAGGAGGAATCTAAAGATCACTATATAAGGATGTAATCATGGTTTTCAAATAAATCATGGTAAAAGACCTACTCCAATAATGATAAATTTCCCTCTTAATCACTTCTATATCCTTTCCATCTTGTTAAGCATAACTTCTTACAATCTCAAGGGTTTTTGAAAAACAAGTTCAAAAAAATTAATATTTTGTTTGTATCTAAAAAAATATCCAATTAAAATTTTCCTTCCTCGCAAATAATCTATAGAATCATATTCTCATTTAAAGAAATATTATGTAGAGGGGTATAAGGTTAAAAAAGAGAATGAGAATAATTTGAATAGGTGGAACATCCTATGGTATTCAAAAAAATCATGTTTTACATCATTTATTATAATTCTAGATGAAATGCCACCAATGTTTATTATAAATTATAAATATTGTGATTCATATGATTAGCTTTTGAAAACAAATTAGGCTGATTATGGGATGAAAGAATAAAAAATATCTTTGAGAATTATTCACCTTTTAATGTTTCAATATATGTTCTAAATATTATAAATAGTTTCCTAATAACATTCATCTTGAAATATTTAAACGCTCTTAAATCTCCTCAGTAAGTATATTATGTATTAGTAGTATGAGAATAATAATTGGGTGTTGCTAGTTCAAGGATATTAACCTCAGAAAAATCTTCCAAAAGAGGGGTTTTCTCTAAAAATGGATACACTCCACCATCTTCATACATTTATTCTATCTCAAAAAATAATTATCTTTGAACTTATTCGAAACCAAAAAGATCAAGAAATTATATTTCACAGGATTCGCCAGGTTCTGAATTAGTCATTTCTATTTTCTTTTTTAGAGTAGTCCCAAACACATCATCCAATTATTATTGAAGCGTTTTATTAGACTCACCTTCATGTGAAATTGATCTATGATAAAAGGAATCAATACTATCTTCAAAACCAATATGAGCTATAGGATATCCCTTAGGATCCTTGGAAACAATGTGGTGGAAGAACTTCCATGGTTAGGTGAACATACCACATTATGGTCATCAGAATAAGAATAATATAAAGAATATTTCTTCCACTGAGGATAAGTTTCCATTTTAAGGGGCCTTGGGGTAATTCCAGTTACTAGAAATTCTATCCATTTACAATCAAAAGAAGTGAAATTATCCTTATGAAAATATTTTGTAGAGAATTCTCCACTTTCATCTTCTTTAATATATTTATCATCCTTATATTTAGAATCTATCTAAAAAAGATAACTAAAACCTCTGTATCATCATCATCATCATCGACCGCTTACTTTGTTTTCATTTGGGGAAGATATTTTGGTTTTTTATAAAACCCAATATAAATTCCATTGGAAGAATGATTTTTAGCGTCCCTTGAATCATGGGAGACTACATCATCTTCATAATCTTTTATTGCATCATCATTAAAACCCATTATAATATATTTTATGTTAACACTCTAATCATCTTCATTTTCTTCAAAATTGTATCCAATAACATCATATGGTTCTAGTACAAGGTATATTATATATTTCGGACTAATTGAATTTCAACTAGTTTACATTTCTCATTTAATGTACCATTATCAGTAACTCAAATTCTATTCCATTGATTTAGTTTATTCTCATCCTCTTATAATAATTGTTTCTCAAAAAAATTATACCATATGTTAATTAATTTTCCTCCCCTTGAGGAACATGTCCTTTTAAACACAAAAATATTAAAATAAACTTAGGTTATGGTAATGAATTAACCCTATAGATATTATGCACAACTCCTCCATATACCTTATCAGATACATAGTAAGACTAATCTAACACTATTCTTCAATAAATATAGGAGAAAATACCTTCTTACATTGGGATTTTAAAATCACATTTCCTTGGTAAGATAGAATATTGGATGAATATTACTAACATCCAACATTCAAAATCATGTTCTATAATAATAGGTCTGAAAGAGGTTCCACCACCAGTAAGCTCTATCATAGATCTTTCATACTTAATAATTTCATGAAAAATATGATAAAATCATAGGAAATCCTCAAAATCCCATCATTGGGGTACCTTCAAATATTTTCCACATATCTTTGATGAAATGACTAAACATTTTCAATTCATAGATTTTCATATGAAATCCTTATTAGTATCCATTTCAAGTTTTCTATTCAAATTAAATTATTTTACTAACTTTGGATAAAATGGATGGTTGTTATCATTAAACCACTCGGTCCAAACTATTTATTTTAGTGGACTTCCAAAATAGGGAATTTCTCATTTTCAAATACTCATCATTAACATCCTTTATTATCATGACAGAATGAGCTAAAAGATGTGGCTTTATAGGTTTGATTGGTTCATTGGATGATTCATTTCTTCTCTTTAAGTAATATGATCCTATTAAAGATGAAAACATGAAATGGTGATCCATCCTAACCATATTTACTTATATTTTAGGTTCCTGAGGCTAGGGATCGGTTAAAAGACAATCCTAGAGATAAATGGATTCAAAATAAAATAGGTTAAGGGTTTTGAGAGAGAAAAATTATTTATATTTTGATTTATCCATATTTAAAATCATTTAGGGATCTAAACAATAATTCATGGGAATGATATATTTATTTTAACATTTAATCAAATAAACTTGAAAATTTGAGTGATATTGTGAGAATGATTATGATATATTGAATAGTTATGAGCCATACTGTGTATGTGAATACATGTATGAGAATATTTAAATAAGATTCCACCATGTTTGTAGATTACCCTTGTAGTTAAATCATCTTGTGCCCAAATTCATGTACGCTAATTTATAATGCAAATGAATTGACTTGCAAACACGAAATTCACATGACTGATTTGGTTCATGTAAACAAATTCTGAGTCAAGTTGAATCTTGAGACAATATTGTGACATAGGCATGACACAGTCTTGGTGATTTATGTAGGATGATGTAGGTGTGACGTTTCATTGGGCCTTTGGTCTATGTTAATGCGCCACTTTCCTATGGACCAAATTGTTATGTAATGATTCTCCCTCTACATAGATAAAAATAGGGGTTTAAGTTCATAATAAAAATAATCATCGACCCCATATTTCCATAAAAAAAATAAAAAACAAAAGTAATTAATCATACCTCACTCTTTTATGATATAATTCAGTATATCAATTTTTAGTAGTTTTGTGAAGATATTAGAAAGTTGATGGTTAGTACCTATGAATTCCAGAGTTTATGTCACCTTTTTAAAAATTATTTCTAAAAAATGACATCTTATTTAAATTTTTTGACCTAAAATGAGATAAAAGATTATTATAAATGTGAATCACACTTTTATAATAATAATTTAAAAGGATATGTTAGAATAGGTATCCATGGTCTAGGAAAGTGTGTTTCATCCTTAAAGTTTGTGGACAGTAAATGTCGATAGCTATATACTCAGTAGTAATAGTATATAATACAATTTAATTTTTCTTTTTACTATTCCATTAATATATATACTTTCTCAAGAAGTTATAGGATATATAGGTAATTTTTATACCTAATTTATAGCCACTAAAATTAGCATCTGAATAAAAAACTCATATTCATATCCTTTTGAGTAATATAATCCAAAATTGATGTATTTATGAGGTATTTGAAACTTATTTTGAAAATATTTAAAAGATATTACTTGGGGTTTATTTGAAAATGTGCAAACACTCAAATAATAAACATTACATCTAGTTAGAAATATTTTAACTATGTTAAACATCCAATCATACCACTACAAGTGGTTTTGTCAACTGATTTCCTAGTTTCATTGAAATCCATTTTACAAATTATACACAGTAGAGTATCACTTCCTTTTGAGTTATCTAGAATAAATTTTTTAAAATAACCATTTTTTTATTTGGATTAAAATAATACTATTCTTCATTTGAAAAATTTAAAACCTAATGAGAAAATTTAATTCTCCCATTAAACTCATTTCAAATTTGTTTTACATAATCTTTAAAAATTCATTATAGATATAAGTTTAGATGAAAAAATAATAATTCCATCAATATAAATTTATACTGATAGAAAAATTCAAATTATATTTATAAATAATGTCGTATCATATATTCCATTAAAAAATACAATTGAAATAATAAAAGTACTCCTCTTTTCATACTAGTCTCTAAGAGCTTGTTTTAAACCATAGAGTTATTTTGCTAGTTTGAAAGTGTTATTTGGTAAACCGATATTTAAAAAAATATGGTATTTTTAAATAAAACAAATCATAAATAATATAACCATTAATGAATTAAATCTTTAAATCCATATAATAAAGTTTTAAATTAAGATATAATACAAATACAACGATTACTCTAATGGATTCAATTCTTTCTACATGTTTGAAGGTTTATTCTAAATTAATACCTTCTTATTAACTATAATCATGTGAAACCAATATAACTTTTTTTATCTCTTATTCCAAATTCATAAACCTTTTTTCTAAACCCCCACATGCTTTCAATACTAAAGTAGAAATTTGTTCTCTAAACTAGTCCTCAAATATTGTTTCATTCAAATTGATTCAGTTATTCTTCAATTTCAATTACTCAGTGTTTATCGTAGATTAATTTAGTGATGTTCTTAGTTTATATCCTATAACAAAGGCTGGATATTTAACCTAGTTTCTAAGAGAGACTCTATTTTTAGATATCTTACCAATATCACCTGCAACTATATCTAAAGGATGGTATCTATGTGTCTTGACAATTCTAGGAATTGATGTTTTTGTTTCTTCTGGTATTCTTTAAGTTCATGTAGTTTACATTGCTCTATACTGGGAGAATTATCATGTAAATCGGTATCATGGCTAGAATTAATAGAAATATTATAGATATTCAGAGTATACAGGTCATCATCAAGGTTTTCTATAGTAGGCTTGGGTTTACATGGATTTTTCTCATAAACTTTTACATGAACAAAATCTTACACAATCTAAGATTTCTAGTTTAAATTTTTATATTCTTTACTTGTGGTTAAAAAACTAATGAATATTCGTTATATATATATTGGGAAACAATTTCCATATTCAATTTGGTATTTATAATAATGTATTTCTATCCAAAAATTATAATGTAATTTACCTTTGATTTTCTCCCATTCCACAACTCATAAGACGTATTCTTTATAATTTGAATAATCAAAACCCTGTTAATTACATATTAAGTATTTTTCATATATTTACATAAAACGTAGAAAAATATTTCATATTCAGTAAGCATAGTTTGACAAATTTATTATAGAGTTCTCTTTCTACTTTTAACAACCCATTTTATTGAGGTGTTTGAGGGGCATTAGAATTGTGATTATAGGCATGTATTGAACATGAATATTGAATTTATTATTTATCAAATTCACCACCATGATCAATTTTCTAGTCTGAATTTTAATTAACCTATTTTTCTCTATAGATTTTATATATTTAGCAAAATAGGAAGAAGATTCACTTTTTCAATCTAAAAAGAATACCATTGTGTTTATTGAACAGTCATCAAAAAACATATAAGAATAATGACTTAAAATTATTAAAGAAACTATATAAGGTTTAAATAAATCCATTTAAAGAAATTATAGTTCTTAATAGGTTTAAAATCATGAACCAACCCAAGTCAACCCCGAACTGGTCACCAAACACAACCTATGACATCCTCGAGGCGCATTCTCGATCACCTCGAGTTGGTGAAAAGAAAAAACGGCATCATAGACAGATAGTGGATATGATTTCTCAAAATATAAAATAACAAAATTAGTGAAAATAAAAACAATCATCCCAATATAAAATAAAATAAACAGAAAGAACAAAAAAACATGGACTAAAAATAAATTCAAACTGAAAGTAAGGATAAAAAATGATCTTTGTATGACCTTGCAGGTTACTCACTGAACCCAAAACCCAAATCACTCCACAGAGATCGAGACAGAGTTGGAACCAACCCATGAGGCTAAAAATAATAAAGGAAGTATAAGTGTGAGTATTAAAACACAATAGTAATTCCCTAGAAAAACTATTCCCTATGAGTTTCCTTTGATAAAATATTCATTAACTAGAAGTTGGAAATAAAATATATAAACATTGGTTTTTCATCCATTCAATTTCAAAACAAATCATAGTAAATTTCTCTCTTTATTTAAAACATGTTTATAAATAATATATGTTTTATAATATTAAAAGAAATGGTAATAGGTAAATAGAGAGACAGGGTGTGTGAATAATCTTCCAAAAAGTTTTTCGTGAAAAAATTTAAGAAAACTAAACATTAAATTTTTTCAAGGGATTAAAATCTGTAAAAGTGATAAATTGTATTAATACCATATAAGGGAAATGGGAAATAATTACATAAGAAACTAACCCATTTGAGGCCCTTAATGTATCCTCTACAGATAATCAAGTGTCAGGGAACATGGAAATACTTAGGAGCACAAGGGAAAATCTAGAACATATTGTAACATGATCCACCCTTTTGGCAAGAAAGATGTAATAAATTATCCATAATGATCAATCGTACCCCCCCTAGACTAACCAAGGGTAACCATACCCAAATTATAGTACGTCCATACTAAGGTCCATTACCCTGCACGTAATCATAATCTAGTGTAGAAATTGTTCTCGGTTAATCCACTAGCAATGCTTGGTTCCCATTATATGTCCAAAGTGGGGGTGTTCCAATGAGTATCAAATAATTAACCACATATAAGGAATAAACACATAAGACAAATCCAAAATAATCATCCTAGAACACCACTCCATGGATTTTCACTTCCCTTAAATCAAAAACGCGCAAGGGATGTCTCATATTTAGGATTCAGCCATTCCTCTAGAAAAAATAAGGTAAGAGATACATTTCAAGGTGTTCTCTCTAAATAAAACCCCATTTCTGAAAGTGGAAAATATGCCTCACGTATCCATTAAGTGTCAAACCATTTCCAAAACATCCAAACACACCTCCTATTGATAAAAAATCCATTTATAAAACCTCCTGAAAACCCACATCTCTATTTCAAAAATAAAAAATCATTTACAAAGTCCATCAAGGAACATTGACAAAAAATTGGTAAAAAATTCTCAATACAAAAAACTTGTTCATTATAATTCAAAGATAAATACACTTCATTTCATTCCAAATAATTATTCTAAATAATATATATCACTAATTTCTATCCATACATTTTTTGAGAATCAAGAAAATAAAAATTATTATATTTAATGGTCAATCCATAGGAAGACCTAACACAATCCAAGATTTATTTTACGAATACTAATTTATACTTTAATGCATATGCACCCCCCTATTAATATACCCCTTAATCCAATGTACATATTCTCCTATCCATGAGTGAATATGTACAAGGAGGATATATATATATATATACATAAATATGTGTATGTGTGAAATCCTTCAAGGATCCAAAAGATATTATGAATATCCTATAGGGAAACTAAAATCACCAAAAGACCCCATTTAAAAATGGATCAATAAAAATGATGGAATAATACCTACTCAAATGGTTGCGGGTTCACCAAAATAGAAAAATTGGTTCACCATTAGTAAAGGATTCTGAAATACTCATGAATAAGTCCTAGGATGTAACGTCCCGGACCTGGGTGCCAGGAAACGGGTGCCCCGAGCCCGGTACGCCACAAGACCACATGTGCATTTCCCCAAACGCCAGAGGCTGCCGACTAGCAGCGAGGGCCCAGGTCTAATAGTGGGGAAACTATTCCCTCATTTGTCAAAGTGTAGCGCAGAGGAATACAAAATAAACATACAACGGAAGCGGAAGCAGTAAACATACACAACTGAAATAACTACAGGAGTGGATATAACCAACAATATATAAGTGATGATGCTACATGTTTCAAGTTCTAAGAAACATCCAGAACATGTTATACATAAATACAGTACAAAAAAATACAGAGTACCGCAAAAGAAGCAAAACAGCTGGCAGTGGCATCGCGAGCCTAGGCTCAGTCCCATGCCCTTCTACTCCACAGCAATAGTCAAGTACCTGTATAGGGACTCTTGCCCTTATCTACACCTGCAGCAACGTAATCTATTTGGGCTGAAAAGCGTGACCCAAAAAGGGTGTGAGAAATATATTTCAGTAGGCACCCACCAAAGGCACGTTCCCAACTGCGTGTAAGCATTCAACAATAGTGTGCAATAGTATAATGCAATAAAGTAAGAAGTACTAAAAAGTAACTAACTTAACAATTAATTTTCCATTTTATTATTCATTTAATCCATTAAATTTAGTATTATTCTAGGCTTAATAGCACCACTCCCTCAGGCAAACTAGTATCTCTCCCTTAGGATAATATAGTAAACCATGCCCTCAGGCTATACAGAATCTCTCCCTCAAGATATACAGAATCTCGCCCCCAGGCATTGTAACAGAATTCTCGCCCTCAGGCATAAGAAGTGTTGCCCTCAGGCAGAATAACGACAACACTTGGGCTAAAACAGTCATTCCCTCAGGCTAATATAAGTAATCGAGCCATGCCCAATAGGTAAACAAGTAGTAACAAGCAATTCCTCTCAAGGAAATTCTACAATTACTACTTTAAAGGCATACCCTCGGGTATCCTGGCCAAACGGCTAAACAGTGAACCACACCCCGGGGGTGGTTCCGGATCCAAGCAACGATCCCAACCAGAATTTTATTATCACAATTAAATACCTAATTAATTCTAGGTATTAATATAGAAATGGCCTCAGCCACACGACACCCCCAACATGGGTTCGTGGTACAAAAATGCACAAAACACACAGTAGTTGGAAAACTATACACCAATCCACCTACCTTATACATCAATGAGTGTTATACCCGAACACCAACTCCAGAAACTCCCAAGAACGGCGTAGATCTGACAAAGAAAAAAATCCAAAAAAACGTAAATAACTTACGTTAGGAGAAGAATTGGAAATAACGGTACCAGCAGAGGGGAGGGTTCACCCGTTCGGTTCCAACGAAATCGTCCGAAGCCAAAACGGATTGCAGACAAATGCCCAGTGGATCTTCAAATATCTGACCTCCTCCTTTGGCTCCAAAACGGTTCAAGAGTCTCCTCTGCCAAATGAGGAGGCTACTACCTGTTTTAAGCCGAAAAAACAAAGTACACGTCGTGTACTTCTGAGTACACGGCGTGTACCTCTTTCATTTAACTGTTCATTTGGTGGCAGCGGCACACTGTTCATCCATCGACATGAGTACATGTCATGTACTCTCGTGCCCACGGCGTGTACTGTCGCCCAGCTGGCTGCGACTCCACCACATTACTGTTTAAGCTTGCTGACTGACTACACTGCGTGTACGGTACCACTACACGGCATGTAGTCGGTTCCTACACCCCTCGTCACCGGCATGGCTACACGCCCCGTGTACTCATCCCAACATGGCCAAAAGTACACGGCGTGTGGATAAAGTACACGGCATGTAGTTCCAAAATTTATAATTTTTCCCATTTTCCATATTTTCTCAAAACACTTAAGGAAAAGGAAAAATAAGAAGCTTGTGCCTCTAAAATAAGAACTGGGTTCTTACAAACTTCCCCCCTTATAGAAATTCTTCCCCGAATTGCCCTTCCAAGGGTGGCGAAGATAAAGCTCAGAACAGTTCTGGCCACTGAGCATGTACGTCGGCCACTCACTCCCAGGTCTTTTCCTGCACTCGGCCATGCTGCCATAGAACCCGTATGAGAGGAACTGACCGGCCTCAAAGAACCTTCGTGCTCCTATCAACGATACGGATCGGATGCTCCTCAAAGGATGCATCATGATGAAGCTCAACCTCCTCTGGCTGAAAGGTGTGATATGGGTCTGAATGGTAGCGACGCAACTGATACACATGGAAGACGTCGTGCATGGCTCAGTACCATTGTGGTAACTGCAACCGATAGGCAACCAGCCCGACTCTCTCCAGAATCTCGAATGGCCCCAAATTCCTCGGTGAAAGCTTACCCTATCTCCAGACCTGCTTGTGTCACAGCCTCGGAGAAACACGTAAGTGAACCTGATCCCCGACCACGAACTCCAAAGGTCGTCTCTAGCAATTAGCATATGACTTCTGACGAGACTGTGCGGTAGCCATCCGCTTCTGAATCAACTAGACCTGCTCAGATGTCTCCTACACGAGCTGTGGCCCCAGTAAAGCTGCCCCACCTGCCTCTAACTAGCACAAAGGTGATCGGCATGGCCTACCATATAAATCCTCTTATAGTTCCATATCAATAGTTTCCTGAAAACTATTGTTATAGGAAAACATGACTAAGGGTATATGCTTCTTCCAAGAGCCCCCAAAGTCTAGGACGCATGTGCGCAGCATGTCCTCTAGCACCTGTATCATCCGCTCTGACTGGCCATCTGTCTGAGGGTGGTATGTTGTGCTCAGAAGCACCTGTGTACCCAGCGCCCTCTGAAAAATCTACCAGAAACGAGATGTAAAGCCGGTGTCCCTATCTGAAACGATAGAACGAGGGACCCCATGAAGACGTACGATCTCTCAGATATACAGCCTTCCGAGCTCATCCACAGCGAAGGTATCCTTGATTGACAATAATTGAGCCACCTTCATGAGTCTATCCACAACATCCCACACAACATCATTTCCTCAAGGTGACCTCGACAATCCCGTCACTAAATCCATCGCGACATCATCCCATTTCCACTCTGGAATGGGTAAATGTTGTAACAGTCCAGCTGGTCTCTGATGCTCTGCCTTCACCTGCTGACAGGTGGAACATCTCATAACAAAACCAGCTATCTCTCTCTTCATACCTGACCACCAGTAATGACGCCCCAAGTCACGGTACATCTTGGTAACCCCAGGATGAACTACCCAAGCTGAGGCATGAAACTCTTGCATTAGCTCCTCGCGTATATCCCCTGGAACCCATACTCATCCAAGGAAACACAAAACTTCATCATCGTCTATCATCCAACTGGGAGGAGGGTCCTCACTTGCCACTGACTCCCGTAGAACTAGGCCATCTGAATCCGATAGCTACCTCACCCTCACTCTGTCCAGAAGGGTAGAAGACACAGCTAACGGGGAAAGATAAGTCTACCCCTGACTGTCGTGCACATCTAGATGCATCTTAGAGAACAAATCCATGAGCTGCCACTCACCACTGGCCTCTTACACTGCCTGTATCTGAGTCTTCCTGCTCAGTGCATCAGCTACTGCATTACCTATACCAGGTGTATAGGAAAGCTCAAAATCGAAGAACTGTAGGTACTCAGCCCATCTTCTTTGCCTCAGATTCAGGTCATGCTGAGTAAAGATATACTTGAGGCTTTTGTGGTTGGTGAAAACCACAAAATGCTCTCCCAATAGATAAAGTCTCCAACAGCGCAATTCATGTACAACTTTAGCCAACTCGAGATCATGCGTTGGGTAATTCCTCTCATGTGGCCTCAACTGCCGAGACCCATATGCAAAAACTCTGTCACTCTGCATCAAAACGGCTCCCAGCCCAATCCCTGATGCATCACAGTAAACCATATAGCTCTTCCCTTGCTCTATGAGTATCAGGATCAGTGATGATGCCAACCTTCCCTTGAGGTCCTGAAAAGCTATCTCACAAGCTTCTGACCAAACGAACTTCACACCCTTCTTAGTCAGGCCTCTCAACGGTGATGGTAAGCTGGAGAAGTCCTGTATAAAGCAGCTATAGTAACCAGCTATCCCTAAGAAACTTCATATCTCAAACATGTTCTTAGGCTGCTCCCAAGAAACTACTGCTCTCACCTTCTCTGGGTCTACTTCAACTCCTTCCTCTTAGATGATATGACCCAAGAAGTGAATCTGGTCCATCCAAAAGTGGCACTTCGAGAGATTAGCATATAGCTGATGCTCTCTCAGTGTACTCAATACGATCTCAAGATGGGTGGCATGGTCGTGTCGAGTGTGAGAGTACACCAAGATGTCGTCCATGAATACTACAACAAATGAATCAAGATACGGATGGAACACACGATTCATCAGAGCCATGAAAACTGCTGGTGCATTCGTCAGTCCGAACAGCATAACCAAGTACTCATATAGACCATACCAACTCCTAAAATCTGGGAGAGGTATATCAGATGGTCTAACGCGCAGCTGATGATATCCTGATTGCAATTCAATCATCGAGAACACCCGTGATCCATGAAGCTGATAAAAAAGATCATCTATCCTCGGAAAGGGATATCGGTTCTTAACTGTCAACCAGTTTAGCTTCCGATAATCCACACAACGTCTGAGGGTACCATCCGCCTTCTTCGCAAAAGGACCAGAGAACCCCAAGGAGAAGTACTGGGTCGGATAAATCCATTTGCCTGCAACTCCTTTAACTTCCTCTTGAGATCCTGCAACTTAGGCGTGGCCATCCTATAAGGAGGAATGGACACTGGTGCAGCTCCTGGCACTAGATCAATAGAGAAATCCACCTCACGCACCAGAGATAGACCTAAAAAGTCATCCGGGAAGACATCCCTGAAATGATCAACAACTGGAGGGAAATTCGTCGGACAAGTCCCCTAGTGATCTAGATATAAACTCGCAATCTGGGCTATGACTCCACCTCACCCATGATGCTCTGGTCCATCTCAACTTGCCTGAACATCCCATTCTCCCTTGTATAGAAACTCTCCACCCTCTGGTGACATGAAACGCACCCTGTGACGATAGCAGTCTACAAAGGCTCGAAAGGGAACCAACCAGTCCATCCCGAGAATGGAATCATAGTTCGTCATCTCTAAGACATAGAGGTCCCAAATGATGTGACACCCACCAACGTTAATGGGGCACTCCTTGCACTGATTCACACCAACCGTCCTAGTCCGCAACAGAGTGTCTAGCGTCAAGATATCCGAAGAAGTAGAAACACTGAGCCCAAGGCTCTCCACAACGGGTATAGATATGAAACTATGTGTAGCACCCATATCAAAAAGTACCGAAGATAAAACAGAAGCTACTAGAATAGTACCTCTGACTGTAGAAGGTCCGAGATCCTGCTCCTGCTAGGTCTATTACACTATATAAGCCTGCCCAGTGCCGTGGCCCTGCGACACAGCCTGGCTACCCTGAGCTGTCCCGCCCTGCTGCCTCTGAGATCCTGGTGTCTGGCTACCATGGCCACGACCACCATCTCTGCCTGCATGCACTGACGTATTCCAATTCCCAGACTGGTAAGAAGCCACTAGTCCTGCTCCTACACGCGGAGTCTACACAGAACCCCTATCACTAGCCACTGGTAGCACCGCCCAGCAAAAGCGCTGCAGATGACCCATCTTGCCGCATGCTCAGCACTCCACTGGGTCTCGTGGACACTGCAGTCTCTTGTGCCCCTCTCTGCCACACTAGTAGCACCTGATCGGGCCACCTGAAGAAGCTGTCTGTCTGGTACTACAGCCCTGAGAGAAGTCCATCTGTCTCTCCCTCTTGCCAGCAGAAATAGTACAAGTAACTGGTGTTGAACCGCACTGGCCCACACCACTAGCTTCCCGCAGGTTCCTCTCAGAAATCAGCATCTGGTTTACAATAGCGTGTACAGTAGGCAACCTAAAAACATTTACCAGCGCTCAGATGTCATACCGAAGACCATCCTTAAAACGTCTATCTCTCAACGTCTCATCACCCACCAGCATGGGTGCAAAGCGCTGAAGCTCTGTAAAACGATCAGAATAGTCCATCACTAACATAGCACCCTGCTGCAGATTCATGAACTCTCGAGCTCTATCTGCCCTCAGCGTCTCGGGGAAGAAGAAGTCATAGGAGACTGCCTGAAAATTTTCCCACACCATGTCCCTGTGATGCTCTGAATGGGTGGTAACATCCCACCACCTCTTGGAGAAATCACGCAGCATGTAAGTCGCGAGCTTGACCCTCCGCCCTGGAGGTGTATCAAGATGCTCAAAAATAGTCTGTATCGACCCCAACCATGACTCTGCAGCCTGTGGTCCACCATCCCTTGAAAACCTAGGCGGATGCTGCTGCTGAAAGATACGCGTCAGCTCCGCCATAGATATGGAAGCCTGCGGGGCACCCTGAAAGGTCTGCATGAACCACATAAAGCCTTCACGGAACTGCGCCTCTGCGCCTATGTCAGGTATAGCAGCTGGCACTGCATCTGGCTCCGCTGGAGGATCAACTGGTAGCCCGTGGCCCACCATCTCCGGAGTATAATCGTCGTCGCTCTCCTAGAGAACAACTCACGGTCGTCTAGGTGGCATGACCCTACAAGGTCAAAAGCACGCCTCAGATTTCAGATTATTATGACCGAAAAGCGAAGAAACCACAAAGAATAAAGAGGAAGAAAGCATTAAAAATTTGAAAAACAAGACTACACGGCGTGTACACTGACTACACGGCGTGTACATGACTTCCCTTCCCCTGCCCGGGTCCTTCTACATGGCTAACCCACACGACTTCCATTCAACAAAACTACACGGCGTATATAATATCTACACGGCATGTACAATGTTATTTTCCAACTTCTCATGTCGTCTGTGACACGGACGACTACTCGGCTTTACTCCACACGGTGTGTTACACCCACATACGGCATGTACACCACCCCGCTTCCCAGCCACACGGCTAACTCCACACGGTCTGTCCTCGGACAAGACTACACGGCGTGTCCCACAGGTACACGGTGTGTTCAGGGAGAGGTGACACCGGCCCGTGTTGTTAGTTACATGGTCGAGTCCCCATGTCATACAACAGGGCGTGTTCATCATTGACACGGCGTGTTGTATATGAGTTCACCGACCCGTGTTGTTAGTTACACGGCCGGACTCCGGGTCATACTCCATGGCGTGTACAAAAACTACATGGCGTGTTTCACCCAAGCCTTTTCTTACCCCGTGTCGCCTCCCACACTGTTTGTGACACGGAGAGAGACTACACGGCGTGTACTCAAAAAGTTTATTTTTCTTCCCGGACAGAAGAACACACACGGCGTGTATGAGGTCCTACACGGCATGTATTCTGGGTTTTCCAGACAGTATGCCTCAGAAACTTCCCTGAAACCCATAAAATACTAAAAACCAACACCTAAGTGTCAAATTCTGATCTGTGAGGGCCCATTCTCCCCACGAATCAATGTTTGACATCTTATATGTGTTATAACCAATAAACCGTCAATGATCCACCGAATTCCGGTCAATAGGGGCCCATACTCCACAAAAACCAAAGTTTGGTGTCCATTCTATAAACAAGCTCAAACAAACATACCATATCACAAGGTAGGTATTTATCAAGAAGCTATCACAACATCATGCTTTATTAGCACAAAAACTATCACAACAACATGAAAATTCTAATGCACCTACATGGCATGTGATATCTAGCATGGGCCTATATGATGCATGAGACGACATACCCTCATCTCATCGGGTTGCAACTAAATAGGACCCACAGATAAAATATAAACAACACAATCCAAGTGCATCACCCAACGGTGAAAACATATAAACCATAAAATTGAAAAATCAAAATAATGCAAAATACGAGGTAGACTGGCTTTTCCCTATACACGGGTTAGCTACGCCCAGGCATAGCTTATTACCAACTATCATTCTGTCCTATCCCTGACTACGGCTCCAAATAGTAAGTAAAAGAAAAGAAACCCCTATGATACCACTTTGTAACATCCCAGACCCGGGTGCCATGCAACTTGTGCCCCGAGCCCGGTTCGCCACAAGACCTCAAGTGCATTTCCCCAAACACCATAGGTTGCCGAAAAGAAGCAAGGGCCTAAGTCTGATAGTGGGGAAACTATGCCCTCATTTGTCAAAGTGTAGCGCAGAGGAATAAAGAATAAACATACAACGACATTGGAAGCAGTAAACATACACAACTGAAATAACTACAGCAGTGGATATAACCAACAGTATATAAGTGATGATGCTACATGTTTCAAGTTCTAAGAAACAGCCAGAACATGTTATACATCAATACAGTACAACAAAATAGAGAGTACAGCAAAACAAGAAAAACAGTTTGCAGCGGCATCACGAGCTTAGGCTTGGTCCCATGCCCTCATACTCCACAGAAACAGTCAAGTACCTGTATAGGGACTCTTGCCCCTATCTACACCTGCAGCAACGTAATCTGTTTGGGCCGAAAAGCTTGACTGAAACAGGGTGTGAGAAATATATCTCAGTAGGCACCCACCAAAGGCCTGTGACCAACTACGTGTAATCATGCAACAACAGTGTGCAATAGTATAATGCAATAAAGTAAGCAGTACTAAAAATTAACTAACTTAACAATTAATTTTCGAATTTTATTATTCATTTAATCCATTAAATTTAGTATCGTTTTGTGATCAACAGCACCACGCCCTCAGGGCAACCAGTATCTCTCCCTCAAGCTAATATATTGAACCATTCCCTCAGGCTATATAGAATCTCGCCCTCAGGCTATACCGAATCTCACCCTCAGGCATTGTAACAGAATTCTTGCCCTCAGGCATACCAAGTGTCGCCCTCAGGCGGAATAACGACAGACCTCAGGCTAAAATAGTCAGTACCTCAGGCAAATATGGGTAACCGGGCCATGCCCAACAGGTAAACAAGCAGTAACAAGAAATTCCACTCAAGGAAATTCTACAATTTCTACTTTAAAGGCATACCCTCGGGTATTCTGGCCAAACGACTAAACAGTGAAACACACCCCGGGGGTGGTTCCAGATCCAAGCAACGATCCCACCCAGCATTTTATAATCACAATTAAATACCTAATCAATTCTAAGTATTAATATAGCAACAGCCTTAGCCACACGACACGCCCAACATGGGTTCGTGGTACAAAAACACACAAAACACACAGCAGTTGGAAAACTAAACACCAAGCCACCTACCTTATACGTCAACGAGCGTTATACCCGAACACCGACTCCAGAAACGCCTAAGAACAGCATAGATCTGACAAAGAACAAAAACCAAAAAAAATGTAAATAACTTACGTTAGGAGAATAATTGGTAAGAACAGTACGAGGAGAGGAGAGGGCTTACCCGTGCGGTTCCAATGAAATCGTCAGAAGCCGAAACGGACTGCAGACGAACTCCTGGTGGATCTTCAAATATCTGGCCCTTTCTTTTGGCTCCAAAACGGTTCAACAGTCTCCTCTGCCAAATGAGAAGGCTACTTCCTATTTTAAGCTAAAAAAACAAAGTACATGGCGTGTACTTATGAGTACACGGTGTGTATTTCTTTCATTTAACTGTTCATTTGGCGGCACTGGAACACAGTTCATCTGTCGACATGAGTACATGGCATGTACTCTCGAGTACACGGCGTGTACTGTCGCCTAGCTAGTCGCGACTCCATCACCTTACTGTTTAAGCCTACCGACTGACTACACGGCGTGTACGGTACTACTACACGGCGTGTAGTCGGTTCCTACACCCCTCGTTGCCGGCATGGATACATGCCCCGTGTACTCATCCCAACACAGACAAAAGTACACGTCGTGTGGATAAAGTACACGGCGTGTAGTTCCAAAATTTAGAATTTTTTCCATTTTCCGTATTTTCTCAAAACACTTAAGGAAAAGAAAAAAGAAGAAGCTTGTAACTCTAAAATAAGAACATGGTTCTTACATAGGAGATCTATCAAATGCTATAAAGAAGGAATAAATCTTAAAATCATGTTACCGCATTAACCAATAGTTTGGACAGAAGAATGGGGTGAAGGGGAGAAGATAAAAATACCTAGAATGAAAGGACAATATAAGATGTGACCTTACCTTGGTGTCTTAGACAAGAAACCCAAATAAATAGAGATAAAATTTCATTATGATAGGATCCCATAAGAGGCTCCATCACGTGGAAATGGATGAAGGGGGAAGGGAATATCCTAGTATGGGAGAGAGAGGATGAGGAGAAACTAGGAACGTCTCATAGTTTGGTCACACGGTCTTCAAAACCATGTGTAAACCATGTGGTGGACACTTTATAAGAGGAAAATGAACCACAAAGTTTCATAAGAGGGGATCATGCATGTGCACTTAACTATGAACCTATATAGAGACATTTTCTAGGTTGTACGGTTTTCCCTAGGCGGGTGCATGTTTTCCACTAATTGTGTGCCAACTGTGCACTTAGGAAGAAAACTCCAAAATTTAAATTTTAAAAACAATCTTTTCATGAAATTTAAGAATATATCTAAATATAATTAAATTATTAAATATAATTAATAATTCAGGTTTGGGTCATGAAAATACTCCACACCATGACACTTTCTTCCCCCAAAAGATCCCAAAAGACATGACTAACCGATACGCAAACAAGCCAATACCCAAAGTAAAACCTCAACCACCGGAAGACTGAAAACTAAAAACTCATATTCCACCCAAAACGTGAACCATAAATACCCCAAGAAGATGGTAAAACCATTATAAATTATCTATCTCAATATCCAAAGAAATATTTAATAATTCCAAAATACTCAAATCACCAAACTATATAACTCATAGTATAGAACTCACATCTCCAAACATTACCTCAAAATAAGAAACACCATGACCCCAAACATATAAATCACCGAAGAAAACCATCATGGTTTGATTGGGATCTCTATGTGAATCAATCACAGGATTGATTACCCAATCTATATGAACCACTATAATCGGGGTTAGGTAGGTTGGAAACAAGAAAATTCCCTATCACGAACACTTGGAAACCAAGTTCACCATGGGGTCCATTACGGTAGCCTCCCCACCATATTAGAATTTCAATTGAATGAGGCCATATTGATTTTGATATCTTACTATGGTTTTCACCAAAAAAAATTATAATTCTATTCATACCTTGTTTTACCAAGCATAAAAAACACAAAATGGATAGAAGATAAAACCCCAAAAGATGCGTTACATAGAACCAAAAACATCTTAATCCATAAAGAAGAGACTAAGAATCCATTTTTAAAATATACTTCTATTGAAACACAAATTCTTATAAAAAGGGAAAAAGAATATATGGTTCCTAGAAGAAACCAACAACACCCAACCCAAACCCTTTAAAACTAACTGAGACCAAAACATGAAGAACCACTCCCAGGTTAAAGACAATTTGGACTAACCAATCGGACTAGGAAAATAACACATGGATAAGAATTCACCAAAAAACCATAGCTAAAAAAGTCAAAGGATTACTAAAATAATTATTCCTCTCCTAGGAGTTATCAATGGGGAAACCATATAGAAATACAAGTTTAAAATTTCCACAAAGATTCCAACCACCCCAAACATAAAGAGCTCGAATTGTGAAAAGGTTTCCATAGAGATATCCAAAATGAAAGGAATTACAAATAAATAAAACCAAAAAAGTAAAAATTCAGATTATTTACAATATGAAATCAGAAAAAAATTGTTTGTATCAAAATTCAATACACCTTGATGCTCCTTTACTGAATGAAAATCTTCACTCCAAGACCTATAGATGGATCCCAAATATCATGAAGAATTTGTTTCTCCGTAGTGTGGAACTAATAATCCTCAATCGAAAACTCTTCATTTTGAAATGTTGATCATCGAACCTAATTAGGTTACCCATGTTTCCACGCCCAATGGAACATGAATACATTCAGAATACCTACCACCAACTCATCATAGATAATTTTCTGTGGAATACTCCAATTACAAGAAACAGAGAATAAAATCAAAAACTAATCAAAAATTACACAAATAAAACAAAAATTAAAATTATATATTCAAAATATCATTCTAAACAAATTTAAATCATGTAAATACACAAATACCATGAAAGAAAACTCCAAAAATAAAAAAACCATAAAACTACTCACTTTTCAAAACATTAAAATTTCTCCTTTTTGAGAACCATTTTTCAGAAAACATAAAAAACCTTAAAACCTAAACACCTACCATTGGTACTCTATAAACCCTCACATATATACATCCTCGTGCTAGGTCAATCACCCATAGACACATATCACCAACCATACACTTCCAATTACATACATCTATATATGTGAGAGTCCACAAAATCTCCAAAGGTCAAAATAAGTCATCTTTATTTCCAAAACAAAACATTCTTCCCAAGTTTTAAATTATATAATTAATTCCCATTTCACATTTTAAGAAATATTTCAAAAACCACTCAAAAAAAAGTTACAAAATGATTCAATTTGAAAATCATTTTCTTCTTCTAAAACAAGGCGTTTCATTTTCAAAAATAAGAATTTGTTTTTAAAAACAAATTTTTTTAGAAACAAATTTTATTCCAAAATACATGGGAAAACATCCCAAAAACCAAAAATTAGAGAAAAACATAGCTACACATTGATTTATTTCAGATTTTGGAAGAACATTCACTAATTGGGTAAGTATAACAGAGGTCGTTAGAGGAAGATACAAGGTTTGTACATGGTTTTCTAGAACACGCACAGAAACCACACACCCCTTTGAATTTCTCCAAGAAAACCACAAAAGTCTAAAGCCTAACTACCAATTCTTAAAAAATAAAAAAAACATGAATACATCATAGATCCAATCTATGATTTTGTGAAAAAACTATCCTAGACTACCCAGTTAATTCAAGCACCCTTCCGAAGAGGTCGTGAAACAAACCTACCCATTAGTGACCACTTAAATTCTAATTATCCAAGCTTTGAAATATCAGATATACCAAAATAAAAATGGATAATTTATTTGATACCATCTTTTTATGAACCAAACTAGGTTGACCCTAAACTGATCACTTAATTCGGCCCATGCAAACCTCGTGGTGCATTCCCGGTTACCCTGGGGTGGTGATAGGCACCAAGGTCATCAATGATAGCTAGTGGGAATGATTTCTCCCAATATAAAATAAAAAAAATTAAAAAATAAACAATCAGCTTGATATAAAATAAAATAAATAGAAATAATAAAAAATCATAAAATAAAAATAAAGACAAACAAAAACTGATGACCAAAAAAAGCTCTGTGTGACCCCATGATTCACTCACTGAACCAAAACCAAAAATTTCTCCCTAGAGATAGATATCAAGATGGATCCTTCAAAAAAGGATAAAAACAATAATGGAAGTATAGTTGTGGGTATTAAAACACAATAGGCATACCCAACTAAAACTATTCCCTATGAATTTAATGTAAAAAAATATTCATTTACTGCAAGTTTTAAATACAATATAAAAAACAGGTTTTTCATTCATTCAATTTTAATAAAATTCATGATCCACATTCCTCCATTTTAAAATAAGTTCTTTCTAAAAATGGGAGGTTTGAGAATTTTAAATGTATGGTGAAGAGGGAAATAGATAAAGGGGGTTTGCAAATAATACTCAGAAACATTTTTCATGAAAACATTTAATAATAACAAAAATTAAATTTTCAAAAGGGATAAACACCAAAAAATGAGAGAAAATATGATAATACCATATAGAGGGAAATCAGAAATCATTACTCAAGTAACCAAACCCGATGAGGAACCTAAATTATTTGATGTATATTAAAACACTATTGAGGAACTTGGGAATACATAGAAGCTCAAGGGAAAATATAGAATATACTATAACCTGATCCATCCTTTCATTGTTATTGTTGTAATAAAATATTTGTAATACTCGGTTGTATCCTACATGGCCTAACCGAAGGTAAACATAACTAAAGCAGAGTGTATCCATACTAAGGGGCCACTAGCCAAAGTGTAATCCTAATCTAGCGCAGCTACTATTCTCATATAATTGACTAGCTATGATAGGTTCCCATGATATTTAAAAAATGGGGGTGGTACATTGAGTATTAAACAATCAACCATATATAAGGAATAAACACAAAAGCCTCATACATAAGTATCACCCCTCAATACCAATCAAATAATGTTCCCTTTACCATAAACCAACAACATTCAAGGGAGGTCCCATATCTGGGATGAACCCATTACTCTATAAATTATAAGCTGAGAGACACATTTCTAGGAGAGTTCTCCAAAGGGAACCCCAGTTTTGAAAATACCAATCGGGCCATATATAGACATTCAGTCTCAAACCACTTTTAAATGATCCAAACACACTACATATAAATAAAAAAATCTATTTAGAAAACCTCTTGAAAACCCACATCAACATTTAAAAAATCAAAAAACCTTTACAATGTCTAACTAAGAATTTTAACAAAAAAAAAATAGCTGTGCAGATCTCAATAATACAATTTCGAGAAATTTAATTCAATGAAAATCCCACTTTATTTCAATGAAAACAATTATTAAAAATATTATATATCAATAATTTGTATCACAGAGTTTTGTAAACAATAAGAAATCAATAATTCTTAAATTACAATGTTAATGCATAGGGAGACCTCCCTCAATCCAATACGCCTTTTATGAATACCAATTCACATTTGCATGCATATAGACTCCTTTTTATATATACACCCATTAATAACATGTACACAGTACCCTTTCAGTAAAGGAATATGTACAAGCAGGATATATGTGTATATATACACAAATTCCAATGTATATGTGTACAAGATTTCATGGAGCCACAAGATGTTCTAAATAACCATGAGGGAAACAAAAATTCCCAAAGGAACCCAATTAAAAGTGGAACAATAAAATGTTTGGAATAATACCTACAAAAACAGTGGAGAAAGAACTGAAGTGGATCAAAATGCTTCATATTGAGTAGTGGATACCGAAATATGCATGATGAAGTCCTAGGAGACCCATCACATACCCTAAATATATAATATATCTATAAAACCGGGTTATAAAATTAACCTGGAGTTCAACTAGAAGAATAGGGTGATGGGGAGAAGATAAAAACACATGAAATGAAAAGAGAAGATAAGTGGAGACCTTACCTTGGTGTCTTAGATAAGAAACCAAAATCAATCGAGAACCGATAGTGTGATGAGAGGAGGCCATAAGAGTGGGTGGTTCATGATTATAAATGAAGGGAGGGGAGGGCATCACACAGCATGGGGGATAGGGGGACAAGGAGAAATCAGGAAGATTGAATGTTTTAGATGCACAATCTACGAGACTATGCACCGACCATGCGGTGGACTCTATCTAAGAGGAAAAGGGGATGCATGGTTTAATTGGGTGGGTACATGACCATTCACAAGACTGTGTGGCCTGGAGATATCAACTCTTTGGGCCATTCATTTTTTCCTAGGTGGGGGTACAGTTTCCCTCTAATCATTCCCCAACAGTGCTCCTAGTTAGAAGACTCTAAAATTTAGACTTTAAAAACATTCTTCGTACAAAACACAATAATGAGACTAAATATAATTAAACTATTAAATATAATTATTATGTTAGTTTTGGGGCATGACATTGACACATCATTCTTTGGTTTGAAATAATTTCTATGGTTCCTTCCATTTCGATAGGTATTGAACACCTTTTTTATTGTAAATTTAATTTTATCATATATCATTGAATGATCCTTTTATAGTAGTATTCCAATGAGATTTTATATTGAAGTGGTCTAGTATATTATTCTATAACAAGTATTCTCTATGAAATTTAATTAAGACAAATTTTAAGAAAATAATAAATCTGAATTAATAGGTAAAATATTTTTCATTTCTTATAGCAGTAAACACTAAAAAATGCCTGTAATCATATATCATGCAAGATTTTTTTAAATTTTACATTGTAACCATCATCACATAATTGGGATATACTATAAATATTATATTTCAGGCCATAAATAAATATAAAATTGGAAGTAATAACGATTTCTTAGTTACCAATTTGTACAAGGATAATTATTTTTTCTTTCACATTGTCACTGAAGGTCATATATCCCCCATACTTTTTTATTAAAATCTTGAATCTTGAGTAGTATCAAGTAAAATGTCTAGAATTTCCATTATCCAGATACCTTTGATTTTTTTGAAGTCCTTCATGAACATTAACTGTGCAAAATTAAATAAGAAACGATTTTGGTAACCATATTTTCCTGGGTCCAAAAATGATATCCATTAAATACTTAAGAATGTACATTTGTTTTACAGTTTTATTAACTATAAAATTAAAATATTTAGACAAAAATACTTTTTTAGGTAAAATATAATTAAAAATACTTTCATTGTCATATGTCCCTTTAGTCTTATAAACTAGGTTTTTATTCTTTGAACTTGGAATGAAATAGTTGTTATATAGCTTCCATGGTTGCCCATATGTATATCCAATTCTAGTAATAATATTTTGTTGTTTATGACTTCCTAATTTCTTATTCAAATCTTTTGAAACTTTTCAAATTTATTTTTAATCTTTTCTCATATTATCACTTCAAAATTTCAATTGTTTATTTACTCTTAAAAGTTTGGAATTCTTCCCTTTTTCAACTAAAATATCATTATTATCATTGAAAGATAAAGAATAATTTCTTTTCAATTTGGTGTATTTATCTTTTGGTTCATTCATAGTAATCATAACATATGGAGGTATTTGAAAATATACTCATTATATTATTGAGATTCATCTAAAATTACAACATCAGACAAAGAAGAAGTAATATTGTTATTCTGTACAAAAGGTTCATTGTCCATAAGGCACATATTTTCTTTTTTACTAGAATCCAATGTTTCTAAATTAGAATTTTTATTGTTGTCCCTAGATACAACTCGGGTTTCCTTCATTTCTTAATTTGGATTATTTTTTATATGCATACTTTTTTATTATTTAGCTTTAGATATAAAGATTTTATACGTCCATTCCTCTTATATTCATATCATGTAATCTGATAAGATTAATCATCCTTCCTCCATTACATTTTCTAATTTCTACTTTTTTCATACATTCCCTTATAATTTTAGGTTCTGAAAAAATTTATTTTCATATAAACAATCATCAATTTTCATGGCAGATGATCCATTTCCTCTTCACCTTCCAAATATAATTCCCCACAACTTGAATCGTCATTGATTACCTCTTTGTATTCAGATTTTTATTTCTTTATTAATGTGGTAATCTTCTTAATTTTATCGTCTTCACTATCTTTTGAAAAATAATGCCCATAAATGATCATATCTCTAATCAGTTCTTCAAAAAATAGCTTATTAATATCACATGACTATATAATTGGCATAGTAATTCTTATCCATCTATCTGGTAAGAATATTAGTGATATTAGAAATTATTTTTTTCTTAAATTGGTAGTCCAAGTGCCTTAATACCATCAATTATATCAATAAATCTATAATTTATTTCACATATCAACTCATTAGGTTTCACATTGAAACATCCATAATTCATGGTACAATTATTCAATCCCATTAATTTAATATTCCAAGTTCCTTTATTAAAAAAAACATCCAATATTTCATAAAAATTAGTAAATGTAGATATTATATTAAACTAGACTTCACCTAAAGAACATAATAAATTATTCATATCTTTACTGTTGCAATCATAAGTATTTTTAGTTGGATCACTCCATTTCTTTCTAATAGAAATGGGTGTTTTCATATTTATCCTCTATTGTTCAACAAATAAAAAATCACATAATTTATAAAAAGATTTTTATTTTGATTATCCATTAGGAAAAATAGTTTCTATTAAAATAAGGAATTTGATTGGTATATTAACCTCAGAGTTTAACATCCATAATAAAAAATTAATTAATATAAATAAATTAAAGATCTTATTCTCAAAAACATAATCATTGTAAAGGGTAAACTAAAATAGAGAGAAACCTATATCATATACCACATGTTGGTTCGAGAGTAGTTATCAAGAGGGGGGTGAACTGAGCTTCCTATATAAAAATATATATTCTGAATCTTATTGAGTTAAATCCCCCCACTTTAAAATATTCTCCTTTTTTAGAAATGTATTTGGTATATATATTTAAAAACATTAATTTCATTTTCAAAGGCAAGTTCAAATCAAAGTTAAAACAAATGAAATTGTTTTATAATTAAAAATAATATACTTATATCAAATATACTATGTAAATTAATCACTTGTAGATGTAAACTATTAGAGATTTTATTTCAAAATTTAGTTGAAAACTAATCAGTAAAAATCAATTGTAATAAAAGTATTTTTGAGAAAAGATAAAAAAGAAGGTAAATCAAAATAAAACACAAAATGGAATTAAACAAGTGGTTATCTCCACGATGGAATGTATTCCTCTCCAATTGAAAGTAATCTATTTCCAATAATATTTATTAACACTTAATAAATACATCCACAACCTGGATCTAAGTTTTATATAAATAATTGTTCATATAGAAGTTCATCCAATACAAAGCCCCTTCCATAGTAATAAATGGGATAAAAATGTGAATAAAAAGGAGAATAAGTATCATAGTACTCCCCAATATTTTTAAATATAATTTATTAGTAAATTTATATCAAAAATAAGCACAACTAAATAAGAAAAGAAAAGATACTGAGTAAGGTAATCGAGTGATGTTTGATTCTTCTCAAAATATGATCAGGATTGGTTGTTTAGTAATGTTAACTTATGTTTCAAATTGTATTTAAATATTTAATAGTGAAAAAATTTCTTAAATACCATAGAAACAGGTAAAAATAGAGTATAATTATAGCATATGGATAACAGAGTTTCACAGGTGACTGAAACTTCCAGTATAGTGCATCGGTACAAGAATTTTTCCCTCACCTATTGCATGAGGGAGGATTCCTTGTATTGTAAGTGAATTCATAAAAAATATTAATTTAGGAATGAAAATTCTTGTACTATGAGATATTATCTACTCCAATAGGTTTATTAAATTCCAAATCACTCTATTAGGTTTTTTGAACTTTAGGCATGGTGGATTTTTCACACATAGTCAATAAAGAGTCAACATATACTAGTTCCACACTTTCATGTGGTAGATGAGTTTCATGGTGCGGTATCTTCATCACATATATAATTATCGAGTTGCACATGGTCTATTGAATGTTCTTCATAAATTCTCTTGATATCATCATGCAGTTAATCATATTCTATCTTTTGGTCTCTTTGACTTTCAACTTGTGGTCACGTAAGTTTCTTCATGTTGTCACATAGAAAGTTATTTTTTGTGGTTTCTTAAATACCATCATGTGGTTACATTAATATTTATAGTAATTTTATACTCACATGTTCAGTTGAAAACCATATTTTGGACAATCCACTTCATCATGTTGTCGGTCTAATACTTATAAAAATATCCTCATAATTGCTTCAAAGGACATATGGTCCTTCATATGGTAGGACAAATACGTAGATAAAATTTATCTAATTTCAATGGTAACTTCATGTGGGTGGTATTCTATATCTATGTGGTCACTTCATATAAAATGAATCATGTTAAAAACTTATCCAGTTTTCATATATTTCTAGAACAAAACCTTACTATCTCAAAAAACATATTTTATTAGAAAAATAAGGAACATGATTTGAGATTTTTAAAATAATAAATTTATAGAAAATTACAATAATCTCTATTGAACCCTTATTCTATATTAGGTTAAATAGATATAAGGTTGTTAGTTGGTCAATGATCTCTCATACAACACAGTGATAATTCATCAAGTAGGGATATTTAGTCATGAAATCCATTGATATATTATCCCACTTCCACTCTTGAACCACAAGGGGTGAACTCAAACATATAGGGACCTAGAGATAATATATCAATTATTTATATAAGGGGATCTACTACAGAAACTATTTCATAACCTTATTTATTAATATCCACCAAAACTAATGTTTAAGGACCCCATACATACTTTTCACACTTGGAACAACTGTTAGAGCATATGGGTGAAACACCCTCAACACCATCACACACAGCCCAAATTGAACAAATATCCTCTATTTAAATAGGATTTTGTTCTCTCACCTTCAACAAAACATTCTAACTTCATTGTCTAAGAATATTTCTCCACCCCAAACCTCATAATTGATGACTCTTAACCTAGCTTCCCTAACTTGATGAGGAAGTATGTGGGTCACCATCATATGGCAAAGCTATATAGAACATACTTATTCAACCTTGAAAAACCTTATTTGGGATAGCATATCAATTTCCTCTTACACCTGTTAAGTATGAGATTAATTACATACACCACTAACCAACATTTTTCCCTATCCAATAATGTATTTTATATTCAATTTACTACCATTAAAAAACTTTATCCATCATATTTACCATAATTTGAGATCTTAATAACAAAAAATAAATCTTACACTCTTTTGATCCATATGAAATATGAATCTCTAACCATGAAGCTAGCGTATCTAGGTTTTCATGAAAAATACAACTAATTCAAGTAAAAATCAAGGATTTCAAAGTTCTTCTCAAGGGCTCTCAGATTTCTAGACCAATACGAAATCACCATTGGTCTTTATATCAACACACATACAAGATCAAATATAGTGGAATTAAAACACAAAAAATAATCAAATCCTTCAAATCATCATATAACAGTACCATTGTTCAGCCTGTGCTTTAGCTCCACAAAATCTTCATGACATTTCTTCACCTATATGGAAGGATTCCCCTTTCTGGTAGGATTGTCATGGGATCCATAAAAATTATAAATTAATCTATAAATCTCTGTTAATATCAAACTTATAACACCGAAAAAATTTATTTTAAAATAATACTATGGTCTATAACCTTTTAAACACACAACATCTATTTTTAGGAAAATTTAAATATAATATAAAAAAATCAGTATTTAAATGTGACTATTATAAACTAGTTTCTAAATTGACATGTATGAATAGTAATAAAGACTTTGTCAAAAATATTTATAAAGGTTTTATATAATTCAAATTTATTGATTCATTCATAATAAAAAATGACCCAATTTTTTGTAAATCCATATTATTCGTCAAATATATGTTTTCCTCAAAAATAATTTTTATTTATTATTTGGAGTGAATATTACAATTAATTTATACCACTTTTAAAAATTATATATGAAAAAGGTTAATATTTTTGAAATTAGAATAAAAAAATTATATTAGTGTAAAATTAACATATTTTTCATAAAAGTTTTTGTTTTTAGTTAATAGTGAAAAATACCAATTTTTCAAAAAAAAATATAATTTATTTTAAAATATTTAAAAGTCCCACTATGGATTTATTTTATATTCAATTTTATTTAATTATTTTTTATTAAAAACAATCTAATTAATTTTATTTAAATTTACACTATGCTTAATTTTTGTATAAAATTTCTTTTATACTTTAAAATGTATTGTTATCGAACAAGGCTTTTCATCATGTTTTTTTAGATTATCTTAAAAGTAATTTCTATCATTAATAGAAATTTAATTTCATATAACGGAATTAATTTTTATATTTATAATTGAAATTATATTATGGGATATATTTTTTATATTTTTATAAAATAAATGATTTTGGGGTGAATATTAAAAAAATATAGTTTTTATGACTAAATTTGACTTTTATGACATTGTTATGAAATAATTATGAAATAAAAAATTATGATACTTTTGGAATGACTAATTTAAAATACTATAATACAAATATCATAAAAAAAATTTAAACCATATAAATGATAATTTAATTTCATGATAAATAAGAAAACCATTTTCAGTGTCTACATAGTGCTTATACAGCACAAGAAAAGTCAAATTTGGTGTCCTAAATATTATATTTGAGAAGGGAGAAGTATTTTCTAAACATAAATAATCAATATTATATGACAATTATGATATTAAATTATGTTATTTAATTTGGGGGTTATATAATAAGAAGCATATCTAAATGTTTTTATAAGGTGAGAAAGTCAAAATAACATATTAAAAATTATTTCATGACATATATGGCACTAAATATGAAAATTTAATGAAACTAAATATTCAAAATTAAATAAATAAATTTTTACTATAGTAATGATTTATTTTTAATTTTTTAAATTCTTAAAATTTCTAAAACATTTACACTATGATAGTGCAACGTTTATAAAAACATAAGAAAAATTAATTAAATGGTTTTAAAAATATTAAAAATAACAATATTTAGATGATTTTATATATTAAATTAATTAATTACATATTAAGGAATTATGAGGGATAGTATAATTATATATATATAATATTTTATCTTGTCATGGTATTTTTAAAGTCACGAGAAGATGATAAAAATAAAATAACTTTAGGTCTATTTTATGGTAAACAAATATTATACTAATTGATTTAAAATTCATAAAAATTATATAAATATATAATTTGGATTTTATATAGTCTAAAATTTCATCCCTTAACCACATTTATTCCACTTGATATTCTATAATTACATTACTTTCCCTTAAAACTAAATATTTATGAAATTATTTTTGATTTTTTCTGGTAAAGAGTGTCACATTTCAACCATTTCCAACAAAACTCATGTTCAGTTTTTCTCTGAAAAATCTAAAAAACATAACCTCTAAACATCCATTACCACGTTCCCAATACATTATTGTTACTATATAACTCATCTCTAAATTCTTCAAGTTCAATCTATTGTAGGTTTTCCAATGAAGAAGGTACAACTTTTAAATGAGTTATTTCTTTGTATTTATTCTTCTAAATCTTTAGAATATATACATATAAAACGATATTACAACATAGGAATTTTCCATATGATGATATGTTATTATTTTAATTGAACAATCCATTTTCATCACCTTTCACATCCCATGGGAAAAGAAAACATCACTCATGCATACATGTGGATCACCACCTCTATAAATCAATGTGTTTTGGTTTTCATAACCACCTTATAAGGATGGTTATTATGAAGTATTTAATTAGTATATAAGATAATAATTACCTAATTATAATTCAATAAATATAATAAATCATCTATTTTCTTACCTTTCCATCCATTGAAAATTGATTACTTTGTTCATGCGTACCAGTGTACTATCACCTATATGAAGCGATGTGATTCATTTTTCTTATACACCATTCTTGAATGGTATTAAAATTAAAATTAATATTTAAAAAAGAAAATTATTTCATTATTATTATTCTATATATTACTTAAAAATGAAATCTTGGACCATGGTTCACTCACCAAAGTCATTTTAAAATTATGAACCGAACATCCTCAGAAAAACACGAAGTGGAATTACCGGATTAGGTAATTAAATTTGTCATTGAAATAAATGGTTGAATGATAAGTGATTAAACTTGGAAAATATTACCAATAAAATAAATTAATAAATTTCATTATAGAGTTATTAAAGAACTTATGTGACCTGTTTGACTCGAGGTAAGGGGTTTCTAGTATCATTTCCCTTTCTTTGGAAATTATGCTATTTTCACAACATGTTTTTTGTGGTGTATAAACTTACATATGGATATATTTTATCATTATTCCATAAAAATAAAAAATTTACAAATATATTCAGTTTTCCATCCTTAAATTTTTCATTGGTATAAAATTTATCAATTCATAAAGTATTTATCTTTAAAACCCTATTTTATAGATTTTCATGTTTTGATTTTATTTTTCCTCCATGAAAATGTTATTTAAAAGATTTTAGTTATTTTATTAATATGGTTATTTTTTGGTAAAATTAATTTTAAAACAGGTTTTAATTTTGTTAAGAATTTTTATAATAAAAATTTATAAAACAAATCCAAGAAAGATATTTTGGAAACTTTTAAAAAAGTGTGATAGGAATAATATTTTAATATATAAAGCATGAGAATAATTTCATCTTTTCAGGAAATTTATTCATTAAGAATTCCCCTCTAAAAATTTTCATGATTTTTTAAAATAACATCATTTTTTCCATTATTCTAGTATTTTTTTATTATTGATTTTTTAATGAAAATGGATTTTTATCCTTATTTTTACGTAATTTCTGAGAGTGATTTTTCATTTGTGATAAATAGAATAATTTTTGAGATTTTATGATGAAAATATAATATTATATGTGTTTTATGGATGTTATAGTCCTTGGAAATTGTTTATAATGATGGGTGATCCTGATTTATCTCTCCAATGCAATGGTAATGATTATGTTCTCTATAGAATTATGTCGTAAATAACTATGTGGTTTATTATATTTATAAGGGTTATATGGAGATGATGTCCCAAGGAACCAATATGATTTATATATTCATAAAATTAATTTTAATGTAAATATTTTCATTTTATAAGGTAAGATAATGAATCTTTTTCAAGTAATGGTTACACCTTTTAAGGTTAATAGGTATATTTTTTAGAAAATAAATTTCATTGGATCTAATTTTTTCGAGGAAAAAATAATGAATATTATTTTCCATTTTTGTTATACTATTATTAATTTTATTAAACACATTGGGTAGCAAGGGTAATTTTATATATAAGTGACGGAATATTTGACCTCAATGTTTATTTTTTAAAAGAAAAACTCTCATATATGATCTCATGGTTTTGAAATGGATTAAAGGGTTTATTTAATTCATATTATATGTACCTTACTGATATTTCTTCCCCATACCACATTTTCAAATGTTATTAATAGGGGTTAAGTATGAGTATAAAAAATTATGAAGAAATAATTTAGGCAAATAAACATGGGTTTAGTGGGAAAATACTCACTTAAATTTTTGGTTATTATTTTGTTAGAGTTTACACTATTTATCTACAACTCTAAACCAAAAAGGTCCTTGGGTATCTAAGTGATCAATTATTTCCGTCAAATTTTTTATGATTTTTATGGATAAAATTTTGGTCACATTCATTGGTATCAAATAAAGGAATTTAAAGATTATATTTTTAGCACTACATCCTAGAGTGTGGGTATGGGGTTGTTATGATTTTTTCAGGAAAGGATAACATAATAGTTATAGATACAATCAATGTTTTTCTAATTTTAAGGATAACCATAAGTTCAAACTAATAGACACTTCTTTTTATGTTTTATGTGATGGGATTTTAAGATGATAAAGATAATTTTCGGAGATATTTACTGTAATAGAACCCTGGGGTTTAGTATGTGATTTTTTAAAAAGTTTATTTATTTAATAATGCTTATATAATATATGGAAATCTGTTTAAAGTTATTAATAACCATTAGGGTTAATATGATGCATGATATTAAGGAAAATATTGTTAATTTGGATAAATGGGTTATTACATGTTTGGAACATATCATTTATCCTATATATAATGATGGGATTGAAAATTGATTTGGTGACTATGCTATTAATGTTATTTTTGAAGAAATTAACTCCTTTAGAAATATTATCTGTTTAAGGTAAATGAAAATACTTTTCTCTATAAAAAGTATTATATTTTCTAAATTATCTTTTAGTAGTATATAAGATTTTATTTTGTATTTATAGTGATTCGAGTTTTTTTGGAAAATATTAGCATATTTTATTAATAAGATTATATGTACATTTTTTTATACATGACTATATGAATGACTAAATATTGATTAGAGATAAATGTAAAATTTATATAAAAAAAATTTGTGATCAAATCCTTCTGATTATTGGGATTTAAACTTAGTTAGAAATATTTTCAATTATTTTAAAGTTAATTATCATTCAAATGATATAAGATGAAAATTTGGTGTTATTTTTGAGACATTAAATATTAATATTCTATTTTTTCTTATGAATATTTATTTATATTAGAGTTACCTTGTTCTAAACATTTGGATTTTGATTAATTTCTAAAGATATAAGGAATAACTTATTATTTGTTTTGGATCTTAGGATCCATTAGATTTTTATTTTAGTGCTTCAGGCAACAAAAAATAATTTCCATTATTCATTTATTAGATTAATATATGAGATATAAGTAATAATAGATTGAATTGAAACCAAAGGAAAAAAATTCTTATTGAATGGAAGGAAATAAATTAATTACATTTTTTCATGTTCTCTATATTAATGGTAAAATAATCACTCAAGCTAGTAAAAAGGATCTTGAAATAAAAATATAATTCTTTTAACTTATTTTTTGATAAATTGATAGTATTATTTGTCCCGTTTTGATTTATAGTTTTTCTCATTAACTTTCATGATATTTTTTTCTCTATAACTCCCCAGTATTATATGTACATTACTTTTCCCCTTTATGTCTCTATTTTTACTTATCAATAATGTTCCTCTATATTGGAACCCAATTATATGGTATTCTAGGAGACCTTCATATTTTCGTTTTATACATTTAATAGTAATTTTTTTATCCCATTTTATAATTTCTGTTTATAAAAAAGATATTTTAAAATATTATAGAAATCCTTTCATGATTAAATATTTTATCATCCACTCCATAGAGTTGATTTTTTTTAATCATGTTAAACCCTCTTAATCTAGAAAAATACAAAATTTAGAGGATGAAATTTATTTAAGGGATTATAATATAACACCTTGAAAATTTATTTTATAATTATATTATTCTTGATAGCTTACTTAGCACACAACACCAAGCTTTGAGAGAATTATGCTATAATATAAAAATATCATTCTTTACAAATAACTATTATAACCTTTACTTAAACTAGTATATATAAATATTATTAAACCTATTTTGAAAAATATTTATTAAGGATTTATATAAAGAAAAATTATTTATTAATACATAATAAAGTAGTGGTTCATTTTTAGAAAAATCATTTTATGCTTTAAAAATATATTTTTTAATGTTTTTCATTTATTTTTGTGTGAAAATATTATAATTAATTTATTAAAATTTGACAAATTTTCCATAATAAAAAGGTTATAATTTTTTAAATCATCATATAAAAACTATCTTATGGTAAAATTTTATGATTTTTAGGAAAAGATTTGTTTTTTGTGAATAGTCCAAATTACTAAATTTATAGAACAATGAAACTTATTTTCAAGTATTTCAAAAGACACAATTTTTATAAATTTGTTTTAAAATTTTATTAATTAATTTTTATTAAAAATATTACCATTATTTTTTAAAAAATTTACATTATTCTTAATTTTGGTATAAAAAAAATTTATACTTAAAATGATTTTTTCCAGAAACATTTTTTTCATCACCTTTTATGGGTTTATTTAGAAAGTATTTTTTCCACTTATAAGAATTGAATTTTTTTAACAGAATTATTTTATTTCATAAAGAAAATTTTATCCAATGATTAATTTGGATATTTTTGTAAAAAAATTTATTTTTTGGTGAATAGTAAAAAATATAGTTTTTATGAAATACGATATCTTTTATAAAATCATTATGAAATCATTACGATATAAAAATTTACAAAACATATGTAAATACTCCTGAATTATAATATACTATAAATATCATACACAAATATATCAAAAAATATAAATTATAATTTTTTCATGATAAATATTAAAATCATTTTCAGTGCTAACGCAGTGCTGACACAACACTCGAGAAGTAATATTTTGTGACCTAAAGAAAGTATTTAAGAAATAATATTTATTTTATTGATTTTATTAATTAATATCATGTGTAATTTTTTATATTAATTTATATTTATATATATTGTATTTATATAATAAGAGACGTATCCAAATTTATCTATAGTGATTACGTAATGCGAGAAAATTCAAAATAACTAATTAAATTAGATTTCATGAAATAGATATGAGTAAATATAAATATTTAATGAAAATAAATAGTAATTATGAAATAAAATAAATTATCATTAGGTTAATAATTTATTTTTTATTGGAAAATTTGGTATAATTTTTTGAAACATTTACACCGTGATGGCACAATATTTAGGAAAACAAAATAAAAATTTAGTAATTGACATTAAAAATAATCAAAATGATAATATCTAGTGAGTCTCGATATTGGATGAATTATATATATATTTTATATGTATAATGGGTAATATGAGAAATTATATTTCAAATTTTTGTTTTTCATGATATTGTTAACATCAATATAATATGATAATAAAGAAAATGACTTTTAATGTTTTTTATGATAAATAATAATTTATTAATTGATTTAAAAGTAATTTAAGATATATAAATAAACAAGTGGGATATTATATCATATAAAATTTGATCCATTTTCCCTTTTTATTCACCATTATATTTTGTAACTACATTGTGGATCCTTAAAGATTAAATATATTGGAAAAAAACTATTGATTTTTTCCTAAAAGTAGGGAATCATTTTAACCATTTCCAACAAAGGTAAAGTTCAATTTACCTCAAAATCCTCTACCAAATACCTCTATAGAATTACTACCCCGTGTTACCAAGCCATTTTTTGACCATAAACATCTTCTACAAAGTCCTTAAGCTTAATTTAAAGGACATTTTCTAAAGAAGAAGGTATAACTCTTAACAGAGTTATTTTTCTATTTATTTTTATAAATCCTAAAAATATATCATTAGAATGCTGATATAAAAACATATGTTTCTTAAATATAATAATATATAATTATATTAATGTTAAAACCCTTTTTATCTCTTTTTTATCCTATGTAAAACAAACAAATCGCTTGTGTGTATGTGTGGATTATCACCTCTATAAAGTGATGCCTTTCTTTTCATCATCACCTCATAAGGATGGTTATTCTAATTAATTTAATTAATATATTGGTTATTAATGATATAGTTATCATTTTTTAAATATTAGATATCATCTTTTTTTCTTACCTTTTCATCCATTTAAAATGATATAGTCATTCATGTGTATGTGTGGACTACCACCCCCATAAAGTGAAGTGATAATTTGTTATGTATATATTTCGAGGATGGTCATAAAATTGTATGAAATATATAAAAATGATAATCATATCATTATTATTTATCTAGATATGATATAATAATGGATTCTTTGACCGTGGTCAACATGCCAAACACATTTTGGAATTCTTAACCAAACATCAATAACACACCTAATGTGGTCTTAACCAATTAATTAATTAATTAATTAATTTAAATAAATGTAATAGATACTTTAATGATAATAGTTTAACCCTGAAAAAGGTTCTTGTTTTCTCTATCCAAAAATATACTGTTTTATTTCTCACAAATTGTATTCCCTTTATTAATGTTTAGTCTTATCTTTACATAACACTTATATGTTTCTTATTACCTTTACATGAAATTAAAAGTACCCTTACATGATCTTTGTAATATTTTTTTAACATTTATATTAATCCCTTATCAAACTTTATATAAATTTAATAATTTTATTATTAACTTTACATAATTTCAGTTTATCCTTGAACAGTGTATATAAAGTTTCTCTTACCCTTAAGTAGAAAATTTTAAAGTTTATCTTACCCTTAAGTAGTATATTTAATAGTTCGCGTACCCTTAAACATCGTATATAATGTATTTCCTATGCTAATGAAGTATATAAAAGGGTTTTATGATCCTTTTTTAGAAAATATAACTATTTTTACCCTTAAGAAAGTTATGAAATGTTTTTGCTACCCTTAGGTAAGTCCAAGTTGCTATTGATTGTTTGAAATGCCCTGCAACCAGAAACATAGGTTACTACCAGTGTGGATTTTCTACTGGAAAAACAAATTTACTACCATTAACTATGGTCTTGTACTATTAGTAAAAACTTAACACCACTAGGTTGGTTTTGCTACTAGTAGTCCAGATCAGCTACTTGAAGTATTAAGATCATCTACTGATAGTTGAAGCATTCTAAAACCTCGCTTGATCTACTATCACTATCACTAGTTCAGACCTGATACCACCATTAGAGGGAAATATTTTATAGGATGAATTTAATACCACTTGTACTTATCTTCTACTACCTTTTCAATTCATACTTCTATAGTTATCGATAATTAAATTAAAATTAGTTATTGAAATGAACATTTAGGGAATTTAATGCATGTCATAGACACAATGATTTAAGAATGATTTTTCTTAAAATGGTTACCCATCTATATTTAAGAGAGATTCGTAATTTCCACATTTTCTAGTAGTATACAGATTTTATTTATTTTATTATTTTCCTAAAATCGATAATTCGATATTCTAAAAAATATATAAAATCAACGTAACCCATCATACACAAATTTACGTTAATAAAATTCTCCTACTAATTGGATGGTTTTTATTTCTAAAATTGATTAAGGATTATCCATTGTTGTAAATGATAGTATGTTTTTCATTCAAAAAATCTTTTTTAAAGAATGCTCTAAGTGTCTTCAAGGAAATATTAAAAAAAATCTAAGGGATTATGCCAAGATGGTTTCCCTAAAATTGATACTTTTGGGGGAGTAAGACTTCTCCTTTATCTTTGAATGGAAAATTAGGTATGAACTGTGTCTTCCCCTATTAGAGACTTGATGTTCCGGGTCATCTCTTCAAGAAGGGAGAGGCCAGGACCCAACCCTCCTCCAAACCAGAAACTTCCCAACACTATTTATAGGAGAAAGGTCCATGTGACTGTGGATATACAAACCCTTACACATTCCATGAATCCTAATCCCATTATGAACCAAAAGTGGGAAACCTATAACTGTGTAAATACAAAATGAAATAAGAGACATACTGATGTGACTTTCCCAGAGTTTTGATAAGTCATGAGGTTTTGGTAGAGGTCTCAATAGAATCCCTTTCAGATGAGAGAGCCCCCAAAGAATAAGCCTTTCTATAAATGGATTTGATAAAGGCTTGATGGCTTGTCGACTGAAGAGTGTGAATAAAGTAAGTGAATCACGGTGGGAAGCCCATATAGAGAAGGGATCACAAGTTTGGGCGCACAAGTAAGGGTGCACTAGTAGGCTTGGCAATCGGATGTTCACTTAGGTGATAAACAACCTCTGTGGTAATACTTGGGAGAGACTCTACTCAAGACTTCAAGAGTATTCACATGTGATCCAAGAAGTGGGGCGCTCATGTTCCTGTGAGAGGAATGGGCGGGGAGCAACTATTTATGACTTGGGGAGGTTGGGTGCTTTAGGAATGCAAGTCTTGTGGTTTAAAACAATAAAAGGGCTTACATACAATGATCCTCCCTTAAATCCTCTTCTCAAGGTTTTGAATAACTACCTTGAATGTTTCAGAAGACTAAGGCGAAGTTCTAGGGTGACTAGAGCAGCAATTGGGCATCAAGGAAATTCTTCCATACAAATAAGGGCCCCAAGGGTCTATTTATAGGAAAATAAGAGACCATGGGTGAAATGAGTTGGGTGTGCAAGTGGGTTGTGCGACATATGGGGGGCGTAAGTGGGATGCATGACATGGGGAGTGGCACAAGTGGGTTGCGCGCTGACAGAGTTTGGGCTAGACTTGGGCGACCAAAAACTCATGCCTTTGAAAATCTTGACTTTTCATCATGTATTTTCCCCTTTTTTCTAATTGATTCCCTTCTTCATATTTTTAGACTCTTTTAAAGAATGGAGTTTCAACATTAATCATCTACTTTTATAACATTTTGGGATAGTTATTCCTCACTAGACTCGTTATCAGAAGCTCTAAGAATGATATTTTCCAACACATATAATTTCTACTCATGATGTAGTATAATCAATATGTTCTTATACCATTCCTAGAAATTAAAGCCAGTGACAAGGTTATCCATATCTAATATAGGTTACTATGATTTGGTCAAAATCATATGGCCTTCAATTTCTACAATATATAAGACAAGAATTTAGTACTTTATATAGATTATAAAATTAGATGATGAATTTAATTTATTAATACCCTGCTATTTTATTGAAACCAAATAGTTATCACTATTGGTTTTGGAACATCATGTCCCATGGATATTATATTTGCAAGGATCTATCTACGCTTTCTTATAAACCACAATATGGACATGAAAATTTAACAAAGGAGTTTATATAGTTTTAACTTTAAATCTACATTATCTCATAGATCCTAGATCTATATATTGGAATCCTCAATCCTAAAATCCAATACTCAGGTTTTTTCAATTATATCCTCTAAATGGTATTGAAAGGATTTTATCCATTATAATCAATACTAATTTGGTTAAGCTATCCAAACCTCTCATAAGAATTACTTAATAAAAGTAAGTGTATAGAATTTGGATATGAAAACACATAGTTATAGAGTTTCATTCTAATTCTAGTAAGGGAAGTATTATCTAACTTAATATTTGATTAATGGTTTTTACTTTTTGTTTATGCATATATTTTAAATATTATCTTATTACATCCTTATTAATATTATGTGTATTTTTACTTATGTGAATATCCATGTCTAAGATATAATTTTTGAATAGTACAATCTATTTTAATTTCATCTCAAATTCTTGTTAATTCATTTATTTAGTTATAGAGAAAATGAATCAATAAATAATTAAACAAGAAACTGATAAAAATAAAATAATAAAGTGGTATGATCATGAGATTTCGTATTGGTTGGTATGTCGAGTAGATGATAAACCGACTATTTTCCCTAAGGCATAAACTCATATAACCATTTCTAGTTTATGTTTTCATATTCCACCTAGGCTTATGTGTATGTCCCGGGTTGGTTACATCTTGGTTCTAAACATTAAACATCTCCTCTCACCAAGTAAATCTATCCTTTTCATAATAATTACTCAAGATCATGATAGGGGAACCAAAGGATTTTTTAGGTATTTATATAAATTAAACCTAAGTATGTTGGCCCTTAAATAATGAGGAGTGATTAAACATAGGCCTTAAATTTAATAAAATATATTATTATTAAAACCCTCATATAATGATATATTAAGTGAAAATAATCACATACATAGGTTTGTTTATGTTCACTATAATCCACACATATGTTATGATAATGAATTTAATAAACTATAATTCATTTCATTATTCCTAATTACGATAAAATTTGATTGAATCAATTAATTATCTTTATTAATTAAAAAATCTATTCATCTTAATTTCAACCAAAATTTTCAATGAGATTCCCATATGTTATACTTTTAACCAAATTAAATAAATTAATTTTATTTAAATTTTACTAAGTAAAAATAAATTCACTTGGAGGAAACATGGCGAGCACCAGTCCAAACAACCTAGTGTGCATTGTGTTCATAGACTATGCACTCATAAAAAATGTATCATACATGTCATGTAACATAAATAAATGAAATTTATTTTAAATAAAAAACACACTAAAACGTGTTATTTACGTTTCATTTAATCATTTTAATGTTCATAGAGTAGCCTATGTATCAGGAATATGCATGATATATAGTTTGGAATATTGAATATAAATTAATTAATTAATATATATATATATATAAATATAACCTATCAATATTCATGTAATATCAATAAATGAAACACATAAACATGTTAATTAGGTTTAAAGTAAATAATTTTAATTTTAGGTAATAAGGTACTATACACGGAGTGTATAGTCCAGATACACGTTGGGTATGTCTCTTCGTCATTTATCTATGAAACAGGATTGGGGACTTCCTATGTAAGATGGATGCAAACATTAATAGATAACACAGTGTGTATATGAGTAACACATCTTGAGACCTCCATGTAACATGACTATGAGTCACATGTAGCGTGAAATAAATACATGAAACATTGATGACTCATAAACTACATGATATTTAAGTGGGTCATGCTATGTTTATTCCAGATAATCATGTACCATGATTTACCGATCAATATGTGATATATATTTAATTCACCTCATGTGTTAATTACTACATTATGACTTATATTTCTGATGGCTCACTCTAGTGTATTAAACTCGGGTACATGGTGTATACCTTCAAGCTACATGTTGTGTACTATTGAGTTATCTAACCAGAATCCTTAGCACCTTTGGAATGTTAATGTAGATGTTATTCATTTTTAATTTTTCTATTTTGAATTTATTTTTGAGAATAAAGAAAAATAATAGAAGATCTTGACATTCATATTTAAATAATGATTTTACCTAAAATGAAAAAGTAACCATAAAAGTGTAAATAAAAAAACTGTAAATAAATAATTATAAATAATTATGTGGCTATTTTCATACCATTTGAAGTATCCAGGAAATGTGTAAGAACATATTTCATAGTATTAAACAAATATTTTTCTGTAATCAATGAATAACCTGATATGTGCATGATGAAGGATTTCATGACCAATGAAATTTATTCAATGATTAATTGAAATAAACACCAAAAAAAAGTAGACATGATCCTAAAATATGATTTGTACATAATTTATATTAATAAAGAATTACAATGTGTTCGAATAATTTCTTCATTCATGATTTGTTATACCACTTCTTTTCATTCTCTCATTGGGCTGAGAGGATTCACGGGTAGAATCCAACAATAAGTGATTCAAACATGCACCAAAATCACCATTTAAAATAATTTAAATTCTCATGTTCTATAATGGAATAATATAATGCTTGAATCATTGATTGATGATCACCATAAGAATCTCTTAGAAGTTGAAAATATTCCTCCTGTTATATCTAGTGTCGATAGGGTTTAAGAGGATGATCACCATCCATTATTGAGATTATTATAAGATGATATCACTCTAGATATTTGGAGAGTTTGTTCTAAAAATTCATTTTTCACAATGGAGATTAGGGTTGAGAATGTAATAATCGAGATTATATAAAGCTATGTTAAGAGAATAATAATTAAACATGGACCCTTATTATTCTCATAATACCTATAGAACCTCATGTCTGTATTATAATATAATTTTATTTTTATTATTTACATGAAATGTGCTAGAGTTAAGAATAAAAAAATATTATTTATTGAATAAATAAATTAATACTTATTCATATGTTATTTAAAATAATATTTCTCACCAAACCATTAAACATTGCCCATAAATCCTCCTCAATATTATCAAAACCTTGAATAATGATAGTTTGTTTAAATAAATAAATAAATATCACTGTATTAACTATTAATAAATAAATAAATATTTTATTATCAACAAATATTGAATAAATATTTGTAATATATTCAAATGAATTTTATTATCTCGAATAACCTGTGACTAGATATTTTTGATCAATTAAAACATTAATAATTATTATAGTACACGATATAATGGTATTTATTCAACATGTTAAATTCAGTTATAATTTAACTACGCTTTTGGATACACTTATTGTGTGACCCACTAGGCCCCTTTCTTAGTGGTATTTAGATGAAATGCTTAAATTATGTGATTAGAAAATAAAAACATGACAAGGAACCCATATTGAAAAATGTTTATATCACAATGACATACAACCATATACAAATATGAAAATTTAATATAATTCGATTATAGTGATATCTCTAATAAATCATGTTACACAATGGTGTCATCAATGTAGATCCTTGATGTCTCTTTCTTTTAATTTTTTAAAATGAAATTACTGATAGTAGACCATTCCCATGGACATAACATGGCAGTTTAATTTCTATTTAAGGGCCAAAGATATAATCTTATTTTAGAGAAAAAAATACAAAACCTTTCTCAAATTATTCATTAATTTTATGTAAATTATGATACACCCATATTCTCTATAAAGAAATGTCATAATGTTTTATAATAATATATAAAATCACAAGACTCATGATATTCATTGATAATATCCTAAAAATATATGGACCATTAAATGTGTCCACAAATAAGAATATCTAATGACACATAAAAATGTGGATTTCCTAACAGAGGGTCAAGTTCTCATAACCTCCTTTCATGATATTACTAGGGACAAACATCACGAGAGGAAGTCTAAATGTCTTATAGGCCCTAGTACCCATATAGCTTGTTTCATTTGAATCCCATTAAATTATATCACCTGATCATAGAACATATATTTAAAAATACATTCATTTCTTTTCTATGTTCTCATCATATCATGTAAGTTTTATAACCATTAGGTGTGATAGGTACCCTTAGAAAATTATCACTTATAATATCATTAAGAAGAACAATCATGACATGAAAAAACATTATTAATATTAAAATACCAATAATATAGATAATAATTAATCATATATAAGTTGGTTATAAGTTACAAACTAAAATATATTTCTATTCTTTTGTTTTCTCACCCTTGAGGGATACTTTTAATACTTAACCATGGAAAAGAAAAAAATCCAAGAGTTTTTTATACTTTTTGATAGATGATAATCATAGGAAATGAATACCATATTTTGATATCAAAGATGGTTTCCATATTTATCTATATAGGCTATATATCCCTCATTATCTTCTTTCTTCAATTCACCTCCAATACACTCTTTTGAAAAATACATTATTAAAAAATTGAGAATAAGTTGGAATATATCATTTCCTTGGTTTTCGAACTAGGTTTAAGACAACTTTCTCAATATAAAAAAATTATTCATTATCAGACCATTACTTTGAAAATTATCCATTATATTTTTCCTCCCTAATTTTATAAGTCTGATTATATTGGGGTAGCATGATTATCTAATATTTTTTAAGTTTCCTCATAGCTGGAAAAGGATTATTCACTTGAGAAAACATAGAGTATTAACTTTTATCAATGTGTTTTAGAATAGTTTCCTTTTCCTACTGATCTAGACATATGATCTAGAGTTATTTCTTAAATTCTTAACCTTCTTCATGGGTGCGTGTTTTAATCCTCGAGATGGTGTTTTAGTAATTCAAATATGGCAAATTACTCACGCACTCTATATGGTTTTAAAGGGGGTAATTTTTGGAACTATAAACACTCAATGGTTCCCATATCTATTAGGAACTATAATCCATCTTTCCGAAGGTAAGTGTTTATCAAGATGTTTTTAACATGACACTTAGATAATAGAATTGGTTGAGATGAAGAGAGTTTGTCCTCATCACACCCTATTTTGGGTGAATTATTTCTTAATCTAGGAATCTGTTATAGATTTAACACATGTTCAAGAATCTTTACCAAATCCCAATATGGGACTTGATGCCATTTTTATTTTCAATCAATTCTCAACAAATATAGATGTGAACATTTGTATGTATCAAAAGTTCTTCACCAATGGAACCATATGTATGTATCAAAGTTTCTATATCAGTGAATTCATATATAGGTTTCAAAATTTCTCCATCAATGGTACCATATATATGTATCATATTTTCTCCATTAATTTTACCATCTGCATGTATCATAGGTTACATCAGTGGTACCATTTGTATGTATCAAAGGTTCTCTATATTTTTTCATTATTATTATTTGAATTTTAGATATATTTTACTATTTATTAAATTAAAATATTTTTTCACTCTAAAATTTTTCATCATCTATAGAGACATTTATTGTTTTGACTTAGGGATTGGACCCCCGATGGGGTTTCCTGCATATTATCAATGGGGGAATCAGACCCCGTGTAGTTTAGTTCAACATAATGGGATACATCATAGGTCATGTAACAAAGAATATACCATGATGTTTAATGTTATCTGGTAAGGATATATCTTTGAAAGGTTCATATAAAAGACTTGTGTGTAGATTATACAAATCCAACCCTTGATAATTGAAAAGAGTCAATAAATATTTAGATTTCCAAGTGGGGGAATGATATTTCTAGGAATAATTCCCAATAAGGATAGTGATGGGTTGAAAATTTTAGCTTTTAACCTTAAGAATTTGTCTTACATATCCCATTGAGACAAGAATCAAACCCCACATAGTTCAATTGGGTTAGGTCATACACCTAAAGAGGAGGCCCAAGGATGGAACTATGATTATGCTAGTGATATGATTAACTCCAGTATCTAATCCCATGTAATTATTTATTAGTGTGAGAAATAAAGAACACTAGTAAACCAGTTACATTTCATAATTTCTTTCAATTGTGGGGCTTACACCTAAATTTAAATCCTAGGGTTAAACTTCCTTCCTCATTAGTTGATGGAAGAGGGGGGGTTATGAGATATATGAGCGGTATAACATCCTTTTAGAAAGGATTAGGGATTACTCTTTAAGGGATTACCTAATGAATATATTCCTCATACATTAAATGAATAGAGTGAGAATAAAGATGTACTCATAAAGACTAGGAGCTTACTATAAGAGAAATTCCTAGTCCCACTTTCTTGTGTGTTTCTAAACACCATATTGGGACTTACGCATTTAATGATGGGAAAATAGAATGTGAAAATGCTACCCAATTCACTACATTATTTAATATTCACGTGGGAGTATAATTTTGTTGCTTGAAATGGAAGTTTTCACATCACCACCTATGAGATTGGATCCCTCTTTACCAAGGGGATGAATGATCACAAAAAAACCAAGGACTCCACCTATTGAGGAGGTTAAGTGGGGGAATGTTTTGTCAAGGGAAGAAATGATGGAAAGAGTACATGCTAGTGTTCTTAAATACCATTCTCATGTGGGTTCAATTTTTTTAGGGGAGCTCATAATTTAACCTTTCTCACGTTCTAATTCCGGTTCGAAATAGACATTTGGATACTTAACGGATGGGAAAAGGTAAATACAAACACTACATTGATGGATACTGTAGAGAGTATAGAAATAGATACACTAGGTATACCTCATGTCACATAGTGGTATCTCTATTCTAGGTAGGGAAGATTGCAAAGGGGTCCACCATAAAATATTTTCCTTGCTTCATATAGGAGAAGATCTCATTTGAGCGAAAATGCTCATGCCTCCACTTTGAAAAATATATCCTTTATAATCAATGATTTTTGGATTCCATTGCAGGTTATTTTTCCCTTCCTTTTTTGTGAGAATTTTATCTATGGGTTTTAGTGAGATTGAGTTTCAAGGTTCCCAAAATGGAAATTTTTGTCTATTCATTCTCATATCTTATGTCTCTTATCTCTTTATCTTGATTCTATCTCTTTCTGTAAAACTATCTATATGCAATTGTTTTTTGGTATTTTTAGATAGTGGTGAATAAATTTTCTCACCAAAATATAAATATACATTGAAACTGGTGCATGCATATCATTTTTTTGTGTTATGAGGAAGACCAAAATGTATCACCATTGACCCAAAATGATTTTCTAATCTAAAATGATTGTTTTTAAAATTGTGAAAGGAAATAAATGATGGGATTAAATTATTATGTAGTAGAAATAATTCATCTCCTTTGACCTAAAAATGAAAAGGGATTCAAAAATTGGTTTTAATTTTTCACAAAGAGAGAAATTTTATAGGTGGTAGGAAGAAATTCACCGCCTCTAAACTAAATATTACATGTGGTTCTCAAAGAAATTGAAGTGTTATACGAACCTGAAAAAATTCCTTGTGTAGGGAACAAAGTCAAATCCTGTAAACCAAAACTGACATATGGTTCACATAGAAATTGATGTTCTATACGAACTTGAAAAAATTACATGTAAGATTTTGGACTTTGATAATTTTATTCCTAGCCAAAATGAGACCTAACATAGAATGGTCATAATATATTATCTTTAAGTCTTTTTGGGCTATACATGTAGTGGAATAAAAGACATAAAAGTGAAATATGTACCAGGATATGTTGTATATACCCTATTAGGGTGTTTTATAATTCAAAAAGCTATCTATAAGACCCTCAAAATGGGTTTTAAAATGTCAATTCACTTTTCACGTAATTTTCTAAAATCAACATCCTACTTTTGATTGGAGGTTCTCACCACCATTTCCCCAGATCTAGAAACATTTCTAAGGAATATCCATACCTTATTTCATGAGTAGTCTTGTAGCACATGAAAATCTCATTTTATCCTCCTTCAGGCATGGATAAACTTTTCTACTAAAATGTGACTAATGTTTTCTAAGTGATTATCACATCTTGAATTATATAAAAAAGTGAATTGAAATAAGTTTTTAATGAAAACAGTGTACAATCCATTATACAATCAATTTTTTCTTTTTAAATTAATCGTTATTTCCTTTTTTCACTTTTCATCACATTTTTACCAGAGATCCATGACATTAATTTATTGTCTATATATTCAGTATTCTTCTACCTTCCACACACAACATCATATTTTGATTTTCATTTGTTAAAAACCTTTTAAATATCTCATCATTGATATCTTCCACTTTGAAACTCTGCTTGCATATTTCTTTTACTGACTCAATTTTTTCTTACAGATTTCTCTCTTAAACATTGATCTTTATTACCTTCATGCAACAGTCCATGATTTGGAATTTTATAAAACAGTATAAGTATCTCATTTTATTTGGTGTAACATATTTCTCAGCCTTTTTTAATGACATATTCGAAGTGACATTCTATAATTTTATCTTTATATTTTAACACTTAATGTTAGAATGGATTTGATTTAATTTTTTCTTATGGAGTTGTGGCCTACTCTTCTCATATGTACAAGAGTTTTAGTTGGTTGGTACATACAAGAATTCATTATATGTGTGTCCAAATATTTTCTAATAATTATAAAAGTTACCAATATAGTCATATCTATTATTTCAGGATATATTTGTTTTTTATGTAAAAGATGACTTTAAAAAGTATGATTGTTCTCATATTTATCTTTTATCCTCTTTGAGTCTTACATTATACCACATTAATACACTATTATATTATTCCATTATTCCATATCTTAATTAACAAACCTCTAGCAGCACCAACAATACTAAAAAAACCTCTTTCTTTTTTATAGGTGTAGTCTGCCCAAATTTCTAAAAATGTTATTTTGGGACGATACACAAATATTTTAAGGTCCATTTGGTGTAATGTATTTTATATATAGTCATACCTCTACACATGATTCTTTTTTGGTTTTATTATAATTATTAATAACTCTGATACATATAGATTTTTATCATGGTCCAAATCTATTTTTAAAATTTTCATCGGTCCTACTAGTCTTACTTAGAATATGGGTTTCCTTTTACAAAAATATGCTAGTAGATTTATCAAGGGATGTTCCATATCTATTCATATCATAATTTTTATTCTTATTTTTAGTAAAATATACCTTAAAATCATCTGTGGAAGTACTTTTATTCTTATTTATTTATAAATATCCATTTTGGGTTGATTCTAGATTCTTTAATTAACTTATATCTCCAAAGACTTAATAATTAGAAAGTTATTTTCATCCACAACCAAAGTCAACAACTCTTTCTATTCAGTATTTAGCTTCATAATTTTAACTTCATGATTTTTTTGCATCTTATTGAGAGTTATAAATCTATTTTACTTTAATTTATTTAACTAAATTCTATAAATCCATGACATTTATTTTCTAATACCAATATTACCACAGTGATAGAAACTTTAGGTACCTCCTTTTCAAATACTATTATTTGCAAGTATTAAACAGTTTGAAAATATATTTCATTAAAAAATGGGGAAGTTTTATCCTTTTCTTTCACTATTTTTCTGAGTGAGTTTCGTATTTCAAACTTTTTAGCTAATTCATCATTCATGGAAAGATATTACATATCTATTTGCGATTTATCATAAAATAATTCCTTGAAAAAATTCAGTAAATAAGTTACATCTTTAGTACAAAACTTATTCAAATAATCTTCAGCAAAATAGTATAATTCTGTAATGGTTTTTATCTCTCCATACTCTAAAAAATGTGTACTACATTTATCAAAATTGTTTTTGTAATCAAATTCAAAAGATAAGAACTTTCCACTTTGTTCAATTTCAAGCACCGTTAGATCCTTCGTATTCCACTTTATATTTTTCCTTACCTTAAATCCTTATTTCTTCATTATATTCTTAAAATGTTAAATAGAAATGTTCATTTTTAAATTAGTGTAAACAGAGAAAAAAATTATTGATCTCATAATCTTCTTAAAAAATCTCAAATACATGCTTCATTTATTTGGATAAATATTAGTGATAGTCTTGATATATAAGTGTGATAGATTTTCTATAACACTAATTGAAGTTACTAAGGATCAATTAACCATTAAGAGATGAGTTTTGAATCAATTTTGTCTTTTATTTTTTTAATTTATTCTTTAAAATTCAACTTTCAATACTGCTTTTAATATTGATCCTCTTATATATGTGTCTCTCAGCCTCAATTTAATTAATGTTATTAACAATTGTATAAGAACACAAATATTTACAAGGTTTTGTTATAAAGACATACTCGTTTTCATTATTGTTTATTTTTCCCAATTAGGGATTCTTCAATATAAGGAATCCCTGACCATTATGTTTTGGTGCTTCCCACACCTACATAGATTCACATTATGCATACACTTACAAGGTTCTCACATGACTTCCACAAACATAACTTCATATAGAAATCACATCTTCACATTCTTATGTCCTTTAATACCTTCATCCGCACATGTTCCACAGCTTCTCATCATATATACATATGTGTTTCCTTTACAGATCCTTCATGAATTCAATAAACACATCTTCTTATGATGCTTTAGAACTAAAAATACTAATCTTCTTCCTTATCACAAATGATTATTTGACGTACTTCTGTTCTCCAAAATAATGAACAAAACTATATATCTATTTTATCTCATCTTCGTAGATCTTCATCAAAAATGGATCACCTGGATTGATAAACTTGAAATAAGATCTTATGATATTCCCATGTCTAATATCTCCTCGATCTTCTAATTATGGATCATGATGATCAAAACATTTAAATCAGTTTGGTATCTCCTCAGCTTATTATTTATTCTTCTCATAACTTCAGTATAACTAATTTGATCATATAATAATGATTAGATTCCTATTATTCCTATATATTTGATACCCATGGTATCTACCCTTCATCTCAGTATGGAATATTACATGTTCTTCTTCTTCTTCAAGAGTTCCCTAGTTCTTCTTATCTCAAATCTCTCAGACTCCACTGTATGAACTCCTTATCTCTCTCTTTTATTATATGTAGGACACCAAAAAATTATTTTAAATATTAAATATAGAAAATATCATCCACAATTTACTTCTTATGATCCAAATTCACTTTTTAACATATTTTAAATGCATGAGAGTTCTCTAATGATCTCATGTTGTCTCCTATAAATTTATAAGAGTACCATTATAGTTCAATTTCATTCTCAAAATCCCCATCCATGAGATGTTCTATATACCACTAGTATCATTGGTTTCTTCCTCATCATAGTTGAAAAATATATCTAAAAAAACTAAATTAAATGTTCAATATAACAAAATAATTCATAAATATAAATATTTATTAATTCTAAAAATATAGTTCTTCTTCTCACTAAAGTAGTTTCCGAACTCATTAACTTTAACTGTTAGAATCACATTGTAGCTTATTCATAGATAAAATTATCATATTCAATTACAACTTATTTTCAAAAATTAAACATATAAATACAGCTCTTTCATAAACACTTTTAATTTCATTTTAATATAATTGATAATATGTAAGTGTAAAAAAAATTCATAAATTATTATTCATCCACAATTGATCAAATATTACACAGCTTCAATATGAGCTTCTCTTCAATTCAATTCTTGAATCACAATTTGATTACAATGTTTTAACACATGAAAATCATCAAAGTCATCATCCCAATTGATTTCATTATTCATATATTAAATCTAGAAAACTTGTTCACTAATCAAAAAAAATCCAAAAAAAAACATATTTTAAAGTTATATGTTCCATTAAATTAAAAATTTTCTTAGAAATAATTTTTGCACTCTATAGAATAAATTGTTTAACCCATTATAAGTAATATTAAATAGACAACCCATTTAGTAAGAATTTGAAATTATTACAAATTCTTAATTCATAAACTCATCTCAAAAAAATATTACATTGGAGTATGATGCTGGAACTCAAAGTCATATATTTAATTCTTATGTTGTCATTAAAAGGAATATGATATGATTCAAAGTCATACCACAATGAATAAAGACTTATTTTTTACCAATAATTCTAATGATATACTCAATTTCCTAAAATCTAGAATACATAAAAACCAAAAACGCCTAATGTTCCCATAAGTGAATTCATATGAATTCTCAATGTCTTAAGATATGTTCAGCAATTCTATAAAAATTAAAATTACTATAATAATTCCTAAAATCAACCACATGACTTATAAAAAACTTAAAATTACTTCATAACTTCATCCAACAACATTAAACACATATAAAAATAGCCTTAAATCATAAGAATCATTAAAAGGTTTCTACTTCACTTATTTCTTCCTAGAACTCGGTTTTGAAAACTTTTTCAAGAATGTTTTAGTATCTAGTATTCCATTTCATCTACTCAATAAAATATATCCTTTTTGAAATCATTCATCAACATTATCCACACATGTATGGATTCTTAATGATTACATCCATATCTTACTTTATTAATCACAAGTTTTCAATCTCCCGACATTGACATCATCACTATAACTTCTTAAATATATGTAGATTTTTATAGACAGTGCTTCCCCAGATTCAAAATATTCTATACCTCAATAAATATTAGCTCAATAATTTTTTAAATTGAGAAGTTTCAAACATTATACAAGAATTCTAAACTCCTTCTCCAATAAATTAAACTCCCTTAGAGTATCCAATGAAATCTATCTCTCACCATATACGTTTAACATAATTCTTGTAAACCTTCTTACATTATTCATTAGGTGGATTCAAATTTAATCTCACATTACTTCATAATCATTGAAAGTATATATATTTACATGCTTTATTGACAAAAAATACAATCACGCAACAAAATTCACTTCAAGGGAGGTTATTTTCATTATTCATACTCATGAAATGTAAAACAATTTAATGTTAAAATTCATTAAAAAAAATTAGATAATATGTAACTTTTAAAAACCAAATATTTTAATCTCAAATTAATTAATTAAAAAATATAATTTTCAATTTTTTATTACTATTGATACATTTTTTATAATAATATTAATACTAATATTTTAAATTTAGTGCATAAAAGTATTTAATTAATCTCATTTAGATTTGTTAGGTGTTTATAAAGGTATTATGATTAGGCTCTAACAAGTAATATAACAATATCTTAAAAACATATATGAATTTTCCATTCTTATAGAATTGAATTTTACTAATTTATTTGAAGTACTATGATAACTTATATATAATCATTATTTTTCTAATTAATGTCAAGAAGTTTATTTATTTTTTATTCTATATTGAAAATATTGTTTCATATTGGTGGTCTATTATAAATTTAATAAATCTATTATAAGAAGATATGAAAAAAAGGTATCGAAAACAAACTTTGATATAATGTATTATAACAAAAAATGACACTCTTGTTTTTTTAGTCACTCATTTTTTATTTTATATAGTTTATATATAGTTTACCTCTATCATATTGGATACTAGTTTTTATTTATTCTATGTGGGGTAACATGTGTATAAGAACACATATTAATTTGTTTTTTATTTTTTGGAAAAACAATTTCATAAATTAATATCATATTTATAACTATAATAGATGTTCATTTATATTTATTATTTCATTATTATATATATATTTTGATGTGAATTATACCCATAATATTAAATAAAGTGTAAAATTAAAAAATTGGTTTTATCTCTCTAATTTGTTTTTGGGATTAGTGAAAAATACCCTTTTAGGTGTTAAGTAGGAACCCTTACAAAAATGAAACCACAAAATAAAAAAAATAAAAAACCATAGAATCAAACCAATAAAAAATATCCCTAATTTTTTCATAAGTGTTATAATAGTCATTCTAATACAATTACCTGATATCAAAGTCCAGGTGAATTTGAAGTTTTTATTCAATGTTGGACGATATGATGTATGTAACTATATGATAGCCAAATTAAGGAACAAAATCATGATTTAATTCCATAAAACAATAATCACATTGTGAGTAATACTCTTCCATATGATTATCACTGATCTCTAAAGAGAATACTCCCCCAACACACACACACACTCTTCAGTTTTATATACTTATCTAGTCGAAACATGATGCAAATATGATCGGGTATGTTGCATTATAAAACTGAATCCCCGCCATTTATATTGTAGGTGTATTTCATTTTTTCAAACAAATATTCGAAAATAATTCACCTACTTCTAGATATTTCATCCCATCACATATCATTTTAATGCTTCGATCAACATATATTGGTTTTGAATTTTACTCATGAACCCAGGATTCATTAGGTTCCACTATAATACCTTGATCGATCTCTATTTCTGCATTAGACTCCTTTATGATTATATAACTAGTTTTTTAGCCAATTATCTTTCCATCTAACCTTTTCATCATTGGTTTGGTTATATTTTAATAATCATCTAGATGCCTAGATTTCTTCCCTTTAAATATATAATACTACTTTGAATCAAAACAAAATTTCATTCATTTCTTCATTCCTAAGAATAAGTATTCATCATAGTATATTTACAATTTATAATATAAAAAACCATGATTTCACATACACCATGTTTTCGTCATTATTAGAGAAATCATATCCTCTTAAATGAGTATTAAATTCCTAGAAAACCTATATGAGGCTAGTATTTAAGATTGAATCCCAAAACTAATTCTTTTTCTTCTTAGGCCCTATTACATGCCGCCACAAATTATCATTTATATCCATTGCATAATCACCCATGTTTTGGAAATGTTTCTGTATATTTAAACCCGAAGAGGACTATAGCACAGATGCATTAGAGTTTTCTTTAGAGATTCCATTATAATGATCCTCTCCTACAATAACTGTATACGCCTCTATAACTGGGGGAAATATAAGACCAATTGTTCTGACCACTAAAATGACATGCAGACAATGATTGATTGATAATCCACAAGCACCTTCCTTACCTATCATATATAAAACCAAAGGTGTGTGGGCTCAATTAGAACTATCACCATCCATTAAAGGATCAATATGGAGTGAGTAATAAAACTCTTACAGTATCCTAATGCCTAATGGAAAAACATTTCTTCTTCAAAGGATCATCAGAAATCATTCCAAGAATACCACAGGGGATGAACCTATAGGAGAGACCACCATATTGATTAATATAAATCTCATCCCAGGTTTTTATTATGGATTATTCAGTGTTCCAAGAAGATGAAAGGATTGCATCTTCTTTCAATCCTAGTCCCCCACCCTCACCCTCTTTACTGGAATATCTTCATCCCTTAGAAATGGTACTGTATTTAAATGTTTCCAAGCTGAAATAATTCTATCAATTTCTTTTTTTTTTGCTATATTTAATATCATCCAAATTAAAAGATAAATAAGGGGAACCTGTAATAAGATTGTCTCAACCACTATGATGATTACTCTAATGTAATGGCCCTTGATATTTTCAAACCCAAAAAAACTCAGACCCAGATTCTTAGAAGAGCCCCTATTTATAATAATACTATCCTTTGATTTCAATACATAAAAATACAGAGGGTTTCAAAAACTAAACCATCATATAGATTTTATTGACATTAAGATGAAACAAATATTGGACCCTTTAGTATGGAAAAAACATTTACCAATTATATTTTTTTATCATTATAAGAATATATGATTTTTATATGTGGAGATTTAAACTAGGGAAACTAATCCATTTCATATAAAGAAGTTTTTTCAGGTTTCATAAGGATGTTAAATGATCATCGAAGCAAGTAGAAGTGAATATATTTGAAGAAAATAAGAAATAAAAACCATTAGGAAATCATGAATTCTTCATCATCAAAATGAATTATAAAGTTTCAAAAATGATCAACAAAATGGGGAATATGTAAGGTAATTATTAGATATTGTCAATAAATAGTTTTTTTTTTCAAAATCCAACCACAACACCGTGAAAATTTAGTTTATTTTTGTATGAAAAAATATATTTTCCATAGTAACTATCATTGACCAAAAGTATATTATAACCATACATATTTTCATTAATGATATTTACTATGAAAAATAAATGTGTTCTGACAAAAAAATCAAGTAACTTGGTGTGGAGGTTGCATTTCACAAAAAAAACAACAAATTATTGATAATATGATAAAATAATGATGTGTTAGAAACCTCTAAAATAGATGTATATATGATTTATTTTAATAAAAAATATTTCTAATTATTTTTATACTATTTATTTTATAGTTTTAATGGTTTTTTATAAAACCAGATATTATAAATTTTTTTATTAGATTTTGAGTTTTTAAAAATTGTTGATTTTATGTGTATGTTTTAGTATCTAAAATTTTAAGAGTGTAATAATCTTAATTATTTGTGAATAATATTACAATAGTGGACTTGTATCAAGAGATAAGAGAATAATACATCTAATAAAAAGTTTCCTTTAACAAATTCTTACAGAATTGTTCTGTTTTATTATAATATTCTTATATAAATTTATTTTAATTTAAATTTATAGTAAATAAATTAGTAATCGGTAAAATATGGAATACTTTATTTCAAAACACACGTTAGTATATTAAAGTTTTGGAGATATTTTTATATTTTTCCATTGAAAATCAATCCATAGATGATATAATAAAATAACAATGTCTAAAATATAAATCAAGATAATGGTTGCAGAGAGATGAAGTATTTGAGTACTAGATATAGAAAAAAATTCTTCTTCAATATGTGTGGGGAATTTTTCATGGAGAATCTAACATTATAAAAAGTTAAAAATTTATTTCTAAAATCAGAATAATGTTTTTGATGCCCCAATAATGAATCATAAAATATACAACTTAATAAATAATCATTTGGTTACATGAAGGTGATTCCATAAATATTAAGAAAAATCAGTTTATCAGTATATTAATGTTCTAAATATTAATTATGTTTTCCTAACTATAGGAAAATCGCATAAATTTGATAACATATTACTGTTGTTGGTCTTTGACAAACATAGCAGCACTGATCAATGTGGGTTTCATATATGTCTCGCTACCAAGGTTCACTTGTACCAATTCATCTACTGTAGCGGAGATTACCTCTTCAAAAGTGGGAGTTGTATCTTCCAAATCATATTTCTCATATATATAGTAGGGATCCCTGGAGGGAGGATATTCCTCTAAGTCAAAATATCCTAATGGGAAGCTGGTGCCAGCCTGGGTGGTGGTAGAAACTTCATCAGGAAACTCTTGCGCAAACAAAACCATAGCGATGAAAGCTATAAACCCAATACCATATTTTATTTGGCCCAAGGGACCAAGATTGATGATATCGAAGCAATAGTGGCATGTTGTCTTGAGCCGGTTCATCCCAGACTGGTGAAACAAGGACGTATGATGTATTGTCGTTGTTATGGGGTAGACGTCCTGATACGTTATAGGAGTAGGGGCTATGGAATTACCCAAGCCTAATTTGTGTAGGAATACGAGCTGATTTTCCAGCATTCACTAGAATTGGGAATGTGGTCCCTCTTTATTCCATAAAAAATCATTTTCTCAGATCTGGGGTCGTAGCCTCCAATCGATGGATTGAAAAAATGTTGGAATCATCTGGGTTTGTCCATTGGTCAGTTGCGGCCATATCATCTTCAACCTCATTATCCTGAATCAGATTTTCATTTCTATTAAAATAATTAGCATCCACATAGCGGGATTAACAAGAGGAAAAGGGAGATGTGTCACCTTGGAGTACGTCAACTCGACCATTAAGAGGGTACTTAAAGAACTGGTGAATGGATGAAGGGACTGCTGCATGCAGGTGAAGTCATGGAATACCCATCAATGCGTTATAGGTGGTGTCTTGGGAAAAAACCATGAATTCGGTGCTAGCTACTAGGCCATCGGACTGGGTCTTCAAAAGGATATTTTTGACTAACGCCTGTTTCGTCCTGTCATAACCTTGAATTTTTAGGTCAGAGGGAATTAGATCATCCTTGGACAATCCCATTTTTTAAGTACCTAAGTTGGGATTAGGAGGATCTTAGAACCTGTGTCAACAAGACAATGACGAACCTCCACACCCTTGAAGTGGATGGTGATGTACAGTGGGTGGTTGTTCCCTTGTATAGGATAGCCCTCATCTTCTCCAAAGAAAGAGATAATGGCATGACATTCAACATGATCAACTACCTCAACATAGAAGGATTAGGTAGCTGCTACCTCCGTCTCAAATTGGAGGGGGCTTATTAAATCTTCGGCGAGGGATTCACACATATCCGTTGATAGGAGAAGGTCCTAAAAGATAGAAATCATCATAGGAATGCTTGAATGATTCTTAATGATATCATACATTCATGCCAAGTGTGAAATTCTGCTTACAGGAGGTCATTCGGCAGTGGGTGGGTATGACTACCCCTTCAGGGTAAACTGGCATCTAACTTGTGTTGGGAATGTCCCACTTCTATCTTTCTGAAGCTCATAGAGAGACTATCGGATGTGGCTTAGATGACTGAGGTCGGTCTGTAACAGAGTGTGGATGATTGCAGCATGGTTGAGGAAGCTCTACCTAATCATGTAACTGAAATAACTGTGAAGATGGGACTGATGAGACCAGATGAGAAGGTTGTGCATGTTGAGATCTATGTTGGGCTTACTATCTGGTTTCAGTGGAATGCACATTCTAGTTGAAATTAGTAACTGAGGTACTCTGATGACCCATATAGCCATGGTCTCATCGATGCTGGTGATGGATGGGGATGTTGGGGGAATCTGTCAGGCACACCTCGGTGTCCAAAATTGTGTAGGAGTTTACCAACTCCATAGTTTTAATCGAAGCATACCCTTGATCTTCACCTAAAGAATCCTCCACTACTAGAAGGATTAGGGGGGATCTCCATATCTAGGGGCATGAAGTCTCTAAGAGTATGGGATAACGATTTCATTTATGGGGACTTTGTTTTCCTCTACGTTGTTGATGCCTGCTCTTCTTAGAAGAGGAAGGCTGAGATGTTGATGAAGAATTACTAGATGTAGATGATGCGGCATCTTATGAAGTCTCGTGTAGATTCATATGTGCATGGATAATACCATGGGCACGTACAATTTCCTTATTATCCATATAGTCATCATACATCTCAGACTCGTGGTTAGAAACCAGATGCCACTCACCTTCAATGTCACTACCGTTGTGTGTCTTCACGAATACACATGCCACTTATGCCATAGATATGCCTAAACTAACGGTGTTATTATTAACCTAGTACTAAATCCATTATTTAAACACATATCACTGTTTGAGGGTGTTCCCTAGGATCTGATGATAGGGTCAGTAATTGGGGAGATCAGTGAGATGTGCCTATTCGGGCCTCCTATATTTGTGCAACTGTAAAATATCTTATTCCAAAGAGCTTTGGAAATAACCTAGGACATGTTCCTTGTTGAATGACTAGGTTTAGTGTCTCTTGTATGGAAAGGGGGATATAAGAGCCTGGACTTGACGAGGGGATGGAGGAGCCTGTTGGGGAGGTGGAACTTGGTTAACCCGCCTAGGTGGTGGTGGCATGTTTTGCGGGGGCGCATGCTGGTTCTGGGGTGGGCACTATTGGGATGAAGGATAGGCTTGAGGTGGAGGGCCCCTATGGGGCTGTGGAGGTTGTTCCACTAATAACAACTCAAGCTTATTGGGGGCCTCTATTTGTGCTACTGCAGTTGGCTCAACCTTAGTAACTCTTCTCGTGGGAATTTCAGGATGTAACGGACATGACTACTTGGCCTGCTGCACGGCTTCCTCTTGTTGTCGGGTCCTATAAGAGAAGTTTTTTAATCTCCCAGGGTAATTAAGAGTAATGAGAGAGGGGAATAGTTCAGTTTTGTCATTCCCCGCACAAATTTTCAGCAGTGTTTTCTGAGTCAGTGGCATATCCAAGGAGTAGGTATGGCATTTCTACTAGGCGACAAAGTCCACGATGCTGTCATCAGGCATATACTTGCACTTGAAAAGGTATGAAGTACTCATCTTCTACGTGGTAGAGATGACCTGGTAAAACAAATTTATATGGATATCTTCTCTGCCATCGATCGACCTAATGGGTAGCTGGTTGTACCAGACAATCGTATTCCCTTCCAATGTCTATAAAAAACACATGAGTTAGATAGAGTCATGATACTTAGGAGTTCCTAACATGGGTTATCACCATGAAATGTAGTGGGATATATGATATAGTTCGTATCTCATCCTGTTAAAGTGGGATAAGGTGGGGTTTTTGAAACCCATGAGTGATGGAATATTTTCGGCCCACACCTGGATCAAAGGATCATGGAATGGCTAGTGGGATGACCTGCGGAGCAGATGGGGGAACCTAAGCTGGGTTCTAGGGATTATCACACTACTCAAGTGGATTTGGTGACACATATCACACCATCTTTCCATAAGATCTTTTCTTTATCATGTTTATGTGGGTAGGATGGTCAGGGTCACCCAGAGGTAATTCGCCGAGGTACTGTTGTACCTTCCCTTGCTTCTCTGGCCAAGGATCGTCATAGTCTAGATGTCGCTCCATGGAATATACAGTAATGAGGTCATCTATAATATTTTTGTGAATCACGAGTTTTTGGTGCAATTTGGATTATTCAGGATCATATTCCATCTTCTGAACTGATCTTGACGGGTCATAGGGTTTGACAGTCCCAAATAGATCCTTACCCTTATTAGGATTCTAGCTGAGGTCTAATGCCTCATTAGGCACAAGAAGACTCAGTATATTTATTTACTGGTGATTAACCCTTCCCAATGGATCTAATAGTTTTGGAACTCCCTGAGGGGGTAAGTTCTCATCAAGGACCTCTAGCACGTTCTCCCCCTCCGGTAGATCGGCCATGTTGAACGTGACTCTACTTAGATTCATATCCTCAATATCGCCTAGAAAATAAGGTTTTAGTCAGATAGAACTGAAATGGATGGTATCATACTACCCCCAACCATGGACCTAAATGTTTTGGGGAATCCTCCTTGATAATTCTGCAGAGAACATTAGATCTCTGAATACATCAGTGCTGGAGGGTCCAGTGGTGACTGGGTGACTCAGGTTGCTGGACCATAGGGAGCATGGACAATTCAAACAAATGGAATTGCTGGAAAACTTCCTCAAAGTGTTATTGACTATTGGGGTAAGTCACTTGCTTATAATGGAGACAAAAATGTGTCGCCCAGAGGTTTTGGCGAAAGCACACCGATTCCTCCTTAGTAAGAAATCCCAGTGCACTGAAGTTTGGGGTCGCAATTAGCCAGAACATCTCTATGAAATGATTCACAACAAGGATGTCCCAAAATATCCTTGGATAAGACTCAGGATCTAGACCTTCGTTTCCCCACTCATCAATTGGAGGCATTTTTGGTACTGATAATGGCACTATAGAGGGTCGTTGAGACGATAGGACGACCGGTGGAGAATACAGTGAATGAGTTAAAAAGCCACTGAATATCAGGATATCCTATAATGAATACAATGATTGAGCCACCACATCCTGGTAAGATGGACTGGAGACCACAGCCTCTGGTACAGGGGCCACGGTTACTGGTGGTGGGCTATATTGTTGTTCGTCCTCTATCAGTCCTCAGAATAACTCACTATGATCCCCAGTTCAAGTAATGAATGACCCTGTGGAAGATAGGGAGGATTGCACAGCCAGGACCTATGAAGTGGAAAAATCTTCCTCCTTCTGGATATATCTGTGGAGGGATGTAGGATTTCAGTGGACCTCACATTACGGAATGATGAGGTATATACACCTTGTTCTTACCCCAACCATTGACACAGAGGATCGAGGTGAGGGTTCCATTGCTGAATAAAATTACACCAGAGGATTTGTGAAGAAGACTCATTTAATTGTATCCTGAATCTTCTCTGTTCTCTTTTTATGGTGTCGGTGACCCACCCTATTCCCCTAGGAAGGATCTTCAGAATAGGGTAGATTTTTGGATCGAGGTGGACCTTCATCCGAGTTGATGTTTGGGAGGATATGACTTCTGCCTGGGTGAGATGGGGTGCGAGGAGCACCCAGATAGATGTCAAAGGGAACACATGGAGGACCTCTATTTCCCCTGGCTAACACAAGGAGGGAATCTCTACGGGAAGTGCTGGAGTGGTAGGACCTCCGCTGGAGCTGGTGGGAGCATGGGTAGGGCCTCTATGCATATTTCCTTTGGTAGTGTCAGTGCGAGGAGTGTCCTTATACTGGTTGAGTTGAACATGGGTAGTACCTCCATGTTGGGTGCCCATTATGCAAGGCAAACTTTCATTTCTCTAGTTACTGGGATGAGGAGGACCTTACTTGCTTGATGTAATGACATGAGGAAGACACCCACACTGATAGTTGACCAGACGGGTTGCATCTTCACATCGGCAACCTGTGATGGGAGGAACAGCTCTATACCTAAGGTCATGGGTGTGGAAGAGGCTTCCATACTAGGTGTCAATGTTGCGTGGAAGACCTTAACTCAGATTTAAGGTGGCATGGGGAAGACCTCCACATAGAGCTTGGGAGCGGGTAGGACCCACACTCATATTAGTGATGGTACGGGGAGGACCTCCGTACTGGATGTCATTTTCACGGGTCAGCCCGTAGTGGACGCTACCTATGTTGGTGACTAGGAGAGTCGACCCAGCCATCCAATGGGGTGGTTGGGGCCTCAACCCTGGTCAGTCATATGAGTTCCCCCACTCTTCATAAGTAGCGGACTGATGGTATGCGTCAGCGGTGGAACTGACCATGGTAGTCATTGATAGTGATGCCCCTCGGTGGATGTCCTTCTCAACCTACACCTGACGCTGGCATCGGGTTAACTGGACTAGGCCAGCAATGCAGGTGCATAGCTCACCCGCTACTCAGCTCATGGGCCCAGGTGGCCATGTTGATTCGTTCTAGTGGGAGCCCTCCTTGGGAGACCCTAGAGCAGGATTCTTGTTGGGCTGGCCCGGACATCCCTCACCTCATTGGTGTAGGGGAGGCATTCATCGAAGCATTCCTATGAGAGGCTATCGAAATGATTATACATCGTAGTGGGGATAAGTGGATCCCTATGCGGCACTTGCGGGCGGCGGCGGTGACTATGTGTATAATTCTCTAGGTCTTGTTGGGCCATATCCCATGTTGGGATAATCCTCTCATCCACGTATCATTGAACGAGATCGTTAACCACCCTTCTATGAAAGATTCCAGATTTGGAGATGGGGAGTGGGTGCCTAGAGGTCTTGGATGTGGAGGCTTCCATGGAATGGATGAGGCCAAGCTAGATAGTCATGTTGACATTTCCCCTGCCCCTACGTCGGTGGTGGGAAGTGATTGGTTTCCTATCATAATAGCATGGGTCCTAAAAAGCAAATAGATTTAGCCATTTGTGCTAAAATAAGGAAGGCGACACCTGGTGCCATAGGACCCTTCCATATTCCAGGTTTGGTAAGAATGATCCATGATAACAACATCACAGACCGGGATTTCAAATGTTCAAGTGCCCCAATTTCCGTTGTGTTTCGTTCCAGGATAACTATTTTAATGGCATGACCTGGCATTGGATACATGGATCCGATGAAACACTAATCCACTAATGTATCAAGAACTACTAATATCCACATTAAGGAGAATAATTTCATGTTGGTTTCACCATTTCTATTTACTATGCTTTTTCTGGGGCTTGCATCGGTCCATTAGAGGACATGCTGTTTATTGCCCTACATTTCCACTTTCCAAAGGTGAGCAGCATTCATCACCTACTCAGATAAGTTTTCTCCTTGATCAAAATAGGATGATGGGATGTTGGTTCCTCCTTCTGTAGATTCCTGCTCAGAAATTTTTACCTAGTCTGAGTATCCCTCATAGACTTAATATATTGTTTGTGAAACTCGTACCAATTCCATGTCTTCTTGGATGCTGCTTAATTACGCTGCTTCTTTCAGAACATTCTAAGGGGTTCGGTCTGGGTAGCAACCTTCGGTCAGGGGAGTAGTCATGTTGGACATCACTGGCATGTCTGGACAATGGAACATTGATGTTTCTGGGTTTCTTCCCCCTATGATAGGGCTTCTCGAGGGCACGGAAGCCCAAGTCATCCCACGTCAATTGCGTGGAATTTTATACCATAGTCATGTCTCTTAGATTTTCCTTAGCATTCCATGTTTTACACATGGTATGCCATGAGTTTAACATCTAGATGAGATGGATCATACTAACACAAACATTGACAAGAGTGGATCAGATGGGTGAAACCCCATGAGGGATCACTGATACTCAGGCTAACAAGTGGTTAGTTACCTGATTACTATAAGGAGAAGTGAGAAAGTGGGTGACATGCTCTCACTGGGATGTGGTGGCCTGAGAAAGAATTTGGATGAATTTCGATTTTTGAGATTGTATGGAGATTGAGATAGAGCTGACGCGAGGGCGACGGTGATGTTGTTCTTGAGCCTCAAAGATTCTTCCTATATATCCCCGTGGTTGGGAATCAAAGTCCATGTAGTTCGGTGGGGTGATGGGGCAACTGAGGAGGTAACCTGTGAGAATGGACATATGGATGGGACCCGGAGGAAGTGGAACCTTCAAGTTGGGGCCTGACCTTCCCAAAACACATAGCCTCGATATAAGGACTGGGATGAGACATGGGTGATGGGATTGAACCATAGGGAGGCTTCTTATGTATACCCAGGTTAGGGAATCAAAGTTCATGATGTTTATGATGGGGTTATTGAATCAGGGTGTACACATTAGACATCAACCCAATTGTATACTAGGGAATACGCATGGTTAGCGGCCTGGGTTGTTCTGAAGCTTGAGGGAGGACCATATATGTGGGTCTCATTGAAGCGGGTTACAATGAATTCCCTTCAATTGTGGACTACAACATTTTACCACGGGATGGGGATACAACAAAATACCTCTACATGGGGACTAAAACAACTTACCACTAGTTGGGGATCTCTACAATTTATCATCGACTGGGGAACACAATTTCTTACCATTGATTGGGGAATACAATGTATTACTGTTGGTTAGGGAACACAATGACTTACCGTCGATTGAGGAACGCAATGGCTTATTGTTTATTGGGGAACACAAGGGATTACCATTAATTTGGGAACACAACAACTTATTATTAATTGGGATTGGACCTCAGGGAGGCTTCCTGCATACCTTATTTGGGAGACAGGGGTCAAATCCCACGTAGTTTCAATAGGTATAGATTAATGTATTGCAGGACGAAAAGGGGAATACAGTTTAACATCCTACAGGATAAAGGTGAACCAACGTGAATGGGTTAGGACAAGAAAGTATTGGGATTGAACCTTAGGGAGGCTTTCTACATACCTTATCTAGGATAAAAGGGTCAAAGTCCACGTAGTTCGGCATGGGGTTATAGTTTAACGTCGTGTGGGATGAAGGTGAACCGACCTGAAGGGGTCAGGACAAGTATTGGGCTTGATCCTCAAGGAGTCTTCCTACGTACCTTTCCTAGGACTGAAGGATCAAAGTACATGTATTTTGGGATGGGGGAAATCATGTGGGACAAAGGTGAACCGATGTGAAGGGTTCGGGACATGTAGGTGTTGGTATTGAACCTTAATAAGGGTTCATATGTACCTTGCCTAAGAGACAATGTTCAAATTCCATGTATTTTGGGATGAGGGAGACAGTTTAACATCGTAAGGGATGAAGGTGAACCAACATGAAGAGGTTGGTACAAGAATGTGTTGGTCTTGAACATCAAGGAGGCTTCCTACGTACCATGCCTAGGAGACAAGGATCAAAGTACACATATTTTGTCTTGGTTTGGGGCTTACACACTAAGGAATCCCATAAAGGATTCCATGGTCAATGCTTACTCTAAGCCCACGTGAGTCATGCTCAGTGTGAGAAACAATAGGAAGCAATGACCTGAAGATCACATCACCAAATGTGCATCTATGGGAAGTGGAATGGGGATTACACGTGGTTAGTGGCCCAAAGAGGAAATAGGGGATTACATGTGGTTTGTGGCCTAGGGAGATGGAGATTGGGACTTACTCCAGGATGGTGGCCCGATAGTGAAAAGGCCAAGAGGGAGAGGGTTAGGATAACAAAGGTCTTTGTGCCCATATCTCCTCTGGTCTTTGTCACTGAAGAAGAAATGATGAGTAAGGATGCTAACTCCTGTAATAAAGGCTAAGGGATTATACCAATATGTTTTCCCATCCCCCCGGACAGACGCTACTCCAGCAAAGAGGATCTTACTCAATGTGAGGATGATCTCACTCTTATGGAGAGAAGCAATCATGGAGAATGTTTGAGATAGGGAACCTTGTGTGTGCTTCATGGGGAGAGGCCAGATTTTAACGTCATTTCTTGGGGATGATGGCGCTTGGAATTTTAAGGTCATGCATCTCGGACGAGGCGTGTTCACTCCACACCCCTAGGACTTACCTAACTAGAATTTTTTAACCATTGGAGAAGGGAAGGCACTGGAATGTCAGGTAATTGGTGTATCGTGGATTTATCCATTGAGGGGCTCATGTTAGCATGGCTATGTGAAAAATCAATATCCATTAGCATGACTATGTGGAGAAGCCTATGGCTAATAAATGCAACGTGAAGCACTGCCCAAGGGGCAATTAAATCAATTCGTACAAACTTGGAGGGTCGTACGGGAGAAGGGTGTGTACAGTAGAGGTTTCACGTATAATAGGGGCTTTCACATGGTGCATTTGGGTAAGGACATCACATAGAGCACACAAGGAGTGAGTATTGCATGCAAAAGAAGGGGTTTGCATGCAATAGGCATGAAAATGGGAACTTTTCTATGTAAAAATCCATCTTTTGTGGATAAAGGTAGCATACATGCAATTAGAGAAGGTTTTCTCTTAATCGGAGGAGCTTTGAGCATAAGTGGATGAGGTTTGTGCGTAAGTAAAGGGACTTGTGTGAAACTTGTCAATCAATAAAGAAACTAGGCAAGGGTGATGATCAAGGGGTTTCGCGTGAAGCTGGACCCCTGGGAGACCTGTTAGGGAAGATCCTATACCCTAAAGTCATATTTTCCACACAAAAGAAGTGTATTGCGCACATGGGAGATGGTTTGAATTCTTCCACAACTGGAGGTGAGGGTGGTTCCATTCTATTTATAGGCGATCGGGGGCTGCTGGTGCACGCGGAATCTGGCCTGCATGGAAAACCCAACCAATCAGTCGGGTGAATGGGATTTTCCATGTAGTGTGAAAAAATTCTCCTGGGCATGTAAATTTTCCCACCATTGGGGAGGCATTACGTGCACTCCTCTGACTTTCTCTGTTGCCTTTCATCCAATCCTAGACCAATTCAATCAGTCAAAATATTCCTTTAGTTTTCCCAAAATGTCGGGCTGAGGCCTTCGGCAGATTTTGGAATCTACAAATGCCCCCCACCCCCCCCCCCCTCAGAAATAGATTTTCGAGGTGGTGTGGAGGTCAGATTACAAGGGAAACACTGAGACACCCAACCCCTTTAAGGTGGTGCACGGAAAATAGCACATGTGGCGTGTAATAATTTTTGTGTGTGAAGAAAACCCAATTCATGCCTATAACAATCCTTGGGTGTCCCAGGGTCCATACAAGATTTCTTTCACAATAAGCTCTGAAGCTCTCATGTGCATAAATCTCTCCAACCTTTGTGTAGAATATGATATGTGTTGCCTAGAATTTCCAGACATTGGTAAAAATTTTGCGTGCAACATCCATTTTCCATGCCACTCCCTTGGTTTTTTGGGCCACCTTCTGATTTTTCATTCAACGCTTTGGTATTTTGGTGTAGGTTCTAGGTTTTTTCTAGACTTTACAAAAATATGGTTCTTGATCAGAGTGGTGCAGGGATGGAAGCTATGTATTCCTCTTGGAGGGTTGATGTGGTTGTGAAATCTGAGGTCTATGGCACTAGGAAATTTGTATTTGATTACCAAAATCACTACAATATGTTTACCCAATACCAAAAAGATTATGTGTTTTCTTAAAACCTATTGATATGAGCTTTTGGTATTTTAGAGAAGGTACTAGTGCTGGGATTTGAATTTGATACACCGCGGTCATGGGTGAAACGTGAGGATGATCATCCATGATACAAAATTACAAAAAATGGCCATCCTTATAGAGAAACCAAGAACATGGCCATCTATGTCCTAAATCCGAGGAGCAGGACCATCTTGGGAGGTGATCTGGTTGCTGAGGATTCTCTGGCCCATTATGCAAGTACCTTTCGATAGAGCATTACCGACGAGACCAAGGGCAGGATACAGGATTGGGACCTGAGTTCTGGAGGCAATTTCACCAGTGAGTGGGCCTGGGCATATTGGGTATGCTAATCATTTGTTTAGTTTGGATCATCATTGCAGAACATCGGGCTTTTCCAGGTGGTGTGGATGTCGCAGTTCCATTTCTACCACCAGTAAGAACTCAGGTCGGAGTTGTTTAGTCAATGGTCCCATGATACTAATACATTCCATTTTCATCATGGAGAAGATGGAGTCCGTCTTTGGGACGTTCACTGCATTGGGGGTATCCATTTGGATGGGCATCAGTACAAAAAGTTCCTTCCCACCGAGAATAACTTGGGGGACAGGTCACAGACTCCAATCCTAATAGGACATTTATTAGAGTTGTCCAAGGAGAAAATGGGTGTCAAGGACCTTATAAACTACATCACATATTCAAAGTGGTTCATCCTATTTCTACAAAAAGAATCCAATATAAAGATAATGGGGAGAGGGAAGTGATGTCCGACAGTGGTGTAAAGGAGCAAGATCGGGTCATATTGGAAGATCTCGGAGGCAGGGGAATATCGATCATGGGGCTTCAGTGTGGATGAAAGTCAAGATCTGAACATCCAATATGTTTTATTTCTTGCAACTTTCTTGAGTGCGTGGCTAATTCTAGTAAGGGTCACAAATATGGGAGTCTTCCCCACATCATTGGTGACGCTCGACATCATGGAATCTAATCAGAGTTTCAACCTAGGGGTCCCTGTGCTGGCCTGACTATACGCATTTTTTGGGAATATCTTGAGATGAGGCTCACTAATGAGGATATCTATCCCTTTTCAAATCCTTCATGGTTGGATCATGGATCACTGTGGTGGGTACACCTTTCCAAATGTCATTTGTTCCCCTGGTAATGTCCCATGACTTTCCTTGTTAAACATTGTTGGGGTCATGCCGCTGATGCTCAACGAAGAAGGGATAAGGAACAGAATTGGTAATCACACCAATTTTTATTTTAGTCAGTTCCCCACCTTGGATAACTAGATGATAGATGACTAGAAAGTATCACTAGAGAAAAATAGAATACTTGCATTGCATCAGAGGTGAGGGTCTTGTGGCTCGGGTTGATGGGTATATTCTTTTTGAGCCCTATGTGTCGTCAAGATTTTCCAGACAGTTTGGATGCCTCCAATGGATACCGAAGAAGGTGTATACGAATTTCTAGGGGGAGAAACATCCTTTAATTCTTCATAAAATCTATGTGATGTTTACAAGTTATATCTTTGGTTAGGTAATTACATTTCCCCCACTGGAGTTGATGTTGGCCTCTCAAAAAAATATAACGAACATTGGGTGGCGGCATATCCTGAAGTTCTCCTTCAGAAGTGAGCCTAGCAACTCAAGGTGGTCAGTGTGGAACATGGGAGGAGAGAGAGTAGATAATGTTTTTTGGGGGAAGAGAGCCCGGGAACATGTCCGACAATTGAGTTAGTACAGACTGGTGGTTCAGTAGTGGGGGTGTCACATGGGGCACCCTTACCCCCGTCATCCAGAGGGAGTGGGGCTCGTGAACAAACTCACGGAGTATCTAGGGAGCTTATTGGGAAGAAGATAAGGTATATGTTGTGACCTTCTGAGGATGTAATCTTCCATACATTGTGGGAAGCCTCTTGGACCCTGTGGCAGTCAATGATCCCTAAAGCGCTTTGGGAAAAAATGGTGCGAGATGGAATCCAATGGCCATAAATTGGGCTCATCTGAATTATTGACAAAATAAACATTCATCATCAACATGCCTATTTTATGGCCATGGATGTATACACATACCATCGAGGGCGGTGTGAGGAACCACATATCTGGATAAATTTAATTCTCTTCAAGGAGCATGATCTAGGAAGAATGTTGTATGAAGATGATGATGACGATGAGGAGATAGAGGGCTGTGATTCAGAAGAAGAAGAGAAAGAAGATGATGAAGAAGAAGAAGAAGAAGAAATCAGATAATATAGAGAGGAGATTGGAGGCGAAGGGCCTTAGGGGATGGCCCACCAATGGATTCCTCTGGAGAGCGGTGAGATTTATGGCTCTGATATGGAAATGGCTGAGCAACTCGAGGTATGCCTGAATTATTAGCCCAAAATTTCTGCTTTTCATCATTCGTAATCATCAATCAGATTTTTTTTCCTTTTTAGACGCATATTGGAACTGGTCAAGAAGCTCATTCCGAGGGCGGTGAGGATGCACCGATAGAACAAGGTGTGGAGCCGACACCCATTATTGAACTGACAAGCGCTGAAGGATCTCCTATAGCGACAGCTCCTATAGGGACTGAAACGCCAGAGGATGATGCACTATGTTCTTGTAAGATTCAGTACTCAGACACTTGTATCAATCATCAGTGAGCTTAGCTGTTCAGGGAATTTATCATTTTTGCAGTAATCACGATATTGGAGTCTCGACAGGCCACTAAATCTAGACCATCTACAGATAATCCTATGGCAACCAAACCAACCCTATTAGAACCCACTACTCAAACTGAGCTCGTCCCAGCACCTGGTGAGCAAGTGGTTGTGAACACCGGAAATATCATTGTCGGGGTGGGGTATTAATTTGGAAGGGATGAATTTTTTGAGTGAGAGATAAGCGAGGAAGGTCACCCACATGTTGAAGAGCCTAACCCCTTGGGAGAAATTCCATAGGGAGACCCTTCCACTGATCTTCTAGTTTCATTCCCTGAATATCATCTTATAGACCCTGAGGATATGGATGATTCGGATCTTTAAGCGTCCAACGAAATCCATATGACATGGTGCAAGGGGTGGAATTGTATTGGTCACTTCCTAAAACATCCAATAGATGAATGGGTTCCCCGAATAGTATCATTGTGCACCTGTTTGAACCTTCTCTGTGCCAGAGGGGTGGATACTCTTCACATTCACGCAATGATCCAGGATTACATGGCTGAGAAGGTGCGGGAGATCAGCCAACATCTAGTCATCGACCATTGCAAGAATAGATCAGTGAGCATACCAAATATCCTTAAGGCTGAGTAAGAAGTTCATCACGTTAATGAATATTCAAATGAGCGAGCCATATTTGTTGTGGACCAATCCAATATTATCGAGTGGTTGAAGTCCCGGTTAGCCAAAGCCCAATAGAAAGCAGCACAAGCAACCCGTCAAATGGCTAGGTTTCAAGATTAGTAAGAGTGAATTAATCTCAAAGCTAACGATCTCTGCTCCATAGCTTCTAATAAAGAGAGGTAGCTCAAGGAGTGGGAAGCAGTCCTAGAGGCTACAAGCCAAAGTGTGGTAGGACTGGAGTAATCAATCAAAGGGGTTGATCCATACAGGTCATGTTTTGGCCAAACCTATAAACATTTCTCCCTTTGTTTTCATATACAATACTATGTGCATAGATTATTATCTGGTTGATTATTTATTTTGATTATTGCAACTCAATCATAACTATGGAGTAACCAATAATCAATCCCTATGCTCGTGTGGGTCATGCCTAATGTGATATAAAAGGGATGGTCGCATCATTAATTCATCTAAATATGAGAGTGTCAACCAATATTCAGGCATCCAAGGTACAAATCACCCATTCGGGCTTCTAGGAATAAAGAGGGAGGCCGAACTGGATAATGAAGTTCTCATAATTGTCGAGTTACTATTTTTCCTATGTACACTTGTTCACGAGCGGAGTAACTCCAGGGGCATTAGAATCAATCCAAACATAGGGGAATGGAAATAGTGAATTAGGATAACTAAAATTCATAACACTATAGGGGTGGAAAGACAGTGAAGGATAACTGCTGACTGTGTTCAAAACACAGTATCCCTATTGAGTTAGCCAGAAATGGGGATGGAAAATGAGGGCCGACCACTAACCATGTTCAAAACACAGGGCCAGACTCAAAATGTTATCCATTAGTCTTTCAAAACGTTGGCGCAAAATAGTAGCCAGGCCATATTCTGAGCATTCTTATCGTTGGGGGGGGGGGGGTTCCTTTACAGGTGAAATAGACAAGGGTCTGAAGGACATGCAATACATGGAGGGTGGAGTGATGGGTTGTTCGAATGGAGTCCGAAATTTTTGAAATTATGCCACCTTGTTGAAAATACTTTAGGTTGGTGCATCGACTTGATCAAGGATCAAAATTACTTATGAACAGGACATATCTAATGAGGGACTAAGACACCTTGTTGTTTTATGTCGTGTCAAGGTGGATGATAGACCCCAGGCAGGGCCCAAGGTGAATTTCCTAGGAGTTGCTATTTATACATAGGGATGGGAATCAAGCCAAACATATTTCTCAATCACAGCATGGTCAGAGAACAATGCTTGTAGGGGAAATCCTCTTTGGCGAGGGAGATGACGCATCCCATAGTTATTGTGGGGGCATTCAGAACTTGTTCAGGGTAGAGATGCAGTTTAATGCCATGCATCAAGGACTTTGGGACTCATGTAATTTAATGTCATACGGTAGGACAGATAGTGAAATGGGATATTTGAAAAAGGTAGTACGTGATGTAGTGGATATAAAACTAATGTGAATGAGGACATAAGGAGTCTGCACCACACCATGTATCCCCGGGGGGGAGTTTTTAAGGTCAAGGGACCAAGAGTGAAAGTTAGGTTGGGCCCAAGGAAAATTGTTTGGGTGTTCCTATGTATCCCATCAGAATGAGAGTCAAGCAACATGTAGTTCCGGGATCATAGTTTAACATCATGCATGATGAAAAGCATGTGCGGAACAACTGTACCAGTACATACCCCACCAAAACTACAAATCCCATATGAGTTGTTGTCATTGTGGGAAACAAAGAGTACCGATGGGATTTCTCTAGTGCAGGGAGGCACACATTAGGAGCAATGGGCCACCAATTGAGTGACATTCCACTATTATTGACCTGCCTTTTTAACACACATGCACGCATGGGGGGGTAGAACCGAGTGTGTTGGAATTCCACTTAAACACATGGGAGTGGAAGGATGTGAATCATGATTCCCGAGATATGGATCACAATGATAGAAGAATGAAGAGAGAGGATAACTAATCACCATATTTGAAACATAGTATCCATTTCGCGTTAGCCTGGAATGGGGAAATACAAATGAGGTTTGACCGCTGACCATGTTTGAAACACGGGACCGGTCGCAAATGTTGTCTAAGGTCTTTAGGGGCATTGGCCCAAGACGGTAGGTGAACCAATGTGGCATGAGCCTTGGTTGTAAAGGGGGTCTATTCAAACATGGAAGAGGATGGGGATCCAAATAATGGGCTCATTAAGCAGGGACATGAAATGATAGAATTTCCATTAAAAATTCTACACTTTGGGCTCTTTGTTATGACACATTTGAGTACGAAAATGAGACAAATCAGATAGAGGGAGTTGAATCCCTTTCCAAGGAAAAGGGACCTAGTGTCAAACACTCCTAGATTATGGTCATAGAGTGGACCATTAAAAGGGGACTACATTTCATGAAATGCTCGTAGGGTACAGAATTAGTCAAACCCAATGCATAGTTCCCATAGAGAGATCTTAGTTTTGGGTTATAGAACTCAGACCAGGCTGAGTAGAGATAAGTAATAAACATGGAGCGGTTGTCGCAAAACCTGACATGAATGAAAACCCAAGAGGTTATCATCACACCACATGCTTCCAAAGGAGTTCAGGACAAGGGGCCGAAAAGGGGGTAGGATTTAAGATTCCTAGGGCTAGATCTACAGACGGAATGTACGGGAGTTCCTATTTATCCCATGAATATGGGAATCAAGCCACACGTAGTTTTAGAAAATGTCATGCAGTTTGTTGTCCTATGATAAGGATGGTCGGATCTGAGTTTAAAGGTATTAGATCTCAAAACAAAGACAGAATGGAGGGAGGGAGACATGTTGTGGGGTTATTTCAAAACCCGATGAGAATGAGGATGGAAGGAGTCCATATCACACCATGTGCTCCCAGTGGAGATTTTGGGTCGAGGGACCAAAAATGAAAATTGGGAAAGGCATGTGGCCAAGTGCCTAAGCACTCCCACATACCCCATTATGATGGGGATCAAGCCATACATAGTTCTAGAAGTGGAATGGTAGGGTACCAATGCCAGAGATAATATTGTCATGTGGGTCTATCCCACGCACTAAAAGAAGTGACATTTGATAGATATTGTTTGTTCTATAGGATGGATGTGTGTGTTTTTTTGTGATGTGATAAATCTAGGATATAGAATCCAGGAATCGCTAAGGGAATCAAGACATATGTAGGCATTGGAAAATGGTATGGTAGATAACCACTACCAAAAATTATGTCCCCTCAAGTGAGGACATCATAATGGAGTGTCATTTTTCATCGTGCGGCCAGGACAATAATGTCATAGTTTATGGTAATAAAATAGGACCAAACCCTAAATTTAAACATCTTATAGTAAATACATAATAGTTTAAAGTCATGTGAGACTATGTAGCATAGTTTAAAGTCATATGGATTGGACATATATAGAAGAAACAAGGTTTTAGGGGGGTGGATGCGCATGGCGTGATAAATCATACCCAACAAGAATGAGGACGGGGTCCACACCATAGCATGCATAATTATGGGTAAGAAATTCGGGGCCAAGGGGCCAGAAAAGGTCAATGAATATGGGGTTGGATCCATGGATGAAATGTCTAGGTGTTCCTACGTATCCCATGAGGATGTGAATCAATCCATACATAGTTTTGAGGGTGTAGTTTAATATCATGCAAGATAGAAAGAAACAGATACTAGCTCCTAGATGGGGAGTATATGGTGTGGATATTGCACACCCAACATGAGTGAGGAAACTGAGTCCATCCCACACCACACCATTCAATCTTATGAAAGTTAGGTCCAAAATGATGAACATGATAGGTAATTGGTGGAACTTGAGCTAGACCCAAAGAAGATATGTCTGGGTGTTCCTACGTATCCCATGAGTATGATAATCAATCTATACGTAGTTCTAAGTGATGCGGTTCTTATGACTTATGGAAAAGACATAAAAAATATCTCAGTTTAAGGTCTTTGAGATCGGACCATAGAGAAGCGATAATCTTCCAAACGGGTGAAAACCTAGACTGAATCCTTAAGTCCATGTGAGCTATACTATATGTGGGAAACAAGGGAAGAGAGGGTCTTTGCAACATGTGGAATATATGAAAATTGGAAAATGGTGAAGAGCCCTGAATGACACCTCACTGTGGCTTTGTCCTCCTAACGTTAAAATGTGCATTGCGGGATATCACCAATAGTATCAAAATACCAATTAGAAATGATGGAGTGGAAAACAATGTAAACCATGCAAACAACACTTAGGTATTGATGGGGTTTGTGTGACAATGGAGGATAATTGTTGACCTTGTTTGAAACACATCATCCATATCATGTGACCTGAAATGGGAATAACAAATGAGTGTTGACGGCTAACCATATTCACAACATTAGACTTGTATCAATTTTTAATTCGAGATCCTTGATGAAGTTGGATCAAAATAATTGGATATACCTTAGGTAGCAAATCCGTACTATTCAGGGGTCCTTTTAGATGTGAAATATGATGGAAGCCCAAATAAAGGGGAACATGAAGCCTAAAAATGGGCGATAACATGTCTTTAGAATCCGAAATTCTCGGTCCTGAACTAGAGTGGTGTTGGGAACATTTTTGAACGACCAAAGAATGTCTAGGGACCAAATTCAAGGGTGGTTAACTTGGAAAGATGATTATAAGACCGAGGGATGAAGATCTCTCAAGAGGAAGAGGCATGCGGCGTGGTTGTTACAAACCCAATGTGAATGAGGATATAAGCCCATAACACACCACATACCTCCTCTTGAGGAACATAGGCCAGGGGTCTAGAAAGTTGAGGAGGTTTCTAAGAAATAAAGCTAGACCCAAAAACAAAATAGTCGGGAATTCTTACATATCCTATGAGGATGGGAATCAATCCATACATAGTTCTGGAAGATGTTGTGAAGTTTTACATCATGCGGCAAGGAAGATGATAGGGGAAATATATCTTGATGAGGAATGTTTATGGCATGGTGAGTAACCCAACGTGAATGAGGACATACGCTCATACCACATTATACAATCCTAAATGAGAACTCAGTCCAGGGGGCTGAAAAGGTCGTGGTATCTAAGATGGGAAGTCCCAGCCAATTTGCAGTTTAACATCTTTTGGTGAGGACGATGGTGATCTTTGTTTAATTTCATTGGGCTTGGACCATAGATACATGACCTTTTTTGTGGGTATTGCCTTACCAAATCTCCTAACCCCACATGATAAATTCTTGGTGTGGGAAACGAGGAATAGTATTAGGATCTCTCCAACTTATAAGGGTGCGACAATGAGGGAAGGAGATTAGGCAGGGTCGATACTGAAAAAATAAACACTCCTACCCAAGGAAGATGTATGTTTAAAGGGATATCCGGACAAAATGAACCACTACACCCAATATTTCGGACATACAGGGGTGGTTCTAACAATGGGGGATTACTGTTGACGGCGTTCAAAACATTGCATCCACATCGTGTGACATGAAATGGGAACCAAAAATGAGTGTCGAACGCTAACTGTATTCACAATGTTGGACTTGTATCAATTTTTAATTTGAGATCCTTGAGGACTTTGGCCCGAAATGGTAGGACAGACCTAAATCCTAGCTTCCATGTCATTCGGGGGTCCTTTTGGATGTGAAATACGGTGAATACCCAAACGAAGTGGATGTTCTAAGGATGAATATGCCAGTGCAGTTTGACATCATGGGAGATGAAAAAATAGGTGAAGATCTCTAGGGGGAGTGATATGTGGTGCGGTCATGAAGAACTTGATGTGAAAGAGTGAAAAAGCTTGCACCACACCATGTGTTTCGACCTAAAGGGAGATACTGAAGTTTGGGGGATAGGCCTATGGACGAACTTTCTAGGCGTTCCTACATATCCCATGGTGATGTGAATCAATAAATATGTATTTCTAAAATGGAAATGTAGTTTAACATCATGCAGTGGGGATGTGGGAGGATAGAAGAATGGGGAGGGGCACATGGTGCGGTCATCGTAATTCCTGACAAGATAGGGGTGAAAAGAATCCTACACCATACAATGGGGGATCCTCAAAGAGAACTACACCTAGGTAGATAGTCAAAGAGAAGAGTTTGGGGGTTGGACTCTAATATGAGGCATCCAAGCATTCCTACATATCCCTTTAGGATAGGAATCAATCCATACATAGTTTTTGAAGGTGTAGTTTAATGTCTTGTGGGATGATGGATATTGGCAGATCTTAGTTTAAGGTGGTAGATCTCGGACCATCTTGTAGTTTATTGTCATATAGGACAACAAAGTATTTTAATTTCATACAGGAAGTATCAGTTCAAGCTCATGTATAACTAGTTTACTTAAGAAAAGTATTTCTTGTAGAATTTGGCATTGGTGGGAGGAGTTATACACTCGCCATCCATGGTAACTAGGGAGTATGTGTCATTGGGTTAAACCTTATGAATGTTGTAAGGTACTTACCCTTTGGTCTCTAGATTTGGTGGTTTCCTACCATGTATCATTGGTTTTCTTTGGTCTAACACTAGGCCACCTTGTAAGAAAGAGTGGAGGTGGACTCTCTTATTGAAATCTATGGACACCTTGTTCTGATGCCTTTCCAGATTGTGCCGGGCACAAAGCCTATTCTCGTCGAGTGCTTCCAACTCCTCCAGAATGACTTCAGCTACCTTATCTGGATCTTGATGATCATAGATAGCTATGTGTAATGAATCCAAATAAATCTCAATGGGAAGGATGACCTCCGGCTCGTACTCCAAGGAGTATGGGGTCACCTGGGTGGAATTGCGAGTTGCTGTCTGAGAGCCCCAGAGGCCATTGGAGAGTTTGTATGCCCAAATTTTCTAGTTCTGACCAACCATTTACTATCGGATATTATAGAGGGTTTTTTTGAATTCCTCGATCTTCTCATTTTCTTGTGCTTGATATCGGGAGGTATGGTTAGAACGAATGTTGTTCTTGGTGTAAAATTTATTCAACTCAGTTGTTTGGAAGTTGATTATGTTATCGGTGAGGATGGAATGAGAGACTCCAAATAGATAGATGATGTTGGATCTCACATATTCAATAATAAAATGGGCCTTGACTTCCTTGAGTGAAATTGCATCTACCCACTTGGAAAAGAAATTGGTAGTGGTTGGGACGAACATGCACTAGAGATCTGTCACCAGAGGATATGGTCCCACAACATCGAGTCCCCGAACTACAAAGTGACAAGAGTACTTGGTAGTGCAGAGAGGATCTAGAAGCCGATGCACAAAGTTAGCATGAATTTGGAACTCATGACACCTATTGGAAAAATCCATATAGTCACGGATCAAGTAGGGCCAAAAATACCCCAACATTTGGATCTAGTGAGATAGCTTTGGCCCGGTTTGATGAGACCCGCATGAACTGGCATGAACCTCATACATGACCTGAGAGATCTCACTTGCTTGAATGAAATGGAGGATAACCCCCATCATACTCACACTTTTATAGGATCTGTTCAATACTGGGACCACTCTGGATGGTAAATTGTAATGCACGATGCTTGATCTATGCACGCTCAGCTCGATCTGCCAGGAGATTACCATGTTGGAGGTACTCAATAAAAAGGGTCTTCCAGTTAGGAGTCACTTCCATCAATACATCAGGGGAACCTGGGGTTCCTGATGTGGATGCACAAGTGATAAGGTGTCATACCTATGGGATATCATCATTCTCTGGAGAGACAGGGGAGATAACTCTCCGGTGTGCCAGGGGAATAATAAAATGATCCTAATCAAGATTCGTAAGAGATGTATCTAGTCTGTCCAAGGCATCGGCTCGACCATTCTGGGATAGAGAGACATGGGTAACAACTGGGTGAGACTAAAACTGGGCCATCAGTTGGCGGTTACATTCCAATAGTTGTACAAGCTCTAGCTTTCTGATGACATTGTCATCGTTGATTTTCTTGATTACTAGTTCAGAGTCCCTTTTCACATGAAAGTGGGGAACATCAATCTCGAGGGACAGTTTGAGGCCAGTAATGAGAGCCTGATACACTGTCTCATTGTAAGTATAGCCTTATGAAAATAGGAATGAATATGGAAGAATGTATTGTGATGGAGTAATGAAGACGATTCCCAAGACCGCTCTGTTGAGTCTGGGGTCATTGAGTCTTCTGTCGATAATAACTTAGGAAGAACTGTCTATGTGCATTTTCCAACACAGAAGAGCTTGGTCTACCTAGAGGATTTTTTTCATCTGGAAAATCTTGATCCAGAGACAGGTTTACAGGAGATGGACGGGCGGAAAGTAAGTCTTCTAATTCTTTCCCCTTAATAGCCTTCTGGGGGACAAACCCAATGTCTAACTATTGGAGGATTACTACCCACCAAGCTAGATGGCCTGTCAACATGGGGAAATTCAGGATGTACTTATGCGGATCCACTCGGAACACAAATTGTATCTCATAGTACTACAAGTAATGTCGTAATTTCTGCATTGAGAATACCAGCAAAAGTCAACTTTTCTTAATAGAGGAGTATCTAGTCTTCGTATCGAGGAGCATACAGCTGAGATAGTAGAGATTGTTGTCTGCTCCCTCATTGTTCTTCTAGGCGAGAAGGGTGTCGAGTGATTGTTCTCGGGAAGTCACATAAAAGACCATCGGCTTTTTAGAAACCGGTGGCATCCTAACCAGAGGATTCAATAGATACTGCTTGATTTCCTTGAAATCAGTCTGACATTCCTTGTCCCACTGATAGATAGTGCCTTTCTTCATAAACCGAGAAAAGGGATTACAATTTCCATCCAAATTCTAAATTAATCGGCATATATAAGCCTAGTGTCCATGAAAGGCTCGAAGCTCTCAAATTTTTCTTAGATGAGACATATGACTGATTGACATAATCTTCTCTAGATTGACCTTGATGCCTCTATATCTAACAAATAAGCTGAGAAAATTTCTAAAGGTAACACTGAAGGCACACTTCAATGGGTTCAACTTCAGATGGAGAGACCGGAGGAATTCAAACACTTTCTCAATGAATTCAAGATTTTCCTTACACTGGTAAGAATTGGCCACCAAATCATCCATGTATCATTCCACCAATCTCCCAAGGATCGACTTAAATATGCAGTGCATGACACGCTGATAGGTGGCACCTGCATTCTTTAGACCCAAGGGAATTACCAGGTAGCAGAATGTACCTTGTGGTGACATGAAGTCTATATACTCCTCATCCTCGGGGGCCATTATAATTTGGTTATACCAATAATAACCATATATGAATGATATATCTTGTAACCTAGTAGTGGCGTCAATAAATAATTCTATCATGGGAAGGGAAAAATCATCCTTCGGACAGTGACGATTGAGATCCCAAAAGTCGATGTAGACTCTGATCTTTCTATTCTTAATCCTGAAAAAAACAATTTTGGCTAACCATATGGGGTACTGTACCTCTTTTAAGAAATTGGCTCTGATGAGATTATCAACTTCGGCATCAACCATGGAACTATAAGAAGGGTTCTTCTTTTAGGGAGGTTATTTGGACCCGTACTGATTTTCTGGAAGACCGAGGTGGTGGACGGCGACCAAAAGATCTAGTCCTATAATTTTATTTTAACTCTAGGAAAATACATCACGATATTGGTTTAGGATGTCCATGTATTATGGTTTCTCTTCAACAGACATAGTGGCACTGATCAATGTGGGTTTCAGATCCGTCTCGCTACCGAGGTTCACCTGTACCATTTGATCGACCGTGGTAGAGACACCCTATTCAAAAGTGGGTAATTCATCTTCCAAATATTATTCTTCACTTATAGAGGAGGGATACTTAGAAGGAGGAGATTCCTCTGAGTCAATAGATCCCAATTGGAAGCAATTTCCAACCTAAGCGGTGGTAGACACTGCATCAGGGGACTCATGTTCTACCAAATCCATAGCGATGAAAGTTGACGACCTGATCCCATATGTTCATCAAACCAAGGGGCCACACTTGATCATATCAAAGTAATAGTGGTGAGTTGGATTGATTAGGTTTATCCCTTCCTAGAGAAACAAGCACGTATGATGTATTTTCATTTCCATGGGGCAGATGTCCTGATACCTTATAGGAGTGGGGGGCTCTGGGATTACCCGAGCCTGATTTGTGTATGAATACGAGGTGATATTCCAGCATCCCATAAACATGGGAATTTTCTCCCTCATTGTTCCAGAAACAAAAAATCATTGCCCCAGATTTGGGTTTGTAGCCTCCAATCAGTGAATCGAAAAAATGTAGGCATTATCCTTGTCTGTCCATGGGTCGGTCGCAGGTGTATCTTGTTCAACCTCGTTACCCTGAATATGCTTCTCCTTAATATTGTAATAGTAAACATCTAAGAAGAAATAATCACAATAGGAAAAGGGTAATGTGTCCCCTAAGATTATTCCCACTCGACCACTAAAGGAATACTTATGGCACTGGTGAAATGATGAAGGGACCACCGCATGCAGGTGAAGCCATGTCCTACCCATCAATGTGTTATATGTGGTTTCCTAAGAGACAACCATGAACTCGGTGATGGAAACTAGGCCACCAAACTTGGTATTTAGGATGATATTTATAAATGTAATCTATTCCATCCTATCATAAACTAGAATTTTCATGTCATAGGGACTTAGATAATCCCCTGGTAGCCCCATTTTTTCGATGTGTCCAAGTCAAGATTTGGTTGATCCCAGATCCTGTATCGACAAGACAATGACAAACCTCCATGCCATTGAAGTAGCCGGTGATGTACAGTTGGTGGATGTTACCCTGTATGGTAGACCCTTCATCTTCTCCCAAGAAAAAGATAATAGCCTGACATTCAGCATGATCGACTGCCTCGGCATGGAAGGCTTCTACAGCTTCTACCTTCATCTCAAACTAGAGAGGGGTTCTTAAAAGCTTCGGAGAGGGATCCACGCATATCTGTTTAAAGGTGAAGGGCCTCAAGGACAGAAAACCTCATAATAATGCTGGTAATATTCTTAATAATATCCTACTTTAGTGCCAAGTGTAAACTTCAGATTACAAGAGGTTGTTCTGTGGAATGGGGTACGACAGCCCCTTCCGGATGAACCGAAAGATGACTAGTGCAACGAATGTCCTGCTGATCGCTAGTAAAAGTTTGTAGAGAGACTACCAAATGTGGGTCAGATGAATAGATCTAGTCATTAATAGAGCATGGTTGATTACAGCACGGTCGAGGTGGCTCTGGCTGATCAAGTAACACAAACGGTGGCGAAGACAGACCTGATGAAACTAGATGAGAAGGTTGCACATGCTAAGCTCTGTGTTGGACATGCTGTCTAGTTTTGGTGTCATTCACAGCCTGGATGGAATTTTTGAGTGACACACTCCGACGAACCATATAACCACGGTCCTGTCGAAGCTGGCGGCAGTTGGGGACGTTGGTGGGATCCGTATGGCGCTCCTTGGCATCAGAAATCATGTAAGGGTTTACCAAATCCACAGTGTCAACTGAAGTGAACCCTTGATCTTCACCGAAATAATCCTTCACTACTAGATGGATTATGGAAGGATACTCCATCTCCAGGGACATGAAGTCATTGATAGTATAGGATAATGATGGCATCAGTGACGGACTTTGTTTTCCCTTGTGTCTTCGATGCCTACTCTTCTGGGAAGAGGAAGGTTGAGTCGTTGATGCTGAAGTACTGGTTGCGGGTGAAGCGTTGTCTCCTAAAGTCTCAGGTCAATTCAAACATGCATGGATAATACTGTGGGCATGTACAACTTTCTTATGATCCATCCAGTCGTCATACATTTGGTACATGTGCTTAGGAGCCTGATGCCACTCACCTTCACTATCACTATCACTATCTGGGCTCAGTAATACACATGCCATTTATGCCGGAAATGGGCCTAACCTGACTATGTTGTTATCAAAATGCTCTTCAAGCCAGTATTTTTACAAATATCACTATTTGAGGTTGTTCCCTTGGATCTGATTATAGGGGCAGTAATTGGGGCGATTAGTGAGATTCGCCTCTTTGGGCCTCATGCATTAGGGAAACCGTAGAATTACCTATTCCAAAATACATCAGAAATAACTATGGAATTATACCTTCTTGAATGAGTATGTCCGGTTTCTACTATTCGAGAAGGGTTCTATGGGAGCCTGGCCTTAATGAGGTGATGGAGGAGCCTGTTGGGGAGGTGGAACCTAGTTATCTCTCCTGGGTGGTGGTGGCGCGTTTAGCGGGGGAGCCTGCCGATTATGTGGTGGGAACTGCTTGGTTGGAGGCTGCATCTAATGTGGAGGGCCCCTGCGGGGCTGTGGAGGTGGGTTCACTAGTAACAACTCCATCTTCCTGGGAGACTATTTGTACTACTGTGGTGGGCATAGCCTTAGAGGCTCTTTTTGTGGGAATTTTTATGGGGCAACAGATGTACCTTTTTGGCCTACTACAAGGCTTCCTATAGACACTGGGCCTTATCAGAGAAATCTTGGAATCCCCCAAGGTAATTCTAAGTAATGAGAGATGGGACCAATTCAGTTTTTACATTACCCACACACATTGTTAGCAGTTATTCTTGAGTCAGCGACATATCCAAGGAGGAGGTAAGACCCTTCCACTGGGTGACAAAGTCCTCGATGTGCTTTTTAGGCATCTTCTTACACTTGAAGAGTTCTGAAATTATCCTCTTCCGGGTGGTAGAGCTAAACTGGAAAAGAAACTGTCTATGAAGATCTTCCCAGCCGGTGACAGACCCAATGGGTAGCTGGTTGTACCAGACAAACACATACCCTTCCAATGTTGTACGAAACACTGAAGTTTCGAGGACTCTTACTTTTTCGGAGTTCCCAACATGGGTCTGCACCTTGAAATGAAGTGGTCTAGATTCTTCAATGGGTCGCTCATCTTGTTAAATAGGAGAAGTTTGGGATTCTGAAACCTGGGGGTGCTTTCATATTGTCGACCCATGCTGGATAAAGCTTTCTATTTGGCAGAATTTCCACTTTTTGAGTTTCCAATGCCTATTGGTGAGAAATGAGAACCTCCATCGGGTCATCTGGGTGTGGATTCCTATCTTGGAAAGGTTCCCTGACCACCAATGCGTTGGAAGGTTCTTCAACATGATAAGAAGGCCCATCTTATCCTAGATCGGCCGGTGGGATGACCTGTGGAGCAGCTGGGGGAACCTGAGTTGGGTATCTAGTATTATCACGCCACTCAGGTGGATTTGGTGACACATATTGTGCCCTATTTCCATAAAGTCAAGCATATATCCTATCTACATGGGTGGGATAGTCAAGGTCACGTGAAGGAAATTCGCTGGGGGACTGTTGTACCTGCCCCAACTTCCCCGACCGGGGATCATCGTAGTCTGGCCACTGCTCTACGACATGTTCTGCAAAGAGGTTATTGACTATATTTTAGTGCTCCGCGAGCTTTTGGGAAAAAACGGTTTTTTCCGGATCATCTTCCTTCTTCGGAACTGATCTAGACAGGTCAGAGGGCTTGAAGAACCCAAGGTGATCCTTACACTTATTGGGATTCTGGTTGAGGACTAATGCCTTAGTGGGAATATGAAGACCGAATATATTTTTCTATTGGTGAGTAAACCTTCCCAATGTATCCAATAGTTGTGGCACTCCCCCAGGGGGTAAGTTCTCGTTAAGCATCTCTAGTTTGTTCTCCCCCACTGATAGATCAGCCATGTTAACCATGACTTTACCTGGAGTCATATCCTCAATATCCCCTAGAAAATTGGGTTGGGTCTAGATAGAACTAAAATGGAGGGCAGCATACTTCCCCAAACCATGGACCCAAATGTGGGGGGAAGCCTCCTTGATAATTTTGTGGATCACTTTAAAGATCTGAACTCATCGTTGTTGGAGGATCATGTGGCGACCAGGCAACTCAGGGCACTGATCCATAGATATCACAACCAAGACAACCATACAACATTTCTAGCCAATGTACTCAAAGTTTTCCAAACTCTTAGGTTAATCCAATTGCCGATAACAGAGGCGAAAGTGCATCGCCCAGAGGGTTTGATAAAATCACACGGCATCATCCTAAGTAAGTAATTCTTGCGCACTGAAGATTCCATTCACAATTGTCCATAACATCTTTGGTAAATGATCCTCTACAAGGATGTCCCAAAATCTCATTGGGATATGGACCTTGGTTTCCCCACTCATCAATTGTAGGTGGTGGCGGAACTGATAACAGCAGTGAAGCATATCGCTGAGACGGTAGACTGGCCGGTGGAGAATACGGAAAATGAGCTGACAAGACAATGTATCTCATGTTATCCTATAATGAATGAAATGATTGATCCACAACATCTCAGTAAGATGGAAATTTGACCATGAACTTTGGCATAGGGGATTTGGTTTCTAGTGGTGGGTCATATTGTTGTTCGTCCTCTATCGTTCCCTAGAATAACGCTCTGTGATCTCTAGTTGAAGTAGATAATGACCCTATAGAAGATAGGGAGGATTTCACAGATAGGCCCTGGGAAGGGGACAAATCATCCTCCTCCCAGATATATCTGTGGAGGGAGGCAGAAATCTAGTGGACCTTTCATTCCAAATGGATGAGGTTGATATTCTTTGTTATTACCCTGGCCCTTTACATGGATGATCAATGTGAGGTTTCCATTGCTGAATCGCATTCTAACTCGGAATCTGAGAAGAAGACTAGCATAATTGTATCCTAAATCTTCTCAGTGATATTTTTATGGTTTCGGCGACCAACACTCATGGTCTGGGATGGCTCTTCAGGATAGGGTATATTTTTGGATCGAGGTGGACCTTCGGTCGAGTTGATACTGGGGTGGAGAGGACTTCCACCTGGGTAATTTGGGGTATGAGGAGCACCTGGACAGATGTCAAAGGGAACACCGTGGGGGGGAACCTCATTGTCCACCAGCTGAATTGAGGAGGGAATATCCATGGGAAGTGATGGAGTGGGTAGGACCTCTGCTGGAGCTAGTGGGAGCATGGGTAGGGCCTCTATGATTATTTACTTTGGCAGCATCTGTGCGAGGAGGTTCCCCATACCGGTTGAGCTGAACACTGGTAGGACCTCCATGTTGGGTGCCCATGAAGCAAGGAAAACATCCACTTATTTGATTTTTCGGATGAGGAGGACCTTATTAGGTTGTTGTAAAGACATAAGGATGACCCCATGCTAAAATTTGTCCGGAAAGGTAGCATCTTCACATTGGTGACCTATTGAGGGAGAAACGGCTCCATACCTGAGTTCATAGGTGTGGAATAGGCTAGTGTACTGGGTGTCAATGCAGCAGGGAGGACCTTCACTCTGATTGAAGGTGGTATGGGGAGGACCTCTACACCGAGCGTGGGAGTGGGGAGGGCTCGTACTCTCATTGGTGATGGTATGGGGAGGACCTTTGTACCGGATATCATTGTCACGGGTCAGCCCGTGGCAGACGCCACTTTTGTCAGTGACCAGGAGAGTTGACTCAGCCTACCCATGGGGAGGTTGGGGCCTCAACATAGGTTGGGCGTACGAATGCCCCTGTTCGTCATAAGCTGTGGACTAATGGAATGCGTCAGCGGTGTAATGTGCCATAGTAGTGAATGAAGCTAACGCCCCTCGGTGGGAATCCTCCCCAGCCAACTCCAGAAACCGGAATTATGTTAACCAGAATAGGGTCAGTGGTGCGGGCACATAGCTCACCTACTCCTCAACTCAGGGGGCTAGGTAGTAGTGTTGAGGCGGCCTATTGGTATCCCTCCTTGGGATCCCCTAAAAAGGGATTCCAACTGGGCTGGCCTGGACATCCCTTACCTCATTCGCGTAGGGGATGGAGTCATCGAAGCATTCTGGGGAGAGTCTACAAAAATTATTATACATCGGAGTGGGGAGTAGTGGCTCTCTATGCATACCTAGGGGCAGTGGTGGTGAAGAGTCACAGAAGCCTCTTGGTCTTATTGGGCGATATCTCAGGTTGGGATAATCCCCTCCTCCACATATCATCGAACGAGATCATTAATCAACCTTATATGAATGATTTCAGATAGAGAGATGGGGCATGGTCGCCCAGCGGTAATGGATGTGGAGGCTTCCATAGAAGGGATGAGGCTACACGAAATTGTTTCATTTCCATTTCTCTTACCCCTGCGTCCGTGGTTGGGTGGTGATTGGTTTTTTGTCATGACATCTTGGGTCCTAAAAGGAAGAGAGATTTAACCATTAGTGCTGAAAGAAGGAAGGTGACATCTAGTTCCACACCAACCTTTCGTATTCCATGGTTGGTAAGAAGTATCCACACTGAAAACATGGTAGACTAGGATTTACAACATTCAACTGCCCTAATTTCTGGTGAGTTTCACGCCAGGCCCACTATTTTCTTAGAGGGCCCTAGTGCTAGATACCTGGATCTGGTGACACGCTAATCCACTGATGTCTCAAGAGATACTAATCTTATGATTAAGAAGAATTATTTCACATTGAGTTCACCATTTCTGTTTCCAACACTTTCTCTAGGGCCCACATCCGTCCATTAGAGGACACGCTATTTGTTGCCCCGCAATACCACTTTCCAAAGGCGGGTGGAATTCATCACTTATTTAGGAAAGTTTGCTCATGGAAAGTAATAAGATGATGGAGTGTCGGTTCCTCCTTCTATGGATTCCTCCTCAAAACTCGTTACCTAGTTCGAGTCTCCCTCATAGACTTAAGATTTTATTTGTGAAACTCGTCCCAGTTCAATGTCTTCATGGATTACAGTTAATTACGTTGCTTCTGTCAGGACATTCCACGGGGTCCTGTCCGGTTAGCAACCATTATTCAGGGGAGTTGTCATGTTGTAAATCATTAGCATGTCTAGACGTTGGAACACTAATGCTTCTTAGTTTATTTCCCTTATGATAGGGCTTCTCGAGGGTGTGTAATCCCTAGGAATCCCACATCGAATGTGGGGAATTTTATTCCATAGGCATGTCTATGAGGTTTTTCTTATCTTCCCATGTTGGAAACAGGGTATGCCACAAGTTTATAATCTAGTGAAGATAGATCTGACTAATCATAACACTAATGGGAGTGGATTAGATGGGTAAAACCCTAGGAGGGATCACCGATGCTGGGGAAAACACGTGGTTAGTTACCTGATTACTACTAGGAGCACCGAGAAAGTGGGTGACATGATATCACTAGAATGTGGTGGTCGGGGTAAGAATCAAGATGGATATGAATTTTTGAGAGTGGATCGAGTGTGAGATGGAGCCAACATGAGGGAAATGGTGATGTTGGGCTTCAGCCTCGAAGAGACTTTCTATGTATCCATGTGGTAGGGAATCAAAATACACGAAGTTCGGTGGGGCGATGGGGCACCTGATGAGGCAACTCATGTCAATGGACAAATGGATGGGACCTGGAGGATTTGGAACCTCCAAGTTGGGACATGACCTTCCTAAAACACATAGTCTTGATGAAAGGACCAGGATGATACATGGGTGATGGGATTGAACCTCAGGAATGCTTCCTACGTATCCCCAATGCAGGAAATCAATGATTAAGTAGTTCAGGATGGGGGTATAGAATTAGGGTGTACACAAAGAACAATGACCTAACGGTATACCGAGGCCAACGTGTGGTAAGTATCCCTAGTTCGTCTGGCGCCCGGGGGTGGACCAGAGACGTGGGTCCCAGCGAAAGGGACTACAGCGGCTTACTGTCGATTGCGGACTACAACAACTTACCTCTAGATTGGGCTACAAGGGATCACCGCTGGATAGGGACTACAATAGCTTACTACTGGCTGGGGATCACAATTGCTTACCATCGATTGGGGAACACAAAGGCTTGTCATCTATTGGGGAACACAACAGTTTATCATTGATTGGGGAACACAATGAATTACCGCTGATTGGGAACACAACGGATTACCTTTGATTGTGGAACACAACAGTGTATGTCGATATGGGAACACAATGGCTTACCATCGATTGGGGTTGGACCTCAGGGAGGCTTCTTACATAACTTTTATGGGAGACAAGGATCAAATCCCACATATTTCAAATGGGTACAGTTTAACATCTTGCAGAACGAAAAGGGGAGTACAGTTTAACGTCATGCAGGATGAAGGTGAACTAACTTGAATATGTCGGGATAAGTAAGTGTTGGGCTTGAACCTTAGGGAGTCCTCCTACGTACCCTTCCTATGATACAATGATCAAAGTCCATGTAGTTCAGCATGGAGGATACAGTTTAAATTCCTGCAGGATGAAGGTGAACCGACATGAAGGGGTCGAGACAAGTGTTGGGCTTGAACCTCAGGGAGGCTTCCTAGATACCTTTCCTAGGAGAGAAGGATCAAAGTCTATGTAGTTCAGCATGGGGGATATAGTTTAACATCGTGCAGGGAAAAGTTGAACCATCTTGAAAGTGTCAGGACAAGTAAGTTTTAGTCTTGAACCTCAGGGAGGCTTCCTATGTACCTTTCCTAGAAGACAAGGATCAAATTCCACGTAGTTTGGGATGGGGTATATAGTTTAACATCATGTGGTACAAAGGTGAACCGACCTAAAGAGCTCAGGACAAGTAGTTGTTGGGCTTGAACCTCAGGGAGGCTTCCCACGTACCTTTTCTAGGAGACAAGGATCAAAGTACATATACTTCGGGATGAGGGATATAGTTTAACGTCATGCGGGATGAAGGTGAAATATCATGGATGGGTTGGGAAAAGTAGGTTTTGGTCTTGAACCTCAGGGAGGCATCCTATAGACCTTTCCTAGGAAATAAGGATCAATGTCCAAGTAGTTTGGCACGGTTTGGGGCTTACATGCTAAGGAGGCCCATGTAGGATGCCATGGTCAATGCTTACTCTATGCCCATGTGATTCATGCTCAGTGTAAGAAACAAGAGGCACCAAAGACCTGACGATCACGTCATGAAAGGTGCATATGTGTGAAGTGGAATGGGGATTTCACGTCGTTAGTGGCCCAAAGAGGAAACAGGGGCTTACGCGTGGTTACTGGCCTAGGGAGATGAAGATTGGGAAATATTCCAGGATGGAGGCCCGATAACGGAAAATCCCAGAGGGATAGGGATGGGATAATGAAGGTCCCAGTGCCCATATCTCCTCTGTTCTTTGGCACAAAATAAGTGAGGAGGATCAAGGATTCTACCTCCACCATGAAAGGCTAGGGGCTTACACCCAGATGGTTTCCCTTCCCCGTGGACTGACGCTGCTCCAGAAAAAAGGATATCATTCTAGGTTAGGAAGATCTCACTCCCGTGGATATGAGTGGGCATGAATAATGTCCGAGATGGGGCACCCCACATGTGTTTCATGGGGAGAGGCCATAGTTTAACATAATATTTTGGGGACAATGGCGATTGGCAGTTTAACATCATGTATCTCAGACGAGGCAGGTTCACTACACACCCCTAGGACTTACATAACCGGAACGGTTCAACCCTTGTAGGAGGGAAGCCACGGTCAATGCCATGGACTTTGGGTGTCGTGGATTGATCCAATGAGGGGATCACATTATCATGGCTATGCGAAGAAGCAATATCTGTTAGCATGCAAATGTGAATAAGCATGAGGCTAAGCAGTATAACGTGAAGCACTGTTCAAGGGACCTTGAAATCACTTCGTACAAACCTAGAGGGTCATACGGGAGAAAGGTGTGTGTACAAAATATTTTTCTTATATAAGAGGGACTCTGATATGGTTCATTAGGGTAAGGAAGACACATAGAGTACACATGGATTGAGTATTTCATGCAAAAGAAAGGTTTTTCACATAATAGGCCAGCAAATGGGAACTATTCCATGAAAAAGCGAGGTTGCGTGGATAAAGGATGTGTTCATGCAATTAGAGGAGGTTTTAATGCAATCATATGATATTTGAGAGAAATTAAAGGAGCTTTGTGTGCATGTGGCTGAGGTTTTCATCCAATTAAAGGGACTTGCACGAAACTGGCCTATAAATAAAGTAACTGGTTAAGGGTCACTCCCAAGGGGTTTTGGGTGAAGGCGGACCCATGGGAGACCTGTTGTAGAAAATCCTATACCTAAAAGTCATATTTTGTGTGCATAAGAGGTGTATTGCATGTAAGAGAGATGGTTCGAATTATTCAGTCACCGGAGGTGAGGGGGTTCCCTTCTATTTATAGGTGATTGGGGGCCATGGGTGCGCACGGAATTCGGCCTGTGCAGAAAACCCAACCCATCATTCGGCCGCATGGGACGTTCCATGTGGCAGGAAAAAATTCTCCTTGGCATGTAAATTTATGCACCGATGGAGTGGCTTTACACGCACTCCTCCGATTTTCTCACAGCCTTTTTTCCGGTCCTAGAGCAGTTCACTCAGTCCAAATATGCCTTTAGTTTTTCCAAAATGTTAGGTCAAGGCCTTTGAGGTATTTTAGTGTCTAAAGTTTCTTAACAATCCAATGAAATAAAAATATTATTTTAATGATGATTAGGATACAATGAAATTGAATATAAAGCCTAATTTGTGGGAAAATTTGAGTGGGTAGTATTTAACAATAATTGTTTCACTAAAAAGGTATAAAAATGTTTTTAATTTAACAAAAATTTTGAAAGTACCTGATGGATATTAAAGTAACATTTCAATATTTTTTTATATAAATCATATTAAATTTTATAGGTAAAAAATTCATGGATTAAATATATTTCTAGAGAATTTTTTTTTTGTAATCAATAATTTTATACAAAAAAATAACTGTAGTTATAATAAACATTTTTGATTCATTGTACATCTCTGGGAGAAAACCCTAAACCCAATTGAACATGAAAATATTTATTAATGAATTATATTGTTTATTTTTCATTTCAATATGATCTTCCCCCAGTATTTTATGTTGTGATGATTTATTTGACAATACAGTTTTCCTAGGAAACTAATGTTGGAGGACCCATACATTGTCGATGGATATATCCCATTGTGACGTACGTAGTTTTAATTTTCTTTTTATTAATGAATTATACTTATATAATTCAATACTTATTTGTTTTATTCATTAAATTATTATTCTTATTCATTAGATATCTTGGTAATTTTATGTCATATATTAAAAATAAATATCAAAATATTGTTCTATAACTAAAGGTTACCTAGATATAGATGTCTTAACCTTCTATTTGTGGTATTTAGATTATATAAAGACAAGATTAAATTTATTTTTATGTTCTAATGATAATAAAATAAATTATTTTCCAATAATAACTCATCAATATTTATAACATCAGTTCAATTACATGAATAATACCCTCATTTTCATCAATAATTCTTATGTTAAGAAAAGTACATAAGTAAGTGCTACTGAATACTGATATATTTCATCCACATATAAAAGAATTAGTGATATAAATTAAACAACACTTAAGATAAAAAATTAAAATGATCCATAGTTATCAAAATTGGTTAGTAGAAAATTATAGAATGGTTTTCATGTCATGTGAGTTATTTTTCTGATACCTATTTTGAATATATTGATATCAATTTTGTGTCTTTAATAGTACTTTATATCAGTTTTTATAGATAATATATACAACTAATTGAGTTAAAATATCACAATATTGGAAGCATTAATCTTGGGTTCCACTGAATCACATTAGTATATTGGATTATTATAATATTTTTTTCCATATTCTGTATAGTCAATAATAGATACAGTATAAAAACATAGAACAAAAGTTTCTTTAATGTTTCATATCATGGTTACATTAGAAATTTGGTTGATATTATTGATTAAAGTTCTATTGAAAAATTTTTATTTATGATATTCAATTTAAATCTGTTCATTATTAATAGAGGTGTAATAAATGATTCATTTCTATTTACTTCATCCAGCAATTCTATGATGATCGATACTGGTGTGATTAATAAAAACAATCCAAATATTTTTGAATACCTACGAAAAAATTGTATATTTCGGTGATGATATAGTTAATGCTGGGTGGAGTATTTTGTCCAAAAAACACTTAGGGACATTTCTGATATGGGTGAAGAAGGTGAAGTAATTTTTTATAAATAACACTATCAAAAACAAAACTTTGAATTATTTATCCCTCGTGATATTGGAAATGTTGATCTTGTGAGAGAGGGTGAAGAAGTAAAGGAATAATTAAAGATAATTAATGAAGAAAATAAAAATATGAGAAAATAAGAATAAATATATTGTAAGGTATATAAAGAGTTTTTAGTATTTTATTTCATAAACGTAAATATAATTACTTATTACTATTTTATATTTTTTTATACTAAAATTTATTTATAGTTTTAATTTTGTATAATAGTAAATCTAAAGGCTTAGATTTCCCAAATCCCTCCTTTCAAATTTTCCTAAAGCTTAGAGGTACTAAGGGGGTGTTTGGGGGCCTTTTCTGGGTTATTTATAAGTTTTTTTAATTGGAATTAAATTATTTTTTTTTATTTTACCATTAAACAAGATCTAATTCCTGTATAAAGCTAAACTTGTTTACCCTTACGTAACATGCTTTTAATTGTCTAAGTAATAGTAATCCTGCTATTTATTTGTCTATGTAAAGGTCAGACTATTTATGAGTCAATGTATAAATGTTCATCTCAGACTCATGTGTGGTTTTTTCTATAGAATAAAGGTTCCTTTGATCTATAATAAGGGTTTTTAGATCTTCCATCATAGTTATGGATTGTGGATATAGAAGGTTGAGGGTTTTCTCAAACCTATGTAAGGGTCATCCCTTTTAATTTATCTTCATGTCAGAGTACTCACATTAAGGTATCTTACATTCTGGTGGATTCTAAGATCATTTAAGGGTCATCATCGATTTTTTAATCTATATAAAGGTAGGATTTTAACCTTTTATCCATGTAAATTAAACTAAACTGTGTAAATTTAGTTACAACTACCTTTATCAAAAGTTCATATCTCTCAATTGGGAAGTGATTTTTTAAATAATTAAATATTTCGACAATGAAATCATTCTAATGTGTGGTTTTATGAAATAAATTGATATGTATACCTAAAATAAAGGATTTACTATCTATTAAAAGGATATGGAATTATTCATCGACTTGTATAAATTATAAGAGATTGAAGTGGATCATACAAGGGTAATAAAATTAAAATGGGTTTAATATGAATTAAATTTGATAGTTAGGTTGACTTATCTATAAATATATTGATATAATGATATTTATTATTATAAAATTAATATTTTTTCATTTGTTTGAATTTTTTCTTCTCTTTTGATCCAATAAAATCAAAACATTTCCATTAAATTATAATGAGCCCCAATGCTCATATGAGAAGCCTTTTTTATTCAACTCAAGTCTATCAAGTACTTATAGTTTTTTTTTTGATATTTCTCTCTATGACGCCATTTTCTTATTGGAGTATGCAGTAAATACTCTTACTAGTAGTAGGTATGTAACATCACTTTTATTTTTTGTAAGTGTGATTTAATAATGCTTAAGTTTCTTTAGTAGATAAAAAGAATTAAGAAAAAAAATAATCTATGAATTATCATAGAAAATATGAATAATTATGTCATGTAGTGGATAAATATTATTTCATGATATCACAATTATAGGAATAAATTGTGGGGAATGATTTCAGGTTACTGTTATTATTATTTAATGATATTTTTCAAGAAAGTGGGAATATATCATTATTTATTGAAATTAATTTATTTCAAGTATTATCATATGTTATTTGAATTTTATAATCAATTAAATATATAATAAAATAATAAAGGGATAATCAAATAGGAACATGAAATTAATTAATACCCTTCCTGGAAGTAATGCTAAATGAATGTTTATGGTTCACTTCTATCTTTTGTTAGTTATTTTTTTATTGTTTTTTATTGATGGAAAATGTTTATAATGGAATAAATAATTTATGATGGAAATTAAATGGTTATTGAAGATAATTTATAGGGTCTGAGTGAGCTCATTGTTGTTTGGTAAAGGCTTAAACGACTTAGTGATATGGCCTTGTTTCATCATGAGTGTTTCATGTTGAAAATAACATTGTTTCTTTGTATAATTTCTATATGATGGTATGCCTCAATGTAATAAGTTTTCAACCTATTAATATTGGACAATTAAAGAATAATATTTTGGTTTTATCGGGGTTTCAAGTTGTGGATGAATCTATCGATAGCAAGATTTAATATATTACTTGCAAATAGTGTCAATGATGACACTATGGTGGTTAGAAAAATTCTAGAGTTGGGTTCACTCATTGATTTTTTTCATGATGTATCTTTTCATGGATATATTTCTAGATGATTGATTTATTTGATTATCAAATACTTGTTGTAGTTGGTTTTAAGCATGGTAAGTGATTATTTGTATTAAGTAGATTAGAATTAGTCCTTGAGAACCCAAAAAATATGGAATGATAATTGGATTAATAAATGAATCCATAGAATGGTGTCTAATTGATGGAGATAATGATGAATAATTTATATATTAAGGGAAACCATATAATGTTTGGAAATAAATTCTCGAAGATCATGGGTATTGAATCTAGAAATTGACATATGAATTTATAGGAATAATAACTTGTAATTGAATTGTTTGGTTAAACTAAAATTAATAATGGGAAAATAAATTTTGACTAAACTACTATATTATTAAATGAATGAATAGTAATTTCCTAAATTACTAAGTTATAATGATTAAAGATGTTAATATTGATTCTTGTTTACATTTTTGAGATTTAAATCTTAGTGGCGGTAGCCTAGTGTATTGTGAGATGATAATGGTAGAAGATTCTAAGGGAAGGTGACTTTCTTTAGTGGATTTGTGTGTGATATATCTTATATTTTCGGATTTCATATGCCTCAATACTATATTTTGTAGGAAAACAAACACTAAAATATTTCGGGTGTATTTTATCTAATATTCAGGATAGTGAGGGAGTGGATGGATGGTGTCTCCCCCTCTCCCACCCTCACTTTGGTTGTAGTATAATACATTAGAATACGAAGGTTTTGATGGATTGTGATATAGGATATAGTCTCACATAGGCTATGATGGATCTCATTTTACAACACATTTATGTACAGAGTGTAACTTCTTGTGGTTATAGTACATACTTGTATCTGATCATGGGGGTTATAGCTTCCCATGGGTGTACATGCTTGGGAAATGATGTCTTGAGATATGATTCAAGATACATGGGTTTTAGCGTCTTTTGGACTTCAAATTTATAATAGATGAGGTGATTATGAGGTTATGTTAGGATGTATGGGATGCAGAATGGTTCTAAAACATATTCATGGGATTTAGAATGATTCATTGAAGGGATGATCATGGGACATGAGCTGTTATGGTGTGATAGAGGCACACCAATGGGGAAGTGTAAGTGAGATAAATTTATTTATATATATTCTTTGATATTGAAATGTATACTTTTATTCTCATCCTATATATAAAAACTATTTTTTAGGTACGAAATAGTTTGTTAGTGATCAAGCTAGGAAATACTATATTGTGGATTTATTCAAGAATTTTTGGAGTTTTTGGTCACTACGGAAGGTTTACTTTTGGTATATTTTCAGTTGTCGTTTGTTATATTTTACATTACAATAATATATTGGTTTTTATTATTAATTTATGAATGGTGTTATATGGTGGTATCTTATCTTATCTCTTATTCCTTAAACATACATAAATAAGTTAATGGATCCCATTTATGCTTATATAACCTCGATTCTAGTCACCAGCCTATAGACTATTGGAGGTGGGTTGCATGGGTCATCTACTTCTCCTTATTACTAGGAATATAGGGGTACCAATAGAGGGGGTCATAAAATAGTGGTATCAGATATGATTATTGAGAGATATCATGGAATTTTGTGATGTTCACTGGTAAGGAGGATGCATGGGTTGGTAGGGAAATAATTTTATTTGGATTTGGTATGTGATTTATACAAGTTATATCAGCTAATAAATGGTTATTTAGGGCCCCTATGATCAAAAACAAGGAAAAGCATGTTTATTGAACATACTAAGTGATCTAATGTGGACTTTCGGGTAGTAACTTAGGTATGGACCATGCATTATAATTATCTGTGTTTGTGTTTGAATTGGGTATAAAATGGGAATTAGGTTAAAATTAAATTAATTCATTAACCTTCAATATTCCATAATCTTGTTTTAGGGAGACCTTAAAATTTTTTGTTTTGAAATAATGGATCTATATTGATGTCCCCATTGATTTTATGCTAAATATGATCACCAGGAAAATTAAATGGATTTTCATAGGGTGGAGGTCGATGATGATATAACATGGATGAGGACACTTCGAGAGTTATAGTTCAATGTTCTAGATATGTAAGAGGGGTCTATATCAAATCATAATATTGAGTCATGGTTAGAGGATGTGGAGATTTATTTTAGTTCTATCTATTCTCATAGGGATAATTTTGTTTTATTTTCTATGGTAATTCTATGTGGATAATCTCATTAATGATGGTCCTTGTTCCTTAAGGATCATGAGGAGTCTGATGTTTTGTTAGAAGAATTTGGATATTAGTTTTATTCTAAGTTTATTTCATCAAACATGACATTTTATTGTAGATAGGATATCCATACACTTGATCAAGGGAGTTTCCGTATATAGGACTTCAATATTTGATATAAGAACCTCTTATGTTATTATTCATACCATTTAATAAATGATGGGGATAGGTTGAGGCATTTCGAGGGGGATTTACATCCAAGGATCTATTTCAAGATCACCTAGTTTATGTTAAAGGCATGTCATGAGGTTTTGATGAGGGAAGAGCTCATTTAGAGTACATTATCTAGGACCAAATCAACATTGGATGAATATTGTCAAGATTATTATAAAAGTTGAGATATGTCCAAAATCACTCAATTTCATGGTTAAAAATAGATGTTTCAAACAATTTAGATAAGGTTTCATCCTTATTCAACATGATTCAAAACAATGATAAAGTTATCAAAGTACTTACAGTAGATCAAGAATGGTCATTTATGCTTATAGAGGTCATGAAAATAATAATAGAGTGTTTATAATTCTTTGGTAGTTAGTGTGGGGCAGGAAACCCACCTTAGGATCATCCATTTCAAAATTATCCTCTAAGGTAGAATAAATATATTTCTCTTTTCTATGATCCTTGTAGAGTGTATGGGGAAGGGTGATGATTGTCTTGTGATGCCCATAATTTAGAGGGATGTTGAGTTGAGTGTGGATATGGAGGTGTTCTCAATCAGGTTCAGAGATTTCATCAACTAGGTCGTGTTCAAATGCATGCATTGGATTTTATAATTATTGGAAAAAACAAATTTCATGTGAGCTATTGTCTACCTATTTTATTCTTGGGTATATTCCATGTTTATTTGTGATTTACCCACTCCTTAATTTCAACCCCCATAGTCCATGCATTGGTATGTGAATTTGGGAGGACTCTAGTTCCCTTGGTATTGGCTACAATAGTAGGAGGTTGAGATACCATGTATGATTCCTATATAGATTATGATATGGTGAAAATGTATCACCTCTAAATGGGATATTCCTTATATTTGAAGATATATCCATATGAAATCATCCTCAATTTGTTCTCACTATATTTGGTGCTGGATTTTATGGATTACTTCCTAAGGTTCATCATATTCCATAACCCTGATGTAGAGAATGATATGTTTGTTAGTGAGAGTAAAGCTTAAATGGGTTAGAGACATGATAAGTATTTTTCTTCCTTCATGGTCAATATGATATTGAGTTTAGTAGTGGTTATTAATGTGGTGTTTCTTAGGGTTATCAAAGAGCACCTCGATGTATTTTTGGAAGATTTTTCAATCTACCCCATCTACATGAAATACATTTTGGGATACAACAATAGTAAAGAGTCGTAATTATATAAATATCCCCTTATAGGATATCCCCTTCAAGAGATACATATTCAGATTTCTGATCCTATATAAAGACGATTTTTGGCTTAGTGTGTCTTCTTAAGATGATCCAATTATATTTATAAAGAAGGTAGATAGAAGTAAGTAATTTTGTATTGATTGTGATAACTTGAATTAGGTGATAGTAAAGAACCACTACACTATCCTTTGGATTGTTTATTTGTTTAAACATTTGAAGGGAGATAGAAGGTTCTTGAAGAGTAGTTTTCGGTTTGGATATAATAGGATATGGGTGATGGGGGAGGATATTAAAAATATTTCTTTTGATTTTCACTATTGGTTTTAGGATTTCATTATGATGTTTTTTGATTTAACAAACACTCTAGTTGTGTTTAGGGTATTGATGAATGCAGTGTTCCAAAATTTTCTAAATCTGTTTTTGATGGTGTTTATTTATGGTATCTTGTGTTCCCTAAGATGGTAGAGGTGCATATAGAGAATCTCTCAACTATTTGGGAATTATTCAACATCATCAGATGTATAGGAAGCTTTATAAACGTTATTTTTGGTCCCGTTAGGTTTGTTTCATGGTACATGTTGTGTCTCAGTATATATTAGTCATGAATTCTAGGAACATTTAAACATTTAATTATTTGGCATCTAACATGAATATTTTTAAAGTCTGGATTTTTCATGGTCTTAATTGTTACTATAAGAGGTTTATTATTGATTTATATCAAATTATGACTCCTTTAATAACCATGACTATAAATAACCATGTGTTTTTGTGTACCGACCTGTGTCAGTCTAATTTCGAGTATTTGAATAAGAATTTGGTTATTGGTCCTATTATTTGTTTTCTAAAGGAGGAAATTGTATTCAAGATTTATTCTGAGGCTTCACATCTTGCCTTGGGCTATGTTCTTATATATAATAGTGTGGGTAAATATTATGGGTCTTGGTAGTTATTACCTTCTGAATGTAACTTCTCTACCCATGATCTTGAGATTCCTTCGAAATTTTTTAGTATACATTGTCTGGTGTCATTACCTCATTGGGGAGTGTTATGTGGTCTTCACAAATACCAAGATTTTGAGGCCTGTATTTTCCCATTACAAATTGAATTTTTAAAATTTACCTTGGATGGAATTATTATAGGAATATAAATTCAATATTTCATATACACTTATAAAAGATAATTTTGTGGTCATTTCTTTGAGAAGGAAGTCACATGGTGTTGTTGTGAATGAATTGTAAGTTTCTTGAATATTGAGAGAGGATTTATTTATAATACATCCTGATATGGGAGAAGATAATGGTAGAGGATTCCTCTATAATATGAAAAATAATTCATCTCTAGTGTAGTGGGTGGAGGAACCCTAGTTGGGGATTCCAAAGTGGAGGCCTTGAGAGATATGGTTGTTTGTTGTGATTCCCTAGAGGGATGGTTTGAGGATAGTTAGTTTCTAGTTTTATTTTTGGGTATTCTCTTTATTACTTCATTGATTCATGATATAAATCTTTTTGAGTTAAAAAATTCACCATTTTTTGTATATCATAGTGTAAAAAAATGTATCGTGTCCTCCGAGTTTTGTTCTGGTGTCCTGGAATAAAGAGATCTTTTGCAATGTTTGTCTCTTGATATTTGGTTTTCCAATGAGTGACGTTAAGAACCATGATCCCCATGGATGTTTTTAGCTACTTGAATATCCCTAGTTCTATTGGGATAAAATTTATATGGACTTATTCAATTGTTTTCTTGGAGCTCTAGGAGGATATGATGAAATAGAGATGACCATGGACCACTTGAAAATTTCATCTCACTTCTTAGTGATTAAAGAGTCAAGATCAAAGAAGGTTTTATTAGGTAGTATCTGGAGGAGGTGTTGAGGATTTATGGGGTTCAAACGATTATCATATTTTATAATTATCCTTATTTAAATCTAGGGTATATAGTGGCATTCATCAGGCCTTTGGATCTTATTTAAGACTTATCACTAAGTTTTATCCATAAGCATATATTTGGATAGAGTATATTATTGGGACCCTAAAGGACATGTTGTGTACATGAATTATGTATTTTAATAGTTATTGGGTGAGGCACCAACCCTTGGTTATGTTTTAATGAAATAATATTTTTCACTCTACCATTGGTATGGCCTCATTTGAAATATTGTACGGTTGAGTTTCCTGAGCTCTTCTGTGTTGGACCAAGTTTGGGGAGTTAACAATTCTCAAATTGTAACTAGTTCAAATCATAAGAAAGAAGGTAAATTTGATCCATGAATTAATAGAGGTAGTTAAAAATAATAATAAGTATTATTTTGATCATAGAAATAGGCCTATGGATTCATAAATTTGAGATCACATGTTATTAATGGTTTCTCTTTATCATGGAAGTGATGGTTTGATCATAGATGTGTGCTCTCTCATTGATTTGTTAATAATTTTGAAGTGTTATAATGTGTTAGAGTAATGTAATATTGGTTAGTAAATCCCCCATATATAATAAAGATACATGATTTATTTCATGTTTCAAAACATCAACATTATATTCAAGTCGATTTCACATCATTGATTGGGAAGAGCTAGATGATAAGGATGAAGCAGACTTTGAGAAACAGATGTCGATATTCAATAAATTTAAGAGAAAGTGTTTCTATAAGCATGTCATTATTTTTTTTAATATCATGTGTTGTTATAGTGGATTATAGGAAAGATCTTTAGAGCATGAGTCACAGATGAAAACTCAGTGCCCCCAAGTTGTTCAATGTTTGATCCTTTATTTGATCCTTACTAATATTATTCATTAATATTTATTAATATGATTTTATGATGATTAATGATATTTTTAATCCCTTTATATAGTGATTTATGATATATTTTTTCCTTTTTGGGATGTATCTCCCACAACAACGTGTTTTATAGATGGATGTTTGTGGATACTCTATGTTTATATTCCTTTTTCTTCTAATGCATTGACTATGATTTTGATGTGATTTGTTCCTTGAGAGGTATATAATAGAGTGTTTGTTCATACCCCTTCATTTTTTACATCCATGGTTGTTTTAAATTGTTGAGGTTGATAATTATTTGATAGGTATCTGATGTATATGACTAGATTTCCCAAATCCCTCCCATTACATCTTAATTCACCTGGAGGTGTCTGGATGATGTCTGTAGGAATTTTCTAAATTATTTAAAAGTTCATTTAATGGAAATATAATTATTTTAAATTTTTATTTTACCCTTATACAGTACCCCATTACTACACAAAGGTTCAATTGTTTTCCCTTACACATCGCAGATTTAATTAGCTATGTATATCAAGACCTACAATTTCTTACATCATTTTTAACATAATTTCATTATTAAAATTATTACAATGATCATCTCCATGGGACATTTTGAGGTTTATTTTTCAATAATATAGTAAAAAATACAAGGAATACATTAACATAAGGGAAAGAAAAATAACATGATCATAAGTACATGAGGCATAATAAGGATATGTAGTTAGACATAAACCTAAGACATTCATAAGCATATCACTAAATTTCATCAATATGGTGTCATAATAACACATTACCAAATTTTTTCACCAAGGTATAATAAACCATTACCCTGTAATATTGAAAAGGTATCATAAACATGCCATCTCTAGAGATTAATTCATTACCCAATGCATTAGAGAGCTATTAGGGTGCACTCTTCATACGTTTATCATTAAGTATGCCACAATGATCATATAACATAATAACATATTACATCATTTAAATACGAGAATTAAGGAATGTGGGTTTCATATATTTAATTCTTGAGTAAATTATGTATAGTTATATCTAGTTTAATACGCTTCAAATAAAATAGTATTTGGTATTCACAACATGAAAGTATGACATTGAAAATCAAGGAGTGATTTCGGAAGCATGAAGACAATACAAAAGGGATTATGGAATGGGTTTAATATGAAAAGGAGGATATTATTTCATAAATAGGATATAATTTTGATAGTAAAGTATTTATTATGAAAAAATGGAAGCATAATCATATATAAATAAAAAGTCTTGTAATAAAGGAAGTTCTTGAATTTAAATGTAGAGGTAGAGAATCCCCTACCTTTTGAAGTAGCATATAAAATATTATGAAGGGATCCATTAGAACTTTTTAACTAATAGGTATGTATTTAAATATGTATATGTAGAGTAACTTTGGAGTAATTATGAATTTGGTGGAGGTGATGTCCTTTTATAGGTGAAGTGGATGGTGATCCTATGAATAAAACTTCTTAATATAAAGAGAGGACATGTTTCACAAGTAATGTGAAGAAACAATAGATAATAACGGATTGGGGGATGAGATAATTTTGATCATCCCACTAACACTAATTTTCACACAAGTTTTAAATATATTTTTAAGACTTTTACTCTTATATTTTTTCAGTGTTACCATTTTTGTATTTTACTATGGAAAATAATTTTTACCTATGTAATTTTCTTTTAGTAAATAATGTTAACATGGAAATTATTCTGTTATTTGGACCTAATAATTATAAATATTAAATTAATTTTAGTATTTGACATTCCTATATATAAAAAATATTAATTTTAATATTAACACATGTAACAAATAAATACCAATTTTTAGAAAAACTTTTTCTTTAAACTTAAAATTTATGTGTAGGATAAAATTAACAATGATTTTTATTTTCAAGATTTAAATTGGTTTATTATAAATAAATTAATTGTATATAGATTTTATTGAAACCCAAAACTGAATATTACTAAATTAATTTTTAATAAAAAACCAAAAAATGTTTCATTTATACGAAAATATTACTTAGATTCATAAAATAACAGAACGTGGTTTTATGAATTTAAAATGTTATTTCAAATTGACGAGTATAACTCCTTAAAAATATATTTTATTTTTTATAAGATTTTATAAACATCTAAGTCTTCATGATATAATGATTATGTTATAAAAGTTATAGTTTTTTAAAAAGAATATTTCTACTATTCGCATAAAAAATAACTATTACAGAAAAATCACAAACATTACTAATAAGAAAATTTTATGTTATAAACGTAAAAAATATAAATTAATTAAATTTACCTAATTTAAAATTATAAATATATATATATATTTTTAAAAAATAAAAAATAAATAAAAATTTTATTTATTGAAAAATATCTTTTTGAACATTAAGTGTTCTTAATATCACTCCATACCAATTTCTAATTTTATAAATGTTAATAATATATTTAATATATTTTAATACTATATATTACCCTAATAATAATTCAATATTAGTTGATATAATTTATTAAAACATTAAATAGTTATTTGAGAGAGAATAGTAATTTTTAATATTAAATCATATTATTGTCTTATCCTTTAAATGTAAATTTTTTTAATTTATAACTATATTTTAATTTAAAAAATGTTTTTTTATTATTATAATTTCTATAAAATTTTAATCTAATATTTCATGAATTTTTTAGGTCGATTTTGTGTGTGAAACAATTTATCAATATAATGTTTATTTAAAGGAAAACACGGAAAATATTATGGTGTTACATTATCCTCCATTAAAAACTTTTCATGATAGAAATTTGAATCAAACTTGAAAATAAAATGGGATTGTTGATTCTAGGTATAGTGGAATCATGTGGTGTTGGAAGATACGTTAAAATTTATTTTAGTATTGAGTTACAAAAAAACCAAAATTAGGATCTTTCACGTTAAATTTATAAATAATTTATTTAGATTAGAAGAAATGAATACATATTTTAAGGATTATTTCCTTGATTTAGATCTAGATCATTTGAAAATACAGTCTCAGTATTCCTTTTTTCACTTTGAGGATCCAAGTATAGATTTCCCCTAGTAGTGATCCACATTTTCTCCTTTGATCACCTAGAAATACCAATCGATCTCTAGGTTCTAGTGTGGTTAGTTAATTCTCTTGAGTTATTCATATAGACCTCATGTACTTCGATATTGAATGGATTTATCTTGTGTTTCTCATTCTCCATAGGAAGAGATAGAGGAGGAGTCGATAGAGAGTTTTATTGTGCTCATTATTCCCAAGTAAATATTTTGGATGCAATACACAATATACATAATCACATTTTTAAAGATATTGAGTATAGATTAAAGTAACATATAATTTCATGTCAACCCTTAAGTAATATTATAATATTTAATAAACCCCATGCCTCAAAATAATATTACTATTATTATAATTATTTTTCGGCACGTTACAACTTGCGCAATAACAAATATTTTTTAACCATCCTGTTTATTAATATTTTTCACCTGAAATGGTCTTCGTTCGTTTAAACTCATCCAAAGTTTATTTAACACACAAATAAATATTTCATTTAAATATATCATTCATTAATAAATATTTTTAATTGAAAAAATATGAATAAAAATTTCCTCGGGGATGAGAATAATATTTATTCAATAAACTAAATTCAAATTGAATTTTATCAAGATCAATGGAAACACTTAGTTTGTGACCCTGTAGGATTATTTCTCATTGGAATTTGGAGATATTTTCTAAATCCGATAATTACTATCTTGAAATGGATCAAGGAACATAATATAAAGAACCTAATTTTTCAATGAAGAAAACCACATATGAATGATCCCTATGTACTATAATTACTTTATCGCAATATCTCATCAAGAAAGTTGCACATTCATGTCACCAACATATATTCTTGACATGTTTTACTTGGAACATATAAAATAAAAACATCATTTCACCATGTCCATGGAATATAGGGTAACTATTATATTACAATCAAATTTATAAGATATTATCTTCCATAAAGATGGAAGGGTAAATCCTTTCTCAACTTATCCATTAATGACATATCAATCGTGATGCACCCAACATACCCAACGTCGTTGTGAGAATATGTCATCATAGTTTTCATCTTAAAATCTATGTGTGTGAGTCATTATATGAATTAATTATAATATTAAATTATATTTTCCATTACACACTCTCTCATATATGAATATCCAATGAAACCCAAATATGTGGAAGTTCTACTCGTGGGTTTATTCCCATAATCTCCCATCTTAGAGATTACTAAGTGAGAACTTCATAAGAAGAATCCTCATCTTCTTATGAGTACACACACCAAAAATTATATGTACTATTTTCCAACATCGTATTATATTATCCAACCATAGAACAGTTTTTAAGAATATCGTCATAGCACATCAAGGTTATCATCATAGCAGGGAACCTCTATTACCTTATAAATTCTACCTATACTCTAGGTCATTATTTAACTTTATTCAAGAAGAAAAATGTAAAATATGTAATAAGAAGTTTTATTAATATTCAATACCTATAATATACTTGTAGTAAAAGTAAAAATAGTTGATACTAGGACACCAACTTCGATAAACTCCCACATTGACTAGAGCCAACTACCTGTGGATTTTCGTCTACTAAACCTCACATAATAATCATATTTCTACTGAGTCAAGTAGTTTTTCTAGGGGTCCCCCATATTGTCTGTCATGGAAATAATTCTCACTAAAAATTCACCTCTTTTATAAAAATCCCTTAATATATAATACTTTAAATGTATGTGCTTTGTCTTTTGATGTGACCTTGTCTCTTTTATGATATCCACTGCTACAATATTATCACAATAGAGTGTTAAAGGATCATTGCTTCTAGGTACAATTTAAAGATCTTGGATAAAGTTACATGTCCATACTATTTTTTTAGATACCTAAAATGTCGCAGTATACTAAGACTCTTATATAGAATCTATTACCATAGCCTTCTTTAAGCTCATCCAAATCACATAACCCCCATTTAATATGAATAACTATCTCGTTTTTGACTACCTTTCATCTTGATAAGTTTAGAAACTAGAATTTTTATATCATATGAATACTAATTTCTCATCTCCTCTATAAACTAGAATCATATCCTTAGTATACCTTAGAAACTTAAGGATATTCTTGACTACCATCCATTGGTTGTTAACTAGGTCAGTTTTCTATTTTCCTACCACACTTAATGTGTTGTCAAAATCTATCCTAGTACATAGTATATCATACATGAATAATCTAATTTTTTATGCATATATATCCCTTCCATTGCATTTATTTTCTCATGTAACTAATGACACATTTTCATAGAAATATGAATGCCATGTGATTCTAAAAACAATCCCCTCTTTGATTGTTTCATGGTGAATCGCTTCAGTATCTTGTCAATGTATGTACTTAGACTTATGTCTAGAAATATCTTGGATCTATCAAGATGGATCTTGATCACAAGAATATATACCACCTCTCCCAAGTCCTGCATAGATAATCATATATTTAACTATGCCTTAAGAAAAATATTAGACTAGTATTTCATTTACTATGAATAATATGTCATCAATATATACAATTAAGAAAATGAATGCACTCTCACTAGTTTCTTTTTATACGTTAGGAACACACTCATTATTTTTTAAACCAAATTGTATTATAGATTCATAAAAATGAATGGACCATGAACTAGAACCTTTATTTAGTACATAAATGTATTTTTCAACTTTCATATCTTTTTGGCATATTTTGGAGTCGCAAAATATTCAATTTGTGTCATATAAACATCTTACTGAAGGTTACTGTTAAGAAATACTATTTTAAAATACATTTTTAAGATCTCATAATCATGATAATCCATAATGAAAATTATAATTCTAATGTATTTCAGAATTTCAACTAGTGAAAATGTTTCATCATAGTCAATGCCTTAATAATGTTTAAACCCTTTTGCCGCTAGTCGCACCTTATGGGTACCGATTTGTCCATCCATTCATATTTTCTTCTTGAATACCCATTTACAACCAACATAATTTACATCTATTAGAGTTTCTACCAAAATCCAAACTTATTTTTGGTACATGGAATCCATTTTAAAATTTATTTATTCATTCCACATAGAAACACAAATGCCACATACTACTTTTTTTAGGTTAGAGGATCATTTTTATCAACTAATATTGAGTCAACATCCTCTGTGGAAATAAAACTATATCATTTTAGTTCTATAATAGATCTTTTAATCCTACATAGTACTTATGTCTATGTAACAACTTATTCTTCCATAGGGCCTTGTGGAATTTTTCTTATACCAACTCTTTGATAACATGAGCCTCAACTTCATTAATGTTTATATCACTCCCACTAGCTCTTTAATAAATTTATTATCTCTCAATGAATATAGATTTTTTTTCCACTATTACATTTTTTTCATGAGAATTCATATAGTTAATATATCCTTGTTTCTTTTGGGTATCTTATAAAGGTTCACTTTGTGCCTCAAGGTGCGAGTTTGTTACCTGAAGAGACCTTAAAAAATTATTCACAACCCCACACATGAAAGTATGACAACACAGGTTTATTTAAATTCCATAAATGTTATGGTATACCATATTATTCTGTATATGTAACTTGGTTTAGTATTTTTTATACTGTTTGTAATGAGTATCCCGAAAAGGATAATGGAAGAGTCACATTAATCATCATTATTCTCACTATGTCTGATAAGGTTTGTTCCTCCTTTCACTTACATTGATCCACTATGGTGTATAAGGGTGAGTGGGTTGATATAAGATCCCAAACTCCAGTAATTAATCAATGAATTCTTGATTAATATATTCTCTACCATGACCTTAACGTATTTTTTTACTCTTCTTACCAACCTAGTTCACAACTTAATTTTTTTGTTCCCTGAATTTATCAAAATAATATGAATTATAATTCATTAAGTTTACATATCCACGTCTACTAAAATCATCATTAAATGTTAGGAAGTAGGATTAACTACCTCTTCACTCCATAAAAATGGTCTACATGCATCTGTATAAACTAATTCAAGATTCTATTTATCCCTTTCACCTTTTCCTCTAAATGGGGTTTAAGTTATTTTACCTTGTAAACATGCATGACATAGACCAAGTGGTTTTAGCTAAAAACAAATATAAATATACATCTTTTTATAATTTATTCAAGTGATTTTTATTTAAATGACCTTGTCGGTAATTCCACAATTTATTATGGAATTATTCATGTGAAGCAGTTTTGTTATCGATTAGCATTACTTGGTTTTTCTAATCCAACATATAAATACCATCATTTAAATGTGCCTGACCATAAAAATATTATCTTTATAGAAGAAGTGACTTTAATTTCCAAACATGTAATTAAGCCCACCTATATCAACTATGGATATAAATATAATGTGTTTGGTAACTAAAGGCACGTAATAACACCTCTTTAAAACCCAGATCATTCCAGTCGACCGCATGAGGTGGTAGTCCCCGATAACTACAGTAGCATGTTTATCTATGTTGAATACTTGTAGATCTACCTCCCAATGGAAAATTATTATGAATTTACCTATTTCATGTATTTTAATACATATTTGTACATGAAAATTTTTACCTAAAACCCACTCTTTTGAAACAGCTAAATTACACTTGATAAACAATGCATCTGACGATTCACATTGCTTATTTGGCTGGGTAATGTTTTTCTTCTATTGTCCCTTATTTCCACTTGAGAAACAAACAGCATCATCTTACCCTTTTTCCCTTTGATATTCCTCTTCCTTTAAGGGCGTGAAGAATATTTGGAATTATATCTCTTTTCTTTACCTTTAAATTTTTTATCTATAATTATGGAAGGATTTTTATACTTCATATCCTTATATACATGGTGAAGGGGAGTAATAATATCTGGCAGAGGCTTCTGAATGTTTTTTATATTAAAATCTACAAAGAATATAGAGAATCTCTCTAGGATTGATGTAGGAATGAGATCAGTAACCATTTATTCAGGGAGTTCAAACCCTATAGCCTCTAGGTTCTCAATGCAGATAATGATCTTGAATACATGAGGCCCAACTAGGGACCCTTTAAAATATTTCTCTGAAAGAGCACCATGGAAATCTCAAACTATACCTGTCTATATCTCTCTTGGGAAAGACCAATGAGGTGATCAAGCATGCTATACACAATCATGTTTTCATGAGACTTCATGATTTAACGAGACATAGTCAAAAGCATAAAATATTGAACATAAACCACATTACTCAAATGTTTTTTATTAGATAAGGAACTCTTCATCACTTCCCTCTTTGGTAAGAAAATTAGGCATTGAAGATTTTAGCATGTAAAATTTTTCTTCATGGGGAAGCACAACGTGAATGAATCTAAACCACTCATGTATGTTACTTAAAATAAAGAGTTTCTCTTTCTATAATATTGGTCATAGGTATAATTTTTAATTATGAGCTTTCTATTTTATTCTACAATTAAAGAGAAAATTATTGTTACTTTTTATTTATTAAAAATTATTTGATAAATAATATATTTTTATATTTTTATTAAATCTCTCCTATTTTATCATGTCTCAAAATCTTTCACTATTGAACTTGGAAAATCAAGATTCGAGGAAATTCTATTGAAATGATACATATTCCCTTTCAGAAAACCCTAGTTGGGGTTGGTTAAGCTAGTTGAATGTATTGAGGTAGTCAGTAATTTACCAACTATGGGCCTTTAGCTCCTTGATCCATTGACAGAACTCTACTATCCTGAAATCCTAACATGGAATTCCTCAACACATTCCTCCAAGTTACATCAAGTCTATGGAAATCTACTTCTCTTAATGTAATTTTCTTGATTCTAAAAATACCCTTCATAAGAACTCCATGTTAAAATTAAGTATCCTAATAAGGGTTGGTCAAACACATATTTCGAAGGATTTATTTAATAATCATGAAATGGAAGTCCAAGTCTGAAATAATATTAAATTGAGATATTTTAATTGATTATGCAAAAAAATAATTTTTTTTTGTATTTTATATGTCTTGATAATATTAAGAGAATGTTATATAATTAATTAACCATGTTAGATAAATAATTTACGCATAATACATTAATTAAAATTCCATATTTTCACATTAATTCCTTTATTTATGTGATCATAGTCTTCCATCCATAAAATAAATAATCACATATATAGAAATAATTACTTAATTAAAATACGCACTCATGAGATTTATCTAATTGTTTATTTAATGAGAAAACATTAAATCAACCTAAGACCTCGGGTAAATGAATCTAGTTACATGTCATTGAATGAGTTATGGAATTCAACATATCCACCTTTGTAAAACCTGGGTTGGAATTATTATAATTATATCTTGAACTACCTCCATGTGCCTCAGGTAACTCCATTAATTAAAATTATTTATAACTCACATGCAGGTGAGGGGGACCAAAGGATTGGTTAATGGGGAATTACATAAATATCCTTGTACATGTGGTTCCAACATAATAATGGTGGGAGTAATGACTCATGGGACATCATATTTAATTTAATAATAAATAATTGAAATCCCATGTAATAAATTAAATTTAATAAATGAAAACACATACACAGATCTTGGTCTAGCTCATGAACCATCAAACATTAAACTATACAAAAAAGTAAATGGATAAAATTTATTTCTCTATCCATTATTTATTATTAATAAAGACATGATTTCATTAATTTACTAACTAATTAATTAATTAATTCTCTTTAATTTTAATTACTATCTGAATTCACTTGTAGAAAACTATCATAAAGGAATTAATGGAAAACAAATAGCAGAACCTATAGTTGTAGATTTATTAAAATAAATTAATTGTCTATTTAAAATTCCTTGAAACCCTTATTAAATTTTAAAAAACGTAAAGTTCCAGTCAAATAATAAGGTTTTAAAAATGAAATTTTCAATTTAATGTAATTTAATTCTGATGATAATTAGGATACTACACAGACTGTACTATCCAAATATTCACTATGTACCTCTATTTTTTTATGTATTGCTCACACAATTGGGGATTCGTCATGTTGAATTTTCCAAAATACATGGCATGTAAATATCAGCTGCAAGCCGTATATCTACTTGTTATAGGCCTGAGATACTCTCCTGAGTCTTCAGTGTGTATCTTAGTGGGATCATATGGCATGTACAGGCCAGCTACATGTCATTTTTTCTGAATGATTTGTTCTCATGTATCCATCATCAATACTTGGTGTGTTCTTAGGCGAGAGACTATACGATGTTTTCCTCCAGCTACATATTGTGTATCTCTCATTTCATGTGTCCATATAACAATACCAAGGACTCTGTGTGTATCTCATATATGGGAATTGATGAAGTAAAACCTTTGTACGCCACATACACATCATGTATACCATAAATGATCTATGTTTTCATTATCGCATGGTTTGACCATGTATAATGACAACACGTATTATGAGATTTATGTCGCTAACTAGTATAGACTATATGGCATGTACATTGTATAGACACCATGTAATTTGATAACTATGTTCTAGGTTGTTCAGTCAACACGTGGATTACACTATATTAAATAACTATGTTTCATGACATGTATCTTATGGTATGGGTAGGTGTATAAAACTTGGGTATATGTCATGTATTTCAGCTGCACACTTTGTAATCCTATATTACCGGCGCAAAAAATGTTCATTCAGGATGGCATCTTCAGTCATTCATCATCTATTCTTAGACTATTAATAAACTCAAACATTGAAAAAACATGATTAATATGTCTATAATATGTTAATTTAAAATTTATTAAAGAATGAAAAATATTAAATGAAAATTACACCATGATTGTGTATGGATAAAAAATCAAGTAAATAATTATAAATTTCAACATGACCCCTTTGATACAAATTATTGGTTCCCAATGTAGTGGAAGTGTATGGTGTTGGGTGATATATTAAAATGTCTTTAATATTGAGTTTCCCAAAACCATGAGTGAGGATATCACACATAAAATTTATGATTAATTTATTTATATTGATAGAGATGAATATCTTATCTTAGGATCATTTATTCAATATAGATGTTGATCATCCAAAAAGAACCTTTCTGTTTTCATTCATTCCACTATAAGGATCCAATAATAGAATCCCTCTAGCGGTGATCCATGTGTGCTCCTTTGATCTCCAAGAAATTCTAATCGTTCTCTAGGTGCTAGAACAATGATTCAGTTGTCTTGCATTATTTTTATTGATCGCTCATCGTTTTATCTTGAAAGGACCTATCTTGTGTTTTTCATTCTTGAAAGGAAGAGAGAATGGATGAGTCAAGATAGAGTTCCATTATGCATAATGATTCTCAGTTTTTTAATTTAGATGTAATACACAATAGATATAATTGTCTATTTTTAGAGATAGGGTTTAGGTTAAAATATTAATTAGTTTCATTCCATTCCTTAAATAATATTATAATATTTAGTAATGAAAATTCCACATAATAACATTTTTATTATTATTATTACGTGGCATGTGACAACAAGCATAATAAAAAATATTATTTAATCAGATTGTTAATTAATATTTTACACTAGACACGGTCTTGGTTCGTTCAAACTCCTCTAGAATTTATTGAACACTCGAATAAAAAAATTAATTTAAATATTTTAGTCATCAATAAATACTTGTTATCAATAAAACATGAATTAAATTATCCCTCACTCTTTGGAATAATATTTATTTAATTAATTAAATTCAAATAGAATTTAATCAAGATCATCAGAAACACTTACTGTGTGACCCTCTAGGGTTATTTCTCATTGGAATTAATAGTGCTTGCCAAAAGTCAAATATTACTATGTAGTAATGGGTTAAAGAACCCATGAGAAAGAACTTACTGTTGCAATTATGAAAACCACATACGAATTCTCACTCTGTAATATGATCCATTTTCCAACATCGCATCAGGTAGGTTGAACATCCATTTCACTAACCTATATTCTCAATACATATTTCCGTTACTATATGAAATAAACACACCATTACACCATGGCCATGGAATTTAGGGAAATAGTTTTATTCCAATAAAGAGTAATAATATTAGCTTCCATAAATATTAAAGGGTCAAATCCTTCCTCAACTTATCCATTAATTACATGTCAGTTGTGATGCATCAAACATACCCTACCTCATCATGAGAATATGTTGTCATGTTTTTCATTAGAAAATCGAAGTGCATGAGTCATGACATGCATTAAGGATAATATGAAATTCCAAATACCATTACACATTCTCCCAGATAGAAATATCTGATGACACAAAAACTTTTTTAATTCTTATTGGTATGTATTCTATCATAATCTCCCATCTTGGATATTTTCAAGTTTAAAATTTATGAGAAAAATCCCCATTTACTTACAGGTACTATAACCTAACAGTCTATATACTACGTTTCCCATCATATTATATTATCAGACCACATAACATAATTTAAGAAAATCTTCATAGCACTTCAAGTTTCTCATTATAGTAGGGAAATATTATGACCGTATTAATGCGATGTATACTCTAAGACATTATTACACTATAGTCTTGACGATTAATGAACAATATATAATAATAATTTTTATTAATATTCAATACAATAAATACAAATGTAATCAAAGTAAAAATATTTGGTCTAAGGAAATCAACTCCAATAAGGGTATCTTTCCTTTATCTCTTATTTGGGATCCCAGGTTTCTTCCTCTAACATTTTATTTCTCTACAAGACATTCACTAGTTTAGTTGTCTTTTTCATTATTACTTTTTCCCTTTCATCAAGAATATATACCATTTTTTATTCATATGAAATGTTAGGTTCTAATTCCACACCATTAATGTCAAGCGTATTCATTAGGTATTTCTTATAATTTATTAGTTGGGACACATAAAATATTTCATGGACATTTTAATGATTATGAGGTACTGACAACCAATATGAAATTTCTCTAACACACACTAGAATCTTAAATGGTCCAATGTACCTTTTAATGAATTTTACCTTCTTTTGAAATCTCATGACTCCTTTCTATGGTGATAGATTGAGAAATACATGATCCCAAACATGGAATTATAATTACTTCCTTTAATTTTCTTCATTACTCTTTTGATTTATCTTGCTATCCATGATATGTTTAGATTATATGAATCTTCACTATGGACTTTCACAAGGTCTAGTCCCAACAATTTTCCTTCTCAAAAATCATCCCCTCAAGTAAGAGTTATGCAAAATTTCTTATAAAGTGTTTTATATGGATTCATTTGAATACTTTAGTGGAAACTATTTTTGTAGGATAATTCAAAAAGTGGTAGATGTTGGTCCCAACTACCTTAAAAATCAATTAATCTAGCACTTAACATATCCTCTTATTTTTGAATAGTCCTATTAAAGTGACAATAATTTAGTAGATGATAGGTTTTTGATAGATTAAATTTTGTACTTATATACTTTTAAAGGATCCTCCAAAACATAGAAATAAATATTGGATCATAGTTAGAGAAAATCTATAAAGAGATTCCTGGAACTCTCACCTCTCCTTTAATGTATAGACGAGAAAGGTTCTCAAAGGAGAAAACCTCTTGTATAGTGATGAAATGGGAAAACTTATTTAATATATAAATGATTTCCTATATGGTATTGTTTCTTTTTGATAAATTAGGAAGTCTAGTAACCAATTCCATAGTGGTGTTCTCCCACTTCCAAGAAGGTATAGATAATGGTTGTAGCACTCCCTTACAATGTTTATGTTGTACCTTTACTTACTTTCATACCAACCATCTAGAAGTATAATCAACAATTTCCTTTCCATTTTATCCCACCAATAATTTTCATGAATATCTATATAAATTTTGGTGCTTCTGAGATGTAGAGATAATATAAATCTATAAGCTTCATCCAATAGTTCATTCTTTAACTCAGTAATGGATGTGATATATAACCTTGTTCCAAACATCAGTACTCTCTAATGATCAAGATGAAATTAGTGAACTTCCAATTTTTCATTACTTTTATCCTAATTTGTATCATAGCATCATATATTTTTGATTTATAGATCCTCTCTAGTAATAGTGGTTAGGAAATCATCTAGGATAGGATTGAGGATGTGTAACCACCCAAAGTTTTATAAATGAATTTCCCTTTTAAATGAATAAACACCTTATCAAATTGATGTGGTTATAGAAAAACCATAAACTACTTTGGTTATTTTGGATATTTATAGTTATTTGGATTTAAAAGATCATTAAAAATCATAATCATTGATAATATAGTTATTGTATAGTGACTATTATGATTTAAATGTTAAGGGTTGTGATAAATTCTAATTGATGCAAAATAATGAAGTGATGGAATCGACCAGAAGGATCATACCATATGAATATTATTTATCAGAAATTATGAGGGTTTGAAATCACTAAAATTTACCATTAACCATGACCAAGATGAGATTAAACAACTACAACACTAGATAAAATGCTTAATTGATAATTTTATGATTTTTAAGATCATGACCAAAACTGTGTTTTACGAACTACCCTAAAAAAGTGTCATCATGTCACACCTTACCCTTAGGGAATACATTGGTGCAATAAAGGGCCATGTATATAGAACCCAACATTATGAATTTTTATATTTAATAAAATAATTGTTATATTTTTATTTTAATTATTTCTTTATAATTATTAAATCATAAGTTTGATAAAAATTATATTTTGATACGATGAAACAAAAAATGTATTTTTTGGGAAATATTTAGTTTTTATCAATACTTAGTTTTTAATGAATTCAATAATTTTTTAAATAAATTTTAATTTAATAAATTATTCATATGAAATAATTTTTATTTAAATATAAATGATAATATAATTTTATGAAGTCAAATGTAATTTTTATTAGGGTCAGAAATGATTATCATTGTAAAACCACATATTTTTTAGTAAATGGGTATTTTTCATTTAATAGTGTAAATTTTTTGTAAGAACTTGGATATTATTTTTAGGTATGAATGTTTATTTCTAGTTGTTTTTGAGAAAATATGAGTTTTGGAAATTTGAGGAGTACGCGCCGTGTACTTATAAGTACACATTTTGTACTCGGTTACCACAGGAAGCCATGTACTGGTCGTGTAACGGACGAGCACATGGCTATGTGGGGTGACCTGGAGATCGTCTAAATCAGAGTCTAGTTAAGGAAAGTACACATCGTGTACTTTTAAAGAACATGTCATGTATTTTTTTCATTAAACGGACTGGGGTCACATCTAATTGGAAGAAAGACCTTATTCTTCGTATGTCTTGTCCAGGAACGACCATGGGCTGAGAATCTTCTTTAATCCCCCAACTCCTCGTTCATTCTCTAAATCGACCGATGCCAATTGTGTTGGAATTTCAATGGTAATCTCTTCCTTCTTCTAGAGCATTGTTCCCTTATTTGTCATTGTTCTTGATATATTCTCGGTTGAACGTTTTTTACGTTTTTTTAGATCTACATCATTCTAGGGATATTAAAGGCCTGAGGTTCATGTATGTCTTTCGTACAATGCCAAGGTAGGTGGTTTATTCCTTTCCAAAGTTAGTCTTTGAGTTATATATAAAAACGTTCCCAATACACTTGTTCAGGGTATTGTGTGTTTATGGTTTTTAGCCCTGATATTTCCGACTATGCCTTGTGTGCTTGAGTAGAGGATTTATTATTTTAAATAGGGTTATTTACCATGCTATGGATGTGTTTTCCCATGCTTGTTTCATTTTGGCCGTTTGTTCTAGCCTTTCCTATTAGGATATTATTTTCCATTCCTATTGTTGTTATGATGGAGTGATTATTTATCTGATATATTGTGTCATGCCTTATAGCTAATTTATCCAAGTAGTACTTTGAGGTTTACTTTGGAAGCTAATTGCAATTTTTGCATGATTTTTTTACACGGGGCGGCGGGAACCTGGTGAAGTGAGACCATAGGGGAAATTGATGTTGAGGGCTTTCCCAAAGTGTCTGTTATAATTATCACATTGCGAGACCATAGTGGGATTAATGTTGAGGGCTCCCTCATAGTGTCTATAGTTATGTTATGAGACCATAGGAGGAATTTATGTCGAGTGCTTCCTCAGAGTGTTTCTAGTTTACCGTTAAAATACTATAGGGGGAATTGACGGTGAGTGCTTCCTCAGAGAGACTTTGTTATATATTTTCTTGTAGCTGAACTAGAGGGAATAGGTTGTGAGAAGGTTTTTAAGGGGTTTCTTGTATTTTTTTGGTTGGTTAAATTGTTAAAAGTAAATGTTTGTAAATGAAACTGTAGGACTATTTAATTTGGGTACTTCCTTGCTTATTACTTAATTTTATTATTTCCTACCATATATATTCACTAATGGTTAGGCACAGATCATTGGGTGGTTGCCTACTGGGATTCTTCTCACACCATGTTTGTGTCATGCTTTTGGGTCCAAATAGTTTATATTGTTGCAGGTCTAGATAAGGGAAAGTGCCCTTCTACTTTAGGTACTTGATAGTTGTGGAGCTGGAGGGCGTGGGACTATCCTGAGGCTTCCGATGCTGCGGAGTTGTTTAATTTATTTTCTCTGCATTTGTGTTTAGTACCGTATTCCTACATTGTGACTAGTTTGGCTGCTTTCCTAGACATATCTATCATGAAACATTTATATATGTGCTCAGTTGTTTATTACTTACAGTCTTCCATTGTTTACTGTTGTATGGTATTATTACTGTTTCCAATATTGTTATCTATTTATTTCCCCTGCGTTACTCTTGCAATGAGGAAATAGTTTTCTCGCTATCACATCTAAGGCCCTCCTAACTAGTCGATAGCCTCTGGTGTTTGGGGAAATTCTCTTGGGGCCATGTGACCAATCGGGTATGGGGCACCTCTGGGTGGATCCCGAAATGGCGAAGTTACCAAGTGGTATTAAAGGTAGGTTCTTCTATTCTTGAATTACTGTTTGGAGCCTATATCCTGGGATAGGTAAGAAATAGGTACTTGGTAATAAGCTCTGCCCAGGAGTATCTATCCTGTGTACCGGGAAAAGCCAATTTACCACATTATTGAAATTTTTCTAGTTTTTCTATTATTGCAGTTTATTTGATTTCACAATTGGGTGATTCACATGTTTTTTGTTGTTATTGTTGATATTATTGAGGTTCTATTTCTATTGAAACCTGATGAGATGAGGGTATGCCATTTCATGCATCATATATTCACTTTCTAGAAATCACATTTCATGCATCCTTGCCATGTCATTTAGGGTGAATTACTGATTGCATGTTATTGGGATAGATTTTGTTCTAAATATACATATTTTTTTGATAGATACCTTGATATAATACCTTCTATTTGATAGGGTATTTTTTGTATATGTTTTTTCTTGAATGAACACCAAATGTTGGTTCTTGAGGTGTTATAGATGCTCATAAATCAGAATTTAGTAGATTATTGCCTTGTTATACCTTGAATATAACATGTATAAGATGCCAAGCTTTGATTCGTGGGGAGTATGGGCCCTAAAGAATCATAATTTGGCACATTAATGTTTGTTTTAATGTTTTTTGGGTTTCGGAGTAGTTTCTGAGGCTTAATGTCTGGAAAAACCTAGAATACATGGTGTGTAATGATAAATACACACCATGTGTCCTTATGTTCAGAAAGGAACTGTTTTTCTTAAGTAAATGTCATGTACTGTATATATACACTATGTAGTCTCTAACCGTTTCATTAGCTGTGTGGGCATAGACACGAGGTTGAGAAAATATTTGGGTGGACACGTCGTGTACAGTTTGTACATGCTATGTTGTAGAGATGTTGTATCTGTCTGTGTGACAAACGACACGATTGGATGAAAATCCATGAAGTACATGTCATTTCTATTTGGAACACACCGTGTAGAGTGAGCCTTATATATAGTCATGTAATGAACAACACAGGGTAGTGTAAATCCTTCTAGTACATGTTGGGTCTAGAATAAACATGCCATGTACTTTCCGTTGTTTTTCCACCCGTGTGACTAACAACAAGGGCATTTGAAACCTAAGCGATATGCATCGTGTATCATATAAACACGTTGTGTAGTCCTGTCCTAGGATAACCATGTGGGTTAGTCATGTGGAAGAACTCGGGTAGGGGAAATGAATCATGTACACATCGTGTCATGGGAGAACACGCTATGTGTATGGTGTGATACATGACCGGTTTTAGCAAAAGTACACGCCCATGTGAAGGCTTAAAGGAACACACCGTGTAAGGGTTATACACGCTGTGTACCCATGTTTTTAAGAACTTGAATTATTTATTTCTCATGTTCTTTATTTTTCACTTCTAAGTTTCAGTCCATGAAAATCGTGAACTAAGGTATGCACTTGACCTTGCAGAGTCATGCCACTGAGATGTCCTTCGGTCATACGCTAGTTACAGGGTAGTGATCAGACACTGGATATGTCAGATTAGGGACCACCAGCAAATCCTCCTATCATGCCTGTCTTGGTACTAGCCATTATCCCAGATACAGGTGTTGATGCACAGTTCCAACTGGGCTTTATGAGGATGATCCAAACATTTCTGGTAGCACCACCTCATGCCCCGTCTATGGAAGAATTGGCGCGGGTCTTTCACCAATAGCATCCTCCAACTTTCTCAGAGATTGGAGGACCCTATGTTGCAGATTCATGGATAGAATCTATTATTCATTTCTTCGAGCATCTGGATACGCCTCCAGAGAGGATGGTAAAGCTCACTACTTATAAGATTCAAGATTCCTCAATAAGATTGTGGTATGTGGTTTCATGGGAAGGATGCTGGAAGGGTATGTCTTAGGATGAGTTTCATCATACATTCTATAATTACTTCTACCTAGATACTATGAGGGCCGATCGAGCCCGAGAGTTCATGAGTTTAGAGAAGGGTACTTTTGTAGTTATGGAGTATTATTATGGCTTCACAAAACTACAACTCATTACACCCTTTCTAGGGGGAGATGAGTTATTCTTAGTGAGGTTGTTTGATGATGGTCTTAGGCAAGACATTTTGGCTCAGGTGAACATCTTCTGGTTGACTGCTATATCTTCTATAGTCAACCAGGAACTGATCACAGAGCGTAATTTGAGAGATTCTAGAGCTGTGGGCCAGGGCGGTTCGACAACCAGAGTTAGTGCTTCTTTGGCTGATAGCAGGAAGCTACAGCGGGAGATTACACATGGAGATCTGGGTAGGTGAGATACACCTTCAAGTAGCTTGGTGGTATGCTACCAGTGTGGGATGTTCAGGCATACAAGGCCTCATTTCCTAAGAGACCCAGTCGAGTGTTGATATTTTAGAAAGATGGACCATCTTCATCACTTCTATCAGTTCTTCTCACCAGCAGCAGGTGACATGGGTTCTTCTTTGACTCCTCGTTCTGGAGCAGCACCACCAGTTTCTCATCGGTCTGGGAACTGAAGTCATTTTGGCCATTTAGGATGAGTTGGAGGTCATGGAAGCAGTGTTCAGATTCAGTGTTTTCGACAGCCAAATGGTGGATCAGTTTAGGGATCTCAGTCAGCTTCACAGGGCCACAGTGCAGGATAGGCTTTTGTAGTGGAGCAGACCCGGCAGGAGCAATATCCTGAACCCTCTACAGTTCAAGGTACGATACTAGTTGCCCCAATTTTATCTTCTATGATTTTAGATACATGGGCTTCCCATAGATTTATATATATTTTTGTTGTGTAGAACCTTGGGCTCTGTAGCTTTTCTTCTCCTGATATCTTCATGCTAGACACTGTGTTGAGAATTAGAACGGCTAGTGTACATCAGTTCAAGGAGTTTCCTCTTGATTTTGGTGGGTGTTACTTAGTATGGGACCTTTATGTACTAGATATGATAGGATATGATGTCATTATTATAATTTACTGGTTATTTCCCTTCCAGGATATTGTCAACTGCTATCATCGTAGTGTGAGTTTCACATCACTAGAGGGTGGATCATTTCTAAATAAGGTGAATGGGATGTCCAAGCGAGCAGAGCGGGACCGGAGCATCATGGGTTGGGAGGAATTACAACCTAGATTTCTAGTTTATATTTGGATGACCATGGGACTTCACAGTTGGACTTTCCTCTAGTGGTCGATCATTTCAAGGATTTATTTCTAGAGGAATTTTCAGGATTACTTCTAGAGTGAGAGGTGGATATTTCGATTGATATTAGTCCAGGAGCGGCACTGGTGTCCATTGGCTACACTAGAGTAACTAGAGCTCAAGAAATAGTTGGAGTAGTTACAGGAAAAGGGTTTCATCTGACCCAATACTTCTCTTTGGGGTTCTCTTATCCTGTTTACAAAAAATGCGGATGGTACCCTTCAACATTGTGTGGATTATCGGAAGTTGAACCTGTTGATGGTCGAGAACTGATATCCCTTTACGAGGATTGATGATATCTTTGATCAAATTTGAGGAGTCCAGGTGTTCTCAATGATTTACTTGAGATCTGGTTATCTTCATTTGTGCATTAGACTATCATATATACCTCTTATAGCCTTTCAGAGTAGGAAGGGTCTATACGAGTATGTGATAATGTCGTTCGTTCTCACGAACACACCTACAGTTTTCATGACAATAATGAACCAAGTGTTCCATCCATACTTAGATTCTTTCGGGGTAGTTTTCATGTATGATAACTTGGTGTACTCTCACATTAAACACGACCATGCCATGCATCTTGAGATCATTTTGAGTACACTGAGAGAGCATCAGTTATATTCTAAGCTCTCAAAATTCCAATTTTGGATGGAAAAGATTCACTTTGTGGGTCTTGTTATCTCAGATACAGGCATATCAGTAGACCTAGATAATGTGTGGGCAGTAGTTTTCTAGGAGTAGATGAAGAACGTCTTTGAGGTGCATTGTTTTCTAGTTATGGTTGGTTACTATAGATGACTCATACAGAACTTATCTCTCTTAGTATAGCCATAGACATGCCTGGATATGAAGGGTGTGAAGTACTTGTTGTCAGATTCTTGTGAGTCATCCTTTTAGGAGATGAAAGTGATGTTCAATTCAGCATCGATACTAGTATTTCCCAAGAAAAGAAAGAGATATACTACATATTTTGATGAATCAGGTATCGATAAGGGAGCTTTTTTTATGCAGGGGGGGGAGTTGTTGCGTACGGGTCTCAGTAGTTGAGGCCACATGAGGGGAACTACCAACGCATGATCTCGATTTGGATGTAGTTTTTCAAGCTTTACACTATTGGAGACATTATCTTATAGGATAACATTTTGGGGTTTTCATTGACCACAGAAGTCTCAAGTATATCTTCACTCATCATGATATAAATCTGAGACAGCAAAGCTGGGTTGAGTACCTTCAGTCTTTTGACTTTTAACTTGCCTGCATGCCTGGGAAAGGTAATGCAGTGGCTGATGTGTTGAGCATAATAACTCAAATACAGGTAGTTCAGGAGGCCAGCAGTGAGTGGTAGCTTATGTCTATGTTCTCTGAGATGCATTTGGAGGTGAACAAAAAACAGGGGTAGATGTTTCTTTCTTCTGTGACTGTTACCTCTACTCTACTCGATCGAGTGCGAATGAGGTATATATTAGATTTTGAAGGCCTAATCCTATGGGAGATTGTGTCTTGAGAGAACCTCATTCCTGGATGGACAGTAGGTAAGGATGAGATATTTCATTTTCATGGGTGTGTGTGGGTGCCAGTAGACATACGCGAAGATCTGAAATGGGATTTTTATTCCTCAGTTTGGGTAGTTCATCCTGGTGTCACCAAGATGTATCGAGATATGCACTGTTAGTATTGGTGTCCAAGTATGAAGGAAAATGTTGCTGGTTTTGTCATGAGGTGTTCCACTTGTTAGTAGGTAAATGCAGAGAATCAGTGACTAGCATGGATTTTGAAGCCGTTACCCATTCCCGAGTGGATGTGGAAAGATGTCGCGATAGACTTTGTGATAGGTTTGTCATGTTCACCTAGAGGTAATGATGAATTTTGGGTTGTCATTGATAGACTCATGAAGGTTGCTCACTTCTTACCAATCACAGAGAACTTCAGTGTTAATGACATGGGAAGGTTTTACATCCGAGATATTGTACGTTTACATGGAGTTCCACACTCCGTTGTTTTAGACATGGACACTCGTTTTACCTCTCGGGTCTGGTAGGAATTACATAAGGCTTTGGGAATGTAGGTACTTCTGAGTACAGCATAACACCCTCATATTTATGGTTGGTCCGAGCATACAATTCAGGTGCTGAAGGACATGCTTCGAGAATGCGTCCTAGACATTGGAGGTTCTTGGGAGAAACACCTACTTCTTGTAGAGTTTTCATACAATAATATTTTTTAAGAAACTATTCAGATGGAACCATGTGAGGAATTGTACGGTAGGCCATACGGATCAACCTTATGTTGGATGGAGGTAGGAGACGCCACTATACTGGGACCTTGTCTTTTTTAGGAGACCACAAAGCAGGTGTATTTGATTATGAAGAGGTTGACTACTGCACAGACATGAAAAAAATATTATGCCGATCAATGGAGACGTACTCTGGAGTTCGAGGTTAGGGATCCGGTTTTTCAACATGTCACACTGAGGTTGGGATAAAGGAGGACAAGGAAATAGGGAAAGATTTCGCTGAGATACGTCAGGCCGTTTGAGGTATTAGAATGGGTCGGGCCGGTTGCCTATCGGTTGCAGTTACCTCAGATGTACCAGGCTATGCATGATGTCATCCATGTTTCTTAGCTACAGTGTTACTTCTCATAACCATCTCATGTTTTTTAACCTGAGGAGGTTGAGCTAGAGGTGGATACATCGTTTGAGGAGCATCCTATCTGGATTGTTGTTCGTAGTGCGAAGGTTCTTCGTGGCTGGTATGTTCCTCTAGTACGAGTGCTATGGTAGCACGAGCGAGAACATAAAGAGACATGGGAGAGGGAGGAAGATGTACGATCATACTGGCTGGAGATGTTTGAGGATTCTTCCTCTATGATGCATTGCTGGGGAAATTTGTGGACAAATTTTTTATGGAGGTATGCTTTTAAGAACATGGATCTTATTTTTAAGAATTAATCTTCCTTTCTTGTTGTTTTTTAGAAAACATATGTTTCTCGAAATTTTAGAAGTACGCCCCATGTAATTATAAGTACACATTGTGTAATCGGTTTCTACGGGTAACCGTGTCCTATCCGTGTAATTGCCGAGCACATGGTCAGTTGGGGTGACCTAGAGGCATCCTAAAGCGTAGGTCGGTTAATGAGAGTACATAACATGTACTTTTAATGAACGCACCATGTATTTTCTTTTTATTTCATTAAACGGACCAGGATCACGTCTAATCAGAAAAACACCCTTTTTCTTTATCCTTATCATCTAGGAATGACCATAGGCTGTGAATATTCTCTGAGCCCCCGACTCCATGTTTGTTCTCTGAATCGACTGTCGTTGATTTCATTCTAATCTCCGTGGTAAGCTCTTCCTTATTCTAGTGCATTGTTCCTTGGTTTATCCTCTTTCATTAGATATTATCGGTTGAACTTTTTTGATGATTTTGTAGATCTATGTCATTCTGGGGTGATCAAGGCATGAGGTTCACATATATCATTAGTACAATGCCGAGGTAGGTGTTTTGTTCCATTCCGTAGTTATTCTTTGAGTTATATGTTCAAAAGTGCCTAATAACCTTGTTCAGGGTATTTCTTGTTTATATTTTTTAGCCCTGATACTGCCTGTTATTCATTTTGTTCTTGAGTAGAAGATTTATGATTGTAAATAGGGTTATTTACCTTGCTATGTATGTGTTTCCCATGCTAGGTTTATTTTGGCCGTTTGGTATATCCTTTAATATTAGGTATTGTTTTCCATTCCTAGTATTGTTATGATGGAAGGATTATTTATATGATATGGTGTGCCATGCCTTGTAGCTAATTTATTCAAGTATTACTTTGAGGTATACTTTGGTTGTTGATTGTCATTTGTGCACGATTACTTTACACGGGGTTGTGGGAACCCGGTGTAGTGAGACCATAGGGGAAATTGACTTTGAGGGCTCTCCCAGAGTGTCTGTTATAATTATCACGTTGTGAGACAAAATGGGGGATTTATGTTGAGTGCTCCTTCAGAGTGTTTATAGTTATGTTTCGAGACCATATAAGGAATTGACATTGAGTTCTTCCTCAGTGTGTTTGTAGTTTATTATTAAAAAACTATAGGGGGAATTGACAGTGAGTGCCTCCTCAGAGATTCTTTGATTACACATGACTATAGAGGGAATTGACAATGAGTTCTTCCTCAGAGAGCCTTTGTTTTATCTTCTCTGGTATTTGATAAAGAGGGAATAGGTTGTGAGATGTTTTACAGAGGGTTTCTTGTTTTTTTTGGTTAGTTAAATTATTAAATGTAAATGTTTGTAAATGAAATGGTAGGACTGTTTACTTTGAGTACTTCTTTGTTAATTACTTCATTTCCTTATTTCATTCCATATATATTCAGTGACTATTAGGAACGGATATTTGGGAGGTTTCCAACTGGGATTAGTCTCAAACCTAGTTTGGGTCATGCTTTTGGGACCAAACAGATTATATTGTTGCAGGTCTAGATAAGGGAGATCTCCCTTCAACTTCAGGTACTTTATTGATGTAGAGTTGGAGAGCATGGGACCAAGCTGAGGCTTGCGATGCTGAAGAGTTGTTTACTTTGTTTTCTCTGCATTTGGGTATAGTATTATATTCCATCATTGTCACTTTTTCGGCATCTTTCCTAGACATATGTATCATGCATCATTTATATATGTGCTCAGTTGTTTATTACTTCCAATCTTCTATTGTTTACTATTTTTTTGTATTATTACTGTTTCAGTTATTGTTATTTGTTTATTTCCACTGTGTTACTCGGACAATGAGGGCATAGTTTCCCCACTATCACACCCAAGGCCCTCACTGCTAGTCGGTAGCCTCTGGTATTTGGGGAAATGTGCTTGAGGCCATGTGACCAACTGGGTGCGGGGAACCTCTGGGAGGCTCCCGGAACTAGGACGTTACATTTTCTTATTTAAATAATTATTTTTATAAAATAAATATTTTTTTGAAATCATCACATTGAAACTATCCAATGCAAATTTTATCATAATTTTCTATGGCTGTCAAATTTTTCAATAAAAATTAAATATGGTATAACAAAAAAATTAGGTAATAAATACAATAAAGTGTTTATATGATCAAAATTATTTTTCAACATGAAAATATGTGTTTTTAAAGTTATTTTATTAAATTTATAAACCCTTAATGAATCCCCCAAAACCTAAAATATATTTTACGGTTTTAAATTAATTCTTTATAAACATGACTCACTTACCCATCACCAACATTATTATTTCAATGATATTAGATATTTAACTTATGAAGTAATGAAAGCCACTCCACTTTTTTTAAAATTGTGTGGAAACCATGGTAAGTTTTTTATTTTGAATAATATATCATATAGAGTCCAAGACCTATGTTTAGAAATTAATAAAGAATTATCATCTCTTTTTCTTTAAAAACCCTCCCAATCTCTCATTAATCTTTACTAAATGAACTTTTAGAATGAATTTAATCGACCCTTACCTCTCTATTCCCCTACTAAGGAGTTCCTAATATCTTAAGAAGCTTCTATATCATTTATAAGTTCTCGCTCAAGGTAAGTGATCATATCCTTATCCTCTTTATTCAAGCACCTTCTTTAAATTATTCCATTTTTATTTCAAATTGTTCTTGTTGGGATATGTTTTTTGACATACCTATTACTATAATTATTATTTAAATGTAATTAATTACACATTTCACTCTCATTAAACCATTCCATGAATCTTTATGCACCCCCTTTATACTGCCAAAATTATCCTGTGATTTTCTATGCCAAACATTTGTGTTATGAATACTCATCCCCATTTACACTCAATGTTATTTACCTAGATGTATCTATACTTTATTTATTAGGTACATTAATGTATGTAACCCACATTTCTTTATCATGAGATTAATAGTGATGAATGATATACTAATTTTGTATGGTATATATTTTAAACTTATGCATGTACATGATATGAATGTGACGCATGGCCACATAATTATATACCCTTGCAATGAATTGGGTAGTGTTTTTATCTCATTATATTCAATGTATGGTGAATGGGATGTTATTTTAATAAAACTCTATTATGATGTCTAGGTCTTTATCTTTGACTTATGTTTATTATGTAATGTTTTATGTTGTTTTTACATTCACATGTTGCCTTTATAATATCATATTATATCATGATTCGATGTTCAAGTTTATGATTCTCAACCCTCTAAGGTTACCTTGATATAACGATAGAATCACAAGAATAAATTCCATCATGTTATTCATTTATTATTCCATTAATCGACATTATATATCACCCCTTTCTAATATACATCCCTCGGTTATCCCATTCAGTTTTAGAATCTCAAGGGAATTTATGCACACGTGGAGTTTTAGTTTATATATTTGTATTTATATTGAAAGTTATTATTATATATATGCAATTTCACAAATATTATATGAATCATGATCTTATAGGACTATATTAATTCTATCCTCATGTAAAAAATAATGAAAGAAAGTTCATTAAAATATGGGTTGTTATAGTTGGAATCATAGAAAATCCTAGTTATTTTTTGTATTAGAATTAGAAAACCCTAGTTAAATCTTTAGGGATAGTAAAAAAATATCTAAGTCTTGTAAAAGTATATAATTAGTTGTCTCCAAAAAAATTCATCCCACTCTGGGTACTACTAGTTAATGTGTCTCTGAAATAGTTTTACCTTGTGGAAATAACCCCAAAAAAGGGGACATTGAGCTTGACATGATCATTAATTAGTTCATGAAAAAGAAGAATTTCTACCCACTTGGTTTAACACTCCCAAAGGATATTATTTGGTAAATTCATAAGCTCTTTATAATCCATTATAAAGAGAACAAAAATGCCTATAATATTTTATATTTGGAAATATCTCATGGATAACTTACATTGAAAACAAGAAATTCAAAGGTTATAGAATATGTGTCATTTATGAGTTATCCCTTCAATTTTCATAGTTTATTTTTTATGTGTTTAGTATTTTTAAAATTATAATCCCTAATTTTCCCTTTATTTTTGTTAAATACTTGGAATAGGAGGGATTGATTCGATAACAAGTGTGGTGATAAATGCAATAACTTTCCAAATTAGATGCCCAACCTAATGGGGTTAGGAATCATGAAATTCATTAAAATACTTTCTCAGTTAACTCATGTTTTTAATAAAAATATAAATTGGGGGAAACCTATATCCCCCTAATAAATAGAATGTTTCAACTGAAATATTTATATAAAAATACCTCAAACTTTTGATGGATCTTCTGATCTCTTAATCACAGAATAATGGATCAAATCCATTAAAAATATCTTCTCTATAATTCAATTATCTAAGAAAGAGTAGGTTGTGTTTGATATTTTACATATGGAGGTAGAATTTGATAAAGGGTGGATGTTGATCAAAAATGATAAACCCTACAAAGATATCAAAGTAGTGGAGTGGAATTAATTCTAGAAAAAAATTGATAAATATTTTCCACACATTATCTGAATAAAAGTTATGATGTATTTTCTTATCCTTTGGAAAAATGAAGATTAATCCACTAAAGTGTATCAGTAAAATTCAAAATACTTAAATTATATGATTATATATTAGTTATTTACCTCAAAATTGAAGTTGACCATTTCTTTGGTGTGTGAAATCTGGGTCTAAAAAACTATTTGGTGATTTGAGACTTTGATAGTTATGAAGAAATTGTATGGATCACCCTAAAAGTAAAAATGGAGATTAGTGAATCTCATGGGTCTCATGGGTCAGGATATAGGAAGTGTATAATGGATTTTAATCTTGGAAATGTGATGGAAAAAACTCACGGTGGTAATAAATTCCAACATCCCACTTTTCAAAAGTGTGGGTAGAAGCGTCTTGAAAACTTCATAAAGGTGAAAAGGATATTCTTTAGGAGTAAGAAGTATGGTTACCTATCTAGATATTTTCATTGGGACAAATCCACTAATGTGATTGAATAAATGAATGATCCTAACAACACTATTTGGGTTTCCCAATTTATTAACTATGAGGAACAACAACACTATGTGAACAAAATCTTTAATCCAAGATTATAAATGAAAACTATCAAAAAAACCACCATGGATTAGATATTAAAGGAAAGATTATGTGTCACGACCTGTCCTCGGGGCCCGTGTCGTGACTACCCCAAGCCCGCCTTCCATAGGCCAGGGGCTGGCAACTAGCACCAAGGCATAAATCCCGGAAAAAGGGAAGGCATTGCCTTTGTAAAGTAAACAAGTACCACATAGTAAGCAAGCGGAAAAAGTAAACACTAAGTAAAAGCTAGTACAAGAGTGAAGTGCGGAAAAGTAAGTGGGCCAGTATACAAACCCAAACTGAAAGTAAAGTACAACTCGAAAGGGAATACAGCAACAGTAAAGTAAAGCCGCAACGCCGAGCTGCCCACTGGAAATCCCACCTGAAGGGTGGGTACAGATAGCTCCACTGCTCCTCGGGTCCCACCATCCGCTCCGAGTATGTCCCGCCCAGTGGTCCACCTCCAGGTACCGTCCTGCTCTGCAAGCCTCAACCACGATCAACATTGTCCGTCGTCTGCAACCAACACAACGTAGTGCGGGCATAGCCCGTGCAGGGGTGAGTATAAGCTACTCAGTAGGGACCTCGAGACCCCTGAAGGTCTCCCAAAATTCCACCAAGGATAAACCACTACGGAAAGATACAATCACGAAGTAACAACCGACATTACTTAGGTATATGCCCATACATATACCTAAGTCATCAACTCCAATAAGCTCTAACCTCCGAGCTCAAGTACAACCCAGTCCACACAAGAAAACATACGTATTCCACACAGGAAAGAAAAACGTAATCCACACAGGATAGCACAACACAATCCACACAAGAAAGCAAATAGGATTCAGCTCACACAGGTATACTACTTCGAAGACGATAGAGATGATCACTGATCCATCTAAGTCATCGGACCCACAAAGTATCGATAGGTAGGTACTAACCCCTTCAAAGACCCACACAGGATCTGTAGGAAACTAACCCCCACAAAGACCCACACAGGATCTGTAGGCGCTGGCTCACACAGAACCGCTAAGCGCTGACCCACACAGGATCGGACCCACACAGGATCGGTAGCACTGATCCACATAGGATCGCTGAGTGTTGTAGTCGTCATCGTCGAAGCCACTGAGGATCTCTGCACAGTCGTCGTCGTAGTCACAGTAACAGTCGCAGCCAGCTCTAGGGTTCCCGCACACAGCAAGCTCTTTCGGGAGGGTCCGCTCCACGAGCCGAGAGGCTGATACATTAACTGACACATAGTCCAGAGTTGATGTATCCAAAAGTTCCGTATCGTCAACAGGAACTCAACGCAACAGGCGGTGCGTCATTCGGACGCTCGGTCTGAGAGTTATTGGCTTTTTCGTCCTAGGGGCCCGGTTTGTTTTTAAGGCAAAACCAACCCGACCGTACTCCACCTATGTCCAAACCTCGGGTGGAGTAATCCAAAATATCCATCTCACTAAGAGGAACTCAACAAATTCTACAGAACGTCAATCGGACGTCCGTAGCTCAAGATGTGAGTGTTTCCGCTCTGAGGGCCCGGTTGGTTTCATGTACGAACCAACCCGGCCGAACTCAAAGTATTCCGAAACCTTCATTGCAATATACCGAAATGACTGTCTCGTTCAAAGGATCGTGTTGCCGCTGACGGCGCATCGATCGGAGGTTCGTAGCCCGAGTTATGGGCAATTGAACCCAAATGGTTCGAAAACGGGGGTTTTGGGCCCGGACCGACCCGACCCGAGACCCCCCCGGTCGGGCCGAACCGGGTCGACCGGCCCCGGGACCGGGTCAGCCCGGCCCGGGTCCGGGTCAGCCCGGCCCGGCCTGGGCGCGGCCCGGCCTAGCGGTCTGGCCAGGTGGCCGGCCCGGCTGGGCACAGCGCGCCTAGCGCGCTGCCAGCTCGGGCGAAGGCCGAGCCGTTGGCAAGAGGGGGGGCGGGGGGGGCACCTGCCGCCCTGTGTATCCGCGGCCCCCCATTTATGGGTGCCACTTGAAGTCCAGCCGGGGGAATTAATTCCCCCGACTCCTCCCTTTCCGGTCGGCCCGACCTAGCCGGCCGGTTCCTCCTCAACTGGACCGGCGATGGACGCTCCCCTTCCAGCTCCGACGCCGGCGGCCCAGTCTAGCGGCCGGTCACCTTGCTCCACCGCGGCCCGAAAATGGTCACGGACCTTGTCATCCGGCGTGGCGTGACGGCGTCGCGCCCCTCCACCGCAGCCCCGGTACCGGTCGTGGTATTTTTAGGTTTTCCTTCGACGCGGCGCGATGGCGTCGCGTCCTTGATCTTCTTTCCACGGCGCAGCGCGACGGCGCCGCGCATTTCCTTTCGCATGATTCCGCGTGGTGTGATGGAACCACGCCTTCCCGTAACAAATCAGAAAAGGAACCAACATGAAATAAGGAGGGGGGTCGGCCGTGTTTGTGCAGTCCAACCCCCTCGCGTTATTCGATAACTATTGGTTTTAATCCACGAAGATCGTCAAGTTGGTATTCACGAACAAAATAAATAAATAAAACTCCTACATCGGTTTCAAGAACGGTGTACGTCAACGAGCTGCGGAAAACGAGCGTCGCGGAGGTCGGGTGTCACGTAAAATGAACGTCGACGTCTTGAAGCGAGGATTCGAAGACGTTGACGGAGATTTCATCGCGGAAAACCGTCACAGAAGAGACGACGTGGAAGAAGAACGTCGTGGAAGAAGACGTCGCGTCGCGGGTCGGTGTCGCGGAAGACGGTCTCCGAGGGCTCGGCGCTCCACGTTGGAGATCATTCGTTCTTCGCGTTCTTCGTCGAAGATGTTATTCGTTGGAGATGAAGAATATCTTCACGCTTCCCAAATCCTCTCAGCGTGGCATAAACTCTAACATTAATAAAATAAGCCTAAGTCTTAATTTATTAACACAACCTAACCTTTTGAGTTTCAAGAGTTTGAAATTCAATTAACCACACATAACCCACCTCATTAAATTTCACAATTTAACTTAATTTAATGGGAGTTGAGAGGGGTTAGAGGATATGAAGGGGTGGGGTTAGTGTGGGCCCCACCACCCCCATAACCTCCCAAGGGAGGTTGGGTGGTTACCCAACTTCCATCCAGAACAAAACACTTAGAATAAAAATTGTAGAATAATAATAAATTAACTTCCATAATTTTTATCATCCACACCCGTGATAACGCTACTCCGGAACAGGAGTTCCTAAGCAATTACCGGCGCTCCGGTTCCATCGGTGCCCTCAGAATTCAATTACGGGCATCGGTTCAAAAGTTAGAAATTCCCGCTTGTTCGTTCACTGAATGTACCCGAGCTAAACTTCGGATAGAAATTTTGGGCACTCCGGGCCTCGGAATCAGGTGCCGTCAGAAACCGCATTCTTGTAAAATTCCAAAGAAAATTAAGAAAAAATTTCACTTTAATTTTATGGGTCTTTACATTACTCCCACCTCAGGGATTTACGTCCCCGTAAAGATACATCAAAAACTAGGGAAACAAATGTGGGTACTGAGCACGCATCTTAGCCTCCCGCTTCCAAGTGCTCTCCTGGAGGTTCCCGTACTGCCATCTGATGTGCACTAGAGGAATCGATCGTCCACGTAGGACCCGCTCCTGTCGATCCTCGATCTCCACTGGGACCTCCGCAAAATTCGCCCCATCATCAATGTCCATCTCCCCATATTCAATGATATGCATCGGGTCGTGCACGTACCTCCTCAGCTGAGATACGTGGAAGACGTCGTGCACCCGGTGCAACTGAGGTGGTAGAGCCAGACGATAAGCCACCTCGCCAATCCTGCTGAGGACCTGGAAGGGTCCAATGAAGCGCGGAGATAACTTACCGCCTAGGCCAAATCTCTATATACCACGTCGAGGTGAGACCCGCAAGAAAACGTGGTCTCCATCCTCAAACTCTAGTGGCCTCTGCCTCCTGTCCGTATAAGACATCTGCCGGCTCTGAGTTGTCCTCATCTGCTCCTGGATGACCTGGACCTTCTCTGTCGTGGCTTGGACCATCTCTGGTCCCACAAGTGCTGACTCCGCAGGGTCTGTCCCGCACAAAGGAGATCTGCAAGGTCGGTCGTACAACGCCTCGTATGGTGCCATCCCGGTGGTGGAGTGGTAGCTGTTGTTCTACACGAACTCCACCAAGGGTAGGTGGTCCTCCCAGCTGCGACCAAAGTCGAGGATGCATGCACGGAGCATGTCCTCAAGAGTCTGAATGGTCCTCTCCTTCTGACCATCCGTCTGAGGTTGAAAGGCTATGCTCAGACGTAGCTGCGTCCCGAACGCCTCCTGCAACCCCTTCCAATGCCGGGAAGTAAAGCGAGCATCTCGATCGGAGATGATAGATGATGGCACACCATGAAGCCGCACAATCTCTTGAACGTAAAGTCGTCCCAAGCTCTCCACTGAGCCCTGCTCTCTGATGGGTAAGAAGTGATCCAACTTGGTGAGTCGGTCGACAATCACCCAGATGGAGTCGTGACCTCTGGAAGTGCATGGAAGTCCAGTCAAGAAGTCCATAGATATCCCGTCCTACTTCCACTATGGGACCTCCAAGGGATGTACCAAGCCTGCTGGTACCTGATGCTCTGCCTTCACCTACTGGCAGGTGAGGCATCGAAAAAAGAACTCTACCACAGCCTTCTTCATGCCCGGCCACCAGTGCTGTTGTCTGATATCCTGGTACATCTTCGCCACTCTGGGATGTACCGCCTAGGGAGAAGTGTGAAACTCTCTCAGCACCTCCTCCAATAAAGCAATTGGTACCAAGGTACGTCCTCTAAAAAGGATGTCGTGCTCTGCTCCAAAGGAGAAACCATCAGGTGCCTGTCCGGAGGATATCTGTGCACGCCGCGTCTTACAGTCAGTGTCCCCATGTTGTGCCTCTATGACCTGCCGTAGTAGTGGAGGAGTGACTGTGAGAGACTGAAGGAAGGCTGCTCCATCTCTATCCACAAAGGATATCTGCAAAGCGGCTAGCTACTCTGTCGCCTCCTCAAGTAGCTGAATGCACGTCCTCCTGCTGAGAGCATCGGCTACCACATTCCTCTTCCCATGAGTATATACTATCTCAAAGTCATAGTCCTGGATAAACTCGAGCCATCGTCGCTATCTCAGGTTCAGGTCCTTCTGCGAGAAGATGTACCTGAGACTCTGGTGGTCAGAAAAGACTGTAAAGCGCTCGCCCATCAGATAGGGTCGCCACGTCTTCTGGGCGAAGACCACTGTTGCTAAATCCAGGTCATGGGTAGCATAGTTCTGCTCATGCGGCCTCAACTGACATGATCCATAGGCGATCACGGCCGGCTCCTGCATCAGGACACATCCGAGTCCGGTCCCTGATGCATCGCAGTAGACTACGTACCCTACTCCCTCCTCAGGCAACCTCAAGATAGGTGCGCTGGTCAATCTCTGTCTCAGCTCCTGGAAGCTCTGCTGACATCTGTCTGACCACACGAAGGGTTCCCCCTTCTTCGTCAAAGCTGAGAGTGGTGCCGCAACTCTGTAGAAGTCTGGCACAAATCTCTGGTAATATCCAGGTAGTCCCAAGAAACTCCGCACCTCCGTCACGCTCCTGGGTGGCTCCCAAGCTAGCACTGCCTCGATCTTCATAGGATCCACTACAACTCCTGCCTCAGAGATGACGTGCCCCAAGAAGTGGACCTCACGTGTCCAGAACTGAAACTTCGAGAGCTTTCCATAAAGCTGGTGCTCTCGGAGTGTGTCTAGTACAACCCGTAAGTGGTAGGCATGCTCCTCCTCAGTCATCGAGTAAATCAAAATGTCGTCGATGAAGACAACGACAAATCGATCGAGTTATGGCTGAAAGATCCAGTTCATGAGGGCCATCAACACTGCTGGAGCATTGGTTACGCCGAATGGCATAACCAAGAACTCATAGTGTCCATACCGACATCTGAAGGTCGTCTTCTACACGTCCTCATCTCGAACTTTGAGCTGATGATAGCCTGATCCGAGGTCTATCTTCGAGAACCACCGTGCTCCCATGAGATGATCGAAGAGTTCATCAATCCTCGATAGCGGATACTTGTTCCTCACTATCACCTGGTTTAGGTGACGATAGTCGACACAAAGTTGAAAGCTCTCGTCCGCCTTCTTGGCGAACAGTATTGGGGAAGCCCAGGGTGAAACACTGGGTCAGATGAACCCCTTGCTCTGCAAGTCCTCTAACTGTACCCGTAGCTCTCGAAGCTCGGCGGGGGCCATCCGATATACTGGAGTCGATATCGGGGCTGTCCCCGGGTACAGGTCAATATAAAAGTCTACCTCCCTGCGAGGAGGTAACCCTGGAATGTCGTCAGGAAAAACGTCCGCAAACTGATCCACCACTGCAGGAAAACCAGGACTCCGCATGTCAACTGCTCCTAGGATGAGGCTAGCCAACTGATGAGTGATGGGTTGTCCTCTCCTCCACGGAAGTCCATCCTGTGCTGCAAAGACTCCCTTCTCGCTGGTGAAGGTGAACCTGCTCCCGTCGGTGCGTACACATCGCACCTTGCGCCTAAAACAGTCAATCTGTGCATGGACCATAGATAACCAATCCATGCCCAAGATGACGTCATAATGCCTCGACGCCACTACGAGAAGATCCCAGCCGAAGCTCTCGCCTCCTAGAGTATGCTCAAACTGCCGGCACCAGTGCGTAATCATCGAGTCTACTCCCGTAGGAGTCTCTAGCCATAAGGATCAAGCCAACGGCTCTGTCAGAATCTCCGAGCTCCGAACAAGGGTAGCGGCTATGAAAGAGTGACTCGCTCCTGTGTCTATAAGTACTACAGCAAGATTGGAATAGACACAGATAGTACCTCGAATCATCTCGGGCGCGCCGTGGTCATAGGCCTCTACTGCCTGGAGCTGTGCCTGTCTCTGTCCGCCCGCTCCCTGTGGTCGGGGTGGACCACCTGGTGGTGGTGGTGGTAAAGTCTTAAAGAGTCGCCCACCACCTACTGCTCGGCCAGCTCCTCTGCCTCATCTGCCTCCTCCTTGCAGACCACCAATGTCGACCCTCTACCTCTGCCTCGGTGGTCCCTCAACCATCCGCTGCTCCTCGGCACGGCGGCTCGGACAGTCACGAGCCATGTGGCCCTGCCCGCCGCACGAGTAGCACTGCCTGCCTCTCAAAAGACTGGCTCCGTGTTGTGTGCCCCGCACTGCTGAGCCAGTGTCCTGAGGTCTTCTGCCTGAGGTTCTGGTCTACCTGGACCCATGAGTCATCTGTCGACTGCCTGCTGCAGAAGACTCTGCTACGTGCCACCCTGCGGTGGGTCTCAGTGCTGGTGTAGACTCAGCAAGAAAACTCTCGATCAAAAGGGCCCGCTCTAGTACTCCTGTCTGAGTCGGAATGCTGAGGGAGATCAGTGATGCCCTGATCTCGTGTCTCAATCCCTGCTCAAAGGTCCAGGCCTGGAAGAATAGGTCCCGTACCATGTCGGTCGAGTAGCACGGGAGATCGGTAAATCTCGCCGAGTACTGGGCGACTGTCATGCTGCCCTACTGCAGCTAAAGAAGCTCCTGGATGCGCACCGCACGGAGGGTGTTTGGGACAAACTCTGAGCGGAAGAGGCTTTCAAAGTCTATCCATAGTAGAGATGCCTCATCGTGCACCTGGAGCATCAAGGTCCACCATCGACCCGCTGCTACGTGCAGTAGGCTTGCAGCGAGGATCACCATGAGTTCTGCTGGTGTCCTCACTAACCTGAAAACTCGTATGATTGCCTCCAGCCAGTCCTTGGCTGCCTGGGGGTCCGTCTCCCCGTGGAACCTGGGTGGTCCCTGGCGCTGGAACTCATGCAGTGCACTGAGGCGACGTGCATCGTCAGCGGCTAGTGCTGGAAGCATCGGTGGCTCGGCGGGTAGAGGTACCGCCGGTGCCACTGCTGACAAAGGGCCATGCACCGAGGCCTCGTTGCTCAGTGGGCTATCTTCACGCTCGACTCTCGAAACCCTAGCTGGCTGCCGTCGTGGGGCCATCCTGAAAAGGAAATAGGTGCTCCACGGTCAGAACAGTATACCTGGTGAGCTGACAAAAAGTAATCACAAAGAAAACTTGAAACACATATGCAATCAATGTTTTCGTGCATTAAGTCGGAAATCAGAAGTCAGGGTCCTGGTGTACGGATACGTCAGCCACCGCACCAACACTGGACTCCCTGGACTGATAACCACACCCAATATTCGACACACTATTTCTTCACATAGAAAATATCAGAGTCCCAAGTTCTGCGGTAGAACCGAACTCCTTTGATACCAATTTGTCACGACCCGTCCTCGGGGCCCGTGCCGTGACTACCCCAAGCCCGCCTTCCATAGGCCAGGGGCTGGCAACTAGCACCAAGGCGTAAATCCTGGAAAAAGGGAAGGCATTGCCTTTGTAAAGTAAACAAGTACCACAGAGTAAGCAAGCGGAAAAAGTAAACACTAAGTAAAAGCTGGTACAAGAGTGAAGTGCGGAAAAGTAAGTGGGCCAGTATACAAACCCAAACTAAAAGTAAAGTACAACTCGAAAGGGAAAATAGCAACAGTAAAGTAAAGCCGCAACGCCGAGCTACCCACTGGAAATCCCACCTAAAGGGTGGGTACAGATAGCTCCACTGCTCCTCGGGTCTTGCCGTCCGCTCCGAGTATGTCACGCCCAGTTGTCCACCTCCAGGTACCATCCTGCTCTGCAAGCCTCAACCACGATCAACGCTGTCTGTCGTCTGCAACCAACACAACGTAGTGCGGGCATAGCCCGTGTAGGGGTGAGTATAAGCTACTCAGTAGGGACCCTGAGACCCCCGAAGGTCTCCCAAAATTCCACAAAGGATAAACCACTAAATAAAGATACAATCACGAAGTAACAACTAACACTGCTTAGGTATATTCCCATACATATACCTAAGTCATTAAATCCAATAAACTCCAACCTCCGAGCTCAAGTACAACCCAGTCCACACAGGAAAACATACGTATTCCACACAGGAAAGCAAAATGTAATCCACAAAGGATAGCACAACACAATCAACACAGGAAAGCAAACAGAATTCATCTCACACAGGTATACTACTTTGAAGACGATAGAGATGATCACTGATCCATCTAAGTCGTCGGACCCACAAAGGATCGATAGGTACTAACCCCCGCAAAGACCCACACAGGATCGGTAGGAAACTAACCCCCGCAAAGACCCACACAGGATCGGACCCACACAGGATCTGTAGGCGCTGGCACACCCAGAACCGCTAAGAGCTGACCCACACAGGATCAGACCCACACAGGATCGGTACCACTGATCCACATAGGATCGCTGAGTTCTGTAGTCGTCGTCGTCGAATCCACTGAGGATCTCTGCATAGTCGTCGTCGCAGTCACAGTAGCAGTCGCAGCCAGCTCTAGGTTTCCCGCACACAGCAAGCTCGTTTGGGAGGGTCCGCTCCACGAGCCGAGAGGCTGATACATCAACTGAGACATAGTCCAGAGTTGATGTATCCAAAAATTATGTATCGTCAACGAGAACTCAATGCAACAGACGGCGCGTCATTCGGACGCCCGGTCTGAGAGTTATTGGCTTTTTCGTCCCAGGGGCCCGGTTTGTTTTTAAGGAAAAACCAACGCGACCATTATCCACCTGCATCCAAACCTCGGGTGGAGTAATCCCAAAGATCCATCTCACTAAGAGGAACTCAACAAAGTCGACGGCACATCAATCAGATGTTCGTAGCTCAAGATGTGAGTGTTTCCGCTCTGAGGGCTCGGTTGGTTTCGTGTACGAACCAACCCGGCCGAACTCAAGGTATTCCGAAACCTTGAGTGCGATATACCAAAACGACGGTATCATTCCAAAGATCGTGTCGCCGCTGACGGCGCGTCAATCTGAGGTCCGTAGCCTGAGTTATGGGCAATTGAACCCAAACGGTCCGAAAACGGGGGTTTCGGGCCCGGACCGACCCGGCCCGAGACCCCCCCGGTCGGCACGGCCCGGCCTAGTGCGGCACGGCCCAGCCTGGCTTGGCGGTCCGGCCAGGCGGCCGGCCCGGCTGGGTACAGCACGCCCAGTGCGCTGCCAGCTCGGCCGAAGGCCGAGCCGTTGGCAAGGGGGGGCGCCTGCCCCCCTGTGTATTCGCGGCCCCCCATTTATGGGTGCCATTTGAAGTCCGACCGGGGGAATTAATTCCCCCGGATCCTCCCCTTCCGGCCAGCCCGACCTGGCTGGCCGGTTCCTGCTCAACGGGACCGGCGATGGCCGCTCCCCTTCCAGCTCCGACGCCGGCGGCCCGGTTCGGCGGCCGGTCACCTTGCTCCGCCGCGGCCCCGGTACCGGCCGCGGTATTTTCGGGTTTTCCTTCGACGCGGTGCGACAGCATTGTGTCCTTGATCTTCTTTCCACAGCGCGGCGCGATGGCGCCGTGCATTTCCTTCCGCATGATTCCGCGTGGTGCGACAGCACCACGCCTTCCCGTACCAAATCAGAAAGGAACCAACATGAAATAAGGAGGGGGGTCGGCCGTGTTTGTGCGGTTCGGTCCCCTCATGTTATTCGATAACTATTGGTTTTAATCCATGAAGATCGTCAAGTTGGTATTCACGAACAAAATAAATAAATAAAACTCCTACCTCGGTTTCAAGAATGGTGCACGTCAATGAGCTGCGGAAAACGAGCGTCGCGGAGGTCGAGTGTCGCAGAAAATGAATGTCGACGTCGCGAAGCGAGGATTCGAAGACATTGATGGAGATTTCATCACAGAAAACTGTCGCGGAAGAGATGATGTGGAAGAAGAACGTCGTGGAAGAAGACGTCGCGTCGCGGGTCGGAGTCGCAGAAGACGGTCTCCAAGGGCTCAGCGCTCCACGTTGGAGATCGTTCGTTCTTCGCATTCTTCGTCGAAGATGTTCTTCATTGGAGATGAAAAAGATCTTCACGCTTCCCAAATCCTCTCAACGTGGCATAAACTCTAACATTAATAAAATAAGCCAAAGTCTTAATTTATTAACACAACTTAAACTTTTGAATTTCAAGAGTTTGAAATTCAATTAACCACACATAACTCACCTCATTAAATTTCACAAGTTAACTTAATTTAATGGGAGTTGAGAGGGGTTAGAGGATATGAAGGGGTGGGGTTAGTGTGGGCCCCACCACCCTCATAACCTCCCAAGTGAGGTTGGGTGGTTACCCAACTTCCATCAAGAACTAAACACTTTGAATAAAAAATGTAGAATAATAATAAATTAACTTCCACAATTTTTATCATCCACACCCGTGATAACGCAACTCCGGAACAGGAGTTCCTAAGCAATTACAGGCGCTCTAGTTCCATTGGTGCCCTCGGAAGTCGATTCCGGGCACCGGTTAAAAAGTTAGAAATTCCCGCTCGTTCGTTCACTGAACGTACCCGAGCTAAACTTCGGATAGAAATTCCGGGCACTCTAGGCCTCAGAATCAGGTGCCGTCAGAAACCGCGTTCTTGTAAAATTCCAAAGAAAATTAAGAAAAAATTTCCCTTTAATTTTACGGGTCTTTACATTATGAAATCACAATTTTTGAGGTTTATCCTAACAATTATGAGGTGATTTGTATGATAGTTATTCATTAAATGATAGTGACCATACTATTTTATTATAGTTATAGACATTCTTTTTTATCATGAAAGTTTATATGAACAATTCAAACATAACTACAAAACATAGAAGTAGAGTTATTTGTGAAAATAGAAAATGGGTAAATTATGCCATCCCAAATATATAAATCCTTTTATGTCGATATTTTAGGGATGAACTTCCCAGAAAACATTTTGATACTCCCTTTAGAATAATTTTATGTTATTCTAGGTATATAAAAGCTTTCCTTGTATAGAGAAAACATAAATTTCACAGAGAAGTAAATAACCCTCGATATTTAAAATTACTCTCTAATTCTATAAAAATGAAAGGAAGATGGTGAATCTACTTGAGTATCATCATCTCATTAATGGATATTATTTCTTTATGAACAATCATATATAGATAAAATAAGAAGGATTTAATAAATGATCATACATGATGACTTTCACATTATAATGGATTATGTTGATGTGTCTCTTGAAGAATTTTCTAGTCTTCCACCATCCTTTGAGGTCGATTTTTCAATTAATATTATACTTGGATCATTGTCAATATCCATGAATCCATATATAATGTCCATTTTTGAACTTGAGTACCTAAAATATAAAATATAGGATAATCTAGATAAAGGGTTTATACGCCCAAGTGTTTCACCGTGGGGTTCATTGGTCCTCTTAATTAATAATAATGATGAATAAATGTGCTTATTAATTGATTATCATGAGATCAATGAGATCATGATAAAGAAAAATTATCTTCTCCTATGGATTTATAAAATATTTTATCTGCTACATGGATCCGTGTACTTCTCAAAGGCTGATCTTTTGTTAGGACATTATCAAGTAAATATGAAGAGATATGATATACCCAAGACTAATTTTCATCTAAGGTATGGTCACTATTAGTTTATAGTGATTCCATTTGGAATAACTAATTATCATTAAATATTTATGATCTTAATGAATTTAGTTTTTATGGATTACCATGAAAAATATTTGGTTGTATTTATAGAAGCTATTATTATCTACTCCAAAATCAAGGAGGAATATGAGATGAATTTGAATTTTGTAATGAAGACTTTGAGAAAGGAAAATTAATTTATGAAGTATACTAAATGTGAGTTTTATATGTATAAAGTAGAATTCCTAAGACTTTTATCACTAAAAAATGGATATTTGAGGATCCTTAAAATACGAATGCAATTTAAGTGTGGTCCAGAACTACATCTATGACATAAATTCATAGTTTCGTTGTATTATGTGGGTGAAATAATTTATTTTTGAGAAAATTATCATGATATTCATGCCCAATAAACAAGAAAACTTATAAAGGAATCGTTTTTTTCTATACTAATGAATGTAAATAGATAAACATTTCAATAAGAGTCTAATCTCTTCACTTGTGCTCACATTACCCACCAGTTGGGAAGGAATTTTATCTACAGTGATGCATCCAAAAAGGGATTGGGTTGTGTTCTTATGAGATATGAAAATTTATAGCTTAAGCCTCCCATAAATTAAATATACATGAGAATAACTTCACAAAACATGATCTAGAATTTGTGGTAGTGAACTTTTCATTTAATATTTTGCGACGTCACCTCTATAGAGAGAAATGTGAAGTATATATGGATCATAAAAGCCTCATGTATATATTCACACAAAAGGAGATTAATATGTTCCAACAAAGGTGGTTATATATGATCAATAATTAGGATTTTTTAATCCATTACCATCCTTGGAAGGTGAACAAAGTGTACAATTCTCTTAGTATAAAGGATCTCATAACCCTATCCATGATGAAGATTGAAAGGGATCTAATATTCATGGAAATGTAAAGGATGTCCATGGGAATAATAAAAGGGACTTCATATTACCTTTCTCAAATAACTACGCAACCATAAATTATTAAAATGATCAATGAGGCCTATAAGGATAATGAGGTGTTATAGAAAAATTTAGTGAATATTCTAGAGCTAAACATTTCCAATGATGGATTAATAAAGTTTGGAACCCATAAATGTGACCCATAAAAAATAGAAATAAAGATAGAAATTTTTAATGATGTGCATAACTCATTATTATTTATTCATCCAGGAATCACTAAGAAATATAGATATCTAAAGAAAAAAAATTGGGATAACATGAATAGGGATATTGAATAATTTTTATCACGATTCTTGGTATACTAATAAGTCAAGGATGAATGATGGAAATCTAAGTGTTTGATGAAACCATTTCCCACAATGGTATGGAAATGGGAAAACATAATCTTGGATTTTATCATATGATTGTCCAAGACACCCAAAGGCAATAACTCTAACTGGGTGGTATTTGATCGCCTTACAAATTTGGTGTATTTAATTAATATCAAATACTATCTCTCTCTTGATCAATTCTAAATTATATATATAAGGGAAATTGTTATACTATATGGAGTTCCACTCTTATTTGTATCATATTGATATCTGAGGCTTACCACAAGGTTTTAGAGAATCCATCAGTAAGCATTGGATATATAGCTGAATTTCAATACATTTAATCATCCATCGAAGGATGTTAAGACTTAAAGAACCATTAAAACTATAGATGATTTAATCAGAAAGTTTTCAATGGATTTCCATGGATGTTGGGATCAACATATTCCCTTAGTGGAGTTCTTATATAAAAGTTTTTTCCATTCTCTCATTTAATTGGCACCTTATAAGGCTCTATATGGGAAGAGGTGTCGGACTCCAACATGTTCGGATGAAGTTGGAGGTTAGAAGATAAAGGGACATCATCTTATCCAAGATATGACAATGAATTTTCAAACCATTTAACATCATATGAAATCCATATAAAGTGAGCAAAATATATATTTAGACAAGAGTTGATGTGACATGGAGTTTGAGGTTGGAGATATGGTGTTCCTTTGTATATCACCATGGAAGAAATTCAGGAGGATTGGGAAGAAGGGGAATCTTATTCCAAGATACATCGGGCCCTTTGATATCCCTGATCGCATTGGATTTTTATCCTATTACATAACACTCCTATTAAACCTATCTCAAGTACATGATGTGTTTTATGTATCCCTATTGAGAAAGAACATAGAATACCCATCATAAATAGTGAATCTAGAATTAGTACCTTTGAATAATGATATTTTATTTTAGGAGAATCTATTGAAGATCTTAGATTGTAGAGACAAGGTTATGTGAAACTAGAAAACTTTCTTGGTTAAATAGATGTGGAAGAAATATAAGTTTGAGGAACAAAATTGGAAATCAAAAGAGGTGATGAAAAATAAATAAATTGATATGTTTTAATGTATAAATTGAAAATTTTGAGGTTGAAATTTATGAATGGAGAAAGAATGTAGTGAGCATAATTTTTTATAAATGAACTTCTCTTTTAAATTAATACATTTTGTATCAAAGTAATGTAGTTATAGAAATTGAATTCACTACTTTGGATTTTTGTATAGTTATATTATATCGGATTTAAAATATTTTTAAACATCATAACAATTGATAACTTAGATATTGAACATTGATCACTAAGATTGGTATGTTATGGGTTATCATAAATTCTAATTAACACTGATGGAAGAAGTGATTACCTCGAATAGTAGGATCATACCCTATGAATCCCATTTATCAAAGCACTCAATGGATATTGCATCACTGGGATTTTATCTCAAAAAATCCCAATATGATATTCAAAAAGTAAAGCGTGAGAGAAACGTTTTATGGAAGAAGTTCAATTTTATCGAGATCATGACCAAAACTATGTTCATCTAATAACCCCAATGAAGTGTCACCATAACAAACCATAATCTTAGGGAATTTGCTTATTTAATAAGGGTCTATGTGTCTAGACCCTAACAGTATGGATTTATATATTTTTATTTTTAATAAAATTATGATTATATTTATCTTTTTATTATTACCTTATAATAATTTAAAAAGTTTTATAAAAATTATATTTTTATATGAGGAAACACAAATTATATTTTTGGGAAATATATTGTTTCAATCAAGACACTCTTTTTGATAAATTTAATAATTTTTTAAAATAATGTAAAATTTATAAAATATTCTTATTAATTAATATTTATTTTAATATAAATGGTAATATAATTTGATGAAGTCAAATATAATTTTTATAAGGGTCAGCAACTGTTATCATCATAAAAACACATATTTTTTAGTAAATGCGAATTTTTTATTTAAAAGTGTAAATTTTTATATTAAAATAACTATTTTGATGAAATAAATGTATTTTTTAAAATTATCAGGTTGAAATTATCCAATAGAAATTTTTTTCTAATTTTCTGAGACAGTCGAATTTTTTGGTAAAAATTATAAATGGTGAAATTATACAGTTCGTATTAGAACATCATAAAAGCCCAAAAGGGATATAATAAATACTATAAAGAGTATCCACGACCAAAATTATGTTTCCCCATTAAAATAATGTTTTTAAGCTATTTGATAAATTTTATAAACCCTTGTTGAATCCTCCAAAACTTATATTATATTTTCATTTTTTAAAATCAATTATTTATAAACATGAATCACATCTACATCACCAAGGATATTATTTTAATAATTTTGGTTATTATACTTATAAATTAACTAAACCCACTCCAATTTTGATGAAACCATGCTATGGTTTTTTATTTGGATTAATTTATCGTATAGTGTCCACAACCTATGTTTTGAAATTAATTAATAATTCCCCTATTTTTCTATAAAAACTACCCCAACATCCAATTATAATTCACTAAAAAACCCTTTGATCATGAATTTACTCTTTATTTTGCTTTTTAAATCCCTCACAAGGTGTTCCAAAAATCATAATATGCTCCTCCCAATATTTTATATGTTCTCTCTCAAGGTAAGCGATCTTTTCATTCTCTTCTCTATCCATCACCTTCTTTATATCATGCCTTTTGGATATCCAATTGTTCATATAGGGATATGTTTTTTTCAAATTCCTCTTATTTTCCTTATTAAATCCAAGTAATGATATACCCCCTTTCACTCTCATTATACCCTTTAATGAATCTTTATGTTCCCCCATTATGCTTTCGAAATTATCCTATGATTTTCGATGCCAAACATTTTTGTAGTGAATACCCATCCCCATTTACACTCAAGGGTATTCACAGAGATGTACTTATCCTTCATTAATTGGTAACTTCCATGTATATAACACAAAAAACCTTAATTTAGGTATTAATAGTTATGAAATTAATCCTTATGTATTATGATCAATGTGGTGTGCTTATGCATGTACATGATAAGAATGTGATGGGTGAGCATATAATTATATATCAATCTAACAAAATTTTTAATGTTTCTATCTCATGAGATACCACGTATGATGTAGGGAATTTTATACTATTCACATTATTTTAGGATTTTTATACATCTAGCCTTGACTTATTTTTGTGATGTCATGTTTTATATAGTTTTTTCATTCCCACATTACCTTTATCCTATTATTTTATGTCTTGATTCTATGTTCAATAGTATGATTCTCACCTATCTTATGTTACCTTTATATGATTATTTTCTCACATGAATTACTATCATCATGTTATTATTTTATTATTTCCTTACTTGGATTTATAGATCTACCCTTTCTTATGTACGCCTCTAGGTTATCCCATGCATTTTTAGAAGATTAATATAATTTAAGGGCATGGTAGGGTGTTTTAGTTTATGTATCTATATTGATTTTTTATGTTTTTAGGGTATGTATCTAATTACACAAATACACTAGGCCCGACAATCTTCGTGGGTTGTATTAAGTATATCTATATATAATAAATCATTAAATAATGTGTATTAAAATATGGTTTATCATAGGATTTACCTTCTCTTATAACTTATATTTCCACCTTTACCAAGTCCTTGATCAGTTGATATCCTTTAATTTCTATCCTTGAAATAACTCTAGGGTATTTCCTACTTAGTACATAATCAACTTTATTTCCTATTCCTAGTTGACAATGAATTGAATAATCATAGTCCTTTATAAGCTCTAACCATCTCCTTTATCTCGTGTTCAGTTCCTTCTTTTTGAATATATCCTTAAGACTTTGGTGGTATGTTTATATATCACACCTATCCCCAAAAAGATAGTTTATCCATATCTATAAATAAAAAATAATTTTTTTAAAACTATAAATCTTGGATTGGATAATTATTCTCATAATGATTAAATTTTTGAGACACATAAGAAATCTCATGATCATTTTCCATAAGCATGCATCCAATTACTTCTGAAGATGCATCACTAAAAATGAAAACGCATTCTATATTAGTGGTTAATTATAGCATAGGTTCACTAAGCGATATATTATTCAGATCCTAGAATCTTTATTTACACTCTCCATCCAGTTGATCATAAATCCCTTTTTTCTATCTTGGTTGGAGAATTATAAATCTATGAAAAAAATCACAAACATTCTATAGTGTCCAACTAGACCAAGGTAACTACAAATCAATGTTACTATAGTCAGATAATGTCACTCCTTTTTACCATAGTCTTAGTTAGGTCTATAAATATTACATCGCAATATTCAATATTCCCTAAGAATTAAGCATTTTACAAATATAACACTTAATAAATTTATAAAAAAAATCTTTCTTACTATAAAGTTCATAATATAAGATTTTGGTGTTCTTTATATTCCTCATGAATTTTGGAATATATCATAATATCATCAATAAATACCACCATAAGTATATAAACATAGTACCTAAATACTCTAGTCATAAAATACATAAATATTGCAAGAGAATTAGTCAAACCAAATGGAAAAATAATAAAATCATAATGCATAAACTTTTTATGGGAAGTTATCTTTGGAATATATTTATTCCTCACTCTTAGATAATGATTAAACGATCATAGGTCAATCATTTAGAAATGAATTAAGGTTCATGAAGCTAGTTGAATAAACTATAATATATATGAATATAGTATTTATTATTTACTATGATCCCATTTAGTTATATATAATCAATTCATAAGAAAATTGATTCATCCTTCTTCTTCAATAATAGAATCGACACTCCCTAAAGAGACACACTTGGACAGATGAATTCCTTTTCCAAATGATCTTTTAGTTTCTTCCTCAATTCCTCTAACTCTGTGAACACCACTCTTTACGGGGCCTTCATTATAGCTTTATATCCTGTAATGTGTCAATTAATAATTTACCTCTATTTATAAGGGAGGTCCATATAATTATTTAGAAAATACAACAATTTAATCCTAAATAATGGGTATAGATTATAACATTTTTACTTTCACTTTCTTCCAATTCTTCACCAATAATATCTATAAATAAGGTTATATGTAGTAGTTCATGAAACAACTTGGGTTGGGAAATATCTCCTTTGAAAATAATTCCATGTTTTTCCTCCAATATAACCATAATCTTCTTTATTTTATAATTTATATTGTCATTATACTTTGAGATCCAATTCACCAATATTATTTTTCCAAATTCCACCATTTGAATGACTACTGGATTAGAAATGAGATCATACCCAATAAAGTTAATAGGGGAATCTCTATATACCATTGATTCTTGAATACACCCTCTCATATTCTTAATAGATAACTCTACTTATAACATCTCAATTTTATTGTTCATGTTTGTTGCAAACATGAATAAAATAATGTAATGCATGGAACCGAAATAAAAAAAAATACAGTAGAACTGTTTGAGTAAACAACAAGGGTTTCTACCACCACATTATTTAGGGTAATTATTTTATCCATCATGATAAAAAATTCACATTCTTGATACATTATCCTAAATTGAGGTTGATTTTGTTTCCCCACTATCATTATTGAATCCAAACACTAAGTGAAAAAGTGTCAATGCTCTCTACACTTAATGAATTTCACTGTAGGATAAGATTTCAACATATTTCCTTTGTTATTTTTATTAGGATATTATTTCTTTTAATATTCATAAAATTTTCAACAAATTTGTTCTTCCTTTACACACATATAGAAATTCCCACTTCCTTGAAGATAATTCCCTGATAGCTTCTTCCTACACTTTCTTCACATGGGAAGATGTATTTTTTTGACTTCCTTTTCATGATAAAAATTAATCTTAAAATTTTTATCCATCCTTATATTATTATCAATATAGACCTTTTCACATCTCAAAATTCCATTTCAAACATGATAGAACACTTCTCTATCTCCTCTTAAGTCCCAAATCTTGGATTTACAAAGCTTTGTATGTTCGAAAGAGTAGCTTTTGATGGGTATACTTACAAGAGGGTCATAATTGTAGTCTAAAAACATATTTCAAAATATTTAAACTATTCAAAGCACAATACCTCTTAATTTAAAATTAAAAAACTCAGACTTATTCTGATAAAACCTAAATGAAAATATGTCTTATTATATCGAAGTAAAATAATCGTAATAATAATAGATCTGATTAATATAAAAGTATTGTTTTTATAGTATTAACAATCACATGGATAAATAAAAATTTAGATAAAGATAAGTATGATGAATATGTTTCTATAACATGGATAGTGAAATAGAAACTTATAAAAAGAAGTAATAGCTAGTAATAATAATAATGACATATAAGATATATTAAAAGATTCAATCTCTCTTAACCTTAAGAGTAAAGTAGTTAGTAACCTTGACTAAAGGTATCCACTATTTTTATACTTATAGTAAATTATGTCATTCCTTACAAGTAAATTCCCTGATATAATGATTGTAATACCTCTTTCTTTCTATCCTCTAAAGTTCTCAATACAAATATTGTTTTTATCTTTCTATCCTCGAAAACCCCTGATCTGATGGATTGGATTCAAACTCTTCATATCCCTAAAATCCCTTGATTTTAACAATGATAATATATGGATTGAAATTAAAAAACTTCTTAGGGGAAGAAATTGGCAAGGATTCCTTAGAAAAACAAATCTAAAAATAATTACACTAAACAAGAACAAGCAGTTCACATAGAGAAATCTTCACAAGAGAATTTAATAAACCATATAGGTTGAGACTCTTCAAATGAATAATTATTTATGGGATATATCCAAATGACCATATTTCCATGATTTTTACAATGTTCTCAGATAGTTAGAGCTTGACTAATCATTTGTAACTAAATTTCTAAAATCGTATTGATTAACACCATTACAGTGTAAATGATATTCAATATTATAGAAAAAAATTCTATGTACTTCAGATTATAATATTTTTTTTCAATCCTATGTACTTTCTTAATGATAATTAATACAATGAAGTGGATGAGGTTTAGTCAGATATATTAGTACTAAGGTTAGTCTAGTTTTCATTACTTTTCTCATTCAAGTAGATGGAACATAATTCTAACCGCTGGTCTAAAAATGATAAGTCAGATTAATCAGACCCATACTCTTTCTAATTATTATAATGAATAAGTGTAAGTTTATATTTGTAATACATTATAACATTTTCTATGTATCGTAAAAGATAATTTTTTTACAAAAACTACCTAAAACACTTTTTACATAAAAAATTATTAAATGTTTTTTAATAAAGTGTTTGGGATTTCAAAAAATAAAGGGAAAGGTAAGAAGTAAAAATTATGACTCAAAAATATCCCTATTTTTAGAAATCACAAACCAAAAAATAGAAATTAAATATAACTTAAACAAATTATAGCCCTTTATCTTTTAAAAACATTATATTCATAGTTTTTTTAAAACATTATATCCCCTTGAATTTGTAAATCTTCGAAATATGATGGAAAGTATAAGAATCGTTATTCCTTAAGAAAACTTCTACCCATTAGTATAAATTTCTCCCCCAAAGAATAGTATCTTCTCCTTTGAAAAACAAACTCCCCCTTAAAAAACATCTACCCCCTTATATTGTAACTCCCATTATATAAAATCATCTCCCTCTTTTTGATTTTAAAATAGGAATGGGGAATAGTCTAAAGTTTCCTAAAATGTTAGAAATATAACATACAAAACAAAAATCGAACTAACTAATAATCAATGAAAGTATGAAATATTATATAAACAATTGGAATTATAAAAAATTAATGAACATTAATTTGGATGAAAATATATTTACCATGATCACAAAAATAGAAGTTTAACAAAATAAATATTTTGAGAGTTCAAAACAAAAAAAATTAATCTTTCTTCACCATGTTCTTTACAAATTTCTTCATCTTTTTGAACTCCCTCTGTTCATTTTCTAGCTTTTCAATTCCTTTTTCATGATTATGATCAGGAACTTACAATATTTTATCTTACTTATAAATTTGATTGTTTTGTTCCCTCAATATGATTACTTCATCTTCAAACGATTAGATTCTACTCATCTCTAACTCCATGTCGTGAATACTCTGTTTCAAATCATTCACATCTTATATCTTTTCATTGGTTTCATCTCTAAATTCTTCAACAAATTTAACACTATCATCCATATCCAATGATTACTTGTTAAAATAATCATATTACTCTAATATAATATTTTTATATATATCAAAATATTCAACATGCATATGAATATCTGAATCAACCTGGTTCAACCACTTCACCACCGGATTACATGATCTCTTTTGATTATAAATATTTTCTTATAAAGTATTAAATTAAACTTCAATATGAATCAATAATTATATAAAAACTTGTATTGACTCTAATTTCTGATTGATACTATCTTGTGTTAGCTAACTCATTTCTATATGCTTTGGAAGGAAAGTAATTTTTCCTTCTAATCTCCTCAAAACATGGAAAATATAATCAAAACCATTTTGTGCTATCATTCATATAGTGCTTGATTGTTCGAGCTTAGGTTGGGGAGGTTTTGTTATACGCATTCCCAAATTCCACTTCTTTATCTATATTTCTATATTTATTTAAAACTTATTTTTCACCTTGTTTATAAACTTTCTTAACAAATTTCTTAGAATATTTCTTATCATCTGAGAGTTCAAGTATTTCAACATCTTTATCAGATTAATATTTGTTGGATACTTTAGTCTAAAATTATTGATCCTTTTCTTCTTTATTTGATGAGTATATTGCTTCATGTTTTGATGATGGAGATTATTCTTGAGTACTACCTTATTTTTTATACTTACTAGACTCATAGGGTAAAATTTATGAATATAGTGATAATGATTCTGAATAAACCTTATCAAATTGGGTTTCTTCACTATCATCTCCTTCATTTTCTTATTCTTCCTCTTCCTATTCTTCTTCTTCATCTACATAGACTTGTTCTTCTACTTCATAAAATTCCTCTTCTTATTCTTCTTCTTCTTTTTCTTATTTTTCTTTTCCTTCAACCTCTTCATGAACTTCTTCATCAAGTTCTTTTTTATGATTCATTGTACTTTTGAGATCTCATTTTTCAACTAACTCTAGTTCCGATTGTTTTTATAGAAGGACTAGGACTGATTATATGATAACAAATTTTTTCTTTTCCTTATTATCAATTTAAGGGATATTAGTAGGTACAATAAAATTTTCCTTGAATACTAAACCTTCTTTAGTTATGATCTAATCGGTGTGGGATATTGGAAGAACTATATTCTCTGAATCTCTTTCTCCCCATTTCTATAAATATTCACAAATTCTAGCTTCTTGAAACCTATTTCTTTACTTCTTTTTATTTTATTATTCCTCAAACTTATCAGTTTCATAGATCCATAAGACCTTATCTATAGTAGGTTTGATTTTAAATTATGTATCACCATCCTATTTTGAGCCTTTTGTTTGATCATTTCTTCAAACTTTTCATCAGTCGTTTCTTTGATTTTTTTCATAGGAGGAGAAGTATCTGATTTCATATTCATTTTCTTATCCTCCTCATTTTTCTTTGATATTTTATCATCAGATTCAGCATCATCATCCATCTACACAAACTTCTTGGACATAGCATCAAAAACTAATTTCATCCTTGATAGTGTGTCCTCGGTGATAATGGACATTTTTCAGACGGGATACAATGTATTTTACACCTTAAACACCTCCATATGCTTAATAACCATTTTACTATTAGGATTTAGAATCATGATGATCCTATAAATTATCGAGGATGTTTTTATGTTCTCAACTGTGATAAATATGAACTTTTCAAGGTCTATCTTTCTCATGTTCACCAAAAAATCCAAATAAACATTTGATACCATTAAAATATCTAAATATCCCTTTCTCAGAATCATAAAATCATTCATACATAAGTAAACTAATCATTTGTCCATATTCATTTGGGATACCTTTCTAACTTTATCATATTCTGAAAAAAAATGAATCTTCAACATTTTTTTTATTAAAAGCTCCAAGATTGTTCAGAAACTTGTGATAAGTAAAATACATTTCCCCTTATAGTGGTACTCTGAACAAGTTAGAATGTTTATTATAAGAAAAATTATATCTTTTCCCATACATTGTGAAATAAAATTTTTCATTACCATCTTCCTTCATAAACTGAACAGATGAATAAAACTCATAAAATCCATCAGTATAATAAAGATCAGAATTTGTATCAGGATTCTCTATACAAATTGATTACCAACCATGAAATGAGTTGATCGTCTTGAGTGTCGAATCATATTTTTCATACCAAGATATATCTAACAACCATTCCCTAAATATGAACTAATTTTCAAAATCTTCATTATTTTCCATCGGATTTGGATTCTGAAGCTGAAGATCGGACATAATGAAAATGTTTCTGACTAAATATCTTGAAGGATGCTACAATTAGAGAGAAAAAACCTTGGATAACCAATTTTGGATATGGGTTAACTCAAATTTAAGTTGAAATATGTGGTGATAGTTCATATTCTATAAGATAACCAATGGTTTAGATTCAAATCCATTCTGATGTGACGGCCAAGATTGATTTTGAATAGAATTTTAAAATGTTTTAATTGAACTCTCATGGTTTGAAATAATTTTATCAAAATGATAATGAATATAATCATGAAAAGTTTTGGAATTTTAAAAAACACAAAATTTTATAAAAATAAAAGTATGAAAAAACAATAATTATAAACTAAAATAATGAAATAGTTAAAAAACTAAAAGAATATAATAGTACATTTTGGAGTGGAAAGATCCATCAGTACGTTAACCTGTTCTTATTTTTTTTTTGTAAATAGATTACAATAGTTTTAAAGTAAAGAATTATTATTATACATTATTTATGAAAACTAATTATGATAGTTTTATTTAAAAAATAATAATTTTTAAATTTAAAAATTTTATTACAACTTTTGAGTCTAGAAACTTTTACAATATTTCTAGAGTCTAGAAAACCTTTTTGAGAAATCTAACTCTGAAAACTTTTACAAAAAACTTGATTCTAGAAACCTCATTTTGATAATATTTTTAGAAAAACTAAAAATTTAATAAAACTAAATGTTCTATAGAAAAAACTAAAATATTTTTAAAAAATCATAAAAAATGTACCACCTATGAAACGGAGTAAATTAATTTAAATAGATGAGTAAAAAAGAAGTATATACGAGTGATTAGTTAACATTAATCAATACTAGGATATATTTAATATAATCAAATCTATTGGAAGTAAAAAAATTTTGAAAAATATCATCAAATTATTCTTGAATTCTGATGAATTGTAAAATGATAAATCTTTTAAGTGTGTGATCATAAAGGAAATTGTGTCTAATATCTGTGTTTTTATAATTTGATTACTTTATTAGGTTTTTACATAAATAAATGTCACTTCTTTTATCACAAAGTATTTTATTTTTAGTAAAACTCATGTCATAGTTAGTGAGTGTGTATCACATCCACAACACTTGAGCATAACTACTTCCAACGGCCAAATATTGAGATTTAATAGTGGAAAGTATAACTAAGTATTGTTTCTTACAATAAAAAGAAACTAATAAATATCCTAAAAAAATATACCTTCCAAAGGTACTTTTACTATCGATTCAGCATCCACTAAAGTCTTCATCTAAAAAATTTTAATTCAAAAACATTTCAAGAAAAGTAGAAAATTCCTAAATCTATAGTTACCTTAAGATAATGAAAGATTTATTTTATATATTTAATATTGGATAATTTTGGATTGGATTGATATCCAACAAATAATCATAGTGAAAAAAATAAATTTTGATGATTAGTTGTTAAGTAAAGTAAACTTCCTATCATTTCTCTAAAAATATTTAGATTAACTAGTTGTCCAGCCTCATCAAGATCTAAGGTATTAGAGACACCAATACGAGTAGTAATACTCTTAGTATTTTCATATCCAAATTTATTAAGAAGATATTTTATATACTTATGTTGAGATATAAAAGTTCCTTCTAGTTTTTGTGAAATTTAAAAACCAGTGAAATATGTTAACTCACCCATCTTACTCATTTCAAAATCATAATTCATAATATCCACAAACAAAACATTAAATTTTTTTTTTGAACCCCTTTTAATTTCATAAATATAAATTTTTACAATAATAATATTTTTATTAACTTATTTTATAATAAGAGTTGGATCTGCAACTCCCTTAAAAAAAATTTTGTAACAAAAATCCAGTTAATCTATCATACAAAGATCAAAGGGATTGTTTACGTGCATATAAATATTTGGTAAGTTTATAGATATGTTATAGATGTTTTTTACTCCCAAAACTAGGTGGTTTTTCAACATAAACTTACTCCCGAACATATCCTTTAATAAAATAACACTTACATACATTTGAAATGGTTTTAAATTAATTAATTCTTCAAAGTCTAGAAGTAGTTGAATAGATTAAAGTATATCAATCTAAGAATGAATTTCTTTATAGTCTATTAATTATTATTAATTATAATCTTTAGTAATAATAATATCTTTATTTATAACAATTATTCTATTTTCACACTTATTCTAAAAAACCAATTTTACTCCAATTATAGAAGTTTCTATAGTTCATTCCACTAATGTCCAAAAATATTCCTATCAAACTCATTGTGGTCAATTTTAATTTACTTAATCCAATCCTAACCACCTAAAGTATCATTAGTATTCATATGTTAAAATTGGGATAATAAATCTAGATGTACAATTTCATTCTTTAAGAAACTTATATCCCTAACTGGTAGATCTATATCACTAATGATGCTTTCACTAGGATGATTCCTAAAAAACAACAGACTTCTTAGGTTTTCATAAGCATATTATTAAAAAATTGGTAGAAAATACTCCTGAGAAAAATCATCATAAACATATTCTTGAGTTGTTTCCTTATGAGAAGAACTTTCTAACAAAGGTTAAAAACTGGTTTTATAAATAACATCTGAATATTTTTGTTGAGGTTTTTTTAAAATAAAGAGATTGGTTGCATAAAACATATCATGCACTATTTCTTAAAGAGTATAAGAATTTTTATTAAAAACTCTATAATCTTTAAAAGATGTGGAATAACCTAAAAATATTCCTTCATCATATTTGGGTGCAAATTTATATAAATTATCTTTAGTATTCAGGATGAATACATTTTAACCAAAAACATTGAAGTAAGAACCTTTTAGTTTTCTTCCTATTCACAATTCATAATGAATTTTATTATAAAAAGGTCTAATTAAGACTTGATTTATAGTATAGAAGGTAGTAATAACTGCTTTATCCCAAAACTATTTTTCAACTGAGTATTCACCCATCATTGTTTTACTTATTTCTTGAATAATTTTATCTCTTCTTTCACCTACACCATTTTTTTGGGGGTAGGTGTTGAAAAGTTATGATCAATACCTTTAATACTAAAAAAAAGTTTCAAAATCATAATTTAAAAATTCTCCACCATGATCTCTATGAATAGTTATCATGGGAAGGTTTTTATCATTTTTAATTTGTCCACAAAAGTTTTAAAATAACAAAAGGCTTCAAATTTCATTATGATAAAATAAACCTGAGTATATCTAGTGTAATCACCAACTAAGACATACACAAAGTATTTTCAAAAAATAATTCCTGTTTGTATAGGAATAAATAATTCCATATGCACTAATCATAAAGCATCATATGTTGAGACTTAAATAATATACTTAAAACTTAACTTATTTTTCTTACCATAAAACAAGGGTGATATACTTTTAAAGTATAAAATCCAAGTTATGGAATATCCTTAACTAGTCCTTTATTAGTCAATTTAGATAAGTTTATAATGTTATATTATCATAAAGTTCTATTATATTTCCAATATAGATCTTTCATTTCCCCAATTCATGGTAATTCTTGGTTCCTAGAGTATTCTAAGTTCATTGTGTACACATTTTCTTACCGATTGAAAAAATAAATAAATTTACCCATGGAACAGTGTACTAAACATTTATCATTCCTAAACATCACAAGGAAAACTTCATCACATAATTGACTTATTCTTATAAGGTTGTTATAAATATCTTTAAAAAAATTAAATTAAATAAGAGTATTTCTATGAAGAAAAATGTTACCTATTTTGATAATATCACTTTGAGTATTATCTCTAAAAGTTACTTTTCCACCTTTAATATTGATTATCATTTTGATGAAGTGTTTATTTCAAGTAATGTTCCTATAACATCCAATATCTATACACTATATATATTTTTTATTGGTACTATATTTGTTTTCCTTAAAAAAATAGACTTTTGGAACCCAAACCTTTTTGGGTTCGGTATTGTTAGAAATAAAATTAGGAAACCACATTAAAATGATTGTGTTTTGGTAAAATTTTATTTTCTTTGAGAAGTCAGATTTATGAAAACCAATTGATTGAATTTTAATTAAAGAATAATCTTTCTTCCAGTGCCCACCACATTGTCACTTAGTGAAAATAGGTGAAATTTTAGGAAAAAAGTAACTATTTCAAAAAATATGTTTTTTACATTTAAAACCCATTCTGGTATTACCAATATAAAGATGAATTTATTTGTACATTTTATCAAAATTTTCCTTTCCACTAGTAAACATTGATAAAAGTTTCTTCAAAAAAGAAATTTCATATTCTAGTCTTACAACTAAATTGATATTGAAATTGGTAAAAAAGTCTAGAAATATGTTTTTCAAAATCCTTTTTTAATGTATAATTATCATAAATAACTTTTTCAAACTATTTTTAAATAGTTTCATTTTCAAAATTATTTTTATAAAATTATTTTTAAATATATGATGTTTAATTTTTTAAAATAGTTATACTTGAATCAGTATAAGTAAGTTTTTTATTACCATTATCATGTTTTTTGAAAATCTTACAATTTTCATTTTTTAATAATTTAAAAAGATTTGAAACATAATCATAACATGGTAAATAATTATCTCCACTAGATGAGGAAGATTCTATATTTAAAGATATATAATTTTTCTCATTATCTCTATTAGGGTAATTTCCATTCAAAGATAAATTTGTAAGTTTCTCAGTTGTTTTTAAAATTTCAATTAAACATTTATTTACCATGGGTTCTATAGAAAAAAATTTTCCTCTACTTGAAACATTCATTATCTGAATAAATTTCATAAGAATCACCCTACTAGAACCCCATGTGTCATAATCATTTAAGACATTATTTATATTAGAGTTCTAGTACTTCTTGGAATTTCTTTTTGAATTATTTTCCTTTCTGTCTTTCCATTTTGGCTTAGTAAAATCAGGTCTGATAAGTCAATATTTCTTACATTCATAAAAATTGAATTCTAAATCTTTCCTATCACCATTATCCTTATGACCTTTTTTATATCAATATTGAAAATATTTATTTCCAAAAATCATATTCATTATTTTTTTTATATTAGATAATTCATTCTAAACATTTTCTAATGAACTTAAATCTTATTGAATGACAACTTTCATCTTCCTTGAATATTTAACAACTTTATCACGTGTTTGAATGTTACAATGAATAGTAGAAGTAAAAAAAAACACCTCTATTTTTCTTCGTATATTTCTCAAAATATCTCTTGAGTCTCCATTAGTAGTGCATGAGAGTTCCATTAAGATCATAAAAAGTAAAATTATTGATCTTTCTTTTCTCATCCACAACTATTCTTTCTTATTCCAACTCATTGGGAAAGATATCAATAATATTTTCAAAAAGGATTTCATTATCAATACCATTTTTCTCTAATAGATTTTAAAATATTAATAAGTTATAATCCTTTGGTGCATCTTTACAACTGATTTTTTAGGTAATATATCAAAGTCCTGATAGTCTTTTCTAAGCATAGCTCTTCTTATCTCAACAACTTTAGAGTTACCGAAGTGTATGACTTCAATATTTTTCCATATACTATTAGCAGCTTCACATAAAGATATATGACTGTATATAATTATTTTAATGGAAAAAAATAGAGTATTCCTTACTTCATATATTAGTTGATATTCTTGTTTTCTTGATGTGTAAAAACAGTAAATTCAATATCAGGAATCTTGCAGTCTCTGGATAGGAGGTATTTTTTTATAAATATTGTCTATAGAACCAACATTAATACCTCTCATCATTAAAACAATATAAACTATTTTTCTTCAAACACATTAGTGTATATAAAAGTTTATAAACAAAATGTTTATAACAAAACTTAATAAAACTTGTAGTTGATAGAATAAGTAAAAACTTAAAAAGTGTAAGTGAAAGTCGGTATGATGCCAATTATATGATCGAAATAGTATCTTTTGATTATTATACTTACAATATGGGGGTGAAATTTTGTTTAAAAACTTAGTTTAAATTATTTAAACTAAACAAAGCATAATACCTCTTACAGAAAAATTATTGGACTCTGACTTATTCTAATTATCAGAGTCACAAAATTGAATCAAAATATTTCTGATTATATCAAATTAAAAGAATCATAATCACTATGGATGCAATTACTTTCAAAGTATTGTTTTTATCATATTAAAAAGCACACTCATAAAAAAAATTATATAAATCTATGTATGATGATAATATTTCTTTAACATTCACAACAAAATAGAAACTTATAAAAACAAGAAATATCTAGTAAAAGTAATAATGACTTACAAGATATATTAAAAGATTAAATCTCATTTATCCTTAATATTAAGGTAGTTAATAACCTTAACTAAAGGTATCCACTATTTTATACTTATATTAATTTTTATCTTTCCTTAATAGAAAATCTCTTGATACGATGATTGGAATAGATCTGGCTTCCAATCCCTTGAATCCACTAATACGATAATCGGTGTCTATTTTCCTATCCTCATAATCCCCCGATCTAATGTATCAGATTCACTATCATCCTATCCTCAAAATCCCTTGATATTAATAATGAACTCATTCATATTACAATTACAAATTTTATTAAGGAAATAACTTGATAAGGATTCCTTATAACAATAACTCCGTAAATAATTACACCGACTAAGAATGAGAGGTTCACGCAAATAAATCAACAGAATTCAATGTAATAAACTAACTAGTAACAAATTCCTCAAATGACTCTCTATTTATAACCAATATCCTAATGGTCATATTTCTATGTTTCTTGGAATAGCCTCAAACATTTGGAGCTTGAAAACTTATTTGTTACTAAATTTTCAATGTTGTATTGATTAACATGATTAAAGTGTTCAAGATATTCTTTATGATAGAAAACATTCCTATGTATAATTGATTATAAACTTCAGTTAGTCTGATTTAATTTCTTAATGATTATCATTAATATTAATTAGATGATGGTTATTCTGATATATCCATACCAAGGTTAGTTTGATGATCATTATGTTTTTCATTCATGTAGAAATAGAATAAATCTAACCACTGTTATAAACAAAGGTAAATCTTATTAATCGTACCTATACTCATTCTGATTATAGTAAGGAATAATAGTAATTTTATATTCATAATTCATTAGAACTTTTTCTATGTATGGTAAAATACAATGCTTTCTACAAAAACATACTAAAACACTTTGAAACAAAATTAGTAAACATATTCTAAGAAAGTGTTTATGATTTACAAAACTAAAAGAATGGAAAATTAATAATTAAAACTTCTTACACAACAAGCTTTTGGAAGATGGGGTCTCAGTCCAATAAATAATCAAACGGTATTCCCATCAATATTAATGAAAAATATTGAATTGAATCATGTAATCCTTGTAAAATTAATCTAATAAATTCCTATAAATTCCTTATCCTTTTTCTTAATCTATAATAATTCACTTTCAATTTTCATTTAACAGTTTTAAAGAAAATACATTCTGACAAACATCTTATTAAACTCTTCCCATTCTATAGATTTGAATTTAACATTTGGATTTGTTTTCCTAATCAATGTCCACCACTGATCATTTTCTCTATCAAAGTGGTACAAATATAAATTAAATTTCTCTTAATTAGAATAATGAAGTATAGAAAATATATTTTTTGTATCATCAATCCGTTTTTATACAATCAATGGGTCAGAGAATACCCTATATGAATGTGATCATTGGGGCATGAAGGATTCAATGATTTGTTATTCTATCCTTGTTGAGGTTAGACACTCAACATTTTTCTTGTTATTATTCAAAACGTGGGATATGTAATTTAACATCATAATGATCTATTAAACTCTAGATTCCATCATTTCTGGAAGGTTTTAATAGCATTTTCCATCACATCTATTATTTATATTGTACCTTTTATTTCCCATAATTTTTCAAAAATAATGATCATTTAATGATAAAATGGATGTTGTTATAAATCCTTGTGATAATAAATTATAAATGGTAATTTAATAATAAAATAGTTCTAATATTTAACATTTAGGACCATATAGTCTTTTCTCATTTTTTGAAAATAAATAATTAATTCAGTTATATATCATTCATAATGGTTTGTAAAAAGAATAAAATAACCACATCAGATCCCCCAAAATTTTCTATCTTTGTTTAAAATCTTAGAACCACTCTTTATTCACTAGATTCACGATTGATTCAGTGCTCAAGTGTCCTTTTTCATGGTAATTTCACCTAGGTTTATATGTTCCACAAACACATCAACTTTTTAGTATCTAGACTTGCATATATTTTATAGGAAACCACGTACTCTATATGTAACAAAAATTTAAGGATGTTGTGTTATACTTAGAATTATCACTAGTATATTCATTTAGGTTTTCTAGTCCTAATTCCCATAAATAACTAAACCATTATCTGATACCAATTATGACAACCCACAATTTTGAATGTCATTTTTTACATAATTCCTTAAAAAAATATTTCACTTATCTTATCTATAGGAAATTTTGAGGTTTAGTATCATGGAAAGTAGGAACATAATATAAGTAAAACATGTATCACATAATAAAACATAATAAAAATTAACTCTCTTGAAATATGTATTTATTATCCCATCCCACATCACCTCACAATATAAGATTTCTTGTGGAAATTTTTTTAAAAATGATAATAATAAAGCTTAATAAGGGATAAACAATGAAAATGGAGTATAAATGAGAATAATAGGTAATAATTTTGGATTAATATAAAAACATTAACATAAGGGAAATAGCAATAACATGATCATAAGTACATGAGCCATAATATGGAAATGTGGACACAGCATAAACATGATACATTCATAAGCATGTCACTAAAGTTCATCACTAAGAGGTTATATAATCACATTACCAAGGATGTTCAATAAGCTATCATAAATTAGTACCAATTCATTCTACCAAGGTTTCATAAACAAGTTATCTCTTGAGATTAATTCTTTAACCTATGTATTGGAGCACTATTAGGGTGCACCCTTTATATTCCTAGCATTATGTGTGCCACATAAATCATTTAACAATAATCATATTTAATCATTTAACTACAATGAATAATTAATGTGGGTTTCATATATATAATTTCCTAATCAATTAAGGATAGTTATATATATTTGAATACCCTTTAATAAAAATAGGGTTGTATATTCATAATTTAAAAGTATGGAATGAAAACTCAAGGAGTGATTTTTGCAACAGGACGAATTAACAAAAGGGATTATGTAATGGGTTTAATGAGAGATAAAGATTGTATCCCATAAATATAGATTCATTTAGAAAGTAAAGGATTTATTATAGATTCATGAAAGCATAATCATATGGAAATCATAAGGCTTATAACAAAGGATGTTCTTGAATTGAAAAGAGGGGGGAGAGAATCCCTTACCTTGATTGGTAGTATCTAAATGCTTGATAAAGGATACTTTAGACGTTAGAAACTACTTGGGAGTTATTTAGACAGGTATATAGATATTAATTTTTTCATCAAATGGTTTCGGACTAGAGAGGAATGGGGTGGATGTGATATTATTTTACAGGTGAAGGGGATTGAAATCTTATAAATATAACTTCTTAATATAAAGAAATACCATGTTTAACATGGCTTGTGAAGTAAAAATGGAAAATAATAGAGTGGGGTGTGAGATAAGGTGGATAAAACCTCAACCATTTACTTTCCCATTTGTTTTAAATATGTTTTTAAGTCTTTTACTTGTATATGTTTTTCACATTTTCTATTATTGGTTCTTATAATGGAAACAATATCTTCCAAAGTAATTTTGTAATAACTTTTGGAATCCTCATGTATTAATCATGTTTTAATGATCACAAATCTTAATTAGTCTATAAAACTTGTTAATCTTGTGTAATCTATCTCACATCAAATGTACAGTTGTTTAGTGAAGCTATCCAAGAATCTTAAGTGCTATATATTCAGTTTGATTACTCTACACTATATTTGATTTACTTTATAATGATTTCATTGATAAATGATTAAGTTTAATCCATTTTATGAATATCACTGCTTATATCTGAATACAGGTATTTGGATAAGTCTAAGACATTGTGAGTCTGCCACAAGTTATGTTTTACTGGCAAATGAACCAGACACTGTGACCCAAAAACCGTGAACCAGACACCGTGAACCAGACACTGTGAACCAGACATCATGAACCAGACATTATGACCAAACATCGTGAACCAGACATCGTGACCAGACACCATGAACATCCTGACACCGTGACCAATCCAGACATCATTTTAAGGAGACATCAGTTCATGGAGACACCATTTACAGACAAATTGTGACACTATTTCTTAATCTATATTTCCATTTTTCAAATTAATCTCTAACGATCATATTTGAAGATTTTAAATGCACTGACATAATTAATGTTTCTTTGTAGACATGTCACCTCACAGTACGAGGTAAAAGGTGCAGAATACAAGAAACATGTCACCTTCAGTACATGCGCTCTATGATAAAATAGTTGTCCGGCCCATGAATAGTATGTACATAAAAGTGTAATAAATTTAAGAAAGTGTGTGAGCAAGACATTTAGAGCACTTTTGAAGATATTTTTTGTCACATACAACTCGACACTGCTGAAGAACACACAAATCATACTATTATCCTAGATTAGAAGATATATTCACCACGAAGAACACCCACCAATCTAGATAACTTGCGATACTCTGTTTTCCATATGAGGACTTGATTTCTACATCTGATTCATCCAAGATGTCGAGAGATACATAGACAACCACTCAGAGCACTTCTAAACTTATCTCATCATTTCTGCTCTATTGTGTTTCATTTTATTAGCTTTCGAGCAGTGTGTGTATCTATATAACAACACACTCCGCCTCTTGCATTAAACTGAATGATACAAGATATCCTTTCTCAAACATCTTTTTACACTTGTGTATACCCACAGATAAGTGTGTAAGAGTTCCCTGTGTGGCCTGGTAGTTTATACCCACATAGAACTGTGGAAGAGGTCATGCGACATCGACAGTCCTGTGTACTATTATTTACCCCAATCCAGTGTGTGGATCGAGTTTATTTATATAAACTACATGGTGGTAGTTGATCACCAAGTGGAGTGGATTAGGTCTCTTCTTGAGACTGAACCACTTGTTTTATATCCTCTATACGGTATGAATTTAGTTTTCTCTGTTTTACTGTTTAATTTAGAATTCACTAAATTCACTTTGATAGTTAATCTTGGAAATAAGATATAACTATTTTTCATTATTATAATAACTTCAAAAGTAATATTAATAACCAATGTCAACATTACTGATAATTAATCAATATTCTAAAAAGTTATTTAAACTGTCAAACTTTTATAACTGTATTACTTTGATTAACTGAGATGTATTTAAATTTATTGGTGAAACCTTATAGGAATATTTTTTTAAAACATGAATTTTTATAGACACTCAATTCACCCCCTCTTGAGTGATCTACTCTGACCAACATTTGGTATTAAATGTGTTTATTAATACTCTGTTTTTACCTTATTCAACTGTGATTGTAGTTTTACTTTGAAGATCTATAAATTTCTGTTAATTCTAAATTTCTAGCACTTTAAAATTATTTCTTTGTTATGGGTAATAGACTGGAAGGTGATGAAACCAACAGACCATAATTATTTAATGAAACCAATTATTCTCAATGGAAAATTAAAATTAATATGCATTTAGAATGTATGGGTTTTTAAATTTGGTATTTAGTTATAGATGAATATAATATTTCTGCTACTGATAGAACCGCTTGGGATAAACCTACCAAAACTTCCTACAATAAAAATGGTAAATCTATGAATGCTTTATATTTCTCCTTAAGAGATTAATAATTTAATAGAATTTTAGCTTGTAAAATTTCCCATCAAATTAGGGATACCATGTCTGTTTCACATGAAGGAACATCTAGTGTAAAATAAATGAGACTTAATACTTATACTATTAAATATGAAAAATTTAAAATGAAACTTGATGAGCCTATTACAGACATGTATCTTAGTGTTAATTAAATTGTCAACACAATGACTTCTCTTGGAAGAGAAGTCACTACCAAGGAACAGATCGTGAGAATTATTAGATTTCTACCTGAAAGATGGAGAAGAACCTCTATCTCTATTGGAGAATCATGCAACATCAGCAAGATACATGTAATAGAACTCATTGGGAAACTAATGATGTATGAATAGGAGATGAAAGTCAACAAGGAAGAGTAGGATGAACCCAAAATAAAATATGTGGCATTCAAGACCACCACCTCCAAACACAAAGACAAAGGGAAATTGGAAGCTTCTATAGAGAGTTCCAGTAGTGAACAAGCATCACCTGATAGTGATGAGGATATGACTCAATTAGCTAGAAGATTCAAAAGATTTTACCATAAGATAAAAATTTTCAGAAATCCTAACTTCAAGGGAAGATATGATTAAAAAGGAAGTTGGAAGAAAGATTGGAAAAGAAGTGATAAGACTGATGAGATTGTATTCTATGAATGTAAGAGAAAAGGAAACATCATGGCTGACTATCCAAAGCTCATGTACAACAAGAAATATGAATACAAAGACAGAAAGTATAAAAAGGCAATGAAAGAATCCTAGAGTGCTTCTGAGGAAATTTTAAGTTACTGAGAAACATCACATGATGAACAGGCTAACAAATCCAATATGTGTTTTATGAAAAACACATCTGAGGTAACACTGTACTATTCTATACATAATTCATACTATTCTCAAAATGATAGTGACTTTGAAAATATTTCTACTAATGAAATATTTTAATACTGTAATATTCTTGAAAAAACGTGTAATGAACCTAAAAGATAAATATAAATCTATAAAGAAACAGCATGCTCTTACTGTGACTGTTAAATCTGAAATCACTACTGAAAAATAGAAAAATGATCAAGTGCTCAAGGAGAACAATAAATTAAAAATTTCTAATGAGAAATTTAAGAATGACTTAGGAAAGTTTACAAATGGGAAAATACTCTTTCTTAAATTCTAGCTAATCAAATTGTCCGTAAATACAATATTGGCCTTGGTTATCAACCTGGAAAAAGAAATTTTGGTAGAACAAACATTGTTTCTAAATCTAGGACATAAATCTTTACTTCCAACTCTTAAACAAATCAACTAGTTCAAGTTATGATACACTTTCTATTGTTTCATGTTTTTCTGGACCCAATAGAGTTTATTTTTCAAATACTTTACATAATGCTTATAGGAAACCTATGAGGTAGATATGAGTTCTTAAAGAACTTATCACTAATGTTATTGGACCCAAAAAAGTATGGGTACCAAAATCTGTTTTCGCTTTAACATTTTATAGGAATGATGCTTAAAGAGTTCCTGTAAAATATTATAGTACTCGGAGAGTGGGTGTTCAAGACACATGACAGGATACTACTCATGCTTCAAGAATCTAAAAAAAATTGATGGAGGAAATGTCACATTTGGTGACAATGCCAAAGGAAAAAATCATTGGCCTTGGCCAAATTGGTAACTCTAACTCAGTTTTGATTTCTAAAGAACTATTTATTGATGGATTGAAATATAATCTACTTAGTATTTAACAATTATGCGATGATGGATTTCATGTTATATTTGAAAATTATTCTTGAACTGTTTTTAATTACAAAGAAGAAATAGTGTTTTCTGCATTGAGAAATGAACATTTTTATTTTGTTAACTTAGATTTTTTAGTTTCTCAAAATACTTCATGTTTAAGTGTATTTCATAAATATTCTTGGCTTTGGCATAAGAGACTACGACATTTTAATATTCACTCTCTTATAAATCTAACTAGAAAATTATTAGTCAAAGACCAACCCAAACTTGATTTACCAAACGATAAAGTGTGTAATCACTGTCAAAAGGGAAAAACACAAAATTTACTTCAAACAAAAGAAAGAAGTTTCAACTTCTCAACCACTCGAACTGGTTCACATGTATTTTTTTAGACCATCTAGAATTTTTAGTTTAAATGGGAAGCATTAGGTTTATGTTCTTATAGATGACTTCTCTATATATACTTGGACCATATTTCTGGATCACAAAAGTGAAGCCTTCTCTTACTTTACCAAATATTCCAAGTCTATAGAAAATCTTAGTGGACTTAAAATTAAATCATTGAGAAGTGATCATGGTTGTGAGTTTGAAAATAAAGAGTTTGAATCATTTTGCATAGAAAATTTCTATAGTCACAATTTCTCTTCCCCTAGAATACCTCAATAGAATGGGTTTGTATAAAGAATAAATAGAACCCTACAATATATTGCTAGAAAAATGATCAATGAATATGACCTACCTATCTATTTTTGGGTTGAATCTCTAAATACAACATGCTACATAATCAATAGAGTATTGAATCGGTCTATTCTTAAAAGGACTCCTTATGCGTTATGGAACAATTGAAATCCCAAAGTTAGCTACTTCAATGTATTTGGTTTCAATGTCTATATCCTTAATACTAAGTAAAATCTTGAAAAATTTGCATCCAATAGTGATCAAGGAATATTTTTAGGATATTCAATTTCCAGTAAATCCTATAGATTGTATAATAATGGAATGAAATGTGTAGAATAATCTGTCCATATCAAATTTTATGAAACAGATCCACATGAGCCTAAAACAATTCTAGAGAACCTAGAGGATGATGTATAAAACCTGGATATTAATTCAAAATCTTCAAACCATCCTATAAAGGAATCTGTGAAAACTTCTAGTTCGGGAAATTCTTTAGACTCAAGTCACAATGAACATGAACCTGTTGATGAACCAGAAATAACTAGTCCTTCCTTTTCTAGAGCTATTAGAACTCTTAGGAACCATACCTTAGATTTTGTTATAGGAAATGTAGACAAAGGAACTCAAACTAGAGATTCTCTTAGAAATCAGATTGAACATCAAGTCTTCTTATCACAACTTGAACCTACAAACATTAATGATGCTATTAATGATGAATTTTGTGTAATGGATATGCAAGAAGAATTTAATCAGTTTGAAAGGAACAAAGTTTGGAAACTTGTTGAAAGACCCAAGAACACATTCACCATAGGCACTAAATGGGTGTTTATAAATAAGGTAGATGAAGCTGGTCACATAGTTAGAAACAAGGATAGATTGGTTGCACAAGGCTATAGTCAAGAAGAAGGAATTGACTATGAAGAGACCTTTTCACCAGTAGCTAGACTTGAAGCCATCATAATTCTTCTTGCATATGTTGTACATCTGAATTTCAACTTATATCAAATGCATGTTAAGAGTGAATTTCAAAATAGGTATATAGCTGAGTATATCTTTATTGAGAAACCTCCCAGTTTTAAAAATCCTCATTTTCCAAATCATATTTTTAAATTATCAAAAGCTTTATATTGTTTAAAACAAGCTCTAAGAGCATGGTATGATAGGCTGAGTACTTTTCTTATTTCCAAATGTTTTACAAAAGGAATATATGATCCTACCATTTTTATAAAATGAATTTTCAAGGATGTTATAGTAGCTCAAATTTATGTAGCTGACATTATCTTTGGATCTTCAAAAAATTCTTTATGTATTGATTTTTTTAAATTGATGCCAAATAAATTCGAAATGAGTTTAATGGGAAAACTAAAATTCATTCTTGGATTTCAAATCTTTCAAAATACTAATGGTATTATTTTAAATCAAAGCGAATACACTAGATATCTTCAAAAAAGTTTTGGATTGGAAAACACTAAAGGGAGTGACACTCTAGTGAGTACCACTTGTAAGTTGGATCTTGATTAAGATGGAAAATCTGTTGATCAAACCACTTATAGAGGAATGATTTGAATTTTACTCTACTTAACTTCTAGTCGAAAATACATTATATTTAGTGTGTGTGTGTGGGCTCAATTTCAAGAAAATCCCAAGGAGTCTAATTTAAATGTTGTAAAAATAATTTTTAAATACCTCAAGCATATATCCAATCTAGGACTGTTCTATCCTAGAGGAAAATCATTTGAACTAGTTAGTTATTATGATGTGGACTTTAGTGGCTGAAAGTTAGATAAAAAAATCACCTTTGGAACATGTCATTTTTTATGCTATCCACTACTATCATGGTGTAGTAAGAAATAAAATTTTGTTGCATTATCTTCTACAGAAGCTGAATACATAGTTACTGGTTGTTTCTGTGCACAAATTTTGTGGATGAAAGACACATTACTAGATTATGGATATCAATTCAGGCATGTAACTATAAATTGTGACAACACAAGTGCTATTAATATCTCAAAAAATACTTTTTCAAACTCTAGTACAAAGAATATTAATTTAAAACATCACTTTTTAATATATCATTATCATAAAGGTGATATCACTTTGTATTTTCCTGAAACTGAATATCATCTCGCTGATATATTCACCAAACCATTAAATTCTGAAATAATTGACTACATCATACATGAATTAGGTATGATAAACATTGAGTAAATATCTTACTTTTTCATATCTTACTATTTTATATTTTACTGTCTTAAGACTTACTGTTTTATGTTTATGGTCTCATAGTTTATATTTCATGGTTACTATCTGACACATACTATCTCAAACAATACGGTCGCACGGTATAGAAATCACACTTGTTACGGTCTCACTGTAAACACGTGTTTCTGTCTCACTGTGAATTCCTGTTACTATCTCACCATGAGAGTCAGTTATTATCTCACCATAAGAATTCTTTGTTGTTTTATTTTAAAATTAGAACATGTATCGCAGTGATTTCTTATTTTTCTTTCTCGTTCTTTTGTTTTTGTGATGATTAGTATTCATAAATGATAAAATAAAATAAGTTTCTATCATTCTTTACTTGAGAACACTTCTATTCTCTCAAACTGTAACCCTTCTTCAAACCTTCAACCCTTCTCTCTCTAGAACCATCAATGAATGCCCAGAATGAAATGTCCTTCTTCATCAACTCCTGAGGAACGTTGTTCAAAGAAGAAGATGATCACACCAAAGTTAACACCTGAGGGTCCTCTGAATCCAAATATGGTGATACTAATAGTAGTACCTAAGAAAGAGATATTCCCTAAGTGGATTTTGTCGAGTAAGTCTCTGTTTTTGAAATTATTGAAAGAGAAAGGTTGGTTAGATTTGTTTGAAAAAGAAGATAGACCTATCTACCTAAAGCTAGTTGCATAATTTTATCAGTATGTACAATTTTTGTTTGATTCAGAAACTGGCTATGTTGTAAGAAGTTGGATAAATGGCCAGATATGCATGTTTTCCTCATGGTTGTGGTCCGCATTCCTTAGGATAACTCATGAAGGTATTTGTGAATATTACCAGAGAGGTCCTCTACTTCAAAGTTAATTCTTTGTTTTTGAAGATTCCTTGAAAAGTTTAACTGGAAATGGAACCAAGGGGAGAGTCATCACTACTAAACTGGATGGAGAATCTATACTTCTGTTTAAGTTTACTTAGAACTTTATTAGCCCCAGAAAAGTTGATTTCGCTGTACATAAATATCAAAATATATTTTTGATTTATCTCATGAAAAATGGACATAAGATCAATATTTGTAAGTATGTCACAAATCATATGTGTGAATTGATAAATACCACATAAAAGTCAACCTTCCAATTCTATTATTGGCTTATCTCATCCATGTTACATTCCAAAGGATTGGTTGGACTAAATGAATATGTTATAAAGGATTATGAGTTCTGTCTTTCAAAAGTTATTATAAAGAGGACGAAAATCAATCGGAATCCTTGTAAAAAGGCATGGGTGGAATACAATGATAAGATCTATGAACTGTTCAATATAGTGGAACATCCTTCAAGACCAAAAGGTATTTCTGATCCTGGTTTAGAACCATATGAAGTTACTAAGTATAATGAAGAATAAGAAGAAGAGGATGTTGTACCTCCTAGAGAAATTGTTCTTGATGAGGAAGACAGTACTCCTACTCCCAAGGAAGTAATTGAGAAGTAAATACATGTTTCTAAAGATGTTTTTAATTTTGAGGAACAACCTAATGTGGAGGAAGAATCTATTTTTGTTGAAACAGAAAAGTATGTTGTAGAAGAGAATAGAAAAGAATATCTTCCTGTTATACAAGAAGCTTCCCTTGAGGAACTCCTAGAGGAAAAAGTTATTCCTGAATTCATTCTTTCTAATGAAGAGAGAGTGGATCAATCCTTTCAAGTGGCTCTAAAAGAGATTATTGAGGAAATAAATGATGAATTAGTGGAAATAAATAAAGGTCCTAAGTTTTTGAGTCCTGAGAAAGATGAAACTATTGAGGGGGAGTAGGCCCCCAATCTGGAATCTATTCTAGTGGCAAATCTGAGTGATCCAAGATCAGTGGAAACAAGGTATAAATTTCCCAGTTATTTCGATGTGAATGACTCACAGGAAGTTTGAGTAAAATGTCTTGACCTTTCTATTATATTTTAGCTAAAATTGGAATCTTCTCCTAAAGCTATATATTATAAAGAACATGACCCTATCTCGGTTTCCATCTCTGACCCTTTGCCATATCCTCCAACCTTGGTGAATAAAGATGACCTAAAATAATTTGGAGCAACCCTTTTGGATGGGGTTGAAAAACTCATGAATACCCAACCAGCCCCTGTAACAAATCTAAGTGATAGATATGCTTCACTATTATTGGAAAAATTCATTTTAAATATTCAACCCAAAATGGTTCATGAGATTCAGGAAGTCAGAGTTGAGAAAAAACTGCTTAGTGATGAAGTATAGAATCTAAGAGGTATGGTTGAGGAAATGAAGAAAGTGCTGAATTCGAGATCAGAGCTTACTTCTCATCCTGTTGAGACAATAGTTCCTCAAAAACCACAGGATATTGCCTCTCTGATTCAGCCTCATTTATCTTCATTAGCTAAAAAGGTAGCTGAAAGAAACAAACAAATAGTGAAATAGATGTGTGATCTTGTTGTTGGACTTAACAAGATAACTGATGAGTATAAGGGTTCCTTTGGAAAGTACTCAATCAACTGAAATCTCTTACCTCAGCTGTCACCGCTTCTAATGCCTCTAGAAAATCTTCTCAACCTTCCTTATATATTTATCTATTTCGAATAGTGGTAAAATAGGAACTTTAGGCTGTCCTTGGTAGTTTTAATAAATAATCTCTATCTGAAGTTTCCAAGAATAGTGACAGAGTTCTTGATTTTGTGCAAATCAATTCTAAGATTTCTAATGATGCTCAGAAAGAAATTTCCAAGAATGTTTACTTCTATTTAAACTAGATCTTCTCCCAGACTGATATGACCAATCCTTTCAAGTACTTTGTGGAAAATATGAGGATTCCACCTGTTAATCAAGCCTTCAAGATTCAAGTTCAAAAGCTCATAGATTTCACTCATCTGTTGGACAATTTTATGGAGAATAAGGATTACTTTGAAAAAGTCATGCAGTATAGTGGGGAGATCATTTCTAATTTTATCAAGCTTCTGAGGCCCTATCTTCATGTACAGAGTACTGCCATAGTTGCTCATGTGGCTTCCCCTTTGAGATCTGGTTTCCAACCTTCACCTCTACCCTAGCCTCCACTTCTATGTTTGTCAGTCAGGACCTCAATTAGATCAGGCATGTAATCCTAGATTAAAAGTTTCCTCGGTCTTATACTACACCTACATTGGTCCCTTCTGTCTTTGAAGGTCTTCATTTTCCTTCTCTATCAACCATCCCACTCTCTTCTTCTACCTCAACATCTTCTCATATGGTTTCTTCTTCAGATCCTACTACTAAGAGAAAATATAATCCCATACAGTGATAAAGAATATTAACTCCTCTCTTTGGATAAGAATGTTGTTGCATATGTTTTGTAGTTTACTTTTTATATTAAAACACTTTTTCTCTAATGTATTGTGAACTTTTGTTCTCTTTTTCTATTCACTCTTTTTGATAATCCCAAAAGGGGGAGAACTCTATATAGGTTATATGCACATTAGGAATATATATTTGGAACAAATATACACTCTAAAGAGGCATGATTTTCTATCATCAAAAAGGGGGAGATTGTTGGACTCCTCATGTATTAATCATGTTTTAATGATGAAAAATTCTATTTTATCTATAAACCTTGTTAATCCCATGTAATCTATCTCACATCAAATGTACAGTTATTTAGTGAAGCTATCCAAATATATTAAGTGCTATACATTCAATTTGATTACCACACACTATCTTTGATTTACTTTATAATGATTTATTTGATAAATGATTAAGTCTAATCCATTTTATAAATATCACTTCTTAATTCTGAATACAGGTATTTGGATAAGTTTGAGACACTATGAGTCTACCACTAGTTATGTTTCTCTAGAAAATGAACCAGACACTGTGACCTAGACACCGTGATTGAGACACCGTGAACCTGACATCGTCACCCAGACACTGTGACCCAGACACCATGAACCAGACACTGTGAACTAGACATCATGAACCAGACACCGTGAACCTGAATTTGTAAACAAGACACCATGACCATACATCATGAACCAAACAATGCGACCAAACATCGTGACCATACAGACACTATAAACAATCCATAAACCCTTTAATGGAGACACCGGTTCATACAGACACCATTTACAGACAAACTGTGACACTATTTTTTAATCTATTTTTTCATTTTTCAAATTAATCTCTAATGGTCATATTTGAATATTTTAAATACACTAACATAATTAATGTTTCTTTGTAGACATGTCACCTGACAATACGAGGTATGAAGTGCAGAATACATGCAATCTATCGGCTCCAACAAATGCACTCCAAGATAACAGAGTAGTAAGTTCTAGAAACAGTATGTACATAAAAGTGGAATAATGTGAAGCGAGTGTGTGATCACGACACTTCAAACACTTTTGATGAGAGTTTTTGTCACGTAAAACTTGACACTGCTGAAGAACACACGAAGCATACTAGAATCCCAGAGTGGAAAACATCTTCACCATGAATAACACCCACCAATATAGTTGACTAGTGATACTCTGTTAACCATAGAAGGACTTCATTTCTGCATCTACTTCATCCTAGAATTCCATATCAACATAGACAACCACTCAGAGCACATCTAAACTTATCTCATCATTTCTGATTTGTTGTGTATCATTTTATAATCATTTGATCAGTGTTTTTATCTGTATAAAAACACATTTTTTCTCCTATATTAAACTGAAGGATACAAGATATCATTTCTCAAAAATCTTCTTACACTTGTGTATACCCTATGATAAGTGTGGAAGATATCCCTGTGTTGCATGGTAGTTTATACCCACATAGAACTAGGTAATAGGTCGTGTGACCTAGACAGTCATGTGCACTATTATTAACCTTGATCCTAGGTGTGGATCAAGTTTATTTATATAAACTTCTTGGTGTCAGGTGATCACCAATTGGAGTGGATTAGGTCTCAGTTTGAGACTGAACCACTTGTTTTATATCCATTGTGTTGTTTGAATTTAGTTTTCTCTGTTTTACTATTTAATTTCGAATTCACTATATTCACATTGATATTTAATCTTGGAAATGATTTATAAGTATTTTTTGTTATTAGAATAACTTCAAAAGTAATATTAATAAACACTATTAATGTAACAACCCAAAACTCGAACCTTATATATTGATAAGTTATGTTTACTTTTTTTTGAATAATTAACCAAAACTTATTTATCATGAGAAGGTAATAATATGTTTTTAATTTATATTACAATGCAACTGAGTAAAACACACAAGTGGATACAAGAATTTTCATTTAAATAAAAACACCGTAGCATTTACAATACACAGAGATCAAAAGGGTAATCATGCTAACCAAAAATACCGATTAAAAACCCAATCAGAATTACAGGGAGACAAATTAAAACAATGATAACCCCAAGGAAATAATATGGGTCCTTATAATTTTCCATATTGAACTTAAGAATGGTCGAAGCTACCATGGCCACACTAAGCACCAATGGTATGACGTGAACCATATTCTTTAATCAACTTCAGTTTTAGGACACCCTAAGTCTTGGATTTATAAGACACTAATGTGATTATTTCCCTAGGAAACCATGGAACTCTAACGGCTATAAGTATAGCTTTTGGCCTTATCGTACAATTAATTGAAATCTTATAATTATATTTTAGTTCACAAAGTAATTAGTTTATAAGTTGAAAAATTATAAAAACTAATCCTAACCATGAACTTCAAAAGGACATAGCAAAATGTTTTGAATTATACATTGGTGATTTTGAAATGTAATAATGAATTCAAAACATGTTTAAATTAATTCAAATGTATTGTAAGATTTTCATTCAGTGTCTTAAACTATGTTTAATCCCATTTAATTGAATTATACTTTTAATTAAACTATGTTTTGACCATTATTACACTAGTGTAAGAATTATAATTCAATTTTATAACTTTTTATGTTAAACTTTTTGTGTTTATAAACAATGTTAGAAAATAATTTCAAGATTAATTTATACACAATAACCTTATAATGTTTGATAGAATATATGTTTAAAAAAAGAAAATTTCTATATAGTATTATTTTTCATTAAGACTTTTTTTATTTAGGTTAGTTTTTATTAAAAATTTGGGCCCACTAAGGTCCATCCCTTTATGGTTGGGCTAAGGGAGGTAGATCATGCTAGGTGGCTGAGCCTAACCCTCATCCCAAGCCTAGGCCAGCCCGAGCTCAGGCATAGGTCTCTCGAGGGGCGCACAGGAGCATGGGAGTGCAGAAGCGCATGAGTGTGCAGCACATGCACAAGGCCGCAGAGAGCATGGGTAGGCCGAGGCCTACACTAGGTAAGGTGAGAGGCCATGTGTAAGTACCTCTCAGTGTGTGTTGTGTGATTTCTGAGTGAGGCTTCAGAGGCTTAGTCTTATAAGGAATCCATGTGGGCCTCCCTGTTTCGATGTGGGACGCATTTTTTCTGGCGAAATGAGAACTGGGTCATTGGATCACGTCGCGCATGATCTAGGTTGTTAATCCCGATCCCACTTTCGACCTCCAGCAACCGTGGCGCATCACCAGGTTTTTGTGGTCTGTTCAATCTGGCATGACCTAATCGTGGCCATTCGAGTTTTTTAAAAACTCTACATTGATCTCATGTCGTCCAATCAGACTCAGATTTAATCTGAGCCAACCTTATTTTTATAAACCATAGACGCATCCCAGCCTTTGAATCTAAGCTAGATCTGATCCTAGACATTGAAATCCTTCCCAATTTTCCACCAGTAGTAGCGTCTTCTTCTCCCTATGGCGTGCCCCGAACCAGTAACCCTATACCCTATTGTTTCACTATTTCTCTCCCCCTTCACGCGGTTTCCACAAGAGTTGACTATTAGTCTTTTTTTTATAGCCCACTTGGGCCTCGGATCCCTTCCATATAGCATTAAAATAAACATTATAGGTATGTTTTATAAAAAACACCTTGAGTCATTCGAAGAACCTCTTGGTTCCTTGCACACAAGCCTCCATCGGACCTCAACGAGTCCTCCGAGATTTCCAGTGCCTTCCCAAGTTCCTCCTCCTCAAGATAATGTAAGGGATTACCTTTTTATATTATTTGGTTTTAATTTTCATGAGTGTATATATATATATAAGGTTGTCCTTATAGGTTTATTTTTATAATAATCCAAAATAATTTTTCATATTTCTGAGTCTTGGTGATTAAACAATGATAAAAAGTATTCGTTAACTGTTAAGGTTTACTTTTTATACTTTTTCCTCCTTGTGAGAAAACATATATTTATGTTTGGAATATACTAAAATGTATATGTTAAAAACACATAAATATGTATACAAATATTTTTCCATCCTAACCCTATTCTTGTTTCCTAAAAGTGTTTTTCAATGTTTAACCAATGAAGTGGTACTTGTTTTGGTTGTGAAATGCAATGTTTAAATACTTAATTCTATATATATGTGTGTGTGTGTGTGTGGTTTATAGCTACATATATCATCTATAAGTGAATTCAGGTTTTTTAAAAGGTTAAAAGTTGTATGTGTAAATATTTTTTATGGTCAAAAATTATATTTGGGTGTGTTTAGTATGAATTTTTAATTATAAAAAAAAAAGATAAAAACTTAGTATATATTTGGAAATATACACATAATTCAATATAGTTTTATTTTATGCTAATAAATATGATTTAAAACTATTAAATAAATACATGGATGCGAATATAGTTTTGGGTTCAAGTGGTTTTGTAATATTAAGCAAAACATTAGTTTTTAGATATGTATGTCCTACGTCAAACACGTTTTTGTTAAAGAACCTTTAAAGATATTAGCCTTGATATAATTTCATATGTCAAACCATCTTTATCCATTATTTAAAATGCTTCAGTAATTTTCGCATGTGAAAAGATTGTGTAATAAACCATGTATACCTTCAATAAACTAAGACAACCATATTTTCAGTATATTCTGTTATATTATGTATATTTGGACTAAATGGTTTCATTTTTTCTATTTTATTTATAGTTGTACTTAATGATACATTCTTTGTATACTAATGACATCTATCTTAATTTAAATTGGTCATTTTAAACTATAAATATTCAATTCCACGAATCAGGGATTTTAAAAATTAAGTAACTTTCCTTTTATGTAGTAACCTCATTACTTGCATGAAAATTGTATACTAGTCTATGCATGACATGGAGAAACATGTTTTCTGAATAGTAACTAGCATATTATGTTTCAAGACATTTCCAATTCCATTTACTGTGCATGAATAATGATCATGTATTTTAATGCATTAAAACTTTATTACTATGGAAGAGTTGAAAATTTATTATTTTATGTGATAGTCGAACAATTTGTGGTTAATAATAATTTATGAGATAAGAATTTAATTATTCAAAGTGGTGTGGGACACTTTGAATAATGTGAATTATGAAACTAAGTAAAATGTGTACTGAGAATGAGAAGTGATTTGATAAATCAAAGTGGTATGTGCACTTTGATTTAGAGTTATGAGGAATGCATTGGACCCAGTATGTTCCGGGGTGGGGACTGGTAAAAGTAAGGCCTCTAGGTTGGTGTCCGGTTACAGAAGACCCTCCGAGTTGGTGTTCGGTTATTAGAGGCTCTCTAGGGTGGAGTCTGGTTATAGAGGCTCCCCGGGTTGGGGTCCGGTTATAGTTATCTCCTATGACTTGGCACGAGACCTTGACACGGTGCGGTATATGCACTTCCCTCATTAAGACTATGTAATTAATTAACCAAATAATTATTTCGACTAGTAGAATATTCCTGGTTAAAGAGATTATGGTTATGAGAATCAGAAGAAGTTTAATTATGGAATTTTAATTATTTATGTATTATTATTAGATTTAATGTCCAATAGTAAATGATGAAATTGAAGTTATTATTTTTAAGCGCAGCTCTGATCATGCATTACACTTAGTTATTAATTTTGTACTTGAATTTTAACATGAAATGTCTTTTACATTCTATTATGAATGAACACTCTCATAATTGAATCATGATAATGTTAGTATGTGTAAAATTTTTCACTTATATCCCTTAGACAATTGTCATGGTATGTTTAATGTGTTACATCTTTTTAAATAAAATTCTTTAAGGAAATTATAAAGAATGTTTTTAAAAGTTATTTTGCGAATAGTATGTTATTTTTTTAAACCCCTTACTGGGCATTCATATTCTCACCCTACATTTTTGAAATAAATTTTTCAGGTATCATTCGCTTGCAGAAGAAACATTTAAGAAGCAGCTGGTTTCTCAGAGCCTGAACCGAATTCGATCCTCTATATGGCACTGAATCCGGGTACTCAGGAGCTAGGGTATGACAATTAACATTACCGAGAATTAATCAATCTTCTAAGAATTTATTTAAACAGTCAAACTTTTATAACCGTATTACTTTGATTAACTAGGCTATATTTAAATTTATTGGTGAAACCTTATAGGAATATTTTTTTAAACATAAATTTTTTTAGACACTCAATTCATCCCCATCTTGAGTGATCTACTCCGACCAACAATCGATAAAAATAACATGGGACTTATTAAATAATTTAGAACTAATTATCATAGATTTTAAATCCATTTTATCATATAACATGTCAATTTTTAAGAAAAGTTGATTATAACATTAGTGTATGTAACACGTAAAACCTATTTTTAGAAAAATGTGTTTCTTTTTAGTTTAAAATTTATGTGTATTATAAAATTTGTAATATTTTTTATTTTCATGATATAAATTTATCTATTAAAAATATAAATTTTATATGGATTTCATTGAAATAAAAAATTGGTTTTTACCAAAACTATAATTTAATTAAAAGAAAATACCAAATACAATTTAATTTATTTGAAAATATTAGTTATGTTCATAAAATGTTAACCCTAAGTTTTATAAATTTATATTAGTATTTAAACATGTACATTTTTACTCCTTAAACACTTATTTTATCAATTAAAATGTTTTATAAACGTTCAATCCTTGATAATGTAATGATAATTTCATAAAAGTTATAGTTTTGGTAAAAGTTGTATTTTAACTATTCATTTAAAAATCAATTATTTTAGAAAAATCCCAAAAAATCATACTAAGATAGTTTTGAAATTATAAATTAAAAAATTATATTAAATTTATATAAATCAAATTCAAATATTTAAAAATTCATTTTTAAAGTGAAAGTAAAAAAAACAACTTTCATGGAAAAATATCATATCAGAACATTAAGTGTTCTTACTACTATTCCGTACCAATCTCTAATTTAATGGATTATTAACACACTAGTTCAAATATTTTAATATTATATATTATACTTATAATAATTTAAAATGTTTTGATATAATATATTCACACTTTAAACAGTTATTTGATTGATAAAAATTCTTTTTAATATTATTCATATTAATTTTTCATCCTATAAATGTAGAAAATTTTAATTTGTTGCAATATTTTGATTTACTAAAAGTTTTATTCTTCTTATAATTTCATAATAATATTTATCTAATATGTTGTGACTCATTTTTTTTCATGTGAAAAAATGTATTGATAAAAATTTCATTCAAAGAAAAAAAGGTAAAATTGTAAAGTGTTGCCATGTAAAATTAATCCTTTTATTTCAATGGTTGTGTAAAAGTCTTCCTATTTTTTATTCACTATATTAAATTATATCCTATAATTTATTATGGTTAGTTATATTGTGTAATGGTTCTAATTAAATCATGTAATGGTGTTTAGACCTTGCATCATGGTCTTTATGTGAGGGAATATTTGTGTAAGGGTATTTATAGACCTGTGTAAGAGTCACACTTTTGTGTTTCTCCTCGTTCCCAAGTACTTGCCTTAGGTGATCTCAAATAAATTTTGTTTCCATGATTATATAATCTTCATCCATACTTTTTTTCAACATTATAAAATAAAGGCTTTGTCTTCCAATATATATAAGGGTAACTAAAAAACATAAATGAAGCTTTAAACAGAGTACCCATGTCATGTGAGGGTAGTTATTTTATTGATAATTTGATATTTTGTCTTAAAATTAATTCTAAAATTTTATCTTATGAAATAAATGGAAACATATACCAAAAATCAAGGATTTAATATCTTTTATGAAGAAGGTGAAAATATTTCTCTAATTGTTTAAATATTAGGAGATTAAAAAGGATCACGAAATAGTAATTAAATAAAATTTAGTTTAATATGAATTATAATGTAAATTCAATCATTTTTTCTTGAAATATCTAAAGATAATGATATTTTTTATTATAAAACTCAAAGTCTTACCCTTTATTCAAGTTTCTTATTCTCACTCAAGACGGGTGATCAAAACATCATTATTAAAGTGTAGTGAGTCCCGGTGATCATCTGAGAACCCTTTTGTGATTAAAATAATAGTCATCTCAAATTTCTAGGACTATATAAAATGTTTCTCTATCTATCTCTCTCTATGTTCTTGGTGCAGTACACAGTGAAGCCTCTTGTAGTTAGGGGATCTATAACCTCTCTTTTATTTTTTGTATGTGTGATGTAATCATGATTTATTTTTTCTAGGAGTATGGATGGAATTAAAAATAAAAATATAATACTATTGAAATTTTCATAAGAAAGGGTAATAATTATTTCATATAGTGGATAAATATTATTCCATGATATGGAAATAAGAAGAATAAATTTGGGGGAATGATCACATTCTACTGTTATTATTACTTATTGAAATTATTCGAGGAGGTATAAATTTATTGTTATTCTATGTTATTCCTTTATTTCTTGTATTATCATATATTCTTTTAATTTTGTAATCAATATAAATTTAAAATAAAATAATAAATGGATAATGAAACACACATATGAATTTAATTAAAATAATTCCTTGAAATTATAATACATGGAAGTAATGCTAAAATAATGTGTATGGTTTTCTTCTTATTGTTGTTAATTTTTGTTTATTAAGTGTTTTTTATATAACCTATTCAAAGTGAAATGAGAAATTAAATAATTTAATTAAATTGTTTTTTGTTATAGATAATTAATTGGTGAAAAGTGAGCATGTTCTTATTTCATAAAGGCTTTAATTCCTTGGTGATATGGCCTTAGTTTTACCATGAGTCTACCATGATAAAAATAATTTTTATGATTTTTATGATTTTTATAGGATGGTATATCCTTGATGTGATATTTTGTGAACATGGTATGGTTTTGTAATTGATTAATAATGGGATGGTTTTCCTGGTGTTCTAGTGGTAGATGATTTCAATGATTGTCCAATTGAATATATTATTTGCAATGGATTCTAAGATGACACTAGGGAGGTTGAAACAAATTGATATCTTGGTTTAATCATTGATTCATTATTGATGACACTTTTTTAAGGGTGTATTTCCATAAGATTTATTAATGTGATTCTAAAATTCTTGTTATAATTGGTTCTATGAACGATAAGTGATTCTTTGCTTATGGTAGCTTAGTATGAGTCATAGTGTAGCAAAAAATTATATAATAATAGTTGGATTAAAAAATAAACCCATAGGATGGGTTTTGTTTGTTGTAAGTAATGATAAATGATTTATATATTAATGAGGATCATGTAATGGTTGGAAATAAATTCTCAAAGAGAATGGTTATTGAATCTCTAAATTGACAGATAAATTATTAAGAAAGATATATTATAATGGAAGGGTTTTGTTAATCCTGAATTAATAAAGAGCTATTAAATGATGATTAAATTGTTGTATTCTTAATTAATGAATAGTAATTTTCTAAACTAATAATTAAAGATGATTAAAGATGTCAATAATGATTTTTTTCATGTTTGAGATATAGACCTTAGCGGTGGAAACTAAGTTTCTTATGAGATGATAGTGGCATATGAGTCTAAGGGTATGTATTTTCTCTTAGTGTGGTTTTTTTATATATTTTATATTTTATTATTTCATATTCTTTACCACCTAATTTAGTAATAAAAATGATAACCAAATGTATTGGGTGGTGTTTTTTAAAATATTTAGGGTTGTGAGGGAATGGATGGATGGATTATCCCTCTACAAAACTCCTCCTTTGGTTATATTATATTATGTGTGAATACCATTTCTGTATTGGATTAAGGTTTAGGGAATGTATTCACATGGGATATGATGTACATCATTTTATTATAAATTTATTTTCGATCTATAAAAGCATGAGGTTATAGAACATACTTATATCTTCATACGGTGGCTACAACTTCCTATAGGTATACATGCATAGGTTGTGTCTTATTTAGGTATAATGCATAATACATAGAATGTAGTGGATTCGACACTTCTACTTAGTTATATATGAGATTTTAATGAGGCTATGTTAGGTTGTATGGGATGCTAAAAGGTTGTGATATGTATGCATGGGTTGTAGGACGATTCATAGTATGGATGAACATAGGATGTCAGTCGTTGGGGCCTAAGAGTTACTCACTAGTTTGGAAGTGGAAGTGGGGTACCTTCATTTATATAAATGTTTTTATATATATATTATGAATTTTATGATAACCTTATATATTTAAACTATTTTTTAGGTCCACAAGAGCCGATTGGTGAACAAGTTGGTCATTACTATCTCATGGAGTTTTTGTAAAGTTTTTGGTGTTCACGATCACTATCTAGGATTTATTTTGGTATATTTTTATTTTTTTCGTTATGTATGACATTAAAATAATGTATTGGAATTTATTATTCATCTATTAATGGTTTTTGTTAGTTTAATCTCATCTTATCTCTTATTCTTTAAACTTAAATAAATAGGGTATCGTTATCCATTTGTGGTTATATACCCTCAGTGATAGTATCCCAACTGAGGCCTACTGGAGGTGAGATATGGATTCATCTTATTCTCTTAATTATCATCCCAAGAGGGGGGTCAGTGGAGTGGGGGTCATGACAATAAATATAAGGTATATATTTTTTAAGTTTACTAAATAAAAATAAATGTATTGATTTGTTATTATAAATAATGTTTTAATTAAATTACTAATTTTCTTTGTATTTTTTATCAGAATGTTATTATCAAAGAGTTTTATAGATGTTAGATACTCTATAGTATATTAATTTCATCGCATACCTTATATATTTCTAATATTACCATTTTGAGTTATGCTAATATACTCTCATATGTAGGTAGCTCTGCTAAGATGCAGCACTTTGGAATTAAAACTATGACCCATTTAGTATATTGGGGATATTGGTACACCCCAAATATTAGTATTTATTTCAACATGATAATATAATATTTTACAATTAATATACTATCTGCAAAAGTTATATATAAAATATATAAAATTTAAATAGAAATGGGACAAAATATTAGTTACATTGGTTGGTTTAGTGATTTTTAATAAGTTTTTTCGATAATTTTTCATTAAATATTGTCTAAAAAAATCCTAAAGTTTGGTTTGGTTTTCAAAAAGTGTTACTGAATATATCTTAAAGGGTTTTATTCTTTATCTTATTTATAATGGTTAGTTCAGTGATTTTAAATTAGTTACAATTTTGTGTGTCTCTATTTCAAAATTATCTTAACTATATATATTGTTTTTTGAATAATTTTTTTCTAAAAAAATAATTATTTTTAACATAGATACCAGAGATTTGAATTATATATGAAGTAGAATACTAATAAGATCTATCTAGGAATAGTGAAGTATATTTATAGTAGTAAATAATTTGATGTGTTTCTCAACATTTTATGACTTATAATATTAATTTCAAAATTGAATATGAAAAATATGTAAATTAAAATAATATATACTAATGTTATATATATTGGTTTGTGGTATGATGATGGCTGAAAATAATTATTATTTTGTTATATTATTTGAATATGGTATATATGTGAGGGTTGTTTCTTTTATTCTACTAAACGTAATATAATAGAAAGAAGTGGTTTTGTAACCCACTTTGTATTGCACTACCATAATTAGTAGTGATTTTAACTATTGCTAATTATTTCAAGGAAATTTTAGTTGTATATAGTTAATTAGAATAAAATTTAAGTGCTGATTAGTATGGAAGATACCAAAACATATACCCATATTTAGTGATATTTTGAGAAAGAACAATGAATCTAATTTTTGGAGGATTAAAAGCTACTGATAAACATAAAAAAATCACTAACTATATGATAGAATCATCTCCATAAGTTGACTCAATATTTAGTAGTGGTTTTAGAAGCTAGAGTTAATCAATGGAATGAATCCACAAATAGAGGTTTTATGATAATCCTAAAAAAGAATCAAGAAATAATATTACTAATTGCTAAAAGAAAAATATTGTCATTATTCACGGTGGATTATCTAAAACATCATGAAATATTATAGTATTACTTAAAACCCTTATGGATCCTAAAAAACCTTATGATTTGTTATATTTCTTGTATTTTATCTCATTCATGATGATATCCCAATTTAACCTATCTTTTCCTAGTGAAAACATGCATAGAAAAAAAATTGGTGAGATGATGATCTCCTCTGATAGAAGTTTCCATAAGAATAGGTCATACTAGGTGCTATCTAGTATTCTTAATTTCTGAACTAATGATATAGAAATAAATTAATATTGTGTAATGATTTTGATAAGTATGAGTTCCACTATAGATAAGGCATATATAATATCTCAAAAACAATTACCACCTAATAATATCCTTACATATTGTTTATTTACCCACAACCCGAACCACAATCACCCAGATCTTAGCACTGGCCATCTGGAGGTGGTGGTGGTGGAATTAAAATCATCATCCACCTCTAACTCCTCTAGTTATTCCACTATATTCTCTACAAATCCTCCTCCAAAAGGCCTAGCTTATCCATCCTAGAAAGGTCTCTAATCATGTGATTTCCTATTATGTGAAGATACATCCACTCTATTTACCGGGATTCCCTCTACTAATCACCTAATAAAACAAACTCAACCAAAGTTTCATATACCTCTAAAAGTAAATAAAATAATATATCCCTACTTGTTTGTTCTTTTAGGAGACTATTGTATAGATGATCCCTAAGTCTGGGATCATCCATGTTGTGTGCCTCTATCGGTAATATCCTACCACATTTCATTGACTAGATATGACTGATGACTTCTCCTCAGGGAAACTTAAACCTTCCATATCCCTTTGTTGTATCTCTCTTATTAACATTTTGTTCATAAGGGGTCAATCTACAACTCTGATATAGGTGGAGATGAAAGGTGGTAAAAATAGTGCTCAAATATATCTCCAGAGAGGATTCTTGAAATTTTGAGCATCTAGAGATCCTTCATACACCATGTCCAAAGAGAACATCACAATGTCTACGAACCTTGACAAAAACTCAATTATAATCATGATACATTGTTAAAGGTTCAACATCTCCTAAACTCACACAATCCTCAACATCATTACATAGGATTCTTGTTAGTAAACACCAACCCATGTTTAGTCATGCTATAAAGAATACATTATGCAAGAATACCCATTTTTTCATGTTTCCAAACCAGAAGGAATATGTGAGTTAAAACTTCTTATAATCCTTTACCTCCTGATGATCAGGCTCACCTCAAAACTTTTGAGATCTATGGGAGTAAAACATGTGCATCATGATCAGCCTATAGCTAATATTATTCTAATAAATAGGGAATAAACTCTACTCCACAAGTGTAGGGTCTTCTCTAGGCACAACAGGTGAAGGATATTACCTCTACTTGCAAGGTGGAGGAAATCCAAATCAAGTACCTAAATTAAAGCCTCATTAGTAAACTGACCAATTTCAAGAGGTTGTAGCTCTGGTATTGGGTCATCATGAACCTATCTAGGAATATTAACTATCTTTATATGGGGTTACTTCCAACATTTGACACCAAATTCATGTGAAAATCACAACTAGAATTTTCATAATGCTTGTATCATACAGTTTATACCAAAAAAATGATACCTAGGAGTTCTAAGTTTAATAGTAGATTATCAATGTCCAACATAAAGGACACATCGATCAATTTTACATATGATAGGTTCTCTTTTCTGATAACCAAACTCATGTTCCCTTAACATTATTACCCTAAATATCCCAAACTAATCCTCACAATACACCTAACTCTAAAATATATCCCTAAGATAGACCCACTTTGATACCAATTTTTCATGACACAGCCAACAATGTCCCTATCCAAGAAAGTATTTCGGTCAAATGTGCCACCCCATGCTCACCACTAATAATCCTGGTTCTGGTGACTGGCACCGAGAAGGTATATCAAAAAAAATTTAGGGCTTAACCTAATTATACCTACAACATAGAACATTTCATTAATATAATGGAATATAACCAACAATTAAAAAATAACATAAATGTAACTATTAAAATTATTATGATGTGAATGTATGAGGAACTAACTAATCAGAATAATGCCACATAGGTAAACCCTTAAGTAAAATAAATACATGATAATAATGTATTAAAGAATGAAATACATATTTCTATAAGGGTAGGACCTATTCATTGCAATGACTTTAGGTATGATCTCCAGTAGAAACAATCCCTATTAGTAACCACTAAGAACCAAATCCACCATCTATAAATCCATCATTTTCACCTCTAAATAGTGTGTTATCTATAGAGACCCAATACATGTGGGCACGTAGGTCCATGTAGGGGTCATCATGAAATACCTAGTATGATTCATTGAAAAAAAAGGGGGATTTGTGGGAAAGTTATCTAAAATTCAATGAAAAAGGAAATATAAGATTAACATGAATATGATTTAGTAGCTGATATCAGAATTTCTTCAAATAAACCCTTATTTAACAACCCAACATTAAGTCGTATCTCAGAGGAATCGAAAAATGTTAATAAAACATAAGACCTGTAACACTGGAACCACCCAAATTCCATTACATATAACCAAATTTATAAAATCCCATTGGGGGACCCACACATTAATAAGAAATTAATATAGGTCGAGGGAGTACCAACCACTATGAAGAACCCCTAGCATGTTGAGAGAAAATGTGTTTATTGAGGTAATAATGACTATAAGATGGAAGAATCATGCAACATATTATAGGGAAGTACCAAATACATCTATGATCTAGGGGACTCACATATTTTCAATATCAAGGTAGTTCCAACCATGTTCCTAAAATAGAGGACTTTTTCCCTACACCCAAAAGGGAGTACCAACTCTACAATGCATATAAAATTCCCATGAATATTCATTATAATGTTAGCATGGGAGTGTGGAAATTGTAGTTTATCCAAGGGTACCAAACTATTTCATCATCTTCACAGATCCAAGATACTTAATCCCCAAAAAATTCCTTATAAATGGTCTTTAATAACATAAGTTATTCAACTATAGTGATCTATGTGCAAAATTTATTATAATAAACCATTTTTTGAATAATTCCGACACTTGGGTGAGAAGACATGAAAAACACCATGTAGAAGGAAGTATAGTGAATGTACTTAATCAAAAACAGTATGTGATCCCTGAGTAGTAGAAGAGTGTATACATACATTATCCTATTATTTAACATTGAAATACATCAATAGTTATTCTATGTGACATGGTATGTGGGTATTTACAGTTATCTGGTCATGTACTCACAACATGTGTCATGACATATTTTCGACATGGAATGTGATTCCTGTTATATGCCATGTGTATCCAACAGGGTGGTTGGTCTTGTACTTCATTGTATCATGGGACATGTATCCTTTAATATAACAAAGCATGTGATTTCAAACCACATAATTTTTGGAATTTAAATAAATTGTGAAAACCTAACATCTATTTAAAAATGATACATGGTGTATGGGAAGTGGAAACATGTCATGTGATCATGTTTTCTTACCACAAAAATCCTAGATTTTTATTCCATTTGATCCAATCATTCTATAATAATTCATTCTTCCATCAATGCCTGATATTTCATGCCCACTTATGACACCACTCAAGACATTCCCTCCTCATCGGATGACTATCTACCATATAGTGTTGCCTCTAAAATGATCCATTATTCATTTAGCTTCCAAATCCACAACAAATTTCGCTCCCCAACATAATTACAATTCTTTTTCAACACCACCCTCTCCCTTACACTATCCAAACCATCACTTTTGTAAATCTCTATCGATTCGTCAGCCATAAGAAGGATAAAACTAATAATTTTTGTCAGAAAAGGGGGGAAAGAGAGAGATAATAATGAGAGGAAAGAAAAATGATAAATACTAGGAATTATTAGAAATATATTCATTAACAATCATAATCTAGGGTCAATTATAATATTCACACACCTCTAAAGCATCAAATAGTTGGGTGTAGGAAAATTAGATTGTGGAAAATGATGAATCGGTTAACAGTTCTTCGTTGAAAAATAAGTAAACATAAAAAAAGATATTGAAAGTCTATCTTTGATGTACAATCATAGTATTAAATATAGTAAAGATAATTCAAGAAAAAGAAAAATAATCAAATGTTATCAAATAAAATGGAAAAATTAAACTAGTGTCTGGCCTCGAATGACGATCAATGCGACTTAAAAGGTTTATCCTTGATTTGTGGGTTTGTAAATGCTATAAAGAATGAAGTTAAAAACCTAATCTCTTAGGGTTTCATGGAATTGAAAGCTAATAATATTATTAGAGAATTATGGATGAATTTATAGAGGTAGGTGAATAATTTATTGGAATTATTATTAATGTTATGAAACAGGTTGGTCTGGGGTTTGAAACCCAGATGATAATTATGTCTCTCTATGGTAAAGCCCATTGTACTGAGTCAAACTATGGTAATTGATTTTGTATATGGGTATCAATTTAGAATATATTAACAATTTATCATTTTTGTTTATGTTAAATATAAAAATATTAAATATTAAATATTAAATATTTATTCTCCCTCCAATAATGCAAAAGGAAGCGAACCAAATATGTGACCACTTAATAAAATATTGTTAAAAATATTTTAAAGGATTAATTGAAGAATATCATATCACTAAAGTACCTAAAAATTTGATATTAAGAATTCCAACAATAATCATTAAAATTTGATCAAACTTAGTAAAAATTGGGTTAAATTCACTTTTTCCCCGATGAAAAGAAGCATCTGAATAACCATAATGTGGTCTCTATACCAACCATGACACAAATACTATTCACACACTGGTCTCCCTCTTATCAAAACAATTGGTGGTTACTTGATGTCAACAATCACTTAGACTATGTTTTCACTCATGTAGTACTAATAGAAATGTATTCCAATGCACAAATATAATGATTCACTACTCATTCACCCCCATCATAATGTTTTTAACCCCATTTTAGAATTAATTATCATCAACACTCCCCTAATAAAGATATTAATATATTCATACCCAAACATGAAATTTGAAGGATAGAATGTAGAGATAAAATAAATTATAATACATCGGGGATGATTTTTTATGTTTGGTTCTATATATGAATGTTTTACCTACATTCCAATAATTTCAAATATAGACTATGTGTCACGTGTCAATGATTTGAATAGTATCTCACTAAAAAAAGTTACTAATGGTTTTTCACGGACTACCTAAATGTTTATTAAAATAAAATATGGATTAACCATACCACTATAATTATTAAACATATTAGAACTAATTCAATCTATAATCTTAATTATAAAGTTAACAATCACATAAATGACTAAAATGTTGATTGGAAACTACCAAACCTTATGATAGAGAAACATGTAATTTTAAATAAATTGATGGTATTTGGTGAAAAATAGATCTTTGATTTGAACTATGACTATCAGTAGAACTCATCCACCCAAGTAGATAAATTGACTAAACAACTTGCATGGAACTGGTATTGGAGGTTTATCATCTGTGCACCTAAAATAATTCCTTCAAGGATTCTTCTATTATAAATAATGCATCTCTAAACCATTTTATTGTACTGTGATGATAGTATCAATCCAATGAGACTTCAGGGAGAGTATGTTTTATATTTATGTGAATAATGTTGTGTAATATAGGCCAAATGATCTAAGATACCCATCATTCCTTAATCCTTGTTGAAAAAGAACCCGAGATTATGAAATTTATTTTTCTTATTTTTATTCCTCTATAACTAACTTATTTTATCATTTTTACTTTTACCCTTTTTATTCCATTTTAATTAGGTCTTATTTTCCTCTTTAATTTTTACCATGTCATTCACTATTTTTTTCTTTTTGAATAAATTGTTTCTTATATTTATCCCCTACCTCAGAATTGATTTAAAATAATTATTTAATATTTTAATTTCATAACCTCTAAAGAGGATAAAGTCATGTAATTTTGATTATTTATCTAAAACTAATCAAATAAAGTCTTCCCGTATATTTTTCTATATCTTTATTATTCCATCATCCACCTCCTATAACTTTCACAACATTATCATTTTTCAAAAATTACCACTGATTAAAAATATATAGGAATACTTTAGGATGTTCTTCTAGATAACTCATATGATTGAAAAAAACTCATTTAAAAAGTGAAACTAATTTTCATTTTTCATGTAGTGGATCATTTAATTTGATTCAAAAGAATAAGATTACTATAAATTAGTTAAAATTTAGTCAAGTAAACAGGTGACCCCATACAATGGTCATTGTTCTTTTTTTTAAATCACTAATGCTCCCAACCTAACCCTAGTCACCTATTATTTTAATATATTTTCTCTTGCACTTCACCTCTACCCACTTCCACACCTCCTCTCCCCGGAATCGCAATCCTTGACTTAACTTGTTCCTACTTACTTTCCTTCAGCCTTATTTCTTTCATCATTATTTTTATGTTTTATTGGAAATTATAAGCCCCTCATAATTGCTTCTCATATGCATCACACTTCTCTGATGTCACTCAACATCTTCGATCATTCTTTCTATTACTCATCACTGCCTCTTGTCACCACTGCCTCACCATATTTACCCATCACTACCGCAACCTCTTCTCATTGATATTGTGCACCATTATCTATCATAATTTCTTCACCATTGTTAATTTTCAATGTCTACCTTTACTGCTACCTCTCACTATCATTTCCCATCATTTCTACTATAAATCATTATCTTCCTCTTCAATCATATCTTAATAACACTTCCCTTTACCTTTATCACCTTTTGACCCTCTACTACATTTCATTTCCACTTTTGATCCCCCTAATCCATATTTATAGTATTATATACTAGCCTTCATCATCTTATCTACATTGACATATTAAAACTACCTTAGGCATCTCATTTTTGATACCCATCCTCCATCAATGTTTCCATATCATCTGTAAAGGTGTGTTTGTTTTCAAATAAATAGATATATGTGGCGATCACTTATAATGGTTTATAAGGAGAATTTTCATCAAAATCTACCATGATTGTTGATGCTCCTTTCCATCACAGAGTCTAACGAATTAAAAAGTGGAATACCATAAGCACAAAGAGTTTCATCCTTTGAAGAACATCAAAAAAATGACAAAGGCATGAACAAGGAACTCTTTAAGCATGGGTCGCGCAAGTTCCAAGCTGGTCGTGCAAGTATACTTGAGCGCCACATATTGGTCGTGCAAATGACTTGCGCGCCCTACTTTTTTTTCTCCCAAGGTCCTCAATGGCCTATAAATACCCCTTATGGGCCCCCCATTTCAGGGACAAAAAATGCAAAAGTCAGATTTAAGCTCTCGGCGCCCTAGTCTCTACATGAAGTCTTGCAAACACTTCTAAGGTAATTTCTTGTCTAGAATGTAAGATCTAAAGAGGGGGAATAAGGCCTAAGTGTTGAAATTCATTAAAACTTGCGCGCCTAAGTGTCTAACCCTTAAGGGAAATGGCCACACTTGCACGCCACCTTATCTCTTCAACAGAACTTGCGCGCCACTCTTTTGGAAGCCTGAAGAGATAATACTAAGGGCTTGAGCCATGCCACACCCAAGTATTACCCTATTGGTTAACCGTCGCCCAAGTACACCCATGTCGCACAAGTATACTTGTGCGACCAATACTTGTGCGCCCAAACAGGACTTGCACGCCTGCCACTTTTTGGGTTCCCCTTCTGCCTATTCAAATCTTTTCTTCAAATTCACCTATCTTATTTAAGTTTTAGCCTTCAAAACCCTCTTCAAATACATTTTTGGCTTGGTTCCTTTGTTGGATTCCTTTTCTGAATGGAATTATGTGGAACATCTCTCAAAACCTCGTGATTTATAGAACTTTATGTCACCAAGGTTAGATATTTCATTCATTCAGCCTCATTCTTTAAGATGAGAAGATCTTTAATATGGGCCTCCTTTTCAGGAGTTAGCCCCAGTACTAGTTCTCTTAATATGGGCATCCTCCTCAGGAGTAAGCCCCAATCATAATTTTCTAACTTAGGTCTCCTTATTATGAGTAAGTCCCAAGTCTCAAGATCCCTTAACATGGGCCTTCTTTTCAGGAGTAAGCCCCAGTCATAATTTATTTTGATCTGGTCTTCCTTCTCGGGAATAAAACCCAATTATAAGTCCCCTCTAATTTGGGAATTCTTCTCAGTATTAAGTCCTAAGTTAAGTATCCAAATCTCCATAAAGCACATATACCTTTATGGACCTTGTTCCCAGGTTTCTTCCCTGAAGTAAATCCCAATACTCAACTATCAGGGCAGTCATACATTCATAATCCCCACATAATTTCATATGATTGCATCTTTCATGGCACAATTGTCAGGGTTTACTGATACCTCTTGTTTCTCACACCGATCAAGACTCATGTGGGCTTAGAGCATAAAAGTAATTATGACATCTTTATTTGGGCCATCAATCATGCATAAACTCCATATTTATTCACTCAAACTACATGGGTTCTGATTCCTTTTCTAAACAAGGATACGTAGGTAGCCCTTCTACAGGTACGATCCCAACTCTGAAATAATCCATGTCCTTCTGAATGACAATAAACTTCAAGTGCCCCACTGAGTGGCTTAAAAACCAGTATGGTTATCATAATGACCAAGATATTTCTATATAATGTGTTAAAGGATACCATTGACTAAGAATCTCTAAAAAAATACAGATGATTCTCTATTGATGAAGAACCTCAAATACATGTAAAAGATTCTCCAAATTTCATACATTTTAATCATTGATTGTCAGATCTAAAGGAAAGATCATTTTCAAACTTGGTAATTTAATAAGGATTCACGAACATAACTCAAATCTATAAGAGAGTCCCAAAGTAGACAATAATTCCCCCCAAAAAGGTGTGATGAGTCCGACCTCCCATCCTCTTGACCAATGAAAATTCTTAAGCCTCATCGGATGACAACTAATGAGCACCTACCTTTGGAAAGTAGGTCCAAATGGATATAGAATCATTAGATGTTTCCAGTTCTATGAAGAAACCAGTTAGAAAACGATTGGAATGTTTGAACCTTAATCAAACAAGGTCATCCCAATTCCCAAAAGAAAAAAAATGGTGGACCTAACATGAATCCTTAACCAAGTTAAATGATGTTTTACTTATTTGTTAGGCCCCTATTTAACTCAATGTGAGGGACAAAAAAGCAATAAATAACATATGTGCTCATACAAAAGATGTAGTGGCCCAACTTAGCTTGATTATGTATATTATATCAAATAGGAAATCTTTTCCAAGATCTCTCTGTGTTACAGAAATGACTTCTCTAAAGTTCACACCGGTGAATGCATCTTCCACTACTCCTATTGGATCCTTGTCCACTCTGAGGAAGACATCACCTACTCAACATCTTCAACGCAGGGTCTCAAATGTACTGGTTAAGGAATACCGTCAACACGGTACCATTCCAACTCTGGAGGTCGCTCGACAAGCCCTCCAACTCAATAATTCACTCTGGTTGTCCGGACAGTGACGACAAGCGATCAAGAAGCAGGTGGTGCCAACCACCGTATCCAACCGTTTTGGGTAGTTATCCCCGGAACGCAGTCACTAGTCCCTCCCAAGTTATGGGGAGGTTAATGAGAAGGTCACTCAAGGCCTTAATTCCAGGAGACAAGAGTCCTTATCGAGGGCTCCCATCAACAATCATCGCCAGACTCATGCGGTAGTGCACTCTAAACATGATGAGGGTACCACCTTTAGGGATTTGACTCTGGTTCCTCAGACCCGAGCACGCAAGAAGAACCACCAGAGGTGAAATCTGGTCAACAGGGAGAAGGTTCTTATTTCTACCCCCTCTGGAGAAGTCCATCAAGCCAACTTGATGGAAAACAATGAACGGGCATATACACCCATCTGTCCTAATGTTACTTCCCAACAGACTCGTCTGGCATTAACACGCCAATCCTGTCAGGAAATTCTAGTGGAGTATTATAGGCAGGAATATACACAAGTTTATAACTCATTAGCTAGTCACTAGGCTTGTCTGACTACAACCAAAGAAGATCGCCAATCTAATATGGTGGCAACTGATAAGCAGGGACATACACCTGTTTACAATCAACAATTCTGTCAGCAGTCTCGTCTGCCAGAATTGAAGGAAATTCTTCAACCATACTTGATGAAGAATACACAGTAGGCACATACACCTACCACTGTTCATCAAGCTTGCCAACAGTATCGTTTGGTACCACCCATAGAAGTCGGTCGGAAAGCTCCAATGACAAATTTGGACCAGACTCAACTCCCTGCCCCCACACATGAGTACTGTCAGAATTCACTGATAGGAAAAGGAGGATAGAAGCAGGAATACACACCTACTCAAATCTCGGAATGGACGTATATTCCCATTCTAGCAGCTGAAGTCACGAACCATATTCTGAAGATGGTGAAAGAGAGGAAGAAAATCCCTGCTCATATTCTGGATGCCTTTCAGAATATTGTAACAGATTCAGCAGCATCGGAGGGAATGAAATACTAATCTGTCCCTACCAGTGGAGTGACTCATCAACATCTCACTCCAGAACAGATACAAACCTCTATTCCCATCAAAGAGGGTTGTGGGTCATACTCCCACATGTCATACGGATAATCAAGTCAGGCACATACACCCGATTTGAATGGAGATAATCAGTATAACCTAACTATTTCTCCTGAGCAGCCACATACACCTTCCCATAATAACCACTTCTGTCAACAAGTGGTTCCTAAAATGAGTAATAAGGCATCTAAGAAGAAGACTCGTTCAGCACAGTCAAGAAATCAAGAGCTGATCTGTAATAAGGCTTTTCTTGATGCTGGAGTTCTTGAAGCCATTAGACAATTATCTATTGCAACTCAAGATTCTACTCTCTCATTTACCAATAGTGGGAACAATAATTCTGAAGGTCTTTATCAGGTACATCCTAATGAAGGCTTGCTTCATGATAGTTCGGTCTGTCTCGAAGTATCATCTTCATATAAGAGCCACGATAACCCTCTGCATGGGCAGAAGATAAAGGAGCAAAAGGTTTCATCTTTTATTGTAACCCACCATGGTGGTCATCCACATGATGATGAATTTAGCTATGAAAGTCTTCTCCACAGTAGTAATTTGCATTTCCAGGAAAATTCTTCAAAGTACAATGAAGTAACGAGAAATACCTCTTATCTTGAGGCACTTGCAAATGTGAATCCAGTCGTGTCTAATGCTTTACCGCTAGCAGGTGAAATACTTTCTCAATCAGAAGATAGCCCGATATGTAGGTCATTCTCCGAACCACCCCTGGGTCATTCATCTTCTAGTTTGTTAAATTAATTCTCTACCAATCTTGTTAAATCTGATGAAGAAATAAAGAAGCACCAGATTTGGTCTAATCAGGTAGAATAATCTTCATCGAATGATAAGGAAGAAGTGCTGAATATGAGAAAACAACTGGAGAAAGGTAAAGTACCAGTCATGTTTTGTCCTTTGGATGACTCTTAGTATGACATTCCAGAAATGTTGACAGAAGATTGTATTCATGACATTCGTCTCAACATGTGGAAAACTCTTTGTCAATTTAAATAGAAAATATTATCTTATGATGAATATGAAAATCATGTCAAGATAATATAAGGGTTACAACTCCAAATTGATTTGGCATCTCTCTCAGTTTCTAGAAATCCAATGGTTGAAAAGCAGAATAGAGCCCTTTAGCGTTCATTCCTTAGGGCACTAAAAAGATTGCGCCAGTTAATTGTCAATGCCCCATCTGGTATTCATATTAGGGGATGGGGTGTTCATGGAGAAATGCATTTCACTGTACTATCCAGTCAACAAAGCCCGCCAAAAATGGTCTCATGCAATGTTATTTCCAATGGTCAGCTACAGTCAATTGGTTTTGTTTGTAATCAAAGGCTTTCTCAGGAACATGCCTCAACTAGTTCTTTCCAAAGTCAGGCATACAAAGAAAAAGTTATCGAATTACTCTTGCATCAGGCAAATGATAACATTGAACAAGATTCTCGTTTAGAGCGGGCGCATCATCAGGTGACAGAAGTGTCAGAAATCATCCAACAGTCATTTGAGCCAGGTGATTTGAGTGGATGTAGGTTGATAAATCCAGCCAATTTCTGGACTAATGTCCACAAGATCAGGAGAGCTTTTAAGAAAGTCTTAGATGTAGCAGCTCAAGAACAACCCCAGCTTGCCAGACTGGGGACTCTTTTAACCCAACCATTAAAATCAACAAATAGCATTTGAGGAGTTGAGCAGGAACAGTAGGAACAGCCCCAGTCCACCGGACTGGGGACATTTTCAAATCCTCAATCTCTTCCTCAGTGAAAGTCAGTCTTCTATCGATTAGGGAATAAGACACAAGAGGAAAGCAGAGCCGAATTATCAGGAGATTCCCTCCAAATTACGGTTCATCAGGAAGTTCCTAATGGTTCCACTCAACAAAAGGCAATGTCCCATCAAGGACATGGAAGAAGACAATATCGAAGAAATGATGATAGAAGAGATGCAATGCATTATGCATCGATAAATTTCATCAATGCCATTATTGTTGATCCTATAGAACATGAGGCTCACTCAGAGGGATTATATGAAGAAGTTCCTACTCAATAGGATGTCCACACAGAGGTAAATGAAGAAGGTGTGTGTGCACGAAATCAAAGGCTTACCCAAAATCTAGGTATTCCTTCAAATAAACAACTTCCCCCTATCTGAAAGGCATCCAACAAGGGGAAAGGATTGAATCAGGTTACATTCCACCCTTCCTCTAGAGAAGGACAATCACTCTAATTAGAGAAAAGGTTCGCACAACAAGAGGAAGAAATGAAGGAATTAAAGAGGTTGAATGCAGAACTACTTCAAGGTAGTCTTCCTCCTAAGCAAGATGGAGTCAGTCAGTCAAGGGAATTTTTTGTAACTACTGAGATGGATCAAGAATATCTCCATTTACCAGTACACCCTTATAGGTTTTATCCTATGGGTCATGCGTAATAGCAACCAGTGGTACTACCATAAGTTGTATTACCATTCACTATACCTGTCCAAGCTCCAGTTATTGCATCTACTCAGGCCCATGCTCAACCATATGTTTCTCAAAAGATAATGACTACCACTGATTCATTACTAGCTCGGTTGGAAGCTATGGAGGGAATGCGTGTACAAATTCAACCAGAAAAGAGAGCTTACCCTGAATGGTTGGATGAAATTCCTCCCTCGTCAAATTTTTCAAGTACCACATTCCCAACATTTAATGGTTCAGGAGACCCAGAGAAACACTTAACACATTTTGTTTCTCATTGTGATCCTATAATGGGATCTCCTCAACAGAAAGAAGCAGTTAAGCTCATTTGTTTTGTAAAATCATTACAAGGGCTTGGCTTTATCTGGTATACAAGCTTGCAATCCTAGTCAATTTTTGTGTGGGAAGATCTTCGTCAATGATTCCTTCTTCAATTCATCTCAATGTTGCCAAAGACAAAAGTTTTTGATATTACAAATTTTAAGCAAAGGTAGAATGAAATATTTTATTATTTAATTACTCCCTGGAAGGGATTAACATATTCCTTAAGCTTAGCACTCACTCAAGAAAAATTGTTTCCAATCTGTGTGGAAAATTTGCGTGATGAATTACACACACTGTTGAACCCTGTGAAATACACAGGAGGGTTTCAAGACCTTACTTTGGTCACTCAATAGATTGAAGACTCTCTTACAAAGACTAAGGATAAAACTCATGTAATTCCATTAGTTCCAGGAAGGATAATGTGTAATGTAGAGACTATTATAGTTACACTTAGACAAGTTCTTGTACCTGTTTCTACTTCAAAACCTTTATCTTATCGAAGGGCTCCGCCTCCTGAGTGTCAACAACAGAGGTCGTTTCATCAAAATGATCAAAGAGATCAAAGACAGAAACAATTTTAGGAGTTAAAGAGAAAAGTTTATTCTTTTTTAAATGAACAAGTTCCTGGTTACTTCATTTTAGCTCTAGAAAATAATTTGGTTCAATTTCCAAGGTCTAAATGGCTGAATAAGGAAGGATATGAAGATCGTCCCAACTATTGCCCATTTCATCAGATGTTGGGGCATCCCATTCAGGAGTGTTTTATCTTCAAAGACCTCTTTCAAAAGATGGTGGACTCAGGATAGGTAAAACTGAAAGGTTCTTCAGCCCAGGTAGCATGTGTTGCTGCTATAGATCGAGAGGAAGAAGGCGAGTGGCAAGAAGTCAAAAACAAAAATGTGCAAAAATATGATGATTGGATGGTCAGTAAAATGATCAACTAAACTCATGCCATTTTACGAATGCAATTGAAGAAACCAATTATGTCTTCTGCTATGAATGCCACACCAAAACCCCCTTTATCACAAGGAAAATCCTCAAAGAAATAGCATAATTCAAAGATAGAATAGCAATCATAAGAATATTAGATCGTGTCAAAGCCCAAGTTTTAATTGACTCTAGCAGATTTTATGCCATCTACTTCAAATCCACGGGCATCGCCCCACCAAATAGAATAGCCTAAACTGGATAATCAGGTAGAATCTTCATCAGATGAAGAGTTGATCTTTGGCTCTGTTAACATGATTCACATAATAGGTCCTTATGCTAGTCACAGTTTCGATCTTGATGAGCCTGAATTCCCTGTATCAAACAGAGGAATTAGAGGGAGTTCCATAGTTATAGGATACAGAGGAAGATGTGGATATTCTAGAAGCCACTATTTCAATCCTAACCCTTCTAGAAATGTATATGTAGCGGAAACTCATGGCAGAGCCCTTCAGCGGGCTCAACAAGAACAAGAAAGTTCTTCCACACATGGCAGATTCAGTCCAGGCACAGTTATTTTGGAAGATCAGTTAGAAGTTACACCTTCTTAGTATCAACAAATAAATAGACCTAGTTGGTCTAATATTCCAAAGCCAAGAGTATTTCAAAATCCTACCCCGATACAAGATGCATCTACTTACAAAGCATCAACTTCTAAGGCACCTGCGAAACCACATGTTCCTATTGGGAAACGCAGACCATTGGACCAAAAGTATGATGTCCTGAAACATTTGGCCCAAGTACTGGCCAAGTTATCAATTCTGAATGCCTTGAATCTATCACAGGATCTTCGGGAGGCACTCATTGAGGCTTTGTCAAGTCCTTAGGAATTTGAAACTGAAATTGATGCGGATGAAGTCTACCATGTATAGAATGATCCTGCAGAATTCCATGCAATGATATCTTTTATAGATTAAGATGATATTGTGGATGGACATATTATACCTTTTATTTATCTGGCATGGTCAATGATGTAGAAATCCGAAGATCTTTCATTGATAATGGTTCATTATTCAACCTCATCCATATTCATACACTTCATCAATTGGGCCTCACCGAATCTGATTTATCTCTTTCTACTTTGATGTTGCAAGGATATGATAAAAATGAACAACAACCTCTGGGTGTTATTACACTCAAAACTTAGTTTGGGGATCTTGTATTCAATTCATATTTCATGGATGTTTGTCATGAAACATCCTTCAACATTTTGCTCAGAAGACCTTGGCTACATCAACATGTGGCTATACCTTCATCATACCATCAATGTCTCAAATATTGTTTCAATGGTCAAATTGGTACATTGTATGGTGATAAAGCCCCATTAAAACATGTGAATATCAATACATTGAGGCATAATTATATAACATGGAAGGAAAGGAGGTATCTACAGAAAAGTAGGTTACCAAAATTAATGCTCCATATGGTTAGGAAAAGATTCCAGTAAACCCATTCATACATGTGAGTACAGATTATGTGTTGCCTATCAGTCAAATTGACAGGATAGACCCAAATCCAAATACTCTTATAGAAACTTTCATAATGTCAATTATGGAAACCAAGCTAGACAACATGGGAGAAATTAGTGATTCACCAAGCAATGATGAAATCTAAAATGGAGATGTCTTCATTTCATCTGCTAACGTCCAACAAGACGTTAAACTGCATAACCATCATCCTAGTTATACAACGTTAAACTGTGAACCTCTTCATCCCACATGACATTAAACTATGAAAAAGTACCTAATACGTCCTAGCTACATTACTTTAAACTATACAGCACCCTTTCATCCAACATGACGTTAAACTGTGTTGTCCTAGCTACATGCTGCTAAACTGTGCAACACACGTCCTAGCTACATGATGCTAAACTGTACAACACCCTTTCATCCAACATGACGTTAAACTGTATTGTCTCTCTTTAGTCAAATATGACATTAAACTGTGTTTTCCTTACTGCATGACATTAAATTTCGTAGTTCCCCCTAAGTCCTTACTGCAAAATTTTAAACTTCACAGTCCCTTCTTCATCCAACATGATGTTAAACTGTGTCATGTCTCTTATGTCCTACATGACATTAAATTGTGCATCATTAAGGTTGTCATTACCTCTTGTTTCTCACACTGAGTATAAATCACGTGATCTTAGAGTAAACTTCAACCATAACACCCTCTCTGGGCCTCTAACCATGCGTAATTCCCAACACCATCTTTGGGTTGTCCTCAAGTACAACTTGATCACCAATTAATTCTTAATCGAACTATGCAGACTTTGATCCTCACATTCTAGGATGGGTATATAGGCAACCACTCGAGGTTCAATCCCAAAACAAATATCTTCACGTCGGTTCACCTCTATCTCATATGATGTCAATCCGTAAAGCAACCCCCAGAACCAATATTTTTACATCGGTTCACCACGGTCCATGAATATGACCTTAAACTATTCACACTTTTGTCCTGTACAACAATAAACTAAAACATTCTTTGACACCCTCACCTGAGAGGTAATCATTATTTACATTGATATCCAATAATTTTATATTCCAAAGACTACGTCCATACATGGAAATTCCCGAACCTTTAATCTTGGGTCAAACCATCATTGCACTAATGTCCCCTTTTTACCCTTCACTTGTACAAACCAAATCTGTACATAGGGTATTTCAATAACTATGTGCGGCTTGATTCCCATCCTTATGGGATACATAGGAACATTCTATCATCCCTTGAATCTAGCCCCAAGTCTTTGAGCCTAACCCCAAATTCCACTTTCAGTCCCTTAGCTGAAAAGTCCCCCTGTGAAAACATGAATGTGGTATGAAAACCCTGGTCTTCATTCACATCAAGTTTATCAAACACACAATGTGTATCCCTCATTATGGTCTGAACTCTATGACAATAAACTAAGATCTCCTACACTCTCATCTCACATGACATTAAACTGTATTTCAAGAACTATGTATGGCTAGATTCCCATCCTTATGGGATATGCAGTGAAGTCCAGTACCTCAATTCAGGACCCATCCACAACATGATTATGGTCAGCATTGGTCTATGTATCTCTTCAATGCGTTGGACAATACCCATTTTGATGTGTCATACTCCAAAACTTAACAGATCTCCATAACCCTTTTCTTGACTTCGGGTCACAAAATGTCTGATACCCGAGAGTTATTTTTTCTGACTATGCAGCACATGCATTTAGGTGGCCTTGTATAAACTGTCTACATAATGGACCTGTTAGCCAAAAGATTCTATTATTTGACTATGTAGCCAATGCCCTTAAGTGGCCCTGCATAATTCAACCCCCTAATGGGTTTTTCAAATAGTGGTAACTTCATTCTTGGGAGTAAACCCTATTTTTGTTATTATTTTTATTAACGACAATATGTAGGGACCCGCAAAAATAGTCATCCTTAATATATTTGTCTCAAACTATTTTTCATGATCTAAAAGTATTTAAGTATATCGTTTATATTTCCCTTCCCTACGTTTAGGTCAGACCTTCGCAGGAGTGGCATTCATCCAATTATTTGACAATATTGATTGGAAGTATCCTCTCCATATTCAAGTACCTCTCTCTATACAGCAGACTCTATGCTTTGTAAAATTTGAATCTCCATAAACTTTCACTGGATTTTTAGCAATAGAAAAGTAAAATTTCTGAGAGTTCTTTTTGCTGACTATGCAGCACGTGCCCTTAGGCGGCCTTACATAAGTAGTCTACATAACAGACCTGTTAGCCAAAAGAAGTTATTATTTGACTGTGCAGGCAATGCCCTTAAGTGGTCCTGCATAATTCAACCCCCTAACATGTTTGTTAAATATAGGTAACTTCAATCTTAGGAAATAATTCTTCTAATGACTTTTAGCACTTTTTCATATCATTCCTCAGATTCAATATTTCTTAAGTCATAGTTTACATGTTTTCCCCCATACTTGAATGTGGTAATATGTTTTTAGATAAATTATCAAGGAATTGAGTCAGTTTTAATCCATTCGGTTAAAGCTATTTGACCTTAAACATTAGCCATTTTATATCTGATGTGCATGACTTTAAACTGCCCACAAAAGACAAGGGAACTCTGAAAAAAATTCAAGTCCCAGCTCACTAGATGTACATTTTGTATGATTTAGGTAATATTGAGAAATAAAAAGATTCAATGTTTATAGGGTTATTTTTATCATCCTAGAAAAAATCAATATATGCTTACTAGGTCCATTGGATTAGGTAATTATTTAAAGCAGGTAGAAAGAGAATGCAGGCACAAATGATTGAAGATGAATGTGTTTTTCATTAATGCACAAGAGTTAGAAGGACATCCATGGACTAGAGTCTCTTCTCTTTTTCAGGAATTACAAGAGGCTTTCAACATAACACTTCATTTGATTTACGGTATCCCGAGCTTCATCAGCAGCCACCTAGAGTTCATTCATTCAATTAGATACAATAAGAGACGCAGTGATACCGGCTCTTCTTGGAACAATTTTAAAATAATGTTATTGAGTGCGGTTTGAGAAAAAAATATGTTGATCAAACAGTGACTCTGTTTCTGTCCAAGATTCTTGGAAGATGGATACATGGATTTGAGAATGGAACATTGGAAGTAAAGATTCATTTGGATAGATTACTCTTTTCAGATATTGTTCTAATGTCATGATAATCTTCTCTCCACCAACCGGCAGCGAAAAACATATCAGCCAATGGGTTTTCCATTTTCATATCTTCAAGGAAATGGCATGGAGGAAAAATTTAAAAGTTCACACCATTGTTGTTACTCTTAATGCATAGCATAACCGAAATAGAGAAGTAGAAATGTGGGTGCATCTTAGGGAGATAGTTCTTTGGATCTGGAATGTTGACTCCTTGCTGATGACCATGGCCATACAGAGGCAGGTAAATACTCTGTGGAAAATTAAGATGATACTTCTTCAAGTACTTGACCAAATCTACTAGAGTGCTATCACATGTATTATAATAGTCCTGGCCATAAACGTTCATCATGGCATCAATCCTCTTGATATCTAGCTCATCAGTCATTCCAACTCTTCTGGGATCCATTAAATATGCACAAAGTTCGAATAATTAACTCTTAAGTAAGTTTATTTTTCATAAAATTTGTTATGAAATTCGAAAAATTGGATAAGGAATTAAGGTTCACAATTCCCATGTTGGTGCGCAAGTCTAATTTGGTCGTGCAAGTATGGGCACGCAGGTATCACCGTGCAAGTCCAAATACCTCTACAGAAGCGCGACACAAAGAAGCAATGAACCGCGGACAGCAGCACCTGCACAAATGAGAAAAAGCCAAGATACTTGCGCGCCGAGAGAGCAGAAGCGTTTAAAGCCAGGTGATTTGCGCGAGAATGGCACGCATATTTATAGGTAAAGTAGTTTCCCTGCACGCCATACACTACGTGTCTCACACCTACGCGCCGCTACCTGCGTGCTAAAAACCTGCACGCCCAAAATTCCTTGTGTTTTTCTCCTTTACCTCAAAGTCAAATCCTCCTTCCTTTTTCAGATCCAACTCTGAGGGGGGACTTTTTTTGACGCTCATTTCCATCACAGAGTGTAACAAATGAAAATGGGGAATACCATAAGCACAAAGAGAGTTATCCTTTAAAGAACATCAAAAAAATGATAAAGGCAAGAACAAGGAACTCTTTAAGCATGGGTCGTACAAGTTCTAATCTGGTCATGCATGTATACTTGTCCGCCACATATTGGTCACACAGATGACTTGTGCGCCCTAATTTTCTTCACCCAAGGCCCTCAATGGCCTTTATATACCACTTGTGGGCCCCCCATTTCAAGGTTGAAAAATCCAAAAGTCAAATTTAAGCTCTCAGTGCCCTAGTCTCTACTTGAAGTCTTCCAAACACTTCTAAGGTAATTTCTTACCTAGAATGGAATATCTAAAGAGGGGGAATAAGGCCTAAGTGTTGAAATTCATTAACACTTGAACGCCTAAGTGTCTAACCCTTAAGGGAAATGACCACACTTGTGCGCCACCTTATCCCTTCAACAGAACTTGTGCGCCACTCTTTTGGAAGACTTTAGAGATAATACTAAGGGCTTGAGCCAAGCCTCGCCCAAGTATTACCCTATTGGTTAACTGTCTCCCAAGTACACCCATGTCACGCAAGTATACTTGTGAGACCAATACTTGCACGCCCAAACAGGACATGTGCGCCAGCCTTTTTTTGGGTTCCCCTTCTACCTATTCAACACTTTTCTTCAAATCCACCTCTCTTCTTCAAGTTTTATCCTTCAAAACCCTCTTCAAAGCCATTTTTGGCATGGTTCCTTTATTGGATTCCTTCATTGAAAGTAATTCTTTGGAACATCTCTCAAAACCTCATTATTTACATAACTTTATGTCATTAAGGTTAGAGATTTCATTCATTCAACCTTAGCATTTAAGATGAGAAGATCTTTAATCTGGGGCTCCTTTTAAGGAGTAAGCCCCAGTCCAATTTCTCTTAATATGGGCATCCACTTCAACAGTAAGCCCGAATCGTAATTTTCTTTAACTTAGGCCTCCTTCTCAGGAGTAAGTCCCAAGTCTCAATGTCCCTTAACCTGGGCCTCCTTTTCAGGAGTAAGCCCCAGTCTTAATTTCTTTTGATCTGGGATTCCTTCTCAAGAATAAAACCTAATAATAAGTCCCCTCTAATTTGGGCATTATCCTCAAGATTAAGTCCTAAGTTAAGTATCCAAATCTCCATAAAGAACATATACCTTTATTGACCTTGTTCCCGAGTTTATTCTCCGAAGTAAATCTCAATCCCCATCTATCTGGGTAGTTATACAAACATAAGCCCCACATCATTTCTTATGATTGCATCTTTCATTGAATAATCGTTAGGTTTTACTGATACCTATTTTTTCTCACACTGAGCATTACTCACGTGGGCTTAGAGAATAAAAGTAATTATGAAATCTTTCTTTGGGCCATCAATCATGCATAAACTACATATTTTTTCACTCGAACTATGTGTGTTTTGATTCCTTTTCTAAACAAGGATGCGTAGGTAGCCCATCTGCGGGTATGATCCCAACTCTGAAATAATCCATGTCCTTCTGAATGACAATAAACATAAAGTGCCCCACTGAGTGGATTTAAAACCAGTATGGTTATCATAATGACCAAGATATTTTAATATAATGTGTTGAAGGATACCATTGACTAAGAATCTCTAACAAATACAGATTATTCTCTATCGATGAAGACACTCAAATACATATAAAAGATTCTCTAAATATCATACATATTAATCATTGATTGTCATATCTAAATGAAATCTCATTTTCATACTTGGTAATTTAATAAGGATTCATTAACATAACTCAATTCTATAAGAGAGTCTCGGAGTAGACAATAATTCCCCCAAAAAATGTGTGATGAGTCTGACCTCCCATCCTCTCGACCAATGCAAATTATTAAGCCTTATCTGTCCACAACTAATGAGCACCTTCCTTTGTAAAGTAGGTCTAAATGGATATAGAATCATTGGATATTTCCGGTTCTATGAATTAACTCGTTAGAAACTGATTGGAATGTTTTAACCTTAAACAAACAAGGTCATCTCCATTTCCAAAAGAAACAATGATATATAGAGAAATTATAAAATAGTCGGCCACCATGCTAAAACTCATTTGATGAATATTTTTGGTATTTATGGATACTTATTTCTTTAATAGTTCTTATTTTATTATTTCTAATAACGGATACTATTTATATTGGATTATTTATTTTTTATTTTTTATTTCAGTTGAAATTTTGTGATTAATGAATACACATCATAAATTTCATATGTTAGGGGTTAATAACCTATGAAACACAATTAAATTCCTAAAAGAGGATTAAGATGTTCTATTTTAATAATTATCTCTTTAAAATAAAGACCAAAAATAGATAATATAAATAAATTGATAGAGATAAAAGAAATAAGAATCCTCAGAATAAAACAAAAAAGTTTGGGAATGTAAAGAACGTAACTAACATACATGTTTCAGACCAAACTGTTCCTAAATTTCAAGAAAGGTCACCACATTGAAAATATTTGTTACTTAAAGAAAATTTAATAGTGGTAATACAATAGATATGAAGACGGAAGATTAGAAAAATATTTAGATCCACAAAAGAAATCCAATCACATATTCCATATCATTCAAAGTATATGTAATCAACCTAGGATAAAGGATGGTAACATCCACTACCAAATATAATGGACTCACCCATGCACATAGAACACCAAATTAATATAACAATATCATATTGAACTAAAACCATAAAAATAATATTCTTACAAGTTGATAATTTCACCAATAACCTAGATGAAAACTATAAGGAGGTAAATCATCACTGTCAATGACAAACTCCATTTAAAGAAATTTTATTCCTCCATTTATCTTGAAAGGGACAATATCTACACCATAATAGAAATTTTTGAGGAACAAGTGTGAGTGGTATCATCGGGAATACCTCTAGATCTCCTCCTCTCTCAGGTTATTCTTACCTTTGTCCATTCTCAGAAACTCTAAGGCAAAATAAAAAATCACCATGAGGAGGGAACCTCAATGAATTAATGATCACTGTAATAAATATAATGTATAAGGTAAATGGATACACAAATGGTGGATTTATCATGGTAGATTCCAAAATAATTGATTTGAAATAAATCTGAACAACCCCAATCCACTCATCATACTATAAGAGGATGAGGGTAGGGAAATATGGATTAATAGGATCTATGAGGGAAATAATTCACAATAAAAAACACAAAGATTCCTAAATAACCATTCAACATATATAATTGATGATGCATATCACACAAAAGTGGTGTAATATTAAATAACTCAAACCCTTACATCACACTATCACAACTGTTGCGTTAGGATCCAACCACTAGATTAATGTACTATGTTAAGTGAAATATAACACTTGAAAAAAGGCTCCATGTAAGAATTAAATTCCCAGACCCATGAGATTAACATCATCACCCATGTAAAAGTGAATCAAACTAAACGTCGCATAATAATAACAATAAGTGAATGGAAAAAAGAAAAAAGTATTATAAAATAAAACTAGTAAACTACATGTGATTAAACAAGAAAAATAGACAAAAAACAAGTCCTAAAAAATGAAAATCAAAAATTTATTTATATTAAAATAATTCAACAAAAAATGTCCACAATATAAATAAAATATAAACTAAACTATGTGGTTTCCTTTAAAATCTACTTTATCCTATCATCTATTTCTATAAAAAAATTGAAACATTATAAATGGAATTACCCTTATGAATTATCTTGTATGTTATACTTAATAAAATAATATTAAACACATAAACAAAGTTATATTAATTTATAATGTTATATATAAGAAATTCATATCAGAAGATAATTAAATTAAAGTGTTAAATATGGGGAAACAAATGTTTCGCATAAAGAGAGAAAATTATATTTTTGGTAAAACATTTAAGTTTTATTTTCACTATTTTTTTTATTTCTATGGTTTTTAAATAATTTTTTCATAAAATGAATTTATTAAAAAATATTTATTTGATCATATAATTTTATTAAATAATAGGTAATTTTTCTAAGGTTCAAAAATATGATCATGTCATAAAATATAGTATTTTTCAATAAAAAGGATAATTATTTAAAAAGTAAATATATCACAATGATAAAATTATTTTGATATAATGGCTATTATTTTTGGAATCATAATTTAAAATTTAGATTATGCTGAATTTTATAGATTTTTATAACAAAATTGATTTTTGGTGAATAGTAAAAATATAGCTGCATGAATAACTTTAATTTTATGACTTAATTATAATGTATGAATGAATAAAAAATTTATAAAACCTTTTTATAGACAAAAAATATATTTAGTGAGTAAAGTGATGAATTTAAAAACACTATGTTGAATTTAGAAAGATATATTTGATATTTTAGAACATGAATTATATTTTATCCTAATAAAACTATTTTTGATCCTTATATTTATTTGAGTTGTTGAATAATATAACTTAGTTAGGGAAGGATTGTAATATAAAATTAATATCATTGTTAATTAATAAATCATATAAATTATTTGGAATCAATTTTAACTAAAAGTCATTGGCCTAAATAATAAAATAATCAATATTTTACTCTAAAACTCCCCTCTCCTCCCCTTATAAATACCACCCTAAAAAACATTACCTCTACTAAAAAACTTATGTTATTTTAGTTTGACCCAAATCTAACCAAATCTATACCAAACACTCTTCCCATATCCCAGAATCCTTTTCCTCACCAAAATACCAATCTAAGTATCCTTAAAGTGTATCCTAAGAGTGAACATCCAAAGGAAGAGGTAATATTGTGAACTAAATTCTCTCAAGTTCTTTTCTTAATATACCCACCCAAATATATTCTATCATTACTAGTATGAAACATAAATTTTATTTAAGTTCTAAAATTTCGTTATATCAATGTAATATGTATTTTCTTACCTTCTCTCCTTCCATTCTACAATTAAAATGTTACATGTGTTATGGTACTTCCCCGCCTGCACGGAAACGTGATTTATTTTTCTTCATCACTTTACAAGGATTATTTTAATAAATGAATTAATGAATAAATATAATATTTATAACATAATTAATATTTTTTAAAGAAAATTTTGGAATTATATTAATAATATTACCCAAAAAAATATTGTAATAATTTTTACCGCCAAAACGATCATAATATAGTATCTTTTATAATTACAGACTATTTTGGATATATGTTAAACTGTATAAATTTTTCTAATATAATGATAATTACTCTATAAATATAAAATTTTATAGATTATGTGACTAATCATAATTTTTGTTCATAATTAATATTCCAATGAATTTTTTCAGAAAATCTGACAAACAACACCTAGTAGCCAATATAAGAAAAACCTATACAATAAATGAAGGACTTAAAAAATTAAATTAACCATAAAATGGAATAAAAATGAAAATTGTTATGAATCATGTATTTAATAAACTTAATTGATTTATTTAGGATGTTTTAAAAAACTTACTGAATGACTCAAGGACTCGAGGAAAGGGATCTTCTGAACCACCCTCATTAATTTTGGGTTATGCATTTTAATTCTTTTAATCAATTTCCCTATATCCTATTCTTGTTTAATTATTCTATATTATCTATATATATTCCTTAAAAATAAAACCAGTTTAATTTAACTTTATTTTTTTGGATAATACATGTTATTCATATTATTTTCTTGTTTCCTTCTTTTAATAAATCATGTTTAAAGGGTACTTTTTTAATTATTCACTCTTTTCATGTACTGCTCTATATATTGATTTTAAACTTATATGATTTCTAAAAATATTTTTTTATGGAAAAACATTTTTTTCTCTCTAAATTATTGTTCTCTTACCATCTTTAACATATCTCCACATTTTTTCTTACAAATCTTCTTTAGAGTATCATTTTCAAACTTAATTCTCTGTATTTTTTAGGTATTTAATTCACTTGACCTTAATTTTAATGAACTATTTTCTTTATCAATTTATGAAAATACAATAATTATTTAATCTATTCTTTTATAGGAATCTTTATGACATGACTTTTGTTTATTCTCTAATTCAGTATTATGTAACCCATTTTCTTTTCCTATGTTTTTCTTATGCTTTTACCCTATAAATAATTTCTTTATATGGAACACACGTGAATGTACATATTGTGAATGAAATATGGTTGGTAAATAATTATACACCTCCCACCCTTAATAAGTTGTGTAATTTTTTATATCTCAAGAGAATATATGTATGGGGTTGGGGAGTAAACCCAATCAACTATGGGACATTGTCCTCTGTTTTGTGTTGTATTGGAAGTGAGCCTTGACTTATGGTTATGGTGTTATATTACATGTTATTTCCACATTCCTATAATTCCCTTATCCTATTATATCATATTATTTATTGGATGATTTCATGTGAACATATTTAGTCCTTCTCTTTTATGTTTTAATTATATGACTCTTGTCTCATATTTGTTGCTTGTCATCAGGATTTACTCTTATTATTCCCACACTAGGATCTATAGCTCACCATTTTTCTTTATGTATGTTACCCAGAATATTCTTTATAGTAAAATAAGTTAATTGAGATTATAATAAAATTATGGAGTATTAAAAAAATACATTAATTTTTGTGTTTAAGTTGAAGTCTTTAAGTTTATAATCTACCAAATACACTAGACCTCTTTTTAAGGGTTTTATTTTGAGGATTTTTATGATAAAAAACATGATATAAATTTTATAAGAGGATTGGGTTGTTGAAGTTAGTATCAAAGAAGGGTAAGTTTATTGTTGAGAGTTTGGATAGAAATATATTAGTGGGAAATCAAGGGATACATTAAAGAAATCATTCTCAAAAAAATTTAAAGTATAGAGTCTGTGGTTTCCTAGGAATGAAATCCCTATTTAAATACAAATTAGTGGATGCATTCTATGGAATAGAATAACTGAGGGTTAATATTCATAAGAAATGTTGATTGGGTATTAATTAGATATCCCCTAAATTTCTAACAAATGTCCCTCCCTGAACACCTAGTTTTACACTCCCATGGGATATGCTTTTCTTAATAAACATACTCTTCATGAAGAATTATGAAAAATATAGTGAAAATTAAATTTTTATTTAAAAATAAATTTTGAGTAAAAAGTGTGAAACAATACAATATCAAACTTTAAGGTCATGATATGCATAAAAATTCACAAAATAATTATATATTAGACTTGAATTATTGGAATCGGACACCCTATATAGCTTCGAGTGAAGTGTTATTACCTTTTTATCTAGATCATTCTTGATAAGATCCTCAAAATGATTAGCCATATTGTCCCAAATTTGGATATGTTCCTCCAAATTGATCTTAATTTCATTGAAACCATTTTCTAAACTAAGGTCTTGTTTGTTAACCCACGCCCTTTTCTCCTTGTTTATATCAACTTGGATCATTCACTAATATTTTTTGATCACCTCATCCTCTATAGATTTAATCTTGATAAATCTTCTTTTTAATTCTTACATAGAGTGAAGAATGATATCTAAGCATTTTTATTTTTATGAATCCTCCATTTCTATCATTCTATACTCAATAGGCCCTGCTTTCTAAGGTGGAACATCTATCTTGTCACTAGTCGGCACTTTTACCTTAGCACTTCCATACTCCTCCATTAGATTTCTGACTTGCATAGTAATTTTCTTCTTGTATAATTTTCTTTTATAGTATCTTTTCATTCCAATGTCTTGTGGGATTAACCCTTTTTGGTTGACCTTTTGTCCATTATTTTGGGGGTGTATGAATAGTCTTTTCGCCATTTTTTTCCCTATAGCAACAAAGCATCTTATGAAGTCTTGGTTTCCCTTTTTACCTTTCAAACTCCTTATAATATGAAATCATTTACCATTATTTACCTCAAAACTATCCAATGAGAGTGTACTGAATATTCCATCACCTAATTATACACCACATAGGTCCTGATCTAGTTCTCAGACATCCAGACCTTCGAAACAGTTGCCCAGATTTTGCATTAGAGCTTTCCTACAAGGGCTCGGCCTACTTAGTGACTTCACCCATAACTAATTAGTATCATGGAAGAACTGCATTGATTTTTTGTGAATCATATGGACATAAGGATATGGTAACTTCCACTTCACCTCTGGTTTTAAAACAAATCTAGTGTCAATGACGTCCGAGTAAGATGATGCCTTTGGGATGACAATGTTTAAGTCTAAGGAACTCAACACAATCACCATCTCAGACCCCTTGTTCATTCCAACAATTTTTTAAAATGAACCTTATCCTATAAAATAAGAGTTGAATTAGAACCCTTGTAATTAAGTTATAATTTCTATTTATCAACAAGTAGAAACCCCTTCTTATAATTATATTTATTAAAAATCATCTCAGCCTCCCCATGGTTGGCATCCATAGAAGAAATAATGCAACGAACCAATGACCATGATGGAAATTACCTTTCAATATCTTCTTATCCAATTTAGACCTAAAATACTGATTTTTTATTTTTTAAATACCATTTAAACTAGACATATACATCCACCTCCTTCAGATCAAGCTCTCAGTTGCCTGAATCCTTTAGAATAGAGACAATATTCCTATCCTAGTTTGAATTTTCCTTTAAACTTTCATCATACAGAATTGTTAGACCATTTTAACCAGGACCTAACCCATTTTCCTCCTTTATCTAGTACATGTTTAGGAACCCATGCCTATAGACTACCTTTCAGTGTCCCAAATTCATACATAATGATCTAAAATCAACTCATGTCTCAGATACAACAGGTTGCTTGTATCAAAATTCTTCCACTAAAACTATCCATACAAACTCCACTAGCATTATTAAAACATCAACTTATGCATAGATTCATTTGGAAACATGGTAGAAAATAACCTTTTTTCTACCATTAGAGAAAATAAATTGACCAACTAAATACCCTAACATTTGGACCATTGACGGATTCTCAAAAGGGAGTGGGAGTTCTGGAAAACCAACCCAAATATCCATAGTCAAGGGGTTATGCTTCATGTATAATTCATATAACCATTTGAATAAGAAAAAGAATGATCCATTATAGACATGAAAATCATTAGACCTGTATAGGATCATATTGCTCTCTAATGTGAATCAGATCATTATGTTCATGTTGTCAAGGAGGCCAATTGTAACATGATCCAGCAAACACCATGTCCCAAAAATGAACCTATCAAATGATTCCACTAAGGTATTCAATGCTTGAATCATGATACAACTGTTAAGATATGGTGGGATGAGGTGGAAGTAAATTTTTATGTAGAGATCAAGATAAGTGGAAAACCCTCAAACAAATCTATGAATTTAGGTTTAAGAGGAATAAAGGGGAAAGGGTGAAGTAATTTGAGGTTAGAAAAGGGAATTAACGAGAATATGTGGTCCCCCACGAAGGTCGAATGAGTTACCTACACCTTTGGTGGCTAAGAGACTTCCGTCGCTACCATCACCACCTAGGTCAGGTCAGGAGAGAAGAATTCTCCAAGTCAGGCACTAAGTATCACTAAAGGAATGATATAATATTTTGTTATATACACTACTAAAAATAAATATTTTATCAATGCTAGAAAACTCTTTTAATAATGCTATAAAATAGTTGTTAATCGCAGCAAAGATAAAGGGTGGGTCCCCTTTATCAGCGCTATTCTGAGCACTCATAACGGCCCAATTTATAAGCGCTTCATTTGAACTGATAAAATGGGCATTTATCTGCACTCACAATAGCGCTGATAAATGCCAACTTACTATGATGTACTATTTTTTTAACAACACACCTAGAACCTTCACCTACACACCTACACACAAACAGTACCTGCACACAAACAACACCATCACAAAACAACACCCACACACAAAATAGTTACACAAAACAGCACCTGCACACAAATCATAAAAGAACAAAACATCACACAAAAGAGTTTCACAATGAATTCTATATACATTTACTTTACATCGTGAATACAAAAAAACACACTACTATACACATTTCAAATAATTTTTTACATGGTTACAATTACAAATACCCACCACATAGTTAAAAACATCAATGTTTCATCCTTTTTGCATCAGTGATCCCCTCTCAAAAATTTTCTTCCATGGTATTAGTTGCTGAACAAAGCATCTGAACTCAAAAAAAAATTCCACCTATATAAGAAAAAAAATATTTTGTTAGTAATAACAATAATGAAATAAATTAAACATTAATATGAAAGAATACATTAATAAAATGTCAATTTTTAATAAAAAAAGACACGTTTGGAGTTATACCGGTCACATCGTGCATCGTATTGAGGTGCGGTTGATTCCTACACATAACAAATGAGTCATAGATCATTGTTTTAAAATACTAAAACAATAAGAATGGGTTTTATCATTTTTGAGTATGTCACTTGTTCTATTGAGTATGTCAGGACTGGGTAAAGATATTCTGTTTGGGTGCTTTCATCCCCATGCACAGGGGACAGACTAATTTTCTAACAGAAGTAAATTGATGTTTTACATTTCTCTTTATAGTTGATTTGATTTCTACCTTAGGTGGAACAGTTTGGTGTTATATTTAGCTATTATGTGGATTTTGACTCTTGGTATAGTATGACAAGGGAGGTTTGATTATGCATGATGATAGGAACTTAGGCTCATATGATGTATGTTTTCTTATGATTTTCATTGGGAACCTGGATTGATATAAGAGGGGTTGTACTGTTTAAAGTTTCAGTAAATAATCTAAAAGTGTTTTCTTACTTTGCATCTTTTGGTGGTTTTCTACTCAGCCAACTCAAACATGTGGTTTCAATGAGATCTTTATGTGACTTTATATGCATCAGATATATAGCCCTGACCCATATAAGGGTACACATAAAAGATTATTGGGGGTGTGTTGTTTAAAGTTTCAATAAAAAAACTAAATAGAGATTTTTTTGAATAGCCTCTTCAGTGGAATTATACACAGCTAACCCAAATTGATATGTGATATTTGATGTATGGCCTTAAACTGGGTAGGAAATGGTCCATGAGGTTGGATTATATGTGATACTTGACTCTAATGTGGGTAGGTAGGTGGCCATAAGACTAGAAGATACTAGATAACTAGCATTGATATGGGTTGGTAAGCGGCCTTGAGACTAGATGTTTTGTGACATGTTATTGTAATGGAGTGTAAGGGTGGTGAAATGTGTAACCTATTACAACTTTTTCTAATGGTGATATTTTTATATATACAATGATATGGCTGTTTTACCATCATGATTTCTATTCAGTGGGATGCCACCTAGACATGATTTGGTAGAGTTTCAGGAGGGTGGAGATATGGTGTTGCTTAAGTGCTCATGGGATGAGGCCCTTTAGAGTTGGGATGAGGCCCCGAAGGGTTGGGATAATCATGATCTCCAGGTACAGGATTCGGTATAGGTGAGAAAGCTGCAGATAGAAAAATTTGGGCCATGTATTGATGAGTAGCTCTGGGTGATCTTGTTTTGTTTCATATAAGGCATCGATAGGTGATCTCAGGGAGATGATCCATCAATGGCGTACTTGACTCAAGAGTTCAAGTCTCATCACACATCACTATTCAGAGTGAAGGTGGACTAAAAACAACAGATAACTTTATAGAGTTGGTACAAAGTATCTTTGACCAGCTCGTGACACCCCATGTTGGAGGGTAAGGCTAGTGACATACATGCTCAGATGAAATACATAACGCTTTTGGGATGTATATATATAGGTGGGTAGACACAAGAGAATGGCCTAGAAGTATTTTGAGGATAGATTCTTTGATCACTTCATCTAGAGACACTGAGGGTAGACAGAGCTTGTGAGTTCATGAACCTCTAGCAGGGGGATACTTCTGTCATGGACTATGCACCGAATTTCACTAACCTGTCATGATTTTCACATAATATGGTGTGAGATGAAATCACTAGGGTGAATCATTTTGAGGATGGCTTGTGACACATAATTGGGGTACAGGTCAATATCTTCAGACTAACATCTTTCTCAGAGGTAGTGAGGAGTCTCAGTAGGGTAGTTAGGATAGAGAATCAGGAAGACTTTCGAGGAGAATGGGCCAGAGTGGTCTGGAATTTTTTGGGAAACCTCAGAGGGTACTCTGGGCATGTTGAGACCTGGGAGAAGTTCTCGGGATTTTGGTTGCAGGGGGGTGGCGGCAACGCGGAGGATAAAGAGGCTCGATCAGTGTTTTACAATGCTGGGTGCTAGGTTCTGTGGGATGCGCGGAACCGAGCCAAGTATGAGGGGCGCGCATCCACTAGGAGGGCGGTGGTGGCAAGGGTAAGGTGTTTGCTCATTGATATTGAGAAAACGGCGAGGTTTGGGGAGAGCGTTAAATCATTACGGGGATTGGTATCCCAGGGGATGGGAGGTGTGGAGGAGACTTTAAGGAGGCGGGGGTCGTGGGTTCGATGGATTCCTCCAGTGGGCGGTCTGAAGCTGAACGTCGATGGGGCATGCGCGGGAGGGAATATGCGTGGTGGTGGGGTGCTTCGAGACGGCAGTGGTAGTGTGTTTCTGGCTTTCGTTGTGCACTACGGGAGGGGGAGCTCGGTGTAGGCAGAGGCCCTAGCGGTCCTTTCAGGGATATCTATGTGTCTGGACAAAGGCCTGATGGTGGAGCAAATAGAGACTGACTCGAAAATTATACATGATGCGTTACATGGACGGGGTACGATGCCATGGAGGATTTCTTATACTATCAGACAGTGGAGGGTGATTATGGGGAACAACATAAGGGTTACTCATACTTGGCGGGAAGGGAACAAGGTGGCAGACTACTTTTCTTCTATTGCAGCTCCGGGGGATATTTCAGTTTGGGTGGATAACGCGTTGCCAATTAGACCTGAGGGGGTCAATCTGATTAGGGGAGATGCACTAGGACTACATTATTTTCGCCCTCCGTAGGGGGGTCCGCGTTTGTTTTTGTTTTTGTTTTTGTTTTTTTGTTTTGGGGGTTATGTATGGGGTTGCATGGGATTAATAAAAATTGTATTTTTGGTGGTGGTGGTGGTTTATAGTACTATTCATTTAGTGTAGGAATCCAGGGCATATTCAGACCCAAAGTGATAATGTTATGAAGTAGTTTCATGCGTACGACTGTAAGAACCCGGAACTTATTCTCAATTATGGATCTTGTTTTCTAGTGTTTTTTATAAAATGAGTAGTTTCTAGAAATTTAAGGAGTACAATCTATGTATATTAGAGTACACGTCGTGTAAATGGTTGTCGCACGTAGCCTTGTACTGGTCATATAACAGCCGAGTACATGGCTGTGTGGGGTGACCTAGAGACCGCCTAAAGTGGGGCCCAATAAAGGTATAGACACACCATGTAATTTTAAATGAAACGCCATGTATTTTTCTATTTAATTGAATAAATGGACCAAGGTCACTTATAATTGACAGAAACATCTTTTTCTCAGCTCGTCTCATCCAGCAGCGACGGTTATCACTGATTCTTCCCTAATCCCTCGATTGAACATCCGTGCTCTAAATAAACCATCATTGATTGCATTAGAATCACCATGGTGAGTTCTTCCTTCTTCTGGATCCTCTTATCTTGTTTCTTCTTTCGTGAGATATTCTTGGTTAAACGTTTTAGACTTTTTTTAGATCTAGGGAGTTATAGGTTAAATAAATGGTTTGGATTCAACAATATCAATCGTACAATGTCAAGGTATGTGGTTTTTACCTTTTGGTGGTTTGAAATTGAGTTATATGTTCAAAAAGTACCCAATACACTAGTTTAGGGTATTGTGTTTTTAAGAAATTTAATCCTTTAATTCTTGTTATGCCTTGATTGATTGAGTTAGGGCTCCTATTTGAGAATATGGTTTATTTACCATGCTATGGATGTTTCTTCCCATGTTTGAACTAATATTGGTCGTGGAGCCTAGTTTTCCCTCTTAGCTATCTTTGTTTTTTCAAAGCCTAGAGTTGTTAGGGTAGAGTGATATTATCTAATATGTTTTGATATAATTTTTAGCTATTTATCCAAGTATTATATTGTGATTTACATTGGCTGCTGGACATAGTTTGTGCATGATTAACTTACACAAGGTTGTGGGGACCCGGTGTAGTTAGACAATAGAGTAAAAGGATGTAAAGGGCTTTCTTATAGTGTTTGTTATACTTTCACGTTGTGAGGCTATAGGGGGTGGATGTGAGTGCTTCCACAGAGTGTATGTTGTTCGACATTGTGAGACCATAGGGTGAATTGGATGTTTAGAACTTCCTCAGAGTGTTTGTATTTTAATATTATAAGACCATAGGATAAATTGACAGTGAGTGCTTCCTCTAAGAGTCTTTGTTAAGTTGAACTAGAGGGGTTAGGCTGTGATAACTTCCCAGAGGGTTTCTTGAGTTTGTTTGGTCGTTTATTTAATAAATGTAAATGAATGGAGTTAAAACTGTAGTATTTTATTACTTTTGAGTACATTCTTTCTTATTACTTCATTTTTCATATTGCCTTCCATATATATTCACTGACATTTAGGCAGAGTTCTTTGGGTGGTTTCCTACTGGGATTCATCTCACACCCTTTTTGGATCATGCTTTTGGGTCCAAACAAATTATATTGTTATAGGTATAAATAAGGGATAGTTCCCTTCTACTTTAGGAACTTGATTGTTGTGGAGATGGAGAGCATGGGACCAAGTTGAGGTTTGTAATTCTCCTGGAGTTATTTACTTGTTTTCCTTTGCACTTTGGTTTTGTACTCTATTATAGCATTGTGACATATTTGGATACTTTTCTAGACATATGTGACATGCATCTCTTACATATGTGCTCTAGTTGTTTATCTACTGCAGTCTTCAGTTGTTTACTATTGCATGATATTATTACTGCTTCTATTATTATTATATATTTATTTTTTTTGTGTTACTCTTCCAATGAGGTAATAGTTTCCCCACTATCACTCCCAAGTCCCTCGCTTCTTGTCGGCATCCTCTAGAATTCGGGGAAATGCGCTTGAGGCCATGTGACCTTCCGGGTACTGGGCACCTTTGGGTGGTACAAGGAACCAGGACATTACAAAGTTGTATCAAAGGAATTATTTTCTTCTTGACTTACTATTTGGAGCCTATAGAAAGGGATAGGAATGAATAGGTAGTTGGTAATGAGTTGTGCCCGAGAGTAGCTAACCCGTGTATATGGGAAAGCTAATCTACCTCAAATATTGAAATTTTTCTAGTTTTTATATTATTACCGTTAATTTTATTTTACTTTTGGGTGATTAACAAGTTTTGTTTTATTTTCATTAATGTTATTGAGGATTTATTTTTGTTGCAACCTGATGAGATGAGGGTATTTCATCTCATGCATCATATAGGCAACTACTAGAGATCACATGTCATGCATTCTTGTCATGCCATTTAGGGTGCATTACTGATTGCATGTTGTTGTGATAGATATTGTGATAGATATGAATTATGTTGTGATAGATGTCTTGATAGAATACCTACTATTTCCCAGGGTATTGGTTTGTGTAAGGATTCATTTTAATGAGAACCAAAATTTGGTCCCTGAGGTGTTATGGGCCCTCATGGATTGGAATTTGGTGGATCATGTGTTCAATTGCATTGTTATTTCTTATTGTGTACATGTATATGATGCCAAGAATTGATTTGCAGAGAGTATGGGCCCTCAAGAATCAGAATTTGGCACTTTAATTTTCATTTCAGTGTTTTTTTATTAGTTTTGGAGTAGATTCTGAGGCTTACTATCTAGAAAAACCCAGAATACATGGTGTGTATTGTTGAATACATGCCATGTATCATTCTGTTTGGGAATGAACAACATTTATTATGTACAGGCCATGTACTTTGAGTACACGTCGTATAGTCTTTAATCGTGTGACTGGTTGTGTGAGCAGAAACACGGAGTTGGGAAACCATTTGTCGAACATGCCATGAACCTAAAGTAAACGTCGTGTTATAGAGACCATGTCTCCGACCATGTTACTAGGGACACAGGTTAGTGAAATATTTATAGTAAACATTGTGACTGGAACTAACACCTCGTGAAGAGTTAATCGTGTCTCTGAACGTGTGACTAACAACACAGGTGGTTGAAACCTAAGTGGTACAGACTGTATCTAGCATAAACATGCCATGTAGTTTTGTTCTGGTAAAGAACCATGTGATTTAGCTATATAGAGGAACTCAGGTAAGGGGAAAGTACTCAATTACAAGTCGTGTAAATGGATAACACGTTGTGTGTATGGTATGTTAGACGACTAGTTTTGAAGAAGTACACTCCAATGTAAATACTTAAGGGAACATGTCATATAGGGTTTATACACGTCACGTATCCATGTTTTAAAGAACTTTAATGCTTTATTTATCCTATTATTTTCTTGAACTTCTAAGTTTCAGTCCTATAGTTCTTTGAACTAAGGTGTGCGCTTGATGTTAAAGAGTTATTCCACCGCGGCGTCCTCCGGTTGTATGGCAGATATAGAGTAGTTAACAGACACTGGACATGGTATATCAGGGACTACCAGTACATCCTCCCATCATTCCAATCTTGGAACCAGTCGTTATCTTGAATATAAGTGTTGATTCATAGTTCTGAGAAGGATTCATGAGGTTTATAAAGACCTTATAGGGAGCTCCACATCTTTCCTCGTCTATGGAAGAACTGACACGGGTCTTTCATCATCCTCATCGTCCTACTTTCTCAGGGTATGGAGGACCACTGTCTGGAGAGTCATTGTTAGAATCCATGTTATCGATCTTTGAGCATCTGGAGACACCTCTAGAGTGGAGGGTGAAGCTCGCTACTTATATGCTCTATGATTCCACCAATAAATGGAGGGATCTGATTTCACAGGTGGGACCACGACAAGTTATGGCTTGGTATGAGTTCCAGTGTTCCTTCTATGATTACCTCTACCCTAAGACATTGAGGGACAATAGATCCCGAGAGTTCATGAGTTTGGAGCTGGGTACTTTCTTAGTCATGGAGTAGTCTTCTTGTTTCACAAAGCTACAATGCTTCACACCCATTCCACGGGGTGATGAGTTATTTCTAGAAAGGAAGATTGAATATGGTCTCATGCATGGAATCCTATCTTAGGTGAACATCTTTAGTTTTACTTCCATAACTTCCATACTCAACCAGGCGCTAATCTTAAAGTGAAATCTGAGGGATTATGGAGCTGTTGTCCGGGGCGGTTCACTATCTAGAGTTGGTGCTTCTCCAGATAATGGTAGGAAGAGTCGCAGGGAGTCTACACATGGAGATCCGAGTAGGCGGGATGCACCTTCAGGTTGACATGTGGTATGCTACCAGTGTGGGAATGGTGGGAATACGATGCCACACTACTCGAGAGACATAGTTTAGTGCTGATATTACGGCAAGATGGGTCATCTTTAGTGTTTCTGTAAGTTTTTTTCACCAACAACTGGTGATATGAGTTCTATTATGACTCCTCATTCAGAACAAGGACCACCAGTTTCTCATCAATCAGGGAACTGGAGTTTTTCCAGCCGTTCAGGCTGAGGTGGAGTTTGTGGACGTGGTAGATAGTTGCCAAGATTTTTGCAACAGTAGGGGGATCAGCTCAAAGTGGTCTGGTAGGGTCGCAGGTCCATAGTGTAGGTCTGTCTTTTGCAGTAGATCAGATTCAAAAGGATCAGGATCTCGAACCCTCTAGAGTTGGAGGTACGATACTAGTTGCCTCAGTTTTGGATTTGGCACATTTTGATATAGGGTCTTCCCATTGTTTAAAATATGTAACTGTTGTGGAGAGCCTTGGGATTTTTATCTTTACTGCTACTAATATCTTGATGCTAGACGCTCCGTCGGGGACTAGAACAGCTAGTGTACGTTACTGCAAGAAGTTCCCCCATGAGGTTGGTGGGTGTCACTTCTTATGGGACCTCTATGTCCTAGAGATGACAGGCTATGATTTCATTCTTAGAATGGACTGGTTGGTTCCCTTCAAGGATATTGTCGATTTCTATCACCATAGGGTGAGTTTCACATCACCATAGGGTAGATCGTTTCTTCATAAGGGTGAATGGGATGTCCAGGAGAGCAGAACAAGACCCGAGCATCATGGGATGGGAGATGTTACAGCCCAGATTTCTAGTCTATATATGAATGACCAGGGGACTTCACAGATGGACATTCCTCCGGTGGTGGATCATTTCATGGATGTCTTTCTAGAGGACTTTGTAGTTTTTCCTCTCAAGCGAGAGGTAGACTTTTCTATTGATCTTGTGCTAGGAGCGGCATCAGTGTCCATTCCTCCTTATAGGATGGCTACACCATAGTTATAGGAGCTCTAGAAATAGTTAGAGGAGTTATAGGTAAAGGGTTTTATCCAATCCATTACTTCTCCTTGGGGTTCACCTATCCTGTTTGTAAAGAAGTAAAATGGTACCCTCAGACTTTGAGTGGATTATCAGAATTTTTATTAGTTTATGGTCAAGAACTAATATCCCTTTCCAAGAATTGATAATCTCTTTGATCATCTTTGAGGAGACTGATGGCTCTTGAAGATCAACTTGTGATCCGATTTTCATCAGTTTCACGTTAGACCATATGATATACCTTTTATAGCCTTTCGGAGCAGGTATGGTCTATATGAATAAGTGGTTATGTTGTTAGGTCTCACGAAGGAGCCTACAGTTTTCATGGAACTGATGAACCGACTGTTCCATCTATACTTGGATTCCTTCATTGTGGTTTTTGTGGATGATATCTTAGTGTACTCTCAGACTCCACATGACCATGATATCCATCTTGAGATCGTTTTCAGTACACTGAGAGAGAATCAGTTATATGTTAAGATCTCAAAATGCTACTTTTGGATGGACCAGATTCACTTCTTGGGTCATGTTATCTCTGAGATCGAAGTATCAGTAGACCCAGAGAAAGTGAGAGCAGTGTTTTCTTAGGAGCATCCCAAGAACTTCTTTGAGGTATGGAGTTTTCTCGGGATGGATTGTTACTATAGACATTTCATATAGGACTTTTCACGCTTAGTAAAACCACTGAAGGGCCTGACTAAGATGTGTGTGAAGTACCAGTGGACAGATTCGTGTGGATCAGCCTTTTAGGAGATGAAAAGAAGGTTTAATTCAGAATTTATACTATTTCTTCTAGAGTCGGGCAAGAGTTATACTATTTAATTTTATGCTTCAAGTATCGGGCTGGGAGTAGTGCTTATGCAGGGGGAAGGAGTCATTGTGTACGGGTCTCGGAAGTTGAGGCCACATGAGAGGAATTACCCGACGCATGATCTTGAGTTGGCTCCAGTTTTCATGATTTATGTTTTTGGAGATATTATATTTTGGGAGAACATTTTTTGGTATTCACCGATCAAAAAAGTATCAAGTACATCTTCACTCAGCGTAATCTGAATTTGAGACAGCCAAGGTGTGTTGAGTACCTTCAGTCCTTTGACTTTGAGATTTCCTATACACATGGGAAAGTAAATTTAGTGGCTGATGCGTTGAGAATGAGGACTCAGATACATGTAATTAAGGATTCCATAAGTGAGTGGAATCTTATGGCCCTATTCTCTGAGATGCATTTGGAGGTTCGCGAAATACAGTGTCAGACTTTTCTTTCTTCTATAGTTGTTACCTCTACTCTGCTTGAGCGGGTTCGAATTAGGAAGCTATCAGATGCTGAAGGCCAAGTCCTCTAGGAGAGTATGTTAGGAGATGAACCTATTCCTAGATGGACCATGGGTGAAGAGGAGATATTGTGCTTCCATGGATGCGTATGGGTGTCAGAAGACATACACAAGGAGTTGATGTGGGATTTTCAATCCTCAGTTTGGGTATTTTATCTTGGGGTCACCAAGATGTATTAACATCTCCACCATCATTATTGGTGGATAGGTATGAAGAGAGATGTTGCTGGTTTTTTCATGAGGTTTTCCACCTCTCATCAGGTGAAGGAGGAGCATCAGTGACCAGCAGGGCTTTCACATCAGTTATCCATTCCCGAGTGGAAGTGGAATGATATTGTGATGGACATCGTGATGGGATTACTGAGATCGCCTCAAGGGAACGATGTAGTTTGGGTTGTCATTGAAACACTCACTAAGATTGTGCACTTCTTACCAATCAAGGAGACCTTAAGTGTTGATGAACTGGGATGTTTGTACATCCAGAAGATTGTATGTTTACATGGGGTTCCGCACTCCTTCGTTTTAGACAGGGACACCCGTTTTACTTCTTGGGTCTGGAAGGGACTATAGAGGGTTTTTGGTACATAGGTACTTCTGAGTATATCTTACCATCCCCAGACAGATGATCAGTCGGAGCGTATTATATAGGTGCTGGAGGACATGCTTTGAGCATGCGTCTTAGATTTTGGAGGTTCTTAGGCAAAGCACATACCTCTAGTGGAGTTTTCTTATAATAATATTTTTCACGACACTATTCAGATGGAACCTTATGAGGCTCTATACAGTAGTCCATGATGACCCCCAATATGTTGGCTGGAGGCAAGAGAGGCAGCTATGTTGGGACCTCATCTTTTCCAGGAGACCACGAAGCAGATAGAGTAGATTCGGAAGAGGATGGCTACTGCATAGTCATGACATAAGTCTTCTGTTGATCGATGGAGATGACCTCTGGAGTTTGAGGTCGGAGATCAAGTTTTTCTATGTATCACATTGAGGTTGGGACACATTATTTTTAGGAAATAGGGTAAGCTTTCACCGAGATACATCGGGATGGTTTCCTATCAGCTGCAGTTACCTCAGAGGTACTGAGCTATACGCGACATCTTCCATGTTTCCTAGCTACAGCATTACTTATCAGACTCATCTCAGGATTTTACACCTTAGGAGGTTGAGTTATAGGAGGATGCCTCGTTTGAAAATCATCCAATCTGGATTTTAGATAGAAGCATGAAGGTTCTCTGTGGCCGTTATGTTCCTCTAGTACGGGTGCTATGGTAACACAGGTGAGTACATAACGAGACTTGGGAGAGGGAGGTCAACATATGATCGCAGTGGCCAGAGCTTTTCAAGTATTCTTTTTTCCTCCATCTTAGGGAAATTTAGGGATGAATTTCTTTAAGGGGGGAAGTTTGTAAGAACTCAGATCCTATTTTCATGTATGGATCTTGTTTTATGGAGTTTTTTAGAAAAATATGAGTTTTTGGAAATTTAATGAGTACACGACGTGTACCTAGCTGTCATGTGTATTCATGTACTGGTGGTGTAACAGTCAAGTATATGGAATTGTGGGGTGACCTAGAGACCACCTAAAGTGGAGCCCAGTAAAGGCATATACACATAATGTACTTTTAAAGTACATGCCGTGTATATTTCTTTTTAATTGATTAAACGGGCTGGGGTCACGTCTATTCGATAGAAACATCTTCTTCTCAGCTTGTCTCGTCCATGAGGGACAAATATATCTGATTTTTCCTAGATCCACTGATAGACTGTATGTTCTCCAAATCAACCATTGTCGATTGCATTGGAATTACCACGGTGAGTTCTTCCTTCTTCTAGATCCTCTTCACTCGTTTCTTCTTCTTTTGTTAGATATTATTGGTTGAACATTTTAGACTTTTTTTATAGATTTACAGCGTTCTAGGTCGAATCAAAGGCTGGGATTAAACTATATCGATCGTACAATGTCGAGGTAGGTGGTTTTTTCCTTTCTGTTGTTTTTCATTGATTTATATGTGAAGAAAGTTCCCAATACCCTCGTTTAGGTTATTGCATGTTTAAGGAATTTAACCCTTTAATGATTTTTATGCCTTGATTTCTTGAGTTAGGGCTCTTGATTGAGAATAGAGTTTATTTACCTATATATGGATGTGTTTTCTCATTATTCAACTGATAATGGTAGTTGGGCCTAGTTTTCCCTATTAGGATGCTTTGTTTTCCATTCCTAGTGTTGTTAGGATGGAGTTATATTATCTGATATGTTGTGATATGCTTTGTAGTTGTTTAGCCAAGTAGTATATTGTGATTTACTTTGGATGTTGGACATCATTTGTGCATGATTGACTTATACAGGGCTGTGGGAACCAGGTGTAGTTAGACCATAGGGTAAATGGACGTTGGGGGATTTCCCATAGTGTCTATTATACTTTCACGTTGCAAGACCATAGGGGGGATGGAAATGAATGCTTCCTCAGTGTGTATTCAGTTCCACATTGTGAGACCACATGGGGAATTGGACGTTGAGTGCTTCCCCATAGTGTCTATAGTTTACCATTACGAGACCACAGGGGGGAATTGATGGTGATTCATTCCTCCGAGAGTCTTCGTTAGGCTGAACCAGAGGGGTTAGGTTGTGAAAACTTCCCATAGGTTTGCTTGAGTTTTTTTTGTTTCTCATTTAATAAATATAAATGAATGTAGTTGATACTATAAGATTATTTACTTTTGAGTACTTTCTTGTTTATTACTTCATTTTTCATATTTCCTGCCATATATATTCACTGATAGTTAGGCCAGATCTTTTGGTGGTTGCCTACTGGGATTCATCTCACACCCAATTTGGGTCATGATTTTAGGCACAAACCAATTATAATGTTGCATGTATAGATAAGGGAAATATCCCTTCTACTTTAGGTACGTAATTTCTGTGGATCTGGAGAGCATGGGACCAAGATGAGGCTTGCATTTCTGATAAATTTATTTACTTGTTTTCCTTTATTAATTTGGTTTTGTAATGTATACCATCATTGTGACTTGTTTGGCTGCTTTCCTAGACATATGTGACACGCATCATTTACATATGTGCTCCAATTGTTTATCAACTTGCATTATTCCATTATTTACTATTGCATGAAATTATTACTGCTTCTACTACTATTATCTATTTATTTCCATTGTGTTCCTCTAACAATGGGGTCATATTTTCCCCACTATCACACCCAAGTCCCTCATTTCTAGTTGGTAGCCTCTGGCGTTCGGGAAAATGCGCTTCAGGCCATGTGACCAACTGGGTATGGGGCACCTTTGGGTGGCACCCAGAACTGGGATGTTATAGGGACCATATGATCCATTTGGAGAGTTTATGTAGGAATCCTTATCGAATAGGTGGGATCCATGGAATAGGGTAGACTCAAGTATCTGAGGTCAGACTGAGAGCAGTACCAAGATTGGGTAGTTGGGATTTAGCTACACATGGAGATCTTATAAAAGATATCGGGGCCCAACAATGGGATTAGTGCCTAGTAGCTAGTGGAGCTCCATAGGGAGTCCATAACTCATGTAGTTGGGAATTAGTCTAGAATCACACTATCAAGATGTTAGGGTCAGAGTAGGATGGTGATCTAATGATAGTTAGTGGTACATCGTGGGTGTGACTGTGTTATTCTTTCATTTTGGATTTGGCCGGTTTTAGTGCATCAGGTGCACGCCTATTATTTTTTTACTAACTAGGCTCTGGTTACTAGGTTTCCATCGATTATGATGTGATATGTTTATATATATATGAGGTGTGTTGGCATCAAGATTTATGTGGGAATAAAAGTGATATGGATTTTATGTGAGGTTTGTATGCATCTAGGCATTGATGTGATGTAGGTTCTATATGAGGTGTGTAGGCACCTAGATTTTGATTGGCATGCATATGTATATATGATGCGGTTTTATTTGAGTAATTATTGAGATGAAATATCTATGGGAATCTAATGAGATGTGGGATTTTATGAGTGTTGTGTATGGAACAAGTATATATGGGCATCGGATGAGATACAAGACTTGATAGGTGTAAAATATGACATGGGTATTATTTGAGCAGTTGATGAGGTGAAATAATGATGATGCATTGTGGGAGGACTTTTGAGTTCTGGGATGGTTGGTAGACCGTTGATACATTTGATTTTTGGGTCAAGAAGTGACCGAGTAGGTAACTCCTAAGGTGGGGAGTGCCTTGAAGGGAGTTTAACTATGACTTAATGACTGGGGTAGACCATGTTGATTTTGATGAGATGAGTATATGTGGTACCATATCTCGGTAAATCTTGATATCCTGGGGATGATATATGTTAAGGTGGGTATATTTTAATGTCTTGGGTTTTTGAGTTGGTCAAAAAATCCTCAACCTCTTTGAATTTTTCATGTTTGGTGAGCAGGCAATATTTTTTTTATATTTGGAACCTAATTCTGAGAGTTTGATTCAACCAAGTCCTTGTTTTTATATGGGTTTTAAGGCTTAGAAAGTTCATTGGTGTTTTGCGTGCAGTGGGTCTTGAAAACTCCATTTCAGGGAAGCACCGACAGAGGTGCACAGCTTGGAAAAACCATGCGGTCTCCCAGAAGAAACCATGCGGGCCACCATAGACACTTGGAACATTTTGGAAAACTATGTAGGTTAGGGTGAACAGTTGTTTGAAACCTCTTCAGTTTTTAATAGAGGTGATTCACATAGTTTTCTCATATTTTTTAAAATTGTGCACTAAACTATGCATAGTGTGGTGCTTAGATAGTGGTCACCATACGGTTGGCACACAGTTATCTAAAATGTGCGGCCAAACCATGTGGCCCATTAAAAAGTGGGAAATTAATTTTTTTCCCTCATTAACTATTTCCTTCATTCTCCTCCCTTTCCTCCCATTTACAATATACAACAGAGGGAACTCCTCCAACTTCCTTCTCCTTAGGCTTTGAGGGAACCCCATCATTCAGACTTTCATCTTTGATCCATTAGTGGATACAGATTCATCTCAATAATACCTTCAATTTTATAGATTATATTTTCTATTTATCTCACCATATGAAGCTGTAAATCCATGAGATCCCTTTTTTCTATTTTTAGGGATTCATCTAAAATTCCATTTTCTTCCAATTCAGATCGATTTGGTGGACGATATCAAAGGAGTGAGCACATACTATTGTAAGGTAGGTGGTTCCTAGCTTTCTCCTTGATTTTGTGAGTTTTTTGGGGGTTTGTTCAAATACATTATGTGGGTTGTTCAAGAGAGAACCTAATTAATTAAATACATGGTTACTAAATTGTTCTAATGATTATATGAGATGCCTATGGGTATGCTCTTTCTCCACTGCGATTGGTTAAGTCGGGTAAGATTATTGGACTAACTTGGAAAGTTTAGGCCGAGTGTAAATTTGAATTAAATAAAATTGTTATATTGGTTATTTGATTCCATGGGAATGTAATGGTCTAGGCCTTAGGTTTGAGGTGAGTTCTGTTCATCTAGATTGAGGCAATGTGGTTCGTCAAGTGGAGATTGGCTCAGATATATGGAGTGACGATGATCGGGAGGTTGAGGTGACTTGGTCATCAGTATTTGAGGTGTTGAAGCCATCAGGACAAGGTCATAGCTCTCAAGACTTGAGATGGGGTTGACCATCATGATTTGAGGGACATGTTCATATGGTCCTGAGGTTTTGGATGACGCGAATATGGTTTTTTGATGATTTCTGCTCATCATTTTTTATTCGATGCGCTATTGGAGTCGTGTTCACATAGGTAAGACTTGGTTGAGGTGGTGATGACCACTCGTTGTGGGTGGGTACCCTCATAGACTATGAAGTTAGATGATGGTGTTGACCATCAGTATGTCACTTGTGTTTTTTTCTAAAATTAATGTCAATTATAAATTAAAATAGACACTTTGAGTCATATCAATCACATTATGCGTTTAATTGAAGTTTGGTTGATTTTTACAGGTCACAAATGACTTATGGACCATTTCCCTAAAGTATCAAAACAATCAGGAAGCATTTTCTCAGTTTTCAGTATGTCACTTGATCTTTTTACTAAAAAGAATGTCAATTATAAATAAAAATAGACACTTTGATTCATACAGGTCGCATTGTGTGTCTTACTAAGGTGGGGTTTATTCCTAAACATTTCAAATGACTTATGGATCATCTCCCTAAAGTATCAAAACAAATAAATGTGTTTGGTCGATTTTAAATAGGCCAGTTACTCTGATACCAACTATATTGACCTAAAAATTTCATACATTAATATCACATATTTGTAGATTAATATTCTTTACATGAAATAAATAAATTAAACATAAATATGAAATAATGAATTAATTATATGGACAATGATTTTACTATGAAAACATCAAGATTACCTCTTTGATTGAGCAGACACAGTGTCATTGCTCATCCTACAAAGGCACGTCACATGGAAAGAAATATTCTAAAATAAACAAACCCAATAAAGAATAAGGAAAATCAAATCAACATTTCATTATATAATTTTTTTATTAAAATAGAGATATTATATCGTAACATGACCATTACATATTTCTAGATGGATTTTTTGGTCCAGATATAAGCTAATAACGAAACTAATTATTATTTCTACACTTTACTACAATTGGTTAAATACTGTTTAGCATAGAATCTGATGTGAATTTCTGATTTAGCATCCATGTGATGCTCTCATCCAACACCATCTCTATGATATCATCATTCAGCATTCACTTTTCCTTCTCTTACAGCACCCATTTACCAAGTAAATGGGTCCGGGAAGAGAAGGAAAAGTGAATGCATAATAATGATATCATAGAGATGGTGTGGGATCAGAGCATCACTAGGACACCAGATCAGAAGTTCAGATTATATGTTATGCTAAGCTATAGTTAACCAACAATAGTAAAGAATCCTTAGTTTTGTTATTAAATTTTTTATTGATACACAACCAATTTTCTTCCAACACACTACAATAGTATAAATAGCAGCATAAATTACTAAAATACAAAATATAAATGATCCAGTACATAATAGTTTAGGTTTAGTTCTTTTTGAAACATGGAAACATATAGAACTAGTTCATAAGAGTCTCTCATTAAGTTATTCTTTACTAGAAAGACAAATCATTTCTAAAACTATTCTTCATAACCTAATGATATCAAACATAGGAATGGGTAATCATAGATTCTCAATAAGTGTAAACAAGAGAGATATCAATGATCAAATAAGGATAATATAAGTTTTAGGAATTCACCTTCATCTTATTTGTGTATAAATTCTCATCAGGTATGATGCCCATTCATTTCTAAACACATCTATATCATCTTGTGAATATGAGTTTTTGCAACAGTCATGGTAGTACTGAAAAAATATAATTACACAAAGGATTAATAAATATTTTAAATGATCTAGTAATTATTTTAGAAAATAACTTTTCAGGGATTCTAGTATTTTGATGAAATACAATCTATTTCATAAATTTACAAACATAATAACCACATTCCTTTCCATTTGTTTGTTTTGGACACTCCAGAAACATCGAGAAAATAAGTAATTTGTTTTTATAGTTCAATTATATTATATATACCATGATACTTATCCAGTTATAGATCTCATGGGTGTTCTTTTCCTTAGACCTTGGATTCATTCCATAATGTAGACAATACTGATGCATCGCCCTATCATAACAGAATCCTCATTAAAAGATAATATAAATTATATAACTAGACGTTTAGTACTAAAATGTTGGATCTAGTGTATTAAAAATTGACAAATGCCTTCATGCATGGTCGTATTGTTGGATATCGATGTATTGAATCTAGAAAATAAATCTTTGAAGTATCCATATTGACCGCAGTGAACATCAAATGTTGCCTAAAAACAAAAAAAAAGGAATAAGTAATGAAATAAATTAAAATATACTTGATATAATTAAATTGTAGAGTTTTACCCCTACAACATTAGTATTAAAAATTGTTTATCATCTATAATTTTGTTTTCAAATAATTTGAGCTGAGATGAAATTATCTCACCCTCTTTATCATCAGTTATTTATTCTTTTGAAGAGGTGATGTGAGGACTAATGGGTCCAAATTTTTGTTCATTGGGAAATCCCTTTATTTTTTTCATATATACACCTGAAAAAAAATATGATATATATTTAGTCATAATTATCATAGTATATTCTCTTATCTAATATCAAATCATGAGAAGATACCTCATATATTCATTTACAACTGAGGCGCCTAGCCATTAATACATGAGGATTTCATCTATATTGTCAGCACTAATGTAATCTGATTTGTCTCCTCCATACATATTTTTTTCAAAATCAAATATGTGAGTATTTATACCTATCAACATTGTATAAACATGATCCTTTAATGATATTAAATGTGTATATATAATGGGTAGGGTGAAGGTTCTCTCAGTTGATCGTTTCGATTCTTTGGTTGATCCTTGAGATAGTTTTGAGCCGATCTTTCATTTCACCCTCTTCCCTTTTTCGTTCTGTAATAATATTCATCAGTTCAGAAATTATATTCATGAAATTTTAAAGTTTTAACTTGATAAATAAATTGGAAATGAATACCACCTTGTTGACATGTTTTTTTTACAAGAATTGACAGCCATGAGATGAATATTACAATAGCTTTTCCGACCGTATAAATATCGTCATTGTCATTTGGAACATGTATCTCATTGCTCGGCTCATCAGCTATGTCAATAAACACTCTGACATGATGTGTTGGAAGTGGTTTTTTGTGTAGCATGTTGTTCTGCATATTGAACATTGTCTCCCTCGCTACAAGGGGATAGGTGGTAGTTGATAGATATAAATCACAGTGATTTTCACCCTGTAGAATTTTAGTATATGAAATTTATCAGTGTCTATGTGATTCATATTTCACAGAAAAAATTATTAGAACATTTATTACCTTATCTAGGTTATGTTTTTTAGGGGAATGGCCCACCTCAAAGATGGTGAGGGTGGGGTGGGATCATTACGCATGGGTTGTTATTGAGTTGTTTCTTCTCTTTGCCCCCCCCCCCTCCCCATCAAACTTGTAATCATCTATTTCTAGTGTTGTAATTATTCTTGAAACATAGTTATTGTTTCTCTAATATTTTTTATTTCCTCAGTTTGATCCTTCTCTTGTTTTTATTTCTGAAAATATATTTGGGGTGTCACCCCAAAACCCACACCTCTGACACGGCCATAATGTTCTGGCTACTTCAAGGATACTGAATATATTTCTACATCTGGTGTGGGTGTTGTTGATTCCTGTGACTATTTCAGATAAAAAATATAGGAAAATAAGTAGTCATTGTTATGTAATAGAGATTTAAATAAAATCAAATTTCTATTATTTCATATTTACACATGTTTCCCACACTTTTTGTGTGTTTTCATCTATTAGTATCCCCCCTTTATTTACACGATCCTCCTTTCATAGCACGTGGTGTGGGATGGATGTGGATTTCGATTTCGATTCATCAATTTTTATATAAATAGAGGAACATGGTTATGGTGTTATTTTATGTAACATGAAATTATTACGGTAGATTTAATATACATACCAATTTTTTATCAAGTGAAGCGTACCCCATCCTTACTTTACGGTAGGGGTACTCTTGTTTTGTTTCCCATTGTTTATTCTCAGAACTCAGTTTTTGTTTCATAAATAAAAATATATCAATAAAAGTGATGAATAAAAGAAAAATCAAACAACTTATTACCAAACACAATGTACCTGAAAAGTCTGCTCAACACGATGGATGTTAAACGCATGACATGCTCCTTGGGATATCAAGTGTTCATAAAGAGGAGGTGGGTGTGGCTTCATTTTCCCTCTATCATCTTTAAGATGATATTTTGTTAAAATTTTGCAGAAGCCTCTATGAATCCTCCATAAAACTCTTAATACATATTCCTTATGTGAGGAATCTACTATAAATGCACTCTACAAGGGATGATGAAGAGTAAGCCAATGTTTTCATATTTTATTTTATTTTAACAAATTATAGAAATGATATCATAATGTTACCATAATATCTTCCCACATTAGTGTCTTAAGCCCGGTGACAACATGGTTGCATGATTCTACATCAATTGGTATGCGTTTTCGAGTGACGATTCCAATATAGATACTAAACATGGCTTTGATGGGGTTAACATGATGGCCATTATTATTCCATCCCACATAAAATTTTATTCCTTTTTCTTATTCCATAAGGATTTTGTCTATGCTGTCAAACTACGATGCTCTTGTTTTTTTTTTGTGTCTTTAGGGTTTCATTGACTACCATTTCTTCAGTTTCAGCATCATCATTATGTTCCTCTATAGCACTAGCATTGGCACTAGGACCAGAATCAATAGGTTAAGAAACCTATTGTACCTCAGCACTGTGACCAGCAGCAATATGTAGAGAAACATATTGTTGCTCTACACTGGGACCAGCAAAAGTAGATTGAGATACCTATTGTGCCTCAGGATTTGGCACATTAGCAGGTGTAGAAGTCATTATCTGCAAAAGTGGTTTAACATTTAATTTATATTACATAAAAGTAGCAACGAACAGATAATAACATAACATAACACGATGTATATTACAATAAAAAATAACCTGATTATAGAACTATTTTTTTAAAGGCTGAAGAGATTTGACCCCAATATCGACTATGTAAATCCATTCATTATGGTCTCCTCTAACATAACAAATGTTGTCTTCATTGATACCACTATGAAATGATTGATAAATCCAAATGAAAGGGCCATTATCCGTTGAACTTTCATCTAACCCTTTAGTTGTTTTGGTCGATAATAGAACAATTGACTAGTTTTGGTCTGTGGGATTAGGAACATAAAATACTTGTACTACATGTGATTCCCTTATAAATGGTTCTTCTTTCTCCCCTTCCTTACTAAAATTAACTTTTACGAATCCCAATTCATCTATTTTAAGAGCACTTTTGTTATCAACCCACTTGCATTGAAAAATCGGCACTTGGAATTTGGTATAATCCAACTCCCATATTTGTATGATGATGCCAAAGTATGCCATATTCGCATAAATTGGATTTCTTTCCTTAGCATTAAAACATGCATCGCATCATCCAAAAGTGTAACCCCACTATTCTTTATGGTATTGTCTTCATCATGTTTATTAGTATAGAATGTATAACTATTAACTACATTAGCATTGTAAGATAATAAATACACACTTGGTCCTCCATCATGCCATTGAAGTATTTCTGAAATTGAGTCCATATTTTCATCTAACTTCATAAAAATATGGTCCCAAAAACATCCAATAAACTATTGATTATGTGTATCTGATATCCATTTTTTATCCCTAGATGGATTCAAATGCCTAATAACATCTTTGTGGGTTTGAAAATTGGGGTCAACATAGAAATTATTATGAAAAATTTAAAGGTGGGCCTACTCCTAATCTATAATATTGTTTGTTAAAACCTCTCTTCTTGAAATTCCTTTACCCTCAATCCGCCCAGTGTGATGAGATTTTGGTAGCCAATGTTTTCCACACCAGATAGGTATTTGGTACAAACGGCTTCCTCAAAAATATATTGCTCCACAATACTATCCTCTGAACGACTTTGATTATTAATATGACCTTTCAAAATCTTCATATATCATTCAGCATGGTAGATCCATCTATAATGTATAGTACCACATATTCAAATCTCTCTCACCAAATGAATCATCAAAAGAACCATCATATCAATGAATGTTGGTGAGAAGAACATTTCCAATTCACATTATATAACAACAAATTATTTTTTCCATAACTGGGGTCTTTAACTTTGTTACATATTGCTTTGAAGAATAAATAGAGCTTAATTAATGTATAGAGGGAATTCTTGGAAAAAATTTAATGTAAAGCTATAGGAATTAAATCTTGCATCAAAACATGGAAATCATGTGATTTCAGAAACTTTAACTTTAAATTGATCATTGAAATGATGTTAATGATATTTTATGAATACCCCTCTAGAACCTTTACATAATTCAAGATGTTTTAAAACTGATATCTCTCCTTCCTAGAAAGTGTGTAAGTAGCAGGAGGAAGAAATGTTCATTTTCACCCTTCACTGGTGACAACTCTTCTTGTATTCTCATCTCAACCATGTCCAACCTAGCCTTAATTCCATTATTTGTTTTTCCAATAGCATTTAGAAACTTGTCGATGACACTATCACATACATTTTTTCAACATGCATAACATCAAAAAAATGTCAGACAGATAGACAATTCTAGTATGGTAATTCAAAAAAACTGATCTCTTTCTCCAACCAGTTTTTGTAAGTTTTTTCAAAAACGGTTTACCAAAAGTAGTGTCCACATATTTTAATTTCTCAAACAATTGATCACCTGTTAGTGGAGACAGTGTTGTACATTCTTCTGAACTTCCATCGGATGATGTCGTCCAAGATCGGTACTTATGACGTCAGGTTAGAAATATACAATGTCCTAGAAACATGGTTTTCGATGAATGTTTAAAACTAATTGATTGTGTAACTTGTTCACAAACAAGACACCCTTGAGTTCCTTCAATGCTATATCCTGACAAATTTCCATAACTAGGAAAGTCATTTATCATCCTATACAGCATGGCTCTCAAAGTGAAATCTTCAGTTTTGTAAGCATCATACAACGTAACACCTGAATCCCAAAATAATTTCAAATCCTCGATCAATGGAGACAAATAAACACCAATATCATTACCTGGTTGTTTTGGTCCTGATATCAGCATAGATAATATGATGTATTTTTGTTTCATACATAACCGCGGTGGTAAGTTATAATTTACCAACAAAACTATCCATGTACAATGACTTATTCATTGATAACCAAAAGGATTCACTCCATCTGTAGATAATGCAAGACAAAGGTTTCTCAGCTTGTTTCCAAATTCAGGACAATCATGATCAATTCTCCTCCACTAAGGAGAGTATATCGGGTGATGTAGTTTCCCATATTTAATTATTGTATCTGCAAGCCATGTCAATTTTCCTGTAGTCTCTTCACTTCCACATAGGTACCTCAACCTTGGAATGATTGGAATGTACCATAATACTTTTTTAATACTAGATTCATCTTTCTTGAATCGAGAAGCACCACACTTTGGGAATTCATTAAATGATTTTTGGTCCATGCGAAACAGTATACATTCATTTGGGTAGGCATGTGTTTTTTTAGACATCATACCCATCGAGTGTAGCATTCATTTGGTGTACTATGTTCATCTCTGGAGATCATTATCTTCTGGGATCATTTCATTAAGGAGATCAAGTAGTTTTGTAAAACTAGTGTCACTCCACATATTGACTGCTTTCAAATTATACAGCTTTAGTACGTCTGAAAATGATGTTTATTTAGTGCAACCAACATACAATGGCGTCTTTTCACAACTCTTTAACTTCTCAAACAATTTTGGGAAATCAAGAAGTTCATCTTCAACTGTCCTTTTCATTTCCTCAATATGATCTTCATCATCATTCACATATGTAATCACATCCTCCATATGATCATCTTCATTATCATGCTTGTTATAATATCAGATACACAGTTCTATCCCAGCCACTACCTACATTCGTTTTTTCCCTGTGTTTATTCCAACATGTATAACTTCGATCTATTCCGTGACATATCAGGTGTTCTTCAAACTCTCCTGGACTAATTTTTATTGAATGACAACAACGTAAACACGGGAAAAGGATTTGAGAAGGGTCATATTCATGATCTTTGGAAAACTTGATAAACTCTTTCATTCCCTCTCCATACTCTTTTTTCAACTGATTGGCATTCATCAATTATTTATTCATATTCATCATATTTGATTTAGTAATATTAATATTTAACAAAACAATTACACAAAAGATGTTCAACTAGGGTCATCATCAAACTATAAAAAATGGAACTAGATTTGGTAAACAATACCCTTACCTCTCCATGCATTAATCAAGACCAAAGTAGATCACACCCATCTTTTAAAACACCTGATCAATGGAACTAACTATGAGAATCTACATCACTAGAATGTTTTAGTATCCCATATTTGATCTATATGCATTGTTGTAAACCAGTTTTTTAGTGTTTCTCTAAAAACATAATGTCTCGAGTCAAGAACTTTGGTACTAAACTAATAGATGGTATGATTTTAAAAAGAGTTCTTGTGGGTGGAAGGATTAACTACATGTTTTATTATGGTTATTTTACTAGGGTGTCCATAAAGTGTCCCATGGAGTCCTCTAGTGAAGTGGTTTTTTACAATTCAGTGTAATTACACTAGTTACAAAGTGGTAGTGCCATTGAAATGGGTAAGGTTTGGATTGATATTCAATGGTTGAGGAAATACAACATGGAAAACAAATGTCATACCAATAGTTCCAATAACTACAACACCATACAAACACACAATCTTTCTCACAATCGCAACACCATACGAACCAAACAAACACAATTTAAGATTTTACCAATCATCCCTTATTCAATTTTGTATGTTAATTCAACGGTTATCACATAAGTTTTATCATCCTAGGGAATTCATTCATTATCCAAGTATACATAAATTACCAATTTTTTTATTCAAATGTTCAACATGAACCAACCAACATGAAATTCATTTAGTGTGAAAACAAGGACCACCAACAGCCATGATTTCCAATGGGGGTTTAGCCCATACATTTCACAACAAAACCATCAATATAAATTAGTAATAACATGTGAAAAAGAGGAAACCAATGAGTAAGAGGATAAAACTCACCATGAATGTGTCATTCAGTGTGTGGGAGAGGTGTGTTCACGGAAGAGGAGAGGCGCGTAGCAGATGATATTTCCAACTAAAAAGAAAACATAAAATGAGAACTCAGATGTTCTACCTATCCAAAATAGTTCCAATGATATTTTGGAATGGGAATATTCTGGTTAAACAATTTTATTAATCAATAGTGGGATTTTATTTTCTATCTATGATATATGCTTCATGTTTTTTTTTGTATCTATTATTTTCCTAGATGTTCAACTTATGAATAGTACATGTCTAGTTTTTAAGAGAAAGATAATTTTTAATTTACTCTAATTTAAATGGTAAAATATTTCACATTAATTGTATATTTTTTAGGGGATTGTTGTTATATTATAGGGATCAAGAAATATCTTATATTAGTGGAAAGTCAAGTCAGTTGTTGGTTATGATACTATCCTGGGTCGTATAATTACATTTCTAATTCTAACTGATCTATTTTCATTGGTCATTACTACACCATAACTTCTAATCCCTCACACACCAAATATAGTCCTCTGATTCTGCATAAAATTGGTGAAAATGAGAAACCCAAAAAATGTAAAAAAAATAGGGTATATTAGTTTAACCAAGTGGAACACTATATGACAATGAAATAAAACTAAAATAGAATGAATATGAGAGTTAAAATTATCATAGGCTCTCTAATACAAGTGATGAAAGATGAAACATACATTGGGTGAGGGAGAACCACCCAAGAGAAGAGGAGGGAGAGGGTGGCATAGCATGGAGGAGTTATTGATGAGAAAAGGGTAAAAATTCATTAAAACATAAATGGTTCAGAGGGTAATTTTTGTAAAACTTCAGTTTTTAAAAGGGTTAATGGTTTTTCCATATGGTTTTCAAAACCAAGTGCAAACTATACAGTCTTCACTGTCAAGGACACACCATTTCACATGGTTAATGCCCATGGTTTAACAAACAGTGTGCAAACCATGATAAATACGTTTAAGATTTATTAATTAATTTTTTATGGTTTTATAAGGCCCCTCACATGCTTTAAACAAACCGTGTTCCTATACAAACCAATATTCACTATTTTTGTTCATGGTGATCATTAATCATGTGCAAACCATGGTCCCTAGGCTGCTACCCCCAAAACCAAAATTTCAACTCCTAAAGATTTTGTGACTTGTTTAAGAACATAAGACACATCTCAAGCATCAAACTATATAAAAAAATTCATTATGATGTCCCAACATCCAGGTTCTATATCCAACTGTTATTTTTAAAAATGGTTTGTCCACTAATTGAAAGAAAAAGTATATATCCTCTTGAAAATTCGAATGATAACATCGATAAGGAATTACAAAATCTCGACTATTGTGGTTATCATACACGATATGTCGTAGTGGTAATACTATTGAATCATCACTATCAGTTATATATTTGGAGTCAAACAAATGCACTCTATTCCTGAACACCCAACATGCTTTCAAATCATAGAACCCAACAGAATACGCAATGCCACCTGATCCGGATCCAAAGCTCGTATCCATCACTGAGATGATGAGATGGTACTTACATAAGCTTGCCCGTGTTGAGAAAATATCATCTCAATGTTTAGTCAATCACCCAGTCTAAGACACTCCCCACCATAATACTTAACTCATGAAAGCCAATTTCGATCCATGGTGCCTCCCACCTACAAAAGTTCATTCCAAAATCCATTTTCAAGTTTTTAATGACACACCTAGACCCACATACAATGAAACTTACCCAACTAAACATGAGAATTATAGTATTATGTCAGTATTCTCCTTCATTACCAAATTTCTGAACTCCACAGATACACCTCCACCATCCAAGTACAACCTAAACACAAATATTTTCCTTGTAAAGCCTTAGATATCTCTAAAAACATCCCATCACAAACAATATGAAATAATCAATGCACATGTCAAATCATTACATATAACATCACATGCTAGCATAAGTCGAACATCCTCCACCTGAACTACCTCAAAAGGGTTGGCAACCACTAACAAGTTATCTCGCTTTCTAATCTAAATTAATAACTATGAAGGAATTAAAAAACGTACAAAGAATACACATCATAGTATGAACCAAACATCTTATGTCATTTTACAATTAAAACCCCAGATAACCAAACTAAATAATTCTCGACTTCCACCACCAATATTTCATTAAGTACTAGAGCATGATTCCTTGCTCATCGGGGGAATCCCCTGCTTATCTTAATATATCATGGTCTAATCTAACCCTTGATGTGATTCCAAAATCAAACATTGTCCCAATTAAACTATCCATTATGAAATCACCTAAGAACCAGCATGGAACACATAGAATCCTTCTTAGACCACTTCATCTATCTCCAACTCAAAATATCCTCTCATACTCTAATCATCACCAAACAAAAATAACCTCTAGGACTCCAAAAGGCATCCAGAAAAAAAACACATGCACACCAGTATCAAGTGCTTTCACGGTGACCCAAATCCTAAATTTTTACACCAATTGCCTTTATAATGGATAAGAGTAAAAATTCTCTATAATAAAGACTCGCCAGGGGGAATCCATGCGTTGTAGAGGAGGAGGGTTCGCGGTGGAGGAGGAGGAGAATGCAGCGGCGGTGAAGGAGGAGAAGGAGGAGGGTCACAGTAGAGGAGGAGGAAATGGCAGCAGTGGTGGTGGAGGAGAGGTCTCAGTAGAGGAGGGGTCGATGGCACGGGGTTCAGCTTCTACGAAAGCATGAAAGGGTGTGCGGGATGAGGAGCCTATTAGCGTTCTTTTATAAAAACCACTGGAATCATTATCAATGATAGTTAAAAACGCTAGTAAAGGTTTGTTTTATCTGCACTAAAATAAAAAACGCTAATAAATAGGTATTTTAACAGCGCTAAAATTATAGCGCTGATAAAGACTTATTTTATCAGCACTTTTTTAGTGCTGATAAATATATGCCTTTATCAATGCTAAAAAATCGTTGATAAAGTCATAATTTTAAAAATTTATTTATATTCTTATAAATTTATTCAAAATGATATATAGGATAAATGTATATTTATTAATTAATAACTATAACTATAAATATTATATATTTATAAATATTGGTATATAATTGTTAATATATATATATAAATAAAATTATAATTACAAATGTATTTGAAACGTATTTATATATCATTAAAAAAATAATAAAATATATTTATTATTTATATATATTTAATGTAATTTTATAAGTACATTTTTTAGAACATATATAGTTCATATGGGTAACATTATGAATTAATAAATATACCGCATCAATGGAAAACAATTTGTAATGTATAAATGAACATTCATGCATATGATACATAACATATACACATGATTAATATATTTTTTAACCAAATTCATTGGAAAACATATATATATATATATTCAATAATTTTAATTATAATTATATATATTAAACAATATTATATATTTATAAATAAAATAAATATATTAAATATATTAAATATAAAAAATATAATAAATACAATGAATTAATCCAATATATATTATAAATTTAATAAATCTCTAATAAATATAATAAATCTAATAAATATATGTATTATTTAATATAATTTATTTTAATATTATAATTATTTATTTCTATACATATATATATGTATATTAATTTAATTATAATCTTAGAAATAATTTTTTTAATTAAAACATTATATATATATATTTGAAAATTATAAAATATAAATTAATTATAAACATTTTTTTTATTTAATGTATACAAATAGACATTATTTTTTAATATAAATGTAATAATTTTATATAAATTAATAATAAAAACTTTTATTAGAGCATGTTTTAGCACTGATAAATGGAGTATTTATCAACGCTTTTAACTAGCATTGATAAAGGCCCACACCTTTATCAGCACTTTCTGCTTAGCGCTAATAAAAGGCAGCGCTTCCCTTGCCCTGTTTGTGGTAGTGATAATTTAATTATGTAATATATATATATATATATATATATATATATATATATGACTAGTGAGGTTAGAGATCCTAAAAAGAATATGACCATGGATATCCAATATTGAAACCTAAGAATTAACAAGTTAGGGTATAGATGTCATTTATGAGTTATTTATTTTAAGTTTATAGTTTCCATTTTTTATGCTTATTAATTTGAGTATTATCATCTCTACTTTTCCCTATAATTTAGTTAATAGTCGGAAATATGAGGAATCATTCCAAAAACTAATTCTATGAGAAATTTTATGATTTTTTAAATGATATATCTGACCTGATGATGAGGTAAATCGTGAACATCATGGTGGTACATTATCAAATAATTGAAGCTATGAACAATAACTTTAATCATATAAAACTCCCCCTTCTCCTAATAAAGTGAAAGTTTTAGATGATTCCTTTTTAAATTAAAGTCCTTCTACTTTTAGTGGATCTTATAATCCCATAATTTTTGAAAAATGGGTTAATTGCATTGAAAATATATTATGTGTCCTCTGTTACTCTGAGCAAGAGAATGTCGCATTGGTCATTTACAACTTAGTGGTAGAAGTAGATTAGTGATGTATACTGATCAATAATAAAAACCTAAGGAAAACATAAAATCCTTAAAATGGGAAATATTCAAGAATAAATTTTTTAATAAATATTTTCCTCACACTCTCCATCTTAAATTAGTGAGATAATTTCTTAGACTCAATAAAAATGAGGATTAATCCTTTGGGTCTTATGGGGAAAATCCAACAATGCATGTAATATATTCCTCTAGTTACATCATTAAGCCCAAAATTAATATTAAGGGATTATTTAGGGGATTAAACCAAAATGTTTAAAAATACATAGTGATTCATGTCTTTGATAGGTATGAGTAAATTTTTTTATATGTCCTTGAAGTTTAGATAGAGGTTACTGGTTCTTAATGGTCTCATGGGGCTAGATATAAAAATAAGAGAATATAGATTGATGATGGAAGATAATTAGATAAAACTCTTGAAGGGAAGATGTTATAATTTCCCACTTGTTATAAGTGTGTAAATTATAATGTTGGTAACTGCCTCAAAGGAATAGGGTAATATTATAAGTGTGAAAGGGAAGAGCATCAAGCTAATGAATATTAAAGGTGGATGAAGAAGCGCATGAATGCGGTGGAATAAAAGATAGTTATGATTAATACTTGGCTAAGGGTTTAATTTTTCAACTAATGAACATAGAAACTTTATAATCCAATTCCCAAAGTAAGGGATTGTAAAATATAACTAATGAACTTGTAAGTCTAAGATGGAAAGGTTGGTCTTATATTTTCACAATTGTTGAGGCGGATCCTGAAAAATAAATAGTGATAAGTACACTAGTTATTTATTCAACAATAATGACCATACTATTTAATTTTGGTTCTATGAATTATTTTATATTATGAAATTGTAGTATAACTATTCAAACCCCGCCCTCAAAACATAGATTTTGAGTTATTGGTGAAAATAATAAAAACTAGGGAATTATTGCATCCCAATCTTATAACTCCTCCTCTGTCAACATTTATGGGATGGATCTCCTAAAAGAAATTGTTATACTCTCTTTATTGTAATTTGAGTCTATAAAAGCCATGCATTGTTTGTCCTTGTAAATATATATCCAATATCAAATTTCAAGAGAAGAAAACCACTTTCTATATCTGGAACTATCCTCTTATTATATAGAAGTGTAAGGAAGAAAAATGTCATTTGTAATATTATTCAAAAACATGGATATTGTTTCCCTATGATAATTCATATATATCCCAAATGATTAATACAAATTGTAGGATCACCATTAAATAAATTCCCAATATGATGGAATATGTTGTTGTATTCCCTAAAGAGTTTCTTAGTCTTCCTCCTGATTGAGTGGTTTAGTTCTCAGTTGAACTTATACATGGAGCTCTTCTCATATCCAATACTCTATGTGGAATGGAACTTATTAAATTGGATGAATTAAAGAATCAACTTCAAGAAAATATGGACAAGGATTTCATGTTACCATGTTATTCACCATGGGTTGTGTTGGTTCTCCTTGTTAAAAATAATGATGGGTCATTGTTCCTCTGTATTGATTATCATGAACTTCAAAAAATCACGAAAAAATACAAGTATCCACTATCACATATTGATAATATTTTCAATTGGCTATGTGGGGCCCAATAAATCTCTAATTTGGACCTTAATTCAAGATACCGCTAATTTTATTTAAATAAGGAGGATATTACAAAGACATATTTTCATACAAGGTGTATAAACTATGAGTTTATACTCTTTAAACTCACCAAAACTCTATAAATATTTACGAAATTGATGAATAGAATCTTTATATATTACCTGGATAAATTTTTGTACTCTTAATAGATAATATTTTAATACACTTTAAAATTAAGGTCTAACTTGAGGAGTATTTGATTATTATTTCAAAACCATTGAGAAAGGAAATGTTATATGCGTAGTAAAGTAAATGTGACTTCTGGGTGGAACAAGTATCATTCTTGGGATATGTTATCACAATGAAGAGGATATATATGTATCCTTTGAAGATAAGGGGGTTTGAGGAATGGTCCATAACAAGATCTGTAAAATAGATCTATAGTTTTCTCAGCTTAACAAAGTACTATAGGAGATTTTTTAGAAACTTATTATGATATTAAAACCCAATAACCAAGAAAAACTAAACGTTTTTAATGTTTTTATGTACTAATAAATGTGAATATATATTCAAGGAGTTTAATAAGAGGTTGATTAATGAATCTATACTCATACTACCCAACTATGGGTATGGATTTCTGATCTACAGTGATGATTCAAATAACTGAATAGGACTTTTCCTCTTGAAAAATGATAAAGTGACAACTTATGCCTCTAGATAGTTTAAGATCCATGAGGAAAAATAATTTATTCATAATCTATAGTTAGTATTTTTTATCTTTACATTGAATATTTGGAAGCATTATCTTTATGGAGAGAAGTGTGATAAATATACCAATCATAAGATCCAAAAGTATATATTCACATAGAATAAACTAAATATGTTACAATGAAGGTGGTTATAGTTTATCAAGTATTATGACTGATAAATACATTATCATATTAGGAAGGAAAATAAAGTTACAGATGATATAGGTATAAATCATCCAATAAGCTTATCCATGATGAGGATTGAGAAGGATTCAATCTTCTTAGACAATCATAGAATGAATATGGGAATCATAAATAAATGAACAACATATTTACTTAGTCAAATAATTTTTCAAAAATAAATTCTATATAATATAAATAAATATCAAAGGGATTATTTTTAGTTACAAAAATAGGTTAGTTCTATAATAAATGGAAAATCCTCCGAGTTAACCATTTATAAAGAAATAGTTGAGGGGTTTGGGACAAAACTATGTATACAATCAAATCCTATAGTAATGAATTATTTTTTGGATGATTCTCATGGATCAACATTCTATATCCACCTAGGAAGAACAAAGATTCATAGAGATCTCCAATATCACTATTACTGGGATAATATAAAGAAGGATACTGTGGAATATACATCAAAGTGATTAGTTTATCAAAAGGTGATGGAAAAAAGGAAAAAATTAAAAGGGATAATGCAATCATTACCCATACCTATTTGGAAATGGAAAAACATCACCATGGACTTTTTCTCATATATTATGAAGACATATAAAGGACATAATTATATATGGGTTTAGTGGACTTTCAAACAAAGACTAATCAATCCATTTCCATTAGATAGGACTTTTCACTCAACCTAATTATAAATATATGCATCATATAAGTTAAAAGTCATTATGAAACACTACTATTAATTTGATCCTTTTGAGATCTAAGATTCTCCTCAAAATTCTAGAAAATATTTCAACATGAATTGAATATAGAATTAACCTTGAATATGAACTATCACCCAAAACTAAGGACCAATATAAAAGAAACATAGAAACACTTGTGGATGTGTTGAGAGCCTACTCTATGGACTACAAATTAATATAGAAAAAACATATTAATCTATTAAAGTTATCATTTAACAATAAATTCCTCCCATAAATTAAAATGGACCCTTATGAATCCCTTTATGGGAATTGATTCATAACACCCACATGTTAGAATGAAGTTTGTGAATGCAATATTTTGCAGCTTAAATTGTTTGATGAAATGGAAGGGGAAGTCAAATCCCTTTAATAACACATCAAGGAATCAAAGAGTCAACAAAATAGTTATGTTGGTATTTTTTGATGAGATCCAGAGTTTGAGATTAGAGATAAAGTGATATTTTTTATATATCCATGGAAGAGAGTCATGAGGTTTTTTAAGAACGGAAATTTGATTTCAATATTCATTGGCCCCTTTGAGATTCTTGATCACATCTGATATATGGATAATCAATTATCAATCCAACCAAATAATTATCAATAACATGAATTGTTAAAAGTATCCCTATTTTAGTATATACATACCAGTTATCCTACAAGTCAATACACTAAAATCTTGCATTAGCATCAATTTATGAAACCGCAGCTAAATTTTGTTTAGATAATTTAGCAAAGGTTTATTAAAAACCACTGATAAATCTTTTTAATTTTTGAAAAACTCGACACTTCTCCCCTGACCCCTTGAAACTTCATCCCGGACCCCCTAAACTATATGAACTCTCATCATTGTTGATCCTGACACTCTCTAATCTCATCCCTTACCACTGATCCCATCCCTCACTAGTGATCTCATCCCTCACTGCCAATCCTGATGCACACTACCCATCAGTGTTGGTTCAACCCTCACTGAGGTAAGAAGGTATTCTGATTTTATTGATCTAAATTTTAGAATTTTGGAAGCTAAACGTATAACCATAACATATTCATTTGAGTTTGTTATTACTAAGGATTCTATGTCATATTTTGAGAAATCTACATAAAATAAATCCAATGTATATAGTTAGACTTCCAAAGGAAATTAAGTTTTTTTCAAATAGGGTACTAGTCCCTTATTATTATTTCTAAAACCTATGTTGTTTATTTTGTAATTTAAGTTGATTAGAAGTAATTATTTAAGAGTATTATCGATAGTTATGATAATAAATCTAATATTAAAGATTCTACGAGGGATTGTAGATAAAAATCATGTAAAGGATTCAATTTCATTATAGACTTCTATATAGAATTTATCAATGAAAGGATTGAATTGTGTATAGATTCCCTCACTTATCTCAGAGTCATAATATCACTTAGACCTTACCCTAATCATATATATCTCATAAACTAATAGAATTTAAAGTAAACATCATATAATAAACCAACTAATCATAACCTTCCACCTTTATTCAAACCCACTCCAGATAATAATGATTGAAATCTCTATTTTTTTGGATCCTTTCTATTTATTGTATAAACTATTTTTAGTCTCAATTAAATTATAGTTCTAATTATTCTATAAAAATTTTGTTCTACTATATTCAAAAGTTTGAACATGCATTGCTGATGTTGAACTATTTAGATAGTAATTTCATCTTATGGTTAATATGTGTGGTCTATTTTGATCCTATGGTTCATAATAATGTAGGGGTATTTAGAAATAAGTTGAAATAAGTCATATGTTTTAATTTAGACCTTAAATTTGAATCTAGAGAAGAATAAGGTGTTGTTTTGTGATATATTAGGATTCTCAATAGATATATTGTGAAAGGGATATGATACCTAATACTGAATAAAATAACAAACATTGTTAGTATTATAAATAGAAGAATGAAGATCTGACACAACTATATCTTATATAATATATTTTTATCAAATATAGTATAATATGATAACTAGTTATGATCAATTTCACTAAACAAAATGAAATAAAATGGTGGAAATAATATTTGTGAATTAAATTTGTATATTATTCATGAAAGGAAACATTCATATTTTTTTCTAGGAAAATAAAAATTATTTGTGTTAATTATTGATTTTATAAAAAATAATAAGAAGTACACCCATGATAATATAGAAGTGAGTGAAAAAAGAAGAATAAGGAATATGTACCACATCAATGACTTGATAGACTTCTACTATCATGATGGAATATTTAGTTGATATCTATATTAGATAAAATTAATGTGTGGGATGTAATTTAGTGTATAAATAACCAAACCATGTTGCATGATATTCACACTTATAAATTTTCAAGATACCATAGTGTAAATACCACAGGGTAAATCTATTGGGTTATATGATCCTGGTTGAATTCATATTGGACTAAGGACTAGCCTTCTCACATTATTAAGTGTACCTTACAAATCACTCTACCATTTTTATTCCTTTGTTTGGATGTGTTTTATGCAATAACGTATGTGAGACATGTAAATGTGAAAACCATACACTCAAAAAAAATTAATGAGATAAATAGATTGTTTATGTGGTTATGCCCATATATGATTAACTGCTTACCACATTAGTATTCACAGGGTAGATACCAAGACACATTCAATTATATTATTACTTAGTGATTTAGGGAGTTTTTATCTAGTTCTATATTATATCATTTCCCTTGATTTCTTCTTTATAGAATCCTTATTGTTTATATTGTATTATATGGTTACTTAGTGATTTAGGGGAATTTTATCTAGTGAAATATTATATCATATCCATTGATTTATTCATTATGGAATCTTTATTCATTGTGGAATATTTCTTGTTTGAATGGTAGAAATCATATGTAATTGGAAATGATACAAGGAATGAAATACATTGAGTATTTTTGAATTTGAGTGTGATGATTTAAACAGTAATATGTTTCAATTTTAATTTATAACTTTTGGGTTTTAAATGTGTGATGAAGAATTTGGAAACACCCATGTGTAGAAGAATAAATGGATTTCTAAATAATGGTATCCATTTGTGTTTTTTCTATAAATATAATCTGAAGAAATAAGTGGATAAAGAATAAGAAATACATTTAGAACTTCATGGATTCATTATACTAATTTGTTGAGGCATGTCTAGTTTCTGTATTTTTCATTGTTCTATATCAATTAAATAATGGCCTAAGTTCACAACTCTACAATGGTTTCTTCATCGACATATTATAATAGTCCAAATAGTTGTATTATTTTTCAGAAGTGTTTTTAATTCTTATTTCATAGATGGTTATATATACATTTAAAAGGTAGTTTATGAGTATTTAACATATTCATATTTTTTTCAACTAGTATATATTAATCTCTTTTCCTATTTAGTAATAGTTATGTGTTCTATTTTTTTTATAATGTGTACGCACATTGTGATATATGTGGATAAAATCTAGATCACGATACTGACCAACACACCTCATTATGTTAAGGGTTGGGAGGAGTTTTTAGATTTTTAAATTTCTAATCGATCTGTTGATGGGAGAATAAGGTGTCCATGTCCAGAATGTAAATTTAGAATATGGTTAAAGAGATATGAATTTTATGAACACTTTCTATTGATGAAATTCCATTCTCAATATTTTTGTTGTATTTGGCACGGAGAATAGAATGTTACATAAAAGTAGAGAAATGATGTTAATCTATAGAATGATCTCCCAACTTCATCGAAAATGTAAAATTAAATTCAAAACCTTATAAATGATGCATTTAGCATTGAAAGACACCAACATCAACATAAAAACATATCAGAACAACAAGTTGAGGGTGATACAAACAACAACGTGAAAAGTGATTTTTTTTAGATTGTAGGACAACCAAATCAAGATTTTATCATATCATTGGATCCTCCTCTTGATTTTTTGGAGGCTAATGTAATAGGAAACTTCAATAAGTGGATAGATGTGTTTCATGGTTTAGTTAATGATGGAAATAAAGATTTATATAGTAGATGTTTGTAATATTCAAAACTTTATTTTTTTGCTAAAGTTGTACCATATCAAAAGCCTATGTGGAATTAAAAATAAGGTGATATCCATGATATTAGAATTGTTTCATGATTAATTTCTTAAAGAAAATATCCATGTGTCTTTTTATGATATAAAAAATTTTTTATCAAGATTGGTATGAATTAAACAAAAATGCATGTGTGTCCTAATGATTGTATGCTTTATTGGGGAGAGGATTCAAGTATACATTATTGAAAAAATGTTCTTCTTATAGATGGTAGTCTATGGGTGGTTTAGGAATTTTGAATCAACATACTACCATGAATAAGAAGAAAATAAACACACCTGAAAAGGTTTTGTGTTACTCTCCTTTAAATCCTCGATTGAAAAGATTATTCATGTCATCAAAAAACTGCCAAACACAAGAAGTGGTATTTTGTAGATAATAAAAATAATGGGTTAATGAGATATCCAAAAGATTCAAAATTGTGGAAGAAATTTGATTCATTACATCTGGATTTCTCATATAATCCTAGGAATGTTCGATTGGGATTGGTGGTTGATGGATTCAACCCATTTGGGACTTTGAGTAACAGTTATAACATTTGGATGGTTTTTTTGATCCCTTACAATCTGCCTCTATGGATATGTATGCAACAATTGTCTATTATCATTTTTATTATTATTACTAGAAACAATTTTCTATAATTGATATTTATGTATAAATTCTACCTTTAATTGAATAATTACATGAGTTATGGAGCAATGGTGTTGAGACATATGATGAATCTTCTAGAACAATGTTAAAAAGGCAAGATTCCCTAATGTGGACCATTAGTGACTTCCTTATAATTGGGAATTTATCTAGTTGGAACTCTTACATGGTTTTGGATTTTCTTTTTTATAAATTTGATTTTGAACCTGAACGGCTACCACAAAGTAGAAAATGGTGCTTCTTGTGTCATCAAAGATTTCTCGACACATCTCATAGATTTTAGTTGAACAAGTTAAAATTAAATGGTTTCATTGATTGTAGACCACATCCAAAGTTATTAACAGGTTATGAAATATTAGAACAACTTGGAAATGTAGAAACAGAATTTGGGAACATGCTTCATTTGAAAGATAGTGGGAAATGAGTTCAAAGTGCATCATCAAGTGAAATGAGAACTCAAAAAATGGAAGGAAAAAGTATATTCTTCAAAATTCTATATTGGGAATTTAATCTGTTTATAAATAATCGTAATGCGATGCATATTGAGAAGAATGTTTTTGAAAATTTGATCTTCACATTTCTTAATGAGCATGGAAAGTTGAAGGACCATCTCAATGCTTGTAAAGGCTTACAAGCAATGAACATAAAGCACAATCTCTGTCTAGATGAGAATGTAAGGTATACTACAGAAATGTTTGCAATGAAAAATAGGGATAAAGATACATTCCATAAAATTGAAAAACATGTGAAGGTATCTAATGGGTATTCAAGTAATATATCAAGGTGTGTTGAATTAAAGAATCTTAAGTTACATGGATTGAGAATCCAGGATTCACATATTTTGTTATAGCAGTTACTTCCATTGGCATTGATTATATGATTACCTGAATAGGTTACTGATTTTCTCCACCAATTTTTCATATTTTTTCAGATAATTATGTGAGAAAACTCTATATCCATTTTAGCTTGAAAACCTTTAGGATAGATTTTTATTGACAGTATTTGTAATGGATATGATCATTCCTCCGTCGTTTTTTACTATCGTGATGCATTTAACTATGCATTTTGTTTAGGAAGCTGAATTAGGAGGTCCCATACATTATTGATGGATGTATTCAATTAGTAGGTACTTTATTTATATGTTTTTTATTTTACTAAAAAATTAATGGAACTTATTTAAATACATATTTTTTTCACATATATCTTGGGAATTTGAAATCTTACGTGAAAAATAAATCTCAACCTGAAGGCTCTATTTCTGAAGGATATTTGGTATAGGAGTGTATTAACTTTTGTTCTGGATACCTAGATGACATTGAGACAAGATTCAATCGAGTTGGATTTGTTGAAGACACATCAACTCAATCTAAAATACATGGGAAATCAAAAATATCTCCTGCTATTGGTCAATCAGTTGGGAGGATCTCAAATGTTACATTGAGTGAAAAGAAATTATTACAGGCACAATAATATGTGTTTCTAAATAGTGAAATTGAAAATCCATTTATTGAAGAGTTGATGATACAAACAAAGAGGAGAATGATAGGACAAACATGAAATGATAAAGATATAAAAAAGTTGTTAATAAAGAGCATGTAGACTGGTTTGCACAACATGTAAGTTCATAAATATTGAAATAAATATGGATATTAGGTTGACATATATATTTTTTAAATATAATAATGTATATTACTTTTTTCAGATCATTAATACTGATACTCGAGCACAGTTTTTAGAATATTTTAAGTTTCTTGCTCGAAGTCCTCTAAAAAAGCTAGAAAGTTCAATGCTTACAACGTAAAAGGATTTAGATTTCATACAGTCGATTGGGAAGAGGGTTTGAAAACACATAATAGTTGTATATTTACATTTTTTAAGTGAAATACTATGTAAAGTTGATTGATATTATCAAATTAAACTACCACAGGCATTTTTTAGTTGTTTTATTCAAATGTAATTGGGTGGATATTATCAAGGGTGTTAAAAGATATTCATTTCAATTTACTTTTGTAAAATTATCTGGCTTGATAGATGTTGGTGATTGTGAACTATATGATCCTTATATCTTATCATCATAAAAGAAAATTTTATATTATGTGAAGGATGTTATGGATGAAGGGTGGAGTGTATTTTCTCACGTAAAACAAAGATACATGTATAATATTGGTGATGAAGTGGAAGATTTGACATCTGACATTGAATCCCATCAACGACAAGAAGAAGACTTATTTTTCCATCATGATATTGAAAATATTAGTCTTGCAAGAGTGGATAAAGTATATGAAGTAATTATGGATCAGGAAACCGACATGATTAACGAAGAAAATGATTGTATTTGTAGTTTTACATTCATTTATCAACCACTTATGTCATTTGTGCATTCATTCATTATCATTGTTATGTATATTTTTTTGTTAGTACTATGAATCTATTATCATTTCTATTTTTTCTACATGAATGCTTTACAATATATGTTTTTAACTTAATTTTATTTGATTAAATGACAGGACTGTATAGGAAGTGTTATACTCACGTTGAGGGGTCAAAGAGTTTTTCTAGATGTCAATCGACTATCATAATATTTTCATTAGTTTAAATATTTATTATAAAATGTTTTATTTTTAATATATTAAATTTTTTATTTATATTTGTTTAATTTAGTCACAGAGTTCAGGACACCAGGATTCCCTAAGAGAAGTGTGGTTGAATGTTCACAAAAAATCTGATGGGAGATTTGTTAATGAGTTTGTCAAAGAATTTGGGGTATGAAATAATTTTTCATTATAATAACTTATTATCAGTTGTCGCTATGATAATGTATATTGCTTATAATATGACTAATATTTTTTTATAGGTAAAAATTGAAGAATTGTGGAATGAAAATCCCATACAGTTCTACTCTGTCTCCCAGGATGACCAAGTTGGTAAAGTCCTTGGGAAGGAGAATCTTGGTTGAGTGCACGGGATGGATTTGGGACCATTACCATATGAGGACTTTGGAAGGAAAATAGGTATTAAAAGTGATAACTGATGGTGAGAAGGTAAATCACACAACTTCAAAATCATTTAGTTTGCAAACTATTATTGATTTTAAGATTAAATATAAATATACAACATTGTTTAATTTTCAATATAATTGTCTTATTGGTGTCGGTAGAAGGAAGTAGAGATAGAGATGGAGAGGGTGAGGAGTATATTTCATCGTTGAGAAATGATTAGTAGAGAGGGTTTGTTCATGTATCAGTACGTAAAATGTGTGTATTTTTTATCTTTTTCTTATAATTTATATATGATCAGAATAATGGTATGGTATGTTGAATGATGATGTGGAAAGGAAGTATTGTGATTATGGGTTAGTGTAAGGGATATGTATTGGTAATGAATGTGTTTTTCTATATGATATGATGGTCACTATGATTTTTTTATAACTCATGTGATATTTACTAACCTTATGTTTTGATGTTGAATTGCAGGAGTATTCAACTTCAAGTAGTGGATGATGAATCAAGGAAACACATATGAAATTACATGGGTTGCATTTCTTTAATTATTTATGAAGTATTTTATTTTTTGTGTACAAGTTGATGACAATATAAAGAAACAAAAAATGATCTAATAGGAGGTCAGGATGAATGACCTTAGTTATGAGTTGCAATTCTTGTGGAAGTGGAGGGTGAGATGATCACTTAGATTTCAAGAAAGGATCTATGATTTGGGTTGGGGAGTTTTGTATAACTTAAAATCAGTAAGTTATTTTCATTGTAAAATAGAAGGTAATCATTTATACAAATTTCCAACGGCTTAGTATGCTTCTGTTTCTTTAATGGGTTATTATCAGTGCTTTGGTTTCTCTCTATGGAATGGTCCATATTTCAGAGGTATCCCCCATGGTGGTAATATTTCAAGAATTTTTCTTGATTGAAAGATGTGGTAATGAATTTGATCCATTATTTGAGAGTGTTAGAGGTGTATCATCATGTTTGAGTGGTATATCCCTATATTGATTAATATTTATAAATTCATTATTATGTATTTTTTAATCAAGGAATAAAATAATTTTATAGGTATCTAATGTAATGGATAATGATTTCTCAAGCCTTTATTTTTTTGTATTTTGGGAGTTGGGGTTCATGGGAGGAATTTTTGTGGGAGAGTGATGGAGAAGGTATTTGTTCTACCTAAAATTTCAATTGATAAATTTTATCACACCGTGACCGAGTGTGTTTATCCATGGACAATAAATCTATGACATATAATGAGAATTTGTGGTGTGATGATTAGTTCATTGGGTTTTGATGTTTTTATATTTATCTAGTGGTAAATTATTTGTGACATGGGGACTTAAATTATGGAATAGAGGTTAAGATATGATTGTTGGGTTCCCTTATGTTTTGGAATGTGCAGTTTGTTTCATCACTACCATAGTCATTACATAATGATTCATAAGTTGTGTTTTCTTGGTCTTGTGTGAAATGTCATGAACCCTGGGGGTTGTGTCGTTGTTGTTGCATGGGTTGGATCATGAATGAAGTATATAAAAATGATCTATAAAATGATTATTTGAATTTGATGGTGGTGTCATGGTGGTATTCATTAAACCAGGACCTTCCTTGTTTGTATTTAAATTAAGATAGTCCACTGTGTTGTTCTGGCTATAGGTTCTGAGTCTACAGAACCTACAGCTTGTTTTTTGTCATTCATGACATAGCGGTATTTAAAACTACTGCTAAATATAAAAAATTTTTTGGTTCAAACCACTCCTATACTATGGTATTTTTTAGGGAGGTGGTTAAAACCACCACTAAATATGAATAAAATTGACAGAGAGGCGATTTTATCTATATTAGTATTGGTTTTTTTGGTAAAAGGTTCAAACTTTAGAGGTGGTTTTAACCACCACTATATTGCAGTTGTTTTTTAAGCCAAAATCACGGCATAATATGTATTCCATCACACTTTCCATAAACTGCTACTAATTGGAAGAAACCTTCATGTGTTGATTTTCGACACCAATTTTAGTGGAGGTTATCTAAAACTGTCATTAAACCATTTAGTGGCGATTTAAACCGCCGCTATATGGGAATTTTATCATAGTGAGTACTGAATTAATAGGTGGTGCATTTGGTGTATGATATTTCTTACAAGGAGTATCTGGTGGAGATCATGGACTATAAAGAAAAAATTAAATGAAAAAAAGATAACCCACACTATGAAATTAATTGTGAAGAACCATATGTTTGAAGAAGTTATATGGGAATCTATAGAATAAATAAAATAGAAGCTCCCTCATTTTTCACCATATAGTGTGAAATGAAATTTCAAGGAATAAATTTATTAAGGGGGGAAGAATATAATAACCCGTAACATTATAAAATAAATTCACATACTGAATTTACACATGTGTTATAATTAGGAATATTTTATTAAACACATACACTTCATTATATTAATTTAGAAATTTACATATAAGAAAATTATATAAAAAATTAAATGAATGTGTTCAGTATGATTAAAAAAATGTTTTTCATAAATAATTCATACTTTTACATTAATTAAAAATTTAATATTTATTTTAATTAAAATATTTTTTATGTTTTTAAAATAAAATTTATTTCAGAAAATATTTCCATTAAAAACTATTTATTTTATCACAAAATTTTATGAAATTATAACTAATTTTTCTATGGGTATGAAATTTTATCATGTCTTAAAAATTATTATTTGTCAATAAAAAGGTTATTTATTTAAAAATTAAATTTATCATAATTATATATTTATTTTGATAAAATGGATGTCGTTTTTGAATCAAAACATTTAATTCATCTTAGGTCTAGTTTTTTATATTTTTCTAAAAAAAATTGATTTTTAGGTGAATGGTAAAAATATAGTTTTTATGAATATCTTTAAATTTTTTCCATCGTTATGACACCATAATGACTTAAATATTATGAAATAAATTATTGAACAAAAAATTATTTATGGAGTAAAATACAAAATTTAAAAATATTAATTTTGAATTTATAAAATTACCTTTGACATTGTAGAACCAAAATAATATTTTAATCATATAAAAAATGTTTTTGGATCTTTATATTTAATTAAGTGGTTAAATGATTCCATTAGGTTATATCATGATTTTAATTTCAAATAAACCATATTTTTTTAATTGAAAGGAAGTTAATTCATTATAATCGATGTGAGCCAAAATTAGTTGGCCTCAATGATAAAAGAATTTACATTTTACTCTAAAACATTCCTTTCATTACCTTATGAATAACACCCTTCACAACCTCATGTCTCCTCACACATTATGTTCTTTTATCTAGATCTAACTATACCAAAAATATCTCCTCAACTCTCTACCCATGTTCTAAAATCCTTCATCTCGCCAAAAAAACATACTAAGGAGCCTTAAGTTATAGCCTAATAGTGAGCACGCAAATAAAGAAGTAATATTCTCAACTAATTTATATTAAGTTATTTTATTATTACACCATCTCAGATATATTATATCCTTGATAATGTGATAACATAAATATTATTTATGTACTAAAAATCCATTATATTAATTGAATATCCATTATTTAACCTCCTCTAATTCTATTATATGATAAAAATTATGCTCATGTTATGGTCAGTTCACTGCTTCCATGGATAATGTGTTTTGTTTTTCATTACTTCCTTACATGGCAGTAAGATCATGTGTTCTTATTGAGGTATGTATATTTTTTATTTTAGTATAATTCCTTTTTACCTAATGTGAATGCCTAGTAAGGGTATAGATGAAACAAGTATGTTTGGTGCTTGAACAGAGCTCAGGGCCTATGTTTTTTGAAAAGAAAGATGGGTTGTACATTTAATAGAAACCATGTATCCTAAAGAACATGGTTTGGATTAACCATTCCGGGTGGTCCAGGCCATTTCCTAGGTCCACACGGTTTGAGGAAACTGTGAAAATAGGGCTGCATACCCATTTGGGGGAACTATATTTTTAGCAAAGAATAAATACATGTTTGGCACATGGTTTGTCTAACTATTATCTATTACCATGGGAGGGGGTTTGAATATAAATAATTGAACATAATTGAGCACAATTTGTTAAAAAATTCATCCAAACCATGCAACCCATTATTTTAATAGGAAATGACCTTTTTCCCTAAAATTCTAAAATTATTGAACCACCTCTCCTTTTCTAATTTATTCATCATCTAGCCCCATTCTCCTTCCATTGGTTAGCTCCTAAGGCCTTCAAGGTAGGATTTGATCTCGTTTTTTTTATCCAGACTCTGGTTCAACATTCAATCATCTTACTGGATTCTTCTTGATGAGGCCTTTATTCCTTAGTCTCTTTTCTTCATTTTACTTTATATCGATTATGCTATTTTGGTCTGAGCTAATATGCATTATTTTTAGGGTGTTCATCTTTTATTCTATTTTCTTCTGATCTGGGTAGAGTTAGGAGATAATACTAGACAAATGTTATACTATGGAAATAGGGTAGGTGGTTTATACCTTTTATCTTAAATTATAGTTGTTTTATACCTTGTTTTCATTGTTTTTTATTCTGGACTTTTCAAGAATTTCACTTAAATTAGTTGGATTACTTAATTAAATTATTTATAACCTTTATAGGTATCCCACTTTGCACCATGATAGGGTTGGAGGTTGTCAAACTCAACCAAGACCACCTGTGACATGTGTTTATGTATCTTCCCCATGATATACCACCCCATTGGGTGAGTGAGTTCACCACCTTAGTGGAGGCCTTAAGGATTTAATGAGATATTATGAGAGGGATTATGCCACCTTTATTTGTGATTACATATTATTAAAATGGTTAAATGGAATAAATGAAAAACGTGGAATGAGTTAGATGAACTCATGGATTGTGTATGATTATGAAATAGATTATGAAATGGGTTAAATGATAAAGGTCATAATTAAATAATGACCCATGATAGCTTGATATGGAACCAATGACTACTTTAGATACCATAGAAATTTCTACTCCATGGATCTTGATTACATTGTATGCCATGTAAATTTCTAATCCATGGATCTAGATTACTTTGGATTCCCAAGACATTTATACTCCTGGAGTCTCACTTTCTTGGATCACCTTAGACATGCTTCGTGGACATGCTTCTTGGGCCCCACCCAAGTCTTTATTTAGTTTTATATGGATATGGTCTGTGGACTCGATTGGATGCCTTGGTCATTTTATACCTTGGATATGGCCCATGTAGGCATGACATGATGAGCATGCCTTATTCATTTATACCTTTGATCCAGCCCATTATGTCAGACACTGAATTACTCGTCATAGGTTACAGTGGATGTTTTATCATTCTTTATAGAAATACATTGATATGGGTTCTTGATTATAGTTGTTAGACTGGATAGTATCACTCATGGTTATTCATACTTTATAGTTTTCATGTGTTTATAGTGATCCTTATTGGTTGGAAATTATCACACCACTTATTCATTTATATTCTTGTTATATATTTCACATTATATATTTTTATATACATAGACGATACTTGTTATAGAAACCATTGGTGGTGGCCTAATAAGTGTTATCTCACACCCTTTTCATTATTCCATTTTGTACCCAAACATAATTCATGGATGCGGGTAGGGACCCAGGAAAGCTCTCTCTCTATGATTCATGGTTGATTATGCTTAGGAGTAGGGGAGAATAGGACTCAACTGAGGCTTGTGATGAAATATGGAGATAATTCCTTTTTGGAATTTTTCACTTTTCATATATGTATTATACCAGATTCCTATTTCAAAGTACTTCCTACCTTTTTTATAGATACATGACATACTCATATTGTATATGATATTGGCTATGGATTTGTTTACTTTTACGATTATCTTCTAGATTTTTATCTTCTATAACTAATTTATACCGTGCTTCCACTTATCTATCCACTTGTGATACTAATTTTTTAATCTGATCATGAGGGTATAGTCTCCCCACTCGACCACTATAGACCCTCTCTACTAGTTGGCAACCTCTAGGATATGAGGAGGCACCCTTGAAGCTATGTGACCCACCAGCTCAGGGAACCATTTAGTGGTTACCAAGTCTATATATTATGAAGTGGTATCAAAGTTTTTTATTTTCTTACAATAATATTTTGAGGCAATAGATAGAAGATTAAGAACTAATTGGAACATGGTTATAAGAAATTCCTAGGAGTAGTTAACCCACATTTGGGGTAATTACCAAGTTCCCTAGAATAAGATTTTTTTTAAAATTTTACAATTACTATTGATTTGATTCCACCATTGGGTGAGGCACATGATATGTGATGTTATTATTATAATGATTGAGGAATTGAATTTTATAATTATTCTGATATGGAAAGGAATCATGAATCATGAATCATTTTAGGTACCTTACAAGATTCACATGACATGCATATTTCATTCCATATATGATACATTGATTGAGTATATGATATTTATTTTCTATTCCTTGAGTGATATAATTGATATAAAATGATGTTTCTTGGAGTATATTGAGAAACATAATTGTTCAAAAAAGTTATTTTCATAAACTAAATAGTAGTTTTCTATATAGGCTATAGTAGACACCATAAGTAGTCAATTGTGGCATGTTGAGACACTGACCATTGGTAACATGGGATGGAATGTTTTGTGGTTGGGATTAAATTGAAATCATACTTCAATTTATAATGTGTATGGGACCTCATAAAATGGAACTGGTAGTATATATAGTTCAACCTTTTAAATTGAATTTTAATATAATGTAATTCAAATGATTTCAAATTATGAAATAGAAATGTCACTATTAATGGATTTTTCCATTATAATTGACAGTCCTTTTACTAGGACTTGTGCTATGAAATAGAGAAATTAACCCAATCCCAACATTAGAGTGGGAAGTCGGATGTTTCTATTGTGTTCATTACAATCATTCTTATTACCCAGTCCTGGATTTAGGAGTAGGAAAAGGGGTGTGCCTTGGTTATAAGAAGGCTTATAACTATCTTATGTTTATATATTTGATCTAGTTGTTACTAAACCCTTTATAAGGAATGTTCTTTGAATTTATAGAGATATTCCATCATGATAGACTCTATTCATACGATAGGAGGGTGGAGATGACCATGATCCAAAGGTGGTGGGACCTGAGCCTCCAATAGAACCCCAATTAGTACCACATCTGGTACTGCCCATTATTTCAGATATGGGTGATAAATCCCATTTCTGAGAGGTATTCATTCACTTAATGTAGCTCGTTTAGGGATCCCCATAGCCTTCTACGACTATAGCAGAGCTGAAACATGTGTTCCATCAAACAGTATCGACCTACTATTTTGGGGGATGGTGGTCTACAGGCTGCTAATATGTGGTTTGAGAGTGTTTTATTGATCTTAAATAACTTGGAGACTCCTCCAAAGTAGAGAGTAAATCTTGAAACATAAATTCATAAGGGATCCACTTAACACTATTGGGATGTTCTAAACTATAATGATAGGATTTGAGATATATTTTTGAGGCACTTCCAACCTATCCTTTATGAATACTTCTTCTCTAATACTTTGAGAGATTAATGAGCTTGTTAATTTATGCATCTGGAGAAATTGGTGATGACTAATATAGATTATTAGTCTCTCTTTATAGAGCTTCAGTTATTTTCACATGTCTATCTTTTTGATGAGCTATCTAGGGTGAGATGCTTCAAGGATGTTCTCAAGCATGGCATTCAGTCCCATGTGAATTTGTTTTTGTTGACTACCATAAATTAGATATTAAATTAGAAACATATTAATAAAAAAATCTGAGGGAATATAGGGGCCAGAGTAGGGTGATATTCTTTGAGGAAGTTCTCAAGAATGAAATTCAGTGTAGTCAGGCTATATCCCAAGGTCACGGTTCATGAAAAAAATATTTAGTACCAATGATACTTGAGGAGAATAGTGTCAGACCTTCTATTATGAGAGCTAATATTCAGATATCCTCTACATTATTAACTACTTTTTTTGATACATGTACATCTCATTATTTTATATTTTTACCTGTTATATAGAGCCTTGGGATTGATGTTTAGTTTTCCAGTGGTGTGATGAAACTTGATACTCAGTTAGGGATTCTACTGGAAATTGTACACTAGTGTAGTGAGTTCCCACTTAAGGTAAGTGGGTGTAAATTTGTATGGGACCTCTGTATCCTTGAGATGATAGGGTTTTTCATTATTCTAGTGATGAACTAGTTGGTTCCCTATCTTGAGTATGTTGATTTCTGTCATTGCAGGGAGACCTTTACATAACCAAAGGGTGGGGGTTTTATTCATGAGGGTGAAGGGATGTCTAGACAAGTCGAGCTAGACTTGAGAATCATTTTATGGGTAGGATGATATTCTATATTTCAAGATTATATATGGATGGTCATGGAACGAGTCAAGTGGAATTCCCTCCAGTGGTTGATCATTTCAGGAACATTTTACTAGATGAATTTTTCAGACTACCTCCTAAGAGAGAGGTAGATATTTCCATTGAGAATGTAATTGCTATTGCATCCATATCCATTCCTCCTTATAGGATGGATACTACTTAGTTTCAAGAGATCAAGAGGCAACTAAAGTACTTGGATGCTTGGGGGTTTATCTATTTCAGTACTTCTTCCAAAGCTGAGAAAATCTATAAGGTTTACTGTGATGCATCAAGCATCATGCTGAGAGTTTTTCTGATGAAAGGGTATGGAGCCATGGTGTACGATTCTCTCCAGTTGAAATCTCATAATCATAATTTCCAAAAATATGATCTCAAGTTAGCTGTTGTTGTTCATGCCTTTCGTTGTTGGAGGAATTACTTACTATTAGAGAATTGTTTGGTATACACGAACCATAAAAGCCTCAAGTACATATTTACACAGTGTGACTTGAATCATAGGAAACGAATGTGGTTTGAATACCTATAGTATTCTAACTTCAATATTGACTATACATTTGGAAAGGTAAATGCAGTTGTGGATGCACTAAATTAGAGGACATAGATAAAGGAGGTTTATGAGGCTGGTAGCAAGTGGCGGCTTATGGACTTCCACTAGAGATCCACTTGGATGTGTAAGATATTTATGGATAGTATTTTCACTCAATAGTGGAATTTAATTACACTCTTCTGGATAGGGTGATGATGAGACAGCTATCAAATTCAAAGGGATTAGTACTACGGGAGAGCGTAGTGGGTGAAGACTAACCTCTTAGTTGGATTGTTGGTGATGATGAAATTCTATGTATGCATGGACAGAATGGCCCAAAGGCCTTCTTTTTTATCAATTTTTGATAACCCCCCCTTTCAAGGGATGAGGAGGAACCCTTACAAGGCCCTTAGGATAAGAAATTACATTGCACGTCAACTTGGAGACATTATAGAACTCGTAGGTCTTAAGGAAATCATACAGACTATGACTACATGAAACCATCCCTCCCTAACATCTGCATCGTGATCATCTCTCCACCTTTGCATGGCTGTTTGGCAAGCAAGACCATGTGAAGGTGCATAGGTGCAGTACCAATGTAAAATGTCATACCCTCTCATTCTTCCAAAATCTGTTTAGCCCATGCTCTTGGTGAATGCACCCTGCTCTTGAATCCTCTTCTAGGGTGGTTTCATGTAGAATATGTATGTGCAACTGCATATTAGGTGGCCTTTAAGGCCTTGAGGTGGTCCAAAGACTATGAGGTGGCCTGAAATCCTTACTGACCCGAAGGCCTTGGGTGGCCTGAAGGCCTTAAGGACTCCAAGCCCTAATTGGGGACCCAAGGTGAATAGTTATAGCTACTACAGTACAGAATAGTCCCTGCTACAGTACCCCAGAATTATGCCTCCACCTGGTTTTTAGGTATGTGTGGATGGTTTTAGGTTTCAGCAGACATATCCAAGGATATGATGTTAGAATTTCATGACTCATCCTGACAAATAAATCTTAGTATCACCTAGATGTATCAAGTCTTATGTCGTTGGTATTGGTGGTTGGTCCTGAAATGAGAGGTGGCTAGTCTTTTCATGAGGTGTTCCGCCTATTAGTAGGTGAAGGTGGAACACCATGGACCAGTAGGTCGTCTATAGTAGTTTCTAATTCCTATGTGAAAATGGGATAATTACTCTATGGATTTTGTGACCAGGTTACTGAGGTCACCTTGAGGTAGTTATGTTGTATGGGTTGTTTTGGATAGGCTCATGATGGTTACTCATTTCTTATCAATCAGGGATTCCTTCTTAGTAGATGAGGTTGGATTAAGTTATATCTGTGAGACTGTGCACCTTCATGGGGTTCCTCCTACCATTGTATCAAATAGGGATGCCTGGTTTACATCTAAATTTTGGAAAGGATTACAGAGGGAGTTGGGTACATAGGTTATTTTAAGCATGCAATACCACCCTTAGACCGATGGATAGTCGAAATGCACAATACAGGTCCTATAGGACATGCTTAGAGCATGTGTCCTATATTTTGGGGGCTCATGGAAGAGGAATACACCCCTAGTTGAGTTCACCTAAAATAGATATCAGGATACTATACAGATGGTAGCTTATAAGGCTTTGTATGGTACTCTATGTCGATCACTTATGTGATAGTAAGAGGAAGGAGAGTATCACTGCTTAGACCACATCAAATTCATGATAGTTCAAAGCAACTAAAATTGATTAAAAATGGATGGATACTACATAGTCTAGATAGAAATCCTATTCCAATCATCATCGATGACCTATGGAGTTTGATGTCAGGTATTGGGTAATTTTACATATCTCTCTAAGGATGGGGAATAGATAAATTCGGATATATGGTAATCTTTCACCTTGATATGTCATTACTTTCAAGAGAGTCACACCAATATCCTATCAGTTGTAGTTACCTCATATATACAAGTCCATTCATGGTGCTTTCAATGTATCTTAGCTGCATCATTATCACTTAGACCCATATCATACTCTTCATCTCGATGAGGTTGATTTATAGCTACATGCATCCATTTAGGATCATCCTATATGTATTTTTGTTTAGAGAATGAAGGCTCTATGAGGTTGGTTTATCCCATTTGTATGGGTGTTATGGTATAAAAACCATGTACATGATGAGACCAAGGAGAGATAGGCATATGTACATGCTCAATGAACATAACTTTTAAATTTTAGTTTAATTCCTTAGTTTTGTCCTAATATGAATGCCTAGTGAGGTTATGGATGCAACGGGGGTGTTCGAGGCTTGTTCAGAGCCCAGAGCCTAATTTTTTGGAAAAGGTGGTTGGGACACATGGTTATTTAAAACCATGTATCCCATTCCATATGGTTTGGATTAACCATTCAGGGTTGTCTAGTACATTGCATTGGTCCATATCGTTTGAGGAAACCATGAAACCAGTGTCACATTCCCATGTGGGGGCTCTACAGTTTTTAGTAGAGAAAAAATTCATGATCGGTGCACAGTTTGTCTAACCATGCACCATAACTATGCATGGGGGTTTAGAGATATAGAAGATAATACAGTTAGTTCATCATTTGGAAAACTTTATAGCCAAACTGTATGACTTAGTATTTAAGTTAAAATGACCCATTTCCCCTTAAATTCTTAAAATTTTAAACTACCTATTCTTTTATTATTTATCCAATCACCAGCCACCCTCTCCTCTTTTTGGTGAGCTCCTTAAGCCTTCAAGGTAGTATTTGATCTCGTTTTGTTATCCATACATCGATTTGACTTCCAATAATCGTTTTAAATTCCTCTTGGTGAGTTATTCATTACTTAGTCTTGTTTCATCATTTTACTTTCTATCGATGGTGTTATTATCATGTGAGCTAATATGCCCTATTTCTTGGGTGTTAATCCATTATTCCTAATTTATTTCAATCTGGGTCAAGTTAGGAGATGATACAGGAGTATTTTTCTTCCATGAGAATAAGCTAGTTGTTCTATACCTTTTCCTTTAAAGTATAGTTATTTTTTACCTTGTTATAGTTGTTTCACATGATGAAATTTCTGAGCATTCCTGCTAAATTATTTTAAGTCCTTGATTAAATTATTTGGAACCTTGATTGGTTTTCCACATAACACCATGATATGATTAAAGGTTGTCAACCTCAACCCAGATCACCCATGAGGTGTTTTTATGTATCTTTCCCATGATATACGATACCACTGGGTGCACGTGAGCTCACCATATAAGTGGGATCCATAATGATTTAATGAGATATTAGGAGTGGTATTATGCCTCTTTTACATGTGATTACATATTATTAAAATGGTTAAATGGTTTAAATGAAAAACATAAAAGTATTTGGATGAAATTATGGCTTATGTGTGATTAGGAAATGGGTTAAATGACAAAGGTCATAGTTAAAGAATTTCCCTTGATGGATCGATATGGAATCGACCACTACTTTGGATTCCATAGACATTTCTACTCCATGGATCCTATTTACATTGCATTACATGGATAGTTCTACTCCATGGATCCATATTACTTTGTATGCCAAGTACATTTCTACTCCTAGGATCTAGATTTCTTAAACTGCACTGGACATGCTCCATGGATGTGCTCCTTAGGCTCCACCCTAAGTCTTTACTCAGTTTTCTATGGAGATTCTCCATGGACTCGAGGGGATTACTTGGTCATTATATACCTTGGATCTGGCCCATGTAGGACTTATATGATGAAGATTAATTTTTCATTTATACCTTGGATCCATCCATTTGGGTCTGACATTGGATTACTCGACATAGCCCATAGTGGATGTTTTATCATGCTTTATAGATATCCCTTGATATGGGTTCTTGATTACAGTTGTTAGACTATACAGTACCAATCCTTTTTATCATGATTTACAGTTATATTGTGTTTACAGTTTCTTGATAATAGTGATCCTTATTGTTTAGATAGTATCACAGATTCTTATTCATTTATATTAGTATTATATATTATACATTATTTCAACTTATATACATGGATTGGACTTATTATAGACACCATTGGTGGTGGCCTACTAGTTATTATCTAACACCCAATTTGGGCCATTGTTTGGTACCCATGAATAATTCATCAATGTAAATATAGATTGGGGAAATCACTTACTTTACAATACTTAATTGATTTTTATTAGGAGAAGGGGAGAATAGAACCAAGATAAGGAACAAGATGATATATGTAGATAGTTTTTTTTTGGTATTTTTGTACTTTTGATACATGTATTGTACTAGATTGTTTTTCCATTTACTTTATACCTTTTTTATAGAGATACTACATACTAATCCTATATATGGTATTTTATCTGGATTTGTTTATTGTTTCTGTTGTCTTCAGGATGTTTATATTCCTTAACTGATTTATATTATTCTTCTACTTATTTATTCACTTGTGATACTATTATTTTACTTTTATCATGAGGTTATAATCTCCCCACCATACCATTATAGACCCTAACTTCTAGTTGGTAGCCTCTGGCATACGGGGAGGCACACTTGAGGTTATGTGACCCACCGGCTCGGGGCACCGTTTAGTGGCTCCCGGGTCGAGACATTACAATGGATATTTCAAAGAATGAAATTAATGAATATATATAATATTTATTACATTATTAAGATTATTGAAAGATAAATTAGTCATTATATTAATTATATTACTAAAAAATGATCATTATAATTTTTACTGCTCGAACCCATCAAAATGGGGAATTTTTTAGAAGTTGAGTCTATTTTAGACATATTTTTAAATGTAAGACATTTGTACAAATAGAATGATAAATATTACATAAATATAACATTATAGATATTATGTAACTAATTAATACTTCCATTGAATATAATCAACTTACTAAAGAAGTATTGGATAAAATCAATTGTGCTACCCCAAGTGGTCGATGTAAGAGAAAACTATACAATAAATGAATGAATTATGAATGTAAATTAGTCTTAAGAATAAAACGTACATGAAAAGGTTTATGAATCAAGTATTTAATAAACTTAATTTGATTCTTCAATATGTTATATGAACTTATCGAATGATTCAAGTACCTGAGGTAAGGGATCTTCTAAAAAACCCAAATTACTTTTGGGTTACATATTCTCATTCTTTTTCTCCCTTTACCTCTATATTATTATCATATAATTCTTCCATATTATTTATATACGTTACTTACATATATAAGTACTTTAATTCACTAATATTTATTTGGGAATAATACATGTTATTCTGGTTCTCTTCTTGATTCTTTATTTTAAGCATACTCGTTTAAATGGGGCTTGTCTATTTATTATCTCTATTCATGTATCACTCCATATAATAATATTACTTTTTTATGGTTTCCAAAAATAATTTTTTAGTTAAAACTATTTGGTTGCATTTCTATTTTTAAGGAAACTGTTATTCACTCACCCTCCTTAAATACATTCCAACCTTTTTCATAAAACTCTTCTTAAGAGTTTCATTTTCAAACTCACTTCTAATTTTTTTTATATATTCACTTCAATTGAACTTAATTTTCACGAATACTGATTATTTATTCATTTATCAACATCCAATAATGATTTATTACCTTATTTTAGGGGAATATTTATGATATTTTATTTGGTTATTCTCTAAGAACTAGTAAAAAATGGTCTTTAATGTCGGTTTTTTTATTTGAACATTGGTTATTAACTGATGTTGAATCAGCATATGTAAAAAATATGACTATTGATGTTTGTTTTTATAAAACAATGACAAAATGGATTTACATTTGTTTTTTAATGTCGGTGTTTTACAAAATTGATGCCAAAAATACCTATCAGCGTCATTTATTGTGTCGGTTTTTAAAGAAACCATTGCCAATAATTTAAAAAATATATATTTGGTGTCAGTTATTAAAAACAAAACACCAATAATTAAAAATATACTATGTTTTAGATAAATTCTTAATATTATATTTGACTGATTTTGGATATAAAACGTAGTTAGGGATTAAAATTTATGGTCTTCAGAAGTTAGACTTCTCAATGTTTTCATAGATACAACTCATTTAAAAGAAAACATGAGAACCATGAATTAAAATTACATACTCCAAATGAAATAATATAAACTTAAGGATTCAAACATATTACAATTATTTTAGTAGTTTCTATCAAAATGATATCTTTTTTATCATTATATCTCTTATTTTTAGGGTTGAACTCATGTAGTATTGAAAATGGTGATCGATAATGAATTTTTCACCATGGTTGGTAAATCTCATTTGGATGTCTTATCTTCATAACTAGATCATATTAATAAATCATCATTATAAGGAATATTATCGAGATGTTTATAAATGAAGGAAAATAATAATGAAGAAATTTAATGAATAGAATAGATACCATGATCAAATCATCGATTTAAGCTATTTTGAAAATTTGATTGAATCTACGAGGCTGAAAATGATGAGTAAAAGAGAAAATTTATTTAAATATAGTAATCAAAAATATTTTCAATGGAGTTTTACTAAAATTTATGTTGTATTGAAAAAGTTAAATGTGCATTGTAAAAAAATTTAAATACGGATCCCTCATATTTTCCGATATTTTTAGAATTATTTTTGTTTAAAACTAATGAAAAAAAGGATATAAATTTGTTTTTTGGCATCATTTTTTTAAAAAATTGATGACAAAAATACCAATAAATATTATTTATTGCATAGGGTTTTAAATAAACCGATACAAAAATGTTAAAAAAATTATTTTTGTATCAGTTTTAAAAAAACTCATGCCAAAAAATAAAAAATATATATATATTTTTAGATCATTTTCTAATCTTCAATTTTACTAGCCTTGGAGATAAAATGCAGTTATGGATTAAAAGTTATGGCCATCAAAAGTTGGACTTCCTTAAGATTTCTCTTAGATAAGTCCAAATTTCTACATCCATAACTTTTAATCAAGTAACTCCTTTTTAGCTTCATGACTTGTCAAATCAAAGCTTAGGAAATTATTTAAAATATAGTAATAATTTTATTAATTATTGACATCTGTATTTAAAAAAAATATTCCAAAGATAATTTTTTTAACTTTTTGGTGTCGGTTTATTTAAAAACTACCACTAAAAATGATATTCATGGGTATTTGTGGAATCTTGTTTATAATAAAACCGACACCAAAAAACCAATGTAAATCCTATTTGGAATCGGTTTTAAACAAAACTGACGCCAAAACAAACATATTTTACATTAATTTATAAGAAGATGATGTCATATATTTTAAGTTAAAGACCATTTTCTCTAGTGAAGATAATATTATGTAACCCAATTAATTTTCATGGGTTTTTATTTTTCTTATTCCAATTAAATGATTTTTTTATATAGAACACAAGTTCATGTACATGTTTTAAATTTGATGGGTGGTATTAGAATTACATATATCTCTAATGCATAGGGTAGGTTATTATATCTTATGACCTGACATGTAGGATACAGGGGACTAAACCAAATCCACTATGGGAATTTTTCCACTGTGTTATATTGTCTTGGAAATAATCCTTTACTTATGCTTATGATATCTTGTTTTATGTTATTCCCATATTCTTAGAGTTTCATTATCCTCTGATATCATCTTATTTATGGAATTGTTTCATGTTAAAATATATGATCTTTTTCTTTTTATGTTATCATAATATACCTTTTTCTCATATGTATTTCTTGTCATCTTGATTTACTCTAATTTTTCCCTTATTGGGATTTACATAGCACCCTTTTCCTTTATGAATTTTCCCTAGGATGTCATATCCAATAAAAATAGTTCAAAGGGATTTAAGAGCACATTATTTCATATTGAATAAATATGTTATGGTTTATGATTAAGTGGTCAGTTTATGTAACTAATATTCTAAATTCACTAGGCCTCTGGATTTATGGGTTTTATTTTGTTAATTTTAATGAAAAAAACATGAAATAATATATATAAAAGGGTTGGGTTGTTATAGGTTTGAGTGGTTTACATTCTAGTAGAAAAACCTAAGATCTATTGAAATTATCTTAGTCTTATTATCACCTTAACATGTGCCATAGTTCCATATGGTTTCATGTACCAACCCATATAATTTTTTCAACTACTAAACACGCTAAAAAATAAATAATCTAAGCCATGATATTAAATAGAGATTAATATACCAATATAACTAGTTCCCCACCGAAACGGATGCCACTAAAATCACCATAGTAATCATAAACATCTACAACTCAACACAATAGAGAGAATATCCTTTTTGGTTGTTAAAACTATTATCTTGAAACTCAGAAAAAAAATGTTCAAATACTAGGCATAAAGTAGTATAAAACACGAGGAAAGAATCATAGAAATATAACAAGAGAAATGTATCTTCCTAGACCTAAAAAAATTGATACACCCAACCCAACTTACATTATGATACCCATGGTGTCACTTGTTTTTATTTTTTATCCTTGATTAAGTTATTTCAATTTTGGGGTGTTCTAAGGTGAAACCTTAATGTTTTTTAAGCTTTTATAGGGCCACAGGGTTAGGCACACAGTATAGTAAACAATATAGTAGGAACCAAATAACTTGTTTAGTTTTGTATAGCGGATATTTCATAGTCACTGTACATGTTTATAAACATTGTGAGTTACCAAACCATGTGAGTAAACCATGTGACTTGCTCCAGTGTGGGAATTTTGGTTTTTTAACCTTTTTTTATTTGAGGATTCTCCCCCACTCTTACCTAATATAAATACTCTAACCTAAGAACCTCCCAAGGCCTTATGTACTCTTCTCAAGACATTATATGATGCTTATGCGGTTATTTCTTGGCAGGATTTCACTCTGATTGAAAGGTTAGGGTTCCTATTTCCATTTACTCATGGTTTCTTCCTTGTTCTCCCTTACTCCTAAACCTAGTATCTATGTTTCCCAATTTATATGCATAGGGTTGTTCTAAAATTGGTTCTCTTGGTTTTTAAGGGTTGTGAGTTATCTCTTGAGGCTTATTTATATGGTTCTCATTGATGGTGACATATTTTCACCACTTAAGGAGGGTGTTTCCTTTCCATTTTATTTTATTTGAAATTTATTTGGTTTCATAAGGTTTTAAGTGTGTTTTTAAACTAAATTAATTATGTATATGACATATCAAATTTATTTTTCACTGTTTTCCATGTTTTTTTGATTTTCCATTTAACTAATTGGTTGAATTTTAAAATTCAAGGAATAATTTATTTTCATGGATATTTTATGCATTCAATGTATTTATAAAATATCAATGAGAAATTTCTTGAATAAAAATAATTATTCATTATATTTTAAATCAAAATATAGTTATAAATAGGGGTAAATGTTTGGTTTAATGGTTTTAAAAAATTGTTATGGTGTTTAATTTATTTATAAAATTGATTACTAGTCTATTGTATTTTTTATAATTAAATTTTAGTGTTTTTTATGATTTACATTGGTTTTATGAATTTTTTCCAAACTGATTTAGAAAGGGACTTATAAAGACATATTTATTAAGTCTAAAGTAATTCCCTTGTTGGAACATTATGAAATTCAATTTGATTGGTTTTTGGTTACATCTTTGTTGAGTGCCATTGATATATATTGTTGATGTTTATGTATGTCCATGTCATGTATATTAGAATTTTAATTCATTCTTGTACATATGGGTTGAGGATCTTGTTATGGTGGGTGTTAGAGGTGGGAGTGATTTGATTATGATGTTATCATTGGGAATCTTTGTTACCATGTGATTTACATTGACATGGAAGTCATCCACCTTCTTCATTTATGGCATGAGGAACCTAAGGGAACTGTGTGGGAAATCCAAGGATGGTTACTTCACTTATTGAGTATTTCCACTAGTAAGGTGACCTTATTTAATATCAGTCTAGCTAAGGGATGTGTCTCTAATAAGTCTAGTTGAGAATGATTCTGGTGATGGGTATAGGATCATGAGACTTATAGGATAGGGGTTCCATATACGTATATTGAATATTGTCTTGTTATTCCCAATGATGTTTCCTCATGATATGTATCATAAGTAATTTTTCCCTTATTTTATACTTATTTATCATGTGAGTTTCTAATTTCATGGTATGATTTTACCTTAACATTCTATTTACCTTATAGTTGATTATGGACTTTGATATGGTTTTACATTCCCTCTTATTGTTATTATTTTTATCTCTTCCAATGGAATTAATTTCCTTTATATCTTTCACTTGTTATTTATTATTTTTAATGGTTTTCAAAGGTTTTAATGGAAAGGGATATCTTATTTTTCAAAGGTTTATTATAATTTGGTAAAGGAAATGTTAAATGTTGTTTTTCAAAGGAAAATATTTAAAATGAGTATATTATATGAAATAAAATGGATGTGATCATATCAATTACATGAATTAATACAAATATTTCTTTATAATTTCTCCCAATACCATTTAGGTATAGCGTTTTTGAGAATTAGGAAAAAACATTAACTAACGAAACCCATGTCTTCTTCAACCAACAAACATTTTTTCTGTTATATAAGTGACTAATTAAACCATAAAAATTCATAAAAATATTTAAAAAATATTCACCCAATATACTCTTCTAGACACAACATACATACAATATTTCTTTATAACCTAAGGGAATAGAAACATAAGAAATGGGTGAGCTCGGATGCTAAGTATGGGATAAACGGGAAAATTAGAATATGTCATGGGTAATAATTGGGGAATAACGTAAAAAAATGAACATAATAACTAGAACAATAACATGAAATGTTACACCCTGATATTTTATGAAATATTTTTGGCAAATAAATTTAATTTTTCGATAGCTTGTGTTACACACAACATTGGGTTAAAACAAATCATGATATAATATAAAAATGTTATAATTTAAAGTGAAAATTATTTCATAGATGTTGGATGATAGATTATTAATAGTAATAATTAAATTATGAAAAATTTATGGTCATATATTTATAAAATTAATTCATTTTTTATCAAAGGATTATGAAAATCATTTAAAAGAAAAAGAGAAATTTTTCTGAAAAATCATTTTTGTGAACGTAATGTATTTTTATATTAATAAATTAAATTAATAACTATTTTTGAATTAATTTCATTAAATTAATATATTATACATTCAATAAAAATTTTTAACATTCATTTAATATTTTTCTAAGCATGGGATAATAATAAACCAATTTTTAGGCTTAAAAATTTATTTTTCTAAAAGCAGTTTTCATTGAATTTTTGTCACTTATTTGAAAATTAATTTCATCCAATTATATATATTTAATTTGATAAAATAAATTCCATACTTGTAATCATGGTGTTCAAATTTGGTAAATAGTTTCCTTTTATTTTTTACCAATACGAATTGTAACCATAGTTAAATTTATCACCTTAATAAAGGGTAAATCGGATATATCTAGGTTTAAACTAATTGATAAGTCTATAATATTTTCATTATAATTATTATTGGATGATATTAATTATACCCTTATCCTATTTTCCTAGAAATTTAATTTTTTAAAGGACACTCATCAAATAAATTAAAATTTATAATATTTAAATCAAAGATGGTTATAAAATTTCAATTTCTTAATTTTAAATATCCATTATGTGTTCACATAGGAACAAAAATATTATATGAATGAATATTAATTGTAATTTTGTTCATAAGTAAATTATATTCATTATAGTGATTTATTTATAATTTTTAGGTGCCATATAATTATCTTAAATTCTTACACAATGCCAAAATAATATTTATTCAATTAATGTAAAAATAAAATAAAAGATATTAAAAATATTAAGAGTGATATATATTGAATAATTTATAGTGTTAAATGAATTTTATAGGTTAATATGAATTATTAGTTTAATTTTAAAATGTTATATTTTAATTAAAACTTTTTATTTATGTATTTTAAGTTAAATTAAATGAATTGTGTCAAAATTAACAAAAATGATATTTTATCAAAATAATATTTTATTAATTATTTAAAAAACATAAAAATAATAAAATATGAAAAGATGGATGTTATATAGTCTAAGATATCATAAATGTTCCATTTATGGTCCAATTGTGATCTAATAAATAAAAATCACAACTCTTTAATATTGAAAAGTTTATTACCATAATTAAAATTAAAATTGGTTAACCAAGGGACAATAAAAAAATATATGGCTTAATATGACATAAAAACTTTTATAAATTATATTTTTTAATGGTATTAAAAACCTGCACTATCTTATATTTTAATTCCTATCCATTTTGAGGCATTTTGATTTATAAGTAATTTATTATAATTTAATCTTTTCATAAATTGTGAAAGTTACCCTCAACAAAATTATAAAAGGAAAACTTCTCCATTGCTTATTTACCTCAATTTTATCCTTAAATCTCAAGAATATGATGAAACAACTCCCCTGTAAAATTTCTTATACACATTCTATAGATTCTAGTCTTCCCAAAAGACCAACTCCAAGGTCCATGGGATGAGATCAAAATAAATGTTTTCAAAGAAGGGGTAACCACCTTAACCGATCACTTTCTTTTATACTTATTCTTTACCTAATCTAAATCTATGTTATTTCTCATAAAATATTAAATCAATTTTAAAAAATAAAAAAAATATAATGATTATTAAACCACCATTATTCACCTTATTTCTCATCAAATGGGAAGTAAAAGTATCGCTCGTGCATATGTATGGGTTACCGTCTCCACGTAGTGATACTATTAATTTTTCATCACCATATTTTATGGGTGATTATTATGATGGGTTTAATGTTTATAAATTATTTTTAGTAAATAATTATACTTATATAATTATAATATCACATTTACCTTCTTGCCTTCCAATCAGTTTAAAAATTATAACATCGCTCATGCGTACGTGTGGACTACCAACTCCACGAAGTGATGTGATTTATTTTCGTTTCCATTTATACATATGGTAATAAGGATATATTTAATGAATATATATGATATATATATAATTTAAATGATTTTTTAAATGATAATTATTATTTAACTTACTTTTTTTCATATATTGAAAATTGAAATCATTTTTCATGCCTACGTACGACCTACCATCTCCATGAATAGTGTAATTAATTTTTCTATAGATATATCTTATATTTGAATGTAAATTTATATTGAATATATAATATATTTATATAATTATTAAAATATTTAATATTATGGAACTATGATCAAAGTAAATGCATCCAAACTATTAAACAGAAATATTAATGATAAACAAAACAGTTAACAACCTAAAATAACGATTTAAAGGTATTATTGATAAATAGGGGTATTGAAATGACATAAAGTTAACATATATGATGTTATAAGTCTATGTATGATTATTTTATATAATTATAATAAATTAAAATCTATTATACATGCAGTTATAGTGCCTTGAAATCAAGGGTAAATCGAGGTAATGGTTTTATGTTACAATCTCATTGTTTATCAGGATTATTTCTAATAATGCTTCTAATGAAAAACAGTTATGATATATCTATAATTAATCTCATAAATATTGTTATAATATGGTTATTTATTTTGAATAAATTTTTTTCTTTCATTTTTCTGTATTAAATTACTCAAGAGACTAAAAAACATTTTTAAAGAAAAATAGTTTTACCTCTCCCTTTGATCGAAAACCCTTTCTCTTCTTGGTCTATGTTTTCTAAAAATGTTTTCAGTAATGGTTTCACTATTATCCAAGGATTTTGTAAAGTCATTTTTACCCATGTTTGACTTTTTTTTAAATAACTAAAAGTAATCAACTTTTTATTTTCCAAAATAGGTACTTTTTAACATTTTTTACAAAAGTCAAAAAGGGATGTTTTCTTTTAACATATGAGGCATGAACGGAATTTCCCACCATCATGACTGATCCCTGATTTAAATATTCCATTATAATTTTAAAATAAAATTTTTTCTTTATTTTTTTCAAACTTTTTTATAATTTAAAAAATTATTTTTAAAGTGGAAGGGTTGTTTTCCTCATTATGTTTTTAAATATATTTTAATATTATTTTATTTCATCAATGACAGCAGCCCCTAATTTTACTTATGTTTTATTGGTGATATTATCTAAGTATGTCATCCTTGTCCTTTCTCTATATTTTTTATTGTTATTATTATTATATTTTTATGAAACATGTTCCTTTTATATGGGTTATGCCATGATTAATTGATTAAATGTTTATGAAACCCATTTCTTTTCAACATGTTGTGAAATGATAAAATACTTATGAAACCCATTTATTTCCATGGTTTATGATATGAGGAATATTTTATGATATTATGGAACACATGTGTATGATTTTCATTATGTTATAAGTGGGTCATATATATCCCTCTAATCCATTGGATAATGATTGATATCTCATGAGATAAATAAGACTATAATAGGTAGTGAACCCAATTCAGTAAGGGACTCTTTCCACTATGATAGTATTATGATTGAGCCATTTATACTATGATGGTTTAGGGAGTGAACCTGATCTACTATTGTAGCCTTGTCAATGATCCTTGACTACTGAGGAAATTTTTTTCTATACTTATGTGTATGTAATAATTCAATGTCATATGACAATGTTATGTTATTATGGTTCAAGTTATTTTATTCCTTTTTGAATCATGTTGTATTAAATTCCAGGATTTATTCCAAGAATCAGGATTACCATATATTATAATCTTGGTATTTTTTTCAATTTTTATGCTCATGTTATCATGCCCTTATTTTTAAATTATGCTTATGTGATCATTGATATCTCTCTTGTTTACCCTTAATAATAATTTAATATCACTCTTTATTATGTTTTTATTCATAAGGTTATGAAGAAATTTACTAAGTATGATTTCTCTAATAAGGGTGATAGTGATAAAGAAATTGGTGGGGGATGATGTAGATATTTTATGAACTAGTTGTTTATGTGTCCATGTTTCTAAAGGCACTATACCAATATAGTTCTGGAGTGGATCTCTATGTTATGTAATTAATATTGATCTAATAATATGTGATTTCTATATATAAAAATATTGGTTTGCAATAGTTGGTATTAGATCAATATTTAGTTATCCTTTGGAAATTAGGATGAAAAAAATTAGTGATTATCCTGGGGATAAGTCTATTTATAGGATAAAATCATAATGGTGTGGTATCTATCATAAATTACCTAGGTTAAACCTAAGGTGTTATGATTTATAAATCCTAGAAATGATTTTTTATGATTATATGGTCTTACATTATGATTATTATTGCTCCCAATATACTTTTTGGTTTTAGTTAATGATTAAAACCTGAAGTAATCCGATTATAATGTTGAAAGTGATGGAAAATGAAATGATTATCCTCATAAGTAATCAAATGTTATGGGAGATAAAATGAAAAATCTCACTAATATGCTCACACATCTTTCTCAAGATATGAATAATTATAAGATTCCAAATGAGAAAATGAGTGAATATAGTTATATTGAGACCTTAATGAGGAAACATATACCTTATTTTAGTGGATCCAATTATCCACTGGTTGCTAAATAATGGATTTACTACCATTGAAATATATTTTCTGTTCTCCATTGTTTAGATCATAAGAGTGTTTTTATAGTTTTTATCATTTTGAAGGTGAAGTGGATTGATGGTGGGCTCTAATCATGAACACGAGGCAACAAGAGAAAATTGACTCCATGGAGTGGGATGAGTTTAACAGCTTATTTTGTTTTTAAAAAAACTTTAATTGTATTCTTTGTATAAAAATGTATAAGTAATTCCTTGAGATTAAATAGAATGATGATGAATCTATTGGTACCTATAAGGTAACTTTTACCCGAATTTTGAGGTATACTTGTGGAATTATCATCCAATAAGAAAAAAAAGTTTGAACGATTCTTCGGTGGCTAACAACAATGTTTTTGAAGGGTGTTATCCATAAGATACTTCAGCAGCTATGAAGATTTCATTCAATGTTCCATAAATGTGGATATGAATATTGAAGTTACCTATCCATATCATATATTTTAGAAGAAATAAATGATGGAATTCAAATGTAATTCTAGAAATCATGGAGAGAAGAAAATAAGATTTCATTTATTCTCAAAGTGTAGAAGGAAACATGGTGGAAATTGTCTTAAGGGGACTAGTAAATGTTTTAAGTGTGGAAAGTAAGGTCATCTAGAAATCGAATTCCAATGTGATGTGATGAAGTTAGATAATGATTCAAATAGAAACAAAGATCTATAGAATGCACCACATGCCCTCAAGTTTTTCATATGTAAGAAATATAAGTATTATGATAATCAATTCTCAAACCCAAAGGTTAAGGATGATGATCAAAGTTAATAACCTATTAAGTCTAAATACAAATATAAGTCTCATTTGATCACTATTGGTGAAGTAGATAACAATAAAAATGTGGTGAAAGGTAATCTTACCATCCATTATAAAGCTACCAGTGTCTTATTTGATTATGGATCTACCCACTCATTTATATAAATAATTTTCTAAGGGTATATCAGTACCACCTCAATAATTATAAATTGAATTAGTATTAAAACCCCCAATGGAATGATGATTTCATCACAATTATATGATTCTTCAATGATTTATGTTTGTGGGAATATGTTTCCTATAAATCTCACCATTCTTTCTCTATTTTAATTAGATGTTATTTTGGAAATGGATTGTATTTTGTTAGAAAAATACCAAATCAATTATTGAGGAAGGTAAGTTACATTTGATATTATAAACAAACCTATGATTGTCTATTAGTGTGATTAAAAAGATTAAATTATAATTAAAATTGTATCCATTATATGGGTTATGATCGCTATTAAAAAGGTATGTTTATAACAAATAGTTGGGGTGAAACTCAACATCAATAATATTACTATTGTATGGGAGTTTGTGTATTTATTTTTATAATAATTTCCTATTCTTCCACCAAATCATGAAATTTATTTATCGATAGAACTCACACCTAGTTCTACACCTATTTAAAAGACTCTATATATAATGGACTTGATTTAGTTACAAGAACTAAATAAGTTACTACAAGAAAATATTGATAATGGATTCATTCAACCAAGTGTCTCACCATGGGGTGCACTAGTTTCTTTGTTAGGAATACATATATATTAATGTGACTCTTCATAAATTATTAGTAACTTAACAAGATCACTATTAATAAAAAGTATCTTTTACCCCATATTGATGACTCATTTGACCATCTCTGTGGTTCTCAATACTTTTCTATGATTGATATTAATTTTGGATATCATCAATTAAGGGCTAAGAAGGAGGATATACCCAAGACCACATTCTATACAAGGTATGGTCACTATGAATTTATAATGATTCCATTTCGTCTTACTAATTCCCATGTTATCTTCATGTATTTAATGAATAGAGTTTTTATAGATTACAATGTTCATTTTGTGGTAGTATTTTTAGATGATAATATTATATATTCAAATATAAAGTAAGAGAATGATGTTATCTTGAGAATTGTACTGAAGAACCTGAGGAAGGATAAGATTTATGAAAAATTTACCAAGTGTTAATTATGAATTTGAAAAGTTTCATTCTTGGTCACACAATCTCAAGTAAGGGTATATCAGTAGATCCTTCAAAGACAAAACTTATTGAATATTGGACCAGACAAACCAATATGATTTAATTATATATTTTTCTTGGTTTGGATAGATATTATCTATGTTTTTTTATAATTTCACATGATTTCCTAATACACTCATCAAGTTAATGTGGAAGAGACCTAAGTTCCTTTGGAAAGATTAATGTGTAGAAAATTTCAAGGAACTGAAAGGAAGATTAGTCAGTAAACCAATTATTACATTACCATGTAGTGGAGAAGGATTTTTAATCTATAGTGATACATCAAAGATATTTTTGGGATGCATTCTCATGAAAAACAATATAGTTATAGCTTATGCCTTGTGCCAATTTAAGGTTCATGAGAAAAATTACCCACCTCATGATTTAGAGTGAGCTACAGTAATTTTTTCATTAAATATATGGAGGAATTATATTTATATATAAAGGTGTGATATATATACCAATCATAAAAGTTTAAAGTATATTTTCACACTGAAATAGTATAATTTTCACCATAGAATATGGTTGGAGATGATTAGAGATTATAACTACTCAATACATTATCGCATTGAGAAATAGAATAAGGTGTAAGATGATATGAGATTAAAGGATAATGATAGATTATCTATTATGAGGATCAAGAAAGATCCAATATTATGGGATTTAAAAATATTGGATCTTAAAATCTTAAAGGAAGGGGAGAAATATTATCTTTCGCAAATGAGTGTTCAACCATATATCCAAGTGATGCTAAAAGATGTGTAGAAGGAAGGTGTGGAAATATAGAAGAAGGTGAGAAATGTTCCTTATCTTAAACTTGATTTTTATAGAATGATATGGTTCAGGAACTATATATGTGTTCTATCCATACTAGATTTAAAGAAGGAACTATTGGATGAATCTCACAGTTCATTGTTATCTATTTATCCAGAAAATACAAAGATATATTGAGATTTGGAAGAGTATTTATGGTGGAACATCATTAAGAGGGATATTTATGATTATTTATCTTGGATATTGGTGTATCAGTAAGTTAAGGATGAGATAAAAAATTTAATGGGATGTTACGATCATTACCCATACCATAATGGAAATGAGAAAATATCGCCATGGATTTTGTCATTATAATCCCATAAACATCATAAGGGAACAATGATATATGGGTTATAGGTGATTTCCTTATGAATTCATCACACTTCATTTACATTAGAGAAGATTTATCTTTGGATTAGGTTTTCATAATTTTTATTAAGAAATTGGTAAGGTTTCATGGATTACCACATTCTATTGTATCTGATTAGGATCCAAGGTTTACCTAGAAGTTTTGGAAAAGTCTTCAGTGGGATCTGGATATAGAGTTGATATTTATTATGCTATATTATCCCCAGATATAAGTTTAGTCTAAAATAAATATTAAAACCTATAATATATGTTGATATCTTTTTCAATGTATTTAAATGGTGTTTGGGATCAACACATTCCTCTAATTGAGTTTTCTTATAAAAATAGCTTTCACTCAAGCATTAAGATAGTGCCTTATGAATAAATCTATGGAAGTAAGTGTATAACTCTATCATGATAAAATTATATTAGATAAATAAATCTATTAGGACCTAATATATATGAGTAAATGATATATAAAGTGTGATCCATTAAAAATCACATCAAGACTGCTCAAAGTTGATAGAAAAGTTATGCTGACAATCATCAGGGTGACATGGAATTTGAATTTGGTGAGAAGGTTTTTGTATGAATTTCTACATGAAATAATATTATGATATTTTTAAAGAATGTAAATTTTAGCCCTAATTATATTTTTCCTTTTGATAATCATGATCAAGTAGGGATGTTAGCTTATCTCTTGGCACTTCCATCAAACCTCTCTCATGTTCAAGATGTGTTCCATGTATCTCTCCTAAGGAAGTACATAACTAATCCATCACATTTACTAAACTAAAAGGTCATACCAAAAGAAAATTATATATTTTATGAGTAATAACCAGTATAAATCTTTTTTCCTAGAGATAAAGTGTTATGGAACCAAATTACTCACTTGGTGAAAGTTCTTCGAGAAACCACAAATTTGAAGAAGCTAAATGGGATTCTGAGGATGTAATTAAATAAATATATCATAATTTTTTTATCAAATGGATTAATTTAAAGGGAAAATTAATTTTAACAAGGGTATAATGTAACATCCTATGATTTTATGAAATAATTTTTTCAAATAAATTTAATTTCTTCTAAATCTTGTGTTACACGCAACATCGATTTTAAACGAACCATGATATTATATTAAAATATTATTATTTAAAGTGATATTTATAGCCTAAAAATTTTATGTGGGTAAAAATAGAAATAAAAAAATTATTAAAAGGTTATGGTTAAATATGTTTAAAATTAATTAATTAGTTATTAATTGATTATAAATTTCATTTGAAATAAAAAAGAAATATTTTTCTGAAAAATTATTTTTTTGTGCGCAATTCATTTTTATCTTCATAAATTAAATTAAAACATTTTGGTGAATTATTTTCATTAAATTGATATATTTTATATTCAATAAAATATTTTAACATTCATTTAATATTTTTCTATGCATGGGATAATAATAAACAAATTTTTATGACAAAAAATTATTTTATAAAAAGAGGTTTTTGTCATATTTTTCATGATTATTTTAAAATTAATTTATGAAACTTATATGTATTAAATTTGATATAATTGATTCCCTATTTTAAATATTTACTTTCAAATTTGGTAAATATTCCCCTTTTATTTTTAACCAATATGGATTTTAATCATGGTAAAATTTATCACCTCGGTAAAGGGTAAATATGGATAATTTAGGTTAAAAATAAGTGATAATGCCATATCTTTTATAATAATTATTATTGGATGAAATTAATTTGACCCTTATCATATTATTCTTGAAATGTAGTTTTTTAATGGAAATTCTTCCACAAAAATGACTTATATATTCTTAAAATAATGAAAATTCCAAATTTTCACTCATAGTTTTAAATATCCATTATGTATTCACATTCAGAAAAAACTTGTAATGAATGAATATTAATTTTAATTTTTTTAATAATGAAATTATCTTCATTATTCCAATTTATTTATAATTTTTAGGTATTATATAATTTCCATGAATTCTTACACAATTCCAAAACAATATTTATTCAATTAAAGGGAAACAATGATATTAAAATTTTTAAAAGTGATATATTTTAAGCATGTTATTGTATTATACGAATTTTATAAGTTAATATGACATTTTAAAAAAAATATTACATTAGAATTCAATCCTTGTATTTATGTCTATTATGTAAAATTAAATTAATGGTGTCAAAATTTACAATAATGATATTTTATCAAAATTACTATTTTATTAAATTATTTAAAAATCGTATAAATATTTAAATAAGACATGGTGTATATGATATAATCTGAAATATCAAAAGTTTTCCATTTATGGTCAAATTTTCACCTTATAATTCCAAATCAAAACCCTTTAATATTGAAAAGGTTGTTACCATAGTAAAAATTAAAAATGGTTAAACAAGGGTTAATCAAAAAGATAAGGTTTAAAATGACAATAAACTTTTCTAAATTTTATTTTTTGATGATATTACAAACCTATATTATCTTATATTCAAATAAATATCCATTTGGAGGAATGTTTTATTGAGAATTAATTATTATAATTTAATATTTTGGGAATTTTTAAAAGTTCCCCTCACCTCAATTATAAAAGGGAACATCCTCCCTCACTTATTTACACCAATTTGACTCTTATATCACAATAATCCATGAAAACATCTCTTATAAACTTCTATATCAACATTATATAGGTTTTAGTCTTCCAAAAATACCAAATTTAGTGTCTTTAAGAGGACATCTTAAAATGTTCTTTCAATGAATTGTTAATCTCCTTTACCGGTTACTTTCTTTTCTAATTATTCTTTAACTCATCTAAATATGTGGTATTTTTAATAAAATAATAATTTAAGAATCATAAATATAATAAAAAAATTTATGATTATAAAACCATCATTATTTACCATCTTTCTTATCAAATTCGAAGTAAAAGTATCGCTCGTGTGCACGTACGGATTACCATCTTCACGTAGTGATACTATTTATTTTTTATCACCATATTTTATGGATGATTAATATGATGGATTTAATGTTTAAATATTATATTTATGAAATAAATGTAATTATATAATTATAATAAAACTTCTACCTTCTTACCTTCCAATCTGTTGGAAAATGATAGTGTTGCTCGTGCATACATGTGGACTACAGCCAGCACGAAGCGATGTGATTAGTTTTTCATTTACATTTTATATTGATGGTAATAAGGATATTTTTAATGAATATATATGATATATATAATTATTACTATTATTTAAAGGTGAGTTATTATTTACCTTTCTTTTGTTCCATTTGTCGAAAAGTGAAATTAGCGTTCATGCATACGTACGGACTACCGTCTCCATGAATGGTGTAATTCATTTTTCTATATATATCTTTTATAGATGACTCGAAATATGTATATAATGAATATATATTGTATTTATATAATTATTAAAATATTTATGAATATTTAACTATGATAAAATACATTTTCGGGAACTATCGAACTGAAATACTCATGTTAAATAAAAGAGTTAACACCCGAGAATGAGGATTTTAAGGAATTATTGGTAAAATTGGGTGTTCAAATGTTATAAAGGAATAATATATGATATTATAACTATTATTATGATTATTTTATAGAATAATAATAATGTTAAATTTATTATACAGGAGGTTACAATGCTTTTGAGACAAGGAGAAATCGAGTTAAGGGTTTTATGTTACAATTTCGTTTTTTATCGAGATTGTTTATCGTGAAGTTTATAATGATTAAATATTATGATCTATCTTGGATTAATATCATAAATTTTCTTATACTCTATTTATTTATTTTTAATTCAAGTTTTCCTTTCATTTTCATTCCTTAATATACTTAAGGGACTAAAAAAATTAAGGGAAATCAATTTTATCTCTCTCTTCGGTCAGAAACAGTTTCTCTTCCATGTCCATGTTTTCTAAAAATGTTTTAAAGAATGTTTTTATTATTAAAAATTATTGTTAAAATACATTTTTAATCATGTTTTAATTTTCTTAAAAATGGATTAAATTTAATCTTCATTTTTTAAATGAGGTACTTTCTAACCTTTTTTACCAAAGTGTGAAAGAAATATTTTCTTCTAACATATATGGTATGAATGGAATTTCACGATATCATAACCACTAAATTATTTAAAGCTTAATTTATAATTTTAAAATGTTACATTAAAATAAATTTGTTTCTCTAATTTTTTTGAATATTTTTATATTTTAAAAAGTGCTTTTGAAGTGGAAAGGGTATTTTAATCAATGATGTTTTAAATATCTTTTGATAGTTTTTTATTCATCAATGAAAAAAGCCTAATGTGAATCATGGCACACATATGAAGAAATTATTTGAGAGTGATCATGTAATGGATGATGGAAGGAGCATAAATTCACAAGACCCGTTGCATGGTATTGGTGTCCCAATGACAAGAGGAAGAATGTGGATGATGAAAGATGCTTTACATGACCTCATTTTAAAATTACAAGAGGAGGCCCAACATGCATGCATGGGAGGATAAAATAGGCCTTTAATCACACTTATAAATGCCAAAAAGTGAACCTAAATGGCGCACTCAAATGATTTCATGAATTTTAATCCACTTTCATGAATGAAATTTCCAAATTCCAAAGTGGTAGGGGCCTTGTCTCCAAAGTCATGGTGGGAATCTTCAAAGTCTTTGGGATGGTTACAAAAAGTATTATTTGGAGATATCTTTTCCCCTAAATCCATGGACATGTGTAAAAAAAGTAAAATTGTTGGCATAGGCTTTAGAAATTGGTGGGATTGGTTTTTTGACATTCATTACTCTCATTTGACTATAAATATCCACCCCATTATACCCCTTGGAGGTTAATTTCGAATAGAGTGTTTTCTAGCATTATTATGATTTTTTTCATATTTTCTTGAATGAATGAAAGTAAGTATTATCAAAGGATTTATCTAACATTGTTTATCTTTATAATTAGGTTTTCAAGGGGAAAGTCTCCTTGGGGTCCTAATTGATCATCCCACTTCCCCTTTTTATTTCTTCTGTACTTCATTTAAATTTTCATTTCTCTCACTTCCAACACTTGTGTTTGTGAATTTTTGCCAATGGATACCGTACAACCATATAGTATCATATCATTTTTTATCATAGAAGAAGATAATGGAAACCAGTTTCTTCATTTTTCTATTTTCTTCGCATCATTTTTCTTCTCTTACTACCCATTTTCAGTCATCAACCAATTCTGAATGAAACATTCTTTCACAATTTAGGGCCCTATTTTCTTTGAGTTTCTGGATGTATAATATTCCATTTTTATATTTTAGAACCACATATTTCATCTCAATCTAGAAACACTAAAATCTGAAACCTATATTTGGAGATATAGCTGAATCAATTTGTACTACAGTTTTACTCTTGTGAAACCTAACAATATCCAAGGCGGATTTTCATTTGATTTTGAAGTTCATGTTATCTCAGCCATTAACATCTTTGCAATCAGATTAGTACATTTTTCATTTTTTTTGCTTTTATCACCAAAATTGTGCTCTTTGTATCTCAATTATTTTTTATTGAGTGGAAAAAAAATATAGCAAAAAATCAAAAAAAATCAAAAAAAATAAATACAAAAAAACTGCTCATTTGAAACATTGTGTTCACTCATTAGTCGTAAATTTTATTGCATTTTAATATCCATCATCTTATTTCCTTCATGCATATCCAACCTTTAACTATGACCATTTCTCCCATTTACCTCCCATATTTCCTGGAATCCATTGATTCAAACTATTTTAAAATTTATGGTTTTTAAATATTTCCATGAATTGATTCATTTTTACTATTTTTCTTCTTGATTATATTTAAGAACACTTGTAGAAACCATGTATTTGTGCTATAATGTGTGATAAACCTTTTCAGTGATTAAAAAAAGATAGAAAGAGTGTGTGAGGAATTAAAAAAATAGCAAGTGAGGGAGAAAGAAGTGAGATAAACAACATATTATTCATGAAATCTATCGCTGGCCAGTTAATAAGATATAATGATAGGTTGGATGATTTTCAAAGTTCCTCAACTTCAAATGATCTTATAAGGAAATAAATTGATGAAGGTGATGATGAGTACTCCTATTTCTAAGAATCAATGCCTAGCCAAGGGCAATGTGCTACTTGGAGAGAAAGTGACTTGGGAAGCATCAAAATGAAACTTCATCCTTTCAAAGTAATATTGACTTGGAAAATTATTTGGAATGGGAGTAGATGGTTGAACTTATGTTTGGACTTCACAACTACTCTAAGGAGAAGAAGGTAAATTTTGTGGCACTTGAGTTCAATTATTATGCAAGTATTTTGTGGGACCAATTACAAGTAGGTCAATGTCAAAATAGAGAAAGGCCAATTCAAATTTGGGAATAAATAACAATATTAATGTCAAAAAGGTACATTTCTAGTCATTACTATTGAGATTTTTATTTTAAGTTACAAAAACATGTGCAATGTTCCATGTGTGTGGAGGAATACTATAAATAAATGGAGATATCGATGATTCAAGCCAATTTGGGGGAGGATTGCAAAGATACCATGGCAAGGTTTGTAAATGAATTGAATCCGGTAATTAGAGATGTGGTATAACTTCAAACCTACATTGACATGGAGGATTTTCAACATAAGGCGATGAAGGTAGAAAATTAGTTTCATTCTCAAATGAATCAAGTAAGTTCCCATAATTTTTGGAAGGATAATCTAAAAGAGACAAAATAAAATTCTAAGTGGAATGAAACAAAACCATGGGATTAAAAATATGTTCCAAAAAAATAAGAGCCCAAAAAGAAGTTCTTCCCCACTAATTCAAAAAAAAATTAACATGAATTTTCATTCTAAAAAACATGAAATAAATTGTTTTAAGTGTCGTGTGCATTATCATATTGCATCTCAATGCCCAAAAAAGGACCATGATTGTTACAGATAATGGATAAATCCTTAGTGATCACTCTAGTGATGATGAGATGCAACCTTTGGAGGAGACTTCTGATGTAGAAGTTGAAGAAATCATACATGGTGGTGCACTGGTGGCTACAAGAGCTTTAAACATTAAACCAAAATATGATCACAATGAGGAGAAGTGTGATAATATTTTTCATATGAGATGCCACATCAAGGAGATGGTATGTAGTATGATCATTGATAGTGGAATTTGTACTAATGTGGTTAGTACATTCTTGGTGGATAAGTTGAGTTTTCCTACTCTAAGGCATACTAGCCCTTATAGACTGAAGTGGTTGAATGATAGTGGATAATTGAGGGTCACAAAACAAGCCATTGTTTTTTTTATTAGAAAATATCATGATGAGGTTCTTTTTTATGTTGCTCCAATGCAGGCTAGAGCTTTGCTACTAGGGAGACTGTGGAAATTCGATAAGAGGGTGGTGTATGATGGTTATGTTAACCACTTATCTATTCATTTAAACAGTAGAAATATTTTGTTGACTCCTATAAGTTCCCTACATGAATATGAAGATAAAGTGAGGATAGATAAATAATTAAAACAGTAAAAAAGAAATGAGTGAAAAATAAAGCAGGAAAATAAAATGTTGAGTGATGAAAAAGAGAGTGATGAGTTGAGAAAAAAAGGAAAAGAGAGAAAAAAAATGAAAAGAGTGGAAACATTAAGAGTGGAAAATGAGAGACAAGTTACATAAAAATAAATGAGGGAAATCCAAGCGATGAAAACAAGAGTGTTAAGAAAAATAGAGTTTATTTTATATAAAAACTGAGGTGATAGTTGATTTATTGAGCGGTAAAATGTTCTTACTCGTTAGTAAGGATTCTTAACTTGCAACTAATGAACTTCACCATTATTTTCCTTCTTTTGTTGTGTATTTACTACAAGAATTTGGTGATTTTTTTCTAAACCAAAACCAGATGGATTAACCACTTTTAGAGGCATTGAGCATAGGATTGACATCATACCTTGTGCCTCAATTCCCAATAGTCTAGCATATATAGCTAATCTGGAAGAGACTAGAGAGATCCAGTGTCAAGTTGAAGAACTAATCAAGAAAGTATTAGTGAGGGAAAGCATGATTACCTCTGTTGTTTTAGTGATCCTAGTACCCAAGAAATATGGCCTGTGGTGGATGTGTGTGGATTATCATTGCATAAAAAAATAACAGTTATGTACCGTTATCCCATCCCCCAACTTGATGACATGATTGATGAATTACATGGGGATTATTTTTTCAAAAATCTATCTTAAAATTGGATACCATCAAATTCTAATTAAAGAAGGATATGAGTATAAAACTACTTATAAAACTAATTTCAGTTTGTATGAGTGGTTAGTTATGCTATTTCATTTAAGTAATGCACCAAGTACATTCATTAGCTTAGTGAACCATGTCCTTTGTTCATTCATTAGAAAATTTGTGGTTGTTTATTTTTATGATATCTTGGTGTATTGTAAATCTCTAGACAACCATGTTGAACACTTTCATTTGGTGTTTGAGACCCTTAAAGAAAACAAATTTTACACTAATCTTCAAAAGTGTTCCTTTTGCATGGATTCTGTTGTGTTTCTTGGATTTTTTGTAGGTTGTAGGGGATCTATGTGGATAATTAAGAGCTCAAATAAATTTAGAAGTGGCCCACACCAAAGAGCGCAACCTATATTAGGAGTTTTCATGGATTTGAAAGCTTCTATAGGAGGTTTGTTATGGATTTTTCATTCATCGTTGAACCTCTTAATAAAATTGTAATTAAACATGTTGTCCATAAATGGGGTGAAAACAATAAAAATCATTTAATACACTCAATGAAAAATTGGTAAATGCTCCCCTTTTAAGGTTACCATATTTCATAGAAGTCATTGAAATTGAGTATGATGCATCGGGAGTTGGTATTGGTGTTGTTTTGACACAATAGTCATGTCCAATTGCTTTCTTTAGTGAAAAATTTAATAGGTAGCATTAAATTATTCAACTTATTATAAAGAACTTTATGCTTTTTAAATGAACCCTAGAAACATGGAAACATTACTTATATCCTAAAGAGTTCATTATTTATTTTGACCATGAAAACCTTAAGTATTTGAATTCCCAAGGTAGGTTGAATAAGTGGCATGCATCTTGGATAGAATTCATTGAGACTTTTTCCTATGTGATCAAGCACAAAAAGTTAAGGAAAATGTGGTTGCTGATGCTTTTTCATGAAGTTATGCACATCTTACATCTCTTATTTATTGATTACTTGGACTTGAGTTACTGAAGGGAATGTATGATAATGATGGAAATTTTTCTCAAATTTGGACATCTTGTGAAAAACATGGATTTAAATACTGTTACAAAAAATGATGGGATTATTTTCAAAAGGGACAAATTGTGCATTCCAAATTGTTCAACTCAATAATTTCTTGTAAAATAAACTCATGAAGGTGGTTTTATGGGGCATTTTGGTGTTGAAAAAACATTATCTACTTTTTATGAACATTTTTATTGGCTAAGCATGAGAAAAGATGTTATTGTAATTTGTGCTATGTGTGTCACTTGTAAGTATGAAAACTCAACTTAATGGATTGTATTCCCACTTACCCATTCCATCCCATCCTTATACTGACATCTCTTTGGATTTTGTGTTGGGATTGCCTCGAACCCAATTGAGAAAAGATAGCATTTTTTGTGGACCGATTCAGCAACATGGCTCATGTCATTACTTGCACAAAAACCAATGATATTATTCATATAGCAACTTTTTTTTCAAATAAATTGTGAGATTACATGGACTACCTAAAACCATTGTAAGTGATAGGGATGTTGAATTATTTAGCCACTTTTTTAGTACTTTGGGGAATAAATGGGGAACTAAATTATCATTCTCAACTGTTGAACATCCTCAAACTAATGGGAAAAGAGAAGTGGTAAATAAGACTCTTTCTACCCTCTTGTGTGAAATAATTTAAAAAAATATACATAATTGGGAAAAATGTTTTCCACACATAGAGTATTCATATAATAGAGTAGTGAATTCCATTACTGACTTCTCACCTTTATATATTGTATATATATTTAACCCAGTGACTCTGTTAGATATTCTATCATTGCCTGATAATGAGGTTATTGATTTACAGGTGATGTGAAGGAAAAAAAATTTGGGATTTAAATTCCAAAGTGAAATCCAACATTGAAATAAGAAATGAACAATATTCAAAGAGAGAAAACTAGGGTTGACATAAGGTTGTGTGGGAACCTAGAGATTGGGTGTGGGTACATTTGAGGAAGGAAAGATTCCCAGAGCAAAGAAAATCAAAACTTCAACAGTGGGGAGATGGACCATTACAATTTTAGAAAGAATAAATGATAAATCCTAAAATATTGATTGCCTAGTAGGTATGAAAATGTGACTGCTACTTTTAATATTACTGATCTATATCTCTCTTTGAAATTGCAGATTCGAGGATGAATCCTTTTGAAGAGTGAGGGGATGATTTAAATCATAACACACATATACAACGAGGAGTAGAGAGTGATCATGGCATGGATAGTGGAAGGATCATAAATTCATAAGACCTCTTTCATGGGATTGGTGGCCCAATGACAAGAGGAAGAATGCAGAAGATGAAAGAGAATTTACATGGCCTCATTTTGAAATTATAAGAGGAGGCCCAAGATGTATTCATAGGAGTATCAAATAGGCCATTAATCACACTTATTAAATCCCAAGGTGAACCAAAATGGCCCACCCAAATGCTTCCCAGAATTTTAATCCACTTTCATGAAGGAAATATCCAAATTCAAAAGTGGTGGGCCCCTTGTCTCCAAAGTCAAGGTGGGAATCGTCAAAGTCTTGGGGGTGGTTCCAAAAAGACTTATTTGGAGATAGCATATCCCCTATAGCCATGGAAAAGTGTGAAAAAAGGAAAATATGCAGTATAGGCTTTATACTTTTGTGGGATAGGTATTTTGACATGTATTCCTCTCATTTGGTTGTAAATAGATGCCTTATTGTACCCCTTAGAGGTTAATTTTTAATTCGAGTGTTTTCAAGAGTTATTATGATTGTGTTTCTTATGTTCTTAAATGAATGCAAGTAAGGCTTATCAAATGAGTGATCAACCTTTGTGTCTCTTTTTAATTATGGTTTTAAGGGGAAAGTCTCCTTGGGGTCTTAATTTATCATCCCCCTTCCCCTTTTTATTTCTTTCGCACTTCATTTAAATTTTCATTTCTCACACGTCCAACACTTAAGTTACCGCATTTTCACCAACGAATATAATACACCCATACGGTATCATATCACAGCCCCTGATTTTACTTATGATTTAATAGGGTTGGGATCTAAGGATACCATCCTTAACATTTATATAGATGGTTTGTGATTATTATTATAATATTTTTAGGAAAATAATTCGTTTTCCATATGTTATCCTGTGATGAATTGATGAAATGTTTATGAAACTTGTTTCTATTACATAGTTTATGAAATGATAAAATATTTTTGAACCCCATTCCTTTCCATAAGTTATGATATGATGAATGTTTTATAATATTGTGTAACACATATATAATATTTTCATTATGTGATGGGTGGGACCTATATCATTCTCAAATGAATTTGGTAAATATTTATATCTCATGAGATAAACAGAACTAAAATGGGGATTGAACCCAGTTTTGTTAGGGAATATATCCATTATGATAATCTTTATAGTTTAACTTGGATATTGTGGTGATTTATGGAGTGAAACTGGTCAAATATGATAGTCTTTTCATTGAGAATTGACTAATTAGGAAATGATTTTATATGCTTATGTGTATATTATAATTCCATGTATTATGAAAATGTTATGCGCTCATGGATCATGTTCTTTGATTCCTTTATGATTCACTTATTATGAACTACCAATATTTATTTAATCACCAAGATTATGATCAATTATATTAAGGGTATGATTTTTAAATATTATTATCATGTTCTTATACCCTTTTCTCATGTTATGCTTATATGATCATTCATATCTCCCTGGTTTTTCCTCACAGAGTATCTGAGATCACCCTTTCTTATGTTTCCATTGTATTGGTTATGAATAAAGGTATTAAGTATGATATATATAATAAGGTTTCAAGTTATGAAGAACTTAGTGGTGTATAATGTATATTTTTTATGAATTAGTTGTTTATGTGTCCATGTTTACAAACACACTAGAACTATAAGATTCTAGAATAGATCAATATGTTATGTAATGAATATTCATATACTAAGTTTCTATATCTATTTGTGAAAATACTGGATCTCTATATGAACATATTTCCATGATTCACAACTTAGAAGTGTGGCTATATCCTAAACATTAGACATTTATAAGCTTATCACAATGGTTCTACACTAACGTACGGTAAAATCATATTTACAAAGGTTATTATCCAAGGTATCATAAAAAATTACCAAGGAATATTTCCAAGGAATCATGAACATGTCATCTCTAGAGATGTATTCTTTACCCAATGCATTAGAGTGCTATTAGGGTTCACCCTTCATATGTCTAACATTATGTGTGCCATATAAGGAAATCATACATAATTCCATCAAACCATAATTAACCCAAGAAGGTAATGGGTTACATGATAATAATAAACATAAGAATAGGATATCCAGAGAAATAATATGGATTAACTCATAAGATAATGACATGTGCATTAATAAAGGGTGTTCACATATATGAAAAATACCCTTTTAGGAGCATTAAGAAAATTTATTTTGAAATAAGAAATATCATGGTTTATTTGAATAGATTTTTTTATAAAACTAGGAGAGTAAGATTTTATTTGAGAAAACATTAATTCATAGAGATTAAGTTTCATATAAAATGAAAACAAATATTCCAAAATATAATTTTATATGAAAGAAAACATAAAAATATATTTTAGAAAACGTTTTTAAAATTACCATAAAAAGATGAAGTTATGGGTCACTTTCAAAAATTTGAAGTAATGTTTTTTTAAAAAATTTACTTTTAAAAATGAATCTTTAATAATAGATCCTTTAAATTACTGAAAGAGTTTTCCAAGTAAATGTGGAGTGGAATATAGAAGAAGCGATCACTGAAGGAAATCCATTTTAATATTTTAAAATATCTTTTCTGAAAACCAAATTCATAAAAAGAATAATAAAACATACTTTTGAAAAGAGGAGAAAAGAAATATAATCTTCACATGAGATAAAACATAATTGGGTTTCCAAATATAAAGGATAATATTTTCATGAAGTAAAATATGGAAAAGGAGGATAAACCATCATTAAAGTGGTTGGGAATTGTTCTTTACAATGATATAATTTTTGAGGAATAATTTTATCAAGTTAAAAACATTGAATTAAAAGTAATTATCCACAAATATGAAGAAAAAACACCTAAAAATAAAATATAAGGGTGTAAAAAACCAATAATATAAGGAAAAAGTTCAATAAGATGCATTATAACTCAATGACGAGATTTGAGTTAACCAAAACACATTCAAATTTGGTATCTTTTGAAATATGATCCATTTGAAGAAAGAATATGATATGGATCTTCAAACCCCATGAATGAAATTAATATGATAAAATAAATTTATTATGAATTAGTCACACTATATTAAAAATATCATAGTGCATAATAAGAAATGTGTCTTAAGAATTTATATTTTAGATGAAGATCCCCTTACATTAATTCTTGACTTCTACTAAAGTTCATGAATATATTATATAAAAAATAACTATCTTAATCACCTATTTCAAATAATTTTTTATATCTATAGCCTTTTATAAACTTTATTTATAATTAATCTCTACATGTATATTAGTTACATATAATATATTTTCAATATCGAGTGTAAGTAATCTCGATTGTTTTGAAATAGTTTCATAATAGCAGTATTTTTATTCATTATTCTCTAAATATTAATCACTCCTAATCATAAAAGGTAATTTAATATATGTTGGATAAATATTTATAATGTCATAATTTAACATCATAAATATTTTAGCTATTATTAATGATGATAAAGTTAGTGATGAGCTTTTTTTGGTAATTTATGATGAACAAAGGGTGTTGCATTAATTAATAAGATAAATATTTATATTACCATTATAAAACAAAAAATAATAATTATATACTAATATATATCAAATATTAAGCTTCCAAATCTATCCTAGATATAAATTTATAGAATTATTCATATAGGTTGTTAAATTGGCCCAATAAGAACATGTTAAAGTCTATGTGTGATAATGGCTATAGAATATATTATTTTATTATAATATCAGTGTCACAAATATATAATGAAATTATTTTTATGTTATTAAAGTGATGAATAATAATTTGGAATATTTATAATAATAATATAAATTAAAAATTATTCATCACATATAAATAAAAAAATTTCTTCTTGGTATGTTCATTTTAGGTGATTAATTTTACAATGATCGCTTATTGCTAATATTACTTATATAATTATTAATTTTAATTTACAAAATATAAATCCTGAAATAAATAAAAAATCTAATCACTAAAATCATTTCTAGAACCATACTTTAATATTGGTGATGAAAAAAGAAACATTTTTATAATGGAGGCAGCAGTCTGCACACACAAAGGAGAAAAATTTTCATTTTTCCAATTGAATGCGATAGGAATAGATAATGGTTATACCCTAAATATGTATAATTAAATTATATTATTTGTATAATTATATAATTATATACATATGGATATAATGGGTTTGGATTTGGGTTATAACGTCCTGGTTCCGGAAGCAGCCCATAGGCTCCCCGTACCCGATTGGTCACATGGCCTCAAGCGCATTTCCCTGAAAGCCAGAGGCTGCCGACTAGCAGTGAGGGCCTTGGGTGTGATAGTGGGGAAACTATGCCCTCATTGGCAGAGTAACACTACAGAAGTAAATGGATATACAATAGAGGAAGCCGTAAAAATACCATACATCAGTAAACATTAGAAGACTGGAAGAATAAACTAGAGCACGTATATATAATAATAATGCATGATACATATGTCTAGGAAAGCATCAAAACAATTCATAATGATGGAATACAGAAATAACCAAAGTACAAAAGAAACAGATAAACTCCAATAGCATCGCAAGCCTCAGCTTGGTCCCATTCTCTCCAGCTCCTCGGTAATCAAGTACCTTATATAGAATGGAACTTGCCCTTATCTATACCTGCAAAAATATAATCCATTTGGGCCCAAAATCATGGACCAAACAGGTTGTGGGACTAAATACTAGTAGGCAACCACCCAAAGATCAAAGCCTAATAGTCAATGAATATATATGGCAAGAAATAATCAATATGGAGCTGTAAACAAGGAAGTACTCAAAATTAGACAATCCTACAGTTCAAATGCATTCAATTTCATATATCAAATAAGAATATAAAAAAAGAAGGTAACCCTCTGGGAGTACTCATAGCCTAACCCCTTTGGTTTAACCAAACAAGAACAAGCAACCCTCTGGTAAGTACACACAGTCTAACCCCTCTGGTTCAGCTTAATCATAGACTCTCTGAGGAAGCAGTCACCGTCAGTTCCCCCTATAGTCTCGTATCGGTAACTAAAAGGTGATTTGGGGAAGCACTCAATGTCACATTCCCCCTATGGCCCACGTTGATGAACTACAAACACTCTGAGGAAGCACTTACGTCAATTCCCCCTATGGTCTCACATCGTAATAGTAAACAGACACTCTGGAGAAGCCATCAGCATCCATTCTCCCTATAGTCTACTACACCAAGTTCTCACAACCCTGTGTAAGTCAATAAATCACAGAAATGAATTACAGCCATGGTAAAACTCAATAACTACTTGGATAAATAGTCTACAACATAACATCATGTCAAAATACAATCACTTCATCCTACAGTACTAGGCATGGAATGAAAAGCAATATCCTAACGGGAAAAGCTAGATCAAACGGTCATAAACGGTACAAGCATGGGAAAACACATCCATAACATGGTAAACAACCATATTCACAACAATTAACCTCTACTCAAGAATTCTAAGCACAAAAAGCATTAACTGGGTCAAAACCCTAAACATGCAATACCCCGATCAAGGGTATTGGTCAATTTTTCACATATTACTCAAGGATTATCTACAGAAAGGCACAAACCACCTACCTCAGTGTTTTAGGATCACTATACGTGAACTTCAAGCCCTGAATCGCCCAAGAACACCATAGATCTAAAAAAACGCTAAAAACGCTCAACCGAGGATAACTTTTCAAAGAAGAGGAATCTGGAAACGAAGCTCTAGAAGAAGGAAGAGCTTACTGTGGAAATCCCAACGCAATACACGGTGGTCGAATTGGAGAACGGATTCTTGATCGGGGCTTGGGGAAAGATTGGTGTCGTACGGACGCTCTCGATCGAAGAAGGTGAAGAAGAAGACGCTACTGCCAATTAGACGCGACCCCAGTCCGTTTAATGAAAAAAAATAAAGTACATGGCATGTAAGTTAGAATTACATGGTGTGTACTTTCCCTTACATCCCCTGTATTAGGTAGTCTCCGGGTCACCACACATGGTTGTGTGCTTGTTCGTTACATGGCCAGCACACGGCTACGTGCGGCAAAAGAGTACCGGGCGTGTACTTCAAAAATTTCCAAAAACTCCTTTTTTTTCAAAAACACTTGAAAATAGAAAAACATACATGAAAAAAATCATGTTTCTTACAAATTTCCCCCCTTAAATAAATTCATCCTCGAATTTCCCTAGTAAGGCGGCATAAAATCTTCGACCATTGTGATCGTACATCAGCCTCTCTCTCCTAGGTCTCATCCTGTCCTTGCTTGTGCTGCCATAGCACTCATACCAGAGGAACAAACTATCCATGGAGAACTTTTATACTTAGATCAACAATACGGATAGGATTCTCCTCAAATGAGGTGTCCACCTCTAACTCAACCTCCTCGGGTTGAAAAACATGAGATGGGTCTGAGAAGTAACGTCAAAGATGAGAAGTGTGGAAGACATCATGCATAGCCCGGTACATCTGAGGTAACTGAAACCGATAGAAAACCAGCCCAAATCTCTCCAACACCTCAAACAGTCTGATGTACCTCAGTGAAAGCTTACCCTGCCTCATAATCTTCTTGTGTCCCAACCTTGGTTTGACACGCAGGAAAACCTGATCTCCGACCTCAAACTCCAGAGGTCATCTCCATCGACCAGCATAAGACTTCTATTGTGACTGTGCAGTATCCATCCTCTTCTAAATCAACTCTATCTACTCTGTGGTCTCCTGAACAAGTTGAGGTCCCACTATAGCTACATCTCCTACCTCCATCCAGCACAAGGGTGATCGGTATGGCCTACCATACAAAGACTCATAAGGTGCCATCTAAATAGTTTCTTGAAAACTATTGTTCTAGGAAAACTCCAAAAGAGGTATGTGCATCTCCTAAGAACCTCCAAAATCTAGGATGCATGCTCGAGGCATGTCCTCAAGCACCTGAATCGTTCGCTCGGACTGGTCATCTGACTAGGGATGGTAAGCTGTACTCAAAAGTACCTATGTCCCCAAGGCCTTTTGTATTCCCTACTAGACCTGAGAAGTAAAACATGTGTCTCTGTCTGAAACAATGGAGTGTGGAACTCCATTTAAATGCACAATATATTGGATGTACAACCTCCCAAGATCAACAACACTGAAGGTCTCCTTGATCGGAAAGAAGTGAGAATCCTTTGTGAGTCTGTCAATGATAACCCATACTACATCATTCCTTTATGGAAACCTCGGTAAACCCGTCACAAGCTTCATCATGACATCGTTCCATTTCCACTCACGAATGGGTAACTACTGCAAAATCCATGTTGTTCCCTGATGCTCCACCTTCACCTGCTGACAGGTGGAACATCTCATTAAAAACCCAACAAAAACTCTCTTCATACCTGGCCACAAAAACTGATAGTTTAGATCACAATACATCTTTGTGACACCAGGATGAACTACCCAAACTAAGAAATAAAAGTCCCACATCAGCTCCTCGCATATGTATGATGTAACCCACACGCATCCATGAAAATTCAAGATCTCATCCTCGGTTACTATCCATCTAGGAATAGGGTCCGCTACTGAAACACTCTCCCGTACGAATAGGACTTCAGAATCTGATAGATGCCTTATTCACACTCAATCAAGCAGAGTAGAGGTAAGAGCTACAGAAGATAGAAACGTCTACCCCTGTCTATTTTGCACCTCCAAATGCATCCCAGAGAACAGAGCCATAAGCTTCCACTCACTACTGGCCTCCTAAACTGCCTGTATCTGAGTCCTCCTACTCAGCACATCAGCCACTACATTGCATTTCCAAGGGGGATAGGCAAGCTCAAAGTCAAAAGACTGAGGTACTAAACCCACCTTCACTGTCTCAAATTCAGGTCACGCTGGGTAAAGATCTACTTGAGAATTTTGTGGTCGGTGAAAACAATTAAATGTTCTCTTAGAAGATAATGTCTCCAACAGCGTAAGGCATGAACAACTATAGCCAGCTCGAGATCGTGCATCGGGTAATTTCTCTCATGTGGCCTCAACTACCAAGACCCATACACAACGACTCCTTCTCCTTGCATAAGCACAGCTCCCAGTTCGATTTCTGAAGCATCATAGTAAATAGTATATATCTTTCCTAGATTTGTAAATACTAGTATTGGTGCTGAGGTCAACCTTACTTTTATCTCTTGAAAGGCTAACTCACAAGAAACTGACCACAATAATTTTTCACCCTTCTTAGTCTGGCCCGTCAATGGTGCTGCTAAGCGTGAAAAGTCCTGTATGAAATGTCTGTAGTATCCATACATCCCTAGAAATCTTTGTACCTTAAAGATGCTCTTCAGCTACTCCTAGGAAACTACTGATCTCAATTTCTCTGGGTCTACTGATACTTCTGTCTCTAAGATAACATGACCCAAGAAGTGAATATGGTCCATCCAAAAGTGGCATTTTGAGAGCTTAGTATATAACTGATGCTCTCTCATTGTACTCAAAATTATATCATGATGGGTAGCATGGTTGTGTCTAGTGTGATAGTACACCAAGATATCATCCACGAAGACAACCATGAAAGAATCCAAGTATGGATGGAACAATCAGTTCATAAATGCGATGAAGACTGTAGTTGTGTTTATGAAACCAAACGGCATAACCACATACTCATATAGACCATACCTGCTCTGAAAGGCTATAAGAGATATATCTGATGGTCTAACATGTAACTGATGATAATTGGATCTCAAGTAAATATTTGATAACACTCAGGCTCCTTGAAGTTGATCAAAGAGATCATCAATCCTCGGTAAGGGATATCGATTCTTGAATTTCAACTGGTTCAACTTCCGATAATCCACACATAGTCTGAGGGTACCATCTACCTTCTTCGCAAATGGGACAAGAAAACCCTAAGGAGAAGTACTGGGTCAGATGAAACCCTTTTCCTACAACTCCTCCAACTACTTCTTGAGCTCCTGCAACTTTGTTTTATCCATCCTATAAGGAGGAATTGACACTGGTGTCGCTCCTTGAACAAGCTCAAAAGAAAATTCCACCTCTCTCTTCAAAGGAAAACCTGTAAAGTCCTCTAGAAATATATCTCTGAAATGATCCACAACTAGAGGAAAGTCCATCTGGTAAGTCCTCTAGTCATCCAAATATAGACTAGCAATCTGGGCTATAACTCCTCCTAACCCATGATGCTCGGATCCCACTCTGCTCGCCTGGACATCCCATTCACCCTTATAAAGAAACAATTTGCCCTCTGGTGACATGAAACTCACAATATTATGATAAAAATCAACAACATCCTAGAAGGGAACTAAATAGTTCATTCTGAGAATGATTTCACAGCCTGTCATCTCTAGGACATAGTGGTCCCATAAGAAGTGACACCCATGAAACTCTATAGGGAACTCCTTGCACTAACGTACACTAGTCGTTCTAGTCCCCAACAGAGTGTCTAGCGTCATGATATCGGAAGAAGAGAATATATAGAGCCCAAGGCTCTCCAAAATAGAAAGAGATATAAACCTATGGGAATCCCCCATATCGAAAAGAGCATAAGATGAAACTGGGGAAACTAGGATTGAACATTGAACTATAGAGGGTCCGGGATCCTGCTTCTGTTGGGTCTGCTCCACTGAAAATGTTCGACCTGCACTGCGGCACTATGACCCTGCCTGACCACTCTGAGATGATCCACCCTATTGTCGGTGAAATTCGGGAGATTGGCTACCACGACCATGACCTCCACCATGGCTTGAACGGCCAGAAGAACTCTTTTTCCTAGACTGGTGTGAAACTGGTGGTGCTTCTCCTAAACGAGGAGTCATAGAAGATCCCCTATCGCCAGCTGTCGGTGAGAAAAACTAACAGAAAGGCTGAAGATGGCATATCTTTCCACATGATCAGCACTCCACTAGGTCTCTCGGGCAATGTGGCCTCATATGCCCACTCTTCCCACACATGTATCACACCACCTGGCAACTAGAAGAAGTATCCCGCCTCCTCGGATCCCCACTCATAAACTCCTTGCGGCGCTTCCTGCTATCAGTAGGAGGGATACCAACTCTAGATGCTAAATTGCCCTAGCTCACAGCTCTATAATCCCTCATATTTTTCTCCATTATCAGCACCTAGTTGACTATAGAAGTGATGGAAGTAAACCTGAAGATGTTTACCTGAGATCGGATGTCGTTCCTAAGGCCATACTCAAACTTCCTTGCTAGGAATAACTCATCACCTCCTTGGATAGATGTGAAGCGCTGCAACTCAGTGAAACAAGAAGAGTACTCCATGACTGAGAGAGTACCCTTATCTAGACTCATGAACCCTTGGGCTCGATCAGCCCTCAAAGTCTCTGGGTAGAAGTGGTCATAGAAGGCATGCTGAAACTCATCCCATGTCATAACCTGCTGGCGTCCTACCTGTGAGATCACATCCCACCATATCTTTACGGAATCCCGAAGCATGTACGTAGTGATATTTACCCTCCTCTCTGGAAGTATCTCCAGATACTCGAAGATAGAAATAATGGATTCTAACCATTACTCTACAGCCTAAGGTCCTCCTTCCCCTATGAAGGTGGGAGGATGTTGCTGCTGGAAAACCCGCGTCAACTCTGCCATAGAAGGGGCAGGATACGGTAGTCCTCGAAAGATCTGCATGAACCTTATAAATCCCTCTCAGAACTGTACATCAGCACCTGTGTCTGGAATGACAACTGGTGCCAATACTGGTAGAACTGTAGGATCTTTTGGTAGTCCCTAATCAGCCATGTCTGGCATTTGATCACTATCCTCTAACTGGAAGAAAACTAGAGGACGTCTTAGTGGCCTGACTCTGCAAGTTCAAGCACACACCTTAGATCAATATTTTCACAGATCGAAAAATACAAGTGTAAGAAGGGAACAAGAGAAACAATCATTCATGTTTTTCAAAACATGGATACAGAACATGCATAATGTTTACACAGCATGTTCCCTTAAGCCTTCATGTGGGCGTGTTCTTCTGCCAACCCAGGTCTTGTAACACCCAAAACACATGGCATGTTGTCCTAGAACACGGCATGTACTTGAATCCTCTTCCCCTGCCTGAGTTATTTTATACGACCAACCCACAAAATTCTCCTAAAACGAGCATAAATGGCGTGTTCCTTCCAGAAACAACATGTACTAGACGAACTTCATCTACCATTGTTGTTAGTGGCACGGCCAGTTACACGGCTGACTCTACATAGTGTTTTTGTGCTAGACAAGGAGTGTACTAGAAGATTTCACCATCCCGTGTTATTCTTGGTACGGTCAGATACTCGGTTTACACTACACGGCGTATTCTAGATGGACACAGTGTCTATTAGAAAAGACTCAACCGACCCATTTTTTTAGTCACACGGCTAGTTATACGGCTCTACAACATGGCGTGTACATTCGGTACACGGCGTGTCCTACCAGAGATTTCCCAACCCCATATCTATGCACACACAGTCTGTGACACGGTTAGAGACTACATGAAGTGTACATACAGTACGTGTTTTGTATTTAAGAAAAACAATTTCTTCCTGAACAGAATAACACATGGTTTTTATTCATCATTACACGCCTTGTATTCTGGGTTTTTCCGAATAGTAAGCCTCAAAAACTTCTCCAAAACCTAGAAAAACACTAAAAAGAACATTAAAGTGCAAAATTCCGATCTTTGAGGGCCCATACTCCCTGAGAATCAAATATTGTCATCTTATACATGTCATATATAAGTAAAACAAGGAAATGATCCACCAAATTTCGGTCCATGAGGGCCCATAACACCTCAAGAACCTAAGTATAGCGTTCATCCAAAGAAAGCCTTATGCAAAGCAATACCCTATCAAAAGCAGGTATTCTATCAAGGAATCTATCACAACATCATGTATATCTAACACAACATCTATCACAACAACATGCAATCGCTAATTCCCCCTAAATGGCATTGCAAGAATGTATGACATGTGATTTCTAGAAAGTGCCTATATGATGAATGGGATGGAATACCCTCATCTCATTGGGTTTCAACAGAAATAAAAGCTCAATAAAATCAATGATAACAACAAAATACAAGTGAATCACCCAACGGTGAAAATCATATCAATAGTAAAATTTCAAAACCCTAAAAATTGCAATAAACAAGGTAAATTGGATTTTCCCTAGACGTGGGTTAGTAACTCTCGGGCACAGCTTATTACTAAGTATATATTCCATCTTATACCTGACTATAGTATTCAAACAGTAAGTCAAGAATAAAATAATCCTATGATACCACTTTGTAACGTCTCGGTTATGGAAGTCTCCCAGAGGTGCCCTATACCCGGTTGGTCACATGGCCTCAAACACATTTTCCCGAATGCCAAAGGCTTCCGACTAGCAGTGAGGGCCTTGGGTGTGTTAGTGGGGAAACTATGACCTCATTGGTATAGTAACACAGTAGAAGTAAACGGATATACAATATCATAAAAATTAATAATACCATACATTAGTAAACAGTGGAAGACTGAAAGAATAAACTGGAGCACCTAATGATAATTCATGATACATATTTCTAGGAAAGCAGCTAAACAAATCACACTACTCGAATAAAAAAATAAACAAAGTACAAAATAAATAGATAAACTCTAATAGCATTGCAAGCCTCATCTTGGTCCCATGCTCTCCAGATCATCAGTAATCAAGTACTTGATGTAGAAGGGCGCTTTCCCATATCTATACCTGTAGAAATATAATCTGTTTGGACCCAAAATCATGGCCCAAATATGGTGTGTGACTAAATCTTAGTAGGCAACCACCCAAAAATATGTACCTAATAGTCATTGAATATATATAGTAGGCAATAATCAATATGGAGCAGTAAACAAGGAAGTACACAAAAGTAAACAATCCTACAGTTCAAATGCATTCAATTTCATATATAACATAAGCATTAAAACAAAGCAGGTAACCCTCTGGGAGTACTTACAGCCTAACCCCTTTGGTTCAACCAAACAAGAACAAGAAACCCTTTGGTAAGTACACATAGTCTAACCCCTCTGGTTCATCTTAAGCATAGACTCTCTGAGGAAGCACTCACCGTCAATTCCCCCTATAGTCTCATATCGGTAACTAAAAGGTGATATAGGGAAGCACTCAACGTCCCATTCCCCTTGTGGCATGCATAGAGGAACTACAGACACTCTTAGAAAGATATTACATCAATTCCCCTTATGGTCTTGCATCGTAGTAGTAAAAAGACAATCCGGAGAAGCCCTCAACGTCCATTCTTCTTATGGTCTACTACACCAGGTTATCATGGCCCTGTGTAACTCAATCGAGCATAGAAATGCATAGCTTCCAAGGTAATCCTCAAGAAATACTTGGATAAATAGTCTACAGCATAACAGCATGTCATAATATAATCACTTCATCCGACAGTACTAGGCATGGAAAGAAAAGAAATATCTGAATAGGAAAAGCTATACCAAATGGTCATAAATGGTTCAAGTATGGAAAAACACATCTATAACATGGTAAACAACCATATTCACAATAATTAACCTCTACTCAAGAATTATAAGCACAACAGGCATTAACTAGGTCAAAATCCTAAACATACAATACCCCGATCAAGGGTATTCGGCACTTTTTCACATATAAATCAAAGACTATCTACGGAAAGGAACAAACCACCTACCTCAGTGTTTTAGGATCGATATACGTGAACCTCAATCCCTTAATCACCCAAGAACATCGTAGATCTATAAAAATGCTAAAAAATATCAACTGAGGATAACTTTTGAAATAAGATGAATTAGGAAACGAAGCTCTAGGAGAAGGAAGAGCTTACCGTGGTGATCCCAACGCAATAAACGACTGTTGAATCAGAGAACAGATGCTTGATCAGGGTCTCGGGGAATTTTCGTTGTCGTACGGACTCTCTCGGTCAAATATGGTGAAGAAGAAGATTCTTCTTCCTATTAGACACAACCCCAGTCCATTTAATGAAAAAAATAAAGTACACGGCGTGTACTTTAGAAGTACAAAACGTGTACTTTCCCTTACCGTCCCTCACATTAGGTGGTCCCTAGGTCACTACATACGGCTGTGTGCTCAGTCGTTACACGGATAGCACACAGCTACATACGGAAAAAGAGTACCTGGAATGTACATATAAGTACACAGTGTGTACTTCGAAAATTTCCAGAAACTCCTCTTTTTCTCAAAAACACCATAAAAGAGAAAAACATTCCTGAAAAGAAGATATGGGTTCTTACAAGGTTGGATGATAAGGATAATGAAAGGAAGTTAAACTGTAATTAATGCTTACATTGAGAATTTTGATCTTCTCTTGAAGTATGCTTTGGAAATGAAGTAATTGAGTCACATTTTTGGGGATAGAGGCTAATATATATATATATATATATGATCTAGAAGAATTAAATTCAGTATTTTTTCATGGTAATTTTTAAGTAGTTGTGTATATTGACATGGTTGGAAGTGAGATCCTTTTATTGTGGAAAAAGATAGACAAATCTTTAGAAAAGAATGCTAGGTAAGGGGTAATAATGGAATCACATGATAGATTGGTGAGTGAGGTGGAGAAATATCTGTGAGATGTGCATGTAATAATTTATAACCTAAAAATTGTATTATAGAAGTTCAAAGTGTCAAATTTATTTAGTATTAATCAACCCATAGTAGATTAATCGTTTTAACACTAATTAATTTTGATTAAAATTTAACCATGGTAATTATTTTATCACAAAACATATATGATGAACCTTATTTCCAAATTTCTAAATGAATCCAAATTTGAGCTCTATTTAACTTAATTTAATTTCTAAATATGATAAAATTATCTTTTAAATTAAAATATATAATTTGTTGTAAAGATATTTTTGTAGAAAAATGGAATTTTAATCATTGAGTACTCTTAATCTTATTTAACATTGATTACAAATTAAATAAGTGTAATTTTATTTGTATATTTTTATAAAAATTGTAATAGAGTATTAATTTAAAATAGATCCATTTAATTTAAAAATACACAATATTTAGAAAAGTATCATTCTTTAAAAAAATATTGTTTAACATGGTAACTAATATTTACCATGGTAATAAATATTTAACTTGATTAAAAATATTCAAATCATTTTATATGATTCAATTCCTAAAATTGGTAAAAATAAATTTTAATTTAAGCATGGATAACTCATAAAAACAATTTTAAGAAATATGTCTCTTCTATGCATAAAATAAATTTATTTTTTACCTAGTGATTTCCATTAGATGGTATTAACTTATTATATTATATATATTATCAGTAATTTCCATTTAAACCCATATTTAACTATAATATAATAAACTCTATAGTGCATTAAAAATAATTTTTTGAAGAAAATATATTTTTATGCATGAAATAATTTTATTTTTTATTTTCATATACTAATTTAATTTTATCATTGCATTAGTTTTGAAAAAATTATATTTATTTTTATTTCTATATATATTTCATAATTCAGTTACCCTTATATTTACCCACCAATTCAATGAAAACATTTTAACAATTACATAAGGTTTCACTATTCGTTTTTGTTAAGTGCAATTTTTTGAAGCAAGCTATTGAACACATTATGTTGTTACGGAAAATATATATTTTAAAATATTTAAGTGATGCATTCTCCTCTCCTTAAATAAATTTCATCCTCGCAATTTTAATTTTCACTCACTAATAATATTATTTAATAGTATTTAAGAGATATTCATAACTCATGATATATTTTCAAATGATGAGTATACCTTAATATCTTAGATATGAATAGGAAAAAACATTTTCCCTTCATTATGTTAAATGATTGTTTCATTTTTACCTGAACACTTGTTTCATTGTTTCCTCATTTTTCACACATAAATAATCTTTTAGTTTCTTTGAGACATTACCTTAGGTTCCTCTTCACGCATTCTTAACATATAGAAAATTGAACTTTCTTTCCTTCATTATATTTTTCACTTGAACTTTCAAGATACTTCAACTTCTCCCTTATTTGGTTTTTTGGGAATCCAACTATGTTCATGTTATTAATCATAATTCTTGATAGTTTATTTTTCATAATCACATGATTTCTCATATTTCAACTTCTCTATTATTTGGTTTTTTGGGGAATCCAACTATGTTTATGTTATTAATCATAATTCTTGATAGTTGTTTTTTCATAATCACATGATTTCTCATTTTAGTTCTTATCTCATTTGGTTTCTTGTTGGGACAATCTCTATATTTTTTATCATACTCATCATTAACATGATACCATCGTGATTCATCCAATACTAAAACCAAAATTAGTTAACATTAATGATGACCAATTAACAACATAATAGAATTATTATAAGATAAAAATTTCAACCTTAAAATATCTTATTCTTCGAAATTATTACATTATATTATAGTTTAATGTAAATCACTCTCAGATGAATATAGTTTTGTTTATGTTGGTTTTTATTATATTTCTTAACCTAATTCCTTCACAAAATTAATCCTTTATAATTTATTGTAAATAGAATGTGATTATCCAAAGCCTATACCTTTGTAGGGTCTATCTTGGGGTGAAAAATTAGGCCCACTCATCATGCACCAAAGTGAAGATTTAGTTGATACTTAACCATCCTTTTTCAGGGTGATTACCCCTAGTTGAATTTGTTCCATAACCATATTCACTTGTTAATATTTATACATGGATTTAATTGCTAGTAGAACCAAAAAATCACTACTTTATGAAAGATTTAGGATGTTATCATATACTTAGAACTATCCCTAAAACCTAATGTTATGGTTTTTACTACAGTTTTCTTATCCTAATATGAAAAATATTCAATATTTCACCAACTAACCTAAAGGGTTATCTATATATTTGAAATTATGATAAACTATAAATTATCAACCTTTAAATTATCCTCAACTAACATTATATACTCTAAAGTTATCTAAATCTTGTTTTGATGCTAACTATGAAGACCCATGGATGTTACCATATTAATTACCTGAGTTAATAAAAATGTTACATTAAAATAAATTCCTAAAGTATTTTAGGTTTATATTTTTAAATAATTATAAGAAAACATTGACTAAAAAACCCATTTATTTTTCAACTAATGTACATTTTTACACTATATAAGTGACTATTTAAAACATAAAAAGTCTTCAAAATCTCTGAAAAAATATTCACACAGGATAATCCTCTGAATAAATCATATGCATTTCATTTAATAATAGCTTGGTTAAATGGAAACATAAGAGAAGTGTGAGTTCATATGCTCAGTAATGGATAAACAATTAAAGAAGAACATATCATGGGTAAGGCATGGGGCATAATATATAAACATGATCTTAAGAACCAAAGTCGTAACAAGAGCATATGTATATGAGGTATAAAATGGATATTTGGATATAGTATAAACATGATACATTCATAATAATATCACAAAAGTTCATCATGAAGGTGTTATAAAATAAAATTACTAATTTTATTCACCAAGGAATATTTCTAAGAAATCATGAACATAAGGTCTATAAAGATTAATTCTCTCCCTAATTCATTGAAGAATTATTAGGGTATACCCTTTATAATTCTAAAATTATGGATTCCGCTTAAGGAAATAATATATAATTCCATCAATTCATAATTAACCCAAGATGGAAATGGGTTACACGGTAATAAAAAACCTAAGAATAGTCTATCTGGAGAAGGAAGGGGGATGAAATCATAACATAATATCATAATAATGAATAGAGGTTTTTTAAATAGATGTAAAATTTCCTTTTAGGCAAATTAAGAAAATTTATTTGGAAATAGGACATATCCTAGACTATTTTAAAAAAATATTTTATAAAACTATTAAGCATAATAATTTATTTGAGATACCATTAAGGTGTAGAGATTAAGTTTCATAAAAAATAAAAAAATGGTACAATGGCGTTTTCACCTGAAAGAAAAAAACAAAAAAATGATTTTTGAAAAAAAGATTATCATAAAAAAGATGAATTTATGGGTCATTTTCAAAAGTAATTTTCAAAAATGTAAAGTGAATTTTTTTATAATTTTACTTTTAAAAAATAACTTTCAATAATAGATCCTTGAAGATACATAAATATTATCCCAAGGAAATGTATAATGGAAGATAAAAAAATGATCATGAAAGGAAAACCATTTTATTATTATTTACTGAAATACCACATAATAAAAAGATTAATAAAATATCCTTTGTTAAAGAGGAGAAGAGAAATATTAAGGTCACATGAGATAACATGAAATTGGGTTTCCAAATATAAAGAATAAAATTTATAGGAAGGAAAATATTTATGATGGGAAATCATCATTAGAGAGGACGGGAATTTTTTTAAATAATTATATTCTTCTTAATGAAGAATTTTATCAAGGTAAATACTTTGAATTAAAAGGAATTATCCTAGGAGGGGAAGAGAAAATTCCTTGAAATAAAATCTTAGGGTGAAATAATTCAAGAATATAAGAAAAAAATTAATAAGATGAATTATAACTCAATAAAGGGATTTGAGTTAACAAAAACACTTTCAACTTTAGTGTCTTTTTAACAGGGATATATTTTATGGAACAACATTATATGGATCATCTAACCAATTAAACATTTGGTGTTGATGTTTTATTTGTTATATAAACTTATTTGAGTGTGATTATTTTTTTTGATGATCTTCATGGATATATGAGATGTTTTTAGCTAAGGAACCACTATTTATAATACATTATAAATAGTTTTTTGTATAGATATTGTGTACAGAATTAGGATATATTTATTATAATATTGACATCCAGTCTGAATAGAATATGAATGTTTTAAAGAAATGAAGAATTTATCTAAGGAGTTTTGAGTTTGAAGAACACTATACAGTTTTCTTATAAGTGTATTTTAATTGTTTGAGAGGTCTGGTAGATGTTTAGTAAAGTCCCAGAATTGATTTCAAGATTATTGGAATTTATTTGAATAAATTCAATATGTATAGTTTGGAACTCAAATATTGACAAAGGAAAATATCCTATAAGTATATGTGTACAATAATTCACCTACATGAAAAGAATTCTGAGTCAACCATATTTTCTAAAAGGATTTATCTTAAATTTATAATATGTTTTATGTTTCTATAAGTAAATTAATTTAGGTTGTAATAGAATTGAGACAGCTTAAGTAAATTTAGTTACATTAGGAGAAATTTGAGTCTACTGGAATTTAAAAAGGAATTTGTCTTACATGCATGACGTTTGAGGATCTTGTAAGATAATTTATATTATACACAAGAAAAAATATTATATGTAAGATAATTTATCCAAAATTCATGATATACTTCTAAAAATTATATATTCTGATTAAATGGGAAACAAATATGATGATTCTTGTGTGATGTTCTTCATGGATAAAACATAATTATCAAAACCATGATCATTATTCTTTCTTAAATCAAATTAGTGCTAGCTGAAGAAGAACATTAGGGTAATGAGATGAGTTCCACATCACATAATGAGGTGACACATCACAATTCTTATGCGGAAATATCAAGGATATTAAACAGTTTGGGTTTCCAAAGGATTATCCTATGATATTTCAAATATCGTAAGGAATAAAAATAATTGAGTATATAGTTAACATTTAAGAAATATTTTGAATGATATTTTGACTTTTTTTATGTGTTTTGAAGGATTCATTAAATTCCATACAGATTCAAGGATATTTCCATAATAGTTATGGAAATTATATTTACATAATATTAATTGAATATAAATATCAAGAAATGTGACAGATGAATATAGAGGGTATTATGAATAATATAACTGATACTCATCTGTATCAAATAAAATAATCTGGGAATAGCCATAGAAGTTTGTTGTGAAAATAAGAGGATAAAGATAATCATCTTGAGTTTGTATGGAGTCTCATATTCTCAATAGTTATTGTTCTTCATCAAAGGTGTTATTTTTTATATTGATATTAAATTATAACTATTTGGTGCTAGAAAATTGTACAATTTCAAGGTCATGCATTTTATTGAGTTCCATTCAAAAATAAAAATGAGATTATGTGTATCGGATAATAACCATGACACACTATGGAAATATTCATCTATAAGGAAATGAACCTTGTTAACAATTCATTTGTGTCTTTATTTTTTTAATCGGTGAGAATAATAGAATATAGGTGTTAAAGAAGAAAAAAAGTGCAAGGGATTTTATTTTGGAATACATATTGATTCATTGCCCCCAATATCAGTGTGTTTACCCATCATGTGATCCTATAATTGGTATCAAATGGAGGTTCACTCTATTTCTCTCAAGTATCGTATATATATAAACTAATTTTATTAACATTAATATCATACCAACATTGGATGGTTAAGGTTTTCACTCTTATAAAGATAGAATGGTTCCCCGTATTCTTTTACTTGGGATTTAACTTCTTGATTTTGTTCAATATGGATTCACTTTTCCAGATGAAAACTTAGTGTGGTCTTTAAAAAATAGAAGAAACATTGAAAATGATGGCAAATCCAATAATTTCCTTTTATCTTTGTTATTAGAAAATAAACTAAAAAATTTCATGGGTTATAGAATTTTTAATGATATTTTAAATATTCTTAATATAATTTATGAAGGAAATAAAATGGTGGAAGAAGAAAAGCAATAGATTAGTCAAAAATAGTTTGAATATTTCAAAATGCATGAGGATGAAAGTGTTGATAAATTATTTACCAGGGTAAATTTGATTATGAGCATTGTTTCAAAGTCTATAAAATTGTTCAAGATTCTAATATAGTAAAAACAATTGATGAGAATTATTCTAGATAAATTTTATACTAAGTTCAAAACACATAAAGATAGGGATCTTAATGAATTTACTATTAATGAACTTCACAACACTCTCATTAATTATGAAATGAGAATAGGACCCACTATTAAGAGAAAAGGTAATAGGTAAAAGAAAATTTTCTTTAAAACATTTCACGTTGTGAAGATTGAAGAGAATTGGGAATGCTCAAATAAATAGGAAAACATGAAATACTATATTGAGACTCTTTCTCTCATGTCAAGAAAATTTTCATGAGGAGGAAGAGGTATATATAGAGGTAGGATTACTTTTTAATGTTTTAAATTTATAATGTTTGGTTATTTATCTGTTAAATGCCCTATGATATTTGAAAGAGAAAATAATACTGAGTAAGATTCTAATAAAACCAATTCTGGAGAATACTCAATAACTCAATCAAAATGGAATAATAAGTTTTCTTTGAGATCCTTCATAAGGAATTTTTTTTAAATTTAAGAACATGTGTTTAATAGTAATGATAAATTATATAAGGAATCTCTTAGATATGACTCTCAAATAGATCTAATTGCACAAGAAGAAGAATTGGTAAGATCATATGAATATGAATCACAATACAATGGTTAGTATGATGTTTTGGAAGGAGATAATACCGAATAATACATCATGAAAATGGAGATAAAGATGTGGTTGAAGAAAATTAGAAGGATAAGATAAAATAATACTCAGATGAAAAGAGCATCAGACAAGAAAAGTCAACTTCATGATGAAAAATAAAATCTTATTAAATAAATAGAGATGTTAAAGTTTAATAATGTAAAAAGGGAAAAAAACCATTAAGGATATGACTTCTACCATTATCTTAAGGGATAATTAAATTGATAAAATCAGAATATGGGATGAGAAAATTAAAGGCAATAAGAATAAGGCTTATGAAAAACTAAGAGATTATTCTAAGTAACCTACAGTAAGTTTATAATCTCAGAAAGAAGAAAGATATGAAAAAATGAAAATCTTATTTGGTTCTAGTGAAAGATAAAATTACTCCTACTAAATAAACACATTATAAATTTCTACCCTAATTAGACAAATTCCCTATAGAAAAACTCAATTCTATTATAATATATAAAGAAAGAAACTTAGATAAAGGGAATTCATTAGTTACAAATATTCCAAGAAGAACTCTACAATAGTATCTTTAGAGTTCTACTCATTTAAGGGCATAAAATAGAGCAAGAAAACATCCCATTTAGTAGAATAATTTTTACCGAAGTAGACTATTTTAGGGGTACTATTAGTTTTGTGGATTTTTTGACCATAGTAATTATAAGTAATAGTATAATATACCTCTTCTTGGAGTAATAAGAGAGAAATAATCAAGTAGGAGATAGCAAAAATAAGTGAGAACTCAACCAAGATATCAATAGTTTTAAAATAATGATAAAGTAAGAAATAGTTGTTAATGCTTAAAAGAGTTTTGTGGAATATGTGATCAAGAAGGACATACTTTAAATGTTATTATTTTATTTATTCCTTCTCAATTGAGTATTTTTGAAAGGTTTTGGAATGATCAAAATCATTTCCAAATTAGTAAGTAGGAAAATGTTATCAAAGTTACTTTTAAAGATTAAAAATATGAAAAACAGTGTATTATGGATAGTGGATATTCTTCACACATGACAGGTGTTCTGAACAACATGAAAAATTCTGAAAAATATGAAGGATGGTCCATGAGATTTAGTAATGATAGTTCTCTTAAGATCAAAGGTATTAGAATAGAAAACATTGGTAAAAGTAAATTAGTTTGGATAGTGTGTTGTTTTTGGAAGCCCTAAATCAAAACTTTTTTAGTTTAGCACAACTGTGTGATGTTGAAAATGAGGTAAACTTTAGGAAAAATAGATGCATATTCAAAATAATGAAATATGGGGTTGTGGTGACAAGGGTTTTAATAACCCCATGAATTTTTTTCAAATTAGAGAATCAAAATAAGGTTTTTACTTGAGAAAACAATTAGAAAATGAGTTTTGGAATATAAGTTTGGGTTACCTTTGGCAAAGGAATATGAAGATATTGTTTTGGGAAGAATATATGAGAAATATACCCTTGGTGACAGAAGACGTTGCAAATGTTTGTAAAACTTCAAAAAGGGTAAATTGTGAATAAAACTTAAAAGGGAGTCGAATTTAAACCTCATAGCCTATTGAATTAATTTATCCTCATGTTTTTAGATGTAAAAAAATATTTCAAAAAGTAGAGAGAATTATTTTGTCACATTTATAGATGAATTCACAAGGATTACTTTTAGTATGTTCATGTATCATAAATCACATACCCTATAAATATTTAAGAGCTTTAGAAGACTTTTTTAAAAGAAAACATGCATGTATATAAAGTGGTTAAGGTAATATAATAGGATCGAATATGCTAATAAATAGTTAACAGAATATATTAACAAGCATAGAATCATAAATGAATTTAGTTATATGTATACTCCACAAAAAATGACATGGTTGGAAGAAAGAAAAGGATCCTAGTTGACATGGAAAGATCTATGTTGTAAGAGAATGACACCTGAAAGTATTATTGGCTTTAGGACACTACAACTACAATAATAATTTAGAATAAGTGTATCATAAGCCTATACTAAAACATAAATCATTATGAGATATGGTTTAAAATAAATCCAAATCTAAACCATTTCAGGGAGTTTGAAAGTCCATGTTTGATCAAGATGAAGGAAAAAATGGATGAAAGTTTGATGAAAATGCTAAAACTGGAATTTTCTAGGGGTACACCTCAAATGTAAAGTCTTACAAGTGTTACAACAAGAGACATGAAAGGATTATTGATATTGATGATGTAAAAATCTGTAAAAATGAGAAAGGGACTGAATATACAATCTTTTTGGATGATGAGGATGATATTGTCATTTCAGAACCTATTGATGAAAATATAGGAAACGCGCAAACTCAGACTGAAGATACCATTTTTTTTGTTTTTATGGTGACGAATATAGATAATTTAATACTAAGAGACAAATTCTATAATGAAAAAATATTTTGATACTGGGAACATTATTAGAGATCTGAATCAAGGTGTATAGATAAGAAAAAAGATCATAGAAACTAGACATACCGGTCTTTAATCAAAGGTTAAACCATAGAATTTTGAGAAATATTTTGAACATGTGGAGTGGGATTGGGACTTGATTAAAGAATTGGACTAGATTGGAAAGAATAATACTTTAGAAAATGTCCCAATAATTGTATAAAATTTCAATTAGATCCAAATGGGTTTTTAAAAATAAGCTTGATGAGAATGGTGAAGTGGCTAGAAATTAAAGTAGGAATGAATGCAAGGTATACTCATAAATTGAAGGAGTAGATTTTTATTAAATGTTTTCTATGGTTTCTATACATGGGTCCATCAGAATATTCCTGGCTATAGAAACTCAAATAAACTTTAAAATATTTCATACGGAAGTTAAATTAGATTTTTTTAAATGGTGATATTGATGGGGATGTTTACATGGAACAAACTGAAGGTTTTATAATTTATTTAGATAAAATTTGAGTATGTATGATAAATAAATATCTCTAAAGTTTGAAGTAGGATCCAAGAGATTGGTATTTCAATTTTGGTGAGTATTTGAAAATTAATACGCTTTAGAAATTCTATGTAAATAGAAATTTTATATAAAAAGGACTAACACCACCTCACTCTTTGTGATTGTGTATATTGATGATAATTAAGATACCCTAAGTGAGAAGTTCCAAAGGAATGTGAAAGATATATTTGAGATGTTAATACTGAAAGGACAATCCAGGATGTGTGTGATCACTAAGAGAGGGATTGAATTAGTGTTCTTCTCTATTTTTGTTTTCTTCTCTCAAACAATGTTTCCTTTTATTAGAGAGAATTGAATCCACTAAAACATAACACTCAAGCACACCCACATGAATAAAATAATTTAAAATGTATACTACTAAATAAAATTATCTAGTTCTGCATATGGTTTGGAAATTATCCTATAACACACTTCCCCTAGAAATCAATCCTTTGTGGTTATAGCTAGAAGGGAATATCAATCACATGAATAGAACAATATTCCTTTGAATTTGTTATTATCCTCGCAAAAATAATATGATAAAACAATGTTTAAAATAATGAAAATAACCTTCACCATGATCCATCAACACTTCATCATTGTGCTATATGAATTATTTACACTTTCCTTTCTCTATGTTCTTCTTCCTCCTATTTAAATTCATTCATAGTAGTGAATGATAACTTCTTTATCTGGTACCTTTCCATCCAATTACATATTCATCTAATGGTTATTCATTCGGTACACTCCATATATTACCCTTAATTTGGGAACTTCTATCCAATGACCTCTATCTTGTACCCTATATATATGGTAAACTCTTTCTGGAACCCTTTTTCCAAAACACTATGTCTGATACTTCTCCATCTGGTACTATGATAAAAAATAAAACACTCCCATGCTTTATGGTTGGTACCTCACTTCTTCAATGATAATCACACCAGTAACAACTACTTTATAACACTCTATATCCCCTTTATATAGGCACCATTTCTCCAAAAAACTAGGGAGTAACAGGAACTTAAATTTTGAGATTCCCACTCCAAATTTAAATTCCAAACTTAAATATTTATTCAGGTGACCTTCTTGAAACGTATGATTAAATTGGACTCAACAAACTTCATAAAGACTTTCCTCAAATTTTATTATCAATAAACTTATTCAAACCTTCCTTAAATATTGACTAGACTTAAGAATATTGTAATTATAGCTCAGCATCATCACAATGACTAAATTTACCAATTTTTTTTAATGATCCTCACACCTTAATCAAATACAACTTCATAGGAACTTCTCTATCTGATGACATCATTAGGAAATCTCTGTCTAATAATTTAGAAACCTCTATCCAACGAATTAGAACTCTCTGTATAATGACTTATAAGAAAATTAATCATTTGGACATATTTTTTCAATAACTTGGGATTCTTTTTCTAATGACTCATAAATCTATATCTAATTCATTTATTCATAAAACTTCATCTAATGAAAATTCATTTGATCAGAATGTCCATATCTTGAACCATGATTACTTTTAGCTCTCATTATGTTTCGCACTATGAATAACAACAAAGTATCTCTTGATTTATCTTTGTATGGTCGTATATATCTGATGGAAGTATGAATGAAATTAGAAAAACATTTGATTTATCCTTATATCTAATAACCCATCCCATTTTTCTCCATCCATTCATCTTTTTCTAATCTTCTATGTTTGTTAGACCCATACTTCTATATCCAGAACATTTTAACTAGAAACTTCATAGGGCGGATCCAAGTTCATTATGTTGTAAAAAATGTTTTTCTCTAAACATAAAGTCATGTATTTAAGAAATTAAGACCTACTCATCAATATTTATAAGATAGAAACACTTCCTACTGCAACCTATTTATTATGTATTAAAAATAAGATAAAATACCATAAAAATATTTTTTTATCAACTAGTTTCTTTATTATTAACCAAAATTCAACACCTCTTAGTATCAAAAAATACTGGGATAAATGAATTTCTTCTTGGGGATATATATTATTCAAGAAATAGGTCACACTTTTATTTATTGAGGAAAATATGAAAAGGTTCTCTTGAATAAGTTTTACATACAAGAAACTAAATGAGCATCCACACCCATTTAGGTGGGAAAAAAGTTGAGCAAGGATGATAAAAAAAAATTAATGATAAATAGTTCAAAATCTTTATTGGAAGTCTTATGTACCTAACAACATCAAGACCATAAATTTTACATGTTATCACCCCTTATGCCAAGTATTAATCAAATCTAAAGAAATCACACCTTTTAGTGGAAAATAGGATCTTAATATATATTTCAAACACTCTCAATTATGGGTTGATATTTAATAATATGGGAGAGATAGAGCTAAATTTATTCACTATTGATAACTATGAAGGGGAAAATGATAGAAGATACATATCTAGTGGAGTATTTTTCATTGTAATAAGTATTTTTTATAAAATTCTAATAAGAAAAAATTAGTGAAACTAATCACTACTCATGATGAGTATGTGCCTCTATCAAAAAAGGTAGATCAATGGTCTAGATGAAGATACAATTGTAATATCTTAGTGTTAAGGAAACTTTTCCTCTAACCATGGTTTGTGATAATTAAAGTGCCATAAACCTATACATAAATATATTGAAACACTCCAAGTCAAGCCATATTAGGATAAAGTATGAATTTATGGAAGATAAATTCAAATATGATATTTTTATGCTGGATATTGTTACTTAGAAAGAATAGGTTGCTATAATTTTGACCAATATTCTCACATTTAAATAGTTCATGAAGTTAAGGCTATAAATATTAGTGCATTACACTATCTATCATTGATTTATATCATCTATTTAGTTTTACCCTATATTATTTTTCATTAATTGTTTAAGGAGATATTTTTTGAAGGGGGAATGTTATCTCCCCTAGTTAGGAATCTTTATGATTGGTGTACTAAGAAGATTAGGAATGATCTGGAAATTATTTACTATATTTCTTTTATTTATATTGCAGGAAGTTTTTGATAAGGTTGAGGTGAGTTGATTGAATAGAAACCATCGACGATTGATTTAATAATAATTTTTTCTTGTAATGATCTAAATAACATAGACTTAGAGATGATTAATTCATTAATAATTTGATTTCAAGATGCTTAATTTATCCTTAATTGTCTTTACCTTTAGTTATTTTTACAATAATGGGAATAGGAATGAGTGGTATTGTAAAAAAATTAAATGGGGTATATTGTTAATCCTTTTGTGATGATGTTTTATTTTTCAGTAATACTTGTTTAAGTGTGTCGATTGTTTTTTCTCTTACTAGATATATGGAATATGTTAGATATGAGGAACCACTTTATATAACATATTGGAATGATTTTTTCATGCAACTATAGTGTACAATATAAGAGGTATTGGTTATAATGTTGAAAGATATTCCAAATAGAATATGAATGAGTCGAATAAATGAAGAATCTATCTAAGGTGTTTTGAGATTTAAGGACACCAAAAAATCCTTAGAAGTATATATTAAGTGTTTGAGAAGGTTGGGAGGTTTTTGGAGAATTATAAGAATTGATTTCAAGATGATCAAAATTTATTTTAATAAATTATGGAATTATTGTGCTAGAATCAAATATGCTCAAAGGAAAATATCCTATGGGGAGAAGCGTAATATAATTCAACTATGAAAAACGAATTTTGAGTTAACAAGATTTTGAAAAGGTATTTATCCTATGTGTGTAAGATTTTTTGAGTGTTTTATGAAAATCTATTTATGTCGTAAGAGAATTGAGACCACGTAAGTAAATTTAGATATGTGAGGAGAAATATGTGTCTTCCAAAATTGAAAAATGACGTTTTCCTATATGTTTGAGTTTTAAGGTGCCCATAATATAATTTATCTTACAAACTAAAATAATTTGTGCTATGTAAAATAATTTTTTTTATGTTCATGTTATGTTTCCAAAAATTATATATTATAAAGAAATGTGAGACAAATATAATGATTCATGTGCGATATTATTCATGGATCAAACATCATGGTCAAACACATGATCAAGATTCTTACTAAAATAAAAGGATTTATAGCTAGATAATAACATTTGTGTGATAAGATAAGTTTCACACCATAGAATGAGGTGCCACATCACCGTGATTGCAAGGAATATCAAGAAAACTAAATGGTGTAGATTTCAAAAATTGAATCCCATGACATTTCAAATATCACAAGGAAGCAAAATAACGGAGTCCACATCTGACCTTTTAGTATGATTTTGAATGAATCTTTGACTCTTGGTTTATGAGTTATGAATTATTCATTCAATACCACTGATATTCAATAGTATTTCCATAATTTTTGTGGAAATGATATTCAAGTAATTTTTAGTGAATATAAATATCCATAAATGTGATGGTGTATATAGATAGGATTGTATGAGAGAGAATTGATATGCCACTGTATCTAAAAAATCATCTGAGAACAGTTTCAAAAGATCGGAGTGCAAGGAAAGAGGAAGAAGAACCTAATTTAGAGTCTATGTGGAGTCTCATATTATCAATAGTGATTTTTTTCATTGAAGGTGTTGTTTTTTCTATAGATTTGAAAGTGTAAATGGTTTGTGCTAGTAGATTGTATGAGTTTAAGGCCATATCCTTTCTCAGGATCCTTTATATCATAATAAGGAGACTATGTTCATATTATAATAACCATGACACATAGATGACCTAACCATATTTAATGAGATAACCCTAATTAAAAATTATATTGTGTCTTTATTTACACATCAATGAGAATCTTGGAAGAGAGTTGTTGAAGAAGCACGAGAGTGGATGAGATTTGAATTTTCCATACAAAATGATTTACCCCCCCCCCATATAATGACCCATTTTATTTATACATAGATATTACGTATAAATAGATGAATATTCATTACAAAATATAACAAAACCACACCAAGATCGTACGGATATACTCTCTTTGGAAGCTTGGAGATAAAAATAGGGTTCATAAAACATCTCCATCATCTCCAGATTATTCCTTCATAACTAGAACCCTTTTTGAAATGTCATATTTGATACCTTTCTTCATATCCAGGAAAAAATAAACATAATAAAAGGGTGAGCTCAAATGCTCAGTACGGGTAAACAAGGAAGATATATAACATAATCATAAGGGAATAAGATCATAACATTTAAAAATTATACCCTGAATAACAAAGATCATAATCTTGAGTCATGTAATAAATCATGTAAGTTAATAAGATATGAATCATAAAATCACATGATAGGATAATATTGTCATAAGACATAGAATATGGAATACACATAAACTTATAACATTGTGACCTTGTATAAATAGAAATGGGCTCACTCATTAAGTTAAGGACATGAAACCAGGCCCTTCTATAAAGTTATGAACATGAAACCTGGTCTATTCATAATATTATGGACATGAAATCCAAGCCCATGCATAAACTTAAGAAATGAAAACTAGATACACGCATAGAATTGTCAACATGAAATCTGGTTCATGCATAACATATTTACATCATGAGTTATCAATATTTACCCAATGCATTGGAGGGAGATATAGGTCCCACCCATCATATAATGAAAAAAAATATTTGTTCCACAAGAATATAAGTTATTCATCATATCCAATCCCATGTAAATAAATTAGTTTCGTAAACATTTCATCATAACATAACTCGTGGAAAAGAAATGGGATTCATAAAAATCATTCCATCATAAAAAAACCAAACTTAAAAATAATAAGAATAGTATACTTGAATCATAACACTAGTAAAGCATAAGTAACATTAAATAATGTTTTATAATATGGAAAAATGGTTCTTTTTTAAGGATCACTTGAAATAATTCTTCTAGAAATAAACATTTCTATTTGGAATTTGTTTTTAAATGATACAAGATTATAAAAGAAATAATTTTATTTTAAAATAAAATTTCAATATTATAAAGTAATATTCAATTTATTAATTCATCATGATAGTGGGAAAATATTCTCATCCTAGATAAGTTAAAAAAACATTCCTTTCATATTTTTGTATGAAAATTTATAAAGAACCTCGTTAAAAAATGATGAAAAGAATCATTTCTAACCATTATGTAAAAAGTAAAACACGTCTAAAAATGAATTTAAAAATAATAATAGAATATTAAAAAAAATTGAAATAATTTTAGAAAACATGGACATGGAAGAAAAATATTGTTTTAATGGAAACTTTAAAAAGATAATTTTTAAAAGAAAATCCCTTTTAAATATCTTATCATTGAAGAATAAATTAATACAATTAACTGATTATGTGTATTCACTATAAATACACATAAAACAAGTGGAACTAAAACATAATAGAATAAAAATTTATCCAACACATAATCATATCATGACATAATCAATGAAGTATAAGGCTAACCCAAAGAATGGAAATTGAGTTAAGAATTCCCTTACCACTTTGTAATCAATCCAATTTTATGCCCCACAAAAGTAATAATTATAAAATAAAACATTTAATAAAATTTAGATAATAAGATTCATTATATTATATATCAATTTTCCATATATACACCAAAAACAAGAAATAAGTGGTGAATAAGTCATATATCTCACAAAAGAAAAAGTGAGATGAGAAAACCTTGCCTCATGGTTCCAATTAGATTTGCATACATTAACCTCATGTATAAAAGTTCAAGGAATGTTATTGATTCATTAAAGAATAATATATATATTTATAATAACTTATATGATACTTTTATAACATTTTTCTATCCCTTCATTAATGATATTTCATTATTTTTATTATTTCAGGTGCATTTGGTTCATGGTTTTCACGACCGATTCATTTATGTATAATTATGGATTTCAGTTTAAAATGGAAATAAAACTCCATAATTGAAATTAAATGGTATTCATGAACTTATAGAATTTTAAAATTTTCCACATATCCTTTTTTTCATACATGAGGATGATTCATTTGATAAATTGTTAATGATAAATGTTTAGTTTAATTTGGCAATTTTTTCAACCATCGTGAACTAGTTTTATTTTATTTAATATTATGTATATATATTAGTTAGAGAACATGAAATAGGTCATAATATACCTATTAAAATATTATTTAACCATATTAATACTTTTATCTAAATCCTTGATGGTGGAAATGGAAAAACAATCATTATCCATGGAGATAATTAACCACCATAATTTGAACAATGCTTTTATTTCTTTGAATTAGAGGAGGTCATAAAAGGGATAAATATAATATATTCAATTATAAACATAAAATTATAGTATATAAATGATAGTAAATACATGATACTATATTTATTAGGCCTTTATATATTAATTAGTTTAGGTGAAAGTAGAATAAGAAAAGAAAATAAGAGATGTGGTTTGAGAAAATTACCTCTTAAATGTCACCTCCTTAAATGATCCCTTAAAGACATTGGAATTGGTATTTTTATTATACTATAAGCACTAGGATATAATTATATTAGATAATAGAGGTTTTTAAGTTAGCTTAAAATCTTAAATCCTTGTGAGGAGAATGGGGGTAGTGAGAAGTGGTATTTATACTTGAGGAGGGGTGGTTTTATGTGATTAAATAATGATTATTTTATATTTAAGACCAACCGTATTTGGGTGGAATTAATTCCAAAAAAAATTAATTGAAAATTAATTTTTTAAAATTATTTTTATGGTTTATTAACACATCAACCACCCAGTTAAATTTTTTGTTTTTAGGAATTTTAATCATTTTCCTTTTAACTTTATCCCATTACATTATTTTACTTATAATGCGGTAAATCTCTTTTTTACCATAGCAAATTTTTTAAGCCTAGAAATTAAAATGACCTTACAAAATAATTTATAAATTATGATTCCAAATATGGAATACATTTTACCCAACTCAATTCAAATAACTGTAAAAATTATATTTTAAACAAAACCCATAGACATGGCAAAAAGCAGGTTTTTAAGAAGTGTATTTTATATTAACTCAATGACTAATAATTATTACTGTATGAAACTCAATTAATATTTAATGACATATAATATATAAATTTCATTAAAAAATTCCACATTAGGTATTATTTTACGTAATTAAAATTTATAAACATTACGTACTTTAAAATAGTTTTCATAAAAATATTGTTTTTAAAACCAAAAATTAACTTACTCTAAAATAAAATGTAAATTTTATTCAAAATAATTTAAGTGTATTAAATATAAATAAATAATACTTGTTTTACTTTAAACCATATTGAAAACATAATGGGACTTTTAAATATCTTAATTCATTGAAAATAAATGACATTTTTAAAAAAATCAGTATTTTTCACTATTCATTAAAAATTTATCCTTTTAGAAGATTCATAAAAATTCATTATAAGATAATTATAACATGTTGAATCCAAAATTTATGTTCATTTTATCAAATAAATTTTCTAAAATTTTTGAAAAATCATTTTTATTTTCTCATTGAAATCAATAAAAAATGCTTTTTGAAGAAAATATAAATATGAAGAACAAAAAATATTTTACTAAAAAATAGGAGTTTATTTACTATGCATAAATTAATATATTAACAATGAGTTGAAAATTTATATATTTCATAATGTAGTTAATGCTATATATTACCACCAATTTAATGGCTAGGTTATGAGGGTCGTGAAAAAAAATTGGAGTTCGTTTAAGATTAGTGTTCTATGCAACATAATCTATTGAAGAGATTAAATTTATTTAAAAAAATAAATACCATAAAATATTGGGGTGTTACATTCTACCCTCCATAAAATGAATTTCTCCCTCGAAATTCATTACTCATATATAAACAGATGAGGATACCTCTACCTCGTCGCATCCACAGGTTCCCACATAGATTCCTCAAATTGTTAATTTCACTATAAAACAATAACCAGGTGAGTGGTTTTGTTTTGTAGAACATTATCTCTACAATCCAAAATCTATATCAGTTTTTCTTCATAAGAAATAAATTTCTTCATTGGTACGACCTTTGTGTATTGTATATGTAAATGATCTGGTATTTACTTCCTCAGGATGGATACATGGAACATATCGTGAACTTGAGAGAGATTCGGTAGAAGAACAAAACCATAAGATACCATCCCGATATAATCAAGAGAATAAAAAAATCGTCCTTGAAATTTGAAATTTCACATCAAAAATAAAATGGCGATATTTGAAAATTTTCATTTTGGGAAACTCACATTGTAAAAAGGGTTAATATGCCTTTCTCATAAAAATAGGGAAAGTAAAAGGTAAATATCACCACATAAATAGGATTACAATTAGGGGAATAATATTTGAAATTGAAAATATGGACATAGAAGAGAATTATAACTATCAATTTCTGATACATGAAGATAGTGAACATGGCTATTATATGGTTAATGATCACAAAACCATAGGTCAAATGGGATAGAAAAAGGTTATTTATATCATCAGAAATGATGACAATCGGATAAAATGTTATTTAAAAATAATTTGAGAATATATACTTACCTGATTTCATTTTATAACTACAATATCAAACTTTTGTTATGCCTTGATCAATTTCTGCTTCATTTCTTACTCTAATAAATGAAGTTGAAGCTATAAAACCTGAATAACTAGTGGATCATATGATTCATAATGGGATAAAATTCATTCCTTCTATCTCTAGTTATCATCATAACAAAATATTTATCATAGGTTATCCAATATTCATTAATAATCATATGGTTAAGTAATACATTAATATCTAAAACCTCATCCAAAATTCAATGTAAAAAATTTCATAAACTATTACCCTTATTAACCTTCCATCAAATTAAAATGCAAGACTTTTAAATGAGGATCACTAAATTTTTAAAATTCACTTATAATTAATCTCTAATACAACTTGATGTAGCTATTAATTATAACACACCAAACATGTGAATACCATTATCATTTATTCTCTTGAAACATGTTAATTACCTGAATTTCCATAAACCTTAGTGAAAACATGCATTCTTTCAAAAATTAACTCTTTCCTCAAACCATAAATCTATAAAATCAATAAAATCAATTCATAAACCACCTTGTCATCATATTCGTAGTCTATTTTGTGGTCATCAATATTATCCCATTTATTTTATCACAAAACAAATAATCTCTTTTTCTCATTATTATCCCAACATCAAGCACATATTAAGGGTTATCTTTCCATTAATCATGTGTTCTCCAAAAAATATCACCTCACCACCATGATCACTTTTCTTAGTTACCAGTACCATTAAAAATATACTTTTAAATACATAATGAAAAACTTTAATGGAATAATCCTTAGGTGTTTCATTATTCCATAGTACCATAAAATTACTTCTACATAATTATTCTTGAATTCTAATACATAAACACTCAATCATTCCACTTCATTATTAAAACATTAACCAGGATATTTTTTATTACTTAACACTTCATTAATCTCATATATTTTTAATTGTATCTTAATCATCAGATATATAACCATTACTCATACAAACCTCCTGATTATATTCACAACCTTTCCCCCTAGGGTATTGATTTTAATAATTCACATTACTAAACCTTTTACTTTTGATGATGCCTTGGGAATACCATTGTTGTCATTTATTATGTTAAATAAACCTTTAACTTTTCCTTTGTAATTACTTCATTTGTGTCCTTTTTTCCACACCCAAATCATCATAGATTTCCTTTGAAACATTGCCTTTAATGCCTCTTCCCATATAATTTAAATGAGGAAAATTGAACATTCTTTCCCCTATAGTCACCATGAAATTCTATATTTCTCTTATTATATGTCTTAGAAAACTCACCAAAGTCGATATTATTGATCATATTATGATATTGATGAATATAAATAATAATAATGTTTCTCCTTATGAATCCCATTTAATTTGGTTGCTCATGAGGAAGATCATTCCATCATCCATCACATTCACAATTAATATGAATCCTCCAAATTCCATCCATTTTTCTAGAACCCAAAAATTATAGTGTGATCAATAATAATAATAGTGGTAAACTGAATATTCAAGATAAATTGATTATTAAAATTTCAATCTATGAAAATTTAGGGTTAATCCTAAGTTATTCATGGTCATTACCATAATCCTAGGATTGTAACCTATACTTAGACTTATCCTTAGGGTTCTTACTTATGTTTTTCTCATAATAGTTTCCAAAAGTTAACTAAATCTTGATTTGATAGAAATTATAATGACCCAGACATTTCATACATAGATATTACATCTAAATTGATGAATATTCGTTACATAACATAATAAAACCACACTAGGACCATATATTTTTAGTGTCTTTGGAAACATGGAGACATAAACAACTAGTTCAAAAAACATCTACATCATCTCCTGCTTATTCCTTCATAACTAGAACCCTTTTTAAAATGTCATATTTAATACCTTCCTTCACATCCTAGGGAAAATAAACATAAGAAAATTTTTATCTCAAATGCTCAGTAAGGGTAAACAAGGGTGATATATAACATAAGCATGAGGGCATAAGATCATAAAATTTAAAAATTATTCCCAATATAACAATGATAATAATCTTGATTCATGGAATAAATAATATATGTTCTTAAGAAATCAATCATAAAAGAACATGAGATAATAATATTTTCATAAGACATAGAATGTGGCATATACATCAACATAAAACCTTTTGAATATGTATAAATAGAAATATTTTCACTCATTATGTTAAGGACATGAAACCAGGCCCTTGCACAAACTTATGGAAATGAAACCATGTCCATGCCTAATTTTATGGATATAATACAGGTCGATGAATAAACTTATGGACATGAAAACCAGTTCAACACATAGAATTGTGAATATATAATTAACACAAATAGAAATTTTGGCTATATCCATAATCAAAAATCATGGCTATAGGGGTTAAAAACTATAGCTAGAAGTTTTAACCATGGTTTTATCTGGTCATGCCATGTATTGGTGTGGCTATAGCTAAAATCTATATCCATGGTTTTTTTGTCTATATCCACAGTTGTCCACTGTGGAAATAGGGCTATTTTTACGACTTTACAAACCATGGTTATAGCCCTCATAGTTGTACACCATAGAACTTGGGATATAGCCAAAACTATCCACATTTGAAACATGAATATAGCCACAGTTTTCAACCATGTCGATAGCCCAAGTAAACCATGTCTATATCCCAAAAATAATGTGTCCCCAGTGGGATTTGATCTCTGTTCCAACACTATGTACACCTTCCACCTTAACAATATACCATGAATGCATTTAGGTATATATTTATATATTTTTTTATATATATTATTAAAAACCATGGCTATATCATGTAAACCATGGTTATACCCTTTCCTGTCATTTTTTCATGGGTTAATTTTTTTCCCGAGCAAGGGCGGGAGACCTATAGCCACAGTTTTGAGGAACTGTGGCTATAGAAAATAAAAAATAAACTCTATAGACATAGTTTAGGAAAATTGTGTCTATAGCCATTAAAAAAACTCAATAGCCATAGTTTTACCCAAACTGTGGCTATATCCCTTGGAAAATGATTCTATAGCCACATTTTTACTAAAACTGTGGCTATAGACCTTGTTAAAAACTCTATATCTGTCGTTTTTTAAAAATTGTGGCTATAGGTCTAGTAAAAAGACCATATAACCAAAGTTTTACACAAACCATGGATGTAGCCCTCACATAAATACTATGTATCCATGGTTCTATAAAACTGTGGCTATAGTTGTCGAACAAAAAAACTCTATAGCCACAGTTTCACAAAACTGTGGCTATAGCCTTCAAAAATATACCCTATAGTCACAGTTTTATATAAAATCATGGGTATAGCCTTGGTATAAATACCTATAGCCATAGTTTTGGAAAACTATGGCTATAGGTCTATAGTTATAGCCCAGTTTTCTTATAGTTTAGTTTCATGCATAACATATTTACCTTATCATTAATCCATCATTACCCAATGAATTGGTGGGAGATATAGGTACCACCCATAACATAATAAAAATCATAAATATGTATGCCACATAAACATAATTCATTAATAATATCTAAACCCATTTAAATAAATAATTTTCATAAATATTTTAGCATAACATAACTGCTGAAAAATAAATGGGAATCTTAAACATCATTCCATCAAAAAAACAACCATAAAAATAATAAGAATAATTTCCTTGAATCATAACCCCAGTAAATCATAATTAACATAAAATAATGTTATCTGATATTGAAAGTGGTTCTTTTTTAAGGATCACTTGAAATAATTCTTGAGAAAAATATCCTTTCTATTTTAAAAACATTTTTTTGGAAACATTTTTTTTAAAACGCGATGCAATTATAAAAGAAAATATTTTCTCTAAAAATAACTTTGTAATATTATAAATTAAGCTTCAAGTAATTATGGAATCATGATGGTGTATAAATTCACTAATTTTGTATAAGTTAAAAAATATTTCTTTGGTATTTTTTGTAGAAACATTCATAAAGAAATTTTTTTAGAAAACAACAAAAAGAACCCTTTAAAACCATATTGTAAAAATTATAACATGAGTAAAAATGAATTTTAAAAATCATAATATAATATTAAATAAATTTTTGTAAAAAAATTTAGAAAACACTGACATGGAAGAAATATATAGTTTTAAGGGAAATATTAAAAAGATAATTTTTAAAACAAAATATCTTAAAAATATCATATCATTGGAGTGAGCATTAATATAATTAATAAATTATGTGTATTCATAATAAATACACATAAAAAATTGTAAATAAAACATAAGATAATAAAAATTCATCTCACACATAACCATATCACAATATAATCAATTAAGTAGAAGGTTATCCCAAATAATATAAATTGGGTTAATAATTCCCCTACTACTTTGTAATCAGTCGAATCATATGCCCCAAAAAATTAATAATCATAAAATTAAACATTGAGTAAAATTAAGATAATTAGATTCATTATATTATATATCTAATTTAATTATATACACAAGACGCTATAAAAAAGTGGTGAATAAGGCATATATCTCATAAAAGAAAAACTGAGATAAGATACCCTTACCTCATGGTTCCCTTCAGTTTTTCATAATTTAACCTCTTGTGTAAAGGTTTAAAAAATATTATTAATTCATTACATAAACATATTTATATTCATAATAACTTATATGATACTTTTATAAAATATTACCACCCATCTATTAATAATATTTCATTATTTTTATTGTTTCGGGTGCGTTTGTTTCATGGTTTTCCTGGCCGATTCAATTGTGTATAATTAAGGTTTTTCTCATCAAATGGAAATAAAACTCCTTAAGTGAAATGAAACGGTATTAATTAAGTTCTAATGGTTTAAATTTTCTTATATATCATTTTATTTCTTATATGAGGATGATTTATTTAATAAAATGTTAATGATAAATGTTTAGTTTAATTTGGTGGTTTTTTTTACCATCAAAAAATAGTTTCATTTTATTTATTATTATGTCTACATATTAGGTCCAGAACATGAAATATGTTATAATATACCTATTTAAATATTATTTAACCAGAATAATACTTTGATGGCCATCCTTTAATGCGGTAATGGAAAATGAAAAATCATTATCCACGGAGACGATTAACCGCCATAATTTGGACAATATTTTGTTTCTTTGAATAGAATGAGGTAATAAAAGGTATGGATATAATATATACCATTATAGACATATAATTATATTATATACATTATACTATAATTATTATTCCATGTTGTGTGAATGAGTTGAGGAGAAAGTAGAAAAATAAAAGAAAATAAGAGAGGTGGTTTGAGAAAATTATCTCTTTAATATCACCTCTTTAAAGAATCTCTTAAAGAACTTGGATTGGTATTTTGTAATATTTTTGAAGAGATTTATGAATTTTTAGTAGAAATTGTGTTTTGGGGAGTTGTACTTATACTTGAGGAGGGGTGGTTTTAAGTGATTAAATAGTGATTATTTTATATTTAAATCAAGTGACATTTGGGAAGAATTAATTATACAGAATTAGATTGAAAATTAATGTATAAATTATAGTTAAGGTATATAAAAAAAATCAATCACACATTTGAATTTTTTTTCTAATTATTTTAATCCTTTACCTTTTAACTTTAACATGTTTCATTATTTTACATATACCGCAGTAGATCTTTTTTACCACGGTTACATTTTGTTATGCCTAAAAATGAAAATGACATTAAAAAAAATTTTAGAACTTCTAAATATAAATATTTAATACATTTTATCCATTTCAGTCAATTCGATTAATATAATTAGATAATTATATTTAAAACAAAACCTAGAGATGTGATGAAAAAGTGAGTTTTCAGGAAGTGTATTTTTTAAGAAAAATAAGAATTTATATATACTCTATTACAAATAATTATAATTTAATGAAAATAAATTAATATTTAATTATATATAATATATAAATTTCATTTAAAATATTCCCCATTATATATTATGTCAATTTATTAAAAATAATAAACATTATGTACTTTAAAAAAATTAGACAAATCATGATTTTTAAACCCAAAAATAAACTTATCCTAAAATTAAATATAAAGTTGATTCAAAAGAATTTAAGTAGATGAAATATAAATAAATAATACTTAATTTACTTTAAAACATATTATAAACATAATGGGTCTTTTAAATTTCTTAATTTATTGAAAAGAAATTTCATTTTTACATAAATTGGTATTTTTCTTTATTCACTAAAAAATTAATATTTTCATAAGATTCTTAAAAATTCATTATAAGATAATTTTGACATGATAAATCCAAAATTTATGTTATTTTTATCAACTAAATTTTCTAAAATTTTCAAAATTTATATTTATTTTCTCATAGAAAGCAATAAAATTTACTTTTTTAAGAAAACATCTATTTGAAGAGAGAAAATGATTTTACTAAAAATTATATCTTTATTTAATAATAATAAATTAATATTTTAACAATTAGTTAGAAAATTAAATATTTCATAATTTTTTTAATACTATTAATTTCCTTCTATTTAGCGTCTAGGTTATAATGGTCGTGTTAAAATAATAATATTTTGGAGTTAGTTTAAGCTCTATGTTCTGTGCAACATTAGCTATTAAAGAGATTAAATTTATTTTAAAAAGGTATACCATAAAATATTGGGGTATTACACCCTCTTAGTGTGTTTCACCATTTATTTGGTCCAACAAAACCCTATAAATTAAATTAATATGGTAAAATATATTCCTTAGTTAGTAATCACACTATATTAAAAATATCATTGTGCACAACATGAAATGTGTCTCTAGAATTTAATTTGAGACGAAAACCCCTTATATTTATTCATAAATTACCCTAAATAAACTGAATATACTATATAACAAAAACAAATATCTTAATAATATATTATAGAACCTTTTTCAAATCTATAACCTTTTTTAAACTTTTTTATAATTACACTCTATATGTGTATTAATTATTTATTATATATTTTCAACATCATGTGTGAGTAATCTTTATCATTTTAAAATAATTTCATAATATAAGTTTTTCACTTCACTATTATCCCAAATTTAATCATTACTATATCATAAAAATTACTATAATTAATGTTTTATAATTATTTATAAATCTATAATTAAATTTCATAAATATTTTAGTTATTATTCATGATGATGAAGTCGGTGATGAGCTTGTTTTGGTAATTTATAGAGAATGAATGGTGTTTCCTTAATTAATGAGTTCAATTTTTATCTTACCATTATTGAACCAAAAATAATAAATATTTTATTATTAATATTCAATATTAATTTTTCAAATTCATCCTTGAGATAAATTTTTATCATTGTCCATATAGGTAGTTAAACCAACCCAAGAAAAATATGCTACAATTTATGTGTGGGTATGGTTATGGAAGAGATAAATTTATTATAATATAATTATCAAAAACTATAATAAAATTATATAGATTTTATTATGGTGATAAATAAGCATATTTATAAGAATAAGGTAATTGAAAAAGTTGTTATCTCTTATAAATAAATATCTCTTCCTCTTGGTATGTTTTTTTTAGGCAGTTAGTTTTATAATGATCGCTTGTGGTTAATATGAGTTATAGAATTCAAAATTTAAATTTGAAAAATATAAATCCTGAGAAAAATATAATATCTTTTCACTAAACTCATTTATATAATTATACTTTAATAGTGGTTATGAAAAACATAATATTTCGTTCACAGAGATGGTAGTCCGAACACACGCAAGAGAAACATTTTCATTATTTCGATTGAATATGGGGAATATATAATGGTTATAATATCAATATAATAACATTTAAGTGTATTATTTATATAAATTTCATTATATACATATGTTTATAATAGGTTGGGGGGTTGGATGATAATGATAAATAAAGGGAGTTAAAGGGTAAGTAATACCTATGTTGAGAATATTTATCTTCTCTTGAAGTATCCTTTGGAAATGAAGGACTTGAGGGAATTTTTTTAGGATAGAGGCCACCAAAATTGTATATGGGATATATAATAAGTAAATTGGGTAGTTTTTCATAGGAATATTTAACTATGGTTTTGGATTGAAATGGCTGGAAGTGGGATGCTTTTATAAGTGGAAAAGAAGGACAAAACTTTGGAAAATAATATTAAGCAAGGGTAAGAATGGAATTACATGAGGGTTAGGTGATTTATGTGTTGAAATGTTGGTGATACATGTATTTAGGACTTTCCATCCTAAAATGGTATTATATAAGGTCTAAGTGTCAAATTGATTTAGTATAAATCAATCCACAATAGATTACCCATTTTAACACTTATTAATCTTGATTAAAATTGAAACATAGTAATTATTTTATCAAAAAAAATATAAGATAAACCTTCATAAAAAAATTACATGTGTAATTTGAATTTATACTCCATTTAAGCTATTTAAATTTATAAATATGAGAAAATTTACTTTTAAATTAAAACAAATAATGTGTTGAAAAACTTTTTTGTAGAAAAATAATGTTTTAATCATTAAGTATTCTTAATCTTATTTAGAATTGATTAAAAATTGGAGTGTTAATTTATTTGTATATATGTTCAAAAATTATATTAGATTCTTAGATTAAAATAGATCCATTTAATTTAATAATACAAAAATATATATAAAAGTATTATTCTTTGAAAAATAATTATTTTACGATGGTTACTAATATTTACCATGGTAAATTAATTTTAAACCTGAAAATAAATTTGACCCCATTACCCCATTTGAAATGATTATTAAAAATATTCAAATAATATTATATGATTCAATTTCTAAAATTGATAAAAATAAATTTTAATATAATCTCACATAATACGTAAAAAACATTTTAAAAAACATGTATCTTATAATAAAAAAAATTAAATTTATTACTTGCCTAGTAATAACTAATAGATGGATATTAACTTATTTTATTGTATATATTATAAAAAAATTTCTATTTAAACCATTATTTGATCATAATATATTAAACTTAATAGTGCGTAAAAAGGAAATTATTTTAATAAAATATTTTTTTACACATAAAATTATTTTATTTGTTATTTTGCAATACTAATTGATTTTTTTCAATTCATTAGTAATAAAAAAATGAAATTTGTTTGTATTTTTAAATATATTTCATAAAATGGTTACCCTTATATTTACCCACCAACTTAGTGACTACATTTTAATGGTTAAATAACATTCCAAATTTCATTTTGGTTTAATGTTATATGTGAAGAAAGTAATTTAATAAATTAGGTTATAAATAAAGATATATATTTAAAATCTCATGGTGTTACGTGTTAAATTGTTTTTGTTTTCAAACCATGAAATTGAAAATAAAACTTATTTTTTTATTTATTTTCAAACTAGTACAGTTGGTTTCACTAGTAAAAGGGCTGGAATGGACTCACTATGGTATACTATTGGAATTTGGATCACACCCTACATACTTACATTAGTGGTTATGTAATCTTAATGTATTGTTTAGGTTATTTAGCTCTTAGATTTCATTTTGGATTGGAACCACTATCTTTGGAAAGTGGATGGATAAAAGATCATGGTGGTGACTTGAGAGTCACATGGAGTTGGTGTTTCATGTTGGGTATCCACATATTTGGCCTTCTTCTTTGGTTTTATTTTTGTTTTTGAATATATAAACCTTGTATATGTTGTTTTATTTTGTTGGTAATGTCTTTTTTGGTTTTTATTATTGTTATTTATGTTTATTCCATGTTTTTATGTATTTTTTTAGATATGTTTATTTATTTTGGCATCTTTTCCAATACATATATAACTCGGTTCATGTTCTCTATTGGAACCCTCCGTTTATACTTTCATTTTTTTAGGGTGAAATAATTCACACATTATCACTTGTGATATCCTAGAGCTTGTCTCTAGCTTGGGGGAATTGAGAACGTGTCTCAGACCCTGTGGTGGGTTGGCTTAGGTGTCAGTTTAGGTAGAACCCCAAGATGGTTTGTTACAAAATAGTATGAGATCCCTCTTACTATTTGGGGATCAATGGTAGAAAGGATATAGAACCATAATATCCTAAGTGGAGGGTGAAAATGAGTGCTTAGCTAGCTCTTCCTCATGTTAAACCTCAAGATTCCATGGGTGGTCAAGAGTTTTTTTTTTGAATTTGTGTTTTACAATTGTTTATTTATGATATATGTTGATGTTTTTTTAATTCTATAAGTTATAGGAGGACCCAAGGAGACATCTCATAAAAGTTCTAGTTTTAGAGTGAAACTGGAGGAAATTCAATGGGTTCTTGGTTAAGGCTTAAGATATGTCAAACCGTATTCCAGTCATGAAAAACATTATAGATAACTTTTGATGGCACTTGCATGGTTGGTGCATGGCCTAAAAAACTATATCACCAAACCATGAGTAGTGTTAAAACCTTTAAACCATTAGTGATTTTAAATTATTTTATGATTGATATTTTTTGTGAGTATTTTCATGGGATCTTATGGATTTTTATATTGTTTTATCAAGTTTCAAATTAATGTTTTAAAATTTGGTAATTAAACTTATTTTGACAACCATTTCTTGGTTGTTTTAAGTTTATTTTGAAGAAATCATTGAATTTTGACATATGTAATTTGGGATAAGGTAAGATGATTTTTGGTATTTATTAATTTTAAAATAATGAATTGTTTTGTGTAAGGGTAATGATTTTAGTGTTTGTGATTGGGAAGGTTAAAATGGTTTTCCGAAAGTGGATTTCTTTTATTGTTGTCTTTGAAGTGTTTTAATGATTTTGAAATGGGATATTAATGGGGATTTAGTAATTTTCAATTGTTTTATTTTATTTATTTTTAATTGGGAATTAGGGAGGTTATAAAATACCTTTTAATGTGGGGGTTTTAAGTTGGTTTTCTAATCTTGATTTCTTTTACTTATGATTATTCTCTTTATGGGAGGATTTTAAGTGGTTTTATTGAATGATTTTTTTATGATATTATAGAATATGACCCCTAAAAAGGAGTTGGAATGTTAAAGCGGTGTCGATCCCAATGGCTTGTTCTATCAATCCCCTCATTTTGATTGGTGTAGAGTCAGCTTTTTGGATTTATAGTTCTTGTCTTATTGATGAATATCAAGTTATTTTGAAGTGGATCTCCATAGGAGTGGGTTGTTCATGTTCCATTTTCTTGGTATCAGGTTCATGAAGTTGGGTATTTAATTGAGTCTTATTATAGGAGATTTATTTTGGAATTCCTGCTTTTATTAAATTGTCGATAACTTTATGGGTGTAGAAAGTGGTATGGTGGGGAGAATTATGGAACCCATGGTGTCACTTTTTTGTATATTTTTTATCCTTGATTGATATATTATGGTTTTGGGGGTGTTCAAGGATGAAACCTTGAAGTTTTTTAATATTTTCTTGAGCTTCACAATTAAGAACATGGTTTGGGAAACCATGCAGTAAAACTAAATGATCGGGGTAGTTTTGGATTGTGTAGATTGCATAGTCACTGCATGGTTTGGTATATTGTGTGATTAAACCATGCAACTTGCCTAGGTTTGGGAATTTGGATCTTTTAACCTAGTTTTTTAGGACTCTCCACTACTCTTCCCCATTCAAACTCATTCAACCTAGGTGGATCCCAAGGCCTCCTCACTTCTTCCTAAACCCCTCTATGATGGTTCAAGGATAATATTTTTGTGGGATTTCAACCAGATTGATAGGATGGGGATCCTCCTTCCATTTCCTCTTAATTTCATCCCTTTTCTCCCTTCAATCTATCCCCAGTATTCATGTTGGTTGATTTATATACCTAGTATTATTCAAAAATTGGGGATTAAGGTTTCTAAGGGTTGTGATCCAACTCTTGAGGACTATTTCAGTAGTTTTCATCAATGGAGACATAGTTACACCGCTTGAGTTAGGTTTTTCCATACAATTACCTTTTGATTGAGATATCTTTGGTTTATTTAGGTCTTAGGTGGGTTCTTTAACTTAATTAAGGGTTTATATGATATCTGTAAAAAAAATCAAAGGTATTACATTTTTTTTACTTTGACTAATTGGGTGAATTTTCACAATTCAAGGACACTTTTAAAATGGTTATTTTATGTATTCAAAGTGTTTAATAAGAATCCAAGAGGGGTTTCTTGAAGATAAATTATTTTTCATGATGTTTTGGATCAAAATAAAATTATAATGTGGGGTTCCTTTTGGGTTTAATAATTTTATAGGTTCTTAAAGTGTGTGTTTGATTTATAAAATTGATCAGGTGGTTTACATGTTTGGTTATGATTATATTTTGGTATTTTTTATGATTTCCTTTGGTTTTATGCTTGGTTTCCTAATAGATTTATAAAGGGACTTCCAAACACATATTTATTAAGAATAAAACAAAGACCTAGTTGGAAATTTATGAAATTACTTTTTATTGGTTGTTCATAATACCTTTGGTGATCTATGCACTAGTGCAAAAATACATTTTAACATTAGTTTTTTTCAATTTTAGCGTTATTTTTTAAATGAAATATATAAAGGTGGTATAAAAAATAATGTTTTAGGAATTGGTTTTCTAAAAACCAATGATGAAAATCATTTTGGTATATTTTGGTCCTGTTTTCAGTGTTGGTTTTTACTAAAAACTAACTTTGAAGAAGGTGGTAAATTTTTTAAAAACATCACCTACTAAAGATAAAACCATTATAAGGTGAATTCCCATGGGAAGAATACATCTAACATCTAATTCCACTTGCAATACAAAAGGTTAACAATTAATGAAATTATAATGAACATTAGTTCATAATTATGTTTATTTTCATACCCTTTATGAAATGGAAAATACTAACACCCAATCTCTGTCTTTAATAATATCTCACATATATATGTAATTGTATCAGTACTCTTCACATATTTCACAATCATGGAAATGAATTCCAAATATATAAAACCATGAATTCCTATGGTGTCATTTTGAATAATAAGTGTGTGTAGATACCTAATTAAAAGGGTAATATAGTTCTTAAATTTAAACTATCCTTAATTAAAGAAATAAAAACTGAAACATAAATTTACTTACATGGAAAAAACTACAACACATTCACACTGAGCTCTTCAAGATTAATTAGATCCATGATATATTTTCTAAATTTTATCAATGTATAGTCTCTTCTACATATATAATATGTAATTATAAACTCATATATATTACCCAAGGAAGAAGAAACTTGAGATAATATTTATATCCCATAAAAAATATCAAAAGTATCTACATTTTTTTGTTCCTAAACTTTTTATTTCCTTTATTCCATTTATTTGGATTTTAGATATTTCTATATAAGTAAAATGTCAGAATATATTATAGGTAATTTTTAATCCGGTGTAATTAATATTTAAAAAATGCATACCTTGTATGAAATATAAGGAAGAGGGCCATATGGACAAAGTAAATAATTACTCGTACAATCCTAAACTTTGGTAACCTCTTCAGTAGGAAATAGTATAAGAGTAGTGGGATCAATAATATCATGTATTGATACTCTAACCTAACCCATTTGCATAGGATGGTGATTTATTGAATCTACCAAAAAATATACAACTCCAAATGCTAAAATATGTATATCAGGATCTCCAGTATACATTTCACATTATAATGTTGGGTCTGAACGAAGAGGTGGAGGATCTGAGTAAGCATGTTTGGTAGGCCAGTCCAGTTGGAAGGGTTGTATAGGCTACATGTAAGATTTGGTGACCTATAACCAAGTGGTTTTACTTTGATTACATGGATATTTAATGTATTATTACATATTTTTCATTGTTCTGCATGACTATAATGTAATAATTTACTAGAGTATCTGTAGCATTGATAAGGTCATGGCAGTTACCCGATATGATGAGAACCTTGAAATGAAATAACAATATTATTAAATATAGTTATGTGGTTGGACGACATGCTATGATGGGACACATAGCATGCAGACCATCAGGTTTGAGTACTTGTAAGCTTATGAGACTTCCTCTCTTGAAGTTCACACTTGGTAATCTCCAAGATAGGATAATATGAGAATAGACCCACTAGTAGGAATTCCGCATGTTTTGGTTACATCATATATTTCTATCTGCAATCATTTGTAATGATCCTTATACTTTAAGATTATCATTAATACGTGTAACGACTTGCGCACTTTGATTTACTGATGAAAACCATCACTCATACAGTTGGTGGGAAGTAGGGTACGCTGGGTGCATCATGAGTGGCATGTTTTTAATGGATAAGTCGAGGAAGGATTTGTCCCTTCCATTTATAGAAATTGATATCTCAGCCCTTTGATTGAAATAGAACCTCCGCACGAAATTCCATGGCCACGGTGTAACGACGAGTTTATTTCATGTAGTCAAAGAATGATGTATCAAGCATAAAACTTGATGAAACAATCATGAAACCTGCTTGATTAGATATTGCGACAAAGGGATTATATTACACAGTGAGTGTTCATATGTGGATTTCATTGTTGCGACTTTACTTTCTTTCTCTTGGGTGCCTTGACCCATTTCTAGACAGTACTCTTGGACTTTAAGTAAGCCTGCCTAATGCCAATGAGAAAGAATCCTAGAGGGTCACACACTAAGTGTTTTTGGTGGTCTCAGTTAAATTCTATTTTAATTTAATTAATTAAATAAATATTATTCTCAAGACCGTGGAATAATTTTATTCATGTTAAGATGATCGCATAAAATAAATAAAATATATTTATTTAAGAGAATAAATTATTTATTTATTTATTCGGGTGTTCAATAAAGGGAAGTGGAGTTCAAGCAAACCAAGTCGGTCCGGTAGTAAAATAATTATTTGGAAGATGGTAAATGATTATTTAACAAGTTGGCACAAATTAAAATAACGGTGCTATTATTTTGTGAGGCGGAATTTTATTTATAATTTTGTTTTACGCAAGTCGGTGCAATATAAATAATGGCGTGGTATTATTATTAAATGAATGGTTTTTGTCTAAGTTCATGAATGTATTTAATTGTTTCTATGCAATTAAATATTGTAACTAAAATTCCATGTATATAAATAGGCATGTACCCCTATTTTTCCAAACACCGCACCAAACGCCTGGTGAATTGAGAATTGTTGAGCCAAACAATTTCTCTCTTGAATCCTCTTATCTTCCGTCTCAAGAATGAGAGACGTTCTTCAAGGCCAAAGAACAAGAGATCAAGAACGACTGACATAAGACACTTGCTTCACCTCACTAGTACCCGGAGAATAAGTGGTGTCAATCGAAGGCCATCGGAGCATCTTTGGATCACCGCTAGATGGATTCTAGTTTTGATCCTTACAAGCATAACGAGATAATTTGGAAGGGTCAATCCAGATGATCAATATCATCCATGAAGAAAAATATCAAGACATAGGTATTATTTTTCTTTATGAAATTAATTAAATTAATTATAAACATGATGTGAAAGATCCTATCTAAAGGTTTTGGGCCTCTTTTTTCTTTATCTAAATCTTTGATTATATTCTGTGGAGACTGGCATTCATCATTGTATTGATCCCAGAATAATCGTTGATCATGGTAAAAATCAAAATTGGGTCCCCAACCATGCTTTCTCTGCGCCCGAAACCTTCAAGTGGTATTAAAGAAGTTACATCATAGTTTATAATTATTTAAATATTTCATTGATGAATTATGCATTTAATAATTTAGTTGTTTCAATTCAAGTTAATCATTCTGAAAATCTGAATCTCGAGATCTATTCCTCCTCTTTCGTTTCTCGTTCACCTTACAAAAATGATCTTTTATTTTAATTTTGATTAAAATAAAATAGAGGATCTCATCTGGAGGTTCCAAAGCTTCCTGGCCATACAACACCATAACACACGGTGTGTATTTGGCAGTACACGTCGTGTATTCAAGATTCAATGCATCGGACCGGTCCACCAAACCAAGCCATGTGTTGGAGTCTTTATATGTCTTAAATGACTCTGCGTGTTGACCAGGAATAGGTGGCACACGGTTTCTGGATTACACGCTGTATGCCCCAATGGACATGGTGTGTAGTCCCTTCGGCTTAGGGTTGGACCGTGTACCCCATACATGGATTTCCCGGATGGAGACCATGTAATGAGGAACTATATGGTGTGTGGCCCACTAGACATGTCGTGTACTCTGAAGATTTCTAAAGTACACTCACACGTTGTTTCCCCAGGCGTGTACTTCGGATAGATGGTGAAAAATAGTACACACCATGTAGTTAGAACTACACGTCATGTACTCATCCAAATTATGAAAATTTATTAAAATTTATTATTATATTATACAAACCCTTGATACGTATACCATCGTGCAGGTATAAATTTGAACCACAACACGTGATAGGTATTTTATATATATGTGATTAATTTAACATCTGCGTAATGTTCATTTATACTCATTGAGTAGTTATGAATAAGAATTAATTGGGTTGCCTCCAAGGTACAAGTTATGTACAAAGTAATTTTAAATAAATTTATTTGTTTAAAATTATTATGGATGAGAATATCAAGGAAATTCAGAAAAGGATTTAAGATAAAAGTATTTATTAATTAAATATGATAATTAATTGATTCGAGCGTTATTTATCTTAAACAAGAATGATTGTAGAATTGAATTCTAGTTTTATATATGCGTAAACATTTTTGCATTTATGGATGATCATGAGCTAGACCAAGACCTTTGTATGTGAATGGTTTCTTTTAATTTGTTTATTTAAATTAAATTTTTTGGAATGCGAGCCTTCTCATCATTAATATGTAGGGCCTACGTGCCCAAGGTTTATTTTATGTAAATACTTTTTTTACCCCTCACCTACATGTGAGTTAAAAAAGACATATGTAATGGATAGAACACCCAAGATAGTGGAGGCGGTTCAAGCTGGATCCAAGATGAAACCAATCCCAAGAGATACGGAGGTGGATAGGTGGAAGTTGTAAGCATGAACCCAAAAGGTTCAAGTTTTTTCTCCCCTAGGTCAGGGTAAGTTTATCAACCTCTAGATAAACTAATCATTATAAAATCTCATGATCATGCCATTTACTTTATTTTATTTCTATCAGTTGCATGGTTTATCATTATGGATGTGTTGTCACAATCACATAATTAATGAATTAAACAAGCATGCAAGATGGAACTAAAATAAACTAGACTTATGCGTAGATATTATCAAGACATGGTTAATCACTTAAGTAAGTTCCACTTAATATTTACAAGCATGTGATAATGATAATAATAAATTCATGCATAAGAGATAAAAATCCCTGAAATAAAATATTAAGTGAGAACAAGCCTTTCGTTACTTGATTAAAGGGAAAAACTCAATAAAACTATGTGTTTGACCAACCCTTGTTGGGACACTTACTTTTATACTGTAAGCCCCTATGAAAGGTTTTGGGTTGACTTAACCATATTACATCAAAACGAGTATCCCATGTTAGACTTGGTGAAATATTGGAGGCAAGAGTTGAGAAAATCCAAAGTCATAATTTCAAGATTTGGGAGTCCACTCAATATATCAAAGAGCTACAAGCCCATAGTTGGCAAAGACCTGCATACCTAAATACCTTTTAATAGATTGACCAACCCTTGTTTGAGTTATGTGAAGTGGAATATGGATCCTTTCCACTAGAATGTCATAGTAACTAGACATTCCAAGTTCAATGGTGAGGGTCATTGAGACTTGATAAAATAGTGGGAGACTTAACAAAATTTATTATTTCTCATAAAATGTAATCAATAAAGTACTAATGATCTTCTATTTTAATTGTAGAATAAAAATTATGAGCTCATCAATCACACTATCCCTATGATCAAATTTGGATAAAGGAAACATCCTCACCTGCAGTAACTTCCAATAATGGTTTAGACGCCTTTGGGTTATCCTACGCCATGAACGGAAGTCTTACGTGTTGGATTCAGCATTACCTGATCTGCCTTCCAAGGAGGTGAGTGATGAGGATTTCCTAGTCTATGAGAAACATATGAATGACGTGATAGAAATTATATGTTTGATGTTATCATCAATTTCTAGTGATCTCATGAAGTCTCGTGAAAATATGGATGCTTATGGCATGCTCGAGCACCTCTGTGGTCTTTACCAAGATAGAGAAAGATAGAAAAGGTTTGAGATCTCTAAATCACTCTTTCAGAGTATGCTTGGAAAGGGTTCCCCAGTTGGACCTCATGTAGTCAAGATCATTGACTACATTGAGTGCCTAGAGGTTTTGGGGTTTAAACTCCCCGGAGAACTAGACACTGATCTCATTCTCGCATCACTACCTCAGAGCTTCTCTAACTTTGTTTTCAATTTCAATATGAACAAAATTGAGAAGTCTCTATCTGATCTTCTTACCCTCAATCACCAAGTGGACAACTATATGAAGCGTGAAAATCCTTCTGTCCTTATGGTGAATAAGAGGAAAGGGAAGGTGAAGATCTTTAAGCCCAAAGATTCTTCACGGTCTTCCAAGAAAATGAATATCAAAGGGGAGGAAAGGGAACATGAGGCTGTTTGTTTCGCATGTGGCAAGAAGGACCACTAGAAGAGGAACTGCACCCAGATTAAGAATCAAGGGGAAGCTTCAGGTGCATTTTTTATTTAATTCAATCTATATATTTCTATAAATTGGGTATTAGATACATCTTTTGGTGCTCACATATGTATCCAAATACAGGAACCAAGTTGATTCAGGAAGATTGATCGAGGGGAGGTAGATCTATGAGCAGCCAACGGAGCTAGACTTGCTATTGTAGCTGTCAAGGACTACCACCTCACATTGCTAACTTGGATGATCTTTGTGTTAAAGGGTTGTTTTTATGTGCCTTCTGTAACCAAAAACATAATTTCAGTATCCAGACAAGATATATATGGATTTTTTTTCAAGTTTGGAAATAAATGTTGATTATTTTATAAAGATGGAATTTGTTTTGGTAGGGAACATTTATACAATGGTCTTTATGTTTTGGATTACACAAACCAAGTAATGTCAATCGATGACAAAGATACTTCACATGACTCATACCACACCCAACTTTGGCATCATCGGCTAAGTCATGAAAATGAGAAACGCTTGACAAAGTTACATCAAGATGGATATTTAGATTCTTTTGTACTAAAACCACTTGGCATATGTCATGCATGTTTACAAGGAAAAATGACCAAATACCCATTTGGTGGGAAAGGTGAAAGGGCTAAAGAGATTCTTGAATTGGTTCATATCAATGTGTGTGGAGCATTTACAGTTGAAGAAAGGGGTGGGTACTCATACTTCATAACTTTTACTGACGATTTTAGTAGATACGAATATATCTACTTAATGTGGTATAAGTCGGATTCCTTTGATAAGTTCAAGGAATATAAGTATGAAGTTGAAAACTAGCTTGGTAAGAAGATTAAGAAAATCCGCTCAGACCGAGGTGGGGAATATCTTAATTAGGACTTCATTGATTACTTACGAGAGTTTGGGATCCTATCCCAACTCACTCCTCATTACACCCCTCAAAGGAATGGTGTAAGTGAAAGGAGGAAACACACCTTGATTGACATGGTGAGATCAATGATGATTCATGAAAGTCTTCCATTATTCTATTGGAGATATGTGTTACAAACAGCGACACACATAATAAACCAAGTACCAACTAAATCAATAAATATAATTCCATATGAGTTATAGAATGGAAGAAAAGCCATGTTATCTAATTTACATGTGTGGGGTAGCAAAGCATTTTTTTAGGCCTCTTCAGGTAATAAACTCGCACCTCAAGGAACAAAGTGTACCTTTATATGATACCCCAAGGAAACAAGGGTATATTACCTATAAAACCCCTTAGAAAAAAAGGTTATAGTGGAAATACATTCCATATTCCTTGAGAGAGAGCACATCTTCAAAATAGATAGTGGGAGTGAGATATACTTCGATGAAGTTAAGGATCAAGGTGCACAAGAGTTGGTACAAGAAAAGATTCCACAAAGCCCCATGGAAGAAGAATTTGTTCCAGAGACACAAGTACTGCATAGGAGTACAAGAGAGGTTAGAGAACTGGAATGGTATGGTTTTCTAGTTACTGAGTATGGTGACTCTATTAATTGATAATAATGATCCTATAACCTTCAAGGAAGCAGTAAGTGGCACAGACGTTGCCAAGTGGCAAGAAGACATGAATTTTAAAATAGATTCCATGTACCAAAACCAAGTATGTCTTTTGTTATATCCTCTAGTTGATGTAAAGACTGTTGGTTGAAAATGGTTATTCAAGAAGAAACTAGACATGGAAGGACAATTCAATACATATAAGGCGTGACTTCTTGCAAAAGGTTTTAAACAGCGTCAAAGAATTGACTATGATGAAACCTTCTCACCAATTGCAATGCTAAAATCAATCAGAATTCTACTTTATATTGTGGATTACCATGTCTATGAGATTTTTCAAATGGATGTCAAAACAACATTCCTTAATGGGAACATTCAGGAAGATGTCTACATGACACAACCAAAAGGGTTTGTGACTCTAAAGGATGATAATAAAGTATGCAAGTTGCTTAAATCCATTTATTGATTAAAGAAAGCATCTAGTTCATGGAACATTCATCTTGATGAATCCATAAAAGAATTTGTTTTTATCAAAAATGAATGTGATCCTTTTGTATACAAATAGTTTAGTGGGAGTGCAGTTGTTTTCCTAATAGTATATGTTGATGACATATTACTCATTGGAAACGAGATAACAGTCTTGCAGTCTGTTAAGGCATGGTTGAATCAATGCTTCTCCATGAAATACTTGGGCAAGGTAGCATATATTCTTGGGATCAAGATACATCGTGATATCCAAGAGATTGATGCCCCTAATTCAAAGTACATACATTTATAAGATACTGAAGAGATTCAGTATGGAACAATCCAAGAGGGGATTGTTGCCAGTGTCACATGGCATTCATCTTTCAAAGATAATTTTTCATCAGAAACATGAGGAAAGAAAGATAATGTCAAGGACTCCATATGCATCAGCTATTGGGACAATCATGTATGTCATGCTATGTAATAGGTTGGATGTTTCCTATGCATTGAGTGCGGTAGGCAGATATCAAGCTGACCCAGCTGACCGCCATTGGATGGCAGTCAAGACTATCCTAAAGTATTTGAGGCGTACTAAGGATATGTTCCTGGTTTATGGAGGAGATGAGGAACTAGTCATCAGATTCCAAGTATATTGCAGATTCTGAGGCAGCTAAAGAAGTAGTTTGGATGTGAAGCTTTTTCTAGGAGCTAGATGTAATACCTAGTAGTAAAGATCTCATCACACTATACTGTGATAATACTACAGCGGTGGATCTCACAAAAGAGCCAAGTTCACATTAGCAGATGAAGCACATACTTCAGAAGTATCATCTCTTGAGGGATTTTTCTCAGAGAGGTGAAGTTCCAGTGAGTAGTATTTCTACGAAAGACAACGTGGTGGACCCCTTGACTAAAGCCTTGACTTAGTAGAAACATGATCATCATGTGAGGTCTAGCGGACTAAAATTCGTAGGTAGTTGGCTCTAGTCCAAGTGGGATTTTGTAAGATTTGGTGTCCTAGAACCAAGTGGTTTACTTTGATTACATGGATATTTAATGTATTATTACATATTGTTCGTTGTTCTACATGACTATAATGTAATAATGTCCTAGAGTATTTGTTGCATTGATAAGGTCATGGCAGTTCCCCGCTATGATGAGAACCTTGAAATGCTATAACAATTTTATTAAATATATTTATGTAGTTGGATGACATGCTATGATGGGACACATAGCATAAAGATCATTAGGTGCGAGTAATCTTAAGTAGATGAGACTTCCTATCATGAAGTTCACACTTGGTAATCTCTAAGATAGGAGATTATGAGAACAAACCCTCTAGTAGGAATTCTGCATGTTTTCGTGTCATCGGATATTTCTATCTGCGAGTGTGTGTAATGATCCTTATACATTAATATTATCATTAATACGTGTCACGACGTACACACTTTGATTTACCGATGAAAACCGTCATGTAGACTGTTGGCGGGAATTAGGGTATGTTGGGTGCATCATGAGTGGCATGTTATTAATGGATAAGTCGAGGAAGGATTTTTCCCTTCCATTTAGAGAAGTTGATATCTCACCCCTTTGATTGAAATAGAACTGTCACGTGAAATTCCATGGCCATGGTGTAACGACATGTTTATTTCAGGTAGTCAAAGAACGACGTATCAAGCATAAAAGTCGATAACACAATCATGAAACCTTCTTGATGTGATATTATGAAAAAGGGATTATATTACATAGTGAGTGTTTGTATGTGGATGTCTTTGTTGTGACTTTATATTCTTTCTCTTAGGTTCCTTGACCCGTTGCTAGATAGTACTCTTGGACTTTAGGTAAGCCCACCTAATGCCAATGAGAAATAATCCTAGAGGGTCACACACTAAGTGTTTTTTGTGGTCTCGGTTAAATTCTATTTGAATTTAATTAATGAAATAAATATTATTCTCAAGACTGTGGAATAATTTTATTCAAGTTAGGATGATCGCATAAATTAAATAAAATTTATTTATTTATTTTATTGAACATTTAATAAATATTTATTTACTAGTTTTTAAATAAAATATTTATTTAAGAGAATAAATTATTTATTTATTTATTCGGGTGTTCAATAAATAGAAGTGGAGTTCGAGCGGACCAAGTTCGGTCCGGTAGTAAAATAATTATTTGCAAGACGGTAAATAATTATTTAACTAGTTGACACAAATTAAAATAACACTACTATTATTTTTTGACGCGAAATTTTATTTATAATTCTATTTTGCGCAAGTTGTAACACTATAAATAATGATGCATTATTATTATTAAATGCATGGGTTTTCTCTAATTTCATGAATATATTTAATTGTTGCTATGAAATTAAATATTGTAACTTAAATTCCATGTATATAAATTGGAATGTACCCCTATTGTGCCATACACCACACCACACGCCTGGTGAATTGAGAATTGTTGAGCCAAAAAATTTCTATCTTGAATCCTCTTCTCTCCCCTCTCAAGAATGAGAGGCATTCTTCAAGGCCAAAGAATAAGCAATCAAGAACGACTGACACAAGAAACTTGCTTCGCCGCGCTAGCACTCGGAGAACGAGCGGTGTCGATCAGAGGCCATCGTAGCACATGTGGATCACCACTAGATGGATTCTAGTTTGGATCCTTCCAAATGCAACGAGATAATCCAGAAGGGTCAATCTAGACGATCAACATCATCAACGAAGAAAAATACCAAAGACACAGGTATTATTTTTCTTTATGAAATTAATTAAATTAATTATAAACATGATGTGCAAGATCCTCTCTAAAGGTTTTGAGCCTCTTTTTTTCTTTATCTAAATATTTGATTTTATTCCATGGAGACTGGCATTAATCATCATATTAATCTCAGAGTAATCATTGATCATGGTAAAAATAAAAATTGGGTGTTGTCCCAACCACGCATCCACTGCGCCTGGAACCATCACTGCACAGCTGGATGAAAAGGCTGGACAGGCTGGGAAGGCTACACAGACAGTGACTGTATCATCAATTATTCTAACATTGCTGACACAATTGATTTAATTTGATCTCCCATTGACTATTTCATATCTTTAAGCTCATCCTTTAAGGATTCGATTTTTGGGTCTCTTGATTACTTACTTTGATGACCATAAACTTTATGAATACTAACACTGCCTCATATCCTCTTATGTGGCCAAGGTGTTCTATCTTTCCTAAAGCAGTGGCTAGGATGTCCATCCTGCCCTCTGGGATAAAAATTCCCTATGATTATTTCTCCTAAATTTCATCCTGAAATGACAAATGAAAATTGTATATTAGTGTTGTTAATTTATAAATTAGAAAAAATCATGAAAAATAAAAAATATTTACATATAATTTTTTCATCTACTTCCTTGGATTTTTATGTAAGATACTTTTCATTTTTCTTATTCTTGCTCTTTTTCAATTTTCATGGTGGGTGGGGGAGATAGAGTACCAAATTACACCTCATCAGAACCACTAACAGACTAAGTTCTTAAGGCTTCAAAATTTTCCTCAATCATTTTTTTCTCAAATAAATGATACCCTCCACATGATAAAGTATGAGGATATACATTCTGTAACTGGATGTCTTGATGTGATTTAATGGAGGCTTGTAATATATAAAGTAAACTGATAAGTAATTATGTACATATTTAAAAAAAATATAGTATATTATAATTATCATACCTGAAAGGCTTCATCATGTCGGTTGGAAAAAATTCCTTACATGTATCTATATCTAAAAACTCATACTTGAGGCATGTGTTTTCATTTTGTCTCTTTCCAAAAACATATTTTTTCAATTTTTTTTTGAAATATATCCATCTAACCACAGCTAATGAAATACATATTTTCTTAATTTATTTTGTTTCATAAAAATTGAATGTCATCTATAATTGAATAAAAGAAATATTAGTCATCTAAAATATATCATATTTGAAAAATGAGATAAAATAAATCAATTGAGATATTGTACCATTACGGCCTCCCAAATATTATCTATCTCAATCTTATTGATTTCCTTCCAATTAGGATATAAATTGCTAATCTTGTAATGGATCTGTATAGAAAAATAGCTAATAAACTACATTGAATTTGGTCCAGTTGCATTATTATTATTATCATCAAAAGTAATATGTAATTGCTCATCTCTATGAGCAAGTGATAGCTTTAGTAAACGTGTAATGCCACATTTACCAACTCAAGAACTTGATTTATTAATAATAAAAGAAGAAGACTCCACCACTGAAGTCTCATCAATAGTTCTATAATTTTTTGGTAAATTAAAAGTTTGTTTTCAATAAATAATTATATTACTGAATATTTAATAATATGAAAAAAGAAAAATGCCTTGGTATATATTTATTTGTCTTTGTTTCTGTATCTGTCATTGAAACAAGAAATTGCAATGAAATTCTTGTATAGATGCATGTTATTAGAAAAGTAAATCATTATAAAATAAGAAACATAAATATGTAAGTAAAATAAAAGTGGCACACATGTATATGTTTTAATAAAATAATGATGTTCAGATTCTTATCAAAACAATATACAAGGTAAACTATTAAATATAAACATCAATTCTTAAATGATAGAAACATTTATAAATTTAAATATAAAATTTTGAAAAAGTGTTCTCATATGCCTAACTTTAACCAAAATATAATAATTTATGTTAGGTATTTAAATGAAAAAATGTTTAACCATAACAGTATCATATAAAAAATTTAACACAAGAAATCATATAAATAATAAAATATATATAATTAAATATCCAATAGTCATTAAATAATATAGTTTTTACACATGTAAATTTCAAAAAAGAAAAATAATGTAAATATTTACCAGATTAATTAGGAGAGTAATTTAGTGTTTTCCCATATCCCTTCAACATGATCATTTTATACTATGTACATTATGCCTACATTATAGTCATTGTTATCCAGAAATACTATAATAGATAAAGAAGTCTCATATAAATCAACATCATCATCATCCTCCTCATCAGCCAAATGGATTTTTTTCCCTTGAAAAATGATGGCCCACTGATCATTCAATTGATCAATGACATAAAATATTTTTTTTTCATGTGTCTCTGTGATAAATGGTTCATCATTGCAACTAAATATTTTTAAATCAATCAATTTAAACCCATATTCATCATGTTTCACGCCACTATTAGTTGCAACCCAATTACACTTAAACACGGTGACTCAAAATTTAATATAATCAATTTCCAATATCAATTAAAGAACTCCATAATATAGCATTAATGTAGAAATTAGGGTTTTATCTTTTTCAGTTAAAAAATATTGTTCTTCATCGATGACCATTATACCACTATTATGAACGGTTCTCTTTTCATCCAAATGTTTTGGGTAAAATGTGTACCCATTATTATCAAAACCAGACCATGTGATCATATTAATAGATGGTTTCCCTACCAACCATTTAAATATTTATAATGAAGATATATCTGGGATGACTTTCTATTTAAACCACAAAACAAATATCTTTTTATGCTCAATCATCATCTACTTTTCATTTCTTCTAAGATGTTGTAACTTTAATTTAGTAATATGAGATGATTTATATGATTGAACCTCATCTGTGTTGTTCAAAATGTATAAATGTGTCTCCATCACTTAATCACATGGAATTAACTTTACCTTTAAGCCTCGAATCCCTCTATCTTTAGTATAAACTTTCATATGTTGAGATATAGGGAGACCAATATGCTTCACCTCATACAAATAATCAGTATAAAACTTAATCAACTCTTCTGATGAAATTTTTTGAACAATAAAGGCCCCTGGCCGATAAGGATTTTTAACATATCCCTTCAACATTTTCATATATATTTCAAAAGGATATATCCATCATAAATATAGAGGCCCACATATTCTTATCTCACACACCAAATGAATCACTATATGAACCATTATATCAAAAAACATGGGTGTTGTCACGACCCGCCCTCGGGGTCCGTGCCGTGACTACCCCAAGCCCGCCTTCCATAGGCCAGGGGCTGGCGACTAGCACCAAGGCGTAAATCCTGGTAAAAGGGAAGGCATTGCCTTTGTAAAGTATAAATCACACAGAGTACAAGCGGAAGAAGTAAACACTAAATACAACAGTAAGTGCGGAAAGTAAAAAGGGGCCGGAAATACAAGACCAACTGTAAAGTACAACTCGAAAGGGAAAAATAGCAACTGAAAAGTAAAGCTGGTACGCCGAGCTGTCCACTGGAAATCCCACCTGAAGGGTGGGTACAGATAGCTCCTCTGCTCCTCGGGTCCCGCCGTCCGCTCCGAGTATGTCCCGCCCAGTGGTCCACCTCCGGGTACCACCTCGTTGTCACGTCCACCTCTGGGTACCGTCTCATCGTGAGGTCCTCCTCCGGGTACCATCTCGTTGTAATAGTCCACCTCCAGGTACTGTCCAGTCCTCGAGCACTCGGCCTCTGTTAGCATTGCCCGTCGTCTGCAACCAACACAACGAGGTGCGGGCATAGCCCGTGCAGGGGTGAGTATAACGATACTTAGTAGGGATCCCGATACCCTCAAGGTCTCACTAAACCAACAAGGATAACCACAAAGAAGTTCTCAACAGATAACCTCTACTTAGGTATATGCCCATACATATACCTAAGTTATCAAGTGACCCATCTCAATCATGAGGTAAACACAAAGGTCATGAAATCAACGGATAACCACTACTCAGGTATTTGCCCATACATATACCTAATTTATCAAGTGACCCATCTCAATCATGAGGTAAACACAAAGGTCAAAAGTCTCAGCTCAAACCAGGATTTTCATTATCGAAACCGTAACTGTTGAAGAGCTCCGTCTCTGGAGTGTACAGTGGTCCTGTCACAACTCCGAGGTACTGCTCACTAACCTAAGACTGCTGAGGTGCTCCTCCTGACGAGTACCGCGGGCCAGCTGCTACAACCAAGCGCTCCCATGTGCCGCTACAACCAAGCGCACCTCTGTCGTGGGTCTGCCGCTACAACCAAGTGCTCCCATGTGCCGCTACAAACAACCGCACCTCTGTCGTGGGTCTTCCGCTACAACCAAGCGCTCTCATGTGCCGCTACAACCAAGCGCACCTCTGTCGTGGGTCTGCCGCTACAACCAAGCGCTCCCATGTGCCGCTACAACCAAGCGCACCTCTGTCGTGGGTCTGCCGCTACAACCAAGCGCTCCCATGTGCCGCTACAACCAAGCGCACCTCTGTGACACACCGGGTCGTCCGATCAGCAGTCGTCGGGTCTCAGTCAGCTACCCGGTCTCCGTACTCCGCACGCTCGTCTCCGGGAGGGTCCGCTCCACGAGCTACTGGTCGATACTCCAGGTATCTCAAAGTCCCACGAAGAAGAATCTCAAAGGACCGTCTCATCATAGGGGTCTCAACGCAACAGACGACACGTCGATCGGACGCCCGGTCTGAGAGTTATTGGCTTTTTCGTCCCAGGGGCCCGGTTGGTTTTTAAGGCAAAACCAACCCGACCGTACTCCACCTGCGTCCAAACCTCGGGCGGAGTATGCCAAAAGATCCGTCTCACTAAGAGGAACACAACAAAGCGGACGGCACGTCAATCGGATGTCCGTAGCTCAAGATATGAGTGTTTCCGCTCCGAAGGCCCGGTTGGTTTCGTGTACGAACCAACCCGGCCGAACTCAAAGTGTTCTCAAACCCTGAGTGTAATATACCGAATCGACCGTCTCGATCCAAGGATCTCAATTCCACTGACGGTTCGTCGATCGGATGTCCGTGGCTCAAGTTATGGCCAAAAGACCGAAAACGATTCGAAAACGGGGGGTCCGGGCCCGGGGCGACCCGGCCCGACCCCCCCTGGGTCGGCCCGAATCGGGTCGACCCGAACTGGGTCCGACCCGGCGCGGCGGCGCGGTCCGGCACGGCCGGGCCGGCGGCGGCGCGGCCTGGCGCCGCTTGGTGCCACACGCGGGGGGCAAGGCCCCCGCTTCTTCAAATTGGTGGCGCGGCTTTTAGCCGCGCCTTTGGAGAACCCCCCCCCCCCCCCCCCCCTCGTGGGGGCCTGCTTTGAGGGAAACCGGGGGGCCGCCTGCCCCCCTCAAAGAAACCCCCCCCCCCTCATAAATGGGGGGGCAATTGAGTTGACCGGGGGAATTAAATTCCCCCGGTCTTTGCCATTTCGGCCGGCCCACCTGGCCGGCCGGTTTTCCTTCAACGGGACAGGCAAAGCCGGTCCCCTTCCAGTTTCCGACGCCGGCGGCCCGGCGAGCCGCCGGTCCTCTCGTCCCACCGCGGCCTGGAACCGGCCGCGGTGTTCGTCGTCCGGCACGGTGCGACGGCACCGCGCCCCTCCGCCGCGGCCCCGCTCTGGCTGCGGCGCCTTCGATTCCCTTCGACGCGACGCGACGGCGTCGTGTTCATGATAAACTTCCCGTGGCGCGGCGTGACGGCGTCGCGTAAATAAACCGGGCGATTCCCGCGTGGTGCGATGGCACCACGCCTTCTCGTTCATCCACAAGATTATAAAAATAACCAAGAACAAAGGAGGGGGAATTCGGCCGTGTTTGTGAGGTCCGACCCCCCTCTCGTTAGATGATAACTCTTAAATATTTAATCACAAGATTATCATTCTAGAACCAAGAACGAGAGTAAAGAAATAAACCACAACAAACCCCTACCTTGGGTTCAAGTTTGAAGATCGTCAACGACCCGCGGAAGACAACGTCACGGAGGTCGGGCGTCGCGGTAATCGTTCGTCAAATCCATTGACGAAGAGGTACGTCCGAAGAGGTACGTCGTTGGCGAATCTTCGTAAGCCGACGAAGGAAGTCCGAGGAGGAAGCGGCGTTCCCTTTCGTTGACACGGAAGGCGTCGTCGATCTTCGGATACAATCGGCTACGAAGAAGAGAGGAACGGCGTTCTTCGTCGGAGCTCGAAGGTTCTTCGCGTTCTTCGTCAAGCTTGAAGAAGAAGAAGAAGAAGAAGAAGAAGGAGAAGGAGAAGGCTTCAAAACTCTCAAGAGGCTAGATAATTCTAACCAAATAAAATAAGCTAAGAGCTTATTTTATTTACTCAACCAAACCTTTTTGAATTTCAAAGGTTTGAAAAAGTAAAAACAACTCAACCCAATTAATAAGCTAAGTTGTCAATTTAATTTAAAAGGGGAGTTTAAGGAAGAAGATGAGGGGATGGGGTTCGTGTGGGCCCCACCACACTTAATCCTCCCAAGGGAGGTTAAGTGGATGTGGGTCCCACCTTTAACTTCCTTTGAAAGGAGTTAACCAACAAGTAAGAAAAATAAAAAGTGTTCCACATTTTTATTTAACTTTTTTATAATTCTCCCAAAAACTAACTTTCGTCCCGTGATAAACGCAACTTCGGAAAAGGTCTCCTTAAGCGAATATCGGCGCTGCGAGTTCATCTGTGTCCTCAGATTTCAATTCCGAGCACCGGATCAAAAGTTATAATTTCCCGCTCGTTCATTCACTGAACGTACCTGAGCCAAAACTTAGGAAATTGATTTCGGGCACTCCGGGCCTCGGAATCAGGTGCCGTCAGAAACCGCACTCTTGTAAAATTCCAAAGAAAATTATGAAAAAAAATTTCCCTTGAATTTTACGGGTCTTTACATTACTCCCACCTCAGAGCTTTACGTCCCCGTAAAGATACATCAAAAACTAGGGAAACAAATGAGGGTACTGAGCACGCATCTGAGCCTTCCTCTCCCATGTGATCTCCTGGAGGTTCATGTGCTGTCATCTGATGCGCACAAGAGGAATCGATCGCCCACGTAGGACCCGCTCCTGTTGATCCTCTATCTCCACCGGGACCTCCGTAAAAGTCGCCCCATCGTCAACGTCAAGCTCCCCATGGTCAATGATTTGCGTCGGGTCGTGCACGTATCTCCTCAGTTGAGACACGTGGAAGACGTCGTGCACCCGGTGCAACTGAGGTGGTAGATCCAGGCGATAAGCCACCTCGCCAATCCTGCTGAGGACCTGGAAGGGTCCGATGAAGCGCGGAGATAACTTGCCGCCTCAGCCAAATCTCCGAATACCACGTCGAGGTGAGACCCACAAGAAGATGTGGTCACCATCCTCGAACTCTAGTGGCCTCCGCCTCCTGTCAGCGTATGACTTTTGCCAGCTCTGGGCTGTCCTCATCCGCTCCTGGATGACCTGGACCTTCTCTGTCATGGCCTAGACCACCTCTGGTCCCACAAGAGCTGCTATGATTTCTTCTTTTCCGATAAGAGAAATCTGGTCTCATTCCCTAGATGAACCACGTTCTTCGCCTAATACTGTCAATCCCGACATGGATGATACTAACCCAATCCAAGGATGACGTCGTAAGGCCTCGACGCTACTACAAAGAGATCCAACCGTTACTCTCGCCTCCAAGGGTTGAGTCACACTGTCGGCATCAGTGTGTGGTAACTGGGTCTCCTCCAGTAGGTACTTCTCAAGTGAGGGTCAAGTCAACGGTATAATCCAGAACCTCTTAGAAACAACACAAGAGAGGACAGGGAAGTAAATGCCACAAGAAAAGGTGTCTTTTATTACTGCAGCTCAAGTACAAAGACACAAATCATCAACAAACATACATCAACAAAACTAGAAGCAACATGAACAAAAGTCTCCAGGTCTGGAGCTAGTCCCGCTCTTGTCCATCTGCTTCCGGAGCCCCATGATCGTAGGCCTCAACTGCCTGAAGCTGAGCTCTCCCATGTCCTCCTGTCCTCTACGGTCGGGGTGGACCTCCTGGTGGTGGTGGTGGCAACACCCCGAAGCGTTGTCCACCTCCAGCTGCACGGCCAGCTCCCCTGTCATGGCCACCTGCTCCTTACGGCCCGCCCTGATCGAACCTCTGCCTTTGCCTGGGGGGTCCTTCGTTCGTCTGCTGGTCATCCATATGGCGGGTCGGACAGTCACGAGCCATGTGACCAACCCCGCCGTAGGAGTAACACTGCCCTCTCATGGCAAGTCGTTTCCCACCCCGAGTTCCTCGCGCAAACGATCCAGAGTCATACTGTCGACCACCTGTAGGTCCAGTCCTCTTGGACCCCTGCGTCATCCGTCTACTGCCCACTACAGAAGACTTTACCGCATGCTGGTAAGTGGTGGGTCCTGCTGTTGGAGACTGTTCAGCAAGGAAACTCTCCACTTAGAGGGCTCGCTCCAACACCCCTGTCTGAGTCGGAATGTTGAGGGAGATCATCGAAGCCCTGATCTCATGCCTCAGTCCCTGCTCGAAGGTCCGGGCCCGGAAGAATGGGTCTCGTACCATGTCGGTCGAGTAGCGTGAAAGATCAGTAAATCTCGTCGAGTACTGAGCGACTGTCATGCTGCCCTGCCGCAGCTGAAGAAACTCCTGGATACGCACCGCATGAAGGGTGGATGGGACGAACTCCGAGCGGAAGAGGCTCTCAAAGTCCGTCCAAAGAAGAGATGCCTCATCGTGCACCTGGAGCATCAAGCTCCACCATCGGCCCACTGCTGCGTGCAGTAGGCTCGCAGCGAGGATCACCATGAGGTCTGCTGGTGTCCTCACTAGCCTGAAAACTCGCACGACTGCCTCCAGCCAGTCCTCGGCTGCCTGAGGGTTCGTCTCCCCGCGGAACCTGGGCGGTCGCTGGCGCTGAAACTCATGCAGTGCGCTGAGGCGACGTGCATCGTCAGCGGCTGGTGCTAGAAGTATCGGGGGTTCGGCGGATAAAACTACCGCCGGTGCCACTGCTGACAAGGGTCCTGCACCGAGGCCTCGTCGCTCGGCGGGCTATCGTCACACTCGACTCTCGGAACCCTAGCTAGCTGTCGTCGTGGGGCCATCGTGAAAAGGAATCAGGTGCGCCACGGTCAGAACAGTATACCTGGTTAGCTGATACAAAGTAATCACAAGAAAAAACTTTGAAACACACATGCAATCAATGTTTTCATGCATTAAGTCGGAAATCAGAAGTCAGGGTCCTGGTGTACGGATACTTCAGCCGCCGCACCAACACTAGACTCCCTGGACTGATAACCACACTCAATACGCTAAACATTATTACTTCACATAGAAAAGATCAGAGTTCGCGGTAGAACCGAACTCCTCTGATACCAATTTGTCACGACCTGCCCTCGAGGTCTGTGCCGTGACTACCCCAAGCCCGCCTTCCATAGGCCAGGGGCTGGCGACTAGCACCAAGGCGTAAATCCCGGTAAAAGGGAAGGCATTGCCTTTGTAAAGTATTAATCACACATAGTACAAGCGGAAGAAGTAAACACTGAATACAACAGTAAGTGCGGAAAGTAAAAAGGGGCCGGAAATACAAGCCCAACTGTAAAGTACAACTCGAAAGGGAAAAATAGCAACTGAAAAGTAAAGCTGGTACACCGAGCTGTCCACTGGAAATCCCACCTGAAGGGTGGGTACAGATAGCTCCTCTGCTCCTCGGGTCCCGCCGTCCGCTCTGAGTATGTCCCGCCCAGTGGTCCACCTTCGGGTACCGCCTCGTTGTCACGTCCACCTCTGGGTACCGTCTCGTCGTGAGGTCCTCCTCCGGGTACCATCTCGTCGTAATAGTCCACCTCCAGGTACTGTCCAGTCCTCAAGCACTCGGCCTCTGTCAGCATTTCCCGTCGTCTGCAACCAACACAACGAGGTGCGGGCATAGCCCGTGCAGGGGTGAGTATAACGATACTCAGTAGGGATCCCGAGACCCTCAAGGTCTCACTAAACCAACAAGAATAACCACAAAGAAGATCTCAACAGATAACCTCTACTTAGGTATATGCCCATACATAACCTAAGTTATCAAGTGACCCATCTCAATCATGAGGTAAACACAAAAGTCATGAAATCAACGGATAACCACTACTCAGGTATATACCCATACATATACCTAAGTTATCAAGTGACCCATCTCAATCATGAGTTAAATACAAAGGTCAAAAGTCTCAGCTCAAACCAGGATTTTCATTATCGAAACCGTAACTGTTGAAGAGCTCCGTCTCTGGAGTGTACAGTGGTCCTGTCACAACTCCGAGGTACTGCTCACTAACCTAAGACTGCTGAGGTGCTCCTCCTGACGAGTACCGTGGGCCAGCTGCTACAACCAAGCGCTCCCATGTGCCGCTACAACCAAGCGCACCTCTGTCGTGGGTCTGCCGCTACAACCAAGCGCTCCCATGTGCCGCTACAACCAAGCGCACCTCTGTCGTGGGTCTGCCGCTACAACCAAGCGCTCCCATGTGCCGCTACAACCAAACGCACCTCTGTCGTGGGTCTTCCGCTACAACCAAGCGCTCCCATGTGCCACTACTACCAAGCACACCTCTGCCGTGGGTCTGCCGCTACAACCAAGCGCTCCCATGTGCTGCTACAACCAAGCGCACCTCTGTCGTGGGTCTGCCGCTACAACCAAACGCTCCCATGTGCCGCTACAACCAAGCGCACCTCTGTCGTGGGTCTGCCGCTACAACCAAGCGCTCCCATGTGCCGCTACAACCAAGCACACCTCTGTGACACACCGGGTCGTCCGATCAGCAGTCGTCGGGTCTCAGTCAGCTACCCGGTCTCCGTACTCCGCACGCTCGTCTCTGGGAGGGTCCGCTCCACGAGCTACTGGTCGATACTCCAGGTATCTCAAAGTCCCACGAAGAAGAATCTCAAAGGCCGTCTCATCATAGGGGTCTCAACGCAACAGACGACACGTCGATCGGACGCCCGGTCTGAGAGTTATTGGCTTTTTCGTCCTAGGGGGCCGGTTGATTTTTAAGACAAAACCAACCCTACCGTACTCCACCTGCGTCCAAACCTCAGGCGGAGTATGCCAAAAGATCTGTCTCACTAAGAGGAACACAACAAAGCTGACGGCACGTCAATCGGACGTCCGTAGCTCAAGATATGAGCGTTTCCGCTCCGAAGGCCCGGTTGGTTTCATGTACGAACCAACCCGGCCGAACACAAAGTGTTCCGAAACCCTGAGTGTAATATACCGAATCGACCGTCTCGATCCAAGGATCGCAATTCCGCTGACGGTTTGTCGATCGGAGGTCCTTGGCTCAAGTTATGGCCAAAAGACCAAAAACGATTCGAAAATGGGGGGTCCGGGCCCGGGGCGACCCGGCCCGACCCCCCCTGGGTCGGCCTGAACCGGGTCGACCCGGTTCTGACCCGGCCCGGCCGGCGGTGGTCCGGCGCGGCGACGCGGTCCGGCGCGGCCCGGCCGGCGGCTGCGCGGCCTGGCATCGCTTGGTGCCACGCGCGGGGGGCAAGGCCCCCGCTTCTTCAAATTGGCGGCGCGGCTTTTAGCCGCGCCTTTGGAGAACCGGCCCCCCCTCGTGGGGGCCTGCGTTGAGGGAAACCGGGGGGCCGCCTGCCCCCCTCAAAGAAACCCCCCCCCCCTCATAAATGGGGGGGCAATTGAGTTGACCGGGGGAATTAAATTCCCCCGGTCTTTGACCTTCTGGCCGGCCCACCTGGCCGTCCGGTTTTCCTTCAACGGGACCGGCAAAGCCAGTCCCCTTCCGGTTTCCGACGCCGGCGGCCCGGCGAGCCGGCGGCCCGGCGAGCCGCCGGTCCTCTCGTCCCGCCGCGTCCTGGAACCGGCCGCAGTGTTCGTCGTCCGGCGCGGTGCGACGGCACCGCGCCCCTCCGCTGCGGCCCCGCTCCGGCCACGGCGCCTTCGATTCCCTTCGACGCGGCGCGACGGCGTCGCGTTCATGATAAACTTCTCGTGGCGCGGCGCGACGGCGTCGCGTAAATAAGCCGGGCGATTCCCGCGTGGTGCGACGGCACCACGCCTTCTCGTTCATCCACAAGATTATAAAAATAACCAAGAACAAAGGAGGGGGAATTCGGCCGTGTTTGTGCGGTCCGACCCCCCTCTCGTTAGATGATAACTCTTAAATATTTAATCACAAGATTATCATTCTAGAACCAAGAACGAGAGTAAGGAAATAAACTACAACAAACCCCTACCTTGGTTTCAAGTTCGAAGATCGTCAACGACCCGCGGAAGAAACCGTCGCGGAGGTCGGGCGTCGCGGTAATCGTTCGTCAAATCCGTTGACGAAGAGGTACGTCCGAAGAGGTACGTCGTTGGCGAATCTTCGTAAGCCGACGAAGGAAGTCCGAGGAGGAAGCGGTGTTCCCTTTCGTTGACACGGAAGGCGTCGTCGATCTTCGGATACAATCGGCTATGAAGAAGAGAGGAACGGCGTTCTTCGTCGGAGCTCGAAGGTTTTCGTATTCTTCGTCAAGCTTGAATAAGAAGAAGAAGAAGAAGAAGGAGAAGGATAAGGCTTCAAAACTCTCAAGAGGCTAGAGAATTCTAACCAAATAAAATAAGCTAAGAGCTTATTTTATTTACTCAACCAAACCTTTTTGAATTTCAAAGGTTTTAAAAAGTAAAAACAACTCAACCCAATTAATAAGCTAAGTTGTCAATTTAATTTAAAAGGGGAGTTTAAGGAAGAAGATGAGGGGATGGGGTTCGTGTGGGTCCTACCACACTTAATCTTCCCAAGGGAGGTTAAGTGGATGTGGGTCCCACCTTTAACTTACTTTGAAAGGAGTTAACCAACAAGTAAGAAAAATAAAAAGTGTTCCACATTTTTATTTAACTTTTTTATAATTCTCCCAAAAACTATCTTTCTTCCCGCGATAAACACAACTTTGGAAAAGGTCTCCTTAAGCGAATATCGGCGCTGCGAGTTCATCGGTGTCCTCGGATTTCAATTCCGAGCACCGGATCAAAAGTTAGAATTTCCCGCTCGTTTGTTCACTGAACGTAACCGAGCCAAAACTTCGGAAATTGATTCCGGGCACTCCGGGCCTCGGAATCAGGTGCCGTCAGAAACCGCGCTCTTGTAAAAATCCAAATAAAATTAAGAAAAAAAATTTCCCTTGAATTTTACGGGTCTTTACAGGTGTGAAATAAATTTCTAGTTTAAAATCTATAAGTGTGGCTTAATTCTCCAACATATCTAAAAAAATTGGATTAATGACATTATTACAAATGGATTTGATAAAATTACATAACATAATGATAGTCTTTCTAACATCTATCAGAAATATACCACACAATGCGACTGGTATAAGTTGTTTCATCAATACATGACAATCTTGAAATTTCAGGCCTATTAATTTACATTCCTTCAATGACACCAAATTATTTACATTTAAAGAATAGACACTAGGTATTTTAATTCCATGAAGACACTTACAGAAATTCATCTTCTCAATCTTTCTTAATGTGTGACACGACACAGGTAAATATTTCCTTTCATAGTAGAAAATAACACTAAACGTATTCCCATTGATATCAAGTTTAATCTAGCATGAAATCTATATCTTTTCTTTTCTTTTCTGTCTAATAAAGTTCTAATCAAACTTTCACATATGTTTTTTCCAACATGCATAACATCAATGTTACATTTTATCTATAAAAATCTCTAATAAGGTAGTTCAAAGACGATAGACTATTTCTTCCAGATATTTTTTTGAAGACTATAACTTCTTTTCTTTCCAACTGTCAAATCAATATTTTTCACCCTATAATAATATTATTCAACTGAAAATGGTCTTGGGGGAATAATTTATTCCTATAAACTATTAAATAATATTTTCAATATATGATAAGGATGGTCAATTCACAAAAATCTTTGATGCGCTATGTACACAGTCTTTCTTCCATTCTACAATTGATAATATGAAGTTTATTCTTCACAAATTAGACATGATTTATATCCCATAACATTTTATCAAGATAAGTTTCCATATATAAGAAATTTGTTTATAATAAACATTATCATAGAACACAAAATAAAATACTCTTTGTTGTATTCATCAAAAACATTAACACCTTTCTCCTATATCAGTTTCAAATCATCAATCAACAATAAAAGATATACATCAATATCATTTCCTGGCTATTTTGTCCATAAATCATAACTCTCATTATAACATATTTTTTCTTCATAGATATATGTGGGTAAAAGTTGTAAACTTCCAACAAAATAGGTTATGAACTATATTGGCTATTTATGCTCTTATATGGATTCATTCCATCAATACACGATCCCATTCAGAGATTTCTAACTTCACTTCCAAAATCATGAATTTTTTTATCAAATCTCTTCCACTACGGTGAATTAGAAGGGTGACTTAAGTTACCATCACAAATTCACTCATCTGAATGCCATATTAACCTTTTTTCATAAATTGAATTTTCAAATAGACATTTCAAACAAGGAATTATTGGGTGGTACCAAATTTCTTTAGTAGAAGCTTTGATTCTGGTACCTAAGAATGATTCAAAGTTGAATTATCAGAATTATAGGAAGGAATTATTGGATGGAATTATTAGAAAGTAAAAAATTGATTCTACATGAGGTTAGATTCCAGTACCTAAGAATTAATATGAGTTTACTTTTTCATTTATATTATAGCATAGTTTCCCACATGTAAGAAATTTTGATAAATATTCACATTATTTTCTATACAACACATAATCATTGGATAATGCAAGTATCTTTTTATACCCCAATCCCATAGGGAATAATATTTTATTCACCTCATAATTGGAATATAGAAGCTCATTGTCTTCTGGAAGTAGGACTTTTAAAATTATGAGAAATTTAGAGAAACTTATATCACTCCACCCATTTCTTTCTTTCAAGTTAACTAATCTCAAAACTGCTAATAACATTGTATATTTACTACAGCCATGAAATAATGGTTTCTTAGAATCTCCATACAATCATTTAATAGTTTTTATTTTTTCAATGGTTTCAACACCTAAATCATGAATTAATTGTTCAATACGATCATCTATCTCATTATGTATATTATCATCAATATTAGATTTTGAATTTTAAGTTCTTTCACCGTTCCGGATCCAACATGTATAATTAAGGCTAAAATCGTAGCAAATGAGATGATCCTTGATTTCTATGGAATTTAAATTTCTCATATTCCAACACTTCACACATGGATAGAAAATCAAATCTATGTTTTGAATATTGCATTTAGAAATTCCAAATAATTGCCAACTCCTTTTTCATATTCACTAGTGGTTCTTCGTAAATTTATCCAATTACAATCCATTCAATACCTAAGATCACAATATAATTATTGAATATATTAAAACATATAAACATTAATATATATATATATATATAAACAGATAAATTTTAAAAATAAATATATACAATGAAAATGAATGATCACATTATAGGAAACATCAACGACTATTAGGAATAAAAGAAAAACTAATCTACTAAAGGTATTTATTTTGCATGATTTGTTTTATGTTGATCCAATGTGCATCACATGTAATGATCCTAGTAGAACATCATGATTGTTTAGACTAATCTATTTTTTGGTTTTAGTTTAATTTCTTTTATTTATTTTTATATATGTGAAATTCCCAATGGAAAATAATGATTTTGTTACTATATGTATGTTTTCCACACCTCATATTATAATATTTGGATATTTATTTAACTTCATACCCAAATGTTTTTGGTTTTGTATGATAAATGGTTATTTATTTTACTGATTAAAATTCTAATATATGGGGTACAGTCTCCCCATGGTAACTCATTAGACCCCCGCTGCTATCGAAAACCTCTTTTTATATAGGAAGGCATAGCTAAGGAATGTAGTGATCATCATTTCAAAAATGTGATAGACATTTTATTGATGAACTATGATGCCATATATCATTTTTCATTGTATAATATCATCAAGACCATTTGATAATTTCAAAAAAATAAAACAAAATCAAAATAAACAAATTTTAACAATAACATTTATAATTAAAAATTAACTACATACAAATAATTGAAACAATGACTCAAAATTATAAATAAATGATAAATAATTTATCTTTAAAATTAAAAAAAATAACATAAAAAATTTGGATTTCAATAAGGAAAATTGATCCCCAATCTTATTTTTCTCTCTCAAATTCATTGGAAAAATAAACACTACAAGATCTAACAAATATGTTTTTAGAAATTAACAATAAACAAGAACAAATAAATAAAATCAAATAGTGATTGATGGTCAGTCAGAAAATGGTTTTTGAAGACAAAATACTTCTATGGATGGTGAAACAAAGATATAGGATGAAGAATCAAGACCATGGATCATGAAGTAATGATAAAAACCAAAGAAACTCAAGAACAATGGTCATTGAGGATTATTGGGTGTCTTTAGGTGGCATCGTGAGTCAAGAGAAAAGTCTTTAGAGGATCCAAAAATGAGGGTTTTTCAATTCAGGTAATTTTTAATATGTTTCTAACATCAGTTTTTACTAAAAATGAGTATAAAAAATTATTATTAGCATTGTTTTTATAGAATCCATCACCAATAATTAATTTTTTTAAAATTTATTACGTCATTTTTTTTTCAAACCGACACCATAGAGCCTTTGATGGCTATTTTTTGACATTGGTTTTGTTAACAGTCGATGCCAAAATATCGGTATAAATTGTTTTTGGAATCGTTTTTAACAAAAATCAACACCAAAAAGTGTCTGCAAACATGTTTTTCATCAGTTTAAAAGAAAATGACATCGTAATTCTAACATTAAACCCATTTTTTCCACTAGTGATGTTGACATGTATTGTTGATGTTTATGTATATCCATGTGATGGATGCATAAATTATAATTCATGATTGTTCTTAAGGGTTAGTCTCTTGTTAAGGGGATATTGGATATGGTAATGATATGATTTTGATAGTATCCTAGGGATTTATGGTTGTCTTGTGATTAACATTGTTATGGAAGTGGCCCACATCCTTTATCTATGAAATGAGGAACCTGAGGGCACTAAGTGGGAAATCCAAGGATGATTGCTTCACTAGTTGATTGTTTTCCATATCTAGGGTCCCTTAGTTTAGATTCATCTAGCTAATGTATGTGTCTCTGATGAGGATAGTAGTGAGTGATTTGGGTGATGAGTGTCATACTATAAGACTTGTAGGCTAGGGGATACACCTACATACATCAAGTATTGTCTTGTTAGTCCATATATTGTTTCCTCGTGATATGTATCATATGTTATGTTTTACTTATTTCTGATTTAGCATGTGAGTTTATTATTCCTTGGTATGTTTTTACCTTGATGTTCTATTTACCTTGTAGTTGAGCATGAATTTTGATATGGTTTTCCTTGAATTTTTATTATTATTCCTTTTATGATTTACCATCACATTCCTTCCCTTTATATGTTTCCCTTGTTATTTATTATTATTTATGGTTGTGTAAATGTTTTTAAGGAAAGGGGTCAGTTGTTTTTTCAAGGTGTATTTGAATTGGTAAAGGAAAGGTTAAATGTGTTTTTTCAAAAGAAATATTTAAAATGAGTATGTTGAGTGTTTTTTATTTTCTCACCATGAAAGTAAAACGAAAACCTATTTGTTTTATTTTATTTTCAACTAGTGGATAGGATTATCTAGTAAAAGGAATAGAATAGACTCATGGTGGTATCCTATTGGCCATTACCTTACACCATAAAAACTCATATCGATGGGTATTTATTCTTAATGTCCTGTGTAGGTTTTCCAGGTATTAGCCTTCATGTTGGATTGGTACCACTCTCTTTGGAAAGTAGATAGATAGTGGTTCATGGTAGTGACATGGGAGTCACATGGAGTTGGTTGTTTGTGTTGGGTATCAGCCTCTTTATCCTTCTTATATAGTTTTTTTGTTTTTGGATTTATAAACCTTGTGAATAATGTTCTGTTTTTTCAGTAATCTCTTATTTAATATATATTATTTTTCTGTATAGTTATTCTATGTTTGAATGTCTTTGATTTAGATCTGTTTATTTATTTTCATGTGTTGTTTAATGCCTAGATACCTCATATTGGGTTATCATTTGGAACCTATGTTTTATACTTGGATTATTTAGGGTGAAATTATTCTCACATTGACTATTCTGATACCCTAGTGATTGTCACCAGACCAGGGAAATGAGTAACGTGCCTCGATCCTTGTGATAGGTCAACTCAGGTGTCAGTTCAGGTGGCACCCTAGGCCGAATCATTACACACACCCTTCATTCCAATAGAGGGATGCTTCAAATCCCATACATAGTGATTCTTATGATCATATAAGAAATATAATAAATATTTAAACCTCAATATACTCTAAGATCTACTCAGATAACATCAGCGCAAACATAACCAGGGCATACCACATTATTCTAGCCCATAGTATTACAAGAAACATTCTTAGGGTTGTATCACTTAATGTGGATAATATTACATCAATAATAGAACCTAAATTTCCTAAAGTGACTATCAGTATTCTCCTTTATATTATTCTTTAGCTGACTCTTCACAATTAGCCACTCAGGACCAGACTCCACCCCACCACCCTCCAACTCCATACCTTTCATCTAAAGATCCCTAGAAAATATCATGGAATTCAACTCCTCTATAGTAATATAATCCCTACCATGCATCATCAAGTCCTTATCATGATTAAATTAATTTTTCAAGGAATTAAAAAATAAATAGTCTTGATCCTCATCTAATATATGCACATCCACAATGTCTAATTCCAAAATTGTCTTATTAAAATCATCTAAATGGACCCAAATAGAAGTTTCATGGACTATATTAAAATTATAAATATGAATTTTGTTTTTCAAACTGCCATGAAGTGACTTATTCATATAAATATGTTCAAGATTCAACTGGATGTAACTAGAATATGTTTTATATCCCACTTATTAAAGGACCACCTCACCTAGGGTCAACAATAAAAGTGATTAGTATTTCTTCAAAATATCAAAATCAATATCTGTATAAGTGGTTGAATTATACCCATTATCATAGGCAATTGTGATGTTTTTATTTGATCCACTCAAATAATTATCAATTCTATTGTGGAAAAGATGTGCAAACATCTTAACTCTATGTAAGTTAAAGTCATTCTCACTGTCAGAATTCTCAATATCAGACTTAACAGAAGACATTATTAAACTCAAAAATAGGCTATGAATCCAATTTTAGGGGGATAAAAGACTGTGATTCATGGTTATCTACTCAATAGGGGCATATGAAGGTTTAATTTTTATAATTTTATCTATGAAATAAAAAACAAAACCAAAAAATAGAAAACAATCGATAAAGATAGAAGCAACAATAAGCCTCAAGATAGAAAAGAAAGTGAGGAAACATAAAAAACATGAATATTTTACATTATTTGGACCACGTTGGTTCTACATACATGAAAATAACACCACCATATAAATTTACTTAATTTAAATAAAATAGAACAATAATAATTGAACAAAAATAAGAAAGAAAGAAATAAAACCAAATAGGACTATAGAAGTTATTCAAACACAAAGTTTGTGTCACTCCAGAAGCCAATGATTGAACCAGGAATGAGGATGGTAGCATACACTCCTGAATTAGATATAATCACTCAAACACATAATAAAATAAATGAACAGAATATTATATCACATAACCCAATCCAAATAAATAAAACCCTTGCAAGTCCACACCTACACAAAGAGACTGAATGTAAATAATAGGTAGTTAGATCAACACTGTCAGTGGAAAACTCTTAAGAAATAAATTTCTATCCTCTATAGTTCTCACAAAGGATATTATCTCCATCAAAATAAAACCTATATATAAATAGGCATGAGTGGAACCGTTGTATAGACATCTAGATCACCTCCCCTCTCAACCTCTCTCTCTATCTCTCTCTCTAGTCGATCTCAAAAACACGAATGTGAAATAAAAAATCACCAGATTGAGTTTGTTGCCTCAGGAAAGTAACAAGAACCGTTATTATGGAATGTTAAGTGTTATTAGGACACGTGGATAGTGGTGAAATCGTGAATTATTCTCTATTAATGTATTTAAAACAAATCCAAACAACCTTGAGGTTGTGTAAAAAGCTTCAAGAGGACAAGGGGGAAGGCAACATGGATCATGGATATTTGTGAGCGTGAAGAAATAAAGAAAATAAACATATCCAAATCTCTCAAGGACCATCTTATCCATCTAATCCATGGTATAGATCACAGAAGGAATGGTGTAAGATTAAATATCTTTGAACCTTGCCTCACATGAAAACAAATTTTTCATTATAATCAAACCATTGAATCAAAGATTTTATGTCAGGTAAAACACAAAACCTAAAAAAGTATCTATATAAGAATAACTTCCCTAACCATGTAAGACTACAATCATCCCTTATATAATATTTAATCAACCCAAACCTCATATAATAATAACAAAAATCCAGTTAAAAAAATAAATAGCATAATAAAATAAATCTATTAAACTACATGGTAATTAAACATGTAACATAGATAATAAACACATGGAATCAACAAATAAAATTATATAAAATTATTTTTAATAAAATAATACCAAAAACAACCTCACATTTTCTGATTTTTTAAATAGAACTGGTATATTTTATATTTTCAAAATTGATTTGGAATCGGTTCTCTATGTGGCTTATCAAAACATTGGTTGTTAATATGGTTTGATAATTGGTAACTTTAAAGGAAATTCAGATGACTGAAACTAAGAATCATGGTTTTAATGGGTGATCAACGATATCATTGTTTGATGGTCATATTGAAAAATCTTGATTGAAATCTATTCATTTTTATGAAAATCGGTCTATAAAATGAATAATAATAATGTTCATGGAAACAAAATCATGAAAAATAAATATTATTTTGGTTTTCAATTTTTTTTAATTCTTGGGATTGAGATAATTCACTCATATTCAAGAATAAATATTACATTTAATCCTTATTTGTTATGAGGAAATGGGTGTTAGGTGGAACACCCAAAGAGCGTTGTTACTTCCTCATGGGTGAGTAACGATTCTTTACAAGCGTTCCAAATTTTGGCATTATTTTTTAGGATTAGTGGAACATATCTAATTACTCGAGGTCGATTTATTATGTCAAAATATTTTCTTCTATCTTTTCTATTTACTGATTTTAGTTTTAAGTCGTTATTTTTTGTGTTTGTTTTTGTTTTCTATTTTATGTGTCTAGTAGTTGGTGGTGTTATGTAGGATAGAATACACATTATAACAATCTTAGGTCACACCATCATTGAACTATAGTGAAAACCAATATGAGTCTTCTACATGTGTGGAACATAATTTTTTAGGGTGGTCTCTATATGGAGATTGTTGGAATAAGTCATATTCTTATGGGTATGGTGAATTCTAGCCCCTACAGTGGGATGGAACCTATGATCAAACCTCCACAGGAGCTCTCAAATATCAATACTACCAAGGAGAATATGGATCTAAGTAGTACCTCCATAGCATACCAATCATTCAATTACCTCAAGAGAAGGAATTACAAGACAGAATAACAGAGTTTCTCACAAATTATATTAAAGTTTTGGACAGGAGGATGGATGATAATGAGTCATAGCTTAAAGAACATGGATAAATGACCAACCACATTCCATGCACTATTATTAATTTAAATTCCCTTGTGAATAACTTTTTTTATACTATGATACAGGGAAAGAAGTGGTGGAAGAAAAGATGGAGGTGGAAGAAGTGAAGGTTGTTTGAGAAAACAAGGAAATGGTGAAACAAGAAGAAATGGAGGATGAAAGCACAGAGGAGTGCATGGATCATGCTACAATCTTGGGAAATAATGAACCATCGACTCATGAGTAAGAGGAATATAAACCTAAATCATCCCTTCCATGCTTATAAGTGGATGAAGAAGAATAAAAATAATGAATTCATCACTTAAAGTAAGAAGAATGGAGGAACATAATGGAATTGATTGATGAAATGATGGATGAAAAACAAGAGTTTTTTAGTGATAAATAGATCCCCATAAGTGAAAATATTGCACCTAGTTTAATTGATCATGGATGAAGACTTGGATCTTGTGGGATTGATGAAAAGGATGAATCTCATACACCAGGATAAAAGAAGCAGTTTGCTAAAATTCGAGAGTCTCTAAAAGAATTAAATGTGATGAAAGGAGAAAAAAATTTGTTTAATAAAAAAATATGTATTAAACTTACTAAAATTCTAGAAAAAGAATAATAATGGGACTCTCTCCTAAATTTATATGAATAAGAGAAGAAAATCACAATGGATCTCATCAATGATATTATGAAGGAAGGAAAGAAGCCATGTGGTGAAGAAAAGACCAAATTTGAAGAAATTGAGGAATCATGATTTGGTCTTGTTTAATGTTTTAGTGAAAAAGACATTCTAACATTTGAAGCAGCTAAGGAATGTAATAGAATGTAAAATTTCAGAACCACATTTACAAACAAAAATAAAGAAACTATGGTGGAAGAATTGAACTAAAAAATATGGTAAGATTCTGATTTTGATGTGTTTTCTTTAAATATATACTCATTATGAATACCAATACAAGTAAAAGTAAAGAAAGAACAATGGAAAATAATGAGACCATACACCCTTGGATCAGTAGAATTTCAAATCATTTTCAACACCATGTCGGGTAACATTGTTTTATTCTCTAATTACATGACACAAAGGTAAAGGTCTAGAAACAAACCTTAAATAAGTGATACCATGAGACAACATATATTTTAAATTACTTTCTAGAACTTATTTTTATTTTATTAAATTGGTTTAAGAACTATCCTCATTGTATATTTTGTTATATTTTTCAGCTAAATTGATTGAAATTTGAACTCTCACATGGTTGTTTCTAATTATTTAGGTTTAAAGGGAAGAATATCAAATAAGATGAAATGATTAAAGGGAATAATGGGGAGAATTGATAAAGATTCATGGAAGGGGGTTATTATTTTTATTGATCATGTTTTTATTCCCCTGTTTTTATAATATTTTTTAAAAAAAAAGAAATGTGAATTTTTGGCATGAGATGAAATGTATTAGATTCCCTCATAAATGCTTAAATTCATTCTCTCAAACTCACTAATCTAAAAGATATTATCACTTAGGATAATTATTTTTACTTTTTAAAAAATTTAATATTCACTCCCATAAATGTTATTATTATAAGTAGACATTTTAAAAGTCACATTCTTACTTCAATTTGAATTTTTTTAAAAATGATTTTTTATATGATTACTTTTCTTAAAATTGATTCCTAGAAGATTGTATTTATTAAACTGATTATTGATCTCCATTACATGACCTGATTAACCTAAATTATGTTTCCCATTCTTGAGAGGGTTCTGAGACATTTTTTATATATTCTTTCTTTTACCCACTTTATTGAGAGAAATCATGGTGTACACCACTATCAAAACTTATAATGCATCTTATCGATGTTATGAATGAAAAAGGTAACTTTTATTATAAATGAGTCATTTTATTATTTAGACTATATCCTTGAGACTTAACTTATCATTTGATCACACATATCTCGTAGAATCCATGAAATGCCTTTTTAGGTAAGAGCTGCATTATAAGCCTATTTTATCCTTTCCTAAGCAACTCTTTGTATTTTTCATGATAATAAATGGTATAAGTGTAGGGGAGAGGTCTTACATAGTGTAATGAGATTTTTTGCATTGAGGGATGATGAGGGGTATGTGTTAGTATTTTTGTAAATTCCATGAATTATCATCCATTATACTTCATTATTTATCCCTCCTGAAAAAGAAAAAAAAATAAAAAAAGGTTATATATTTTGTGGGTCAAATATAACTATTACTTGACCAATGATCTTATTATAACTATATAAATTAGTTTCATGATGAGATAATTTGGGTTTGTGTGATAGATGTGAGATTTTTTCCAATCATAACTTTCATGGAAAAATGGGCTAGGAGAAGAAAAAATGCAATAGGGTACATCATTTAATTGTTCTTTATTGTTATTCATGATCCTACTTTGAGATTGGGAGTTGGGGAGATGTAATTTTGAATGATTATTTTCATTGAGCTATACTTTTAATATCATGTGTTATGTTAAAGAGTTTAGCCTCCTTTTTTAGATTTAAAAGTTTTAACATCATTTACATACCATACTTTTAACCTCATAGTCATTAGAAACTAAATATTAACCCCTCATGATTATTGTGACATTTTTAATTATGGGGTGGGGATTGAGATAAATTTAAATCATATGGATATAATTCACATTCTTGAGAATGATCATAACTTCATATTACATGTTCTTGAGTGATGAGTGAAAAATAACTTTCGGTGAGGTAAATCATAATGGAATGGATGTTGTTGAGAGTTCAAAAGATGTATGTGAAAAGAGGAAATGTATTGAATTGTGAATTATAAATGAATCATGATTTGGTAGTTATTTATTAAGTTTTATTTTTTCTTTTAGAATGTTCAGTTATAACATGTTATTTATGATCATGATAATTTTAGAATATCCTTATTGATATTTGGACCCTTTTTATTTTGATCAGGAGATTTTTCTCAAGAAAAAGAAAAGGTTTGAGTGTGTGGGAATTTTATATCTATGTTTTGCTTATATATTTTCAAGAGATTTATTTTTTATTTTTATTATATTTTGGGTATGAAATTGGATATTCCTTCTTAATTATATTGTTTTATTTATTTTTATAGCGGAGCTGAAATTACCTGAAATTTAGGTTAGTGCGTAAGAAAAAGGTGTGATTCTATGTGGTTATTGGAACAAGAAGAATAGTTACTAAGTCATGGTGGAGGATTAGTGAAATATGTGGTTCACACCATGAAGCATTGTTCACACCACAAATAAAGACATGAAGATGCAAAGGGATGCTAAAAACATCATTCAAGCCATGAACCACAAGACTCAAGCTGCGAAAGGAGTACGAAACCTAACAAATTTTGAGTTGAAGAAATTTACAGTTTCAATCAATATGTCATGTCATGAAAGATAATTAAATCTATGCAGAACCACCATTTAGAGGACCGGGCACATTCTCCATGGGAATTATCTTTTCACGACATGAAATCTCCATGTCCGCATATTTGGGTGTTGTGTTTTTTCTTATTTGTTAGGAGATTTGGTGATGGTTTGATCAGAATACCTTGTGAATAATTCAAAAACTTTAAGAGGAATTGACTATAAGGGATCTATGGATTATCCATGTGGATGTGCCAATGTCTACGGTCTTGATATGGGGAAGAGTGTTGTAGCTACGTTTTATTTTCCTTTTTTATATGGTTTCCCTTTCTATAATCATGGATGTATTTTTAATCATATTAAATTTCTCTATTTTATTATCTTTTTTTTAATATCTCTTCTATGAGTTTTGGTTTATTCATCGTCATCAATCACCCGATGATGACTGGATGGATCCATAGGAGAGGGCGGTTCTGGTTGAATGGGGTGTGTACCAATAGGTTCTGATTTTACTTTTCTCATTGGATGGTTTTATTCTACAATATCATGTTCCTAAATTTTTATCTTATTCCTGATTGATTCATTAAATATATTCCTTCAATTTTGAACAAACACCAATGTGATTGAGGCAATTAATTCATGAAAATCTAATTAGCATATTCTTCTGGTTTTAACAATCTGATCTTAATAAGATGTAGTTATTTTGATTCATCAAACCATGCATAATTGAGATTCTATGATAGTATTGGTGGTGTTGACCCAATTTCTATCAATTATGTTTATGGTTGTGTGGCTACTAAGTCTAGTCTATCTAACAAGATAAAGGTGACTTACCATTTGGATGATATTTTTTGTTGGGCTTCCCTGTTCTTCATGGGATCGATGTTGTATTGCCATTATTCTACATCTTACTAGTTAGTGTAGTCGGGTACTATAAATTTCTAATTTGGTCACTCCTATGGGGAAGTAACGATGTTCCAAACATGATTTTATGTATCATTTCTCTTTACCATTTCATTTATCATTCTGTTCCCAATTCCATTTTAATCAAAAAATATTTGGAAAGGGAGCCTTAAGTTATTTCTAAAACAGGAGGACATATTTTCACTTTTTATCATCTCTAGTTCACTAAAATATAGAATCATCAAGTAACAATTTGGGATGATGACAGTTGGATTTTTTTTATATGTGTCAAGATTAGGGAAGGGGGTGGAGTAAAGGGTATGTTGGTCTTGTAGAAAAAAATTTGAGTGTCGAAAAAAAGCATGTGCACTATAATATATTATATTAAGACTAAATTTATATTATATATTAAAAAAATAAGAAAAGGTGTAATATATTTTAAACTTGATTATATTTTTTAAATGATGTTATATTTTTCTTATATAAAAAAGTTAATTAATCCTTTCTAAAAAATAACAAAATAATATATGTTTTAAAAAAATTAATTATTTGAATAAAATAAAATAAAATTAGATCTTGTTTTTAATTGCCTACAATTTGTTTAAATGTGTTTAATTTTATTGACTTTATTATATTTTTAAACAAATGGTATTTCTAAATGAAAGAATTTTTATTTTGTTTAAAAAAATTGACATATCTTTTAAAGTTAATTAAAAATAATTTTGTGATAAAAATAGATGTTTTAATAATTTAGGGGAAATTTAATATATTTTATATTATATATTTAAATTCATATATATTTCTTAAACTCATAAGAAATATTGAGTTTATTATATTTAAAAGTAATATTTTTGTAAATGAAATGAAATTTTTGAGTAAAAAATGTTTTATTTCATTTAAAAAAACACTATTGTGAAAACAAAAATTGAAAAGAGTAAAATTAGAATAGCAGAAAAAGGTGAGTGGAAAATAAGAACATGAATTTTTTTAATACTTCTGGTATCAAACTTCTAGCAATAGTAACAATCTAAAGGGGGTTACACTACCCTTTTATAAGTGGTGCAACATTGTAGGTAGGGAATTGGAGGGGTGGGTAGCCCACCTCTATTGAAGGATTACAACCACCTTTTCAGTGGTTTTTTAACACTCCAAATTGGGATTCACATCCCTACCGATGTCATACGCATTTTGATACTGCCTCATTAAAATCATTTTCCGAAAAACCCCAGTTGGATAAAATTTGGATAAGGAAAAAATTACAGCCACATAGACTCCCCCTGAATGTTACATTACATTTCAAATTTTTCAATCTACACATCCCTATATCATGTACAAGATTTCTAAAGATAATGTTTGGTAGTGAATTTGTAAATAAATCTTCAATGTTTTCGCTAGATCGAACAAATTTACTATTGATATCTATGTTCTTCATTAACTCTTGTGTAAAGGAGAAAAAATTCAGAGGTATGGGTTTTGTCTAATCATTCTTGATAAAGCCTTACATTAATTGTCTGATGCATGTAGTATTATTTTCGAATAATATTGTTGGGATATAATCCATAGGCAATCCACTTGCCCCTCGGATGTGTTTAGTCATAGATTGCTACCAAACACATTCTCACCATGCTTCGGGTAATTCTATTAATTCTACATGATTTGAACATGATGCAACGAGTGTCTTCTTTTGTGATCTCCAATATATGGTGGTACCTAAAATAGTGAACACATAACCTATTTGTGATTGTGCATTATACGGATCAGATAAATAACTTTAATTTGTAAAACCAGTCGCCTTCTTTTCTAATTTTTTATAATAGAATAAACCCAAATCAATAGTGCTGTAAAGATAACGAAAAATATGTTTAATTCCATTCCAGTGTCTTCATATAGGGGATGAACTAAATCTTTTCAATAAATTAGTATAAAAAGATATATCAGTATGAGTACAATTAACAAGATATATTAGTTCCCTGATAGCACTGTGATAGGGTACTTCTAGATCATCCAACTCCTCATTTTCTTCACAAGGTCAAAATTTATCTTTCATGGTATTTAAAGACCGAAAAAACATTGGAGTACTTAAAGTATTATTTTTATTCATATTAAAGTATTTTAAGGACTTTTCAATGTAATTTTACTGATAAAAAAATATACCACTTGACATATATTCAATTTTTAGTCCAATATAATACTTGAATTCTACCATGCCTTTCATTTTAAATTAATCCTTTAAGTTTTGCATTTCTTTATTGATCTCCTCTAGAGTTACAATGATATTTAAATCATCAACAAAAACATCAATGATTGCATATCCAAATTTTGTTTTCTTAATAAATACACATGGTCATATGGAGTTATTTACATAACCTTTATTTAAAAAATATTCTCTCAAATGATTCTACAACATGTGCTCATATTTTTTAAATCGATACAGGTATTTCAACAATTTAATTGAATATAAGTCTTTGGGATTTGATTTCAATACTTCAGGTATTTTTAATCCTTCAGAAATTATCATATATATACTACTATCAAGTGACCCATATAAATAAGTTGTAACAACATCCATAAGATGCATATTGGCATTTTTATCTATAGAAAGGATGATTAGATATCAAAAAGTAATAGCATCCATAACAAGAGAATATGTCTCCCCATAATCAATTTTGGGTCTCTGAGAAAAACCATATGCGAAAAAATGATCTTTGTATCTTACAATATCATTTTTCTCATTAGGGTTGCACATACAAACTTATTTATATTCAACAGGCTTCACACCTTCTGGTGTGATCATGATATGTCCAAAAACCCTTTGCCTATTGAGTGAATTTAATTCAAATTACATTGCACCTTTCCATTTATTCTAATCGGGGTGTTTTTAGAATTCCTTAATAGATCTTGGTTCAAGGTGTTCATTTTCTATATCATGTAGTATAGAATATGAAAATATTTCATCAATATTTTCCACTTTACTTTGATTCCATATATCACCTATAGTGGAATAATTAATACAGATTTCATTATTTTCAAAATCTTCCGAATTTTCTATATCCTATGAATTTTCGTTATGATTTTCATCATGTGCTTCTTTAAGAACACTTAAATTACATGTTTCTTCTAGAACACACGCCTCCATGATAGGGTTTTCAATTATAATCATTCCTTTTCTTTTTCAAATATTTCTATCCTTAGATTTAATTGGTCTTCCATGCTTCATGCATGCTTTGGAGATTTTTGTAACATCATTATATAGTTGTGTCTTACAGACATCAATTCTAGCCAGTGCATTTACAGCCAATACGTATGATTTAGTCACTCACATTAAATTAGTAAATGCATCAGGAAGTTGATTATATAGTTCATGAAAATATAAAAATCTTTTTTTCTTCCATCTCACACTCCTGGGAGGGAGATCGATAAAAGATAACATTTTCACATTCTAAGAAATATCCTCCATTTGTTTCTTTTCTTCCCCTAATGCTGGGAATATTTCATCGTTGAAGTGAAAATTAGAAAAACATGTTGTAAATACATCACCGGTTTGTGTTTCAAGATATATGATGATGGATGAGGATTCATATCCTACATATATTCCCAACCTCCTTTGAGGTCCCATCTTTGTAGGTTGTGGGGGGCTAATTGGTATATATAATGCTCATTTGTGTGCTCTCCTTTTTCTCCTTCTTCCCCCTTCTTTCCCTTCTCGCCTTCCTTTTTTCCTTTTTCGGCTCCACAACCTGGTTTTTCATGGCCGTATTTTCTTCCTCCTCAGCGGAGTTATCTTCTTCTTTTATGCTCTTGGGGTGGTTTTGTTTCTTCTGTTGATGGTCTCTGTTGTCGAAGCCCCTGGATACTTCTACCCTACTCTGACCTCTCATTCCACTGCGACTCTCTAGGTCAGATCTGTACTAATGGATTCTCAGTGGTTTTAGGATATGTGGTTTAGTGGTTAAGTGTCTTTTAGGCGAGACCATAGCATCAAGTTCTTATTTTCGGATGCTGGTTTTGATCTCATCTCTATACTACTGTTTGGAGCCCAAGGCAGTTTTAATCCCTTCCCTAACCTCAAGACCATCTGCTCCGCTCCGAGTTGGACCCAGATCGGTGGTTATTATGAGGTTTTGGGAGGTTGTATTTGGCGGTCGATGGTGCTCCCTACGTGGACTGGTTTGATTCTTGGGTTTTTGGGTTTCATTCTCATGGTTTTGGTTTTGATTCGGTTCTGTTAGTTCCTGTCATGATGGATCTATTCAATGTTTCTACTTCATTTTGGATGTTCTTTGATGGTGTTCGACCTTAGAGTGGAGTTCATAAGGGGAAGATGAGGCATGTGATGTCTGGCCCTGTGGTGACATCGAAGTTGTTGGTGATGTGTCTCGTTGTCGAAGGGAGGTGACGTGTACGGTTATTAGGGTGTGCGGCACAAGGTTTATCCATCTGAGGTCGATGATGTTTGATGAGGGATGACTACAATATGGGGTTTGGATGACGGAAATGGTGAAGGTTTTTTCTGTATTGTTGTTTAAAGTTGTGGTGGTGATGTTTGGTGGGTTTTTTCCCATGATGTCTGACGAAGGTGATGAAGGTGATGAAGGTGATGAAGGTGATGAAGGTGATGAAGGTGATGAAGGTGACGACTAAGTGGTTCGATGTTAGGGGCATGGATCGAGGAGGCTTGCTGACCAAGGATCTGTGTCCCAAGGATTCTAGGTGTGGCTGTGAGATTTGAATGAAAGTAGATTTTGTCTTAGCTGGCTTTTGATTTCTGTGATCTGGTAATGTCTTGTATGTCCCGGTTCCCGCTCACCCAAAAAGAGGTTTTGAAAATCAAATAAAAATATAATTTCCAGCCTTCATGATTTAGCAATATGTTGGAGGCATTTTATCAGTGATTCAGCTAAACCATTTTGTGTATGCACATGGGAGATTGGATACTCCACAGTGATCCTCATTTCTATATAATAACCATTGAAATCTTGAAGTGTAAATTCTCCATCATTATCAGGCCTTAATTTCCTGATGACATAATCAGGGAATTATGCTCTCAATTTGATTATTTGAGAAAGAAATCTTGAAAACACTATATTACGTGTTGAGAGAAAACATACGTGTGACCATCTTCTAGATGTATCAATTAATACCATAAAATATTTAAATGGCCCACATGATGGATGAATTGGTTCACATATATCCTCTTGAAATCGTTCAAGAAAGGTTGGAATTTCAGCCTTAATTTTAGCTAGAGATGGTCTCATAATCATCTTTCTAAGCGAGTGAGCCTCGCATGGAATTTTTCTTAGTGGAGAGATCTTTTGGACCTTTATTGAATGTCCATGAGAACTTTTAATTATTTTTCACATCATTCCTAAACCAGGATGACCTGATCAGTCATTCTATAAATTGATAATTTTTTATCCATTATTTACTACCATATGTGTTTCGATTGCACTTATATATGTATAATGCAATCCAGAAGATAATTTTGATTATTTTTCATGTACATGACTCTTATCAAATTTATTAATGGAAATAAACATGTACTTTTCATTTCTCTTAGATATAGTTTGAGTATCATACTCATGTTGGTATATATCATTGAAACATAACAAGTTTCTTATAAATTTTTGGGAAAACAACGCATCTCTTATAAAAATTTGTCTCATTAGGTAAAGAAAAACTCGTTTTACTAACCCCTTCTATCAGATCTGTAGGACCTGATATAGTATTCACAATTGGTCTTGTTGGTTTAAGATCAGACAAATATTTTTTATACTTAATAATTGTGTGCATTGTTCCACTATCCGATATGAAAATATATGTCTCGTTTAAGCAATCAATTTCAATTCTTCAAAAGAAGTAACACCTTGTGAAATTCAAATAATACAACATCCAAAATATAAAGCATATGGAACAAAACAACATATAAAATATTATAACTATTGTAATTTTTTTGAATTATTTATAGTTATCATCTCATCAAATTCACCAGTAAAATAACTCGTTTCAAGATAAGTGAAATCATTATTTGATGGCTTGTGATTCTCAGTAAAATTCACCTTCTTTTCTTTCCTTTTATAGGATGTCCCAACAAAGTGTGGTTCATTCTTCTTTACTTCAAGAGATTCTTTCTTTGATTTTGATATTCATTTCGAGCAGACCCACGGTTATGACCATGTCCTTGATCGCGTTTGCCGCAAAAACTACATCCACCATGAGAATCACATCCCTGACTTTTTCCGTGTTTATTTTCATGAAATATAGCATTTGCTTCATGAAATACTACTACTGAATTAGTAGGATTAGACTAATGATTTTTAATCAAAAGCATAATGTTCTTCTCTGCTACAAGTAATAATGATATGAGATCAGAATATTTATATACACTTGCAAATGATATTGTTGTTGTATGTTGATGTGAGATGCATGAAATGTCGTATATGTCTTTTCATGCATATTGGCATCTGTAATCCCAATATCACAATACTTTAGTCGTGATACAATTTTATACATGACAGAATTGTAATCAATGGCCCTTTTATAGTCTTGGAAGCGTAAAGCATTCCATTCATCATGAGTTGTTTGAAGAATAATCACCTTTTGATGATCATACCTCTCTTTCAAACTCTTTCAGAGCTTACATGGATCTCTTTCTGTGAGGTATTCTTATTTCAAACCCTCATCGAGATGTCTTATGAGGAAGATCGTCGCCTTTGCTTTATTTTAGAGGGTTTGTGAATTATTTTCTTTAATTGTTTTTGTGAAATTTATTGATTCGAAATGCATTTTAACATCCATTGTTCACGACATGTAATTACTTTTGATAATATCAAAAGCGGTGAATTTGAGTTTTGCGAGATTTGACACGATGATAACTGAGAGAGAGAGAGAGAGAGAGAGAGAGAGACTTTATTATTATTCAAAATAAGAATACAACAATAATTTACATTAGGGTTAAAGAAAATAAAACGGTATCAAAAACATTAAAATCGTGTTAATATTATCATTTAATATTATATATATATCTCACCTTAATCGTTTAATAAATCTTTCATGTGGGGGTTTGGAATAAATAAATCAATGTATCGCATTACTCGTTTAAAATGTTCTTGTGTGTACTGATTTATTAATTAGATCGTTCAATCAGGCAGTGCAAAATAAATAAATTAAAAATGTCCGAACAGGCGGCAACCCGACTTTTACGGTGGTAATTAAAAAACCACATAAATCGTCTAATCTGACGGTAAATTAATAATATTATATAAATAATTAGAACCGTGTAGCCAAGCGGTGAAAAATAAGGTTTAAGATGAAAATAATAAATAATTAGAATCATTCAACTAGGTGGTGATAATAAGGTTTAAAATAAAAACATATTTGTCTTCCTCTTTGAGTGTTTTAGTTGACAATGTGTTGTGAAAACAAAAAAGGACAAGAGTAAAATTAGAATAGGGGAGAAAAGTGAATTTTTTTTAATGATTCTAGAATTTTGGAATTCATTCTCCCACCATAGGATCTGTCTTCTTCCTCCTCCATTATCCTGCATTCTTTTTACTGTTTTTTTCCTTGCTTCCAACCTCAGCGCTGCTTCCAAGGGGTGCTGGAAAAGGATTCTTCCCTTTGAAATTTGAGGTGTCTCTGGATGAACGCCTCGATGGTGCGCTGGAACTCCTCGTCGCACAACTCCTCGCATATGATCTGTTTGTCCTCGAACACCACCTCCACCGGCGACTCCGGCGGCAGAGGCGGCGGGGGCGCGTTTTCCGACGGGGTACCTCCGCGCTCCGCGCTGCTGCAGTCGACGGGATCACTGCATACATCAGCTCCGGCAGGGTCATGGGAGGAGAAGTAGCCCGATTGGGCGAGGAGAGTGAGGACGATGGTGTTTCCGAGGAGGAAAACGAAGAGGGGGCTGAGGAGGAGGGCGTGCAGTCGCCGGAAATACTCGCCGGATACTCTGTGTGCCAAGGGGAAGTGTGGGAGGAGGAAGAGGGCGAGGCAGAGTAGGGAGAAGCAGAGCAGGCGAGTGAGGGTCCGGAAAAGGCGGTGGCTGGCGGCGGCGGCGGCGGCGGCGGGGTCTTCCGATTGAAGGCAGCCCAAGGAGAAGGAATCCATGGTTGTCCGTGGGAGAAAGGCGGGGAGGGGTGGCGTTTTATAGCCGCGCGCCATTGGTTGAGGCGAGACTTTGTATAGATGTACTTAACCAGCTGTTTCATAAAATGCCATTCATTTCAATTTGCTATATGTGGGTAACTCCAAAAATGTTGAGGTGACTATCAAATGGGAAAATATAATGAAACAACTTTATGAAATTCTGCCAGCCCAAACTAATTTATATTAAAATACATTTAATAAGACTCAAACAAATATTCCGGTTGTAACACACTGCTATTTTAAAAAATATTTCTTTTTAAATAATTTTATTTATTTTATAGTTTGTGTTACACGCAACATCAAGTTTAAAGGAATCGTGATCACTACTAGAAAATGCATCAACATCACCCCTTGGAACATGCAACAACCATTGGTGGTTGGTGACTCCAATTTTTTTTTAAAAAACTCAACCTATCACACTCATCCCCCTCCACAACCCTAACCATACTCGCTTCCGACCTCCCCCATCGTCACCACCCTCTTCCTATCCCAGCATCACCTCAATGTCGCCACCACCATCTCCCTCCCCCACCCTCCCCTCGACTGTCACCCTTCACCACCGCCCTCTCCCTCACATAGCCTCACCTTGCTTGTCGGCGTCGCCCTCTTTTTCACACAACCTCACCTTACCCGACACTACCATAAAACGGGGCAAGGGGAGCACCTCCTTTTGTCAGTGCTAAGTAGAAAGCATTGGTAAATAGGTGATCTTTATCAGTGCTAGCTAAAAGCGCTCATAAATGTACCCTTTATCAGCTATAAGAAAAGCGCTGATAAAAGTGTACCTTTTATCAGTGTTTTTCTTAGCACTGATAAATGCATAATTTATCAGCGTTGTTTTCAGCGCCAATACTATTTTTTAATAAATAATATTATTAATTTATATGAAATTATTATATTTATAATCAAAAAAAGTTTATTTGTATACATTAAATAAAAAATGCTTGTTTATAATTAATATATATTGTTTAATAATTCAAATATATATATATATAATGATTAAAAAAAAGTATTTCTAAGATTATATATATATATATATATATATATGATTATAATTGTAAGAACCAAAATCTTCTTTTCTGGTATAAATCTGGCTTTTTGGTTGTTTTTGAGAAAAAGATGAGTTTCTGGAAATTTTAGGAGTACACGTCGTGTACCCGATTGTCGTGGGTGACCATGTACTGGTCGTGTAACAGTCGAGTACATGGCCGTGTGTGGTGACCCAGAGACTGCCTAAAGCGGAGGCCAGAAAAGGCAAGTACACGTCGTGTACTTGTAAAGAACACGCCGTGTACTTTTAAAGAACACACCGTGTACTTTTTTTCATCAAATGGATCGGGGTCACATCTAATGGACAGAACCATCTTTTTCTTCGTCCGTCTCGTCGAGGAGCGTACGAGACCACTGATTCTTCTCCGAGCCCCCAACTCGTCGTCCGTTCTTCGAATCAAACTCAGTCGGTTGCGTTGGAATTGCATTGATTCACACTCAAATTTACCCAAGTGATGAAGGTAGAACGATCCTTGTAGTCTAGTTTGGGTTGTCGAATCCTCAGTGACCTAAGAAGTAACCTGTAGACACACACATTCTAAGGACTATTTTTGCCTATGGAGTGGCCAACTTGGGTTGATTTTAGATGGGTTTAAAGGATCACTAACAGATTTAAGTGAATTCAATTTAAAATAATGAGTTGATCCTAGGTTATCGCTCAGGGTGGATTGGATGAAATTCTTTTTCAACTATTTCAATTTCTAATATTTGAGATGAGTTCATTTAAGAAGATCAAACAACATCCTCACTTACTGGTTTAATACCTAGACACTTTAATACTAATCACCTATATACTTGAAGAATCAAAGTTTTGAGCACTTCAAGGTAAATGTTCGTATTAACACTTGAAGTGTGTGGCCTTAAATTCAACAAGGATGATGGAGTTTAAAAATCATCAAATAAAAATCTCAATTAAAAAAAATGATTAAACATTAATGGGGTGATAAATAACATCCAATCCAGCCCTTTGCTACTCCCTTGGATCGACCCATAAGTGGGTTAGCCCTCCATTGATTCTATGGTTTCAATGGAAGTGGAAAGTAGACTCATGAGGGAGGAAATAGAGAAGTAAAGAAAACAATAAAAATAAAATGATCACTCCACCGTTGTGTGAATAATTTCACAAGATTTGGTGTGAATAAATTCATACATTAAGGAAACGATATCAAAGTGAGATGAAGAACAACAGAATAAGAGGAGAAGAAGAACTTTTATTAAGAAACTAGGATGAATTAAAACAACTTACATGTGAATGAAGAATGTTACAAAGGCAAATTGGCAGCATAACATTAAGATGAAAACAAAGCTCAAAGATGAAAAAAAGCCTCCTCCACCACTACCTTAAATAGGTATTTTGGTAGCCTTGGGTTGAGCCTCCAACAGTACAAATCATCCCACTTGATTATGGTAGGCCTAGGGTGGAGGAAAGCTTGTGGAACTTGGACTTTTCCACACTTGACCCGAGGTGGCAGCCAACTTTCATCAACCGAACAGATGTGCTTGGAAGAACTTCTATAAGGCCGAATCAAAGTGGTCCATAGAAAAATGAAATGGATCCCCGGATGTCTTCTAACCGCCTGTAAAATTTGGGCCCATTTGGACTTATGGATTCCACGATATAATCATATTGGTAGGATTTGTTTCTGGGCTGCAGAATCTGGCCTAGAATTTTATCTCCAAATTGGTCCACATTAATGTTCACAATGGAGGACGAATTAACATTGGATCTTGAACAGTGATTTGTTCCTCTACATGTCTTATAACATACCACAGAATTTGGGATTCATTGGGCCTGTATGTTGGGCCCCACATTCTCATCAGTGGGCTGATGTCCAATCTGACTTCTCCAAAATTGTTTCCTTTCATCACAAAATATCCCCATCTTCTTTCATGAATTCTCTATTGATCCCTGAATCAAACATGTTCATATTAAAGTTTAGATCAATTTACCAAAATATAAAATTAAAATATTGAAAATTAGATTCCTTAAAATCTGATGAATCATTGGGTACTTTAAATGATGTTAAAAAATGTACCACATAATAGTGCATTTTAAGAAAGAATTACAATCATAATGTGAAATGATGTTCAAAGTGTAAAATGCACTAAAATGGTGTTTATAAATAATAAATCACATGAATATTATATATATTAACAATGAATATTATCCTCATTTAGTGGCTAATCACACCCCCAACTTGAGTTTTGCTAGTCCCGAGCAAAATATATCTCAACAATATGAAATTCGAATTCCCTTTTCCAAAAAACATTTTAATACACAATTATCACAAAAAACACTTATACCAAAAAATCATGAAACCCATAAAAATATTTTAATACATGATAGTTTCATAAGAAGATCCCAATCCCAAGCCCATTCCTTTGTTCAAATTCATTGTCATATTTCATCCAATATCAATTAAGTATGAGGATGTGTTGTGTATCACAATAGATATGGGGGTTCATCTTTATTCAAGGGGGAATGATGGAAAGGTGGAATCACATTTCAATATTAAGATGTGTATTCATTTTTTTATTGTATTGTTTTTTTATTGTTTTTTTTCCAATTTTTCCATGGTAATTGAAGTTGCACTCAAAAGAGTCAACCCCTGTAGTGAGACTTTGCCGATGACTCCCAGGCTCAAAGATCTTAGGGCACCAAGTGAAGCCCACATACTCAGGCATCATCTCGAGTTAACTCAGTCAAAAACAAATTAAAATTTCCAAAAATAGAGATAAAATTACTAACTATGGGCCAGACAACTATAGGGTCACGATCCCTAAGTGCCGAAAGCCACACATTAGGTCATTTCATTGCTATACGCGCAAATTTATTATTTTTTAATTTTTTTGAACACTCAAATTAAACTAAAATGATCACCAAACCTATGATATTTATTTGGGGGACCCCATGAACTCAAACTAATACCCCACTATCCAAAGGACGTGCATTGTGATTCTTTTTTTATTTGGATGAAAATATAAACAATGAAATATCACATTGGACAACCACACTTTCCAAAATCTATGATCATGAAATTATACAAGGATTAAAATCAGAATCGAGGCATGCTAAATTATTTGATATTCAGTTTCAAAGTGTGCAATGTGTATTACCATGTTCAAAGTTAAAAGAATTTTTCCTTCCATTTACACACATTTTTTTCAAATCATATTTTTTCAGAAAAGAAATTTTTTTTATTTCAACTCCCCTCACCCCCAACTTAAAACAACACTTTCCCCAGTGTTTCAAGAAATGAAAATTTATAAGGAGTAGAGAAAAATAAGGGAAGTTCAAAAAGGAAATTGAAATATGAGGATCATGAAATGAAGTCACCTGGTGGTTGAAGTTGAAATTCTTGCTTCTCCCTTTTAATCCCTTGATCTCGATGTCACTCTAAGAATTCCCTAGTGGAGAAAAGAAAAAAAAACAAAAAAAACTCTATATATATATATTTATATAATAAATAAAGTGAAATATAATTATATATATATATATAAATTATAGAATAAGGAAGCACAAAAAGCCGTAGGTCAGTGGTAAGCGCGCGCCCCTATCTCCCTTCGGTCCCGGGTTCGATTCCCCGCGGCTTCACTGGTTGTGACGGGGCTTGCCCTATGACCTACGATGTGTCCCTTATTATTATTATTATTATATATTTTTTATTTTATTTTTTGTATTTTTATTTTAACCTAAAAACACATAAAAAAACGAACTGATGATACATTGTCTTCTTTTTAAATTTCTGGGTAAGGTATTACTCAAGGACCACACCACGTGACACAGATGAATATGGTGCTCCCCTTTCATACCCATCCATACTCATAATAGAAGAACATGTCAAAAATATGTATATATTTTTTAAATATGAAAATTAATTAATCCTATTTGAAAAATAAAGAAGATTAAAAAAAGATTGGAGACATGAAAACCATGAGTTTCCTCCCGTGCAATTCTTTGTTTAACATTGTTAGCCCGACATGGACCCCTAATTGATTAATTATTTTTATCATCTAAGGTAGGTTCACACAATTCTTCATCAACTTCATGTTTTTGGAATGGTTCTATGAATGGTTTGACCCTATTAACATTAACTTTAAATGTTTGACCATTGGTGGGATCTTGAATTTCAACAGCCCTAAAGGGGTACACCTTATGCACTATGTATGGACCTGACCATCTGGACCTCAACTTTCCTGGGTGTAAATGTAGTTTAGAACTATACAAAAGAATAGGTTTACTCGGTTCAATGTGTTTGGTTTTAAGATTTTGTGATTGTCAAGCTTGTACTTTAGATTTATTGATCCTTGAATTTTCATAAGCCTTCATCCTAAGTTCCTCTAGTTTATTGAGATCTAATTTCCTTTTTGTTTTGGCCAATGAGAGGTCATAATTCATTATCGTAATTGCCCAAAAAACCTTATGTTCAATCTCCACTGTAAAATGACATGATTTACCATAAACCAACCTATATGGGGACATTTTTAAAATGGTTTTATATGCGGTTCGATAGGCCCAAAGAGAATCTAAGAGTTTCTCGGACCAATCATTCCTAGAAGGATTGACAGTTTTCTCAAGAATATTCTTAATCTCCCTATTTGATAACTCAGCTTGACCATTGGTTTGAGGATGGTACACTGTGGAAACTTTATGAGAAATCCCATACTTAGACATGAGTGAAGAGAATGGACAGTTGCAGAAATGGGTTCCTTGATCACTGATTATAGCCCTAGGAATTCAAAATCTAGAGAAGATGTTTTCTTTTAGGAATCTAATCACAGTTTGATGATCATTGTATTTTGTGGGAATGACCTCAACCTATTTTGAGACATAATAAATAGCTAATAGAATGTAAATATATCCCCTAGAGTTTGGGAAGGGACCCATGAAATCAATTCCCCAACAGTAAAAGATTTCAACCACTAAGATGGGAGTGAGTGGCATTTGATTCCTTTTTGTGATGGACCCTACTTGTTGACATCTAGGACAACTTTGACAAAATGTGTAGGAGTCCCTTGAGAGGGTGGGCCAGAAGATACCACAATGAAGAATATTAGAAGAATTTTTCTTAGAGGAAAAGTGACCTCCACATGCCTCACTATGACAGAATTTAAGGATGGACTCTTGTTCAGATTATGGGACACACCTCCTAATGACCTGGTCAGGGCAGAACTTATAGAGATATGGATCATCAAAAACATATTGTATAACATCAGAAAGGAATTTACTTTGATCTTGAGTCCCTATGAATTTTGGAATGACTCATGTAACTAAGAAATTGGCTATGTCAGCATACCAAGGGCAGTCACTCACAGAGTATAGGTGTTCATCAGGAAATGAATCAGACACAGAAAGGTGATTTGAGTTGTCTTTGAATTCCATTCTAGAGAGGTGACCAGCTAAAACATTTTCAACGCCCATTTTATCCTTGATTGTGAGGTCAAATTCTTGTAAGAGAAGGACCCACCTAATCATTCTAGCCTTAACATCTTGTTTTTGGAAGAGGTATTTTAGTACAGAATGGTTAGTGAACACAGTGATGGGGGATCCTAAGAGGCAGGACCTAAACTTCTCTAAGGTAAACACAATAGCAAGTAACTCCTTTTCAGTGGTGGTGTAGTTGATTTGGGCATCATTTAAGGATTTTCTTGCATAAGCAATGACATAAGGAGTTTTATCACAATGTTGTACTAACACAGCTCCTAAAACAAAGTTACTGGCGTCACACATAAGTTTAAAGGAAGGTTCCAATTTGGAGATTTCATAATGGGAGGAGAGGTGAGAGAGGATTTGAGGGTTGAGAATGAACCCTCACAACTTTCTGTCCAAACAAATGGAGAATCCTTTACTAGGAGAGCACAAAGGGTACGAGAGATTGAACTAAAATCCTTGATGAATATTCTTTAGAAACCAGCATGTCCTAAGAAAAAACTCACTTCCTTGATATTTTTGGGTGATGGAAGGTGACGAATGATGTAAACCTTGGCTTTATCAACTTCAATCACCCTACCTGAGACCAGATGGCCTAGAACTAGTCCCTCTTTAACCATGAAATGACATTTTTCCCATTTTAGGACCAAATTCTTTTCTTCACATCTTGACAAGACTCTCTCTACATTCCTCAAACATCCTTCAAATGTATACCCAAACATAGAGAAGTCATCCATGAAGACCTCAAGAAAATCCCCTACCATGTCTGAGAAGATTCCCATCATGCACCGCTAGAAGGTTCCATGGGCATTGCATAACCTGAAGGGAAAACGTTTGAAAGCAAAGGTTCCGAATGGACATGTGAACATAGTCTTCCCTTGATCCTCTAGGGAGACCTCAATTTGATTATACCCTTAGTACCCATATAAGAAACAGTAGAAGGCATGACCTGACACTCTCTCAAGGACATGGTCAATGAATGGTAAGGGGAAATGGTCCTTCTTGGTGAATAAGTTTATCTTCCTATAGTCAATACAGACCCTCCATCCACTACTCACCCTAGATGGAAGAATCTCTCCATCCTTATTGGTTATCACTATTTTTCCCGCCTTCTTGGGAACCACTTGGATTGGGCTGACTCACTCACTCTCAGCTATGGGATATACGATACCAGCTTTTAACAATTTTAGAAGTTCCTTCCTTAATACCTCCATGAGATTAGGATTGAGTTGTCGTTGAGGTTGACGACATGGATTTGAATCATATTCTAGAACAATCCTATGAGTCTCGATAAGTGGGATAATCCCAGGAATATTAGACAGGGTCCAACCAATGGCTTTCTTATTTTTTCTAAGGACATCTAGAAGTATCCTCTCATGATTGGCTTTAAGAGAATAATAAATGAAAATAGGATGTGTTTGATTGTCCCCTAGGAAGGCATACTTGAGTGAAGTAGGAAGTTCCTTGAATTTAAGATTAGGTTGGTTCAGAATTTTAGCAGAAGATTGGAACATTGGATCAAGATCAATTTTATTTCATAATGTTTTAGATAGTATTGATTCCCCACAAGTAGAAGTTTCAGCTACTAGATTGGCTTGATCAGATTTAGGGAAGGAAGTTGGAGTGGTCTCCATGAAAGTGGTTTCCTGAAAGGTTTCACTAATTGTTGGACCTAAGACTTCATCATAAGAGAAATTTGAAAATGATTCAAGCCAAGGAGATAAAATTCTTTCATGTGAACAAAGGAAATCAATCTCATCCTGACTTAAACATCCATCAAATATTCCTTGATGTTATATGGATTCATTTTCAATTATTCATATCATGTTTACTTCATGAATGTCCTAATCATCCCCTATTTGTGATGTTTCATTATAGATGTTCAAGTCTAGACTCATGTTCCCAAAGGTGATGGTCATGTTCCCATTTCAGACTCAGATAATAGAGTTGATTGTTGCATGGAAGGGACGACCAAGGATGATTGGGGTTTGTTCCTTATTTCCTATGTTTGGATGGTTTTCAAGGACAATGAAGTCAGTAGGGTAGATAAAGTTTTCAACCTTTACCAGAACGTCCTTTAAAATCTCCTTTGGAACCCTAATGCTACGATCAGCAAGTTGAAGTGTGACAGATGTTTGTTGGAGTTCTTTTAGGCCTAACTGGCGGTACACAGCATAGGGGATGATATTGACACTATCACCTAGGTCACACAAGGCATTGACAACTTTTCTCTCTCCTAGTTCAACATTGATGCAAGGGAAACCTGGGTCTTTAAACTTAGGAGGTACGGTCCCTTGAATTATGGTACTCACATTAGCAGCCAAAAGGACTTGGTTTTTATGTGAAATTTTTCTTTTAAAAGTGCACAAGTCCTTAAGGTACTTTGAGTAGGAAGGTATGGTTTGGATGACATCGAGAACGGTAATGTTCAACTTGACTTGTGAGAAGATTTACCTCAATGTTTCACTCAATTCAGGCTTGGTTTTTCCCCCTCATGCGTTGAGGAAATGGTACAGGTTGTGGGGTTGTTTGTTGAAGAGTTTTTTCTTTGACAATGTTATCATGTTTTTCAGTTTGATAATTTGGTTCATTTGAATTTTCATCCAAGTTTGAATCTTCAGGTGGGTTTTTAATTAGTTGTTCAGGTTTCTTAATTGATTTCCCACTTCTTAAAATAGTCACAACCTTTAGTTGTTCATGAGTTATTTGAGCACAACTTGACTCTCCCCTTGAAGTTGAGGATGTCACTACCTGAGTAGGCATGGGTGACTTTCCAGTATTGATGGTTTGAAGTTCTTGTTTTAGGGAAGATACTTCCAAGTTCATCCTCTCCATTTGTTTGCACAGTTGTTATAGTAGTCTTTGTGGAACAGTTTGGGTTGGTGCTTGAGAAGATTGGTTTATCCCAGGGGGGATATTTTGGAGGTGGGATGGTTTGTGGAAAATGGACCGGTGGCTGCTTGTATTGGATAGGTTGGGTTTGGAACTATTTATGGGTTTGGTAGTTCTGATGGGGGTAAGGATTTTGTCCCTGTGGTTGGATAGGTTGTTGTTTATCTTTCTAGTGGAAGCCTGGGTGGTCATTATACCTTGGGTTGAAGTTGTTTTGGTATTGAGGATTTTGAAAGTTCAAAGCATTTACTTCTGCCGGGGTCCTCCTAAAACAACATCCTTTATGGATGGAATGGTTGGGCAGTTTTATGTATTATGGTCATGTTTTTCACAAATTGTGCAAATAGGGTCAACAATTTGGATTTCATGAACTTTCTTAAGGTCTATCTCTTCAACCTTCCTAGAGAGTGCTGTGAGTTTATCCCTAAGGCTTTCCTCTTCTCTAAGTGTATGAATTACAATAGTTCTTTTTGGATTCTCATAATAAGGTGAAGTTATCCATGTTTTATTCTGTTCAGAAAGGCTTTCTAGATACTCATAAGAATCATTTGGGGCTTTGTTTTTAAAGGTTCCATTACACATCATATCGATGAATTGTTTGTTCCCAGAACCCAAACCTTAATATAAAACTCTCACTTGTTCAGGGATAGAAAAACCATGGTGTGGAACCATATTTAGAGTGTCCTTGAACCTCTCCCATGTTTCATAGAATGACTCCCCCACTTTTTCAAAAAAGATTTGGATTCTTTTTGTAAGTGAAATTGTTTTGTGGTGGGGAAAGTATTTTTTGTAGAATTATCTTTGTAGTTGGTCCCAAGAGTTTAGGGATGATGGTCTCAAATTTTTTAGCCAATTTTTATCTTGATCCTTTAAAGAAAAAGGAAATAGCCTCATCTTAGCTGATTCTAGTTGATGTGGGGGACACATGGCTTCTACAATGTTATTGAACTCCTTAATGTGAATGTAGGGCATCTCAGACTCCATTCCATGGAATGTGGGAAGGTGGTTTAGGACATGGGGTTTAAAGATGTAGTTGAAATCTCCTAGGGACTTGTGTCTAATGAATGAGGGGGCATTGGTCCAGGAAGGTGTGAGGTAGTCATTCATGGTTTGATCAACTGCATTCCCCATGTTTGGGGCCTCCTCATTTGGGTTTCCATTTTGGTTCCCACCTGGGTTTATGAGTTGGTTTCTTTGAAGAAAGTCCATTGAAATGGGATCAATTTTTTGATTTGGGGGTGGTAGGAAGATTAGTATCTAATGTAAAGAGTTACCTTAGTGCACTCGACTCCCCAACCCCAAGACTATCCACCATAACTAGACGGTTTGATTGATCGCGGGAGTAGGCGGACATGCGCCAAAAGAAAAAAACGAGAAAGGGACAAGATAAGAGAATTTGGATGAGAGAAGAAGAAATGGGGGAGAATAGAATGGTTGTTTATATGACATACTTGGGTCCCCGAAAATGGTTCCAAAATTTGATTCATGCTCAAATTTTTCCAAGTGATAAAGGTAGAACGGTCCTTCTAGTCTAGCTTGGGTTGTCGAATCCTCAGAGACCTAAGAAGTAACCCAATGACACGCACATTCTAAGGACTATTTTTGGATATGAAGTGTCCAACATGGGATGATTTTAGATGGGTTTAAAGGATCACTGACAGATTTAAGTGAATTCAATTTAAAATAATGAGTTTATCCTAGGTTATCACTCGGGGTGGATTGGATGAAATTCTTTTTCAACAATTTCAATTTCTAATATTTGAGATGAGCTCATTTAATAAGATCAAACAACATCCTCACTTATTGGTTTAATACCTACACACTTTAATACTAATCACCTATACACTTGAAGGATCAATGTTTTGAGCACTTCAAGGTAAATGTTCGTATTAGCACTTGAAGTGTGTGGCCTTAAATTCAACAAGGACGATGGAGTTTAAAAATCATCAAATAAAAATATCTATTAAAAGAAGTGATTGTAACGCCCCGACCCTAGTTACCTAGAGTCAGTGCATTGTTATGTAACATTGGCATGATCAAAAAAGATCAAGTATCTAAAGACCGATTAGTTTAGTAGCCTTGGAAACACTAGATATATTCATAAGTCTTACATTACATCAAAAAGTAAAACAAAACTACAACAGTATCTTGTCTTCATATCCCCTCATACCATTCATGTAGGTCATTCATAAAATACTTCTTCAAATGTTGGAAAAATTAAAACATTGAAAGGGGTGAGCTCAGATGCTCAGTAAGGATAACAATATAGAGGAAACTTTCATAAATAAACATAAACATTTAAGGAAATGTATAACTAAAATAAAAGCCTTTAAACTTGAACTTCAACATAATATGGAAAAAGTAAAATGAAATAATGCCATTTACTTATTCACATGGATATTATAAGAGTATAATAATCACATGCAATATCAATAACCACTTTCATAATGATAGAATGCATAATTCCAGACTATCATGACCACATAGTCAAGGCCTTGTGCCAAGACTACAAATAAGATTTTGTCAAGGCCTCGTGCCAGGACACTAGTTGGTCTCATGAGACCTACCGATGCATCGAGGAGCTATAGCGGGCTCCACCCATCACTTGTTAAGTCCAATGAATTCTTTATATGAAAAGTTATAAACATATCATAAACTATAACATAATCGTATCACATAAAACATGCATAAAGGAAACATAACATTTACACATTTCAATCACAAGATATCAATACAACACATTGATATAAAAAAACATTATCAAAACCATTTTTAATACCAAAATAAAAGAAAATTAAAATATGGTATTTATTTTTCATTTAAAAAAAAGTTATGGCTTGTAGAGGAAGCCGAAACTCAAATAATGGTCACAGCGGCGGAGAAGTCGTTGTCGCCGCATACGTACGACAAAAAAAACATTACCTTTTGTCATTTAGTAAAACGATTTTTATAAAAAAGATTCCTTTTGAATAAACTTAAAAGTCAAAGGGGTTTATACACCATATAAAAGAAAGTTGTGTATAAAACAAAATATGCCTCAATGAAAGGAGATTGAGACGAAGTCCCCTACCTCATGTCCGACTTGACTCGATCGTTATTTAATCTGCTGAATAATAAAATAGAGTTAATTTATACTTTATTAAGAACCGTTTTCAAGTTCATTATTCCTTTTATATCACGTATTACCATGTTATGCACATTATGTAATTATTTAAGTTAATAACTGTCATTTTGTCAATGTTTGGTACTCGAGTCAAAAATAAACTTCTTATAATTACAAGTTGTTCATGTGGTAAAATATCCATTATATCAAGAATTATATTCATGATGTAGATATCATATATATCATATATATCCAGAATATACATGCATTTATAATATTACATAACATTTAGAGGTAAGAAATGAAATGCACCGTTCATGGAGACGGTAAGCCGTACGTACGCATGAACGCTACTTTCATTTCTATTTCGTATTTAATGGAATGAAATCATAATGATATAAAGGTATAATATAATTATAGTATAATATCATATATAATATCATTTACTCCATCCCTTATACGTCCCACATTTGGCATTAACGATTCAAATCACTTTGAGGGGGCGGTATTCCACACTTCCTAAAATGAAATTATCGCGTTTAACCATAATGGAAATCATAAATGTATGACATAAATGAAAAATACAGAAGTATAAGGAAAACATAAACATAATATATATCATATATAAATATAGTGACATCTTAATGGCCCCCATGAGAGGTGTTAAAATAAGATTGAACAATCATTGTTTCGTGAGGTAGTAATTCGCCACCCAGAGAAACAGTATGTTCTTTAACCATTAGACGAAGGTGTCTGTAAGTGTAAATCAAATAATTCTCATAAAAACATCCTAGTATAGTGAAGATACTAGTGTTGTTACAAAATAAATTAATAAAAAGAGTTTAAGGGGTTGGAGAAGAAAAATAAAACAAAAGAACATAAGAGAAGACATTACCTTAAAATCGGGTAACTCTTTTTTATTTGAGCCAAAGGCTTCCTTGGGAAGAATTATGCCAAAAGTGAGGCTTCTAGGAGTAAGAGAGGGAAGGTTAGAGAGTATTTGGGGATAGGTTGGTCGAGCCAAATGGCTTTGAAGGTGTGAATAAGGTGGTAGAGGTGGGGGCCTTTTATAAGAGGAGAGGAGGGGCACTTTTGGAAAGTCATGAAATGTTACTTTATTATGAAATGATTTTCGGATTTTAAAGGTCCCACAATGATATATTTTGAGTATTAGGTGACAAGGGTTCGAAATACACCCATAAAATAGGTTTTAGACAATTGTAATTCTTAGATTTTACCTTATCTTTTCATTTTATTTAAATTGTTCATTAATGAGGTAATCACTGCATCATCATGGTGTCATAAATAAATTTATTTATTTAATGTCTAAAAATTTTAAAAAAAATACCATGATGTAGGAAATATTTTTATCTTTCCGTATTTATAGTCAAAAGGTTAACTTATATAACCCCATGTAATAATTGTTTTAGTAAAACAACACATGTTTGTGACAATTTTATTTTTACTTTAAATAAAAAGTTATTAATGTCATTTTCTTACCCAAGTAACTCCATGGGGTCCCCAAGTTGACCCATGGATTGTCTTGGTCGGCCATGACTCACCCAATAAGGGTAGGACAAGTGTAAAGTTAATTTCATATTATTATAACATTATATTTACCTTAAATTACACTAATTACCTTTAATCGCGATTAATAAAACTTAAAAGTTGCTATTCACCAAAAATTATTTTAATCCCATTGAACCACATTTTACTTCCTAATGAAAATGATGTATGTCGGATTTTTGAAATTCAAATCACATAGGTGGTAAAATTTAATTTAAATTAAAAATTAGTTTTTTAACTACCACTTAGTGGTTTCACTGTTCATTAAAAATTGAAGTTTCTTAGAACAATACCAAAAATTCACCCTAAGCTATATTTGATATTATTAATTCAAAAATGATGTCTATTTTAAAAAATTAAAAACATATAATTTGAATTAATTAATTTAATAATTAATTCCCACTATCACAACAAATAGCGTGTTTTTAAGAAACAATATATATCAAAAGATTGATAATTATTTATGTCCAATTTCAAAGTGAAATTAATTATAATGTCCACCATTGGATAAAATGGTAAAATTATATTCTAATTATACTTTAAAACCACTCAATATTATAATTTATCACTATAAATTATTTTGATTAAAAATGTTGTTTTTAAGTATTTTTCACTGTTCATCGAGAATTCGAAGTTCTCGGAAAAATACCAAAAATTCAACATAGGCTAATTTTGATATTCCGAATCCAAAAATGAATTCCATTTTGAAATATAAAATTTATATAATTTTATAAAGTGGGTATTAATATTCATGACTGCTACTTTGGTTGGTCGCGATGTGTTAGAACTCGAGGTTGCGTACAACACACACTGCTCTATTATTCAAAGAGAAGCATACCATGGAAGCATGGGGTGTTACATTCTCCCCTCATTCAATAAATTGTGTCCGCGCAATTTGAAATTTTTCTTCGAAAATAAAAGGATAAAAGTAGAAAATACCTTTTTGGAAAACCCACATCGGAAATAGGGTTAATAAAAATATAACTTTAAAAGAAAGAAAGAGAATTACAAAGGTCACCCAAGATAGCCCATACCAGGATTCTATGAAAACATGGATATGGAGGAGAAACAAACCATTAAGGTCTAATGGAGAGTTGTAGAAAACATGATTAGGATAAAGTTAACTACAAGAAAATCACAAACTTGTGATTGGTTAAATGATCATTGATTCCCCAGTAGGAAAAGTTAACCGACAACATTTTTGTTTTAAGTTACCTTTCATAAAGTTGAGAAATTTATTTAGGATATTTACTAAGAACGTAAGGAAATATGCATACTTGTCATGTAGAATTTCATTCTTTAATAAATTTTTACCACAAACCCATCTTTCACTCAAAAAGATAATAGAAGTCAAAAATATTAAATTTATCCTAATCGTACAAGGTTCAAAATATTAACTCATACCATTTAGATTAGAAAAACTATTTTGTAATAACTAGTGACTTCCTGTAGGCTAGTGGTATGTAATAAAGGCCTGTAACATTATGGTTGTGGGTTCTATTCCTACAACTTTGTCCGACACGACAGGTTATTCCCCAACATGCAGGTTGTCCTTTTCCTAATAATATTCCAAAAATAATCTTCAAAAATGTTTTAACCTTAAACAATACTATCCAAAGTTCAACTTAATCCATTCCAAACTTTATAGTTATCCAAAATACCTCTGTCCAAACTCTCTCTAAAAGGTCTCTAAATTCCAAAATCAATTGTAACAACAGATTCCACAAATAAAGTAAAGTTTCTCTTATTTTCACATACTAAAAATATGATTACCTTCATCATATTAAAACCTTAATGAAAAAAACAAGTACTCCAGTAAAATACTTATATATATTTCACATTATTCTTATAACCATAATATAGTTCTTGAGTCCAAAAACACAAATACAATAATTATTCAACATCATCTTTAGTAACATAATAAGCATGGCCTTGATCCATTGGACTTTTCTGAGGTAAGTTTCCCTGACAATTAGGACATTCTTTGCATAATACCCAATTTCTCTACAATTGTAGCATTCAACATTGATAACCTCTTTCTTTCCCTTGCAATCACGAGCCTGGTGACCTTTTTCTCCATATTCATAACAAACTCCCATTCCCTTTAGGCAAGTACCGGGGTGATTCTTCCCAAAATTATCGCATAATGGAAAATACTTCTTTACCTTTTTCCCTTTATCTGTCTCTTATTCCACTGTTCTCTTATTCTCTTTCTTTACTTTGTTGTCATAAGACTTAGAGAATTCCTTTTCTATCTTGATAGCACACGAGACTATATCTTCGTATGTTGAGAAAGATTGTGATACTAATACTTGACGGAGAAATAGTTTTAACCCATCAAAGAAACGATCAATCTTACTTCTTGGGTTACGTATATAATCTGCATCATACCTCGCTAACCTTGTAAAGTTGGGCTCATACTTTGCGACATTCTCATCCTCCTTTTGTCTCAGACTCAGAAATTTCCTTTCCATATCTGCTCGATGGTCATGAGGAAAGTTGATTATCCACTAAATGAGGATAATATTCATTGTTAATATACATAATATTCATGTTATTTATTATTAATAAACACCATTTTAGTGAATTTTACACTTTGAACATCATTTCACATTATGATTGTAATACCTTCTTAAAATGCACTATTATGTGGAACATTTTTGAACATCATTTGAAGTACCCAATGATTCATCTAATTTTAAGGAATCAAATTATACATATTTTAATTTTATATTCTTTTTAACTGGATATTCAATTCAATATGAACATTTTTCATTAAAGTAGCAATGAAAGATTCATAAAGGATGATGGAGATATTTGGCAATGAAAGGAAGCAATTCTGGAGAAGGCAGATTGGACACCATCCCACTGATGAGAATGTGGGGCCCAACATACAGACCCAATGGATCCCAAATTTTGTGGGAGACTATAAGCCATATATAGGAACAATTAAGTATTCAGGAGACAGTGCTAATTCTGCCTCCATTGGGGTGATTTAGGCGGCCCAAGTTAGAGCTAAAATTCTGTTCCAGATTCTGCGGCCCAGAAAAACATCCCAATAATTTAATCATATCTTGGAATACACAACTACAAATGGTCCCACATTTTACAGGAGGTTATAAGAAATCTAAGGATAAATTTATTCTTCTATGGCCCACTCTAATTAGGCCATCTAGAAGGTATTCCAAGCGCTTCTGTTCGGTGAAGGAAAGTTGGCTTCCACCTCAGGTCAAAGGTGGAAAAATCAACCCTTCCTTACTTTCCACCCACCTATGGACTACCACAATTAATTGAGGAGACTTGTAATGTTGGAGACTATACCAAAGGTCTAAAAAATTCCTATTTAAGTTAGTGGTGTTGGAGTATTGAAGAATCTTTGCTACTTTTTTCAATTGTAATGTTATGCTGCAATTTTGTTGTCTCAAATTTGTCTTTCACATGTAAGTTGTTCAATTCACTTTAGTTTCTTAATAAAAGTTCTTATTATACTATTATTCTATTGTTATTCATATCAATTTGATACCTTTGGATCAAGGTGTGAATTTATTCACACCAAACCTTGTGAAATTATTCACACAACGGTGGAGTGATCATTTTATTTTTGTTATTTTCTTTACTTCTCCATTTCCTCCCTCATGAGTCTACTTTCCGCTTCCATTGAAACCATGAGATAAATGGAGGTCTAACCCACTTATGGGTTGATCCAAGGGAGTATAAAGGGGCTGTATTGGATTTTATTTATTACCCCATTAATTTATAATCACTTCTTTAATTGAGATTTTTATTTGATGATTTTTAAACTCCATCATCTTTGTTGAATTTAAGGCCACACACTTCAAGTACTAATACGAACCTTTATATTGAAGTGATCAAAACATTTATCCTTAAAGTGTATAGGTTATTATTATTAAAGGGTGTAGGCATTAAACCAAAAAGTGATTATGTTGTTTTATCTCCTTAAATGAACCCATCTCAAATATAAGAAATTGAAATCATTGAAAAGGAAATATGTCCAATCCACCCTGAGCAATAACCTAGGATCAACTCATTATTTTAAATTGAAATCACTTAAGTCTCTTAGAGTTTCTTTAAACCCATATAAAATCAACCCAAGTTGGCCACTTCATATCCAAAAACAGTCCATAGAATGTATGTGTCTATAGGTTACTTCTTAGGTCTCTGAGGATTCGACAACCCAAGCTAAACTATAAGGATCGTCCTACCTTCTTATCTTGGGTAAATTGAGAGAGAATCAAATTTTTCCACCATTTTCGAGGACCTAAGTAAGTTATCTTAGACACTATCATACTTTTTTTCATCCCTCTTCTCTATTCTCACCCCCTCACTTCTATGGAAATCAATTTCGAACAAGTCCAAACATGGGAAACCTATCCCTACTTTGATCACCCAACCCCATGTGTGATGTACAATGACCATCCTAATTTCTACTGGTGGGATAACCAACAACCAATTGAGACACAACGTTTTAACTACTATTCTCCACAAAACATTCCAACATATAATGAGTTTCAATCCCCACAAAACCAATTTAAACACACTCCTGTGAAATTCCAACAACTTAATTATACACCCAGAATAGACCATTTGGATCAAACCCTTATCCATCCTAATACACATCCATTACTTGAAAAACTGTGTCAACAAATGGAGATAATTAATTTTGAGGTTTCATCATTGAGGTTAAAACTACAAAGCATTAAAAATAGTGAGGAACCCATCCCTACACAAATTATTCCTTCCATAACCTTATGTGAAGTGTCTAGTTTCCCACAAACCTCTCATGAATTTACTGAAGAGAAAATCTTTGGATTTTGGGAAGATAAAGAGGATCAAGGAATTGTTGATGGGTTTTTAAATCAAGAGGAAAATGATTTTTTGTATTCACAAAAGGGAAATTTGACATCATGGATTGAGTCTCATGAATATAACTCCATTTATGATTTTTCAAAAACACAAATCACTAAACCATTAAGAGAAATCACAAACTTTGAGTCCATACCCATTCCTGAAACTGATCTTTCTAATTTTGTGGCTGAATCTTTTATTCAGAAGGAACCAATTTTGTTGTGAAATTTGGAAAATGAAACTGAGTTGGATTCAAAATATCAACTTGTGTCTAAATGTCCTATCCAACCTGAGCTAAAAATTACTATCCTTCCCTCCCCTATAAATAATCCATTCATTTGGTATAATCATGACCTTTAAATTGGAATTCATTCTTCTCTTGAAACCAAAAAAGTTGTAATGATAATTTATGTATTAGGAAAGACTATAGAGGAAACTGGATCAACCATTTCTGACATTCCTTTGATTTTACCATCCATTTTAGAACATAGGTTTGTGTATGAAAAATTTCTAAAAATAGAATGAATCTAAACCTAATAGAAGTGGTGAAACATGTGGTCCTTAAAATGTTGAAAGTTGGTATTGGGTAAGTTGTGGGGTTCAAGTCGAGCTAATGACGTTAAACAAAGCGCTGCATGGGAGGCAACCCATGGTTTTCAAGTTTCCTATCATTTTGTTGTTTTAATAAAATTTATATTTTAAATAAGATTAATTAATCATTTTTATAATTAAAAAAATAGACTGTTGACCTGTTCTTCTATTATGAGTTTGGATGGGTATAAAAGGGGAGCACCATATTCATCCGTGTCACGTGGTGTGATGCTTGAGTAATTACTTACCCAGAAATTTAAAAAGAAGACAATGTATCATTAGTTTATTTAATTTCATTGTTTTTGTAGGTTAAAATAAAAATAATAATTAAATAAATAAATAAAAATATAATAATAGTAATAAAAAGGGACACATCGTGGGTCGTGGGTCAAACCCCGTCACAACCGGCGAAGCCGTGGGGATTCGAACCTGGGACCGAAGGGAGACAGGGGCGCATGCTTACCACTAACCTACGTGAACTCTGCAAGTCACATGGATATCAAAGATTAAAAGGGAGCAACAAGAATTTCAACTTCAACCACCAGGTGACTTCATTCCATGATCCTCATTTTCAATTGCCTTTTTGAAATTTCATTCTCTACCTCTACCCCTTCTAATTTTTCTTTTATTTAAACACTGGGGATAGTGTTATTTTAAGTTGGGGGGAGATAAAATAAAAAATGCTTTTGTGTAAAAAAAATGAATGATTTGAAAAAAAAAGTGTAAATGGAAGGAAAAATTCCTTTAACTTTGAACATGGTAATACACATTGCACACTTTGAAACTGAATATCAAAAAATTTAGCATGCCCTTATTCTGATTTTAATCCTTGTACAATTTCATGAGCATAGATTTTGGAAAGTGTGGCTGTCCAATGTGATATTTCATCGTTTATATTTTCATCCAAATAAAAAAAAAGATCACAATGCACGTCCTTTGTATAGTGGGGTATTAGTTTGAGTTCATGGGGTCCCCCAAATAAATAGCATAGTTTTGGTGATCATTTTAGTTTTAGTATGAGTATTCAATAAAAAAATAAAAAATAATAATAAATTTGTGCGTAGAGAAATGAAATGACCTAATATGTGGCTTTCGGCACTTGGGGATCATGACTCCATAGTTGTCTAGCCCAAAGTTAGTAATTTTATCTCTATTTTTGGTAATTTGAATTTGTTTTTGACTGAGTTAACTTGAGATGATGCCCGAGTATATGAGATTAACTTGCTGCCCTATGTTCTTTGATCCTGAGAGTGATCGGAAAAATCTCGCTACATGGGTTGACTCTTTTGAGTGCAATTTCAATTACCATGGCAAAAGTGCAAAAAAAAACAACAAAAAAAAACAAAAAAAATATATAATACAAAAAAAAAAAATTGAATACTCATCTTAATATTGAAATGTGATTCCACCTAGAGATTCCGTAATTTCCTCCTTGAATAAAGATGAACCCCCATGAATAAATATGAACCCCCATGTCTATTGTGATGCACAACACATCCTCATACTTAATTGATATTAGATGAAATATGGCAATGAATTTGAATAAAGGAATGAGCTTGGGATTGGGATCTACTTATGAAACCATCTTGTATTAAAATATTTTGATGGGTTTCATGATTATTTGGTATAAGGGTTTTTGGTGATCATTGTTTATTAAAATGTTTTTGGAAAAGGGAATTCGAATTTCATATTGTTGAGATATATTTTTCTCAGGACTAGAAAAACTCAAGTTGGGGGGTGTGATTAGCCACTAAATGAGGATAATATTCATTTTTAATATACATAATATTAATTTTCTTTATTATTCATAAACACCATTTTAATTCATTTTATACTTTGAACATCATTTCACATTAGGATTGTAATACCTTCTTAAAATGCACTATTATGTGGTACATTTTTGAACATCATTTGAAGTACCCAATGATTCATCTAATTTTAAGGAATAAAATTATAAATATTTTAATTTTATATTCTTTTGAACTGGATATTCACATAAATATGAACATTTTTCATTAAAGGAGCAATGAAAGATTCATAATGGATGATGGAGATATTTGGCAATGAAAGGAAGCAATTCTGGAGAAGGCAGATTAGACACCATCCCACTGATGAGCATGTGGGGCCCAACATACAGGACAAATGAATCCCAAATTTTGTGGGAGGCTATAATAAATATATATGAACAAATAATTATTCAAGATACAGTGCTAATACTACCTCCATTGTGGTCATTTAGGCGGACCATATTAGAGATAAAATGCTGGGCCAGATTCTGCGGCCTAGAAAAACATCCCACTAATCGGATCATATCTCGGAATACACAACTCAAAATGGGACCAAATTTGACAGGAGTTTAGAAGACATCTTAGGATAAATTTTCTTATTCTATGTACAACCGTGATTCGGCAATCTAGAAGGTCTTAGAAGCGCTTCTGTGCGGTGAAGGAAAGCTGGATGCCACCTCGGGTCAAGGGTGGAAAAATCAACTCTTCCTTACTTTCCACCCACCTATGGCATACCTTAATTAATTGAAGAGACTTGGACTGTTGGAGGCTATAACCAAGGGCTCAAAAATTCCTATTTAAGGAAGTGTTGTTGGAGTATTGAATAATATTTGCTGCTTTGTTCAATTGTAATGTTATGCTGCAATTTTGTTGTCTCAAATTTGTCTTTCACATGTAAGTTGTTCAATTCATTTTTGTTTCTTAATAAAAGTTCTTCTTATACTCTTATTCTGTTTTTATTCATATCACTTTTTTACCTTTGGATAGAGGTGTGAATTTATTCACACCAAACCATGTGAAATTATTCACACAACGGTGGAGTGATCATTTTATTTTTGTTGTTTTCTTTACTTCTCTATTTCCTTCTTCATGAGTCTACTTTCCACTTCCATTGAAACCATGGGATCAATGGAGGGATAACCCACTTATGGGTTGATCCAAGGTATTAGAAATGTGTTGGATTGGATGTTATTTATCACCCCATTAATGTATAATCACTTCTTTAATTGATATTTTTATTTGATGATTTTTAAACTCCATCATACTTGTTGAATTTAAGGCCATACACTTCAAGTGCTAATACGAACCTTTATCTTGAAGTGATCAAAACATTGATCCTTCAAGTGTATAGGTGATTAGTATTAAAGGGTGTAGTAATTAAACCAGTAAGTGATGATGTTGTTTTATCTCCTTAAATGAACCCATCTCAAATATAAGAAATTGAAATCATTGAAATGGAAATACATCCTATCCACCCTGAGCAATAACCTAGGATCAACTCATTATTTTAAATTGAATTCACTTAAGTCTATTATAGTTCATTTAAACCCATCTAAAATCAACCCAAGTTGGCCACTTCATAGCCAAAAATAGTTCATAGAATGTATGTGTCTATAGGTTACTTCTTAGGTCTATAAGGATTCGACAACCCAAGCTAAACTACAAGGATCGTCCTACCTTCTTCTCTTGGGTAAATTGAGCGAGAATCAAAAGTATTTTTCTAAGAAAATCTCTTTGAACTCCCTAAATTCCATATTTTATACTTCATCATCTTAATTTGTGTTTTGAATCAATGACCACCATTGATCAGCATCTCCAGTGAGGCGGTAAGCTGCCATGACTACCTTTTCCCTTTCACTACTCCCTAAAGCCTGAAATATTTTCCCTAGAGAATTTATCCATTGCTCAGATACTAATGTATTTGTACCCCCATTAAATGTTGGTGGTTGTTGCCTCATGAAGCTATCTAACATTGATCCTCCATGTTTCGGATCAGGGTTCTCCATACGAATAAGGTTATTATTCATAACCTGAGTGAGTTGTCCCAGTATGGTGATAAGCTGATCAACACCAGTTGTATCACCAGCTCCATTATTATTATCTTGAGAAGGAGGGAAATACCTACATGGAGTGAGTGCATTGATCCAGTTTCCATTCCTTTTGATAGGCACCATTTTTAAACAATGGCATAAACTAGATCAGTTTATGAATCAAAATACATAATTCCATACTTGTAAAACACCTAACATAAATTGAACAGTTTATGGATATAATCCATAATCATAAAAATGTTTTCTTTGAGGATTTATATACTCATAAACCCTTCATAATGGTTTGTAAATAAAATGGGAATTATCCTAAGCATATCCCCCAGTAGTGTCGTAACCAAGAGTGTAGCAAGACCCGTTGTCGTGCACCAATTCCCGTTCGAGTCTAGCTCAAAGCGGTGTTTTCGGGTTTTACCCCTAGGTTCATCTATTCCCGAGCCGCCTATACCTACCCGTATCTAGACAGGGATGTATTGCTCATAAAATACACAAAATCTATACTTTTCCAAAATTATAGGATGTTCTTCTATACTAATCCTCAAAGTCTATCTTAGGGCTATGTGCTCTAATCAGAGTTTATCTAAATCTAGCTTCCAAGGTTAGTACTAAACTCCATCTGATACCAACTGTAACGCCCTGACCCCAGTTACCCAGAGTTGGTGCATTATTACATAACATTGGCATGATCACAAAAGATCATGTCTCAAAAGACTGATTAGTTTAGTAGCCTTGGAAACACTAGATATATTTATAAGTCTTACATTACATCATAAAGTAAAACAAAACTACAACAACATATTGTCTTCATATACCGTCATACTATACCTACAGTTCATTCATAAAATACTTCTTCACATCCTGGAAAAATTAAAACATTGAAAGGGGTGAGCTCAGATGCTCAGAAAAGATAACAATATAGCATAACTTTCATAAATAAACATAAACATTTAAGGCAATGTATAACTAAAACAAAAGCCTTTTAAACTTGAAATTAAACATAATATGGAAAAATTAAAATGAAATAATTCCATTTACTTATTCACATAGATATTATACTAGTTTAATAATCACATACAATATCAATAACCACTTTTATAATGATGGAATGCATAATGCCAGACTATCATGACCACATAGTCAAGGCCTTGTGCCAAGACTACAAATAAGATTTTGTCAAGGCCTCGTGCCAAGACACTAGTTTGTCTCATGAGACCTACCGATGCAACGAGGAGCTATATTGGGCTCCACCCATTGGTTATTAAGTCCAATGCATTCCTTATATGAAAAGGTTTAAACATATCATAAACCATAACATAATTCTATTACATAAAACATGCATAAATGAAACATAACATTTCCACATTTCAATCACAAGATATCAATACAACACATTGATATAATAAAAACATTATCAAAACCATTTTCAATACCAAAATAAAATAAAATTAAAACATGGTATTTATTTTTCATTTTAAAAAAAGTTATGGCTTGTAGAGGAAGCCAAAACTCAAATAATGGTCATGGCGGCAGAGAAGTCATTGTCGCCGCATACGTACGACAAAAAAACATTCCCTTTTTTCTTTTAGTAAAAGGATTTGTATAAAAAAGATTAATTTTGAATAAACATAAAAGTCAAAGGGTTTTATACACCATATAAAATAAAGTTGTGTATAAAACAAAATATGCCTCAATGAAAGGAGATTGAGACGAAGTCCCTTACCTCATGTCCGACTTGACTCGATCATTATTTAATATCTTGAATAATAAACTAGAGTTAATTTCTACTTGATTAAGAACCTTTTTCAAATTCATTATTCCTTTCATATCACTTATTACCATGTTATGAACATTATGTAATTATTTAAGTTAATAACGGTCGTTTTGTCGATCTTTGGTACTTGAGTCAAAAATAAACTCCTTATAATTAAAAGTTGTTCATGTGGTAAAATATCCATTATATCAAGAATTATATTCATGATTTAGATATCATATATATCATATATATCTAGTATATACATGAATTTATAATATTACATAACATTTAGAGGTAAGAAATGAAATGCACTGTTCATGGAGATGGTAAGCCGTACGTACGCATGAACGCTACTTTCATTTATATTTCATATTTAATGGAATGAAATCATAATTATATAAAGGTATATTATAATTCCAATATAATATCATATATAATATCATTTACTCCATCCTTTATACGTCCCACATTTGGCATTAACGATTCAAATCACTTTGAGGGGGCGGTAGTCCGCACTTCCTAAAATGAAATTATCGCGTTTACCCATAATGGAAATAAAAAAGTATGACATAAATGAAAAATACAGAAACATAAGGAAAATATAAACATAATATATATCATATATAAATATAGTGGCATATTAATGGTCACCATGATAGGTGTTAAAAGAATATTGAACAATCATCGTTTCGTGAGGCAGTAATTCGCCACCCACAGAAACAATATGTTCTTTAACCATTAGACGAAGTTATGTGTAAGTGTAAATAAAATAATTCTCATAAGAAAATCCTAGTATATTGAAGATATTGGTGTTGTTACAAAACAAAGTAATAAAAAGAGTTTAAGGGGTGGAGAAGCAAAATAAAACAAAAGAACATAAGAGAAGACATTACCTTAAAATCGGGTAACTCTTTTTGATTTGAGTAAAAGGCTTCCTTGGGAAAACATATGCCTAAATTTAGGCTTCTAGAAGTAATATAAGGAAGTTGAGAGATTATTTGGTCAGATGTTGGCCGATCCAAATGGCTTTCAAGGTGTGAATAAGGTGGTAGAGGTGGGGGCCTTTTAAAAGAGGAGAGGAGGGGCACTTTTGGAATGTCATGAAATGTTACTTTATTATGAAATGATTTTTAGATTTTAAAGGTCCCAAAATGATATATTTAGAGGATAAGATGATAAGGGTTTGAAATCCACCCATCCAATAGGTTTTATACAAGTGTAAGTCTTATATTTTACCTTATCTTTTCATTTTATTTAAATTGTTCATTAATGAGGTAATCACTGCATCATCATGGTGTCATAAATAAATTTATTTATTTCATGTCTAAAAATTATAAAAAAACTACGATGATGTAGGAAATATTTTTATCTTTCCAATGAATATTTATAGTCGAAAAGTTAACTTATATAACCCCATGTAATAATTGTTTTAGTAAAACAACACATGTTTGTGACATTTTTATTTTTACTTTAAATAAAAAGCTATTAATGTCATTTTCTTACCCAAGTGGCTCAATGGGGTCCCCAAGTTGACCCATGTATTGTCTTGGTCGGCCATGACTCACCCAATAAGGGTAGGACAAGTGTAAAGGTAATTTCATATTATTATAACATTATATTTAGCTTAAATTACACTAATTACCTTTAATCGCGATTAATAGAACTTAAAAGTTACTATTCACCAAAAATTATTTTAATCCCATTGAACCACATTTTACTTCCTAATGAAAATGTTGTATGACAGATTTTTGAAATTCAAATCACAGAGGTGGTAAAATTTCATTTAAACGAAAAATTAGTTTTTTTAACTACCACTTAGTGGTTTCACAATTCATTAAAAATTGAAGTTTCCCTGAATAATACAAAAAATTCACCCTAAGCTATATTTTATATTCATAATTCAAAAATGATGTCTATTTTACCAAATTAAAAATATATAAGTTGAATTGATTAGTTTAATAATTAATTCCTGCAGTCACAACAAATAGCGTGTTTTTAGGAAACAATATATATCAAAAGATTGTCAATTGTTTATGCCCAATTTAAAAGTGAAATTAATTATAATGTCCACTATTGGATAAAATGGTAAGATTATATTATAATTATACTTTAAAACCACTAAATATTATAATTTATCACTATAAATTATTTTGATTAAAAATGTTGTTTTAAGTATTTTTTACTATTCATCGAAAATTGGAAGTTCTCGGAAACATACCATAAATTCAACATAGGCTAATTTTGATATTCTGAATCCAAAAATGAAGTCCATTCTGAAATATAAAATTTATATAATTTTAAAAATTAGGTATTACTAATCACAATGGCTACTATGATTGGTCGTGGTGTGTTAGAACTCGAGGTTGCGTACAACACACGCTGCTCTATTATTCAAAGAGAAGCGTACCATGGAATCTTGGGGTGTTATAGTGATTAGAAATTAATGGGGTGATAAATAACATCCAATCCAGCCCATTGATACTCCCTTGGATCAACCCATAAGTGGGTTTTCCATCCATTGATTCCATGGTTTCAATGGAAGCAGAAAGTAGACTCATGAGGGAGGAAATGGAGAAGTAAAGAAAACAATAAAAATAAAATGATATCTCCACCATTGTGTGAATAATTTCACAAGATTTTGTGTGAATAAATTTACACCTTGAGGCAAAGGTATCAATGTGAGATGGAGAACAATAGAATAAGAGGATAATAAGAACTTTTATTAAGAAACTAGGATGAATTAAAACAACTTACATGTGAATGAAGAACGTTACAAAGACAAATTGGTAGCATAACATTAAGATGAAAACAAAGATCAAAGATGAAAAACTATTCCACCACCACTACATTAAATAGTCATTTTGGGAGCCTTGGGTCGAGCTTCCAACAGTACAAAGCATCCCACTTGATTATGGTAGGCCTACGGTGGTGGAAAGCTTGTGGAACTTGTAGTTTTCCACACATGACCCGAGGTGGCAACCATCTTTCATCCATCGAACATACACACTTGTAAGACCTTCTAGATGGCCGAATCAGAGTAGGAAGTAGCAGAATAAAATGGATCCCCGGATGTCTTATATTCTCCTGTAAAAGTTGGGCCCATTTGGAGTTGTGGATTCCGAGATATGATCATATTGGTAGGCTTTTTGTCTGGGCCGCAGAATCTGGCCCGCATTAATATCCACCATGGAGGCCGAATTAGTATTGGATCCTGAATAGTTATTTTTTTCTATACATATATTCTATCATCCCATGAAATTTAGGATTCATTGGGCCTATATGTTGGGCCCCACATTATCATCAGTGGGCTGGTGTCCAATCTGACTTCTCCAGAATTATTTCCATTCATCACAAAATATCCCCATCTTATTCCATGAATTATCCATTGATCTCTGAATCAAACATGTTCATATTGAAGTTTAGATCATCTTTAAAAAATATAAAATTAAAATATGTATAATTAGATTCCTTAAAATCAGATGAATCATTGGGTACTTTAAATGATGTTAAAAAATGTACCACATAATAGTGCATTCTAAGAAAGAATTACAATCAAAATGTGAAATGATGTTTAAAGTGTAAAATTCACTAAAATGGTGTTTATAAATAATAAATCACATAAATATTATATATATTTACAATGAATATTAACCTCTTTTAGTGGTAATAATGCATCGATGAGTTCTTCCTTCTTCTAGAACCTCATCTCTTGATTTCCCCTCTTTCACGAGATATTCTCAGTTGAACATTTTTAATGTTTTTGGAGATATATGATTTTCTAGGAAAATTCATGGTCTGATGTTCGTGTATATTGATCTCACGACTCCGAGGTAGGTGGTTTGTGCCTTTCCGTAGATAGTCTTTGAATTTGATGTGCAAAAGTGCCCAATACCCTCGTTCGGGGTATTGAGTGTTTATGGTTTTTAGCCTTATTCTCTCTTCTATGACTTGTTGTTTGGATAGAGGTTAATTGTTTATGAATAGGGTTAACTTTTCCATGCTATGGAGGTTTTTCCCATGTTTTCTTGTTTTGACTGTTTGATCTAGCTTTCCTGTTAGTCTTCTTTGTTTTTCATGCCTAATATTGTTAGGATGGAGTCATTATTATCTGAAATTCTATGATATGTTGTAGATTGTTTAGAAAAGTAGTTCTTGAGGTTTACTTTGGATTCCATGTATCGTTTGTGCATGAATGACTTACTCAAGGCAGTGGGAACCTGGTGTAGTAGACCATATGGAGAATTGACGTTGAGGGTTTCTCCAAAGTGTCTGTTTACTTTTATGTTGCGAGACCATAGGGGGGATGGATGTAAGTGCTCCCTCAGAGTGTCTTTAGTTTCCTTGATATGGGACATAGGGGGAATTAGATTTTGGGTGCTTCCTTAGAGTTCCTATTAGTTACCGATACGAGACCACATGGGGAATTGACGGTGAATGCTTCCTCATAGTGTCTTTGCTAAAGCTGAACCAGAGGGGTTAGACTGTGTGTACTTACCAGAGGGTTGCTTGTGTTTGTTTGGTTAAACCATAGGGGTTTGGCTGTGAGTAATTCCCAGAGGCTAAACTGCTTTTGATTATCTACTTACTTGATATATGAAAATTAATGCAATTGAATTTGTAGGATTGTTACTATGTGTACTTCCTTGTTTATTGTTTCATTTTGTTTATTGCCTGCCATATATATTCACTGATTATTAGGCATAGATATTTGGGTGGTTGCATACTGGGATTCGTCTCACATCCTATTTGGGTCATGCTTTTGGGCCCAAACAGATTATATTGTTACAGGTCTATATAAGGGCAAACACCCTTCTACTTCAGGAACTTGATTGATGTGTAGTTAGGGAGCATGGGACCAAGATGAGGCTTGTGATGTTGTGGAGAAATTTACTTGATTTTATTTTTACTTTGGTTTAGTATTGTAGTCCAGTTTTTTGACTTGTTTGGCTGCTTTCCTAGACATATGTATCATGCATCATATATATTTATATGTGATCAGTTGTTGTTACTTTCAGTCTTCCACTGTTTACTATTGTCTGGTATTATTATTTATTATTCTATTATTGTCTATTTTACTTCCATTGTGTTACTCTGCTAAGGAGTGCATAGTTTCCCCACTATCCCACCCAAGGCCCTTGCTGCTAGTCGACAGCCTATGGCGTTCGGGGAAATGCGCTTGAGGCCATGTGACCAACCGAGCACGAGGCGCCTCTAGGACGATTCCAGAACTGGGTCATTACAAAGTGGTATCAGAGGCATTATTTTCTTCTTGAATTACTATTTGGAGGATATATCCTGGGATAGAAAGGAATATATTGTTGGAAATAAGTTGTGCCCGAGAGTAGCTAACCTGTGTACAGGGAAAAGCCAATTTACCTCGGTTATTGCAATTTTTCTGGTTTTACAATTTTACAGTTGATTTGATTTCAACATTGGGGGATACACATGTATTTTGTTGTTATCATTGATGTTATTGAGGTTCTATTTCTGTTGTAACCCGATGAGATGAGGGTATTCCATCTCATGCATCATATAGGCACTTGTTATAGATCACATGTCATGCATTCCTGCCATGCCATTTAGGGTGCATTAGTGATTGCATGTTGTTGTGATAAATGTTTTTCTAGATATGCATGTTGTTTTGATAAATGCCTTGATAGAATTTCTACTTTTGATAGGGTATTGGTTGTGTAAGATTTTGTATGAATGGACGCCAAAATTTGGTTCTTAAGGTGTTATGGGCCCTCATGGATCAAAATTTAGTGGATCATTGTTTTTTCCTTGAATATGACATGTATAAGTGGTCAATCATTTATTCATAGAAATTATGGGCCCTCAAGAATTAGAATTTGGAACTTTAATGTTTGTTTCAGTGTTTTCTGGGTTCCAAAGTAGTTTCTGAGGCATACTATCTGGAAGAACCCATAATACATGGCGTGTAATGATAAATACATGCCATGTGTCCTACTGTTCGGGAAGGAACTATTTTTCTTAAGTATATGCCATGTATTGTATGTAAAAGCCGTGTAGTGTCTAACCATGTCACTGGATGTGTGGGCAGAGACACAGGGTTGGGAAATATTTGGTGGATCACACTGTGTTCCTGATATACACTCCATGTTGTGAAGACCATGTGTCCACCCGTGTGACTAACGACACGGATGGATAAAACTTAAGTTATACACATTGTGTCAAGCTTGAACACGCTGTGTAGTGTATCCCAGGTATCTATCCATGTAGCGAACAACACAGGTTAGTGAAATCTTTCTAGTACACTTCGTGTCTGGCACAAACACGCCATGTAGAGTCAACTGTGTAACCGGCCTTGTAATTGACAACACAGGTCGATGAAGTTCGTCTAGTACACACCGTGTCTAGCACTAAAATGCCATGTAGTCTAGTTCTAATAGAATTGTGTCGATTATCTATGTAGAAGAACTCGGGCAGAGGAATAGGATTCAAGTACACACCATGTGTTAGGACAACACACCGTGTCTATAGGGTGTTTCATGACTTGAGTTGGCAGAAGTACACGCCCAAGTGAAGGCTTAAGGGAACACGCTGTGTAGGCATTATACACGTCATGTATCCATGCTTTAAAAAACATGAATGCTTTCTTTCTCCTGTTCCCTTCTTACAATTCTAGTTTTCAGTCCTTGATAATCTTGATCTAAGGCGTGCGCTTGACCTTACAGAGTCATTCCACCAAGAAATCCTCTAGTTGTCCACCACTTACAGGGCAGTGAGCAGACACCGGATATGGCTGATCAGGGACTACCAGCAGATCCTCCAGTTATGCCAGTCTTGGCACTGGCCGTCATTCCGGACACAGGTACTGATTCATAGTTCTGAGAGGTATTTATATGGTTTATACAGACCTTCCAAGGAGTACCACATCCTTCCCCTTATTTGGAAGAGTTGACGTGGGTTTTCCAGCAGCAACATCCTCCCACCTTCACAGGGGAAGGAGGAACTCAGGCTGCAAAGTCATGGTTAGAAGCCCTGCTTTCTATCTTTGATCATCTGAAGATGACTCCAGAGAGGAGGGTGAATCTCGCTATGTATATGCTTCGAGATTCTGCCAAGAGATGGTGGGATGTGATATCACAGGTGGGATGCCAGTAGGTTATGGCTTGGGATGAATTCCAGCATGCCTTTTATGACTACTTCTCCCTGGATACTTTGAAGGCCGATTGAACCTGAGAGTTCATGAGTCTAGAGCAGGGTACTCTTTCTGTTATGGTGTATTCTTCACGCTTCACAGAGCTGTAGCACTTCATGCCTATTCCATGAGGTGATGAGTTATTTCTGGCAAGGAAGTTTGAGGATGGTCTCAGGCACGACATTTGATCTCAGGTGAATATCTTGAGGTTTACTTTTATCACTTCTATAGTCAACCAGACGCTAATCATAGAGCATAATATGAGGAATTCTAGAGTGGGGAGCTAGGGTGGTTTGACATCTAGATTTGGTATCCCTTCTACCGACAGCAGGATGCGCCGTAGGGAGTATTCACATGGAGATCGTAGTAGGCGGGATACTTGTACTGGTGGCCTGGTGGTGTGCTACCAGTGTGGGAAGAGTGGGCATACAAGACCACATTTTTCCAAGAGACATAGTGGAGTGTCTATCTTGTGGAAAAATGGGTCATCTTCAGCGCTTCTGTCAGTTCTTCTCACCAGTAGCTGGTGACATGGGTTCTTCTATGACTCCGCATTCAAGAGCAACACCACCAGTTTCTCATCAGGCAAGGAACTGAAGATAATTTGTCCATTTAGGCTGAGTTTGAGGTCATGGATGTGGTATCCAGTTGCCAAGATTTCAACAAAAATAGGGTGGATCAGCTCAGAGTGGTCAGGAAGGGCCCCAGTGTAAGTCCGACTTTTGTAATGGTGCAGACCCAGCTGGAGCAGGATTCCGAACCCTCTACAGTTCGAGGTACGATCCTAGTTTCCTCAGTTTTATCTTCTTCTGTTTTTGATATAGGGGCTTCCCATATCTTTATATCTATTGCTATTTTGGAGAGCCTTAGGCTCTGTATCTTTTCTTCTACTGATATCTTGACGCTAAACACACCATTGGGGATAATAAAGACTAGTGTACGTCAGAGTAAGGAGTACCCTCTTGAGGTTGGTGGGTGTCACTTTATATGGGACCTTTATGTTCTATAGATGATAGGCTACGATTTAATTCTTGGAATGGACTGGTTATTTCCCTTCCAGGCAGTTGTCTATTTCTATCACCGTAGGGTGAGTTTCACATCACTAGATGGTGGATCGTTTCTTCACAAGGGAGAATGGGATGTCCAGGAGAGAAGAGTGGGACCCAATCATCATGGGTCGGGAAGAGTTACATCCCAAATTTCTAGTCTATATTTGGATGACCAGGGGACTTCACAGATGGACTTTCCTCTAGTGGTGGATCATTTTAGTGATGTCTTTCCCGAGGGATTTTTAGGTTTTCCTCCAAAGCGAGAGGTGTACTTTTCTATAGAGCTTGTGCCAGGAGCAACACCAGTGTCTATTCCTCCTTATAGGATGGCTACACTAGAGTTTCAAGAGATCAAGAAGCAGTTGGAGGAGTTGCAGGAAAAGGGTTTCATCCGACCCAGTACTTCTCCTTGGGGTTCACCTGTCTTATTTGCGAAGAAGACAGACAGTACCATCAGACATTGTGTGGATTATCGGAATTTAAACCAGTTGATGGTCAAGAACAGATATCCATAGCCGAGGATTGATGATCACTTTGATTAGCTTCAAGGAGCCCGAGTTTTCTCAAAGATTTACTTGAGATCTAGTTTTAATTATTTGCACATTTGACCATCAGATATACCTCTTACAGCCTTTGGGAGTAGGTATGGTCTATACGAGTATGTGGTTATGCAGTTCAGTCTCACTAACACACCAGCAATTTTCATGGAACTAATGAACCGAGTATTCCAACCATACTTGGATTATTTTGTGGTAGTCTTCATGGATGATATCTTGGTGTACTCTCACACTCAACATGACCACGCTACCCATCTTGAGATCATTTTGAGTACACTGAGAGAGCATCAGTTATATGCTAATATCTCAAAATTCCACTTTTGGATTGACCAGATTCACTTCTGGGTCATGTTATCTTAGAGATAGGAGTATCATTAGACCCAGATAAAGTGAGAGAAATAGTTTCCTGGAAGAAGATGAAGAATGTATTTGAGGTACAAAGTTTTCTATGGATGGATGGTTACTACATGCATTTTGTATGGGACGTCCTGACGGGCCAGACTAAGAAGGGTGCGAAGTACTTGTGATTAGATTCTTGTGAGTTAGACTTTCAGGAGCTGAAAGGGAGGTTGACATCAACATCGATACTTGTTTTTTCAAAGATGGGCCAGAGCTATACTGTTTACTTTGAGACATCAGGTATCAGGCTGGGAGTAGTGCTTATGTAAGGAGAAGGGGTTGTTGTGTACGGGTCTTAGCAGTTGAGGCCACATGAGAGGAACTACCCAACACATGATCTCGAGCTGGATGCTATTATTCATGATTTACACTATTGGAGACACTACCTATTGGGAGAGCATTTTGTGGTTTTCCCCGACCACAAAAGTCTCAAGTACATCTCCACTCAACGTGACCTGAATTTGAGACAACGAAGGTGGGTAGAGTACCTTTAATCCTTTGACTTCAATCTTGCCTACATTCCAGGGAAGGGAAACATAGTTGCTGATGCGTTGATCATGATAACTTAGAAATATGCAGTTTAGGAGGACAACAATGAGTGGAATCTGATGGCACTGTTCTCTGAAATGAATTTGGAGGTGCACGATAGACAGGGGCATACGTTTCTATCTTCTGTAGTTGTTACCTCTACTTTTCTTGATCGAGTGTGAATGAGGAAGCTATCATATTTAGAAGGCCAAGTCTTATGGGAGAGTGTGTCAATAGAGGACCCTATTCCTAGATGGACAGTAGGTGAATATGAGATCTTGTGTTTTCATGGACACATGTGGGTTCCAACAGACATACACGAGGAGACGATGCGAGACTTTCATTCCTCAGCTTGGGAAGTTCATCCCAGTGTCTCGAAGATGTATCATGATCTACACTGTTAGTATTTGTGGACATGTATGAAGAGATATGTTGATGGGTTTGTCATGATATGTTCCACCTGTTAGCTTGTGAAGGCGGAGCATCAGCGATTAGCAGGACTTTTGCAGCAGTTACCCATTCCTGAGTGGAAATAGAATGATGTCGTGATAGACTTTGTGACAGGTTTACCAAGGTCTCCTCGAGGGAATGATGTAGTTTGGGTTGTCATTTATAGTCTCTTAAAGGTTTCTCACTTCTTTCCGATCAAGGAGACCAACAACGTTGATGATCTATGACTGTTGTACATCCGATAGATTATATGTCTACATGGGGTTCCACACTCTATTGTTTCAAGAAAGGATGTCTATTTTACTTCTCGGGTCTAGTAGGGACTTCATAGGGATTTGGGTACACAGGTACTTCTAAGTACAACATAACATCCCTAAAAAGATGGCCAGTGTGAGCGCACGATTCCGGTGCTTGAGGACATGCTTCGAGCATTCATCTTGGATTTTGGAGGTTTCTGGAAGAAGAACATACCTGTTGTTGAGTTTTCCTACAATAATAGTTTTCAAGATACTATTAAGATGAAACATTATGAGGCTTTGTAAGGTAGGCCATTCCAATCACCCTTAAGTGGGCTAGAGATAGGAGAGGCAGCTATGCTAGGTCCTCGACTTGTCCAGGAGACCACAGAGCAGATAGAGTTGATTCAGAAAAGAATGTACACTACACAGTCACGACAAAAGTCTTATGTTGGTCGACATAGATGACCTATGGAGTTCGAGGTCAGAGATTAGTTTTTCCTGCGTGTCACACAGAGGTTGGGACATAGGAGGATTAGGAGGCAGGTTAATTTTTCACTGAGGTATGTCGGACTATTTGAGGTGTTGGAGATAGTCGGGCCAGTTTCCTATCGGTTGCAGTTACCTCAGAGGTACTGGGATATGCATGACGTCTTCCATGTTACTCAGCTTCAACGTTACTTCTCAAACTTGTCTCATGTTTTCCAACCCGAAGAGGTTGAGCTCAAGGTGGACACATCATTCAAGGAGCATCCTATCTAGATTTTTGATCGAAGTGAGAATGTTCTCTGTGGAAGGTCTGTTCCTTTGATACGAGTGCTATGACAACATAGGCAAGTACAATACTAGACATGGGAGAGGGAGGACGATGTATGATCGCAGTGGTTGGACCTGCTTCAGGTTTATTATTTTATACTTCCTTGCTAGAGAAATTTGGGGATGAATTTATTTAATGGGAAAAGTTTGTAAGAACCCAGATCATATTTTTTAGGTATACACCTTTCTTTTTGGTTGTTTTTTAGAAAAAGAGGAGTTTTTGGAAATTTTAGGAGTACATTCCGTGTACTTTAAGTACATGCCATGCACCCAGTTGTTGTAGTTGACCATGTACTGGTCATGTAACGGCCGAGTAAATGGTTGTGTGTGGTGACCTAGAGACCACCTAAAGCGGAGGCTGGAAAAGTCAAGTACACGCATGTACTTTTAAAGAACACGTCATGTACTTTTTTTCATTAAACAGACCGAGGTTGTGTATGATAGACAAATCCATCTTCTTCTTCATCTGTCTCATCAAGGAGCGAATGAGACTGCCAATTCTTCTCTGAGACCCCGACTCACTGTCTGTTCTCTGAATCAAACTCCATTAGTTGTGTTGGAATTGCATCAGTGAGTTCTTCCTTCTTCTAAAACCTCATCTCTTGATATCCCTTCTTTCACGAGATATTATCGGTTAAAAGTTTTTAACATTTTAGGAGATCTATGGAGTTCTAGGGAGATTCAAGGCTTGAGGTTCACATATATCAATCTCACGACACCGAGGTAGGTGTTTTGTGACTTTCCATAGATAGTCTTTTAATTTTATGTGCAAAAGTGCCCAACACCCTCATTCAGGGTATTGCACGTTTATAGTTTTTAGCCCTATTTTCCCTGATATGACTTGTTGTTTGGATATAGGATAATTGTTAATGAATAGGGTTAACATTGGCATGCTATGGAGGTTTTTCCCATGTTTTCTTGTTTTGACCGTTCGGTCTAGCTTGCCTGTTAGGCTTCTTTGTTTCCCATGCCAAGTATTGTTAGGATAGAGTGATTATTATCTAACATACTACGATATGTTGTAGATTGTTTAGCCAAGTATTTCTTAAGGTTTAATTTGGATTCCATGTATCGTTTGTGCATGAATGACTTACACAGTGTTGTGGGAACCTGGTGTAGTAGACAATAGGGAGAATTGGCCTTGAGGGCTTCTCCAGAGAGTCTGTTTAATTTTACGTTGTGAGACCATAGGGGGGATGTACGTAAGTGCTCCCTCAGAGTGACTATAATTTCCTCGATACGGGCCACATGGCGAATTGGATATTGAGTGCTTCCTCAGAGTTCCTATTAGTTAGTGATATAAGACTACAGGGGGTATTGACGGTGAGTGCTTCCTCAGAGTAACTTTGATAAATCCGAACCATAGGGGTTAGACTGTGTGTACTTCCCTGAGGGTTTCTTGAGTTTGTTTGGTTGAACCAGAGGGGTTAGGCTATGAGTACTTCCCAGAGGGTTACCTACTTTTGATTATATACTTACTTGATATATGAAAATGAATGCAATTGAATTTGTAGAATTGTTACTATGTGTACTTCCTTGTTTACTGTTTCATTTTTTATTTACTTCCATATATATTCACTGACTGTTAGGCACATATATTTGGGTGGTTACCTATTGGGATTCATCTCACACCTTGTTTGGGTCATGCTTTTGGGCCCAAACAGATTATATTATTGTAGGTCTAGATAAGGTCAAGCACCCTTCTACTTCAAGTACTTGATTGCTGTGGAGCTGGGGAGCATGTGACCAAGATGAGGCTTGCAATGCTGTGGAGCTGTTTTCTTGCTTTTCTTTTTTACTTTGGTTTAGTATTGTATTCCAGCATTGTGACTTGTTTGGATACTTTCCTAGACATATGTATCATCCATCATATATATTTATATGTGCTCAGTTGTTGTTACTTCTAGTCTTCTGCCGTTTACTGTTGTCTGGTATTATTATTGCTTCCGCTATTGCTGTCTATTTTACTTCCACTATGTTACTCTGCCAATGAGGGCATAGTTTCCCCATTATCACACCCAAGGCCCTCACTACTAGTCGACAACCTCCGATATTCAGGAAAATGTGCTTAAGGCCATGTGACCAACCGGGTACGGGGCGCCTCTAGGCAACTTCCGAAATCGGGGCGTTACAATAATAAATTTCATCAAATAATAAATATATTGATTAGATTTATTAGATTTATTATATATTTATTAGATTTATATTTATTAGATTTATTAGATATATTAGATATATTATATTTTTATTATATTTATTAGCATTATTGGATTTATTAGATTTATTAGATTCATTAGATTTGTTATATTTAATATATTTAATATATTTATTTTCTTCAAAATTAATATATATTAATACTTTTTAAATACATATCTTTATAAATATAATTATTAAATATATATGTGTTTCCAATGAATTTGGTCAATAAATATATTGATCATGCATGCATATATGTTATGCGTCATCATGAATGTTCATTTATATATTACACCCTTCTTATTATTCATGTTGTCCATATATGTGGTGAATCATTTTCTATTATGTATGTATATGAGTAATTTATGTTACCCATATGAATATTATGTTCTCAAAAATATTTATAAAATTACATTAAATATATTTAAATAATAAACATATTTAATATATTTATAATTATTAAATTTTAATTATATATAAATACTTTTTAAATATATGTATTTTTAATTATAATTAAAATTATATATATATTAAAATAATTATAAAATTTAAAAAAATATATTATAATTATATATATATATATATTTATAATTATAATTATATACAAATATTTATAAATATATTTATTTATAGTTAATTATTACTATAAATAAATAAATAAATTGTAAAATTATAATAAATATATTAATCATACTACTTATAAAGTTATAAATATATAATTAAATAAATGTATTTATAAACATATACAAATATTTATAAATAAATAAAAATAATTGTAATTAAAATTACTAAAAAATATATAAATATATTTATTTAATTAAAAAATTATTATAAATATTTTAGATATATTAGATATATATATATTTATATACAAATATTTATAAATAAATACAATTAGTTATAATTATAATCTAAATAAATGTAGATATATATTTAAAAAATTATCATAAATATATTAATTATATATATTTATAAAATTATAAATATATTTGTTATAATTTTATATTTATTTAGATATATATATATATATATATATATTTATAATTACAACTATAAATAAATATTTGTTTATTATAGTTTTTAATTACAAATAAATAAATAAATATTTATTAGTTATAAATATAAATAAATAAATTTATTTATTTAAATAGTTATTAATGTATAAAAAATATATTTATTATTTTCATATACAATGTTATATATAATTAAATAAATATATTTATAAATATGTACAAATATTTATAAATAAATACAAATATTTATATTTATAATTATAAATAAATACAGATATATATTTATGATAAATATTAGAAATATATGTAATTACAAATATAATAAATATATTTATTATAAATTTATAATTATAAATAAATATATAAATATAAAGAAATATATATTTATTTATAGTTATTATATATATATATTATACATGTAATTTTATAAATATATATAAAAACATAAATAATTTATTATCATTTTAGTTTTATCAGCATCAAAAACACTTATAAAATTATGTTTTATCAGTGCTTTCTAATTTAGTACTCATAAAACAAACTTTATCATTGCTTTTTTAGCTAGCGCTGATAAATGCTTACGTCGATTTTATAAAAGAACCCTAATAGTCTTCTCCTTCCTTCGCACCACTCAAGCTCTCGTGGAAGCCTTACCCTACCGTTGTCACCTCCTCCCCCTCCCATTCACCTCGACCACCTCCTCCTCTTCCTCTGCCACCGTGAACCATCCTCCTCCTCAGCCACCAAATAATACCATCGTGAAACCCTCCACAGGTGTGCATTGTAACTCAATTTTTTATTCACATGAAAATAAATACATTACATGGGTCATTTGGGTTTTGTTTCAGTTTTGATCCCTCATGTTTGATGGGATCATATGGAATATTTCAATCCTAAAGTTTTATAACTTTAGTGATAGTAATAGAGGTATTCTTTCTTATTTAGTTGGTTGTCATTGAAGGTGGCATGTTTCAACTTGGTTTATTATTCTTCTAAGTAGATTTTTCACTAAAATTATTTCATTTTGTATTTAAAAGTGTTACTGTTCTTTATAAATTCATTTTTTAAATTATGAATATAATTGATATCCATGTGATGATTTAAACTATTTTATTGTGTTTTGAACTTGGAATAAATGAGTTCTCTTTTAAATTTATTTTTTCCATGTTTGAAATGGAATGTTTTCATGTATTTTGATTTTGAGAAATGGCTATGAGGATTATTGAAATGGTTCAAATGGTGTGGGTTGTATTATAATATAGTTTTGTTTTTCAATGAAATAAAACAATGTTTTGATGTGGAAATTGTTTTAGAGTGAACTTTTGATTTTAAAATGATTTTAAAAGGGTTTTTTTATAAATTTCAAATGTTTATTTGAAATGAGAATTTTGTTTACCCCTTGTGATAAATTCCTTAATGGATTATTTAAAATATGTTTGATGGAAATGGTTTGATTTAGGCTTTGTTTACGATTTCAATGCATGAGACCCATGTTTTTAAGGGTAGCTTCAAAATGTTTTTTATAATATATGAGATTTTCATACAACAGGTCCACATACTTCATATTTGAATACATCACTATATATCATGTAGAGCCTATCACATAGAGGCCTTCACATATTCTTGATTTTGGAACATTTTCAATATATTATATTTTGATTTTGATGGTTATATAAAGTGGGTTGATTTTCTTTTGGAATGAGTTATACATGGGTAAAAAGGGATTGTTTAATTGAAGGGTGTTTAGAGGTGAGATGAATAGTTTTTATCTCATTCATATTTTATGTGATTTACTTTATAATTGATTTTGATCTCCTCCATTTCATTTATCATGAGAACCCCAGTTACATAGGTGGGACCTAGGACATGTACTTTCTAGACATTGATCCGTTCTCCCTAGTATAGGATTACATATCCACACTTATTTGGAATCAATATGATCTCCCTAGATATGGATCAAAACACTTCACTTTATAGGCATTGATGCATTCTCACCGAGAACCATTGTTGCACCAAAACATCGACCAATCATACTCCTTGATCCCTCCCTCTATTAAACATCCACATTTAATTCTCAACATCATTTAGGCTTGTACTTCTTACCTCTTGGATCCAGATTCTCTTGGAAACAACTTTTAAAAAAATTTCCAATGCTTTCATCTCATGGTTTCCCATTCTACTGAACACCTCAATTCTAACTAATTCAAAATAAATGTAACTTTTGAATCCTCCAAGAGTATGAAGGCCATTTACCCGAAATTCTAAATCCTCTACCATTTAATATCAACCCAAAACATACCAATTTCAATGGAACCGCCACTTTGTTAATAGTGCAATTCCACTAAATCCTAGAAAACCACTTCACTAGTGGAAACTCAGTAGTCTTGAAACTAAGACTTTCTATCGAGTCTTGATAAAATAATATCCATGTTTTATGTAACCAAACTTTAATACCACTTTTTGGTAACTGATATTAGAATAAGAAAAAGAGTTGATTCCACTAGATTAATTTGGTATATATCAAAAATCTTAATGTTAATCCCTTAAAACATAACTTAAAACCCTGAAACTTGTAGATAATGGAAGAAATTATAAAACATACCTGAATTGAAACAAATATGAAAACCTGATATATCGTAATATAGATGTAAAGCTACATATAAGTCACTACAACATATCTCTTCCTTCTTGTTCCGGTAACCTCTTGGTTTTGAAAATACCTCCCCCAAAGGAAAATGATAAATAAACGATAAATGCATGATATAAATGGAATAAGCACACCACAATAAATTTATGTTGTTTGGATTAAAATCCTAATTCATAGGGGAGTACATTGATATTTTTATTAAGGGATATATTGAGTTATAAGGGATACATATGTTTTGTTAGCCCTAACTATCCAAATCTACATGAGACACTTTCTGGACACCCGTGTCAAATAGCCATAACAATGCATGTAAGGAATCCTTCCACCCAAAAGCACTTTATAGTGAATCCCTTTAAAAGAAAAAATTATACAATCCATGTGATTATCAAATCATATTTTCTTATTAGCATAATTTTATATCTAAATATCTAAATTATTATTTTTTTACAACTTTAACAAAATATATGAATGAATTATTAACTATTGATATTCAATGTTATGAAGTGATCGTGACATTTAGGTTGATGCATCCCTCAAAGGTAACAAACCTAGATGTTCCTTATGGAAAATTCTTTAAAAGATTTTGGACTATTTTGGGACATGATGTTGTTAAACTCATGAATGAGTTTTGGAGAGATAAGAATTCTCTCGAGACTTATAATGATACTCTCATCACTTTGATTCTATAGGTTACTGATATGAGTTCAGTTAAGAATTTTTGAATGACTAGTCATTGTAATGTCATTTATAAAGTCTTTTTTGATGATTTTAGAAAATAGACTATGGAAAATCATACCATATATTAGTTTAGTACCATAGTTATTTTCTTATTTTGACTTGATACATGATGTACTTAAAAGGATCAGGAAAGAAACATAGTTTCTTCTAGTGATGAGTGGCATTGAGAAATTATTTGTGTGAAAGTAATAACACTTGAGAATTTTTTTGATTATATAATGGGTTCATGCTTATAGATTTTCTTCGGTCTATTTATAAAAGAAGAAACCAATAGTACTTTATGTGATAGACATATACAATGTTCTTGGGGTGTAAAACCAATTGATTTTGTGTGATCCAAGGATCATTGGGAAAATGTAGTGTTTGTAGTAAACTGGAACACAAGTGTTTCATGGTTGCGAGTGTGGTCATTGACTAAGGAACATATCTATTGGGACTCTGGGTTTTTGGTGAAAGATAATTGATATTACTAGACAATGGACGCATTGATAATGGATATCCAACGGTGGGAAGTACAATATCAAATGCTTATGGAAATTATTATTATTGAACCAAATTTTTGAATAATGTGATGGAATCATACTACACCGATTGATTTGGGATGAATCGAGGTGTTTTCTATGTATATTTTATAATGTATCTATATTGGGATCTATGTATTTGTGAAAATGCCTAAGTGGATCTTTTTAAATGAATAAAGTGTTTTGAAATGTTTCTTAGAGGGGTGCTACTCATTGTAAATGATTAATATTGTTGGGTCATGAAGTTATCTCGAATTATTTTAAAAAAAGGAATTGTGGTTTTCTGAAATAGTGTTTCGAACTGATTGATTAATTTTTAAAAGGGAATATTATTTTAAATAGGAATTTATGTAAATGGTTGGTTCTTTTAATTGTATTTCAAGTGTGATTTTTTAAATATTTTTCAAAGGACATTTGAACTGTAGTTTTTTCAAAATCTTTAAAGTTTATATTTTTATAGAATTAAGAAAACCATTACATTATATCAATATTTTTTGTATTTATTTTGTTAAATAATAATATCATTGAATTGAATATGATGGATATAAATAATTAATGGATAGATTCCAATCATTTGACAAGAGAGTATGAAGATGGAGCGAAAGAGTTCATAAAGTTTGTAGAAGATCATGAATATGTCCCTTCTCAAATCCTTTGTCCATGTTTACACTATTGTTATTCAAGACAAGTTAGACTAGAGGAGTTGGAAGAACACTTGATCCGTCACGGAATAGACCGAAGTTATAAATGTTGGAATAAACATGGGGAAAAAGAAAACGTGTCTAGTGTCTAGGATAACCATAAATTTTATGGATCATTTGATATAATTAAAAGTATAGTCAATGAAGAAGATCGTATCGAGTACATGATTAGATATGTGAATGATTATGAAGATCAAATTGAGTAAATGACAAGGAAATTTGAAGATGAACTTCATGATTACCCAAAATTGTTTGATCAGTTAAAGAGTTATGTAAAGATGACTTTATATGGGGGTTTCACTAAATATAAAATAATTTCAGTCGTACTGAAGCTGTATAATTTCAAATAAGGCAACAGATAAAGTGATGTGAGTTTTACAAAATTACTTTCTCTCTTGGATGACATGATCCCAAAAGACAATGAGCTTCTGAGCTAAAAATACGACACCAAACAAATGCTACGTTCGATGGGTATGATCTCTGAATGAATACACACTTTCCTGAATGACTGTATACTATTTATCAACTACCAAAAATCACTTATAGAATGCCCAAAGTGTGGTGATTCTCGATACAAGAAAGATGGATCTTTTCCTACGAATGTTGTATGCTACTTTCCAATCATCCCAAGGTTTAGGAACCTATATAGAAGTGAGGAGACTACAAAGAAATTGATGTGGTAGGAAGACATAAGAAATAAATATGGGATACTACATCACCCAACATACTCTTTTTAGTGGAAGAAAATTGATCATGAGTATCCCAATTTTGGAAACAATCCAAGAAACCTCCATCTTGCATTATCTACAGATGGAGTGAATCCTTTTGGTTTTCAAAGAATCACACATAGTACATGGCTGGTTGTGTAGGTAAATTATAACTTTCTACTATGGTTATGCATGAAACGAAAACACATCATGATATCTATGCTTATATCAGGACTGAAACAACTGAGTAATGATATTGATGTTTATTTGGCTCCATTGATCAAGGATTTGAAATTAGTGTGGGATTCAAGTGTTATGTTGTATGATGCTTATAAAAATAAATATTTTACATTGAGATCCATGTTGTATGGGATGATAAATGACTTTATTGCTTATGTAAAATTATCAGAATATAGCATTAAAGGAAGTCATGTGTGTCCCATCTATGAACAAGGTACACAGTCAATTAGGTTGAAACATTCATCGAAAACCATGTTGCTAGGACATCACAAATTTCTACCCTGAAGACATAAGTACCGATCTTGGATGACATTGTTTGATAGAATTTTAGAATAAAATACAACACGATCTCCACTAACAGGTGATCAACTGTTTGAGAAAGTAAAATATGTGGTCACCACTTTTGGTAAAATGTTTTCAAAAAAAACTTACAAAAACTAGTTGTAAGAAGAGATCAGTTTTTTTTAATTACCATACTAGAATTATCTGTACGTCAGATTTTTTTTTGATATTATGCATGTTTAAAAAAATGTATATGACCTTGTCATCAACATGTTTCTAAATGCACCCGACAAAAAAAGGATGGAATTAAGGCTAGGTTGGACATGGTTGACATGAGAATATGAGAAGAGTTGGTGCCAATGAAGGGTAAAAAATGAACTTTTCTTCCTCCAGCTTCTTACACTCTTTCTAGGTATGATAAATACCAGTTTTTCAACTTCTTGAATGACTTAAAGGCTATATAGAGGTATTCATCGAATATCAAGAACATCGTGTCAATGACCGATTTAAATTTAAAGGGTCTAAAATCAGATGATTTCTATGTTTTGAAAGAAGTTCTGATTCCTATAGCTTTACATTGAATTTTGTTTAAGATTGTCCATTATACATTAATGAAGACCTATTTCTTATTCAAAGATATATGAAACAAATTTATAGACCCAATAAAATTGATGAGTATGGAAAGATAAATTACCATCATATTATGTAAATTGTAAATGTTATTCCCGTCGACATTCTTTGATATGGTGGTTAATTTGATGGTTCACTTGGTGATAGGGATTCGACAATGTGGTCATGTACACTATAGATGGATGTAACCCATTGAATAATATATGAAAATTTTGAAAGGTTATGTCAAAAATAGAAGTCGGCCAGAGGGTTGTATTTTAGAGTTATATATTATTGAGGAAGCCATTGAATTTGGTACCGAATACCTGTCCAGTGTGGAAAGTATTGGTCTACCAAAATCTCGTCCCACTAGGTGGCTTGTGGGTGAAGGAATTTTGGAAGATAGGTTGTCACAATCAATATTACAGATCAGGAGTAGGACCACCTTTATATTTTGAATAATAGTTTGGTGATTGACACATATTTTAAAACCTAAAAAGAAATTATTATGCAATTTAATCCATCAGGGGATGAAAAATGGATATCAAATACACATAATCGATAGTTTATAGGATGGTTTTAGGACCATATATTTGATGAGTCAGATGAAAATTCAGACTCAATTTCAGAATGATTTTTATGGATAGCTAGAGGAACAAGTGTGTATGTATTATCTTATAATTCTTATGTAATTAATGGTTATACATTATAAAATAATGAACATGTTGAAAAAAATACCATATAGAATAGTGGAGTTACACTTGTAGATGAAGCAATGCATGTTTCTAGTGCTAAGAACATAAATCTAATTTATGAAAATATGTCATACTTTGGCATCATAAAAAAACACAAGAGTTAGATTATATAAACTTCCAAGTGCCAAATTTTCATTGCAAGTGGGTTGAAAATAGGTGTTCTATTGAAATAGATGAGTTGAGATTCATAAAAGTTTATTTCAGTAAGGAAGGGTACAAAGATGAACTGTTTATAATGGAATTATAGGCAGTACAAGTATTTTATGTTATAGATCCCACAAACTGAAATTAGTCAATTGTTTTGGTATGGACCAAAACCACTGAAGGGTTAGATGAAAATTCAATGGAGGATGACCCATTCAATGGGACGTCACAAACATTTCACAGTAGTCCCAATGTAGATGGTGTCTTTTATGTCAGAGGAGACCACAATAAAGGGATTTGGATAGTTGATAGAGGGGTCAAATCCCTTTAGTCTTAAAAAAGAGAGTTCAATAATTAGGTTATATTTTTTTATAATATACATCATGTTACCTTATGTTATTATTTGTTCAATGATGCTTTTATGTAATATAAATTAAATTTTAAACAAATTCTGCAGATAGTGAATTCTGCACATGATGATGCTCCCAATATTGATGCACAATAGGCCTCTCAACCTGCTACTACTCCCAGTGTAGAGGAACAACATGTCTCTCAATCTGCTGCTGCTCACAGTGTATAAGACCAACAGATTTCTCAACCTATTGTTGTTGTTGCTCCCAGTGAAGAGGTACAACCATTATCTGTGCATGCTGATGCTAGTGCTTCAGAGGAACATATTGATGATGTTGAAACCTAGGAAATGGTAGGCAAAGAAATACTAGAGGAAAAAAAAGGAGCGCCATAGTTTTATGGTGTTATAAAAAATCCTTAAGGAAAAACCGAAAGGCATCAAATATGAGGTCAGATGAAATAAGAGAGGCCAACATGTTAACCCCAACATGGCCATGTTCAGTAGTTACATTAGAATCATCACTTGGTAACACGTGCCAATTGATGTATAATCGTGGCACCATATTGTAACTAGGCTTAAGACACTGATTTGGGGAGATATTAAGGGAACATTATGATATCATTTGTTTAATTTACTAAAATATAAAATAATGAAATATTGACTTACTCATCATAATCCCTTGTAGAGTGTATTTATAGAGGATGAATAACACAAGGAATATGTATTAAGGGTTTTTGGAATGATTCACAAAGGATTTCACCCAATTTTAACGAGATCATATCTTAAATATACTGAAGGGAAAATAAACCCACACCCACCTCCTATTTATGCACACCTGATAACCCCAACAGCATGAGATGCATTTACTAGCAGTCTACAGTGCAGTCTTTTCAGGTACATTGTGTTCGGTAATACGTTGTTTGATGATACATGTAATCATCAATTTTATTGACAGATTTTGTTTTATAAAATAACAATTGAGTGATGAAAATAAGAAATGATCAGCAAAACCAGCAGACCCCTACTGTAAATCTTGAATGGGGTACACTTCACTTGAAAAAATACTAGTACATATTTTAAATCTACTGTAATACTTTTATGTGGCATAAAACAACACCATAACTATGTTCCTCTATTTATATGTAGATTGATGAATCCAAATCCAAAGTCACTTCCATCCCATGCCATGTGCAATGGAAGGAGGTGTGTGAAAATAAATATGGGATACTAATAGATTAAAACACATAAAAATTGTGGGAAACATGTGTAAGTGTGACATATTAAATATTTGTTTTGATTTAAATTTATATTACATAACAATGATTAATTATTTTCCTATATTTTCTATAAGAAATATTCATAGGAATTAGAAACATCCAAACTGGATGCATACATACTTTCAGTGGCCTTGAAGTAGGCAAAAAAGTATGGCGGCGTTAGAGGTGTGGGTTTTTGTAACGCTCCGACCCTAGTTACCTAGAGTTGGTGCATTATTACATAACATTGACATGATCACAAGAAAGATCAAATCTCGAAAGTTCGATTGGTTTAGTATCCTTGGAAACACTAGATATATTCATAATGTTTTACATTACATAATAAAGTGAAAAACTACTACAATAACATAGTCTCCATATCCCACACTCATATCCCCACATAATATCCCTACAGGTCATTCATAAATTACTTCTTCACATCCTGGGAAAAATAAAACATAGAAAAGGGGTGAGCTCAAATGCCCAGTAAGGATAACAATATAACAGAAACTTTCATCAATAAGAATAAACATTTAAGGAAATTTATAACTTAAAACAAAATCCATTTAAACTTGAACTTAAACATAGTATGGAAAAAATAAAATGAAATAATTCCATTTACTTATTCACATGGATATTCTACTAATCAAATAATCACATGCAATATCAATTACCACATTCATAATGATGGAATGCATAATTCTAGACTATCATAACCACATAGCCAAGGCCTCGTGCCAAGACTACAAATAAGATTTTTCCAAGGCCTTATGCCAAGACACTAGTTTGTCTCATGAGACCTACTGATGCATCAAGGAGCTATAGCGGGCTCCACCCGTCACATATTAAGTCCAATGCATTCCCATATGAAAAGGTTTAAACATAACATAAACATTCGTATTAAAACTAGCATACGAAATGTCAATACTTTCACCATAAACTATGAACGGTATAAAAATAGCACATCCATAGTCAAAAATATCACAAAACCTTCAATACAATATATAAGTTTTGTATCATAATAAATCAACTTCAAATAAGCATAAAATCCATCAAAGGATATTGACATAGCTGAAATCAAAACTCTTTTTAGAGAAATATCTCTTTCTATTTTGTAATCATTTAAGAGTCATATATTTATGAAATAAAACATTTTCTTTGAAAATATTCTTATAAGCTTTTAAGGGAAGCTTCGACGATTTTATAACGGCAGAAAATAACCGCACCCGCCGTATAAGTTAAAAAAACATTCTTACCTTAATTCTGTTGAAAAGGTTAAAAAGCACCTTATTTTGAAAATGACGGAAAGATTCCTTTATAAACCACTTATAAAAAGTAAAAAAAGGGTATAAATGACTTTAACCCATATTCTTGTAAATAGTAAAAATGTTTTGAAATACATTTTTAGGAAACATAGATTTGGATGATAAAGAGATCCCAATAGATTATTACGTATAAACAACCTCGGATAATGAAGAGATTGCGAAATAAACCCTTACCTTGTACTTTTACTTGGTTGAGGGTAGGTTAACCTCCTGTATAATGGTGAAATAATTGTTATTAAATTATACAAGAATCATATATATTAATATGATATCATATATGATCTTTTAACATTGCTTTGTTAATAATATCTTAGTATTATCGTCGTTTCGGGTGTTAACTTACTCATTTTCTTTTATATGTTTTGTTATGTAAGCCATGTTTGTCATGGATAGGTTGTATCTTATTCATATCTAGAATGATATCAAGTCCTTAAACATTATTTTTAAATCATCAAATAATAATTATACTTGAATGGATACGATGGAGAATGAATCTCATCACGTTCGTGGAGACGGTAGTCCGTACGTACGCACGAGCAACAATATCATTCTTTTGATATTAAAATAATATATAAATGGATGGTATATCATATTTAAAGAATAATTATCATGTTAAATTTATTATTTACATTAATTACACATCATTATTATACCCATCCAAATAATAATTTATTGAATAACAATTACACCACGACGTGGAGACGGTAAGCCGTACGTACGCACGTATGGTGACATGTTATTCAAAGGGTGGATAGAATACTGAATATGGTTGTACCATATTTATAATAACATCACAGTATATATAAGATACTAGATTTATTATTTGAGAATGGTAATAACAAATAAAGAAGAAGTGGAAGAAGAAAGGAACTTGAAAAGGGGTGGTGAAAACATTACCTCTTCTTCGGGTTCTTCCTTTTGATTTGATCAAAAGGGCTCCTTAGGTTGGCTTTCTAATCAAACTAAGGCCTATAGGTTGTAGTAAGGGAAGTTGAGAGAGTATTTGGTTCGGGGTTGGCCGAACCAAAAGGCTTTGATGGTGTGAAGAAATGAGAAGGAGGAGTGCCCTTTTATAAGAGGGGTGAGGGGCACCTTTGGAAAAGCTAGAAATATTAATTTATAATAAATTCATATTCAGTTTATAATGGCTCCAAATTTTATTATTCAAAGGTTAAGTTGGGGATAGGTCGAAAACCATTCAACCAATATAATTTATACAGGTTTGGGTCACTATATTAACCATATCTTTTAGTTTTAACTCTTAGTTAATTAGTTTGACATTTACCATGTCACTTTGTATTTTTATATTATATAGTTAATAAACTTACTATATACATCCAAGAGACCCCCAAGTGGTCCATTAAGGATACAACTATCATGATATAAGTCTCTTGGCCTAACCTTAGATTTTTAGGAATTTCATATCAATTAATAATATAATATTTGTTTTAAAAACTCTTTTATGTCAATTTTGACACTATTCAATAGTTGATTTTTGTGAAACTCATAACAGAATGATTAATTCTAAGAAAGTCAAATAAATAAATCCTAATATATCATATTATCCTAGAAAATTAGTTTAATTCATTAAAAGTCTCTAATTATATTTATTTGGGTATTTATAATATCAATTATTTTATTTTTTCACTATTATGGTAATTATTGCATCATCATTGTGTCATAAATAAATTAACTTATTTAATGTCTAAAAATTATAAATAAAATATAATTATGTAGGAAATCGTATTAACTTTCTAATGAATATTTACAATTGAATTTATCTTATGTATAACCCTATATTAAAAATGTTTTTGTAAATAAACTTTGATTTTAACTCTTTTAACTCTTCTTTAAATTAAATAATAATAAATGTCCTAATCTAATCCAAATGGACCTAAATGACAATATTTTATTCCTAATGTTTTTTTGGTCGATATACACTTGTCCAATAGAATTAGGACATGCGTTAGGGTAATATTAATATCATTTCTACCCTTAATTTCCCTATTTAATTTTAACCGTGGTAAATAAAAATAAAAAGTTACTATTCACCAAAAATTATTTTCATCTCATTGAACCACATTTTACTACTTGATATTAACCGTGTCTCTCGGATTTTGGAAATTCCATTCACAGAAGCGGTAAAATTAAGTTTTATGAAAAATTCAGTTTTTTTAACTACCACTTAGTAGTTTCACTATTCATCACTAATTGAAGTTTTTCAGAACAATGCCAAAATTTCACCCAAAGATATAATTGATATTCCGAATTCAAAAATGATGTATATTTAACAAAATTACAAACATATAAGTTGCATTAATTAATTTTATAATTAATTCCCGCTTTCACAACAAATAGTGTGTTTTAAGAAACAATATATATCAAAAGATTGACAATTGTTTAGGTCCAATTTCAAAGTGAAATTAATTCTAATGAACACCATTGGATAAAATGGTAAAAATATATTCTAATTATACTTTAAAACCACTAAAATTCATAATTTATCACTATTAATTATTTTTATTAAAAAAGTTGTTTTTAATTAAAATTTAGTAATTTTCACTATTCATCAAAATATTAAAGTTATCCGAAAAGTACCAAAATTTCACCCTAAGCTAATTTTGATATTTTGAATCCAAAAATGAAGTCCATTTTGATAGATATAATTTATAAAATTCGAAAAAGTAGGTATTACTATTCATAAGGGCTAGTTTGGTAAGTCACGGTGCGCTTTAACTCGGTGTTGCGTGTAGTGCAAGTTATTGAATTATTTTGAAGAAATAACACACTATGAAATCTTGGGGTGTTACATTCTCCCCTCCTTCAATAAATTGCATCCTCGCAATTTGAAATTGTTTTTCGAAAATAAAAGGTTGAAAATAAAAAATATCTTTGTGGGAAAACCCACATCGGAAATTGGGTTACTAAAATTTAGTCTTAATATGAGGAAAAGTGAAATGAAAGGGTCACCACCAAATTATGATCTCGATTCAAAGAACATTGGTGGAAATTAGAGACATATAATTGGAGGAAAAATGTAAATATTTATAGGTAGTGATTGAGGTCATCAATCACAAACAAGTTTAAAATTGAGGTCCTTAAATTCATCAATCTATGATGATTTGAAATACCATCGGTTCAACAAAACATAGGGTATTAGGATAACACATTTTTGGTTTTAGGATTCCTTAAATAAAGTATAATAATTAATTTCTTCATAGAATAAGAGAAGAAGAAAAAATATATTCTTGACAAGTAGAGTTCCATCCTTTAACTAATTTCTACCATAGACTCATCTTTCACTCTAAAAGATAATAGAACTTAAAAATAATATTCTATTTATCCTATTCGTATAGGGTTAAAAAAATGAATTTATAATTCATCTAGAAGAACCATTAAAAAAATGACATTATTCAAACTAGGACATCACGTGGGTCAGTGGTAGGTGATACACCCTTGTCGCCCTTCGGTTGTGGGTTCAAGTCTCGCGGCCTTTCCAGACGTGACGGGTTGCCGCCCGACCTCCGGGTTGTCCTTTTTTGGCAATCCAAAATAATCCAAACTAGAACTATCCAAAATACTTCAGTCCAAAATTTATAAGGAAGGTAAACACAATGAAGATCCTCTTTTTTCCGCGTAATAACATGTGATCACCTTTATCATGTATTCTTTTAAAACACTACAACATCCTGAATTACCATAAAACCTTATTGATTACATTCATGATCCCTTATTCCTTAAAGAATAATAGATATACTCCTTCAATCCAAAAATGTTTTAAACCCCAAAAATGATAGAATATACAAATCATTAATCTGTTTCAAGGTAGTCAAGAATATCCAATATAATTTATCCAAATCAATCATGTATTATTCCAAAATCACTACCTCGATATCAGAACTATATTATGGTTTATCATTCTCTCAACCATATATTTTCCAAAAATTTATCCTACTATTGAGTCACTTTTCTTTGTTCCACACAATCTCAAGTCCTTAATGAAATAGTACTACAGTACAATCCTTATATACTCCATAATTATTATAACAAGTACATTGTTGATACAACACTCAAATGACATAATAAACATAAGAACTCTAATCATTCCTTTTCATCTAGGGTAGTATCATAACTTGATTATTATCCAATAGCATCATTTGCATCATAGTCTGATGACTGGGACATAGGTTCGCGTAGTGTCCAAACTCCTTGCAAATGAAGCATTGTACATTTGAAACCATTTTCTTACCCTTGTAGTCACGTACTTTGTGCCCTTTTCCTCCACACTTATAACAAACTCCCATTCCATTCAAGCAAGTTCTAGGGTGTTTCTTCCCATAGTTATCACATATGGAAAAATTATTCTTTTCCCTCTTCCCTTTACCCATCTTTCTCTCTTCCATCCTTTTCTTCTCTTGATTCCCATCAAAGCCATAGGACTCAGTAAACTCTTTACTTATATTATCAACACATGATATTATTTCTTCATATGATGATAATACATGGGAGACTATTTCTATTATAAATTCTGTCTTAAGACCATGAAAGATATGATCCTTCTTTCTCTTTGAATCATGTGCAATGCTGAAGTTCTCATTCCTTCTACTGGGTGCCATTTATAAACAACAGCATACACTAGATTAGTTTATGAATAACAATACCTAATCCCAAACTTGTAAAACACATAACATAAATTAAATAGTTTATGGGTATAATCCATAATAATAAAAATGTTTTCTTTGAGGATGTATATACTCATAAACCCTTCATAATGATTTGTAAATAAAATGAGATTTATCCTAAGCATATCCCCCGGGAGTGTCGTAACCAAGAGTGCAGCAAGGCCCGTTGTCGTGCACTAGTTCCCGTTCGATTCTAGCTCAAAGCTGTGTTTTTGGGTTTTACCCCTAGGTACATCTGTGCCAGAGCCGCCTCTACCAGCTCGTATCCAGAGAGGGATGTATTGCTTGGAAAACTCACAAAATCTCTACAATACCAAAATTCTAGGAAGTTCTTATATACTAATCCCCAAAGTTCATCTTAGTTCTACGTGCTCTAATCAGATTTTATATAAATGTAGCTTCCAAGGTTTATACTAAACTTCCTCTTATACCAACTGTAACGCCCCGACCCCAGTTACGTAGAGTAGGTGCATTATTACACAACATTGGCATGATCACAAGAAAGATCAAATCTCAAAAGACCGATGGTTTTAGTAGCCGTGTAAACACTAGATATATTCATAAAGTTTTACATTACATCATAAAGTGAAAAACTACTACAACAACATAGTCTCCATATCCCACACTCATATCCCCACATACTATCACTGTAGGTCATTTATAAATTACTTCTTCACATCCTGGGAAAAATAAAACATAGAAAAGGGGTGAGCTCAAATTCCCAGTAAGGATAACAATATAGCGGAAACTTTTATAAATAAGAATAAACATTTAAGGCAATGTATAACTTAAAACAAAATCCTTTTAAACTTGAACTTAAACATAGTATGGAAAAAATAAAATGAAATAATGCCATTTACTTATTCACATGGATATTCTACTAATCGAATAATCACATGCAATATCAATTACCACTTTCATAATGGTGGAATGCATAATGCCAAACTATCATAACCACATAGCCAAGGTCTCGTGCCAAGACTAAAAATAAGATTTTGACAAGGCCTTGTTCCAAGACACTAGTTTGTCTCATGAGACCTACCGATTCATCAAAGAGCAATAGCGGGCTCCACCCGTCACATATTAAGTCCAATGCATTCCCATATTAAAAGGTTTAAACATAACATAAACATTCGTATTAAAAATAGCATACGAAATGTCAATACTTTCACCATAAACTATGAACGGTATAAAAATAGCACATCCACAGTCAAACATATCACAAAACCTTCAATACAATATAGAAGTTTTGTATCATAATAAATCAACTTCAAATAAGCGTAAAATCCATCAAAGGATGTTGACATAGATGAAATCAAAACTCTTTTTAGAGAAATATATATTTCTATTTTGAAATCATTTAAGAGTCATATATTTATGAAATAAAACATTTTCTTTGAAAATATTCTTATAAGATTGTAAGGGAAGTTTCTAAGATTTTATAACGGCGAAAAATAACCGCACCCGCCCTATAAGTTAAAAAAACATTCTTACCTTAATTCTGTCGAAAAGGTTAAAAAGCACCTTGTTTGGAAAATGACGGAAAGATTTCTTTATAAAACACTTATAAAAAGTAAAACAAGGGTATAAATGACTTTAACCCATATTCTTGTAAATATTAAAAATGTTTTGAAATACATTTTTAAGAAACATGGATGTGGATGATAAAGAGATCCCAGTAGATTATTACGTATAAACAACCTCGAATAATGAAGAGATTGCGAAATAAACCCTTAACTTGTACTTTTCCTTGGTTGAGGGTAGGTTAACCTCCTATATAATGGTGAAATAATTGTTATTAAATTATACAAGAATCATATATATTAATATGATATCATATACGATCTTTTAACATTGCTTTGTTAATAATATCTTAGTATTATCGTCGTTTCGGGTGTTAACTTACTCGTTTTCTTTTATATGTTTTGTTATGTAAGCCATGTTTTCATGGATAAGTTGTATATTATTCATATCTAGAATTATATCAAGTCATTAAAAATTATTTTTAAATCATCAAATGATAATTATACTTTAATGGATACGATGGAGAATGAATCTCATCGCGTTCGTGGAGACGGTAGTCCGTACGTACGCACGAGCGACAATATCATTCTTTTGATATTAAAATAATATATAAATGGATGGTATATCATATATACAGAATAATTATCATGTTACATTTATTATTTACATGAATTAAACATCATTATTATACCCATCCAAATAATAATTTATTGAATAACAATTACACCACGACGTGGAGACGGTAAGTCGTACGTACGCACGTATGGTGACATGTTATTCAAAGGGTGGATAGAATACTGAATATGGTTGTACCATATTTATAATAACATCACAGTATATATAAGATACTGGAGTTATTATTTTATAATGCTAATAACAAATAAAGAAGAAGTGGAAGAAGAAAGGAACTTGAAAAGGGGTGGTGAAAACATTACCTCTTCTTCGGGTTCTTCTTTTTGATTTGATCAAAAGGGATCCTTAGGTTGAATTTCTGATCAAAATAAGTCCTTTATGTTGTATTTAGGGAAGTTGAGAGAGTATTTGGGTAGGGGTTGGCCGAACCAAAAGGATTTGAAGGTGTGACGAAATGAGAAGGAGGAGTGCCCTTTTATAAGAGGGGTGAGGGGCACCTTTGGAAAAGCTAGAAATATTAATTTATAATAAATTCATATTCGGTTTATAATGGCTATAAAGTTAATTATTCAACATTTAAGGTGAGTATAGGTCGAAAACGATTCATCCAATAGAATTTAGATAGGTTTGGGTCACTATATGAACCTTATCTTTTATTTTTAACTCTTAGTTAATTAGTTTTACATTTACCATGTCACTTTGTATTTTTATATTATATAGTTAATAAAATTACTATATACATCCAAGAGACCCCCAAGTGGTTCATTAATGATACAACTATCATTATATAAGTCTCTTGGCCAAACCGTAGATTTTTAGGAATTTAATATCAATTAATAATATAATATTTGTTTTAAAAACTCTTTTATGTCAATTTTGACACTATTCAATAGTTTATTTTTGTGAAACTCATAACAGAATGATTAATTACTAAAAAGTCAATTAAATAAATCCTAATATGTCATATTATCCTAGAAAATTAGTTTAATTCATTAAAAGTCTGAAATTATATTTATTTGGGTATTTATAATATTAATTATTTTAATTTTTCACTATTATGGTAATTACTGCATCATCATTGTGTCATAAATAAATTAACTTATTTAATGTCTAAAAATTATAAATAAAATATAATTATGTATGAAATCGTATTAGATTTCTAATGAATATTTACAATCGAATTTATCTTATGTATAACCCTATATTAAAAATGTTTTAGTAAATAAACTTTGATTTTAACTCTTTTAACTCTTCTTTGAATTAAATAATAATAAATGTCCTAATCTAATCCAAGTAGACCTAAATGATAATATTTTATTCCTAAGGTTGTTTTTGATCGAGATAAACTTGTCCAATAGAATTAGGACATGTGTTAGGGTAATATTAATATCATTTCTACCCTTAATTACCCTATTTACTTTTAACCGTGGTAAATAAAAATAAAAGTTACTATTCACCAAAAATTATTTTCATCTCATTGAACCACATTTTACTTATTGATATTAACCGTGTCTCTAGAATTTTGGAAATTCCATTCACAGAAGCGGTAAAATTAAGTTTGATGGAAAATTCATTTTTTTTAACTACCACTTAGTAGTTTCACTATTCATCAAAAATTGAAGTTTTTCAGAACAATGCCAAAATTTCACCCTAAGATATAATTGATATTCCGAATTCAAAAATGATGTTCATTTTACAAAATTAAAAACATATAAGTTTCATTAATTAATTTTATAATTAATTCCCGCTGTCACAACAAATAGCGCATTTTTAAGAAACAATATATATCAAAAGATTGACAATTGTTTAGGTCCAATTTCAAAGTGAAATTAATTCTAATGAACACCATTGGATAAAATGGTAAAAATATATTCTAATTATACTTTAAAACAAATAAAATTCATAATTTATCACTATTAATTATTTTGATTAAAAAAGTTGTTTTTAATTAAAATTTAGTAATTTTCACTGTTCATCAAAATATTAAAGTTATCCGAAAAGTACCAAAATTTCACCCTAGGCTAATTTTGATATTCTGAATCCAAAAATGAAGTCCATTTTGAGAGATAGAATTTATAAAATTTAAAAAGTAGGTATTACTATTCATAACGGCTAGTTTGGTAAGTCATGATGCACTTTAACTTGGTGTTGCGTGTAGTGCAAGTTATTGAATTATTTTGAAGAAATAACACACTATGAAATCTTGGGGTGTTACAGTTTTGGGGTGACACCCCAAACACTTTTTGAGAAAAAAAAGAGGAGGATCAAAGTGAAGAAATAAAAATGATGAGAGAAAGAATATCTATCCTTGAAGAACATATGAAATTGCAGATAGAGTTCATGGAAAATTTGATGGGGGGGGGGTGAAGAGAAGAAAAAACTCAAGAAAACCCATAACATAAAGATCCCGCCCCACCACGTACTAGCTTTGAGGTTATCCATTCACCTAAAAACCTATCTTAGATGAGGTAATAAATGTTATAATAATTATTTCTGTGAATTTTGAATCAGATAGACACTGATACCTTTTATGTACTGATATTGTACAGGGTGAAAATGACTTTGATTTATATCTATCAACACCCACCAATCTCTTTGTAGTGAGCACTACGATGTTAAATATCCAAAATAACATGCTACACAATAGACCACTTTCAAAAATTCATGTCAAAGTGTTTATTAATTTAGCTCATGAGCTGAGCACTGAGATACCTATTCCAATTGGTGATGAAGATATTCATAAGGTCGAACAAACTCTTGGAACATTCCTCGCATGGCCGTCACAACTTGTAAAAAAACATGTCGACAAGAAGGTATTAATTTTTAATTTATTTTTAAGGATAAACCATTAATATTTAATGAAAAAGGTCTGAAAGGATGAATTTTATTACAGAATAACACATGGAAGGGTGTGAAAAGAAAGTACATCTCAAAACCATCTCTAGGATCAAACAACTAATAAAAATGATCTACTGAAAGCACCTTAAACACGCATGTTCTATATCCACATTTATTATCACTACAGGATCATGTGAATACAAAATTGAAAGACAATGGTACTCACAAAATTATTTTGGATAATATGTACAAATGGGAAGATCTATATTTCATTAGTGTGGACAATGTAAGTGAAACCCTAGAGTATGATTGTCTAGGAAGCTCAGTTGTAAATGTATACATGAGGTATGTTTTCATGATTTGATTTTTCAAAAGCTGATATACTATGATAATTATGAATAAATACATTTCATATTTTTCACTGGCATATATATGAAAAAAACTGAAAGGATTTCCCCATGAACAATAGTTTGGACTCATTAGTTCTCACGACACCTCTACAGAATAAAAAAATAGAATCCGATAAAGAGGGTGAAATAGTGGAAGGCCTGCTCAAATAATTTGACAACAAAAATACAGATGAAAAATTATTCAAAATACCAATGATTCAAGGATAAAACTCTACAATTTAACCATGTCAAATATATTTTTATTTATTTAATTAATTATTCCTTTTTGTGTTTTTAGGCATCATTGGATGATCATTATGGTCAATTTGGATACTCCAAGGATTTATTTCTTAGATTCAGTGCATGGATATCCAAAAAACTGACGACACGTGATGGTGTTTGTCAATTCTTAATAAACTACATCCAACATTCTAGAACTAAACATATAGTTATATAATTTATATTATATTTTAATTAGGATTCTGTTATGATAGGGCAGTGCGTGAATATCGTCTACATCATGGAATGAGTCCAGGGGAAAAGTAAAAGGAACATCATAAGTACTAAAACTAGATAAGTACTTGGGTATATATAATAATATTTAACTATCCAAACACATATAAAAAAATAATTATTTTTTATCAATGTTTCTACAGTGTCTAAAACAAACCAACAGAAAAGACTGTGGTTATTATGTTTGTATTTTTATGAAAGATATATCATTATATAAATAGACCAATATCCCTGAATATGTACTATCGAAGATAATTACTATTTCATTTACAATACTTACTAATCCTTTTTGTATTTATATTTTTTCAGTACTACCATGATTTTCAAAAATACTCCTATTCACAATATGATGTAGATTTTTTTAGAAATGAATGGGAAGTATACCTGATGGAAGAATATACACAAATACTATGAAAACGTGACCGATATGACTCTAAGTGTCTATTTTTATTTGAAATTGTCAGTATTTTTAGTAAAAAGAACAAGTGACATACTAAAAACTGAGAAAACACATTAGGATTGATTTGATACTTTAGGTCAATAATCCATAATTCATTTGTACTATGTAGGAATCAACCAAACCTAAATCCAATGCATGGTGTGACCATTATGACTTTAAGTGTGTATTTTTATTTTAAATTAACAATAAATTTAGCAAAAAGAACAAGTGACATACTAAAAACCAAGAAAACACATTCAGAATATTTTAATAATTTAGGAAAACAATTCATCTATCATTTTTTATGTGTAGGAATCAACCACACCTTAATCTAATGAATCATGTGACTGATATGACTAAAAGTGTTCGTTATTAGTTAAAAATTTACATTTTAGCTCAAAACGTTTCACTCACTGAAAACCAAGAAAACTCACTCCAATTTTCTTCATAATTTAGAAAAACAATTCATAAGTTCTTTGTGATGTGTATGAAGTAGTCTCATGTCAAAATAAAGCACGATGTGACCAATATAACTCAAAATGTGTGTTTCTAATTTCAAATAATAGTTTAGTAAAAAAACACATATGACATACTAAAAATTGTGAAAATACATTCAAGTTATTTGATACTTTAGGAAAATTAACTGTAAGTAATTTTTGATGTGTATGAATCAAAAACACCTCAATATGATGCATGGTGGAACTAGTATGACTCAAAGTATCTATTTTTATTTAAAATTGACATTAATTTTAGTAAAAAACTCAACTGGCATAATAAAAATTGAGAAAAAAATATTTGGACTGTTTTGATAATTTTGGAAAACAATCCATGAGTTATTTTTGACATTTAAGAATTAACCCAACCTCAATACAATGCATTATATGACCGGTATAAATCAAAATGTTTTTTTATTTAAATTTGACAATAATTTAAGTAAAAAGAACAACTGGCATACTAAAAACTAATCAAACACATTCATATTGTTATGATACTTTAGGAAAATGATTCATGAGTTATTTGTGATGTGTAGGAATCAACTGAACCTCAATCTGATGCATAATGTGACCAGTATGACTAAAAGTATCTGTTATTAGTTTAAAATTTATATTTTATCTCAAAACATGCTACTCACTAGAAACCAATAAAATGATTTCTGGCTGTCTTCACAATTTATAATAATGATTCTTAAGTCCTTTCTGATGTGTATGAAGTAGTCTCACATCAAATCGATGCACGATGTTACTGGTATGACTCAAAAAGTTTGTTTCTAGTTCGAAATGATATTTTAGTAAAAAAACAAAACTCACATACTGAAAACCAAGAAAAAAACTATGGATTGTTTTGATACCATATAACAATAATCAATGAGTCATTTGTGACGTGTAGGAATCAACCACACCTCAATCTGACTAACAACGTGACCAGTATAAATTCAAATGTGTTTTTATTTAAAATTGACATTAATTTAAGTAAAAAAGAACAAGTGATATATTGAAAACCAATCAAACACATTCATATTGTTTTGGTACTTTAAGAAAATTATCCATGAGTAATTTGTGATGTGTAGGAATCAGCCTCGACTCAATCCGATGCACGACGTGACCAATAAGACTAAAAGTGTCCATTACTAGTTTAAAATTGACATTTTAGATCAAAACATTCCACTCACTGAAAACCAATTAAACACCCTCCGATTGTATTCATAATTTAGGAGGGTAATTTTTAAGTCCTTTGTGTCGTGTATGAAGTAGTATCACCTAAAACCAATGCATGATGTGACCGATATGACTCAAAATGGGTTTTTATAGTTTGAAATAACATTTTTTGTAAAAAAAACTATCACACTAAAAACTGAGCAAACCCATTCACATTGTTTTGATACTTTAGAACAACAATCCATGAGTTATTTTTGACATGTAGAAATAAACCACACATAAATCCAATGAATGATATGACTGGTATAAATCCAAACATGTCATTTAAATTTGATATTAATTTTAGTAAAAAAACAAGGGACATACTCAAGACCAAGAAAACCCATTCAGATTGTCTTGACATTTTAGGACAATGATACATAACTCATTTGTGATTTGTAGAAATCAAAAACTCTTTAATACGATGCACAGTGTGACCTGTATAACTCTAAATGTGTCTTTTTTATTAAAAAATGACATTTTATTAATTTATTCTTTCATATTAAAGTTTAATTTATTTCTTTAAAGTATTAATAACATAATATTTTTTCTTATATAGGTGGAACCTTTTTCCCGAGTTGGGATGATTTGTTCAATAACTAATACCATAGACAGACATTTTTAGAGAGAGGATCACAAATGTCAAAGGATGAAACATTAATGTTTTTAATTGTTTTTTGGATAATTGTAAATGTAATTATATAAAACATTGTTTGAAATGTACATATCATTTTTTTCCAAAATCTTGTGCGCATTTCTTTGTTCTTGTGTGTACTACTTTGTTATTTTGTGTGTTGTGCAGGTGGTGTGTGTGTTTTCTGGGTAGGAGCTGGTGGGTGTGCTATTATATAAACAATACATCACAGGTATATAGGCCTTTATCATGGCTATTTAGAGCATTGATAAAGACCCCCTTTATCAGTGATAATTAAAGCACTGATAAAGTGGTCCTTTATCAGTGCTAAAAATAGTGTTGTTAAAGGGAACCCCCCTTTATCTTCTTTAAAATTAACATCACTTTTCTAGAACTGTTAAAAGTGTTTTCTAGAACCTTGAAAATCACTATATGTAGTAGTGCTATTCCCACACCCCCTTCCAGAGCCACCACCGCTCCTCTCTACCACCACCCCCAATCCAGCCACCGCCTAGATCATCACCGTCCGCTTAGGTAATCCCTAATTTCGGATTTGTCACGCTATTTTGCAATCCCTAATTTTAGCCTTAGGGTTTTAATTTTGGGAATCATAAATTATATTTCATAAAGAATATACTTTTAGGAGTAATGTTTTATATTCCCCTTTCAAGATTCTAAAGTGGCTACAATAAAATCTTAGGAGTAATGTTTATAGGCTTTGTATTTTTTATCTTTTTCATTTTCCCCCTCTATAATACATGCTTTTTCTGTTGTACATCAATATGGATCATGTTTATTAACCATCTCCATTACTAGATTGTATTTATTTAATCCCCATAAACAAAATAAATAATACTTTATCTAGTGGTTTCTTACATTATGTTTTCAATTCAACTATTTTGCTCCATTCAAATGAATCTATTTCAAATAAATCCTGCCAATGTTCTTGAATTATAAACATCTTTTTCATATAAAATCTATTATAATGTTTTTTAATATGTGATGACTACTAAATTATTTTTCTTAATATTGTATGTGTTAGCTAATGTTTTCATGTAGTTAAACATTGCTATATTTTTCTACCCATAGGAAAATAATCATTACATTTTTTTAATTCAAAATGATGAGGTATTTCAAATTGTTATTTTTTACTCACTTCCTTTCCTAAAAAGACAACTTTATAAGAAATGTGTTTTTTGGATTACAGACTATGAAAAAATAAGGAATAGTGAATAACATATGATTATCGAGACACAAGTTTTTTTTAATTTTTTTGGATTTTTCCATTGTTAGTATTCATTTTTCACTTATTAAGCATGTTTCACTTTCTACATTTTCAAACTAATGTTTTTTTCTATTTCTAATGACAGATGCAACAATTGGGTAGTATTTTTTTTCTTTTTTCATTTTACACTATAATTTCTAACACCTATTATGCATGTTATGCTTTTTACATTTCAAAAAACACATTTTTTATGCTCTTTGTAGTGGCAATTGCATCATGTGGACATAATTTTGTTGAGAGTGATAATGAAAGATAGATGATGTGTGATTATAAGGTAATGATATAGTGTTTTAATTGACTTTAAAATTTGAGGCTAAAGCCTATATTTACTCATATAAAGAAGATACATTACAAATTAAAGAAGATAACATACAATGCAAGGATATACTCAGTGAGATTCAAACATGAGACATCACTGGGATCCATAGGGGTAGCTTCCACTAAGATACACCATGGGTGATTTAATATACTTTAACATATTAAGTTTTCCTATACTTTATTATTACTAGGAAGACATTTCTAAGTCCCTCAATGTAATGTGTTTTTGGGTGTTAATTTACATGGACAACCAACACCATGCTATATTTCTTATCAATAACTGAATGTTTGTTTTTTCATTTTATGGTTATTAAAATTTTAGGTCACAATGATGATGGATTTAACATGTATACTATATGGATAATTTAAAACCATATCTGTAATTTTATTTTTATACACAAAATTTGTAATATATTCCTAATTCATATTTATAAAAAATCCATGATTTTATATAAAATATATTCCTTCTTTAAAATAATATTGCAAATAATTATTTTACTTTAAAATGCTACGGTGTTTAAAAAATGTCAATTTTTTTCTTATGACCTTTTATTTTCTAAAATAGGTATTTTTATAAAATAGGTGTTTTTTTCTTGTATTTCGTGAGAAAATATAGAATAATGAATAACATGTGATTATCAATACACCTATATTTGTTTTGTCTTTTTCCATTCTTCAGTCATTTTTTACACCTACTAATCATGTAATACATTCTATATTTTCAAACTGATGTTTTCTCTATTTTTTAGTGACATATACATCACTTGGGTTATAATTTCTTTTCTTTTTTCATATTCCATTGTAATTTCCTATAGTTGTTATGCATGTTATAATATTTTTATTTTGAAACCCATGTTTTTATGATGTTTGGAGTGGAAAGTTCATCAAGTGGGCATGATTTTATTGAGCATGAGAATGAAATATGGATGATGTGTCCTTTTAGGGTAGTGATATAGTGTTTTAATTAACTTTAACATATTATGTTTTCTTATAATTTATGATTTCTAGGAAGGATTTCACAAGTGCCTCAATGCAATGTGTTTTTGAGTGTTAATTTATATGGACTACAAACACCATGTTATACTTCATATCATTGAATGAATGTTTTTTTTTTCATTTTATAGTTGCTGAAATTTTAGGGCACAATGGTAGAAAATAAGAGATGGGTATTAAATACCCAACTTGAAATTGGGATAAGTTATAAAATAATTTACACTAACTCAACCCCCCTTATATTACATCACATAACACTAGAGAGACTTATCCCATCATGTTATTTATGTTGGATTATTAAAATATAATCCTAAATTAATAAAGTAGCAACATTCTCCCAGTTTGGTCATAATAGTAGGCTCTACATATAGGTGAAAGTATATGCTTCCCCCTCCTTTGGTTACAGAATACCCCACATCAACAACCAGACTCTCCTTTTTTATATTTCAAATAACACTCAGGGTAATTCTCTCCCTATATCAATATATAAATATATTCTATAAATTCATCCAATCCATGAATAATGATTCACATTAATAATTTCTAAAATATCTCATAAAATCAAACTAATATGGTGTTTCCAAATTCAAGATTATTTGAAAAATATGTACCATAATAGATTATTCACAAGGCATACTATATCTCTTCTAGTGTTGTATGCATACCCTATTAGTCTGCTTATATGAAGGGAAAAATGAATAGAAGCATGTTGGAAAATACCCTACAAAAATTTATCAATCTAAATACTTGATAATAATATACTGATATATATTAATTCAATGCTATTTTGTTGTATTTAATAAATTTACTATACATGATGTTATCATATTGTAACCATGTTAAAAATGATATCATGAAATAGTAAACATTTGGTTAGAATAATTTATTTGTGTTTCTATTTTCTACTATTATGTTTTTTTCACTGTATATTTTTCAATCATCCTATATATTTCTTAAAATTAACTACTAATAAACTATTTTCACTATTAGTTTGATTCACATTTTTATATTGTTGGTATGATCTAATAATTTTAGTCTTCTCACCTAAAAAATGTAGGTTATTATTCCATTTTTCTTTTTTAAAAATAGTTACATTTAGTTTGTCAGCATATTCCTTTCATAAAACTATTCACCTTTTTTTATTTTATAATGTTCATTGCTTATTTTGTAGAGACATTATTTTTTGGTTGTATATTAGAACCTATTGACCTTCTAGTTTTACTGATCACAAAATCATGATTCTAATGATATTAATGAATATCAAGTTTCTCTATAATAAATATGTATTTTGAGTTAGGTGATAAATTTATCTAAGTATGAGACACTTTTGAAGATATTACACCATCAGGATATCACACTACCATAATATCATACCATTGGATTGAAAATTTGACAATGTACTAGAAACTATCAGTCGACATATCATTGGGATGTTATGCTATCAGAATACAAATTTGGATAAGTACAAGATTTCACCAGATGAGGCACTGCCAATGTTATACCACCAACATAAAATTTCGGATAAGTCTAAGACACCGTTAGACCACACACCGCTATACCAGAAAGCTATATTTGAGACACCGCCAACATAGTGTAAATTTGGATAAGTCTAAAATGCTACCGGTATCATTCCACCAAAACAACATACTACCTGAGAAAGATACCATCAGACCTTGAGTCACTGCCAGTCTAAGACACCGACACTATTTTCATAACTTATATTTTTGAATTACATTATTCTAACAAAAATATTTATTGAATTTAATGCCATTTACTATTTTAATGATTGTATCTAAAATGATCGACATAAAGCATTGAAGAGAGTGTCAGAATGTGCAGTACAAGGAAGCAACAAATCCAGATATTTTCTTTTCTACTGCTGATAAAAGTGAAACACACTCCCTCGTGCACAAAACGATGCAATAGAGATACATGAAGAGAAATGTTATAAACCAAAGAATTTTAAAGTACTTAACATACATAGAGCTAAACCTGGTTGCAAACAAGAAGAGATCACCTGTTAAAATCACTCAACTAGGAATCCAAACTCCACCATCACATCAAGTTCTTTCCTCAAAGTCAAAGAACAAGAGTCTGTGACACTCCGTTTTACTAATGTTTTTAAGGTAAATATACTCAAGCTTCATTTCCGAATCAAATCAAGAGTCACAATCTTTATTATAGTAGTATGAGCATTTATAAACTATATTCTTCTAGATTTCTTTTTCTATTTGTATTTATTACATTTTGAGTAGTGTGTGTGCATACTCTGTTTAATCACATGAACACTATCTCCTGTGCTAAACTGGATGATACTCGATATCTTCTAAAAATATTTTCATAATTATTACACCCATAGATAAGAGTGGTAAAGGTCCTTGTGTGGCCTGTTTAATTTTTTTTCTCATGAATAACTGTGGAAGATGTCATGTGTGACCTAGATAGTTTTATACTGTTGTAAAATCCATTCCAAGTTGAAGATAATCCTGTTTATTTTGTATAAAATTCTTGGTGGTGGGTGATCACCAAGTGGAGAGGACTAAGTCTCAAATCTAGACCGAACCTCTTGTATTCAAACTTTTTGCTATGTGATTTAATTTTGTTTTACTATATTCATTCTTTACAACTGAAAATTATATTAACTATAAAAAAAATATACTTTTATAGTTTATATTAATTTGTGTTCAAATAGTATTTTGATCAAGTAAACTGATTTCAAAGGATCTAATAATATTATATATAATTCATCTGAGTCCTAATCAATCATTATAGAAATATTTGGAAAGATTAATAACTATATCATACTACGTATTTTGATAAATAGAGTTTTATTTTAACATTTGGGGGATTTAAAAATAATCTTTTTTAGAAAGAAATTTTTATTGATTACTCAATTCACCCCTATTGAGATACCGAATCCAACCAATATTTGGTATCAGAGGTATTATTTCTTTAGTATTAAAGTTTTTCAAATTATCTTCAACTGTGAGTCTAGTTGTAATTTAAATATATTAATTTATATTATTTCTAAATTTAATTCTTTAACATGGATAATCATGAAGAAGGTTCTTCTATTAACAGAACTCCCTTTTTAATGGAAAAAATTATTCTCAATGGAAGATTAAAATGAAAATGCATATAGACAGTATATGTTTTGATATTTTATCAGCAATTAAATATGAATATGTTATTCCTAATAATGCTAAAAGTACTTGGGATGATGATACTAACCTTGTATATAATAATAATCGTAAATCTATGAATTTTCTTTACCGTGACTTTGGAGATGAGGAATTTAATATAATTTCTACATCTAAAAAACATTTAAAATTTGGGATACTTTGTCTGTTTCTCATGAGGGAACTTCAAATGTTAAATAGATGAGGCTTAATACTTATACTATTAAGTATGATAGTTTAAAAATGAAGCATGATGAACCCATTTCTGACATGTATCTTAGGTTTAATGAGATTGTCAACATAATGAGATCTCTTGGAAAACCAGAATCTAATAAGGTGTTAGGTCCACTAGGCTAGATACCCTGAGAGGGGGGGGGGTGAATTAGGGTATGACAGATTAAAACAACTGCCCCTTGTGATCTTGTTTTGTTGTTAGAAAAAAATTTTTCTCTCTCTTTCCTGATGTAGAGTAAGAATAAAACTTAAAGCATGCACAGGACACAATGATTTTTACTTGGTTCACCCTCACTGGGATACGCCCAAGGAGCATACACCGGCAGTGTCGCGATGTACCAATTCCACTATAAGCAATCTGATTTTTACAAGTTCTAAGTGGACTCACTGTCCCTCCTGGTTTACAACCACTCACAATTTGAGAACTCACTGCTCTCTCAACTGAAGTGAGCTCACTACTTCTTCAGAATATCAACTCATAGTTTATAGACCTGTGGGTATCTTTATTTTCATGAAATAATGCATCCTCAAATGTTGATAGATGCTCTATTGATGTTCAAAGTTCATCCACTGATGAATACCCCTTTTTCCCTGAACACTGAGCAATTCCTTTGGAAATACCTTCACAAAGCACCCTACTTCACGAGGCTCCCAATTTCGCGAAGCTCAAACAAGCCTTCTCGAAGCTCCTGCATTTTTGTGAAGCTCAAGCCTTTTTAAAGCTTAGTCTGTCACAAAGCTCCTACCTCTTCGCAAAGCACACTCCTTAGAGAACACGTCCTCGTGAAGCGCACATCCTTTACGGAGCTAGATTAGCTGCCACGAAGCTCCTATATTTCATGAAGAACACTACCTTCACGAATCACCTTCACGAACCGAGAGAAAAATATTTTCTTAGAAAAACTCTCTACTACTCTCAAGGGGGTCGACCTCTATTTATAGGTAATTCCATCGAACCTTGATCCTTATGCACGAAGTCAACGCCACGTCATCACAAATTGCGAAGCTCCGAAGTTTCTGCCGAAATTCTCTCAATCTCGCAAAGCACCACGGAACTTTTCTAATCGTGGAACATGATGTAATTGACAAGAATCACCGTTAATCCCTTCATTACTTCTCCACGATGCTCCCTCACAAATCCCTTCACCGTCGTGATGTGCTTCAAAGTTTGTCGTTCGTGAAGCTTGACATAATCACGAAGAACACTGTCAACATTCTTCTTGTCTTTGTGAAATTCAAACCATAAAGCCTATCTTCACAAAACTCATGCCTTTTCCATATTTAAAAAATATCTTCAAGGATATCCATTTTTCGCGATGTTTACCAAACTCCAAATTTTGGATCCCAAAAATTTGGCAAACAATGGGAAAAAACGCCACCTTGTACTGCTCTTTTTTACTGCCTCTAAATCATCCATTTCTTTGTCATGGTTCTTTGTCAACATTGATTGTCAAAAAAATGTCTGTAATTTGATAATTCACCATGGAAACCTACTTTATCAACAAAAAAAATCCACCCAAAAATACTGCAATGTTACCTTGAGGGATTTTTTCCCAACAATATCCTCCTTTGGGTTTGTTGAAAACTCTTCTCAGAATGATTTTATGCACTTTGACACCTCTCTGAAGATCCTTCCATCCGTTACCACCATTCGCCTCTTGTGATTCTGATAGCGTTCAAGGAATCAATTAACATATACTCTAATCCCACATGAGCAATGCTCAGCGTGAGAAACAAGAGTAGTATAAAAAGTTCATAAATGAATCACTTCATGTTAGACACCAATTGTAGATTCCAAACTGATACCAATTGATAAATTGATACCAATTGTTGAACCACACTGATACCAATTGGTGATAGCTGGAAACCTTCTCTCACCATTCCAACATCACACTTCTTCTTTTATCACGGTCCTCAACTGTCGTGATATCTATTCTTTGATCGATCACTTCTAGCATCGTCAGATTTAAAACACTCCCCCTATCTCATTAATCTCCCCCTGTCTCGCTGCTCCACCTTTCAGTTTTTACCTGTGTCTTTGACATAGAAATTTTCTCCCTTCATTAGCCATAGTTTCTCCCCCTTGAGGAGTCACTATTTCTCCCCCTTTTTCAACAAACACAAAGGTCACCCCTTTGTGGTCTGTAACATTGTAAAGAACACAAGATTAGCGTATTAGATAAAAACACACCATACCTTGGGGAGAGGGGGTTCGGTCCACATCCACACTCTTTTATGTGTAGGGAGTCGACTGAACTCCAAGAGCCAGTCGATGCCTTTTAAACGCTTCCTTGGGTAAGGCCTTTATCAGAATGTCTACAACCTGTAGTTCTGTAGGCACATACTCCAACTTCACAATTCCTTGATCAACCTTCTACTTTATAAAATGATACTTTATCTCAATGTACTTTGTCCTTGAGTGATGGAAGAGATTTTTGTTGAGATTTATAGAACTTGAGTTATCACACTGGATTCTGATCGAAGACTTCACTTCAATGCCCATATCATCAAGCTACTGTTTCATCCACAATAAATGTGTACAATCTTGAGTGGCAGCAATGTACTCAGCTTCTATGGTGCTCAATGAAATGAAACCTTGCTTCTTGCTTAGCCAAGAAACACACAATCCTCCAAGATAGAACGCACCTCCCGACGTTGACTTCCTGTCATTCGCTGAACCGACCCAATCTGCCTCAGTATATCCCAATAATTCTGACTGATATTTTCCACTATACATCAAGGAAAAGTCTATTGTGACCTTGATATACCGAAGTATTATTTTCACTGCAAGCATTTGTCTTTCCTTGGGATTAATTTGATATATCACTGTTTGGCATGTGGCGAATACAATTTCAGGCATTTTTGCAGTCAATTTTAGAAAACTTCCAATTATTTGCCTGTATTCTATGATATTAACTGCCTTGCTATCCTCATCTTTGAACAATTTCATCCGAGTAGCTACAAAAGTCTTCATCTCCTTATAATTTTCCATTCCAAATGTTTTCAAATGATCCTTGGAATATTTGTATTATGAAATGAATGTTCCATTCATTCCTTGGGTCACCTGTAGACCAAGGAAAAATGTTATCTATCCAATCATTGACATTTCAAACTCACTTTTCATGAATTTGGAAAATTGTCTGCACTGAGCTTCATTTGATCCGCCAAATATTATGTCACCGAAATAAACCAATAACATCATCCTTTGATTACTATTTTTGTTGAAAAAGATATTATAATCAACTCCCCCACGCTAGAAACCAAGCTTCTTCAAGTACTGATCAAGCCTTGAGTACTATGATCTTGGTGGTTGTTTCAGCCCATACAACGCCTTCTTCAGTATGAAAACATTTTTCTCTTCCTCATGAATGAGAAAACCATCTAGCTTCTCAATATACACCTCTTCCTCCATAACCCCATTCAAAAATGCAGATTTGACATCCATCTGGAACACTTTGAACATCCATTGCACTGCGATGGCTAAGAATAATCTGATTGTCTCCAGCCTTGCAACCGGTGCAAATGTCTCATCAACATCTATTCCCTTTATCTAGGAGTAACCCTTGCACACTATTCATGATTTTTTATGAATCACTGTGCCATATTCATTCATCTTGTTGCGATAGACCCATTTAGTCCTGATGACATTCTTATCTGCTGGCCTCGAAACAATATCCCATGTCTGATTCTTCTCAATCTGATCTTGCTCTTCATTCATTGCCTGAATCTAGTTTTCATCTTCAACTGCATCAGCAAAACATTTCAGATCAACCTGAGATAGGAAAGATGTCTACTGTAGTGACTTCATTCTTCTTGTATGAACTGGATCTGACTGATTACCAATGATATTCTGCCTATCAATTTCAGCTCGACTCCTTGGATTTTGTGCAGATACAGATTTTACTTTCTCATGCTCATCATCGGTATCTTATTCTGAATCAATATCATCCACTTCTGCTTCCCCTGTGTTGTTTCTTCCTCATCACTCTCATCAGGAAATTGTTCCCTGTGTTGTTTAATGATCTCATCATTCTCTACTATAGTTTCATCATTGCTCTCAACTACTTTTCCCAGCCTTTTGTTAAAGCATTTATATGCCTTTTATTTTCCTAAGTATCCAAGGAATATCCCCTCATCTCCTTGTGATTCATATTTCCTATGTTTTTCCTTATTGAAGATAAAACACTTACTTCCAAATATTTGAAAGTATTTAACTATTGGATTTTTTCCATACCACATATCGTACGGAGTATTTCCTTACTTCAGACACAACAGATCCCTGTTAGAAATGTAGACCGATGTCAAAACCGCTTCCTTCCAAAATTTCTCTGGTAGTTATTTTTCAATGAGCATCATTCTGGCCATGTTGTTGATGATCCGATTTCTCCTTTCATCTAGTCCATTCTGTTGGGGAGTTCTTACTGAAGAAACTTGATGCCTTATCCCATGTTTCTCGAGATATTCTTCCACCTGACTGTTTGTGAATTCCATACCATTGTCAGTACGAAACTTAAAAATTTTCTATCCAATCATCCTTTCACACTTTCTTCGATACTGTTTTAAGAATCTGAACACATAATAATTATGGGAAATAACAAATACCCATTCCATTATGCTATAGTCATCAATGAAAAGAATGTAGTACCTCTTTACATCAATTTCTATTGGTGTGATAGGCCCACAAACATCAGCATACACCAATTCAAGCACTCTTGTTCACTTATTTTTTTTACTTATACATCTTTCTAATTATCTTCCCTTGTTTTCACGCATCACACGTGTGAGTATGATCACATGATAGATTAGGGAGGTCTCTTGCTGCATCACACTTTACCAAATATTTCAGGGATGGTTGGAAAAGATGACCAAGTCATTTATGCCACAACTTGTTTTCTTCCTCTCTGGACAGAAAACAAATATCTTCTTCTCCACTTACCAGGTAAAGATTTCCCTTTGTTCTTTTTCCCTATAGAACAACTGATCCTTCTATTCCTCTGAAAACACACAACTTCTTAATAAACCTTATAGAATTTCCTGAGTCATATAGTTGACTGATGCTGAGAAAATTGTGACTGAGGCCTTCTACTACTAAAACTTAAACATGTCTTATTTATTTACCCCCAAAATTGGCCTTTCCTAAGCCAATTATATTCAGGCCTTCATCGTTTCCAAACTTGAAAACTCCTTCTTTGTCATATTTTATGCCTGTAACGAGATTTTTATTACCATTCATGTAAGATGTGCAACCGCTGTCAAGGATCTACACACCAGAGCGATCTGATGCTTTAAGGGAAATTTATGCCACCACTGCCTTATCATCCTTTTTCTTCTTGGTCCATATTTTTTCCTTCCTAATTGAGATGGATTCAGACTTCCGATCTTTTGCAGAGTATGATGGACCGACTTCATCTTACAACACTGTAAATATATTCTACATTTTTAACTCACTTGTTGGTTTATTGATCTGCTACTTGCGGACATTTTGATTATACTTTGGCACATTCCTCTATATGGTCTAAGTGCAGTACCTTTCCATGTGCCTAAATCCTCTTCACCAAAAACAGTGTCCTTAAAAATATTCTTTGGAGAACCGTTCTCTGTTTGGCTGCTACCTTTTTTCTTGTTCCCTTCAATATCTCTTGGATATGGAACAAACATACTATGAATGTCCCATCTTTACACAACAATAACACCTGATATAAGGTGCATTCTTTTGTGTAACTTCCGTACTAAGAGTTTCCCCTTGGGATCTCTGAATATTCTGATTCATATTTGCACCCAAATCAACCTTCAACCTCGGGATGGGTGCTTGCGGTCTGACTTCAATTTTCATAGATTTTTGTTTTTGATCAAGCCCCAATTCAGCCTTAGAATTTGAGATCGATTACAGCTTATTTCCTTCTAAACTACTATCCGCCTATTTCATCTTTTATGTCCTCTTAATGACCTACTTTCCTGATATAACATTGGGAGACAAGATTTTTTCTTGATCCTTCATTTTTTGTCGCAGACTGACCACTTATTCTTCAAGTTATTCAATACAATTGACTTGATCTTTCACATTTCTATTCAAGCCATCGATCTCCCTTTTCTATTCTTCAATATTGAGTTTATTCTCACTAACTGATTCTGAGTTCTCTGGTGTTAATAACTTGAGTTTCTAAATTTCTTCCATTAACTCAGACTTCTCTTCTTCTTGTTGCTGCATATAGAGTTTGGCGTCATGAACAAATTTTTTTAGCTTTCTTTTTTTGGCTCTCCAAACATCTATCTCCTCAAGAGAAGCCTCTAACTCAGCTTGCATATCTATTCTTCCTTAAAATTATTCTTCTCAATCATCACCTTCAGTTTTATTCTTCTCCTAGGAACTACCGACAACTACCACTATAGCATTTTTTCCACAATTTTTTCAGTTCTCTATCTCTTCAACCTCCTCAGCCTCAGACTCATCCGAACTATCACATTCTTTTTAAAGGAGATTTTTATTCTTAAATAAATCTCCCTTGAACTGTTTCTTTCCTTTCCCATAGGCTAATGACTCCTTCTTTGGAATTTCAACTTCATCAACATCATCATCTTCTTGTAATTTTTTGGGGCATCTTGCCACAATATGTCCAACCTTTCCACATCGAAAACAAGTAAGTGGAAGTTTCACTTTATACTTTCCTTTTCCTCTTTGAAGGTTTGAGGAGAGGAATGAAATTACCTCATATGTCTCTTTTTCTTCCTGAGAGTCTTCAATGGTGAGATTTTTCATGGCCTTGAATGCCACCTATTTGGATTTCCCCTTTTCCACAGCATCGTTATCATCATTTCTCATTCCTTATGCAACAAGGGTGCTGTGCAGATTATCCAATGTTAGATCTTTTGGATATTTATCTTCCAAAACCAAAACTTTTGGATTGAATCGAGGTGGAAGTTTCCTCAGGATGCGATTCACAATCTTTATGTCTTCAATAATTTCTCCAAGACCTCACATGTCTTCCACTACAACATTTACCCTATCGAAGAATGCATCAACAGACTAATTTGGGTTCATTCTCATATATTCATACTTGTTCCACAACACTCGCATCTTTACCTCTCTAACCTTTGTAACCCCTTCATATATATTCAATAGCTTTTCCCACATGGCATGTTCCATTTTGCATGACATCACCTTTGTATAGATAGGATTGGATATGGCTCCCCCTAAGGAATTAATTCCTTTGGCATCAGTATCCAACTCTCTATGCTCAGCTTCTTATAATGCACCACTATTGATATCAGCTGTTATGCCATGCATTGCTGCTGTGAACACATCCATTACTAATGATAGGAAGTAGTGTTGCATCCGATTCTTCCATAGCTGGAAATTGTTTCCGTCGAAGATTGATATACCTTTATGATTAGTGATCTCCATTTGAGAGAGAAATGTTGATATTAACCTTTCCCTCTGATAATAATTGTTAGGTCCACTAGGATAAAATACACTGAGGGGGGGGGGGGGGGGGTGAATCAGGGTATGACATATTAAAACAACTCCACCTTGTGATCTTATTTTGATGTTAGACAAAACCCTCTTCTCTCTCCTTCCCGATGCAGAGTAAGAATAACAATTAAATCATACACAGGATACAAAGATTTTTACTTGGTTCACCCTCACTGAGCTACGTCCAAGGAGCATACACTGACAGTGTGCCGATGTACCAATTCCACTATAAGAACACTGCTATTTACAAGTTCGAAGTGGACTCACTGTCCCTCCTGGTTTACAACCACTTACAATTTGAGAACTCACTGCTCTCTCAACTGAAGTGGGATCACTGCTTCTTCAAAAGATCCACTCACAGTTTATAGACCTGTAGGTCTCTTTATTTTCATGAAAGAATGCATCATCAACTGTTGATATATTCTCTATTGAAGTTCAAAGTTCATCCACTGATGAATACCCCCTTTCCACTGAACACTGAGGAATTTATTTGGAAATACCTTCAGAAAGAACCCTACTTCACAAGGCTCCCAATTTCACGAAGCTCAAACATGCCTTCATGAAGATCCTGCCCTTTTGCAAAGATGATGACTTTGTAAAGATTAGGCCATCACGAAGCTCCTGGATCTTCGCGAAGCACACTCCTTAGATCACGTGGCCTCGCGAAGTGAACTTCCTTCGCAAAGCTAGATTAGCCGCTGCAAAGCTCCTCTCTTTCGCAAATAACACAACCTCCGTGAATCACCTTCACGAACCAAGAGAAAAATATTTTCTTCAAATAACTCTCTACTACTCTCAAGGGGGTCGAACTTTATATATAGGCGATTCCATCGACACTCAATCCTTCTGCATGAAGTCAATGCCACGTCATCACAAATTGCGAAGCTCCAAAGTTTTTGCTGAAATTATCTCAATCTAACGAAGCACCACAAAAATTTTCTGATCGCGGAGCTTGACGTAATGATGGAGCATCACCATAAATCCCTTCACACATTCTCTGTGAAGCTCCCTTGAAAATCCCTTCACCGCCGCGATGCGCTTTAACCTCTACCATTCGCGAAGCTTGACATAATCTTGAAGAACACTGTCAACATTCTTCTTGTATTCACAAAATTCAATCCATGAATCCTATATTCACGAAACTCATGCCTTTTCCATATTTAAAAAAGATCTTCAAGGATATACACTTTTCGAGATGCTCACCAACCTCCAAATTTTGGAACCCAAAAATTTGGCATACATTGGGAAATAACGCCACATTGTACTGCTCTTTTGTACCGCCTCCAGATCGTCCATTCCTTTGTCATGGTTCTTTGTCAACATTTATTTTCAACAATATCTCTGGAACTTGACAATTCACCATAGAAACTTACTTTGTCAACAAACACAATCAACCCAAAAATACTGCAATGTTACTTTGAGGGATTTTTGCCCAACATAAAGATTATATTAAGAGACTACTAATATGCCTAACAGAAAGATGGAGAGGCACATAAGTTTCAATCAGAGAATCATGAAACATAAGTCAAATACATGTGAAACAGTATATTATAAAACTTATGATGTATAAAGAGTAATTAAAGGTAAATTGTGAATAAGATGAGGAGCCTAAAATAAATTTAGTAGCTTTCAAGACTACTGCCTCTAGAAAACAAAAGGAAAAATAAAAGGAGAAAGTTTAAGATATAGATTCAATTGATAGTGAATCACATCCTGAGAATGATGAGGAGATAACTCATCTAGCCAAAAGGTTTAAGAAGTTCTATAGGAAGAAATAGTTTTTCATAAAATAAAACTATTTAGGAAAGTATGAAAATAATGAAAATTGGAAGAAATAATTCAAGAAGGATGATTATTAAAAAAAAGTTTTTTACTATGAATGTAAGAGGTATGGTCACATAATGTTTGGTTGTCCAAAGATTAATTACAAAAGGAAATATGAAGAAAAAGATAGGAGATAAAAGAAGGCCATAAAATCCACCTAGAGTGCATTTAAAGATAGATCCAGTGATTTGGATTCTTCACATGAAGAAAGGACATATAGAGAAAATATGTGTTTCATGACGAAATCCAATGCGGTATCTTTTTTACACACTTTTTCTAGTATTTTATCTGTGCATAATTCAAATAATTATGTCAATGAACAATACGATGATGATAATATGTCAAATGAAGAATTATTTGAATACTAAAATAATATAGAGGATACCTTTAATGAGCTAAAGGGTATGTTTAAAATTCTTAAAAGGTAGGATGCTTTAACGGTAAATATAAAATCTGAATTGTCTATAGAAAAAGAGAAAAATGTTCAACTTCTCAATAAAAACACTGAACTTAAATGTCAAATAAGAAATTTAAGAATGATCCATTTTTTTTTTAAAATTGTAGAGATACACTTACACAAATTTTAGGAAAACAAGTTTCTCCCAAATATGTTACTAGAATAGGATATGAGACTGGGCAAAGAAGATGGTTTAAGAGTAATTTTGTTCCTAAATCCAGAACTGAAAGTTCTATTTCCAATCATTTTTCAAAAGGAACTAACAAGATTTTTATGTCTAAAAGTTTGAAATCTATTTATAGGTAACCCATTATGCAAATTTTGGTTCCCAAATATTTTGTTACTAACATTTTTAAACCCAAATATATTTGGGTACCAAAATCATTTCTTATTTAAAACTTGTTTGGTAGGAAAAATACTTGAAGACCACTAGTAAAAGTATATAGTACTTGGATAGTGGTAATTCAAGACATATGACAAGAGATTATTCATACTTCAATATCCTCATAAGTGTTGATGGTTGACATGCCACTTTTAGTGATGATGAAAAATGAAACATAATTATCTTTTAACAGATTGGTAACAAAAATTTAGTTAAAATTTGTAATATTTTATATGTTGATGGTCTAAAGTATAATCTGCTTAGCATTTCTTAGTTATTTGATGATGATTTTTATATAAAATTTTATAATTATGATTAAAATATTTTTTATTCTAAAAATGATTAAATTTTTATTTTTTTGAGAAATAATAATTTTTATACTGTAGATTTAAATTCTTTGATTTATCAATATGTTTCATGCTTAAGGGACTTTCACAAATAGTCATAGATTCGATATAGGAGAATAGGCAATTACAACATTCACTGACTTAAAAAGATAATCAGGAAAGGGTTAGTTAGGGATATACCTAAGCTTGAGTTCCCAGTTAATAAAGTCTGTAACCTCTATCAAAAGGGGAAACAACAAAAAGTTATTTTAAATTAAATAAGGAAGTATCAACTTCTCAACCCCCTGAGTTGGATCACATGGATTTGTTTGTTAAGGAGTGACCATCAACATGAGTTTGAAAATAAATATTTTGAATGTTTTTCCCACAAAATGGCAACAATAATAACTTATATGCTTTTAGGAAACCCCAACAGAAAAGAGTGGTTGAAATAAGAAATAGAACCTTACAAGAGATCTCCTGGACTATGATAAATAAGTATGAACTACCTATCCATTTTGGGAAGAATCTGTCAATACAACCTGCTATATCATCACTAGAGTTTTGATCAGACCTAACATTAATAATACCCTTTATGAGATATGGAATAATAAGAAAACTAAGGTTAATTATATTAGAGTTTTTGGCTACAAATTATTTATTCTTAAAACTATGGATAACTTGGAAAACATTTCATAAAAAAGTGAGGAATACATTTTACTTGGTTATTAAATCTTTAGAAAATCCTATAGAGTGTTTAATAAGAAGACCAAAACTATGGAAGAATAAGTTCATATAAAATTTAATGAGACTGATCTACATGATCATAATACCTCCTTAGAAAACCTTGTGGATGATTTATCTTGTCTAAATTTAAATTATAAAACTTTATAATCCACTATAAGAAAATCAGAAATTTTTTCCAGTTTTAAAGAATTTTCATAACATCTAAAACCTATACATGAAAATACAGAAGTGACCAGTCCCTCATTCTCTAGAGATATTAGAACCATTAAGTACCATCCTTTATATACTGTTGTAGGTGATTTAAATAGAGGAACACAAACTAGATATTTTGTTATAAATCAAGTTGAACACCAAGGTTTCTTATCTCATATTGAACCTAAGAACATCAATTAAGTTATTGATGATGAATTTTAAGTAATAGTAATGCAAGATGAATTTAATCAGTCTGAAAGAAATAAATTGTGGGAACTTGTAGATAGAACCAAGGAAACCTTGACTATTATTACTAAATGGGTGTTTAGGAATAAAGTTGATGAGCTAGGAAAGATAATTATAAATAAGGATAGGCTTGTTGCATAAGGTTATAGTCAAGAAGAAATAATTTATTATGAGGAAATCTTTTCACCTGTAGCAAGACTTCAATCCATAAGAATCATGCTTGCCTATGCAGCACATTTAGATTTCAAGCTTTATCAAATGAATGTCAAAAGTTCATTTTTAAATGGTTTTATAGTTGAGGATGTTTTCGTGGAACATACCCTAGTTTTCAAAATCCTAATTTTCCAAATCAAAATTTTAAATTAACTAAAGCATTATATGGTTTAAAATAAGCTCTTATAACTTGGTATGATAGGATCAACATTTTTCTGATTTCAAAAGGATTTTCTGTAACACCCCAAGGTTTTGAAAATAAATATATAATGCAATTTTATAATATATCCATTAAATACAACTTTTCTCCTTCTTTGTTTTGAATTTCAAAAAATGGTCATCTAGAGTTGCGTTCAGTAAGTTATTTGGAGTCTGATAGAACAAACATGATTTTTTGGTGAATAGTAATATACCCATATGAATAGTAATATGAATAGTAATATGACCCTTATGAATAGTAAATAATAATAATATTTTATTTTCTTAAGGTAATAAGATAATGAGATCTTAATTAGTTTTTCAATAATAAATAAAACTAATTTCACTTTAAGATTGTTATTTTTCAAATTAACTATGACATTATTTAAAAATTTAATTAATAATATTTAGAAAATTATTTTTGAAAAATGGATTTCAATTTTGAATTATACACATCAAAAAATGGTTAGGGTGAATTTTGGGAATTTTTCTAAAACAGTTGATTTTTCAGTGAATATTAAAAAAATATAGTTTTCAGTTTTGCTGTGTTAATGAAATCATTAATGATGTAATAATGATGTCATAAATTTGGTAGACTTGTGTATAGTTAGATAAGATGTGAGGTGTCCCAAGTGGATTTGACCATGGGAAAATACCATGGGAAAGCCCATGGTTTTACAAATACCACCCATGAGGTGTCCCTTGAAAATTATTAAAATAATCCCTCACTTTTCCAATAAATACCAACTCTTCCCTTAATTGAATTAATTTCCAGTTCTCCCTCAATGATTATCTGGCCTCCTTACCTTCATATTAGTCCTCCTAAGGTTTCCTCAAGCCCCCAAGGTCCCAACCTTCAAGTTCTAAGGGTTACTCTACAAGGTTAGAAAATTCTCAATCTCTTTCTTTTTTCCTTTCAAGTTCTCTTTTATGTGGTATATCTTTCAAGTTTCCATACCATGTTCTTATTTTTACACTTATTCATTATCCAATATATATTACGATAAATTTATGGATAGGTGAACCTTGTCCCCTATCTTTTTAATATTTTCTAAAACCATGTTGCGTAGCCGTTAGGCTGCCAAATTTTTGTAAGCAATTTAAAAATTATTCTTTTATTTTGAGTTCTTTATTTATTGTTTCTTCATCTATTCTTACCCAAGAGAAATGAAATCTCCAGAATCTGGTATATTATAGATGTTCTCTTGTTCATGAGAAATTCATCATCAATCCTTTTCTTTTCCCTCACTTTTTCAAGGAATTAAAAACATTGTCCATGATGTGTCGAATTACCAACATCGTAGACAACATGATTTTAATTTACATTAATTCTTTCAAGTCTTGTCATGAAACCATTTACATGGTTGAAACAGGTTATAATATATCTTTTATGACTCACCCATGGTTCTGTAATTCTTCATTACTCATGGTTCTAATTTATAAAACAAAATGAGGTTGTTATTATCAAAGAACCACTAAAACGATCTAAACGAATATCATTAATGTTTTAAATAATGAATCATCATCATGGTATATAACCCAAAATAATTATAAGATCATTTATATCTCCATAATTTCATAAATAATATGTATTAACAATTATGGATGTTTAACCATGTTTCAAATGAACTTCCATTCATGGAAACAAGTAAACGAACCATGAAAACCAAGTAAGAAAATGCTTCCAAAACAATAAGATTTAATCTCTTAAACCCATAAAAGAGGCAATTAATGAACTTAATAAGGTTATATCATATAAATTACATGTTTATTAGGTTCTTTAATTAGTAATTAATGAATCTAAATGTGATTATTCAGGTCATTAAGAACAATCAAGAACACACTATAGAAAAAGGTAAGGGGTTTCTCATCTCACTTTCATTTCTGTGAGATTTCCATTATTCGCCAATTATTCCTTATATTTGGTATATGTGTACTTCCATTTGGTATATAATAACATGAATCTGTTTATATTCATGTTATTAAATGATTCACTTGATTGTTATTAAGTTCTGGTCATACGGTTCGACTGATTACATTATGGTAAGGGACTTTATTTCAGCTTCCATTTTCATTGTGACTATCTTTTTATTGTGCAACTAATAATCCTTATGTAGTGTACCTACTACCCATTTGAGATCACTTTTCATTTGAAATTATATTTATATTAAATATCCATAATATCATGTCATGGATATGTTTTTTTCTAAACTGTATACTATTTTACATACAATGTTTATTTGGGAAGTTATTTTAATTATGGAAATATTGATGAATCTGTATACTCTACTCAATACGGATATTGAAAGGGAATATTGATCTTGTATTGAATCAATTTATAAAGAATTATTTGGACATACAGTGGTGGTTGGGGCCCGCTACAGCCCCTTGATGCGTCGGTAGGTCTCACGAGTCAAAACAGTTTGGCGACAAACCCTTCGAGTTTGTTTCCAAAAATCATAAGGGTTTCTACCCATATAGCTAAACCGTTTTTACAGTATTATGGTTTCATGTGTGAGATACATTAATTTCAATTAATAAGAATGTTTTTTATTTATTACCAGTTATTATCATTATCCATGAGGTTTTCACTATGACAAAATCTATAGATGCAGTTTCATTCTCAGCTTAATAATGGAATTAGTTTTTCATTTATTCACTATGCCATATTGATTATGTCTAATTGATTATGATTAAATTATTATTGTACTCATGCTTCAACTTTTTGTAACCCTTACCGAGAATTTTATCTCACCCCTTTCATTATTTACCTTCAACATGTGATAAAGATAAGGTCTTTTATTGAGTTCATGTGGTTTCAGTTTTTAGTTTTTGTTATGTGTTGTATTTTGTAAAATTTTCCAATGTAATTTGAGTAACATATATGTATCTAGTTTATTCAAGACTAATAAACTGACCATTCCTTCAGGATTTTCATTTCTTCTAACCATTCCAATATCACAAGTAATGCATCGGCTCTAACCTAAAGGGGTCGGGATGTTACAGTTGGTATCAGAGGAAGTTTAGTAGAAAAATTGGAAACTAGAGTAGGAAATGTATAGTAGGGAACAAAGGACTAAGGTAGTATCTGAGGATTAACATAAAATAATGTCTTGGTATTTTGGTAAGGAATATATTATTGGATATTTTAAGTAATACGTCCCTGTCTGGATATGAGCAGGTAGAGGCAGCTCTGGCACAGATGTATCTAGGGGTAATGCCCGAAAACATCGCTTTGAGCTAGACTCAAATGAGAACTGATGCATGACAATGGGCCTTACTGCACTCATGGTTTTGACACTCCCGGGGGGATATTCTTAGGATAATTTATATTTTCTTTTCAATCCATTATGGAGTTAATGTAAATTTTTCCTTAGAGGAACCATGTTTATAAGATTAGCTATGTATAGAATTTCAATCTATGTTGAGTGATTTTTTATTTGATATTAAAAAACTAATATAGTGTATCCCATTATTTAAAAATGGAATCTAATGGAAGAAGGGGAATCAATACTCATGGGAAAGGTAGGGATCTCCCTACTGATCAAGTCAACACAGTAAACATTAGAGAAGATCAGATCATAACCATATTGGGACAACTAACTCAAGTTGTAACAAATTACCATTCAACACCTATGTTGGATCATTTCATGCAGCAGAAGCCCCTATCTTTCAGTGGGACTACTAATTCAGTGGTTCCTGAGCAATGGATCAAGTCCCTTGAAAAGATATTCATGACATTAAGAAGTAATGAAATTGAAAAAGTAGTACTGGTAGTTTATTGTCTCAAGGGCGACGCTGATCAATGGTAGTCCCAGATTCAAAATACAATGGAGGAAGAAGAGATATAGGATATATAATAGAGGGATTTTAAGGAAATATTCTTCAAAAAATATTTCCCTTGAGAGTGACGAACTGAAATGAAGAGGAAATTCCTTGGCTTGAAACAAAGGGAAGAAAACAATGTTGTAGAGTATGAGGATACCTTCACAAGGCTATCCAGGTATGCCATGGATTAAGTACATGACTCGACAGACAAGATTGATCATTTCTTTGAAGGGCTGAAGCCAAGTCTTCAAAGGGAACTGGCTTCTCAATAATTTTCATCATATGATGAAATTGTATCAAGTGCTATAAAAACAGAGAAGGAATTTTCTAGATCAAATTTTTTCAAAGGAAAACAAGATAAGAAGTAGTACTCTGATAACAAAGGAAAAGGATAATCACCAAAGAAGAGAAAGGGAATGAATAGTTTCCCATTATGCGATAACTATGGAAAGAATCATCCTGAGAAATGCTTGAAAGGCATGGGAGTCTGCTATAACTACGGAGAAAAGGGTCATCGATATGATGAATGAAAGGGGAAGAAACAATTCAATGATATTCAATGCTACAATTGCATAGATATGGGACACTATGAAAATGAGTGTCCTAAGCACCAAGGAATCATTCCTCAGAAAAATCCAAGAGATCAAGGGAGATCCTATGCGATTACAACTGCAGAGGTTGAAGTTTCCAGTGACGTGGTGGCAGATACTTTAATCGTTTCCTCAAACTTAGACAACACTGTATTTGATTCTAGATCATCACATTCATTTATATCCTCTCAGTTTTCTAAGAAAATTAGATATGTCCAATTTAATTTAATAAAGGAGTTTTCAGTCAAAACTCCCATGGGATGTATCATTGCAACAAAGGCATGTCGACTAGTCCCCCTCAAAACACCAAAACGTTCTTTAGTTGATAACCTTATCATCATACCCATGACTGAAATTGATATAATTCTTGGTATGGATTGGATGTCAAATTATGATGCGAGGATTTATTGAAAGAAAAAGGAAGTTACAATTTTTGAAAATGGTATAGAATATCTTATCTTTAGAGCGGAGACATCTCTATTTGATTCTTATCTAGACCCACCCCCAAAAGTTCTATTGAATGCAATTATTTAAGAGGAAGATAACCCAATATCTATGGGCGAGGGAAGAAATATTCAAATTGAATATGTGCATATAGTGAAAGAATACATTGATGTGTTTCCAGAGGATTTACCTGGACATCCTCCTAAACGGGAAATTGAGTTTTCCATTGACTTAATTCCTAGTGAAAGACCTATATCAAAACCCCATATAGAATGGCCACTGTGGAGTTAGTGGAGTTGAAGAAACAAATAGAAGAGTTGAGTAGTAAAGGATTTATTCGACCTAATGTTTCTCCATGGGGAGCCCCTATCTTGTTTGTAAAGAAGAAAGATGGATCAATGAGTCTATGCATTGATTACAGAGAAATCAATGCTATTACAATAAAGAATAAGTATCCTCTACCTTGGATTGATGATTTATTTGACCAACTTCATGAAGCTCAATAATTTTCAAAGATTGACCTTCAATTTGGATATCATCAGTTGAGTGTGAAGAAGGAAGACATTCTGAAAACAACATTTCGAACCAGGTACATGCATTACGAGTTTACAGTAATGCCTTTTGGATTGACTAATGCACCCTCTATCTTTATGGATCTAATGAATAGAGTTTTCATGGAATATCTCAATGATTTTTTAGTGGTATTTATTGATGATATCTTGGTATACTTCAAAAGCTACTAGGATCATGAAAATCACTTGTGCAATATCCTAAAGACTCTTAGAAGACATGAGTTATATGGAAAGTTTAGAAAGTGTGAATTCTGGCTTCAAGATATTTCTTTTCTTGGACATATTGTCTCTAAGGATGGAATCTTAGTTGATCTTGCGAAGACAAAGGCAATCCAAGATTAGCCCATGACAATAAACATAACTGAGGTACACAGTTTTATTGGCTTAGCTGGTTATTATTGGGGTTTCGTATAGAATTTTGACCGAATGGCTAACCCGCTAACGAAGCTCACACATAAAGGGGTTAAATTTGTTTGGACAAAAGATTCTGAAGAATGTTATAAAGAACTAAAAAGCATATTATTCAATTCTATTATATTGACTCTACCATCAGAGAATGACGAGTTTGTTATTTATAGTGATGCTTCAAATAAAGGACTTGGTTGTGTCCTTATGAAAAATGATAAGGTTATTTCTTATACATCACGATAGCTAAAAGTTCATGAGAAAAACTATCCTACTCATAATCTTGAGTTAGCTGTTGTAATCTTTGCTTTGAAGATACAGAGTCATTATCTCTATGGTGAAAAATGTGAGATTTATACTGATCACAAGAGTTTGAAGTATATTTTCTCACAGAAAGAACTCAACATGAGGTAAAGGAGATGGCTTGAACTACTCAAGGATTATGATTTCACAATACACTACCACCCAGGGAAGTCAAATATGGTGGTAGATGCTTTGAGCAGAAAGGATCATGGAGTTTTGAACAAGATGAGAGTTGAAAGGGATCCTATTTTTATGGAACTAGTAAAGATGGATATGGGAATAACCATGGAAGGTGAAACATCAATGATTTTTCATATGGTTGCCAAACCATATTTATTAGAAAGGATAAAAAGTTTTCATGTTTATGATGAGGAGTTTTAAAAGAATATTAAACCTGTGAATTATGGGAGATTGAGTGACTTCGTATATGAAGATAGAATTTTTAAATTTGGGAAGAGACTTTGTGTTCCCGATATACCTGATCTAAAAAGGGAATTTTTGTATGGTGCTAATTTTTCCAAATTCTCTATACACCCTGGTAGCACTAAGATTTATAGATATTTGAAGGTACATTTTTGGTGGGACAATATGAAGAGAGAGATTGCTGATTTGTGTCAAGATGTATGGTTTGTCAACAAGTTAAATCTGGAAGGCAATAGCCTGGAGGAGTATTGCAACCTCTTCCCATATCTAATTGGAAATGAGATAATATCATGATGGACTTTGTCATGGGACTACCAAAGGCTCTTAGAAGGAAGGATGCAATATGGGTCATTATTGATCGTCTTACCAATTTAACACATTTTCTTGCTATAAGAGAAGATCTACCACTTGAACGTCTAGCAAGAATATATATTAATGAAGTTGTGAGACTTCATGGAGTACCCCTATAGATTGTTTCTGATTGTGATCCACGTTTACATCAGGATTCTAGAAAAGTCTTTAGAAGGACCTAGATACTAATCTTCGTTTGAGCACTGCCTACCACCCATAAATGGATGGACAATCAGAATGGACTATTCAAACATTGGAAAACATGTTAAGGTCTTGTTCACGTGATTTTAAAGGCATGTGGGATCAATATTTACCTCTCGTGGAATTTTCCTACAACAACAGCTTCCATTTAATTATTCATATGGCACCCTATGAAGCATTATATGGGAGGAGGTGTCGTACACCAACTTTTTGGGATGAAGTTGGTGAAAGAAAGCTTGTGGGCCCAGAACTTGTTGAAGAAACAATGGAAAAGGTGAAGATGATCCAGAACCATATCAAAATAGCTCAAAGTAGGAAAAATATCTATGCAGATAACCGAAGGAAGGAATTGGATTTTCAAGAAGGAGATCATGTTTTATTAAAGGTATCTCCATGGAAGGGTATTATACATTCGGTAAAAATGGAAAGTTAAGTCCCAGGTACATCGTAACTTTTGAAATTCTAGACCAAATTGGACCTGTAGCTTACCGTTTGGCAATGCCACCAAGTCTATCCAAGGTTCACAATGTGTTCCACGTGTCAATGTTAAGAAAGTACATGCCAGACCCGACACATCTACTCACTTATGAAGAAGTATAACTTGAGAAAAATCTATCTTATTGTGAAGATCCTATCAAGATTCATGATAATAGAGAACAAGTATTGAAAAATCGGACGACTCGTCTGGTAAAGGTTTTATGGAGGAACCATAAGATGGAGGAAGCAACCTGGGAGCATGAGGATCTTATGTTAAAGGCATACCCAAATCTTTTTAGGTAATATTTTGTGAATTTTGAGGATGAAATTTTCGCAAGGAGTGGCGAATGTAACACCCAAAGGTTTTCAAAATAAATATAGAATGAAATTTTATAATCTATCCATTAAACACAACTTTTCCTTTTCTCTGTTTTGAATTTTGAAAAATAGTCATCTAGAGTTGTGTTTAGTAAGTTATTTGGAGTATGATAGAACAAACTTGATTTTTTGGTGAATAGTAACATACCCATATGAATAATAATATGAACCTTATGAATAGTAAATAATAATATTATTTTATTTTCGTAAGGTAATAAGATAATGATATCTTAATTAGTTTTTCAATAAGAAATAAAACTAATTGCACTTTAAGATTGTTATTTTTAGAATTAACTATGAACTTATTTAAAAATTAAATTAATAATAATTAGAAAATTATTTTTGAAAAATGGATTTAAATTTTGAATTCTACACATCGAAAAATGGTTAGGGTGAATTTTGGGAATTTTTCCAAAACATTTGATTTTTTAGGGAATAGTAAAAATACAGTTTTTAGTTTCGGTGTGTTAATGACATCATTAATGATGTAATAATGATGTCATAAATCTGGTAAACTTGTGTATAGTTAGATAAGACGTGAGGTGTCCCAAGTGCCTTTAACCATGGGAAAATACCATGGGAAAGCCCATGGTTTTGCAAATACCACCCATGAGGTGTCCCTTGAAAATTATTAAAATAATCCCTCACTTTTCCTATAAATACCAACTCTTCCCTTAATTGAATTCATTTACAATTCTCCCTAAACGAAGCTCTGGTCTCCTTACCTTCATAGTAGTCCTCCCGAGGTTTCCTCAAGCCCCCAAGGTCCCAACCTTCATGTTATAAGGGTTACTCTACAAGGTAAGAAAATTCTCAATCTCTTTCTTTTTTCCTTTCAAGATCTCTTTTATGTGGTATATCTTTCAAGTTTCCATACCATGTTATTATTTTTATTCTTATTCATGATATAATCTATATTATGATTCATTTCTTGATAGGTGACCCTTGTCCCATATCTTTTAAATATTTTCTAAAACCATGTTGCGTACCTGTTAGGCTGCCGAATTTTTATAAGCGATTTCAAAATTATTCTTTTATTTTGAGTTATTTATTTATTATTTCTTCATCTCTTATTACCCAAGAGAAATGAAATCTCCAGAATATTGTATATTATATATTTTCTCATGTTCATGAGAAATTCATCATCAATATTATTCTTTTCCCTCACCCGTTCAAGGAATTAAAAACATTGTCTTTGATGTGTCGAATTACCGACATCGTAGATGATGTGATTTCAATTTGCATTAATTCTTTCAAGTATGGTCATTAAACAATTTAATTGGTTGAACCAGGTTATAATATATGTGTTATGACTCACACAAGGTTCTGTAATTCTTTTTTACTCATGGTTCTAATTTATAAAACAAAATGAGGTTGTTATTATCAAAGAACCACTAAAACGATCTAAATGAACATCATTAATGATTTAACTAATGAATCATCATCATGGTATATAACAAAAAATAATTATAAGATCATTTATATCTCCATAATTTCGTAAATAATATGTATTAAAAATTCTTGATGTTTAACCATGTTTCAAATGAACTTCCATTCATGGAAACAAGTAAACGAACCATGAAAACCAAGTAAGAAAATGTTTCCAAAACAATAAGATTTAATCTCTTAAACCCATCAAATAGGTCGTTAATAAACTTAATAAGGTTATTTCATATCAATTAAATGTTTATTATGTTATATAATTATTAATTAATTAATCTAAATTTGATTATTCAGGTCATTAAGAACAATCAAGAACACACTAGAGCAAAAGGTAAGGGGTTTCTCATCTCACTTTCATTTCTGTGAGATTTACATTGTTCGCCAATTATTTCTTATATTTGGTATATGTGTACTTAAATTTGATATATAATAAAATTATTATGTTTATATTCATGTTATTAAATGATTCACTTGACATTTATTAAGTTCTGGTCATACGGTTCGACCGATTACATTGTGGTAAGGGACTTTGTCTCCGTTACCGTTTTCGTTGTGACTATCTTTGTATTGTGCACCTAATAATCCTTATGTTGTGCACATAATTTCCATTTGAGACAAATTTTCACTTGAAATTATATTTATATTAAATATCCATAATCTCATGTTATGGATATGTTTTTTGTCTAAACCGTATACCATTTTACATACGGTGTTTATTTGGAATGTTATTTTAACTATGGAAATATTAATGAATCTGTATACTATACTCTATACGGATATTCAAAGGGCATATTGATCTTGTATTGAATCAATGTATAAATAATTATTTGGACATATAGTGGTGGGTAGGACCCACTACAACCCCTCGATGCATTGGTAAGTATCATGATACAAAACAGTTTGGCGACAAACTCTTCGAGTTTGTTTCCAAAAATCAGAAGGGTTTCTACCCATAAAGATAAAACGTTTTTACATTATTATGGTTTCATGTGCTAGATACATGACATCCAATTAATAAGAATTCTCTTTCTTCATTACCAGTTATTATTATTATCCATTATGTTTTCACAATGACAAAATCTATGGATGCAGTTTCATTCTCAGTTTAATAATGGCATTATTTTATCATTTATTCACTATGCCATATTGATTATATCAGATTGATTATGATTCAATTATTATTGTACTCATTCTTCTGATTTTTTTAACCCTTACTGAGCATTTGAGATCACCCCTTTCATTTTTTACCTTCAACAGGTGATGAACAGAAGGTCTTTTATTGAGTTCGTGTGGCTGAAGTTTTTAGTTTTCGTTATGTGTTGTATTTTGTAAACTTTTCCAATGTAATATGAGTAACAACTATGTATTTAGTTTCTTCAAGACTACTAAACTGATCTTTCCTTTGAGATTTTCATTTCTTCTAACCATTCCTATATCACAAGTAATGCACCAGCTCCATCCTAGAGGGTTCAGGGTGTTACATTTTCAAAAGGAACAACTGATCCTAAAATTTTCATAAAATGAATTTCAAAAGATTTATTAGTAGTAAAATATATGTTAAAGATATTATTTTCAGATCTTTAAGAAATTATTTATGTACTGATTTTTCAAAAATAATGGAAAATGAATTTAAAATGATTTGAATGGGTGAACTCCAAATTTTCCTTGGATTTCAGATTTTTTTTAAAAAGAAGGAATTATATTAAATCAAAGTAAATAAATAAAATATATTTTAAAACATTTTTACTTGGATAATAATAATATTAGTGATAATTCTGTGAGTACCACCAGTAAATTGAATCTTGATAAAGGTGGGAAACCATTTGATCAAACTAGTTATAGAGGTATGATTAGAAGTATTCTCTAATTAACTACTAGTCGATCAGATATTATGTATAGTGTGTGTATGTGTGCTCATTTTTATGAAAACCCAAAATAGTCACACCTAGTTACTGTTAATTTTTTTAAATACCTCAAGTATACTACCAATTTAGGATTGTTTTACTTGAGAGAAAAAACATTTGATTTAGTAAGTTATTATGATGATGATTTTGGTGGATAGAAGTTACATATAAATAGAACCTATGAAACATGTCACTTCTTAGGTAAGTCTCTAGTTTCTTGGTGTAGTAAAAAGAAAAATTCTGTTGCATTTTATACTACTAAATCTATGCACATAGCTATAAGAAGTTTCTATGCACAAATTTTACGGATGAAACGCACTCTACTAGACTATGGATATCAATTTTTACATGTCCCCATCAATTGTGACAACATACGTTCTATTAACATTTCTAAAAATATTTTTTCTCATTCTAGGACAAGTCACATTGATATAAGACTTCAATTTTTAAGAGACCATTTTCAAAAATAGGATATCACTCTTGACTTTATTGGCATAGAACATCAGTTAGCTGATATACCATTGTGATTGACAAACCACTGTGATGATATGCCATTGGCTTGTCATGCCATTGGCTTGTTCTGTCATTGGATTGTCATGCCATTGGATTGTCATGCCATTGGCTTGTCATGCCATTGGCTTGTCATGATATTGGATTTTCATATCGTTTGATTGTCACGTTTTTAGCCTATCATACCATCATCTTGTCACACCATTAATTTTATGCCTTCACATTTTTTTCTTCTATTTTACAATAATTTGAACCATAGGTTTAATTTATTCTAATTCATGTTATTTCCTGTTACCTAATACATGTTTTTCCTCATATTTTGATTTCAATTTCAAGTATTAATTCAATTTTAGAATACCTAATATCCCAAATCATATTAAAATGGAATTCTATCTCTTCCCAATATACCTTGAGCCTCATGCAATACTCCCATATCTTTCTCTCTCGATCCCAGTGAAACTCCTTCACCTCCCGATTTTCAAACCTTCTTCTTACCCTCAAATGAGCTTTCTAAACTAGTCTGCATGCAAAAAATGAAGCGTTCTTATGAGTGTTATCCTTATAAGTCGATATATTCAAAGAAGTAGAATAAAGAACACAATATACATATTCTAGTTTCTCTAGTAAATCCCAAGCTTTCCAATATAATTCTTGTACTGGAAAAAGAAGTGGAATCAAAGTGGATTTTGTATAGTAAGTATTTGGTACTCAAAGTGATCCAAAATCAAGGATGTTTAGAGTGGTTTTACTCTAACAAAATTCCTTTCTACCTAATATATTCTATGAGTTTTATCAGAATGTAGATTTTTCATTTTATCAAGATGGTGTTGATTGGATCAGAAGCCATGTCAAAGGACATAAATTTTGTTTTTCATCAAATAAATGGTCTAAATGTTTAGGTGTACATCATGATGAAATATATGATGACTACCAACGAAATATTTCGGAAGCTAAGGGATTATTTATATATGAGGATTCTTTTTCTATGATGATAAGAGATGGCATAACCGGAAGGTCTATTTCCTCAAAGTTGGATGGGGAATGCAGTCTACTCTTTAAGTTAGTACAACACATGCTATTCCCCTGAAAGAGTGATTTTTAACCCTATGGTACCAAAATGTTTATCTTCTATCTCTTATGAAAAAATGTCAAAAGATCAATATTTGTAGATATCTTATGGTACATATGTGTGAGATGACCAAACCATCCTTCAGATCCAACTCTTTGTTTTACCTGAAGTTTATCTCCGCCATGTTGAAAACTAAGGGCCTAGTATATGAGTATGAAGTGTCTATGATATATTGTGGTGGTTTATTTCTTACAAGTGCTACTCATTGAAGGATGAATATTAGTTGGAACCCCTAGAAATGTTAGTGGGTTGGTGATAGTGAGAAGTTATATATTGATTATAATCTAGTTGATCATCTAACCAGACCAAGGGATGAAGCTGATCCATGCTTTGATCTTGATGATGCTGTTGATTACTTTGATGAGGATAATGAAGAATATGTTCCTAAAAAGGAAGAAAAGTAACCATATGTTGATTTAGGGAGGGATACCAAAATTTCTCCAAAATCTTCTCCCATTACTTTTAGAGATCCTATCCCACCTAAGAGATTGGAAAAAAGATAAAAATTGGTTAAAAGTGATGGAGAAGAGAGTGAGGTTTCTGGAGAGAAGAAGTATAAAAGTTCCAAATCAACTAAAGATGATGACGATGATGATAATGAGGATGAATAAAAGGAAGAAGAATATGAGAATGGAAATGGAAATGGAAATGGAAATGAAGGGGATGCAGATGATGGAAGTGATGAGGATGACAACTCTAACCCAAATGGTGAAAGTTGTTGAATTAAAAGGAAGGATGTAGAGATGCCTCCAAAGATTCAGAATTCACTTGTTGAGGGGGATACATCTTTATATATGGAAATATTTCATGAATCTCTAGCTATTGATGAAGTTGAGGCTAGCTTTGTTTCCACTAGTCATACAGTTTCTAATTCTACTATGATTGAATAGTTGAGTGTAATTATTGCGGTGGAACAACATGTAGCTGAGCAAGAGAAAATAGAGATGCCTTCTTCTAAGAAATGCAGTGATGTTCATATCTGTGTCTTGGATGTTGATAAACCTACAGTTGATATTCATATAGAATTGGAATCTATGGTTGATGGCCAAAAGGATGATGCTCAATAGTTAGTGTAACCTCTTGTTGGTAAACAACTTGAGGATAATCCTGCTAGTGTTGAGCACACCTCAGCTGCATAGAGTTCAGATGGTATTAAAAATCTAGAAGTTTTAATCATTCGTGCTAGTGTGTACCTCCTTCCACTGAATCTATTTCTGTTATCCTTCTAGATAAATGGGTTGACCCTATAGAATAAGAATGGGAAAATTACTCCACTATCACTACCACAAAAATAGTTTTTCCCAGCGCCAACCTTTATCAGCGCTAACAAAAAAGCGCTAATAAAGGGGGGGGGGTGCCTTTATCAGTTATAAAAAAGTGCTGATAAAAGCACATTATTATCAGTGCTTTTTTATCGCTGATAAAGGTACCCCCTTTATCAGAGCTTTTTTAGCGCTGATAAAGGGACCCCCTATATCCGCGCATTTTCATTAGCGTTGATAAATGGGGGGCCTTTATCAGCGCTTTTAAAAGCACTGATAAAGGGTATACTTAAAAAAAATTAATTAAAAATAATATAATAATATAATAATATATAAATATATTTATATTGATATAATATATAATATATAATTTTTAAATATATTTTAGATAAGTATAAATATACATTTACACTTTATATACTTAATATATAATATATTTATTGAAAATAGATTATAAAAAAATTAAAAAAATATTTTTAATTAATAATTTGATAATTAATATGGAGTAATAGTCATTTAATAACAATTTGAAGAATAAAAAATAAAAAAAATTAAAAAAAGATCCAAAATATGTTGAAAACGCAACTCGAACTTCAAACAGCCATAACTGTTGATCCGGGTGTCCATTTGAGCTCTACCACATATCAAATCAAAGCCTTTGACGAGATCTATATCTCTGTGACTCATAGAGACCCTAGTCAAGGTTTTTTCGTGGCCAAAAAAGGTCCATTAGCCTCCAAAACTGAGTTTTTAGTTGGGGTATCCCGATTTTTTAACATTTTTTGGATTTTCAGCCTCATTTAAGGGGGTATTATTGGCTTTTCTTGGTGGGGACTGAATTTATTCCCAGGTATTACAATCATATTGATATTATGTCTTTGAAATTTCATCGTTTTTTATAATGAACTTCTATTTATAATCAAATATATAACAATATATACATATTTTTAATATATTCACACATTAAAATTTAATTATAAATATAAATAATAAAATATATTTACATATAAAATATATTAGATTTATCTAAATAATAACTAATATCCATTTTATTTAAAATAAAAATATATGAATATTTATATACCTATATATTAATCTAACTATATATATATATTAATCTAACTATATATATATTAATCTAACTATATATATATATATTAATATAACTACATATAAATATATATATATATTAATATTACTATAAATATATATATTAATATCACTATAAATATATATATTAATATCACTATAAATATATATATTAATATAACTATATATATATATATCAATATAACTATATATATATATATATTAATATAAATATATATTACTATCCGAATAAATATAACTAAAAATATATATATATAAATAGAGATATATATTAATATAACTATATATATATATATATTAATATGACTATATATATATTAATATAACTATATATATATATATTAATATAAATATATATTACTATACGAATAAATATAACTAAATATATATATAAATAGAGATATATATTAATATAACTATATATATATATATTAATATAACTATATATATATTATAATATAACTATATATATTAATATAAATATATATTAATATATGAATAAATATAACTAAATATATAAATATAAATATAAATATATAGATATCATGAATTAGAAAACAAATCAAAATAGAGGAGTGGTAAGGGCTTAGGCACGCAGGGGGGGGTCTCGAGTTCAAATCCTGGTGTAGGCAGGGGCACGTGCGCATGAGGGAATATGGGAGAAAGCACTGTTAATGGGTGGAGGGGGTGCGTGGGGCGCTGTAGGGGGGGGGGGGGAGTGCTGCAAAAGGGGGGGATTAAGCACTATAAAAGCCCCCCCGATTGGCAGTATTTTTTTAATTTTTTTAAATATTTAATTTTTTTACAATTTTTACCTTTTACAGCTCTTTTAAAAAAGCACTGATAAAATGGGTCCTTTATCAGCGCTAAAATGAAAGTACTGATAATGGAAGTGCTCATAAAGGGGTCTTTTATCAGTGCTAAAACAAAGCACTGATAAAGGACCCTTTTATCAGCACTTTTTGGAGCGCTGATTTAGGGGACCCTCCTTTATCTTCGCCAACATCAATAGCGCTTTTCTAGCACTACTAAAGGCCATTTTTAGCGCTGATAAAAGCTATATTTGTAGTAGTGTAATAAAAGGATTACACCAAATCATGGTGGATCTAAGGTTTAATTTGAAGGAGATCCTAAGGGATCCTTGATAGTTTAATTAGATTTTGATGGGATATTTGAAAAGTTCACTTATATTATAACTCCTACACATGAACCTGCTCCAACACCTATTTCTATTCTAGTTAATGTAGTCACTAAAGGTGACTTAGAAGCTTTTGGTAAGAATTTGATGTCTGATTTTTTTATTTAGTTAAAAAATCGACCACCTCAAGAGAATTTCATTTATGAGAAAACTTCTAGACAAATTTTTGAATTTGTTATCCAATATATCCAACTAAAGATGATGCATCACATAAGTGAAGTTGAAATTTAGAATCAAAGAATTGGAAGTGAGTTGGATTCCATCAAGTCTATGATTGAATATCTACAATCATATTTTCTGCTTATTTAGAAGGTGTCATTAAAAATATTAAGGATACATTATCAGATGCTTCTACTACTCCTGATTCAGCAATGCATGTTGATTAGTCTGGAATAGTTGTCAGTGATGAGCTATGAGTTACTTCAACCAGTGCTTCCGGAAGTATCACTGATCATCCCCACGATACCTTGAGAAGAATTTAGTATAAATTTGATCATGTAATCAAGTTGATTATCTTCTATTCCCATGACACGAAAGTTGACTGAGAAACTATAACCAAGTCTATCAATTTCCAACTCTATTAGATTTATACCAAGCTTGAAATGGATAAAATTTTCAAAATTTTGGTTAGATATTTGGGAATACCTCCTGTGAATCAGGCTTTCAAAGAAAAAGTAAGATAGTTCAAGGAGATGACTCCAGTGTTGAACCAATTTATGGAAGATAAATCTAATTTCATTAGTAAAATAGAAAGGGGTGTCCAAATCATAATATATTTCATCAATCTCATGAATCATTTTTTTCAAGTTCATAGCCAAGCATTTATAGCCTATGAAGATTTTCCTATTTCTCCTCAGCTATCTCTCAGACCAGGAGTATCTTGAGATCCTCTATCACCTTTTCATGCCTATTTCTAGCATATTCCAATGTCTCCTACTCAATATTTTTGACATCTACGACTAGTATTTATTGTGAAAGATCATCCTTGGATTGTAGTTGGACTCTCATATAGTGTTCTATCTATTTTACCCTAAGATGATCCTACTTCCTTAGATAAGGATCAAGATAAGGACAAGGGTAAACGAAAAGAACCAATGAACCCCTCTACTAAACCTTGACCCTTTATTTTTCTTAGATTAGAAATTTTGTCATTGATGGGATCTGTTGTGTACTAACTTAATCAAATCAGTTTGAATGCATTTTATCTCTCTTATTATGTTCTCTCTCTTTGTTTTTATTTCATTTACTATCTTTATTATTCTAATATTATACTTTTTGATAATCCCAAAAAGGCAAGAATTCTTATGGCATATTGGAAAGACTTATGTAATTTATGATTTATTCCAATGATGTTATATTTCTATGAAATTTTGAATACTATATGTGTTTAATCATTCTATATTTGTTGCTTACCTTTGATCCCTACTATTTTTCTTATTTTATTTGATACCATCTACACATACTTTGAATGATAAGTCTTGATTTATATTTTGAGTTTATATTTGATCTTATCTTGAATATCATGCTTAAGAATTTGTAATTATTTTGATTCCATGATTCGTGATCATCAAAAATGGGAAGAGCATTAACCTCATAGTTATAAAGATAAAAAATAATGATTCTAATGATATTAATGAATTTAAAGTTTCTTTGTAAGAAATATTTATTCCAAGCTAGGTGACACATTTATCTAAGTATGAGACACCATTGAAGATATCACACCATTTGGATATCAAACCACCAGAATATCTTACCATTGGACTAAAAAATTTACAAAGTTTGAGACACTGTTATTCAACATAACATTATGATGCATGCTGCCAGAATGAAAATTTAGCTAAGTACGAGATACCACAAGATGAGGCACTACTAATTTCATATTACCAATACAAAATTTTGGATAAGTCTAAAACACTGTCATACCAAACACTACCATACTAGAAACTGCTAGTTGAGACACCTCCAGTATAGTTGAAATTTGGCTAAGTCTAAGACACCACCAGTATCATGCCACCAGAACAATATGTTAGGCCCAATTTTTGTTTTAGTTGTATTTTTTGTCAATCGATAAGTTTGATGAAGAAAGAAAGGATGCTGAGAAATATGATGAATGGGAATTTAGATTTAAAGGGATTTAATAAATTTTTCAATTAGATTCAAAATATTAGTAGGTGTCAATACAATCCATCATATTGGATATTTATAAAATGTCAGAAACTGTTTGTAACTAAATTCCCCATCATAATTAGAAAGAATTTTGTGGGAGATTAGTTTTTCTGGGAAATAAGAAAGGAATTTTGAATCACTTTATTTTGAAAAGAATCAAAACCATGTATTCAAAAGAATCAGACTCAGTGTAAAATTCCACCATAATGAGATGAAGCTGTTTGGATAAAGTAAATGATCATCAGATTCACTCCGAATCCGGTGTGAAAGAAGTGGAAGTTTTGATGGAGAATTAGAGTTATCAAAACCATGTATTCAAAAGAATCAGAATCAGTGTAAAATTCCACCATAATGAGATGAAGCTATTTGGATAAAGTAAATGATCATCAGATTCACTCCGAATCCGGTGTGAAAGAAGTGGATGTTTTGATGGAGAATCAGAGTTATCATAACTATGATTACTTTAATTGCGACAATGATTTTCCAATTTATATTTAATATAAACCATAAGTTTATTAGAGAACTTATGATGCTATATTTATGGAAGAAAGGGGGAGTAAAAGGTGGTGCTGATTGAAAAGGTGGTTATAATTCAAATTGTGGTGCCGATTGAAAATATGGTACCGATTGAAGAGTAAGAGATGGTGCTGATTGTTTTTCAAAATGATAATATCTGAGTGGTGGAAGAAATTAACATACCCAAAATGATCATACTTAGTATGATCGTATTCTGAATTATCGTATACATAAATGATCATATTTTAGAAAATCATATCCAAGACAATCATACTCAGAATGATAATATTCAGAATGATCGTACCCTGGATGATTGTATCTAGGATGATTGTATCTAGAATAATTGTATTCAGATAATATCGTAATAGTGTTGAGAAGAAAATAAAGAAGCTATAATGAATGGAAAGTTATGATAATTTCCAATACAAGTTTGATGATGCTAAAGTTGTTCTCAAATGAATTTAAAGTCATTGAGGAAGTCATGATACAAACACATGATTGTGAATTAAGTTTTTTAAGTGGTTCAAAAGATGAGAATGATAAAATGAGATCAACAATGTAGTCAAACATTTATAAAGGTTTAATTACTTTTTTGGTTTCCAACTGGGTTAAGAGAAGAGGATAAGATGAAGTTTTGTATCTCAAGTGGATCAAGAGAAAAATATAAAATAGTTGTTGAAGATGAACCCTGATTTTTTTTTAAACTTCTTCATCAAGTGGGACAAGAGTTGAATCACTTTTTTTACTTTTAAATTGAATTTTCTAGTGATTCAAAAGAAAGAAATAAATGATATGATGTGTTTTTCTAATGGGTTAAGAGAAGAGGTGAATAAGTATAAGTGGTTTGAAAGAAAAGATTACTGAATAAATTATCAAAGGGGAGCATGAAAATTATAAGAATGATTGTATTCATCATTCAGTGTGGTATCAATTTCTTCATATATTCAATTGATATATAGAATTGTTTTTAAGAAATATGATTCATAAAATTAGACTCATCAATTAAAATCAGTCTAGAAATTCAAATAAAGGGTTGAAGAAGGAGATGAAGTTTGAAGAAGAATCGAGAAAATTCGAGAAGAGTTGACAAATTCAAAATGCATCCTAAGATTTTAGGGGAAATTATAATGTGGGTGATTTTTTTTGAGGGGAAAATAATTTTGGTAATCTTTCCAAAACTCATGAGGGTCACCTATAAAAGTACAAGTAATTTATACTTTCTGAATATTGTTCTAGTTCACTACAATAGATAGAGAGTCTCTATGTTTTTAGTGAGAGAATGAAGATACCATATCGATATTTATTGAATACTTTTTGATGGTAAAAATAAATAGGAGAAGATAAAAGATCATAAATTTGTATTTAGCTGATAATCGTATTCAGTGATTATCATATCCAGTTGGTCTTCATATTTAGGTTGTTAATTGTATTCAGATGATCATTGTATCGGCTTGGATTAATCAGCTTTGATATTTCCATATTAGATTTCTTGGACTGAGGAATAATTGTATTGAGTAATATCATGCTCAGTAATTGAAGTGGTGCCAATTCATTTCCATTGTATTCAAAAAACATTGGACCAGAATAATTATATTAGGGAGAATCATACTCGGATGAATTGGACTGGGAAAATCAGACTCAAGAAAAATGAATTGATTTTTCATAAAAACGTCTAGAAGGTTCTTAAATTTCTTCTGGGTAAGGAATTGAATAATTTTATTTCAATTGAATACATTTTTTGAATTAAAAATAATCACATGTAACATGCGTTGTTACAAATTTTTTTCCCCATATTTGTACAAAGAGGGTGAACATGCACTTGTGGATTTTTTTCAAAGTGATACATGAGTGAAAGGGTAAATCCTAATCATTATAATATAAGGATTATTTTCTAGTGTATTTTATGGTGTTGTATTGGGTCCAAACCATACCAAGTATGTAGCTATTCTTATTTAATTGTGAACCTTGTAAATACCCATGTTTCTGTGGATGTGTGTTTGAATTGTTTTTCTATAGGGAATATAATCTTTAATAAGAGGTGAATTTTGTTTCAATTTAAAATAAACATAAAATAAAAATTATCAATGATTCGTCCTATCCCACTCTCAAGGATACAATTATCCTCACAAGGCACTTTCAAGTGGTTTCAAATGGTAGGTCTCCTTCTCTTATTTATTGTTGATGGATAACTTTAATTGTGTGAATAATAAAGGTATTTTGGTCTTTGATGGAAATAATTATCATATTTGGAAATATAGAATGTTGCTATATCTTATGTCTATCAGTTATGATGTTCTTGAAACAAAAATAGTTGTGTTTACTCCCATTGATAATAAAGCCCCACTTACACCCGTTGATAAGAAGAATCATAGAAATGATGGAACTATGAAGAATTATATATTGGAATCACTTTATCAAAGTTAATTCTTGATATTAAAAAGAGTTTCCACAGAAAAAGGTATATGGGATAAATTAAAAAACATATACAAAGGAAATACAAAAGTGAAGAAGGCAAAGCTATAAATATGGAGACTGAAATATAAATATTTAAAGATGGGTGAGAATGAATCTGTTGGGGAAATCTTTAATAGGGTGAACGATATAGTGAGTACTATATGATGTCTTAGTGAAAATTTTTATGATTCTACTATGGTTGAAAATATCTTCAGAATCCTTCCTCACATGTTTTATGCAAAAGTTTCTTCATTGAATGACAGAGATCCTGAAACATTATCTCTTGATGATTTTCGTAGTACTATCATCATTTATGAAATGATAAGGGATAATTATATGAAAGGAAAAACTAAAGTTGACAGAGAAATTTAATTCAAGTATTCCAAGAAAGAAAAGAATTTTCTTGAAGAAGAGGAAGCTAGAGATTCAGATTCTGAAAATTAGGTATGTAAAAATCTTACGAATATTTTATCCTTGTTTTTTAAAATTGTAAAAAGAGGTACATGAAGAGATAAAGGGAAAATTCCCTTAAAATGATTCATATTTGTATCTATTGGGAATTTTGTTTCCAATTTTCCATGGAGAAGTAATGAATAATAAATTGACAAAGAAGAATGTGAATAAGAAGAAATAAGGCTAAGAACATTATTGAAGAAAAAGGGTGATAAAGAAAAATTGTATTCCACTAGGGAATATAAGAAGTTCTCTAAATACAAAATAATAATATTTTTTTTCTAGGGAAGATGATAGTTAGGAGGTTATAAATGATTGTGAATACAACACAATTATTTCAATAGTTAATGAGGAAATTTCTTTTAGTAGTTAAATTAGTTTTTCTAAAAAAGAAGAAAGTGAAGAGGAATCTGAAAAATATATTGAGTAAGATGGAAAAAAATACTTTTATTAGAATAATTAATTATGAAGAATTTATAAGAATTAGTTATGATGAAGAATAAAATCAACTTAAAATGGATTCAAAATAACAGTTGAAAGAATGATTGATAAATATCAGAATAATTAAAAAGAAAAACAAGGAGTTGAAAGATGAATGTTCCTCAATAACTCAAGAATGTTTTTCAGAAGAGAAGAAAAAGATGATGGTTGAGATTGGATATTTAAAGAAATATATCAAAGAAGAAAATAATTGTAATGATCATCTAAAAGTGAAGTTAAAAAAAAATAAGAAGATTTGGATCTTTTCCAATAAAAACTTTATAAATATTAATTGAGAAATACATGTTTCCAAAAATCTATCACTAAAGTTGATGAAAGTTCTTAGAATAAGAAACCTAATAAGGTTCAACAAAATTTACATTCAAAGGATAAATAAATATGATACCGTTTCTTAAAAAATGAAATATGGAAAACTTATATATGTGGTCAAAGTAATGAATTTAAAGGTCTCAGAGAACCCTGATTCTAAAAATGTTTTGAAACATTCTAAATCTGGAAAATTTCAAATACATATGGTTATTAGAGATAAGATAAAAAAAGGAATAATCCAATTCATAATAGATTTTTTTTGGATTAGATAAGAAAGAAAATAAGTTGGATGATAAATGTATTCACAATTCCAACTAATATGGAAGTTTTAGAGGAAAATATTATTTATATGTCTATTGCTGGTATTATGGTGGATTCAGACATATAGAAAATATGTGTTGGATTAACCCAAAACATTACTATTATTCCACATGATATTAAATACAAAGGTTAATGGGGAGTCAATATCCTAAAATAAAGTATTATGATAAGGTTATTTTAAAGAATCCTAAAAATAAGGAAGTAAAGATTGAAGATAGGTTCCAATCCTTGGAAACTATTTTTGAAAGATGTGATCAACCAGGACACCATGAAAAATTATGCCTTGTTTTGTTACAGGAATAAGAAAGTGTTTTAAAAAATTCTCAGTAGCTGTATGTTTTGGAAGTTAATAAAGACATATTTTCTAAGTATGAAAATAAATATTGATTGGTTGTCTGGCCATAACACATTGAATTAGCTAGGAAATTGGAGGAAACATGAAAGAGAGAGAAAGAATAGAGGAAGATAGGTTTCTGGATATACAAAAAATGTTGAAAAAAGGAATCAATAGATTGTGGATATGAGATGGTGAGGCATGATATCAAAAGTTGTTCAACTATCTTATAAGAATAAAAGACAAGAATGTGAAAAATGTTACAAACTGATTGTAACAAATAAGTTTCTAAGTATGAAGAAAAGTTGACATCCTCATTAGATTATTCTAAAGATAAGGAAAAAATTGTTACAAAATATAAGAAGTATGAATATAAGGAATAAAACACATCCAATGAAAAATCCAAGAAAATGAAGAAAAAGGAAAGACTGAGAGAGTACTCTCAATACAATTGTTGTTTCTAAGACACAATTGAGGTTCCTAATTATTCCATAAAATCAATATATACTTCTAATAAAATGTAGAGAATTGAAGGAGTGGATACAAGGAAGCTATAATTTATAAGACTCTTACTATTCTTATAAAATAAAGTAATGAGGTTATGAAGAATTTGAGGTTTTAAAAAGTTGTGTTTTTTAAACACCAGAAATTTTTGATGTGTTTTTTGAGATGGGTGCAGGTTACTTTTATCTTGAACAGATTATTTCAAGATTTCCCCAATCATGATAATGTTTTAAGAAACATGAAAATGATATTACATGAATATAATGTTATGGAGAACATTGATCACCTTTATTATACACTCTTGTTTTCTACACCGAGTTTTCCTATGCAGACTTAGATCTGTTTAGTTAATGGTTCTTTGTTAAAAAACTCATGTTATAACTAAGATGAAAAAAATTACAACCCCTAGAAATGGATATAATTTATCAATAAGGGAGAAACTTATCGAGATAGACCCTTTGAGTTTTATTGTCAATAAGGGGGAGAGATAAGAGAAAGGGGGAGAGGTAAAAGAAATAGGGGGAGTAATAAAGGATTGGAGTGGCTAAAAAGTGAGAAAATAAAAACAATACAAATTAATATTCTCAAGTGGTTTATGTGATTAAAGTGGGTATTGAAAAAAAATATAAAGGGGGAGATTGTTAGGCCTAAGTTGTGTTTTTCTTGTATTTGTTGTCAATTGATCATTATGATGAAGAAAGAAAGTATGTTGAGAAAGATGATGAATGAGAATTCAGATTGAAAGGTATTGAATAATGTTTTCAATTTAATTCAAAATATTTGTATGTATCAATACAATACATCAGATTGGATATTGATAACAAGTTAAAAACTGTTTTTAATTGAATTACCCATCGTAATCAGAAAGAAGTTCATGGGAGATCAGTTTTTCTGGGAAAGAAGAAAGGGATTCAAAACTAGTTTGTTTTAAAATTATTCAGACTCATGTATACAAAAGAATCAGACTCACTCTGAAAATCCATCAAAATGAGAAAAATATGTCTAGATGAAGTAAATGGTCACCAGATTCACTCTGGATTCAGTTTGAAAGAAGTGGTTGTTTTAATGGAGAATCAGAGTCATCGTGACTATGATTAATTTAATTATGACGATGATTTGTCGATTTGTATTTTATTTAAATCATAATTTTATTGGAGAACTTGTTATGTAATATTTTTTTAAGAAAGGGGGAGTGAAAGGTTGTTCTGATTGAAAAGGCGTTGCTGATTGTAAAGGTAGTTTCAATTGAAAAGGTGGTGCTGATTGAAAAGATGGTACTGATTTAAAAGGTGATTCTGATTGAAAAGGCGGTGCCGATTGAAAAATGGTGTCTATTGAAGAGTAAGAGATGGTTCCATTTTTTTTAAAAATGATCATATCTGAGTAGAGAAAGAAATTAATGTACCCAAAATGATCATACCTAGTATGATCATATTCAGAATGATCGTACCCCGAATAGATCGTATTATGGAAAATCGTATCTAGGCCAATCGTAATGATCATACCCATAAAAGATCGTATTCTATAAAATCATATCTATTCCAATCATAATTAGAATGATAAATATCTAGAATGATCATACCTTTTATGATTGTATCTAGGATGATCATATCTAGACCAATCATATTAAAAAAATATCATCCTCGGTTTGAGAATAAAAGAAAGAAACTAGAATGAATGGACAGTTCTGATAATTTTGAATCAAATTCTGACAATGATAAAGCTGTTCTAAAATGGATTTAAAGTCATAAAGTAAGTCCTAATACAAGAACATGATTATGAATGAAGGTTTTTAAGTGGGTCAAGAGAAGAAGGAGAAAATGATACCAACAATGTATTCAACCATTTAAAAAGGGTTTAAGTACTTTATAGGTTTCCAAATGGTCCAAAAGAATAGAAGAATATGATGTTTTGTATCTCAAGTCATTCAAGAGAAAAAGATAAGGTAGTTGTTGAATATTATCTCACATCTTTTTTCAAATTTCTTCATCAAGTGGGAAAAATTTGAATAACTTTTTTTTACTTTTCAAGTGATTCAAAAGATATAAATGAATGAGATGATGTGTTTTTCAAGTGTTCCAAGAGAATAGGTGAATAAGTAGAAGTGGTTTGAAAGAGGAAATTGAAAAATTAATGGTCAAGAGGCAGAATGAAATTCATATGAATGATTGTATTTGGTATTTTGTGTGATATCCATTTCTTCACATATTCAATTGATATAGATCATTGTTTTAAAGAAATCACATTTATAAAATTGGACTCAGCAATTGAAATCAATCTAGAAATTCAAATGAAGGACTGAAGAAGGAGATGAAGTTTGAAGAAGAATTTAGAAACTTTAAGAGGATTTTATGAATTCAAAATGAATCTCTATATTTTAGGCGAAATTTAAATGTGAGTGAATTTGTGTGAGTGGGAAAGATTTTTGGGAATCCCACTGAAACTATCGAGGCTCACCTATAAAAGGAGAAGTACTTTTTTACTTTCTAACTATTGGTATTATTCATTATAGTAGAGATAGAAGCTATAAGTTTTTAGTGAGAGAAAGAAGTTACCATATTGACCTTCATTGAAGATGTTTCTATGGTAATAAGAAATAGGATAAGAGAAAAAATCACTACATTTTATTCAGATGATAATTGTATTCAGTGATTATCGTATTCATATGGTTATTGTATTCATCTTGTTAATTGTATGCATCTAATCATCATATCAGTATGGATTAATTAGATTCAATATTTCCATATTTAGTTTCTTAGACTAATGAATAATCGTATTGAGTTTTATCATACTCAAGAATTGAAGTGGTGCTGATTTATTTATATTTTATTCGGAAATAAAATTGGACTGGTAGAATTGTATTGGGGAGAATCATACTCAGAGGAATCAGACTGAGAAAATTGAACCCAAAAAAATTAGATTGTGTTTTCATAACAAAGTCCAAGAGGTTCTTACCTTTCATATGGGTAAGGAATTGAATAATAGTATTTAAATTGAATAAATTGGTTTAATTGAAAAGAAGCATAGGTAACATGCATTATTACACAAATTTTTTTTGCCCAATTTTTTCTAAGAGGGTGTACATGCAGCTGTGGATTTTTTTCAAGGTGATACACGAGTGAAAGGGTAAACCCTACTAATTATAATACAAGGATTGTTTTATAGTGGATTTTATAGTTTTGGATTGCCTCCAAACCATTCCAAGTACGTAGCTATTCTTTTTGAATAGTGAACCCTGTAAATACCGATGTTCCTATGAATGTGTGTTTGAATTATTTTTCAAAAGAGAATTGAATATTTTACTAGAGGTGAAGATTGTTTCAATTAAAATGAAAAATAAAATAAAAATTATCAATGATTGACCCCTCCCCTCACAGTGATACAATTATCCTCACTAGGATCTTTTAGAATATACTGCCAGAGCAAGACACCGCCTGACCATGATTCACCACCGGTCTAAGACACCACCACTATTTTCTTAACATATATTTTTGAATTAAATTATTCTAATGAATATATTTATTAAAGTTAATTCCATATTATATTTTAATGTTTTTCTCTTAAATGATTGACATAAATCATGGAATAGAGCGTTAAAATGTGCATTATAAGGAAGTAGTTGATTAAGATAATCTTCTTTCTACTACTGATAAAAGTGCAGTACACTCCCTTGTGCAGTAAGATATGTAATAGAGTTGCGTGAAGAAAATTGTTAGAAATATGAGAATTTGAAACTAATAAAAATTCATAGAGATGAAACTTGTTGTAAACAAGAAGATATCACTTATTACAATCACTTGTTTGGGAAGCCTAAATTCACAATCACATCCAGTGATTTCCTCAAAGTCAAAGAACAAGAATCTAAGACACTCTATTTTACTAGTTTTTTCAAGAGAACTAGACTCAATATTTATTTATGTGTAAAATCAAGAGTCAAAAGTTGCATTTCTATAGACTGATCATTTTTAAACTCTAATCTTATAGATTTATTTATTATATTTGTATTTATTACATTTTGAGCAGTGTGTGTTTATACTCTATTTTATCACACACACACTGTCTCCTGGGCTGAGCTGGAAGATACTCAATATTTTCTCAAACTCTTTTCATATTTTTTTTTCTATCATAGATAAGAGTTTTAGATGTCCTTGTGTGTCCTGTTTAATTTTTTCTCCCATAAATATCTGCAGAAGAGGTCATGTGTGACTTGGATAATTGTAAAATATTATAAAACCTAATCCAAGTTGTGGATAATCCTATATATTTTATATAAACTCCTTGGTGGTAGGTGATCACCAAATAGAGAGGATTAAGTATCAACTTGACACTGAACCTCTTGTATTCAATATTTTAGTTGTGTGCTTTAATTTTGTTTTACTATATTATTGCTTTAAAAATGATAATTATTTTAACTATAAACAAAATATATACTTTGATAGTTTATCGTAATTTGTGTTCATATAGTATTTTGATCAAGTAAACTAATTTCAAAGGATCTAATAATATTATTTATTATTCATCCGAGACCTAATCAATATTTATATAAATATTTATAATTATTAATATCTACACCATACTACTTATTTTGAAAAAATTGGCTGTATTTAAATATTTGTGGGATTTCAAAATAATAATTTTTAGATAGAAATTATTATTAGGTACTCAATTCACCCCCATCTTGAGATACTCACCCTGACCAACAGAACCCATGATGATGAGTGGTTTTAATTGTTTGTCTTTATTACTTCCTTCAAAGGGTTGAAATAATAATCACAATAATTATTTTATTTTATTTCGATTACTCTAAAATAAAATTACATGGATTGTTTATACTACTTCAATCATGATATTACATGAGCATGGTAAAACTAATTGCTACTAACAAGATCCTTTTATATTATAACTTATTTATTATCATGTATCGAATAGTTATATATTATTCAGTTGTAATCAACAGTGTGTCAATACCATACCCATATTGATTGGTATGGATTAAAGTATTATTTGGTATTATTAAAAAAAATTTAATAATGGAAAAAAAATCTGTATAGGGGTCAAAATAGACCAAAAGAGATATAATTGACATTAAATTAAAATAAAACAATCTTTATGTCATTTAAAATCTGCAGGAACCATCAAAATGTCGATCGAAAACCCGAATTGCTCGGTATGATTGAAAATAGAATCCATCCCTCGAATTTTTAGTAGAGTAAAAAATCACATAAAAGGGTCCAGTACCTAGTAATCACAATTTAATTGACATGAAGTCATGGGAGAATGATCACAGAGTTGTTTTTGATCTATTGTAATCAATACTGCATCCATCAAATGCTCATGTCACCCAATATGATGGAAAATGACGGGTACCATTGTATGGTTTTATTAAAATGTCATATCTTCTATTAGTGGGAAAAAAACAAGATAATGAATTTTGATTGACATAAAAACCCAAGAGATCATTCCTTCAATCATTTCAGATTTATTTCAATCAACCATATGTCAATCCGATACCCAAATAGATCGGTATAACTTAAGGTATGATTTGAAATTATTAAAAGTTTTGTAAAAATGGAAAAATAAAGTGTGTAAGGGTCAAAACTGACCAAATGAGATCTGATTGACATGAAATATTAGTAAAATGATATTTAATTCATTGAATATATTTAGAAACAGTTGACACATCAATTAGATACCCAAATTTCTTGGTATGATTGAAAATAATGTTCTTCCTTCAGATTTGGAGTAAAGTGAAAAATCGAGTAAAAGGGTCCAATACCTAGAAAACAAACATGGATTGACAAGAAATAATGGGAGAATAATCATAAAGTCATTTTGATATGTTGGAATAAATTCTATATCAATCGGATGCTCATTTGACCCAGTATGAAGGAAAACAAAAGTTAACGTTTTCGAGTTTATTAAAATGACATATCCCTCGTCAGAGGGTCACAAATGAACAAATTTTTTTTGATTGATATAAATATCCTGGTGATAATTACTAAAATAATTTGTGATCTGTTACAATCAACCGAATGTGAATCTAATACATTTATTGATCGCTAAGACTTAAGGTATGATTTTACATTATGTTTTTTTGTAAAAATGGAAAAATCACATGCATAGGGGTCAAAAGTGACCAAATAAGATATGATTGACATGAAATATTAGGAAAACTATATTTAAGTCATTTAAAATCTATAGGAACCATCGAAACATTGATCAGATTCCTAAATTTCTTGGTATGATCCAAAATGACGTTTGTCCTTCGGATTTGGAGAAAAGTGAAAAATCACATTAAAGGGGCCAATACATAGAAAAGACACTTGAATCAACATGAAATCATAGGATATTGATAATAAAGTAGTTTTTTTCTATTGGAATCAACACAACATCAATTATATTCCTATTTCACTCGTTATGATGGAAAAAAACAAATAACATTGACAAGTTTTATTAAAATGAAATATCTACCATCAGTGGGTAAAAAATGAGAAAATGAATTATAATAGACATGAAAATATATGAGATAATTCCTTAAATATTTTTTGATATATTGAAATCAATTGAATATCAATCTGATACCTAAATTGATCGCTATTACTGAAGGTATGATTTGACATTTTTTTTTGTAAAAATGGAAAAATCGTGTGTGTAGGGGTCAAAACTGACCAAACAAGATCTGATTGACATGAAATATTAGGAAAACTACCATTAATTCATTTAAATACTTTATGAATCATCATCATGTTTATTAAATACCAAAATTTCTTAGTATGGTTGATAATAATGTCTATCCTTTGGATTTTGCATAAAGTGAAATATCACATAAAAAGGGCCAATACCTATAAAATGAACTTGGATTGACATGAAATCATGGGATAATGATCAAAATGATTTTTTGATATGTTATAATCAATGCCACATCAATTGGATTCTCATGTCACCAGGTATGATGGAAAATAACACGGAACATTACCTAGTTCTTTTAAAATGACATATTGCCCATAAAGGGGTCAGAAATGAGCGAACAAGTTCTCATTAACATAAAAATCCAAGTGATAATTCCTCTAATCATTTTTGTTTTTTTTGTAAACAATCACGTGTCAATCCGATACCCAAATTTATTGTTACGACTTAAGGTATGATTTAAAATTATTAAATTTTCTTAAATAATCGAAAAATCATGTGTGTAGGGGTCAAAATTGATAAAAAATCTCTTATTAACATTGAATATTATAGAAATGATATTTAAGTCATTTAAAATCTATAGAAACCATCGACCCATTAATCAGATACCCAAGTTTCTTGGTATGATTGAAAACGATGCCCGTCCTTCAAATTTGGATTAAAGTGAAACATCAAGTAAAAGGGGCCAATACCTATAAAAAATACTTAGATTAAAATCATGGGATAATGATCATAAAGTCATTTTTGATCTGTTATAATAAACACTGTACCAATCAAATTCTTGTGTCACCTGGTATGATGGAAAATGAAATTTAACCTTACCTAGTTTTATTAAAGTAACATATCTCCCATTAGAGGGTCAAAATGAGCAAACGAATTTTTATTGACATGAAAATCTAGTATGACATTCATGAAATCATTTTTTTGTTTTTCAATCAACCTCATGTCAATCCAAAACCCAGAGGGATTTTTATGACTTAAGTTATTATTTGACAATGTTATAAATTTTGTAATGTTGAACAAATCATGTGTTTAGGGGTCAAAAAAGACCAAATGAGCTATTATTGACATGAAATATTATGAAAATGATCTTTAAGTCATTTAAAATATTTAGGAACTTTTGACATGTCGATTTGATACTTAAATTTCTTTGTATGATTGAAAATAACATCCATCCTTTTGGATTTGGAGTAAAGAAACAAATCACAAAAAAGGGGAAAATACATAGAAAACACAATTGGATTGACATAGAATAATGGGACAACAATCACCAAGTCAGTTTTGAGATGTTTTAATCAATTCCACATCCATCAAATGCTTGTGTTTCCTGATATGATTGAAAATGACATGCAACATTGTCCAGTTTTATTAAAATGGCATATCTCCCATCAGGGGGTAAAAAATGAGCAAATGAATTCTAATTTACATGAACACACATGATATAATTACTTGAATCATTTATGATCTATTAAAATAAACCGCGCATAATTCTGATACCTGAATTTATTGATATGGATTCAGTTATGATTTGACAATATTAATTTTTTTAATATTGAACAAATCATTCATGTAGGGGTAAAAATTGAACAAAAAGAGATTTGATTGATATGAAATTTTCGTAAAATGTTCGATATGTAATTTAAAATATTTAGGAACCCCCAAAACATTGATCGGATACCCAAATTTCTAAGTATGATCAAAAATGACGTTCATCCCTCGGATTTCGTGTAAAGTGACAAATCATGTAAAAGGGTCCAATACCAAGAAAACAAACTTGGATTAAAATGAAATCATAGATGAATGAGATTGAAATAATTGTTTATCTATTGGAATCAAATATGCATCCATCAATTGTTTGTGTCTCCTGGTATGATGGAAAATGATAGGTAATGTTATCTAGTTTAATAAAAATGACACATCTCCCGTGAGGGGGGTCAAAAATGAGAAAATGACTTCTAATTGAATTGTGAATCTAGGAGGAAATTCTTCAAATCATATGTGATATTTTGGAATCAACCAAATTTTCTATTGATGCCTGAAATGACCAGTATAATTAAAAGTTCATTTTTATATTTATTACCATTTTTGTAATAATGAGTAAATCATGTGTCTAGGGGTCAAAACAAACCAAAACAGATCCAATTGACATGAAATCTTTGGTTAATGATATTTAATTCATTTAAAATTTATAGGAAGCATCAGAAAGTGGATAGAATACCTGAATTTTTTGGTATGATCTAAAGTGATGTTTTCCCTCACAAATTTGGAGTTAAGTGACAAATCATGTAAAAGAGGTGAAAAACAATAAAATTCACTTATATTGACATGAAATCATGGGATAATGATCATCGACCCATTTTTGATCTATAGGAATCAACTTTGCATCCATCAGATGCTCGGATTGCCTTTTATGATGAAAAATGATGGGTAACATTGTCTTGTGTTATTAAGATGAAATATCTCCTATGAGGAGGTCAAAATGAGTAAAAAACTTCTTATTTACATGAAAAGATATAATAACATTTCTAAAATTATATGTGATCTATTAGAACCAACCACACATCAATTGGGTGCCCTAATTGATCATTATACGATAAAATTGGTTTTATATTTTTAATAGTCATTATTTAATAGAAAAATATTGTAAATAGATATTTTAGATTAGCTTTCCTTATTTCTGTATTTATGATTCTTTCTATTGGTAAAACTATATAAACTTTATTAATTATTATATATATATTAGCTAAATATATATGATTAATTTTTATTTTTTTAATTATTTCTTTGTATCTTATCAGTTGGTTGATTGAGATAGAAGATTGGAAGGAATCTATAACTATTTGGGTCACTGGTGTTTTTAGGATGTATGTTTTTTATTTTTTGTTTTGGTATTTTTCATGCTTCTTCTTCTGTTTTGGTTATTTGGGGCTATAAAACTGTAGATTTTTAAAAAAAAACATTCCACAACTTATCAGCCACTTATGGAGGCCGCTAAATCCCTTTAGTGATAGGCCAACTACAGATGCCAAAAGTGGTCAGATGGAAGTCACTAATGGTGAAATTTGTAGTAGTGGACACACTATTAAAATACTATTATTTAATGTGAAAATTATAACCTAACCATTAATTTGGTGGGTATGAATATGATTTACTACTTTATGAAATATATATATATATATATATATATATATATTTGTGTGTGTCTGTGTGTCTGTGTGTCCTACTCAATATATTTGTATTGATAAATTATTAGTAAACAAACCTTCAATTTTTAGTGAAGTCATTTTATTTTTCGAAAATAGGTTTTCTCCAAAAAAGGTTTTTCATGTGAATAAGTATTGTAATTAATTTATGAATGTTTTAGAAAATATATTTTTCAAAATACATTTCATTTTCTAATTCACCATGTTAAAATTATGTTAAGGTGATTTTTTAGAATTTTCTAAAGAGATTGATTTTTTAATGAATAGTGAAAAATCACTACTATAAAACAAGCTTTTAATAGTGTTATAATTGGCCATTGTCAGCACCAAAAAAACACAAACTACAAGAGATCAATTAAAATCCCAATAATTTTATCAGTGCTAGAAAATTTTTAATAAGGGCACATTTTATCAATGCTAAAAAATCACCGACAAACAATATATTTATCATCACTAAAAAAACCACTGATAAAGGGACCCTTTATCCGCACTGATAAAGGATCCCCTTTATTAGTGCTTTTAGTAATGCTGATAAAGGGGCATACATCAGTGTGCTATTAAATTTACAGCACAATCCTGTAGAAAAAAACCAGTTTCAAATATAAAATTTAAACTAAATAAAGTTTACAACACAAATACAAGAAAAAACATATTATAAAAATTTTAAACATTGGTTTGTACAATTACATGAGTAAGAAAAGATTATCACAAACATTTAAAAACATTAGTGTTTTATTTTCTTTATCCCCTAACCCCTAGTCATGCTAATGTGAAACAAACCACCCCAGCTCGATCAAAAGAATGCCCCAATATAAGAAAAAAATTCATATTTTACTAATAATATAAGGAAATAAATTAAATAAAAAGTTTTAATCTTAAACTAAACTTTGAGTCATACTAGGAACACCATGTATCAGAATGAGATGCGGTTGATTCTTGCATATCACACCATTTCTTTTTCGTCTTCAAGAATTATCTTTTCGAAAATTAACTAAATAAGTATAAGATAAAAATGATAAGAAAAATAATTAAGTAATAGTTGATAAAATGATGAGAAAATAATATGAGCTCATTTTATAATTTTTGGTGATGTGATGGAAATTTTAAACAAAAATGGAAATTACATATTTAAAACACACACTTTGAGTCATATTGACTACATCATGTGTCAGATTGAAATGTGGTAAATTTATATGTGTCACAAATCACTTATAGATCATTATCCTAAAGTATCAAAACAATATGAATGAGTTTTCTTACTTTTGAGTATATCAATTAGGTTTTTTACTAAAATGTCATTTTAAACTAGAAACCCGCACTTTGAGTTATACCTATCTCATCATGTGTCAGTTTGAAATAATATCAAAACCTGCACCTAAAAAATGATTTATAAATCAATTTCTTAAATTATCAAGACAATCCAAGAATGTTTTCTCAGTTTTCAGTGAGTGAATCACTTTTTGAACTAAATTTAAATTTGAAACTGATAACATACACTTCAAGTCATACCAGACACAACTTGTATCATATTGAGGTTCATATTAATCCTACACATCATAAATGACTTATGGATCGTTTTACTAATATATGAATACAATAAAAATGTTTTTTTCTTGATTTTGAATATGTCACTTGTCTTTTTTACTAAAATTAATGTCAATTTTAAATAAAAAGACACACTTGGGGTCAAACTAGTTACATTGAGCATTGGATTGAGTTGTGGATGATTACCCCACATAAAAAATGAGTTATGTATCATTGTCATTAATTATCAAAATAATAAGAATTTATTTTCTTGATTTTTGAGTATGTCACTTTTCTTTTTTACTAAAATTTCATTTTAAACTAGAAACACCCACTTTGAGTCATACTAATCATATCGCATGTCAGTTTGATATAAGATCAATTCTTATAAATAAAAAATGACATATGAATAATTATACTAAATTATCAAGACAATCCGAGTGATTTTTCTCGATTTTCAGTGAGTAATGCACTTTTTGAACTAAAATGTCAAATTTAAACTAATAATGGACACATTAAGTCTTTTTGGGCACACCGTGAATCAAATTAAGGTGTGGATAATTCTACATGTCCCAAATTACTTTTGGAATATTTTTCTAAAGTACTAAGAACAATCTAAATGAGATTTTTAATTTTTGAGTATATCACTTGTCCTTTATACAAAAATTAATGTAAATTTTAAATAAAAAGACAAATTTGGAGTCATATTGGTTACACCATGCGTCATATTGAGGTTCATATGATTTATAAACATTAGAAATGACTTATGGATCTTTTTTCTAAAGTACCAAAACAATTTTGAATGTGTTTTCTTAGTTTTTAGTGTGTCAATTTTTTTCTTTACTAAAATTAATGTAAATTTTAAATAAAAATACACACTTAGAGTCACACAGGTCACACCGTGCATCATATTGAGGTTTAGTTGATTACAACACATCAATAAATGACTTATATATCATTTTACTAATGTATCAAAATAATATGAATGTGTTTTTTGTGTTTTGAGTATTTCATCATCACAACAAAATTTTTATTATTGACAATGAAAAAAAACATAGTGGAGCAAAGGGATGGGGAAAGCATAAACCATATTGTTATGGGGGTGAAAATAATATAGGCCTAGGGTATCTGATCTAACAATATTCACCCCCTCTAGGGGAAAAAAACTGATACTAGAGTAGAGGATTATCCTTTCACATTGAGTTACATGGAAATCAAGGAATTAAGAAAGAAAGTTCCCTTCACACCATGTGTGTTGGACGTCCATACCGTTGTTAAAAATTCCCTTACATTGATGGATGATATAAGAAATTGACCAAGAAGTGGTAATAAGAATGATAAAGGATTGGTAAATGATGACAGATTCTATCTCAACTGATGCAATCTAAATGTATCTCTGTGTGCAAAGTAGTAGTCCAGTGAGCATCGCATGAGCCTTTTTTTTATTGGAGTCACCCCTAACAAAAAAATATAAGAAGGCTAGGATGATGGACCCCCTGGTGTCCCGGACCACTAAAAACACCTTCATGAGCCCCATGTTGTAAGAGCCACTAGTATTTAATTTAAGACCTATGTGGTGAGGATACCATTTGACCTATCATCCCTATGGTTCCCGAGACTCTAAGTTAGCTACTAGAAAGGTTACTAGAAGATCCCAAATAGTATGAGTATCCACACTTCCCTAGTAAAGATGAGATAGCTCAACAATTATACTTATGTTAAAAGGAAATAAGGCCATCCATCGACCCAGATCCCCCTACACCACATGTTGTTCCTCTCCTTCCGTATGACGCAACATCCATCCCAAAGGGTGATTGTTCCCGCCTTCCTTTTAGGTACCTGATTCCTCGCACCTTAAAACCACAAAATAAGAAAATTAAATATTTAGGTCCCTAAACGGGACCATATAATGAAATCAATGAGGTATTTACACACAAATTTAAACCAATCATTATCAATGAAAAGATGATCTGAAGAATAGTGGCACCTTGAATCAAGACTGACACCCATATGCTGAATATTATCCTCGGTAGGAAGAACATGGTTCCTAACACACCACACAAGAAAATTTTATTTATTTAGAATATCCTTATTCCAAAACACCTCACCCCAATCATCCCATCCATTTTTGTAAGCCTGCGTCCTATGGAAGTCATTTATGGGGAAAACTCATGAAGAAGAACCTATAAAGACACATCTACATCCTCATAATTTAGTATAATGCTATCAAATATGGTCTAGTTCTCTTCTTTAAGGATAGTTTATATTATAATTTGATGGAAACTAACCTCTCTAAATGTGATTTCTAAAGTAGGGAATCCAGGAAATCTATGAAAGGAACCTATCCAGTTGTGATGCCATAATTTGATGTCCCCTTCCTACAATCCATATTCTATGCCCATAGAGTTTCAAAATGAAGGGTTGAACCAAATTACAAATTTGGGAAGTATTCTATCTCTATAGAATAGAATTATCCCCATATTTAGTTTGCATAAGATTTCACCATAGGGTATTCCCCCCAATTATTTCATATGCTAACGTAGCATTAATGCCTTGTATTGTCATAGAAATTATCTTTAAGTTAATAACCCCTTTGGTGAGAGGCCTTGACATACTTTTCCAGGATTCCCAATGGTGTTTTCCTTCTAATTGGGCATCCCATAAAAAGGAGTCTATAATGATTTAGAATATGTTAATAACACTTTTCAGTGCCTTATGATTTGACAGGACGTACACTGACATTGAATACAATACATTCTTAATCAAGGTAATTATACCACTTAGGGATAGGAATCTATTTTTCTAGTTCATGATGTGACCCATAATATGGTAAATAACCTTGTAATAGTGTAGATGTAAAGGTATTTTGGTGAAACTGGGGATCCCAAGTAATATATTGGAAAATATCTCATATGCAAGCCCAGACTTTGCTCTAAAGACCTAACACGCCTATCTGAGCAATGATTAATAATGAAAAAGTTGCTCTTATCTCAGTTAACTTATTTTTTTCTATAATTACAGAATTTTTCCAAGATAGAATTGATCTCCAAAATTGATCAGTTTCTATCATTTATTAAGAGAATGGTGTTATCTTTAAACATCAGATGAGAGATACCATAAGGATTCACCCTTGAACAATAAAGAATAATGCTACCCCACATGATACTCCTATTGATATAGTGGCTTTGAGAGTCCCAAACAAGAATAAAAAAGTGGGGGATAGAGGGTCTTCTTGTCATAGGCCCCAAGAATCCTTGAAACAACCACACTGGTTCCCCAAGAAAGATGTTGAAATCCAGGAGGATCTAAAGCACCCAAAAAGGAAGTCTATAACCCACAAATTCAGACACATGAAATTTGAAACCTTGATGATGAAGTTCCACTTAGGACTATAATTGGATTTTTTTCATGTCTAATTCAATAGATATGTTGGAACCAAACATTTTTAGGATGATTCCAACCATTTCCTCTTGAGCCAATCTAATTTCACCTTGGATCGATCATCCCATGATGAAACTATGTTGCTCACCTAAAACCTAGAAGGGAAGATAGGATGAGAGAATTCTGCTGAGAATTATTTCCATCACCTTATACAATAAGTTGCACAAACAAATAGGGAGAAACTACAGAAGGGAGATCGAGTCCCCGACCTTAGGGATCATTACCAACTTAGTAGCATAGACCACGTGGGTACACTATGAATCAGATTCAGGTGAAACAGATTTATACATGTCAGAAATAACCTATGGATCATTTTAATAAAGTATCAAAGAAATACGAAAGCATTTTATAATTAGATAAGTAATTAATGAGTATGTCACTTATCTTTTTTACTAAAATTAATGTAAATTTTAAATAAAAAGTCACACTTGGAGTCATACCAGGCACACTGTGCATCTAATTGAGGTAATGTTGATTCATTCAGGTCATAAATGACTTATGTATCATTTTAATAAAGTATCAAAATAGTATTAATGCGTTTTCTTAGTTTTAAGTATGTAAAATATATTTTTTAGTAAAATTAATGTCAATTTTAAATAAAAAGAAACACTTGGAGTCATACAGGTAACAAAATGTGTCAGATTGAGGTGAGACTAATTACTATACATTACAAATGACTTATGGATTGTTTTCCTAAATTATAAAAACAATTTGATTGTATTTTGTAATTTTTGACTATGCCACTTGTATTTTTACTAAAATAAATGTCAATTTTAAATAAAAAGACACACTTGGAGAAATACTAGTTACATAGAGCATCTAATTGAGCTTCAGTTGATTCTTACATGCCAAAAATGACTTATGAATCATTTTCCTAAAGCATGAAAAAAATATAAATACTTTTTCATGGTTTTGAGTATGTCACTTTACTTTTTTACTAAAATTTCATTTTAAACTAAAAACATGTACTTTGAGTAATACCAGTCACATCATGTGTAAATTTGACGTGGGAAGGATTCATACACATAAAAATGACTTATGAATTTTTTCACTAAATCATTGAGATAAACCGAGCATGTTTTCTTGGTTTTCAGTGAGTGAAACACTTTTTGAACTAAAATATAAATTTTAAACTAATAAATAATACTTTGAGTTATACCGGGCACACCATGCATTATATTGATGTGAGGCTGATTCCTATATATTAAAAATGACTTATAGATCATTTTCTGAAAGTATCAAAATAATATGAATGTGTTTTCTAGTTTTTATTATATCACTTTTACTTTTTACTAAAATTAATTTCAATTTTAAATAAAAATATACACTTGGAGTAATACCAGCCACACTGTGTATCAGATTGAGGTGTGGATGATTCCTACATGAAAAACATGAAATATGGGTCATTTTACTAAAGTATCAAAACAATACGAATGTTGTTTTATCAGTTTTGAGTCCATAACTTTTGTTTTTTACTAAAAGTAATGTCAATTTTAAATAAAAGTACACAATTGGAGTCTTACTAGTCTTACTATATGTTCTATTGAGGTGTGGATGATTCCTACACATCAAAAATAACATACAATTCATCTTAATAAAGTAGAAAAACAACATGAATCTGCTTTATTAGTTTTGAGTATGTGATGTGTGTTTGTAACTAAAATGTATATTATAAAATAAAAACATACAATTCGAGTCATACCAAGAACAAATTGTATTATATTGAGGTGTGACTAATTGTGTTTGTGATGTTTGTTTTTCTTTAAACTATCTATACCAATCTTGAAAAGAAATAAATGTTCCATTTTGATGGAAGAGGAAACTACATGATTCTTGAAATACCTCACCTAAAAGTAAAATTTTCTATCTTTTATGGCTTACTATTGATAGTTTAAATCAAAGTATGACTTACCAAAATATCATTGAAAAAAAACTAAATAATCATTAGATAAAAATGATAAGTAAGTTAACTTAAAAACTGTAGATAAAATGGTGAAAATTTTTACTAAATAAGTAATAGGAATTCACCTTTTCATGATATTTATATACATTCTTGAACCATTTCCTTTTTATCATTATCTCAGTTTCAGTCTCGATGTCCAATCCCTCATGATAATGAGTACCTTTAAACAATCCATCCCAATTCGATCAAAAATAATTCACTTGTATAAGAAAAAAATTCTTATGTTTTTAATATTTTAAATAAATAATCTAAACAAAAATATGAAATAATACATTAATAAAATGTCAATTTTAAACTAAAACCACACAATTTGAGTCATATCAGGTACACTATGCTTTTTAATGTGTAATGATTGATTCTATCATGTCAAGAATGACTGAGGGATCATTTTCCTATAGTATCAAAATAATCTGACTGCATTTTATCAGTTCTGAGTACGTAACTCATACTTTTTACTAAAATTAATGTCAATTTTAAACCCAATTTTTTTTGAGTAATACTGGTCACATACTGAGTCTTATTTATGTGATTTCAATTCATACATGTGAATAATAAATTATAGATCTTTTTCCTAAAGTTTGAAAACAATCCATGCCCATTTTCCCAATTTTTTCTATTTTACACATATTTTAAACTAGAATGGAAGATGTTTATTGAAAACATGTACTTTGGGTCATATCAACCACATAGTGTATCAGATTGATGAGTTTTCAATTACTACATGTGAAAAAATAATTATGGATCATTTTACTATAGTTGGAAAACAATCTGAGCTCATTTTATTATTTTTTAGTATTTTATGTATATTTTAAACTAAAATGACACTTTTTTATTGAAAACATATACTTTGAGACAAATGAAATACATCATTTTTTATATTGTCATGTGATAAATTCCTATATATCAAAAATTAATTACGAATTGTTTCATTTAAAACAATCTGATCTCATTTCCTCAGTTTTGAGCATGTGACATGTGTTTTGAAATAATTTTTTAATTTAACAAAAAGTGTATCAGATAAAAATGATAAAGAAATTAACTAAAAAAACTGATTAAATGTTGAGAAAATTAACAAAATAAGTAGCATGAAGTCACTTATTCATGAATTATATATACATTCTGAAACCATGTATTCTGCCTATTCATTTCGAAATAAATTGATTTATACCATTATAATTCTCCTTAAGAAACATATCAAAAATAATATACAAGCATTCTGATACTAAGGATTCACACCACATATATATTTCTAAGGTCATATACCATACTAGATAACAAACATAATATTTAATAATCTAAATTTGATTTTGGTAAACATTCCAACAACTTGTACATTTCCCACTCATCTCAAAAAAAAATTACTTCTTCTTTTGAGTACAAAGGTTGTCAACAATCTTGGTAGTACTGAGAAAATATAGACAAACAAATGATTAATAAATAATTTTCATTTAATTATAATTACCTTCTAAAATTACATGTTTGGGGATGCTGATCTTTTCATGGTTTATGATCTCTCTCATAAGTTTTCAAACATAGTATCCAAGATATTTTTTATTATCTTTCTTTAGATACAGTAAAAATATTGACCAAAAGAAGTAAATTGTTTTCAAATATGTTTTGATAGTTAAATATTTTCATATATATCTTAATCTATTTCCATTTTAAGTAATTTTTAGGATTTAAAAATCATTCATAGACTTTATTCCATGATTTATCCTATATTTAGAGACTATCCTACCATAAAAAAATTATTGGTAAAACAAAAATTGAAACATATAATTACAAGTTTATTTATGAAATTTAGATTTTAGTGTATTAAAAATTCACAATACACATTATGTGTGGTTAGTTTGTCGGATATCCATGTATTGGATTCAAAAAAATAAATATATGGGGTCTTCAGATTAAGTACAATTATTATCTAGTGCTTCCTAAAAAAATAAGTAATGAAAAAAATAAAAATATATTTTATGTAATTAGATGGTAGAGTTTTACCCCTTAATTGAAGGAATCAAAGAGTCTATTGTCTGTTATTTTTTTATCAAATGTATCTTTTAGATCATTTTTTTCTTCCCAATTTCTTCTTTCTACAAATAAGTTTATTGCATAGAAATGATACTGGGATTAGTGAATCTAAATCATCCTTCACACAATTTTCCCTTTATATAGTAATAATATAAATTCCTATTGAAAATAATAAATGTTATTGACTTTAATGAATATATTGTATCATTTTTTTGGTAGAACTATTATGAAAATGTACCTTATGTATGGGAGAAAGTACTCTCATAAGGTCCTTTTGATTTATTGGTTTATTCACTAGATTTTTTTGATCTGACCTTCCATTTCCCTGCCGATTTATCCATATGTAACACCGTAATTCAATTCAGACCTTTTTTCATCAACTGTTGCCAGTATTTTTTTAAAGACATACCTCATGTATCCTTATACAATTATATGACCATGTAATGAAAATTCCTATAACATCATTCATCATTGTAATATTCAGATCATCAAGTGGAAAGGAAACTCAGTGGTCAGATCTTGAGCTACCTCAATACCCACTCTCATGTGATCTTTTAGTAGTTCTTTATTATATATCTTTTCTCCCGATATATTATACTCCATACTCCTCACAAAAAGTTGGTGCATGGGTGTTGACAAATAAAAATCACATACAACTTTATAGAATATAATTATAGTAAATATAAAGTTATCAGAAGTCATTTAATTTACATTTAATAGAAAGAGTATTGAAAAAACTTATTACCTTGGGTAAGGTATGAAGTTTAGGGGAATGACTAGAATTAAATCTAGTGGGTTCATTTGGTTGTTCATGCCTGGATTTTTGTCCCACCGCTAGTTCACTTTGAACCAATCTTATTTATTGGTCTTCTAAACCACACTAAATGATAATATCTTGAAAAGAATATGTTTGTTCCAAAAATCCTTTCATCATATTATATATATATATATATATCTTCTTGTGGGTCTTTCTTCCTGAAAAATGTTTGATGAGACACTCCAAAACCTACATCTCTAATGAGACCATATATTTTTTGTCCTATTCAAAGCTACTAAAAGTAGTTTTTCTTCTAGTATGGTCACTGAAGATTGTTGTGTCTAAACCATATAAAAAACATATGAACATAAATAGATATTTCTAGGTAATACTGCAATAAATCATAATGAATTAATATTATGTCGTTCTTACACATGTTTCCCATACTAATTTTTTGTTTTCATCAACTAGTTTACCCTCATTATTTACATGAACCTCCCTCCATAACACATTATGTTGGATGGAAGTGGATTCAAATTTTGATTCATCAATCTATATATAAAAAAGGAAAATATATATTTATATCACATAAAACTTTAATTGTTGATTTAAAATACACACAAATTTCTTCTCTAGTGAATCATACCCCATATTTACTTTGCAATAGGGGTACATTATTTTTGATCCAAATTATTTATTTTCATCACCCTTTTTTTTCCTAAATTATTTTTTTGGAATCTAATTGTTTAAAATAAATAATTTCAAATAATATATTATCAAATACAATGAACCTGAAATGATTTATCATCATGAATACTGATGAAAAAATTCCATGTTTTCTACTTTATACTTAGAATGGCTTGGAGCATGAGTAGAACCCATGATCCAAAACATTTATTATACAAAATGTAAAAGTCCAGTGATTACACGAGGTACAAAGAGCTTATACCAAGAAGAGAAAAAAAATGAAAAGAGGAACAAAAGTGATAAGAAATACCTCTAAACCATCCCTGTAAGGCCATGAGACAACCTCCAATGCTCAAGACATCATTAAAAACAATAGGTCTGAGAACAAGAATGATAGTTTTAAGATCACATAGCAAAAAACCTTTGAACCTCATATCAGAACTCATGTGGAAAGAGAAGGTTATGACCAAACACTCTAAAAGAACCAATGAAACCATGACGAACACCGTAATCAGGGTACCACACCCTCATGAAGCTTTAGAAACCTGAAATCCCTTACACCAACCAGTATGAAGTAGCCCTGACAACAAATTAATACGACACTCCTCAAATAACACTAAGCTCCAAAACTCTGTAATGGATGTGCTAAATCGATATACAGACCATGAGTGAAAACCCTACCCCACATTAATCTTCTAATTTCACAATGATGAAAAAAAGGAAATACTATTCCACTATATTCTAGAATAATATTTTCAAAAACATTATTCCCATGAAACACCAACATATATCATTAAAAAATAATTCCCAATAAGGGGACTACCCAAAAATGCTAAGGAAAGGCTTGACAAAGACACAATTTCCCATGAAACATCATCAGAGGTTAATAATAAATCAATACCTACTGAAGAGACACTCCAACATCACAAATAACTAGAAAATAATTAAAAATCATACTTCAGCAAAATCCCATTATTCTGAACTCAAATATGGGGACATTATCAAAAGTGAAAACAAATAAGACACAAATACCATTACTAAAAAATTTCCATTTCCCCAGAATTTTAAGATAATAAAAATTAGGGGTTTGTTCAAGCTCAAATTATACTCTATCAAAAATAATCTCTCTGATACTAAGATAATCATCAACATATATTTCCTTGTTACGATATCTTCCAATATAAAACTTTTCTTATTCCTTAATCCAAGGGTAGAAGTCCCCCTTATATCATTCCTTAATAACCCGAGTGTAATTTTTAATATTAATTATATCCTATTGTTACTAAATACATGGGAAGTAGTCCTCTTCATCTGATGTAGAGGAGACCTCTTCTCTAGAGGATGCTAGTGCAGATGGATTTTCATTGAACACTGGTTGTAGAGGGATGTTAATTTCCTCTTAAGTTTTCTATAAAATATTCAACATTATTGACCGCATGCAAAAAAACTAGAGAAAAAATCATCTTGAATGCACTGAGGTTGTGCTGGGTTGGAATATGAGGTAGATGAATACATTATTAGGGCCTTAACATTATTGGGTTCAACTTGTTCATTTGAAGGCATTCTATCTTTCTCAAACCAAACTGACTCCCTTTACTAAGTGGAGGTTTCCCAATATTACAATTTGTCATAAGGTCCTTCCTAGAGCCACCATCTCTAAGAGAGAGTCCAAGATGTAGGAAATTAGAGCAGTATATAGGTAAGTTTTCATAGACCACTTCTTGAAAAAAAACTAGCATCACTATTCTGGATCCAAATAACTGAATTTAGGTGTTGCACAAGGTTAAACTCAAAAAACACATGAAAAACTAATGGCCTTGCGAGGTTTCAAGTGGCAGAATACAACTTAATGGGATGCCCTATAAGTTTTGAAATAGGGACAAGGGAAATTTGTTTGAAGAAATTCAACGACAGAGCTATGAACCCTAAACAAATAGGGGAAATCATGGATTCAGTACTAAAATCAAACATAGGGGGACCATTTTAGAACTTTCATTGAGCAACCCCAAAACTCTAAGAACCCCTAGAAGAAAGCTGATAGTAGTCATTTTCAAAGTATAAGAGAATAGAAATATTCAGAGAATTGAGAAGCCCGATTTTAAAATCAATAAATCCAATGCATTCAAATTCTTTCTATAGGAAGATCAGTGAGGGGAGATGCTTAAAGAATTTAAGAACAAGAAAAAATCTGATATAATAAGAGAGAAATTGAACCTTATCATTCGAAAAAGTAATTTCATCATGATCTATATGCTGTAACTTCTTTAGATGAAAGGAATCAGTGAGTGTCAGAGGGATAGTAGGATCAACATATTAGATATGAACATTCCTTGCAACCACATATATGAAGTGATTTAAGTCACGTTGTTGATGTTCATCTCCCTCTCTCGAACACTCCATCCCCTTTCCCACTTTATAATGTGTTCATAACTAACTAGTGGGCAGATATTTACTTTTACCTCAATATCCCTAAGATGTAACTTCATAAGAAGACTCCATAATTCCTTTATGGTATTTTACAATGACCATTATTACATATTTCTTACGTAAATATTCTAAAATAAACATACTCTAAAAGGAATAATGTAAATTAAATCAACATTTCATTATATAATTTTCAGGGTCAACAGTTTGGATACATTGATTCAGATCAACCTCAAATTTTATACCCACACTTATTTCCTTGATAATTTTATTCAATATTGTGATGTTATACCATTCTTGTTTAATTTTTATCAACACACTATTAATCCACTAATAATTTAGTTGTTTTAACATCAAAAGCCTATTCATCCTAGAGATTGGTAATATCATCATGTAAAAAATACACTTTCTACATGAGTATTCAAACATTTAATTTAGATTATGTTAATATAGTAGAGAATATATAATATTATGGGGAAAATCATACTATATATATATGTGATAATATAATGAAACCACTTTATAAAAGTCTGTGATCCCATATTACTTAAAAAAATCAAATTAAAATAGATAAAGTGATGAATTACTCATTATAAGACTAAAACCAGGAGCCATTAATTTAAATTACATGAAATTAGGTGCTAAAAAGGTGCTAATAAAAGTGCTCTTTTACTAATGTTTTTTTAGAATTGATTAAAATAACTTTTATCAGAACTTTTTTTAGAATTGATAAACAACGAATTTTATCAGTGTTATTTTAGCACTGGAAAAAGATATATTTTATAAACAAATTATATTTCATTAAAAAATATATATTAATATATTAATATATTTATATTGAAAAAATTATAATATATTTTAATAAAAATTATTTATATAATACTAAATATGCATTTAAACTTAATGTATATAATAATTACTGAAAATGAATTATAAAAATATGTAAAAATTAATATTAATTAATAATTTTATAATTATTATTTATTAACAATAAATTAATAATAATAGTATGACATTAAAATTAATCAAATTAATGAAATATCTAAAATAAGTTGAAATCAGGACTTGAACATCAAACAGTCATAACTTTTGATCCGAGTGTCTGTATGGGATCTACCACATATCAAAAAAATCCCTCAAATAGATATATGCCACGTTGATTAAGGAATATTTCCATCACTATTTTTTAATGTAAAAAATCCAAAAAGGCCTCCAAAACTTAGTGTTAAGTTGGGATGTACTATTTTTTTTAATATTCGATGGAATTTCAGCTTTGTATAAGAGGGAATTTTGTTGGTTACAAGATTTATGGAAGTGTGATGATGTATGAGATATATTAAAATTTATTTAATTTATCATTTCAATAAACAACGAGAGAGGATCTTGCACATCAAATTTATAATTTATTTATTTAATATCTGAAAAATGATATTTCTAGGATTAAAATATTTCTTCATTAATGAATGTTTATCATCCAAAAAACCCTTTCAGTTTTCCTTCATTTAGATGTGAGGATCCCAGGATAAAATATCTCTAGCGGTGATCTACACATTTTCTTATGATCTCCGAGAAATGCCACTCAATATTCAGGTGCTAGAACGGAGAATCAAATACCCTTCTTTGTTTATTCTTAATTTCTCATTCTTAGGTCTTGAAGAAATATCTGTATTATTTCTCAATCTTGAGTGGGAGATAGAATGAGTATTCCAAAGAGAATTGGTTGTGCACAACAATTTTGTATTTTGATTGTACCAATCGATACTCTACACAATATATATAACCATCTATTTATAGAGTTATAGTTTAGGTTCAAATAATTATTTAATGCATGCTTATAATTAAATAATATAGTAACCTTTAATAAACCCCATTACACATTATAATATAATAATAATATTATTTTGCATCGTGTGCTAACTTGCGCAATAAAAAAATATTATTTAACTGACTTGTTAATTAATATCTATTCTTAGACTCGATCTTGATCGGTTCAAAATTCTTTATCATTTATTGAATACCCAAATAAAGTATTTTTTTCACAACCCATTTAATAAATATTTAATAAATATTTAATAATGTAAATAAATATATTTTATTCAAAATCCGATGAATAAATATTTATTTAATTTATGGGATCAATAAAAATTGAATATAATTATTCCTCAACCTTGAGAATAATATTTATTCCATTAATTAAATTCAAATATAATTTAATTGAGATCAACATTGACAATTAGTGCATGACCCTCTTTGATTCTTTTTTATTGGCATTAGGTGGGATTTCCTAAAAGAATACTGTCTAAAAATGGGTCAAGGAACCTAAGATGAAGAACTTAATGTCATAATGATGAAAAACACATAGGAATGACCACTATGTGATATAATCCATTTGTCAAATTATCTCATCAAGAAGGTTGCACATCTGTGTCACCAACCTATATTCTTGATACATCTTTCTCTGACTATCTAGAATAAACACATAGTTACTCCATGCCCATTTAGTTTAGGGTGATGATTCTATTATAATCGAAGGTCCAAGATATCAACTTCCATAAATATAGAAGAAAAAAAATCCTTCCTTGAATTATCCATTAATTACATATCAATTGTGACGCACCCAACATACCCTCCCTCACCGCAAACATATGTAATCACATTTTCATCAAAAAATCTAAGTGCGTGACTCATGAAATGAATTAATGATAACCTTAATGTTTATGGACCAATAAACATGATCACAAATAGGAATAATCGATGACATAAAAAATGTTAAATTTCTACTGGTGGGTCTGTTCTCATAATATCCAAACTTAGAGATTACCAATTAAGAGCTTCTTGAGAAGAAGCCTCATCCTCTTATGAGTACTCACACTTGATGGTCTAAATACTATATATCCCATCATAGAACATTATCAAACTTTAAAACTATATTAATAATATTATCATAAAATTTCATGGTTCTCATTATAATGGAGATCTTCTATAACCTTATTAATGAAAAAAATACTCTAGGAAAGTATTACATTAAATCCATGCAGAAAAATGAACAATATATAATAAGGTGCTTAATTAATATTCAATATATCAAATATACATGTAATCAAATTAAAAAAAGTTGGTCCTAGGATACTAGATCTAAAAAATTCACACTTGTACTAGAGAGAAACTTCTTAAGACTTCCAGTCTACTAGACCTCATAAGATAATCATGTTTTTGTAGAGTTAAGGCTTTATTAAAGGGGTATTCCATGTTTTCTCTCATTAAAATACTACTCACCATAACTACGCCTCTCTAAAAAAATACCTTAAGAGATGATAATTTTGATGTATGTGCCTCATCTGATGATGTGACCTTATCTCTATTTCAAGAGCCACCGCTACAGTATTATCATAGTAGAGTGTGATATGATCTTTACTTCTAGGTACCATGTCAATATTTTAGACAAAGTTTCACATCTATATTTCTTCGTGATCATCCTTAGAAGCCTCAATTTACTCAAACTCTACTATAGAATCTATGACCACAACCATCTTTGAGTGCTTACATCTCACAACACCTCTTCTCAAAGTGAAGATGTATCCTGTTTTTTAATTCATATTATCTTGATTTGTTTGGAAACTAACATATGCACATCCTCAAATGACTAGTTACTCATCTCATCCATAAACCATAAATATATCCTTATTACACCTCAGATACTTAAGGATAGTCTTGAATTCCATCCAATGATAGCCACCTAGATCATTTTTATACCTTCCTACCAATCTTAATGCATATGAAAAATATATCCTAGTACATAACATAGAATACATGACAGACCCAATCACCAATGCATATAGAATCCTTGTCATTCTATTTATTTCCTCATGTGTTTGAGGGAAAATTTTCAAGGAAAGATGAATTCCATGTGATGTTGGAAACAATACCCTATTGGATTTTCTATACCAAATCTCCTCGATATCTTGTTAATGTATGTACTTTGACTTAGGTCGAGAAACCTCTTGGATATATTATAATGAATCCTGATCCCAAGAATATATGTTGCCTCACCCAAGCCTTTCATATATAATCATTTATTCAACTATTCCTTAACATATTGTATGGATGGTATTTCATTTATAAGGAGTAATATGTCATCGACATATACTATTAAGAAAATGACTACACTCCCACTAAATTTTATATAGACACAAGGACCACACTCATTATTTATGACGCAAAATTTCATTATGGATTCAACAAAACAAATGTTACAAGACTTAGATTTTTTTCTTTAATACATAAATGGTTTTTTGAAATTTTCATATCTTATTGGAATCATTTAAAGTTACAAACCCTTTGGTTTGTGTCATATAGACATATTCTTGAAGGTTTCCATTAAGGAAGGTTATTTTGACATCCATTTTTCAAATATCATAGTCATGGTAAGATATAATACAAATTATATTTCTAATGTATTTAAACATTTCAACTCGTGAAAAGGTTTCACTGTAGTCAATTCCTTAACAGTGTTTAAAACAATTTTCAAGTAGTCATGCCTTATAGGTACAAACTTTTACTTTTATGTCCAGTTTGTTCTTAGATTCCAATACATAAACAATTCAATCAACCCACTTCATTATAAAACCATTAACCAGGCTTCATCATAATTTTATGTAACACCACTTTCATATCATTTTAAATATGAATAATTTCTTAACATTTATCAAACTTAATTTAATCATTATTATCAAATTTTATATAAAAAATACTATTAGAACTACCCATACCTTTTATATGACATTTTTAGTCTCTTTATTATGAGTAGTGTAACCATTAATTGTACCACCTTGCTGATTCTCTTCATGATATTTCCCTTCAGGTCATCAATTTGTATAATTCCCATACATTCCCCATTGGTAACATTTAACCATTGATGATATCTTAGGGCGACCATTATTCTCATCCATTGCGTTAACCAAACATTTGATTTTTCCTCTATAATTAATTGATTTGTGTCTTTATTTTCCAAACTCAAAGAATATTACCATTCATATAAGACATCCACATGTGTGATTCTTCCCACATTCTTGATATATAAGAAAATTATTCTTCTTTCCATTATGGTCTCCACCACCCGAACTCTCAACGAACTCTATCATTATATTCTTTGGTGAGATTGAGAGTTGTTCAAGGTATAATTTTTAAATTATATATCATGATAGATGAATAAGAATAATCACAATATCCTTCATTCTAATTTGTATCCCATTTGGTTGATCATCAAAAAAATTTCTATCACATTCAATGTTTATCCAATTCTTTTTTGTTCCAACTACTAACTAAAACCAAAAATCATAGTGTGAATAACAATAATCATAGAAGGGAACCGAATAATCAATAAAAATCAATTATATGATGTCTAAATCATGAAACCTTATTTTTAATCTATGACACCATAGGTTTATCCTAGGCCATTCATAGTCATTATTTAAATCCTTCATGATGATTTGTAAAGAGTTTGTGAATTTATAAAGCATGTCCCCTGAGAGTGTCAAAACAGGTGTGTAGAAAGGCTCATTTCATCTAATAGATTATGATAAAGTCCAAATAAATGAATCTTTTTAATATTTGCTACCCCTTGGTACCCCTATGATATAGCCACATCCCCCTATAGTATTGGGACAATGATGTAATTTCATGGAAACCACTTTCTTTATCCTTTAGAAATATTCATTTTTTTCTATATTTTGAGTCACACATAAACTTATCCCTAGATAAATCCCTAGAAATATAATTATAAATATTCCTATGTATCTCAATAATGTTTTATCATCCTAGTTTCTAAAGGTTAACTAAATATTTCCCCTGATACCAACTATAGCATCCCATGATTTTCATACATAAATATCACATCTTTTTATATGAATATTCAATAAATTTCATAAACACAAACCCGAGGACCATAATAGTTTAGTTTCATTATAGTTTTGAAACAAAATATTATTATTTTATGAAATATCTTCAACATTTTCCAAAAATATCTTCTCACATAGTACTCCTTTTAAGAATACCCTACCAAATTATTTCTTCATAATCTTGGGAAGAAACATAAGAAAGGGTGAGCTTAGATGATTAATAAGGGTAAATATAGGATATATCAATCTATGAACATATGAAATATTAATATAATAATCATGGTATGCGATCATAAAGATAACATAGGAAGTTCATACCTGACCTTTCATAAATCATAAATATGAGTCATGACATAATAGTTTATCATTTAAAAAAAAATCATAAGGGAAAGATATCATAATAAATCAATCATTAACCATAATATCATTTCATAAAAGTGTGTAACCACCATAAATATATAAAAAACCATTTCATATTTCAATATTTACTACCAAGACTATTAAAATTTTGGATCAGGACATACCTATTTCCCCTAGTGGATCAATCCCATTGACTTGTTTCCCATTGTGACATCATGAGATATAAATATTTACCTAATAAATTTGAGGGAGATATAGGCCCCACCCATCTCATAATAAATACCATACTTTTGTGTTCAAAAATATCAAAAAAAAATCATCATATCATTAAACCACAATCCATGTAAAGAAAATGGGTTTCATAAAAATTTCGTAAATTCAACAAATAATTACCCATAAAAAATTAATAAGTTTCATAAAGATTTCATCAACATAAAAATTAACCATATATTGAAATAATAAGGATGATATCATTAATTATGATCACCACTAAAGAATATATAACATCAAAGGATGTCATATTAGATGTAAAATGATTTTAAAAGATCACTTGGATCATTTCTTGAGAAATATATACTTTTTAATTTGAAAAAAACTTTTTAAAACATAAAACATTTTCAAAATTATTTTATTTCAAAATAATACTTAAAACTTTTAATCGAAGATTTAAAAATCATTTAAAACATTTCTTGAGGAAAATATTTTTTCCACTTTGAAAAAAACACCTCTTAAGACATTTTTTTTTCAAAATTTATTTCATTGAAAATAACCTTCAAGAAATTATAAAGTAATATTCAAATAAAATAATGGTCATGACTATGTAAAATACCATTCATGTTGTACACATTAAAATAAATATTCTTTTCACATTTTTGGCAAAAGGAAAATAATAATTGTTTGAAAAAAGATAAAAAGATTCCTTTCAATTTTTTTTGTAAAAATTATATCATGGGAAGAAATTTATTTAAAAAATATTTTAAAAATATTTTCGAAAACATTTTAAGAAAAAATGGTTTTAAAATAAAAATTATTTCTGATCGTACAAATAAATAAACTTGAATTTTCTTAAAATAATTCTTCTGAACTCTTGAGTATATAAAGACCAGAAAATTAAGGTAAAAAATGTATTCACATAAAATAACTATAGTAAAAGAAAATCTATGTGTTTATTTAGAGATATATCATAAAATTTCGTCTTTGGAATCATAATAATAAACAATCTCGATAAATGATGATATTGTAATATAAAACTCTTACCACTTTAGAAACTTTAAATCATAATACCCATGAAAGAGTAAAATTAAATAAAATTATAATACCATTAAAAGAAGGATATTAATTATATAACATGTCAAATTTGTATTATATAAACCTCATATAATAATATTGGTTTAGAATATAACTTATTTCCCAAAGAAAGCAATTTGAGACAAAAAATCCTATACCACTTTGGTAACTTTTGAACTGTAAACTCCATGAAAGATAGATACTAAAATAGATATGTAAATCCCCAAAAATTTAAGTATATTCATCATAAACTACATTCATGGAAATTATATACACCACATAAAAGAAACATGTGATGAATATGGGATGTGTCTCATAGAAAAATAAAAGTGAGATGGAATTGCCTTACCATATGTCTCAAATTCCTTCATATATGTTGAAAAATATCGTATAATAAGTTTAAGTTTATTATAAATATATTAAAAAACAATAATTATATATATAATACAATGTATGACTTACTTACAACCTTCTATTACCCATTTATTAATAATTTCATGTTAAATTCATGTTTTGGTAATAATTTCTCTGTTTTTCATGTTTATTTTGATTTTATATTTTTGGTCCTATTACTTTTATAATGGTTCTATATTCTACATATTTCAATAATTATATAAATATAATATATGTATTAATTATATATTTATTTATATCAATCCATAAAATTCATATATAGAACTTGAAATACATCATTCATAGAGATAGTAGGTTGCATGTACGCATGAACTTTGTTTCCATTTTCTCAATGGAGTAAATGAAATAAATTTAATAAACTTATAGAATAATTTTTGTGTCATATATATCACATGTTTTTATTTAAACCTATACTTATTACCTTCCATTTAAAACATATGTGAAGAACCAGTCACATCACTTTACGTGGTGGTAGTCTGCCATACACACAAACAATGTTGTCGTATTCCTACAGAATGGAATGTAAGAAGTAATATGTGATATAATGATTCCAAAAGAATATTAATATCATAAATATAACATATAAAAAATAAATCCATCATTTTATCCATTTGTGAGAGGTGGGTATGGAAAGAGAATAACATCAGTTCACGAGACGGTATTCCTCCATACACATGAATATTGATTTTGTAACCCATTTGATGGAAGAGGATATGAATTTAAGTTATGTAATTAAAATAATAATATATAATTATATGAAATATTAAGAGGTTACTATATCATCATTTTTTAATAATAATTTAATAAGTAGGAGTAATAAATAAAATAAAATGCTTGATTAGGGACGCTACCTCTTCTTTAGACAACTTCTTTTGATTTTAACTAAAAGGGTTATTAGGTTGGATTTCATACCAAAATAAGGATTATAGGATGAGAATAAGGAATTAAGGAATTTATTAGGGTATGTATTATCTGATCAAAATGGTTTTTAAGTGTGAATAAGAGGGGAGAGTGGGTGACCTTTTATAAGTGAGGTGAGTGACATAGTTTTCATATTTGAAAAGAAAAAGTTGTACCCACCTTTTTTAACATTAAAAAAGGATAAAAAAGGGTTAGTTACACATCCTAGATGATATAAGGTTTCAATATGGCCATGTAATGAGTTTTTGATAATATTTGGGTCATTTTTAACCCTTATCTTTTTAGTTTAACCCTATAATAAACTCATTTTTACCTTAACCATGGTAAATAATTTTTATTATTTTTACTATTCATTATGGTCTAAAAATAATTTAACCTTATTATATAATATAAATTATGATGATTAAAAAATTTTAATCCATTTTTCCAAGTTAAATTTATGTAATTGAAAAAATTTAATTTAAAATAAATCCCTCAGACGTGATGAGAAAGCGAGTTTTCAATGAAAACCATTAAAAAGTTTAAAATGTTTTCATATAAAAATACAATATGAAAATGATTCAAATGAAAAAATTGGATTAATAGATATATAATTGATCTGATTTTTCTTTTGAAGCTATATTGAAATAATTGAGGAATTTTTAAAAAATTAAAAATAAATGACAATTCTTAATAAAAACCAGAATTTTCACTATTCATTAAAAAATTTATCATATAAGGAAATTATAAACAATTTAACCTAAGATAATTTTGAAATAATGATTTAAAAAATTAAATTTATTTTTTTAAATATATTTTATTAAAGTGTAAAATATTATTTTTAAAATAGGTGCGCAAAAGGTGATAAAACTGCTTTTTAGAAAAATAAAAATTTTAAGTGTAAAATTTGATTTAATATTATATATTTTCTAGAAAACGGATAAAATGAAAATTAAATATTTCAATGAATATATAATATATAAATTTAATTAAAACAATTCTCTAAAATTGGGTTGTTTAATTTATTTATATAAAAGATGTTAGTTTTCATAAAAATCGTTTTTCAAAAAAAGATATAATTTATTTTTAAATAGTTTTTATTTTTGATTATAATTAATTAGTAACCATTGATTAAATTATATATATATTTTTAAAAAATATATTTTCACAATTTAGTTAATCCAATTTATACCCACTATTCTTAAGTCTAGGTGATAAATATAATATTAAATAATAATATTTTAATAGTATATTATGTTTCATTTAAACTCAGAGTTACATATAGAATCAAAATGATTAAATTCATTTAAAAAAAATATATATTTTACAAAATCTTGGGGTGTTACATTCTACGCCCTTAAATAAATTTCATCCTTTCAATTTGATATTGTGCTTAGTAAGAAAGGGTTTAAAATTTAAAAATCCCATTGTTGGAAACCCCCATCGTAAAATGGGTTAATCAAACTTCCTATATAAAAAAGATAAAGGGATGTGATAAGGTCATCTAGAATAACACATAATTGGTTTAAAAATAGGATAACATAGGTGGGAAGTGAAAACATATACATAGAAAAGAAAAATAACACTGAAATATTGATGGAGAGTGATAGATAACATGGTCAGGAGATAGTTAATGACCATAAAGACATAAAACAAAGAGGTAAAAAAAAGGTAATTAACTTCATAAAAAAATGATAATAGGAAAAAAATTTATTTCAAGATCATTTTCCTAATGTTGGGTAATTTTAAAGAGAAGATATACTTATTTGATTTACTTCCATTTCATATGCACAATATCACCCTTTGGTTGTACCTTCATTAATTAATACTTCATATCTTACTCTAATAGATTATGTTTTCATGTTTTAAGAAATAAATAATATCTATAAAATAATGATAAGTAATTCATTATATCTCAAGTTATTATCAAAAATAAAATTTTCAAAAAAAGTTATGAATACATATTTATATGATGAAATAAAATATTAATCTCTAAAACCTCATACAAAATTCAAATTAAACCATTACATAAATTTTTAATCATTTAATCCTTCCAAAATAAAAAATTTATAAACAACATCATTAATTTTTTTATCTTTAATCCCCTAAATATCATAAAATAGCTCTTGATTGTGACATACAAAATATGCGAATACCTTAGTCATATATTTTCTTAAATCATGGTAATAAACATAATTATCCTAAAACCTTAATGAAAACATATATACATCCTAATTACTAGAATAAAACCATAGATTATTGAATATATTCCATAAATCCAATAACTCTATAAACTCAAAAAAATTATAACATAAACCACTTTTTTCACAAATCAATAATCAGTTCCAAGGTCATTAATACTATCCAATTTAATTTATTCATATCAATTGTATCTTTATCTAAACTAAACACCATTTTCTCAAAAGCAGGAACATATTAAGGGTGATATTACTTTAATCAAAATATAATATTTCTATTAAATCACTTTTTGAGGTCATCAACACCATTCAATATTTTTTTTCAAATCCTTTATGATAAAATTATACTGAAAAATCACTATATATTTCATGATTCATATAAAATAATTATTGAATTACAATACATAAACACTTCAATAATCACAGTTAATTCTCAAAACATTTACATGGCTTAATCATCTTATTCCTTTTTACCACTTTCCAACAATTTGAAATATGATTTATGTCTTGATATTCATCAAACTAAATTTAATCATTCATATCACATTTAACATAAAAATACTATTAAAACAACTTATACCTTTATTATTTCATTTTTAGTATCCTCATCATTGATAGTATAACCATTACTCATACCACCTTTCTGCTTTTCTTCATGATATTTACCTTAAGACATCAATTTTAATAATTCCTATACTTTCCATATTTGAAACCTTCAACCATAAATTATATCTTAGGGAGACCATTATTATCATCCATCATGTTAACCAAACTTTTCATTTATACTTCATAATTACCTGATTTTTTTCTTCTTCTACACTCAAAGCATCTTATTGTTCCTCTAAGACATCAACATGGGTGATTCTTCCAACATTCTTGACATATAAGAAATTTAATGTTCTTTCTTATATGGTCTCCACAAACCAAAATTTACATAAACTCTATCATTCAATTATTTGGGATGTCTAAGAGCTTGTTAAGGTATATTGTTTTTATCATATTTCATGATATCTAATTAGGTATAATCAAAACATTATTTACTCTAGTTTTTATCCCATTTGGTTTCTCGTCAACACATTTTCTATCACATTCAATGTTGATCCAGTTCCATATGATTACCAACACTAACAAAAACCCAAAATCATAGTGTTAGAAATAATAATACTAGTGAGGAAACATATAATAAATAAAAATAAATTATAGGATATCTAAATCATGAAACCTTATTTTCAATATATGACACATTTGGTTTATCTTAGGCTATTCATAGTCATTATTTAAATCCTTCATGATGGTTCATAAAGTGTTTGTGAATTTCTAAAGAATATCTTCTGAGAGTGTAAAACTAGGTGTGTAGATAGGACCATTGTTTTGAACTAGTGTTGATCAAGTCTAGATAAAGGTTCCCTTTTCAAAATTAGTACCCATAGTTACCTCTGTGGGAGAGGCACATCCACTTTTAGTATCCATACATGGATGTAATTTCATAAAAACCACTTGCTATATCCTTTACCAATATTCTTGGAAATTTTAATATACTTTGAATCATAATTATAATTATCCTTATATATATATACATAGGAATATTCTTATAAATATCCCCAGTTATCTCCAATTTTTTTGTTATCCTAGTTTCCAAAGGTTAACTAAACCTTTCATATGATACCAACTATAGTGACCCAGAATTTTCATACATAAATAACACATCTTTTTAGATGAATATAAAATAAATTTAATAAAGACACACATAATTACCATAATATTTTAGTTCATTTATAGATAATAAAAACTATTTTATAAGTGATAGGTGGTGATGGAAAACGAATAACATTGGTTCATGAGGCGGTAGTCCCCATACACATGAATGATAATTTCGCAACCCATTTGATGGAAGATGAGAAAGATTTGGGTTATTAAATTAATATTATAAAAAATGATTATATGGAAGATAATAATGATATTATATAATAAAATTTTAATAACAATTGAGGGAGGTGGAGTAAGAAATAAAAAAAATTCTTGATTAGGTATGTTACCTCTTCTTTGGACAAATTATTTTGGTTTTCCCAAAAAGGTTTATTAGGTTGGATTTATAACCAAAATAAGGCTTATAGGATAATAATAGGTAATCAAGGAATTTATTTTGGTAGTGATTTTACAAACGAAATGGTTTTTGAAATGTGAAGAGAAGAGAAGTGGGGGTGGCCTTTTATAAGTGAGGTGAGTGAAACACTTAAATGTTTTGAAAAGAAAAAGGTGTATCTATGATTTTATGATTTTTAAAGGCTAAAAAATGGTTGATTTAAATCCTAGAAGAGATAAGGTCAAAATATTTCTATAAAATGGGTGTTGGAAAAGTTTTGTTTCATTTTTAACCATTATATTTTTAGTTTAACCTCTCAGTAAACCCATTTTTACCTTAACCATGGTAAATAATTTCTTTATTTTTTTACTATTCATTATGGTAAAAAATTAAGTTGAACTTATTAGATAATATAAATTATTCTAATTAAAAATATGGATTCAATTTTTCTGAAATTACATTTAAATAAGTGCAAAAAATTAATTTAAAATTAATCCTATAGACGTAATGAGAAAGCGGGTTTTCATAGAAAAAAGTTCAAAAGGTTAAAAAGTTTTTATATCAAAATTAAATATGAAAATTATAATAATGATCTAAATTGTATTAATATATATATATAATTAAACTAATTTTTCTTTTAAATCCATCTTAAAAAAATTTGTATGTTTTTAAAAGATTTAAAATAAATAACAATTCTTAATAAAAACATGTATTTTTCACTATTCAACAAATATTTATCTTTACTGATTATTCTAAAAAGTTAACCATACAATAATTTTTATATGATGATTAAAATATTTAATCTTTTTTCAAATGATTTTTTAAAAGTGCCGATTTTTTTTTAAAATAGGTGCGTAAAATGAAACAAAACTACTTTTTAGAAAAATATAAATTTTTAGCGTAAAATCGAATTAATTGTTATCTATTTCTAGAATAAAATAATATTAATGATAAAATTTTATTTATTATATAAAATATTAATGTAATTATAATTGTTAAACAAAATTGGTTTATTTAATTTTTTGAGGTAAATAGCATTTTTTTGCATAAAAATATTTTTTTATAAAAAATATTTCCTTTATTTTCAAATAGTTTTTATTTTAATTTATAATTAATTGGTCACCAAGGAATTAATTTTATATACATTTGTAAACCATATATTTTTATAATTTAGTTAATCATATTCATACCCTCAATTCCAATGGCTTTGTGATGACTATCCTATTAAATAATAATATTTTAATAGAATGTCATGTTTTGTTTAAACTTGGTGTTACTTGTATCATAAAATATAGAAAATATTAAAATCATTCCAAAAAAAATATTTCACAAAATCTCAGGGTGTTACATTCAACCCCCCCTTAAAATAAATTGTGTCCTTATAATTTTATCTTATGCTTATTAAGGAAGGGATTAACATTTGAAAATTCCATTATGGGAGACCCACATTATAAAATGGGTAAGTCAAACTTCCTCTTAAAAAGATAAAAAGGGATGTGATCAGGTTATCTGGAATAACACACCCAAGGTTTAAAAATAGGATAAAATAGGTGGTAATTAAAAACATGGAAATAAAAGAGAATAATAACACCCAAATATCGATAAATAGTGATAAAGAACATGGTCAGATGAAATTTAATAACCACAAAGACATAAACCAAATATGTTTGAAAAAGGTCATTGATATCATAAAAAATGACAATAATAGGACAAAAATTTTATTTCATGTTCCTTTTCTTGATTTTAGATATTTTTAATGGCCAAAGTACTAAATAAGATCCTTAAAATAATGATAAGTCATTACTTCCATCTATAGTTATTATTAAAATTAAAATTATTAAATACCAAATATGTGAATATCGTAGTCATAATCTTTTTTGAATCATGGTAACAATCAGTATTATAATAAAACCTAAAAAAACATACATATTTCCACATTACTTGAATAAAACCACATACTATTGAATATATTTCATAAATAAAATAATTTTATACACTCCATCAATGATAACATATACCACTTTTTCTAGAAATCATTAATCAGATCCAAGATTATCAATACTACCCAATTTACTTTATTCATATTAATCATATCTTTATCCAAACTAAAAACCATTTTCTCAACACCAGGAACATATTAAGAGTAATATTACCTTAATAAAAATATCCCATTTCCATTAAATCACTATTCTAGGTAATCAGAACCATCCAATATATTTTTGAAAATCCTTAATGAAGAAATTATACTAAACAATACTTATATATTTCATGATTCAAATAACATAATTCTTGAATTCCAATACATAAAAACTTCAATCATCTAACTTCCTTCTCAAACTATTAACTAGGATTTATAATCTTATTCCTTAATACCCATTTACTATAAAATTAAATACTAACCATGTATTAACATTTATGAACCTCAATTTAATCACTCTTCTCATGTTTAATATAAAAAATACTTTTAGAACAACCTATACCTTTCATATGTAATTTGTAGATTCCTCATCATCAGTACTATAACTATTACTTATACCACCATGCTGATTCTCTTAATTTCCTTTCACCTTAGGACATCTATTTGTATAATGTCCATACTTTCCACATTAAAAACATTTAACTATTGCTGATATCTTAGGGAGAATATTATTCTCATCCATTGATTTAACCAAAATTTTAATTTTTCCTCAACAATTAATTTATTTGTGTACTTATTTTCCACACTCAAAAAATATTCCTATTCCTATAATACATTCAATTGGGTGATTCATTCCACATTTGTGACAAATAGTAAACTGAATATTCTTTTCTATATGGTCTCCACCACACAAAATCTTGATAAAATATATCCTTCTCTTATTTTGTGAGTTCGAGAGTTGGTTATGGTAAAAGTTATTAATCATATATCATGATAAATAATTAGGAATAATCACAATAAAATTTTCCCAAGTTGTCATTCAATTTGGTTTCTCATCAACACATTTTTTATCACATTCAATTTTGATCCAGTTCTTTCTAATTCATGACATTTACTAAAATAATAAAGATTATTGTGAGCAATAATAATCATATTGGGGATCCAAATGATCAATAAATATCACTCATAAGATATCTAAATAATGAAAAATTCTTTTTAATATATAAAACCTTAGGTTTATCATATTCTATTAATGGTAATTATTTAAATCCTCTATGATGTTTCATAAAGAGTTTGTCAATTTATAAGGAATATCCCCCAAGAGTATCACACTTGGTGCGTAGAAAGGGACATTATCATGCACCACGTGAAAATCAAGTCCAGACCAATGCACCCTTTTTAGGGTTATTAACCCTAGGTAACCCTGTGCTATATCCACACCCACTTTTAGTATCTAGATAGGGATGTAATTTCTTGGAAAACACTTTCTATATCCTTTACCAAAATTCCAGGTCATTTTCCAATACTTTGATTCATCCTTAGACTTATCCTTAGATACATACTTAGATATATCCTTATAAATATCCATAAGGATATCACTAATGTTTTCTAATCCTAGTTTCTAAATGTTAAATAAAATTTTTCTCTGATACCAACTATAGATAATTTATAATTTCATATAAATATCATGTCTTTTCTGATGAATATTCAATACATTTCATAAACACATGCCTGAGGACCATAATATTTTAGTGTCTTTGGATACTAGAAACAAAATAGTTTTATTTCATGAAAGATATTATAAATATTCCACAAATATTTTCTCACATATTACTCCTCCAAGGCATGCCCTACCTAAAATTTCTTCATAACCTAGAGAGAAAACATAAGAAAGGGTGATCTCAGATGCTCAGTAAGGGTAAACATTGGAGATATAAATCTATTACCATATGAAATCATAATATAAGCATAAGGGTATGAGATCATGGAAAAAAATAGGATGAACCTATTTCCCATAGTGAATCAATACCACCGAATTATTTACCATTTTTATCTCATTAAATATAAATATTTACCCAATGTACTATAGGGATATAAAGGCCCTACCCATCTCATAATGAAATCCATATGTATGTCTTCCATAATAATAGAAAAAAATGATTATATAATTACATAATACCACATTTAAGTAAATTATTTTAATAAACATTTAATCAATTCACCATATAATTACCCATAATAAAAATAAATGGGTTTCCTAAATATTTCATCAATATAAACATTAAAAATCCATAGAAATAATAAGGAGGGTATCATTGAATCTTATCCCAAGTAAATCATAAGTAATATGAAAGGATGTCATCTTTAATGGAAAATGATTTTGAAAGACCACTTGGAACATTTATTAAGTAATATATCCTTTCCACTTTTTTAAAAACTTTTTGAAACAAAAAAAAATTAAAAATCATTTCATTTGAAAATATTCTTTTAAAATTATAAAGGAAGATTTAAAAATCATTTAAAACGTTTCTTGAAGAAAATATCATTTCCACTTTAAAAAAACACTTTTTAAAAGATAAAACATCTTAATAATCCATTTCTTTGAAAATTTCCTTTTAAAATTTATAAATAAAGATTCAATGAAAATAATGGTAATGATGGTGGAAAATACCATTCATTTCTTAAAAATTAAAACAAATATTCATTTCAAATTTTTGGTACAATCCAAACATGAATTGTTTGGAAAATGAAATGAAGATTAATTTTAATTTTTTTGTAAACTTTATCTCATGGGTAAAAATATATCTAATTAATATATTAAAAAAATTGAAAACATTTTTAGAAAACATGGAATTAGAAGGAAAATGGTTTTGACCAAAGAGAGAAATAAAGATGATTTTAAAAAAAGTATTTTGAACTATTGAGTACATAAATAGATTAAAATGAAGGTAAAACATGTATTATCCTGACATAAAAATAGTATAATAAAATTCAATATTTTATTGAGAGATAGATCATAATATCTCATGAGAAGAAGAATAATCATAAAGAATCCTAACAAATGATGTGATTATAACATAAAACTCTTACCACTTTAATAACTTTGAATTTTAATACCCATGAAATAATACCATTAAATAAACTTATAGTATCATTAAAATAATTATATTTATGATATAATAGGTAAAATTGGTTGTATATACTCCCCATATAAGAAGATATATTCATAATACAACTTATGTCCCAAATAAGAAAATTTCAACAAAAAAGCCTTACTGATTTGGTAAATTTTGAATATTAAAACCCATGAAAGATATAACCTAAAATGGATATGTAAATCAAAAAATTTTATAGATAATCATAATAAAATAAATTCATGGGAATTATATACACCATATAAAAGAAACATGTTGTGAATATGGCATGTGTCTCACTAAAAAATAAAAGTGAGACGGAAATCCCTTACCATAAGTTTCAAATTACGCTATACACATTCACAACTATTGTATAATAAAGATAAGTTTATTATAAATATATTATAGAACCATAATTATATATATCATACCATATATGATTTCATTATGACCTTTTATAACCAGTTTATCAATAATTTCATGTTAATGTCATGTTTCAGGTAATAACTACATTGTTTTTCATGTATGTTTTGATTTAGTATTTTTGGTCTTATTAGTTTTATCATGGTATAATAATATCCATAATGTTAAACATGATATAAAGATCTTATATATTCATTTCAAATGTATATTTTTAATCCATAAAATTTAGAGACAGAAAATGAAATACACCATTCTGAGAGATGGTAGGTTGTACGTACATATGAATGTTGTTTCTATTTTCTCGATGGATGAAATGAAAGAAATATATTACCTATATAAAATAATTTTTATTTAATATATATCACATTTTTTTATTTAAACCTTCCCATATTACATTCCATGTAACGAATATGTGAAGAAAAATCATATCGCTTTGCGAGGCGGTAGTTTTCCAAACACATGAACAACATTATCGTATTCTCATGGAATTGAGAGTAATTAATAATATCTGATATCATGATTCTAGAATAATAATAATATAATATATATCATACATAAACAATAAATCAATCATGATATCCATTCGTGAGTGGTGGCGATAGAAAATGAATAACATCGGTTCACAAGGCAGTAGTCCACCGTACACACGAATGATGATTTCATAACCCATTTAATGGAAGATAAGAAGGATTAAGGATATTAAATTAACATAATGAAATATAATTATATGGAATATAGTGAGGTTATTTTATCATCATTTTTTATTAATAATTTAAGTAGTTGGAGGAAAAAATAAAATAAAACACTTGATTAGGGACATTATCTCTTCTTCAGACAACTACTTTGGGTTTTCACCAAAAGGATTATAAGGTTAAATTTCTGACCAAAATAAGGATTCTTGAATGATATTAGGGAATTAATTAAGTTATTTATGAATTTATTAGAATAACCAAGGTTTTGGAAGTGTGAAGAGGTGAGGAGAGTGGACATCCTTTTATAAGTGAGGTGAGTGTCACACTTGTAATTTATGAAAAAAAGGTGTACCCAGTTTTTTCACAAGAAACAAGGAATAAAAAGGGTACATTATTATAAAGTATATATATTTACATAAAATGTGTATTGGATAATTTTTGGGGTATTTTTTAACACTTATCATTTTAGTTTAACCCCTGATAAACCCATTTTTACCTTAGGCACATTATTTTTTTTTCCAGTTTTTACTATTAATTATGGTAAAAAATTAAGTTAAAATTATTATATAATATAAATTATTATGATTATAAATATTTAATACATTTTACCAAATCCCATTCACATAATTGGAAAATTTAATTTAAAATTATTCATGTAGACGCGATGAGAAAACATGTTTTCAAGGAAAACATTTCAAAAGTTTAAAAAGTTTTTATTTAAGAATTCAACATGAAAATTATTACAATGAACTATTTTTTCTTTTAAAACCATCATTAAACAACTTTTTTGTTCTTAAAATATTTAACAGAATTAAAATTATTAATAAAAACCAATATTTTCACTATTTATTGAAAAATTTATCTACTCATAAAATTTTCCAAAATTCACCCAATGATAATTTTGACATGATGATTTAAAAAAAGAAATTTAAATTTTTAAATATATTTTTTCTAAATTTTTCAAAAATTAGTTTTAAAATAAGTGCTAAAAAGGTGAAAAAATTTATTTTTTAAAAAATTTAGTTTTAAGTGTAAAATTGGATTTAATATTATATATCTTCTAGAAAACACATAAGATGAATGTTTAATATTTGATAGAATATATAATATATAAATTTCTATAAAATCATTCAAAAAATGTGTTTTTTAAATTTATTTAGGTAAAATGATTTTGTTTGCATAAAAATAGTTTTTTTAGAAAAGGATTTCCTTTATTTTCAAATGGTTGTTTTCATTTCTAATTAATTGGTCAACAATGAGTTTATTTTAAATAAATATGTAAACCATATATTTTCATAATTTAGCTAATACTATTAATAACCACTATTACAATGGCTAGGTGATAAATATAATATTAAATAATAATATTTTAATAGGATGTCATGTTTCATTTAAAATTGGTGTTACGTATAATGCAAAATATCAAAAAGATTAAATTTATTTAAAAAGAATATTTCACAAAATCTTATGGTGTTATATTATGGGTGTGTGTAAATATGTGTGTATGTGTGTGTGTCAATATTGTGTAAATACATCATATGTAAATGTATTTTTATAAATATATCATTATAATTAAATATAAAATATAAAATTATTTATAATAAATATTTATAAATACATTAAAAAAAATTATATCGAAATATAAAATTATATGTAAATATTTATAAATATACATATAAATATATAGACATATAAATATATATGTAATATATAAAATTTATATCTAATATACATAAATGAACATTAATATATAATAATTTCAAGTAAACAAATAGAGATATTATAAAATATATAAAAAAAATTCTTGATGTAGTGTAAAGTGTTTCAAATTTCACATGATAGGTTAGAAGATCAAGTCCATGGGCACACGGGGGTGAGTAGGTAGATGGACAACAGAAAAGCACTGACATAGGGGGGTTGTGAGATTTGAAAAAAGTGGGTGAGAGTGGGAGAAGGAGATAAAGTGCTAATAGAGGGGGTTCAAGCACAAATAAATATTGAGCAATTCATTTTTTTCAAATTTTATCAGTGATAAAAAAAGTTGTAACACCCCAAGATTTTATATTATGTATCTTTTTTAATTTAACCTCTTTGATAAGTTACATATCACACAACACCCAACTTAAACGATCAATGGAATATTATTAGGTTATCTATATATCCTTGCCATTAAATTGATGAGAATAAATAGTAGTAACCACATTATGAAATATATATAAATTTTATATTAAATATAAATTAAATTATAAATTCCTATAAAATAAAAACACTTTTTTAGTAAATTATTTTTATTCTATTTTTTTCTTCAAAAAATGATTATTTTTGCTTTCTATGAGAAAATAAATATAATTAAGTTTTGAAACTTTTAGAAAAAGTATTTGAATAAATTAGTTTTATTTTAAAATAATCATATAAAAATTATTCTATGGTGAAATTTTTGGAATTTTTTTAAAAGGTTAAATTTTGGATGACTAGTAAAAAATGCGGTTTTTTATGAAATACAATATCTTCTTTGATATTGTTGAAATATAAATATGATATAATTTTTCTTAAAATTAATAAAAGACTCATGTTTGATAATATAATACAAATATCATACAAAAATAATTTATAACATATAAATTATAAATTATTTCACGTTAAATGTGAAAATCGTTTTCAGTGCGGACGTAGTAGTTTCATAAATGATGATTTGGACGGATAGTTTCAAATTTTTTACATATATAAATATAGTATTATCCAAATTTTTTTCAAATTATTATGAAATTATTGAAAAGTAAAATTAAAAAATTAAAAAAATTATCTTGACATGAAGATGAGTAAATATATATAATGATGAATCTAATGGATTATTTTAAGCCTAATTTATTTAATTTTTTCATCGTAATTTATTTTTAATTTTTATATATGAAATAATTAAATTATATCCTTATAAAACACTAATTCGATGCTTGTTCAAGAAGAATAGAAATTAATAAAAATAAATTTAATTAAAATAATAAGAACTATTAATGTAACACCGAAAAAAATCTAGAAGAGTAACTTTTATAGTTTATGACATGGAACACTAAATGTAGAAAGGAATATAAACATATCAAGTATTTATGGTATATTTAATATATTATATATCTTGCAATACACATGATACTGAGTTATCTTACATCACACACAACAACGACTTTCTTCGATGACTTGCGTTACACGCAAGACCGAGTTTTACCAAACATTAGTATATTATTAAAATATTATTATTTAATATAATACAACATAGACATTAAATTTTATATTTTTAATAATATTATATAAATTATAAAAATATATGATTTATATAAATATAAAACAAATTCATTGGTAATCAATTTATTAGAAATAGAAATAAAAACCAATTGAATACAACGAAAATGTTTTTATACTCACAAAGGTGTTTTATCCTAATAAATTAAATTAATTATTATTTGTGAATGATATTAATGAAATATATATATTATATATTCAGTAAAATATTGGATAAATTCATACAATTTATTTGTTAGTCATAAGTTAAAAATAACCGTAATTTTACGCATAAAAACCTATCTTTTTCTCGTAGTAGTTTTGCCGACTTTTAATAGAGAACCTATTTTAAAAACATTTTTTGGAACTTTTTTAAATTTTTAATGCAAAAATAAAATTCATTTATGAAATAATAGTGTCAAAATTATTGTAGAATGATTTTTTTGGTATTTTTCTATAAAGTTTTATTTTTTGGGGAATAATGAAAATATTGGATTTTAATTGAAAATTAAATTCTCATATTAATAATTTACAATGTTAAATTATATTTCTGGTTGGTTTAAAAGTAAAATTAGATAAATTATACCTAAATTAATCTAATTAAGGACATTGTATTCAATTTCACATTTAAATTTTATAGAGAAACATTTCATAGTTTTAAAAATGTTTACTTTAAAAACCTGCATCGTCGTCCCGTCTATAGGGTTAAATTTAAATTAATTTCTACCACTTCTATGATTAGTATTTAGAAAAATAGATTAAATACTTTGAATGATAATAATTTATAATTTATAATAATGTAAAATTATTTTTCAACCAAAAATAGTAGTGAGAGTAATAAAGATTAATTACAACGATTAAGAGAAAAATTTAATAAGGGACTAAACCTTAAACTTAATGGTCAAAATGACCTAGAAACTTGTCTGAAATTTTTTTTATGGAATTATTTATACCCTATAATACATTATATCTATTTTATTTTATTATTTTATCCAATTTACATAGAATATACATGGGTGGAATTCCCTTTTCAAAAATGTACAAGAATGCCATTCCTCCTCCATTATAAAAAGGTACTCACCCCTCCAACTTATTCTCACATATAGATACCTATTTACTACAAAAAGCTTCCCAAAATAACCTCCCAACATCCCTAAAATCATACTAGAAGACTCAATTTGGGAATAATGCAAACTAATGAAGTTGTTTGATATAAACCAAAATAAGTTACCTGAATAACAGGTTATGTTCTCCAACGATCACTTTTGTTTCATTTAATTCTCCAAACATCATTATTTTTATATCATGACTATTTAATAATTTCAGTATCTTCACTATATAGAGATTTATTTTAATTCTAAGAGTTATAACTACAATTTCTCACACATCCATCAAATTGGATACACAATCATCGTTTGTGTGTAGGATAGACTACCGCCTTGCGAACTGATGTCATTCTTCCATCCATTTACCACCTTCAAAGGTTCATAATAATGATGAATTTATAGTTTATATATTATATTTACCGTATATTTAATGTCTTAAATTTTACTTAATTTTTATATTACCCACACCTTTATTCCTTTCATTTTTTGGGAATACGATAACATTGTTTGTGGACGGGTGGACTGTTGCCTCCTCAAAACAAAGTGATTCATTCACACTTTACATGGAAAGTATTAAGAATGGTTTTAATAAACCTATGTGACGTATATGAAATAAATATAATACTTTAATTATAATATATATATATATATATATATATATCATTTAATGTTCATTATTTAAAATATGAAAAAGAAATAGAAGTTTCATTCATGCGTATGTATGACCTACCATCTCTATAAACAATGCATTTCATTTATATCACCAAATTTTATAGATTATTATAAATACCTAAATAAATAATATATATTATAGTTAAACAATGTTTTAAATCCTAGATATTATTAAATCATGATTTATTTATGAAGAACAAAAATAACAAGTCAAACCATATTCAAAAATCCAGGCAATTAACACCTGAAATAGTGAAAATTATGAAAGATTAGTAACAAAAAGGCCATAATATATTATAAAAAGATAATATATGAATTAATAATTATTATTATGGTTCTATTATAAGTTTTTATATGTTTAAAACCATTATAAAATAAATTTAATGATGATCACTCAAAAGGAAACACAAGGTAAGGTATTTTCATCTCACTTTTTTACATCTGTGAGATAAATATAATATTCACCACTTATTTATTTTGTAAGGTGTACCTACTGACCATTTTGATATATTATATCATGAATTATTTTATATTAATTTTATTTTCAGTTTTTATTTTTTTATTTCTTTTAAAGGGATTTTAATTAAAAGTTACCAAGTGGTAATGAATTTCATAACCTGATTCCTTTTCATTGGGATATATTACTTCCTCGTTGTTTTTAATATTATAAGATTGTTTGTGTAATAAATTTTTAATATATATATTTTTTATTTATATTTTTTATGGATATTTATAGTTTAAACACATAATCTATTCACTAATTTAATCTCACTTCAATGTTATGTGTTTTTCAAGGGTTTACTTACCAATCTCTTTTTTTTCAGGATTTTTTACACTTGAATTTACATTAAAAGAGACTATTTGATTATAATTTAATTAACCATTTAATTTTATTCTCTTATGGTTATTAATTGTAGTTTTCAATTAATAGTAGCATTTTACCAATCTTTGGTACTCAAAATATTTTTTTAAGAAAGCATGTCTTCATTTCTGTTTTTAGATAGAGAACCATTTTTTCTTTTAAAAGAACTATTTTCAAAAAAGGTTTTCAAATATGTTTTAACAGATTAAAAAATTATTTATTAAATACATTTATAGACTTTTTACTTTTAATTTTTTTTCAAAGTAATATTTTTTATTTCTTTCATAACAAGAAATTTTTCTAACATTTTTACCTTACAAAAGGAATGTTTTTTTACCTTGTATGACATGTACCAAATCACCCAATATCATTTTTTTGAAGTTTCATTTGAAATTTTAAAAGGTTAAATTTTAATGAATTTTTTAAAAGTAATTTTCAAAAAAAATTATATTCAATTTTTTAAAAAAATGAAAAGTATATTTTACTCAGAAATATTTCTAAAAGATCATTTTATAGTATTTCCATTCTTTATCATTAACAAGCCTATATTTTACTCCACTTGGGATATGTGGTATTGATACCATATTTATTATTCCTCTTGATGGTTTAGGATTTATTTTACCAAGGGTAGTATTGAAATTACATTCCTTTATTCATTTCTACATTCGCCTTGAAATATTCACTTGCCTGTGATTACTGGACATTAAATTTAGCCTATTTATTGACAACATTTATCATGGATATGTTTATTTACTAAACCATATACAATATTTTCATACAGTGTTTACTTTGATAGTTATTTGATTTACTAGGAAAATATTTAGAAATATATATCCTTTAATCAATATAGATATTTGATATCACACATTTTTTTTGAATTAAATCGATTTTTCAATATATTAGGAACTCTATGGACATGAAAGGCATGGGTTGGGGACTAGTTAATGCAATCCCCTCAATGAATAAATAATCTCATTGGATGAATTAGTTGGATAACCTAAGATAATGGGTTTTTACCCTGTAATTTTTAAACTGTCTTGATGATAGATATTGATGGTAAAGATATCATATTCTTGGGAAACATGACATCCAATAATTATGAATTTCCTTCATTCATATTTAGTTACTATTATCCATGAGATTTTCAATATGAAAAAAATCTATATATGCATTTCATTCTTAGTTTATTGATTAAATGACAGACATTTTCATTTATTTATCTTTCCATATTCATTATGACTTATCGAGTTATTTGAATGGAATGTGTTCCCAGTTATCTAACATTCCATACCATTAATACACAGACATCACCATTTATTAATTATATGAAATGTGTGTTCTATTATTAACTTTCCATATTGATTATTCTCATTTATTCATTATTACATCTGCTTTATTTTATGATTATTGAGAATTTTATGTCACCCTTATTTTGTTTCCTCTCTAAAAGAATCTAATAAATATACTGAAAAAAATATGCAAGGATATTATATGTTAGAATAAAGTTATCCTCGAAAGAAAAAAATTATGTTGTAATTATTTTATTCATTTATAATACCAGATTCATATATGTATCTGGTTTTCCAAGACTAATAAACTCTTATGCCCTTAATGATTTTATTCTTTATAATCATTCGAATCTAATGGTAGTAGACACTAGATCCGGACTTACTGGGGTCTGGTCGCTATAGTTGGTATCAAAGAAAATTTAGTATAGACCTTATGAACTAGATTTAGGAAAACATAGAATAGTGAACATAACCCTAAAGTAGAATTTGAGGATAAGTATAGAAGAACATCCTAGAATTTTGGTAAGGTAGAGATTATGTGGGTGTTCCATGAAATACATCCTTGTTTGGATACTAAAAGTGGATGTGGTTTTGGCCCATATGAACCTAGGGGAAACAAATCCAAAAAGGTGTATTGGACCTGACTCAAGTGTAACCTGGTACATGACAATGGGACTTACTGTGCACCTAGTTTGAAACTTCATGGGGATATGTTTAATATAATTCACATTTTCTTTACAATCCATTATGAATGATTTGAATATATTGTGAAAATAAATAACCTAGGTTTATCCTAAGGTATTTTAGATTAAAAATAATATGTCATGATTTATATATCCAATAAATTATTATACATTTATCTCACTATGAATTTTGTTACCCACACTATTATTTCTGGTTTTAGTCAATGGTTGGAACCCTAGGGAGCCATGTTAACATTGAGTATTAAGGAAAAAGTAGTGATAATGACCAACCAAATGGGATATTGATAGGAGTGAAAGATATCGTTTTCATGCCAGATTAGTTTTCCCAAAAGTATGACTAACAACATATACCTTAAATAACTCCCAAAATCACCAGAGAAGAGAATGATAGAGTTTTCTAAGAGATCGAGTGGCAGAGAAATTGGTGGAAAAGTTCTCAATTTACATCATGTAAGAAATTTGAAAGGATACACCCAATAAATTGTCTTAATAGAAATAGAAAATGATTTTTGGGAAAAAAGGGAATAAAGATTATAATTTCAGAGGAAAAATTAAGAGTATAATGGAAGGAAATAAATCTCATCATAAGAATCCCTTTATAATTTTTTTACTTAAATGCGGGGAACCTAGGAATTACCCGAGTCAATTACCTTCTATATAGGATAAACTATAGAACAAGTAAATATCTATGTGGAAATAAAAGGATGAAGTATTTATGTATTGGGGTTGTATTGAAAACCTTTGTTAAAAATCCATTTAATGATTAAATTTCAAGGATATCAATTTCATGGAGTAAGGGATGAATTATAATTTTATCAAAACACAAAAGAAGATAAAATTGAAACTAAACTTTCTTATATTCTTTCCTAATAAAATAATTACTCAAAATTTTTAAAATGATCAAAAAAATGTTGTCTTAATACCTTTATTTTTGTTAAACTGATGTTCTTTTAAATCATCATAGTTTTTTTGGGATTTGAGACCCTCAACATAACATTGTTCATTCACTTATTTGTGATCGATGACCTCAATTACTGCCTATAATTATTTAAACTTTTCCCCCAAGTTCATATTTTAACTTTCCACCAATGTTCTCCTATATAGAAACCTAACTATATTTTATTACATGTGAACTAGTAATTCTCATTCTCTCTTATTAAGAGGATATTTTATTAACACTTCTCACTATTTGGGATTTCAACAAATAAAATTTTAAATGTCAAACTCTAGATTTCTAAGATTGAGTTTAAATTTCGAGGACATAATTTATTTAAGATGGGGAGAATGTAACGCCCCAAAAATTACAGAAGAGTAACTTTTAACATGTATGAAATGCAACACAAAATTTATAAAGGGATTTAAACTCTAAAGTATTTATGGTATATTTAATATTTTAAATAAATATAATATATTCTATAGATTTTACTTCATGTGATACTGTGTTTTCTTGAGTCTCATGCAATAATGTTTTTCTTTGATGACATGCGTTACATGAAAGACTGAGTTTTACTGAACAAAAATATATTATAAATATATTATTATTTAATATATTATAAATTAGACATTAAATTTTTGGTTATGAATTGGATTAACCGACTTATGAAAATATATGGTGTACACAAATATAAAATGAATTCATTGCTAACCAATTTATTAGAAATGAAAATAAAAACCAATTGAATATAAAGGAAGTGTTTTTATGCTCATAAAAGTATTTTATCCTAATAAATTAAATTAATCACTATTGGTGAATGATATTAATGAAATATATAAATATTATATATTAAATAAAATATTTTTTACATTCATCCAATATATTTGTTAGGCATAATTTAATAACAAATCCAATTTTATGCATAAAAACCTATATTTTTCTAAAGATAGTTTTTTTACTTTTAAGGTAGAACCTTTATTAAATCCAATTTTTTAAAATTTATAAATTTTATATTGAAAAATAAACTTAATTTTTTAAATTATAATTTCAAAATTATCTTAGAGTTTATTTTTGGTATTTTTCAGTGAAGTTTGATGTTTTGATGAATAATGAAAAATATTCGATTTTAATAGAAAATTGACTTATCGTGTCAATAATTTAAAAGGTTAAATTATATTTTAAATTGGTCTAAAATTAAAATTAGATATATTATACATAAATTAATACCATTTATTTTATTTTATTAAATTTTACATTGAAATTGGAAATAAAAACATTTCATACTTTTGAACATTTTTACTTTAGAAACCCGCTTCGTCGTCCGGTTGTGAGATTAAATTTAAATTAATTTCTTCCACTCATGTGATTGGTATTTTAAAAAAATGGATTAAATATTTTTAATCAATATAATTTATAGTATATTATAATTTAAACTTAGTTTTTGACACAAAATATTAGTGAAATTAATTTAAATTAATTATAGTGATTAAGAGAAAAATTAGGTTAACAAGGGACTAAACCTTAAGCATAAGGTCCATAATGTCCTATAAACTTGTAAAAAAGATATTTTATGGAAATACATAGACCCTATTGATCATTAAATCTAATTGGGTTCATTATTGGGGCCACATGACCTAGAAAAAATGTGGATGAAAATATATTTTTCAAAAATTTACAAGAGTGCCACTCCTCCTCCACTATAAAAAGGAACTCACCCCTTTCACTTATTTACACCTCACAATCCCTTTGGATCACTCAAAATATACCCAAATAAGACCCCAAAATCCATACCATAATCAAATAAGCTTCAATTTTTGCAGAAAGAAAACCATGGAAGTCTTTTGGCATAAACCAAAAGGAGTTACCCAAATAAGAGGTTACGTTTTTCAATGATCACCTTTGTTTCATTTAATTCTCCGAATACTAAATTATTTTTATATAATGACTAAATAATAACCTAATTATATTAAATATAATGATAAATTTTTATTCTAATATATATATCAACAATTTCCGACAAATCCATTAAATGGGATACACAATCATCGTTCGCGTGTACGACAGACTACCGCCTCGTGAACCGATGTCAATCATTCTTCCATTTAACACCTTTTAAGGTTGTAAATAATATTGGATTTATTGTTTATATATGGTATATATATATTATTTATAATTTTTTTATGATTCTTTAATTTTTACAAGACACATAAAGTTATGATCTTCATTTTGTGGGAATTTGATAAATCGTTTGTGGACATGTGGACTACCGCCCTCAATGTAATGTGATTATTTAAAAATTTACATGGAATGTATTAATAATGATTTTAATAAAACTATGTTACATATATTATATAAATGTTATAATTTAATTATAATATACACATATAAAATTTAATTTTCATTCTTTAAAAAATGACAAAGAAAATGAATTAGTGTTAACGTCTATGTACGGCCTATCGTCTCCATGAACGGTGAATTTCATTTATATCTCAATATTTTATGGATTATTATAAATACATATATAATGAATATATATGATAATTAAATAATTTTTTACATCCTCTATATGATGAAATCATGATTTACATTAGAAGAAAAAAAATAACAAGTCAAAACAAATTCGAATGGTGTCTTCCCCAATAGTTCCCTTGATCTTATAGATGGAGATCTCATACTCGAGTGGAATTGATCTACCATCCATGATCCATAAGGTTTCTAGTTCATGATCTGACGGTTTCATCCCCCTCTGTTATGATCGTAGTGGTGGAGATGAAATTCTAGTGAAGATTTGGTGTTTTAGGTGATGATAATATTTTTTCAAAGTTTTTTCCATCATTTGGGGAGTCAGATCATAGTTTATGGTCCAATAATCAGATATATAGATTCATATAATTATGGTTATATATTGTCCATTTTTCTCTTTGGGAAATGTTATTCTGGTACTTTTGATGGAGGTGCCTCTGGTGTTCTATGTTCTATTTTGGAGGTTTTTTTCTAAGGATTGTTTCATGGGGCCTGAGGTGGTACTGGGCTTAAGGTTGCACTGTTTGATACTTTGATGGAGATGTGGATGATAAGGATCAACAAATTTAAATGGTTTTTTTGAGGTTTTTACTAACAGTGGTTTTCTGTGATCGATTGGGAAGGGTTGGGTTTTGGTGTATTGGACTCTGACCAGGGGCCCTTCCTGGGATGCTTATGTTCCTGGCTTGGGTTTTCTATGGCCTGAACTCTAAAATATTATACTGATCTCTCTATATGAAAAATAAAAAATGAATTTTGGGGAGAAATTTGTTTACTTCAGAATCAATTTTTATTCAATATTGTTTACACTTTAATTTACATTAAAAGAAATAATTTTATTATTATTTAATAAACCATTTTATTTTATTACCCTCTAGTTATTAATCAACTTTTTCATGTAATAATACCAATTTTATACTCTTTGATACTAATTTTTTTATGAAATGTTTTAAAGAAAAACTGACTTCATCTATCTCTTTAGTTAGAGAACCCATTTTTCTTCTAAAAATACAACTTTCTAAAAATGTTTTCATAATTTGTTTAACCCTTTAAAAATTATTTATTAAATATATTTTAACATTTTAATTTTTAATTTTTTTAAAAGAATATTATTGTATCTTTCCTAATAAGGTACTTTTCTAACTTTTTACCTTGAAAAAGTAATGTTCTTTTTACCTTGTATGACATGCAAAAAATTACCCGTCGTTGTTTCTTTAAAGATTCCTTTGCAAGTTTAAATGGATAATTTTTAAATAAAATGTTTTTAAAAGTTATTTTAAAAGAAAATAATTTTCAAAATGATTTTCAAAATTAAAAGAATATTTTCCTAAGGAATTATTTTAAAATATCTTTTTATAATATTTCCATTCATCAATGACATAACCCCTTTATTTTAGTCTACTTGGGATATGTTTTGTTAATACCATCCTTATTATTCCTTTATATATTTTATTATTTATTTGAATAAGGATAATATTAAAATTCAATTACTTGATTAATTTTTAAATAACCCTTGAAATATTCATCTTCCTACGATCACTCGAAATTAAATTCCCCCTAATTATTCATAACATTTATCATAGATATGTTTATTTTTTAAACCTTATTGAATTTTTACATAGGGTGTTTACTTTAAAAGTTATTTGATTTACTAGATAAATATTTAGAAATCCATATCCCTTACACAATATGGATATTTTAAAAGGCATATTTTTTTTGAATTAAATCAACTTTTCAATATACGAGGAATGATTTGGACATGAAAGACATGGGTTGGGGACTGGTTAATGTAATCCCCTTGATGCATCAGTAGTCTAATGGGAAGAATCTATTGTGTTGATTGAGCTAATGAGTTTTTACCTATTATGTTTTAAACTTTCTTGAGGATAGATCTTAATGGTAAAGGTACCATGTTCCTGGGAAACATGACATCCAATAATTAATAATTTCTTTCACTCAAATTCAGTTACTATTATCCCTGATATTTTCACTATGAAAAAAATCTATAGATGCATTTCATTATCAGTTGATTGATTAAACAGAATGCATTTTTAGTTATTTACCTTTCAATATTCATTATTCATTATCCAATTATTTTAATCACATGTGTTCCCAATTATTTACAACTCCATACTAATTATACAATTACTTTTCATTTTAATAATTATATAACATGTGTGTTCATTTATTACCTTTTCCTATTGATTATGACCATTGACTAGTTATTACTTCTACTGTATTTTACACATACTAGGAATTTGAGGTCACCTTTATTTTGTTTACTATCCAAAGGAATCCAAGAAGTATACTAAGAAATATTTTCAAGAATATTCTAAGTTGTAATAAAGTAATCCTCAAAAGAAAAAAAACATATGTTTTAATCAATGTATTCATTTATAATACAAGACTCAGGTATTTATGTTATCTAATAATACTACTAAACTCTTAGATCCTTCGGGATTTGATTCCTTGTAATCATGAGAATGTAATGGTAGTTGACACCGACTCCAGGCTTACTGGGGTCTGGTCTCTGTAGTTGGTATCAAAGAAACTTTAGTAGAAACCTTGAGAACTAAATTTAGAAAAACATAGATTAGATAACATAACCCTAAGGTGGAATTAGGGGATAACTATAAAGGAACATATAAGATTTTTTTAAGGTATATATTATGTGATTCTTATGAGAAATACATATCTATTTGGATACTACATGTGGATGTGGTTTTGTCACAAATGTAAATAGGGGTAACAATTCTAAAAATGTGTGTTGAGCCTAACTCAAGTGTAACATAGTACATGAAAACATGCCTTAATGCAAACCTAGTTTGAAAATCATGAGTTATATTCTTAGGATAATTCAAATTTTCTTTACAAACCATTATTAAGGATTTTAATATATAATAAAAATAAATAACCTAAGTTAAATATAATGTGTTTTAGACTGAAAATATGTTTTTATGATTTAAATGTCCTATAAATGATTATACATTTGTCTCATTATTACTATTGTTACTCACACTATTATTTATGGTTTCAGTTAATGAATGAAAGCTGAAGGAGTTGAGTTAAAATTTTACATGATGGACAAGGTGGTGGAAATGAGCTACCAAATGGGATATTGATAGGAGTGAATTATTTCGTGTTAAACATATACCTTAACCAACTCATGGAATCACCAAAGAAGAGAGGTATGGAGTTTTCTAAGAGGTTGAGTTGTAGCGACCATGGTGAAAAAAGGGATTAATTTCCACCATATAATAAATATAGAAGGATACATTAAGGAAATTTTCATAATAGAATGGAAAAATTATTTAAGTGTGGAAATGAAGGTAATATAGTGAAGAATTACTGAGGTAAAATAAAGATTACGATGGAAGGAAATAAATATCATCCTAAAGATCTATTTATAGTTTATTGTCCTAAATATGGGAACTTATGAATTACCTGAGTCAATTCCATCCTTTATAGGTTAAAAGATAGATCAAATAAGGACCTATGTGGAAATAAATTGATAAAGTATTTATGTATTGGTGTTTTATTGAAAAACATAGTTAAAAGGATATTTAATGATTAAATTTCAAGGATATCCACTTCATGGAGTAAGAGATGAATTAGAATTTGATCTAAGTGAAAAAAAGTTAAAATTGTTCATATTAAATTGCAACTAAATTTCCTTATATTCATGAACAACAAAGGAATTACTCAACATTAGGAAAATGATATTTTTTTGTCCTAATACCTTATTTTTTTGAACCTATGGTATTTTAAATCATCACATATTTATATATTTGAGGTCCTCAAATTTTGATTTATCATTCACTTGTTTTTTATTGATGAGATCAATCACTCCCTATAATTATTTATTCTTTTCCTCCATGTCCAATTTTTTTTAACTTCCACTAATGTTCTCCAATATAGAAACATAGTTATTTGTTTTTCCATGTAAAAATTGTACTTATCATTCTCTATTATTAAAATGATATTTTATTAACTCTTTTCAGGATGTGGGATCTCAATAAAGGTATTTTTAAATATCAGACCCTAGATTTCCAAGAATGAGTTTAAATTTTGAGGATGCAATTAATTTAAGGTGTGTAAAACGTAAAACCCCAAAAATTATAAAAGTATAACTTTCAATGTGTATAACACGCAAGACCAAATATAGATATGAATATAAACCTCTTAATAATTTATTGTATATTTAATATTTTTAATAAATTTAATCTATTCTATAGCTTGAAATACACGCGATACTGAATTTTCTTATGTTGCATGAACCAATAAATTTCTATTATGACTTTCATTACACACAAGATCGAGTTTTACCAAACAAAAATATAATATTAAAATATTATTATTTAATATAATATATCCTTACTGTTAAATTAGAGATTATGAATTTTATTAAATAACTTGTGAAAATATATGGTTTATAAAAATATAAAATGAATTAGTTGGTAATCAATTTATTAGAAATTAAAATAAAAAACAATTGAATATAAAAGAGATGTTTTTATACTCACAAAGTTGTTTTATCCTAATAAATTAAATTAATTACTATTATTGAATTATAATAATGAAATATATATATTATATATACAATAAAATATTTTTCACATTCATCTAATAGATTTGTTTGGCATAAGATAAGAACAATCCCAATTTTACGCAAAAAACCTATATTTTTCTAAAGGTAGTTTTGCTGCCTTTTAATGGAAAACATATTTTAAATTTAGTTTTGTAACTTTTAAAAAATTTATATGTCAAAATAAACTTCATTTTTTAAATCAGAACTTCAAATTTTTCTTAGGATGTTTTTTGATATTTTTCTATGATGTTTCATTTTTTTTGTAAATACTGAAAAATACTAGCTTTTAATTGAAATATAGCTTCTAGTTTCAATAAATTAAAAGTTTAAAATATATTTTGAATTTCTTTAAAGGTCACATTAGATAAATTATACATCAATTAATTCAATTTAGGTCATTGTAATAAATTTCACATTGAATTTGGATATAAAAACAATTCAATCTTTTGAACATTTTTTACTTCAAAAACCCACTTTGTCGTCCCGTTTATGAGATTAAATTTAAATTAATTTCTACCAATTATATGATTTAAATTTAGAAAAATAGTTTAAATATTTGAAATATAATAATTTATAATTTATATTGATGTCATTTTAGTTTTGTACCATAAATATTAGTGAAATTAATTAAAATTTATTATAGCGATTAAAAGAAAAATTTGCTTAATAAGGGACTAAACCTTAAACTTAAGGAACAAATGACCAATAAAATTATTCAAAAGAAATATTATGGAAATATTTGTGCACTATAATCCATTTTATTTAATTTGGTTCATTATTGGAGCCATTTTATATGGAAAAAATGGATGGAATTCCCTTATAAAAAATTTACAAGGATGACACTCCTTCTCCACTATAAAAAGGAACTCACCCCTCCCACTTATTCACACCTATCAAGACCTTTGGATCACCCAAAATATCCCAAAATAATATCCCAAAATCTATATGCTTATAATATAAGCCTCAATTCAGGAATAAGGTAAACTAAGGAAGTATTTTGGTATAAACCAAAAGGAGTTACCTGAATAAGAGGTTACGTTCTTGAACAATCACTTTTGTTTCATTTACTTATCAACCCTTTAAATAATTTTAATATCATTATTATATAAAAAAATAAGTATATTAAATATAATGAGATGTTTCTATGCTAATATTTTGACCTACACTTTCACACACAACCATCAAATGGGATACACAATCATCGTTCGTGTGTACGACGGACCACTTCCTCGCGAACCGATGTCGTTTATTCTTCCATTTACAACCTTTAAAGGTTGTCAATAATGAAGGATTTATAATTTATATATGATATATATATTATTTATAATTTATTTACACTTATTTAATTTTTATATAACATATACCTTTAGGATTTTCATTTTCTGGGTATATGATAACATCGTTTGTGGACGTGTGGACTTCTGCCTCCTCAAATCGATGTGATTCATTAAAAAATTACATGGAATGTGTAATGAATGGTTTTAATAAATATATATGAAATATAAGAAATAAATATGATACATTAATTATAATAAACATATATATCAATTACTTTTCATTCTTTTAAAATTGAAACAGAAATGGAAGTTGCGTTCTTACGTACATACGACCTACCGTTTCCATGAACGGTGCATTGAGTTTATATCTCAAAATATTATGGATAATTATAAATAACTATATAGTGAATATATATGATAATTAAATCATTTTTTATATCTTGAATATTATGAAATTACGATCTAATTAAAAATAAAAAAATAACAAGTCAATACTTACTCAAAAAACTAGGCAATTAACACATGAAATAGTGAAAATAATGAATGATTGGTAACAAATAGGGAATAATATATTTCAAAAAGATAATTTATGATATTATAAATATGTGTATGGTTCTAGTATAGGTTATTTACATTTTTAAAATAATTATACAAGAATTTAAAAGATGTTCATCCGAATAGATTCACAAGGTAAGGGATTTTCATTCACTTTTTACGTACGTGAGATAAATGTCATATTCACCAATTAATTATTTTTTGTAGTGTTTATACCACCTATTTTGATACATTATATCATGAATTATTTTATATTTCTGGTATTTTGAGTTTCAATTTGAATTTTTTCTTCTAGTGGTATTTGAATTAAAATTTACCAAAGTCGTAATGAATTTGATAACATGATTCCTTTTCATTAGGTTATATTAATTCCTTGTTGTTGTTAATATTATAAGATTATTTGTGTAATAATTTATTAATATATATTGTTTTATTTACAATTTTATATAGATTTATGCTGTAACACATAATATATACATTGATTGATTCTCACTTCAACGTTATGGTGTTTTAAATGGTTTACTTCAAAAATATCCCTTTTTTGGGATTGTTTACAATTGAATTTAAATTAAAGGAATTTATTTGATTAATATTTAAAAAAACCATTAATTTTATTCTCTTATGTTTATTCATGAAATTTTCCAAGTAATAGTACCATTTTACCACTCTTTGGTACTCAAAATGTTTTTAATAAAACCTGACTTAATTACTATATTTTGTATGAGAACCTATTTTTATTCTAAAAAACCTATTTTAGAAAATGTTTTTAAAAAATGTTTTAATACTTTACAAAATTACTTAGTAAATAAATTTTAACCTTTTTTTCTTTTAATTTTTTTGTCAAAAGAATATTTTTATCACTTTTTGAACAATTCACTTTTGTAACCTTTTTTACCTTGCAAAAGGAATGCTCTTTTTTTACCTTGTACGACATGTATAGAATTACCCACCATCATTTCTTTGAAGATTACTTTACAAGTTTAAATTTTTCATTTTAAATATATATTTTTTAATATTTATTTTCAATGAAAAGTGTTTTTAAAATGTTTTTTTAAATGTAAAGTATATTTTCCTGTAGAATATTTTTAAAATATTTTTTATAGTATTTCCATTAATGAAAGACAAAAACCCTTTAATTTACTCCACTTGGGATATATCATATTGATACCAAACTTATTATTATTTTGTATGGTTTGTGATATATCTGACTAAGTATAGTATTGAAATTCACTTCTATGATTCATTTTTATAATCCCCTTGAAATATCCACTTTTTTATGATCACTAGACATTAGATTTTCCCTAATTATCTATATCATTTATCATGTAAATGTTTATTTCCTAAACTGTATACCATTTTTACATAAAATGTTTACTTTAAAAGTTATTTGATTTAATGAGAAATATTAAAAAATATGCCTCATTTACTCGACACAAATTTTTGATAAGGCACATTATTTTTTAATTAAATTTATTATTCGATATATGAGAAAGGATTTGTACATGAAAGACATGGGTTGAGAACCGGTTAATGCAATACCCTCGATGAATTAATAGTCTCAGGGGATGAATCTATTAGATATCCTTGGCTAAGGGGGTTTTACCCTATATGTTTTAAACTATATTGAGGATAGATCTTGATGCTAAAGATTTCTTGTTCTTTGGAAACATGACATCTAACAATTAATCATTGCCTTCATTCAAATTCAGTTATTATTATCCATGATATTTTCACTATGATAAAATCCGTGAATGCATTTCATTATCAATTTTTTAATTAAATGACTTGTACTTTTAGTTATTTCACTTTATATATTAATTATTCTTTATACAGTTATTTGGATGGCATGTGTTTCCATTTTATTTACCTTTATATACTATTTATACACTCACTTTTCAGTTTATTAATAATATGGAATGTGTATTATGTTATTAAATTTTCATATTGATTATGATTATTGATTAATTATTAATTCTACTATATTTTACCCTTATTGATCATTTGAGCTCACCGATATTTTTTTCTTTCCCTAGAAATCCAAAAAATTTACTAAGAAAGATATGTAATGATATGGTAAGTGGGGATAAAGTTATCCTCAAAATAGAATTATATTATAAATAGTGTATTCAGTTTTAATAAAAGCCTCTTGTATGTATCTAGTTTATCAAGATTAATAACCTCTTTAGTACTTCTGTATTTGATTCCTTATAATCATGTTAATGTAATGGTAGTAGAGACCAGCTTCAGGCTTACTGAGGTTGGGTTTTTATAATTAAATAACCAAAAAAGATGACTAAATTTTATTGTTTGAGTATATTTCTACCATTATCATCCATGGGATATATTTTTTACCTCTTGGATCCACATGGTTGACATTAAGTCCCTTATAGTATTTTATTTAAAATAAAGTGCAACTATTGACACTATGGTTTTTAATAAGTATAAAATTTTTAATATATTGTTTTCTAGAAGGGATATTCTGCCATAAATATTCATTTTAAATATAAGAAATTTATATTAATCATTTAAATTTATTTTAATTTTTATGGAAGAAATAATTACCTTAAAATCATACACAACAATGGTGAAAAAATTATTTAATTAATAGAAAATCAATAAAATGGTTTTAATTTAAATGATAGGAACCATTACATTATACAAACACTGGACTAAATTTTATTCTATTAGGAAATTTTATCCACAAACATTAAATTTTAGTATTTATGACAATTGTTTTCCTTTAGGAAGTGGTTATGAACCTTATAGTATTTTATTTAATTAAAATTCAAACATGTCATACTCTTGTTTTCAATGAGTATAATATTTATAATGTGGTGTTGTCCAGAATATTTTTTAGAATATAAATAGAATATGAAAATATAAAATATTTATAAACATAATATTAATTTATTTTCAATTTTTAGTGAATAAATAATTACCTTAAATAATTACACAATGATGATGAAGTAATTATTCAATTAATAGAAAAGTCAAATAAATTATGTTAAAAATATTAAAAGTAATATAATTTGAATTAGTTAATGTGATACATGAATTTTCTATATTTATATAACATATAAGGGTAGTATTAATAGTATTTGTTTTGAATATATCTTGTTATATTGATATTCTTAATGTCAATGTAATGAATAATATCAAAGTTGACAATAATTATATTTCATGAATATAATATTTTATTAAATTATTAAAAAATATATTAAAATATTAAAAAAGTCCATAGAGTTTAATATATGGTCACAAATGTCATCACATATTCATTTAAGGGATGTTTGGAATTATTTGGCTCTCGAATAGTCTTATTATAATATAATATTTTGAGAAATTCCAAAAGTTCCTCTCACCTCAAATTTAAAAGGGAACCTCCTCCCTCACTTATTCACACCACTTTGAGACTTATAGTTCAACAAAAACCTATATATTTCTATTCCCAATAAAATTATACAAGTCATGGAGGGCTGGTATTTCAAAAATATAAACCATAGTTTCCCTAAGAGGAGATTCAAAGGATGATTCTTTAAGAATAAGAAATCATGTTTACCAACTCTATCATGTTTATTTCTTATTCAAATTACTTTTAATGTGCTGTAACGATAATTAAATAATAAACAATGAATCATAAATTTACTAATATTTTATTATGTTTATGGTAAAACCATTTTTCATCTCTTCTGTATCCTAATAAAATATAAAACATCGCTTATGCATAAGTGCGACTTATCGTCTCTAAGTAGCAGTGTAATTTGTCTTTCATCACCACTTTAATTGGATAGTTATAAAGATGGAAATAATAAATACATATGATATTTATGACATAAATATAAATATGGATTGAGTAATTACTATTTACTTTTCTTTAATTCTATATGTTGAAAGATAGAAAAAATATTCATGCGTACTTACGACCTACCGTCACCATGAAACGTGTTATTCATTTTTCTATCTCTACCTTTTAAGAATTACTATAAATAAATATATATTGAATATATATGATATTAATATCATGATTAACATTCTAAATATTATGTAATAATGAACAATGTTCAAGGACTGAGACTTCCAAATCAAAACATACATGAAAAATGAAGCAGTTATCACCCAAAATAATAATTTAATAAAGATTTGTTTTAAATGGGTGATAAAAGGGTATAAGTAAATCATATATTATATGATATATATGATAATTTTTTTAATATATATACAATATATATATTTATTATACAATAGGTTTTGATATGTATGATGGAAATCAGACCTAAAGTAAGGGTTTGTTTCATAATCTCATCATTATTCGGGATTGTTTTCGTTTAAGTTTTCACTGGGGAATATTTGTCTTCCATGTCCATGTTTTATGATTTTTTTTTCAAAAATGTATTTACTAATATCTTATTAATGCTTAAATTTATTTTTACCCATGTTTTAATTTTTATAAAATGGTTTGAAAGGAATATTTTTGTCATTTTCTAATGAAGGCTCTTTGTGACTTTTCTAACAAAAATATAAGGACAAAATGTTTTATATTTATAAAATATGAGTGGATTTTACTACTTTCACGATTCCTTAATATATAGAGTAATATTTTATGTGTTTAAATATTTCATTTCAAATAATTTTTTTTCTTTTATAATTGCATAGGTTTTTAAATAAATGATTTTAATGAAAAAAAGTTCTCTCAAGATGTTTTTAATTATTTTATTGGATAATTTTCATCTATATCAACAAACCTTATTGAGTATTATGCTTAATTGAGGTTGATATCTTATGATATCATCTAAAAAATTTTACTAAATGGTTTTTGATTAGGTTGACCGTGGATGAGCTATTTTGGTACCATTTGTAACAACCTAGGTACTAATAGAATATTTTTTTTCATATTTATTAGTATTATTGAATTAAAAATTAAATTCACTACGTTAGGTAATTTTTAAAATAAATAATTGTATTTTACTAAATTATTATATGGTTATATTTAAATGATTAATTTTAAAATAATGTAATTTTTATTTTAAAAAAAAATTCATTATTGAATTAAGAATGTCTAAATTATCATAGTAATAATTTTTTATAATTTTTTGAAAAAATTAATTTTTTTGAATTGTAAAAAATACAGTATTTTTGTGAAATATCCAAGACATAGTTGTGATATAAAATTTATTTAACTTATATAATTTCTAAATTATGATATTATAAGATAAATATTGTACAAAAAATAATTCAAAACATTAAAGTTATAATTAATTTATTCACAAGTTGAAAAATCATTGTCAGTGCCGATATAGTGCCTGCACAACGCTGAAAAAGTCAAATTTGTTTCCTTAGAGATAAAAATTGACCAATAAAAATTATTTTCATGAATTGTTTTAATTGTTATGTATAATTTATTTTTTTCTGATATTTTTGAATTTTATAGTTATATTACATGAATTTTATCCAAATACCTATGCAATGCTTGTACAAGGCAAGAAAAGTCAAATTAACAAATTAAAGAAGTTTTATTGACATGGATATGATTAAAAATACATAATGAATGAATATAAAGTTTTATCTTAAACCCAATTATTTTATTTTTATGACAATAATTTTTTTTATTTTTATATATGAAATAATTAACATTAATGCTTGTGCAATGCTGATGTACTTATTGTACAAGGAGAAGAAAAATCAATAAAATGACATTAATTAAAATTATAACAACCATGAAATGAGATAAAAACATGGATTAATATTTTTATCTTATTATATATCATTCATGATTTCACAGTGGTTGAATTAATGACCATTTGGACTTGCATGGATATGATTAAGACCCCTATAGTATTTTATTTAAAAGAAAGTAAAACTGTTCACACTACAGATTTTAATTAGTATAATATTTTAATGTACGGGTTTCCAAAAAAAATTCAACTATAAATAGTAATTTAAAATATAATAAATTTATATTTTTCATGAAAATTTATTTTTAGTTTTTAGGAAACAAATTAGAACCTTAAAGGCTTGCACAACGATGATGCAGTAATTATTAATGGAATAGAAAATTAAAATAAATGATATTATAAATGTGAAAATAAATATAACATAAGTTAATTAAATTGATACATGAATTATATATATTACTATTACATGTCTAGGATATAATAAAATATTTTTTTTTTCTAATTTTATTTTTTGTTTTGATGTTTTTAAATCTATAGTTGTGAATAGTGTTTAATTTGAAAAAAATATTTTCCATAAATATAATATAATATTAAATTATTTAAAAATAAAAAAAATATAGAATAATAAAACATATGATAATATTATGTCTACAAGGTGATATAATATAATTTTCAGTTATTTTGGAAGTTTTACCCCCGTGATATACTTAGTATATTATAAACTTTTAAGTAATTCCGGAATTGTCCCTCACCTCAATTATAAAAGGGGGTTCATTACTTCACTTAATTTCAACTACTTAATTTATATTTCACGAATATACTCTAAATAATTCCATTATAATAATCCCTTTCCACAGTCTATTGTTTCTGGTATCACAAAAATACCTATTCAAAGTTCCTAAAGAGGTTCTTTTGGAAAAATTTTATAGAGGTAAATTCCTCCTCCTTCTCTTTTAAATTATTTCTCACTTATACCTTATCCTTACCCCTTATCCAAAGTTTCATGATAAATATAGTATCATTTATATACAATGATTTTATTTTTTTATTGGTATATAAACCCTCATATTTCTTACTTTCTCTTTTTATTCTCAAAAAATGAAATCACCGTTTGCAGTGTGTCAATTCACCGCCTTCATGGACGATGAGTTTTCATTTATTATTACAGTATTCATGGAAAGTTTAAATTAAATTATCATTGTTTAAAGTGACCCATATATATATTATATACTTTAAATTATTATTTCCATTAAAAAATAAAATTCATAATTAACCAACCATGAAAACGATGAAGTGGACACACTCAAAGAAATGGAAATAACAAAATATTGTTAATAAATGGGTGGAAATATGTTATATGAAGAATATTAAAGGTATTATTAATATCAATATAGTTATGTAATAAGTTAATAACACTATTTAAACCATTATATATGATGTTTGAATACATTTTATGTAATTTGAACAAGAGGTAATGGACTTACCTTTTAAAATCCATATAAATATCTCTTTTTAAGAAATTCAAAAATATTGTTTTTTAACTTATATGGAACAAAAAAACTTTCCCACTTTCATAACACATTATTATTTAAAAGTCTTATTTACATGATTTATGGTTTTTTAAAAGAAATTTTTTCCCTTTTCATGTACATATTATTATTTTAAAATAAGTGATTTTCATCATGGAATTGTTTTTATGATGCAAGTATTCATGTTTTATGATTATTTTCTGGTTCTTGGGAGTTATTTATGATGATGGTTTGTTCCATTAGAAACAATATATGGGTGGGGATGTTATATCCCTCCAATTCAATGGATATGTTGGAAGTTGACTGTTATGATTATTCCAAGTGTAATTTCGATAGTTACATCATAAGGTAGTCGTGATAGTTACATTGTAAGGTAGCCAAGAGGGTTAAAACTAATATATTATCCATTAGGGTTACAATCATAAGTAAGTATGGTAATAAAATTATTCCCCAAGTTACATAAATGGTTTATTTACGTTTTCTATATTTTATGGAAATCTCAAAGTTTTGACAAAGTAAGTATATGATACTTTAAGGGTGAGAAGTATATCTTTGTGAAAATGATTTAATATGTTTATAAGTATTCTTAGAATAATTGTTTATTCCCTTATTTTTATGTCCCTTAATGATATTTTTGTGATCATAATAATTTTTTTTAATATTTTTTCATATGGTTTAAGAATGGGTATGTGAAAATAAGAAGCCAGGATGAATGTCGTGGAGACTTTTCCTGAAAAGAATTCATGTTTTATTAAAAAAAATTATATTATAGAAGAAATGGATATTATTGTAGTAGTATCCACTTTTAACTCTTGTCAGTTTTCATGTATTAATTTTTACCTAATTCTCAAAAACTCTAAACCAAAAATATCTTTGAGAATTTACAAAAGTTAATTCTTGTTGAAATAACTAGAGTATGTACTGTTAAAGGATGGGTACCTTATAATTGGTATCAAAGAAACTTTTAGATAAATTTAGTTGTTAGGATTATATGATACCACAAATGATGTTTTTACTTTATGGTTAATTTGAAATTATATAGAATTTAAATATTACCATGTCACTCCATCTATGATATGTCTCTTTATAACAGTTTTATGCAGAAGAAATAGGGAAACTCAAGTAGAAAGTCACCAACATATTGATTTCCTTCTAAATATATAGCCTAGAATGATGGGATTTATAATTGAGAAGTTTATGACCGTAATGGATCAGTTGAAGAAAGCTATAAATGGAAGAGGCATCCATGAAAGAGAACATTTGGATTTACCCCAAATGAACATGATTATAGTTGAATATTTTATGAGGAAACCCGCTTTTTCTTTTAGTGGATCTTCTGATCTAGTAGGGGATGTAGGGTTGATTAAATCCCTTGAAAAGATATTTTATGTCATGGGGTGTTCATATAATCAAATGGCTAGTCTTTCTATTTATATTTTTGAAGATTAAGTTTACAAGTGGTTGTAAATAGTAAAAAATACCAGGGAAAATGAAGAGATTGATTCCATGGAATGAGATGAATTTGAAAATAATTTTCTTGAAACATATTTTCCTAAGATGGTTTGAATTAGGATTTAAAAGCAATTAATTGATTTCAAAAAAAGTAGGAAGATTCAATATCCATGTATGAAGAAAACTTCACTTTTTTGGAAAGGTACAATTCAAATCTTATACGAGATCATGATATAAAAATCAATCATTTTTACTTAATATTGATTATAAGATATTGAAGGGAATTAGCCTCCTATTTGTTTTAATGTTATGAGTTTTTTTTTTGTTTTGAGATAGTAGAAATGAAGTTTTTTTAAAATCACTTTCACATTGACAAAAATAAAAAGAAAAGGCCTAGATATTAATAAATGGGTAAGGATCAATCAATGAAATCCAAAGGTAATAAAATAAAGTTTCTAGTTTATTATAAGCATGGTAAAAAGATCCATGGGAAATGACTTAACAAATCTAGAAGTATTTCTGATGCGGTTAGTTTGGACAAAAGGACATAGATTTCAGTGAAAAATATATCAGTGTTGGTATATTTAATTATGATAAGAAAATTGTAAAGTGTTTTAATTGTGGTGATATATAGAATTTATTCACATACCTACCCAAAGAAGGATCTAAATGATGGGAATAAACAATAATATAAGCATAAAGATGTAGTGAAATCCTTTAAAACTACTTCCTTAGATATTAGTCCATCTAATAAAGTGGTATTAGCTACATTGTTTTTTAATAATATTTTTATATTGTCTTGTTTGATATGGGGTCTACACATTCCTTTATTTCTAAAGATTATTCTAGTAAATTGTAAATTTCACCTCAAGAAATAAAACTAAAAATTATGGTAAAAATACTATGGTAAAATATTATATAAAAAATAATTATAAGAATATTCCATTCATCATATGTGGAAAGATATTACCTACCAACCAATTTGCTTTTACCCAAGAAGAGTTTGATGTTATTGTGGGTATGGATTGGATATCTGTTCACCATGCTAAGATTGATTGTAGAGTTAGAGGTATTCTTTATAGAAACAGTTTCTATTTTTATACATGAATGAATCCATACCATGGATAACATATCAACAATATAAGAAACTATTAAAAGATAGAAATGAAAGTTATTTTGTTGAAAACAAAGGAGTTTTTTATATTAATGATGTGATGGTGGTAAATAAATGCCTAGATGTTTTTTATGATGAGTTTCCTAGTGTTATACCTTATCGGGAAGTTGAATTGACAATTGACTTAGTTCTTGATGCTAAGAAAATTTCAAAACCCCCTTATTGAATAGCTCAATTCGAACCTATAGAATTGAAAATGTTGTCTAAGGAGTTCCTTGATAAATTTTTTATTCATCGTATCAATTCACCACAGGGTGCTCTAGTTTTGTTTGTTAAAAATAAAAATGGGTCCATGATGCATTTCATTGATTATAGATATTTGAATAATGTTATTATTAAGATTAAGTATCTATTTCCTCATATCGATGACTTGTTTGATTAGCTCCAGCGAGGTCAATATTTTTCTAAGATTGACATAAGATCCAGGTACCATCAGGTGAAGGTAAAGGGGGATGAAATTATAAATAAATCATTCCATACTATATATGGGAAGTAATATTTTTTTGTTATGCCCTTTTGTTTTACAATTCTCCTATTGTTTTAAAGATCTTATGCATATAATCTTCTATAAATATCTGGAAAATTTTTATGTTGATTTAATTAATGAAATTTTGTTTTTTTCAAAATGTTATGTAGATCATGGAAAATATATAAGGATTGTCTTAAAAACTCTTAAAGGAAAGAAACTATAATTATTTTTATCAAATTTGATTTTTGGTTACAATAAATTTTTTTCTTTGGGAGCATTGTCCATAAGGATGGCATAACAGTTGATCCTACCAAAACAAAAGTATATGATGAATGGAAAATACATGAAAATGTTACTAAGATTCATAGTTTTCTTAGATTATCAGGATATTACTAATAATTTTTTAAAAAAAATTCCATGCTTATCTAGCCAACTAACTAAGTTAACATGAAAAGGGGTAAAATTTATTTGTATAGAAGAATGTGATGTTAATTTTAAATAACTAAAAAAGAGATCGGTGAATGATCCATTTTTGTCCCTACCTTCCAAAAATTGTTATTTTTTCATATAAAATGATTCTTCATTAATGAGACTTGGTTGTGTTCTAAGGAAAAATGATCAAGTAATTTATTATGCTTCAAGTCAGCTAAAAACTTATGAGTTAAATTATCCCACACAAGATTTTGGAATTAACGGTTGTGGTTTTCACTTTAAAAATTTAGTGGAATCATTTATATGGATCCAAGTGTGAAATATATAATGATCATAAATGATTAAAATATATATTTACTCAAAATTAATTGAACATGAGGCAGATAAAATGGATACAAATGATAAAGTATTATGATTTCATGATCAGTTTCCATTCTGGAAAAGAAAACAAAGTGGAATATTCATTGAGTCAAAATCTTCATCATTAACCATGTTATGGTTGGAACATGAATGATTGGTTAATGATTGGATGAATATTGGCTTGGAAGTTACTGGTGCAGGAACTTCATCTGTTTTGTTTTAGGTGTTTGTGAATTCGTCTCTCTCAGACATAATTAAGAAAGCATAAAAGGGTGACTATGAGTTATAGAAAAAGTTATAATTTGTTAGGAAAGGAAATTTTACTAAATTTAATATTGATAAATATTTTTTCTTGATATTTGGAAAGAGATTATGTGTGCCTTCTGATTCCTATATAAAGAAATAATTGTTAATTTAAGATCAGAGTTTCCTATTTTTAGTTTATCATGGCAACACTATGATGTTTAGAGACCGTCCAGAGTATTACTGGTGGAATGGTTTGATTAATCCTTTTATAATTATAGAGTGGAAATGGTAAAATATATTCATGGACTTCAGGGTGGTACTACCAAAGATTTCTCAAGGAAATAACACAATTTGTGTTATTATTGATTGGTTGACTAAATATGCACATTTTATTCCTATAAAATATACTATATATTTAGATAAAATTTCTTGAATGCATCTCAAAGATATTGTTAGGTTACATGGAGAACCTATATCTATTGTATCTGACTGGGATCGGAGGATCACTTCTAACTTTTGGAATTGACTTTAGAAGTCGTTGAGAAACTAAATTAAATTTCAACACAACATTTTATCCTCAATATGATGGATAAACTGAGTGAATAATTCAGACCTTGGAATACAAGATACTTGATTGTTAAATGGATTAATAGGGAAGTTGGGACAATCATATTTCTTTAGTTGAATTTTCTTATAATAATAGCTTTCATTCCAGTATACAGATGACACATTTTGAAGAATTATATGGAAAGTAGTGTCGAACTCCATCATTTTTGGGATGAATTTAGGGAAAAAAGTTGATGGGACCATAATTAGTATATTAAGTGGAAAAGAATGTAAATATGATCCAGTAACATATGAGGATATCACTAATTAGATAGAAAAGTAATATGGATAATAGAAGTAAATACTTTATTTCGAGGTAGGTGATCATGTTTTCCTTAAACTCTTTCTATAGAAAAGTGTTATGCATTTTTGTAAGAATGTAAATATAAGTCCAAAGTTGATTAGAAATTATGAAATCTTAGATAAATTTGGACTATTTTCCTACTGGTTAGTTTTTCCTCCCAATTTATCTCAGGTACACAATGTTTTTCATATTTCGATGTTAAGAATGTATACACCAAATTAATCTCATGTTTTGATCCCAAAAGTAGTTCAGTTGGAAGAGAAAATTTCTAATAAAGAGAAAACTATTAAAATTATTGACAGTAGAGAGAAATTATTAAAGAACAAGGTAATTCACCAGGTTAAGGTTTTGTGGAGAAACCATATGGTTGAAGAAGCAATATGATAATATGAAAATGCAATGAGGAAAAGGTATCCCCATTTGTTTAATAATTGAAAAAATTGTGAGGATGAAATTTCAAAAAGGGGGAGATAATGTAACAACCCAAGTACCAATAAAAAAATATTTTTTCATATTAATTAGTACTCTTGAATTAAATATTTAAATTCACATTTTTCATTAATTTTTAAAATTTATAATTTTATTTAACAAATTTCTTGTATGTTATATTTAAATGATTAATTTTAAAATTATATAATTTTAATTTTAAAAAACTAATTTCTTTTTTAATTCTTTATTTTTAAAATTATCTTCGAATGAATTTTTGAGAAGTTTCTGAAAAATAAATTTTTTGGTGAACAGTAAAAAATATAGTTTTTATTCTAAAAATACTGTATTTTTATGACACCTCCATGGAATAGATATGATATAAAATTTATTTAACTTTTGTAATAAATAGATTATGATATTATAATAGAAATATTTTATATAAATAATTTAGAACATGTAAGTTGTAGTTTATTTCTTGATGAGTATAAAAATCATTGCCATTGTCAACGCAGTGCATGCGCAACACTGACAATGTCAAATTTGCTTCCTTATAGATAATAATTGAGAGATAAAACTTATTTTCATGACTTTTTTATTAAAAATTATGTATAATTGATGTTTTTTTGATATTTTCTAATTTTATAGTTTTATAACATGAATCTTATCCAAATGCCTATTCAATGATTTTTCCATATAAGAAAGGTCTAATTAACGAATTTAAGAATTTTTCTCAACATGAATATGATTGAACATACATAATAAACGAATATAAATGATTATATTGAACCTAATTAATTTATTTTTATGATATTAATTTTTTTTTTAATTCTTATATATGACATAATTAAATTTAATGCTTGTGAAACGTTGACAGAGTGCTTGTTCAAGGAGAAGATAAATCAATAACATTATTTTAATTAAAATTATAACAATACCTAAATGAAAAAAACACAAGTAAATCTATTTTTTTGATTATATATCAGTGATATTTTTCCAAGGGTTGAATTAATTACCATTTAAAGCCACATTCATATGATTAATACCCTTAGAGTATTCTATTTAAAATAAAGTCAAACTCTTCACACTATAGATTTAATTAGTATAATATTTTATTTTATGGTTTTGAAAAGTATTTTTCTGAAAATAAATTGTAATTTTAAAGATAATAAATTTATATTCTTCATGAAAATTTATTTATATTTTTAAGAATAAAATAAATACCTTTAAATATTTCAAAACAATCATATAATATTTATTAATTTAATAGAAAAAATCAAATAAATGATATCAAAAATATCAAAATAATTATAATATGAGATAATTAATTTGATCAATGAATTATATTTATTACTATGAAATTTATAGGATATAACAAAATATTTTGTTCTAATTTTTTTTATGTTTTTAAAGTAATAGTTTTATAATAGTGTTTAGTTTGACAAAATTATTTTATAGGAATTAAATATTTTATTAAATTATTTAAAAATCAAAAAAATATTTAATAAGTACAAATATGATAATATTATATAATAAATGTGATCTCATGTGATTTTTAATCCATTTGTAAGTCATTAACCCTATATTAGACTTATTATATTTTAATATTTTATGTAATTCTTAAATTTCCCCTCACCTAAATTATAAAAGGGGGCTCATTCGTTCACTTAATTTCATCACCTTAAGCCATATTTATTATCTATACTCTGAAAAATTACCTTATCCCCATCCCTATCCAAATTCTAGTGTTTATGGTCTTACAAAAATACCAATTCCAAGTGCCTAAGGAGGTTCTCAAGGAGAAAATTTCAAGAGGTAAATTCCTCCTTCTCTTTTAAATTCTTTCTCACTTATACCATATCCTTACTCCTATAAAAATATTAATGATAACTATATTATCATTTATATAATATAATATTATTGTTTTATTCATATAACTATCCACAAATTTCTTATTTTCTTCTTTTTTTTATTAAAAAAATGAAATCATCGTCTGTAGTGTGTTAATTTACCAACTTCATAGATGCTCTGTTTTTATTTCTCATTACAACATTAAATGAAAGTTTAAATTCTATTATAATTGTTAAAAATGAACTAAATATATATGTTCTATATTTTTTAGTATTATTAGCATTATAAATAAAATCCATAATGAACTGACCATGAAAACCTTGAAAAGAATGCACTCGAATTAATGGAAATAAAAAAATATTATTAATAAATGGGTGGAAATATGTTATAAGAATAATATTAAAGGTATTATAAATATCAATATAGTTATTTAATAAATTAATAACACTCATTAAATATTTATATAGGATTTTGGAACAAATTTTAAGTAAGTCAAACCTGAGTTAAGGGATATTTCTTTTAAAATCATTTTAAATGTCTCTTTTTATGAAATTTAAAAAGATTTTTTAACTTGTATATATTGAACATATTTTTACCCTTTTATGAATCCTTATTATTTTAGAGTCTTGTTTAAAATATTTCATGGTTTTTTCAAAAAAAAAAATGTTTTTTTCATGTTCACAATATTTTTTTAAAATAAGTGATTTTCCTCAAGGAATTGTTTTTATGATGCAAGTATCCATGTTTTATGATCATGTTATGGTTCTTGGGAATTTTTTATTATTATGGGTTATTATATTATAACATAAATAAGGTTTGGTCCATGATATACTTCCAATTAATTGGGTATGTTGGAAGTTTACCATTATGGCTATTCCATGTGTAACTACGATAGTTAAATTATAAGGTAGCCATGAGGGTTACATTGTAATGTAGCTGAAAGAGTTAAAAATCATATGGTCGCTGAGAGGGTTAAAATTATAAGTATGATAATAAAATTATTCCCAAGTTACCTAAATGTTTTATTTATATTTTCTATGTTTTAAGAAAATATCATGTCTTCACAAAGTATATAATACTTTAAGGGTGATAAGTTTATCTTTGTGAAAATGACTTCATGGGTTTATAAGTATTCATATACTAACAGTTTCTTTAGTTATTTTCATGTCCCTTATAGATTTTTTTCTTACCCCAAGTTTTCTAATGTTTTTCAAATTTTTTAAGGATGGGTAAGATAAAAGAAAAATTTAATATGAATGTTGTGATTATTTTTCATGAAAAGAATTCTTGTTTTATTAAAACAAATTGTATTATAGAAGAAATGGATTCTATTTTATTAGTATCCACTGTGCATGCTTGTGGGGTTTCATGTATGAATTATTACCCAATTTACTAAACCTATAAATTGAGAAGATTTTTGGGAATGTATGAAAGTGAATTCTAGCTGAATTTACTAGAGATTGTAATGTTTAAGGATGGGTCCCTTATAATATTAATCATATTAATCTAGATTGTTTATGGTTAAAGTATTCATATTTCATATTCTGGTTTCTCAATATGAATGTTTATGTTATTAATGTTTCACCACTTTCACATGAGGAATGAATTATACTTAGTAAGTGATGGGAAGGGACCTCTATAGCCCCTTAATGAATCAGTAGATCTAATGAGACAATCTAGACCAAGTTTTGGCCAAGGCCTTACCCATTTATGTATAATTCTTGCTTGTGTACTTGATGGTATGTTTTATACATCGAACATTATGAATTACATAAATATGAGATTATTTATTGATATTCCACGTGATTATTTGACTAGAATAATATCCATGGTTAAGTTTCATTCTCATGTGATTATTTAAATGGCATTATTTGATCATATTTTATTCCTTCCACATTATACTCAAGTTATTGATTAAATGGAATGTATTTTAGTTATTTACCTTTCTATATCGTTTATGCCTTATTTCCTCATAGGTTCTTCTGTATGCTCACCCTTACTAATCATCTAAGCTCACTACTTATGTTTTATTTTCCAAAAGGGTAAAATGAAAGCTTTTTTGATTGATATGGAGGGATATAATAAGGGAAATAATGTAATTCTCGACAAAAATTATAATTTTATTTTATTTTTTAAAATGTAATTTGAATTTCAATTATGTATCTATTTTTCCAAGACTATTAAATTATCCAGTACTTTGGGATATGATTCCTTGTATCTAGTGACAGTGTATAAAAGTAACCACCAACTCTGGGCTACTGGGGTTTGGTTTTTTATAGTTGGTATTAGAATATGTTCAGTATAAACCTTATGAACTATAGTTAATAAATCATAGGTTAGATAATGAAGCCCAATAATAGAATTTTAAAATATTCAAAAATACATAAATATTATGATTTAGAGATTAGTTATACCTAAATTTTTAATCTATATTAATTATTTCATTAGTTTTGAGATTATAAATTATTTTTAATAATGTTATGATCTAATATACTATATTACATATTTTATAAATGTATCCTAGTAGGGGAATGAGAACTGTATCAATACACATTATCTAAAGAGTATGAATTATCATTTACTTAATATGTTTAAGATAGTATTTAGAAATTAAAAATTATCCCAAAATTTATCATAATATAAGGAAATAATATCATGTGATATAAATATAGAGAAAACATTTTATATATATTATGTATTCAAAGGGATGCATGGGAAGTAGATTATGGAAGGGGAAAATATTGATAAAAGGAATAAGGGTTTTACCACATGTGATAATTGTGGAAGTAAACACCTTGGTATATGATTAAGAGGAAAAGTAGTTAGATTTAAGTGTGGATAAAAAGGACACCATGATCATGATTCCAACAGAAGGAAATAATTTTTCATTGTTAAATTCTTCTATTGTAATGATATGGGGCACTATGCAAAATAATTCCCAAGCATCAAAGGAATAAACCTCAAAAAAAGCTAATGAATCAGGGTCAAGCTTATGCTATTATCACAAATGAAGACTAATTATTAATGTGATTATGTTTGGATTTAGTAATTATGTAATTTGAATATTTTAACAATGAAGTACTGGTTATAATTATTTTGGAATATATAATGATTTTACTAGAGAAATTTCTCTTTAAGGATTTGGAATCTTATGATGAATAGCTCTAATAATCAAGAGAAGTAATTCTATTACATGTTTATATTTTGTAAAAAACATGATTTTGGGATAATAACCTTAAATATGTGCTTCATATTTATATAATTATGATAATGATATATTTATGGGTTTCTAATAGTGACCATAAAATTGGTTAGTGATTTTATGGTTTATGTTATCTTAAAAGGGTTCACTATATATTTGGATTTACATAACATATTCAATAACCAGAGATTTTAATTTTGGAAGCATGGATTTTTTAATTAAGGATTAAAAATGATACATGTATTCATATATCTGGTATATGAAATTAGGTGTTACATTATGTTGTTTAGGGAATCTAATTTTAAGTATATTTTTTAAAATTTAGTGAAAATACTTCAAAAATTTTGGTCATTGAATTTGGTGAGACAGATTTTGGATGAGTCTTAAGATTAACTACTTATGGAATGGATTAAGTTCAAATTTGAAAATTATAATTTGTTTGTAACATTTGATAACCATTTTGGTTTCAGTAAACATTTAAAGGATGAACAAATAACTTATGGATATGTTTATTTGTGAAATGTGATTTAGGTGTCAAAAATATATCTTGAATATCCATTTCCAGGTATAAGAAATGAAGTGGAACTAAATCAAATCACAACCAAAGGATGAGATTATGATTATGACATGGAAATAAATCATGTAAGTTTATTTTCTCAAGTTCTTATCTATATAGTAAAATAATCCATCAACTCTAGGAAAATTATTTTAGAATTTTTTTTATTCATTTTCTTTTCTAATTGAGAAATAAATGGTTTTTATTCATTTCCCTCTTATTAAGAGGATTTGTTTTTTAACCCGATTTATGATTTGGATTTTCCACAAATAAATTTTAAAATAGAAACATTTAATTTTTGAAGTGAAATTTAAAATTGTAAGGACACAATTTATTGAAGAATGTGTGAATGTAACACCCAAATATTTTATGGTATGTCTCTTTTTAAATTTAACCTCTTTGATAGCTTATATTGTACACAAGGCCCCCCATAAACAAATAACAAAATGATATTATTTTATCAATATAACCTAGCCATTAAATTAACCAAAATAAATAGTATTAGAAAAATTATGAAATATATATTAACTTCATATTAAATACAAATTAATTTATTAAATCTTAGAAAATAAACAATTTTTTTTAATAAACTCATTTTATTATATCAATATAAGTTTTTCTTCAAAAAGTGATTTTTATTACTCTCTATGAGAAAATAAATATAATTATTTTTTAAATAATATAAAAAATTTATTTGAAAAAATGGATTTCATTTTTGAAATAAGAATACGAAAATTAGTCTATGGTTCAATGTTGTGAATTTTTTGAAAAGGTTAATATTCTTAAATATTAAAAAACGGTGTTTTTTATGAAGTACAGTATCTTATGGGATATCATGAAATGAAAAATATGATATAAAAATTTATTATAATTATATAAATACTCGTGTATTATAATATAATAAAAAAAGCATACAAACATAATTCATAACATATAAATTATAAATTATTTCATGATAAATATGAAAATCATTTTTAGTGTTGACGCAATGATTGCACAACATTGGAAAAGTTGAAATTAGTGCCTTATAAATATTAATTGAGAGGTAAAAAGTATTTTATAATTTTTTATTAAATATCTTGCATAAATAATAATATTTACTAATATTTACTAGTATTTTACTTATATGACAATAATCTTATCCAAATGCTTGTGCAAAGCTTGCACAAAGTTTAAAAAGTCAAATTAACAAATTAAATAAGTTATCATGACATTGATATGAGTGAATATACATAATTAAGGAATATAAAGGATTATATTAAGCCTAATTAATTTATTTTTATGATAATAATTTATTTTTAATTTTTATATATGAAATAATCATATTATATGCTTATGCAACACTGACACAATGTCTGTGTAAGAAAAAAAGAATTAATAAAATTATTTTATTTAAAATAATAAGAACCATTAAATGACCAAAAAAATATGACTAAATGTTATTGGATGAGTATATTTTTACCATTATCATCCATGGTTTGAATTTATGAACTATTGGAGCCGCATAGTTGACATTAAGTCCCTTATATTATTTAATTTATATGTTAGTCAAACTATTGACACATTGGTTTTTAATATATGTTTTTTGAGAATATAAGTTCAGCCATAAATTTTAATTTTAAAGATAATAATATTTTATCCAACATGGAAATTTATTTTTAATTTTTATGGAATAAATAATTACCTTAAAATCATGCACAATAATTATGTAATAATTATTTAATTAATCGAAAAATCGATCAAATAATTTCAATTAAAATGATAAAAACCAATAAATTAAACAAATACTTGACTAAATTTTATTGGTAAAGTAATTTGTTTCCAAAAATATTCACTATTTATATTTATGAACATTTGTTTCCATTAGGAAGTGGTTATGACCCTTAGAGTATTTTATTTAATTCAAATTCAAACATTTCATACTCTTGTTTTCAATAAGTATAATATTTCTAATATTATGTAATCCAAAATATTTTTTCAACTATAAATATTATATGGAAATATAAAATATTTATAAACATCATTGTATTTTTTTATTTTTTATTACAAAAATAATTACCTTAAATAATTACACAATGCTGATGAAGTAATTATTTAATTAATGTAAAAGTCAAATAAATTATATTAAAATTTTTCAAAGTAATATAATTTAATTAATTATAGTTCTACAAGAATTTTATAAATTCATATGACATATTAGAGATGTATAAAAATTATTTTTTCATAGATATATTTCCATCTTGATATTTTTTGTTGTCAAAGTAATGAATAGTATCAAATTTGAAAATAATGATATTTCATGAATATGACATTTTATTAAATTATTAAAATATATTTAAAATTTTAAAAAAAGGATATAGAGGATAGGATATTTTTTATAATTTCATACCCGATTCATTTAAGGGATATTTAGAATTATTTGGTTCTAGAATAGTCTTATTATAATTTAATATTTTATGAAATTCCAAAAGTCCCCCTCACCCCAATTATAAAGGGGAACCTTCTCCCTAAATTATTCACACCATTTTGAAAATTATATATAGACAAAACAATTCCTATTTATATTCCCAACATCATTATCCATCTTATAAAGGTACTGGTCTTCTAAAAAGGCCAACCCTAGTGTCCCTAATAGGGGATTCAAAGGAGGATTCTTTAAGAAGAGGTGTTTGTCTTTACCAACTCTTTCAAGTTTATTTGTTATTCTAATTCATATTCATGTGTTGTACACATAATAAAATAATAATTATTGTATCATAAATATATATATTTTTTATTTTTATGGTACAAACATTTTCCAACTCTTCTCCATCCTAAGAAAATAAAAAACATTGCTCGTGCGTACGTATGGATTACTATCTCTACATAGCAATGTAATTAATTTTTCATCACTAGTTTAATAGGATGGTTATAAGTATAGGAATAATGAGTATATATAGTATTTATTACATATATATGATTTTGAAAATATTAATTACAATTTCATTTTATTTTATTCTATTCGTCACAAGATAGAAATATCATCCATTCGTACGTACGACCTAACGTCTTTATGAATGGTTTTGTTCATTTTTCTAAATATAAATTTTTATTATTAGTATAAATACATATATATTGAATATATATGATATTAATATCATGATTAAAATTATGGAGATAATGGAACCATGACCAAAGTATATGGAATGGGACTTCTGAATCAAAACGTACAGGAAAGATGAAGTAGTTGTCACCCAGAATAGTAATTTAATAAATATTTGTTTTAAATGGGTGAAAAAGGGAATAAGTAAATAATATATTATATTATATATAAGATAATGGTTCTGTAATATATATATATATAATAAAAATATATTTTTTATGCATGAGGTTTGGATATATTTGAAGAAAATCAGACCTAAGCTAAGGGTTTATTTCACAATCTCATCATTATTCAAGATTATTTATGTTTAAGTATCTACTAGGGAATATTTATATTCATGTAAATATTGTCTAAAAATGGTTCTAAAAATTTATTTAATAATATACTATGAATGTTTAAATTTATTTTTACCCATGTTTCAATTTTTATAAAAACAATTTGAAAAGAATATTGTTTTCATTTTCTAATCAATGCCCTTTGTGAATTTTCTTAAAAAAATATAAAAATTATATTTTTTTATTTATATATTATGATCATATTTTATCACACTCAAGATGATTTAATGTCTTGAGGAATCATTTACAAGTTTAGGAGGTTGTTTTGAAATAAAATGTTTTTTTATTATTTCTTGTATTTTTAAATAAATTAATTTAAAGTAAAAAAAATGATATTTCTATCTAAAATTTTAAATGCTTTTATTAGAGTATTTTCATATATATATAAGAAATTTATTTAATTTTTTTATTAATTGAGGTTTATCTTTTATAATACCATATAACATATTTTTTTGAATGGTTTATGATCATTTTTAATGTGGAAGTTTTATTTTGATATCATTCATCATATAACTCTGGATGGTTTATGGTGAAAGTATTCACATTTAATATAATATTTTTTTAATAAAAATGTTTATGTTTCATAACTTTCATATGTGTAATGAATTATAATTAGTAAGTGACAGGTGGTCCCCCCTATATCCCCTCGGTTTATCAGCAGCTCTCATTAAACAAACTAGACTGAGTTTGGGATGAAGCCTTACCCATTTATATAGACTTCTTGGCCGAGGAATTAAAGATATTTTTTGATATAGAACATTATACATTAAATAAACATGAGATTAGTTATTTATATTCTATGTGATTATTAGACTATAAGAATATCCATGGCTAATTTTCTTTCTCAGGTGATTATTTAAATAAAATTATTTAATAATCTTTTATTCTTTCCATATCATGCTCAATTTATTAATTAAATGGAACATGTTTTATTTACTTACCATGACATATGGTTTATTCCTAATTTACTCAAAGATCCCATTTTATTATTACCCTTACTAAGAACCTAAGCTCATCCCATTCTTATGTTTTATTTTTCCCCAGGATATGAGGAAGTCTTTTGTGATTGATATAAATGAATATACTGAGGGGAATAATAAAATAATCAAAGAAAATTATTTGTGTATATTATTTTTTAAAATATAATTTTAATTTCATTTATGTATCTAGTTTACCAATACTAATAAAATATTTTGTTCTTTGGTTATTAAATTTTATCATTGCTTAGAATGCCTATAAATTTTAGTGCTAAAAAAACCTATTTCTATCACTTTAGATTGCCTGATATATAGTAGTGATCTCGCATCATACATACCCTATTTTGATACGTTTATTGATTTTTTTATCTTCAAAATGATCATATTAATAAATTTTAAAAATAGAATACATATTATTCTAAGACATTATAGTAAAAATAATATATTTACCATCCATCAAAAGGAGTATATAGACTCATTTTGCGTTCATTGAGTGATCGTTAAATAACAATTCCTACATGTTGATTGATAAATTTTTTTAAAACTTTTTTTTGGAAATCCACTAAAGGTGAACATCCTAAGAAATATTTTTATGGTGTTATATGTAGTGGGTAACATGTAAGGCCTAAGGGGATATGAAGAAACATTACCCCACTGGAGATAACATGCATGTGATTGCTAGAGGGAATCGAGGTAGGTCAAGGATGACCGAGAGGTGGTGGAAGGTCATGGGAGGGGGGTGAGAACTGGAGGGCCACCAGGAGTTATTTAGGAATGACCAAAGAGGTGTTTTAGTGTTTTTAGGGTCGAACCATGGGTAGGGGTGGTATAGGGTGAGTTATAGTGATAGTTCATGAAGGAGGTGCGAAAATCCCTCTTATTTTTTTGGTGGTATTAAATGGATTTCCCAAAATTCTACATCTATTAAAACTGTATTTTCTTTTAGTGTTAAAAAAAATTTAACTTATTATATATATGAAAAATTATCACATATTTTGTTATCATGAAATATTTTCAATTGACCTATGTTCTAGGGACAATCAAACATATGTTCTATTTCTGGTGGAGTTATGTTCATTGTATGTCATATATATATTCAAGAAAAATGAGTTTATATACTATTCTTACCATATAATCATGTTATGTGGAGTGTTTATGTTATTTTAACATGATTATTTTGTGTGAGAAAATAATTATATGTTCTATGTTGCATGAAATTTAGGTTCTCATGCAAGACTATTTATGTTTAGTGATGTTGGACCATTTATGTTTTTTTTTTGAGATTATGTTTTTTCAATTGTGTTTTAGGCTATGTTGGACTACTCCATGTTATGTGGTAACTTGATCCTATTGACTAATTTACTTATATTTTATATCCATACCCACCATTGGATATATGATTTATGGATTTTAACTATAAAATTTGTGTTATGTGTTCTATGATAATATTTTATTTTTATCATGATTCCACATGCCCCACTTAATCAATTTCATACCAATTTTCCAAGGAACCCAATTTATGAAATCCTTCAATATAACATAGTATTAAAACCTAAACATGTTATCACTAATGTGTCACCTGAAACCTAAATTCCTAAGGATTCCTTTCCACTTGGTTTATTTAATCATTTTTTTCAGTATAACATGATAATAAGGAAAACCAAAAGAAAAATATTATATAATATGATTCATATAAGAGATTTTGATATCGGTTTGTGTGAAAATTGATCTATGGATCTCATGTTACTAACTATTATGGATTTCCTTTAACTAAATACTAGAAAATAAAAATTGGGATGAAAAAATGGAAACAATATATTTAAATGTTTGAAGGCTTCACTTTCTTGATTGATGTAACCAAGCCTTGGTAAAAGAGTATCATCCTTGTAGGAATAATTCTTCATCCTGTTGATTTCTTTGTATCTTTCCTTTTATATAGTTGAATATAGTCCTTATGTGTAGGGTCAAGTTTTTTTTTGGTTTAAAGCATATCTCATCTCTATGAGTTAATGTTTACCTATAGTTCCTAATTTTGTGATGAACATCATTTTGGACACAATTGATTGTTTTTCTTTTTTATATTTTATTTTTATAATTATTTTTTTCATTTTGTTGAATAATATATAAATTTTTATATTATTTTCCTATTATCCATATTAGTTTAAGTGTCAAAAAAAGTAAAATCCTTATGTTTGTTCAATAATTCCTTATTTATTTCATTTTTTGAATAAAAAACTCTCATATTTCTATTATTCGTACTTCAATTTAATTATTTACTCTATTATAGATCTTGTAAATTTAATTCACTAGAAATAAAGTTTTTTTTATATTTTACCTAGATCAGTCTTTTTATATAAAATTCTTTCTTAAATATTTTTTTATTTGATTGGGATTTAGTGTTTGTTTAAATATATTTCATTTTTATGATTTTTAAATTTTAAAGATAAATTGTATAATTGGGATCTTTTTCATGTGAATAGAAGTTGGTATCAAACACTTATTTTTGTAACTTCATGACTAAAACCACTCATCAATTTCCTAGTCGGTGTGTTACATGATTTTAGGCGCACCTCCCAATATGCCAAAGGTTACTGACTTGTGATGAAGGTATAAATCATACATTAGAGAAACTATGAACATGATATGATAACCAATAATAATAATTAATTAACCAAATTATATCCACAACGAACCTTAAAGTAATTAGAATATAATATAAAATAATCATTCTATATCAAAATATAATGTTATCATAAAGTCATTTGTTAAAATCTGATCACCCATTAGGACGATGAAATATACAAATAAATGAAAAATAAATAAAATATTCATGAGGAATTATTACCATCCCTAAACCTCACATCACTGGCTCCAATGCTTATTTAACTACCCTATACTGGTCCTCATAATATCCCATGGTCACCATAAAAGTATAAATATGTCGACATTCACATTTAGGTTCCCGTACAAAGTGTGAGAAAAAAACAAATCGGTTCTCACCAAGTTACCCTAATATTGTTTTGATATAAATGTATGTTTTTGGAAGAAAAATAACTAAAAATAACACACAAGCATGGACAATGAGTTGTCATGTGTAAACAAGGCCACCATGACAATTATCCCTCCTGCGCAACCATTATTGTGGTATAATTTTCCCCACACTATTGTACCCACCGCTACCTATACCTAAAGGTTTACGGTATGTAATATCATTAAATCCAAACCCATGCCCAAAGATATTAGACAAGGTGTCTATTAAATCAAAACCACTACCCTCTCACTCACTGTAGGATCCTTACCAAGTACCTAGACCAGAACCAATCACTCAAAAGAGGTCTCACATCACATCAACCACCATATCAGTAAACACGGGTCCATAACTTGGCCACTACCATCTTAATCAAGAGGGTAAATTATTTATGTCACACATCACATCAAAAATCACCAACATTATTAGTCAAGGCTATATTTTCCAACATACTATCACAATAGATGTTGTCATTACTCTAACAACTGCCTTTTTAATCAAGGTTGAGCATGGTTTCATTTAAAAATCAAACCACTTCCTTATAACTTAAGGTTAGGTTTATCCAACACCTTCTCACTCAATGTGAGGCCATTATCCTGACCAGAAACTTGTCATTCAAGGTAAGGCCTAATATCATGTCACAATCGCTACCCTCTCACCCAAGGTAAGGTTTTTAAAACTCATTCTCACTCAAGGTGAGACCATTATCATTTGTACTACCTTATTACTCAAGGAAATTTTAAATATCACATTAAAACCACTACCGTCTCCCTTAAGGAAATTTTCATCCAACACCTTATCACTCAAGGTGAGGCTAGTCAATGAGGTTCATCCTTTCTAATGCTAATATTTTCTTTATCAAATCATGCACATGGTTAGAGAATGCATAGAATGATGAAAAGGTCTTTCGACCCATCCCATAATCATAGCAAATCATCACCGTGGTGTTAGTAACTCGATACTTAGCCCCACTATTAGTTATAGTAGAATGTTGAAGAGGGGGGGGGGAGGTGAATTGATATTCAAGTAAAAAATTTCCATTTTTAGAATTATAAATTTGAAATACCTTATTTAAAACCATAAGCTAGTTTACAAATATTGTAGATATAAATAATTCAGTACTTTGAAATAGTTTCTCAATGGTTTGAACTGATATTAATTTTCATTAAATGCTCAAAAATAAAGCTATTGAAGTATTTAAATGACTTTTATTTTAAATTAAACACACTATGTATAACATTCAAAGTCACTTAGGCATGGTCACTTGAGTAAGTCCTTAATGTTTATTAAGGATTTCTTCAAATGGCAACTTAAAATTAATCTTGTGGCCACTTTATATGATTGGGAGAGATATTCATTGCAGTTTCTTGTGGATATTGAGATATTTTATCTATAGTTGGATGAATATACATGAGGTGGATTTATTTTTTCATGAGATTTATTCAACACTTAGAAACAATTTCATATGTTTGGCATAGTATCTTCTCATAGTAGGTAGAATAGATTCATGTGGTAGCTTTATATAATGGGATACAACTTCCCCACTTATCCAATTTTCATATATTTCATAAATTTTTTTTACAAGCATACAACATATAATTCATTGGTAATATAAGAAACATAATTTAATATCATTAAAACAATAAATTTTCAGATTAACCCAACAATCTCCCCATTTTTAATGACCACAAATCATGGAAATATAAATTCAAGAGTAAATAAATAAATTTACAAAGTTTGAAATAAATAATTTCTTAAATTTCAAATGTTAAAATTTATTTAAATAACCAAAAAATTACTCAATTAAGTACCATAACAATTTACCCATTTTTTATTATAAAAAAGGACACAAAATTAATAGATATAAACAAAAGGTAAATAATGAAATTAAATAACTCAATAAGGAATAAAAAATTATATAACATTTAGATCAATAGTTCAGAAATAAAACACTATAAATTACATATCATCCCTATCATGTATCCTAATAATAATATATAGAATCAACCCATATCATAGAAACATGATCAATATAAGACTTTTTATTCTCTCGAGACGGACAATAGGAAGACTTGGGAGTGGTTCATGGATGAGAAGATGGAGGTCCTAAAATGAAAATTCCTCTAACAAGAGGTCTAAAATCCTGAACTACCTATTCTGGAGAAAAACCAAATGGAGGGAGAAATAGAAGAGAAGGTAGGAACTGTAGTGGTGAATTTTGTAAGCACTGAAGGTAGAGATAAAGTAGAAGGATAAACTATATTAGTGTGAGCACTTTATAAATGTGGCTTCAAAAACCAAGTGAATACCTTTTTGAAAAATATTATTTCTCTAAAATTTTAAAAAATTATTCCTTCTCTTTCATAAAAATTCCATAAAATGGTGATTAAAACTTTAATTTATCAACCTAAACTTTGAAATATTGAGTTATTAGCGGCATACAAAGGTCATTAGTAATGGATTTAAATATATTTTTAAATTAAGATTTGGTAAAAATTCTACTTAGATAATAATAAATGGCCATTTTGATAAATTTTCTATCTTTTGTATCAATTTTAACATAATTTACAAGTAAATAAAGATTCTTAAAAACATAAATTTTAAACTTAGAAATAACCATTTCTTTAGTTTTTATATAAAATCATCCAATACCACTTTGATTTATTCTTATAAAATCAAACTCAATAGATTATCATTAAATATAATAGGATAAATTATAGTTGGAGGAGGTGGAGGTACACTAGGGGTGGAATCTTGTACTATGATATTCATGTATCTTTGGCCAAGATTTTTCATCATTTCAAATAATTTTTCTTGTATATATCTCTATTTTCCTCTTAAACTCATAATCTCTTGATTAATATGGCCATCCTTTGGAAATAAATTAGGTTGGATATAAGAAACAATAAGAGAAACAATCATTGATATATATTCTTCTACGACACATTCCACATTAGCTCTAAATCCCACAAATTAATCCCTTGAGAAAAGACATAAAAATACTTTGAATTCAATTAAATATTCTATAGTAATAAATTAATAAGTAGGATAAGTATAAAAAGATGGTAAAACTTGTTCAGAAGGAGAATTCCCTTTAGCCACTTCTTTTAAAAGTGGATTTATCTCTCTAAAGGAGATACTATACTATCCAATTTGAATTTTTCTATCTGAAATTCCATTTAATTTTGAATAAATTATAACTCACCAATTTAAATTAATTCTATCCCATAAGATTCAACTAGTTCTGAGTCAGCACAGTCAATAGGTTCATTATTTTTCTTCTTTGCAGTAGGGATAAACTTATTTTATAATAGTTATTGAACTGATACATTGGTTTCAAATTTATGTAGCATGTGTTTGGGATAACTTTTCTCAATTATATCTTTAATATCTATTTTATATATAATATATCCTTCAAGATATTGATTTAAAGATGAGATGGTAGGTCCACCATGTTCAGGTGAATTTCCCCCAATATCGAACCAGATTATTCCAGTCCAGGAGATGCTTCCTTTTACTTAGACCTTGGGGTACTCGTAATCCTTAGACTAATGTTAGATAAAACTACCTAATACTCAACAAAAATCTCAACAAAATCATAAAATGATTCTTCAGTCTCTAAATCATCAAAATCCTCTTCATTAAAAGTTAAATAGATGGGTTCCTTAGGAGAACCAAAAAAACACCCTTAAGAGTAGGGATTATTACATCTATAGGTTCATGAGTATCTCTATCTTATTCATAATCTCCTATATCTTCTTTATTTAGGTCAAAATTCTAATTCTACTATACTTTTACAAAAGCTATTAGGGACTCAACATTAAGATCATCCACTTTATGCTTTGAGGAATACTTTACACCCTCATCATCTTCCAACCATGGATATGGTATATATTTTAACATTAAAGGGTTATTAACTAGATTAAATAACTCACAAATGTTTTAATAATCCTCAAAAGATATTTTATTCTAGGGTTTCAAACTCACTTTCATCCTTTTACAAATAGTTTTATTCTAAAAAACATCAACAGAAAATGTAGACATATACTCCCCATCAAGGAAAAATCTATTAAATTATAATAGAGCTAAAATAAACTGGGGATATAGAAAATAACTAAATATATAATAGGACTTACAAATTTCTTCTATATATCTCATTAGATATCTATGAAGACTAATGTACCCACCACGATTCCTTAGATAGAGAAAAAAATAGATTGGTTCCTTATCATGCTAAAATCACCCTTTAAAGGGCACATCAAATATTGAATAAATTTAATCAAAAATATAACCTCACAATTTATATTAAAAAAATTAAGCCTTCAAGGATTTCCATCTATAGTTATATCCTCTACATCTTTTTTAATCTTTAAATAAGGATGATTAAATGGAAAAAATATAAAAATCCTCATACTCTCCCTCATGTAGCATATTTAGACTCATGACCAATAAATTTAAATAAAATTTCAAATACTCCACATTTATAGTCATTAAAATAAAACCACTTTTCTCACCAAATTCAAATTACATATTTATATAAAAATATTTCAATAACCTTATAGAAAATGTCTAATTGTTCTTACAGAACTAGTCACCCCATCCCTGCTACTGCACAACTTTCCTAACTAGAGATATACTCTATCTCATATACTCTGCATACACTTCCTTTTAAATAATTACCATTCTGTTTGAGATACGTGACTTTAAAGGTTTTAAAGTCACACTAGAGTTATAATTCCTTCTCTTTGAGGTAGGGGAAGATACATGAAATGAGAATGCAAGAGGATAATTCATCCTAAACATCACACACTATAATTATAAAATATAGAGTCTTGGGATTTGTTGAGGATGGTAGATTGAAAAATAGGGATTTAAAGAATAAGGGGTTTTATGGTTTCTAAAGAGAGATTTAGATGGGTCCATTATAATTTTTATTTATGGATATTTTATATCTTTTAGGGTTTTTGAAATAGTAAAGAGTATGAAAATAAAATAAAATATATATTTAGAACTAAAAATTAATAAATTTAGATATGGTATCTTAACTGAGAATAAAATTTGTGGAATCTTGGAATAGCACAGTAGATTAGCCTACCATATGGACAATATCCATGGTAGATTTAGGACCTACAATAGCTTCACCCACCATATGAAAAAATATTCATGACATCTTAGGGTGTTATATTTTCTTGAAAACTTATAAGAACTTGTAAACTTTGGAATTTATCTAATATAGTTTTAATATTTAAACATAAACAATTCTAAATAGCAAATAAATTGGAAATATAAGACTATATTCATTATAAAAATCATTAAGAACACATCGTAACAAAGAATTAAAAAAGTTAAAATAATATTTAATTTAATCAATAAGTTATTAAGAGTAATTAATCATTCCTTGTTAATGTCTGATATAATTAAATATTTTTATATTTTGAGGCTTTCTAAGAATTCCATCAAGATGATGTTTAGTTCTAATGAACTTAATACCGATTATAGCTTTTGAAAATGATCTCTCCAAAAGTGATGTCCTATATCAGATTTTTTAGTCCTGGAATAATATACACGAATCTTGGAAATATTAATAGCATTTGATTTATCATATTTTATATGGACATTAATAAATTGATATACATATTCTAGTAATGTGTGTTTAATCCAAAAAATTTATACACAGTTTATACATTGGATAGTGAAAGATAAGTTTTTTTACTACACCAATATACTAGAGATCTTCCCAAAAAGTGACATATACTGGAGGTACTTTTTATATCTATAATAAAACCACCAAATTCAACATTAGAATAACTAACCAATTCAAATTTATGTCTTTTATAGTAGATATGTCCAAAATTAATGGTATTTTTTCAGGTATTTTGAATTCTTTTTGATTATATTAAAATGTAAATCTTTGGGATTTTATTGAAAACACACACATTAACACACAAAACATGATATCAGGATGACTAGTATTTAAGTATAGTAATATCACAATCATAACATTGAAATTAGTTTGTTCAAATGGTTTTCTAATTACATTAAAATCTAGTTTACAACATATATTCATTATAGTATCACTTACATTAGTGGTATCAAAGAAAAAATGTTTTAAAAGAACTTTTTTATATTTTCTTTGATTTAAAATAATTCCTTTAAAAAAAACATTAATTTTAAAGAATAATTTTAACTCACCCATTAATCTCATTTTAAATTCATTTTTTATCAGTTTAAAAAATTAAATATATAAATTACATTTAGATGAATTGAAAATAATATCATGAAAATAGATTTTAAAAACCAAAACATATTTTAAATTTATATTAATAAATAGTATAGAATCAAATATATCTTTTTTATGGTCTATTCAAGATCAAGAAATAGTTGAGCATAGCATACCAAGCTCTAGGAGCTTGTTTTAAACCATAAAGTTCTTTTGAATGTCTAAAAACTTGATTTGGTAGGATAGGGTTTGAAAAAATAGGGGTAATTCAACAAAAAAATCCTCAATAATATTACCATTTAGTAATTCACTCTTAATAACAATTTGATATAATTTTTAATTAATATATGATCCATAATAAATTTATATTCTAAATGATTCAAGTATAACCACTGGTGAAAAATTCTCTTTATAATCAATAACTACCTCTTAAGTACAATCTTATGAAACCCATCTATCCTTATTTATAAAAATATTTCCAAATTCATCAAACTTGTTTTTTATACCCATTTAGTGATAATATTTAGGTATTCACTACTTCTTTAAATTAGTCACCAAACATTATTTATTTCAACTTGGTTTAGTTATTATTTCATTTCCAATTAATAGTGTTCATCATTAATTACTTCAATGATATTCTTATGTTTTATTTGAGATAAAAAGTCATTATGTTCAACCTAGTTTCTAATATAATCTCTAGTTTTAATTATTTTTTCTATAATACCAATCAAAACATATATTCCATGATACTTATGGGTCATAATTATCCTGTGAATCGAAGTGATTGGGTCTTCCAAGCCTTTTTCAAGATCCTGTTGTTATTCCTAGTATCTTCTAGGTGATTTATCATGAAAATTAGTAGCATAGATATAGGTTTTAAATTTATTATTAATATTAAATTTTAAAATGTTATCCTTAAGGTTTTCTACAGGTAGTTTAGGTTCTTATGGATCTATCTCATCAAAACATGATATTATAAATTCTTCCAAAACATTATACTTTTTATTATAAACTCTATACGATTTACTAGAGATTGAATATCCTAGGAAAATTCATTCAGAAATCATTGGTAATATTTTTTCCAAATTATATTTTGTGTTTATAATAAATACTTTATCAAAAAAATATATTAATTTATTAACTTTCATATTTCAACCATTCCACAATTTATAAGGTGTATTCTTTAATATTGGTCTTATAATTACCTTATTAAATATATATCAATTTTTGTTCATTTATTTTACCTAAAATTATATAGGTAAATCATATTCACTAATTACAGTCTAATCAATTTCATGGAGTGTTATAATTCTATTTTCAATAACCCCATTTTGTTAAGGTATTTGAGGTGTAGAGAAATTGTGACTATATCCATATTGTTAAAAAGTATTCAAGACTTGATTCAAAATTTCATGGCCATTATTTCTTCTCAATATTTTTATGTTATATCAACTAAGGATCTCTAAAAAAATATTTATATTTTGAAAAATATAAGGGAGATTCAGTTTTGTGTCCTAGGAAAAATACCCATGTGTATATTAAATAATATGGAATAATCAAATAATAATAATGTTTTCCACATGGAATAGAAACTCTATAAGGTCCAAAAATATCCACATGAACCAATTTTAGTGGTCGAGATATATACAATTATTTCATTGTTTTAAAAGAAATTTTATGTTGCTATACCTTTTTATAGGGATTGCACACTTTGTCTTTTGGGAATTATGGTTTAGTTAGATCCTTAAATACTAATTTTCTATTTAAATTACTAAATGAGTATATATTTATATGGAACATTCTTCCATGACACAATCAAGATTCTCTATGAATTTCACTCAAGAAGGAACATTTCCTGAAAATGTAGAATCTAAATCAACAAAATAAACATTATCTTTTGATAAGGTAGTAAACACTATAACATGATTGGAATCATAAATTTTATAATAATTATTTTAAAATTTTACATTATAACTATCATTACAAAGTTGATATATACTAAGAAGGTTATATTTTAAACCATAAAAAATTAATCTTTAAAAATTAATCTAGTTTATGGTTACCAATTTTTCCAAGTCTAATTTTTTTTACTTTTGTATTGTCACCCAAAGTGATATAACCACCATCCACTTTTACTAACCTATTGGAACATGATTAGTTTCTAGTCAAATTCCTAGTCCACCCACTTCCATTTACCTATAAAAAATAAAACAAGATATTATTTTGGTACCCATACTTACTTGGGTCCATAAAAGTTATAAAATAAGGTTTTTGAAATCAAAATCTATTTCACATATTAGTAAACTAATAAATTAATATATTTTTAAATAAATTAATGTTTATGTATAGTTTAATTAGACTTATTTCCATTACTATAAGTTCTTTTATACTTACAAACTATGTTCTTTTTTTAGATCTAGGAACAAAATACTTTCTCTACAACTTCCTTTGTTGACCAAAATTATATGAAATTATAATATTAAATTTGGGAGGTTTTTGAATTCCCAAAATCATATTCAAAGTATTATTTTCATTTTTAAATTATTCCCGATTATTCTTAAGCAGTTAATTTTCCAATTTTAGATCATTTTTTTCTTTTAATAAGATGAAATAATTTTCTTTTTCAATTGTAAGATCAATTTTATCATGAGATGATAAAGCATGAAACATTTTTATATTCTTGTATTTATCTTTAGGTTTATTCACAATGTATTCCATCATAGGAAAATATTTTGATATTTCTTCATTATTTATTTTAGACACTCAGAAAAAATCATAAGAAAAAAGCATATAAGTAATAGTATTATTCTAAACCATATGTTCACTAGATATAAATCACAAATTTTGTTTTTCATTTATATCCTTTCAGGTAGACTCAGAGTCTCTAAATATATCTTCAAATTCTATCCAGGTTTATTTCAATGATTTATTTATATTATTTTATCTACCATCATACTTATTTTTATATTTTATCTTAGGACCATTAGACTTTATTTTTCCTTTCCGTTTTCATTTATATAATTTAATTTCACTAGTAAAGTATTCCTTTTTCCATATTTCTTCTAGTTACCTCTCCTATCACACTTTAATTTTTAATTTAATTTTCTAAAAAAATATTATTTTTATATAATATTTTGAATCTTTTGGATAGATGATCCATCTCTTCATCACTTTAAAAATTAGATCCATCCCTAATTGAATATTCTTGCATCAGTTCCTTTTATTTAGAAATATATGTCTTGAAGGATATTATTTTATTTTTAAGTTAAACATATTCATTGTATTCTTTTATTCATATTTCTATATCATTATACTTCTAATATGTTCTTTAAATTTTGTCCTGTTGATGGCAAAAGATTATTTAATTGAAATAGATGTACTTATCCATCTATCAGGTATGTATCTAAGTAAATATAGTACTTTATTATTTATTCCATTAATTGTCTAAGTGAATTCATAGAATTAATTATTTCATTAAATATGCAATAAATTTTTGAAATGGATTCATCATGTTTCGTACAAAAAGAGTTATACTTCACTATTTATACTCAATCAAATTTCTTTAACACTAGAGGTTCCTTCACAAGAACAAAATAAGTGTCCTAAATTTCATAAGCAGTAGCACAATAAGATATTATATTAAACTCATATTCCCCTAAATCATTAAATAATGCAATCATAGATTTTTAATTATACTCATATGTGAATTTATTTAGAGTATCTCATTATTTTATAGTTATCTTGTATTTTTCATTGATATTTTATAATGTTAACCATATATCAAATACCATGATTTTTAAATAAATTTTCATTTTGATCTTACATTGAGCATATTTAGTTCCATTAAAAAATTTAGGTCAATTGATATCATAAACTTCAAGGTTTTTATCCATAATTATAGAGTATTAAAAAAATAGAAAGTAATGATATTTTTTAAAGAAGACAATCAAGGTTTAGGGTAAAAATAAAAACAAAGAGAAAGACTCACATTGATATAAAATATTGGTGCTAATGGAATTATAAAGAGGGGTTTGGGGTGGGGTGAATTTATATTCAAATAAAAACTTTTTGTTTTGATATTTATAAATTTGAAATATCCCAAATTAAAACCACAACCCAAATTCAAAAATATAATAGATATAAATAATTTGGTACTTTAAATAGTTTCTCAAAAGCATGATCAAAACCTAGTTAAAACAATTTTAAATTACTTTAACTTTTAACATGATTTTAATAAAAAAACTCAATATAAATACCACTTATAAATGAAAACTATTAGAGTATATTTTTCATTCATAATTTTGAAAACACTTATTAACAAAATCATTTCTGAGACAATTTAAAATAGGATGTGAAAAGAAAAATAAATATATATTAGAATTAAACTAGAGTCTAGATCTAATATGGGGATTTGTCTTCTTCATTTTAAAGTAATTCAAAACCATAAATGATTATTAAAACTCAATAAAAAATCCATAACCTTGGTCAAGATTTACAAAATACATATACTCTCAAGGAATTTTAGTCCAAACCTATCCTCTTCTATAGTTCTATGTGGGATAACAAAGGTAATGATATAAAATAATGAGTATTAGAGTACTCATTTTTAATGTATATGAGAATAAATAAATAGATATATAACAAAGTAAAATCACAACTAATAATGTAAAAGAAACATATAGAGTAAATAATTTTAGATAATCTTCATCCCGATCAATCACTAATAGAATTTTTATGGATAATCCTGGCACTCTTCTCTTGAAAATTTATTATTAAGAATATCATTATGATAAGATGAAAAATATCTTCTGAATACTTATCTCATATCTATAATATCACATGAGAAAATAGAAATTCATTACAATGTAGGAACACAATCATAGTATGATCTCTTTATTCAATATATATACTACATGTTTTCTCGATAAAGCTTCCAATGATTTAAAGAGAACCCCATCTTTAATTAGCCTTTGGAATCTAATCATAAAAAAATATTTTATTATAGATAAAATCTAGAAATCTTGAACATCTCAAAAATTTCACTAAATGCTGAAAAATATTTACATTAATGTATTTAAATGAATTTTATTTAAAATTAGACATGGAAAGTTTGAACTTAAAATTCAGTTATACATGATCACTAAATACATTCCTTACGGTAATTTGAGAATTTCTTTATACGCTCATATGAAATACTTCTTTCAGTCATATGATTTGATCAAGAGAGTTGTTCATCCAGTCTCTTGAGGACTTTCTAGAAATTTTCCATGACCGATTGAATAGAAATGAAATCGCTTCATTTTTATGAGGTATCTTTATAACTTAACAAAAATTTCAAATGTCTGGCACAATCAATTCTTTTGGTAAGTAGAAATACATCATGGGTGACTTCATATAAAATGTTAATGATCCCACACTTATACAATTTTCATATATTTCCTTAAAAAATAGTTTCCTATTATAAAATATAAAATTAAATAATAATATAAGAAATCTGATTAGAGAACATTAAAACAATGAATTTAGGGACTAAACCAACACCCAAATCTCAAATAATGTCTCTCTCTGTATGTATCCACATTTTCTAACCTCATAAAGACCCCCTAAGTTTCATATGAACAACATGTTACACCACTCAGTATCCTCGTCTTTCCCATATGGGAATCGACTAGGGTCCTTCAGACTTGTCATAATCTTTGATCATTGTTAGTAAGCAATTTCCAAATATGTATCCATCACAGAGGGGTGTTCTCACAACCCATGAGATCTATTCCAACTAGAACTCAAGAGTAAAGCGTAAATCCTCTTCTAGTTTACATCCCATCTTAGTCTAACTACCCAGTGAACATATCGAGTATAATAATATTAATCCGCTAAAAACAACATGAAAATTCATTATAAATTCTCATGAACTATCTCAGGGTCCTATCTTACATATACCTTAAATATATATTAACTCAGCCTCAAGAGAAAACCCTCCTTTTCCCTAACCAACCAACCAACAATACCCACAACCCATCTAGATCCCTATGTCATACCCGAGACTATAATTAACTCATATGAAAAATTCTACCCTTGGTGATATAGTATACAATGTTTCTATCAATAAAAAATAAACCTGGAACATCTACTCCACCTTAAGGAGCTTATCCAACACCCTATCTCTTTCTCAAGGGTGTCTTGGTCCCTGTCTATTTCTACGAGAGTGTACACATAAAAATTAACACATGAACGATCATGGATAAAAATTCATATGAATATTATTATAGGGACCAAATTCCTTTATATAGGATTTACCACCCATTTCATTCTCTTCACATCCACAACCATGCCAGGAAAGCCTTGTTTAATCTCACATAAACTACCAAGAACATATCTCATTCCATAACATTAAAACAATTAATCATAAAAATTTATAATTAATTAATTACATTTATCTAATGTTTCATAATCATTGAAAAACTCACCAAGAAACCCTGATACCCCAAAAACACAACAAAACCCATGTGTCTAACCTTTTTGGGAAATCCTATACCAATATTGAGAATAATACCCATCATCCTCACCCGTTTCCACTATGCTTTTCAAGAATCAACACATACCTTATAACAAATAAACAAAATAATATGGATTGTATAACATAACAAAACAATAATATTAATATAGAGATAAAATCACTGAAAAATGCTATGAAACCCCCAAAAATCTCTCATCTATAAATTAGATCAAACAGAGGAATAGAGGGGGAAAATTCCATCAAAATGAACCTCCCCATGGGTCTATTTGAATTACTAATAGGGGGAGGGGTTGACCTTCAAATAAAGGGTGACACCACCCTATAAAAGGGTGTAAAAAATATATTATTTTCATAGGTTAAATGCATTTTAGTGGAAACCTAGGGGTATGTATAAAATGGGTTCTCAAAAACTATTTCTCACTTTTAGTTATGAAAATAGTTTTTTGAGTTTTTTATCCTAAAATCCTAGATAAAGTAATTAGAAAAAGTGATTCAAAATAATATTATGAAAAGTGACTAGTTTAGGGTTTCTCATCCACCAAAAAAGTTATTATAGGATTTAATGATTTTTATCCTCTTTAAAAAATATAATGAATGGAAGGATCCACAATCATTTTACCTTTCAACCTTGGTTAAAAGATTTTGAGAGGATAAAATTTACAAAAATAACTACTTGGTCTAACATTTTTTATTATGTGAAAAGAGATACAACAACCCACTCTTTGGCGTGATTAGGTAATCCACAATTAGGATTTGTTTTTCTCAATTCACTTAAGAGTAAACTACCACACTAAACACATGAGCTTGAAATTTTCATGATTTTCACCACAAAACTGTATTTATTCAATTATATATATATATATATATATATTTATTTGAGTGGATGGTGATCAATGATCCTTGACCAATATAGTATACAAAAAGAAAAAATTGATCAATCAATATAACATAAAATATTGTACATTATCACTGAATATTGAAAAACAAAAATTATAAAATGAAAAAGTTTTATTCATAAAAATTATAATTCTCAAGAATTAAAGATAAAATTAATTCCTTTCCCTAATAAATTAAACTATTACCCGACTATTCAAAGGGTAATAGGGATTAAATGAGAGGCGGAAGAATTATAGATGAATGAAAAAATAAAATGAAATTACGAAGAAAAAACAATAGTATCTTCAGTGGTGTTAGAAAAAAAATGAAATCTCTTTGTGCAAAACCTAATTCTTGTAGGTTCTTATATTCATCCTTATTCAGTTGATAAAAAAACTCACAAGATCATTGTTTTGATTTATTCCAAAGTTTCATTTCCCCTTAAAAATTCGTTATCTTTCATGATTTTTTATTCCCTAAAATTCACATATTTGGTCTTTTCACTTGATCAAAATATCATTCACATTATAATCCACATGGCCACCTTTAGTTAGTTTAATTAATGCGTATGTGGTGCCAATAATTATTGGTTTAAATCAAAGATATTACTTATGAGATTCACTTTTATCACCTTTATTATAGTTTTTTCTTTAAAGTAATGATGTTTACACCGGTGAAAAACCATATTTATGTAGATTACATGATTACCATGATTCATGATTATACACCATGAATGATTTTTTAAGTGAACCTCAGTTTTTATAAATTAACATTAAATCACTTTTGCAGAATACTTCAAAAACATTATACAAATAGAATCCTAAAGACCGTATTATTTTAGTGCCTTTTTAAACATGGAAACGTAAACCCTAGTACATGAGTGAGAAACATTAACTCCCACTAGGTTCTCCAAGAATAAAACCCCTCTTAGATATATCATATAAAAAATATATATTCATAAACTGGGGAAGGAAACATAAAAATGGTTGAGCCTAGATTCACAATAAGGGTAAATAAGGGATACATGTAATTATAAACATGATCATAAGGGTATGAGAACATGATCATGAAAATAGAATATCATACCTACTATATCAAAGATTATATACATGAATCATGGAATTAGGCTTGGAATTTCGTAAGACATGAATTATAAGGAAATAAAGAACATAATTCATGAAAGCATAACATATGCATAATACATAGAATTATGGAAGACACATAAAAATATATAATTATTTCCACAGTAGTCAAGGAATCACTACCAAGGCTATCTTAGTGGATAAGGTCTTTTTTTAAATTGGGTTCACACTCTATTCCAACTCTATATTACTGAACTAATTTCACTCCTCATTCCAGCCATATAATTTTGATTCGAGTTCATTTCTCCTTATATCCATATCTATATCATAAGATATACATATTTATCCAATGCATTGGAGGGAGATATATGTCCTATAGATCTCAAAATGAAATCATATATACATGTACCAAAATATCATAAACAATCATATCATAACCCATGAAATGAATTTGGTATCATAAACTTGTAATCTTATCATAACCAATGGTAAAGAGATAGGTTTCATAATTATTTCATCGAATCATAACCCGTACAAAGAAACAAGTTTTATAAACATACATCTCATGAAAGAGAAACAGGTTTCATAATCACAATAACATTAAGACACAAACCATTCATAGAAAGAATTGGAATAGACCTTTTTTTATCATTTCCCATAAAGTCAAGATCAAAATCAATAGATGTTATCTTAAATAGAAAATCTTTTTGAAATATCTTTTAAAAACATTACTTGGGGAAAATAAAATTTCTTCTTAAGAAAAAAATTTAAAAAATGTAAAAACTTTTGAGAACTATTTTCCTGAAAATAAACATCAAAAATTATAAATAAATATTTAAAATATTTTGAATACCATTTACATTGAAAAATTATAAAATAATATTGAAAATATTTTTAAAAACATTTCCCTTCAAAACTTATAAATAAATTTTGAAAACATTTTTAAAACCATTTTATTGAAAATATATAAAAGAATATTGAGAACACTTTGAAACCTGTTTTCTTTGAAAACTTATAAAAATATCATAAAAAATTTTAAAAAAAATTTACTAGAAAAATATAGTGAAAACATATAAAAAATCATGAAAATTTATTGAAAGAAATTAATTATATAAGATTTTTCTAAAAAATTAACCTTTTAAACATGAAAAGGGAGATTCATAAGAATAATGGTGGGTAAATCTATACATGTCGTCCCAGGTAAAGAAAAAATTCCTTTCGCATGGTAAAAAGGTTAGAAAAATTCCCTGTTTTAAAAGTTTAAAAAATATTCCTTTAAAGGAATTTATAAAAGACAAAAATGGTAAAAGCATATTTTAAATATTATAGTATAATAGTAGAATATTCTTGGAAACCCTTTTTAGAAAACATTTTTTGGAAGGAACATAGATTTATGACTGAAGAGATGATAAATTCATGACTTATTTAAAAAACATTATTAACTATCTTATGTACCCAAGAGTAAAACAATGGTACTAATACATCAATAAATAATGAATAACTATAGGATAATAAAAGTCATAAATGTTCTTGAGAGATGGGTCATAATATTTCCTCAAAGGAAGTATAAACATAAGAAATATTGAAAAACAATGAGATTGTTTCAATAAAATCTTACCACTTGGTAACATTTGAAAGGTAGTATATACACCTCGTGGAAAAATATAGGTTCATAACATGGCATGTGTCTCAAAGAAGCCAAAGTGAGGAAAAATTACTTTACCGATTTAGAAAGTTTGGAAACATAAATATCATGATAGAAAGATCGTAAAATGAATATGTAAATACCTATAATTTTAATTATAATAATCATATAATACATCCATGGGTAGTACACACACTAAAAGAAGGAATGGTTTGTGAATAAATCATGTATCTCACGGAAATAAAAAGTGAGATGAAATTCCCTTACCTTAAGTCTGGACTCTCATCGTACTCGTTCACATCTACTGTATAATAAATATAAATTTATTATAAATATATTATACAACAATATTCTTATATATAATACCATATATGGTTTTATTATGACTTTATATTACACACTTATTAACAATTTTATATTAAGGTTACGATTTTGGTAATATTCACTTTGTTTTTTTCATATGCCTTATTTTGTTATATATTTGGTCCTTATACCTAAATCATGATTTCCATAATACACTCGGAAATTCTAGTCAGAAGCAAGAGCTTCTGACCATTTATTAAGATAAAATAAAAAGTACAAGGTGGACGAGATCAAACAAATAGGAATGTCCTCATCCATCAGATGACATGGCTAAAAATCATAATACGACATATCATTTCCATAATCATAATCACCAGTAGGTTCCCATTCAGATTGAGAGACTTCCTGATTGGAAAGTTTCAAAATATTTGAAATCACCTTCCTGGGTAGTTTTGAGGATGACCTGGTAGACATGGTCTTGGGAAGACTAGAATAATCCTTGTTTGGTCTCCACTTTGGGGATGTAGAGACCTCCCCGACCGACATCTTTTCCTTGTTACTCAGAAAAAACTCCTTGAAGGAAACATTCCCACCACTATTTAAAGGTCTATTTGGGGTATCATTTCATTTTCCTTCCTTAGAGACATTACTCCATTTATTAAGCAATTCAGAAGATAATTGGAACTTCTGAATCTCATGGTGATAATAAATACCTTGAAGAGAATCGGTCTGATCAGAGGCATCGACTTGAGAAGGATCAAGATTCATCGGATAGGGAGGCTGTGTAGGGGTTTGCCCAGCAGAAGTAGCCTCATCGACCCTGGAAACCAAGGGACCACTGGGTTCTCTTTCTAGAGATACAACCACTAACAGATTCCTGTTCTTATAAATAGAGTCATATTTATCAGTGATAATCACATCAGTCATAGTGGGAGCCAGTTCCTTCTCAAGATCACCATCATTAATGACGGGTTGTGTCAAAGGCACCTCAAACTTTCTTGAATTATTTAAGTAATGCTTTGCTAAATGACCTATCATTCTACACTCATTACATGAGATATTACTTCGGCATGTATCCAAAGAATTCCCAGCAGCCATACAAACAATGCAGAAAAGAGGTTTTTTTCATACTCAACATCAATATGTATGTTATCTGAAGGAATGACAAGAGTTACCTTTTCAGTCAGTGTCAAGCTGAGATCAAACTCCACCAGTATCCATGCAAAGTGACCAAACCAGACATCTTCAGTCTCCTTATCAAGGCATATGAGATTCTCAATAGAAGTATCAATATCATGCAATATCTTCGGATGCCAAAGGACCCAATTGAATCCATGAAGATGAACCCAAACCTATGCAAATGCATCTCTTTCACATGAGACATTAAATTCTAAAGATCTATCATGTAGATATAACCATCCAGGTTTCAATATTAGGGTCCCCATGCTCCAAGCGTGAAGCTTTAGTTCGTCAGAGGGAAATAAACAATGAAAGAAACCTCTACCAAGGGAGACACATTTCCAATTAGAGAAACCCGATAAAGTATTGAAGAAGCATAAATACACAATTAATATAATATATAACATATATAAATATATTTTCTTTGATAATATCCATCATTAGAGGTGGTAAAGAAAAAATTAACAATCATTGTTTAGTGAGGCAGATGTTCACCATACACATAAACAATATGTTTGCCCATTATATTGATGCATGTGTAAGTGAAGGTTAAAAATTTAGCATAAAAAATAAAAAGTATATTTTGGATACTGGGGTTTTTATATAATCATGTAATAATAATATTTGATGGAGTGTAGAAAGAAAATAAAATAAAAGAGTCTGAAGGGGTGTAACCTCTTAATCGGGTAACTCCTTTTAGTTTTCACCAATGGGCTTACTTGTAAGGATTTATCACTAAAGGGAGGATTAAAGGAAGAAGGGAGGGATTTTTAGGAGATATTTGGGTATATATTTGACTAACCTAAGTTGATTTAGATGTGTGAATAAGTTGGAGGATAAGAGGCTATTTTATATTGGAGGAGGAGTGGCACTCTTGTAAATTTTGGAGAAGGTAATTCCACCCACGTTTTACCCTTGGAAAGTGGATCCCATAATGGAAAGAGTCTATAAAAGTCATAATAGGGTATAAATATGGAAATTAAATTTATTTTGGACAAGTTTCGAGACTATTTAGGCCCTTAACTTTAAGGTTTAGTCATTAGTTCAACTAAATTTGTCTTTAATCGATGCAATTAATTTTAATTACTTTCACAAATATTTTTTTGTCAAAAACTAAGTTGAAATGTTTAGACATTATATATTATTATTTTCCCAAACCTGGAAACTTTTATTTCAAATTCTAATCACATAAGTGGCATAAATTAATTTAAATTTAATCTTGCAGTCGGGTCGACAATACGAGTTTTAAAGTAAAAACTTTCAAAAATTTACTATGTTTTTTTATTCAATTTCAATGTTAAATTGATTACAATTAAATAAATTGAATTTATTGATACAATATGATCTAAATAAACATTTAACTTAATTTAAAATGATATTTACCCATATAGATAAATTATATAAAAAACCAGTTTTGAACTAAAATTTAATATTTTTCAGGAATCATTAAAAAATTAAAACTTCACTGAAAAATATAAATAATTTATAATAACCTAATTATTATAGTCCAATTTAAAATATAAAGTTTATTTTTACATAATAAATTGATAAAAATTCCAAAAATTGGATTTAAAATGGGTTCGACATTAAAAAATGGTAAAAATACCTTAATAAAAATAAACTATTTTAAGCATAAAATCGGGTTTATTCTTATATTATGTCTATAAAATATATTAGATGAATATAAAAAATATTTTATTGAATGTATAACATACATATTACATTAATATCTCTAATAAATTGTAATTACTTTAATTTATTATGGTAAAATAGCTTCGTGGCCATAATTGTTTTAATATTTTCCTTTATATTCAACCGGTTTTCATATTATTGGTAATCGATGAATTCACATTATATTTGTGTAAATCGTATATTTTCATAAATTAGTTAATACTATTTATAAATTATAATTTAATGGCTATGTTATATATTATTATATTAAATAATAATATAATATATTATTGTTTAGTAAAACTCGCTCTTGCGTGTTACAAAAACCATCAAGGAAAGTCATTTTTCCATATAACACAAGCTACGCCCGACGTTATGTGTAGAGAAAGATAATTTTTTTTGTGGCAAAATATTAACACGGTGTTACGTATAATGCAATCCAAATATAGTTGTTTAATATAAAATCAACTATTTTCAGTGTTGCATGAAATGAAAAATATCAAAGTGGTTCAAAAAACTCAAAAAAAAAAACACAAAATCTTGAGGTTTTACATTTTAACCCCCTTAATATTAATTTCTCCCCAAAATATTTTCTAGGTTATCAAAGTTTTAATACTTGAAAGTTTTATACATGTAAACCCACATCGTAAAAATGAATACTAAAACTTCCCTTAAAGGGGAATGTTGTAACCATAATAGTTACCCAAAGTAACTCATAACAAGATTACCACATAGGAGAAAATTGGTGGGAAGTGAAAATGTGGACATGAAAGAGAAATCATACCATCAAGTTTTGATGGAGAGTGATAGAGAACAACATTAGGATAATGTTAACAATCACAAAGCTAAAAATATACAATGACCTAAAGGATGTTAGGATTCATCAAAAAAAGGTACAAGGAATTTGTTTTGGGTTCAAGATCCTTTTTCTTAAACTTGATGAATTTTAATGAAAACATTTACTTTCATGATTTCAGGAAAATGTCACCCTATTTTATTCATTGATCCACTTCACCTCTTTCTCTAAAAATGATGTTGTCCTTTTCATTCCCGAAGTAGCAACACATCATGAGATCTATGATATTCTATCCCATTTGTCATTAGTTATCATAAACTCGAAGTAGTTTGAACATTCTATCTTGTAGGCATAAATCCTAATATGGAGAGATAACACATTAATCTTACCAAGATCATCTAAATTTTAACTTAAAATTTCCAAAAATGGTTGACCTTATAACCCTTCCAAAATATGAATATTCAAATATTTAGAAAGAAAGTCATGAAATAGGATTAACATTGATCCCCCATAAATCAGAAAGTACCACTCGGTTGTCACATTCCAAACATGTGAATACCCTCATTGTATATTCCCTTGAAACATGGTAATAACATTAATTACCATAAATAAATTTTGAAAAAATGAATGATTACTTATTCCAATTATTACTAAATATATTATTTAAATCTAATAAGTTGTAAAACTTCATCCTTGATGACATTGAACACTTTATCAATATCTAGTTCTAGGATAATCTGTACCATCCAATTTACTTATTCATATCTATCACACACATCATTTTCTCAATATTATGCACTAATTAAGGGTTACCTTCCCCTAATCAAAATATCACCTTCCCATGAAATCACATTTTTATGTATTTATCGCCTTTCAACATGTCCTTTTAAAACATTAGTGAAAACTTATACTAAAAATAATGATATATTTCATGATTCATATAACATAATCTTTTAATTCCAAAATAGAAATACTTCATTAATAAAACTTTATTCTTGAACCATTACTATGGATTTATAAACATATTCCTTAATTACTCTTTACTATAATATGAAATATTAATCATGTGTTATGGTTCCTTATCCTCAATATAATCAATCTTTTTATATTTAATGTAAACAATAGTAGAAGAACATCACCTACCTTTAACATTTCATTTGTAGTCTCTTCATCATGATTAGAAAAACCATTACTTGTACCACCTTGATGATTATCTTCATGACCTATACACATTGGACATATATTTTCATAATTCTCATAATTTACACATTTAAAGTAGTAATCAGATGATAATACCTTAGGGAGGCTAACATTTCCCTCCATTATGTTAACTAAACTTCTCATTTTCCCTTTGTAGTTACTTGCTTTCAGATCTTCTTTTCTATAGTCAAAACAAATTCTTTTTCCCCTAATAAATTCAATTGGTTGATTTTTTCCACATTCTTAACAAAAATGAAACAAAATCTTCTTTCCTCTATGGTCTCTATTACCTGAACTCTCAGTTAACTCCTTCTTTATCTTCCTTGGTGAGTTTGAGAGTTGGTTAAGGTACACATTATTAATTATGTTCCTTTAAAACTGATTAGGAATGATTATAACATCCTTAACTCTAGTGATCATCCCATTAAACTTATCATTAGAAAGTTTTCCATCACATTCATCATTAACCTAGATCATTATTGTTCCTACCATTGACTAAAACGATGAATAATTGAGTAAGAAATGATTATCATATTGTGGAATCACATAATCATGAAAACAACTTATATGATGTCAAAATTATGACACCTTTATTAATCTATGGATCCTCGGGTTTATCCTTGGGTTTTTATAACCAACTACTATTTAAATCTTTCAAGATGGTTCGTGATGATTTTGTGAATTCCCAATGTATATCCTCTGAGAGTGTCAAAATAGGTGTGTAGAAATGCCCATTATTTTATACTAGATTACCCTATGGCTTGAGACATATTATTAGAGTTATTACCCCCTGGTACATCTATTTCTAGAGCCACATCCATTTGTAGTATCTAGATAGGGATGTATTTCTAGGAAACAACCCACATTATCCTTTACCAAAATTATAGTATTGTTTCCTAAATGTTAAATCATCCTTATACTTATCCTTAGAGACATCCCAAGGCATATCCTTATAAATATTCCTAGGGATCTCACTAAAGTTTTATCATCTTATTTTCCAAAGGTTAACTAAAACTTTCCTATGATACCATCTATAGATATCCCCTCTTTTCATACATTAACATTACATAACTTTTTTGGAATACTTAAAACATTATACAAATAGACCCCTAAATAATGTATTAGTTTATTTCATTTAAAAACATGGAAACAAAAACAATGGTATATGAGAAAAAAAATTATATCCCACTAGGTTATCTAAGAATATTGACCCTCTTAAACATATCATCCATGAAATATATCTGCATAACCTAGGAAAGGAAACATAAATAGGGGTGATCTTAGATGATCAGTACGAGTAAACAATAGATACTAGTAAGCATAAACATGATCATAAGGGAATGATAACATGATCGAGAAATTATAATATCATACCCTATATATCATAGATTATATACATGAATCATGGCATAAAGCTTGGTAATTCATAAGACATGAATCGTATGGAAATAAATAACATAAGTCATTAATGCATAACATTAGAATAATACATGGAATTGTAGCCGTCACATAAGCATATATAATGATTTCTAGAGTAGTCAAGGAATCTCACCCAAGTACATTTTACTAAACAAAGTCCTTAAATGAACTGGGTTAACACCCCGTTCTAGCCCTGTAATACTGAACTAAGTTCACTCCCAATTCCAGCCCTGTAATGTTGAACTGAGTTCATTTTTCATTCCAACCATATCTATATCATGAGATATAAATCTTTATCCAATAAATTTTAGGGAGATACATTTACCACTATTCTCATAATGAAATCATACATACAAGTTCCAAAAAATTGTAATGAGTCATATAATAACCCATGAAATAAAATGTGTATCATAAACATATAATATTACCATAACTTGTGGGAAATAGATAGGTATCATTATCATTTACTCAAATAATAGCCCATCAAAATAATCAGGTTTCATAGAAATACATCCTATAAAAGAGAAACATATTTCATAATCATCATGACATCAAAACATAAATAATTTAAATAAATAATATGAATGGAACATTTAGATCATTTCTTTGAAATGAATTCTTAATATCAGTGGAAGTAATATTAGATGAAAAATAACTTTGAAATATCTTTCAAAAAAATTTCTTGAAAAAAATACCCTTTATTCTTTAGAAAACACTTTTTAAAAACTTAAAACATTTTGAGAACCATTTTGTTGAAAAAAATTGAGAACTAATAAAGAAAGTTTGAAAACATTATGAAAACCATTTTCCTTGAAAAATTATAAAATAAGAATGAAATTTTTTTGAAAACAATTTTCCTTGAAAACCTATAAAAGAAGTTGGAAAACATTTTTAAAACTATTTTCCTTGAAAACTTATAACAGAATCTTAAAATCCTATTGTAAAACACTTCATTTTAAAAATAAACCAAAAACTTATAAATAAATATCGAGTGGTTTTTGAAAATAATTTTTTTGATAATATCTTTTAAAAACATTTTCTTAAAAATTATCTTTCCAAACATGAAAAGGAAGCTTCACAAAAATTACTGTGGGTAAATTGTTACATGATATATAAGATTAAGAGAACATTCCATTTATACAGTAAAAAGGTTAAAAATGATCCTTATTAAGAAAGAGAAAAAAAAGATTAATTTGAATAAATTGGTAAAATAAAAAGGGTAAAATGTATTTTAAAGATTATAGTATAATATTATAAAAATCTTGGAAATGGTTTTTAGAAAACGTGATTTTGAAGGAATACAAATTTCTAAATGAAGAGAGGGTAAAGTAGGGGTTTATTAAAAACACTTTCTTAACTATATTATGTAATAAAGAGTAGAAAAATGGTACCAATACATTAATAAAATATGAATAACAATATGGTAATAAAATTCATGATTTTTTCCTGAGATATGGATCATAATATTTCATCAAAGGAAGCATAAACAGAAGCAATATTGAAAAATGATGAGATTTTTTCAATAAACTCTTACCACTTGGTAACTTTGAACCATAATAACCATAAAATAAAATAAAATAAAATAAATATTAAAATATCATGAAAATAATTATATTAATTATATAATATTTAAAATACAGTATATACACCTCATAAAAAAATATAGGTGTGTAACATGACATGTGTCTCAATGAAAAAAAATCGAGACAAAATTACATTATTGATTTGGTAACCTTTGAAACATAAATACCATGATAGAAAGATCATAAAATGGATTTTTAAATACCCATAATTTTTATAATAATAATCATAGAATATATCTATGGTTAGTATACACATCACACAAAAGTAATGGGTGGTGAATAAATCATGTATCTCACAGAAATAAAAAGTGAGATGAAATTCCCTTACTTTATGTCTTGAAAATCATTGTACTCATTAAAAGCTCCTATATAATAAATATAAATTTATCATAAATATATCATAGAACCATATTATTATATATAATACAATATATGGTTTCATTATGACTTTATATTACTTTCTTGCTAACAATTCCATGTTATGTTTACGCATCAGGTAATATTCACTTAGTTTTTGGCATGTGTCTTAATTTGTTATATATTTGGTCCTTATACTTATATCATGATTTACATAATGTAAACCATGATATAAATATCATTTATATTCTATATATGTGTATTATAGTAATCTAGAGAATACAAAATTATGAAATGGAATACATCGTTCATGCAGACGGTAGGCCGTATATACGCATGAACTCTACATGTGTTTTATTAACATATTGAAATAAAGAAAGTAAATAAAATATATGTATATAATATAATTCCAGAAGTATTATTATATCATCTATATAATATAATTTTACTAAACCCATTATTAACATATTCATTGTGGTGTGTGAACAAATCACATCTCTTTGAGGGGGCGGTAATCCAAACTTCCTAAAATGAAATCATCATATTTACACCAAATAAAAAGTATAAATATATGTGTATAAAAAGGAATAAATAAGATTAAATAAATAATAAATTTAATATATAACATATATAAACATATTGTCTATCATAATGTCTATCATGAGATGTGGAAAAGGAAAAATGAATAATAATAGTTTAGTGAGGTGGTAGTTCACCGTACACATAAACAGTATGTTCATTACTCGATAGGTGGATGCATGTGTAAGTGTAGGTCAATAAATTATCTTAAAAAATACTATAATATTTATAAAATTGTTTTTTATACAATCAGGAAATAATAAGAGTTTAGTGAGTGGACAAATAAAATAAAAGAAAGGAGTTCGAGGGAGGGTGTTGCCTTTTAATCGGGTAACTCCCTTTAGTTTGCACCAAGGGGATTCTTTAGATAGATTTTTGAAAAAAGGGAGGATAAAAGGATAAAGTTATGGATGTTAAGTAGATATTTTTTTAGATATTTTCCTAACCTAAGTGGATTAATATGTGTGAATAAGTGGGAGGTGAGGAGGCCTTTTATAGTGGAGGAGGAGTGACACTCTTGTAAATTTTGGGAAAGGGAATTCCTCCCACATTTGTACCATGGAAATCGGATAAAATAATGGTCCCAATAAGATAAAAGTGATTATAGGGTCTATATATTTCAATCTAATGGATATTTTACAAGTTTGCAGGTTATTTAGGTCTTTATGTTTAATCATTAGTCCTTAATTAAGATTAATTTTACTATAATCGATGTAATTAATTTTAATAACTTTCATTAATATTTTTGGTAAAAAATGAAGTAAATATTATTAGAAATTAGAAATTATGATGATTTAAAATATTTTATATATTTTTCCAAATTCAAATCACATAAGTGACATAAATTAATTTAAATTTAATCCCTCAGTCTTGTCGATAATGTGTGTTTTTAAAGTAAAAATGGTGAATAGTTTTCTAGGTTTTTATATTCAATTTCAAAGTTAAATTTATTCCAATGGAATAAATTGGGTTGATTTATAAAAATATGATCTAATAAAACTTTTAAAACAATTTAAAATATAATTTAACTTTATAAATTAATTAGATAAAAAACAGTTTTGAAATAAAATTAAATATTTTTCACTATTCAATAAAAAATGAAACTTCACAGAAAAATACCAAAAATTTATCCAAACCGAATTATTATGTTCCAATTTAAAATATGATGTTTATTTTGAAATATTAAATATATAAAAGTTACAAAAATTCGATTTAAAATGTTTTCGCTATTAAAAGGCTGTAAAACTGCCTTAATTAAAATATAGGTTTTAAGCATAATATTGGGTTTGTTAATATCTTATGGATATAAAATATAATAGATGAATATAAAAAATATTTTATTGAATATAAAACATATATATTAAATTTACATCACTAAATAATTTTATTTACTTTAATTTATTATTCTAAAATAGTTTGGTGACCATACACATATTCAAATTTTCTTTTATGTTCATTTGGTTTTCATATTCATTCTTATGTAATTGGTAACCTATGAATTATTATTATATTTTTGTAAACTATATATTTTCATAAATTAGTTAATAATATTCATAATCGCTAAATTAACACCTAGTTTATATCTTATTATATTAAATAATAACATAATGTATTATTGTTCGATAAAACATGGCCTTTCATGTTACAAAAATCATTGAGAAAAGTCATTATTGTGTGTAACATAATATAACCTCAGTGTTATATATAGAGAAAGCTAAAATTTATTTTTCATGTAGTTCAGGATTAACTTGGTGTTGTGTATAACGCAATCCAAACATAGTTCTTTAATAAAAAATAATCTTTTTTTTAGTGTTGCATGAAATAAAAAATATCCATCCAACGCCCCGAAGGCCTTCAATTTTTTTTATTAAATGATAAAGCCCCCTTTTAAGGGATGAAGTGGGTGGAAACCCAAAAAAAAATCATTTACATATAAAAAATACACTCAAAGGTAGAAAGAGTAAAACCAGGGTGACGTCACAGTACAACTCATCCCAGAATTTGATAAATGTGGCTCTTCATCGTTGCAATGTTTTTCGGCAAACAAGTGTCATGTGTCAAAGTACATGCCTGATCCAATGGCCTGTTCCATACCCTCTCAAACAACCAAATCCAAAGAACACTGCCAGGATAAACAAACAGCTCTAGAACAACCTATGGATTCTATTGCATGAAGTTGAGTCCCGATCACAAACTTTCCACCTTCAAAAATGAACCATTAAAATAAACAACACAACCAGTCCAAAACATCAAAACCACCATTGTCGAGCCATCATTGGAGAATGAGAACAACTAGCAGGGTAGAGCTAAAACAAACTGTCCTGAAGCAATCACCAGAACTGACGCTAGAGAAACCACTATGCGACTACAAGGCACTCATACAACACATCCTCAGTAACCAGACATTCCACAGGAGGCCAAAAGAACCCGCAGTCAATCGGGTTCCTCTGGCAACTGCTCCTCCATAAGAGCATCAACCTCACACCAAAAACAGAAACAAATGAAAAGAAAACTACATCTCCCCCCTCTGAGTCGCACGTCTCTAGCACCGATCCACACTAGAACACCCCCGAAATCGAACACCAGTCAAGACCATGACCCAAGATCAGATGTAATCACCAGACACCGTCACGTGCTGAAACCAATCCATCTGAAGCTGAAGCTGCTGAAGCCATGTCAAGATCCTGCTGTGAATCTGACGCCACGAAGCAAACTGCCGAAGCCCACCGAGACTAGATCCAAGACACACCACGGACCAGAAGCAATGACGGACCATAAAGACTATGAGTCAGGTTCCAGATCTCCGATGCTAAGCTGAAACGGAAGGCCAGAGGAGGGGAGAAGAAAGCTCACAATCAAAACCCTAGGTGCTTGGGAAGATAAAATTAATGATTATGGGGATGAATACCATGCTTATGCAGAACTGAAAATCATGTTTACATTGGTCTGATGGTGCTTACACGGAGTGATAAATGAAGCTTATAGTGGATGGATGACGCTTAGGAAGAACTTAGCCTATAAAATTGAAATCATCCAAGCATAATCAGACCTACATTAATCATGTAATTAACTCATCTTAAGATTATAAATGTGTACATCCTAATTATGAGAACCATGTCTTTTTTCATTTCTCAACTCAATATTCCTTTCTTCAGGATTCTTGGAAAATAAATCCCTAACAACCATTCAATAATCAACCCTTTATTTAATATACACCTAACAAAACATGAAATATAACTCCACATTCCATTTTATATGACATAAGAATAGTGAGATAAATAATAATCAATAAAAATACATTAATATTACTAAAAGAACAAGTAGGTTAATTAAATTTAAAATTTATACACTTTATGTAATATTCCCCCAATCAAATGATTTGAAAATTTAATTCAAAAAATCATTAAAACTCAGTTATTAAATATATTTGGGGGATAAAATGAATTAAATATTAAAAAATATTATAAATGTAGTGACTATTTTAATTCCCACAGACTTAATCCTCTAACTCCCAAACAAGTGATCTTTAAAAAGACTACCCATGAAAACTTTAAACACTATCCAATGTTAATCTACCTTTTCAAAACTATAGTTCTAAATATTATCATTAATACTTAATGTTCTCAATTACATATCATTTACTAAGTTTATTCAATTCTTTTCCCCTTTTATCATCCTTCCATTCTCATTTATACATACCTTTTTAAAAACATTTCACTGAACACTCAAGTATGAATTTAGAGAAATGTTTTTCATATTCCTAGTTTACGCTAGGGTTACCATCATATTGATGAATGTTTTAATATCCACCCAATGAGTTAATTATTTTTTTTTCATATCATGAGGTATATTTTGGGTTGTTCTATTTATTAAAGATGGTCATTTCTGTTGAGAAGCTTTTAAGGAAAACCAGTAGTTCAGGGTCTATATTGAAGAAAAATGCATTTTTTTTAATTTTCCTTCAATAATTTCATCCCCTTTCTCCCACAATTACATTTATTCAGCTTCAAAAATTTTAGTTGTGATAAGATAAATTACAAATTTATAATTTAAATTACAACAAAAATATATTCTCTCTGTTTTCTTCAACGGATTTTAGTTTTTTTTGTTCAAATATTTTAGGAGGAAAAGTGATTTTGATCAATGAGTAGTTGTGTGATATTCTGTTACTCAATTTGGGAAGATATTTTTCTTCAATCCCATCATATATAGTGATTTACAAGGACTTAATTCTAATATATTGAATAACTCCTTAAAAAATCATATTGGACAACCTAATATACTTCATTATTTTTATAACATATTTCATCTTACATTAAACTTCAATTATCCTCAAAACTCCCATCACATTTTTTGGAAGTACATCTTTATAAATATTCAAAAGTATCAATAATTTAATTACATATTCTTAAAATTTCAATAGATATTCCTAGTTTTTTTAGATCAAGAATCTAGTGTAAATTTTTATTTTTTTAGAGAAGAGGAAATATTTCACTTCAAAATAGTGGTAGATTTTCAGGCCCAACTTTTTATGTGTAATTACATTGAATACATTTGTAATTAATTTTTCCTAAATTCGTAAGTTTTTATTGATAATGATATAAAATAAAAATATCAAAGATAATATATACAATCCAAATAATAAAATAAATGAAAATAAAAACAAAAAATGTAATATTAAAGAATTCCTCATCATGATCGACCACAAAGATAAATCCCTTAATGGTGATAATAGCAGATGCATAAAAGTAAAAAATGGGAATCATTTTGAGTGTGGAATATGAAGATCATATGAGAGGTTATTTAAAGGAAGGAAATATGATCATTGCATGTTTATATGGTACTATTGATAATATAGTCATTAAGAAAATCTTATAGTATATTTTCAAATAAAGGATAAGATATGGGGTAAATCAATTTAAAATGTGTATGTCATAAAATTATTAATTTAGTTATATTTGAATTTACAGATTTTATCCAAAAAATAATATATAGATAGATGATTATAAAATATGAAATTTTATTTAATACATTCAAATTTAATAATTTATACTATATTTGTATTTATTATATTATATTATATAGATGATCTTATTGGTAATATGATTAGAATATAAATTGTTAATTATATGGAATTATATGATAATAATTAATGTAAATTTTAATAGAGAAATAATATTAATACTATAGTATATAAAATATTAATTAAGAAGAACATGTATTATATTGATATATATATATATATAATTAACATTAAAAAAATAACCCATTTATTAGATAGATGAATTTATTAAAGCAGCCTGGATATAAATATGAGCTATCCAAACTCAAGAAAGGATTTGGCTAACAGAGGATTTCATAACACACATAACACCTATGTGACTCGAAATATTATTTATAGGGAGAATGATTCTTATCATCCACACATGAAGGTTGGTATAATGGGCCACAAGAGAGCTCCATATCCCATCCTAATTTGATGAAGATCCCCATAGACCATGAAATCAACGTGGGATCAATATAACCCAAGTATTATTCATGAATTAAAAAAACACATGTGATTCATATTAACTGATGCTACAACCATCATCATTCTCTTTGATATTTAAATAGTTATAGATAATATATATATATATATATATATATATATATATATTTCATGGAATGTGAGAAAATTTAGTTAACGAAGAATATTAAAGGAGTAGAACACAACATGATTAGGTGCCTCCACATTTTTGAAATCATGTTTATCAATCCTCATGCAACAATATAATTTATGATTATACAATAATATGACTTGAGATTTACCTCTAGGAATACAGAATGTTTGGTATTTAAAAAAAATATTTTATAGGAAATATATAAGATCAGGTTGGATAAAATTTTATCATGATATATAAGGTTTTAGTATTTATCTGTTTTTATTCATGAATGAGGTTGCTTGATGTTTAAAAGGTTTAAATATAGGATTTATGTTGTGTGAAATATGAGTATCAATGGGTAATTATATTTTAATGAAGTTATTTTATATGAATTATTATTAGGATTATGATAATTATTACTTAAATATGAACCTTCCCATGCATGATATATAACAATTCATTAAAGTGAAATAACGGGTAGTTAAAATTTATATTGTAAAAAATTCATTTTTTAATATGATTTTATCATCTTTAATGACCTAAGAGAACAAAAAAGCGTGAAGAATCATTTAATGAAATGTATATGATCAATTTTTTATTTGAAAATGAAAAAATCAATAGAATTAACTTATAAAGGAAGTCACTTATAGAAATATAGGGGAGGGTACTTTTTTCCCCTGATTGGTCCATGACCTATTTTATATACCTATCTTTCTGGTTCTGATTTTGATATGGAGTCATTCTTATTTCTAAGGAAAGTTTCAAGGGATAATTTGAACATGTTATAAATATAAGGTAAGGGGGTTGTTTCTTTTTAAAACCACTTCCCTTTTATTTTAATGTATGTATTTCACTTAAAAATCATTATTTATTATACATCATTTTAAATAAATCACTTTTAAGTGTTGGGTTATCTTACTTTTAAAATTTCCTTTAATGTTCTATTTTCTTCTATATTTATATCAAAGAGTCATGGTTTATATGAAAAGTGTTTTCAATCAAGTGTTTGTTTAATGTTTTATTTTAATGATTTTTTAGGTGGATTACTATTTCTTCCAATAAAAAATTATTTTATATCTTAAAGTATCTCCTGATTGAAACTTTATTTATTTAATTTTATTTAATGAAATTATAATTTGTTGAAATTTTTTCCTTTTATGGATTATTTCTAAATTTTGATGATCATGAAATAATAAGATAACGTTTTAAATTAGTTTTATGATGATAAAACGTGTAATTTGTTAAAAATTTTGATTTAAGATATTATATCTGAGATTTATTGATAAAAGAAAGGATTCAGGAGTTAATTAAACCCCCTATGGGAATTTTTACAATATGTAATGGGTGGGTTCGTTATATCCCTATAATGCTTTGGGTAATGAAATAAGAGTTAAAAAGATATAATTTACTCCCATATGATGTTGTAATTATCCTATCAGGTGATTCAATTAAGATATGAAGTTGGAATTATTTCATTAGGTGATTCCATTATGAATGATGATGAGAATAAGTGATGAATCTAATCCAATGTAAATACGATGATTATAATGTTGATTTTATATTCCAGTAATAATTTTCTTGAATAATATTTTAATTTTTTGAAAAGTAGTTGGTTTTTCAGGAAAATCTATTTTTATCCTTAAAAGTGTAAAGGTTTTGTATTTAAAGGAAAATAAATGGTGTTACTAAAATTATATTTTTGTGTTTAATGAATGAGGTTTTATTTTAATATTCCCATCTCTCCTTCATGAATGTTTCCAATACATTCTTTTCCTTTTGCGAAAATATTTTATGAACACCTTTTAGGAAATATAGTTATTTTCATGTTTAAATGAAAGTTTTATATAAACTAAAAGTTTATTATATTTCAAATAAATTATGGATTAAAGAGTTTTTGTAATGTATTTGAAATTTTTAATGGGACTTCAAATTAAAAATACCCTTATTGAACTTGTTTCACTCACTCTAAATTTTTAAATGTTTTTCAAGGGGCTAAGGGTGAATATTATAAATTATTTTGGTTTTATGGTTTATCCCTAAGTGGTGCATTTGTAGCACTTGGATAGAATAAATTAGTGATAAAATCAACATTATAAATAAAAATATTGGTTTTTATTTAAATAAATTATCAAAATTATCTAAATATCTAAGCCTTAAATGGTTTTGGGTATATAAGTGACTCAAATTTAGTTTTTAATGTTATAATTATGGGTGTTTAAATTTGAATCGCTTCAATTGGTATCAAATAAAATATATGAAGAATATTTTTTCAGTGCCAAATATTAGGGAATGGTTATGGGGAATTATGATTCGAATTAGAGTAAGTTTTAGATAATTTTATAGGATATGATGTCATTAGTTAAGGGAAATTTTAGAGTTATAGTTACGATAACCCTATCCAAAGGAACACAAAATATTTTGAGGTTTTTTTATGTGATTAGAATTTTTGAGGTGATTAATGTCACTCTGAAGATAATTATTGGGTTTTAGGAAAATAAAACATTTAAACTTGACTTATGCTATAGTTTTAAGGTTATTTGGGATAAATTATATTAATTTATTAGGATACATAGGTTGAAAAATATAGAGAACCTATAGATTTTTTATATTATTTGATATTAATGTAATTATGTTGGTTTGAGATATATAATATATATTTTTTGTAATATGTTAGGTAATATATATAATTGTGGGTTTGAATAATTTTTTGAAAACCAGGGAATTTTAGTTATCTTTGAGAAAATTTAATATATTTTGGAAATGCTACATGATTAAAATATTTTGGGTTGTATGTTATTTTTTTAAATTTTGGAATAGGTATTGATAAATTTTTCTTAGTGGTTTATGATGATCCATGTTATTTTAGGTTTAGTAAATAAAAATGAATACTTTTAATGATTGTTGAGATATAGAAAAATTTGGGAGCATAAGTGATCATAGTGACCATGAGATTTAAAAATTTGCGAAGATTTTATTGTAGTTAAATTATTTTGAGGTAAAAGGTGAGTCAATTTTAGAGAATATATAATTATAATCTCATAGTTTTGGATATATATAGAAAATTAGGATAAGAGATCATAAATAAACTATAGAGAAACCTGAAAAAACCTTTTTAATTTAGATTCAAGTTTTACTTTGCACTAAATGGATTCTTATAATATAAAAAAAATAATATAAAATAATATAGATATTTAATAAGGTATTTTTTATATTCTTAATGTTTTGTGATAAGTGATTATAAAGAATGATAATTTCACGATTTTAAGGATTCAATATATTAAATAATTATTTATCATGATGGTAGGAAGAAGAAAATTCCCAACCATATGATCCCTTTCAAATGACACACTTGCAATTATTATTTCAAAGTCGTGTGTGAGTGAATCTGGAATATTTTTTGGGCATTCAAGTCACATGAAATAGGTTATATGACATATCAAAAGCCTCTGTTTTAATCCAAAATTTCTTTAGGTTCGGGGTAGTTTATGAATAAATTCTATGATCTCTACTTTCTTATTTTTACCAACTTGGGAGATATCATTTGGGCATTTACAAATATTTTTCATTATCATGAAAATATAAATCATGTAATTATTTTAAGAAAGATATAAATGTGGTAGAACAATAAGAAACATAGTTTTATTTAATTTTAAATGGATTTATTTGTGGAAATTCATATAATATATGGAGAAACCTTAGTTTGAAATATTAAAACATCATTTTATCCGCTTAATTTATAAAAAATATTTTCACTCAGTTGTTTTAAAATTATTTTCTAAAAAGAATTATTTTCCAACACTATGCCATTGTTTTCATTAATTCTAACCAAGGTGTATAAAATATATTTTAATTAGATAAGTATAAGTGTTTGAAAGTATATTAAAATATTTACATGTTGTATAGACTATTATTTTATGGGAGAATTATCTTTAGTAGGAACACAACCAAGTAAACTATAGGTTTGGATGAAAGTATAAAATAATTTTTGTATTTAGATTAATATAAGTATTGAATTTTCAGAATATAGTTTAAAAATTAGGAAAGAAGATTTATAGGACACTAAATTTTAGACTGTACATTCTAGGATTTCATAAGATATGATGTTATGGTGAAAATAATTGTGAGGAAGAAATTAATATAAGTAGAGGAGAATGTAATGCCTCAAATTTATATATGTAAAAATATTTTCATAAATTCATAAGTTTAATATTACTAAGGATATGTAAATACAATATTGATGATAATACCTAGAATCAGAAAAGGATAATAAGTAAAAGTAAAAATAAAAACAAAAAAAATCAAACAACACCTCTTCGTGATTGGAAATGGAGATAACTCCCCCAAATATGATAAAAAATATGGAAAATTGGGAATCATTTTGAGAATAAAATTGGAAGATAGAATGTGAGATTATTTAAAGAAAAGAAATATTAATGTTGTATGTTTTTGTGGTACTATCGAGAAGATAGATGTTAGGGAAATATTATAGAATCCTTTCAAATTAGGGTTAATATATAGGGAGAATCAATTTAAATTTTTTTTATATTATAAAATTATTACTTTATTTATATTATATTTTATTTTGACATCATCCAAGAAATAATATGTAAATATATTTTTATTAAACAAGATGTTGTATTTAGTACGTCGACATGTGAGAATTTATACAATATTTATATTTATTTTATAACATTATGTAGATGAAATTATGGGAGACAAGATATGTAAATTAATTTCTAACAATTTTTAATTATTTGATAATATTAAATTTATGTTTTTATAGTAATATAATATTGTTACTATAGTATATAAAATACTAATAAAAAAAGAAGACATAAGGTATTGATAATTATATTTATGTGATTAATTTTAGAAAAATCCATCTACTTAGCCATCTAAAATCATAAAAGAATCATAGATATAGGTGTGATCTAACCAAGATCAATATAGGATCTATTTTAGAGAGGCTTAGATAGCATGCATAACACATGTGCGGATCAACACATGGGTTTTAAAGGGTGAAGGATGCTTAACATCCACATGTGTGGGTTAGAAAGTTAGATCATAGGATATAATAGGTCCCTATAAGACTTGATCAGTGTGTTATTCCACACATGAGTATATGAAGAAGTTCCACCTAGAATTTAAAAATGACATGAGATTGATATAATGCATTCATTATTTATGTATTTAAAAAGACACACACACACACACTTCATAATAAATAACACTACAACGATTTTCTTTTTCCTCAGGATGAAAACAACTATAGAGATGATATATATATATATATATATCAAATATTGTGAATTGGTATTTTTGATGATTGAGATCGAATGAGTAGAATGTGACATAAGTAGTAATGACTGCATGTATGATACCTTGTTTATCAATTTTCATGCATTGGTATAGTTCCATCTTTTACCATAATATGAAAAGATATGATCCTTCTTTAAGGACATGTGCTTTTGATATTATAGAATATTTTATGGGAAATTTAGAAGATCAGTTTATAAAAAATATTATCATGATCTCGTTTTTTGTTATATGTGTCCATGTTTGTTCATGCATGAGATAGTTTAAAATTAAAAATGTTCAAGGATAACATTTATATACCATAGAATATGATCATATATAGGTAATTAACTCTATTTAATTCATTTTAGATGAAATATTATTAGGATCCTAGTATTTATTACATGAAGATGAATTTTTCCACTCCTAATATACAATAGTCTAGTACGATGATGGAATGAATAGTAAGAATATATATTTTTTAAAAAATCATTTTCAATATTATTTTACCATCTTCCCTAACATAAAATAATAAAATGTGTAAATATATATCTACATGATAAGTATATGACCAATTTTTTATTTAAAAATGAAAACAATCAATAGGGTTCAACGACAAAATTGGGCACTTATATAAAATAAAGGAGGCTAGTTTCTATCCCTAGTCTACACATATCATTTTTTCTATACCAATTATTCGGGTTTTGATTGTGATAAGGAGTCCTTTTTGTTTCCAAGGAGAGTGTCAAGGGGTAATGTAAACCTGTTACAAAATATATAGTTAGGGTGTTATTTATTTTTTAAAACCACCACCATTTTATTTTAAAGTATGTATTTCTGTAACAACCTGAAATTTTGAATAAATCTTGTTTCCTAATTTTGTGTGTTATTTTTATACTCAACAAAACTGTTTAATTTGATAACATGAGTATAATTAAAATGAGACCATTGGGTTTTGACGGTTATATGACCATCGGTCAATATGACCACTGTAAACTAAACATTTCGATTATTGTCTCTAAATACTAGTAATCTTGGATAATTATTATAGAAAGAAGATTCGATGGACTCACCCAGTAGTCTTGGACCGCTCGAAGCCCATCTAACAGAACTTGGGAAGGAGGTAGCACCACTGGGCTTTGCTCTGGACCAAACCCAAGCCGAACTTCATCGTGTGAAGCTAGAACGGAATCGCCTTTGCGAGAAGTTCAAACTGATAGAAATTACTACTCGTGCGATGTTGGCTGAGCCTCCCTCAGATTCTCTCACCTTAGCACACCTTACACTTAGGTCCTATGCTAGTGTGATAAGGGGCTATGTAAGGAGACCGTAACTACCTTGTGTAATCCTTTTTTTTAAATAAAAATTGGGATTACTTCTTATGATGAAGTTTTTGAATTTTCAAATGACCGAATAAATATAGTATGCATATTTTTGAGGAATTTTAGAAAAAACGATATTTTAAAAATGTTTATGTAAACCTTAAATAATTAAAAATGTGTAATGATATTCAAAAAATGGTCTTCTACAATTATGTTCAGAATGAAATTTAGAGTCTAATAAGATCAACTTGATTTTTGATGAATAATAAATTATGAATAGTGATTTTTATGCTTAGGATTAGTAATGTAACCAAATTAATTATTAATCTCACTTAAAGAAAGTATTAATATAATCTAGGAACCTTGATTAAGTAATGTGATTCAATAAAATGGTTAAATAACGGTTTCATAAATTATTATTCAGGTATTAGTTTTTTCAGGTGAATAGTGTTTTTTATTTAAAAATTTAATTAAAATTATTTAAAAAATTATTTTTATAAAATAGAGTTCATTTTTGAAATCAGAGCATTGATATTTGGTTAATGTGAGATTTTGGGATTTTTCTGAGAAAGTTGAATTTTCAGTAAATAGTAAAAATTCAGTTTTAGGGTTTAGGTATGTTTAATGACATCATAACTGTATCATGATGATTCCATTAGATATTTTAAGGGAATTTAGACCAAAGGTGATGAATTATTTTATTGGGAGCCCCATTTGGCCTAACTCCATGGGAAATACCATGGGAGAGCCCATGATTTTTAGAAACCCACTTATGAGGTGTCCCTTGGCCATTAATGCCTTGTCCCCTCACTTTTCCTATAAATACAAAGCCATACTCTCATACATTTAGACTCCCCACTCTCCCCAAATGATGTTAAGGTCTCATTACCTCCCAAGGAGTCCTCCCAAGGTGCCACCAAACCCTCAAGGTCCCAACCTTTGAGTTTTATGAGTTACGTTTTAAGGTAAGGGATTCGACCCCTCTTTTTTTTCAAGTGATATCTTTTATGTCATTTCTTTTATGCTCCATGTTATTATGTTGGAGGAGGTTATTTTATATTCTCTTTAGTGCCCTTTTCATGTTCATATAATGACATATCCTCTCTTACTCTCATTATTGCATTTTTTGAATGTTTAAGTGGCGCCGTTAGGCAACCGAAATTTTTGTAACATATTCTTTCTCCATTCTCATTTTTCAAGATCTATTTTTATGCAAAGTATTTCAAGTTCCTTTTTATTATGTTGGGGTATGATCTCTATATTTATCATACTGATCATTTATGATCATATGATTAGATACCCCATTTTATCTCTTCAATTCAGTATTTTGATGTTTTAAGTGGCGTCGTTAGGCTGCTGAATTTTTAAGGGATTCTTTCACCCTTCTCATTTTTCAAAGTTCTACTTTCATGTCAAGTCTTCCAAGTTTTTTTTATTATGTTGGGATATGATCTATATATCTATCATACTGATCTATTATGATCATATTATGAGAGACCCCATTTTATCTCTTTAATTCAGTATTTTGAAGTTTTAAGTGACGCCGTTAGGCTGCCGAATTTTTAAGTGGTTCTTTCACCCTTCTCGTTTTCATGTTCTACTTTTTGTAAAGTCTTTAAAGTTAATTTTTATTATATTGGGGTATGATACATATATCTATCATACTGATCTTTTATGTTCATATTATGAGAGACCCTATTTGATCTCATCAATTCATTTTTTTAAGTGACGTTGTTAGGCTGTCGAATTTTTAAGTGGTTCTTTCACACATCTCATTTTCAAGTTCTACTTTCATGTCAATTCATTCAAGTTCCTTTTTATTATGTTGGTGTATGATCTATATATCTATCATACGGATATTTTTTGTTCATATGATGAGAGACCCTATTTGATCTCATCAATTCATTTTTTATGTGACGCCGTTAGTCTGCCGAATTTTCACAAGAAAATCTTATTTTTTTCTTCCTTTCATGTTCTTCATTTCATATGGTATATTTTCAAATTTCATTACCATGTTCTTAAATCCATTATATTATATCACTCTTCTGTTTTATGGGTCATTTATGAATGTTTGACCCATGTCCCCTCTCTTTTCAACATTTTCTAAAACCCTGTAACGTAGCCGTTATGCTACAGAATTTTCGTCTCAAAATGCCTCTCTCTTTTTCTCAAAATTATTTTATGTTATTACGTGAATACTCAAAGATCTTATTTCTACATGGGTATTCACATATATACCAAAATTTTCTATTTTAAATTCTGGTATTTACATACATGAGACCCGTTTTCCCTTTCTGTGGGTTTAAAGTGACATAAAGATCATGTCTTTAAAGCAGTTTTTGAAACATTATGATTATGAAATAAAACCCATTTCTATTATGAAATATGGGTTGTTTATAAAAAGATTGATGATGACATATGTGTATCACATGATAATAAAGGCAAATTTAAGGGTGCGCTCTGATAGCGCTCCAATGCATTGGGTAAAGACTTAATCTCTAGAGATGACCTTTTAGACTGATACCTTGGTGAATAACCTTGGTAATTTTTAATGACACCTTGGGGATGAACCTTGGTGAAATGAAATGATTTTAAATATTAAATGTTGTAGCCACATCTTCAAGTTATGAAAAATGTTATTTTTATTATGATATATCTCATTATTGTTTTCTCACGCCTTAAAGTTATTTTCATGACCTTATTGAAGTATCGAAAGTTCATATGTAAAATGTTTCTCTTGTTTCCCTTACTGGGCCTTCTTCTCACCCTTTCTTTTTTATGTATGTCCCCAGGTTATGAGATGCAGTAATGAACCTAGGATGAACATGAAGATAATCACTTCATGTGTCTAAGAATAATGTTTTATGTTTTCATGTTTTAAGTTCCCGGTTTCCAAGACACTTTACCTTAAAGATCCTCAGTTTTGTAAAATGTAATGAAAGTTTATGTGATAAAAATGCGGGATGCTATAATTTCTTTTTAAAATTATTCTTTATTGAAAATTGTTTTATGTAAATATATTTTATGTTTTGGGTTATTTTACTTATAAGTTATCATTTTATTTTCCATTTTTCCTTCTTATTTTCATTGAAAATCCACATTTCTCTAAAGATGTTTTTTTAGAACCCTTGTTTTAATGATAAAAAATCATGTTTATTATGATACTAATGTGTTTTATGTTTTGTGATATAATTTTACATCATAAAAAATATTGAAGAAATTTAAAAAATTATGACTCACCTTTGAGGTTAAATCACCACCATGAATGTCTCTCCGCTAAAATGAGTCACCCTTAGAGGGTAACTCATCGTTGAACCAAAAAATGGAAAAGTATTGGAAACACTCACCATCTTACTTGACACTATTGAAGATGTTTCACCTCCAAGGATGACTCACCATTGGGATCCAAAATCACCTAAGTACAAGAATTACCTACTGTCCACAATGTGCTGCTACTAGACCATAAATTTGGTAATGTATGGAATGACTCGCTTCCAGAAGATGACCTTTCATTAGACATAATTCACCATTGAGGTGAACATCCATCAGAGCAGAATTTTGGAAAAGTGTTGAAACAACTCACCACTGGGCTTTGTCATTTCTAGATCAAGACATTTCCAGAGACTTTTCACCATTTTAAAGACTATCTATAACTACTTTATTTATTTTATATTAAATATGCATAATAGTTATATTATAAAATTTAAATCGATTGGTTATTTTAATAATTGTTGTTAAATATATTGTATAGATTCATAAAAGAATGTGTTATCCATGAGTATGAGGATGCATGATATCTAGATAATATCTCTTTACATGGATACTTCTGCATACTATTGTTAAAATTTTAAGTAAACTCCCCCGTGCAGGTGTAAATAATAATCACTAAAAAGAGAAAAGTAAATACACATGTACCCTCATAACATATTGAAAAACCCTAAGAAATCTATTTTCGGTGTGTTTACTTGGTGATTATTACCCTTACATTATTATGAAGGATTTTATATTATAGATATATGAGTTTTCTACACACTATTCTACAAATAATTTCAGAAATACGACTAAAGCTTCATTTCAGATTACAATCAAGGAGTCATGAGCTACATTTCTTATCAAACAGAGCAACACTACTATTTCTTACACCTTTACTTCCTCTATTTTTTTCTTTCATTAAATTACTATTAGTGTGTGTATAATCTGTATTTATCACACACAGTATCTCTTTATTTAAAATGGAAGATATTGGATATCTTCCCAAACACTCTACTCCTATTTCCCAAGTGTTGTGGTAGAGTTCACTGTGTGGCTCGTTTTATTTGTATTTGTACAAGTTTTTGGGGGAAGAGGTCCCTATGTGACCAGAACAAATGTTATGCTATTGAATACCTGATCCAAGTTGTAGATCCCATTTTATATTTATATAAATTACATGTAAGTAGGTGATTTCCATGTGTAGATGAATAAGTAACATCTTTTTACTAAACCTCTTATATTCACTTTTCCTTTGTTTGTGTTTATTTTATTTTACATAAACTTTAAGATTTAAAAATTAATCTCTTTTAAATTTTTAACAAAACCACTAATTAGATAGTTAACATTAATTATTTCTTATATAAGATTATGATTGAGTAAATTTATTTCAATGGTTAAATTAATATTATATTTTTTTAACCATGACCTAATAAATCTTTGAGAATTATTTTAAAAGGTAAATATTTATATAAATTTTTTGTTTTGGTTAACTTGTATATTCTTTAATTATTTGGGGGATTTTATTTAAACATATTTTTAATAGATATTTTTTTCTGGGTACTCAATTCACCCCCTCTTGATATACATACCTTGACCAACATTTGGTATCAAAGGAAATTATCTCTCGTATCAAATGTTTTCAAAAAAAATAATATTTGATTTTTAGTTGTGCTTTAAAGGACTTAAATTTCTCTTAGTTCGAAATATAAATCTTTAAATGGATAATAGACAATAATTTTATTCTACCAAAATACCAACCTTTTCAGTGGTCAAAATTACGATTAGTGGAAGATTAAATTGAAAAGTCATATAGAGAGTATGGGTTTTGAAATATAGACTCCTATAGAGTATATATATGAATTGCCTAAAACTTCTAGAGTCACATGGATTGAATCTACTAAACATTATTATAATATTAATTTAAAATCAATTATTTCCCTTTGTTGTGTTTTAGAAGATGGAAGGTAAAATAGAACCTCAACTTGTAAAAATGATTTTGTAATATGGGATGCACTAGCTGTTTCATATGAAGGAACTACCATTATGAAGGAAATGAGATATAATACATATACTATAAAATATAATAATTATAAGGTGTAAATTGGCGAATTAATTTTTGAAATGTATCTTAGGTTCAACGAAATAGTGAACACTATGAGTTCCCTGGTAAATCCAGTATCTGAGAATGATCAAATTTTAAGATTTCTTAAATTCCTTCCAGAAATTTGGAGATAGATTTCTGTGTCAATTAGAGAATCCAATGATTTTGGAAAACATAAATTCAAGGAATTAATAGGAAATATTAAGATGTATGAAAAACGAGATTAAATATAATAGAGAGGAGGATGATTATCCAAAAATAAAGTTAGTAGCTTTCAAGTCTACTATATCCAAAAATGAGAAATAAAAATTACATGATAAATTTTATAGTGATGTTGAAACACCACTGGAAAGTGATGAAGTGATAAACCATATGGAAAGAAGATTTAATAAGATCTATAAAAAGAAGAAAATTTTCAAAAATCCTAGTTACCAAGAAAATTATTAAAACAAAGGAAACTTGAAGAAAGATTTTAAAAATGTATGACAATATAATTGAGATAACCTTCTATGAATGAAATCTCAAATGAAATGTTAAGGTAGACTATAAAAAATTTAAATACAAAAAATAAATATGAGGAAAATAATAAAAAATTCAATAAATCCATGAAAGTAACATGTAGTGCCTGTGGGGATAGATCTAGTGACTCAGACTCTACTGCTGAAGAGAAGTCTGATAGAGCCAACATGTGCTTCATGACAAAAGACATTGAGGTACCTACTGTATCTACTTTTTTATCCGTGTTTAATTCCATTAACTCAAAAAGTTAACAAAAGGAAGATGATATGTATCATGAATATATTTTTTAGTATTTTAATATGATTTTGGTAAATTTTAATGAACTTAAGTATATATATAATGTTATGAAAAAATAACATTATTTATCTGTAAATATTAAAACTGTTCATATAGTTGAGAAATTAAAAAATGATCAGTTATTAAAGGAAAATACTATACTTAAGTTGTCTAATGAACATCTAAATAAGGATTTATAGAGGTTTACCAATGGAAGAGAAACACTTATACAAATTTTAGTAAAAAAATTGCTCTAATGTATGTTACAGGTCTAGGATACTGACCTAGATAGATATGAATAGTTTAGAGAACATTTGTACATAAATCTAAATTTGAAAGATATGCCACCTATTATTATTATAAAGGGCCTAAATAAGATTTTACTTCAAAAACCACACAATCTATTTATAGTAAACATGTCAATAAAATTTAGGTTCCTAAATATTTAATATCTAACACATCTAGACCCAACAAAATATGGGTAGCAAAGTCATTTTGGGTATATAATATTTTGTAGGAAAGTTTCTTAAATAGCTTCTATATCAGTCTATGTTACTTGGATAGTGAATTTTATAGCAGTATGATAAGAGACTACTCTATAACTAAGAACTTCAAAAATATTTATGGTGGATATGACATCATTGATGAAAATTCTAAAGTGAAGATCATTGAACTTGTTCAAATTGGTAACACCAGTTCTATTTTAATTTCCATATTAATTTTTCTTGATGGTTTTATGTATAACTTTCTTAACATCTCACAATTATTTGATGATGGTTTTCATGTTAAATTTGAGAAAAATACATGTAATGTTTTTAATTATAAAAATTATTTAGTATTTACCACTTTAAGGAATGATAATTGTAATATAGTTTTTTCATGATTCATTGATTTTGTAAAAATTTTCCTACTTGGGTACTTTTCATAAAGAATATTAACTTTGGCATAGGAGACTAGGACACTTTAACATTCACTACTTAGGAAGATTTCTAGGAATTTTTTAGTCTAGGATCCACCAAAACATGAGTTCCCAACCAAGAAAGTCTATAACCCCTATCAAAACAAGAAGAAACATAAGATTTATTTTAAATCAAAGAAATAAATTTCAACTTCTCAACCTCTTGAGTTGATTCATATGGATTTATTTGGACCTTACATAGTTTTAATGATAAATGGGAAGCACTATTTTTATGTACTAGTAAGAATTTTCTATGTATACTTGGGTACTCTTTTTAGATCACAAAAGTGAAGCCTATACATATTTTACCAATTATTCTAGATCTGTAGAAAACTTAAGTGGACTTAGAATTAATACCCTAAGAATTGAGCATGGGCATGAGTTTGAAAATTAGTACTTTGAATATTTTTCATAAAAAATGGATAAATTTAAATTTTTTTCTCCTAGGTCCCCTTAGTAGAATGGAATTGTACAATGAAGGAATATAATAGTTAAAGAGATATCCCATACTATACTTAATGAATTTGAATTACCTGTCTAATTTTGGGTAGAGGCTTTAAACACAACCTATTATATAATAAATAGAGTTTTATTTAGACCAATATTGAAGAAAATACTATATGAGATCTGGAATAGTAGAAAACCTAAGGTTAATTACTTTAGAGTTTTTGGTTGCAAAGTATTTATTATTAACACTAAGGAAAATCGTGATAAGTTTTCTTCTAAAAATAATAAAGGAATTTTCCTTGGTTATTCAACCTCTAGTAAATCTAATAGATTTTTAAAAAATAAAACCAAGACTATGAAAGAGTTTGTACATATAAAATTTGATGAGACTAATCCACATCGGCCTAACACCTCTTTAGAAATACTTGAGGTTGATTTATATTATTTAAACTTAAATTTAAAACCTACTGATTCTACTGGAAAGTAAGCATAAACATTGTCTAGTTTTGATGAACTTCTAGAACATAAACCTGAACCTATAGAGAATCCTAAGGTGACCAGACCATCCTTTTATAGAGCTATTAAAACCCTTACATACCATCCTTTTGATTCTGTAGTTGGAGACACAGATAATGGTACAAAAACTATAGATTCTCTAAGAAACTAGGTTGAACCTCAAGAAATATTCTCACAACCTGAAACCCTGAACATAAATAATGAATTAAATGATGAATTATGGGTACTATCTACACAAGAATAACTCAATCAATTTAAAATAAATAGAATATCAGAAATTTTATATTGACCCAAAGGCACCTTTTCTATAGGCACTAAATGGGTTTTTAGAAACAAGGTTGATGAATCGGGAATGATAGTAAGAAATATGGATAGACTTGTTGCATAAGGGTATAGTCAAGAAAAAGGAATATACTATGAAGAAAACATTGCACCTATATACATACTTGAATCCATTAGAATAATTCTTTCTTATACAATACATCTATATTTCAAATGATATCAATTGGATATCAATAATATTTTATTAAATGGTTATATAGTTCCTGAAATTTTATTGAACAACCCATAATTTTCAAAATCCTCATTTTCCAAATAATTTTTTCAAATTAGAAAAATATTTATATGGTTTAAAACAATTATCTAGATATTTTTATGATAGGATCAACACTTTTCTTATTTAAAAAGGCATAACTGATCCTACCCTTTTTATAAAAATATTTTAAAAACATATTTTAGTTATAAAAATTTATTTATATGATATAATTTTTTGATCTTCAAGAAATTATTTATGTACTAATTTTTAAAGCATGATGAAAAATGAATTCGAAATGAGTTTAATGGGTGAAATAAATTTTTTTATTGGTTTTTAGATTTTTAAAATTAAGTAATGAATTATTTTAAATCAAAGTAAATGTATAAAGGATTTTTTAAAATGTGTTTGGTATGGATAACTCTAATAGTAGTGATACTCTTATAATTAGCACATGTAAATTGGATATTAAAGAAGATGGGAAACTAGTGGATCAGACCAGTTAAAAAGAAATGATTGGAACTCATCTCTACGTAACTGTTATCTGACCTAATATTTTGTTTATTGTGTATATATATGTTCATTTTCAAGAAAACCCCAAGTAAACAAACTTGGTTTCTATGAAAATAATTTCAAATACCTCCCAAGAAGACAAGAATTTCATTTAGTTAGTTAAATAGATATCGATTTTGGTGGATGTAAGTTAGATAGAAAAAGATCCTACAGAACATGCCACCTTTTAAGAAAGTATATAGTTTCTTTGTGTAGTAAGAAACAAAATTCTATTACATTGTCTACTGTAGAAGATAAATACATATCTACAGGTAGTTGTTGTGCACAAGTTTTGTAGATGAAACACACATTACTAGACTATGGATATCAATTCTGACATGTCCTTATAAACTATGACAGCACAAGTGCTATAAATATTCATAAAAATCTTGTGCCACATTCAAGAATATAGAATATTGATGCAAGAAATCAATTTTTGAGAGATCATTTTCAAAAGGGAGATATCATTCTTGAATACATTGGTATAAAACATCATATTGATGATATTTTCACAAAGCCTTTGAATTCTAAGTGAATGAATTACATCAAACATGAGATAAGTATGATTAATTTAGTTTGATCATAATTTTCTAAGACTCACCATTGTGATATTCTCACTGTTGTTAAATGTCTAAACATTATCATTTTCTCATAATTTTGAAATGTCTCACTATTGTGATTGTATCACCATTTTGAAATAACTAACTTTTATAATTGTCTCACCATTCTAAATGGGTAATTATTATGATTGTATCACCATTGTGAAATGTATCACCGTTGTGATTTTCTCACTGTTGTTTTTTACTCACCATTTTGATTTAATCACCGTTGATTTTACCTACCATTGGAAATCACATGCCTTTGTAATTTTTAAACCAAAATTTCTAATATTTATTTGATTCAAAATTCTGTTCAGATTATTTTATTTTTTATTTTCAATTTATGAATCCCTAATTCCATAAGGATATAAATTAGATGATTTTTCTAATTTCAACATTAACATATATCAAACCTTTTATATAAAACCTATTGTGTCCCTTTATCTATTAACCGTCAACCTTCCCTCCTATTCAACCAAACCTTCCAATCTAATCTCCATGGCTAGAATGAAGTGAGATTTTGGGTCTTCTTCAGATGAGTAATGTCCCACAAAGAAGCAGAAAGGGGAATCTATTCATTTTGTTGATTTAGATCCATTGAATCACGGTCTTTTGATGAGGGTTGTAGTACTTGAGATAGAAGTTTAAGCCGAATTTTTAGTCTCTAGCAAGTCATTAGTGCTCAAAATTATACAGAATTGAGGATGGATGGAGTTCTTCTCTTCTAATGAGAGGCCCTCTTAACCTAGGTTGGAATATCAGTTTTACCTGTATGTAGAGTTCATATTATAAGATAACTAAGACTAGGTGAGAACTAGAATAAATGGTCATAATGTTGTCTTTTATTCAATATAATGGGAATAATGATTAACGTTTCTACATGATGGAGTTGTTAAAGAATACCAAGGAACTATTATAGAGTCCATTAAGACTTTTTTATGAATATTATTTAGCTGAGCTAACTGGGGAAGGATTTTTAAGAATCCAATTGATTCAGATCTTGATGGTGAATGCAGGCTACTATTCAAATTCATCTAGAACATTCTTTTCCCAAGAAAATTTGTAATTTCTACCATGTGGTATCAATATTTATATCTGTTGTGTTTGGTGAAAAGATGTGAGAAGATCCATATTTTTAGATATCTAATTCTTCACCTATTATAAATAACCAAGATAGCTTCAATGTCCAATTCTTTAATTTAACCTAAATTATTTCTACAATACTAAAAGACAAAGGTTTGGTGAGTGAAGAAGAAGAAAAAGTGGTGAGATGTGGAGGTTTCTTCATCACTAAGGTTATTTTTGTAAGGATGAAAATTATCTAGAACCCCTAGAAGAAGTAGTGGGTTAATGATAGTGAAACATAGAATGATGAGTTCAACCCTATTGACCATCATTCAACACTAGAAGACCTTTTTGATCTTGGTTTGGAACAAAACAAACTGGTTTAGTAATTTGATGAAGTGAAAGAGATTTCTTCCATTGATGATGAGGAAAAATAGTTTCTTATGTTTGAAAGAAGTGATTTAGAACTAACCAAAAGTCCTCTTACTATAACCAATGTCTCTCATAGACCTCATAAGAGACTCCATGTTGGAGAAAATATTTTGAAAGAAGGTAGTGATGAAGAAGATATATAAATATCATGTGAATAGAATTTTAAAAGTAATTACAAATCCTCTGATGATAATGGTGATGATGTTGATGAGGATGAAGAAGAAGAAGATTATGATGACGATGATAGTGATGGGGAATTTAACCATGATGGTCCTTTTGTCTATTTTACAAAGAAGGGTGTTGAGATTCCTCAAGATCTTCTTTCCTCTACAATATTATCATGTTTCTTTGGATCTGGAGAGTGACCTAGCCTGGTTAAAGATATTGATAAATCAGTTAGATAAGGACATAAGAATTAGTTTAGGTTGAGGAATCTATAATTCGTGAGAGTCATCCTCCTGAGTCTGCTATTGGTGATATTTCCATTCCAATAAAAAAATTTCCTTATTGTTGATGTACAAACTATTGTTGAACAGTAAGTGGATGTATAGATGAAGGTTTTTGTTATTGTTGAAAAGTTTTTTTTGTTGAGTATATGGGAGTTGACCATAATTTTGTTGAGTAATCAAGATATTTTTAGTGATCTATTGAGTCCTATGTTGTTGTACCAGCTGTAGTTATGTATACAGTTGTTGAGATTGTTAGTAATTATTATAATAATTGGATAGATCCAATATTTGAGCAATGGGTAAAGTTTCATGGGATTCCACCATAGAATGGAAGAACCAATCATAGTGAAGCAAGAGATCCTAAGGGATCTCTTATTGATCAGATTGATGCTACTAGACATTTATAAAGAATTGATTCTATGATAGTTTCTTCTCCTTATATTCCAATAATTCTAGAGGATATTGTCACCAAGGGTTCCTTGGATGCCTTCAAATAAAAACAAATTTCTAATTTTGGAATGATCATGAAGAGTTATACATCTCTTGTCACTATGTTAAGTGATTAGGATGTAGTTCATTTATTTTAAATGGTGATATATCATGTTTAACCTAAAATGATGCACCACCTTCAGGAAGTAGATATTGAAAATATGAGACTTTCCAATGAGTTGGAGTCTATGAATCATATCTTAGAAGGGTCCGAAACTCTATTTTTAGATTTTATATATGATTTATTTGTGTGGATAAAGAATATTATCTCAAAAAATTCTACTTTTACCACTTCTCATGTTGATGTTTAGATGATCAGATATATTGTGAGAGAATAACATTGTGCTTATTCAAGTGATTTTCTTGAATTACCTCAAGAAAGTTTGAGGAAGATTGAACATAATTGTGATAATGCTCACATGATTATTCGGGAGTATATGAAGGATATGAATTCTGATATAGAAACTATAGCTAAAGCTATCAAGTACTATATTTCAAGGATTTATACCAAGCATGAGTGGAATTCTTACTTTAAGATTATGGATTAAAATATGAGGATGCCTTCAGTAACACATGATTTCAAAGAGAAATTGAACCAGTTAAAGGTTATAAATCCAATGATTCGTCATTTTATAGAAGAGATGAAAAAATTATTTAGTTCTATAAAGAGAGGTGGAAAAATCATCATGGATATTATAAATCTTATGAAACCATTTCTACATGTTCATGGATATGATATAGTGGATCATGATGTAATTTATGTTATATCTCATGTGACACTTCTAGAAACTAATCTAGAGTAATTAAGACTTGGAGTTACTAGATATACTCTTTCACCCTTTCAAAACCATTTCCATCCCTTTTCTCTCACTCCTAGAGAAGTTGTGCCACACCTTAGGCCAATCATCATCAGAGAGCCTCTCTCTCTGACTGATGTTCCTACAACCATTCTTGTTATTTCCTTAGTATCTACTGCTTCAACTTCATCCTCATAAAATGGAAAAGGAAAATCTTATATTTATCCATCAACCTAGACCAAATAAGATTTATAATTAGAATTTGTATCTTTTATGGGACCCTTTTTAACACTTTCTGTTAAAACCTTTTTGGTTGTACTTTCATTATTTTTCTTTTAGAGAAAATTATATAGTTATTCAAATTCTATTTTTACATTTTTTATTTTATTTTTTAATTTTTGATAATCCAAAAAGGAGGAAAATGGATAATATAGAACTTATTTATTCATTCTTACAGTACCATTCCTTTGATATTATTCTATTTCATTTTCTTTGATACCTTCTTTTCCTTAAAACTGCTTCCTATCTAATTTTCTTTGATATCATATGTGTTTCAGTTTCATTATTTGAAACCATATACTTAATATCTTTTCTATCCTGTGTATCTTCTTTACCATTAATTTCATGGTATATAACATGTCATGATTTATCATTGATACCATGTATATAAAATCCCATGATTTTCGACCATCAAAAATGGTGAGATTGTTGGAACCCTTGTTTCAATGATAAAAAATAAATTTTATTATGATACAAATGTGTTATATTTTTTATGATATAATTTTATATTATAATTAAGATTGGATAAATTTGGATAAGTATGAATAACCATTGTGGTTGAGTTACTGCCAAGAATTTATCCCTGATAAAATGAGTCACCTTTATAGGATATCTCATTGATGAACCAACAAATGGAAAAGTATTAGAATCATTTACCATCAGACTTGACATCATTGATGACGAGTCAATGCTGAGGATGACTCACTGCTGGGATCCAAAATTAAGTAAGTACTAGAATTACCTACCATCATATATGTTTCTTCTCTATAACATAAATTTTTTAAAGTAAGTAATGAATAATTTCGAGAAGATGACCTATCATTAGACCTGAGTCACCGTTTATGTGACCTTCCATTAGAGAGGAATTTTTGAAGTGTTGAAATGCCTCACTCCTAGACTCAATAACCACCATATAAAGACACCTCTAGAGGCTTTTAACCATTCTAATGACCCACCAAATCTATTGTATTTATTTTAAATTAAATATATCTAACAACAATCTTATCGAATTTATGACAATTGATTAATTTAAGAATTATTCTTAAATATATTACAGAAATTTATTAAATAACATGTCATCCTAGAGTATGAGGATGCTAGATATTCAAATGATTTCTCTTCATGTGGATACTATTTCATGCTACTATTAAATGTTGAACCAGATTCCATTGTCCAGGTGTTAAGAAGATACACTAAAATGAGACAATAAAATACACACATACACTCAGAACATATTGAAGAACCTAAAGAATTCCATTTGTTTAATGGTTACTCGCTGCTTATTTCCTTTACATGATTGGTAAAGACCGGATATTACTGAAAAAACAGTTTACAAAACTCTATTCTATATAAAATTTCAAAACGGCAACTTGAGATTCATTTCAAATTACATTCAAGGGGTCATGAGCTACATTTCTTATCATATGGATGAACACTCCTATTTTTAAACCTTTACTAAATATGCTAATTTTCATTCATTACATTATGATCAGTGTGTGTATAAACTATATTTAAGCACATAAACATAAACACATTGTATCTTTATTTAAATAAGAAGATACTAGATATCTTCTCAAACACACTTTACTCTAATTTCTAACTTGTTTTTGTAAAGGTCCGTGTGTGTTTTGTTTCATCTGTATTCCCATGGGTTTTTGTGGAAGAGGTCCTTGTGTGACCTTGAAAAATATTGTGCTATTAAATAGATGATCCAGGTTGTGGATCAATATTTATTATTATATAAACTTCTTGGAAGTAGGTGATTTCTAAGAGGAGAGGGATAACTCTCAACTTGATACTGAATCTCTTGTATTCATTTTTAGATCAAGTGTTTTATTTTTTTAATAATTTATCATTAAGATTTAATGCTGAATCTATTTTAAACTTTAAACAAAAACAATACTTTTATAGGTAACCTTAATTAGTGTTTATAAAAGATTCTGATTAAGTAAATTGATTTCAATGGTTAAAGTAATATTATATATTATTTTAACATAAACCTAATTAGTCTTTTAGAATTATTTTAAAATTTCAATATTTGTATTGATCTTCTATTTTGGTTAACTAGGATGTTCTTTAATTAATTGGGGGATTTTATTTAAACCTATTTTTAATAGAAATATTTATTAGGTAGTCAATTCACACCCACTTGATATACTCAATATGACCAACAAATTTCTATTTAAGGGTATATTTAATGTTTTATTTAAGGATATTTTTAGGGGAAATAGTATCAATTCAACTCAAAACCATTATTTTATATCTTAAATTATCTCTTTTAAACCTTATTTCTTGATTTTTATTCAATGAACTATGGATTTTTTGAAATTAATTCCTTTTCTGGATTATTTTTAATCGTTGGTGACTATAAAAAAGGGAAAATTTAAAATAATTTTTATAATGATAAAAAGGAAAAATATTAAATGTTTTGATTTGTGATATAGCACATGTGCGTTATTGATAAAATAAGAGAGTGCAGAGTGAAAAAAACCCTTAAGTGACTTTATCCACTATGTGATTGGTCGGTCCATTATATACCTCCAATTTATTAGGAAATGAAGATAGAGTTAATTGGATATAAGTTACTCCCATATGATGTGGGAATGGTCTTATTAGGTGATTCCATTAAGATATGAAGTTGAAATTATCTGGTTTGGTGATTTAATTATGAATAATGATGAAAATAGAATATGAAACTATTTCCTTGTGAAGATGATGATTATAATGTTCTGGGTTTCATTATGAATTTTTTATTCTTATAATATGTTTCATTTAAAAGATGAAGATTTTACAAAAATAAGTTAGTTTCTGAGAAAAAGTTAGTATTGATCCTTTCAAGTATAACAGTTTTTTATGAAATGGAAAACACATGGTGTTATTAAAATTTGAAGGGTCACATTTCATGAAATTAGTTTTTTCTCAACATTCATATATATCCTCAAATGAAGTTTTATTTTTTTCTTTTTATTAAACTATTTTATGGACCCTTTTTTAGGGAAAAAAGATAATTTCACCTTTAATGTAATGTTTTATATAAAAAATGTATTTTCTATTTAAAGAAAAAACTTGATTAAAGTGTTTTTCATAGTTTTTTGAAATTTTTAATGATCCCTCGTCTTTATAAAAACCCCTTATCGAGATTAGTGTGATCAACCAATATTTTTAAATGTTTTTCACAGGTCTAGGGATAAGTATAATCAATTGTTTTGGTTGTAAGGTTTATCTTAGAGTGGTGAAAGTATTTCATTTAGAGAGTTTACATTAGTAAAAAAATGCACATTAGAAAGAAAAATATGGACTTTGATATGTAAAAGTTCTCCTAATTTTCAAAATATAAAAAATAAAAAATTTATTGGGTATGTAAATGACTCAATGTTGGTTATTTATATTCTAATTATATATAATTAAATTTAGGTTTCTTTAATTGATATAAAATTTAATTTGTAAAGGACAAGTTTTCATAACTTGATCCAAGGGTACATTTCTGATGTGTCATAGTATGAATTCTATTCCATCCTCTAATTCCTCCAAAAATAGTTTTACAAACAATGCTACACTTTCTCACATTATCTTAAATATAATTTTCAAAACAACTTGTTTCATATCAAATTCCCCCCCCCCCACACATTTTAATTCAACCTAGATCACGTATCAACTTATAGGTCAAGGTAAATAATGATTTTTGTATTATATTGTGTTTTCTTAGTAATGTTATTTCTACATACTAAGGGATATAAGTCTTAAATTGAAAGGTAAGATAGAAGTAAGAGTTCATTGTAAAATTGATTTTAAAATCAATATAATAGTTCAATATTATATAACACATGGTCCTAAAAGATCTGAGGTTTTGACCTGATTAAAAAGAAAATTAAGGTTATTAAAACATTTTTTGGTTCTCTCAAGAAAAATAAAATTTTAAGAAAATGTTAATGTAGGTTGAGAATCCTCTAAGGAAAGTGATTAAAATATAGGACAACATGTCATAACCTGAGATTCAAAAAATAATAGTCATTTCATGATTTCTATTCATATATAATTTTATAACAAGATAATTTAAACATTCATATAATGTGATTATATGGGTAAAATTAGTTTCATAACATTGGAATGGGATCAAAATTTTCATAGAAATTCTAATTGAGCTCAACAGGTTTCAAAACATAATATTTTTTTGTGTGAAAAATACTAAAAAATTTGAAAAAATATATATAAAAATAATAAGCTAGATTTTAAATGGGATCACATCAGGCACGTAAATTTCAAGGAGAGTTATAAACTGGTGATCCTCAATTATAACCATTTTGGTGTAGTATGATCTCCAATATTGGTTTTTGAGGTAGATTTCCATAGAATTTCTTCATCTAAGACCATAAAAGGAAAATAGGTTTTATACTTATTTTATAAATTTCATAAGCCGATAAGTATAAGAATCAATGAATATAAATGGACCTTCAGACACAAAATAATGTTTACCTAGAATATTCTGGAATCTGGAGTTTCATAGAAACACTGGGTCCCCTAGATAAAAGTCCATTACCAAAATTATTTTTTCAGGAGCCACTCTAATTATTTATTTATAAATTTTTTAGTTTTCAGAAGTCTCTCTTATTATCTATTACAACTACTATAGTTGTAGTTTTATCTTATTTATGATAATATCTATGTATAAATTCTACTCCTTCACTATTGAGTATGGCTTGTACTCTAATTCCATAAGTAGATGAAAAATATTTCAATAAATTAGAAAGTATGGACTCAATCTTTTGGGTGTTCTATAAATAGTCATGTTGGACCATAAATAATATTCCAACACTTATATATTGTCCTTTTGGTTTGGTTTGACTATTTTATTTATAATTTCATTTATTTATCTTTTTGATACTTGTACTTGGACCTTTGTTTTATAGGTGCTAGGGTGTGGATTCATTGTGGTTCACCCAATCCCTATTCATTAAGAATTCATTGATACTATTAAAAAAGTGATTCCCTCGATTATTGAGGATAGATGTTGGAAATCCAAAACTATAAAGTAATTTTAGTCTAATATGTTCTTAATTTTAAAATTTTACTAACATTCCATTAAAGTAAAAAGTGGCTTGTAAATTCTAGGTTGTAAATAAATTATAGAATAGGTGAAATATAACTTCCAAGAAATCATATCCATATCATTTGATCATTAAATATTTTACAAATATATAGGTCTCCTAAAATTTAAAATTTTGAATCATATTTGAGTCTAAGAGCTTATTGGGGGTTGATAAGGGATGATTCTAGAGATGTTACCAAATAGTTTATGATATCAACATACCAGGACACTTATCCTATAAAAATGTATATATTATCCCCTATAATGAACTCATTAAATGGTTCTTGATCTAAAGTTTTACTTAAACAATTTTTTGTATCCTTCTTAGGTGATTTTCCACCTAGTGTGCAACTTCTTTATTATCCTTTATCTCTATATTTAACTCTTTACATAGAATCATCATTCTAAACATCCACAGTTTTTCCTTATCTTTATTCATAAAATACTTGTGGGGTGAATTATTATAATAAAACATAACTTTAGTTCCCAATAATTATGATCTGAATTTTTTCAAAGAAAAAATAAATACCGAGAACACATTTTTAGTGCCTTTGTAGTTAAGTTGGGAAACATTGAGCAACCTTGATGAAAAAAAATTAATTAATGTTTCACCTAAATTAATTTTTATGTAACCACCCCATCCATATGGTTGTAAATTTCATAGATAAACTCAAAAGGTATATATTAGTTGGTTGGAATCATCACTTGGGTTGTGATCAGACTAATTTTTAATTCGTCAAAATATTCCCTATAATTAGAAATGAAATATAAAATTGGAATATTTTAAAATAAACCCAGAAAGGGGAAAAATACTACTGAAATCCTTGATGAACCTACTATTAAATCCTTTATATCCTAGTACATATCTAACATATTTCATACATCTTGGATAATTAAATTAATTTATCACTTCAATTTTAGATTTATGTACCTTAATGATTTTTCATAAAATTACATACCCAAGGACTATTCCTCTCTCCACCATGAAATTAAACTTTTCAAAATTAATAACAAGGTTATTTTCAATGTGAGTCTTTAAAATATTTTCTATATTTATTAAGTAATGATTTCATGTTTTACCCAAAATAGTGAATTCATATAAAAATAACTCAAAAAAGTCTTCAATGTTATCTAATAATATGCTTACCATACACCACTATAATATACCTAAAGTATTAAAAAAATCTAAATGGAATCCCCCATTACACAATGTAACCATAGAGACATGTAATTATTGTCTTATATTAATCCTCATGTGCAATGGGAACCTAAAAGTATAAAAAAATCCACCTGAGAAGAAATAATGAGTTCTTCCTACCAACCTATCCAATATTAGATTGATAAAGCCAATGGGTAAGTGATCTTTCCATCTAACCTGATTCAACTTCCAACAGTCTACAAAAATCCTTAATTATTTTAAATTCTCATAAAAATTGGTTCATTTATTCTATTTCTCTCAATGATCAGTACATTTTTAATAGAAAATATATGAATTGAGATGTTCCATTTTGAGTCAGTGATAAGGTAGATTATTCTTGTTTAAAACAAACTCTCTATATCATTTTTACTACCTCTTTCATGGTTTTATTAAATTTTCTTTGGGGATGCCAAATAGATCTTGAATTTTCCTCAATAAGAATTATATGTGTGAATGTTAGTGGATTTATGCATAGAATATCTTCTAAAAATTAACCTATTTCATGAATATTTTACATCAAAAGATTAATAAATTAGTGTTCTTGGATTTGGGATAGGTTACTAGAATTGATTAATGACAATATGTTTCCTTCCATTAAGTATACATACTTGAGTTTAGTGGAAGAATTATTTTAATTCAAGATTTGGGGTCTTCTTTGAAAATAAAATTAGATAGGAGCTCCTCACTTTCTCAGCTAAAATTACCTATAAATAAGATAAAAAATGAATTTCTTCTTTATTAAATAAACAATAAAACTCATTAATAATTTCAAAATGTAAATCTTCTTCCAATCATAATATGAATTTTTCATATTCTGGAACAACTTCTTTCTATAATGAATTTTTAGTCATTAAGTGTTTCTTTAAGGAAAACATTTCATGAAATATATTGGGATCTTTACTAGCTCTAGTTTCCCCAATGTGGTAAATTTTAAGAATGGAATGGTCCTATGAAGGTTACCTAATGGAGTAAAAAATATTGAATTGGACACTATTGTCTCTATACTTCATGGTTAGGGTTCCTCCTTGCACAATAATGAAAGCATTTTTTTATCTTCAAGAATGGACTTCCTAAATTTATCAGTGATTATTATGGGATTTTATCGTCCTTTATATTTAGTATATAGAAGTTTGATGGGAAGATTAAATTTTTAACTCTTACTAGAAAATACTCTAAGACTTCTAATGTAGAGTTTTTAAGTCTATTCTAAAGGTTTACCACCACTCTTATAGGATTTAATTATCTCATTTTTAAGAAATTACAAACTATGTGAGGCATTAAATTAATTATAGTACCAAAATAAAATAAATAATTTGAAAATTTTATCAAACAAACAGTTCAAGGGATATAAACTATTCATGGATTTTAAAATTTGGTGGGAAATTGGGGGGTTATCAAAGTTGAAACAATTCACGGAAAATAGGTTCTTTCATTCCCCTAAATACTTCTTTTTATTATGTATATTTCCATAAGGAATTTATTATATGCATGGATTTTATAGAGAACTTATGAAAGGGAAATGTTGTTCTTATCATTAAGAAATGTTTTTAAAATTTACCTTTGAAGTTATTCTTCATGTATATTCTTAGATTGGATCATTCTTAATGGAAAGGGAGGTAAAATATATTTCCTCTCCATTTACTACCTCTACATGGGTATCTATTTCTTATTTATTCTTAGAAAGGTTTATTTTGCTTTCAGAATGGGGGGGGGGGTTCTATTACTTGTTTTATGGGGTGGTATAGCCTAGTTTTTCAAATTACTAAATTCATATTAGGTTTTGGAATTATCCCTCTATACTATATTATGATATGGATATTTCCTCTATAAGTTGGATGCTACAAAATGTTTTATACCCTTCACTCCAACACACTGATCAATGTAACTATCAATTGATACACACAAACAATATACCAATAAAATTTATTATTGTTCCCTATATTGAATTAGGGAAATTTTACTAACAAGACTTTTTATTTATTCATGTTTTGATTTTAAAAATAAAGATGAGTATGCGGATCTTACCTCATGTAATCCTTTGAAACTTTGACTTATTGTATCAAAATACTGTGAGTTTTCATTTATCTTCTAAATTAAATTGTATTATACTTTTTATTTTCTATTATAAATCCTCCATATGATTCATATAATAGATCCCTTTTATTTCCATGTAATACATTAAAATAATATAATAAAGTTGTTTGCCTCTATATCTTGGTGTGGGAAACTGACACACAACCTCTTGAATCTCTCCTAGTACTCATAACGAGTCTCTCTAGAACCTTATTTAATAGAATAAGTATCCTTTTATGATGGATTTTATTATATATTAATGTAAAAATGTCAAATAGAAGCTTTTATGCAAGTCACCCAAGTCACGTTCTTCCCCTGGTTGTAAATTGTACAACAATTCATTAGTTGCTCCTTCAAGTGAAAAGGGGAGTGATGTATACTTGAATAATTATTATTTCATTACTCTTGGATTAAATATTTAGAAAATAATGGTAAAATCCTTGATGTGATTATGAGGATATTCACCTAAAAAACCATGAAATTTTAGTATAACTTGACTCAAAATAATTTCAATTGAAAACCATTTTGTAAAACATGCATAGAATTGTGATTTCTATGATTCCTAAACTAAGGGGAATAGAGATATCACAGAGTTTTTTTAGGATTGGATTCCATGGTGAAATGAAAATGGTGAGTAGTGGAAGTTTCTTATAATTTTGTCAAGGATACATAAATTTATATCGTTTATTAAATTCTTTAATACTTATTAAACGGGTTATCTATATATTGAGGCCAATAGAGTTGAGTGGGTTAGGATAAGAAGATTATCCCATGAAATTAGGTTAAAATTATCATAGAGGTAACCTAGGTTTGTCTTTAGAGATGGTGCTAATTTTTTTGTCACTTTTAGTAAGGAAATGGGTTGTTTTTGTAAGGAAATTAGTTTTTAATGTACATTCTCTTAAATAAAGCATGTTTTTGATATATTTCTCAATATACAACACTGAACTAAAATAAAACAGTGATATTTTTAGACTATTAAAAATTAGATGTTGAATTATTAGGCACAAATAGGAGTTACCGAGGAATGATATATATATATAAAGGTTATTTTATATATATTTACTTAATTTCATTATTATGTTTCAAAATATATCTTTTATGAATTAAAATTTTTTATTAAATTTTTATTTAAAAATATATAATATTTATTTATCAATGACACATTTATTAGGGTTTTATAAATTAATAATTAGAACAATTTGTTTTTAAAATGTTATTTTCTTATAAAATATTTTTCATTATGCTTTATATATTTTTTTAAAATTTAAATTAATTTGTTAAATTTAAAAATAAACTTCAATTATTGATTCAACATAATTTTTCTTCATAGTATAAATGTTTGGAATTTTTCTAAAAATATCCATTTTCAGCTGACAAGTGAAAAATATAGTTTTTACAAATAACATGATTTTTATGACATTATTGGTTTAAAAGTTTTAATTGAATATTCATGAAACTTTTTTATAAGATAAAATACGTATTTCATATTTTACTTTATAATTTTAAAAATTTTGGTTTTAATTTACGAACCACTATTTTACATTTTAGAACATAAGTTATATTTTTCAAGAAAATTATTTTAAATACATTATGTATTTATTATTTTTAAATGAATTTTCTTCATTTTAGAAATTGAATAAAAAATAAATTTTAAATTTGTAATCAAGAGGTCCAAATTATATAATAAAAACCGTTTTATTTTTGCATGGAAAGGACAAATTACCTAGGTAAAAACTAGTTACTGTGTTGAAAACCAAAATGGTAAAAATGGGTAACTTATGAGGTAAATTGCCTAACATATTAAGAAAATGTTTTTAATTGAGTGTTTTGGGTGTGTAACAACATTATCACTTCCAAAATCTATTATTTCTCAAATTTTATCTACCTTAAAAGATATTTAATTCCCATTAATAAAAGGTTTTAGGTATTTACAAAAAAGAATCCCCCTTTTTCATGTATAAAATGGGCACTCCTCTTCTCAATTCAACTCACACCCATACCCCCTTAGATAATACCAAAATCTTCCCAACCATATCTTAAATTACTATATAAATTAAATCACTTATTTTAATCTAAAAATACCATTCATAAATGGATTAACCCCTTCACACAAGAGGTAATATAAGAAGTGAGTTATAAGTTAATAACATCTATTTATAATTCATAGTTCATTTTTTGATTTAATTATTCATAAAATTTCATTACAAAATCATAAAATGTTGAAATAATAATCATTAGTATATTGATATGTTATTATAATAATGGTACAAGCATTATCCACCCTCCCCTTTTCCATTAATAAAAAAAAAATGTGAACCATACATGTGTGCGGACTACCGCCTCCATGAAAAAACCAGTTTTATTATCCTTAATATCCTCACTTGGATGATAAAAAATGGAAATTTAATAAATAATTATGATATATATGACTTTTTAAGAGTGTAAAATATAGATACATATTTTTTATTTCTCTCATTATATGAAAACAAAATCATCACACATGCGTATGTGCAGACTACCAACTCTATGGATCAATGTATTCCCTCTTTCAATACCAACTTTATAGGATTGATATAAGAACATATTTAAATGAAAAATATTATATTGATGATTTGAATAACGTTATGGTATTAAAAATTTAGTAACCACTTAATGATATTAATGATAAAAAATATTTATAAAATTAACCATCTAAAACATGCGAACCAAGATGAAATAACTTTTATTAATATTATGTAACTATATTTATACATTACATATTCTACTATGTTTTTATAATTCTAATATATCACACTTATAAAAAATAAATAATCCCATTATTTTACCATTATAATGATATTTCAACTAATTTACCTCATAATCATCCATTAATCATGGTATGTTAATGTTTGTGTTAGTTTGAACACCTAATTAAATGATTATAAAATTATATCATGGATGATTTTTAAAAAATAATTAATGGTGTAATATAATATAAATATTTAAATAAATAATTTTTTGTTATGGAATTATTATATTAATATTTAATTCATTAACTAATATAACACCCTTCATGTGTTAAAAATCAACAAAATATGCTTTTAGTCGATTTCATCTTCGTGGATAAATACTAAAGAACCCATGGAAGGAAATTTAAAATCCATAAATCATTATAATTAATAAATTATAGTAAAATTATTGGTTTAGGAAACATTAACATTATAATTAGAATAAATATCCACACCACTCTAATGAAACAATTATAAACCATAAACACCTGATGTTGGAAAATAGGTAAAAACTAACTAATATATATATATATATATGGAATGATTATCCATAAGAAGCATAAATAATTATAGTTATTAATAAGTTTTTTTGGTATTAAATTAATATAATTAATAAAATTATTCAGGATATTTGGTTCAAGTGAATAATGAATTAGGACCAAGGTAAGAGTTTTTTTCTCAAACTCCTCTCATTGATACATGTTTTATATTAAGCATATAATTCATTATATTAGGTGTATATGCTACCTAATTGAGTTATTATATCATGAAATTATTTTTAGTTATTGTAATATAAGTTTAATTTAAGGCCCATACTTTGGATATGTTTATATTTAAATTCTCGTTAAGTTTTACGGGTTTTTGTTAACTCAATTCTTATTCCTTGAGTTATAATTGTTATTCTTGAACATATTTCATATAAGTTTTGAATATTCATCTCTATAATTGTATTATGTTATATTTTCTCTTGAATACTATAGAATTAATTTTTTTCAGATAAAACCCTTTTTAAAATTTTATTACTTCATAAAATATACTGTCCTTAAGGGACTTTGTTAAAAAAATATATTTCTTTGAGTTATATGGGTTATTTTGAACTTCAACATTAAATATTATATTTAGTAATTGATATCCAATATTATATTATGTTATCTTTTCTATTTATAGGGAGAATTTATATGTTGATTAAAATATTCCTTCTTGATTGTTCCCTCAAAGAAAAGTATAACTATATTAAGTACAAACCTTCATTTATTAATCAGATATTTGTTTGAAGTTCATATTTTCCTTTTACCAATGTTATCCTCTCTTTTTGGGAAATATAATATGAAAAAATATATATTTAATACACTATAATTGATGATTTATTATATAAATAAACACTTAATACAATACCAAAGGATCATGAGTCCTAGTGTCTTTGCGTAATCAGATAAATTGAATAATAACTTGAAAAATTGGTATAAAAAAATTATTTAAAAACTAAAAAACATTCCCTTATATTCCATCGATCTTATAAGGTTTCATGGGGTAACCTAGGGACATACATAAGAAATGGGTGAGATATAAATCCTAGTAAAGGAATAATAAAATAATTGTCACGACCCGTCCCTCGGGCATCGTGCTGTGACTACCCCAAGCCCGCCTACCATAGGCCAGGGGTTGGCGACTATAAATAGAATGGAATATCCCTAAAATAGGAAGGCATTGCATTTAAACTTGTAAAAATACACAACCAAGAATGTAACAAGATGATACCATAAAGAAAATCTTCAGTAGAACAAGTGTGTACTGAAAGTATTGGTCCGGAAAACAAGCTCAACTAAAAGATGCAAATATAAATAAAAAAAGAAACAACTCATGTGATCGTCCACCAAGGATCCTACCTGAAGGGATAGTACAAATCATCATGTGGCTCTCCTCATCCACCGGTTGCCTCCATCCACATCAAGTGTTGGCTCCCCAAGTCTCACTAAATGTTGGTAGTTGTCTTCACAATATACAACAAGGTGCGGGCGAAGCCCGTGTAGGTGTGAGTATAACAATACCCAGTAGGGATCCTGAGACCCCCAAAGGTCTCTCATAATTCCACCAAGGAAAACCAAAAACCATGATCTCAATCACAAAGCATAAAGAAAAAGACACAGCTCAAACCATATATACTCCTCTCATCCACAAAGAAACATAATGCCCCGACCTCAAGCCATTTCTAGGATTTCCATAGAAGGCTCAATGCATAACTCAAGGATCAAGAGTACATGCTCCATGAACTAGCCATCCCTCAAGGCACCCGTCTGATATATGTACTCCATTAGGTATAACTCAATCATTCTTAATAGAACGTCCGAAAGGACGTACTTCATTAGGAACTTTATGCTAGAATTGCCTCTAATGCCCGACACTAGAGGTATCACAGTCACAGTATTGCTCCCGAGGCAGAACAAGGGAAACCAAGTGAAGAGGCCCACACCTCGACACTGTGTCCTAAAGTCGAGGGAGCTCTAACTCCCTTAAAGGACCCACTCCCCGTCGCTACTCAGAGATGGGGAGTACTACTCCATATGTGAGGACCCACACCCTTCCTGGTAGGGGAGTACCACTCTGGTAGTTTGTTTTATGTGGGGGACCCAAGCTCTAGTATGTCAGGGGGGTACCGACAATAGGCTAGATGACCCGTACCCTATAATGACAGGGGAGTACCGACTCTATATGTGAGGACCTGCCCCTACCCAGTAGTGGAGTGCAACTCTAGTAGTTTGTTCGCTGTGGGGGACCCGCGCCCTAGTACGTCCGGGGAGTACCGAACCTATGCTGAAGGACCCGCACCCTGGCACTGCAGAGGAGTACTAACTCTATATGTGAGGACCCACACCATACCCAATAGGGGGTGTACAACTTTGTTAGTTTGTTCGATGTGGGGACCCACGCCCTAGTACGTTTGGGGGGTACCGACCACAGGCTAGAGGACCCGCACCTTGGCAAGACAGGGGAGTACCGAATCAATATGTGATGACCCACACCGTACCCGGTAGGGGAGTACAAATCTGGTAGTTTTTTCGTTGTGGGGTACCTGCACCATAGTTCGTCAGGGGAGTACCAACCCCAGGCTAGAGGACCTACACCTTGTAATGGTAGGGGAGTACCAACTCTGTTGTAGCGTAACATAAGGAGGACCCACACCCTAGGCTGACAGGGGAGTACTTACTCCAAATATATAAAAACAAATCGTAGGGAAATAAACCTGCAATCAAGATGTGGGGAGCCTTGTGTCTATCGGAGCAGAAGAGTATGGAATACCCGTTCCTTAGGTCATCAAGGGAGTAGCCATGCTAACTCTCACTACAAGAAACACTATGGTTCTGCTCCTCCAGTTATTGGTAATACCTAAACCACCACAAAGTTACACAAGGATGTAACTCTGTAATTGGCCAAGTCATAAGGGTTCCAACGCAACAGATGACGCATCAACCGGACACCTGGTCAGTAAGTCATGGGCATTTTAGTGCCGAGGGCCCTGTTGGATTCGGGTACAATCCAACCTAGCCAAAATTAAAATTTCCCTAAAAGTCACATAGAGTATCTCAAAAGGACCGTCTTGCTCCAATTATCTTAGTGTCGTAGAAGGTTCCTCAAAAGGATATCTAGTTCGCAAGATACGACATTGTTTAAGCGTATTTGGGCCCGAGAGGGGTTCAGGTCTAGTCCAACCTGACCAGGCCTAGGCAAACCCTACCCAACCTGGCTTGGCTAGGCTGACTGGGACCGACCCAGAACGCCCTGGCTAGATAGGGGCATGGTGGGCTCAGCCTGCCAATTGGCGCAACCCACGCGCGGTCGGACAGTCTGCTGCTCCCGAACGGCTCAAAGGAGCCGTTTGGCACCTTTATTGGTAGCGATAAGTGGCGCCGCCTTGTCACCCATAATACCCACAGGGAGCGGGTCCCTTGAATCATCGTGAATTCAAGACATGACTCCCTTTAGCGTGGCATGCGATGACACTCCACCTCCACCTCCATGGCCGACCACTGCCGACCACCTGTCGGACCACCACAATGACACTCTTCCACCAGGGCTGGTAGTTTCCAGCTATCGCCCTCGTCCGACTGAACTTCCATGTAGAAGCTTCTTCCACAGGGCTTTGATTATGCTCTGGAGCCCCATTTTCACTTCTTCTTATGCCTACGGGATCCCCAGGATTCCGTTGTTGCTGCACTGCTCCCAGTCTTTTGATTCTGATGAGTTGAGGAATTGTCTCCTGAATAACACAACAAGAATGAAGAGGCAGAGGGTCAGAGCCTTGTTCGTTTGGCCTATGCCCTCCGAATTAACATTATAACAAGAATGAGAAATTTTAATTCATCAAATAAAACTTCAACAATAAACCCCCTTCCCGAGGAATGTTGAAGGTGTCACGATTGTGGTGGGAGGAGAGTCCTTGTCCGATGAAGTCGTCGACATTCATCGATCCCAGATTATCACTGCCCAAGCTTCCATTCTTTCATTGGTGGGAGTTGACGTAGGACTTCACCAGAGGTTTCTCACTTGATGAAGCCATGTTAGAAACCCATGCCCAAGATTCCATTAAATAAATAGAAAACCACCCGTGTATCATGGAATTAATGTGGTTCATTTATGAACCACAATTAATCTTGTAAAGTTGAGGTTACAAAGAAAGAGGGTCAATCCATTTAATGGCTTGACAAATTATATGTCCTACCATTGCCGATTAACAGTTACAGAAAAGAAATAAAATAACTTTGTTAAATTATTTTATTAGTTTTCTTTAAATTTTAGAATTTAACTTTTCCTCCCGACCTACTGCGGTCAAAGTTTAGCTTCTTTTAAGAAAATCTTGGCACTATGGATTCAATGGAGCCCTCAGACTTCAATTCCACGCACCGGTTCAAAAGTTAGAAAATATCACTTGTACTTTTACTGAATGTAAATTAAAAAATGTTAAATATTTATTAACAGTCACCCAAGACCCATGCCAGTCGAGGTTATGCTCCCCCCTATGGGAAAAACATGTTGAGTCAATAAGGTTTTCCTTATGACTTTTCCATTCCTTCTTGTTTTGAAAATCACAAACACCTTATCTTTAAGAAAATCGATTTTATAAGGAAAATTTCTTTTATAAAGAAAATCACTTTTGTAAGAAAAATTATCCTTATCATATTTTCATCCATATTTTTCTGAAGTATAAAATTCGGATTCATTTCTATTTTCTCAGAATTGTTTGAAACTTTGATATGAAGTATTCTATTTTAGGATCCGAATTTTAGATAATAACTGTAATAAAGTTTCACTCCAAATTCCAGATGAGAACTGTAATAAAGTTTCATTCCGAATTCTGGATACGATCTCTGATTAAGTTCTACTCCAAATTCTGGATATGAATCCTTATGAAGTTCGACAACGAATTCTATTTACGAATTCTGATGACAAATTATCATTACGAATTTTGATGATGAATTCTCATTATGAATTCTGATGACAAATTCTCATTACGAATTCTGATGAGGAATTCTCAGTACGAATTCTGATGAGGAATTCTCACTACGAATTCTGATGAAGAATTCTCATTCTGAATTCTCATTCCAAATTCACCTATTAAACAGAATCTGATCATCTTTGGTTTATACACTCCAAATTTATTTAGACTCCGAAAATTATTTTTGGTTAGACTCCAAACATTCATTTTGCTTATGTTGTTACAATCTGTCTGCTCTTTGATATTTTTTTCTCACTCTGAACATTCACTCTGAATATTCACTCCAAACTTTTTAAGACTTAAAATGATGTCGTACATTCTATTTCACTTATTTTTTTATAAAACGATGTAATCTATTTTGTTATAAACTAACCGTTGGTTAAGTTAAACGTGTACAGGTCCCTCCAATTTTTAAGGAAAATATGACCGTTGGAAATGAGGCCGACCTTGCCTATAAATAGGAGCTCATTTGAAAGAGCTCTAGGCTGACTACTGAATGATGAACTGATGATTGATGAATGACTTCTTCGAAATTGTGCATACATGCTGTTGAAGTGATTTCTAGAGAGAGAGAGGCTCTTATTAACTCTCAAAGCTTCGTGTGACTCCGAATGTTGGTGATTACATTCAAGGACTTCTGGGGATAGGAAGACATAGGTTTCCAACACCATGAAGTTGAGGGCTTCCTTGCTGAGGAAGATAGAGGTTGCCAACTACCTTGAAGTTGAAGGCTTGCAGGGATAGCAAGACAGAGATTCCGATATTCGTATCGAGGGATTACCCTGGTCTAGGTAAGACAGACTTGCTTGAAAGTATAAATCAAGGGACATTTATCCAAGGTTGTTGGATACCCTTCTCTTTGGGTTAAAAGACTTATATCTTGTTACTTGTACATTTACTAATTGTTGATTTCCGCTGCATTTTGTATTATAAGGAAAGTATAACTTTCTTATACTTTTTTACTTGTACTCTGTTTCATTTAGATTCTATATGCTTTAAGGTAGAATCTCATATTGTAATCTTTTGTTAAGTTTCAATTTCCGGAACCATATTTCCAGAACCTACTTTCGGAATCTCTTTCCAATGTTTCCATTTTTTATTAGAGGTGTTGTGAATTTTCTTAGTTTAACCCTTGTTAAACTTAGCCCTTTCCTTTGCTTAAGGAATACACAGTTATTCATAACTAACTTTAAATGTTCCAAAGGAATTTTTAAAGTATACAATTCACCCCCCCTCTTCTATATTGAGCATCTACATCATTATTTCGATCCTAAAATTGGTATCAAAGGAGGTCTCTGAAATACTTGTACTCATGTATATGTTTTTATTTCTCACTTTACCATTCCGAACTTTCTCATTCCGAACTTTGTTATTACGAATCTTTTCTACTAACAAGTTTGTGTGCCAAAGGTTGTTCTAGTATGGAAGGAATTAATGTTGGTTCTATTGATAATCTAAATCCTACAAGACCACCAATATTTTATGGTAATGACTATGATTACTGGAGAGATCGAATAAAGACTTTTTTTATCAATACTGGTGTAGACAATTTTGTTATGCTTACTGGAGATTATAAAATTCCTGACTAAGAAGTTAGAACTTTTACTAACCAGGAAAAGCAAGAGTATCAACTGAATTATAAGGTACGCAATACCTTACTTTGTTCAATGACCAGAAATATATATATCCAAATTTATTCTTGTGAAGCAGCTAATTGTATCTAGCAGAAGTTAGAGGTTACACACTTTGGAACTTTTAAGGTGATTGAGACTAGGAGAGCTATGCTTAGAGCTGAATATCATGGCTTCAATTTTCCGTATGGTGAACCAATTTGTAAAGTTCAACATAGGTTTATGACTATCATCAACATCTTACTGTCTATGGGAGAGAAAGGGTTAGATGATGAAGCACTTGTAGATAATATAATTGATATTATACCAAATGACTGGGAATCCAAAAGAACTGTTATAGATGAGAACATGAAGGTCACTCAAATTTCTCTGGATGAGTTATTTGGAACTCTTCTCCAACATGAAACTAGAATGAAGAGAGATGCTAACAACATCAAAAAGAAAAATGGGAATGGTACTGTTGCTTTTACAACAACATCAAATCATATGAAAGCTAAGACTCTTGAGAGAGTAACCAGATCCAAGTCTAATAAGATGGTAGTTCAATCAGATTCTAGTGAGAGTGAAATATCAGAAAATGAATTAGCAAATCTTTCTCGAAGGATAAACAAGATAGCTGGGCAAAGAAATTTCCAATCCAAGTATAAGAAAAAGGACAAGAAAGATAAGAAATATGGAGAAGTTACTTGTTATGAATGCAAGTGAGCTGGACATATTAGACCAGATTTCCCTTTGCTTAAAAACAAATAAAGGAAAGAAATGCATTCAGATAGGAACAGAAAGAAGTATTATATAGCCAAAGCTAAGAAAGTTTTTAAAGCTAATGACACCTGGAGTGCTAGTGGTGGTGACTCTTCAGATGAATCTTCTGATTACGAATCTTCAGGACAGAAGAATCTTGGTCTTATAGCCAAATTACCTATTGATAATCACTATTTTATGGCTAAGGTACGAAATGCTGAATCATTGACCAATATCTCTTTAAATTCTAATGATAGTAAGTATTATAACTCTTCTGATGAAAAATCTTCTTCTGATGAAGAAAACTCTTTACCTACTTATGAAGAAGTCTCTAGGTTTGCTGAACTTCTTGAAATTGAGAATTCCAAACTCAATAAGAAACTTGATAAGGCAAACTCTAAGAATTCTATTCTTAAAAAAGAGATATCAGATATTTCTAAAGATCTTGATAGAAAAAATGCTGATTTTGAAATTATTTCAAAAAATCTTTAAGAAGTAAGTTCTGAGAAGAACCAACTTTCTAAAGAGTTAGAAAAAGTAATTTCTAAGAAAAATGTTTTCGAGTCTAGATGTAGTTCTAAAACTAATGATTTTGATGATAAAAACTTGGTTATAAAACTCAAGTCCGAAATTTTTTCCTTAAAGAAGTGTTTATCAATCTTTACCCATGGTAAGGAAAATTTTGATAAAATGTATTCTCAAATATGACCTTTAAGAAATAAATCCGGATTTGGTTATACCCATGTAAAACCTATTTTCAGTGAAAATTATTTTGTTCCTCAATGTGCTCCATTTTGTATCCATTGTCAATGTGGTGGTCACTGGGCAAATAATTGTTCCTTAAACAAAACCCAATCCTTAGGTTTTCATAAAGCTTCCTTTTCTAAGAAGATGTGGGTTCCTAAAATTTTTTTATCTGGAAATCTCGGATCCAAACAAGTATGGATTCCAAAAGTCTAATTATTTTCTTGATTTCAAGAAAATAAAGAGAGTACCAGCAACAATACATGGTACATGGATAGTGGATGTTCTCGGCACATGACTGGTAATAAAATCTACTTTGAGAAGATTATCAAAACGAAAGGAGGAAAGGTAACTTTCGGAGACAATGCTAAGGGAGAGATTGTTGGTATTGGTAATATTGTTTTTCTTGGTAAAACCTTGATTTCAAATGTCCTTTTTGTTAAGGGTCTTAAGAACACCCTCATTAACATAATTCAGTTATGTGATGAAGGATACCTTGTGAATTTTAGGAATGATAAGTGCTTAGTTCACAATTCCAAGGAAGAATTTATTCTCTCAGCCAATAGGCAAGATAATGTTTACACTTTGAACCTACAAGACCTCAGGAGTCAATATTTAACTTGCCTAAGTACAATGGAAGATCATTCTTGGTTATGGCATAGAAGACTAAGTCACTGTAACCTTAGGAACTTATGTAAACTCTCTAAGAAGAAACTAGTTAAGGATCTACCGGATCTTAGATTTGATTCTTCTAATGTTTGGGATCCTAGTGAATATGGAAAGCAATATAAATCTAGTTTTAAATCAATCGGTGAAGTCTTGAAAAACGATGCATTACAGTTAGTGCACATGGATCCTTTTGGTCCAACACAAACTGGAAGTATTGGAGGCAAATACTATGTGTTTGTTCTAGTTGATGATTACACTATATTTACTTGGGTCTATTTTCTCACAAAGAAGTCTGAAGCTTTTTCTTATTTCAAAAGTTTTAGAGCTCAAGTTAAAAATGATAAAAACCTTCCTTTGAAAACTATTGATAGTGATCATGGAGGAGAATTTCAAAATTCTGATTTTGAAGCTTTTTGTAGTAAAAAGGTATTACTCACAATTTCTCACCACCTATAACTCCTCAACAAAATGGTGTAGTTGAGAGAAGAAATAGAATTCTTCAAGAGATAACTAGAACCATGTTGAGTGAATATTCTATAGCTAGACATTTCTGGGCTGAAGCTGTATGTACTGCTTGCTATACTATAAATCGAGTTTTGATTAGACCTTTTCTAAATAAAACTCCTTATGAGTTATGGAATGGTAGAAAACCAAGACTATCCTACTTCAAGGTTTTTGGTTGCAAAGTATTCATTTTGAATACTAAAGATAACTTACATAAATTCGCACCAAAATAAGATGAAGGAATCTTCTTAGGTTATTCCACAACTTCTAAGGATTATAGAGTTTTTAATAAAAATACTTGTACTGTTAAAGAAACAGTACATGTAAAATTTGATGAGTCTGATCCTTTTGTTTTTAAACCATCCCAGCCTACATCCTTGGATGTGTTTCCAAAAACTGATTGTCAACCTTTGATAGAAGAACCTTATGATAAGGAAAATGTTCAAGAAGATACTTCTGAAACATTTACCCCAGATGACTTTCTACCCTATGTTGATGAACAGACTTTTCAAAACCCGAATCAGGTGTTTCTTAAGAATCATCCCAGTGGTAGTATCGTTGGTGATGTAAATAAACCTGTAAGGACTAGAAGTTCTTTAAGAAATGAAGTAGAACATCTAGAATTTCTTTCCCAATTATAACCTACACTGATGAAGCTTTAGGTGATGATGATTGGATCAAACCCATGTCAGACGATCTTAATGAATTCAAAAGGAATAAAGTCTGTACTTTGGTTGAAAGACCTAAGGAAACTTCTGTTATTGGAGTAAAGTGGGTCTTCAGAAAAAAAAATTGTGATGAAAATGGAGTCATAGTAAGAAATAAATCTATACTTGTTTCTAAAGGCTATAATCAGCAAGAGGGAATAGATTATAAAGAAACCTATGCTCCAGTAGCTAGACTTGAATCTATCCGTATTCTACTTGCCTTTTCAGTATTCTTTAATTTTAAACTTTTCCAAATGGATGTGAAATGTGATTTTCTTAATGGTTATGTTCAAGAGGAAGTTTTTGTTGGACAACTTCCTGGCATTGAAGATAAAAAACATCCTGATTATGTTTTTAGACTTACCAAAGCTCTGTATGGCCTTAAACAAGCCCCACGATCATGGTATGATAGCCTCACTGGATTTTTGCTTCAAAATAAATACGTTAAGGGAAATTCAGATCCAACCCTTTTTATAAAGAAAGATAAGAAAAATGTTTTGATTGTTCAAATTTATGTTGATGACATCATATTTGGTTCAACTCAGCAATCTTTGACCGACTCTTTTGCAAGTCTAATGAAATCTGATTTTGAAATGAGTATGATGGGTGAGTTAACCTTTTTCCTTGGTTTTAAAATTTCTCAAAAACCAGAAGGAACCTATATATATCAACATAAGTATATTAAAGATCTTCTTAAAAAGTATGGTTCTGACAACACTAAGAGTATAAGTACTCCCATTGGTACCTCAAACTCTTTATATCATGATGAAGCTGGGAAACCAGTAGATCAAATATCTTTTAGAGGTATGATAGGAAGTCTACTTTACTTAACAGCTAGTCGACCAGAATTAATGTTTCCAGTATGCTTATGTGCAAGATATTAATCCAATCCTATGGAATCTCACTTAAAGGCAGTAAAAAGAACTTTTCACTACCTTAAGGGAACCATGGATTTAGGATTATTTTATACTTCTGGAAATTATTTTGTTCTAAAAAGCTTTTCTGATGCTGACTTTGGTGGATGTAGAATGGATAGAAAAAGTACATCCGGAACATGTCATTTTTTAAGAGATTCATTAGTTTCTTGGTCCTGCAAAAAGCAACATTCTGTAGCACATTCCACTGCTAAAGTCGAATATGTAGCAGCTGGAAGTTGTTGTGCTCAAGTGTTGTGGATGCAACACACACTCACAGACTATGGCTTGAGTTTTACTAAAACTAAAATTTTGTGTGATAACACAAGTTCCATTGCCCTTAGTAAGAACCCTTCACATCACTCTCGTGCAAAACACATATATATTAGGCATCACTTTCTTAGGGATCACACACTAAAAGAAGATATCATTCTTCAGTTTATAGGAACATAAGATCAACTTGCTGATATTTTCACAAAATATTTTCCTTCTAATAGATTTGAATACATTAAACAGAAGTTAGGAATGATAACAGTAAGGTAATACTTCTTAATCAACTTTCTGTTGAAAAAGTCTCTTTACAGTAATAAACTCTTTTTGACAGGGGGAGTACATTTGATTGTTAGAGTAACTAAATTTTTTCAAAGATAGTTTTTTTAAAAACTTTTCGGAACTATAATTCCGGAATGGGAATTTCCAGAACTAAAATTTTCTAGAATGGATATTTTCGTATAGAAAACTTCTGGAATGAAAATTTTCGTATTGAAAACTTCCAGAATGGAAAATTTTTTACTGGTATTTTCATAACGGGATTTTTGTACCGAATCTTTCATAATGAGTTTTTCATTTTCAAATTTTGTAATGAAATTTTTGTACTGAGTTTTCCATACTGAGTTTGTTTTTCGTAGTGAGTTTTGTGAACTCTATCTTTTCATAGTAAAGATTTTTTCATAGTTTTCTTAAAAATGTTACCAATTATGAATAATCTTCCTAAGCCAATCTGAAAGGTATGATTTCCTTACTCAAGTTTTCGTAATCATACTTTACTTATTGGAATTTTGTTATATTTTGTTTTCAGATTATATTTTTCTTAAATCTTTGTTTTAATAAAAACCTCAAAAGATCGGATTCATGTTTTCTTAAGAATTAGTTTTCGACCGTCAGATCTGATCTCAGCTTGTCACAATCATTCGATCAAATGAGGAATTTGAACCGTTTTCTCATTGCATATATAAAGGGGACCCCAAATGGTTGTCCCACATCGGTTTTCAAGCTCCAGCATCCCGAAGCTCCGCCTCTATATTTGAAGACTGTTCCGAAATTCATCTTTCTCCGTTCCGAACTTCTCAGAGGTCTTCAAATCCGAATGTCTGTAGAAGCAGCTTCTCAAGACATGTCTTCCTCTAAGCCGATTTCAAAGTGGTTGATATATAGAGAAAGGTTGGTTAATCCTGACTTCTTCAACAAGTATGACTCTCTTATTTCCAATAATATTAAGCTTAATGGATGGGAAGATGTTGCAGTGTCAAAACCTGGGAATCAAGATGAAGTGTATTCAGATTTGCTTATAGAGTTCTATGAAACAGTATCCTTTCTTAAAAAAGATGGAAGGCATAAGTTGTCTTTTAAGTATTATGGTAAGACTTATAAGCTTTCATATGCCAAAGCAGCCATCTTGGTAGGGATGAATTATGAAGGTGAAGCCGATTTCATATCTCATGTGTTTCCGGATTCAAAGGGTAGCTTCAACAAGGAAAAAGCATTAGAAACTCTCGGACTGGCAGCTGACAAGGCTCTGAAGATTGCTAGTTTATCTACAAATATTCGAATTCTAGAATTATATGTACAAGGCCTTATCGGGCCAAGAAAGGAAGAAAAAGATAGTCTGAAAAAGAGTGAGATTTATATCCTAGATTTTCTGATAAATCAGAGGAAGTTTAATTTTATGAAACACATTTTTATTACTCTTGAGAATGTTAAGAAAGGAAATCTGAGAGCTCAGATCATAATGTATCCACTAATCCTCTCAAAATTGATAGTTCGGTGCCTTGAGTCTTTCAAGTAGGTGTGCAAGTTTAAGCCCAGAGTTTGAAAAATTATGCTGGTGAGTGATGGTACACTCAAAAGGATGGATGTAGCCTTTGACAAGAGGACTGGTCAGTTTTTTGATTTACCTGCTCAAGAAGAAGCGGTTCCGAAAGTTGCTGATCCGGAATCCTCTAAGCCATTAAGGAAGAGAAAGTTGAAAGAAGTTGAAGTAGAAGAAGAGAATCCCAAGTCTAAGGAAGTTCATTCCACACCTCCAAAACCAAAGAAGAAGAAAGCTTACCCAGATGAGGTAGTTGCTAAATAGAGGGAGATCAAAGAGAAGAGAGTGCAAGGGGAGCCTCAGTTTGGCTTGGATCCTGCAGAGGCTAAGTCCTTGAAGGAAAGAACTGCAGATGTGCTAGAAAAATAAGTGAAAGAAAAGAAGCTCAAGAAGAAGATGTCTGAGGCCGAGGTAGCTCAGGCTTTGTTAAAGTTTAATGAGATGGTTTCAGCAAACATTCCTGTTCCGAGATCTTTTTCTTTAGAATATCTACCTGAGACTCTAGGAAGTAACTTTGTTTCTCTGGAAGAGGCAGTAGCTAAGCCTGTTGAGGAAATAGAGCATATTTAGCAAGTGGAAGAAGAAGAAGCCGTTGCTGAAGGAAGTGGTGAAACTGGAGATGTGTTGAAGCAAGTAGATGATTATAAGGGGACACCTTCGGAACATTTGTCGCTCCGAACTTCAGAAGCCGAATCATCAAAGCTAGTCACTCCAGCGATGGATAAGGAGAAAGGAGAAGAAGAAGTATCTTATCATGCAGAGGAAGAACAACTTCTACATGATATTTCTCAAATGGATAACATAGAGGTTGGCGATCAGAAAGTTGCTTATGAGGAAGACAATGTTGTTCAAGTTTCTGATAGTGAAAAGAGAACTCTGGAACAGGACTCCCTTCTGAAAAAGGACAAGGGAAAGAAACTTGTTGTAGATACCCCGAGCTCTGTGGTTGTAAATAGAAGGTAAGTTGGTGACTCTTCCACGAAGAAGGTTGAGCATTTTGAAGAAGAAGATTCTCCAAGAAAAGTTTCGGATTTGGAGTCATCTTCGTTGGGGCATGACTTTGTTGTTCAGTCTTTAAAGAAGTTGGTAGGTACTATTACGACTTTCTCAAGTATTGATTCAAGATTCCAGATGCTCCAACATGATTTGAATCAGAAAACATACTCTGTATCTATGGTTATGTACAAGTGTATTGAAATAGAGGCTCAGTTCAAAACATTCTTTGTCGGCTATGAAGCCCATATAATATCTTGCAAGAGGATGAAAAATTGGTCGAGGAAAAATGTAGAAGAGATGAGACTCTTTGATGAATTCTAAGACAATGTGAAGGATGCCTTTGAGACAGAAGACATGAAGATAAATGAGCTTACTTCATCCTTTGAAGAAAAGTTGACAGATGAAAAGAACTTCCTGATTCAAGAAGTCAGAGATCTGAATGGGAAGCTGAATTCTGTTTCTCAAAACTGGAAGTTTGAAAGGGATCATCGGATTGAGTTTGAAGAGAAATTGAAGGCTCAGGAAGAAAAGATTAAAGCTCAGGGAAAAAAGCTTCAAGCCCAGGAAGAAAAGATTGAAGCCCAAAATGCAAGAATTTTTGTGTTAGAGAAGCAAGCTGAAGAAGATCATAAAGACTTAAAGAAGATAAAGACTATTCTTAAGGGTCTCATGGAGAAGGAAAAATATCCAAAATAGACAGATCCGATCTTTTGTTTTATCTAAATTTATTTGTTGTTGAGCTTTTCAAACTTAATGAAAATTTGTGCTTTCTCGTTTCTTTTGTTGTTACTGGTAAATTTTTAGGTACTTTGTGATATTTTCCATTCCCTTTAATTCTTTTTGAAAATCACAAAGGGGGAGAAGGAAAAGAACTCTAATGAAAGGGAAAAAGAATCTTAACAAAGGGTGAGAAAGAAAACAAACTCCAATACAGTTTATCTAAGGGGGAGTTTCTCATTAAAGAAGACATTCTTATTCATAATGAAAAGTCAATCCAGTAATCTAGAATACGATCCTTAGAGTTTCAAAGCCTAAGGGGGAGTTAGTTGTATTCATCAATATCCTTAAAGAAAAGGGAGATAAGGCTTAATTTTTTTCTTTCTTCATAGAATTTCTTTTTCATAAGGATGTTTTTTCTTTCCAAAAAGGGGGAGATTATTGAGTCAATAAGGTTTTCCTTATGAATTTTCCATTCTTTATTGTTTTGAAAATCACAAACACCTTATCTTTAAGAAAATCTCTTTTATAAGGAAAATTTCTTTTATAAGGAAAATTTCTTTTGTAAGAAAAATTATCCTTATCATATTTTCATCCATATTTTTATTAAGTATAAAATTCAGATTCATTTATATTTTCTCGGCATTGTTTGAAACTTTGATATAAATTATTTTGTTGTAGGATCTGAATTCTGGATAAGAACTGTAATAAAGTTTCACTCCAAATTCCAGATGAGAATTGTAATAAAGTTTCATTCCGAATTCCGGATACGAACTCTGATTAAGTTCTACTCCGAATTCTGGATATGAATCCTTATGATGTTCGACAAAGAATTCTCATTACGAATTCTGATGATGAATTCTCATTACGAATTCTGATGGCAAATTCTCATTACGAATTCTGATGACGAATTCTCATTACGAATTCTGATGAGGAATTCTCATTATGAATTCTGATGAGGAATTCTCACTACGAATTCTGATGACGAATTCTCATTCCGAATTCTCATTCCATATTCACCTATTAAACAGAATCTGATCATCATTGTTTTATACACTCCGAATTTATTTAGACTCCGAAAATTATTTTTGGTTAGACTCTGAACTTTCATTTTGCTTACGTTGTTACAATCTGTCTACTCTTTAATATTTTTTTTCTCACTCCGAACATTCACTCCAAATATTCACTCCATACTTTTTAAGACTTAAAATGATGTCGTACATTCTATTTCACTTATATTGTTATAAAACTATGTCATCTATTCTGTTATAAACTAAGCATTGGTTAAGTTACACGTGTACATGTCCCTCCAATTTTTAAGGAAAATATGACCGTTGGAAAGGAGGCCGACCTTGCCTATAAATAAGAGCTCATTTGAAAGAGCTCAAGGCTAACTACTGAATGATGAACTGATGACTAATGAATGACTTCTTCGACATTGTGCATACATGCTGTTGAAGTGATATCTAGAGAGATAGGCTCTTATTAACTCTCAAAGATTCATGCGACTCCGAATATTGGTGATTACATTCGAGGACTTTCGGGGATAGGAAGACAGAGGTTTCCAACACCTTAAAGTTGAGGACTTCCTTGCTGAGGAAGACAAAGGTTGCCAACTACCTTGAATTTGAGGGCTTGCGGGGATAGCAAGACAGAGATTCCGATATTCGTATCGAGGGCTTACCCGGGTGTGGGTAAGACAGACTTGCTTGAAAGTATAAATCAAGGGACCTTTATGTAAGGTTGTTGGATACCCTTCTCTTTGGGTTAAAAGACTTATATCTTGTTACTTGTAGTTTTACTACTTGTTGATATCTGCTGTATTTGGTATTATAAGGAAAGTATAACTTTCTTATACTTCCTTACTTGTACTCTGTTTCATTTAGATTCTATACGCTTTAAGTTAGAATCTCATATTGTAATCTTTTGTTAAGTTTCAATTTCCAAAACCATATTTTCGGAACCTACTTTCAGAATCTCTTTCCAAAGTTTTCATTTGTTATTAGAGGTTTTGTGAATTTTCTTAGTTTAACCCTTGTTAAACATAGCCCTTTCCTTTTCTTAAGGAAAACACAGTTATTCATAACTAACTTTAAAGGTTCCAAAAGAATTTTTAAAGTATACAATTCACCCCCATCTTGTATATTGAGCATCTACATCATTATTTCGATCCTACAAAATATCCCCACAAATCCAACGGTACTCTTGGGTTTTCAATCATAGTTTTGATTTAGAAGTTATATAATTAAAAAAACCGTTACTTAATTATTTTATTTACGACCAAAAACTAACTTCCATTATTGTCCTTCACCAGAAAATGTTAGGATCTTCCTAATAAAATTATACCCACATGAGTTTAGTGGTGGTCTTATATTTTTAATCTGATCCACAATTCGTGAGTTATAATCATTTGAGAAAAAAATTATTTAATTATTGTATTTACGATTATGCCATTTTGGGTTTTCTCACTAGAGGCCAATGCCGACTAAAATTATGTCGTGCGTAGGGTAAACCCATTATTCTAAACATAATAGTGCCCTCATATTTCTGATCCAAGAAATTGTTTAAGAGTTATTCCACTTTTTCAGAAAAACCACTCACACACGCTATTTTAAACTTAACATTTTTGGCGAATTATTCCAAGAACTCCGATCCTCAGAATTACGCACCATCATATTTTGATGTCTTGAAATATTTCCATATAATAAAAAAATATACAGAAATTCTGGGGCATTACATTCTCCACACCTTAGGGATTTACTTCCTCGAAATACAAAACAAGTCAAACCAAACAAATGAGGGTACTGAGCACAAATATGAGCCTCCCGCTCCCATGTGCTATATTGAAGGTTCCTATGCTACCACCGAACTCACACTAGAGGGATCCGCCATCCAAGAAGTACTCACTCATGTCAATCCTCTATCTCCACCGTGAACTCCGTAAAATTCATCCCATCATCAATTCCAACTCGCCCTAGTTGGTAACATGCAATGGATCATGCACACATCACCTGAGTGTCGAAACACGGAAAATATTATGCACCGATGCATCTGTGGGAAAAACTCTAGGAGGTGCTCCACATCACCAACTCTACTGAGAACCTAGAAAGGTTCGATGAACCTTAGATATATCTTTCTACCCCAATCGAATCTCTGCAGTCCTCGTCAGGGTGAGACCCATATGAAGATATGGTCTTCCTCCTTGAACTCTAAGGGTCTTTATCTCCTGTCAGTATAAAACTTCTGATGGATCTGTGCAATCCTCATCCCTAGCCACTAGTACTAATGCTAAAGGTCCTAGTATATCTTTGCCACATCAGGATGTACCGCCAAAGGGGATGTGTGGAACTCCCTCAACACCTCATTTAATAGAGTCAATGGAACCATAGTGCATCCTATGAAATGGATGACATGTTCCCCACCTTAAGAAAATTGTTATGAAGCCTGTCCTAAGGATATCTAAGCACATCAAGCCTCACAGTCCATGTCACCAAGAATTACCTCACGAACTCGCTAAAGTTGTGGGGGAGTGATAGTTATAGATTAGAGGTTAGCTACTCCATCACTATCCACGAAGGGTTTCCGTAACATGGCTAGATGCTCTGAGGAACCACTCAGCAGCTGTAAACCAAACCTCTTACTGAGTGCATCTACCACCATGTCCCCCTTCTAAACTCACAACTCCCAGAGCTCTACGGGAGCCATCCGATATGCAATTGTAAATATTGGTTCCATCACTGGTTACAAGGGAATGTAGAAGTCCCTCTCCCTTAGAGGAGGTAATCATGGAAACATCTCTTTAAAAGATGTTCCCTCCATCTTCCACTAATATTGGTAACTAAAAACTAAAAACTCCTATTGCTATGAGGGTAAGGCTAGTTGAATCAAGAGTGACCGACTACACCCTCTAATGCACGAGTCTATCATGTGCTGCCTGAGTTTCCCTTTTCACTGACCAAGGAAAACTCCATTCCAACATTGTAGATATACTACAAACATTTTTTCCTAAAACAACCAATCTAATCATGAAATGTGGATGAACATTGCATACCCAAACTAACATCCTAAGGCCTCAAGCTACCACTAAGAGGTTCCAATCAAAAATATTGCCTCAAGGGTCAGATCACACCATTGGAATAATTGTGATTATAGAGTCTCCTCCCAAAGGTATCTCCATATGTAAGGGTCAAGTCAACAGTTGAACTGGAAACTCTAGGTCTTGAACAAGATTCATGGAAAGAATTAATGATTATTACCTATGTCTATTAATACATCACCTATTAGTAAACACAGATCGTACCTCAAATCATTCCTGGAGCCCTTGGGTCAAACTCCTTGACCACATGTAGCTACTCCCTTACCTAGTCCTCTAGCTCCCTGAGCCCGGTGAGGGACACATTGGGGTGCTGGTTGTAACATATCAAAATGTATATCACCTTATACTACCCTCATATCTCCTCTTCCATGTCTGCTGCCTGAAAAATTCATCTTTCCGTATCACTTTCCCATCCCAAAACATTTTACACATTCAATTCTAAAAGACTGATGTTGGTTTTCTCCTTACCCACTACTAACATTCACCGACTGTATCTACTCATCCAAATATTTTTCAACCACAAATCTTCTCCCTTTCACCCTAACATAAGTAGGAATGCACATAGGAATAGTGCTAGATCGGATGTGTAACAACCCAAAAATTCATTAATGAACATTCCTCTTGGTCTATTTAAATGTATTCTTATGGTTATGTAAAACATATGCACTTATTTGGTTTTATGTTTTGGATTTTAAAATACCATTAAAAATTGTGACCGTTGCTAATATAGTTGTTGAACAGTGATCACATGATTTGTATAAATATAGGGCTATAACAAATCCAATTTACTCAGACAAAGGAAGCGATGGCCTCATCTAGTAGACTTGCCCAGTACTAATACAATTTGTCAGAGCTCGGAAAGGAGGTGTCATAATTAGGCTTCACTCTTGACCAAGACCAATCCGACCTTAAACACATTAAGCTCGAGCATAACCAACCACGAGATAACTGGAAGTTAATAGAGATTACCACCCGAGTGGTGTTACCTAAGCCACCCCAAGAGTCTGTCACCATCGCACATCTTACCCTTCAGTTTTATGTGGGTGTTATATGGGGTTGTGTAACAAGAACCTAAAACTACGACTATGTACATTATTTTTGTAAGTAGTGTGCATTTATTTTATTATTGTTACTTTGTAAATTGTTTTTAAAGCAGAAATAGTATTTTTAGTTAATATTAAACTAAAGAAATCTATTTTGATGAATTAATGGATTTTTTAATTAAATAATATTTTAATAAAATAGTATTATTATTAAATTATTTTTAATTAAATATAAATGATCATATAATTTAATGAATGAAATTGTAAATTTTATTAAGGTTTAAAAGCTGTTTTTTGTTAAAACCCATGAATTTTTTGTAAATGTCAATTTTTATTTTAAAAGTAAAAATTCACATATTTATAAAATTATTTAGAGAACATAAATATTATTTTTTGAATCAGGACATTGAAATTATCAAACGGTTAATTTTTCATAATTCTCTAAGACAATCTAATTTTTGGGTAAAAATTAAATACCGTTTAAATATATAATGTGTTTTATGACATCATAATGACCCTATAGTGACGTAATAAAACAATTTAAACAATATTTTCGTACAATATATGTTTTACCATTAAAATAATGTGATTTTTGGTTTTTTTGATTTATTTTACAATCATTTAGTGGACCTTTGAAGGCTTATAAAACATTTTGTCTTTTCAAATTGCTTTTTAGAGTGTGACTCACCTCCACATAAGAAACCCTATTATTTTAAGAATTTAGGCCATTGCACTTATAAATTATTATTTTACACTATCCTTTTACAAAAATCATGGGCAAAAACCATGGGATGGTTTGTGGTTTTTATTAGTTTAAGGTGAGGTGTCCCAAACCAAAATAATAAAGAATTCCCTCTACTTTCCTATATAAACCCACACAAGATCCCACTTCCTCTTCACTCAAAGCCTTTTTAGTTCTTAAAAACCCTAAACTACTCTCTCTGTATTCCTAACAAGGTTCCCCAAGCTCCCAATAAGTCTCTCTCAAGACTCTCCCAAGCTGTTGGGATCAGACATCCTAGTAAGGGATTTGTTCCTTTCTCATTTGTGTCCAATTTTATTTTAAGTTGTTATGTCCTTCTGTTTTCAATTGAAAATGTTGGTGTATGATTTCTCAGCTCCCCCATATTTTCCTCTTTATGTTTTTATTATGGGATACCCCTTTATTTCTCAATTAATTTCTCCCATGTACACTAGTTACCATGACGAAATTCAGTGAGGGATTTCTCTCTCCTCTTTTATATCAATGTAATTCTTTTGAATTATGCATCTAAATTACATTTAGTTTGATGGTACATGTATCTATATAACCCCCTTACTATCCATTTTATTTAAATATTATTATACACCCCTTTCTCTCACATCAACCATTTTTTATGAGTTCTTATTTCACGTCGTTATGCTGCCAAAATTGCACTACGATTTTTCAAGCCAATGTCACTGTGTAGTGAATACCATGCCTATTTCTCTATCAAGGGTAATCACCTTTAGGAACATTTACTTATTTATTATAAATCTTCATGTATGTATTACACATCCCACTATCATGGAATAAATGATGATGATTGATTCTGTGTCGTATGATTCAAGTGGCACACTTATGTATGAAATGAAATGTTTGAGAAGGGTGTGCCCTTATATCACTCCAATGCATTGAGTAAAGTGTAGTATCATGATACATCATGTTTAATGAGTTTCAAATCATTCTAATTCAAGTGCAATGAGGGTTTACTCATGCTTCATGTTTTATGAGGGTTTACTCATGCTCCATGTGCAATGAGCCTTGGCTCATGATAATTCCATGTTATGTGTTGTTTCCCCATTTCCATGTTATGATTATCATGATTTATCAAGACTTTAAGTTCATGTTTCTCTTATTCTTAATTTATATGCCTATTTTCTAACATTTATTGTATTCCTCATGTTATTCCATTTTTATTCCCTTGTTGGGATTTATAGCTCACCCTTTCTTATGAATGTCCTCAGGTGATCCCATGCAATGATAAGTACGAGGGAATGCAGTGGTCATGTAAATGAATTTTTAAATAAATATATTGTATTTCATGTTTTAAGTTGTTATGTAAGGATCCTAATCCCCAAAGACACTAAAAATCTCGATCATCTATGTTGTATCAAGGGAAGTTTATGTAATAAACCATGTTTAAGTTTGTAATAAAAAACATGGTTGTTATAGTTGGTATCAGAGTATTGGTTTAATAATTTTTGGGATTAGGATTAGAAAACCCTAGTAAAGCCTTATAGATAAGACTAAGTATAATAAAAACATCCCTAAATTTTGGTGAGTATTGATTAAGTGGTTTATCAAGAAAATACATCCCTATCTGGATACGATCAGGTAGATGCAGCTGTAGCGCACATGTATCCTAGGGGTAAAACCTGAAAACACTGCTTTCAGCTAGAATTGAATGAGAAATAGTGCATGAAAACATGCCTTGCTGCACTCTTGGTTATGACACTCCTGGGGCATATGATTAGGTAAATTCACAAGCTTATTATAAACCATTATTAAGGGACTGAAAAAAATTCCCTAAGAATATATGTTAGGAAGTTGATCATGGATAACATAGATTAAATCCAATAGATTCATAAGTTAAGAAAATAAAACTATTTATAAGTCATTTGTTTTTTAATTACCCTTTATGTGTTACCCCTAATTTTTCCCTTCATTAAGGAATAATAAATCGTTAAACATCAAGTAGTTTTATATCAAAATTTTATCATGTCTAGAGGGTAACACCAAATTTGATATGTTTTGTCAGCAAGATAAAGGATAGTTTCAAAATGGAAGGTGAAGAACCTCATAAAACACTCTTTTCCCTTACTGAGGACTTAATAGCTATAATTATTGCGAAGTAAATACCATATAGCATCGAAACCTTTTCTAATGTCCATCTTTCTTGCAAGATGCTCTATATCATATCAAACACATCCTCCATACCATGGAGACATCAAGGATCATGGGAAACCTATGACCAAATATTAAGCTCCCAACTCTATCACCTTTCAATACGAGGGAGGTACCATCAGGGTATTTTCAAATATTTCACCCTATCCAGAGAGTATGATCCACTATTTTATTTTAGAATAACTGCCGAAGAGGGAGACCTCTGAGAAACCTATATATATATATATTGTCTTTTCTTCCAGTTTTTTTAGAAACATAGACTATATATTAGAAGAAACACATTTCAAAAATTTCAATTCTGACTCTATCAGACTATTTAAAAAAACTGGGTATATGGTGATGTTTTGAAACTATACATTAGAAATAATTTTTTTTTCAAAAAGTTCGTCATTATTTCCATCAGTACAATCCAAGTTGCATGGACAGTGTCTGGACTAAGGAAGTGGAATAATTTGAATGTGTATTGAAGAATTGTTGCACTAAGTAGACCCTAGATCTTTGTGATTTACTTGATAATGGGGTTTGGGTAATTCTTAATAGTGGTGTGTAAATTTCAGAGTTCTTTTTGTATGTAATCAAATTGCAAGGATGCAATTTTTCTTAAAAGGGGAAGATTGCAATGAACCAAAAATTCATTAATGAAAATTTCTCTTAGCCTATTTAAATGTCTTCTTATGGTTATGTAAAGCGTATGCACTTATTTGGTTTTATGTTTTTGATTTTGAAATACCATTAAGAATTGTGACCATTGATAATATAGCTGTTGAATAGTGATCACATGATTAGTATAGATATCGGGCTTTAACAAATCCGATTTACTCAGATAAAGGAAGCGATAAACTCATCCAGTAGACTTTACCCATATGAATCCCATTTTTCGAAGCTTGGAAAGGAGGAGGCGTCATTGGGATTCGATATTGACCAAGCCCAATCTGAGCTTAAACACGTTAAGCTCGAGAATAACCGACTACGAGAGAAGTGGAAGTTAATAGAGATTACCACACAAGCGATATTATCTAAGCCACCCCAAGAGTCTATCACCATTGACCACCTTACCCTTTAGTCTTATGCGGGTGTTATAAGGGATTATGTAACAAGACACAACACTATAACTATGTGCATTATTTTTGTAATGAAAGTGCATTTAATTTATTATTGTTACTTTGTAAGTAGTTTTTTTAAAGAACATATAGTATTTTTTGTTAATATTCAACTAAGAAATATATGTTGATGAACTAATTTATTTTTCAACTAAATATTATTTTAATGAAATATTATTATTATGAAATTACATTTTATTATATATAAATGATCATATAATTTCATGAATGCAATTGTAATTTTTATTATGGTTTGAAAGATGTTTTTGTCAAAACCCATAAATTTTCGATAAATGTCGATTTTTATTTTAAAATAAAAAATGAACATATTTATAAAATTATTTAGATAAAATGAATATTATTTTTTGGAACTAGGACGTTGAAATTATCCAATGGTGAATTTTTCATAATTTTCTGAGACATTCAAGTTTTTGGGTAAAAATTAAATACCATTTAAATATATAATGTGTTTTATGATAACATAATGACCCAACAGTGATGTAATAAAATAATATAAACATTATGTTCAACCAATATATTTTTTTCTATTAACATAATTTGATTTTGGGTTTGTTTGATTTATTTTACAAAGCTTTAGTGGACCCTTCAAGGCTTATAAAACATTTTGTCTTTTTAAATTGTTTTCCTTGAGAGTGTGACTCACCTCCAAATAAGCAACCATATTATTTTATGAGTATACGTCATTGGCCTTATAAAATATTTTTTTCCACTCCCATTTGGAAAGTTATGGGCAAAAACCTTGGTCTGGTTTGTGGTTTTTATTAGTTTAATGTGAGGTGTCCCAAACCTAAATAATAAATAATTCCCTCTTCTTTCCTATATAAACCCACCCAAGATCCCACATACTCTTCACTAAAAGCATTTGGATTTGGTCCAAACCCTGACCTCCTCTCTCTATAGTCCTCCCAAGGTTCCCCAATCTCCCAAGAAGCCTCTCTCAAGATTTTGGGATCACAGTTCCAAGTAAGAGATTTCTTCTTTTTCTCATGTTTGTCCAATTTTCTTTAAGTTTTTATGCCCTTTTATTTACAATTAAAAATGTTGGGGTATGATTTATCACCTCCCCCATAATGAACTCTTTATGTTTGGATTATGGTAGGATCTTTTATCTCTCATTAATTCCTCTCATGTACACTCGTTACCATGTCGAAATTCCAGGAGGGGTTTCTCTCTCCTCTTTTACAAACATGTAATTCTTTTGAATTATCTATCTAAATTCCATTACATTTGTTGGTAAATTTATCTATATTACCCCCTTACTATACATTTTATTTAAATATTATGAGACACCCCTTTATCTCTCATCAACCAATTTTTATGTGATCTTATTTCACGTCGTTTTGCAGCTGAAATTGCACTTCGATTTTCCAAGCCAATGTCATTGTGTAGTGAATACCTTCCCCATTTCTCTATCAAGGGTATTCAACATTATAAACATTTACTTATTGATTATAAAGCATAATATATTTATTCCACATCCCTTTATCATGGAATAAATTATGATGATTGATTCCATGTTGTATGATCCATGTGGCACACTTATGCATGAAATGAAATGTTTAAGAAGGGTACACCCTGATAGCGATCCAATGCATTGGTTAAAGTATAGTATCATGATACATCATGTGTAATGAGTGTTGAATCATGATAATTCAAGTGTAATGAGGGTTTACTCATGATTCATGTGCAATGAGGTTTTACTCATGCTCTATGAGCAGTGATCATTGGCTCTTGCTAATTCCATGTTAAGTGTTGTTTCCACATTTCCATGTTATGATTATCATGATTTATCAAGCCTTTATGTTCATATTTCTCTTGTTATTTATTTATATTACTATTGTCTAACATTTATTATATTCATCATGTTATTCCATTTTTATTCCCTTACTGGGCTTTATAGCTCACCCTTTTCTTATGCATGTCCTCAGGTTATCCCATGCAATGCTAAGTACGAGGAAATGTAGTGGCCATGTAAAGGATTTTTCAATAAAGATATTGTATTTCATGTTTTAAGTTGTTATATAATGATAATAATCCCCATATACACTAGAGCTCTTGATTTTATTTGTTGTATTAAGTGAATTTTATTTAATAAATCATGTTTAAGTTTTTAATGAAATCACGGTTGTTATAGGATGTCCCAAAAAATATATCACTTGGAGGTCTGAGCCCAGAAGCATTGGTCCTATTGTATTCATCGAGTACCTAGAATGGTTGGTACACCTCGATGAATAATTTGTTATCGACATGTCATCCTACCAAAACTATATAATCTCCTGGGAACACAAACCCCTTAGCCTTTTTTTGACAAGACACCCCCTTATATAAGGATGGTTCTCATACTACGTCCAAGAAAAAGTCACCTCATTGTAAGATAGGGGTAATTTAAAAACTACCATTTCACTACTGATCCATGTAAAATGGTTACTTCCAGGTCCTCCATCTGATCGTATGGTGCCCTGACTAGATCGAAACTCGATAACCACCACAAGCTTGTCTTTAGCCACCTATGAGCTAGGCTCACCTTGGAACCTGAGGGGTATCCATCACTGAAACTCATGTAAGGCATTAACTCTATAAGTGTCCTCTACCAGTAGTTATAGTAGTAATTGCTGATCAACAGGTAGTGGTATCACTGGGACACCACCCGAAGGTACCTATCTCGAGAAAAATTCCTTATACTAAATCCTCATCACATTGTGGACCATACTCATGGTCATGCATTGGAATCCTAGCCAGTTTTCTATATGGAGGCATCTGAAAACAAAATCAAGATAAACCACGGTCAATAAGTTTTACTTTTTGAGCTGTCTCAAAAGAGATCAAAAGAAAAACATTTCCAAAACACATAAAATCATTGTTTTCATACATCGAGTCAGAAATCAGAATTCATGGTCCTGGTGTATGGATACATCAGCCACTGTACTAACACTAGAATCCTCAAACTAAAAACCACACACAAAACACATACACAATTTCTCCATTGGAAATATCAGAGTCCAAGTTCTTCAGTAGAACCGGTCCTCTGATACCACTATTTCACAACCTATCCCCCATGCCCCATATCATTACTACCCCAAGCCCACCTTTCATAGGTTAGGGGTTGGAGACTAGCATTGGAAAGGTGTGTCCCCAAAATGGGAAGGCATTTCCTTTAAACCTATAAAAACACACAGCCAAGAATTCAACAAGATGCAACCAAGAAGCAAAAATGCAGTAGAAAAAGTGTGTAATGAAAGTAAGGGGACAAAATACAAGTCCAACTGAAAGATACAAATACAACTGAAAAACAGAAATAGCACCTACGATCGTCAAAAAATGATACTACCTAAAGTGTAGGTACAACTCATCATGTGACTCTCCTCATCCACCGGTCGCCTCCATCGACATCAAGTCATGGCTCCCCAAGTCTCTGTCAAGGCTGCCCATCATCTAAACAAGACACAACAAGGTGCAGGCAAAGCCTGTGTAGGGGTGAGTATAACAATACCCATTAGGGATCCCGAGACCCCCTAAGGTATCTCAGAATTCCACAAAGGAAAACCACAAATCATGATCTCGATCACAAATCACAAAGAAAAATACACAACTCAAACCCGATATACTCGTCTTCTCCAAGAAATAACATAAGGCCATGACATCAATCCATTTCCAAGACTTCCACAGAAGGATCAAAGCGTAACTCAATGATCTAGTGTACACCCTCAATGAACTAGCCATCCCTAATGGCACCCGTCTGATAGATTTACTCCATCAGGTACAACTCAACCATTCTTACTGAAAGGCCCCAAAGGACATGATCCATTGGGAACTTTCTGCTAGAACTACCTCTAGTTCCCAGCACTAGAGGTCTCTCAGTCATATTTTTGTGCCTGAAGTAAGACCAAAGGAAACCAAGTGAAGAGAACCACTCCTCAAAACTATTTACTACAGTCGAGGGATCTCTAACTCCCCTTAAGGACCCTCTCCCCATCGCTACTTGAAGACAGGGAGTACTACTCCATATGTGGGGACCCTCACCCTACCCGGTAGAGGAGTACAACTATGGTAGATTTTTTACTATGGGGGACCCACACCCTAGTACTTCAGGGGAGTACCATCCCCAGGCTAGAGGACCCTCACCCTGGAACGACAGGGGATTACCAAGTCTATATGTGAGAACCCACACCCCACTCGGTAGGGGAGTACAACTCTAGTAGTATTTTCACTATGGGGGACATGCTCCCTAGTACGCCAGGGGAGTATCGACCCTAGATAGAGGACCCACACCTTAGCACGACATGGAAGTACATACTCTATATGTGAGGACCCGCACCGTACCCAGTATGGAAGTAAAACTCTGGTGTTTGTTAGATTTGGGGGACCCACGCCCTAGTACGTCAGGGGAGTACCGACCCCAAGCTAGATGACCCGCACCTAGGAACAAAAAGGGAGTACCGACTCTATATGTGAGGACCCCACACCCTACCTTGTAGAGGAGTAAAACTCTGGTAGTTTTTTCACTGTAGGGGACTCATGACCTAGTATGTCCGGGGAGTACCGACCCCAGACTAGAGGACCCACACCCTGGCACGGTAGGGGAGTACCGACTCTTCTGTAGCACTGCATAAGGAGGACCCACACCCTGGGTTGATAGGGGAGTACATGTTCCAAAGATAGAAAAAAAATCATAGGGAAACGAACCCACACTCATGACATGGGGAGTCCCAACACTACCAGAGGAGAGGAGTAAGGAATACCCGCGCCTTGAGTCGTCAAGGGAATAACCATCCAACTCTCACTACAAGAAACACCTTGGTTTTGATCCTTAGTTATCAGTCATACCTTAACCACCCCAATGTTTTACAAGGAAATAACCTGATGATATTCAAGTCATAAGAGTTCGAACATAAGAGATGTCACATCACCCAGACACTCGATCAGTAAGCTATAAGTTTTTTAGTGTCGAGGGCCCGGTTGGATTTGGGTATAATCCAACCTGGAAAAACTACAAAATTCTTTAAATTTCATGTAGAGTATTTCAAAAGGACTGTCTCTCTCCAAGGATCCCATCACCATACACGGTTCGTCAAATGGACATCCGATTTGTAAGATATAGTTTTTTTAAGCATATCTGGGCTTGAGAGGGGTTTGGGTCCGGTTCGACCCAGCCTGACCCAGTTCGGTCCAACCTGATCGGCTCTGGGTCTGACCCGGCCCGAACCGCCCTAGATGGGATATGGAAAGATGGGCTCGGCCTGCTGGCTGGCGTAACCCACGCGGGGTCGCATGGTCCACTGCTCCTAAACATCTCAAAGGAGCCATTAGACTCCATTATTGGTAGCGCCAGGTGGTGACTCCTCGTCACCCTTGGGACCCATATGGATAGGGTCCCATACATCGCTGCAAATTCGAGCCACGACTCCCTTTATCATGGCGCGTGATGGAGAAACGACTCCAGATATGCGGGCGGCCACTGCCGGCCGCTTGTCCGGCCACTGCGGCGCCGAGCGTCGCCACTCTTCAACCACGACCGGTGGCTCCCAGCCACCACCCTTATCTACCGGCACTGGTCGTCGGTGCCTTCGCACCAGAGCTTCTTCTACGGGGCTCCAAAAATTCTCTAGAGCTCTGTTTTCACTTCCTCTTAAACCTACAGGCTCCTCGGGATGACGCCTTTGCTGTACAGCACCCAGATTCTAGATTCTGATGAGTTAAAGAATTTCCCCTAAATAACTCAACAAGAACAAAGTGGTGGAGGGTCTGAGAATTGTTTGTTTATCCCACGCCCTCCACATTAACATGATAAAAAGCGGGGGAAATTTTAATTCATCAAAGGAAAATTCAATAATAAACCCCCTACCTCGAGGACTGCTAGAGGTGTAATAGATATGGTGGTAGGAGAGTCCTCGTCGGATGAAGTTGTCAGCATTCTTCAATCCTATATCGTCGCCGCCCAATATTATTTTCTCCATCAATGGAAGTTGACGCATGACTTCACCAGAGTATCCTTGCTTGATGAAGCCATGTCAGAAACCCCCACCCAAGCATCCATTAAATAGACTGGAAAACCAACCATTTTGTAGGACATTAATGCGGTTCACTTATGAACCGAAATTAATGTTGTAACATTGATGTTACAAAGCTAGAGGGTTAATCCATTTAAAGTCTTGACAAATCCTCGGTTCTTCCACCACCGATTTGTAGTTATAGAAAAGAAATAAAATAACTTTGTTAAGTTATTTTATAAATTTTCTGTTATGTTCAGAATTTAAATTTTCCCCATGTCCTACTATGGTCAAAATAAAGCATTCTTTAAGAGAATCCTGGCACTTATGATTCAACAGTGCCCTCATATTTTAATTCCTAGCACTAGTTTAGAAGTTATAAAACACCACTCATATGTTTTCTGAGCATACCATAAAAAAGAACAAAAATTATTAACAGTCAACCTAGACCCGCGCCCGTCGAGGATAGCCTCTTCATAAGGGAAAAACGTCCCCATGAATCCAACAGTACTCTCAAAATTTCATTCAGAGTTATGGTTTAGAAGTTAGAGAATTTAACAATAAAATAATTGTTACATAATTATATTATTTATGAAAAATAACTAACTTCCACTATTACCCCATGCCGACCAATGTTAGGGTCTATATAAAGAAAGAATACCCTCACGAGTTCATCGTTGGTGTCATATTTTTAATCTAAGTCACCATTCGTGAGTTATAAGCATTTGAAAAAAAATATTTAATTATTTTAGTTATGGTTATGCCATTTTTCGGTGTTCTAACTGGAGGCTTGTGCTGACTAAAATTAAATCCTGCCTAGGATAAACCCATCATCTTGAATGCAACGACACCCTCAGATTTTTTATTTGGGAACCCATTTAAAAGTTATTACACTTTTTTAGGAAAACCACTCATGTGCACTATTTTAAACTTATCATATTTTGATGTATCATTTTGGGCGCTCCGGGCCTCGGAATTATGCACCGTCAGATTTTCTAGTCTCTAAATAATTCTATATAATAAAAACAATTATATGTAAATTCTGGGATATTACAGTAATAACATGATGAAAGAAATACATTTTAGTCAATAGATATATCATGGTAACATAAATGGGTGAGAATCATAAACATGAACTTAAAAATTTGATATAATATGACAACATCAAGGAAACATAGGAATAAAATAAAAAAATAAAAAAAATGACATCATAAACATAATTCATGGCTAACCACTGTGACATCATAATATAGTGTTCTTAATATAAACCCCCATGCACTATATATGGTATATCATTAGATAAAAAATTAATCATTGCATTAGAGGGATGCATAATTCTGATCCCACCCGTCACATTCATAACATGTACATGAATAAGTGTGCCACATAGATTAAACAATATAATAACAAAAGTTTGGGTTACATACATGAAATTACCTAATGTATATATAGGTGAATACCCTTGAGTGGAGATGGGAATGAGTATTCACTACCCAAATTTTTTTCATGGAAAATCGCATGATAATCTTGACAGCATAACTAGTGCACATAAAGATTCTTGGAAGGGTTTAATAAGAATTAAAGGTTTTCTCCCATTACATTTAAATCATAATTATAGTAATAGTGATGTGAATAAACACATTATGATATTAATAATTAGAATTAAAATGGTATAATATAAAGAAATTTCTTGAATAAAAAGGGGAGGAGAGAATATCTTACCTTGAAAGGGAACTTATAAAAACATGATAGGAGATTCTTAAGAAGTTGGGAACACATTTGGAGGGATTTATAGAAGTATAGGGAGATTAAATTTATTTTCAATGAGTTTTAAGGGAAGTGGAGGGGGAGGTTATGGGGTTATTTATACAAAAAAGAGAGGGAAATAGCTTATTAATTTCTAAGCATTAATTTTGGACTCTCTATGATAAAATAATAAAGAACACAAAACATTCCATTTTTTACAAAGGTCTCTTCCAGAAAAATATTTTTTTCTATATTAAATAAGTTAAATAACCAAAAATATTAAAATAATACCATTGGTGATGTGGAAGTGAGTCTTGTTCATAATGAATTGATTTTAAAACCATAAATCATAATATAGGTTTTGGAGGATTCGTTTAAAGGTTTGTAAAATTAGTAAAATAAATATAAAAAATATATTTTTAAGGGTAAATATATATTTCACCTTGGATTATTTTAATAACATTCATTACATCACTTTTGGGCTATTATAATGATAAAATATAGACTGTATATTTCTATTGTATTTTTTTTTCACCCAAATATTTGACTATATTAGAATATTATAAAAAATTCACCACTGGATAATTTTGACATGATAATTTAACAAATGATATTTATTTTACCAAAATAATTTTATAAATATGATAATTTACACTTTTATCTAAAAATCCTTATTTACTTGAAAATGCTAGTTTTTATAACAGTAACCACTTTCTGACCTTTATAAAAATTATATTGGAACTCGGTAAATTATATTATAATTTATATTTAAATAAATATTATTTTAATAATAATATTTCATAAAATTAAAATAAATTTTATAAAATATTAAATTTATAAAAATAGTCTTTTAATCAAAACTATATATTTTCTAAAAAATATAATTTTCATTTCTTCATATCAAAATAAAATTTTTATCAAACATATTATTTGATCATCTATATATAGAAATAATAAAAAGGGATAAATATAATAGTTATTTTATTTACAATAAATTATAAAATTTCTTACAGATAGGGTCTAGATATATAATCCCTTATTACACCATAATATGCCCTAAGAGTAAGGTGTGGGATGATGATTCATTCTTGGGGTGGTTTGATGAACATGGTTTGGGCAGTGATCTCGATAAGCTTGAACTCCTCCCATAAACAGTTTCATATATGCTTTATTTTTTGAATCTCAAAATGGTCTTTGTCAAGGAAAAATCCTCGGGAAGCCATCTCATTTAGAATCTACAATAATTGTACTTTGTAGGTTATGATCCTATTAGTAAAGTCCATCGCTTCTTACATATGTGTCAATTAAACTTTACCATATCCCTTAAAATATAATAATCTTAATGATTATTTTACAACATCTATATTATCAATGTTTAATATTCTTAATGGTGTTTTAAATCTTACTAGAAATATTTTATAATGGTCCAAAAATAACCAAAGTAGTGCATGTGTTTTTTATATGTACATTAATTAATATAGAGTTTATTCATTTAAAGAGGGGATTTAATTTATAAAAGTTTAGGTCATTAAATTATTCCCCCGATTAGATGTTTCCCTTGGATTTCCATTTTTACACTAAAACAAAAAAGGCTACTTCTGTTTGATCACCTCTTTCAGTTCCCAAGTTGCTTCCTCAAACTTTTGGTTCTGTGATAAAAATTTAAATAAGTTGCATTGTTTCATATAACATTGTTTCTATGATATAATATATTCACCTAATTCTACTCATATGAAATATTATTCTATAAGGGTACCACCTATTGATTCATTAAATGCGGGGGTCTGGTATGTACTTCTTTGAAAGGGATACAAGAAACACCACATATAGTTGGGATATGTAAGGTGGAAGTTCTAGTGGGTAGGAAATAACTCTAATGTGATCTCGGATCTAAAATCAACCGATGTATATTAGGCTCAGACTTCCCATCTTTGAAAACCGCATGAATTTATTCCATAACTATATTAGAAGGAAAACGTTATATTTGAAATTAAACATTAGTTATCATTGACTATTGTATTTATTTATTTTATATCAACTTTGTGTGGGTTTCATATGAAATTGAATGGTTTGAGACTTTTCTGTTATATCTTGAATAATATTAGGTACCCTAAAATTCCACTCCAATTTCATCCCAACATGTTGGATTCAAACACCTCTTTCCATAAAGATCCTTCCAGGGATTTATTTGAATGTTAAAATAGAAACTATTATTATATGAGAACTCCATTAGGGGAAGGTGTTGATCCCAACTTCCTTGAAAATACATTGAACATGATCTCATCATATCCTATAGATTTTGAATTGTTATTTCAGACTAACCATCCATTTTAGGGTGATAATAAGTTCCTAGACTCAATTATATGCCCAAAAATTGATAAGGGATTCTCTAATACCTCAAGGTAAACCTCATATCTCGATTAAATACCATATAGAGTGATTCACAATGAAATATTATGAGTTACCATATTTACTTTTTTGTGAGTTTATTAATAGATAAATATTATTTTATTGCAATGAAATGCACTATCTTTTTATTAATATAAACTACCACCAGATGGAATTATTGAAATTAGTGTTCTGGGGAGTCGTTGATGAAATCCATGCTTATGTTTTCCCATTTTTGTAGTACTATGGGAAATTTTTTATTCACACCTTTAAACATCTATCATTTAGAATTGACTTGTTGGCATATCATTCCTTTAGATACTAATTCTGTAATGTTTCTCTTCATGTTATCCCCCCAAAATTTTTTCTTTAGATATTTATACATCTAAGTGTTACTAAGATGAATAGAGAAGGATGAGATATACACATCACCCAAAAGTTCCCTCTTCAGTTCTCATTTTTATGGGACACATATTCAGGTTCTAAACCATATAACTCCATCTTTATCAAATCTAAACAATGGTATATTTGTTACCATTCTCTATAAGTCATCATTTCCTTTTTGGGTAGCCTAGGTCCTCTCATTAATGTATAGTTGAGTAGTTATTTGAGAAAGGTAGTATGTATATTCTTTTATTATCCCTATATCCATCCTTTTCGTGTACAATAATATTGGAACCCTTTTAATCCTCATCATGAATAAGGTTGTCGGCTCCTTTCGACTTAGAGAATCTACCACTTTATTTACCTTCCCAGGATGGTAGTGGATTGAACCATCATAACCCTAGATCAGCTATAACTACCTTCATTAGATAATATTGAGCTCATTTTTATGGATATAACCTTAAGGATTTTATGATGTATATCTGTCACACTTATCCCCATAGAGATAATGTTTACAAATATTCAATGTGAATATCACTACAACCAATTATAGATCATCGGTTGGGTAGTTATTCTCATGGATCTTTAATTGGTGGGAGGATTATGCTATCACTTTTTATCTTACATGAGTACACAACCCACACCCCTTTTAGAATCATCAATATAGATAAAAATTCCTTCCCTATTGGTGGGTAATGTGTGAATATGTGCAGTTATTAGCCTATTATTTAACACTTTAAATCTCTCCTTATTTTAATTGTCCCAGAAAGACTACCCTCCCTATTGAGTTGGCTTGTTTGGTGGGATTGAAAATTTTGAGAAGTTTCTCACCAATCGACAACAGTACACAAATAATCTAATAAAACTAAATATATTTTTCAAAAATGTTAGTTTGGACCATCCATCAGTTGCCTCTATTTATGAAAGATCCATATATTTCCCTTTAACGGTGATAAAATGCCTTAATGATGTTAATTTTTCAATTTAAAACTTTTATTTTACTATACTTTTCATATAAACTTTAATTTTTTAAGGTCTTTAGTACAACATTCAAATGATCCTGATGTTGCTCCTTGATTTTGGAGTAGATAAGAATATCTTTTATAAATAGTACCATTAGTTTTTCAAGGAAAAACCTAAAGACTCTATTCATTAATTTAGTGAAAATAGATAGAGCATTAATGAGTAAAAATGGACCTGATATGAACTCATAGTTCTTGTACCATGTTTGAAAATGAGTATAAGGGATAAACTCTTTCTTTAGATTTACTTGATTATGTCCCAAATAAAGATCCACCTTAGATAAGTATAAGGATCCACATAGTTGATTGAATAAGTCATACATCCGTAGAATATGGTACTTATTTTTTATCATGATCTTGTTGAGCTCTTGATAATCAATGTATATGCACTTTAAAAAATACTTCTTATTGATAAAGTGGATCAACACACCCCATGTTAAAGTACTTGGATTTATAAACCATTTAAATAGATTCTCCTCTAGTTTCTTCTTTAAAAATTCAAGTTCAGCTGTGGCGATTCTATAGGGAGACTTGGATATTGGTAAAGATCTAATTATAAGTTCAATTGAGAACTCAACCTCAAGGATTGGAGGAATAAACAATTCTTTGGGAAGCATATCACTATATTCCTTTATAATGGGAATACCATCAAGGATCATATTTTCCTTAGTCTCAATCATTTGTGCTAGGAGATATTTCTCAAAAGAAATTAATATCCACACTTGAGAAGATGATTCCATAGGATATTCACCCTCATTATTTCACTTCTTCATAATTAGAGGGTGATTCACGATACGGAGAGTCATTTCCGTCTATTAGAAATATCTGTTAGCTCTATATAAGGAAATCCAATCCTTAACCAGAATTGAATTGAATTACACTAAAGGGAGTATCAAAAGTTTTTATAGGAAGTTCATCATAAAAATATGGTTAGGGAAGAAGTTTTACACCTAAGATTCAATAATCTCCCCATCTTCCATTTTTACCAATAGCTATACTTGAATATTTTGAGGTGGTTTCTTAATTTTTCTGCTAAAATCATGTGATATGATAGAATGCATATTACTATAATAAAAAATTATTTTCACTATTTTTGAATTGATATCCAATTTAGCTGTTAGAACATCATTTTCAGTATCCACCTCCATTGTTGTGATGGTATAAGATAACTCATGCACTCTAGGACATAGAGGTTGTTGTTTTCAGTTATCATTGATTACCCTTGACTTAGTGATTTTATTCCCAAAGTTTCATTATTTCTTATAGTTTAGATATAATACAACACGATGAGTGTTGACTAGATAATTCTTTTCTTCCATAAAATTGATGTATTTCTCCCATAGAAATTCTCTAGCTAGGTTCCCTTCCTTTTCAAACCTAAAATATTTACGTGTTCCCTTTATAAAACTTCTATGATTCTTCTTACCACACTTTTGACATGTGGGATGTTATAATTTCTTACCACCATGATATTTTTCCATCACTATCCCGGAATTAAAATCCATTATATTCTTCCTATCTCTAGAACCATGAGACATTTGATTCACTGATTTCGATTTTAACGTAGAGGGAACAACAATAAATTTCTTTATAGCTATCAATGTCTCGAATCACTAAATATTTTCTTATAATAAGATTTATCTTACTAAATAAGTTGTAAAATTTATATTTAGGGTTAATGATAAAGATAGAGGTATATCATGAATGTATTGTAAATTTCTACCCATACACCTTGATGGATTCATCATCCTTTCTCTAGATTATAAGAAAACACCTCTCCAATTTAAGTCAGATGTTTTGAAGAAAATATTGATTGAAAAACATTTTTCATAATTCTTTCCACTCCATTACTTTGATCTCTTCATCAGGATTCATATTTTTGATCAACATACCCTATTGATTATCTTCTACCACCATATGATAAAAAACCATGAAAACCTTCTCTTTCTCAAAGCATTGAAGTATGGAAAATATATTTTTAATGGATTTGATTCATTGTTTTGTGATTAAAGGATCAAAATATCAATCAAAAGTTGGGGGCCTATGTCACATAAAGGTCTCAACTAATATATTCCATTTCTTATGAGGGTATTTGGTTTTACCCCAATTCATATTTCTATTCAAAACATGAGTTAATTGAGAAGTTATAATTGTAAAGTTCCCAAATCCTCTAATAAGATTAATTATATCATTTGGGAAGTAATTACATTTCCCTTGTCATTTGTTATTAACTCAGTTCCACATATTTCAAGAACTCTACTAAAATAAAGGGGAAATTAAGGATGAGAATTTTGAAAATCATAATTATATAAAAGGGAAAACATAAAAATTTATAGGATTAGTCATAAATAACATACCTTAATTAACCTATGAATTTATAGGTTTAAAAATAAGTTATCAGTGGTATATTTCCTAACATAAAATTTTATGGTAATTCCCCTCTTTATAATGGTTTGTAAAGAGATTTTTGAATTTACCAAAGCATATCCCTCAGGTGTGTCAAACCAAGTGTGAATTAAGGCTTATTTTTTATACACTAGGTGAAAATCGAGTAAATACCCAATGCACCCTTTCTGAGGTTATTATCACTATGTATAAATGTTCCATAGACACATCATGTTGTGTTAATAGAATGCTTTTTTTCTTGAAAACCACTTATTATATACTTAACAAAAATTTAGGGATGTTTTTCTACGTCCAGTCTTATCTCTAAGTCTTTAAATAAGTTTTTTAATCTTAATCTTCAAATATAACTAGACCTTTATCTGATACTAACAATAACAACCCATATATTTAATACTCCTTAATTCCTGATTTATTACATAAAGAAAAACTTAAAATAATCCCAAAATATAATGAGGCCTTCTATATTTGGGTAATTAGATACGTAGAAAAATAAATTGAAACATGGGTAGAAAAACATTATTTAAAACCTCTAAAACATTTTTCTTATATTCGATTGATATTAAAATATTGCATGGGATAACTTGGGGACATACATAAGAACAAAAAGGGATATAAATCCCAATAAGGTAATAATTAAAGTATAACATGATAAATGTAATAAATTTTAATCAAGAGGAATATCATGGCTATATTAAATTGGTGATAATAAAAAACATGTACTTCAAAACATGATATAATACAATAATATCAAGGCAATATAAGAATGTGGAAACAACATAAAACATGATATCATAAGAATAAATCAATGATAACCATCAAGATGTCATAATATATTGTTCTTAGGATAACCTCACATTAAACATACATGGTATCAGATGAAATAAAAATATTACCCAATGCATTGGATGGTTATATAATTCTGGCCTCATCCATCATATTTATATCATGTACATGAATAAGTGTTCCACCTAGATCATACAACATAATAACACCTTTCATAAATTTTAACCCCATGAATATAGAGTATAGGTTATATAAACAACATTTACTAATAAATTAATTATTGGTACATCTAGGTTAAAACCCTTAAGTGGAAATGGGGATGATTATTCACTACACAAATGTTTGGCATGGAAAATCATAGGATAATTTTGGCTGCATAATAGGTGTACATAAATATTCATGGAAGGGTTTAATGAGAGTCAAAAGTGGTATAAAATTACCTATAAATTATAAGTATAGTAAAATGGATGTGTAAAAAAATATTCCAACTTGAACACTTAGAAATCAATGGAATAGTATAGAGAAAGTGCTTAAATAAAGAAGAGTGAATCCCTTACCTTGAGAGGGAACTTCTAAAAGTTTGGGAGGAGAATATTAAGATATTGGGACAAATTGAGATGTATTTATAGTATGATAGGGATAGTAAATTAATTATAAATTTTGTTTTTGGTAAGAGGAGTTGGTGGTAGGTTCTTATTTATAGAGAAATAGAGGATAATTCTTTATTAATTTCCAAACATAGGTTTTAGACTCTATATGATAACAAATCAGAACAAAAAACCTTACCATGGGTTTTACCATGGTTTTTTCCAAAGAGGAGTGGTTTTCAATATTTTTATAATTAAATGAAATGAAGATATTAAAATAATATAATTGTTTGTGTGGAAGTGAGTCATATTCATAAAGAATTGATTTTAAGACCTTAAAATATAGGTTTTCTAGGATTCATTTAAAGGTTTATAAAATTATTTAAATGACTTAAAAAATATTATTTTAAATAGTAAATCAATAAATGGTTGTTTATTCATTTTATATAATTTATTATACCACATTAGGGATATTATTTTGTCATAATATATACCATATATTTATAACATAATTATTTTCACCCAAAAATTTGATTGCCTTTAAAAATTATAAAATAATTACTATTAGATAATTTCGATGTTATTATTTCAAAATTTATATTTATTTTACCAAATTAATTTTCTAAATATGACAATTTTTACTTTTAAATAAAACTCTATATTTAATTTAATATACCATCTTTTACAACTCTACCAACTTTATGACATTTATAAAAATTATATTGGACTTAATTAAATAATATTATAATTTATTTTTAAGGAAATAAGATCTTAAAAAGAATATTTCATGAAAATAATTTTGAAAAAAAATATAGAATTTATCAAAAAAAAATTAATCAAAACTATATATTTCCCAAAATATATAATTTTAGTTTCTTCATATAAAAATCTAATTTTTATCAAAATCATTATTTAAACATTTATATATAGTAATAATAAAAAGGGATAAATATAATAATTAATTTATTTAGAATAAAATTTAAAAATTCTTACTAATAGAGAATAGATACATAACCCTTTATTACACCACCATACACCTTAAGGGTAAGGTGTGCGATGGACGTGATTTTTTGAAGTGGTTCACCGATCATGGTTTGGGGACTGATATCAATATAATTGAAATTATACCATAAATGTTTTTATTCATTCTTTAGTTGTTTAATGTTGGCTTGGTAATGGTTATGGGTGATGCCTAGTGATTCCATATCCCTTTGAAGCTCTAACAATTGGGCTTAATAGGGTAAGATCCAACTAGTCGATGCCATCACTTCTTCCATAGGTGTAACTCAGACTTTATGATAACCCTTAATATATAATAATCATAACAATCACTATTTAATGACTATGTTATAAATTTATAAGATTATTATATTTAGTTTAAATCCAATCAAAAATATTTTATAACGTTCTAAAATAACCAAAGTAGTGCATTTATTATATATATATATATATTAATTAATTAATAAGGCATTTATTCATTAAAAAATAGAATTTTATTGGTAAATTTTTTGGTCATTACAAATAATATGGAATATTATTTGTGATTCCAATAATTCTATTTTTCATTTTTAAAAATTAAAATATAACATTCATTTAACAATGGGAGTTTTCAAACAATGTTATTTTATAATAATTTACATCCTTTATAAATCTATTATTTTATCATGAATCACAAATTTAATTTGATAATATTTATGACTTATAAATGAATCATTAATTGAAGTTTAATTCTCAAATGTAATTTTTTTTAAAAAAAATTACTTTGTTTTTTTAAAATCAAAATTTTAAAGTGATCCATAAATTCATCATTTTCTAATTATGTTGAAAATGATTTCTTTTAACATTTTTCCGAAGAACACATATTTCCACTAACTTTTTCAATTTTTTATTAAACATTTTCTATAATTTTTCATGGTTTAAAAAAGAAATTATTTATCTCCTATATTTGTAAAATAACTATTTTAAAATGATTTTTCAAAGATAAAGTATATTTTTTATTTACAAATTGATTTTTAGAACCCTCTTTAAGATTATTTTTTGTCAAATTCATTATCATTTGAAATATATAATGATTGATAGAGGATGCTTTTAAAATATCACTATCCACATTATTAATAGATATGTGTTATGTAAGTCCTTCTATTTTATAGTAATTTTCCATCGCTAATTTTGTATTTCCAAATCATTTTCTATGTATAGTTTTAATTATTATTCTAATGCACTTACTAGGATAATATCTTATATTTTTATTCAGTATATTTAAGGGTGTTCAACTAGATTCCATACATAAATTGATTGAGGAAAATTATTTTCCAGACCATATACACTTTGTCTATACGGTGTAAATATCCTATTATTTATTATCATAATTTATAATATTTATATGGAAATTTACATGATATCATTGGATACCATTTTATATTTATTGGGTTTATCATGTTATGATTATTGATGGAATAATGATTTATTTCTTGATGTTCATTCATTTGAAAAGGGTATGAAACCCATTTTATTTCCTTGGGGTTTTATGATGTGTTGAATGAAATCCATTTTATCTTCGGGGGTTCTTTATGCTATAGTTAATGTGAATAATTTTTTGGTTATAGATCCCTAGTGCCAACTTCTGTATACTTTATGATTAAAAATATTTATTATTTTGAATATTTATAAACTTCTTAGCATATTATGATTATTATTAAATGTGATATAATATGTGATAATTTCTTTAGTGTAACTGTCACTCTGAAAGGTTATAATAGTTACCCAATATGATTAGAATCTAGATGTTCCACAACAATATTCATTGATTGATTTACACATTTATCATTAGTTTTCATTTTTTGTATAATCATTTATTAAATTTGAATCAAGATATATCCTCTTAGGCTTAATAATTCTAAAAAATATATTAATAATAGATTAAATAGGAATGAAAAACAATTGATGGACTCATCCAAAATCACCAAGGATCCTGGTCAGATAGCATAAGAATACATATCATGTATCCCATAGGTACACACTGTGTACTCATATTTTATGTACCCGAACACCTCATAATTTAATTTAGAGAAAATTTTATTTATTTCACATAGTAAATAATTAATACATACTAGGTGTTGATTGGTCCATTATAATACATAGTTAACAAAACTACATAACATATAACTTGCATATGCTATGTGTATTCCATTAGTCAAAGAGGAGGTATGTGTTTATTACCTAACATGTGTGTATGGTAATCATGTAACATAGAGACCACATAAAATGTATCCTAATTAAAAACTTTGTAGTCCATTAATTAAAATGAAATGATTAAACTCTTATTTCGTAGGCATGTTCCATAGATTGGTGATGAATGACTATACATGAATTGTAGCTGGATAGTACACATTATGAATATTACCTGATTATATAAAATTTAATATTAATTTATTATACTACTATCAAATACTCAATTTTTTTTTCTATTTTTAATTTATTTGAATAATATACTATATGTGATGGGTTTTATAAATATTAAATATCTCATTAATTTATGTGTAGTATTCTAAACTATGTTTTGTGTATAAATCATACTACAATGATTACTCTATGCACATAAAGACATAAAACACTATGTAAATAAAATTCTATGTGTCATTTATTTTACAGTACACCCCATTAAATTAAGTAATAATTCATGCATGCTATATTCCACATTATTCAACTATATAGAAATATCACACACGTTCGATAGTTCAAATGGGCTATCATCATATTGCCTCTAAGGTATATGTTTTGTACTTGGTGAATTTAAATAAATTATTTAATTTCATTAAAATAATGATGGATGATAATATCAATAATTTTGGGATAATAATTAAGATAAAATAATTTATTAATTAAATAAAATGATTGATTCATTCAAGAATAATTTATATGAAATAAGAATGATTGGGAATGAATTATAATTAATTAAAAGTATACTTTGTTTCATGCATGTGGATGATTATGAGCATAGAAAAGACCTTTTTATGCGATTTTTTTACATTTAATTTATTATTATATTATATTTTTGTCCTATGCATGATCCCTTATCTCATTATGTAGGGCCATGCATCCCCATAGTTTCCTTTTTTTGGAAAAACACTAAACCAATCCTTTGGTTCCCCTCACCTATGTATGAGTAAAAGATTATATAATGGAAATATATCCTAGGACAGTGGAGGTATATCATGTTTGTATTTTAGGTGAAACTAATCCAAGATATACATGGGAGGATGGTTATAAAAATGTAACATGATCCAATCCATGGTTCAATGTTCCTTTCCCCTAAGTCAATGGTTATTTTATCACCCACTAGGTAAAATAACCATTAAGAAAATATCATAATCATAACATTATTATTATTTTATTTCTTTCAACTTTCATGGTTAATTTCATTATGTATATTTTTCTATGATCTGATGAATTGATGAATTAACAAGCATGAAAGATAAAACTATCATAAATTGGATTATGCATAAAATCTATCTAAGACATAATTATTCACTACAGTAAATCCAATTAATATTAATAAGAATATAATAAATGGAAAATGGAAAATTTACATATAAATATAAAATACCTCAATTATAAATATTAATTTGGTATATTATTCTTCTAAATAAGTAAAAATTTAACCAAAATTCAATGTTCTTGATCATCCAAAGTCAGGGTGCTTTAAATTATCATTAAATTATAAATTGAGTTTTTTGTATAATTAACTTAGTTCAAATTATGGGATGAATTTCAATATAGTTATTGATACAATTTATAGGTATGGATTTATAAAATCCAAATATTGGATTTCAGAATTGGGAAGACTACTCAATAGATCAAGGAATTATAAGTTAATATAGTTGAAAAAATAATACCTTCCTAAAACCCTTTAAATAACTTGTCTGGATAGAGTGTTTGTCATGATAAGAAGAATATAGTTTGTTGCCTCTAGAATGTCCAAGAAACAAGATATTTGGATATAAATGGTCAGGGATATTGGGTTTCGATAAAATTATAGGATATTAATAAATTTAATATTCATTATCTAATTTTTTAAATATGATAATTTACTAAAATTATGATCTGATTAATTATATGAATGAAAATAAACATGAATTCAACAATATCACTATGATACATACTTGAGAATAATAACCTTATCACAAGCACTGATTTATTAGAATGGAAAATGTGCTTTCAATTTATTCTATACCTTGAAATAACATTATATGTGATAGAAAATACAAATTCTAAAGCTCTAGACTTAGAGGATAGCGAAGAAAAATTATCTCTATAAGATAAAGATTTGGATGATGATATATATGTCCAATGATTCATGCTGGCATCTATTTATAATGAGATTATAAAGAAACATGAGTACATGGATGCATATATAAAGATGTCTCACCTTTGTGATAAATATCAAGAGAATGTGATTCAAGAGAGATATGATATATCCAATGCATTGTTCATGTAAAATATTAGATATTAGGTTCCCATTGGGCCTCATTAAGCTAAGATGATTGGATAAATATTGAAATTAGACTACATGGTAATTAAATTACCAAATGAGATGCACACATATCTCTTTCTTTTCTCCACTACAGAAATAATTATCTCGTTTATTTTTGAATTACAACATGAGAAAGAGCGAGAATTCTCTCTTAGAACTTCTTACGCTCACTATCCAAGTTAATAAGGACATGGGGAATGAAAAAAAAGTCATTAAGATGAACAAGAAAAGTAATAAAAATGAAAATTCTACCAAGAATCAAACATAGTATAAATATCTCAAGCTCTATCCTTATAAGAGGAGGAATATCCAAAGTTTTGTGATAGAAAAAAACACATTATTTTTTATATGTGGAAATCATGGCCACTAGATGAAGAACTGATCATAGAAGTAATGATAATCTAAAGGTAAATTTGTTATCAAGTATAATATTTACACATACTCACATTGGGTATTAGATATATTTTTTGGTGATTATATCTATATCCAAATGAAAAAACTATGTAACTTTTGAATGATTTCTAGATGATAGGTGGATCTTTTGGATACCAGTGAAGCAGGAATCTTTGGTTTAGCTATAAGAGACTACTACCTTTAATTCCTAACTATAATTATTTTTGTTTTAAATAAATATTCGTTTATGTAAAGTGTTACTAGTAACATCATATATACTTATTTTCTTGACATGGATGTATTTATTTCAAAATTTTGAAAATAAAGAATGCCTCTTTTACAATGAAAACATTTGTTATGGTATTACACAACACAATAACAGTCTTTATGTTTTAAATTATGAAATATGAGAATTAAATATAGATAAATAATTTTTGTTCCAATGACATATATAACACCTAGTCATGGCATTACCACCTTGGCAACATAAATGAGAATTATCTAAAAATCACTATCAAGATGGTTATTTGGACTCTTTTGAGATAATACAACTTGAAATATATCATGTTTATTTGAAATGATAAATAGCCAAACCTCCATTCAATGGACATAGAGAAAGGGACATAAATATTATAGAATTAGTACAAAATGATTTTTGTGATGATTTTAAATTAGAATAAAGAGGTGGATATTCTTACTTCCTAACTTTTAATGATGAATTGAGTAGATATGGATATGTCTACTTGAAGAGGTATAAGTTTAAGAATTTTGTGAAATTCAAAGTGATATATATTTAATTATAGAATCAAAATGGTAATAAGATAAAGAATATTTGATCTAATATAGTTGGTGAATATCATAAATAATAGGTTATCAAATTTCTACGGGGTTTTGGGATTCTATCTCAACTTACTCCACCATAAACTATATAGTGGAATGGTGTTAGTGAAAGGATGAACTATATAATTTTGGACATGGTAAGGTCAATGATGAGTCATGTGGAACTTGTATTATCCATTTAAGGATATTAATTATAAAATATGACATATACACTAAATCGAGTACCAACTAAAGTGATAAATAGAATTCTCTCTGAGTTATGTAGTATAAATAATCTTTTTTTTTCATTTACACGTCTATGGGGATGTGAGGATGTTTTTAAGGCCACCTTTGGAATAAAACAATCCCCCCAAAGCAAAAAAGTGTATATTTATCAAAAATACAATGGAAACTAAGGGATAATTTCTATATAACCCCTCATAAATGAAATTTAATGTAATAATACAATGCATATTTATTGATATAGAGAATATCCTCAAGAATTATAGAGGAATAAATACTAACATCAATAAAAAATTTTCTCATGAAACCCATGAATTGGTACAAAAATAGATTCCATAGGTCTCTATATAATTAGTTATTACTGAAACACTAATACTATATATGATTACTAGAGAGGTAAGATAACTAGAAAGATATGGTTTTATATTCACTAAATATAGTGACTCATTTTTGATTGATAATAATAAACCTATCTTATACAAAGTGGCAGAAAAAAGATCAGAATCCACTATATGTAAATAATCCATGAATTATGTGATGAATTCCATGTATCAAAACCATTTTTGGGTTCTGGTCAATCCTCCCATTGATGTAAATCTTATTGGGTGTAAATGGGTTTTCAAGAGAAAACTAGAAATTAATGGTAAATTAAATACCTACAAAGCATGTCTAGTAGATAAAATGTTTCAACAAAATCAATGCATTGAATATAAATTTTTTTATTCATTTTATATGTCTAAATATATCATAATAATACATAATATAAAAACATACCAAGATAATGAAATTTTGTATATGGATTTTAAAGTATCTTTTCTTAATGAGATCCTTTAGTAAGATGTCTACAGGACACAGCCAGAAGAGATTATAAATCAAAGTAATGCCAATTTGGTTTAAAAATTGTAGATATACATTTTTGTATTGAAGAAAGTATCTAGGATATATAACATTCAATTATTCATAGCTATAAATGAATTTTGTTTCATTAAGAATGACTGTGAGACATGTGTTTATAAGAGGTTGAGTGAGAGTGCAGTCGTTATCCTATTAGTATATGCCTATGACATGTTACTTATTGGAAATGACTACCAGATTTATAGTCAGTTAAGGAATAGTAAAATATGTTCTTCCCTGTGAATGAATTAGGTAAAGTAGCCTATATTCATGGTATTAAGATCATACATAATGGATATGAGAGGCTTATTTTACAAAATCAAGGTATATAAATTGACCATATACTAATGAGATTTAATAAGGAACAATCCAAGAGTGGATTGGTTCTAATTTCACATGGTATACATCTTTTCAAGAAAATATGTCCATAGAAATAGGAGTAAAATAGATAATGAGTAAGATTACATGCACTTTTGTGATAGGATCAATAATGTATTCTATGTTATGTACTAGTATTAATGTTTCTTATTCCTTGAATAAGGTGCGTAGATATCAAGATGATCTAGGTTAACAACATTGGTATGCTATTAATGTTATCCTTAAGTATATGAGAACAACTAAAGATATTTTTCTGATGTATAAAAGAAACAAGGATCTAGTCATCAAGGGTTATATTGATGCATGTTTTAAATAGATCAGAATATTATCAATTCACAATTAGGTTATGTATTCAGTCTCAATGGAGGAGAAATGAGTTGGAAGAGTTCAAAGTATCCAGTTGTCACTGATTAAACAAAAAAATTCTAAATATATATCCACTTATGATGTATCCAAATAATCTATTTGGATTAAAAAACTCCAATATATTGATTTGGTAACTACCAGTAAAGACTATATCATATTATTTTATAATAATACTGTTGTTTTGGATCTCACAAAGGAGTTGATGTCACACTAACAGACAAATAAAATAATCTTTATATAACACCTCTTGAGATATTTTTATCAGAGGGGTGAAGTTATAATTAGAAATGTCTCTAGGGAATAAAACCAAGTAGATATATTTACTAAAGACTTATCTCAAAATAAGTATGAGTATCATGTTAGATTGAGCAGAATGAATGTTGTTAGAAGCTGGATCTAGTGAAAGTGTGAGTCTATTGGAGTTGGTTACATAGAATAAAATTATATAAACTTTATGATTAAATTTATTCATTGTTTTGAATATTTAAAAACTTCTTATCACAATATTATTAATCTTATATGTGGCATAGTATATGATAATTAGAGTAACTATTACACTGGAAGGTCCTAACAGTTAATTTCCATGAAGACAAACTGAAATTACCATGAAGGTATTCTTCATACATGTTTTATAGCCATATTATATCATTTTAAAAGATAAAAATGATATTAGATATCAGGGATGGAGACTCATAGGACATTGAGTAAATTTATCATAGTGTACACACTTATTAAATTTCAGTGCAATAAATTGTGAGAACATGTCCCACTTGTAGTAAATCCAAGTTTATATGTTTCATTGGATGTTACTATAAATAGATGTCTGTATTGATCCATAGACTTTAATATTATTATTAATGACTACTATTAGCCATGTAATTTTATTTATTGAGGAAAATTGTGATGAAATATGTTCTAGATGAATTATGATATATTGGGTGTGTCACGAGTAATATTGTTATTGGTTGGCGGTGAATTGAGTACACAATAAAAATTTCTTTTAAAATAAGTCTTAATAAAATACCCTAATTTAGTAAAAAATATCTCAGTTAATTAGAGTAATAGATTGATATAAATTCTGATATTTTAAAATAGTTCTATAATAGTGATTAAATATCTTGTTAAAATAATTTTAAAACTACTTTAAAATTCTAAATCAATTTACTTAAACAAAATTTTATATAAACACTAATTAATATTAACTATCTAAGTATTGTTTTTTATAGTTTAAAAAAAATTCAATTTAATTCGTAGAAATAAAACAAAAAAAACATATAGAAATTAAAATAAAGGGTTCAGTCTTATGTCGAGACCCAATACCCTTCACAAGAAAATCACTACTTCCAAGAAGATTATATAAAATAATCATGATCTACAACCAATATCAGGTAAATATAGAATAGCTAGGTATCTATCCTGGCAATGTGGGGACATCTTCCACAATAACCATGGGAACAAAATAAACACAGGCCATACAATGATCTCTTCCACCACAGCATGGGTACAAAAATGTAAATAGAGTTAAGAAGATATATTTTAACTTCCAATTAATGTACATGAATAGTGTACATGGAATAAAAAGTGTACACCACACAATTCTAGAAACTAAATTCATCAAATAGGAAGAGTAGGTGTAAAGAATAGATAATGTAGTGTTTATGATCTAATGTACTATGAATGCGTAATTCTCCTAAGTTGAGATCAAGTCATTTCTCAGAAAAAACATAGTAAAAAGGGCATCAAGGATTTCTTTGTTCTATATGTAGGGAAGGTTTTGAATGTCTAGTATGTTCTACTCTTCAATAGTCATGTGTAGGTAAGGATGTAGTGTGTAATCTCTCTATAAATTTGTATAGTTCATAACACTCTTATTGTACTTTCAATATTATTCTAGCCCTCTTCACATATATGCATGAGGGTGTATTATTTTTAATATATATCAATATAATGTAGGAGTATTCTCTTGAAGAACAAACATCCAGATCTTCTGATCCTCGTACTGAATGCTAAAACAAAATTTAATGCATCCGTTCAATATTTAATAAAACAAATATAAAATAATCCATCGCATTAAATTCAAAAGTATAACCATTAGAAAAATTTAATTTTAAATTAATAATAACTGTGACGATGACTCTTCTGGTGACAATAAAACTCTGGCACAGACTAATTCTAGCGGCGACTTAAGCCGACATTGAGTCAATACAATGGTGAGTCGGGTTGATGGTAGGTTATTTGGTGATATGTCATGTTGAACAGTGATTCATTCCAGTGGTGAGTCTTTTCTGGTGGTAGTTATTTTCAACACTGTTCCAAATTTCTTGGTGGTGGATAAAGTTTGACATTTGGATATATTCAATGAAGACTCAAGTTTAATGATGAGTCATGTTTGGTGGTGACCTAATTCTATAAGTGAGTCATCCTTAATGGTGGCTCTTTTAAAGTGGTTGGTATTTTCAACACTTTTCCAAATTTCCATCTTGATGGTGACTCAAATTTGTTGGCAGGTCTTTCTTGGTGGTGAATCATCTTCAACAGTGAGTCATTTCTGGCGGTAAGTAAAGTATGATCGCAGGTCTTCTCTATAATTATCCAATATTTCACCAAACTAGATTATATTTTAAATTACTATCGTAAAGCATAAAAACCATTTAAAACATAATTAACTTGATTTGTGAGCTTTAAAACAAGTAGGTTCCAACAATATCTCCCATTTTGATGATCAAAAACCATGAAATTTTATAATTATATAAAAGAAAAATTTTATCTTAAAATAGATGTAGTTGGAAAAAGTATTTATATCTGTTTAACACATTGAAAGCCGATATGAGGGTTTTAAACATAAATTGTAACTTTAATAATAATGGTATCATATATTATAAATAAAAATGATATCAAAATGAAGTAGGTATTAAAGGATAAGATAATTGAAAATAAATGCCATAATAATTCTCATTATTTTAGGATTATTAAAAAGTGAAAATAAAAAAGAAAATAAAAATAAAAATTATATGAGTAATAAGAGAATTTCCATTGAAGAACAAAAGTAATTAAAATATTTCCAAAAAGAGATACAAAAAAAGTCATAAGGAAGTGCCTATAAAAAATAATACCTAAAGGAAATGCTTCTCAGGATGGGTAGTAGGAATAAGAGGTGCTTTTCCATCGACCTTGTTAGAGCTAGAGGGAACAATGGTGGAATATGAGGCAACTATAGTGGAGGTCATACAGAAAATAGGTAGAGAAAAATTCTCTAAAATGATAATAGGCTTAATATACTAGATAACTTCTCTGAGAGACAAACTGAAGGGATGGAACTGAGTAGGTAAATGATCATTGGGATTGTATGTGACTATTTTTTTAACATATCTTGGGTAGTAGTTGGAGGAGTTAGATGAGCAGTCACTGGAATAGAATCATGAGCCCCTACTATAATTATAGAAACATAGATAAAGGGTTTAATTAGATTGATGAAGTGCTTAATAATATTTCCTCTTCTTACCATCATACTGAAAAAATCTTTTTTCCCCTCTATAAAGTAGTTGGGAACAAGGGTCATCATTTTCAGCTGATTAACTTTTTTACTTGAAGGATAGTGTAACTGGAGGCATCCTAAGGTTCTCAACAAGGATATTAAAGTGGTATTTGAGTTCATGCTTTGTTTAGGTCCTTGAAAGGTAATACGTTTTTGATTTTTTAATGGTCTATGAATTAGCTCTGACTTCATTAAGGCATTATCCAACCATCTTATATACATGGTCACTGTTATGCCTAATTTTTCTCAAAATAAAATGAGCGATATTAAGGAAATATATAAAAACAACTCGAATTTATTCCCTAATAATTGATCTAATAAACTAAACATCCATAGAAGAAGTAGTGGGAGTTGGAGCATTGGAATTATAAGGTATAGAAGGAAAAGAATCTAACCAATCCTGTAAGGCATCCATACTAGCAATAAAAGAAGTCTGAATCCTATCTATCTCTGATCTCAAAGACTCCAACTCATTAGATAGTATTTTATTGTCTATATCTTTATCTTTAATGTAATTCATCATCTTAGGATGGATGTGGTGAATCACAAGTTCAAAAAATTATCTTGCATCTCTTTCACCAATCCTAGTGACAATAGGTGCTTGATTTTATAAAAACATACCAAAATTAGAGAGAATCCTTTCTCTAAAGGAAACTAAGTTATATCTTGTTACAATGCCAAAACAAATAGGAGAAATGACAAGTAGTAAAGTATCATCTTTTGACTTAGATCTGGTAGGAATATCTAAAGGAAACCTTAGAAGTTCTACCACGAAATATTTCTATTCCACTGTTAATCCCTTAGGATCCGACTCCATTGGAACTAAAATAACAAGTCCAACATGCTTTGGTATACTTCTAATTATCATTAGAATTATCATAGTCTAGTCCTAGTGACACATACCCTATATTCATTTCCCATTCCTCAAGAGTTGAGTCCCCCAACATTATAGAATACACACCATAAGTATCAAAAACTGAAGTCTCAATAACTATATGTTCAACAACCATCTTCTCATCAACTTTACACACATAAGCTATCTGTACATAATATTCACCATCAATATTTATAGAAAATATAGATTCAATGACCATCTGATCATCAAATATAGGCTCAACATGGTCTCCATTAACATGATCAACATGGTGACTAGCAAGACTTGGGGATTAATCCCCCTCAACAGATGACCCAATATTTTTTCTATCATCTCTATCCATATATTGAACTAAGCTTAGTCTCTCCCCTGGCCTAGAAGAAATAGATAAACCTGGTGAAGAAGAAAATACCAAGGGAATATCAATATCCTCAGCACTAATACAGTCCTTCAAACCATCATTATTTTAACTACCTCCATATTCACTGTCATATCCATTACTATTTCCCTCATCTTTCTTATATTTATATTCCTTATCTTTTCATTCTTCTTGACTGTTACCTCCATATTTTTCATCATCATCTCTATTTTATTCTTCAACACCATTTTCTTCTTCATCACCATTTTTTTATTCATGTTCTTCATCATCTGTATTTGCATCAAAAGATTTAGAAGATAACTTATATTTTTCCTCTCAAGAAACCCTAGTTTCTTATTCTTCACTTACTTCCTTTAAAAGAGTCTCTATAATAGAGAGATATTAAGGAGTACTAGGTGAACCAAAGTAAATATCTGGAGTACTCCTAGGCTAGTCAGGATCACTACCTTCATCACCTAAAAATTATTTCTCCTTATCACTAGAAGCATAAAACACCTCCTATTATTCTTATTCCTCATCAGAACACTCTACTGCTTCATCTAGATCCATACCAGGCTTCACAAGATTTTCAACCTTGTTGGATGATCAACATGATTTAAATACTCATAAATATTTTTAGAATCAACAATTCACCTCCTTAACCATGGGTTCCTACTTATCAAAATTCTTTTATAAATGAATCTTGTAATAAAATATCCTCCACATTTATCCTCTACTTATTTTCCTTCATGTAGAAATCCCTTATACTCAATCAAGTATGAAATTTTTTTAGGGTAGATAAGAGAGGTTGGTCTTGATGAATTTTTACACATCTCTATAATATAAATCCTTAGATATCTATACAAATTAATCTTTTCTCCTATATACATAATACATGAGAGATATACATATTAAAACCTCATTGTGCTGAAATCACATTTTCTTAGGAACAAAATAGGATGAATAAACTTGAATAACAAATCAAAGTCACCATCTTACTCAGTTTCATCTAGTCTTATTATAATTTTATCTTCAGTAATCTCTGCTAAAGCACCCTCAAACATGACGGAATCACTGTGACATAGAATATATCCTTGATAATCATTTGAGGTACCTTCATGAGGCACATTAAGAAATTTATCCCAGTTTATTGAAGAGAAAACAACCTTCTTCCCATTTATCTTTTTTCAAACCCAGTCTTTATCTACTACAAAGCTAAACTCAATATTTTGATAAAACTGATTAACTCACTTCAGATATAAATGATTATCATTGTTTGAGAACCACTCGAGCTATCATTAATCTTTAATTACTCTAAGAACAAAAGATCTTCTCGACCACAACCATTCAACATTTAATCCTATTTCAGATACTATAATTGGATTCATGAGGAGTTTGTTTCACAGCTCAACAATAGGTTTTCTTGAATATACCTTTTTACTTAGTTGATGTACATGACTGATCTAGAGACAACAATACCAATGATTTCACTTTGACGATTGTGAATGGTTCCGACAAGGCCAAGGGAAGTTGAATGGTCAAAAGATAAAGGTAATAGAGATGGTTCGGCCGTGATAAAGAGATCATTAAAATTAGACTAAGTACCCATTTTATATCATTGAAGTATTTGTAAATAAAAAACTTAAATAAAAATTAAATAAAAAAATAAATTAAATAATTAAACCATAAATAAAAATTAGCAATGATGACCTGAAACCAATGATCAGTCACTACCAATGGATGATTGTTCTAACGGTTGGTAAATTCTAATGGTGGGTAAAATCCAATGGTGGGTGCCAAAAAATAAATTCTAACTAATATTAATCAGGGCTAATTCAAGTTTAATATAGTTCATTATCTTAGAATTCAATGGACTAGAAAAAATATTGTTAAGAAGATGTTCGGTACCACTTTATTCAAGAGTTATATCACTCTTTTTGAAATGATCTCTCAAAAGTGATTTATTACATCAATGTGTTTTGTTCTAGATTAAGAAATAGGATTATTAGAAATTTTTATAGCACTTGTGTTGTCACAATTTATAGGGACATGTAATAATTGATATCTATAGTCTAGAAAAGTGTGTTTTATACAAAACATTTAAGCACAACATCTACCTATAGCTATGTATTTAGATTTAGCAATAGACAGTACATCATAATTTTTTTTCTTATTAAACCCAGAAACTAGAGATTTACCCAAAATATGACATGTTCTAGTGGTTTTTATATATATAACTTAGAACCACTAAAGTCAGCATCTCAATAACTCACTAATTCAAATGATTTTCTTATTAGGTAGAACAATTCTAAATTACTAGTATATTTTAGGTATTTGAAAATACCTTTTACATTAAGTAAGTGAATATATTTTGTGTTTTATTGATAATGATAAAACATACACACACTAGAAATAATGTTAAATCATATATCATTTAAGCAGAGTTGACTTCCAATAATCCCTCTATAACTGGTTTGATCCACCGATTTCCTAGCTTCATCAAGATCTAACTTACAAGTGGTACTCATAAGCATGCCACAATTCTTATTGATATCCAAAATAAAATGTTTTAAAATGTCTTTAGTATATATACATTGATTTAAAATAATTCCTACATTATTTCAAAAAAATCTGAAAACCAATAAAGAATTTCAGTTCAACCGTTAACCCTATTTCAAATTCATTTCTCATTATCTTTTAAAAATAAATAAATAAATAAATTTTATAAGATCCAGAGATAATATCATGTAAATAGATTCGAAAAAGTAAATCATCTTTTGAAATTAATTTTATAAAAAGGTTTGGATCATCTATCATCATCATAAAATTTACTTTTTTATTAAGAAAGATACAAGACTTCCAAACCAACAATCAGAAACAAAGATTCCAAAGGAGGTCTGAAATGGTGAAGGATGAGGGTATCCACTCTAATAAAATTGACCCCTTTGAGGTTTAAAGTGATAATATCATGCAACCATACCTGATAATTACTAGGGACCTCCATCGAAGCCAGATGATCCACCACTTAGTTACCCTCACGCTAGGAGTAACTAATTGTGATGTTGTTGGTGATCATGCCTTCTCACTTTCTGATAGCATATATAATAAACCATAGAGGACAGTTCCAGACATCATTGAGGTGGTTTGGATCAACTATATCATTCAAAAAATATTTATAAATTATAAGATCTAGGCCAATCATACAAAGCTCAAGGAGGTTGTTTTAAACCATATATATCTTTTGTTTGTTTGAAAACACAATTTTTAAAATTAGGGTTTTGAAATCCAGAGGGTTCTCAACAAATTTATACTCAACTATATACCGATAAAAGAATTAAATTTTGACATCCATCTGATATAGTTTGAAATATATATGTTCTACATCATCTAGAAGTTTTCTAATGGATTTAATTTTGGCTATAGGTGAAAAGGTTTCCTCATAGTCTATTCCATTTTCTTAAACATTCCCTTGTAAAACTAGTCTAGACTTATTTCATACTATTGTTCCAGATTTATCATCCTTATTTATAAAGACATATTTAGTTCCTATAGTTAATATGTATTTGGTTCTTTTAATATGTTACCAAAGTTTATTTCTTTGAAATTTTTTAATCTCTTCTTGAATATCCATTACCAAGAATTCATTATTAATTGCATCAATGATGTTCTTAGGTTCGAGTTTTGGTAAGAAAGCTTGATGTTCAAACTAGTTCCTCAAAAAAGATCTTGTCTGTGTACCTATATCTAAGTCTCCAACTATATAATCTAAATTATGGTATTTACATGTTGTAAATACTCTATATAATGAAGGGCTGGTAACCTCATGGACTTCTATAGGTTCTAGAAGTTCCTCAAAAGTTGATTATTTTTTTGGTTTGTTTTATAGTAGTGTCAATGGGTTTGGAATTTATGTCTAGAGTTGAAAAATCATACTCAAGTTTTTCTAAATGGTTTTTAGGCCCATGTGGATGGGTCTCATCAAACATGACATTGTCATACTCTTCCACAGTCTTGGTTATCTTGTTTAAAACACTATAGGATTTACTTGAATTTGAATAACCAATGAAAATTCCTTCATCACTCTTGGAGGAAAAAACTTCAAGATTATTTTTAGGTTTCCAATTATTCCATAGTTCATAATGATTTTTTCTTAAGAGTGGTATCATTAAAAATCTATTGATTATATAACAGTTTTTATTCAAACACACTACCCAAAAGTAGACAGGAAAGTCATCTTCATTAATAATTTTCTAAGCCATCTCTTGAAGTATTCTATTTCTTATTTCTAAAAATCTATTTTTGGGGGGTTAATAGGTGCATAAAAGTTATGTTAATATAATTTTTTTTGAGAAAATGTACTCAAAGTTTTGATTTTCAAAATCATGGCCATGGTCACTTTTTAAGGTCTTAATCCTATGTCCATTTAGGATTTTTACAGTTTTTTCAGACTTGGTAAAGCTAGAGTAGGATTCAATTTTGTGAGATAGAAAGAATACCGAAGTAAACCTAGAAAATTCATCTACAAGCGTATGGATATAATGCTTTACATTCGATCTAGATACTATATATATTCGAAATAATTCCATGTGAACCAACTGAAGAGGTTGAAAATTATAAAATTATTATTCTTAATTTAAAAAAATTTGTGTTGTTTCCCTTTTTGATTGGGGTTTCAAAATTTATCATTTTGGAATTTAAGTTTTTGTAGATCTCTGAAAACCCTTTTACTAGAAATATTTCCAAGTGATTGGATATTATAGTGGCCTAATATCTTATTCCAAATCCAATATTTTCTATGAAATACAATTAAGCAAGAAAAAATTTGCGAAATTAAAATTTCAAGATTAAAAATATAAAAATTATCATTTCTCAAAGCAATAAATTCAAAATCATTTTATGAAATAAAAAAATTTCAAGATTTTTTTTTTCAAATTTCTTATGAAAACCATCAAAACATAACTACAATATTCTTATAAGATTATACTTTAAACCATAAAAAATAACATTAGAAATTAAAAATGAATTTGGGTTATCGATTTGGCCATGACCAATTATTTTTTCCTTTAGCATTGTCACCAAAGGTGACATGTACACCATCAAACTTTATCATGTTCTTGAAGTTTGAGTAATATCCTATCATATGTTAAAAGAAACCACTTTCTAGGTAATATATAATTCTTATAGATATTTTTCCAGAGGTTTCCATATAAAATAATTTTAAACAAAAATTATTTTTTTACCGAAAAGTTCTCGAGTTCAGAAATGCTAGTAATGAAATATTTAGGATTCCATATTTTCTTGATGGGTTTCTATAATCAGATTTTAAAATATTTTAAATGAAAACATTATTAGGTCAATTTGAATAATAAATGTCTATTTAATTTATAGAATTATATTTAGGAATAAAATTGTTATTTATAATTGTTCTCTATCCATGTTGGAAACCTAAAACGGTAATATATTTAAGAATAATCTATTTTCACAGTATTTGAGTGAGAGTTTCTATACCATTATTAAATATCTCCTAGTATTTCTTTAATTTCTCATTAGAAAATTTTAGTTTAGTATATTCTTTGAACAATTGAGATTGGATTTCTTTTTCTATGGTAAAGTTAGTGTTAAAACTAGCAGATAGAGCATTTTTTTCTTCATAATTTTGTATTTGTATTTCATCCCATTAAAGGTATCTTAAAGAATACTTAAATATTCAAACATCTTATATTTTTAAATATCATCATAATTATTTTAACCTCTATATTGATCATAATTATATACAGGATAAATACTAGTTACCTTAGATTTGTTTGTCATAATACACATATTTTATCTTTTAGTATTTTATTCATGATTCCAATCGAAGTAACTCAAGATGTACTTAGAGGAAATATATGTTGATTACATTTATTTCTTATACTTTATATTCTTATCATCATACTTATTTTTTTTACTTTAACTTGGGGTAGTCAGCCTTGATATATCTTTTCCTTTTTGACTCATAAAGAGAAATGTCATTTTAATTATAATCTATTTTCCAGTCACTCTTCCAATTCTCTCTACTATCAATATTTCAATTTTAGATCTCTCTCTTAAATAATTTATTCATATTATATAATTTTTTTAAACATTATTTAAAGATGGGATATTTCCACATCATTATCAGCTGGTGATTATTCACCACTAAAGCTTCCACCTCATAACTTTTATTTTTCTTTCTTTTTTAATGTAGTTGTCTTAGAAGCTAAAAAATTATATATGTTTTATTCTACTCTCCAAGATTAACCATAAAATATTTCTCATAAGTCATAAACTTCCTAATCAATCTCCAAATAGGTAGTTTACTGATGTCACATGATTCTATTATTAAAACATGTGTTCCTCTTCATCTATTTGGAACAAATCTCAGAATTTGCATGATATGATCTCTATCTAAAATGGGATTTCACAAGGATATCATTTTATTCACTATATCATTGATCCTAGGATGAATATCAGAAATTATCTCATTAGGTTTCATCTTAAATGTATCATATTTAATCATATAAGTATTCAATATCATTTCTTTCACATTAGTTTTTCCTTTAGGAGAAATATCTAATGTATCCCATATTTTATAATAATATTTAATAGTAGATATCTTATTGAACTCTCCATCACCTAAATGACAATAAATATCATCCGTGTATTTATTGTTATTATTATAATAAATTTCTGTAGAATCTTCCCATGTAATATTATCAATCTTAGGTTATTCATATTTATCTTCTATATCAGACCATATATAAAAACCCATGCTTTTAATGTGAATTTTCATCTTTATATTTCATTGAGAATAGTTATTTCCATTAAATAAAAAAGGTTTTTTGGAAGAATAATATTCTTGTCTATTATATATTTTAAGAACTAAATTTTGGATTTAATGAAATTTAAAATCATTAAATTAAAACTAAAAATGATAGTTTAAAAGATTTAAAAAATCCTGTATTACCAAATATTGGTCAGAGAGAGTATCTCAGTAGGGGAGGGAATTAAATACCCAATAAAACTTTATGTTAAAATAAGTCTAAATAAAATACCCTAGTTTAAGAAAAACATCCAAGTTAATCAATAATATATCGATATAAATTCTGATCTTTTAAAATATTTATTAATGATTGATTATATCTCAGTTAAAATAATATGAAAACGATTTTAACTTTTGAAATCAATTTACTCAATCAATATCTTATATAAACACTGATTAATATTAAATATAAATGTAGTGGTTTTGTTTATAGTTTAAAAAATGTAGTTTAATACTTAGAAATGTAACAAAACCAAACACACAAAGGAATTAAAGAGAGGGGTTTATTCCCAATACGAGACATAATCCCCTCTTCCTAGAAATCACCAACTACCAAGAATATTTTATAAAATAATCTTGATCCAAAATTTGGATCGATTAAACATTAAATAGATAACTAGAAATTTGGGCCATGTAGGGACCACTTTTACAATTACCATGGGAGAAAAAAAATAGTACACATAGGTACCTCTTCCACAACACTGTGGGTAATGAAATGTGAAGAGAGTTAAGAAGATATATTGTATCTTTTTGTTCAAGAGTTGGAATAGTGTGCGTTGAATAATTAGGGTTCAATACACATTGATCAAAATTAAATGAAAAAAATATAAAGTGCAGGTGTAAATATGTAGAGAATGTAGTGTTTCTCAATATGAATTTCTTTGAAATCTTGTGTCTCATCGGATGAGCTTGAGTCGTTTCTCCAAAAAAAATGTAAATCAGATCATTGTAGTCTCTCTTTGTTATGACTGTAGGGAAGGTTGTTAATGTATCATATGTTCTACTCTTCCAAACTCATGTCTAGGTAATGATTTAGTGTGTATGATTTCTATAAATTCACTAAATTCACAACACTCTTATAGTTATTGCAATAATATTCCATCTCTCTTCAGATAAATTCATTAGGGAGTTTGATTTTTAATATATACCAAAAACACACAAGAGTATGCATTTAAAGAAAAATCATTGATATCATCTTCTCCTCATACTGAATGCTTAAACACACTTTAAGGAATCCCTAAAATATTTTAGAAAACAAATATAAAATAATACATTTTATTAATTTCAATAATATATCCATTATAAACAATTAATTTAAATTAGGAAGAACAGTGATAGTGACTCCCTTAGAGGTGAGACAACTCTGATGGAGACTCATCCTAGAAGTGAATTAAGTCGGTGGTGTGTTAGGACAATGTAAATTTAGGTTGATAGTAGGTCATATTGTGACAGGCCAAGATAAATTGTGAATCCTCCTAGTGGAAAGTCTTTTCTGGTGGCATGTCTTTTCAAAACTTTTCCAAATTTCTCGACAGTGGGTAAAGTTTGACTATAGGAAATATTCAATGGTGAATCAAGTTCAATGATTATTTATATCTGGAGGTGACATAATAATGGCATTAAGTCATCCTCAATGGTGACTCATTTATGGCATTAGGAATTTTCAACACTTTTCCAAATTTCCATCCTAATAGGGGCTCAACTCTGATGGCGGGTCTTTCTTGGCAGTGACTCATGTTCAATGGTGAGTCATTTTTGGAAGTAAGTAATGTCTGATGGTATGTCTTTTCGATACATAGATAATATTTTTTTCAAACATCCTTATATTGTAAAATGATTTCATAAATCATAAAAAACATTAAAAACATAATTAACACGATTTGTGATCTTTAAAACAAGGTGGTTACAATAATTTTATTAATTAATAATATATGAAAGTATTTTAAAATTTTGTTCTTTAATGTAAGTTGATTTATCAAGATCTTTTATGGGAATAAAACATCTTAAATAAATCCGTAACTGTGGTGTTTTGTGGGTGGGTATATTTATAGAATTTCAAATAAAGAAACATCGAGTGCATAGGATGAACACACAAGCATGAAACCTTTTGATTAAAGTATTCATAAAAATGAATCATATTACACATTAAAAATATGTATGAGGTTTAATATAATTATAAAATCAAATTAATTCTATATGGGTGCCTTGGAGTGTTAATATATTATAATCCTGGACTTTGAGTGGATCTACTTAATGCCATTGAGAAATAGACTTAGAGGATCACACACAAACTTTATCTAGAACTTAAGTTAAACATTAAATATTATTTACTATTTAACATGTTGAATAAATATTATTATCATAAATGGTTTAATAATTATTCAATTTTTCTCAATCTCATTTATTCATTTAGTAATTATTGAAGAGAATATTTATGAGCATAATATTTAATAAATATTTATTTACTATTTATGATATATAATTTTTATTTATTTACTTATTAGAGAATAATGTTGTGATATTTATTTACTAAATAAATAATCATTATTAATGGTCTGATAAATATTGTAGAGGAATTATTGACTGAGTTTAATGATCTGGAAAGAAATAATATATATTAAATATTATTTGAATAATTTTTTAAAATTTATTTTAGAAATAATATTTAATCAATTCACCAGTTTTTTTCGTGTTAATTAATTATAATAATATTACGCTAGATATGAGGTTTTGAAGGGTTTAAGAAAATAATAAGTGTGCATATACAATTATTATTTCCCAACCCTAGCTTTATTTAAACTCAATTATATCACTTCTGACTCTAATGCTAGCCATTTTTTTGTTGTGCACAATAACTCATGTGAATCCTCTCCTAAACAAGAGATATTCACTCCAGGAACACACTCAATAATGGAGCTAGATCCTCCTCCAATACAACTCTTGATTATAGAGAGATAATGGAGAGTCATTATTTAAAGTGATTATCATGGAGATCATAGAAGAACAATGAAATCATTAGGATCTTCTTTGATAGTAATCAGAGAATACTACAACACCACTTAGAGGTTATTATTCTTATGTGGATAACCATTGGAGGTAATATAAACATTATTATTATGACACAATGATGATTTTATGTAGAGATGTTGTAAGATTCATCAAAAAAGAAAGAATTCATTACAAGGTATTTCTTTAACTGGTTAAATTATTTATATATCATTATATGATGATCTTTAATTTGGTTTAGATGCTCTCATGTCCATTAATATTTGATTCAATTTTTTTGATCATGAAACTATTCATCATGTATATCTCATGACAATCATCAATTATGATAGAAAGATGATTTGGGCATGTATTATCAGCACTCCTCCTAAACCTAAAGCCTTTATAATTTTCATTTAAATATTGTATGAAACACATTCTTATTCTTAAGTTTTAATTATGTGATAGTTATATGTTTTCTTGTGTAAAAAAATTTATGGTTAATATTTTAGTGAGATTTGGTCCCTACATATCCCTCTAATGCATTAGGTAAAGATTTATATCTAATTAGATAATTGTAAAATGAAAAGTGATGCTTAATCCAAAATGGGAAATGGGTTTTGATTACTAATTTGTTATGGGAAACAAGTGAGTAATGCCTGCTACACCAAGAGAAACAGGTGAGTGAAGCTTCATTCAAAAAGGGAAATAGTTGAGTAAAGCTAGATCTATTAAGGTGAATTAGTAGTGATTCCTGATCCATAATTTTGAGTTTCTAAGTTTATATTGGTGCCCCACTATTTTCATATGTGACTATACTATACCCTTGGACCATCATTTATGTCTCATGTTATCATAGTTTTTATGCCATGTTATACATTTTATTATATTGGATTACCTATTCTCTTATTATACAATATGAAAAGTTTTTTATGATTCCATGATCTTTTAACTTGATATTTCTCTCATAATTATGTTTTCTCATAAGCTTACGTTCTCAACCTAAGTAATACGTTAATATGTTTATTATTATCTTACTGAGTGTTTGATCTCACCACTTTATTATGTTTCAATTTCCTTAGACATGAGGAAGACTTTAAATTATGAGGTGTATAGGATAAAATATATTATGATGAAATTATAGGTAAATGTTCATAAGAATTGTAAAATAAGATACTTATATACCTAGTCACCAAAGTCACTGAACCTATAAATTCTTAGGATGTTGACATTATTGTGTAATGTGATGTTTTAATTATGGAAATGATCTAAAATAAAAGAATGTTTAACTTAGGTTTCCTTAGTTGACATAAAATTAGCGTTTATATATTTTTTATATTCGGATGATATCAGTTAAGGATAAATTGGGAGTTATAAATTTCATCAAATGTTTCTTATAATTTCAAAGGAATTGATACCCTTTATGTTGTTTGAGGTAATTTTATAAGGATTAGGATAAGATATCTTTAGATAAAACCCAAGGAATAAGTATATGTATAGAATAAAATCATGAATCTTTTATAAAGTAGATATTGTTTATTTTTCTAGGCAATAAAAACCCTATCTGGATAAGGTGTGTTGGGTATTAACTGAATTGTCACCTGGTGCACATCAAAGTTTCCAAAATTCACACCTAGTTTGACACTTCTAGGGTATATTATTTATTCAATCACATTTTCTTTATGAACCTTTATGAATGATTTATTTCCTAATTAATTATAGGGTTTAGGTTAATAAGTATAGAGGAATGAAACTGAAATAAAACTATATTGAAATTAATGTATTAAAGGATGAAATGAAGGTAAAATTACAGAAGACATATAAGAATTTATTTTTAATATTAATATGATTATTTAATCTGATTTCTTTGAAAAACATTTTCAATTTAGTATTTGGATGAAATAGGATCATAAAAATCAATTTGATAACGGTATATATCTAGAAACTACTATATATTATAATCATATATGGCAGCATACTTATATGGTGGAGAATCCGAGTATATTCCAATTATAATTAAAAATGTGAGTATCCTTGTCTTTAAATAGGTAGATGTAGGGTCCATAAAAATCCGAAAAGGATAATGAGAATCCCCTTTAATCCAAGGGAGATTCTACCCAATTTCCCCCCAAACAATTGGTACATGGCCAGTTCTATGAGGATCCCCCTCCACGGACCACTGTCGTTCGCAGAATGGAGGCGGGGATCCTCTGCGGGCGTGAAGCAGGACGACCGCCAACCCGGTTCACTATCATGAACTGCCCCCAACTGCAAACCGCGTCAGCCGGCCCGGGCTGCATCCGCTGTCATTCACAAAATGGAGGCAGAACCCTGCACGGCTGCAAAGCACTCCCCAAGCTAGTTTGGTTCGCGGGAGAGGTGCGTTCAATACCCCCTGATAGTTGCGGATTGACCAACTCATCTGTAAATCGGGTTTCCAGTCATGGGCCACTGCAAAAGGTTTCGCATGACCATAGGTACATCTCTTTCCCCACTCTATAAAAGGAGATTAGTGGGAAGAAAAAAGGGGGATCGATCAGATTTGGGTGGAAGGATTTCGAAGGAAGGAACTTAGGATTTTGCAATCAAGGAAGTTCCAGTTCATGAACCATAATAGGTATGAAGCTGGAAATGAATTAATAAGGAACCGAAAATGGCATAACAACTTGGTGAACCATGAACGTAAAATAACAAAGAAAAGAAGACTGTGAACCATGGCCCCTACATGGACGCACTCCACACGGACCTGGGAGTTTATGCCCCTTTCCTGATCCATCACACCGCATAGCACCCTCCTATGTGGGAAAAGCCCCGACCGACGAACCTCCGACCAGTGTTGCCCTCGGTTGCTGCTGCTCGCGTGGACCCCTCCACGTACCAACCGGGTACGCGGGCTGAACCCGAAGCTGCGAACCACCCTAGTTCGTGGGATTCACATCAGTCCGCGGACCATCCTGGTTCGTGGAAGGCCTCTCCAGCCATGTAGCACCTCCCTACGTGAAGGGAACCACCCCTCTTACACCCGTGTGGACCGCCAAATCCTTCAGAGTTTCCATTTCATTAGCCAGATAAAATCCTTCCAATCTGGCCTGATCCTTCACAACCCCCTCATTGGCCCATTCATCGGCCCTGAGTCGAGGCCTCCACTAGAGCCACTGGACCCATGTGATGTATCCTTCAGGTGTATCAGCGCGCCATTTTGAGTTCACATACCCACGGTAAGCGAGGGTGAAGGGGTTGCTCCATCCCACAAGTAGATTCCTGAAGCATTCCTGGGTACACATTCCCATGGTAATGCAGAGTCTGATCCCAGGAGTCCCATTTCTGCCCCTCCACTGGTTAGGACTGGGGAACTTCTCCCCTCCATGAGGAGTTTCGGACTACCCATTAGAAGGAGGCACCCATTCACCTTCGTACTTCCCCACGGCCATGGAAGGGCATAGCGGGGAAGGGTGTTTCTCCGTTCTTCTTCGAGGCTAAGTCCCTTTACGGCTAGAATTTATCACCATGGGCATCCACCTCAGAGTAAGCCCCAACTTTTTGGGCCGCCCCCATGTGTAAGCCCCATCACACTTCCCACGGACGCCCCTTTCGCGACGCGATAGTGTGGTCCCTACTGCCTCTTGTTTCTCACACCAAGAATGACTCAGGTGGGCTTAGAGTAAGCATCTACCATGAAATCCTCTCCTGGGCCTCCTCAGAGTGTAAGCCCGAATCCATCACCCTGGGCCTCCATAGAGTGTAAGCCCCAATCCATCTCCTGGGCCTCCTCAGAGTGTAAGCCCCAATCCATTACCCTGGGCCTCCTCAGAGTGTAAGCCCCAGTCTATTTCCTTGGGATTCCTCAGAGTGTAAGCCCCATGGCAATTCAAACTACATGGAATTTGATTACCCACCATAGGGATACATAGGAAGCCTCCAAGAGGTTCAAGCCTGATCACCATCGGACCCCCGGGTCCACATTCACATCGCTTCTCCGACACCCCCACCTGAACTACGTAGACTTTGATCCCTATCTCCTAGGCAGGGTACGTAGGAATCCTCCCCAAGGTTCAATCCCAATAACTGGTCATTCCAGCCATCTTCATGTCGGTTCACCGCATCAACCCTGGGTATCCTAGAGTGTAAGCCCATACCAGACTGAACTACGTGGGTTCTGATTCTTCTCATGAGGATACGTAGGAATCCCGTATCATGGGTTCGATCCAAATGCTCAAGTTGTTATCTGTCTCCCTTGGATGACAATAAACTCTATAGTGCCTGGTTACGAGGATTTAAACCAGTACCGTCTCAATGAGTCCATAATCCTCGGGATCATTAATCCAACGAGGGATGGTAAACCTTGGGCATAAATGATTTTGAACCCCTGTGTCCAGCTGACCATTTCCAACTAGGAGTAATCCGTGGATACTATGCTTGGGTATAAACTAAATATTCACGAACATATGAATACATATTAAATATATAAGAGAGTCCCGGAATAGGAAATAATTCCCCCCAAAAGGGTGTGATGAGCCCGACTTCCCATCCTCTCAACCAATGTGAGTTCTTAAGAATCGATGGTCAAACCACCCAACAAACACCTGCCATTGGAAAGCAGGTCCACATATTGATGGATATGGAACCATTTGGCATTTCTAGGTGAAATCTTTGCACCCAATATGAGAGATTAAGTAGAACCCAATCCTCTCTAATCAACTGTCGGGTAGCACACATTTCTCCCCCACGATCCTGTCATGCACCGCGAGACAAAAAATGGTGAACCCGATGTGAACCTTTAACCAAGCATGACAGATTTAACCTAATACCACCATGATCCCCATTTATACTCACAAAGAGGGCCAAGCAAGGTCATTAATTATGCATGGGGTCATGAGATGCTGCTTTGACGGGTTTTCTGTTTCTATTTGTTAAAATATTTTTTACAAGTACCACTCAGAACTCCCTTCGATCCAATGGCATCATGGAGGAACTCATAGGTGCATGATTCAGGGTACGCAATGACTGGACTTACTCATCAACACAGTACCCTGTCACCGACTCAGCGTCTTCAATGTTGGGTCCCAGATGCGTTGATCTGCGAATACCATGTGAATTTTACTCTCTCGACGGTGGAGGAAGCCATGCACACCCTCCAATCCGCCAGGACTCGCCGGTCACCTGCCCAGCAGCTGCCTCAAAAGAAGATCCAGACAGACCCTATTGTCGTCTCGAACCATTTCAGGAGCCTATCCCTAGAACGAGACAACACGTACCTCCCTTATCTTAGAGAGGCAGATGAGGTCGATGTTGAGCACTTCATCCCCGCTGAACGGGGGTTCCGATCTAAGGCCCCCGTCAGATGACGTCATCACGGTCACACTGTGACTCAGCATCCTCACGTTAAGGAGGATGTCACCCCGAGGATCCAAGCCCGCGCTCCCCGAGCTCCGACCCCTCAGACCGGCCGATGAGGGCGGCAAGCGTACAACTGGGGACCGGTCATCACCCTTGTCCCTGAGGAGGTGCTCCACTACCCAGTCACGGATACATATCACGAACATGCACATACACCTGTTCGCTCCTCCAAATCCCACCATCCAGACATCGCAACATCATACGAGAAGCCGTGCATCCCCGCCATGCTCCATCAATCCCATCACTCACACAGGATGACACCTACCTGGTAGGAACCTCTCTCTTCCTAGGGTCTTGAAGCCCACCAACCCGACGTAGTGGCGACCCAGTCCCTGCACGACCAGCTCCTAGAAGACGCTCTTGATTCCAACCATCCCATCATGGTGGTGATAAACAAATCCCGCCATCCAAATGTGGCAGAAATCAATAGGAGGGCATGTCTTCCTAACAACAAAGGCCACTGACTCGAAACGGTGGGAAACCAACATATGTAGGGACAGCTCCCTGTGGATTCATGAAAAGTATGCCACCCCGATGTGGTGGAAAACAGAGAGATAAACTGGCATATTCTAGCCCAGGGGCAGATTCGTTCACCTGCCCCGACACAAGAGAATTGTCAGCACCTACTGACCACCGGAGGACTAGAGTAGTATGTTCCTACTTTGATACCAAAATGAGACTTCATACCCATTCCAGCCAAATATGTCTCTCTACATATCCTGGCAATGATGGAGGAGCATGTATTTATCCCAGATCATATCTTGTAGACTTTCCAGAATGTAATTTCATCAGCGGCAACAGCAAGGACTCGGGCCCGTGAGCCCGTCTCCCCAATTGAGGCGACTCATATAAGATACGAGATAGTAGCCTTGGAGCAGATCTGCATCCTTGCTTCCACCCAGGAGGGTCACCAACCATATTCCGAAATTCAAGGGAAACCAGATCGAGCAGCTTCACTTGTTCCAACTGGGGGACACCCGTCCATCACACTGGATTCTACAAAGCAGGCATATATCCCTGCTAAAAGTCAAGATGATTGTAGGAATATCCCAGCAACATCACGGGACTCAATTAGAAAGATACCCAAAGGTGAAGGTCATTTTCAACAGCAGATGGTCCCTGCTGCCTGCAAGAAAGCACCTCGAACGCGTCAAAGGCAGTTGGAAAATAAAGAGTGGGTTCATGACTCTGCTCTACTGGAATATGGGGTTCCCAATGCCGCTAATCACATATCAAAGGCTCATAACCCTTCCCACCAATTACCATATTATGGGAGTGGTAGTAGCATTTGCGAAGGTCCTCCCTGTAATGTCGCTACCAGTAGCTCTGAAGGTCCTCCCCAGAGCACCCGTGGGGGCCTCCCCTGTGGGAGTATAATGATAGATCACAATAGATCCTCTTTTAATGCGAGTCATAGAGACCCTCCACGTGACTGGAAGATCAAGCAGAAAGAAGTCCCTCCACTTTTTGCGGTCCACCATGAAGGTCCTCCCCGAGGTATACTCTGTAAGCACTCTCCATGTAGTGGGACCAGAGATTATGATAGTAGTCATCTCTATCATAGTCGCAACTGCGGAGGCCCTCCCCGCAATGATGTCTCATCACGACAAGAAGGCCCTACCCTTGTCGTAGCCTGCCCTGAAGTTCATCCCAGGGGGTACGTTGCAACGACACTCCACGCAGTCGGGCATCAGATCACGATAGTTATCCTTGCCACCCTGATAATGGAGGTCCTTCCCATAGAGACGTCATGCAAAAAGAATACCCTCCCCTCATTGTTTTACATTCTGAAGTCCCTCCCCAGGGTGTACCCTACATATATTCTCCCTATGGCAGCTGTAATGGTAGTCCGTTCCATTACAGTAGCTGTGATGGTAGTCCTCGCCACCATGACCTCCATTGCGAAGGTCCTCCCTGCAGTGGCCCCCAAAAACAAGAAGTTCCTCCCCTTGTCACAGTTTATCTTAAAGGTCCTCCATAGGATACACATCAAACATCAAACCATGATGTTCATCCTCACCATGATGGCAGTTGTTGTGAAGGACCTCCCCGTAAAAATGCTATGCAGCCAGAAGGTCCTCCCCATGCTGTGACACGCCTTGGAGGTCCTCCCTAGGGTATGCACTGAAATAGTCCTCTATGCAGTAAGGCGTCAAGAAGTAATGGTAGTCCTCGCCATTACGGACACCATTGCGAAGGCCCTCCCCGAAATGACATATCATATCGACAGGAAGGTCCTCCCCTACCAAATAAAGCACTGAAAATCCCTCATATTCTACGGAACTCATAAGGACGGGAACAAGCATGTTAGAATCCCATTTAGTCACCAACAATACCATTCTTCGATCAAGAGGCATTCCAGGGCCACGTTCGTCTTCTGAACCACCTTGGAATCACCCACATGATAATTTGATACCTACCGATCTCACTGCCTCCGACCGCACTATTTGTGAGCATCTCAGTTGGGCTAACCAGGTAGAGGAATCACTAGCAGAGGAGTATGCCAACATGTTGCACCTAAGGAAATGACTGGAAAGAGATGATATCCCGGTTATGTTTTGGCCCACATCCACCTCTCAATTTGACATACCCAGAAAGTTGTTAGAAGAATGCGTGCATGACATCCACTACAATATATGGACAACCCTCCATCAACTGAAATCTAGCCTCCTGCCCTACGATGGGTATGTTGACCGTGTCAAGACAATAGGAGACCTCCTGTGTGACATCTACCTGGAAGCTCTTCCTTTGGCACGACAACAACAACCTGAGAAGCATAATGGAAACATGGAGATAGGCTACCTATGTGCGCTGCACTAGCTGCACCACCTCATCGGTGACACTTCGATGGGAGTCAATATCAACGGATGGGGAGAACATGGAGCTCTGGATTTCACTCTGCTCCCTACCCAGAAGAACCCCTTCGGCATAACATCTTTCAAGGCCATCACGACAAGGCATCAATCGAGTGGTCTCCCTTTTCAAGAAAGGCGACACATCGAACAAAGACATGCCTTGAGTAAGTCCCAGAAGCATCAGGCCCGATGGGAACCAGCCATCCAAGAACTCTTGAATTAGGCAACTGACATCATAAAAAAATATTCTTTCTTAAGAGGGGACAATCAGCGGTCCTTTCCAGCCTCCTCGGAGAGGATTGAGTCGCGAGTGAACTCGACATCAGAACCAGTTCACCCCTGAATGGGGGTACACAAGATCAGGAAAGTACCGATAGCAACAGCCGCTGGCACAATCCAGGGCCAACCCCAGCCTGCAGGGCTTGGGGAATTTTTAACAACAAATGCACTTTTAAGACCAATAAAAATGGGAAAAGACTCAACGTCCAGGGAACAGAGCCAGCCCCAGCCCTCAGGGCTGGGGGCATTTTTACCACCTCAAAAAAAACCTCCCCCACAAGGATCAATATTTTCTCATCTAGGGAGGATAGTCAGAAGAAGAGGTTCCTTCCTTATCCCATCTTTTGAGTAACCATACCCTTCAAGAGGGAGGAGTAACGTAAGGACACATCAAAGGACTCTCTACATCACCCTTCATCAAGGAGTTCAAATGCAATCCAGAGACAGGAGGGGGAGGACTAGTAAAAGGTGGGATATATCTGATTCCTATTTAGAAGACGACGTCTCCTCCACCCCACGATATGCATCAATCAACGCCATAGAGGCTAACACCATGGGTGACACCGGAGACTATGTAAATCCGGATGGATTTGGAGACAATGGTTCAAGTCAGGCTGTGACTCACAACGAACCACCAGGTGTGTACACCCGGAACCAAAAGGATGCTCTAAATATGCTTCCCCTTCAGCTAACCTTCCTTTTCTCACCCTGTGAGCTCCCAAAAAGGATAAGAACAAAGGACTAGTTACTCTTAACCCACCTCCTTCTCTCGATAAAAACGATCCACTTATACTTGAAGAGAGGTTCGCTCGATAGGAATAGAAAATGAAAGAATTGAGGTGGTTTAAAGCTGAGCTAATCTAGATGAACCGTCTTATTAAAAGTGCTTCTGAAGAATAGCCACACCTTGAACTACCAGCAAGTGCACCTCAAAGACCAAGGTTTGCCCTGGAAAATGAAGCACGGTCAGGGATCCCGCCCAATGAGGCACCCAACCAGTTCAACTACCTAAATGTGGATCCAGATGAATACCAAGAATTCCCTCCACTTAGGAAGCAACCTGAGCGAGTACATCTGAACCCTCCGAAGGTGTCAGAAATGGCATACGCAACCTTGGTGCCAGCCAAGCCAGATCCTTAGGCAATGCCTCGGGCTACACCCGCCCAATCCTTGGCCCAACAGGATGTAAACAAGAAACTCACCAGCACCATCGAAGCACTGACAGCTCTATTGGAAGCAATGGAAGGTTGATTTAGTCTAATACAACCAGAAATGAAACCCTACAAATATTTGGTGAGCAACACGCCTCCTCCACCCAATTTTGGGAGCCCTATATTCCCTATTTTCAATAGTTCAGGTAATCCGGAACAACACTTGATGCACTACGCGTCTTATTGCGGCCCTATGATGGGTACTCCAGAACAACAAGAAGAAGTAAAACTCAGATGCTTCTTACAGAACCTACAAGGACCTGCCTTCGTCTGGTATTCAAGTCTTCCAGCCCAGTCAATAAATAGTTGGGAAGAACTTCGGTAGTAGTTCTTGTTCCACTTCAGCTCGACGTTGCCCAAAACAATGGTTAGTGACCTCATGAATTTAAAACAGAGGGAGAACGAGAGAGACTCAGATTTCATCGCTAGATAGAAAGGTCTAACCTACTCTCTGAACAGTCCAATGCCCCATGATGAGATGCTGGACATATGTATCGATAACCTTCAAGACGAGCTGGGAACACTTATCATACCAGTGGAGTGCACCACTGGCATCCGCCATCTCTCGACCATCACCCAGAGAATTGAAGAATCCCACCAGCAGACCAATATGATGTCCCAAATAGCCTCACAGGCTCCTGCGATGCGAATAATTAGAGCTAAATCATCCTCTGTCACACTTATGCCAGCCCCCTGCACCTGCTCCACTGCCTAGGACTCCACCAAATCATCAAGATCCCCCTGTATATCAGTGGCTTCCTCCTCCCAAGAGGGACAATCCGAGAGGATCAAATCAGAACTATTTCGAGGAATGAAGACAAAAATTACACTCGTTCTGAGAGGACCAAGTCTGTGTCTATTTTTTCGCCACCAGGAATTACAACTTGCACCCCCTCCCGGAGCCAGGGAATCACGAAGAAGTAGGTCATGATGACAGGATGAATTACTATCCCTACCATCGAATATTAGGGCACATTATCCAGGAATGCTTCATCTTCAAATACCTCCTACAAAGGATGGTAGACTCCGGGCAGGTCGAACTGGGATCACACCCATCACATGTGACATATATTTCTACCACCGACTCTCACAAAGGGGAGGGGTGGTAGGAAGTCACCAGAAATAAGGGGCATAAATTTGATAGATGGATGACTCAGAAGACTGTCAAATGAGCTCAGGGAATACTCCAAGATCAATTACAACAGCCGGTGTTGCCTCCAACAACCCCTAATGTCATGCAACCGAAAATATCAACCTCACAACCCTCCATGACCCAGTCATCTAGGCGTAATCAAAAAGGGAGGAGACAAGAGAAAGAGAAGAAGTCCGCAACGAGGAAAAAGTTAGCCCCGACACTATCAGATTTTATACCCTCAAACTTGGCACCACAGGCACCACAGGCACCGACCCACCAAACGACACCATCAAGGACAACCGACCAGGTTGACCTGTCACAGGAGGAGGAGCTAATATTTGGTTCCATCAATGTCATCCATCTAATGGAATCATTCCCCGATGCAAAGGGTCGGGATGAGAAATCACAGAGGCAGGGGATACCGGGGAAGGTGCATTCATGGCCGAAACCAACCCTATGGTTTTACCCCGCACCAAACCGTTAATATCGCAGAAACCTATGGGAGAGCCGTTCAACAGACTCAACAGGATAAGGAATATACCTCCACCTCTACAAGCGGCCACTCTAGCACTGTCATTATGCAGTGCCCATCAGAAGAGGAACAAATGTCTAGCCACCTAGTGCGCACAAACATACCGGCTGGGCTGAGTCCCCAGAATGTGGTAACACCACAAACCTCTAACCCCGTGGTCGGTCCTTCCTCTTCACATGATCTAACTACTAGAGTACCTTCTAAAACTGTCCCCCCAATGGAGGAGTGTCGGCCGTTGGAGAAAAAATATGATATCCATAACCAGCTGGCATTAGTACCAGCCATGATGTCAATCCTGGATGCCTCGAGTTTGTTAGAAGATCTCAGGTAGGTGCTTATTGAGGCCTTTTTCAGCCCCTAGGAGTTCCAAGCTGAGGTAGCTGCTACTGAGATTTACCGGACAGAGAATGGCCCAGTTGAATGCAATGCAGTGATTTCCTTCACCGATCAGGATGAATATGCCATCATGTAGGGACATATCAAACCACTATATGTGTCTAGAACACTAAATGATGTTGGGATCCCCAAAGTCTTTATTGACAATGGCTCCAGAGTTAACCTCCTTCCCCTACGAACACTCTGCAAGTTGGGATACAGTGAGGATGAAATAATCCCTTCAACCACAACCTCGTTGAGTTATGAAAAGATTGAATAGAAGACAATGGGACAAATCAAGCTAAAAACCCATTTTGGCAACCTTGTTGCCTACTCGGAATTCCTGGTGGTATGAAAGAACACAGCATTCAATGCCCTACTTGGAAGGTCGTGGCTCCAAAAGCACATGGTCGTTTCTTCATCCTACCACCAGTGTATCAAATATTGCGTCAATATAAAATGTGCGACATTGCATGCTGACAAGGCCCCTTTGGAGCTCTCCGAGTCACACTAAATTAACGCCGGGTTCTATGAGCAAAAGAAAAATAAGCCTTCACTTGATGGTATTGACTAGATCCCAACTACAAATGGTTTGGAAATGGTTCCTGATGACCCCCTCAGGTAGCTTCGCGGAGACTACGTACTCCCCATCAACCATGTTGAGAGCAGGGATTCAAGCCTGGATACACACTCGACTGTCCTAATGACTTCATCCATGATGCCTGATCATAGTGGTGCAGAAACAACCACTGACACTCAAATTAAGGTAGAATAATTGAGCAAGGATGCCCACAATGCCTCGCCTCTAGACTCCCAGGAGCCCGAGTCAAGAGCTCTACCCTTGCTGGATTGAGAAGATGAGGATTTGGGAGAAGAATACGAGGAATATATCAGGGATACACCTCCCGTATTTGTGGAAGGTATCTCCACCAATGCGGAAGAGCTCAGGGAAATAAACCTGGGTACCGAGGAATACCCGATGCCCACTCTTGTTAGTGCAGCCATGTCCCCCAAGGAGCACGAGGTATATACTTCTTTCTTAAGGAAAAATCGAGATGTTTTTTCCTGGAATTACATATAAATACTGGGACTTAATCCCGAAGTGGCAACCCACCACTTAGGTCTTCCAGAAGACCACCAGGGCTATAAACATGCCACCATAAGAACGCACCCCTCTCATGCTGCCAAAATAGAGACTGAAGTTGATAAGCTTAATAAAGTAGGCTTCATCCGGGAGGTCCAGTACCCCATATGGTTGGAAAACATCGTCCCTATAAAGAAAAGGAATGGAAAAATCCACATTTTCATTGAATTCATAGATCTCAATCGGCATTGTCCGAAAGATGATTTCTCAGTCCCGATCACCAAGTTATTAATCGTTGCAATGGTCAGGTATGAGGCTCTATCCTTCATGAATGGTTATTCTGGGTACAATCAGATCTGGATGGCCTGAGAAGACGAAGAATCCACTGCCTTCAGATCCACTCAAGGAATATTCTGTTACAGGGTCATGCCCTTTGGTCTCAAGAACGATGGCGCCACATATCAACGTGCCATGCATCATATCCTTAAACCATTCCTAGGGAGATTCGTCGAATTATACATGGATGACTTGGTGGTAAAATCAAGACAGTGCTCATAGCACCTTTCAGACCTTGAAACCGTCTTCAACAAACTTCGACAACATAGCCTAATGATGAATCCCTTGAAATGTGCCTTCGGGGTTACCTTAGAGAAATTACTTGGCTTCTTCATACGCCATCATGGCATCAAAGTCGACCCTGAAAAGTCAAAGGCAATCCTTATCTTGACACATCCCCGCAATCTCATTGAGTTAAGGGGATTCTAAGGACACCATGCCTACATCAGGAGATTCATAGCCAACCTAACAGGAAAATGTTTTCCCTTTAACAGGTTAATGAAAACGGGGGTTACCTACCAATGGAAAGATGACTACTAAGAGGTGTTCAACAGCCTAAATAAGTACATATTAAGCCCAACAGTGCTCATGCCACAAGTTGAAGGAATACCTCTCATCCTATACATGACGGTCTTAGAGCCGTCACTGGGAGCCTTACTCATGCAGAAAAATGACGCCCATTGTGAAAACAGTCTCTATTACCTCAGCTGAACCATGATCGATGTTGAAACTCGATACTCAAACATTGAGAAGAGTTGTTTGGAATTGGTCTTCACTGTTCAAAAATTGCAACATTATTTGCAGCATCATGAATTCCATTTGGTCTTGTGGAGTAACCCGCTCAAGTACATCCTTAGCAGCCCAATGATGACCGGGAACCTGTCCCGATGGGCATTCATCCTGCAACAGTTCGATATCTGGTTTGTGCCTCAGAAAGCCATCAAGCTCTAGGCATTAGTAGATTCTCTAGTGGAGCACCCTTCAATGGGGACCACTGCACCAGATGCTGAGCTACCTGATGAAGACATCTTTTCGGTTCAAGAATAGTCCCCAGTGTGGGAAATGTACTTCGACGACGCATCCCGAAGCCCGACTGAGAAGAGGATGGAAGATCCCAAATTTAACCAGGTGGACTTGGGGATAATACTCATGTCCCTAGAAAAGGCAGTCTTGCCATATTCCGTCCTCTTATTAGAAGGATGTACGAACAATGAAGCGAAGTATCAAGCCCTCATTGTAGGCCTGGAGCTCGCACTCCAGGCACAAGTACATCACCTTAAGGTAAAAGGTGACTCAGAACTGTTCATCAAGAAAGTCAATGGTGACTATGCTATCAAAAAGGAGAAGTTGATTCCCCTGTTTGACCATGTCCGAGGGTTAATGGTGGAATTCTCCATAGAACCAACATTGACCTATATTCCTCGGTCTCAGAATGCCCAGGCTGACGCATTAGCTAATGCACACACAACCCCAGTCGACCCAGACCGGGATGAAACAACTATCAGTATTGCCTATCATCGAATGGTCCTACCATTTGTTCATGCCAAGACGGAAGAAATCATTGAAGTCAGTCCTATCCCAGATCCATATGCTCCTACCACTGGCTGGATGACACCCATTGCAAACTACCTTCAATGGGGAGAACTTCCATCAGACAGGGCTGAATGAGAGCAAATATAGAGAAGGGAAATCAACATTGTCCTATATGGAAGCACGAGTCAGTAAGTGGTCCGCTACAAACGAGGCCTCAATGGAATCCTCCTCAGATTCATTGATGGAGAAGAAACCATTTTTGTCATGACTGAAGTGCATACTAGAATATGTGAAGCACATCAGTTGGGGTCTATGCTTTCCCATCAGGTTTGAAGGCTTGGGTACTATTTACCCACCATGGCACGAGATTGAGAGCACTTTACCACAAAATGTCACTCATGCAAAATTCATGCCAACTTCATACACTAACCCCCAGAGTTACTTCATCAGGCCAAGTACTTATGGATATTTTCCATCTGGGGAAGGGACGTCATGGGACCATATCATCCCACCACATCCAAATAGCTGAAGTATATCCTCATAACAACTGACTTCTTTTTCAAATGGGCAGAAGTTGTACCCCTTAAGGAAGTTGGGGAAAGAAACATTGTCAGCTTTGTGAAAGAAAATATCATCACCAGATTTTGTGTGCCTCATTCCATAATGACGAATAATGTCACCAACTTTTTCTCTAATTAATTGGAGAAACTATACCAAGAATATGGTATCAAGGCTAAACACTCATCCTGCTACCATGCAGCGGCCAACAGATAGATAGAGGCTTTCAACAAGACCCTGTCCAACATTCTCTAGAAAATGGTGGGGAAAGACAAGAAATTGTGTCCGGATAAACTCCTTCGTGCATTATGGGCTTATTGAACCACAATCCACACCGTTACTCGGGCTACTCTGTACTCATTATTATATGGAACAGAAGTGGTCCTGCCCATTGATCTACAATTTCCCTCACTCCATATTTCAATTTGTAATTGGTTATCCAATGAAGAGAAATAAGAAAAATAGCTAGGTGAATTAGAATAGCTAGATGAGAAGCGGTTTCACACTTTGCAGCATCTCAAAATATATCAGAACTAGATCGCATGAGCATTAAATAAAACGGTTCGTCTCTAGTCTTTCTTGGAAGGAGAATTGGTGTTGGTCCTCTGGACTGCAATGATACCCAGAAAGAAGCCTCTGATTCTATATCTAAAGTGGGAGGGACCATATGTTATACACAAGGTCTACTACAATGGGGCATATGCTCTGAACTCTATGGACGAGCAGTTCACTACCGCTCCTACAATTGAGAGATTTCTGAAGAAGAATTTTGCATAACTAAAAGCAGTTTTCTTCTGAGCTGGAGGACATTAAACTACCAAGCACCTAGAGGTCCAAACTCTAGACCCTAAAATAATAGTATTTCATCCTCACCGGCATAACTAAAAGCACTTATCATCTGATATGCAGGTTGTTAAACTGCCAAGCACCCAGTGGTCCAAACTCTATAACCCAAAACTGAGAGTATTTCGTCCTCACCGGCATAACTAAAAGTAGTTATCGTCGGATCTGCAGGACATTAAACTTCCAAGAACCGAGCAATCCAAAATCTATGACCCTAAACTAAGAGTATTTCTTCCTCACTGGAATAACTAAAACAGTTATCGTCTGAGCTGTAGGACGTTAAACTTTCAAGCACCCAGCAGTCCAAACTCTATGACCCTAAACTAAGAGTATTTCGTCCCCACTGCATGATGTTAAAATGCACGAATTTCAGAGAACTACATGGGACCTGATTCATACCCTCACATGATACATAGCGATACCAAGATCCCCTATCCTAGCCCAGCTACTCCCAAATGGAATAAAATTAAAAAACAATTCACTTTCCATCATGTACGGACCATCCCTACATGGGATGTACTTCTTTCAGAGAACTATGTATGGCTTGATTCCTTCCCTTGCAGGATATGTAGCGACGCCATGGCTCTGTATCCTGTCCCAGCCACCCCCATATGAGGTTTAAAAAATTTTCCCTTTTCCCACATGTATGGACCAGACCTGCACGTGGTGTATTCCTCATCCTTACCACACGGCGTTAAACTGCACGGATGAGATTCAAAAAAAAATGCCCCTTCTCCCCCGTATATGGACCAGACCTGCACGGGGTGTATTGTCTTTCAGAGAACTACATGAGGCTTGATTCCAGCCCTCGCTAGATACGTAGCGACGCCAGAATTCCACACCCTAGCCTAGCCACCTCAAATGAAGCCAAAAATACCCCCTTCCTATGTACAGACCAGACCCACACGAGGTGTATTTTCCAAAAGAACTACTTAAGGCTTGATTCCTTCCCTTGCGGGATACGTCATGATGCCAGGGTTCCCCATCCTCACCCAACCATTCAAAAAAAATTCCCTTTTCCCCCGTATACAGACCAACCCTGCACGGGGTGTCTTCCTCAGCTTTACCTCATGATGTTAAACTGCACGGAATTCGTCTTTATTGCACGACGTTAAACTACAAGGAAAAGAAGGATTAAATATTCCCTCTCCCCCCATGTATGGACCAGACCTGCAGGGGGTGTACTCCAAAAAGAACTACATACAACTTGATTCCTGCCCTTGTAGGATACGTAGCAATGCCAAGATCCCCCATCCTGGTCCAGCCACCCCCAGATGAAGATTTAAAAAATTCCATTTTCCCCCATGTACGGACCAGACCTGCACGAGGTGTGTTCATCGTCCTTTCCGTATGACGTTAAACTGCATGGATAAAGATAAAATTAATATTCACCCTTCCCCCCATGTAAGGACCAGACCTGCACGTGGTGTACTCCGAAAAGAACTAAGTGTGGCTTTATTTTTGCCCTCGCGGGATACGTAGTAATGCCGAGATCTTATCTCCTAGCCTAGCTACCAAGAAAAGAAAACACAAGCATATATACCCATCGTCCTCACCACACAACGTTAAACTGCACAAGAATCATCCTCACCGCACAACGTTAAACTGCACAGACTTTGTTGTGACCCACCCAAGATATATGGTGAAATGAGATGAGAATACTCCTTGCGCATTTGGATACATTCTCTCTATACATCAGACTCCACGACCCATATAATGGCAGATCTTCATAACCATTCACGGACATCGGAAGTGGAAAGTTATCGACCCGTGGACACCTTTGCATGACTATGTATACCATGACCTTAGCGGCTCTGCATATTGATAGCCCATGACATGTATACAACAGCAATATTTCTTCAGGAGATACTCTTCTTAGTTCCATACGCTTACCGGCCTCAGAGCCCCCATATCATATATCCCAATCCAGAAATTTATGGAGTAGTGGTTTACAAGTTCGTCCCCCTTTTCAAATCCAAATATTTCTAGGGTATCCCTACCCGGTTAGCCTATGTATCCGCCTATGGTTCACATGACGACCTGCATCTACGAACATCAAGACAGGGCTAGGCTATTTGGACTCAATGAAAAATTTCAGTGAAGATGTTTCTTGTATGCTCAAACACCATTATTCCCGCATGCTGAACTCTGTACTGTGAGGAATATCAGGTTTTCATAAACATTCATAGCCATCAAAAGTGGAAAGTCATCGACCCGCAGACACCATTGCATGACTATGCATACCATGCCATCAGCGGCTCTGCATATTGATAGCCTCTGGGCCGTCTACCAAAGGAAAGATTTCCTCTAAAGATACTCTTCCTAGCTCCATACACATACCGGCCTTAGACCCCCCACACCACATCTCTTAATCTGGGAAACCTCAGAGTTATAGTTTACAACCTCCATTCCCCACCTTTTTCAGAGTATATTAAAGCATGTTAACTCAGTTATCCTTAGAGTGACTACGGAAATAGTCACCCAATGGTCCGAGCTCTATGACCACTAAACTAGAAGTATTTAGTCCTTACCGCACGACGTTAAACTACATGGAGTGAAGGGACACCCCCGCGCACAAGATAAATTAGCACAAGGATCTCTCTAATATTTAACAGCAACCAGGTCCGAATATGCCCGACATGTCCAGATATTTTCTTACCAAATGACAGACTTCATGGACTTTACAATCGCAGACCCTCATAACCATTCACGACCATCAGAAGTGGAAAGTTATCGACCCGTGGACACCTTTTCATGACTATGCATACGATGCCCTCAATGGATCTGCATATTGATAGCCCCTGGAGCATTTACCAAAGGAAAGATTTCCTCAGGTAATACTCTTCCTAGCTCTGTAAGCTTACCGGCCTCAGAGCCCCCATATCATTTCTCCTGATCCAAGAAGCCCCAGAACCACAATTTACACCAATCAACACCTCTCCATGTCTTTGGAATGCCAAGATGTTTAAGCCCAGTTACATTCTAATCGAGAGAATACTTTTCTACTATGTCCTTACCACATGATGTTAAAATGCACAGAACATCTTGGCCACTTGGCATAAAGCTGAAAAGACCAAGCATTAAACATCCAAGGAAATGCCTCCAACAGCAAGCATTATCAATGGTTTAAAAATTCCCCCTGTCCTTGTTGCATGACATTAAAACTGCATAGCATTGGAAAAAATTCCCCCCATCCTCGATGCATGACGTTAAACTACACAGAATCCTTTAATAATGATCCTAATCTTTACCGCATGACATTAAACTGCACAGAATCCATCCTTACCGCATGAAATTAAAATTCATGGTCAAACCTATCATGGGTTCAGTAAGAAACAAAGGCTTTTTTCTATCCCTCAGTACACGGTTCTGACCTGCAAAAATCACCATCCCACACCAGTGTGAGAAGGAACGACTTCACCCATTCTTAGGAAATTTAGCCTAGATGTTTCTCCCGTACCCAGACACCCTCTCCTCATAAACCATACTTTTTACTCAAAAAAAACCTTAACCCTCATAAACCACCCCTAGTGGTCCCAAATCTCAACTTCCCTGAAGTCGCTCGGCTATCGAGGGAATGCAATAATTGACCCAAGGACATCTTTTCATGACTATGCATACCATGCCCTCAGTGGTTCTACATATTGACCGCCCCTAGACTGTCTACCAAAGGAAATATTTCCTTAGGAAATTATTATCTCCGTAAGCCTCTTGGCCCCTAAACCCCCATGTCCATCCCGAGATTCATAAACCCTCTTAGATACAGTTTACCAGCCTCATTCATGACCCTTCCTGAATATGGCGGAACGTCTCTGATGAGATTATCGAGAACCAGGAGAAGTCGTTCCATTCTAGATAATGTCCCAGCTGCATGACTTTAAACTACACCAAGCTCCAACCATCCTTTATAAATTCTTAAGATAGGGACCTTGATTCCACACTCCTGATCGATACAGATGTTCTCAAACCCTTTCAGATGTCACATACCCATTCTGAGCCACCCCCAGTGGTTTTCATAATTCTCCAAGCCACCCAAGGTGGTTTCCATAAGACGGACTTCCATGGAGTCCTCAGGCCATCAAAAATAGAGAGTCATTGACATAAGGACACCTTTTCATGACTATTCATACCATTCCCTCACCGTCTCTGCATATTGATCGCCTCTGTCCTGTCTACCAAAGAAAATATTTCCTTAGGTGATGCTATTTCTAACTCTACATGCCGATACAACTCCCATGCCTTGAGACATGCCCTGCATGTCATTCAAATCTAAACATGCTCCCCCCACGTGTGTCTAAAGGGTATCGAGAAATATTTTAATCAACCAAACCTCATTGGGGCCCTCGCCTCACTATGTCTTTTCAAAGCTATTCAACCTAAAACATTAGTAATTATTGTCTTGTCAGCGGGACTTTAAATCGCTCACAAAAAGAGGCACAAATCATGTTAGGCTGAAAACCTGAAAAGGGAAACCTAAGAAAAATTCGGGCCATACCCGCTGGGTCCACACCAAATGGGACCAGGAAAAATTAGGGTATTAATAGAAAAGAAAGAAAAATTGGGGTTTTTTTCTTTGAAACCCTAGAAATAGTCAAACTATGCTCACTGGATCCCATGATCCAAGCAGAAGTTAGAGCTCATTTCCATTCTTATCACTTTTTCCTGAATTATGATCAATTCTGATTCAATGGGTTGTTATTCATGCAATAATTGTTCCACTAACAATCAAATTTTAGAGCAAAGAAATATTGACATGGATTTAATTCCATTTGACAAAAAGGGGGTACGTCCACAAGATGGGGCCTCTCCCTCACAACAAAAAAAAAGAGGGGTAAGCAAAAAAGAGTGTGCAGAAATGGCTCTGACCATCACAAAGGATCCTGGATCACTCTCTCCATTTAATTGGAAATCGTGCGGTAGAGGTCGTTGTGAGTCTGCTCCAGCACAGGCTTCTCCCTGGCCTCAACCTCGGCCACCAAATGAGTATGCCCCACTATTGTTTGGAGATCATTGATCCCTTTCCTGGTGGGTTCATGGTTACAAGTCAGAGTTGACAACTGATCCCTTACCATCACTGCCCATACTTTACATTCATGCAACTCAGTAGATAGGGAGGCCGCCTGATCTCAAGAGATTTCCTCCTGTGCTATCAGCTGATGGATCTCTATCATGGATTCAACCAAGGCTCTGGTCCTATAGTGAGAGGCAGCAAGGTGAGAAAGTTTGTGTTCACTAGCGGTAACTTCCTCATGTGCCATGACAACCTGAAAAGCGAGAAAATGAAACTACCAATAGGCAAAGACACCTGACCCCAAACCCAGGAAGTGTTGTCAGAGAGCTTTAGTTTAAGTTTCCATCTCATCCAGAGGAGTTTTGGAAACAATATATAAAATCTGGGGCCAGGCCCACCTACGCACTACTCGGTGGTCCGCCATGACATGGGATATTTGGTATCCTCCCTAGATATAATGGGTATGAAGTCTGGCATTGTGATTAGCACAGACGTGTGCAAGCTAAAAGATGCTTCCGAAGTTGGAAGGTCTGAAGCTTCTAACTCCGATTCGGGCTTAGGAATCAAGTTTCTAAGTCTGGTATCGGCTGAAAAAACTTCATGAATTGTATCGCTGGGACCTAAAGCCACATGGTCATCCTCATCCACATCCAAGAAGGATGGGTCTGTCTGAACTTTGACCGCAGAGGGGCTGGCAGAAAAAATCCCCTAAGTCACTTTGACCGATGATCCATTAGTCAGTCCTCCCTCATAGATGATAAGGAAGGTGCGGTAGGCACATCAGCCGCAATGACTCCTGATGTGGGAACCTTCCATACAACCTTCCCCAGGATCCCATCGGGATAATTGTTTACCCACATTCTTGCATACTACAAGGATAGGTTGGTAGCTGATCCTATGCCAGGCAAGGAAATGCTTGTGTCAGATCCCTCCTGCATCTGCATAAACCAACATTGACGGAGAGTGGCCAGGTTCAGTCCTCGATCCTGAGGAGGGGGAAGGGAAACTTGGAGTTGCATACACCCAAAATGACGGGAAAAATGATTTGGGCCGTAAAACTCGCACAAAGAAACCCCATCAATCCGTGTAGACAAAAAACCATCCCATAGTGAAATCATGTAAGAACGCCCCTCTAGGCTTCCCCTACGGTTGTCAACCATGACGCCGGAAGGGGTGGGATAGGGAGTGAAAGCGAACTAGGAGAAGTCACTCAGAAGCTTAGGGACTTCATTAGAGCAGAGGGACTTCAAGCGAACTCCAGCTACATCGAGCAGGGTAGAACGAAAGGCAGGAAGTGAGATGACCATGTTATGGAGATACTCATAATAGCAGCAATGATTCCCTATCCAGCCATATAAGAATTTAAATGGCCTGCTTAGACGATAGGGTGACCCACCCTCCTGTATGTGGCTTAGTAGTTCATAGATTCGAGCCAAAGTGGGCACGACCAAATTCACCAGGCGACACTCTGCTAACTCAATTGCCATCATCAAGGTCCAAGAACTGACACCTGGGTTGATATCCCGAGAAGGGAATAACCACCCACTCAAAAACATAGCAAACATACCTGCCAGCCGGAGCATAGGTGGCACACTAGGGCGCACCTCGTAACCCCATGAAAGGTAGTCGCCCGCCTCAAGAACCACCCAGTAGGAACCTGGGATGGTTCGAAACTATTGAGAAGGATGAGTCCTGGGGCGCTTGATCTTTATCACAGGACTAGTGGTGTTCAGAAATAACCCTATCTAGGTGCTATAGGGAATACGAGTGCGGGAATGCAACGCCTGACCCAGTGACCGCTCCACAATAACCAAAAGATCCCTCGCCAATGAAGGAACTGGTTCGACATCATCCCATGTGTCAGGAGTGGGCAGAAAGTCATCATACATCTCACCGATGATCGAAAGCCATCCCAATTGGTATATTTCCCATAAACTAATGCCAAATTCACCATGGGAAAGGTGGAAAGTATCAGTTCTCAAACACCAGCGACTAAGCAGGTTAGGCAGGATCAAAGATTGTGGTGAAACAACAAACTGGGAGACCCACACTACGGAGTACATATTGATTTCTTCCAGTGACTAGGGAGATTCCCGGTAATGATGATGGACCCATAAGGCCCATGCCAATTCATTTGAGAAAAGCCCAAGAAACCAAAGATCCCACCTAAGAATCCACCCCTCTTCAGGATCCACTCGAGAAAGGTTGATAATAGAGGGGTAACTCTTGAGGAAAACTTCTTGAGAGAAGTCTTGAGTGCACCGATCACTTTGGGTCTAAACAGAGCCTCTCAAAATGAAATTTTCGTTCAGATCAGAATCAGAAAACATTTCCCCCAATGAGACAAGGTTCGCCTGAATGCACTTTCGTGACGCTTCCAAGCAAGGAGATAGAAGACCTGAAAATGTTGGGGGGATAGGTACATTGTCTTGAAAACTGAATCCGTAAAGCGGAATTCGATTTGATAGTGGATAACCCAGGAGCTCAGGAGAGAACAATTCCTTCAAGACACCATCGTCAGGAATGATGGATCAACTAGGGTCCTCTTTGATGCTCTCTGCTCTATGAATCATAGCTAGATGTCTCCCTAAACCAATTGAGAGAGGCTCAACAGCAAGATTTGGTGAAGGGTGAGGGGGAACCATATTTTCCCCCTACATTATGAAAACCAGGCAGATGGTTAGTCCGAAATAAAATCTAGAAAAAAATACCAAGTATATGGAAGAAGAGTTGAGAATCCTTCATGACGAGGTCCAAAAGTAGGCCTCAAAATGTGGTTCATGATGACTGCATCCCGCGAACCAACCCTATGGAAAAGAGGTATGAAGTAATTTTCCCCGTGGAGCGTTGACCAGAAAATCGCGAACCAGGTTGCTCCACGGAATCTTAATCCCAGATTAAAATAGTTTGGTTTAGAAGACTTCAGAAATTTTCAAAGTCTGGAAGATTTCAGTATGCGGACCATCAAAACCACATAGCGAGTTCCTACAGGGCCCATCATAACTTATTTTTAGATAATTAAGAGTGTTAGTTCGCGGCTAGGAGATTGGTCCGCGGGTGAAGTACGACACGAACGAGGAATGGTTCGCAGAAATGGTATCTGGTTCATGGATGAGGCATTTCACGAAGGAACGAGCACACGGAGATGAAAATCAAGAGAGATATGGTTTCGTGAAGAATCCGATAAAATAAAAAGTAATCCCCCCCCCCTATATTTATAGGTGTGGTCCCCTACCGGTTCCACTCCCCTACCGCAAACCATCCAAGTTTCAGGACCACTCCACATCGGAATGGACACCTCTTTGTTCCGATCAGACCCCATTCCATTGGGGGCATTTGTAGGGTCCTGAAAAATCCGAAAAGGAGAATGAGAATCCCCTTTAATCCAAGGGAGATTCGACCCAATTTCCCCCCAAAGAAATGTGGAAAATTGTGGAGAATACTCAAAGGATGAAAGAAGATGAACTGGTCCGCAGACCGGTGCAATGATAATAGTACGCGGCCGGTTCTGCAAGGCGCCCCCTCTGCGGACCGCTATCGTTTGCAGAATGGAGGTGAGGATCCTCCATAGGCGCGAAGTAGGATGGGTGCCAACCTGATCCACTATCATGAACCACTCCCAACTGCAAACCATGTCAGCCGGCCTAGGCCGCATCCGTTGTCGTTTGCAGAATGGAGGCAGAACCCTGCGCTACCGTAAAGCACTCCTCAAGCTAGTTTGGTTCACCGGGGAGGTGCGTTCAATGCCCCCGCGAGTTTCAGATTGACCAAGTCATCCATAAACTGGGTTTCTAGTCATGGACCTCCGAAAAAGGTGCCACATGACCACAAATACTTCTCTTTCCCCACTTTATAAAAGGAGATGAGGGGGAAGAGAAAAGGGGGATCATTCAGATTTGGGTGGAAGGATTTTGAAGGAAGGAGATTAGGATTTTGCAAACAGTGAAGTTCCAGTTCGTGAACCAAAATAGGTATGAAGCTGGAAATGAATTAATAATGAATTTAAAAAGGCATAACAACTTGGTGAACCGCAAACTTAAAATAACAAAGAAAAGAAGACCACGAACCATGGCCCCTCCGCGGATGCACTCCCCGCGGACCAAGGTGTTTATACCCCTTTCCCGATCTGTCGCACTATGTAGCACCATCCTATATGGGTGAATCCCCGACCGACGAACCTCTGACCGACATCGCCCTTGGCCGCTGCTAATTGCGTGGACCCCTCCATGTACCAACCTGGTACGCGGTCCGAACCCGAAGCCATGAACCACCTTGGTTCACAGGATGCCCATCAGTCCGCGAAACATCCTGGTTCGCAGACGGCCTCTACAGCCACGTAGCACCTCCCTACATGAAGGGATCAACCCCTCATACACCCGTGTTAAACACCAAATTCTCCAAAGTTTCCATTCCCCGAGCCATATAAAATCCTTCCAATCCAGCATGATCCTTTGCAACCCCCTAGTTTCCCAACTCATCAGCCCCGATTCGATGCCTCCACCAGAGCCACCAGACTTGTGTGATGTAACCTTCAGGATCATCAGTGCGCTATTTTGAGTTCAAATACCCACGGTAAGTGAGGGAAAAGGGTTTGCTTTGGCCCTTAAGTGGATTCCCAAATCATTCTTGGGTTCACATTCTCACGGTAATGTGGAGTCCGAGCCCAGGAGTCCCCTTTCTGCCCCTATAGTGGTTAGGACTGGGGCACTTCTCCCCTACATGGGGAGTGGTGGACTACCCATCAGAAGGAGGCACCCATGCACCTCTGTACTTCCCCACGGCCAAAGAAGGGCATAGTGGGGAATGGTGATGCTCCATTATTCTTCGGGGCCAAGTCCCTTTACAGTTGGACTTTATCACCATGGGTATCCACCTTGGAGTAAGCCCTAACTTTTTGGGAAACCCCCACGTGTAAGCCCCATCGCACTTCTTCCGGACTCACCTTTCGCGAAGTGATCGTCTGGTCCCTGCTGCCTCTTGTTTCTCACACCGAGCATGACTCACGTGGGCTTAGAGTAAGCATCGACCATGACATCCTATCCCGGGCCTCCTTAGAGTGTAATCCCCAATCCATTACCGTGGACCTCCTTAGAGTGTAAGCCCTAATCCATTACACTGAGCCTCTTCAGAGTGTAAGACCCAATCCATTACCCTGGGCTACCTCAGTTCGTAATCCCCATGCCAATTCGAACTACACGGACTTTGATTCCCCACCATAGGGATATGTAGAAATCCTCCAAGAGGTTGTAGCCCGATCACCATCGGACCCCCGGGTCGACATTCACATCGGTTCTCCGACACCCCCACCCAAACTACGTGGACATTGATTCCTGTCTCCAAGGCAGGGTACGTATGAAGCCTTCCGAAGGTTCAAGCCCAATAACCGGTTGTTCCAACCATCTTCATATCGGTTCGTCGCATCAACCCTGGGTAGCATAGAGTGTAAGCCCATACCAGTCCAAACTACGTGGGTTCGGATTCCTCTCACGAGGATACGTAGGAAGCCCATATCACGAGTTTTATCCAAATGATCAAGTCGTTATCTATCTCCCCTGGATGATAATAAACTCCAGAGTGCCTGGTTACGAGGCTTTAAACTAGTACCGTCTAAATGATTCCAGACTCCTTGGGGTCATTAATCTAACGAGGGATCGTAAACCTTGGGAATAAATTATTCTGAACCCCTGCGTCCAGCTGACCATTTCCAAACATAAGTAATCTGTGGATACTATTATTGGGTATAAACCAAAGATTCATGAACATATGATTACGTATTGAATCTATAAGAGAGTCCTGGAATAGACAATAATTCCCCCCAAAAGGGTGCGATGAGCCCGACTTCCCATCCTCTCGACCAATGTGAGTTCTTAAGCATCGCTAGTCAAACCACCCATCGAACGCCTGCCTTTGGAAAGCACGTCCATGTATTGCGGGATATGGAACCGTTGGGCGTTTTGAGGCAAAATGGTGCACCCGATATGAGTGATCAAGCAGAACCCAATCCTCTCTAATATACCGTCGGGTAGCGCACATTTATCCCCCATGATCCCATCATGTGCCGCGAGACAGTAGTGATGATGATATATTAATAGAAATTAATTTTTGATACTATTAATTAATTTCACTGGTGAGTTATATTTATTGTTGATATTCTGGTATATTCTAAAAGTTATGATAATTATGTAAAACATATGAGGATTGTTCTTTATTTATTATTATTTAAAGGTTTGGAAACATATATAAAATGGTATCAATAACCATGAAAATAAATTTTATGGAAATGTTATATTTTTTGGTATAACTATTAATGAAAACATGATTGAATTATGGAAAAATATAAGGTTTAATATATGATTTATGATGATCTTGTCAGGGTTTGATTGAGTTTTGAGAAAATTTAGTTAGATAGTATTGATAGGCATGGAATTTATTACTGATTTAATGAAAAATTAATAAATGATATTTCTGGTGATGTTTATATCATTTTTACGATTATGATATATATTGAATAGTGTGTGATTTTATAAACTAGTGGATAAATATAAGGGTTAATTTTTTGAAGAATATATTATTTCGTTGTGTTTTAATGTCATGGAGAGTGAAATGGTTTTGGGAAGTCATGTTATGGGGAATATATGATTAAGTTATATATATATAATTGAATACATAATTGTATAAAATATTAATATTGTTTGAGTAAAGATAAGAAACATAATCAAGACTAAGTGAGTAAGATCTATTTCATATAATAAGTTATATCTAGAATTATAAATATTTTAATAATACTCTCACCTACATTATTTAATGAGTAATAATTAAAATTGTGATGATGCAATTAATTTAGGGGGATGTAATGACCGGTATTTTCACTATGAATTTTCCTTAAAAAAATCTATTTGAAAACATTATCCATGTTCAGCAGTAAAATTAAATGAAACCTTGATATTTTTAGACCATTAAAAACCTATCCATTTAATTAGTAGACATGAATAGGAGTAACAGAGTTATGGAAAAATATGTTCTTGTAAAGGTTATTTTATACATCTTTAATTAATTAATTATTTTGATTAAGAATCTTACTTTTTACACACACTACTTTATTTTTAAAATATTATTTTAATAAATATAATATTGATTGATCAATTCTACCCTTATTAGTGTTTTATAAACTAAGAATAGGAAAAAATAGTATTATAAAAATGATTTTTCCAAAAAAATAATTTTTCACTATTGTTTATAATTTTATATAAATGTTAAATTTAGTGTGTTATATTTAAAAATAAAATTCATTTATGGAGTCATAATAAACATATTATCTTAGGATAAATGTTTGATATTTTTTCAAAATGATTGACTTTTATGTCAAAAGTGAAAAATATCATTTTTACAAATAACATGACTTTTATGGAATTATTACTATATAAGTAGGAATGGAAAGTTAAATAAAAATTTTTATAAGTCCAAATATATATTTTATAAGTGAATTTATAATTTTAAAAATTTTGGTTTTAAATTACAAACCCATATTTTACATTTTTGAACTTAATAAATATTTTTCAAATTTTTTAATGGATTATACTTTTGATATGGTAAAATTAGTTTTTGTTCCTTTTAAAAATAAAATAAAATAAAATTAATTTTAAATTATTAATCATTATTAAAAAATTATAGAATAAGAAAATTTATTTTTAGGAATAAAGTATAAATTACTTAGGTAAAAACTAGTTACTACGGTGATAACCAATATTGCTAAAAATGAGCAACCTAAGTGGTAAATGACCTAAAATGTTAAAAAAATATTTTTTAATTGAGTGTTTAAAGTTTTTATTGACCTTATATCTTACCCAATTGATTATTTCTCAATTTTGGGGTATCTTTACTTGAGAGTTACTTCCCATTATTGAAACATTTTGGGAATTTAAAAAAAAGACCTTCCCTTTTCACATATAAAAGGGGCACTTATCTCCTTACTTACCCTCACAAAACAACCCTTAGTTACACAAAAAATATTCCCAAATATCTCCTAAAAATTTCTATAATCCTTAAATATTATCAGGTCTTCTCAAAAGTTCATCCCATAGTGGCTTACCCCCCTTCACAAAAGAGATATTCCAATAAGTGAGGTGTAAGTTCCTTGTCTCTCTTTCTCATTTCTATTTTTATGTGCACTAATTATTTTAAAAATTATATCATAATATCTTAAAATGATATAATGAATATAAGTAATATATTGTTATGTTATTAAAAGGGTTTTTAATCATTAAATACCCCCTTTCCATTAATAAAAATGAAAATGTGAGTCATTTGCGTGTACGGACTACCACCTCCATGAATAAACATCATTTATTTTCCTTCACTTCTTCACAAGGATGGTAAAAAAGTTAATTTAATAAAAAGTATAAAATATATGAAACATTTAAGTGTCTTAAATAAATAACTATATTGTCCATTTTTCCCTTTCTATGAAATTGAAATCATCACCCATGTGTACATACAGACTAACGCCTCCTGAGATTGATGTATTCCATTTTTTAATACCACCTTTTGAAGTTGGATGTAAAATTGGGTTTAAAAGGTAAATATGTTTGTAATTATTTGAATAATTTTATTGAAATATAAATTTAATAATATATATTTGATATTAATGATAAATAATCATTATAAAATTAACCATCTTAAACAAGGAAACTAAGCAAAAAATGTATTGATACCATATAATTGTTTCATATCCATTACTTATTCTCATTATTTTAATAATTTTGATATATCACACTAATAAGAATGGAATAATTACATTATCCTACTGTTATAATTACTTTTCAATTAAATCACCCCATAATCACCCAGTAATCAAGGTATGTTCATGTTTTGGTCACTTTGACACCTACTTGAATGAAGAAATAAAATTATATCATTGATGATTATGAAAATATAATTAATGTTGCAATATGATATTAATTTTTAAATAAATATTTTTTATTTCATTAAGTTTTATATCAATATTTATTTGATTAACTATTTATATGTTCTTTGTGTGTTAAAAATTACTAAAATATGTTTCTTTTCGATTCTATCTTCTAGGATAATGACTAAATCACTTAGGAAAGGAAGTTTAAAATTCATAAATCTATATAAATAATAACTTATAGTAACATTAATTTATTGTTAAATATTTAATTCATAAGAATAAAAAATATCAACAATGCTCCTATGAAACTAGTATAATCCATAAACACTCGATGGTGGAAAATAGGTAAAAACTAATTAATATATATATATATATATGGAATTATAATAAATAGAGACTATAAATAGTTATTGTTATGAATAAGGTTATTTTTTATGTATTTAATAAACCAAACTTAATTATTCGTGATGTTTGGTGCAAGTTTTGAATGAATCCTGGCCAAGGTAATGTTTTTCATCTTAAATTACTCTCTTCTTGATATGTTTTATATCATGTAGCTAATTGACTATATGTGGTGTATATGATATCTAATTGAGTAATTATATGATTAAATAACTTTTATTCATGGTAATTTATGTTCAATTTAAATCTCTCTCTCTTTCCCTCTTTCTAAAAGTTTAGATTTAAATGGTCCTTAAGTTTTAAGGATTTTTGTCAACTCAATTCTCTTTACTTGTGTGATAATAGTTATTCTTGAACATATTTAATATAATTTCAGTAATTTTTTCCAATTATTGAATTATGTGTTATTTTATATTGAATTATTGGGATTTAAATTTTGAAAACATAATCCCTTTTTAATTTTTTTTTACTTCGTGAACTATGTTGTCCTTAAGGGACTTTGGTAACTAAAATATCTTTAATTGAGTAATATAGTTTCTCTTGAACTTTGAACTTAAATATTTTATTTATTAATCGATCACATATTTTATTTGATGTTATCTTTTATATTTCTGGGGAGATTTTCTCTTTTGATTCAAATATTCTTACTTTATTATTCTCTCACCTAAATGTATAACCTTATCAAGAACAAACCTCCATCTATTAATTGTATCTTTGATTCAAGTTCATATTTTCCTTTCTACCAAATTTATAGATTATTTTTGAGAAAGATAATATAGATTAATTTATATGATTTTAATAATTCTATTTACCCATTTTAAAAATTAAAATATAATACTCTTTTTACAATGTGGGTTTTCAAACAAAGGTATTTCAAAATATCTTCCACCATCTAAAAACAAATTTTTTATCTTCCACCACACTTTTCATTTTATTATATTTATAAATTTAAATGGAATCATTTATTGAATATTAATTTTTTATTGTAAATGTTTGGTAATGTTGTCAATTCTCATTTTTGAATTTTTTTAAAGTGACCTATAATATCATCATTTTATGATTATATTTAAATTTACATCTTGTAACATTTTACATGGGAAGAGAAATTTCCACCTCCTTTTTCATTTTATTTGAAAATATATCTCTAAATTTTCATGGTTTCAAAAAGAAATTATTTTTATATTATATTTATAAAACACCCCTTTTAAAATGACATAACAATATTAAGGATATATTTTTCCATTTATGGCTTTTTAAAAGATCCTTACAAATTTTTCATCTAAGTCATTATCCATTGACACATATTATGATTGATTTAGGATTTTTCTAAAATAAAACCATCCAATTTTATTCTCAATATATATTATATAATTTCCTTCTCTTTTATAGAAATTATCCATCACTGATTTTTTCTTTCATAATCTTTTTTACTGTATAACTTTAATTTTTCATCCAATTATATCCCTTTATGAATGTCTTGTTTTTGATTGCTTTGATTTAATAGTGTTCACCTGGATTATAGACATATATTAATTAAGGAAAATTATTTCCTTAAATATATACCATTTCTCTATATGGTGTAAATTTTATGTGATTTATTATCTTGATTGAATTGAATTTACCAATAAAGTTACTTGATATCTTTGGATACCCAGTTATATTCAATGGGTTTATCATGTTATAATTATTTATGGTATCAAGAATGTTTTAATCATGAGAATACATTTTAAATGGATATGAAAACCATTTTATTTCGATGGATTATTTATCATGTTTTTAATGAAACTCATTTCCCTCCTTGGGATCCATATGTTTTAAAAAAGTGAATGAATTTCATTTGAATTTTTCATGAAACACATTATTATTATTTTTGGATTTAATGTTGTGATGGTTAGATGTTTTATTGTGGAAAAATTGTTTATGGTTAATCATTAAATGATGGGTGTCCCCTATATATCCCTCTAATAACTTGGGTAAAACATTACATCTCTTGATAAAATGGTGAAATTAGGAGTGATGCTCAATAAAAAAAGTGAAATATTTTTTGATGCTTGATATATTATGGAAAACAGGCGAATAAAGCCTAATATACCAAGGGAAATTGGTGAGTAAAGAATAATACATTGAGGAAAATAGGTGGTGATTTCTGATCTATAATTTTGAGTTTCTATGCTTAGATCAGAACCATATTATATTAATATGTGTCTATAAAACACCACTGTATCATGATTTATGTCATCTGTTTTCAAACTATTTACTACATGTTATATGATTGAACATATGAGATAAATTTAACTAATATTATTGAATATAATCAATTTTTATGATCCTATAATCATATGATCTTACCTTAGGTAACATTTTGATCTGTCTGTTAGTACCTTACTGAGTATTTGAGTTCAACCATTTCTAATGTTTATATTTCTTAGGTCATGATTATGAGTTTAACATGTGAGATATCTAGTATAATATATTATATGATGAAATTATGGGAAAATGTTCACAAGAATTATAAAATAATTCACTTATGTATCCAGTCTCCAACGACACTAAACCTATAAATTCTTGGGATGTTGAGATTATGATGTAATTTAATGTTTTATTTATATAAATGATGTAAAACATAGGAATGTTCTACTTGGTTCACCTCATTTTTGAGTCTTTTGATCTTAAAATCCAAGATAAAGTAATCATACTATGAGATTAAAATTAATATGTTGAAAAGTTTCCGGATCCTAGTTTGTCATCCACCTACAAGGATATCATATAATTATTTTTCTATTAATTAAATATTCTAGATAATTGAAGGTTGAAAATCATTTTAACTTCCAAACATAATTTTCTGAAATAATTGGAATAAACAAAACAATACTCACTACTTGTTCAACCCTAGTTTGTGTGAAAAGTGATGCAAAACCCAACTCTTTGTATACTTGGGAATAACACAATTATTTTCCTGTTTCCTAAATCACTTAAGTGTGTAAAAAAAACCTTAAAATCTTACCCAAGAATATCAAATATTTTCACCACACAACCTTTTAAATTATATTATATATAAATTAAACTCAGTAAAGGGAGATTAATGATCCTAAAACAAGGAGGTAAATAAAAATAATAAATAAATTAAACAAAAAAAACATTAAATATTATATACTATCATTGAATACTAATACCAAATGATAAAATGAATTTGTTTTATTAATTGAAATTTATAATCTCAAGCATTACATATATAATTTATTTGCTTCCATGTTCAATCAATGTTTTACCCCTCTATGTGTAGGGTAATAGGGATGAAAGATGAGAGAGATTACATTATAAGTAAATTAAAAAGTAAATAAGATAATAAATCAATTAAAATAGTAGTAGAATCAGTGGTTAAAGTCACATAAAAATGTCTTCATGTGAACTCTCTTTATTATAGGTTTTCCATTCCTCGTTCTTTGACTAGTTGAAACCATATGAGATACGTGATTTTTTTACAATGTTTTCATTTTTCCTAACTATTATTTCTTTGTAAAAATACATTATTACTTGAAAACAAAAGCTTCTATTTTTTTATAGATCTGAATATCATTGACATCATAATACACCCGACCACCTTTTGTTACTTGTATAAATTATGACGGGAAACACCAATATTTGATTTAAAGAACATATGATCCTCACAAACTTCCCCCGTCACACCCTTCTTCTAGTTTTTTTCATAAAGGCATGATGTTTATATAAGTGAAAAATCACATTTATGTAGATTCAATGATTTTAGATATTAATACTTACCCAATATGAATTTTGTTTACGCAGGTTGAGATTAATTCTTATGGAGATAAAGACCATGTTTATAAATCATTGAAAATAATGTTTACACGGGATGGATGATGCTTACACATAGTATTAAATTATGTATATGGTGGATGGATTATTCTTACGTAGTCCTTGTCTTGAGAAATGAAAACCATCTGAGCTTATTATTCCCTCAATGGACTATCACATGAACGCATCCCAAGATATGAAATGAGAACTTCCAATTATAATAACCAATACTTTTTCAGAGCTCTATTTGATGCTCCTTTTTACTAAATATCTTGGAAAATGAAACCATAAAATCATTCATGCATGATCACCTTATTTAATAGATACCACATAAATCATGATATCTAATATCATAATCCATTCTCCAAGCATTCAAAATATTTATTTATTTTTCACTTGTTTTATCATCCCATTCTAATTTATACCTACCTTCTATGAGACAATTCACTCAAAACTTGAATTTGGAGAAAGTATTTTTTTTATTCCATTTTAATGCAAGGGTTACCCTAAGATTGATAAATTTATTCACCTCCACCCAAAGATTCAAGTATTTTTTTAATATAATGTGGTATTTTTAGGTTAATTCTACGGATTAATGGATGTTGGGTTCTATTATGAAAATTTTGTTGACAATTAAGTGTTTTGGATCTAAGTTGGAGAATAATAAATGTTTTTTAGTTTACTTCAAGAATTTAATTATAATTATATCACTCTTAATTTAATTTAACATTATCCCATTTATTTGAGATAATAAAATTCACAAATTAAAATTTCAGTTTCAAAAGACATACTTCTCCATGTTTCCTTCCTCAAATTTTTGTTTTTATTATGTTCTACTTTAAAAGCAATATATATTATTTTCATCTCTGAGTAATTATGTGATCTTAAATTCCATAGTTTTGGGAGATAATTTATTTTTTCCACTTCAAATATATTTATTTTTAGGTCCTTTTTTAGAATAGAATAACAGAAACTTCTAAATAGCTCATACTGGATAACCTAATAGACTTGAGTATTTACATAATAGATTTCTTCTTCGATTAAAATTCACCTATCCACTTGACGCATCTTATATTTATTTTCTGTTACACCCAAATAAATATTAATAAATATCAATAATCTACTTACGCATTATGACCCTTGAAATATCAATTTCTAATTTTTTATATCAAATATTCTGTGAATATTTTTTATTTTTGGAGTGAAAAGGGGTGTCTTTCATGTTAGAACAATAGAAAAATTTCATAACCAACTGTTTATGAAATATTAGTTATGATCCCATTCCTTAAATGCATGATTTTACTTATAAAATATTATTATAAATAATGCATCACCTCCTCTCTTAAAATTAAGAAAAAAATTTCAAAATAGCTTGTTCTAGATCAATGTTTTCCTCTCACACACTAAAATTAAATCTATATAATGCATAACCTTATAGGGTATAGAAGATAGAGATTTTTGGATAATAATATAGATTTATAACAAGTTTATTCATGAATTTTAAAGGCCACATTAAATGAATATATTATAAAAAATAATAGTTTATTGTAAATTGGATTTTAAAATCAATATAATTCTACAACTATATATAACATAAGGTCCTCATTGGTCCTTGGTTTTTTCTAGATTACTCAAAAATTTAGGTTATTCCTATGTGACTCGGTTTACTAAAAAAAGAGGATTATAACAAAAATTTAAGTAGGTTTAGAATACTCCCATGAAAGTGATTAAAATATAGGTTTATATTTCATGACATGAGATTCAAAAAATTGGTCTTCACATTAATTCTCTTCACATAGAATTTCAAAAAATAGTTCATTTCAATATTTATATAAGGTGAAATGATTGGTGAAATCGGTTTGAAAACATTGGAATGGGATAAAAAATTTCATAGACATTCGAATTAAGCTCAAAATGTTTCAAAATACACTAAAATTTAAAATTTACATGTAAAAAATAAAAAAATAAAAAAAATATTGAAATAGAAAAACCAAATCTACAAATCCTAAACTATAATGATTAACTTACCAACACATAAATGATGTAAAAACCTCAATTTATTATAATTTATTTATCATTTAAGTAATAAATTAAATGGAATCACAATAAGAAAGTAAATTTTAAGAAGAGGTACAACCAGATGGTTCTCACTTTTAAGTAGGTAAGAGGAGTGGGATATCCTCCATTGCTTCTTGGGGTTATATTTAAATATAATTTCTTCATGTATTCAATTAAAAATAACTAGGTTTTTCTATTCATTATTTACAACTTACCCACCACCAAAAGGATATAAATATGTGAATGTAAATTGATCTTCCCACAAAGATTGAAGTTTAACTCGAATCAACATGAATATGAATGTTTATACCAATACTTAGTCCCTTGTATAGTTATCATTTTCTTGAAATTTTTATATTGATATAATCTAATTATTTCATTTTTAATTATTTAACTTGAATAATATTCACATATGATTTCTTCCAACTCATTATACTATAGTTTCTTCTCTATTACAGATCTATCAACATTCAGAATCAACTCCTTCACCATTTAGAGTCTATTATGCTCTAGTTTTATAGGTAGGTGACAGATCTTTCTAAAAATCATCTAGTATGTAATAATTTTTCTCGGTGTTTTTGAAGAATTCTTGTAGGACTATGAGGTTTATTCGAACCTTTAGATCTATTATTATCAGTTTGGTTTGATAGTTTTTTCCAAGATTCATTAGATTTCTCTATTCGAGACTTTATATTGGACATTTTTTTGTGTGTGTTAGGGTGCGAATCTCTTGTAGTTCACCCTATAATTCCTCATCAAGTATTTTATACTTCAATTGAATATGGGAGTCTCTTGATCCATGATTATGTCTCTTAGAACTCCAAACCTAAAAAATGTTAACACTGACAAAAAAACATTAACATCAACATTTTTTGTATAATTACATTATACCTATTTTTAGACATATTCAAATTCTAACAAGATTTAATAGTTACCAAATTATATTCTAAAGGGTGTTGTGAAGAGTACTCCCAAAATATAAAAGATATCAAAAAAAATATTATGGATCATTGGTGAACTCCTTTCCTTTTACAGATGTTACCAGCAAATTGAAATTTCTCACACCATTTTCAAAACTAAAGTGAATATTTAAAAAAGTTACATCAATATGTTAATGATTATAAAAATTTTAAAATTAGTTATTTGAGTTCCCAAGTGTGCTCCTCGTGCTAGGGTGTGATAGAACTCAAGAATAGAATAAATCTCATTTTATGGAAGGAATGTACATATAATTTAGTCATTATAGATGTTCTACATATATGGATTTTCAAAGAATAAATTTTTTGAATTAGATATCAGTATAAGAACTTTTTGAGGGTTGAGATGGGATTTTACTTGAAAAGTTACTAAATAGTTGACCATATCAGTATACTAGATCAATTATCTTCCAACCAAGTACACCTACACCCCTGGAATGAAATTATACATTAGTGTACAATCTATAATTTCTATATCAACATCAGTTAATAGATTTTAATGTGATCTACCAACTGGTTCTATACTAATTTTTTATTCTTTATCTCTTGATTGAGCTCTTAATGTAGAAACATCCATCTGAAAAACCTTGGTTTAAACTCATCTCTCTTAATCAAATATATAAGTGATTCAGGATTAGTAATCAAATTAACATTAGTTTCAAAAAAAATATAATCTAAATTTTTCAAATTAAATTATGAATACTAAATCCTCTTTTTAATTGGTTTTGTAGTTCATCATGGAAAAACCCAATTTACTGGAAATTAATTGTTGTTTTCCCTCAACTATTTGGTATAGAAATGATCTATTTGAATGATTAAAAACATCACATAGAAACTCCAAAAGTTTCTCCCAGTTGGGCGGAAATATCATTGAAGGTGTGATCAGTTTAATTTTCATTTAATAAAAATATTTGCTATAATTAACATTAAATATGTAATCAATAAATTTGAAGGGAAACATGGAAATGAGAAGAACAATATTTCTTAAATCCTTAATGAACCTCCTTTAAAATTACACATATTCTAGAAATGATTTAACATGTTTCACATAAGTTTGATATGAAAATAAATATATCACTTAAATTTTAGATCTATCAATCTCAAGGATTTTTTTAAATTACAGGAATATAGAATATTCATCTCTCATCCATGAATTTACACTTTTCAAAATCAATTAAATTGTTTTTTCTAGTTCCTTTCTTCACAAAATTGTATAAATTTAAAAATAAATCATCAAATAAAATACCAAAAACATTGAATTAATCTAAAAACATATCTATTCTTCCCTTATTGTGATCTAAAAATATACTTTCCATACACCTATACAATTTACATAGACAATTAAATAATCTAAATGGTATCCTCCTATATTAAACATTACCATAGGGACATCTAATGTTATTTTGTCTTGATCTTAAGGAAAACGGGCACCTGTAAGTTGACCAAAAATCTATCTAAGAAGCAATAAATAGTTCTCAATTATAAAATTTCTAACATATAACCAATAAAGGGAATAAGGAATTTATCTTCCCATATAACATGATTTATCTTGTTATATTCTATAAAAGACTCCAACTATTCTAAATTTTTTCTGAATTTATTTTATTTTGGTCATTTATCGAAATTATTAGTGTAATGTTTTATGAACTACATGACTGGGGATAATCCATTACAAGTCATAGAATGGGATAATTATTATTACTTATGAAAAATTCTCTTTATTTTTTTACTACCTTCATCATAGTTGGATTGAGCCTTATTTTGTGATTTTTATTAGATTTCAAATTTTTTTAGAAAGAATTCTATGTGAGAATACTTTTGGATTTATACAAATAATATCTTTTAAACTCTAACATATTTCATAAGAACTTTATCTCAAAAGTTTAATAAATTTATGTACATGGATTTGGGATAGGTTATTAGCAATTAATACTATCAAGTTTTCTCCTTCAATTAAGTACTCTTACTCATGTTCAATATGAAAATGTTTTAATTTTAGATTTTTGTGCTTCTCTAAAGATTAAATTAGATCGGGGTACCTCATTTTATAGATGAAGTTTTCTATAAATTAGATGAAAACTATATTTCATATTCATGAAATAAACAATAAAATGAATCAGAATATTTATCTTCTTTTAATATGAAAATATATTTTTCATATTTTTTAATAACTTATTTCTAAGTTTAATTTTTAGTCATTAAGTGTTTAACTATTGCTAAAATTTAATGTAATATACATGGATCATAAATTAGTCCATTCTCTTCAATATGGTAAAGATTAATAAGGAGATGATCTTTTAATGGGTGCCTCATAGAGATAAAATGCTAAAATGGGTTGTCCTATATTCAAACTATATGGGTATGGTTCCTTAATGCTCATTGGTAATAGTATTGGTTGTATTAAAGAATGAATAAACTAATATGATGGGTGATTTTGTTGGGGTTTTATCTTTCTCCATGTTCAGTACATAGATTTATTTTTGGGATATTAAATTCTAAACTCTAATTAGAATATCATTGAAGAATCATACTGGAAAGGCTATGTATTTATTTTCAAATTGTACCACCACTATTATAGGATTTTATTATATTATCTTCTAGGAATTACAAACTAAGTGAGGAATTATATTAATATAAGAAACTAAATCATCTAAAGTATGAGATAAATTCATTAAACAAATTCTTAAAGTGATAAAAAATTTCATGGATCTTTACATTTGGTTGGAAATTACAGGGTTATCAAAGTAGAAACAATTCTTCCAAAATTGATTCTTTCATTCTATTGAAGGATTAATTTTTTGTGAACATTTATTTAATGATATTAGAATAATTTTTGGATTTTATTAAGATATTCTAAAAGTGGAATTCATATCTAAACTTTTTTGAATGTTTCTATAATTTCTATTTGAAAATATTCCTCTTTGATCTTCTTGGATTGGAATATCCTTAATGAGGAGGGAAGTTAATTATTTTTCTTATCAATTTTATGAATCTATATGTGTGTCTCTTTATAATTTATAATCAATAAACCTCTATCTTCTTCTAATTTATATCCTTCTTCATTGGGATACTTTTCAGCAATCAATTTAAATTTTCGGATTAAATTTCAAAAGGTTTTGGGTGATTTTTCTTAGGTTCTAGTGTGGATGGTTAAAGAATATCCTTTCCACTTCTTGTGGTCATCATAATTACATTACCTTTTGGATTAGTGAATAATTGGGATGATAGTTTCTTTATATTTTTTGTCAAAATTTCCCAAAGGTAATTGAGTTGAACCGTAAGCTTCTTAATAACCTTCCTCAATTACCCAACTCCATGTCCTTATTTTTGTAACATAGGTTCTATTGGACTAGTTAAAGGTTTTAAACTATCCTCTATTTCTAGGGGGTGGGTATTTTTGAGTAAAATGGTAAGCTAATGGGTGGCTTGTTTGGTTATTAGAACGGTGGTGGGTTTTTAAAGGTTGATTTTACTTCCACAAGGGGGGATATTATTGGTAATGGTTTTCACAGGGCAGTCTTGACCAGGTATGCTAATTTTGAAATCTATATTATTATTTGAAGTTATCCCTACATCCTATATTATTATATGGATATTTCCTTTATTGGGAGGATATTATAAATATTTCCATAAACTATACCTCAACATAGTTTTCAGTATAAGGGATAGGAGACTTTCAAAAACCACATACCTATATTGGTTTCTTTTATTCCCTAGATTTTTTTAGGTCAATTTCTCTAAAAAAAATTTCTAGTTCTTCAGGTTTTGATTAAAATATTGAATATGAGTTATAAGATCTTACCTCACGTTAACCTTAGGAAGCTATACCTATTATCGCCAAATGTTTTGTGTTTTGTGTTTTCTTTCCAATGATTCTTGAAGATTGTCCTAGTGATATTTATATTAGATATCCCCCAGATGATGCATACAATTTATTACTATCATTATTAAGTATGACTCATGGAAAAATTCATGAAAGTGGTGATCCTATATAGCATGTTTTGGTAACCTTGCACATAAACTCTTGAATTTATCCCAATACGCATAAATATACTCTCTAAAAGCTTATATAATTGAATAAATCCCTTTTCTAAAGTTTTATATTTCTATAGGTAGGGAAAATAATATAAGTGAAACCTTTTTATAGGTCACCCATTCATGTACATTTCCTAGTTTTAGATTATACAACCATTCCATACCTACTCATTTGAGTGAAAATGAAAATTTCTCCACTTGATTTGTTCTTTTGATACTCATCTAGGATTCATTATGGAGTAAAAATGGGTAAAATAATTTACATTCTTGTTGGGATATTTACTAAAAACCCATAAAATTTTGTGTCAATTAATCAAAATGGTATTTAATTCAAAATTATTTTGAAAAATTGGAATAGAAATGTGATTATTCTGATTCCTGAAATAAGGGGTCCAAAGATCTCTTAAAGTTTGTTCGAGGTTATTTACCATGGGGGTAGTCTCAAGGTAAACACCAGAAGTTTCTCTCAATTATTTGAAGGAAATTCCTTAAATTTATATATTAAGTTTCATTATATAATCATTATTAATAAGGTTTCCCATATCTTTTGATAAATAGAGTTGAGTGGGTTTAGATTAGGATCTCTGGTCATGTAATAAAAATATTGTATTTGGAACTGCCTCCATAGTAACAATGCCAGGTTTTAAAACCACCTCGTTTTGGGTTGTGAAAAATTTATTATTTTCCTAGATAAATTGTTGTATAGAAGCAACCTAGGGATTTCTATAGAGAGGGTGATCAAAAAATATTTTTCACTTTTAGTAAGGAAATAATTTGGTGTGTGTTTATTTACCTTAAAATCCAAGATAAATTAATTAAAAAAAGATATTGAAGACAATAAGATTAAAATTTACTATGTATCAGTTGGTCATCCACCTATAATTCTATCATAAAATTTATGGATTTTTAACTTCATTAAATTATATATAGAATACAAGTATCCACAATAAGTTTACCTTCCACCATTGGTTGAATTAATTTTTGAGAATAAAAATAACAAAAATCACAGCACTATCGATTATCCATACTTCTAAAAAAAGTGATGCAACACCCCACTTCTGATGTACTTAGGCAAGAAGTACTTGGGTTATGTGTTTCCAATGTCATCCAAAAGTGTACTACCACCCTTCACACATGATCCGAAAATCTCAAACATTTTCCCCACTCATCGTTCTATATTCCATTATATATATAATGATCCATGTGAAGGGAGATTAATGATATTTGAACATTGAAATAAATGAAAATTGAAAATAAATAAAACAAAATCACATTTAATATTATATACTATCGGTGAATAATAAAATCATAGGATAAAAAATGGGTTTTGTTCATTTAAATTCAAAATATAAATATTTATAGATAAATTTCATTCCCTTACCCAATCAATCAATGTTTTACCCCTCTATGAAAAGTGTTACAATGATAGAAGGTGAGAGAGAATAAATTGAAACAAAATTAAATAAAATAAAATAAAACAAAGTAGACATAAAAATATCACAAACAATTTTAGTCTAAGGAACAAAGGAACTACCATCATACTAAATATTTTTATTTTTGGTCACTCCTTTTCATTCTTCCTTTTCTGGTCATACACTAGCAAGATCCTTGGTTTAATGTTTTTTAGAAAGTTTCCATTTTTTAGTGGAATTATTTCTTAGTAATGATATGTTATTCTTGGAAATCCATAGCTTACCTATTCTATCTTAATTGAAAATTCATACACATCATAATATAAATAGATAACTTAGTTTGATTGAAATAATACTGATGTGGAACCACATATAATTGGTTTTAAACATATATGACCCTAACAAACTTCCCATAGAACTTGCTTCTTTAGGTTGTTTCCATAAAGGAATGATATTTATTTAAGTTATAAAAAATGTCTATACATATTCAATGCGTAGTGATATTCATAATTATACAATAAGAGTGATTTTTATATAGGCTAAAATTCATTCTTGTAGAGATAAATACTATGCTTAGGAAATACTAAAAATCTTGTTTACATCGGCTGGATGATGCCTACACAAAATTAAGAATGATACATGTTGTGGATGGATGATTCTTACATAGACTATGGATTAAAGAACCAAAATCATAAAAGATTCCTCCACCCTCCAAGTATTGTTTAATAAAGTCTCCCAAGCTTCTATATAAGTACTTCTTAATTTATAGAATCACTTATTATTTTCGAGGTCCATTCAACATTACCTTGTTTAATATATCCAGGAAGTTGCATCTATAATAATCCTTCAAACATCACCACTTTATTCAACAACCTCTTTATCAAGAATGAAATCTAATGTCGAACTCCATGCTATAATTCTTTAAAATAGATATATAAGGAATAATCAGAATAAAGACATTCATATTACTCCACAAAATAAAGTAGGTAAATTAAATTCCCAATATTTTCATTTTATTTAATATTCTCATAATCAAAGGACTAGAAACTTTAAATCCAAAAAATAATTTGTACTCAATGAATAAATAAATATCAAGGATTAAAATAAAATGAGTATGAACCAAATATCATGAATTTAGATACTGTTTCAGTATTTATTCCTATTTTAAAAAAAGGGTAGGAATCTCTCTATGATATCGCTATAGGGTCTATAGTGAAAATCCCCTTGCTCAAGGTTTTCTTTTTATGAAAACAACTAGGACGTGGTGAAAAAAAAAACTATAAACTATGGTTGTGTAAAATATTATAGTTCTATGAAATATCTATTCCTAAGAGGTATATTGAATCCTTATCCTCCCATGGACCCTCTATAGTGAAGGACCACAGGACACCCTGAGAGGGGAGGGGTGAATCAAGGTTTCAAATTTTTATCTTAATGGTATGGATCTTATCCCTATGTTGGTAGGAACTTGTAAAACCTGTATGATAGATATGATCAGCAATCGAACATTCACATGCAAGGAGTTGACACAACACTTTTACTTGGTTCACCACTAATGGATGTGTCCAAAGGGCATATGCCAACAGGTTTCCGATCATACCTAATTACAATATTCTTCACTAGTTGTGGATTATAATGGTTCGGTCATAGTCACACTATCCCGGGCTCACTCCCTTTACAAAAGTTCTAGGATAGCTCACTATGTCCCTCGGGTCACTCCCATTAACTCCCCCTGGCTCACTGCCTTTGGTGAAGTCCCACTCAGTTTATAGACGTGAGGGTCTCTTCAATATATGAACATAGAATTATTTGCCTCTTGTTCAGTCTAAGACAGTTCTTGCATCAGAGTCCTGATTTGATGTTCTTTTGTTTTCAATCTTCTACTTTAGTGCAATAACTAAATGCACTAAATATCTTTCTTCTCTTCCCTTAATTCCCAATACCAATAGCTGAGTGTATTGTTATATTTCCATCTTTCTATGAAGATCTGAGTTTAGTTTCACAAATCTTTCTTATTCTCTTCTCAAATCACAATGAGGGTGTTAAACACCAGTCATGTGTGTGTGGTAAAACTTCTCTTCGTAAAACCAAATGGTTCACTGTTCATCCATCTTCGCAAAGTAGATTTGAGAATGCTAGGAACCTATCAAAGGCCTGCAGGACCCCCAATTTTTTCGTGCACCCTTCCCAGTGTCTTGCATTTAAAATTAAAACCTTGCGCATAAAAATACCTTATTGGCGCGAAAAAGGATTTTCTTGCAACTCTTCTTTTTCATGTAGAACTTCTCTTTTTCGCATAACACCTTCTCTTTTGCGCAACCCTTCTTCTTTTCGTGCACCACTCTATACCTCAATTTTTCCACCTGTCAGAGCTCAGGATTTGTCTAAGTGTTGAGACACACCTAATGAGAGGGTTTCACCTCATATTTATAGGAATTTTTTAACCTACATGTAAAACCCATTCCTACGTGTAAAACTGTCTCTCAGTTCTTTATATTATGCGCACCTTCATTTTATTCTCGCGCACCACCTAGGTTTTTCATTCACCTCTTAAATTTGATATTTTTCATCATTCTGAACCTGAAGCCTCATTTTCACGTAAAACATCAAACCCACATTTTGTTCACAATCAACTTCTCACACACAAAATTGATTTTTCGCATACATGGCGCGAACATCTCTGATTTTTCACACGCCTCTAGAAAAATACTTCTCAATTATCAAATAACCCCTAATCTGGGTTCATAAATTCAAATTCACCATGAAAATAATGAATCAAAAATCCACCAGTCATTAAACTTTCCATGATAATAGTAATTATAACTTTACTTCTATTCATTATGGGTTCAATGAAATTCAAAATATAAAAATTTTTGGGTTAAAATGATTTCAATTTATGGTGTATTAGTGTGTATACTTTTTTATTCTAGTGTGGTGTTTTTGATACCTTATATACTACTAAAAATAAATTAACATTCTTTTTATTGTATGTAATGCCCAAGATTTCATAGTACGTTATCTCATTAAAGTAATTCAATAGATTTCACTACACACAACACTAAGTTCGAGCGCACCACAACATACCAAACTAGCCATTCAAAAAGAAGTTATAAATAGCATTAACTACATTTTGAATCTTATATACTCTATATAATTTTTACATACATATTATTTTTTTCATACACATAATATAAGAAAAATTCATTTTTTCAGATAAAAGAAGTATTTTTCAAAATATGAAATTTTATCGCCTTTTAATGGAGAACCCTTTTTAAAACCAATATTTGACACTTTTATATATTTAATTTAATGAAATTATCTTCTTTTTTAGAAGTGGGATATAAAAATTTAGTTTGGATAAATTTTTGGTACTTTTCTGATAACTTTCATATTTAGACGAATGGTGAAAAATACTGTGTTTTAATTGAAAAGAACTTTTTTAATTGAAATAATTTATAGTGTTAAATTATGAATTTGAAAGGTTTTGAAGTATAATTAGATTATATTTTTATTATTTAATACAATGTAGATCATTATAAGTAATTTCACATTTTAAATTTGAAATAAACATATGTCAATCTTTTGATAGTTTCTACTTTTTAAAAACCTACTTTTTGGTTTTGACAACGAGAATTAATTTTAAATTAATAAATGAAAGTTCAATGTTTTTAATTTTTTAAAATATAGTTCATTTTTGAGTTCATAATATCAAAATTATCTAAGGGTAAATTTTTGGTATTTTTCTAAAAACTTTCAATTTTTGATGAACAGTGAAAAACAATGCGTTATTATTTTAAACAGAATTTTTATTTAAATAATTATTTATTTTATTTGAATTTTTTTAAGTCAAAATGTATATATATAACTATATAAGTTCAATGTAATTCATTGGAGTCATTTTATATTAAAATTAGATGTATAAAATTTTATTGAACTTTTTAACTTCGTTTACCCACCTTCTAGGAACATTAGCAAATTTGCATAAAACATAATTTTACCGCATCTGGGAGTAAAATTTAAAAAATCTGAGAGACATAGTTTACATTAGTATGTAAAATTTGGTTCAATAAGATGAAAATAATTTTTGGTTAATTGTACCTTTTTACTTATATTTACCACGGTTAAAAGTAAATAGGGTAATTAAGGGTAAAAATGATATTATAATTACCCTAACACATGTCCTAATTCTATCAGATAAGTTAAATTTGACCAAAAACAAACTTAGAAATAAAATATGATCCTATTTTTTCCACTTGGATTATTTTAGGACATTTATTATTCTTTTATTTAAAGAAGATTTAAACGTGTTAAATTCAAGGTTGAACAACTAAACCATTTTTAATATAGGGTTAAACACTATATAAATTCGACAAAAGCTAAAAATATTTCCTAAATAATGGTATTTTATTTATATTTTGTATACATTAAATAATTTAATTTATTTATGACACAATGATGATGCAGTAATTACCTTATTAATGAAATATTAAAATAATTGATATTATAAATATCAAAATATATGTAAATTGAGAATTATGATGAATTACACTAATTTTATAAGTTAATATGACATTTTAGAGTTGATTAGATAAATTTTTTTCGATTTGATAACGTTTTTATGGCTTTAACCAAAACAAATAACAAATAGTGTCAAAATTGACATAAATTAATTTTTAAAACAAATATTGTATTATTGGTTGATATAATATTCCTAAAAATCTAAAGTTCTTAAAAAGTGCTTAAATAATATTATATATGTAATTAATGAACCACTTGAGGTTCTCTTGCAAGTTTAGAGTAAGTTTAATATCCATATAGTGTAAGAATACAAGAAGACGCGGTAAAAGTTAAACTATTTTACTAAGAGTTAAATCTAAAAGATAAAGTTATAATGGTAATCTAAACTTGTTCCAAACCAATTGGTTGAGTTTATTTAGACTCATAACCACCTAATACTTGAAATAAATTCATTTGTATCCATTATAAACTAAATATGACTATTTAATAAATTAATATTTTAATCTTTTCCTAAAGTGCCCATTACCCCTCTTATAAAAGGGCACTTTCCCTTCTCTCAAAATCACACCTCCAAAGCCATTTGGCTTGGACAACCCCGACCCAAATATCCTTCCAATTCTATATTATCAAACTAGAGTCCTTACTTTTATCATAAAGACAACCTAAAGAGCCCTTTTGATAAACTCAAAAGGAAACACCTGATGAAGATATAATAATTTCACCACCATCTTTCAAGTTATTTTCTTCTTCTACATCCTCTGTCTTTGTTTTTTTCATACTAAAATAATAAATAAAGTACCTCCTATATACAGTGATGTTATTATAATTATGGTACAATATTATTCTTTAATCTATCCATCCTATAAATGAAAAAGTCACCATACGTGCATTCGTACGACTTACCGTCTCCACGACGTGATGAGATTCATTTCCACACTCACCATTCAACAATGATTATAAAAATATATATTATTAATTAATATGTAATATATTACATAATAATGATAATTAATATATATATATATATATACTTACATAAACATTATTCACTTAATTCCATTCAATACGAAATGAAAACAGAAACAACATTTATGCATATGTACGGTCTACCGTCTCCATAAATGATGTTTTCAATTTCATATATATATATATATATATATATTATACATATTATTATTCTAAATATATATGATATATAGATCATTTATTATATTTTGGAAGTATTTAAATTATGATCTAAATGATACGACCAATAATAACAAGTTAAAACACGTAAGATAAAGAAAGGGATTGTTACCCAAAATTTTAATTTAACATGGAAATCATTATTAAATGGGTAGTATACAGTCCTAACTGAATCATGTATGATATTATGAATTTGTATATGGTTCTGGTATAATTTAATAACATACTATGTTCATTATACATGAGGTTAAACGTACCCCCAACCAAAGAAAAGTGCAAGGTAAGTGTTAATTTTGTAATCTCTTTATTATCCGAGGTTGATTTTACGTAAGTATATACTAGGAAATATTTATTATCCATGTCCATGTTTCATAAAATAGTTTTCAAAGGGATTATTTTTAAGGTACTTTTTTCTAAAACATCATTTTAAATGTTTTAAGGATTTATTCTTCTAAACCTTTTCCATTAATTTCCGTGTTTTCAAAATGGTTTTAAGGGGTTATTTATATAGACATGAATGTTTTAAAATGTTAATTCCTTTCAAAAGTTTCAAATTGGAACATGTCACTTTTATTAAAAACTATATTTTAAATGACTTCCTTTATATGACTTTTAAATTAATTCATGAAAAAGGGATATTTCTCTCAAAACAAATTTCTGATCATTTTCAACTATATCAACGTCCTTTATGGGATATTATTCTTAATCGAGGTTGATTTATTATGATACAAATCTTCCATATTGTATTGAAGGGTTTGTGATATGTTTGAATGTGGATGTGTTATTTTTATACCATTCATGGTTTATGGAAAAAGTATTGACATTTTCTATGCTAGTTTCAATACGAATATTTATGTTATGTTTAAACCTTTTCATATGAGGAATGCATTCGACTTAGTAAGTGATGGGTGGAGCCTGTTATAGCTCCTCTATGCATCAATAGTTATCATAAGACAAACTAGTGTCTTGGAACAAGGCCTTGACCAAATCTTATTTGTAGTCTCGGGACAAGGTCGTGACTATGTGGTTATGAAATCTGTCATTATGCATTCCATCATTATAAAATTGGCTATTGATATTGCATGTGATTATTCGACTTGTAAAAAATCCATGTGAATAAGTAAATGGAATTATTTGATATATATTTTCCACATTATTCTGAATTTTATGTTTAAAAGGCTTATGTTTTTGTCTTATACATTTCCTTCAATGTTTATACTTATTAATGAATATTTCTGCTATATTGTTATCCTTACTGAGCATATGAGATCTCCCCTTTCTATGTTTTATTTTTCCTAGGATGCAAAGAAGTATATTATGAATGACCTGCAGGGATAGTCTAAGGGATATGAATGTGGTCAATGGAGACAATGTTGTTTTTTTCATTTTATAATGTAATTTAATGTTCATGTATGTAATAAATTTTCCAAGACTGCTAAACTGATCGGTCTTTCGAGACTTGATTCCTTGTAATCATACCAATGTATTAAAATAATTCACCGACTTTGGGTAACTGGGGTCGGGGAATTATATTATATACAAAATATTTTTTCCTATATTAAAATGTCTTTTAATATGAAATAAAACAACCATAATAAGATCTAGTTTTACTTAGGAGGTAATGTCAAGTGAAAGGTCACATACTAATCCATTACATCAGTAATATATCTTAAATTCAAAACCCTAATGCAACTAAGTCTACTATAGGTAGATTATATAATAAATAATATATCTATGAATCCGTGAATTTTATTTCTATCTCACAATAATAAATCCAATAAAATCTATTTGAACCTATCCAATATTAACATTAATATGGGGATGATAACCAATTCATAATATTCCAAACATATTTTGATAGTATATATAGTATTCTTAAATATATTGTGAAGACTATAAATAAATCTATAAACATGAAGAACATTAAATTTTCCTTGTGTTATATATATTTATAATCAAATAATGGGGCCAGACGTGAGGGATAAGGTCTTAATGTAAGTGGTAGGACATTACAAAGCGAGTTAAAGAAAAGGTGTTTATTAAAATATAAGGATTTAAAATATTTTAAGGATTATAAAGTGATATCATAGTGAGAAAAATGTCCATAAAAATAGTAATTTATTGAAAATAGAACTCATTATGGATGAGGCTGGTTGAAATAAACTATCCAAGGGAATCTTGATACTTGAATGATGTGGTTGTCACATGTAAATCAAAAAATAAACAAAAATTCACATAAATATTGCATGGAACTTCTCCTTATAATCAATGGTTAATTTCTAATCATCATTCTATAAAAAGAGTGAAGGATGAATATAAGGTACACTACCAACAATAGTATATTTAAGTACTTTACATTCATCAAACATAACCATTTATACCAATTTATCCATAGTTTTATATGTTTTTTTTATAAATTTAATTTGTAAATACATAATATATTAAATTAAATATAAAAAATATTAATGTTTTAGTTTTATAACAGAATTTTGTTCTTAATGTTAAAATAAACTAAAAATATTTTTTTATTCTCTATTTTCCATTTTTTAAATTGGATTAAATAGATAATAAAATATATATATGTATCAATTATAATAACATGGGTTGGAAAAAAAATACATCAACCCATGTAATGTAACCTGAGGCTTGGATATAACATCCATTATAAATAAATGAAATCTCAATAATCATAATACATCATCATTTCTCATAACAATATACCCTCAGACCCTAGTGTAATATGAAGAAACTTCAATGGAATCTCTATATCCTCCATGCATCTTACAAACCTATCCTAATAGAACCTTGTTCTTTAATTCATTTTAAAAATTCATCATAATATTATCCCTATTGGATTCCTTGTATTGGAAAAGTCTATTTTTTTGTGCCAACACAATTTATATCACCCATAATATTTTATCAACAAGACCTAATAAAACATATATTGGTGTCTATTCCCTCTATCAATCCAAAACATGGTATATTGGCCCTACAATTCCCACTTGTAGTTCAATATAAGATCAATAAACACACAAAATTATGTTGAGATCTTAAGTTGACACTAGTTAGACTCCAATTCATTCTTGACCCATGAAATAACATACATAAACTCTCTTATGTTCTTTCAAGAACCAAATTAATTCTCCCAAAATTCCATAATATCAGCAAATCCCTTGATCATATTTTATGTCCACATGACCACCATGATAGATGGAGATTCCTAGACATTTTTTATTCCTAATAAAATTGTCTAACAACCAAATTAGATTTATATATTTCCCTCATCCATCAAAATAAGAAAACAATTATCATTGGAGAATAATTAACTAATATAAGAATCTAAAATCCTGTTACATGGATCAAATTACACCCTCATCCATTTCCATAGGGAATCGATCCAAATAACACTGATGCTTCACTACTAACTATATATAAAAACAATTACCTCCATTATAAGTGTTCGATACTTAGACTTCATCTATCCCATATATAAGTATAATATTTACTTTATTCTATAAATTTATTCTATAATTTAAATATAATACCTTTTATTTTTCTTTATAGTAGCTAGTTTCTTCTTACTCTACCCTTTGTATATGTTTTCCCCACTACAAATCTTCTCAAACTTTGTGATAGTGGAGTGATAAACCATATATTGGTATTGTTGTAGGTTTTCATGGTGTTACCAAGTCTATTCACATCATTTATTTGGTAAATTATTTTTTATGTTATGATAAAGTGGGGTTTCCAAGGGATTTTTCTATGATTGGTCACTTTATCAGGGTTTTTCCCACCAACTAATTAGATTCCCAACCAAATCCTCTCAGCCAACCCTGTCTTAGGCCAACATATATTTGATGGGATGAGGATGTCTAGGCATGATTAATAAATTATGGGATTGTGTGGAGTTTAATGTCATTCCATTACCACAACGTGTTCATCATCCATTGTTATAATAGAGGTGAGGTATTTTTTCCCCAGGATAACTTTAAAAGTATAATTGATTTTATATTATAAGTGGGGTAAGGTGATCCATGAATCATTTTAATTAGATCATAAAATATATTTGAAACAAATAAATAGAAAATTAATAACACATATAGTCAAAACGAGGCACAATGCCTTTCCTTTTTAACTTGTGTATTTTAATTTCTATAATTTTACTCTCTTATAATAACACTAAACCACAACCACTCACTTATTTACAATGATTTTATTAAAATTTAAAACAAAAAAACATATATAAGTAAATTAGAATAGCTAGTGATTTCTTAGCACTATGAGCGATGACCAAAGTTAGACAATATGGTATAATAGGAGATCTACCAAAATTATTTTTTATTTGGCCCTCTGAGAGGGAATTAAAACACTAGAACCATTGTAAGATATTCATCTATTAATTAACTTTTCCTCTTCATTTTTAATATTTCATTGATTTCATTTAAGACAAAAAATTTAAAAAATTGAATTCAAGATTAATGCACCATCCCACCTAAAAGAAACCATTTCACTATTTTCAAGATAGAAAATGGGATTTTAGAGCTCAAATTTCCAAGAAGATGTATTTATGGAGCTTATTGATGACTTAAAATAGGACCTCAAGAATCTACTACTTAATGCCTTACTGAGGGATCTTGCTGAGTTCTCCTACCACTTTCATTAAATTTTTTAACATGTGATCAAGAAACAAGAAGATACACCTATACTCACTCCTATTTTTGATGAAGAGATCAATGATGTGGAAGATATATTGAATAACCGTTCACTCCCTCAAATTTATAATTCCTCTTAGTGCCCTTCCATGAAGAGATAATAATTCCAACTGATTAACTTAATGGATTTTTATTAAAATTGTAATATATTTTTTTATTATACATTATTTAAAAATATTATTCACCACCATTTTCTATCTATTATAGAATGAAAACTAATCTTGGTTAAATAGAGTTATGAAGAATTAAATTAATAACCACTCATTAAGAATAAGTTTTTATTTTTCATTTCTTTTAGTAAAAAATTAATTTCCACTTAGGAGACCACAAATGATGACATAGAGCACCGCTTTCCTATATTCCATCCCTAACATCACTTATTTTTTGTACATATTCTGGGGTTTGATATAATTGTATCTTCACTTGGGTGTCTCTAATTTTAGTTTAAACTTAAATTCATTATAAAAAATAATGTGTTGTGTTTCTTATCTTATAAAGCTCATCAACTTTCAGATTGGGTTTGACCAATAAACCACTGAGCTATAAGCTATAAAAAAAATACCCACATAAGGAATAGACGAATAATATTTTAATTCCTATTATTAATTTACTTTTCTTTGTATAAAATTATCATGTTAATTTTTTTATTCTATTAGTTTTAAATAATCCATGGATTATATTTTAACTCAATCTACTAGACACAAATAAACTAGTTAACATATCCATCTCACTAGTTTCTCATTACCCATTTTTTAATTTTATTATATAAAAGGGGTATTTAAATCCAAGTGTGTTATATTTTCAAGGCGTTGTAGTTTTTATATGTTTTTATTATTTATTTATTTTCTTCGAATAAAGGGTGTTTATATGTATTCTCAATTACGTATATCATATTTTTGAAATTAGGTAATTAATATTAATTTAAAAAAAATTATATTGAACATAATTTAAAATGAAAACACTAGATTAAATGAACTAAAATTTCTATGAGGCGCTTTATGAAATAAAAGTAAAAATTCAATGAATCATTACTAAAAACAACTGATAAATTAATTTAAATTTTATTAGTTTTAGTAGTTTGGATAAACATAGAAATGTGATAAAATTTTTAAATAATAGTGTCTGTGTGTGTTTGTAACGAAGCTTTCTGGGATAACCCGACATGTCAGCGAGCCCGAAATACCACTAGGTTTGAAGGGAATTCCTGATCCTCAGGGGATAGGAAACAGTTCATGTAAATAAAGGAATAAATTTGGGAGTGATTTATTCCTAAAATAAAATTTATCATATAGTGTACCTTTCTATAAAAGGCTGTGATGAATCAACCAAATGTCGGACATTTATGGAACATCCAATAAATAGACGAAAATAAATTAATAAACCCAAATATACAAGGAGCCAAAACTAAAAATGATTTAACCCATTTCATTAAAAAACCTCATCCAAACAATACAACACATATTCCACAATTAAGAAAAAAACAATAATTTATATACAATATAATAAAAAATAGAATATAAAAAAGGTAGACCGTCTTGGCTGCATATGTTGACATATCAAAAAAACTCAAATCATTCCATACCTTTAATCCATATCCATGTAAACCAATGTTTCTCTCCACATCCCAACTCACCATCGTTGAACCAAATACACTAAAACTAGTGAGAAGTAATGCCTAAACCTATATGGAACAATATAGATTTCATATACCCATATAGTAGTGTGTATGTAAGGTATGAGAAACATGTCCTATTAAGAGGCCACCAAAGAGTCTATGCAATTCCATTAATTAAACATGTATTGATTACAAGTTTAAAAAAAAAGTAAGGTTTTCAATACCATATACCCATAACAAAATCAAATCACATATTCTTTTCATAAAAAAATAAAACAATTATATTTAATGAAAACCAAATAAGCCACTTTAGACACACAAAAACATGGGCCTTTTATTTTATAGAATACAAAAAACCACCAAATAAATATTCAATACTTTTCATAAAAACTCACTCATATACCAATTTCATTCATTTATTTGGAAAAAAAATTCAAAACCCACCATGAAAACAATTTTGGGAAACATACCCAACTATAATGGAAATAAATATATTATCAATGGGAAACATAAGATCAATGAGAAATATGAAATAAATCAATAAACATAAGTGGTGCCACAACTAGAAAAAATAGGGTTAGATAACAATAGTGATGTTTAAATCCCTTAATGAACCCCTAATCAAGAGAAAAATTTAAGGTTTTATATCATAGATACCTAAGTAACATATTCTGAAACTAGAGATTGGTAACCTAGGTCATCCTACAAGAACTATTTCATCCTAGTAGTCCAATAAAACTAGCCAATACAAAAACAATACCAGGAGTGTGAAGCTACCATAAGAACAACAATAAAGGAGCACTAAACTACAATAATTCTGACTATATTCAGAATAAAATCTATATATACTTCATAATTATCTAGGACACTAATTAGTTACCAATAATTCCCATCAACAAACAATTAATATGTTGACAAATCAATCAATATAAATACATAAAATAAAATCAATAATATCCCACATCTCACCTATAATACCTTCATATATAAAAACCCCATTCACATCATATGTCCAAAACAAAGAAGTTGAATAGCCCACAATGGGAGAAAAAATACAAGGGGAAATGTCAATGTTTTGATGGGAAATTAACCCTTTAATATATAAAGTTTCAAATGATAAATTATAAGAAAAATAACTTGGGATGTTGATTACATTTAATTTCATTAAATCCACATTGTTCTAAAGAATTTTAAAACACAAAAATACCCATCCCCTTTTGAAACTAGAATCAATCTTTAAAAATATGGAAATTTTCACTGAAAACCCCAAATAAGGCTGAAGAAAATTTTCTGTCATGATATTATTTACAATCCCATAAAATTTATTTCAAATATTCTTGAAACATGAAAAAATTATTTAAAATAAAAACATGAATTCCATAAAAAATCCTTTTCTCCAAGCCACATTTACAAAAGAAGGCATTTAGATTACAATTAAAGAATAATATTTGGATATCATTTAACATATAACAAATTTATAGCTCTCAAAAACCAATTAATGACATAATTAAGTGATATAATTGAGAGACCTACGACAAACCAATGGAAATAAACTTTCAATATTTCATCTTCTTTGGAGAACCCCCAAATGAGTAAGGAATATCCCTCTACTATATCCATAAAACCATATCCCATGGTTATAATCAACCAAAAACCCTAAATCCACATTCATAATGATATTGGGTTCTTATGAGAATGAAAAACCTAGGAGAAATAAGAAGAGAAGAGGGAAGAGTAGGAAAGAGGAAGCAGAAGGATGATTACTTAGGAAACCATTAGAAATGTTGTCCATGAATAAAAGATAGAAGAGAGGGAAGCTCAGACAGTTAAATTTATCCAAGAGAGTATGGGAGGAGGGGATGTGAAACACCCCTAAAAACATATAGGTTTACATTTAGAAAATAAACATTTTTAGGATATAGGAATCTCACATGGTTAGACTCCACAATGTCGGTAATCTATTTTCTAACCATTAAGATTTAACTGGATAATCACCGAGAACCAACATGGTTACTCGTAACCATGAGCCTATAGTAAAAGACACAAAAATTAACAAAATTTAATAACATTTTTTTATGGGAGGCCTACATACACTACTGGAAATATGATCTATACCAACGGTTTAGGGAAAACTGTTGGTATAGTTCACTCATTTGGACCTATACCAACGGTTTGGCCAAAACCGTTAGTATAGGGAATTTAAATGGACCTATACCAACGGTTTTGAAAAACCATTGGTATAGGTCCCCCCTATACCAACGGTTTTTCTAAAATCTTTGGTATAGGTCCTAAAATCAAAGAAAATATACCAACGGTTCCCAAAACTATTGGTTTAGGTCTATACCAACGATTTTGAGAACCGTTGGTATAGGTACATCTATTTTTAATGGAATATTATTACAGAGGACATTAAATATATCAAAATTCAAAATACTTATCATAATACATATATATTTATAAAATTATGTTCACAAAAGTATGTTAGTTTAGTGGTTAGGTCGTTCAATCACAAACAGGAGGAGCTGGGATCAAAACCAACCACGTGATTATTTTTTGAATTACATATACCAAGGGTTTTATGGAACCATTGGTATAGATTTTCATATTACTTATACCAATGGTTTTCAAAACTATTGGTATAGGTATATACCAACGGGTTTCCCAAAACTGTTGGTATAGACCTATCCTCATGGCTTACATGGAAACGGTTCTCTGAACTATTGGTATATGGTATTTTTCCAGTAGTGATAGTTTGGATAATAATGAACCAATCATAAAAAACTGAACTGTCAATATTTACATCATCTACATCATTTTTACATTGTTACTACATGGTTACAACTAACCATGGGAAAACCATGTGACACCTAAAAATATATAAAATTAAAAAATACCCCTAAAACCCAAAAAATATAATTTAACCTAAAAATAACAAAAAATAATATAAAACAATCAATACAATAACATAAATGTGTCTCAATTCTCCCCATAATTTCACTTTCTATACCCATAAATTCCTTGGTCAATTAGAAGGAAACTAAAAACAAAACCACCAAGACTAGATCAATAGGTGGGTGGGACAAGTAAATATTGGTTGGGTACTGAAAAAGGCGACCACTTGAAAGATTTTACCATCAATTTAATATAAGTAAAAGTCTTAAATAATAGGATTCAAACCCTAAAAAACATAGAATATAGCGACCCATTCTTATCATACATATATATTGCATCATTTATTATGAATATTCATTACATTAAACAAAATTAGGCCTAATGGTCCTAAAAGTTTAGTGCCTTTAGAATCTTGGAAACATAAACACAACTCTATTTGTGAGCTACATAATCCCCCACTACATTCTTCACAACTAGAATCCTTCTTAGACATATCTGACATAATACATATCTTCATAACATGGGTAAAGAAAACATAATAAAGGGTGATATCAGGTGCATGGTATGGGTAAAAAATGGAGATATATAATCATAACATGAACAAAAGGGTATGATAACATGAGAATAATGATTCAAATCCATACCCTACATATCAAAAATCATATACATGTTACAAGGAATAAATATTGGTAGTACATAATAAATAAATCATAATATAATCAAATAACATGATCCATAAGAGAATTTCATTGGAATAAGGAATTTAATTTATGGCATATGCATAATAATATAAAATAATTTCCATATTATTCATGGCTCACATACAAGGCCATAATATAAGAAAAATTTCTATATTGTACATAGTTTACACCTCATTCTAGCCCTATCTTACTGAATTGGGTTCACTCACCATTCTAGTGCTATCTTACTATACAAGGTTTACTCCCTATTCAAGCCATGTCTATCTCACAAGATATATAAATATTTACCAAATGAATTAGAAGGAGATATAGGTCTCACCCATATTATAATGAAAAATATTTATATGTTCCACAAGATCATAAACATTCATCATACCAAAACCCATGAAATGAAATGGGTATCATAAAAATTTCATCATATCATAACCTGTGGAAAAAGAAAAGGTTTCATAATCATTTCATCAAATGGAATAGAAATGCATTTCATAAATATCATGAAATCAAAACATAAACCATTCATAGAAACAATATGGATTTTTTACATGGATAATATCCTTAGTTAGGAATTCTTAACACTAATAAATTTCATCTTTTATGTCAAATAATTTTGAAAGATCATTTAAAAACGTTCTTAAGGAAAATAAATTTTCCTCTTGGAAAAAATATTTTTAAAACATAAAAAAAAAATAAACCTTTTTATTTGAAAATAAATTCCAAAAATTATAAATGATTCTTCAAATAAATGATTGATCATGACATCAAAAAATTATGTTAATACCGTACACATTTAAATGAATATTTCTTTCAAATTTTGAGTAAAATACAAATGGGAATTGTTTTGAAAAATGACATAATGATTCTTTTAAATTTTGTTTCAAAAATTAAAACATGTGAACAAATTTATTTAAAAAAAATAATGGAGTAATAAAACTTTTTTGAAAACTTTTTTTAGAAAACATGTTTTTATAAGAAAACATATTTACGATGAAATAGAGAAGTAAAGTTAGATTTTTTTTAAAAAAACATTCTTAATAATTTTTTGTACCAAATATTGAAATAATGGGACCATTACTTGAGTATATTATTAATAACAAATGTATAAGAAATTTCATTAGAATTATTGAGAGTTATTTCATGATATTTCAACATTATAAGATTATTCATAAAAATTCTCGATAAATGATGAGATTTTAACATAAATTCTTTACCACTTTGGTAACATTGAGTCACATGTCCCATAAATGATTAACATAAAATAGAACATAAATTTACTAAGGATAAATAAATTTATGAGATTACGTATAAAGGGGTATTCGTATTCACCTCATGAAATAATATAGGTGAATAAGATAATGTACGTCACAAAGAAGGCAAATTGAGACCAAAATACCTTACTGGTTGAGTAACTTTTGAATTGTAATAACGATAAAATATTAACATTAATGGAAAACTTATTTATAAAAAAATGAGTTATATTGATGATATATCATTTCATAGAACATTATATATTCCACAGAAAATAAATTAGTGGTGAATATGATATAAGTCTCTTAGAAATAAAAGTTAGACTATAAATCCCCTTTCATTAAGTCATAAGTTTCATCATACTCATTAAAAAATATTGTATAATAAATATAAAATAATTATAAATCTATTAAAGAATCATATTTATATATATCATACCATATATTATTGTCTTTTGAAATTTTATTACACATTTATTAATAATTACATGTTAAAGTAACGTTTCATGTAATAACTACATTGTTTTTTGTATAAGTTTTAATTTGTTATTTTTTGGTCCTATTACTTTGATAATTGTTCCATAATCTCAAAAATGTATAACATGAAATAAACATCATATATATTCTATCTATATATATTTATTTTAATCTATAAAATTTAGTAATAGGAAGTGAAATGTACCGTTGATGGAGATGATAGGCCGTATGTGCACATGGACACTATTTTTTATTTTCTTGTCAGTTTGAAAAATAGAAAAGTAAATGAAATGTTATCATTATAGAAACCTTTTATTTCATATATGTCACGTATTTTTATTAAAATAATCCCAAATACATTAAATGTACATTGTGAATGAATCACATCACTTCTTGGGGTGGTAGTCCTCCATACACATGAAAGATCTTTTCATATTCCCGCAAAATGGAAAGCATGACGGTATATGTGATATAAAAACAAAATAATTATAATAATATAATTAATATCATACATATAATATATAAATATTATTTCTATAATTATTCCTAACTTTTATAGGTGGTAATGAACCATTATGAGACGGACGACGGCAGAAGGGAACCCTAGGCTGTCTCGCCTTCTTCGGTGACGACGGCGGCGGCCGCGAAGATCCCTCCTCCCCTCGTGGGGGAGGGATATCTCCTAGTAATTCAATCTTTTTTGTTCCGCCCCTTCTCAAATCCTGACCTTATACCTACTTTTCTGCAAATTGAGTTATGCCCGAAGGCCCCAGAACTCGTTGAGGGTTCCCTGAATCTCCACATTTCGAACTCAGAGTTCACGGAATCTACCGCTCTTCTGAAGCTCACCCTTATTGCTCTGTTTAAGTAGAAAAGACCATCAATTGATTCCTTTGACAGGTTCATATTCGATGCTTGGGGCCTCCTGGAGTGGGCAACCGTTGGCTTGCTCGATTATAGGCATATCATGATCCGCTTCTCCTCTGAGGAAGATCTTATCTTCGCCTGGTCAAGGGCACCCTGAAGTTGCAATGGTTTCCGATTCTTCTTGTTCCGCTGGTCGTTTTACTTCCACATGAACCACATCCTACCGTTGGCTACAATTTGGTAGGCTGGGTCATATCTCGGATGCGTTCCAGCAGGGATCGTCTTCGATGGTGTGTAGGAGAGGTAGCTCCCATCCCAGGGGTGTTTGGCACATGGGTGGGCAGGATGCGAAGTTATTAGTGGACAATGGAAAGGGAAAGGAACCAGTGGAATGCGGGGTTTTGATCTCAGAGAAGTAGACCATGGGTGTCGAGAACAGAACTAGAGACCCTCTCCCACGGCAGATAACCGAGGAGGTTCTTCCTGTGAAAGAGGCAGGGGATTGTATTATGGTGAGAATGGGTTGCCTTACTGCCGTGGAGGACCAACGGAGCAACCTGAAGGTGTCAGACGTGTTTAACCGGCTGAAGGATGATCTCATGGGGCCTCCCAGTGGTAGGATGCTGGGTATAGAAGGCAAAGCCCAGAAGGTGGAGGTCCAGCTGGAAGGCGAGGCGGATGGGGGCCAGTCCTCGGACCGCTTGTCTGGCAGTGAGCAAGAGGAAGTGATCAGTTTGGATGCTAATAAAGAGAGGATAGACAGTGAAGATGTCAGTAAGGGGTGGCAAGGGGCTGACTGGGTGGCGCCTGTTATAGCCAGAGGTGAGCATATGGGGGATTTGGACTCATCTCGGTTGACGGTTCCCTTGTGCAACAGGTTCGAAGGTCTAACCAAGGTCGATTTGAGTTCTGATTCGTTTACTCTAGGTGAGGATGTTAGGATCAATGGATAGGATACCAAAGTTCATGAACCAGTTCACTCGGCAGATGAGGACTCAGGCCTAAGATGTGATGGGGACTCTAGGAGAAGGAAGGGGAGGAAGGACTACTCCTCTCTACCTCCTCCTCTTGAGACCCTCTCTACACAGAAATTGAACAAGATGAAGATAGACAAGGAGGATCTGAGACACCAGAAGCATGAGGTGTAGGATGATCATCCCATGGTCTTATTGTTAAGCTCTGATGACTATGTGATAGAACAACCTTTATTGCTCAACGCAACTGAGGAGGAGGCTGCTAAAATGTTGGGGAGATCTCTTGAGGTGTCTCTCAATGAGGAGTAATATATATGGATTTAAAAACAAGATTCAATCTTGGTTGGTGGCTTCAATCAAGGAAATATCAGTTTAGATGAGTACATTCAGTCTTGGGACCAGCTGGTCTTTGAGTTTGAGAAGCTGATATTGAAAGGAGCTGATGTACAGTTGGCATCCCTAGCGTGGAATCAATTTAGGGAAACTAATTCAGGTAACATCATGTTTATTTTTAAAATTTTTTCTTAAGTTATTGGCCTTGGGTGGATGGATTCAGGGTAATGGTTTGGTGAGCTTTGTTTTTCTGGGGTCCCTTGTTGTTTGGATCAGTTGTATGGTTGTTCTCATGCCTCGCATTCGGCTTGGACCTCCTCCGGATGAAGACCAGAGAAAGAAGTCTTCATCGAGGCAGACCTTTGGATTGGAATGTTGAGAGGGTATGGCATTGCCATCGGTTCTGTGCCTGTGCATTTTCACAGGACTGTCTGCTGAGGGTCTGCATCACTAGAGGCTTATTATCTTGACACATTTGCTTGGGTGGGGAAGGACCGGTTGATTTCTATGGAGTTTTTTGGTTATTCTGTTAACTGTTGTGGTTTCTCACTTTCTCCTAAAAAGTGTCTTGTCGTTAATAAAAAAATTAATTTTCAGTCAGTTTATAGGTGGTAATGGAGAAACAAACGACATCTGTTCATGAGGTAGCAATCTACATTACACACAAACGATGATGTTGTGACCCATTTGATAGACGTGTGTGTGGTTGTAGGTCACAAACATAACATAAAAACTTCTCATTATAAGAAATATATTATTTTTATTATATAATAATGAAATTAAAATAATTTAAGGGGTTGTAGGAGGAAATAAAACAAAAAAAGTTTATTGATGAATATTACCTCTTCTTTGGGAATTATCTTTAGGTTTTCACTAAAAGAATTCCTTGTTGGATTTATGTCCAAAATAAAGGTTTTTAAATGAGTGTAGGGAATTTTAGAATTTATTAGGGTAGGTATATTCTAAATTAATTTGTTTCCACCCAAGTAGTTTCATATAAATCAACCCTAATAATGTTCAAATTTAAATAATATAAAGGATAATTTTATAATGTTAAATTTTATATAATATAAATGATACGTTTTAAATATTTCCATAAAATGGGTTTTGGTCTAGTTTTGGATTATTTTTACACCATATAATCGAAGTTTAACCACAAAGTAAACTTGTTTTTACCGTAATCATTGTAATTTATTTTAATTTCATTCAGGAATAAATTAGGTCAAAAATTAAGTAAAAATAATTATAAATTATAAATTATTATTATTAAAAAAATTAATCTATTTTTCCAAGTTACAATCAAATAAGTAGTAAATATTATATTATAATTAATCCCATAAATGTGACGAGAAAGCGAGTTTTTAAAAAGAAAATGATCAAAATTTTACAAAGTTTTTATATTAAATTTAAATTTGTTATTGAATTTAAGGACCTAAATTGAATTAAAATATTTATAATTAAACTAGTTACACTAAAAAAATTAAAATATAATTTACCGTTATAAATAAATCAAACAGAAATGTCGTTTTCAATTAAAACTCTTTATTTTTTTCAATTCATCAAAAAATAAAACTTGTTAGAAAAATTCTAAAAATTAATCATAATATAATTTTCATGATTAATTACAAAACTAATATTATTCTACCAAATTAATTTTCAAAAAATTATAGAAATTAATTTTATTATTGTTCACCACCACCAAAATTACGATTTTTATTTCAAATAACACCCTACACATAACAACAACAACAAATGCGGTCCCTCCTATGGAGGGAAAAAATAATGTAGCCCAAGTGTGTCTCCCCTAATCAGATTGACTCCCTCAGGTCTAATGGGCAGCACATTATCCACCCAAACCATATTGACCCCCGGAACCGCGATTGAAGCAAAGTAGTCTGCAAATTTGTTCCCTTCCCGCCAGGTATGAGTAACCCTTAAATTGTTCCCCATGATCGCCTTGCACTTCCTAATAGTGTAAGAAATCCTCCACGGTATCGTGCCCAGTTCATGTAACGCGTCATGTATGATTTTTGAGTCAGTCTCTATCTGCTCCACCACCAGGCCTTTGTCCAAACACAATGATATCCCTGAAAGAACTGCCAAGGCCTCTGCCTACACCAAGCTCCCCCTCCCGTAGTGTACCGCGAAATCCAGCAATACACTACCGCTGCCATCCCGAAGCACCCCACCACCACAAATGTTCTCTCCCGTGCACGCCCCATCGACGTTCAACTTCAGACCGCTCACTGGAGGAATCCATCGAAACCACAACACCTACCTCCTGAAAGTCTCCTTACCACCTCTCATCCCCGGGGATATTAACCCCCGTAAAGAGGGAACATTTTCCCCAAAACCCGTTGTTTTCACAAGATCATGCAGCAGACACCTTACCCTTGCCACCACCGCCCTCCCAGTGGACACACACCCCTCATACCTGGATCGGTTCCGCGCATCCCACAGAACCCAGCACCCCGCACTGTAAAGCACTGATCGAACCTCTTTCTCCTCCCCGTTGCCACCACCCCCCTGAAACCACAAGCCCGAAATCTGCTCCCAGGTATCCGCATGACCAGAGTACCCTATGAGGGTACCCAAAAAACTCCAAACCACTCTAGACCATTATCCTTCAAGGAAAATGTGCTCCATGCTCTCCTCCCTCCTCCGTTTGCAGCACTAACATCCAGAAGCGAGGCTGACGCCCAGGCGTTTGATATTCTCATCCGAGGGGATGGCCTTTTGCATGATCCTCCACGTTAAAAAATTCATTTTCGAGGGGACCCTTCTGCTCCACTACACCCTACTTCCCGACTCCTGTGTCTGCTGGTCATTGGAGATCCTGTGGAAATCTTTCAAGTTGAACCTACCCGAAACTGAGGGCATGAAAACAAACTTATCCCTCTCCCGGTTAATCACCACCGAGTCAAAGATCCTTCGTGAATCCACATCCAGCACCGCTCTGAAAAACAGAGGGTGACTCTAGGCCTCCCTAAAAGAGATCCTCGGGGACGGACACCCCGGGAACGCATGCACCCTTCCTGACCATTTGCAATCCCAGAAACTGATCCTCCACTCCCCGATGATCCACTGAGCATGATTTCCCAACACCAGGACTATATTACACACCTCGGCCCACATGGAAAACCCTCTCGCCGGAAGGTCGGCGACACTATCCTCGTACCTGCCCCGCATACACCTACCCCACAACATCTCTCCCTCCGTAATTTCCCATGCCAGCTTCACACGTACTCTATGCACCATATCCGCCATGCATCGAACCCCGATCCCTCCTTCTGTGATTAGTCTCGCCAGTTTCCTCCATGAGGCCCACTGTCTCCTCCCCTCCCATGAGGCATCCCAGATGAAGCGCGCTAGCACCCTGTCGATGGAGTTAACGACTCCCTTGGGGACGTTAACCGCCATAAGCGCATGCACCGGTATAGTCGCCAATACACTGTTTACCAAGGTGATCCGACCCCCAAAGGATAGAAAGTGATTTTTCTAATCCATGATCTGGGCCAGCATCTTGGAAACCACCCTGTCAAAATCCATGTTCCGCAACCGACCGGTAGGCACTGGCGCACCCAGATACTCCATCGGTAAGGACCCTCTCCCCATGCCCAACACCGCTCTCACCGCATCCATCTTGTCCTCTCCACATGAAGTCGCCAGATAAAATCATCTCTTCTCCTGATTCACCAGTTGGCCGCTCCAATGACAGTATTCCTTCAGTAAGTCATTGAACTCCCTCATAGACCTCATCCCAGCATTCAAAAACACAATCGTATCATCTGCATACATGAGGTGAGATACCGAGAGACGCCCCTATTTCCTACGGAATGGCAATATCTTCCCCTACCAATTCCATTGTTAATAAGTCTACTAAAAGATTCTTGCATCAGTATAAACAAGCTAGGGGGTAGAGGGTCCCCTTGTTGCAGGCCACGAACGGATTTGAAGAAGCCATGTGTTCTCCCCAGGAAAGACACTGCCATCCACGGCGAACTAACACATATGATGAAAATATCACATGCCCAGGCCGAGAACCCCATCCTCCGTAGAACTCCATTCATGAAGCCCCACTCCATTCTATCATATTCCTTACTCATATCCAGCTTGACCACCATATTGGCACCTCGGGTCTTCATGTTTAAATCCCTCATCAGCTCCTGTGTCAGCGCCATATCTCCCTGTATCGACCTCCCTTTTACAAAACCATGCTGCTCTGTCGACACCCACCTCGGTAGAAAATTAGACAGCCTACTATTGATCACAACCGCCAATACTTTGTATGAAAAATTACACATACTAACCGGCCGGTAGTGATTGAGTGAGGCAGGGTCTTTGCACTTAGGTAACAGGACCAAGGTAATCACCGCCACTACCCGAGGAAGAATGCCCCCTCGAAAAAAGTCCTGAATGGCCTGCACCAGACCATTCTTCACACAGTCCCAGCACCCTTTGTAAAACCACCTCGGGAAACCATCCAGCCCCGCAGCACTATCCGGGTTCAACTTCCATACTGCCGCCCGCACCTCCCTTTCATCGGGAATGGCCTCAAACTGTTCATTCTCCTGCCTTGACACCACCTCCGGTATTGTGTCCCATAACCGAGAATCACCGGAGGGAAACCCATCCTGCCCATCACCTCTCGGATTAGCCAACAAATCCTTGAAATGCTCCACTGCGCGACCCCCGACCACCTCCCTGTCATCCGAGAAAGTACCGTCCTCCAACTACAAGTTGGGCTTCACCTCCCACCGTCTCTCCCTTAATCATGCATGGAAGTAGGCCACGTTTCTATCACCCTCCCTGAGCCATCTCACCCTCGACCGATCCCTTGCCCTGCGTTCCTTGAAAAGAAGCCTCACCGCCAAAGCCTCCTTCTTCTCCGAGAGCTCCTCATATACAACCTCGTCCCACCTGCCTTCCAGACTAACCTCCAGCATTTCAATGTCTGCTTTGAGGGACTCTAGCTCCCTATCCCACGCTGGTAAAGAACTGACCCACCGTATGATCTCCTGTTTCAACCTCCGCAACTTACCATGCAACGCCACCCACGTGTGCCCCCTGGAAGGCTCTCCCCAAACCTGCGTAACCATCCCAAGGAAAGAAGGGTCTTAAATCCACCACTTGGAAAACTGAAAGCCCTCCTGAGGCCTCTCAGCCCATTCAGAGGATAATAGCAGCAGTGAGTGATCTGAAACCCCCCTATCCAAGTGGAGAACCTTCACCTCCCTGAGCACCTCAAAAGCCTGAAGGTTCACGAAACACCTGTCCAGCCTGGCCCAACTGCGATTCTCCCCTCTGCGGTTGCTGCGCCAAGTGAAAGGGTCCCCCGAGAAGCCAACATCCCTGAGACCTTTCCCCACCATGCACTGCACAAACACCATGCTCGTCCGGCTCTGATATGCACCCCTCCCCTTATTCTCTTCCGGTCCTGCAACAATGTCCACTATCCACGAGGAATCCCCTGAGTCGAAATCATATAGCTCCGCCCAAAGACCCTCCCTCTGACGCGCATCACAACTCCCATAAACAAAAGACATGAACCACTCCAACCCGTTCCACATCACCTTTGTGGTGATAACTTGATCCCCTACCTTCAACAGTGTCACTGAAACACCACTCTTCCAGAACAACCAAATATGGTTATTCGACTGGGCTCCATGCATGGCTCCATGCATCTTAAGACTTCTAGAAAACTCCAGTATCTTGTCACTACTCTGTTTATGCTCGATAACCGCCACCAAGACGGCTTTATACTTTCTTACTTTCGAAAAAATGTAGTCGGTTTTAACCCTAGCCCCCACCCCACGAGCATTCCAAATAAGAAAGGGAGACATTAAGCCTCAGTCGTCCTGGTGCTGGCCCTAGGCGATGTAGCCCGCCGAACGGGGGAGATGGACCTCCCTCCAGCAAGTAGCTTCTTCCTCATCCTCCTGGTGATCTCCCCGGGGCTCCCTCCCTGTAGCCCCTCCCAACCGAATGACCGCCTGTGGGGAGTGGAGGAGCCGCCCTCCATTCTAACGGCAGCCCTGGATGACCCACCATCCCCCACAGAAACAGGCACTGAAACCCGACCCGCCTCTGTGTTACACAGAGCCTGTGAAGAAACAAGCAACTCACTGAAAGGCCCCTCACACTGCCGCCTTCCATCCCCAAGCAACCTCTTCTGCGAACCGCCACCCTGAGAGACCTGCTCTGCATAAAAGCCACCCCTTTGAGGCACCACTGCACGCACTCCATCCCCCCTATCCAACCGAGGATAACCAAAACCAGCCCCAAGAAATGAAGAGGCAGGGAACGACATCAGACCAGAAATCCAGAGGCCCCTTAAGAACGTCCCTAGAACAGCCCCGGAGGCCGACGCGGGATCTAAAGGTCTAGACACCGGCTGCCGACACTCAGCAACAACAGTGGAGCCACCAGACACTGCCATACCACCACCCTAAACTGCCTCCCTCTCACGAGCAAGAGGTCTGCGAGCCGGCACCAAGGCAGAAGAAGCAGGGCTACCAGGACGAGCCCCTGCAAACCGGGAAATACGACTGCCACCAGACGACCGAAGAGAACCATGGAGCTTGCGGAAAGACTGCACAGAGTGACCCTGCAACAAACAAGCCGAACAATACTGCAGAAACACCAGAAAAACAACATCTTGCACCCACTCCACAGCACCCGGCACTGAAAGAGTGATCTTCTCCGGTACTGGTAATGAGATGTCCAGATCCACGCAAGCCTAGCCACCAAAGACTCCGCGCTAGACACTGAAGACTCTGCCACACACAAGAACCCCCCCCCCCCAAGGCATCCCCAATCGCCTTTAAAAAGGTGCCATTGTGGAACGGTAGAGGTAGACCAGGAAGACTGATCCAAACCACCGCCTTCGGCCCCTCCCTGCCCTGATGCGCCTCCATCGACCACCGAGACAGACTAAACCTCCAGTGCCCAAAACATTGTGAATACTTATAAACAACTCGAAATCCATCCACTAATAATGGAACCACACACACTCTTTCCACTACTCATATTATTTTTAAATTCTAATGAAAATAAAAGGTTTTTTTAAATAATCGATAAAATTCAAATCTCTCCAAAGAATATACATGTGCATGTGATAGATTCTCATAAACATGCACTATATGGGAAAAATAAGAATTTATTCTTCAAACTCAACAATAATTAATTCCATGAACATAATACATTATTGATCCTTTGAATCTTCCCACATACATTATCCATTTATATACCTTGGTAAATGAATCCATCAAGTTTAGATGATGTTTTTATAGAATAACTAATTCATAAATTTTCATAAAGTGAATTATCATATAAGAAGAAAATTATCTTTTGAAAAATCATCATATGTGGAATCATCATGAAGAATTCTTATTTTAATTATATAGAATTAAATTATTTTATTAGAGTTATATTTATCTTATGGTTAGGTTTTCAATAAAGTAAATTCTCGTTCTTGGCCAAAACATTGTTATTCTCTTCATAATTCTAATATGTGGTAGAGTTTTGTCAAAGTAAAAAAATCATATGTTCTCAATAGAAAATATCATATAAATTTACATATTTTTTCAAACATGTCCATTTTCTTATCAAAGATAATATTTCTCAAAAAGCTAAAATGAAAATAAGTATGAATAATTTTTTCCCAAAATGATCCAAAAAATTAAAAACATTTAAATTATCCATTTTATCAATTATTCCCAAAATACCATTTAAAAAGAAATTTTTTAATTCCATTCAAAAATATAAAATGTTGGTTATTTAGTCAATAAAATAAACATGAAAATTTTCGAAAATTAAATCTCTATCATTTCCCCAACACTTAAGACTTGTAATCCTATAAAAAATCATAAGAAACAATTCTATAGAAATTTTAAAACATAATCCCATTAGATTCACTAATTTAATGCCACGACACAAAAAATTATGATAAATCCTAAAAACCTTACTCAAAATTCTCTATTTAGTTCCTTAAATTTGTTTCCACTTAATTTACCCTACCATTCACATAAAACAGTTACCTCACCACAAATATTACTTATCACATAAAATTTAAATTTTCAAAAAATATGTTGTCATATATATAAATAAATTGGTCCCCATAGGCTTGATAATTTTCTGAATCGCCTCCCAAATGAGTCACAGACTTGTATTTGTCATGAAGAATTATTGGGAATGTTGAATAGATTAAGAGATTATAGGTTTTTAGTATAAAATATAATGAGGTATAATTATTATAGTAGATATTTTATTAAGTAAAAATGACATGATTCAATTTACAGAAATGAATGGTATTCTCCATAGAACTTCCTACAAGTTGACTATATCCAAAAAACATGAAAATATTAATGGGCAGTCAACACCTTCCTCATTTTAGTACCAACATTGTGTCGACTAAAAGCCACAAGTTAGCATGAACCCAGACATGAGATTATGAAAATCATGAACATTAACCACTAGAGGATGTTGGATAAGAAAAAATGGCTTTTAATGTGGCTTACTAACCATTTGATCACGGATTGTAGGAGCTCAAAATGATTAAATTTAAATTTAGTCCTAATTATAAAGGATATTTTGTAACTGGGGATTATGAAAATATATAATTCCCTTATTATTTTTCAATATATGTATCTTAAACTATCAAGTTTTTATAGAAACAAATCAAATATCAGTTAGAGAATCATGGTCTGTTTTTATCAATATATGAAGTGAATTTGAGGAATATGTAAAAATATGGTCTAGTGGCCTCACATGTAACATCCAAACCCTAATCATTGGCCTGGAAAGAGCTAAAGTTCCGCTAACCATTGGTGATTTCCCCAAGACACCAAATGATATAAATAAATTACAAGGGAGTAATAAAGCATTGTGGGATGATTTTCACTTTAGAAAGAAACAACCTATCAAAGAAGAATAAAAATCAAACCAACTATATTATGAATGGATTATAAATGATATAATAGAAATGAAAAATCTGTAAAACATTAATATTCAAGTAGTAGGGAGAAAGTAGAATATGGTGATTGATGGAAGCTAAAGGACACCCTGATGTAGTAATACTGATGTGTAATCACCCAAAAATATCCATAAGAGAAATATAAGATCTGTATCTTGAAATTCTATCAATAATTCCTACAAGAGAAATAATATACCTTCTTTTTACCACTTTCATGAATAATTACATCAGTAAATACAACCAAGAGCATATGCATGGGTGAGTAATAATACCGAGTAAGATTTCACCAAGAGAATTACCAACTCAATCCACTATAATATGAGCACATTAGATCACCATTAAAAATATAATTAAAACAAATAGAGGAACATCCAATAATTTTTCAAATTTAAAATAATTTAAATTGAATGCAGAAACAGTTTATAAATTAATTCCACTTGGTGTAACCAAATTACATATACTTTCTCATGAACAATTTATACAATGTAACAGTCCTATGCTTATGAGTGGTCACTCGTCAGTCCAATAAGTTATCACTAGGTTAATTTATTATATGTGCCTCTAATCTATAAATATATACCAAGTTCATAAAGGTAAGGCCATGTCTACTACCCTAATAAATACACACCACCCATGTACACCACGTTCTCACATAAATTCATTTATTAAATTTAAAATCATATTTAAATAACTAAATCAAAAACCATGCATAAGAAATCTCAAATTCAAAATTTAAAACCTGTAGTAAAATAGGTTTTTCAAACATTATTCATATCCATGATTTCCAAATTATCAGAAAATAGGTTTTTAATAAAAAAATCATTATTATTTTATTTTGAAATTAAAATAAAAAATTTCACAAAATCTTATCCTTCATGTTCTAGAAAAAGTATAGAATATAAATAATCCACCTAACTCATAATTACAGATGAAACCAATGATCCACATGAAAAAACCTCTAGGTTAAGGCTCAAATTTCATTCCTCTAGTAGATCCAATCAAGATCTCAACAAAAACACATCATTAACCGTATATCAATGCATAAAATATGAAATATATTATTACATGTGGAAGGATATTAGATGCTTTGGAGAGAACGGGAGCAAATTGTGACTTACCATTGATTTTAAAGATCTAATTTACTTAAATGTATTGAAAATGGATTTCAGAGGGATAAGATTTTCTAAAAACACCTAGATGAATCCTATGGTTTGAGTGCCTAGGTAAAAACAAATATGATAGTTTTGGGAATAAATGGAATTAAATTCCAATTTTTGATGTTATTAATGCACATTGTACAGTTATTCCACATAACTATTGGTAATAAATCCTTCAAGGTAACATTGTAGTGTAATTGGTTTGATTTTTTTGTTTACAGAGAAGGTTGACAATGACGTTTGTGGAGTAACAATGTGATTTTTGACCAATTATGTTGATAAAGCTTCAATATAGGGGTATGGGATATCTGGAATAGGTACAAAAATTACTCATACAAGATAACACCATTTCCCAGTGTTTTCTAAAATTTTGGGGTAAATAATTCAGAGGAGGGATCATGTTTTTTAAATGATGGATTTTCAGTTTTTCTTTACAAAAATATGGAAAAGGCATGAAATTCATGAATGTTTAGTGTTTCTAAAAAGTTTGGTTTCATGAAGGTTTTCATATTATCAATGGAATGTATCATGAAAGATAGATGAGATAAGAAGGAAATATGGTACATTATAGGATTACGAGACGTTATGTGAACAAAAGAGACTTTCGAAAGACGGTTGAGTCATGAAGGAAATATGGTAGGTTACGCAACTATAAGAATTTTTCTGAAATAGAAAAATTCATTGATGTTTTACAAAGATAGGGAGTTTCAAAAACTAGAATAATAAGTTTCATTGAAAGGTGGTGGAGATCATTAATATTTCATGAAGGGGAAGAAATATATATACTAGGAGGATACCCCCCCCCCATTTAGAGAAGATAAATGTTCAATGAAAATTTAAATGCTTCAAATTTGTGAATTTAATTTTTCAAAAATATTTCCTTGTGCGAAGGATTCATAAGAATATCAATTTAAAAAAGGAAGGAGGTCTTTCAGAAGAAAAAATTCTGTAAACAGTTGTGAGTTTCATGAAAGCTTAGAAAGTTTCATAAAGGTTTTAATTTTTTTTAATTATTGGGTAATTTCACTAAAGTTGAAAAAGGGGTTTCATGAAAGTGAATCTTATGTGAATTAGAAGGGATTACCTAGTTTTTCATAGGTAAAGTGGTTTTCATCATTTGGATTAAAGTGGAACTTAGTGATGAACCAAATTAGGTGTAAAATTTATTGATTTAAATTATCAACAAAATAATCTTTTAAATAATTATAGGGCACACAACATTTGATAGATCAGTGAGCATTAAAATTGTGATTGGTTGTAAAATAGGTGGGATAATGAGTTTTCTCTAAATTTTGTAAACAATAGTGTACTTAAGTGGATTTGGTAAATAGGCACAATACCTTTGTATTCATCTTAGATGTATCCAAGTGTGGTTGAACCAAGTTGATTTTTTTGTCTCATGTATTCCTTCATTTATTTTCATTTATTTCTACAGGAAAGAGAGAGATAAGTGCCCTATCTAATGGAAAAATAAGATCTGAAGGGGAAGTTGTGTTAATTTTCATACACTAATTCTCCCCCACTCAAAGTTTTTAACATTGTTGAGCTAACAATTAGTATTAAAGCGAATGGTTAAAATCATATTTTCTACCTCAGTGGTTTTAATGGTGGTTATTAGTCACAAAACGATTATGATATTCGATGGCAAAAACTATCTATTGAGGAAGAATCAAATGCATTACTACTTAAAGTCATTAGGTATGGATGTTTTTACATCTATGATGTATGGAATCTTTGCTATGATGGATAATATTGTTTTATTAGAATTAGACTTAAGAAAATGGGATGCTAATAGGAAAGGAATTAACACAATATGAGGATCATTATCTAACACAATCTACATGAAGGTGATGTCTTGTATGTCAACACATTTCATGTAAAAAATATGATAAATATATATGAATGGTATTAAAAATTTATAGAATAAGAATTAATGTTTTTATGAAAAAAATATGAGGACCTTATAATTCATCCCAACGAGTATGTAGATGCATTCTATGACAAAGTGATTTTTTTGGAATACATGCATGTTCTCAGAAAAATTATTGGTGATTTAAGGATTGTCATGTGCATATTGAGAAGACTTCCACTTAAATTCAATCTAAAAGTCTTAATACTTGAATATAAACAACCAAATAAGATAAAATTGGATAGTTTTCACAGTACTCTTTTCATATATGAGATGATAAATAATGACAATGTGTTTTTAGTAAAATGGAATTCAAAATAGATTAAATTAAAGGCCAAGAAAAAATTCACTTTTGAATATAGAAATGAATAAAAGGATATGGTTGAGTTTATTTCATTATTGTCCTCAAATCTAAAATGAGTAAAATAAAATTTCAAAATAAAAAATTCCAGTCACATGATTTCGATGTGAAAAGGTTGGAAATATTATAATAAGTTTCTCTAAGAAGTTTCAAGTTGATGATGTAGACAAATTCAAAATTCCCATGAATAAGTCTTTAGCCTATGTGAAAGGTAAGAAAATTTTCAAGTGAAACTTATTCAAAATTAAGAATCTTCTTTTATAAGGAAATTATAGGTCATAAGAATTTGAGGATGAATATATAGAGAAACAACATTATTATAAAGAAAATACTATGGTTTTAGTTTTAGGAAACTCTTAGATAAGAGACAAAAGAAAAAATGATGAAGGAGAAGTTGAAGGAAGTGTTGATATCTATACTGAATTATAATCCACTCTTGAAGAGATAGTTATTTGGAGATCCAAAAAAATCTAATAGAGTGGTTCATTATGCCAAACTCTATATGTAGTAGCAAGAAGAAGAGAAGTCTGAGATGATGTAATAAATTTAAAAGCTTATATCTTCAATTCGAGTGAACTCAGAAAAGGTTGTTGAGTAAAATATCAAAGTTGATGAATAGAAAAGATTGATTAATGGTTTGAAAATCATAGAAAAATGGAAAATCAAACGTATCAAAGAACATGAAGAGGAAGTTTCCAACCTTTGAATAAAATTAGAAGATCAAGATAGACTCCGGAATCTTGATATAACATCGGGAATGAATATTTCTCAGGTAGAAGAAAATATGGAAGTGTGGGATATATGTCCAAAAAATAGAAGCATAATTCATATCTAAATTACAAGGATAGTATGGGTATTGGTCACAAACTTAATCTATAATGATTGATATCAGATCAAAAGAACCCAACTCGAGGTTTAATATTGATTTGAGTATGAATTAGAATCCTAAGATTAAAAGATTATATGGGATGACTATTGATGCACCAAATATTTAAAGGAATAAACCTAAAATTAGGTGTTATTACTATGGAATGATGGGATATTCCTAAAATATATGTTCTATAGAAAAAAGGTACCAACAGGAATAAGAGAAACAAAGGCATCCACATAGATTTCCATAATCCAAGAATGATTATGATGGTCACTATTTCAATTGTGGAGGATTAAGACATACGGAATGATATTTCTCCTAAAAAATGTAGAGTAATGTGTTTTAGAAGTCCTAATATAGTCGTATGAAGTAGCTCAAATAATTATCAAATTATCTGAAAATGAAAAATATATTTGTAGCTCTATAAGATAAAGTTTGGTCACCAGAATATGAGGAAGATAAAAAATATCATTCCAAAAGAGGTTTTAAGTCAATGATGAGGATCAGAAAGAAAATATCTCAGTAGGTAGTGGTGCCATAGATTTCCCTTAAAGCATCAAATCATACAAATGTATAGTTCCTTGAAAGTGGATGCATATCCAATATGAAAGGAAATAATTATCTTGTTATAGGAATCAAATATGATAAGGAATTTGTTGCAAAATTTTAAAATGATGAAGGATTAACGATTATTTGATTTGGAAAAACCAAATATGGGTGTAAAGGTATAAGATATTTTGATTTATTGGGTGTCAAAGGTTCCAGTCACAACATGATAAGTGTTTGTCAATTGGGTGACTCAGGCCAAGATATAAGATTTACCAAGAAGTTATATACCATCAAATGGAAATATGTTATAGTTTTTTTATAGGGAATGTTAATAAATCTTAATCTCTACCTTATGAGTAGGGAAGAGGATATGTGATTTCAATCCAAATAGGAAGAAAATAGCCAGTGTAATAAACGTATTGTCCACCGATGACAACCATCCCTAGAATATCTGTTTAGATTTTATGTAGCTCATGATCTTCCCAAGATATCATGTCATCATACTCACATGTGTGATTATTTTTAACAAGTGAATATTACTATAAATATGTACAATAAAAACGAAAAAATAAACTAAAATACTTGAATTAGTGCATGATGAAGTGGGTGGACCAATATCATGAGGATCTATTTATGGGAATAGTTATTATTTTATTATTTTATTTGGATTGCATAGGTATTCTTCATTTATAAGAAGTATAATGTGTTTAGTTTCATAAAACATATTTGAGGGAATCTGAAAGGGTTTTTAGATAGAATATTCTGAATTTTTTAACTAATACTAGCATAGAATTCAATAATAATCAAGTATAACAATATCTTGAGAAACATAGGATATGGAATCCAGTTTTGACAGTGATAAATCCTCGATAAAATAGAGTTTATAAGAGGATAAATCAGATAATAAACCACATGTCCACAAAAATTCTTATTGAGAAGGGTCTGCAATAAAAATTCTATAAGAAAGTGGTCTTGAAATTAATCTACGTATCCAATAGTGATTTTTTATTCTAAAGAGGAAAATAATCCATATGAGGTCTGGTATGGAATGAATCCATTATTGAAACCCTTTAAATTTATTGGAAGTAAGTGTTTTAATCTCAATAAGGATGAATATAGGAAATTTTAATCTAATAGAGATAAGGGTATATTCCTTGACTACTTAGAAAAAATCAAATCATATAAACGATTGAACAAGAGGCTAGGAAAGGTGGTTAAAAGAAATGATGTCACTATTGTAGAAAATGAATAGAATTTTCATTTATATAGTGAAGAGTTCCCTGATGATACCGATGAGGAGTTAAGAAACTCAGGGGGAGTAGAAGTGGGAAATAATGATTTAAAATAATATAATGATGATGATAAGGATAAATTCAAATATGCATCTTCACAAAAGTTGGAGAGTGAAGATGAAATTGATAGGAAAAACATATTTGGTGATCAGGAAATGCTAGTTTAAAAGTAAAAAATGAAGTATTTACAATAGACATCCTTCATATCTTAGGTAGGTCTTAAATTTTTTAAAGCCATAGATATAGATGATTATTGGGTTTAGTTAATGAATGAAGAGATTGGCCAAATTGAAAAGAACCAAACATGGAATATTGATTCGACACTAGAAGATAAGAATGTTCACAAGACCAAATGGGTCTTCTGTAAATAACTAATTAAAGATGGATTGGTAATTCAAAAAAAACTTTACTATTATTCATGTGATACTCCCTAATTGATGTAATTGATATTGATGAGTCATTTTCACTTATTTCAAGGTAGTAAACTATTCACCTATACATTTCCATTACTATGCACTAAAAGTTATAAGTTTTCCAGATGAAAGTCAATTCAGAATTTTTGAATGGAGTTTTAGAAGAAGAAGTGTACATCGAATAGCTAGATGGTTATCTTTTCCATGATGATGATATGAGGGAAATATATGGGATTAATAAATCACTGAGAGCATGGTATTCAAGATATGATCTATTTTCGAAGAATCTTGGTTTTTAGTATTGGGGAGTTGATTACAATATCTATTTCAATAATGATATTAGTCAAAGGATGATGGTGTTGGGGTATGTAAATGACATAATATTTGGTACATCATATGAATAATAATAAAAATAGTTCATATAATTCATGAAAATTGAGTTTTAAATGTAAATTATTGGAGAAATAATGTTTTTATTTAGTTTATAGGTGACACAAGGATGGAATGTCACATTCATTTCTTAATCAAAATATGATAAGGGAATAATAAAAATATTTGGAATAGATAATTATAAGGAAATGATGACTCTGGAGGCTAATTGGATGAAAATATCATGAGATGGTGAAGGAAAAGAAGTTAATGTCAAACAAATTATGGGCATATCATTGGATGTCAATTATACTTAATAGAAACATGACCTGTTATTTTTTTTCTACATTTCACGTAACACGATATCAAAGTAATCCCAAATAAATCCACTTAATTGAAGTAAAAAAATAATACTTTGGTATATCAAGGGAATGGTGGATTTTTTTTGTACAATTAAAAATCTCAACATGATTTATTATGTTATATAGTGCCAGATTAGTCCAGTTCAATAGATGATTAAAAATAAATGTTAAGTGGCATATTTTAACTTAATAAATTGTGTATTTATTTTTAAAAAAAGAAACAAGATTTCATTTAATTGGTCACTATAGAAGATGAATATATTATACCCACTCAATATTTCATGCAATTATTATGGATGAATCAGCAGTTTAGATATATGGGATTTTAAGTGTAGTCCCCAATTGGAATTCATTATGATCATTCTAGTTCTATAAATCTTAGAAAAAATATAGTTCATCACTCATGAGTGAAGAAAATTGAAACCAAGTATCATTTTTTCAAGTAGAAGGTGGATCATAGACTTGTGAAGTTGGATTATGTGCTTGAAGAACTATAAGTTTCATTCATTCTAACAAATCCCGTACCCAAATAATTTTTTGATACTATTTCTAAGAGTTTAGTCAAATCCCTACACTTGAACAAGTACAGACATGTGACCCCATATTCCAAAGGTACGATGTGTTTTTTTATCATGTGATAATATGTTATATTTACAATGTTGAATCCACAAATAAGTGACCTTTAGGTTCATTAAAAAATGGGTAAAATATATCTTGATCAATACTGGGGGAGAAGTAGATTGGTTGAGCAGTGATGTTTGGGGAGTTTTAAATATGATTATGATTGACATGATCAATCAAAGTTTATATATCACAAAAATGGGGGTTGTGATGAAATTAGTTGAATTTTTATGAGAATGAAGTGGTTCATTGATGCAATTTTCATTGTACTCTTATTTCTTATGGCGATCATGGCTCATGTCGGGTAAGAATGTGTGCTGAGTAAATATTTGATCACTATCTGGTATTGAAAGAAGAGAATTTTGGTATAATTTGGAAGAAGTATTACTATGGTATCAAAGGGTTTGGAGTTGTCAAAAAACCCAATGGGGTAAATTTTTAGGCAAAAACCCTGAAAAAAAATTATAGTGTTCATAGGTTGATTGTGTTTGTTTAAAAAAAAGGTTGAAATGGATATTTGTGAAGTTTCAGTGTCATTGTTGAGCAAGACCCTATTATATAAGGTAAACAACATATCCTGAACTATCATACAATGTTCACTATAAAGATCCTTTAATCATAATTATTTTGAAAAGTATAATTTTTAAAAGGTAAAATTTGACTTTTTTAGAAGTAAAATTTATTTTATAATTCCCCATAAATATATTATCTTAAGATGTTTTTTAGGATATTTAAAAAAATAGGCTTTATGTGCACAAATGATTAAATTGTTTTTCCGTAAAAATATTTATTTTATTTGATAAAATGGGATTTATGATCAGAATTAATATTTCTAAATTATGTAATTATTTCAATATTATTTTTACTCATTTAAAATAATTTACCTAGGTTAATGTTTAACTACTACGGTAAAAGTAAAATGGTTCTTTTCAAAGAAATATTTTTAGTTATATAGTTTTTATCAAATAAAAAATTCAATTAATATACATCATTATATGACTATAATTTAAATTTTGAAATAATAAAATATTTATAAACACTCATTCAAGTAATAATTTAAAGGAAATAATAATAAAAAACTGCTAATATATAAAAAAGCATTTTTTTAAATCAAATTTTCCTATATTTTATGTTTTAATCTAAATGATAATTTACATGTATTTAGAAATTAAATTAGGCTAAATGGATCCAAAATTTTGATTTTTTATGTAAAAAATTATTAAGAATGGTTATCTTAATATTTTAGTGATAAAATAATTACCATGGTTAATTTTTCATCATGATTAATAATGGTAAAAAAGGTAAATGAGGTATATTGACTTTTAAATAATTAAAAAATGACAAACACATTCTATAAAGGCTTTTTAGGTATGAATTAATTCCCACATGTATCACTTACCATTACTCCACATAATTCACCTAACTTACCATACCCACATAACACCCAAGTGATTTCATTTCCACCCCTTACCCAACTCTAGTTTTATAAGAAAAAGTCACTTTTTTTAACATATAAAAGGTGATCAATCCCAACCTTTTTATCATCCTAATATACCCCAAAGGCCTTGATCATGAAGTCACCTTCTCGTTTCCTCTATGAATTCCTCCCAATGAGTTTCTAAGGTACAAAAGACTACTCCAACACTTTATGAAGCTACGTTGAAAGGTAGTGGTAATACACATATTTTTTATTAATGTAATTATTTTGTGACAATATATTTTAGTTTGAATTTATCATGATTTCATATGTTAATAACAAAAACATTAATGTCCAAATGATTTCATATTGATGAGATACAACCCTTCCCTCTAATTTAACCCATTCTGTAAAACATTTTTATAGTCATTATGTTGTCGAAATCACACACTGATTATCTACCTCCTATTTTGAATTCAAAAGATTAATTTATAATAAGCCATTATATTGTCCTATGATTATGCATATCAATGTTCATAATCATCCATTTGATATCCAAAAATTAACATCCCAGGTTTTTGGAGTGGGTTGAAATCCTCAACTCGTTTGAATTATTTTAGAGTGTGTTGGGTGGACCAGATTCTTTTTTGATTGTAGGAAATTCATTCAAAGAGTTCACTTGACCCAATGCTTTTTTTGTCATGGTTTAAGTATTGAAAAGTTTCCTAGGGGTTAATTTGGGTTTTGGGTCCATTGGAGTCTGAAAACCCATGTTTCAGGTGTTTGAAGATAGAGGCACACAGTTTGGACAAACTGTGAAGCCTCCAAGGAATAATCATGTGGGCCTCAAGGTCTACTACAAATGGTTTTCCAAACAACTTAGAATGGGGAACACATATTTTCATCTATGTTTTTAGTTTTTGGTATAGGGTTTATGCATGGTTTACACATAGTTTGGTAAACTGTACGCATGAACTGTGTGATCCAGGAGCTTTAGATAGTGGGTGTCGCACAGTTGACACACAGTTATCCAAACTGTGTGATCCAATAATTCACCTCATTAATAATGTGAAATTATTATTTCCCCACTCATTCTATTAACCAACTTACTCCTTCTTTCTTTCTCTTTCAGTAGAATACAACAGAAGGGGTTCACTATTTTTTTCTTCCACACAGGTGTTGAGTTACCTATTTCATTTGATCTCTGTTTTGTAATCTGTTTACAGAGTTGGATCTGTATCATTATTCCCTTGAATCCACTTGTATATTTTTTTTATTTTCTTTCACTTTATGGATCACAAAATCTGTGTGATCTATTTTACCCTATCTTAGGGCGTTCATATAAAATGATTATTTCATCCAAATCAGCTCAACTTAAAGGCTATAATCGGACGTGCTAGCATAAAACAACACTAGGAAAGTGGTTCTAATATTTATTTATGATTTTGTAGTTTTTTTGTTGGTATAGCTTTTATCAGTCTATGATGTAGCCTAAGTGATACCCTTATAATTTAATGGTTACATCAAATTGATTAATTCAACACGTGGGAGATACCTATGGGTGTGCTCATCATCTCTAAAAATGGTTGGAATAATGCTATTGTCTTGGGATCTTGGGTAGTTTAAGCTGGGGTGATTTACTTATTTAATTTTAATTTTTTTAAATTAATTGTATTTATTGTTGAGTTCCATGGGAATTTTATAGGCTTGTCCCAAGGATTGAGATGGAATTGGATATATTTTTTTAGGTGTTATGATCATCTAGACAGGCTTGGTCTGATTCATTTGGGTGATGTTGATTTCCAGTTTGGAGACTTGGTGGTTGGGATGACGTGATTATGCTTCCAAGCTATGGGCAAGGCTCATGTGATGTCAGATATTGCTAAACATTAGGTGAGTGACATGGTTTCTGGGGCACAATGTGCTTGAATGGTGTGGATTAGGAATTTATTTAGTGATTACTTCTCACCCATGTAATCCAATGCACTATTTGGAGTCGTTTCCACATAGGATGACTTTGAGGATGAAGTGGTATTAACCACTCATATGGGTAAAGGGATCTATTAGTTTTAGATTTGGATGGTGATTGGAGGTGATTTCTATAGAAATCCATGGGGATGGTGAGGATCCATTAGTTGATAGTGTTGAGACTATCGGTTGGGGGATTAGTTTTGTCAAACTTGAGGTCGTTGGTCTAGGGATTCTTTGGTTGGATGAACATCACTGTTCCTCGGGATTTTGGTTGTTGAGATGGTGATGATATTACTTTGTGGGAAGATATCATAATGCCTCAGATGTCAGGCTGTGAGATGATGGAGTTTCTTATGAGATGTGGTCCATGAGACTAGTTGTTTTATTATTGGGTCATTCCTTTGGAATTTTATATATTTTTGGGAATGAGGTGTCAGTTGGAAGGAGGTTCCAAGTGTTTTTATTAGAGGTGGAACATGAGGGTTCACCTAGTCTGATTTACATCAGGGGATTCCTTGGTCTTAGGCTAAGGATCCTCTCTTTTACAGTATTAAGTTGTTCCCTAAACAAGGTTATCACTGTTTTATGGCTATTGAGCATAAGGGGAGAAGTTTATTATTACAAATTTGTGCAGTTTTGTTTCATTTTTTATTTATATTTACCTATTAAATCACAAATTTAGGATAGGCACATATTGGTGGTGGCCTACTGAGATTATTTCCCACACCCTACATATGCCCTTCGAAATGCATGTTGATTTTATGGATGTGAATTTAGGTAATGTTTCAGGATCTAGATCTGGAAATTAGTGCTTGGCTCTTTACCATGGGATGGATGGCCATAGACCACGAGTTCTTTCCTTATCTAGATTTTCCTTTTTGTTTCATTTTTTCATGATGATACTTATGTGTAATTACTAAGGTTGTCCATTAGAGATCCTTCTTATTATTTGTCTTTAGGACATAATATGTATTCATTATCAGTTTTAGTATCTATAAATGGTTTGTTGTGATGATTAATTCTACAAATGGTTTATTTTGATCTTGTTTTTTTATTTTTATTTCTAGTTCTTATGCTTTCTCCATGGGAAGGTTACTGGTCCAGTGTTTGTTTTTCTTTCTTTTCTAATACTTATTTATATATATAACATAATTATATCATCACAATAGGGTATAGTCACTCCACTCTCCCCTCTTCACACCCTCACTACTAGTTGGTAGTATTTTTTGTATGTGTAGGTGTGCTTAAGGAACAATGAAACAAAGCATGTTGCACTATTTGCATGACTAAACAGGTCAGGGTACTACAAATGGTATCATTAGAGTTTCTTTTACCTCTTTCCTGGTCTTACTATCTAGGATATGGTATGAAGAATATTAGGATGTTGTTAGAACTTGGTTTATATCTCTTTTTTGGGTGCATGTATTTTTATGATTCGGTGCAGACCATGTTTCTAGTGGTGGGATTTGATAATTTGTTTTCTCGTTTTATAGTTGGTATTACCTCCACCTCAAGTAGTGCAACTAGATGCAAGTTATTATCGATTATGTTATGAGTCACTTGACCTGTTATGGTAAGGGAGATGATTTACCAATGGACCAATATAACAAGGGGATTGCTTATATTCTGATAGGCATATAGTAATTGATTATATATGCATCTGTTATGATATAATTTCTTGTGACTATCATTAGGGACCCAGATTGTGATAAGAGGTTATAGGTTGTTTAAAGTGTCAACAATTGATGCTAAGAAGCATTTTTCTTTCTAACCTCTCTTTGGTGGCATTTTACTAAACCAACATGGGTAAGTGGACCTAATGAAATCTATATGTGATATGTGATATATATATATATATATATATATATATGCATGGACATGCCTCTTATAAGAGCAGAAAGGGATGATGTTATTGGGTGATATTGATCACCAAGTTGGGTGAAGAGATCATCGTTTTGAGGTGAGATGATTCATCAAGACTAGTGTGGCCCAAGACATATGTGATAACTGGCTCTGATATGGATAGGTAAGGAGCCTGGAGGCTGGATGTATTGAGACATGTTTGTGATGGGGGAGTGTAACGGTAGTGAGTTTATACTATTTTCTAACGTTTTCCCTATCTTCATTATATATATATGTGTGTGTGTAATCTGGGTTGTCTAACCATGGTATTGGTATTCAGCAGGATTCCACCTAGACTAGATCCAATGGAATGTTAGGGGAGTGAAGTTTTGGTTCTGATCAAGAAATATTGAGACCTTTGAGGGTTGTGATGAGGCCCTGGAGCATAAGAAAAAGCATGTACCATAGGAACAAGCTCAGGTACATGATCCAATACAGCTGGTTCAGCCACCATATTTGAAATCTTTTTGGTCGTGGGTTGATGAGAAGCTCAAAGTGATCGTGGAATGTGTCTTATAGGGGGTTGGAAGGATAGTTCAGGGATCAGAGTATTCGATGACGTATCTGATTTAATAGTTTCAGTTGCAACACCCACCACTATTTATGGGTGTGGTTAGACCATAGGTGGATGAGAACTGGATCTATTCAATGGAAATGATCTTTGAGTAGCTCGAGACACCCATAGGGTGCAGGATGAATCTGGTGATGCATATTCTCAGAGGACTGACAAACCATGGGTGGGATGTGTAGGTTTAGGTGAGAAGACATGTGGGACTCCCCAGGAAGGACTTTGATTAATTCTTTCCAAATAAACTGATGGTCAAGAGATCTTGGGAGTTCTTGATCCTTTATCAGGGTAACATTTCTACTCTAGACTATGAAAGGAAATTCACCTATTTGTATCTATCCACACCTGGAATGGTGAAAGATGACACATTGAGGGTGATTTATTTCAAGTATGGTTTACATAATGTCGTTATGGTGCATGTAATCATATTCAGGTTGGACTCATTTTCAAAGTACGTTAATCTAGCACTCATAACTGAGTGAAACTTGATGGAAAATTTTTATTCAATCTGGGTGAAGGCTTCAGGTGATGATAGTAAAGATGATTCAGATAGTAGGAAGTGATATCGATAGGAGTTACCACATGGTGTTTAGGTTAGGGACTCAAGAAGACCACCTCGGAGTGGGTCCTTGATGGAGTTCTTCCAATGAAGGAAGTCAGGTCATGTCCTGACACGGTGTGATTGGCCACTGAATGAGTTCCAATCATGTGGGTAGGTAGATCATCTTGAGAGGTTCTATATAAAGCCTTCTTATATGGATTATATTCAGGGAGTGGGGTAGAATCAGGGTTCTTAAATTGGACTAGGAGTGGTGCCACAAGTTGGTAACCATGATTTAGTTACAAGAGAAGGTCACGGAAGAGATAGTATGACCCGATAGTGGGGTCAGTGGTTGATGGATGGTGTAGCGCCACCATGAGGTTAGGTTTCATGTAGTCAGGCATTAGTCCAGGTTTATGTTGTAGAGCTTCTAGGGTCACAACAAGCTGGTGAGACAGTTATTATTAGAGGTACACCATGGGATTGACTAGAAACTTTTGTTTTCATTTGGCATGTACCTTATGTAGGAATGTTCATTTTTTGTGCATGAGGTGCATGAGACTTATCTATGGACTAAACAAAGACTGGTTATTAGGTTTTCATTAGTTTATAAGTGTTATATATATATGAAATGTGTGCAGCCCTAGGATTTATATGTGAGGATTAAGGGATGTGTGTCTTGTATGAGATGTATTTTGTTAAGGCATAGTTGCGATGTAGGACTAGTTTGTGGTGTGAAGAACCATGGGTAATTCTGAGTATCTAAATAGATTCAGAAACTCATAGGTTCCTTGTTCAACATGAGAAAGAGGAGGGGATATGAAGAGATGTGGTAACTGATGGGTTTCAGGTATGAAACAGGAGAACCTGATGAGATGCGTGAGTGATGATGCATCATGGAATGACTTTTGAGTTTGGTGATGGTCGATGGACCATTGGTTTGATTTGTGTTTTTATTTGGGAAGAAAATGGGGCAGGTAACTACTAAACTGGGGAGCACCTTGGGGGAGTTCACCGGTGACTTTGAGACTGGGGTAGTCCAGGTTAATTTTAAATAGATTGGTAGGATCAGTATTATCTTGACTTTATCTTTTATAGCTTAGGGATGAGCTATGTTAAGCTGGGGAGATTGTAACATCCAAGGTTTTTAGAACAGGATGAAATATTTATCCCTTCTTGAATTGTTTGGGAATGTTTTGGTAGTGAAAATTATTTATTAATTATTGTAGCTTGGTTTTTGATAGTTTACATTACCCAATGACAATTTTCTAGTCATTTTTAAGACATTACAAGTATTACATGGGTTTTTTGGGTTTTGTGTCTATCAGATGATTAAAACCCAAGTTTGAGGTGCGAGCAGACTAAGGTGCATGATTTGGAACAACTGTTTATCCTCTAAAGGGTAACCGTACAGTCCTCCCAGAATATTGTGCATGGTTTTCCAAACCATGAAGGAATGTGGTGCATAGACATGTGTCTATGTTTTCAATCTTTGATAGAGGGCTCACACACATTTTACACATGGTTTGGTAAACCATTCACATGAACCATGTGAGCATGGATCTTTGGATAGTGGGTTTACCACAATTGGTGCATCATTAGAAAAAATATATGAGCTAACCTTGGGCCTCATTAAAGATAAAAAAATTCAATTTTCCCAATCCTTCTGCAAACCAATTTCTTCCTCCTTCTATAGCATAAAAAAGTGGGTTATCCATTTTTTCCCTCCTAGGTGTTGAGATAACTCTCTCAATCATGATCTGTTTCTTAATATTTCTATGTCATTGGATCCATATCAGTAATACCTTGAAACAACATTATTCTTTAAATCCATGAATTCTCTTTATAGAGTGCTAAAAATGTGCAATCGTTTTTACCCTATTTTTAGGGCATTGATCTAAACCATAGATTTCATCCAAATCGGCATGAGTTAGAGGATAATATCGTATGTTCATATCTCTATAAACATTTGGTACGTGGTTATAATAATTATTTATGATATCATGGTTTTTATGAGGGTATGGATTTGAGCGTGTCATGTGGTAGTCCGAGCGAGGCCCTCATAATTTAATGGTTGCCTGTAATTAATTAATTTAACCCATGGGATGTGAATATGGGAATTATTCTCATGTAAAAAAAGGTTTGAGGTTTTTGAGTGGATTGGGACATTGGGATGTTTAATATGGGGTACATTACTTATTTAATTTTAATTGTTTTAAATTAATCATATTAATTGTTGAGTTCCATAGGAATTGGATCAGATTGACCCAAGGATTGAGATGGAATTATCCATCTGGTTGGAGGTGATATGATCATCAGGAGAAACTTGGCATGAGGTATTTGGGTGATGTTTATTGGAAGTTAGAAGCCTTGGTCTTCGAGATGAGGTGATGATGTCGTCAGGCTATGGGAGAGGCACATATCATGTTGTATGGTGTTGACCATCGGATTAGGGACATGGAAAAAGGTGTATGAGGTGCCAAAATGGTGTGACTTAAAAATTTATTTGATGATTTATGATCACTTGTGTTGTCCAATGCACATTTTAGAATTGTGTTCACACATGATGACTCATTTGATGAGGTGGTATTCACAAATTTTGTGGGTAGATGCCTCCGTTATTTTCATATTAGGTTGATGATTGGAGTTTCCTTCCATAGAAGGCCACGAAGATAGTGAGGAGCCATTGGTAGATAGTTTTGAGACTTTCGGTTGGGGAAGGAGGCTTGTTGTACATGAGGCCATTAGTCCAGAACTTGTTTCGTAGGAAAAAAATTTCTATTCCTCAGGATGTCGACTATTGAGCTGACAATGATATTACTTAGAGGGAAGAAATCACTATGCCTTGGATGTTGAGTTGTGAGCCAATGATGTTTCTTATGATCTGAGGTCATGGGACTGGGTATTTGACTATTGGGGTTTGCCTTCTAGACATTGAATATTTTCAGGGATGAGGGGTCAATTTACATGAGGTTTAAAGTGATTTTATTAGATATGGAACCAAAGGAATAAGTTGGACTGACTTACACTAGGGGATGACTTGTGCTTATGCTAATGTTCCTCTCCTCTATAGTATTATGGCATTAGATGAATCATGTGATCACTACCTTATAATTTTTGAGAACAAGGGGAGCATGTTATTATTTTGAATTTGTTATGTTCAATTTCATTTATTATATAGATACACCATCAAAATCAAAAATGTTGGATAGAAAAACATTGGGGGTGGAATACTGAGACTCCTTATCACACCCTACATAGGCCCTTTAGGATGTGTGTAGATTTTATGGATTTTTGTTTAGGTAGAGGTTTGTTCTCTGAAGGTGGACATTTGTGTTGGGTTCTTTAGAATGGGATGGAGGGAATGAGACCAGGGGTTATTTCCTTAGCTGGAATTTTGATTTTTGTTTCATTTTTTTCATTAGCATGCCTATATGTACGTACTGAGGTTGACCATTGGAGTCCCTTTTTCTTATTTTTATCTATGAACTAATATGTATGTATGTTCCGTTTTAGTATCTATAAATTTTAGGTTGTGATGATTAATTCTATAAATGGTTTATTTTGAGATTATTGTTTTATTATTATTATAGATTATTATTCTTATACCATTAGTGGGTTACTGGTCCAGTGTTTGTTGGAATTTATTTTCAAATACTTATTTTTATAGATAACATTATTATGTCTTCACCAGAGGGTATTGGATCTCCAATTTCAACTCTTAACACCCTCTCTACTGGTCAACAACCTTGTGCAAATAGGGAGGTGTGCTTAAGATCCAGTGGCACTCAGACCGTAGCACTCTCCAGGTAGATAAATAAGATAGGGTGCTACACAAATGATATCCTATTAATGAGATGAAACTTTTATCACTCATTAATCCCATTTCATAACCACTTTTTAATGGTCATCATGCCACCAAAATCATTCCTTGATTTCCCATCTTCATGTTATGAATTCCCAAATCTAATATCATTTAAGTGTATCAGTATAAATGAATATTATTTTTTTTCTTATACAAAAGGTTCTTAATTAATTTATTAATTTAGATTTGTTTATAATACATGATTTTAAATTATGTTTTTTTATGTTGTGATTAGTAGTAAGGGTTTTCCATCTCAAATTAATATCTTTAAGAAATGTCTTGTATTATTCAGATAATTTCCTTTGTCTGGTTTATATACATCCTCTTTTTGATTTTATATAACAAAATCTAGTTTTTATGGTTTTTTAAAATCAATTTTATGGCCTCTATTTCAAGAGGTTATGATTTAATTTCTACCTAAACCATAACGGGTGTTTTTCTGTCTCAATTTTCATTATTTAGGTCTTATATGATAATAGTTAAGTATTTTTTTTCAATGGTGCATGCATTCCCATGGAATCATTATTTACATTTTACCCAAAAAATTTAAGGTATTTACATGCATATATTGTTATCCATCTCTCATATTATTTGGATTCAAGAGTTACTAAAATCATTGTAAAGATCAATATTTTCCATGGTTGAAAAACAATATTGCGTTTTAGTAAAGTAAAAGTGTTTGTAGTTTCAATGAAAATGCATCCCTATCTAGATAGTAGAAAGTGGATGAAACTGTGACACAGATTCACCTAGGGGTAATCATTCTGCTAGGGGTTGGTTGAGAATTTACTTAATCATCACCCTGATGCACAACAAGTGAGCCTATTAATAGACATCTGTTGAGACACTCTTTAGGGATATTATTTGGAATGTTCACATGCTCTTAATGATCCATAATGATAGATATTTCCTACCATTTCCTTGATTTACTATAAATGAAAACTATTGGACCCAATTACTATTTTACATGGACAACTAAACACATTTAAATTATCCTTGAACCTATATTTATTTTATGATGGTACATAATTTTATTTAGTAAGTGGTTCCTTAGGGGATTTTATTAAATGTATCGATGACTCTTGTAGTGTATGTATTGGAATAAATCATGTGATGGGTGGGGATAAGAATTATATAGACCCTCAATGCATCACTATGTCTTATGAGATAAAATAGATTGGGTTTTGGTGTATAACTATTCTCATAATTGGATATGTGTCTTGATACAAGCCCTTGATAATATGTTATGATGTTTGACGTTATGCATTCCATCAATATGTGAAAAATGATTATTGTTATCCATGTTTTCATTTGTTGTCATGCATATAGCATAACATTAGTTATAGTTTATTATGGATTCATCTTCTTTATTTATTCTTTCTAAATCAATTATTAAATGTTTATGTTATGCAAGCTTTTATTGTATGGTACTCCTTACTAATCATCTGATCTCACCCAGATGTTTTTCTTTCCCATAGAAACCTAGAGGAGAACCACATGTAATGTTTAGGGATATAAATGAAGGGATAATACTATTCTAACAATGTATTAATTTTATATCTTTTGTTTCAAATTCAATTTATATATGTATCTAGCCTTTCAAGACTACTAAATTGTTCTATCCATTGGGAAATATTTTATTACATAACATTAATGTAAAATAACTTCCAGATTCTTGGTTTTTGTGGTCGAGATGTTAAATTTGGTATCATAGGAAGTTTAATATAAACCTAGGGCACTAGATTTATAGGAACAATGTAATATTTCACAATTACTAAGATAACCCCTTAATAATTTCTGGTAACAATCTAGAAAACACAATAGGAATTGTATTTTACAATTCAATATCATGAGCTAATTGTTTTTATGGATTTTTTGAAATATTTTGATTAATAAGAGGAATTTAAATCATATCAACACTCAAATTAAATGCTGGTATATATCCCTTGAACAAGGTAATGAATCTAGAGTGTAGGTTAATTATTTTATTACCATATTAGGGTAGTTAAACCTAGTTATTGAAAACAATATTTCCCACATCCTGCTGATCCAAAACATGGTGTAACTATAATGGATTTATTTATGAGATAACAACCTATATAATTCAATGGAAAATATAATCCATTTTTATATGAACAATGAATTAAGTCAATAAAGAAAATCTTTCCCTATTTCTTAAGTAGTTAAAAGGAAAATCCCTCATTGGGGTCTATTATATAAAGGTATATTAAAAAAAGTAGTAGTCACAAGTTCAAAATCATAAATAGGAAGATGAGATAAATATATGGAATGGAGAACTTCTAAAGAGGAAATATATGAAAAATAATATCCTCATGAGAAAAGAGAAGAAATGGAAAAGAAATTCCTCAATATTATGAAAAAGGAGGATGGAAATGTTGCTAAGTATGAGGATATGTTTACAAGGTTATCTAGGATTGATGATTACTATGTATATAGACCAAAACAGAATATTGATCATTTCTTTTATGGGTCAAATATAGGTATTTAAAAGGTGTTTTTATCTCATACATTTTCATTATATGGCGATATAGTCACAAGAGTCATCAAGATAGAAAAGTATTCCTATAGGAAACATGTATTCGAGACAAACTAGGATAAGAAGATACCAACTAAGTATATTTCAAAGAACAAAATGGAAAGGGGGTATAAAAGAAGGATGTGATTTCCCATGAGTGATAACTATGGGAAGAAACACCATGGGGATTTTAGGAAGAGAACATGGGTTTGTTAAAAGTGTGGAGAAAATGTACATCAAGCTTATGAATGAAATAGAAATATAGAATCCATTGATGTTAAATTAAATAACTGTAGAGAGAAGGTACATTATGATAACTAATTCCCAAAATATCAACCAAACTTACCACATAATAGGAAAAAGTAAAAAGGTCATGATTATTCATTTCTGTGGAAGTGAGAGTGTCAGAAGGGTCATTCCAAACATTGATTTTTTTCTTTTTATTGATGATTAATCCAATATTTATACGATAATAAACACTATGATCAATGGAATCAAATAAAAGAGTATAGAAAATGGATAAGCGTTAAAATAAAAGTGTAGGATCATCACATATTTTTATAATTAATTTATATAATTAATGAATTTCCTTGTAAAAATTATTTCATCATTGATGTATCTAAAAACATCTATACATTGTACCATCACTCTGTTGTAGGAATAAAGAATATATTCCCTTTAGCATTTATCCACATGTGTTCCATGAACCTTTGAACATCACCATGGGAAGATGAGCGTACTATCACAATAGATCCAAACATGTGCATTGTTCGCCTTTGATCACCTTAAAAACTACTTCAAGAAAGAGTTCTCTTTGATCTATCTATAATTGAGAGTGGTGGTGGAGGATTGATCTCTATTGTTGAGGGTGTTCTTAGATAGGGATCTATTTAGGTATTTGAGAGGATTATCTCTATATCTCTTTGTGACCAAAATTAATAAATTGGGTCTCTAAAGAAAATAATAAAATTGGGTTGATATACCACTAGGGTTCGAAAATAATAATTTCACATGTGCCATTTATTATTTTTCTAATCCATACAGAAACCCATGACTATAATAATAACATTATTATTATTATATTTTTACATGTTCTAAACTTGTGAATTTAATTATATATTATTTATTCAAATAATATTCAATATATACTATTTTTTGACAGACCCTTAAACTTGATCCTCTATTGCTCTATAATATTTATTGGGCATCAAATATTGACTATTTACATAATAAATAAATATCACTACATTATTCAACAATAAATTATTAGAAATTATATTCAATAAATATATATATAAATATTTATTCAATATTCATCTCACATAATATTTTTCCAATTACTGATAATGAAATATATGCGATCAGAAAAATATGAATAGTTATTAAACAACATAATGGAATAATATTTATTCAAATTGTTAAAAAATAAATAATAATATATTATTTAACTTATATTCTAGATATACTTAGTATGTGACCCTCTTGGCCTCTTTCTTAGTGGCATTATGTGAACCTTCCTGAAGTCCAAGGTAAGAATCTAGTAACATGCTAAATAACTCATAGAGAAAGAACTAAATGTCGCAATGGCATAATACCATATACAGATTCTTACACTGTAACATAATCAATTTATCATGAAATCTCTAATTATGTAGGTTGCATGATGGTTCCATCAACCTATGCTCTTTGTATCTCTTCTATAGAATTTATAAAAATAAAACTTTCATATAGAATACCATGGAAGTGGATTTATTTAGGCTATATAATTTCAATAAAAGTTCTTGATATATTAAATTCCATTAAAGAACATAATTGGTAAACTCTTTCTTGCATTATTCATTAATGAAATATTACTAATGAGACACTCAATGTATCCTACCTCACTACAAACATATGTCGTCGCAAATTTCATAAATACATAAAATTAGGTGAATTATAATATGCATTAAAAATAATATTAAAGTCTATGAATAAAAAAACACGTAAATAAATTGGATCATCCAATGCCACATATAAATGTGGATTTCATACTGGCGGATCTCTTTCTCATAATATCTTATACTGGATATTACTAAGGGCATAGCCCATGAGAAGGTGCCTCAAAGTTCTATAATTACCCACCTATGATATCCTATATCATTTCTATCCCTACAATTATTTCATCTATCTATATAAAATATATTTTAGAATACCTTCATGGAACTTCTAGGTTCACATAATAATGGGAAACTATTTAATCTTCCACTACAACAACTACTCTTAGAACATTATCACATACTATATTATTTAGAAGAAAATTCATGATGTGATAAGGACTTTATTAATATTCCAAAAAAATGAACACAAGTTATCATAAATTACATAGAAGATAGTTATAGGGCACAAAATTTAACAGAATCTCACTTGAACTAGAGAAAACTACTAACACCATTCAATCTTATAGCTCTCACATGATACTTACGATTTTAATAATATTGGACTTTAGTCAATGGGTTCACCATTTTTTCTTTTGTGGGAACTCTTATTAATATATTATCACCCCTTTGTGAGAACTACCTCTAGAGGTGATACTTTTATATTATTTTCTTTATCTGTTGGTTTGACATTGGATCTTTTTAAAAAGCCAAAACTGTAATATTATCACAATAAAATATGATATGGTATTTACATCTAGATACCACATCAAGATATTAGGAAACCTTTAATTTCAAAATATATTCCTTGGATACATTAAAAGTCTCTATATACTAGTACTCCACTGTAGAAGTAGTGAAAATTGGCTACTTTGAACTCTTAAAGCTCAGAATTCCTCCATCATGATAGAAAACATATCCAAAAATTAACTTCAAATCATTCTGATATGTTTGAAAACTATAATTAGTTTAACCCCTCAGGATTGACTCCTCATATCCTCTATACAAAAGGCACATACCCTTAGTTCTTCTTAGATACTTTAGTATAACCATAATAGTTGACCAATTTTTTTCTCCCAGTTCAGCTTAACATCTACCTACCATGATCAATGAAAAAGAAAAATCAACTCTACTATATAACATTAATTCATGATTGATAGTATCTCAAAATATTATGAGATATTAATCATTATATCTTTCTCCTATTGTGTATAAGGAAACATTTTCATAGAAATATGTATACCACATGACACTAGAACCAATCCCCTCTTGTATTGTTCTATACTAAGTATATATTCTTTCTTATAAATGTATTCAAATTGAATTAGTCCACTCAACCTCTTTGATATGTGAAAATTGATCTTGATCCCTAAAAAAAGATTCTTCACCTATGTCATTCATGGAGAATCACTTGTTTAACCAGTCCTTAATAGACTGTAAGACTATTATGTCATTTCCAATTAGTAATATGTCATCAATATATACTACTCGGATAATGACCACCTTCCTACTAAAACAATGTTAAATACAGGGCTCACATTTATTCTTAATGAAACAAAAACTTTCATAGAATCATCGAATAGAATTTTTCATGAACAGGATGCTTGATAAAGTCCATAAATTGATATCTACAACTTGAAAATATTTTTTCCATCCCCTGGAGTCACCAAAACCTTTTAGTTGTTTCATATAGAAATATTCCTAAAGGTTCCCAATAAGGAAAGTAGTTTTGAAATCCATATTCCAAATTTCATAGTCATGCTAAGATACTACATAAAGTAGAATTCTGATGTATTTAAACATGGAAACTGGTGAAATGGTTTCATATTAGTCAATTAATTGATTATGTTTTAACCCTTTATCCACTAGACTCAGTTTATAGATGTTTACTTTACCTTTCATGTCCAGTTTTCTCTTGAATACCAATTTTAACCCTATAGGCTTTATATTAACTGGTGCATCGACTAGAAGATAAACTTGGTTTTGATACATCGAATCCATTTAAAAATATATGGATTTTTTCATCTTGAATCTAATGAGATCTAAACGGTCTCTTTGCAGGAGAGAGTTTCATAATTTTCAACCAATAAAGATTTACCATATTCACTTATTAGAAAATAATATCTCTCTAGTTATCTTACCTCTCTAGTGATCCTATAAAATAATTTGGTTTCAGTAACTACTTCTCCCATGGGGACCTGTGGAACCAGTTCTTGTAAAAAATATTTTCTATCTTGAGCATCAAATTCATCAAAGTCAATCTTTCTTCCACTATCATTTTTTAGAATGTTCTCCCTATGAAGAAATATGGCTTGTCTAGTGACAAACACTTTCTTGTCTAGGGAGTTGTATAGGTAGTTCCCCTTTATTTCATTAGGATACTCTATAAAGATACAATTTTTTCCTTGAGGTGATATTTTGTTTCTTGAGAAGGCTTTAAAAAACAAATTGCAACCCCATACATGTGTATGTGAAAAAACGAGTTTCTAATCACTCTACAATTCAAAGGGAATTCCATTTGAATCTTTAGTTGGTACACATTTTAGTGTGTATACCATAGTTTGTAATGCATATCCCCAAAAGTATTATGGTAGATTCACATGACTCATCATCAACCTTTCCATTTCTAAAAAGGTATGCTTCCTCCTTTTACTAACACCATTAGACTATGGTGTGTAAGGTTGAGTGATTTGAGATAGAATCTCAAACTTCTGTAGAATGTCAATGAACTATTGGTTGAGAAATTCACCACCTTGATCCAATTTAATCTTATTTCTCTTCTTTCCAATTTGATCCTATACTCCATTATTGATTTCTTTGAATTTATAAAAGTTCTAAAACTTATGCCATATCAAGTAGGCATATCTCAATATACTCAAGTCATCAATAAAAGTTATAACATAATAATACCCACAACTAGATTCTATTAGAAATGGTCCATAAAAATTAGTGCATCCTAATCCTAAAATATCTATTTCCATTTCACCCTTTCCAACATATAAAAGTTTTCTAATTTTTTCATGTCAAAGTATGACATATTTCAAGTGGTTTTAGATCAAGAGTCAAAATAACCATCTGAATAGAGATTTTTCAAATGATTCTCATTTAAATTACTAATATAACAATTCCATAGATGGGTGTTATATTAGTTGAGGAATCTTGATTAATCATCTATTAACATAGCTTGGTTTTCATAATTTAATACATAAATATCACTACTAAATGTTACATACCATAAAATATGTTTTATTTATAAAAGAGACAAATTTTATTTCCAATTCTGAAGATAAAACCATAAGTATCATGGAATGATACCAAAATTACATTCTTGGTAATAGTTGGTAAATAATAAAAATATCTCAAAACCAATATAATTCCTACTATAAATGAAAGGTGGTAGCCACCAATGGATATAAAAGCTATCCTCAGACCATTGGATGCTCGGAAATCAACCAATCCTATCAAAATCTTTCATAATCTACTTGGTTCTTGTATTTGGAAACAGATGTGATTATAATTAGTAATATCAAATACCCTATGCATAAGTATTTAAAGATCACACTTGATAATGAACAAAAATTTAGATTCCACTTTCCTATGGGTGTAGTTCCTCATCTAGTGGCCTATCTTTTAACATGAAAAACACACTGATTCCTTTTCCATTCTATGACTTTTGATCTTTCTCTTCATGGAAGGATGGTGCTTGAGAGATTTAAACTTGTTGTGAGTTCTATGCCCATTTACCTTGTTCTTTTTTTTCTTATTCACCATAAGGACCATGAGGTCAGCACACCCCATGTCCTTATCCACTTGTATAATTAGTGTAATAGGTTCTAAAAGTCTCTTCTTACAATTTATCATGTTATAATTAACAATACAACTAGATAATAACTTGGGTAGTGAGGAATGTGTGATATATGTGTGAAACTCATTTGGGAATTTAATCTCTAAGATATCTCAGTGTTAAATGTACCCAATAACATTGAATACATGTAGATCAACTGGAACCAACCCTCTAAGTGTAGTTGTAAATGGGGCACAGAAAATCTTGCATCTCTCTTGTCTTTCCTTCTCTTAATATAGATCCCAAAGGTGATACATCATGTTATATGAATCCATTTCCTCATGCTACTTCAAAATATCATTGGTCGTGGATGATATTATTAAACACTAAACTTATGTAGAATCATAAAAATTATTCTCGAAGAGAGAAAAGTCTTCATCAATAATCTCTTTATTAGGTGCATTGAGAATTGTTTCTTTTATCGCATACAATTTCCTTTCATAGAATATGATAACATGTAAGTGTATATGTGAATCTTGGAATATTTTTATAGTGATAGGGTTATCCATCTCATGTGTGGATCATAGTGATATATTTGAAGTCATTTTTATAATTGTTTCAACAAATAATATGAGCATAGTTTTATTACTTTATATGATAAAATTAGACAAATCAATAAGAATTATATTTAATAATATCCCACTATTTTTTTAAACACAATATCCCTCACAATTGGATTTAAAATATCTAGGTTCCTAGAAATTCTAGAGAAAATAATCCATATTCCCCTTCTCATCAACCCTACATTGGTTGGTCAATAAAATTGAAGGGTTCTAGGTAGGCATTCCAAATTATAACTTCATTAAATCATATTTACTTGATATATTTAGTGAAATCTACAATCTTGAAATCCTTAAATTGGATTTCCAAAAAAATTTCCTCTCATTTAAACCAATTCCTACTTTGGTAGTCAACCCTTGATGTGGACTATGTTACGTAAAACTAAGAATTCAAGTTAGAATTCATGGATAATTGAAGGCATCCAATTTTTATGGACATGAAAAGTAAACTATTGTTTGATTTGAACTTAAGTAGTGAAGTATATACCGACATAATATATATAATTGAGGGATTTTATCATTATTAATAAATTTAAAATTCTTAACTTTATTACATTTTTATTAATATTAAGTGTATTTACTTAAGTGATTAATGATGTCTTAGATAATTTTTATATATAAGATAGTTTATTTTAGTTCTATCTTGCATGCTTATGAATTCTTTGATCTAATAATGTGAATAAGTCATTTTCATTAATTTAAGCATATTAAAATTGATTTTTTGGATATATTTCCATGATTTTACAACCCAAATATGTCTTGATAGGTATAATTTAGTGACAAAAGGAAAGGAGTTGAAAATATAGCATAACTGGGTGATTCAGATGGAAATCAGAAGAATTTGAACCATTTTTTCCTCAAGCTAGATACTTCTAAGTCACCCAAGCCAAGCACCCCAACATTAAAGGCCATGAGTATCTTGGAATATGGAGACAAAGCCTCCCACACGATCTGCACTTTATTTGAAAAACCATATGAACACACTAGAAAACTGTGCAGGGCATTCAATTTTGAATGCAAAGGATTACCGCACAGCCTCCGCACAGTTTATAAACAATGAATACCAGCCCAAGTACCCTTGTGAATCTAATTTAGTAGAAGGAACTTTGAGCACAGTTGGGGCATAGTTTAACTAACCATGAACCTTAACTATGAAGAAGTCATCATGCCACCACCTATCTTTTATCTACTCCTCTTACCCATCATTTGACCAAGGATTTGGACCCCTAACCAACCTGGGATAGTGAGTATAGCCAATTAATACTCTTCAGACCATTTTTATGAGGTGTAATCATCTGGGAGAGATACACATTGGAAGATGAGAGCTTGAAACCCATTCTAGGAAAAGCAATTTACAGATCTATCTTGTGGTTGTTTTGGAATTTTTCTTTACCTCATCAGATGTAATGAACATATAAGGTATTGATATATTGTTTTTGTCATTTAATAAATGTGTAGATAATACCCTTTGTGTGTTTGGGTTAAGGAAAATGTAGGTTTGTTGTTAATTAATTTTATTATTTTGTTTGTGTTGATTCTTCTTCGTGTCCTAATTTCCCCAAAAATACTTCACTTAATCTTTCTAGAATCTATGTATCATACCAAGAGAGTAGTTTCTAGGGATCTACAAGGAATTTAAAACTAGTAAACCCATGATCATTGTGTTCACTTTCCATCTCCTAAGTTACTATTTTAATAAAGTTAATAGAAATCAATTACCAAACCAATAAATTGATCTCTATTAACTTAATCAAAACTCACTAGATAAAGGAACTCTCTATTACATTTGAAAAATAGAGATGTAAGTTATTATGAAAAACAAAACACAATAGGTAGACAAACACTCAATGAACTTCACAAACATCCACAACCCCAACACATTTCTCCCATTAATCATTAAAAAACCAGTTTTTGAGTTTTTCTTATTTTAAAGTAATCTATTCAAGAATTTGAAAAGTAAATCACTCAACCATCAGAAATATCCTACACAAACCATAAAAATCTACTCTAAATTCAGAAACTCTTCATTTAATTAACTATAATTCAAGAGCAAATCACAATAGATCTCTCTATGGATCAACCCCTATACTTACGCTATAGTAGTAGTAAGTGTGGATAATTCAATTTGGGCCACTGAAAGTAACAATACAGCTAGAAAAACACAAAATTGTGGCACTGTTTCTTGGGATAAATCTAAATGGTGTTTTGTTAATTTTATTTTGTATTAATTTGGTGGAAATTAAAATTATAAATTCCAAAAAATTCCATTCTAAATCCCATTTATGTTTTTGTTTATTTATGTTATTGTTTTTTCCTTTTATGCTTGGTGTGTTGTTTGGTGTTGTGCAGAATCATGGTTATTTGAGCCATGACATTAATCATTTCAAAAGCATCATGTTAGAGGAAACCCTTCAGTTTGACCCTAAAATTGAATGAACATTCTCATGGTGACATTAGGAACTTATGGGAGAACAAAACCAAAATTATCCCATAGAGAATTTGGGAAAAGAATAACTAAAAGATGACTAAGAGTTGGAAAAAAGTTTGCACATAATGGAAATCAGAACCAGTAGCTTGCTGATGATGGTGAACCAAACCCAAATCAGCATCTCGATTAAATAGAGTTTTTTCTATGAAATCATATTAGACTATTGGCTCAATTGTTTGCTAAAATATGGATAGAAATAAACCTTGTAATATCTTCCACCAAAGAAGCTTCCATACATGCCTCCAGATCTATTTTGCGTCTCTTGAAACGTGTGTTCCTGTTAGGAATCACTACTTTCAAGTAGTTTTCATAGGATTTATTTATGGAATTATAAACATCCAATGGTTCTTTATCCAAAGGGAACTGCTTTACAAAGGTATACGTTTGTTTGGATTGGGCCTATGATACTTGATAACATTCATTGGTCAAGATGATGGGAGTTTGGAATCATCACACCCTTTTGGGGGAAATTATTTCCTACTCTGGTACTCTCTTATAGATTTAAGATATTTCTTGGGAATCCTTATTAAGTTACCAAGTATAACATAGTTTTCCCTTGAAATTTCAAATCAATTATTAGTATGTGTGAAATTTAGAATCATCCATATGTATTCTAGGTTCATCATTAATGGAGACATCCCTATCTATTCAATATGGAATGTATTGTCTCAAAAATACTCTATAAATATTATTGATTTGTATACTCACAAAAACCCTTATTTGTTTTACTAGTGATTTTATTTTGAGTGTATTTCAAAAAAAATATTCTTTATAATTATTGATTCTCCATTCTTTCACAGAGCCTAAAGGAATGAAAAGGGAAATACCCTGAACTCAAAGTGATATATCCTTTGAAGAATCATCAAAAATTGACAAAGGCATGAACAAAGATTCATTTTCACTTGGGTCACGCAAGTTCCCCCAAGGTCACGCAAGTATACTTGTGCGCCGCCAATGGTCACGCATGTGACTTGCGTGCCCTCTTTGATTTTTTCCCAAGATCTTACCTAGCCTATAAATGCCCACTGTGGGCCCCCCATTTTAGGATGGAAAACTTCCAAAACTCCTATTCGAGCTCTGGTTTCCCAAGTATCTTCTGGAAGTCTTCCGAACACTTCTATGGTATTTTCTAACCTCTAATGGAAGGTCTAAATATGGGAAACATGGTCTAAGTGTTGAAACTCATCAACACTTGCGCGCCTAAATGGCCAACCCTTAAGGTAAATGGCCAAACTTGCGCAATGCCTTACCCCTTCAACAGAAATTGCGGGCCACTCTTCTGGAAGCCTCTAGGGATATTAATAAGGGCTTGATCCAAGTCTCACCCAAATATTACCCTAAGGGTTGATCATTACGCAAGTACCCCTTTTTCGCGCAAGTATACTTGCGCGACCAGAACTAGCACGCCCACACAGGACCTGCGCGCCCACTTTTTTTTGGGTGACTCTTCTACCTATTTCACTTCTCTTATGCCTATCCACCTCTCCTATTCAAGATCCAGCCTTCAAAACCCTTTTTAAAGCCATTTCTTTTAGTATGGCTTCCTTGTTGTCTTCCTTATCTGAAAGGAATTTTGTGGAACATCTCTCAAATCCTACTAATTTACATATCTTTATATCACTAAGGTTAGATATTTTATTCATTCAACCTCATATTTTAAAATGAGAGGATCTTTATAATTGGGCCTCCTTTTCAAGAGTAAGACCTAGTCATAGTTTCTCTAAATTGGGCCTCCTTTTCAGGAGTAATCCCCACTCATAAATTCCATTAACTTTGGCCTCATTCTCGAGAATAAGTCCTAAGTCTCAAGTATCCTTTATAAATGGGACCCCTTTTCAGGAGTAAGCCCCAAATCCCCTAACCTGGGCCTCCTTTTTAGGAGTAAACCACAGTCTTCATGTTCCCTTAATTTTGGGCATCCTTTTCATGAGTAAGCCCCAAGTTCCCAAAATCCAAATTCCCTTAACCTGGGCTTCCTTTTCAAGAGTAAGCCCCAGTCATAATTCCTCTTAACCAGTCTTAATTTAATTTTGATTTGGGCTTCCTTCCCAGGAGTAAAACCCAATCAAAAGTCCCCTCCTAATTTGAGCATCTTCCTCAGGAGTAAGCCCCAAGTTAGAGTATCCAAATCTCCATAAAACAAATATAACTTTATAGACCTTGTTCCCGAGTTTCTTCCATAAAGTAACTCCAAATCATCTTTTATTTGGGCAGTCATACATATATAATCCCCACATCATTTCTTATAATTGCATCTTTCATGGAACAGTTGTTTGATTTTATCGATACCTCTTGTTTCTCACACCGATCATGACTCACTTGATCTTAGAGTGTAAAAGTAATTATGACATCTTTCTTTGAGCCATCAATCATGCATAAACCCTATACTTATTTACTCGAACTACGTGGGTTCTGATTCCTTTTCTAAAATAAAGCATACATAGGTATCCCATCTACGGGTACAATCCCAAATCTGAAATAATTTATGTCCTTCTGAGTGACAATAAACTTCAAGTTCCCCACTGAGTGTCTTTAAAACCAGTATGGTTATCAAAATGACAAAGAGATTTCTATATAATGTGTCGAAGGATACCATTGACTAAGAATCTATAACAAATGCAGATAATTATCTATTGATGAATAACCTCTAATATATATAAAAGTTTATCTAAATATCATACATATTAATAATTGATTTTCAAATCTAAAGGAAAGATCATTTTCATACTTGGTAGTGTAATTAGGATTCACAAACATAACTTGAATCAATAAATAGAGTCCTGGAGTAGACAATAATTACCCTAAAAAAGGTTTGATGAGTCTGAACTCCCATCCTCTCGACCAATACAAATTCTTAAGCCTTATTGGTTCATAACTTATGAGCACTACCTTTGGAATGTAGGTCCAAATGGATATAGAATCATTGGATGTTTCTGGTTCTATGAACAAACCGATTAGAAATCACTTGGAATGTTTGAACCTTAAATCAATGAGGTCATTCCCATTTATAGAGGAAATAAAAAATGATGAACCCGACGTGAATCCTTAACCAAGTTAAAATGATGTTTTACTTATTTTGTTAGGCCCCTATTCAAACTCAATGAGAGGGCCAACAAAACAATCAATAAAATATGTGCTCATCCAAAAGATGTAGCAGTCGAACTTATCTTGATTATGTTTTTTATATCAAACAGGAACTCTTTTCAAAGATCTTCTGCGTTACAAGAATGGATTTTCTTAAGTTCATGTCTGTGAATGCATCTGCTATGAAAACCTCTGCTATGAATGAATCTGCTAATACTCCTGCTGGATCATCGTCCACTCTGAGGGTGACATCACCTACTCATCATATTCAACGATGGGTATCGAATGAACTGGTTAAGGAGTACCATCATCATGGTACCATTCCATCTATGGAGGCTTCTCGACAAGCCCTCCAAGTGAACAATTCTCCCTGGTTGTCTGGAAAGCGACGAACAGCAATCAAGAAGCAGGCGGTGCCAACCACCGTCTCCAACCATTTCGGGTTGTTATCCTCAAAACGCAACAACCATTCCCTCTCATATTCTGAGGAGGTGAATAAGAAGGTCGCAAAAGGCCTTAACTCAAAGAAACAAGAGTCCTTCCGGAGGGATCCCACCAACAATCACCGCTAGACTCGTACGACAATGTGCCCTCAACATGATGAGGGTATCACCTTCAGGAGTTCGGCTCAGGTCCCTCAGACCTAAGAATGCAAGACGAACCGACAGAGGCAAAATCTGGTCAACAGTGTGTAGGTTCTTATCTCTTTTATCTCTGAAGAAGTCCACCAACCAAACTTGGTGGCAAGCAATGAGCGGGAACACACACCCGTCCGTTTTAATTCCGATGTCCAGCAGACTCTTCTGGCAGTGACACGCCAATCCCGCCAGGCAATTCTGGCGGAGTACTATAGACAGGAACATACACCTATTTATAATTCATCAGCTACTCAGCAGTCTCGTCTGACTACATATGATGAAGCCTGCCAACCCAATGTGTTGACAACTGGTAAACATTCACATACACCTGCTAACACTCATCAATCCTTCCAGAAGCCTCGTCTGTCAGTATTGAAGGAAGATCGTCAACCACATTTGGAGGAGTGCAATCAGTAGGCACATACACCTGCTCGTATTGATCAAGACTACCAAAAGTCTCGTTTGGAATCACCTGGAGAAGTCAATTAGAAAGCCCCAATGGCAAACAAGAGGCAAACTCAACTCTCTTACAAATTCATGAGTACTGTCAGAATTCACTGGTAGAAAAAGGAGGATAGGAGCAGGAACATACACCTACTCCAAGCACAGAATGGACTTATATCCCTATTCCAGCAACTGAAGTCACCAATCATATTCTACCAATGGTGAAAGAGAAGAAGCAAATCTCTGCTCATATTCTGGATTCCTGCCAGAATATTATCACAGCTTCAGCAGTATCACATGGAAAGAAATGAAAATCTATCCCTACTATTGGAGTGACACATCAATATGTCATTCTGGAATAGACACACACCTCTATTCCAACCCAATAGGGTTGTGGGGCATACTCCCCAATATCATACAAACAACCAAGTCAGGCACTTATACCTGATTTGAGCGGAGATAGTCAGCCTAACCTGATCCTTTCTCCTGATCAGGCACATAAACCTGCCCATAATAACCACTTCTGTCAACAAGTGGTTCCTAAAGTGAGTAAGAATGAATCTAAGAAGAAGATCCGCCTTCCCAGCAAAGTCAAGAAACCAAGGGCCAATCTGTAACAAGGCCTCACTCGATGCTGGAGTTCTTGATGCACTCAGACAATTATCTGTTGGAACTCAATATTCTACACTTTTAGTTCCCAATAGTGGAAAAATTAATTCTGAATGTTTGCATCAGACACTTCCTCATGAAGGCTTGCTTCATGACAATTCGGTTGATCTCGAAGTTTCATCTTTATATTAGAGCCACAAGAACCCTCTGTGTGGCCAGAATACCAAGGAGAAAAATGTTTTATCTTTTACTGTAACCCACCATGGTGGTCCTCCACATGATTATGAATTTATCTACAAAATTCCTCTCCACAGTAGTGAATCATATTTCCTGGAAAATGCTCTAATGGATAATGTAGTAACGAGAAAGCCCTCTTATCTTTAGGCACTTGTAAATGTGAAGCCAGTCATATCTAATGCTTTACCAATAGTCGGTGAAATTCATTCTCAATTAGAAGATAGCCCGGGGTGTATGTAATTCTCCGAACCACCCCTGAGTCATGAATCTTCTAGTTTGATAAGTGAGTTCTCTACCGATCTTTTTGAATCTGATAAAGCAACAAAGAAGCACCAGCTTTGGTCTAAACAGGTATAATAATCTTCATCAAATGATAATGAGGAAGTAATGAATATAAGAAAACAACAGGCAAAAGGTGAAGTGCCAGTTGTGTTTTGGCCTTTGGCTGACTCTCAGTATGACATTCAGTGATGTTGACGGAAGATGGAATTCATGATATTAGTCTCAACATATGGAAAACTCTTTGTCAGTTGAAAATGAAAATATTATCTTATGATGAATATGAAAATCATGCCAAGATAATAGAAGGGTCACAATGCCAAATTGACTTGGCATCTCTCTCGGTTTCTCAATATCTGAAGGCTGAAAAGCAGCAGAGAGCCCTTCAGCGTTCATGCCTTGGTGCACTGAGAAGATTGCGTGAGTTAGTCACTAATGCCCCATATGATATTCATATCAGGGGATGGGGTTTCCATGGAGAACTGCATTTCACTGTACTCTCCAGTCATCAATGCCCTCCAAAATTGGTCTCATTCAATGTTATTTCCCATGACCGGCCATAGCCAATGGATTTTGTTTGTAATCAAAGGCTTGCTCAAGAACAGGCCTCAACTAGTTCCTCTAAAAATCAAGCATATAGAGAATAAGTTGTTTAATTACTTTTTCATCGGGAAAACAAGAACATTGAATAGGATTCTTGTTTAGAGCGTGCACATCATCAAGTGACAGAAGTGTCAGAAATCATCCAACAGTCATTTGAACTGGGTGATAAAAGAGAATGCAGGTTAAGGCATCCAGCCAATTTCTAAACGAAAGTCCACAAGATCAGGAGATCTTTTAAGGTCTCAGATAAAGCAACTCAAGAGCCACCCCAGCTTGCCAGACTGGGGACTCTTTTAACTCAACCCTCAGAATCAACATATAGGATTCTAGGAGGTGATAAGTTACACCAGGAACTTCCCCAGTCCACAGGACTGAGGAATTTTTCAAATCCTCAATCTTTCTCTCATATAAAGTCAGTTTTCCCTCGATTAGGGAAGAAGCCACAAGAGGAACGAAGAGCTGAATTATCAGGAGATTACCTCCACATTACGGTTCATTAAGAAGTTCCTGAGGGATCGAATCAACAAAAGGAAATGTCTCAACAAGGACATGGAAGAAGACAATATCATAGAAATGATGATATAAGGGATACAACATATTATGCATCAATCAATGTCATCAATTCCATTATTGTTGATCCCCCGGATGAGGCTCACGTAGAGGGATCAGATGAGGAAACTCTTGCTCAAGAGGTTTTACGCACATACACAAATGAAGAAGGTGTGCGTACGCGAAATCAAAGGATTACCCAGAATCTAGGTAATCCTTCAAGTAACCCACTTCCCCCTCTCCAAAAAGTGTTCAATAAGAGGAAAGGAAAGAATCAGGTTACATACCGTTCCTCTGGAGAAGTCCAGTTGCTCTAATTAGAGAAAATATTCGCACAATAAGAGGAAGAGATGAAGGAATTAAGGAGGTTGAATGCAGAACTACTTCAAGTTAGTCTTCCTCCTAAGCGTGCTGGAGTTAGTCAGCCAAGGGAATTTGTTGCGGCTACTGAGAAGGATCAATAATATCCTCTTTTATCAGTACAACCTCACAGGTCTAATCCTATGGGTCAAGTACAAAAACAATCGGTGGTGTTATCATCAGTTGCAGTACCATCCACCACATCTGTCCAGGCTCCAGTTATTGCACCTGTACAAGTCTAAGCTCAGCCGGATGTTTCTCAAAAGCTAATGACTACCATTGAGTCATTAACAGCTTGGTTGGAAGCTATATAAGGAAAGCGTTCACCAGTTCAATCGGAAAAGAGATCTTACCCTGAATGGGTAGACGTAATTCCTCCCCCATCAAATTTTGCAAGTACCACATTCTCAATCTATAATGGTTTAGGAGACCCAGATTAACACTTAACACATTTTCTTTCTCGTTGTGATCCTATCATGGGAACCCCTCAACAACAAGAAGCAGTTAAGCTTAGGTGTTTTGTACAGTCATTACAAGGACCTGCTTTCGTCTAGTATATAAGCTTGCAATTCCAGTCAATTATAAGGTGGGAGGATCTCTGTCAACGATTACTTCTTCAATTCAACTCAACTTTTCCAAAGAAAACAGTTTTTGATCTTAAAAATTGTAATAAAAGGGAGAATGAAAGGGTTTCAGATTTCATTACTCGTTGGAAGGGATTAACATATTCCCTGAGCTTAGCACTCCCTCAAGAAGAGTTGTTTCCATTCTGTCTGGAAAATTTAAGTGATGAGTAGTTCACACCATTGATCCCTATGAAATACATAGGAGGGTTTCGAGACCTTAATTCAATCGCTCAGCAGATTGAAGGCTCTCTTATAAAGACTAAAGATAAAGCTTGTGTAATTCAATCAGCTCCCAGAAGGAGAATGGGTAAAGTAGATTATGCTACAGTTATGTTTAAACAAGCACATGTACCTGTTTCTACTTCAAAACCTCCATCTTTCTGAAGGGATCCACCTCCTGAGCATCAACAACAGAGGTCGTTTCATCAAGATGATCAAAGATATCAATGATTGATACGATTTGAGGATTTAAAGAGAAAATTTTACTCTTTGAAATAAATAGGTTCATGGATACGTCATTTCGGCTCTGGAAAATAATTCGGTTCAATTACCAAGGCCCAAGAGGCTGAAAAAGGAAAAAGATTAATACCGTACCAACTATTGCTCATTTCATCAGATGTTGGGGCATCCCATTCAGATGTGTTTTGTCTTCAAAGACCTCCTGCAAAAATTGGTGGACTCGGGACAAGTCAAGTTGAAAGGTTCTTCAGCTCAAGTAGCATGTGCAACTGCTATGAATCCAGAGGAAGAAGGCGAGTGGAAAGAAGTCAAGAACAAAAATGTGCAAAAATATTGTGATTGGATGGTTAGAAAAATGATCAAATGAACTCATTCCATTTTGTGAATACAATTGAAGAAATCAATTGTGTCTTCTGCTATGAATGCCATGGAAAAACCCTCTTCATCATAGGGAAAATCCTCAAAGAAATGACATAATCAAAAGAAAAAAGGAATGATCAGAAGAAGATGAGATAGTGTCAAATCCCAAATTGTCTTTGACTCTCGCAGATTTTATGCCATCTACTTTGAAAAAATGGGTACCGCCCCACCAAACGGCACAGCCTAAACGGGCTAATCAGGAAAAGACTTCATCAGATGAAGAGTTGATCTTTGGTTCTATTAATATGATTAATTTAACAGATCCTTATGCCAGTTTTGGTTTCAATTTTGATGATCCTGAATTCCCTGTATCAAACAGAGGAATTAGAGGGAGTTCCAAAGGTTTGGGATATAGAGGAAGATGTGGATATCCCAGAAGCCATTATTCCAATTCTACCCCTGCTAGAACTGTGTATGCAGCAAAAAATCGTGGCTGATCCCTTCAACGGGCTCAACAAGAACAAGAAAATTCTTCCACCAATAGCAGAATCATTCCTAAAACAGTTATTATAGAGGATCGGTTGTAGATTCCACCTTCTTCCTCTCAGAAATCAAATAGACCTATTCGGTCTAATTTTCCAAAGCTAGAAGTATTGCCAACTCCTACCCCGATACAAGATGCATCTACATCCAAAGCATCTACTTCTAAGGAACCTGCGAAACTAGTTGTTCCTGTTAGGAAACACATACCTTTTGATAAAAAGTATGATGTATTGAAACACTTGTCCCATGTACTGTCCGGGTTATCAATTTTGAATGCCTTAAATTTATCAAAGGATCTTCGGGAGGCACTCATCGAGGCTTTGTCAAGTCCTCAGGAATTTGAAACTAAAATTGTTGCAGCTGAAGTCTACCATGTAAAGAATAATCCTGCAGAATTCCATCCAGTGATATCCTTCACAGATGAAGATGAAGATGATGTCGTTCATGGACATATTATACCTTTATACTTATCTGGAAATGTCAATGGTGTAGACGTCCGAAGATATTTAATTGATAATGGTTCAGGAGTCAACTGCATCCCCATTCATACACTTCGTCAATTGGGCCTCACATAATCTGATTTATCTCCTTATACTCTGATGTTCCAAGGATATGATAAAAATGAACAAGAACCACTGGGCGAGATTACAGTCAGAACTCATTTTGGAGATCTTGTATCCAATTCAGATTTCATGGTTGTTGATCATGACACATCCTTCAACATCTTTCTTGGAAGACCCTGGCTACATCAACATGAGGCTATCCCTTCATCATTCCATCAATGTCTCAAATATTGTTTAGATGGTCAAATTGGGAAATTTTATGGTGATAAATCCCCTTTCAAAACATGTGAGTCTCAATACAATGACGCGGAGTTCTATCACATGATGGGTAAGGAGAAATCCACGGCATGGGAGGTCACCAAAGTTAATGCTCCATATGGTTTGGAAAATATTCCAGTAAGCTCATTTACACATGTGAGTGCAGTTTATGTGTTGCCTATTAGTCTAATTTACATGATAGACTCAAATCAAAATACTCTTATGGAAACCTCCATAATATCAATTATGGCAATCAAGCCAGACAGCATGGGAGAAATTGGTGATTCACCAAGCAATGATGAAAGCTCAAATGGGGATGTCTTCATTTCATCTGCTGAAATCCAGCAAGTCTATACTTTTCCAACTATGCCAGAAGAAGTTATTTCAATTTTAGAGGTGAATTATGATGTTGATTCTCAATCCACCATCTCCTCTTTATTACCCAAGTAAGACCCTTCATCATCAATAGAGTCATAAATGGAAACTTCTTCTTCAAGATGTTCAAATTTTAACATCTCTTCTGATCATGAAAATTATACTTCATCATCTACTATTCAAGTAGAAAAAGAAGAAATAAAACATGTTGAATAAGAAGAGGAAGATATTAGGGATTCTCTTCCAGCATTTGAAGAGGGTATCTCTACCACCGTGGATGAACTCAGAAAATAAATCTGGGTACAAAAGAAGATCCACGCCCCACTTTAATTAGTGCATCCATGACTCTTGAATAGAAAGAGATGTATATTTCATTTTTAATGAAAAATAGAGATATATTTTCTTGGAACTATATAGAGATTCTAGGTCTTGATCATGATGTTTCCACTCATTGTTTGGGTTTTCTATAAGAACATCGAGGATTCAAACAAGCCTCCAAACGAACACACCCAACCTTCGATTCCAAAAATTGAGGCTGAATTGGATAATCTTATCAAATATAACTTCATCAGAGAAGTTAAATATCCCAAATGGTTGGCTAATATTATCCCTATGAAAAAAAATAACGGACAAATAAGAGTTTTCATTGATTTCAGAGATCTTAATCGGCATTGTCCTAAGGATTAATTTCCAGTTCAAATTATAGAAATATTAATTGATGAAACAACTAGATATGAAGCACTTTCCTTAATGGATGGATATTTAGGATATAATCAAATCTGAATGGCACTAGAAGATGAGGAATATACCGCTTTCAGAGCCCCTCAGGGTGTGTTTTTCTCTCGGGTAATTCCCTTTGTCCTGAAGAATGCAGGCGCAACATATCAGCGTGCCATGCATCATATCTTCAAACCCTTTTTAGGGAAGTTTGTTGAATGTTATGTGGATTATTTGGTGGTTAAATCTATGCAACGTTCTATTTACTTGGCTGATTTGTATATTATATTCTATAAACTTCGGCAACATAATTTGAAGATGAACCCCTTAAAATGTGCTTTTGGGGTAACCTCAGGGAAATTTCTCAGCTTTTTTTACGCCATCGTGGTATTGAGGTCGATCCTGATAAGAAAAAGTCAATCCTTGGTATGTCACCTCCTCGAAATTTGAAAGAATTTAGAGGACTTCAAGTACCCTTATCCTATATTCGGTGCTTCATTGCCAATTTGGCAGGCAAATGTTTACCATTCACCAAATTGAAGAAGAAGGGAGTCACTTACCGGTGGACTGAATAATGTCAAGAAGCATTCAATATTCTCAACAAATATCTCTTGAGTCCACTGGTGTTAATGATACCTGTTGAAGAAACACCACTTATCCTCTATGTGAAAACTTTAGAGCGATCAATGGGTGCCATTCTTGCTCATAATAATGATGCTGACAATGAAAACAGACTCTACTATCTCAGTTAGACTATGCTTGAAGCAGAAACCCGATACTCAAGTATTGAGAATTTCTACCTAGCATCAATCTTTGCAGTTCAGAAGTTGAGACACTACCTGCAACATCACAAGGTCCAATTGGTATCTCACAATAACCAGCTCAAATTCATCCTTAGTCATCCAATGCTTACAGGACGTCTGGAAAGGTGGGTAGTTATTTTGCAAGAATTTGATATCCAATACGTGTCTCAAAAGGCAATAAAAGGCCAAGATCTAGCTAATTTACTTGCTGAACACCCTTCAGTAGAAGATACATCCTCAGATATTGAACTTCCTGAGGAGGAAGTATTTTTTATTCAAGATTGTCTTCAAATATGAGAAATGTACTTTGATGGTGCTTCTAGAAGTCCAACATGGAAGAAAATGGAAGATCTTAAATTCAACAATGTTGGGTTATTAGTTTTACTCATTTCCCCAGAAAAGGTAGTGATTACTTATTCCTTCTCATTTTTGGGAGGTGGTACAAATAATGAAGCAGAATACCAAGCTCTTATTGTTGGATTGGAGTTGGCGCTTCAAGCACAAGTGAATCACTTAAAGGTGAAAGGTGATTCAGAACTGGAAATCAAACAAGTCAATGGGGATTATCCAATAAGAAAAGAAGAGTTAATCCCTTTGTATGATTATTTCAGAGAATTAATGGCGGAGTTTCCTTTGGAACTGACATTTTCTTATGTCCCGCGATCACAAAATTCCCAAGCTGATGCACTGGCTAATATAGCCACAACTCTAGCAGATCCAAATAAGGACGAAACAAGCATCAGTATTTCCCACCATCGTACAATTTCACCTTATGTTCAAATAAGAATACAGAAAATCAATGAAATTATTCCCATTCCTAAACCGTATGGTCATACTACAGGATGGATGAAACCTATCAGGGAATACCTTCAGAATGCAACACTTCCACCTGATAGAGCTTGAAAAGAACATATCTGGCGACGTGTGGTCAATTTTACTCTTTATGATATCCCATATCACAGAGAGAAAATTATATACAAAAGAGGTTTTCATGGAGTTTTCTTTAGATGCATTGATGGAGAAGAGACAATGGCTGTCTTCAAAGAAGTAAATGAAGGAGTTTGTGGTGCCCCCCAGTCTGGACATAGACTATCTGATCAAATTCGAAGGCTTGGATACTTTTAGCCTTCAATAATACAAGATTGTTTTGATTTCAAAAAGTAGTGTCATTCTTTCCAAGTACATGACAAATTCATTCATCAACCCCCAAAGTTGCTTCATATAGCTAAATACTCGTGGCCATTTTCCATATGGGGAATGGATGTAGTGGGACCTTATCCTTCGACTACAACCAAGCGGTTTAAGTACATTCTTACTGCTACTGACTTCTTTTCCAAATGGGCAGAGGCAATACCTCTCAATGAAGTTAGTTCTAAATGCATTGTTAGCTTCATCAAGTCTAACATTATTACCAGATTTGGTGTCCGTCATACCATATTGATGGACAATGGCACCAAATTTTGTTCATCTGAGGTGAAGAAGTTGTATCAAGAATACAACATCCAGCCCAATCATTCATCTCGGTATCATGTAGCGGCCAATGACCGAATAGAATATTTCAACAAGACTCTTTCAAACATACTGCAAAAGATGGTGGATAATGATAAGAAATCATGTCCTGATAAACTCTTTCATTCTTTATGGGCTTATCGGACCACCACCCGCACTGCAACACGGTCAAATCCATATTCATTGGTATATGGAATGGAAGCAGTCTTGCCCATTGAGGTTCAATTACCCTCGCTCAGAGTAGCCATTTGTGATCAGTCATCTACAGATGAACAATCTCAAAAGTGATTGGATGAATAGGAATGGTTAGATGAGAAAAGATTGTGCACCCCACACCACTTGGAAGTCTATCAGAATCGAATAGCACGAGCTTTCAATGAAAAATTTTGTCTTCGTTCATATGTTTAGGGATAATTGGTATTGGTTCTTAGAACTCCAATGATTCCAGGAAAGAAACCTCCCAAGATGGAGCCAAAAAGGGAAGGACCTTATTCAATACATAAGGTCTACTCCAATGGAGCTTATTCTTTAATCTCAATGGATGGAGAACTTATCACTACTCCAACCAATGCCAGATTTCTGAAGAAGTATTTTTTGTAACACAAATACTTTATCATCCAGCAGGATGTTAATCTGCACCATCCACAGTCCATGCATGTGACATTAAACTATTTTCACCCCATCCAATATGATGTTAAACTGTGAAAAAGTCCCTAATACGTCCAACTTGAAGTTAAACTGTGTCCTCTTTTGTCCTCACTGCATGACATCAAACTGCACAGTCCCCTTTTCATCCAACATGACATTAAACTTTATTTTCCACATTGTCTTAGCTACAGGATGCTAAACTATAAAACACCCTTACGTCCAACATGACGTTAAATTGTGTCCCTATATTTTTCATACATGACGTTAAACTGTACTGCTCATTCATCCTACATGACGTAAAACTGAGCAAAGTCCCTTAATATGTACTACATGACATTAAACTATATTTTGTCCCTACTACATGACACTAAACTGTGTAGCACAAATAGTCCTCACTACAAGACATTAAACTGTATAGTCCCTTCATACGTTCTACATGACCTTAAACTGTGCATCGTTAAGGTTGTCGTTACCTCATGTTTCTCACACCGAGTATGACTCATGTGAGCTTAGAGTAAACTTCAACCATAACACCCTCTCTATTCCGCTAACGATGTGTAAGTCCCAACACCATTTTTTAGGTCATTGTTCTCAAAAAAACATTATTACTAAGTCATTATTTAATTGATCTACGCGGACTTTGATCCTTGCCTTCTAGGATGGGTACATAGGCAACCTTCTGAGGTTCAAGCCCAAAACCAATATCTTTACATTGGTTCACCTTTGTCCTTGTTACATGACATTAAACTGTACAACACTTTTGTCCTGTATGGCAATAAACTACAACATTTTTTGACACCCTCACCTGAGAGGGAATCATTATTTGCATTGATCTTTAATCATGTTATATTCCAAAGACTACATGCATACATGGCAATGCATGAACCATTTATCTTGGGTCAAACCATCATTGCACTAAAGTCCCCTTTTCACCCATCATATGTACGAACCAAATCTGTACATAGGATATTTCATGAACTACGTGCGGATTGATTCACATCCTTATGGGATACATAAAAATGTTTGAGCATCCCTCGAATCTAGCCCCAATTCTTTGGGCCTAACCCCAAATTCTACTTTCAGTCCTCTGGATGAAAAGTCCCCATGAAAATGCACATTGTGTATTCATTATAATGGTCTGAGTTCTATGACCCCAAACTAAGATTTCCTATAGTTTTTTCCCAGATGACATTAAATTGTATTTCAAGAACTATGTATGGATTGATTCCCATCCTTATGGGATACGTAGTGAAGTACAACACCTCAATTCAGGACCCAGCCACAACATGATTATGGTTAGAATTGATCTATGTATCTCTTTCATGCATTGAATAATACCCATTTTTATGTGTCATAATCCTAACCTTAAAAACATCCAGATCTCTATAACCCTTTCCTTGACTTCTAGTCATAAAATGTTTGATACTTGTGAGTTCTTTTTCCTAAACATGCAGCACGTGCCCTTAGGTGGCCTTGCATAAACAGTCTACATAACAGAAATTTCATCCAAAAGATGATATTATTTGACTATGAAGGCAATGCCCTTAGGCGGCCCTACATACTTCAACCCCCTAACGGGTTCGTCAAATAGTGGTAACTTCATTATTGGGAAGAAAATCTCTTTTGTCCTTATTTTTCTTAATGATAATATGTAGGTATCCGCAAAAAATGTCCATTCTTAACATATATGTCCCATACTCTTTTTCATGATCTGAAAGTATTCAAGTCTATGGTTTATATTTTACTTCCCTACGTTTGGGTCAGACCTTCGTAGGAGTGACATTCATCTAGTTCTTAGACAATCCTATTTGGAAATATCTTTTCCATCTTCAAGTACCACTCTCCATACAACAAACTCTATTCTTTGTAAAATTTGAATCCCCATAAACTTCCACTGGCTTTTTAGCAGTAGAAAGGTAAATTTCTGAGAGTTCTTTTGCCTGACTATGCAGCATGTGCCCTTAGGCGGCCTTGCATAAATAGTCTACATAACAGACTTGTCATCTAAAAGATGTTATTATTTGACTATGAAGCCAATGCCCTTAGGTGGCCCTGCATAATTCAACTCCCTAACGGGTTTGTTAAATAGTGGTAACTTCATTTTTGGGAACTACTTCTTCTAATTCCTATTTAGCCATTTTTATATCATTCCTCAGATTCAAAATTTCTTAAGTCATCATTTACATATTTTAACTCATACTTGAATATGGTAATATGTTTTCAGATAAATTATCAAGGAATTGAGTCAATTTTAATCCATACGGTCAAAACTATTTTGACCTTAAACATTATCCTTTTTATGTCTGATGTGCATGACTTTAAACTACCTACAAAAGACAAGATAACTATGAACAAAAGTCAAGTTCCATCTCACTAAACATATATTTTGTATGATTTAGATAATATTGAGAAATTAAAAGATTCAAATTTTATAGGGTTATCTTTTATAATCTTAGTAAAAAACAAACTATGCTTACTAGGCCCATTGGCTTAAGAAAACATTTAAAGAAGGTAGAAAAAGAAGGCATGCACAAATGATTAAAGATGATTTTTTTTTTCATTTGATGCACCAGAGTTAGAATGAAATCCACAAATATGAGTCTCTTCTCTTTTCCAAGAATTACAAAAGGATGTCAACATAAATATTCATTTTCTTTACAGCATCCCAAGCTTCATCAGCATCCACTTGAAGCTCATGCACTCGACCAACTTCACTCTTTTTATCCTGATGGAGTGCATTCTTAGCTTCAGAAATGGCTTTCATACCATTTTTCTGAACTCCTTCCAGTGAATTGTTCATGTGGTCAAGTTCCCCAGTAACAACATCTAACTATTACTGAAGGTGCATCTGTTGGACGACTTTCTCTTTGATTTTATGCTTAAGCTCCTTCTACTTGGAAGCATGATCAGCCTCATCTTGGGATACCACAGCCTCAAATTCGTAGATATTGGCTAACAACCTTACTCTGGTCAGATCTTGATGGTACTTCTGCTCCTGCTCCCTTCTTAGGATGAATTGTTTTACCACGACATGGATCTTTTGATATTCAAAACTGCCACGTCCCAACATGACAAACAGGGATGACAGTCGCAGGATCTTTGATGACAGCTCTTCTAAAGCCACTTCAGATATGATCTTCCATATGTTCTGCCATGCCTTACATTGTAAAAATTGGAGCGCCTTTTGTAATTCCGGGTCCGACTCTGCATCACTGTCACAGGGGGGAATATAATCTGAGATTAATGCACTTAGGGAAGTTCCATGTTCTGCTCCTTCCACCCTGACCCGTGTTTCTTCACTCTTTATTCCCATTGGGGCGAAGGCTGAGGATTCACCTCCAGATCTAGACGCTTAAATTGATGGCCCTACATAATCAATTAAAATTTTGGTTAGTTTCAAAGGATAAAAAAAGTTTATTGGATGTCTTGTAAATTAATTACAGTTACAAAAATTGTTATCTCTTACCCAACGGTAGATCAAAAACTTAAGAAGGATCATCCCCGTCTTTCCTAGCTTCAATAGGATTTTCAAGACGAGTTTCAAGAAGATCTACCAGGTTAAGCTCCACTTGAGCTAATTTATCTGCAATAGTAGGATTTTCTGTACCCATTCAGGCTTTGGCAGTTCAGTAGCTTGCTCAGATAGAACTGCACATTTCAACAGATCATGATCAGAGATGTAATAAGAAGTTATTTTTAATAGTACTAAGGATAACACTCATGTCCATAATCTTATAAATTACATGGTAATTTAACATGATCTAATAAATCTTCAAAAGATGCGCTAAGTTCCCTCTTTTCATCTAATGTAATCTCAGAATCTTGGTTAATCTCACCAGTGGGAGAATTTTATTGTCTTCTTGGCGACCTTCATTATGCGGCCTTTGACCCTAGACAGCTTCTTCAGATAAAGTAGTGGTGTTAGATACAATTTCCACCAAAAGCTCTAGTGCAGGGGTTGAACCTAAAGTACCATGGAATGGAAGTCAGTTGATGTTTCATTTAACATTTTATAAAGCATTGTTAACTTACCAGAAGCAGGTTCTTCTCTTCTTATAACAACAGCAGGAGGGATACTAGGAACATGCGTTGTCTCTTCTCCAAGAGCAGCCAAGTTAGCCTAAACTTGTGATTGTTCACCATCACCCTCTTTTGTTCTTAGAGTAAGGTCAATCCTCTCCCTCATAGGGGAAATTGAAGAAGCCCCTACAATCACAAAAATTATGGGTAACCTTTTCATGGGTTAAGACTCATGATTATCCAAAGGACTTAACACTATTGATGAAGCATGTAGTTGTGGACTTCTTCCTTCGATGTCCTTATCTCATTGGTTTTTTGGGAGTGTCGGTAGTCTTCTTTAAAGGTAATTGAATTGGAGAATGGAAATCCATATACAACTCCTCATCCATGTCTTGTTGTCCTGAAGATATCTCGCCCAACTCATGAGGAGATTCAGCAGTAGCCCCGATGGCAGTACCATCGGGGCTATACTGTGTTGAAGAAACCTCAGCAGTTTCTTTCTTTGCAAGCTGCAGGATGAAGTGAATAATTTTCTTGAGTAACAAAGCTTTAACTGGAATCAAGTTATAAAACAAACAAGGAAATAGACTTACATCTTCAGGAGATACATAATAATGCCACTCCTCATCTCCGAAACCACCAGTCCCCTCAGTAGTGACATGATCTATCATTTCCTTCACCCGCTTGGTGATAGAAATGGAACCATCGGTGGAATATATGAGCATTTCTAGCTCTCTGATGTAAGCCGGCACTTCATTGGGGTTATCCTTATAACAGATATTTGTAGAAGCCAGAAGATTCCCTATTCCAGGGAGGTGTAGCCCATCACACAAATCTATCCAGGCAGTTTCAGCACCACAGTATACACTATTCCATGTCTGGACAGCCTCTGGTCGTAGATATTCAGTATGTGTACTAGAAGGCTGTGAGGAAGGTCCTACAATCTTGGATTTCAGCTTCTTCCCAGCTCCTGTAGCTACAGATAAAGGATAAGATAATAAGACTTTTTTCCCTATAAAGTAATGGTGATTAAATTTCCCCAAGGTAGTAACTCACTGGTAATCGATGAAGTTGGTCTCTTGGTTCTGAAAGGGGGATTATATTTTTCGTGAGGTCGCTTTGCCGCATGTGGTGCCTCAACATCCACATCCTGGGAATCTGACGAATCAGCTTTAGGTGGTGTAGAAGAATCACCTTCTAGATGAAGGGTTTCTTTATCTACAGTTCTTCCCCACCTGGTAAACCGGGTGATTCAATACCCCTCTATGGTATGATGCTATCCAGTTCTCATCATACCATGTAGTCAAGTTATTTTCCACTTTATCAACTGGTAGATCAAATACAGCCCTGGTCTTCTCCCTAGATGTTAGCAACCATAGTTGTCAGGTAACCATCAGATGTTTCTCTGACCTGACATCCACAGGGGGAGATACAACAGTCTACTGCAAACACCTAAATTGACGTGCAAATCTGTATGGAGCATAGGCCTCACATATAATCTCTCTGTTGATCCTGGTGACCATTACACCATCTATGCATGCTAGCATGTATTCCCTTAATTAAAGACTGGTTGTTCCATCATCAACAAATTTCCCAGTTGGCGGATTTCCTTAAGGAAATAAATTTAATTCCTTATACATGCTCAGCCTCACCTTCATTTCATAGGAATTGAGAGCTAGTGGAGAAATTCCATAGAATGCCTACACTGATGGCCTGAAAGAACTTTTGGGGATCTATACTCCGTTCTGTACATTATATGTTTTGAAGTGAGTGGAGATCCATCCCCAAAAAAATTGGAATGGTCCCACTATTCTCAAAGGATACTTACCACTGAATACATGGAGAAATATCTTATGAATATTTTCTAAAATGGGGGTAGCAAACCCAACCATTTTCCCCTCATCCAACTTGGAGTCAATAACGAAGGTCCCTGGCCTGACGCCTCCCTTCGAGTCCTTGACTGGAAAAAGATAAACATTGAGCCATAAGGACAAGAAGCCCGCCAGACGAGTCTTCTTTGGGATTTTATAATTTACATCATATCTCCACTTCTCAAATTCTCCTACTTCTAGAGTTGGCCAGAATGTTCCTGGAGCACCCCTCTTCTCTATTTTGGGGCAGGTGGTAGGATGAGTGGGCCCCTTCTCCTTGGGCCCCTTCCCCTTCAATCCCTTCTCCTTGGATCCCTTCTCCTTCGACTCCTTCTCCTGCTTCTTGGTAAGAAACATATTCATCCACTCCTCTGGATGAATGTCCTTTCTAGAATGAGTTATGGAGGTCTCTGAACTCTTGAGCTTGTGAAATATTTTTAATAATTCTCAAGCCAAAGCCAGTGTATTATCCATATCATTCCAAGTCACCTTGGGAGGAATGAATTCATCATACATATCACCCAAAATTTGAGCCCCTGAGATCTTGTGGACATCCCATAGACTGATACCTACTTCTCCATGAGTCAGATAGAAAGAATTGGTTTCTGGGCTCCAATGGCTGAGTATCTCTGGAAAATATTCATCATTCCTATAAACATATGTTTTCCTAGCCCATACACCTTCATATATAGCATCTACTTGCAAATCCTCGACAAACTCTGCGTAGGTTTGTCACACCCAGTATGCCCACATCCAAGTTCGCTTCACACCTCCTCCAGGATGAAAGTCCCAACTCTTCTTCCAGACTTTGTATTGATTCATCTGAGAGTTTCAGAATATTGAGGTATAACAATGTGGTTGCAGATCAGGCTTTTGAGGTTTCAGATCTGAGGTACATGGGCTATGATGCATTATGTTGCCCTTATCTACTGTTCTAGCATTTGAAAATGCTCCTCCACTTGAGATATTTGGTGAAGCAAAATTGGTGTAGTTATGAAACCAAGACTTTGGGAGATAATTCATTGCCTCTTGAATGGAGACTTCTAACAAATGACCATAACCATACAAAGGTAGATAAATACTCTGTGGGAAGTCAAGATGATACTTCTTCAGGTACTTGGCAAAATCTGGAAGAGTGTTGTCATAGATAGTATAATAATCATGGCCAATGATGATCATCATATCATCAACTTGCTTTCTATCCAGTTCATCAGCTGTTCTGATTCTCTTAGGATCCATTTAATATACACCAAAGTTGAATAATTAAGTGTTAAGTAAGTTTATTTTTCATAAATTTTGCGAAGAAAAGTGAAAAAATGGCTAAGGCATTAAGGCATGCAAGTCCCAAAGTTGGCATGCAAGTATCAGTGTGTCACACATGTTTTGGCACGTAGGTATCACCACGCAAGTCCAAATACCTTTGAATTAACACGACACAAAAAAACCAGTGAAAAACAGAGAACTTGTGCGATGTAGGAAACTTGCACGGCGAGAGCTAAAAAATATCAAATTCAGTGCTTTGCGCGAGGAATGGCTACATATATATAGGCCAGACCTCAACCATGCACGCCTAAAGCCAACACGCGTAACCCTGCGCACTGATTCTTGTGCGACTCACACTTGCATGTGCCCTCTGTGCGCTCAACACTTTCGCACCGCATGTTCCTTGGTTTTCTTCTTTTCCTCAAAGTCACATCCTCATTTCTTTCGAATCCAACTCTGAGGGTGGACTTTTGTTGATGCTCCTTTCCATAATAGAGACTAAAGGAATGAAAAGGGAAATACCTTGAACTCAAAGTGATCTATCCTTTGAAGAAACATAAAAAATTGATAAAGGCATGAACAAATATTCATTTGCACTTGTCTCCCATAAGTTCCACCAAGGCCACGCAAGTATACGTGCGCGCCGCCCAATGGTTTCACAGGTGACTTGTGCGCCCACTTTGATTTTTCACCCAGGGTCTTCCCTAGACTATAAATACCCCATGTGGGCCCCCCATTTCAGGACGGGAAAATTCCAAAACTCATATTTGAGTTCTGGTCGCCCAAGTCTTTTTTGGAAGTCTACCAAACACTTTTAAGATACTTTCTTACCTATAATGGAAGGTCTGAACAGGGTAAACAATGCCTAAGTGTTGAAACCCATCAACACTTGCACACCTAAGTGGCCATCCCTTAGGGGAAATGGCCACACTTGCGCGCTGATGTACACCTTCAACAGAACTTGCGCGCTACTCTTCTGGAAGCCTCTAGAGATAGTACTAAGGGATGGAGCCAATTCTTGCCCAAATATTACCCTAAGGGTTGACCTTCACGCAAGTACCCCTTTGTCGCACAAGTATACTTACGCAACCAGGACTTTCACACCCACGCAGGACCTGCGCGCCCACTTTTTTTGGGTGGATTTCCTACCTATCTCACTTCTCTTGTGCCTATCCACCTCTACTATTCAAGATCCAGTCTTCTAAACCCTCTTTAAAGCCATTTCTTTTGGTATGGATTCCTTGTTGGATTCCTTATCTGAAAGGAATTTTGTGGAACATCTCTCAAAACCTAGTGATTTACATATCTTTATATCACTAAGGTTAGATATTTCATTCCTTCAACCTCGTCATTTAAAGATGAGAGGATCATTATAATTGGGCCTCCTTTTCAGGAGTAAGACCCAGTCATAATTTCTCTAAATTGGGCCTCCTTTTCAGGAGTAAGGCCCACTCATAAATTCCATTAACTTAGGCCTCCTTCTCAGGAATAAGTCCTAAGTCTCAATTCTCCTTTATAAATTGGCCTCCTTTTCAGGAGTAAGCCCCAAATCCCCTAACCTAGGCCTCCTTTTCAAGAGTAAGCCCCAGTCTTCAAGTTCCCTTAATTTTGGGCATCCTTTTCAGGAGTAAGCCCCAATTTCCCAAAATCCAAATTCCCTTAAACTGGGCTTTCTTTTCAGTAGTAATCCCCAGTCATAATTCCTCTTAACTAGTCTTAATTTACATTTGATTTGGGCTTCCTTCTCAAGAGTAAAACCCAATCACAAGTCCCCTCCAAATTTGGGCATCTTCCTCAAGAGTAAGCCCTAAGTTAGATTATCCAAATCTCCATAAAACACATATAACTTTATGGACCTTATTTCTGGGTTTATTCCCTGAAGTAAATCCCAATCTTCATTTATCTGGGCAGTCATACATACATTAGTCCCATATCATTTCTCATAATTGCATCTTTCATGGAACAATTGTCTAATTTTACCAAAACCTCTTGTTTCTCACACCGAGCATGACTCACATGATCTTAGAGTGTAAAAGTAATTATGAAATCTTTCTTTGAGCCATAAATCATGCATAAACCCTATACTTATTTACTCGAACTACATGGGTTCTAATTCCTTTTCTAAAATAAAGGATACGTAGGTATCCCATCTATGGGTATGATCCCAACTCTCAAATAATCTACGTCCTTCTGAATGAAAAAAAACTTCAAGTGCCCCACTAAGTGGATTTAAAACCAGTATGGTTATCATAATGACCAAGAGATTTCTATATAATGTTTCGAAGGATACCATTGACTAATAATCTATAACAAATACAGATGATTCTCTATTGATAAACAGCCTTGAATACATATAAAAGATTCTCTAAATCTCATACATATTAATCATTGATTGTCATATCTAAAGGAAAGATCATTTTCATACTTGGTAGTGTAATAAGGATTCATGAACATAACTTAAATCTATAAAGAGAGTCATAGAGTAGACATTAATTCCCCTAAAAAAGGTGTGATGAATCTGACCTCCCATCCTCTTGACCAATGCAAATTCCTAAGCCTTTGGTTCATAACTAATGATCACCTACCTTTGGAAAGTAGGTCCAAATGGATATAGAGTCATTGGATGTTTATGGTTCTATGAACAAACCCGTTAGAAACTGCTTGGAATGTTTGAACCTTCAATCAATGAGGTCATTCCCATTTCCAGGGGAAACAATAATTCTTATCTTGAAATAATATTCAACAATTTATTTTTAGGAAATATTTTTTAATGTGTTTGGAATTCTCTTAATCATATTTTGGAAACAATTTTCACCATTTGTTTTTTGCTAGAAGTACTATTAATTCAATATGTTGAAGAGAGTAATGTATGGAAAAACCATACGTTTTTGTTAAAGGAACATCACTTATGGTCAGTCACCTTATGATTGAAAAATCATATGGTTAAGAAACATTACATTTGGATAAAAACCTTACATTTTTAAGGAAAAAAAATCACGGTTAAAGAACCCTACGTAACTATGTAACATTACTAACATATGGATCATCAACCTTACTTTTGTAATCAACCTCATGTTTCCAACCTTACGTTTGGGAAAATTGAATGTATATATAATCAATGTTACATTCAGAGATCTATGTTTATCTAGATAAATTTATAGATCATCAACCCTAAGTTATGAAGTTGAACCCTACATTTGTTATTTTTTTGTTTTTTAAAGGAACCTTACATTTGACTTTTCAAAGAAGAAAATTTGAATTTACGTCTTTATCGGAAATTTTTACAATATTATTTGTAGAATATTAGGATGATTTAAAGATCATTGTTGACTAATTCAATGATCGTTATATACGATTGAATGATCTATTTACAATGAAGATTTTTACTCCTATTCTTAAGTGAAGTTACACCTTCTATGAACTATTTATTTGATTTTGGATCATGGAAATTTATTAGGAATATTTTTTATATGTAAAACCATGCTAGAGATTTATCATTATATATATCTCTGAGTATCATCTGTTAAAAAACCTGGATCTGTGAAACCTATCAGATATCTGTGTAAATATTATTCATTGAATTTTTCATTTGAAATTGTTTTATAGTGCTATAGTGATCAAGCATCACAAAAATGTGAACTTCATTTAGAATATATACTTTTAAAACTGGTGAATGATACACTATGTTTTAGTTTTTTTTTTCTTAAAGACAAAGATATTTTGAGCAATCCGATCACTTTAGACATTCTTCAATATTTATTTTCTTCTGAAGTCGAGGACCCTTCTTTTATCAGTTGTGTATTACTACAAATGTGAGCTATATCTATTTCTCCACAAAATGCATATTATCTATCAGGAGTTTTTCTAGCTCGTATTCAGTTGTGGTGGAGTGTCATCTCCTCACACTAAGCTTTGGTTTTATTGGTTCCCTGTAAAAGAATCGGAAGGCTTTATTTTGTAAGCCTTTGTTGTTAAGGGTGACAAATATCTAACCTTAGTTGTGGATCAGTCATATGATACAAGGAACTTACTAGTGAAATTCACTAAGACTACAAAGAGGGTAATTGGTGGAGTGGACTAGGGGATCTTTGTTCCCCAAACCAGTATAAATTGTTGTGCTTTGTTTTCTATTCGTATCCGCTACATATACTCTATTGTCGAAATGATTCTAGTTATTATCTTCTATTTTTGTAAATAAACATAATCATAAAATTTTGAAAAGGACACAATCCCCCCCTATTGTTTTATCACTATATCCATTCCAAACAAACATTAGGTATCAGAGGTTGAGCTTTTCAACAGAGCTATAACAAGCTAAAGGAAAAAGATCTATATTAGTGATGACGATGGAGAATCTCAAGTAAGGAATGTCAATGTTTCATGCTCCATATTTCAATGGTGAGAATTATGGATGATGGAAGTCACGAATGATAATTTACTGAAAAATAATGGATTTAGAGTATACTCAAAGATTGTTTCTCATTACACAATTCCTGAAAAACCCAAAACGTGTTCTACTTTTACAAAGGCAAAGTGTGATATGAATTTGAAAGAAATGAATGCTGTTATTTGAATTCTTGTACTGGAAAAATTCAATCGTGTATCACAATACCCAAAAACCTATGAAATGTAGAAGAAAATTTCAATAGCCAATGAAGGAAATCACAATATTAGACAAATGAGAAATGATACAGCGAAATTAAATTTGATACTTTGAGAATATTTGATAGAGAGATTATCACACAGATGAATGGAAGGATAAAAAAATTGTTAATAATATAACATCTTTAGGTGAGACTATCAGCCAACCTGACTAAGCTTTGAATGTTCTAAGAGTTCTACCAGTGTAGTGTAATAGAATTTCTACTGAAATCTACCAATCAACACCAATCAAGAATTTTAAAATGAGATAATTGATTGGAACATTAATGATGTAAGAGGATGAAATGAATGATGAAGTTGAAGATCAAAAATTCCTAGTGAAAATGGATAACACTTTTTTAAAAGTTACACCCCAAAATAAGAACCGAAAAATGAAACAAGAAGAAAGAAATTCAGACTCATCTGATTCAGAAATTGTGCTCTCTCAATTATCTAGAAAATTAAGTAAATTTTATAGGAAGAAGATGGGATTTAGAAGAACCTTAAAAAGGATGATAAATACTCAAGGGATGTAATATGTTATTAATGAAAAAATTGGGTCATATAAGACCTGATTGTCCCCAATTGAAAGGATATAATAGAAATACATAAAACAAATATTTGAAGAATACTGATTATGAGAAAAAGGATATAAGAGAAATGAAGGCTACTTGGAGTGTCTCTGAAGACTTCAGTAGATCATCTAATACTAATTCAGACAAATAACAGTCAAATCTAAAGGTCAATATGTGTTTTATGGAAAAAGAAGATAAGGTACAATCCTACTATTCATCAGATTCTAATTCTAGCTATTCAAATGATAAAATGACTTCATATTGATGTATACTTGAAAAAAAAATATGATTCCTTATTAAAGAAACGTAAATATTTAAATATTATTCATAATTATATTATATTTTATAGAGATACATTACTAAAAAAACATCAAGTGTTTGTTAAAACATTAAATTCAACAACTACCAACTTTTTTGTTCATGAAAGTAAGATTATGAGTATACAAGGAGAAGTAAGAAACCTATAAATTTGATGCTTTTGTTTTCAAAAAATGAGAAAATAAACTGTATTGAATTCTTGGGAAAATGTTGTTAAAAAATAATGGTTTGGTTTTGGAAGTAAGGGTGAAAAACCTAAACATTACAAAAATTATTTTGTTCAGTTCTAAAAGAAATGTCATGTCTATTATTAAATGTTTTTATTGTGGTGTTAAGGGATATTATGATAATGATTTCTATTTAGGAGAACCTCAATTATGTAGTGTCAATAATGTTCATTATTCAAAATCTTTATCTAGTTTTAATGATAATAGTGTTAATCAAAATAAATCTGTTTGGATTCCTAAGTCATTGATAGATAACACTGTTGGACCCAAAAAGATATGGGCACCAAAATAATTGGTTTAATTTGTCAGTGTAGGTAACAATCCAAATAAGAGAAAAAGATATATGGTATATGGAAAATGGATGTTCAAGACATATGAGTGTAAATTCATCAAATTTTTTTACTCTGAATAAAATAGATAGAGGTCTAGTCACCTTCAGTGAAAATGCCAAAGGACAAATTATTGGACTCGGAACAGTTAGAGATCCAGAAACTGTCTTAATTAATAAATTACTCAATGTACAAGGATTAAAGCACAATCTGATATGTATCTCTACACTCTGTGAAAATGGATACCTTTTTTATTTTACTAAAAATTCATGTTTTGTTTTTAAATATAATTTACTTAAATTTAGAGCACCCAGAATTGATAATGTCTACACTTTGGATTTAAATTCGTTGTGTAAACAAAAAGTGAACTGTTTAACTGCTAAGGTAAATGTGTGATGGATTTGGAACAGAAGACTTGGTCATCATGATATTTTTTCATTACATAATTTATCGAAGAAACAATTGTTTAATATTTACCTAGTCACAAATTTGATAGTGATAAATTCTGTTGTGCATGTCAGATTGGAAGGAATCATAAATCTTCCTTCAAATATGTTAACAAAATTGTTACTTCAATTCCCCTATAAGTTATTCATATGGATTTTTTTGGACCACCTAGAATAAAAAGTTTTGTTGGTAAATTATATGTATAAGTTTTAGTTGATGGTTATTTTATATTTACTTGGGTATATTTTCTAAAACTCAAAAACAAGGATTTATTTGTTTTTTAAAGTTTTTGTAAAAGTGTTGAAAATGAAAAAGGTTTTAAGATAATTTCACTATGAAATGATCATAGTAGAGAGTTTGATAATCAATAATTTAATTCATTTTGCTCAAATATGGGTATTAAACACATCTTATTTACACCAATAACACCTCAACAAAATGGAATTGTTGAAATAAGAAACAGAACTATTCAAGAAATAGCTAGGACTATGCTAAATGAATATAGTTTTTCAACCTAATTTTGGGAATAAGCTAAAATCACAACATGATATATTATAAATAGATTTTTAATATGACATATTTTCAAAAATAATTTTTATGAACATTGGAATAATAGAAAGCCTAATGTAAAGTACTTTAAGGTTTTTTGGATGAAAGATATATATCTTGAACACCAAGGATAATCTTGGAGTGTTCGATCCAAAAGCTGGTGAAGGAATATTCTTAGGATATTTTGAAACTTATAAAGATTTTTGTGAATTTCATAAAAAGTTAAGGATTGTTGAAGAATCAGTTCATTTGAAGTTTGATGAAACTAATCCTTTTAATAAAGAGAAAAATCAAATAGATGAATCTGATGATTCTTCTAACGACATGAGACTTGATAACTTGAAAACTGATTTGGAAAATATAAATAAAATTCATCCTAGTGTAGGAGAACATGATACTGAAGAACATAAAAGTGATCTACCTATACTATCAATAATCCTGAAGAATCATCCATTAGATACTGTTATAGGAGATCTAGACATAGGAATAAAAACTCGAAGAAGTGTATGAATCCTAGTGGATTTTTTTTCTTTTGTATCTCAGTTAGAGCCTAAGTCTTTTGAATAAGTCTTAGAAGATGAAAGATGGATGTTAACAATGAAAGAAGGGCTAAATCGGTTTAAAAGAAACAAATTATAAAAATTTGTTAAAAACCATCAAATTATCCACTTATAAGAACTAAATGGATCTATAGGAATAAATAGGATGATCAGGTATTATAACTAGAAACAAGGCTAAACTAGTATCTAAAGTGTATAATCAAGAAGAAGGTATATATTTGGTTGAAACCTTTTCTCCCGTAGCTAGACTACAAGCAATTAGAATTATTTTGGACTATGTATCTCATATGAATTTTAAATTATATTAGATAGATGCAAAATCTTCCTTTTTAAATTAATATTTAATGGAGTAAGTTTATATTGAGAAACCTCCTAGTTTTGAAAATTCTCAAAATCCATATTTTGTTTTTAAACTTACTAAAGATATCTATGGCCTTAAATTTGAACCTAGAGCATGGTATGGAAGATTATGTTCATTTATTTTGTAAAATGGTTTTACTATTGGTCTAGAAGACACAACCCTCTTTACGAAAATTGATTTCTTCTTCTTTATTATTAGATCAAATCTATGTTGATGATGTTATTTTTGGATCAACAAATAAAAGACTTTGTAATTATTTTTCATAACTTATGCAAAAAGAATTTGAAATGAGCATGATGGGAATATTAAATTTCTTTTTAGGAATTCAAATTTATCATAAACATTATGGAAATGTATTAAATAAAAGTAAATACATTACTGATTTATTGAAAAACATTGGTCTTGAGAATAGCAAGACTTATTCAACTCCCATATATATTAATATTAAACTTGATTTGGATGAAGATGGAAAACCAGTGGACAAATAGTAATATAGAAGTATGATTGGATGTTTAATATATCATACATCTAGAATACCTAATATTATGTTTTCAGTACGTTTTTGTGCTAGATTTCAATCAAGCCCAAAAGAATCACATCTTGCTTATCTAAAAAGGTTTTTTAGATATTTAAAATTTATAGTTGTTTAATGGGTTTTAATGGTTTTTTTAGATATTTAAAAGGTTTTTTAGTATGTTTTTGTTCAATATCATCTTTATCCAAAAACATCTGATTTTAATTTAATATCATATTCCGATGTATATTTTGAAGGAGGTAGATTAGAAAGATAAGGCACTTCAGGAACCTATCACTTTTTAGGAAAATCGTTAGTGCCATGGTCAAGTAAGAAAAATACTCAGTTGTACTATGAACACTCGAAGTATAGTATATATATGCAGGTAGTTATTGTGCATATTTTTTGTAGATGAAAAACACTCTAATGAACTTCGGAATTAATTTTACTAATACACCTATTTTATGTGATAACAAAAGTTCTATAAACATATCAAAAAAATCTAATAACTCATTCTAGAACTAATAATATTGATATTATACATCATTTTATAAGAGATCATGTTCTTAAAAAGAATATAACATTATAATTTTTAACACTAAATTTTAATTAGCTAATATTTTAACTAAACCACTTTCCACTGCTTTTTTTAATTTTATTAAGGAGGAGTTATATTTATTTAATTTTAAATTAAATAATTTTATTTTATTTTTTATTTTATTTTCTTTTATTCTATTTTAATTTATTTTATGCCTAATTTATCTATGTAAATCTAATTTACTTTTATTATTTTTATCTTATGGTATTTTAGTTAATCTATTCTATCTTAATATTTTTTCCACCATGTAATTATTAATTTTTTTCATAATTACTCTATGAAAAGAGAAAAGAGGACATGTGTCATCTGTCAGAAACCCTTCATCTACCTTACCAGTTGTTTACCAAAAAATTGTTTCTCCAAACCCAGAATCTTCCTTCATCCTTCCAAACACTGGAAGCCAAAAACGTCAGATTTTCAGATATTTAGAAATGATGAAAACCAAGAGAGTCGAAGAAAGATAAGAAAGAAACCCAAAATGACCAAGAGTTTCATACAGAAAACATCATTAGGAAATCATGGTTGATCTTGATTTGTTATATTAGGCGAACTTTCTACTAAAAAAAGTGTAAGCTTTTCAAGAAATTAAGATAGATTTCAATGATATCAACTAAGAATTTCTATATGAGGTACAAATGAATTCTTTTTATAAGTGTGTATATTTTATTTTCAAAATTTCAGAGGATACAATTTTTTCTAGTATCGAAGATAGGAATTTATTTATTTCTTCTACTGAGGCAGCAAATTTTTTGAACTTCCCATGTGAAGGGGGTTTTCAATTCAATCATAGATTCATTGGTGATAATGAATATTATTCTAAATACATCATGTATTTTCTGTTCAATTCGATACACATCAGAAAGTTATTTATTAAGGATTTAGAAGCAGACTATAATATTTTGGTGATGTTTATTCAGAAAGGAAAAGAACCAAGGATGACTGAGATAGAGAAACTCCTTTAACCAGACATGTTATCATGTTTATTTTTCTGAGTGATATTAAATTGAATTTTCCACAATATTTATTTCAATACCTTCATTAATAATGTTCACCAAATGCAAGAAGGAATTTATATCCATATGGATGGATAATTTGAAGGATTTTAGTTAAGAAGTACATGATCAGACTGGTTCATGCAAAAGTCAAATGTCATCATAGTAATTTTTTGAATGATGGAATTTTAAGAAATCTTGGATTTTTATGGAGCACTGTAAAAGGAAAGATTTTACTTGTTGGGATGAGGAAGAATAGAGTTTAGAAGCTTTGTCTAAGGGGGAGGAAGCAGTTGTTCAAAATGAGGGTATAGTTGAATAAAAAAGAGATGTTATTTCACAACCTTCTAAGATACAACTTAGATGTAACATTGAATAAGACGAATTTGAGAAATAAAAAAGTTAATAAGGGATTATTATGAAACCAAGGAACAAAAATTCTCCTCAAGTTGAAGAGAAAATGTTTGCTTCTGGAGAAGCAACATGCTTAGATCATTTGGAAGAAACAGTTATTGAAGAGGAAATTTTAGTGGAGAGTAAATCTAGAGATATTTCTATTGTAACACTGGTGAATGAACAACTACAAGAGAGTATTCCAGTAGAAAAAGTCCTAGAAAAGAATACTCAAACAAAAAATGTTGAATCAATGATTGTCAGAGAAGAACTTAATGAAAAAGGAGTTGTTCAAGAAGTAAAGATTTTACATGAATCAATTACATAAATTCAACCCTTGATTGTAGATCAGACTCTAGGACAATAAGATCATATTTCTGAAACTCATACTGATGTTTTAGATAATTAGTCTTTTTTGTGAAGAATTAGTAATGAAAACAGTGGAAGATAATTTTACTAATGATATTGAGAATCAGGATATGAATGTAGATGAGGGGATATCTAATTCATTATCTCATCATGTAGAAGAGATTGTTGTTAACTAAAAAAAATATTAGGAAGAGAATTTAATTCTGAGGAAATATATTGACAGATCCAAGAATAGGATTTAAGAACTCCATGAGAGTATTGTTTCTAAAAAGGATTTTTATTCTTTTAAAAGGGAAATACTGGATGATTTTGGAAAACTCAAGTCTAAATCAGTTTTAAAGGCATATTTTACAAATTTGAAGGGGTATCTGGGAAGTCAGTTTGAATCACTAAAGAGATGTGTGGGTCAATCTAGTATATATTTTCTTATACCTGAAACATGTCTAGATTTAATTAGAATATTTCAGGCTATTAGTTCAGTTATATAAAATATAAACATTCATCTTGAATATCTATAGTGTAAAAACACGCATCTTTCAATTCTTCTAGAGAATTTGAAATTTATTTTTGATTAGTTAACCCAAGAAGATCATATCATTAGATAGATGTTGAATCAGGTTTTAGAGAATTTAGAGTTGTTCATAAAGTAATAAGAGATTCACGAGTTTCTGAAGGTCAATATAGTGGAGAATCTGTATGTCAATAATGACTCCAGGCTGTTGGTTGTTCAGCTAGGAGATATTTTGATGAAGAAGATAATATTGCAAATGGATAAGTAGGAGGAGATTTTTTAATCCCTTAAAAATTCAAACCCAGCCAATCCTTAACCTTTCTCTTACCTTGAACCATGACAATGATTGTTTTAGTTTCTTAGTCACAAACTTTATTGTATTTATATCTTTTTTTATCAATGAACTTTTTTTCTATATGTTATTTTTCATTATTTTATCTACTTTTGTATTTTTTTTTATGATAGCCAAAATCGAATTCCCTTTATTCATTATAGTTACATATAACATTCACTTATCATTATGTTCAATATTAAATGTTTTTTAATTTGTTTCTATACTTTATTTTTGATATAACAAAAATGGGGTTAAAATTAGATAACACCAATTTTTTTTTTAGAAATTTAGATAATCATAAATATTTCATTTAAATTTACCTTTGGGGGATAAATTTAGATATTTATTATTTATCTAAATAATTCTGTTAAATTGAAATTATTTTCTTTTAATGTTTACAAAATTATAAATTATACTTCTGATATTATATTTTTATTTTATGGGATTTGTGATCATCCAAAAGGGGAAGATTGTTGGGCATGTATTGTCTCAACAATACTCTATAAATATTATTTTTTTTGATGCTCACAAATATCCTTGTTTTTTTTTAATAATGATTTTATTGTGAGTGTATGTCAAAAAATTTATATTCGATATAATTCTTATCTTGAAATAATATTCAACTATTTATTTTCAAGAAATATTCATAAAATTGTTATGAACACTCTTAAGTGTATTCAAGAAACATTGTTTGCCATTTTTCATTTATATTAAATACTATTCAATCAATACGTCAAAGAAAGTAACCTATGGAACAAACCATACGTTTATATCGAAGGATAAACACGTGTGGTTAATAAACCTTACATTTTAAGAAATGTATGGTTAATGAACATAAATATTGGATAAGAAACCTATATTTTTCAAAAAGAGAAATTATGGTTTAAGAACCCTACATAAGAATGGATCTTTAAAAATGTATGGATCATCAACCGTACTTTTGTAATCAACCTTAAATTGTCAACCTTACGTTTGGGAAAAGTAAAAGTATGGATAATCAATGTTACATTCAGATATCTATGCTAATGTGGATAAACGTATAAATCATCAACCCGACTCTATGATGTTGAACCCTGCGTTTTTTATTTTGTGGTTTTGTGAAGGAACCTTACATTTGACTTTTCAACACCGAAAATTTGAATTTATGTCTTTATCAGATATTTTTACAATATTCCTTGTGAATATCAGTATGATTTAAAGCTCTTTTTTGACTAATTCCAAGATCGTTATATATGATTTAAAGAGACATTTACAACAAATATTTTTAATCCTATTATTAAGGGAAGTTACACCTTCTTGGATATATTTATTTGATTTTGAATCTTGACGATTTATCAGGAATCTGTAGTGGATCTGAAACCATACTCGTGATTTACCATCATATATCTCTCTGAGTATCATCTATAAAAAAACTTCAAATCATCTCATATATCTGGGTAAATATTATTCTTTTAATTTTTCCCATGAATTTTTTTTACAGTGCTATAGGGATCAAGAATCACAAAAAAACAAACTGTACATTGAAGATATAATTTTAAATCCAGTGAAAGGGATGCTATTTTTTAGTTATTATTCTTAAATGCAAATATCCTTTGAGCAATCGGATCACTTCCAACATTTATGAAAGTTTATTTTATTCTAAAGTCAAAGATCCTTCTTTTATTAGTTGTGTATTATTGCAGCTACGAGCTATATCTGTTTCTCAACAACCAGCATCTAATCTATCTTGTGTTTTTCAGCTTGTATTTATTCTTGGTGGAGTTTCATCTTCGTGTACTAAGCTGTAGTTTTATCAGTTCCCTATAAAAGAACCAGAATTCTTTATTTTGTAAGACTTTTTTTGTATGGGTGAAAACAGCCTACATTCAACTGTGTATCGGTCTTATGATATGAGGACATTACTAGTGAAATTCACCAAGCCTACAGAGGGGGTAATTAGTGGAGTATACTAGGTAATATTTATACCCTAAACTACTATAAATTTTTGTGCTTTATTTTCTATTCATATATGCTGCATATACTCTATTACATAAACACTTCCAGTTATTATCTTCTATTTGTGTGAATCAATAGAATCATGAAATTTTGAAAAAGACACAATCCCCCCCCAACTTGTGTCATCACTATATCCATTCCAACCTATCATATTCAAGGTTCTCCATAAATGCTAGCCTCTCATATACTATTTATAGATTCTTTTTACCATTATTATGATAATAATATTTTTTAAGCCACTCCATGGGGAACTCTGAATTTATTGTCATCCAGGGAGATGAAGTTTTATTTTGATGTCGGGATTGTACCCATAAATGGGATACCAACATATCCTTGTGAATGGAATCAGAACCATCCTAGTTCAACACCGCTTAATGGTATACATCATACCTTCTAAGGCCATGTGATAATGATCTAGATGTAGGGTTTAATGTAATGTGGTAAGGACATATAAGATAAATGTTCTTATTCAAAGATTTTTGTGGGACTTATGCCTAAGTAGCCCAAGGAACTTTTAAAAGATATGTGTTTCCAAGTTGGATTATACCCTGTTGGTAATACGGCCCATAAAAATTTGGTTTTTTTGAAGTGTTGGGTTTAACCTTAGGGAGGATTTCTACGTATCCCACTTTATTGGAATAAAATCCCACATAGTTTGATGAGCCTCATTGGAGATTGTAGTCCTTTGAGAGAAATTATTTTGGACTTACTTCCTGAAATGGTTTCCCTTTTATGGATGAAATGAGATGGATCTCGGGCCTTAAGAAGGCTTCCTACATATCCCAGTTTTGATAAGAATCAAATCCCATGTAGTTCGATGAGTCTCATAGAAGATTATAGTCTTTTGAGATAAATGATTTCGGGCTTACTTTCTGAAAAGGATTCCCATTTATATATGGAATGAGATGGATCTCGCACCATAGGAAGGCTTCATATGCATTGCGGTTTTGATGGTAATCAGATTTCTTGTAGTTAATTCATCTTGTAGGGGTGTATGACCCTTGGAGAGAAATATGCAGTGGATTAATCTTAAGGAAAATGCCTAAAGTATAGTAATTAGGGTTAGATTCCTGAAGAGGAAATCCAATGATCTTTGTCCCTGGTGAAGCCTTCCTATGTATCCCAAATATGGTGGGAATCATAGTTCTTGTAGTTCAAAAGATGTTGGATTGTGTGGATGTTGTGATCATCACAGTTCTGTAAGACCATGTGAGTCATTATCAGTGTGAGAAACAAGAGGATTTTAAAGATTCAACAAAACACATGCACTCTCTTCCACTGATGGGAGAGGGTGTGCCTATGAAGAAATAATCCTAGGCTACCATGGAAGAGGTCACACAGTAAAAAAACCTTCACTCTATTCACTTTACATTAGACAGGGGTCCAATATAAGGAAAGAGTTAAGGTGAAATAGGTAGAGAGGGGCAAGAAAAAAACATTCTACATGAATGTCCAGGGAATTATACAAGGATGGTTGCCCTAATATTGGTCCTTGTAGGAGATGGATACTTCTTATTTGTTCAAAAAGAAAATTAGGCTTGAACCATACCTTTCCTACCAGAGACCTAAGGTTCTAGGTTTCAGAGATGAGAAGGGGAGGTCATAACCCAAACCCTAACCCTCCAAACCAGGAACTCCCCAACACTTTTCCTAGGAAAAGGTCTATGTGACTGCAGATATACAAACCCAAAGACACTCCATTAATCCTAACCCCATTTTAAAACAAATTTGGGAAACCTCTGACTATGGATATACAAACCCAAATAAAAGACACACTGATGTACCCTTTATAAATTTTTTATAAGTTAAGTTGTTTTTGTGGAGGCTTCACCTTAGTACCTTTCAGATATGGGAACCAAGGAAGAAGTTACCCTACCATGAGTGCTTTTGTAGAGGGTTTACAAGATGATACATATACCTTGTGTGTAGTTATACAGTGTACTTATGCTGCATAGGTACACTGTGTAGGTACACTATGTCAGTACACCATGTAGGTACACCATGTAGGTACACCATGTAGGTATGTTGCGTAGGTGTGTCGTGCAGGTCTTAGCACTAACAAAAAAAATTATTAACTTAAGAAAACCAAGCCTATACAAGTTTCAAACTTTGAAAGGATTTAAAAACTAGCCTATCCCATCTAATTTTTTCTCCTATCATGTTTTTAGAGAGCTACCTAAGAAATTTAGAGTGGTATGGTAAAAAGAGCTACATAATTTGATCTTCAAGAGTTATTTCAACTTTTTCTATTGTCAAATGAGGAGCCCAATGGTGCTATTTATGGGAAAGGAGGGGCTGGTCAAAGAAATTAACTGGAATAGGTCGTCCATGCCTCTATAATCTATAGCTCCTCCAAGTAGGTGTAAATAATGCATCTTGTCCCATAGATCTGTGGTGTAGTTCTACCGTGTAAGTCCTTTGTATAGGTCCTTTGTGTAGGTCCCCTGCAATTTGTTATGCCTTTTAGTTCTTTTAACTTCATCTTGAGACTTTGAAATATCTGGGAGATGGCTCCATAGTCTTTTTTTCTTCATAATGGGTGTCGACAAAAGTCCCTCCTCAGGGTTGGATCTGATTAGAAAGAGGGTCGTTTCCTAATGTAAGCTTGTGGGGAAAATACTATGGTGTCATTTTTGAGCTGCACAGGTTTTCCACTTTGCTATTTCGCACAGGTATTTCATGTAGCTATTTCGTGCAGGCATGCTTTATAGGTCAACGACATTGATAATCACAATTCATATATATATATTTTCCCTTTTTCATTGATTTTCATTAAATTATGTGATAATACACATGGTTTGTGTATGATTGTGCAAGAATAAAGGATTTACTAGTTTTCAAGAGAAAATAGGCCTAAAGGTGCAAACCCACTAGATTACATGACATGATTGCCTCTTAGACATTGTGTATCCAAATATCACAGCCTAACATCAAGTTGTGAAGGAATTCGTGACTAAACCACATGGCGATATGGGAAAATTCACTACACGTTGGGATTTCCTCGAACATGATGTGATGTCCAGTAAAAGCGCAAAAAGAAAAATCCACGGACAATCCACACATAGGAAGAATAAATGCAGGGTACACATCATGAATAAAAATTACATGTTGTGTACCTGGTCAAGCCTATTAATGCATGAGAACCGTGTGTCACACTGGATATCTATGATTAGTTGACACAGATCAAGGGTACACATCATTTACCGAAGGTACACATCGTGTAATTCAGGTACACATCATGATATAAATCGCCTATATAAATAGAGCATCAACAGAGCCTTATAGAAAATTCTAGAGGAATTTTTTTCCTCCCTTTAGATTCCTTATGAAATCTATCACCCTTTTTCTCTCCAACTCCAAATTTCTTCACATTTTTGTGTAATTTCAATAATCTAAGAGCTGTGGAGATTCTATTCTTCAATGCATTCAAGTTCCACTTAGATTAAATTTTCCTTCCTTTTTCCAAATATGTTCTTTTTATAATTGTGAATTGCTTCTTGCATGTTATTAACATTTCCACATCTGTTACATAATCCTGATTTCATTAATGTTTATCAATCAATCATCGATGTTATCTCTTAGTTATTCATCTATTTTATACCATTCTATTAGTATATAAATATTTTAGGCGTATGGATCAAGCAATGTGTCTAAAAAATTAACATACATTGTTAAATCTGATCATGGCGAGTCCAACTAAACTAGTAATTATGATATAAATTTAAATCCTAATTCACTTGTGAGAACATCTTTGACCATGAGACAATAAAAAAAACCCTATCCTAGTTGAATTAGAATTATATATGACTATTAGTTCAGGAATCTTTATACTTAGGAATCCATACTTAATGCACTTAGGTTGTTACTATCTCCTGATCACAGAATAGCTACTTCCTAGGTAGATCTAGGTGACTACGACCAAAGTCAACTAGTGAACCTTGTTTGCTTCGCAAACTAATACAAAGGATCTTGCTAAGGTAAAACATAAAATGCGTCATTCAACCAGACACTCACTTGATCCCGATCACTTATTTTTTTTAAGTAATAACTTCTATATCAGAACATATCTCAGAATTCAAAAATATAAGACTCTATAAAGGATTCCATTATAGGTCCAAAAACTAGATTCCCTCAAAGACAAAAAAAAGTAAGTCTCCCTATGAACATGAACCATCACTATTACTATGCTACACCTTTATACTTAGCAAAAGTGTGGGACCAAAAAAATATTCTAAAATTGATCCACTCTTGAGGAAGTAACAACACCACCGCACAAAAGGGACATCAAATGTCTAGAAAAAGGTCTATTCCTTTTAGAATTTCTTCACTCAGGATCTTAGATTTTTTGTCCTCATTGCATAGAATATTTTTATAGCCTTGTCATTTTGTGCTATCATGTAGGTTCCTTGAAATTTTATCAAGGTGAAACCATTTTAGAGATGGAGCTTTGTGGAAGGATTTCATCAAAGGATTTCCACTAAGATCCTTGTCGAAGGACCTACATAGATGACATCGTCAAAGGACCTACATGAAACATTTCTTTTTCTAAAATTTTAAATTCAAGTAAGTTAAAATTTGAATTTTCTCAAGTCAAAATTCCAACCTAAAATGGGGAACTTGGTAATTCTTTTATAGGATATGGCTCACTTGAAAACCACTACTGAGGAAGATAAGGCTCATCAAAATGAGATGATAAAGATTTTCGGACCATACTATTATGAATTTGTTGACAGTACTCTTCATGGACTATTTAAAGGCATAATTCCATACCAATAAGAATACTCACAAAGTCTATATTTGCCTCTGTATAGACATGGGATTTTGCAAGATGCCCCAATTCCTTCTATTAATATATATTTTCTAATGAATTGGTTTCTCCCATTCTCCAATTGTCCTTCCATGAATATTACCGTGAAGGGTATGTCCATTAATGAGGGAAAAAATCCCAATTTGATGCATCTTAAACCATAGTGATTGTACTTTTGATATGAATGAACATGTTGTATAGCCAATGCCACATTGTTATGATTCAAACCTTCATGATTCACAAAAAAATAGTCTAATGGTTGAACGAAAGATGGGGATATTAATTCTATAAGAGGATTTAAGCCTAAATGTATGTGGGCATTTTGAGTAAGTTGGACTTGTGTAGAATTCAAGAAAGAGATCTCATATGTTCACATTTATGAAGCTGTCTAGATGGGAAAAGCTTATGTTTATTAAAATGACTTCATTCATGAATTTATAAGCTGATAGAGTCCACAAATGAATATTTTCCACTTGACACATGGTGAGGTCGGCATCAGTTTATTGGATATCTACCAAATATATGGGGTTCCCATTCTCGAGGAAATTTTGGATTCATTCATTCCACCAACAACAATATGGGGTGATGTTACTAGGACACCACCATGGGCTCTTGAATTATTCAAAATATCAAAGAAATTTCCTAAATACAATAAAGATATTCATGTGAGAGTGTGGATGGAATCCTTTTTAGAACCAACAATAGGGAAAGCTCCCACCTGCAGACATCCTACTATTTGTACTTCTATAGATAACTAGGTAATTTTAGGCACATATTGACCAACATTTGATAGAGGTGACAACATGAACTTGGGATATAAATTCAAATCAGATATTGATTTAAGGGTACACTTAGTTGTCTTCCTTTACATGTGTATAAATATATACTTGCTTCCAGTCCGTGAGTCTGGTGGCAGTGTAAGGCCAGGGACTTTTGTTATTGCAGTTAAATTAGTAGAGAGAAAATATAATGGGTTAGAAACTCTTGTATTGGAAATAATATATTATTACTTGTTGCATTTGTACAATGATAATGCCCCATTTAGACTTATAGGGTCATTCCAAGTGTTGTGGGGATGGATTGCACCGCACTTTTCTTCATGCTCAGTATTTAATTTAGTTAGAGTCCTAAATGGCTGATTTACCCCATTTTTACAGAAAATTTCAATTATTCAGTCTTTGAATTTGAGATTTGATGTATTGTTGAGGTCATTGAATGCATCAGAAGAATTCAACTCCTTCCCTTTTGGTAACCCACCAACTATAACAATTATTGATGATGGTAAGGAATAAAATTATCAGTTGAGGTCATATACGATGGAATTTAAGGACAACATATTATCAACCAGGATTGATGATGAAATTATATAACACGCTTATGTCCAGTATAGGTTCTCTCACTAGTTCAAATTTCTTCAACAATTGAACACTTTTCCTCCCATGTATGTTAGACATGAGAAACACCTAAAGGTAGTGAGACAATTGTGGATTTTATGACTTCATAGATATCCAAATTATCAATTGTGTTACATCCATCAAATGAATCAATTGTATTGGAAGCTGGATATTCTTGAGAATGGGCTTCATTATACCCTTATGGGGATCTAAAAAAAGGAATATATCAGGTAGGGGACATGGAAACTTTTCTATGTAACAATCGTGGTAGGAGGTCAGAATCCAAAGAAGATGTAGAGGGTTCATAGGTTTCAAAACCATCAAAACATCTTTATAGATGGTATACAAGGAAGACTAATTCTAGAGAAACAATACTTCAGGAACCAAGGTGATCCAGTCACCACCATCAGAATGAGATTATCATCCCATATACTGGAATTTTGACGAAAAAGGGAGGCATGAAGAGGCTCACCATCTACCAGATATGGGTGGCATTAAAGAACCTTCTGATTTTCATTTAAATAATAACCTGAATGAAGTATAGGAGTATATTTCATAGCTAGATACCTTTATATATAAAACTAATGAACATTTCCCAGCCTCTAAATGAGTATCCAACATAATAAAACTATGGGATGGGATAATTATTTACCCTAAAGAGGAATGGAACATTTATGTTAATACTAAGAATTTATTTTCCTTTTCTTTTGTTTTAATTTTGATTTTCCATTCACAATCATCAAACTTGATGAGATTTCATTTTACAGCTTGAATTTAGGGAAGGAGTCTCCAGACAGGTTTTTGGGATACTAAGGTATGGAACTACAGGTTCTCCCATCAACATATTAAATGATCCTCCCTAGTTTCTAGAACATTCTCTAGTAGTGGTAATCATGAATTGGGTAATGGAAACATAAAATCCTCATCCAAAACCTCTGGTTTTTACTACCAATATGAGTATTTCAATTTCTCCTCAAGCCAATGAAAATAAATGCAAGAGATAAATGATATTGGTCTGAAATGTATGTCGATTAAGTAAGTATTTAGATTGTATTCTTCCATTATGAATTAATTGATACTCTTTGGTGATCACGTTCATCCTCTCCTAGGATCTTCCTTTCTCTCTTCTCATAAGTTTTGAAGATATGATCCTTTAAGAATGAAGAAGGAAAACCCAGGAGAAACATAGGTTCATGTTTATGAATCTATTACCTTAATGGATAAAACATCAAAAGGTGTTGTTGTATCTACTCATGGTTCTATTGAGAGAGGGAAAATTCATAGTAATGTGAAATACATTTCTCTTGAATATTAAATCCTTTTTTAATATTATTCTCTTCAAAATATCTCATATCAATTTCTCTTGCAAATGGATCCTACAATAATCAATGATAATATTCCGATCTATCCAGAAGGAAGGAATGAGAATCCTATTCAATCTGAAGTAGATACTAGTGTTGATCCTAACTTGGAAAGATCTAAATATGTTGTACTAGTTGAGAAGATGATAGAAAACAATTAATGGAGCTAATTTGGGAATGAACCAACATTTTTTGGAAACCTTAAATGGTGAGTATGGTATAACATTCCACGACTCATACACTAGAATTATGGACTTCCATAATACAAAAATTGATATTTCAGGTTCCATCAACAATTATGGAGAATTTCTTTAAGAATTGCAAGGATGTAGGTTCTGATTATTGTATTTTCCATACAAAATTGTTCTTTTGTAACTTGGTACATCACATTAAAGTTCATATTATGTATCTTTGTCTTTATATATTGTTGTGAAGGCCCTTCATGAATGGGTCATTATACTCTATCCATTTTTTGATGAAGGTAGATAAATAATTACTAAGGACCCCATGTTGGGAGACTCTCCATAGACTTCGATCATGGAAACATGGAAAGCTCAGGTGAATTCCCCTTGCCAAGAAACACATTCTCAAACTACTGAAACTGATAAAATTTTGGATGAATCTAATCAAGTATCTGACTTATCATTGGGTAAATGTTATCAATGTTCTAAACCATGCACTATTTATTCCATTATTCTGAAACTAATAATGATCCTTGACTAACCATTTAGGGTTGTCAATTCCCACAGCTATATTGGCAGGTGAAACTTCTGTGTTGGATCAGACATCAGCAGAACATGAAGAATCCATTATTCTAAGAGAGGTAGATCAATGCACATCTTTGAGTGATTTTTTTCTGAGTACATTCTACCCCATGGAAGTGACTCATATTTAGATTCAGATATTCTTTTTTCTCTAATAATTGAATGTAATAAGGTATGGAATCCAATTTGGAAGATAATTTCTAAGAAACCTTTGTATGAGTTATCCCATTTTTGAAAACTCCTAGAACTATTTTGTGTATTGGGATTTGGTGGATTTAATTATCACCCACTCTACAATTCAATTAAAGAGAAAATTCCCCAATATAATAAAGGACATAAGCTATGGTAGGATCTGGGAATGTCTATATGACTTACTAATTTTGAGAGCTTCCGAGCTACGGTAATGAGGCAAAGGCTGACCATAGCAAGAGGTCGATCAAAATTAGAAAAAAAATTAAAGAGGTGATGAAGGATATGATATATATTCAACAAAAAATGGATGTTATCCATAACAATCTTAATCAATTTAATAAAACATTGGGAGAATCCTAGTTGGAAGAGATAACCACCATTTCAAATCCCAAATAAGTACTTCGTCATGTCGCGGAGGTTGAGGTCGCTCAACTGTCTCAATTTCAAAAAGTGGCTAATAATGTTCCTGAATTTATTCAGCAAATGAAGTGTCATGATGGGAGTTTATTTTAACACGAGATAGAGAGGATCTATTCTACAGATATCCCTATGATTTTACCATATGAATGAAAGAAATTTTGTCCCCAATCACATATGCCTCCATTCTTTCTTTCTTTAATTTCATTATCAAAGGTGATGATAATGAATTTTTTAAACATCAAACCATTATGTCAGATGACCATAATTAGAATAACAGGAATGGAGGGGCTCAAAATTTTCTAATTAATCCAATGGTCCTAATGAGCATAGTTTTATTTTTACTAGGTTTATATAGAAAAAACCCCCACAAACATTGTATCGTTTGTCTTTTTATTGGTCAAAATTTTCTAAACCATACAAAATATAGGTTTAGTGAGTTGAGACTCAACTTTTGTCCACGATACCCTTTTCGGGGTTTCAATCTGGTGAGTATTGTACCCTTTCTATTGGAAGTTTAGATTCATGTGTGTCAGACTAATAATCCTAGTGTTTAAGGTCGAATAGATTTGACCATAAATTTTTAAATTAGATCCAAAACAAGGCTTAGTGTCTGTGAATTTCTCCAATATCCTTTAGATACTTCAAAGGGGAATCTTGATTAATGATTTTTATGGTCACCAAATCTAAAACTTGTATGAACATAAAGAAGGTATTTTCCATGATCAAGGTCACCATTATTTTATGAACACATTATGGGGGTTGTATTATGCCGGACCAAATATGGATTATGATGCATAGCCAAACAGTGGAATCTTTTGAATAAAAGGCCTGTTATGTAGGAATATTTTATGCAAGGCCATTGGGTTCACATACTTCATTGTGAAGTAAAAAAACAATTAGGAATTTAACATTTTATTTTTGATCATATACAAGTGAAAGATTTATTTTGGTGACTCAAGACTATAGTGGGTGATTTTTTTAGGGAAATGGATTTTAAGAATAAAGGGTTATCTATGCCGACATATGTCATGAATGAGAAAACCACTTCTAAACAAATTTGTTGTGTGAGGAATGGTTAAATTTGTTCAGAAAGGGGGATTTCTGATATCATGTTGTGCTGTTTTGATTCATGTAGTGAGGACATTGGGTGGCATTAATTTAAGGTCTTTGGCTTTGACCAAAGGTTCATGTATCTCCAATTTATTGATAATTTTTCTGGAAACATACAACCATGTTCAAGTGTGGAAAAAATAATTGTAAGTTGTGATTTAGGAATTTCTGGATCTGAAGAATGATTTGGGAAAATGGATAAAGTAATTATAGGAAGTATTTTCTAAGGAACAAGTTGTCATTATTTGAAAAACCTATTATGGAGGTTTTATTATAGAGGTCCAATTAGGGAATTTGTTGTATATCCAAAAAATGGAATTTCTTGACTAACAGTCTTGTTATGTATGAAACTTTTATACAAGGCCTCTGAGGCATGTACTGCATAGTGAGACAAAAGAGATCTATAAAATTTGACATTTTATTGCAAAAATATGAAGAATGTTTATGGATATTTAGATTTTTCGTAGCACATAGTTCAGTTTTTGGATAAAGGTACCTGAATGCATTAAGAGTATCTCCAATCATGATTTCCAAAGAATTTGAGGGATATGATTTCTATGAAGGTCTGACCCAAACATAGGAAGTATAGTGTTTGTATTTTTAGGCTATATGACTCAGACCAGAAAATTATGGAAAGAATGGATGATATGTGGTCAAATGATCCAAGGATATTTCAATATGATTTTGAACACATGGAAAAGGGAAATGTGTAAACCATGGTCTTGGAGACTTTCAGATAATAAAAATTGTAATGGAACAAATACACATGGATGATTGCTTTAAAATAAAAATTCTTGTATATTGTTATCAAAGCTTGAAGGGGTTGAGAGACACTTTAACCAAGAACGAAGTTACCATTATTTGACGAACCTATTGTGGGGGTTTTATTATGAAGTTCCAACTAAATCATATATTGCATAGCCAAATAGTTGTATCTTTTGACTGACAGGTCTGTTATGTAGGATACTTTTATGCAAAGCCACCTAGGGGAACACAATTCATAGTCAAGAAAAGGAGTTCTCAGATATCAAAAACTCTTCCACCAAACCATAAGAAAGGTTATGAATATATGAAAGTATTCAAGATTAAAAATGCGATATAATAAAGGGGGTAATTCTAAATGCACAGGATAAATATTTGAATCAATATTGTCCATGATTTTGGATTCCCTTACATAGATCTGACTCATATGTAAAATGGGGACATTTCTTGTTTCCTTGGTGGGCTCTCTATAGAGAGGACCCAAAATGAAGACTCCCACGTAGATTGTTAATTATATGTGAAAGGGAGATAAAACTTTATCTCATGGATAGGACTAGGAACTAAGGACTAGTTTTCACTATGTATATCTATAGGATGAGAATCAATCCATACGTAGTTCTTTGAAAATTTTCAATTTAATGTCATTCAACAAGGACATTATGTTGTGTATTTTAGAGTCATACAGTGGGAAAATGAAGTGGTTCTGACATGAAAAGGGAATATTGCAGTTGGACCAGGGAATTAAACCTAAGTGTCACTATGTATCTCATATGGATGAGAATAAATCCAAATTTACTTCTTGAAACATTCCTTATACAGGTTTGATTTATAAACATAAGTAATAGAGGGTTTTTTATATATCATGGTGGGGCCTAAGATTGGAGATCTAGGTGTCTCTACATATCCCATTGAAAAGAGAATCAAGCCAAATGTAGTTCTTGAAATGATAATTTCCCACACCAATTTATTTTTATGTGAGAGACAGGGGATTTTAACACATTCTGGAAGAATGGTTAATATTATGACACAAAATGGTACGAAGATCAAACCATGTATCCTAAAAGAGTACCCTATATAGATCTGGTTCATCTATAGGAGGATAAATGGGAAAAAAGTTTTTTTGTGGTTACGGTTGCGCCCAAGATTGAAGATATAGGCGTCCCTACATATCTCGTTGGAATGAGAATCAAGCCCAATTTAGTTCATGAAATTAGGTCCCTATGCAGATTTGATTCAAACATAGGGGGAAATGGAACTCATGTGCCACTAAGGAGTAGCAGTGTTGTAAGTGACCCTTGCACATTGAATATCTTAACGGAAAATAAAGAAGATGTTAACTATATATTTTAATTTCATCTAGAAAGGAAAAATGATGTCATGTAGTTAAATGTTGTGTGATAAATATAAATATGATATGCATTTTAATGTCGGGAATCATAGACACATATGGTTGTTATGTAGTTTAATGTCTTGTAACTACGACTTTGTGCTATGATGTTTAGAGTCATGTAGCTAGGACATGTTAATGTGCAATTTCAAAAAGTACTTTTTAAAGAATCATGCACTGGTTCAAGTTGTGATAAATTCTAAATCCATTTAGATTTGGGAATAAGCTCCATTATAGAAGAGATTATGTACAGAGTAAGATCCTTCCCACTTTGGATCACGTTTTGGATGCTTCTATCCTATTATCAATGGATTCTTGAAGACAAATACAAATTCTCCATGATGAAATGTGTGGATGAGAACTTTATTGTTAAAATATCTTTCTATTATGTTCTGATATAATTCTAAATGATTCAAAGTATGCAATCACATTTCATATAAACATTCCAAATCATCAAATAATTTCTGAGACTTTTCGTCAGTAGATAACAGATCGCAGATTACAACTCAGAGTGAAGGCAGTTGAATTTCAATTGGAAAAACTTATTCTATTCCATACACAAATGAATATGGATTTTCTTATGTGTAAATACAGGTAATAGTTTGATAATCCCAGAAAGCATGCCAATGTTTATGAGGAAAAGATTTATTATCTTTATCAAAAAAAATTTATAGTATACTTGATAGGGTCTTATTGAAAGCCTCTATCTTTCCACTGGATGCTAAATGATAGCAAGACGAATGGTTGGTTTTGATATTGTGCTCCTAATATTACTTCTTTACATCAACAAAATAAAAATTTGTACTGTTATCCATTAATATAGTATGAGGGACACCAATTCTAGCAATGATATTAGCTTTGACAAAGCTACAATGATTTTGGCCCTAAATTATTTGAGAGATATTTCCTTATCCCATTTGGATAAAATATCAGTAGTAGAAAGAATATACTTGAACTACATAGCCATAGCTTGAGGATAAGGTCCTACAACATCTGTTCCCCATGTGGAAAATGGCCAGGAGTATTTATATGTACATAGAAACTCTAGGGGTTGATGAATGGAGTTGACATGGACTTGGAAGGAGTGACACTTCATGATGAAATCTCTGCAGTCCTACATCATTGAAGACTAGAAGTATCCGATCCATAGGATTTAATCAGAAAGCCTATGCCTAGACTGGTGAGCACCATAAGCTCTGGCATGTACTTCTTTCATGATAGTTGCAGTTTGTTTTCCATCAATACATCTAGAGAGTACTCCATCGAATCCTTGTTTTTAGAGGATCTTTCGATGATCTGAACTATCATAAAGAATGAAATTGGTCACTTGTCATCGAATCTATTCATTTTCATCTCCATCTAGTGGAAGTACTCTATTTTGAAGGTATTCCATGATATGTGTCATCCATCACGTAGTATAATCATATGGATCCAAAATAGGGTTAATTTAATTAATTTTCTCTATTCTAGTTTGAACTAAAAGTGAAACCACACAACAATGGGAAATACTTATAATTGTATCATCCCAATTTGGATCTACCAGGGCTGTGGCTGGATTATCCAATGCACCAGCTTGAGCATTTTGTGATCATGTGAAATATGAAAATATTCATTCTGAAGGAAATTCAACCATTAATCCTCGGAAAAAATCACACAGTGGGATTAACTCTTCTTTTCTAATAGTAAAATTCCCAATGATTTTTTTGATTACCAATTCTGAATCACCTTTTACTTTCAGGTGTTTGACTTGTACCTAGTGAGCCAATTCCAGGTCTGCAACGAGATCTTGATATTCTGCCTCATTATTTGTATCGCCTTCTGATAATAAAAATGAATATGTCAATATTTCCTTTTCTTGGGAGATAAATACAATTCCTAACCCACATTTCTTGAGTTTGATGTTTTTTATTCTCTTCTCCATTCGACTTCTGCAAGCACCATCAAAGTTAATTTCCCGTGTTTGAGGATTATCTTGAAAATATAAGATTTCTTCATCGAGAAGATTGGTATTCAATGATGTATCTTATACATATAGGTGTTCAGTAAGGAAGTATTCTACGGCTTGGCCTTTTATTTATTTTATTTTATTTATTTTGTATTTATTTCCTATTTATTTTATTTATTTCGTATTTATTTTATTTATTTTATATATTTTATATATTTTATATATTTTATATATTTTATATATTTTATATATTTTATATATTTTATATATTTTATATATTTTATTTATTTATTTATTTATTTATTTATTTATTTATTTATTTTATTCATTTTATTTATTTTATGTATTTTATTTTATTTATTTATTTATTTTGTATTTATTTTATTTATTTTTTATTTATTTCCTATTTATTTTATTTATTTTATTAATTTATTTGGTATTTTTATTTATTTATTCATATTTATTTTATTTATTTATTTCGTATTTTATTTATTTATTTCGTATTTTATTTACTTATTTCGTATTTTATTTATTTATTTATTTATTTCATATTTATTTTATTTATTTCATTTAATTTGCAGGACTTTATTTTCTTTATCCATGGATGCATGCTCATGCCCATGCACATGCCCGTGCAATATAAACAAATACTGCGTTTGTGAGATTTGAACTCCTAACATCTTGCATATTTTTCAAAGACTTTACCACTCCAGCAAGCTTGTCATGTGATTAATAAACAGAATTTAATATACTTATATATATTAATTGAAAAAATAAATAATACATAACTAATAGATATAAACTCAATAATAATTAAACAATAAGAAATAATCAATAATTAATAACCAATAATTATTAATTAATAATTACTGATTTATTAGTTATTTATTGAGTTATTTATTATTATTTATTGTTTATTATAATAAATAACAAAGTAATTATAATAATATTTACATAAATTATAAAATTATGAAAAACATAACAAAACAATAAAATTATGATGTTAAAAGAATAAATAATAAAGATTAGATAATAAATAATAAATAATATGTAATATGTAATATGTAATAAATAATAACTAATAAATAATAAATAAAAAACAATAAATAACAAACAATAAACGATAAACAATAAATAATATATAATAATAAATAATAAATAATAATAAATAATAATAAACAAATAATAAATAATAAATAATAAATATTAAATATTAAATATTAAATATTAAATAAAAAATATTAAATATTAAATAATAATAAATAATAATAAATAATAATAATAAATAATAAATAATAAATAATAGTAAAAAAAATAATAAAAAATATTTAATTAATAAAAAATAATAAATAATCAATAACAAATAATAAATAACAAATAAAAAATAAAAAATAAAAAATTATAATAAATAATAATAACTAATAAATAACAAACTATAAATAATAATAAATAACAAATAATAATAAATAATAAATAATAAATAATAAATAATGATGAATAATAAATAATAAATAATAATAAATAATAAATAATAATAAATAATAAATAATAAATAATAATAAATAGTAAAAAATAAATAATAATAAATAATAAATAACAAATAATATATAATAAATAATAAATAATAAATAATATATAATAATAAATAATAAATAATAATAAACAAATAACAAATAATAGATATAAATAATAAATAATAAATAATAAATAATAAATAATAAATAATAAATAACAAAAAATAAATAATAAATAATAATAAATAATAAATAACAAATAATAAATAATAAATAATAAATAATAAATAATAAATTATAAATAATAAATAATAAATAATAAATAATAAATAATAAATAATAAATAAGAATAATAATAAATAACACGTAATTAATAATTATAATTAAATAAATAATAATAAATAAATAATAAATAATAAACAAAAATTAATAATAGATAATACTACATATATAATAAATAATAATTAATAAATAATATACAATAAACAATAAATAATAATAATAAATAATAAATAATAAATAATAACTAATAACTAATAAATAATAAATAAAAAATTATAATAATATATAATATATAATATATAATATATAATAAAAATAAATAATAATAAAAAATAATAATAATAGACAATAAATAATAAATAATAAATAATAATAATAATAATAAATAAAACATAATTAATAATTATAAATAAATAAATTATAAATTATAAATTATAAATAATAAATAATAAACAATAAATAATAAAAAATAAATAACAAACAATAAATAATAATATATAATATATAATATATAATATATAATCAATAAAATATTAATAATAATAAAAATAAATAATATATAATATATAATATATAATAAATAATAAATAACATGTGACAAATATTGTTAATAATAATAATAAATAATATAAAAAAAATAATAAATGATAAATGACAAATAATAAATAATTATAAATAATAAATAATAAATAACTAGTATGAAATAATAGATGATAAATAAATTAAAGTATATGATAAATAATAAATAATAAATAATAAATAATAAATGAAACACATGAAAAAGTACGAAAAGGCTTGATAAGGGATGAAAAATTATGAAAACGCATGAAAACAAATAGAGAAGCATGAAGAAGGAAGCATTAAAAAACCTGAGAACGCATGAAAACTCATGAAAACTCTGGAAAACCCCTTAAGAATTCAACATAATCATCATAATAACCCACAAAAAACCATTGATAAAAATAATAAGTCATGGAAACCCAAATAAAGAGTAATAAATGGAGCAATCGTTAAAACCTGTCAAAACGGTCATAAAGTGACAAAAACATTAGACTCATATGAACAGAGATAACTTATGATCCGAGAGTTTGTTCCAGATTCGCGACCAGTCAAATCAAAGATCCTAAAACGATCTTCGAGCTGATCGATGAAAGAGACCGAATGTTCCGGCAGATCTGAAGTTACGACCATTTAAAAAAACTAACGGGGAACGGGTGCTAGAAACGAGGCATCGAAAAACATAATAAACTCGATACCCACTAAAAAGGCCATAACATATGATCTAGGAGTCCATGTGGGCACCATGACCAGTCAAACTGAATCTCATGGAACTAACTACGATCTAGAAGGTGGAGGAGTCCGAACTGACACGCAGATCGAAAGTTAGGTCCATTTGAAGACAAGTCTAACAGGACACCGGTGATGGAAACGGGGTTTCAGAGGCCCTCGGAAGGGTTTTTGGGAAGCTTTCTTGTGTTGATTTGGTGCGTAGCTCTCTTCGTTGGCTTCGATTTGATATGTGGTAGAGCCCAAACGGAAACCTGAAGCGAATGTTTTGGTCGTTTGAATTTGGAGAACTATTTTAAACTTTCTTATAACACTCATATCTTCTGCACTTTGTATTGTCTCATGGTTTTGATTATATATGCCTCTATATCTCTTCATGATCTTCGATTTGACTGGTAGTAGCGCTCCAACGGACGCCTGGATCAAAATTTATGGTCATTTTAGTGATTTTGGGGTTCCTCGTGTTTTTTTTATTTTTTTCCTTTCATTTCGCGGCGATTTCGTGGTGATTTTACCCAAACCGCTGCTATTTTGCGGCGGTTTTTTAAAAAACCACCGCTAACCCTAAAAAAAACTTAAAAAAAATATTTCGGGGTGGTTTTTAAATCGCCGCGAAAAAACCGCCGTGAAATAGCGGCCCGAAAAACATTTACCGGCGTTTTTTAAAACCACCATGAAAAAACTGCCGTGAAACGACCGTTTTCATGTGGTGAGAATTAATGTCTGCACTTATTAAAGTGTGCAGTGGATCATCTTATGTACCCAAATTTATTTCTATGAGCTCATCCGCAGTAGTGGAGAAACCTTCCCCAAATTTTGGAGGGGTTTACATGAGATCTTCTTTTTTCTTCTTCCTTATGTGGCACTTTTTCTATTTCTGAATGCAAAATAGATGATGAAGCAAAACATTCAAAGCTATGGGGGGATTCATTATTTGAACATCATGAAGAATAGGCCACCATTTCTGACCCTATTGATGATGAAGGGTCTTCTTGTATCATTGAAGAGAAGATGATGGGTTGGGAATCAACATCCTTGCCTTCCTTTATTGTTTAAACAACTTCTTCTAGCCTGATTGATGTATTAAAGACTTGCTAATGTTCAGTGGATTGAATGAAGACATCTCCATTTAATCTTTCACCACTTATTGTTAGATCAACAATTTATCTCATGTCATCCAACTCGATTCTCACAATTAGCATTATGGAAATCACTATACAAATTCTCATATCTGAGTCTATCCATTCAATTTTATTTATTGGAAACACATAATCTCTACGTAGATGTTTGAATGGGTTAGATTGGATATTTTCCAGACCGTTCAGAGCATTGATTCTTGTTATATCATTTTCCACAGACCTCATTCTCTTTGTGTGGTAGAATTCTACCTCAATATATTGAGATTCACTTGTTTTTAATGGATCCTTGTCACCATACAATGTCCCAATTTGACCAATAAAGAAATATTTGATACATTGGTGATATGATGAAGGAATGATTGTATGTTGATGTAGCTAAGGGATTCTAAGAAGAATGTTGAAGTCTATCTCCTGAAGGACAACCATGAAATCTATATTAGGTACAAGAACCTTCCAAACTCAGTTCTGAGTGTAATCTCATCTAGAGGTTCTTGCTCATACATATTATAACCTTGAAACATTAAAGTGGAAGGAGACAAGTTAGATTTAGTGAGGCCTAATCGACGAAGTGTGGAGATGAGAATGAGGTTCACTCCTGAACCATTATCAATGAAGGCGCACTGGATGTCTGATCATTAACCCTACTAGGTAGACAAAAGGGTATGATGTTTCCATGTACAACGTTATCCTCATCTTCATCCATAAAATATATAATCGCATTAAATTATGTAGGCTAATTATTTATACAGTAAAGCTTAGTGGTAGAAATCTTAGTTTCAAACTCTTAACAACTTGAACAAACCTCAATAAGTTCTTCTAGAAGATATTTTGTAAAATTAAAATCATATAGGATTAAAAACTTGGCTGGTACATGGGCTATCTAATTCCAAACATCATATTTTTGGTCCAAAATTATATGTTTATAGCATATAGATGTGGTTTTTCAGGTGCCTTGGAAGTTGATGCTCCTGATGTAGATGTAACATGTGTTAGGGAAGAAGTAGGAAATACTTCTGCTTTGGGTAGATTAGACGAACTAGGTCTATCTATTTACTGAGAGAGTTAATGTGTAACCTCTAATCATCCTTCCAAGATAATCATGTCAGGACCAATATTGTCATGTGTGGTAGAATTTCATTGTTCTTACTAAGCCTGCTGAAGGGCTCTCCCACGATTTTCTACCACATAAACTGTTCAATCAGGTGTATAGTTAAAATAGTGGTTTCTAGCATATCCACATATTTCCCTATATCCTCAACCTTGGATTATTCCTATAGTTTCCCAGTCTTGTATAGGGAATTCAATCCCATCATAACCAAAATCATCATTTTCATAGGGAATCATTAAGTGGATAATATTATTGGAACCAAAGATCAATTCTTCATTTGATGAAGATTCTTCTTGAAAGTTCTGTTCTGGTTGTACCGTTTGATGGGGAGGTGCCCGTAATTTTGAGACTAATGACATGAAATCTTCCAATGTTAAGGAAAACATGGACCATAACATGAGGTCTTCTTCTTCTGACTATTCTTTATCTTTCTGATCATGTCACTTATTTGAGGATTTAATTTTTGAGGACAAATATTTTGATGAAGATGGATTTGCTGTAGAAAAAAATGATAAAAGACACATTTGGTTGTTTAAAAGGATTTCGAATAATGTTGTGAGTTCAATTAATCATTTTCCTAAACATCTGATCATTATACTTCTACACATTTTTTTGACTTCCTGCCATTCGCTTTCTTCCTCTAAATCGGTAGCAGTAACACATGCTACTTGGACTGATGAACTTTTCAGTTTCACTTGTCCAGAGTCTATCATTTTTTAAGGAGGTATCTAAAAACAAAACACTCCGAAATGGGATCCCCAACATTTGATGAAAGGAGAAATAATTTGGGAGATGTTTGTCTCCTTCTTTATTTGGTTTCTTCTGCCTTGACAATTGAACCAAATTGTTTTCCAAAGATGAAATAAAGTAACCAGGAACCTATTCATTTAGAAAAGAATAAACATTGTTTTTTAACTCCTCAAACTATCTCTACCTTTGATATTTTTTATCATCTTAATGATTTATTCATTTCTATTGATGCTCGGGAGGTGGAACCCTTTGGTATATTGAAGGTTTTGAAGTAGAAGCAGGTACACGTGCTTGTTTGAGTCTGATTGTAGAAGAATCTGTTTTTTTGTTCTCCTTCCTAGAGTTGATGGGATTACACCATATTTATCATTATTTTTCCACAATGTAATCCTCCAATTGTTATGAAATTGAAGCCAAGTCTCAAAACCCTCCTGTGTATTTCATAGGGATTAACGGTGTTCGTAACTCATCACGTAGATTTTCCACAAAATTTAGCTGCAACTCTTTTTTAGGAAGTCCTAGATTTAAGGAATATGTTAATCCATTATATTGAGAAATGAAATCTGAAACTCTCTCATTATCACTTTGTTATCAACTTGTAAGATCAAAAACTATTTTCTTCCGCAACATTGATCTGAATTAGGGAATTAATTTTTGATGGATGTCTTCCCGTCCAGTAGTTGATCGAGATTGCAAACTTTTATAATAGATAATGGATGGCCCCTATAATGATTACAAAAAAATTGAGCTTTGCATATTCTTGTTGTTGAGGGGTCCTGATCATGGGATCACAGAAAGAAACAAAATGTGCTAAGTGCTGCTTCAGATCCCTTGAACCATTAAATATTGGAAATGTGGTATTCAAAAAGTTTGTTGGGGGGTCGGATCTACCCATTCTGGGTAAGCTTTCTTTTCTGGTTGTACTGGTGCAAGATATTCTTCTATAGCTTCCAATAGAGTTGTTATTGTCTCAATTGTATTCATAATCATTTTTTGAATATCTGGATGAGAAGGGATATATACAGTTACATAGTTTCAACTTGAACTGGCGGGAAGACTGGAAAAACCATTAGTGGTGGTACTGCTGGTATTCTTTTTGGATAAGCCATGGGGACAAGTCTATTAAGATTTTCTTGATCCTATCTTGGTTGTGTACTCAATGGGGGGAATTCATTATCCGCATATATAGTTTCAACAAATCATCTTTGTTGAGGAGTTCCTATAGGATGTGCAAGTTGAGGATCTGCTTGTGGAGCATGTCTAGTAGAAATGATTCTTTGAAGTAACTATGTATTGAGTCATTTCAACTCCATCACTCCTCCTATTATTGGGGAAATATTTCTTCGAGTGAAAGAGATTGACCTTCTCTTATGTAAAAGAGATACATGATCTGACTTTTACTTTCCCCCTGTTATACTCTTTTTCAAGGTGTGGGAGTTGGTTACTTGAGGGGATACCAAGATTTCAGGTAAGCCTCTGATTTCGGGTACGCATAACTCCTTCATTTCCTTTAATGTGTTCCACATTATAAATAATAACTTTATCCTCTGACTCCCCTAAAATGGACTCATTTTCTAGAGGATATTCCATAATGGTATTAATTAAATTTACTAACGCATAATGCATTAGTGGAATTATATTACAATTTTTGTAAGATCGTATCCTTATGTGTCCTTTATAAGACTTTGTTCTCCTATATGCTAAATTGTCGATAACTGTTTGATGGAAAATAACTTGAAGGGAATCCATGGATAGTTCAGTTGTGCATTAACTTTGTGACTTCTTCCCTAATCGTGAGAAAATTGACTTCCATTGAGGAGAGGATTGTAGTGGGAAAAAAATCCCCTAGCCGTACATGCTAGGTTTGTTCTTGTTATTCAATCCTTTGAATCTATTTTACTGAATTCAAAGGTTGAGCTAAACAATCCCCCAGCCTTATAGGTTGGGGTGGCTCATGAACCACTATGGAGGATATTCGCGTAGCTACTCTTCTAATTTTAAAAATTTGGGTCTAAACATTGGCTAGATTCATTATCCTAAAATGACTTAAATCACCTTTTTCAGAAGATCGTTATTCAAATTAAGAAATTCGCTCAATCTTATGGCTCAAATCCTATAAATGAGAGGCCTTCTTAATGTTATCGGATTCTTGATGCAATAGTATCTCTAAAAATTTCTCTATTGGGGATTGACTCTAATGAGAGATAGTTGAGCCATTTTCTTGAGAGTATCTTCAATTACACACAAAATATTTTAAGTGTACTCGTCCATGAGAAAAAACATTTCATGATACCATTTTTTGGGGGCATGACTGATTTTGGAGCGTATTGAAATGAAATACTCCATGTGCACCCCATCCTCTGATACGAACAAAAAATGGAGTATTAGAAATTAATTGGCATATCCTCTTTAGTGCATCGAGGCATGCATGCTGAAGGGTTCCCTTCTACTTCTCAACCTTTGGATGTTTGGAAACTAAGAGGGATGTTATGTCAATTTGGCATTAAAACTCTTTTATTAACTTTACATGACTTTGATAATCATCATATATCAATCATTAGAATTTTAGATGATGAAGAGGTTTTCATATGTGGAGGTGGATATCATGAATGAAATATTCTACCATTAATTATGGAATGTTGTATTGAGAGGCTTCCAAAGGCTAGAGCATGATTGGAATTTCATTTTTAGCAAATTGTTTTCTCATATTCAAAATATCTTCATTATATTTTTCTAGAGGTTTCACCAATTGGTCTGAAATGAGTGGAAACTTCATTATTGTTTTATTTCAAACAATAGAACCAGTTACTTTTTCCTCTACCACATTATAAGGCAAATTACCTAAGGGAGCTTCGGAGAATGACTGTCACCTTAGGATGTATTCTGGTTGAGAAATAATTTCACATGTTAGTAAAAATGCATCAGACATGACGGAATTTATGTTGGAAAGTTCCTCGAGATAAGAGGGATTCATCATTACTATATTTTCAATTAGATAATTATCTTGACAATGTAAAACACTAATATAGAGAGAACTTTTGAAGTGAATGCCATCATGGGGAGGACCACCATGGAGGATTACAGTAAGGGAAAAATCCCCTTGTTCCTTGGTCTTTTAGCCATATGGTGGGTTGTCATGTCTCTCATCCAGAGATAGGCTCTCTATATTGATCAAAGTTTCATTAAACAATGGTTCATGATGAGGTTCCCAATTGGGAACTTCATAATTACTTCTACTGCTCCCATAATTTGGTAATGGGAATGTATAATATTGAGTTGCAATAAATAAATTTCTGAGGGCTTAATGAACTCCAGCATGAAGAGGAGTTAGATCGTAGATTGGTGTTGATTTCGAAACTGTGTTTGGTGAGACTTCTTCTTAGATACTCTTTTAAACATAGTCAGGGCCAATTACTGGGAGAAGTGGTTAGAAAGGGAAGGTGTATATGCCTACCTTGGAGTGGTCATCAGAATAGGCCAATTATCTCCAATTGGAAAGTTTGTATGTTCCTAATACGGTTGTCTGTATGATATGGGGGAGTATGCCCCATAACCCTCCTTGACTATAATAGAGTTGTGTATCTACTCTAGGATGGAATTCCCATGAGTCATCCTAGGTGTGGGGAAAAAATTATGTGTATGTTCCCCTGGTATAGTTGAATTTGTTGTTTTGATATTTTGGTTGGCTTCCAAAATATGGGTAGTAATTTGTGTCTTCCCTTTCAACATTGGTCAAATGTGTTTGGTAAATTCAACAGCTGGAATGGGAATATACATAAATTCTGAATCTAGAGTAGATGTATGTTCCTACTCCTATCCTCCCTTTCCTATTAGTGGATACTAATAGTACTCATGTATGGGGGTAGAGAGTTGAGTATGCCCTAGGTTTTTTATTGTAGCTTTCCAACTGACTTCTCCAGGTGTTACCAAACAAGACTACTTGCAGGCTTGATGAATGCTGACAAGGGTATGTGCCTACTGGATGATTTATTCCAAGCATGGTTGACAGATTTCTCTTAATTCTGACAGACAATACTGTTGGTAGCATTAGTGAGTGGAGGAAGGTGTATGTTCCTACTTACCCGTTCCCATAATATTTGATTGGTAGACTTCCATGAATGCAGTCAAACAAGTCTGCTGACTGGAAGATAGTTTGTAATCATTTGTATGTGCCAGCTCATGGTACTCCACCAGATTTAAATGGGGGGATTGGTTGGTCACTACCATATGAGTATGTTGGCTTGTGGAACTGGGACAGACGAGTGTATGTGATCATTCGTTGTTTGCCAACAGGTTAGGTTGATGGACTTCTTGAGAGGGTGAAAAGGTAAGATCTTGATCCCTATTGGATGGATGTTTCCCCTGATAGTTCACCTCATGTTCTTGGGTTTGAGGGACCTAGGTCAAACAACCGAATGAAACACCCCCATCATGTTGGGGGTTCTCTACTGCATGATTATATTAACATAAATTGTTTATGGGAGACCTCGGGAAGGACTCATGTGTCTTTGAGTTGAGGCCATGAGTCACCTCTGGATCCACCTCCCTACAATATGGGTGGGACTGTTTATTCTGTTTTAGGGATAAGGGCCTGAAATGATTGAAGATGATGGATGGGATTGTCTAATTATTGACTATTGGTCATCGCTAACCGGATGATCAAGGGTTGTTAATTTGGAAAAACTGTCGGGTAGCCTCTAGAGTTCGGATAGTACCGTGTCCACAATATTCCCATACCAGTACATTTGAGACCCACTATTGAAGATGTTGATTTGGTGATGACGTCCTTCCAGTGGATGAGGATCTATCTTGAGCAGTGGTTGGGGCATTCACGGGTGAAAACATGAAGGAATCCATTTGGAGTGAAGGGAGTTATGAGAAAACTAATAAAAATAATAAACTCCATTAAATCAAAATCTTTTAAAAGGACACATGTGTGATTGATTCCTTTGTCTAGGATTATGTTATCAATTGATAGGGGCCTGACATATGGGTATCACTATCAACTTGGTTAGGGATTCATGTTTGGTTCACTATCTTTTGTTTCGCGTTCCTTGGAAAGTGTGTTCTAGTTAGGAATCACAAATTCTATGTAGTTTTTATTGGATTTATTTATGGAACTGGAAACATCCATTGGTTCTTTATCTAAAGGGACTTTCTTTCAAATGTAAGGCATTCATTAGGCTTGGGAATATGATACTTGAGAACATACATTGGTCAAGAGGATGGGAAGACAAAATCATCACACCCTTTTGGGGGGAATTATTGCCAACTCTGGGGCTCTCTTATAATTTTAAGATAATTATTGTGAATCCTTATTAATTTACAAAGTATAAAATAGGTTTCCCTTGAAATTTTCAATCAATTATTAGTATTTAAGATATTTAGAATCATTCATATGTATTCAAGGTTATTAGTTAGCGGAGACATCTGTAGGTATTTGAGGTTTTCCATAAATAGTATCCTCTCATATACTATTTATAGATTCTTTTATCCATTGTTAGTATAATACTAGGTTTTAAGCCACTCAGTGGGGCACTCTAGAATTTATTATTGTCTAGGGAGACGAAGGTTTGTTTTCATTTCAAGATCATACCCATAAATAGGCTGCCTATATATCCTTGTGAAAGGAATCAGAACCCTTATTGTTCGGTTTGGCTTATTGGTACACATCATACCTTTTAAGGCCATGGGATAAGGACAAAGTTGTACAGTTTAATTTCATATGGTAAGGACATCTATGGAAAATGTGATTAATCAAAGATTAGTGTGAAACTTATGCCTAAGAATCCCAAGAAACATGGAAAAGATATGAGTTTCCAAGTTGGATCGGACCTTATTGAGAATATGGCCTAGGAAGAACATGGATGAATTGAAGTGCTGGGTTTGAACCATAGGGGGGATTCCTACGTATCCCACTTGGATGGGAATCAATGCCCACGTTGTTCAGTGATTCTCATAGGAGAGTGTTTTCCTTTGAGAGAAATGAGTTTAGGCATACCTCTTGAAACGGATACCCATTTATGGATAAAATTAGATGGATCTCGGGCCTTAGGAAGGCTTTTTATATATCTTAGTTTTGATGGGAATAAAATCTCATGCAGTTCGATGAGTCTCATAAGAGAGTGTTGTCCTTTGAGAGAAATGATTTTGGTCTTTCTTCTGAAAAAAGATACCCATTTATAGATGAAATGAGTTGGATCTCAAGCCTTATGAAGGCTTGTTACATATCTCAGTTTTGATGGGAATCAGATTTCTCATAGTTCATTCATCTCACAGGGGAGTATGCCCCTTTGAGAGAAATAGTTCAGGGATTACTTTTAAAGAGAATGCCTAAGTTAAGGGAATTAGGGTTTGATTCTTGAAGAGGATATCTAATGATCTCGGGACCTAGTGAAGGCTTCCTACATATCCCGAATATGGTGGGAATCATAGTTCTCATATTTCAAGGGATGTTGGATCATGTGGATTTTTTGATCATCACAGTTATCTAAGACAACGTGAGTGATGCTCGGGGCGAGAAACAAGAGGATGTAAAAGATTCAAAAATGCACATGCACTCTCTTCTGCTGATGGGAGAGGGTGGGCCTATAGCGAAAGATGTCATGGAGACCATGGAAGAGGGTGAAGAGCAACGAACATTCCCTATCTTAAATTTACATTAGAGAAGGGTATAATTCAAGGAAGGAGTGAAGGTGAAGGAAGTATGGAGGAGAAAGAATGTAACCTCCTACATGAAAGGCTAGGGATTTACATCAGGATGATTGCCCTAAAATTGGTCCTTGTAGGGGAGGGAGACATCTCATTTGTTCAAAAGGAAAATTAGGTGTGAACCGTACCTTTCCTACAAGAGACCTGAGGTTCCAAGATTTTTAAATGAGAAGGGGAGTTCATGACCCAAACCCTAGACCTCCAAACTAAGAACTCCCCAAGACTGTTCTTGGGAGAAAGGTCCAAGTGACTATAGATATAGAAACCCATAGTTACTGCATGAATCCTAACCCCATTGAAAAAAATGTGGAAATCCTCTGACTGCAAATATACAAACCCAAATATGAGACACACTAATGTTCCCTTCCCAAAGGATAGATATGTCAGGAGGTTTTAGTGGAGGCTTAAACATAGCCCCTCTCAGATAAGAGAACCAAGGAAGAAGATACCCTACCATGAGTGGCTTTGGAGAGGGTTTACAATAGGATGTGTTGGCCCTTTGTGTAGCTATGTATCATAGCTATGTAGTGTAGGTACACCACCTAGGTACATTGTGTTGGTACACCGCATAGGTACACCGCATAGGTACACCGCATAGGTACACCGCACATGTATGTTGTGTAGGTGTAACGCACAGGTCTTAGAAATAACTAAAAGAAAATTCTTAACATAGGAGAACTAATCATATTCATGTTTAAAACATTGAAAGGATTTCAAAACATACTTATATCATATAATTCTCTCTTATCTCATGTTTTTAGAGAGCTACTAAAAATATTTGAGGGATCTAGATGAAAGAGATATGTGATGGGAGCTTCAAGAGTTTTTCCATCTTTTTCAATTGTCAAATGAGGAGCCCAATGATACTATTTATAGGAAAGGAGGGGGGCTGGTCGAAATTAATTCATTAGCATAGGTCAACCATGCAGATCTTTCGCTTGACTCCTCTACATAGGTGTAAAGAAATCATCTTGTCTCCTAACTCTATCATGTAGGTCTAATGCATAGGTCCCCTACGTGGGTCTTATGTGTAGGTCCCTGTAATTTGTTATTCCTTTTAGGTCTTTGAGCTTCATCTTGAGACTTTGAGACATCTTGGGGATGTCTTCATAATATATTTTTTTCTTACTAAGTAGTTTCAACAGAATCAAAGGTCATATTATTCATATAAGAAGCAGTATATTCCCCCAACTTCTCAAGAAAGAATTCATATGTGACATAAACATATGGAGTATGGGATTCCCTATATTCATGGGAAAGATATGAGCTTTTTAGGCCATCAGTTCAAGTAAAAAATTCAAGTTTAAACAAAATATTATGCAAGTTATTTGGAATATAGTTCAATTTGGAGGATTACCAAGTGAAGATCCAAATGTCCATGTTCTGAATTTTCTGAAGATATGTGACATGTTCCATTACCACATAGTATCATAGGATACAATTAATATTTGCATATTTCCCTTCTCATTAAGGGAAAACCCAAATATTGGATTAAAGTACTTCTTTATAATTACATCCTCACTTGGGAGGCATTGGCCCAAGCATTTCTGTCCAAGTATTTCCCCCTTCAAATATGGGGATGTTGTGGAATGAAATCAACAATTTTCATAAGCATGATTTAGAGCCATTGTAGGAATATTTGAAGCACTTCAAAGAGATTTTGAGGATATTTCCTCATCATGGACATTTTTTGTGATTGCAAGTCCAAAAATTTTATAGAGGTCTCACAACAAACACAAAATCCATGGTGGATATAGTTGTTGAAGGAATGGTTATGATAAAATCCCCTGAAGAACTTCTTAATCTCCTTGAATAAATTTAATCCAATAAATTACAATGGGATTTTGAGCGAGGAACTCAAAAGGGAAGCATGAAAAACAATTATTCCACTAAGATGATTACTACTCAACTTTATGCAAGGTCTACGAAAATTGATGCATTGAATCTGAAAAAAACATCACATGTTCAAGCGGTGAATCCTCTATCTTGCAACTAATGTCGTTATAACCACATCATGGGTGAATTTTTCGAGTCAAGTGTCGACCCCTAAATATGTTAAGTAAATAATGTTTCTTAGAACTGAGGGCGAAACATGTACCCTCAATACTAGAACCCGACATGGAAAGATAATGAGAACATGAGTTTGGAGCAGAAATAGAAAAATCCTCAACCATGACCTGAGAGGCCACCCGAATATGGTCAGCAAGAGTATCAACATATGTATCATAGTAAAAAAAAGTGGAATAAATATCAATAAGGACCATATCAGTAGTAAGGGTATCCAAACCCTCATTCAGTGCAACCTCTATGATAACCACAACCTCAGCAAGCTGTACCGCAACAACCTCAGTAAGATCAACCATAAAATCTAGAAGAAATGATGTCTAAATTCATAAAAATAGTTGATACAGGATTTTAGTATCAAGAGGAATCCATTTGAAGCCTCAAGAATCATATTTTATTGATTTATAATCAAAATTCTTCAAGGAACCCCAACACACTACCTGGTGACACTAAAAATAATCCATGAGAGGAAGATAATGAAGTGACCTTGAGAAGTATTAAGGATTTACCCCCACATGTACTAGCATAGAAAGGGGAAGTTAAAGCTATAAACCAATATAAAACTACCCAATATGAATAGAAAGAAGATGAATTCATGGAGCCTTCCTCATCACCAGAATTTTCAACATGGAAGGATGTTGCAAGTGATAAATAAAATGAGTTTGTGAAACCATATATACCCACCTTACCATTCCCAAAACACATGAAGTAGAAGAAATTAGACCAATAATTTGAAAATTTTATGGAGTTATTTAGAAAAAACACATTAACATTATCTTCATGGAGGCATTAACTCAAATGCCCACCAATACCAATTTCATGAAGGAAATTGTTTCAAATAAATATAAGATGAAGGATTTGTTAACCATTCCTCATAATAAAGAATTCATAGCAGTGTTTCATCACTATGTTACTCAATAGATTCAATATCCTAGATGTTTTACTATCCCATGCATGATTGGATCTTTTGAATTTGGAAAGGATCTTTGTGATTTGGGGGCTAGTGTAAAACTGATGCCCTTTGCAGTTTTTAAAAATTTGGGGATGAATGATCTAAAACTAAATTGTGTGGTATTGCAACTAGCTGATCACTCCATCTAATATCCAAAGTTCCTACTTGAGGATGTTCTAGTAAATGTAGGGAAGTCTATTATTCTATTTGATTTTATCATGAACTATATAGATTAAGATGCAGAGGTGATGCTGATTTTAGGATGCCCCATTTTGGCCACTGGAGTAGTGTTGATAGACTTTCACCAAGGTGACTTGATTTTTAGAGTAGGGGATGAAAGATAATCTTAAAACATCCAAAAATATATCAAGAAATCATAATTTTTGGAGAATGAGGACTGATATTCATTGACTATAGTTAAAGACTATTTTAACTGCACGAAGGGTGTCGTGGGATGTTTCTCTACTTCTAATGAATTAGACATTGTAAACATAAAGTCCAAACATGAAGCATAGGAACTGAATTTTATTACAAGGCTAGGAAACACTAGTCACAGTGAGTAGTAGTTCGAGATATATTCGAGAGAACGAGGGTAGAACCAATAATCCCTTCAATTCTTAAATCTCGACATTTGGAATTGGAACCTCTCCCATTATCTTTGAAATATGGTTACTTGGGAGACAAGAACAAATTGTTGGCAATTATCAGAACATATCTAACACAAGATCAAGAAAATTCACATTTACGGGCTCCAAAAATAAGGAAACAAGATATTGGTTGGATGATTATTGACCTTAAGGGGATTAGTCCAACTATCTGTACACACATGGTCCAACTTTAGGAAGGGGTCAATCCCTATCAACAACCACATTGATGGTTAAATACTCTAACGAAGTAAGTGTGGGAGAAATAAGTTATCTAGATTTGGGATGTTGGTATTATTTACCCAATTTTTTACATCCCATAGGTGAGACCCTTGTAACTAGTTCACACAAAGGTGGGTATCATCGTAACTTCTAATGAAAATAATGAGCTGATCCTAACAAGGACGGTGATAGGATAGAGGGTTTGTGTGGATTATAAAAATCTCAATGATTCTACATGTAACGATCCATTATCAACTCTATTCATGAATCAAATGTTGGAGAACCTGGCGGGGTATAAATTCTACGACATTTAAAATTTTTATTCAGGGTATAACTAGATATCTATTTCCCCTGATGATTAAGAGAAAAGAACCTTCACGTGACCATATTGAACATTTACGTATCAACGTATGTATTTTGGTATGTGTAATGATCCAACCTCCTTCAAATGTTACATGTTAGATATCTTCCAAGATAATGTGGAACAAATTTAAGAAATTTTCATGGACAATTTCTTGGTCTATGTAAGTTCATTCAACACATGTATGATGAATTTGGAATTAGTATTGTCTTGATGAGAACACACAAATCCTATATTGAATTAGAAGAAATTTTATTTTATGCTATAAAATGGAATCATCGTAGGCTACTAGATCTCTGTGTAGAAAATTGAAGTTGATACTACAAATATTGAAGTGATATCACACCTGGCCATTCCAACTTATGTCTAAGAAATACATATCTTTCTTGGACATGCAGGATTTTATAGATTATTTTTTCGTGATTTCTTAAATATATCCCAATTGTAGACTAATATACTTTCAAAGTATTCTATCTTTTGATTTTATGAAACATACATTGTATCCTTTAAACTCATGAATTAGAAACTGGTTAAAGATCCCATCATGATTGCTCCAAACTGGGATGAGCAATTTGAAATTATGTGTTATGTGTGGGACAATGATGTGGGTGCAGTTCTTGGAAAGTTGTTGGGTCATATCTTCGGGCCTATAAACTATGAAATCCAATACTTAAATGAATCCCAAATCAACTACATGAACAATGAGAAGGATATGTTATTGATAGTTTTTTCATTTGATATATTCCACACAAATATAGTGATATAAAATTTAATTGTTTATACTAACCACAGAGTAGTCAAGTACTTGTTGAAAGAAGAAGGATTAAAAGCCACATCTCACTTTTTAGGTGTTACTTATCCAAAAATTTGATTTATAGATTCATGAAAATTAATGGAGCGAAAACTTAGTTGTTGATCGTCTCTCCCACCCAGAATTACCCCATTTAGAAAAGGAAGATGACTGGGAAATCAAGGAAGACTTTCTGGATGAGCACATGTTTTTAGAAGAGGCCACACCTCATCCATGGTTTGATGACATCTCCAATTATTTAGTTACAGGAGTGCTCCACCTTGATCCTTCTTTCTTGTAATGTAAGTACTTTCAGTTAAAACTAATGAGATATTTTTTTGAAGACTTGATGTTCTTCCACTCATGTGGAGACGGGGTAATTCTCTGTTGCATACCTAAAAATGAAGTCAATGTAAATCTTGATTTTTATCACTTCTCACCAGATGGGGTAAATCACATTCCGGACCACAACATTGAGAAGATATTACAACAAGGATTTTTCTATCCCTCCATGCATAAGGTTGTTCGACACATTGTGGAATGCTGTGATAAATGCCAGTGGACTAGTAACATTGGTTGCAGAGCTAAAATTCATCAACAGTCTATCCTGAGGGTCAAAGTCTTCTATGTATGTGTTGTTGACATCATGGGGATTTTCTCCCCATTATAGAGGAATAAATACATTCTAGTGTGTGTGGACTATGTGTTTAAATGGGACGAATTTATAGCCACAACAAAAAACACAAGAAATGTAGTTATTTCTTTTTTAAAGAAGAATGTTCCAGTAGTTTTGGTGTTCCCTAGGTTCTCATCAGTGATATGAGGAAGAATTTTGATAATGAATTAATGTGGAATGTTCTCATGAATTATGGGGTTATGTTGAGATAGAATTCCAAGGATAGGTTATATCCATTAACCATACCTGAATGGAAATTGGAAAACATCACCCAGTATTTTTTCATCAAACATCCCTAAATATCTAAAGGCTATAATGTTATACGGTTTATAATCAATTTCCTTATGAATTTTGAAAAATTCACTGATATCAAATAAGTTTTTTCTCTTGATCATAATACTAGAATATATATTAATGATGTCGTTAGATTTCATGTTGTACCACTTTCCATCATATCTAATCATGATCTGAGATTTACATCAAAGTTCTAGAGATGGCTTCAGTAGGATTTGGATATAGAGTTGACATTCAGTATGGTGTATCATCATCTCAATAATGGTAAATTTTAAAGAATAATTCAAACCATAGAGGATTTATTGATTTCATTTTTTATAGATTTTAATGTTTTTTCGGACCAACCCCTTCCTCTACACAATTTTTCTTACAACAACAACTTTCACTCAATTATTCTGATGTCTCCTTATGAATACCTCTATATAAATAATTGTATAAGTCCAATTTAATGGGATAAAATTATAATAATATTTTAATTTTGACCTAAGATATATTTATAAACATAAAATAATTTTAGAACTATTCAATACCACATCAAGGCAGCTCAGAGTTGATGGAAGTGTTATGAAAACAATCATCGAAATTATTTAGAAATTAATGTTAGTGAGAATGTTTTACTATGAATTAATCCATGGAATAAAGTTATGATATTTATGAAGAAATTTAAGTTGATCCCTATGTATATTGGTCTCTTATATATTTTTTGAATGAGTTAATATGGTAGTTTATAGTTTACCGCTTCCACTGAACCTCTCTCAAGTCCATGATGTGTTTCATGTATCTATGATGAGAAAGTACACACCAGGTATTTCACATGTGTAGAAATAATAGATTGTACCACTAGATAATGATCTTTAACAAGAATATTAACTTATGAAAATATTATATCAAATACATATAGTGCTATTGAAAAAAAATTATCACTCGGTTAAAGTTATCTTAGAAACCAAAAATTCAAAGAAGCTACTTGAGGACCTGAGAATGTAATGAAACAAAGATATCCTCATTCTTCTTGTATCATAGTGAATTATTTTGTGGTAGTAATTAATTTTAAGGGGTTTAGAATGTAACACCTTGAGATTATTATGAAATTTTTCTTATTAAAAAATTTTATTTCTCTCACAACTTGTGTTACATGTAACCCCTAGTTTAGACGAACCACATTACATTATTAAAATATTATATTTCTATTATTTCCTAGTTGTTGGAGTGGTGGGTATGAATATAGATAAATAAATTATGTAAAATAAATTGTGTACACATTTATTAATTTAATTCATTACTTGTCAAATGATTTAAATTAAAAAATAATTATTATTTGAAAACAAGAGTGATGCTTTTTATGAAAAATTGTTTTTATGCATGAAATGTATGTTCTAAAAATAAAATAAAATAAATATTATTGGTGAATTTTTTAATGAAATTTATATATTATTTACATTGTAAAATTGTTTAAAAATTCAACTAATATTTTTCTAATAACAGGATATGAATAAATCAAGTTTTATACTTAAAAATATATTATTTTAAGTAGTTTTATGGAATTTTATGAACTTAATTTAAAATTAATTTATTCCATTTATAGGTATTTAATTAAAATAATAAAATAAAAATTTATAACCATGAGGTTCGAATTTGTTAAATAGGCCTCTTTTATTTTTGGTCAATATAAATAGTAATGATAGTAAAATTTATCACCTCAGTAAATGGTAAATCGGGGTAATCAGTTTTAAAAATAAGTGATAAGGCCATAATTATTCATATTAATTATTATTGTATGAAAATAAATATACCAATATCACCTTAATATTGAATTTTAATTTTTCTTAATGGACACTTATCTGTGAAAATGATTGATATATTATTTAAGTCAATGAAAATGATAACATTTTACTCTCTTAGTATTAAATGTCTCTTAAATGTCTGCTTGGGAAAAAACATGTTATTAGAGAAATATAAATATATATTTTAATATTAATTAATTAATTTTCATGATATAAATTTACTTATAAATTTTATTAATTATATAAGATATAGCACCCCAAACATTTTGTGGTATGTTTCTCTTAAATACATTTTAGTTATAGCCAATCTAATCCTATATGGAAAAAACATTTTTACTTGTAGGATATATCCATAACCTAGCCATAAAACTTAAATTTGTCAGCTTTGTGATTTGAATTTTCAAAAATCTGACATACACGGTTGTGTTCAAGATGATATTTAGGGTCTGATAAGATTTACTTAATTTTTGGTGAATAGTAACCTACCCTTATGAATAGTAATCTACCCTTATGAATAGTAGAGTACCCTTATGGATAGTAATATGACTCTTATTAATGGAATCCATGCCCTTGAATGTATAAATGAATTTAGGCATCTTAAAAATGAAGATGAATATTTTAAGTGTTTATATTTTTCGATTAAATAATTAGTTTAATTAAATATTTAATTAATCATATTTGGAAAATTATGTTTGAAAAATTGACTTCATTTTTTTATTCTACACATCGAAAAATTGTTAGGGTGATTTTTTGGGATTTTTCTGAAATACTTGAATTTTTGATGAATAGTAAAATCCGATAATTCACAATAAATGCTAAATAATGGATTAATTGAATCATTGATAATGATCTTCTGATGTAATTCCAATTGGTTAGAATTCAAATGCATATATAACTATTCTTGGTCATGTAATACTCACTATTTCTTGTCTTGAGAGGAAATAATAAATTAATGATTATAATATTAAGAAAACTCTTCTCCCCTCCACTATATAAAGCACCCCTCATCCCCTCTTCCTCTCAAACCAATCAAGCCTTTTCCTTTACAATATTCTTCCCATGACTCTCCCTGATATCCCCCCCATGTCCAAAAGCTTCTAGACTCTTCAAAATACCAAAATCTCTCCCCTTAAGAGGTTCTCAAAGGAGGAAGTCTTAAGAGGTAAATTCCTCTTTCCAATTCCTTCAATTCTTTTAAGTTCTTTTCCATTTGTTTATTTTCTCACCATAATAGTATGATAAATCTAGTAACATTAATGTACTGTAATTTTTTCATTCTAATGGTATATTTCATTACTTTCTCTCCTTTCCCCGTCATTTATTTGAAAGAAATGAAAGCACAGTTTGAGATGTGCTAATTTAGCACATTCAAGGACAACAATTTATCAATTTATATTATAATATTTAATTCTGGTTAGGAAACAATTTGTGTTATGGTTGAACCAGATTATTATATATTTAATATATCATATTTTCAGTTCTGTAATACTTTTTCACAAATTGTATTAAGTTATAAACAAAAACATGTTCATTGTAATCAAACTCACCGTTTAGCCAAAATGGTTGTCACTAAGGTTATATATATAATAATTCGACTTCACTCTAACCAAATTAAATTTAAAACCATGTAATGTTATGGATGTTAACTAATAGAATATAACTTAATTTCTGGACAACCACATCCATAATATATATTTATCCAAACTTGAATATACGTGAACCAATCATTTAAAACCATGTAAACAAACGAGCCAGAAACATGAAATTGAACCTTATAACTAATATAAAAGGCCTTGAATGAACTAAAAGAAGTTATATTATAACATTTAAATATAGAATAGGTTATGGACTTATGAATTAATAAGCCTAATTTGTTTTTTCGGGTCTCAAATAACAAGTCAAGAACACCTTCAAGCCTAAGGTAAGGGATTGCTTAACTCAATTATCATTCTTTGAGTTAAACATCTATTTCATTGGTTACATTGCTCCAAGAATAGGTGTGAATGACCAAATATTTTTTTATATTAAATATACACTTACATTTTGTGGATTTTTATTTTTCATACATAAATATTTCATTGATTTATCGTCACTCTAATGACACAATCTTTGTAAGGGATCCTCTCTCTCACTTATGTTCAAAAATATCCCCTATGTTGTGCTCTTTTATTTTTAATTCCTAATGATGGGGTATGTTTTTGAACCTCCCCCATAATTACCTTGTGACATATAAATAATACAATACCTCTATACCTCTCATTAAGCCCTCACAATAACACTCGTTAACATGCCGAAATGTTTGTAAGGGGTTTCTCATCTCTCTTTCATTTCTGTGAGATTTTTGTTGTTCGGAACTTATTTATTGTTTGTGGTATATGTGTACTAACATTTAATATATAGTAACATTATTCTCTTTATATTCATGTTATTCAATGATTCATTTGAGGGTTATTAAGTTATGGTCATATGATTCGACCGATTACATTGTGGTAAGAGACTTTGCCTCAACTACTATTTTTTGTGAATAACTTTGTATTGTGCACCTAATAATCCTTATGTGGTGTACCTACTTCCCATTTGAAACCAATTTTCATTTTAAATTATATTTATATCCATAATCTCATTTCATGGATATGAGTGTTGTCTAAACTGTTTACCATTTTACATATAGTGTTTATTTGGGAAGTTATTTTACTTATGGAAATATTGATGAATCTGTATAATCTACTCTATACAAATATTGAAAAGGCATATTGTTCTTTTATTGAATAAATATATAATGAATTATTTGAACATTAAATAGCTGGTGGGGCTTGCTATAGCCCCTCGATGCATTGGTAGGTCTCATGAGACAAATCATTTGGCGATAAACCCTTCAGTCTCTTTTCAAAAAATCATACGGGTTTCTATCCATAGAACTAAACCATTTTTAAAGTGTTATGGTTTCATGTTCTAGATACATGATGTCCAATTAATAAGAATTATCTTTATTTATTATCGGTTATTATTATTATCCATGAGGTTTTCACTATGAAAAAAATCTATGGATGTAGTTTCATTATCAGTTTATTAATGGAATTAGTTATTCATTTATTCACTATGCTATATTGATTATGTAAGATTGATTGTGATTCACTTATTATTGTACTCATGATTCCGCCATTTTTAACCCTTACTAAGCGTTTGAGCTCACCCCTTTCATTGTTTACTTTCAACAGGTGACAAATCGAAGATCGTTTATTGAGTTCTTGTGGATGCAGTTTTTAGTTTAGTTTTTGATTGTATCTTGTAACCTTTTTCAAGTTAATTTGTGTTATATCTATGTATCTAGTTTATTTAATACTTCCAAACTGATCATTCCTTCGGGATTTTTCATTCCTTTTAACCATGACAATATAACAAGTAACACACTAGCTCCAGTCTAGAGGGGTCGGGGTGTTACAGTTGGTATCAAAGGAAGTTTAGTAGGAAACTTGGAAACTATATTAGGAAATGTATAGTAGAAAACAAAGACCTAATGTATTATTTGAGGATAAACGTACAAGAATGTCCTGGTATTTTGGTAAGGAACAGATTATGTGGATCTTTTTAAGAAATATATCCATGTCTAGATACGAGCAGGTAAAGGCGGCTCTAGAAAAGATGTTTCTCAGGGTAAAACGTGAAAACACCACTTTGAGCTAGACTCGAATGGGAAGTGGAGCACGACAACGGGACCTGTTGCACTCTTGGTTATGACACTCCTGGGGGATATGCTTGGGATAATTCACATTTTTTGACAAGCCATTATGAAGGAGTTTAATGTAAATTTTTCCTTAGAGAAACCATGTTTATAAGATTAGCTATGAATATAATTTCAATCTATGTTGAGTGCTTTTCTATTTTGAGATTCACATATTAATCTAGTGTATCACATTATTTAGAAATGAAATCTAACAAAAGAAGTGAAATCAATACTCATTGACAAGGTAAGGATCTCCTTAATGAGTAAGTCAACACATTCAATGTTGGAGTAGATCAGATCATGACCATATTGGGACAAATTACTCAGGTTGTAACAAATAACCATTCCACACCTATGTTGGATCATTCATGCGGTAGAATCCCCTATATTTTAGTGGGACTACTAACCCAGTTGTTACTGAGCAATGGATCAAGTCCCTTGAAAAGATATTCATGGAATTAATATGAAATGAAAATGAAAAGGTAGTACTAGTAGTATATTGTCTCAAGGGTAATGCTGATCAATGGTGTTCATTGATTCAGACTACCATGGAGGAATAAGAAATAGAAGATATAGAATGGAGGAATTTTAAGGAAATATTCTTCAAAAAATATTTCCCTCGTGAGCAACGAACTGAAATGAAGAGAAAATTCCTTAGCTTAAAACAAAGGGAAGAAGACAGTGTTGCAGAGTATGAGGCTACTTTCACAAGGATAGCCAGGTATGCCATAGATTACATATGTGACTCAGTAGAAAAGATTAATCATTGCTTTGAAGGTATTAATCCATTTATTTGAAGGGCATTGGATTCTCAATCATTTTCATCATATGATTAAATTGTATCAAGAGCTATAAAAACATAGAGAGAATTTGATAGATCAAATATTTTCAACGGAAACCAAGATAAGAATCGTTATTCTGATAACAAAGGAAAAGGAGAAGCAATGAAGAAGAGCAAGGGAACAAAGTTATTCCCAATATGTGAGAACTGTGGAAAGAATCATCTCGGAAAATACTTTAAAGGCATGGTAGTCTACTATAATTGTGGAGAAAAGGGTCATCAATCTGATGAATGCAAGGGTAAGAGACAATTCAATGATATTCAATGCTATAATTGTAGAGATATGGGAAATTATGAAAATGAGTGTCTTAAACTCCTATAAACCATGCCTTAGAAAAATCCAAGAGAACAAGGGAGAGCCTATGCGATTACAATCACAGAGGTTGAAGTTCCTAATAACATGGTGGAAAGTACTTTAATTGTTTCCTAAAACTTAGCCAACACTTTATTTGATTCTAGTTCATTGTTTTCATTTATATCTTCTTAGTTTTCAAAGAAAATTAGATATTTCCAACTTGATTTAATAAAGGAGTTGTCAGTCAAAACTCTTAGAGGATGTATCATTGCAACAAAGGCATGTTTAATAGTCCCCCTCTAGACACCAAAACGTGCTTTAGTTGATAATCTCATCATCATACAAATGACTGGATTTGATATAATTCTTGGTATGGATTGGATGTCAAATTATGATGCGATGATTTATTGTAAGAAGAAGGAAGTTACAATTTTTGAAAATGGTGTAGAATACCTTTATTTATGGAAGAAACTTCGCCACCTGATTCTTATCTAGAGCCACCCCTAGTAGCTCTACTAAATGCAATATTTGGAGAGGAAGATAAAAAATTATCTATTAGAGAGGAAATAAATATTCAAATTGAATATGTGCACATAGTGCAAGAATACATTGATGTATTTCTAGAGGGTTTACCTGGACATTCTCTAGAGCAAGAAGTTGAGTTATCTATTGATTTAATTCCTGATGAAAGACCTATATCAAAAACATCATATAGAATGGCTATTGTGGAATTAGTATAGCTAAAGAAACAACTAGAGGATTTGAGTGTAAAAGGATTTATTTGAACTAGTTTTTCTCCATGGGGAGACCTTGTCCTCTTTGTCAATAAGAAAGATGGATCCATGAGGCTTTGCATTGATTACAGGGAAATCAATGCTATTAAAATAAATAATAAGAATCTTATGCCCTGGATTAATGATTTATTTGATCAACTTCATGGATCTCAATACTTTTTGAAGATTTACCTTTGATCCGGATATCATCAGTTGCGTGTAAGGAAGTAAGATATTCCTAAGATAGAATTTCAGACTAGGTATGAGCATTATGAGTTTACAGTAATGCCTTTTGAACTGAAAAATGCACCCTCTGTTTTCATGTATTTAATGAATAGAGTTTTCAAGGAATATATTGATAACTTTTTTGTGGTATTCATCAATGATATCCTCATATACTCAAAAATATTTGAAGACCATGAGAATCACTTGTGGTTAAATCTGTAAACTCTTAGAAGAAATAAATTATATGGGAATTTAAAAAATGAGAATTCTGGCTTCAATAAGTTTCATTTCTAGGTGATATTGTCTCTAAGGATGGAATCTTAGTCGATCATGTGAAGAAAAAGGCAATCCATGATTGGCCCACACCAACAAACATAACTGAGGTACGCAATTTTATTGGATTAGAAGTTACTATCGGCATTTCACTCAAGATTTTTCCCGACTGGCTAACCTGCTAACCAAGCTCACACATAAAGGAGTTAATTTTTTGTTAACAAGAGAATGTACAGAATGCTTCAAAGAATTTAAAAGAAGATCGGTCAATGCTCTAATTTTGACTCTTCCATCTGGAAGTGGTGGATTTGTAATATACATCAATTCATCAAAGAATGGACTGGGTTGCGTCCTTATGAAAAATGATAAGGTTATTGATTATGCATCAATACAATTGAAAACTCATGAGAAAAATTATCCAACTCATGATCTTGAGTTAGCAGCCATAATCTTTTCTCTGAAAATATGGAGGCATTATCTCCACAGGGAGAGATGTGAGATTTATACAGACCACAAGAGTTTGAAATATATTTTCACACAAAAATAACTCAACATGAGGTAGAGGAGATATCTTGAGTTACTTAAAGATTACAATTTTTCAATACACTACCACCTGGGAAAGGCGAATTAGGTGGTAGATGCATTGAGAAGGAAAGATCATGGACTTCTAACTCAAATGATGATTGAGAGAGATCCTATATTTTTGGATCAACTAAAGATAGATATGGGAATTGTTAAGAAAATGGAAATATCTTTCCTCTTTCAAATGATTGCAGAACTATCTTTATTAGAGAAGATAACAAGATCTCAATCTGACGATGAGAACAATCACAATAAAATTAATGCTGCCAAGGATGGGAGACTGGCTGACTTCGTGTATGAATAAGGAGTTGTGAAATTTGGGAAGAGGTTATGCGTTCCATTAGTACCTGAGCTAAAACGGGAACTATTAGACGATGATCATAGCTCAAATTTCTCTATACACTTAGGTAGCACCAATATGTGTAGAGATTTGAAAGAATATTTTTGGTGGGATAATATGAAGCGAGTAATTGCTGACTACATGTCAAGATGTCTAGCTTTTCAACAAGTGAAGGCAGAGAGACAACATCCCAAAGGAGTGATGAAACCTCTACTTATACCTATGTGGAAGTGGGATAACATTATATTGGATTTTGTCACCGAACTACCAAGGACACCTAAATGGAATGATGCAATATGGGTAATTGTTGATCAGCTCACAAAATCAGCACATTTTCTTCCTATAATAGATGATTTTCCACTTGAGAGCTTGGAAAGAATTTATATTAATGAAGTTGTAAGACTTCATGGTGCACCTCTATTGATTGTGTCAGATCGAGATCCCCGGTTTACATCAAAATTCTGGAAAAGTCTCTAGAAGGATTTGAATACAGAGCTTCATATGAGTATTGCTTATCACCCCCAAACTGATGGACAGTCTGAAAAGACTATTCAAACTCTAGAAGACATGCTGAGGTCATGTTCTCTTGATTTCCAAGGTATGTGGGATCAATACTTACCTTTGGTGGAATCTTCCTACAATAATATTTTCCATTCTAGTATTCAAATGGATCCATATTAATCATTGTCTGGAAAGAGATGTCGAACTCCAACTTATTGGGATGAAGTTGGTGAGAGGAAACTTATAGGCCCAGAACTTATTGAAGAGACCACGACAAAGGTGAAGACAATACAAGCCCATATTAAAGAAGACCAAAGTAGGAAGAAGATTTATGCTGACAACTGGAGAAAGGACATGGAATTTAAAGTGGGAGATCATGTATTTCTGAAATTATCTCCATGAAAGGGTGTCTTAAGGTTCAGTAAGAAAGTGAAACTGAACCCCAGATATATCGAACAATTTGAAATATTAGAAAGAATCGGAGCTGTAGCTTACCATCTAGTGATACCGTTAAATCTCTCCAAAGTCCATGATGTGTTCCATGTGTCATTGTTGAAGAAATACATGCTAGACCCAACAGATGTACTTACCTATGAAGAAATTGAACTGGAACCTAATTTTTCATACTGTGAAAAGCCTATAGGGATTCTTGACACAAGGGAGAAAGTATTAAGAAATCGAACTACTCATCTTGTAAAGGTTATTTGGAGGAACCAGAATATGGAGGAAGCAACATAGGAACCAGAGGATTTCATGAAAAAGAACCACCCACATCTTTTTGGTGAGTTTCATAAAAAAATTCCAAGGACAAAATTTCTGAAGGAGGGAATAATGTATCACCCCAAAAATTTTATGGTATATTTCTCTATAATACATTTTAGTTATAGCCTATATTTCAAGAATAATTGAGCCTCTATAGAACAAAACATGTTTACTTGTAAGAGATAGCCATAACCTAGCCATAAAACTTAAATTTGTCAGTTCTGTTATTTGAATTTTAAAAATTTGACATACACGGCGGTGTTCAAGATGATATTTAGAGTCCGATAGAATTGACTTAATTTTCGTTGAATAGTAACCCAACCTTATGAATAGTAACCTACCCTTATGAATAGTGAATTGCCCTTATGAATCGTAATATGACTCTTATGAATGGTATCAACACCCTTGAAGGTATAAATGAATTTGGACACCTTAAAAATGAAGATAAATATTTTAAGTGTTTATATTTTTTGATTATTTAATTATTTTAAATAAATATATAATTAATCATATTTAAAAAATTATTTTTTAAAAATTGAATTCATTTTTGAATTCTACACATCTAAAAATGGTTAGGGTGAATTTTTTGGGATTTTTCTGAAGTACTTGAATTTTTCATGAATAGTAAAATTCAATAATTAACAATAAATGCTAAATAATTGATTAATTGAGTCATTGATGATGATATGCTGATTTAATTCCAATTGGTTAGAATTCAAATTCATATATTACTATTCTTGTTCATGAAATACTCACTATTGGTTGTCTTGAGAGGAAATAATAAATTAATGATTATAATATTAAGAAAACTCTTCTCCCCTTCACTATATAAAGTACGCATCACCCCCATTTCCTCTCACACCACTCAAGCCTTGTTCCTTGCCAATATTCTGCCCAATTATCTCCCAAAGATCCTCCCCCAAGTCCAAAATCTCCTAGAATCTTCAAAATACCAAAACCTCTCCCCTTAAGAGGTTCTCAAACGGGGAAGTCTCAAGAGGTAAATTCCTCTTTCCAATTCATTCAATTCTTTTAAGTTATTTTATTTTTGTTTCTTTTCTCCCCATAATAGTATGATAAATCCAGTAACATACATGTACTGGTATATTTTTATGCTAATGGTATATTTCATTACTTTATCTCCTTTCCCCACCATTTATTTGAAAGAAATGAAATCACCATTTGAGATGTGCTAATTTAGCACATTCAAGGACAACGTTTTATAAATTTCTATTATAATCATTAATTATGGTCATGAAACCATTTGTGTTATGGTTTAACCATATTATTATATATCTAATATATCATATTTTCAGTTATTTAATCATTTTGTACAAATGTTATTATGTTATAAAGCAAAACATGTTCATTGTAATCAAACCCACCGTTTAGCCAAAACGTTTGTCACTAAGGTTATATATGTAATACTTCGACTTCACTCCAAGTAACCCAATTAAATTTAAAACCATGTAATCTTATTGATGTTCACTAATATAATATAACTTCATTTATGGATAACCACATCCATCTTATATACTTATCTGAACTTGAATATAAGTGAACTGATCATTAAAAACCAAGTAAACAAACGAGCCCGAAAAATGAAATTGAACCTTATAACTAATCAAAAAGGCCTTGAATGAACTAAAAAGGGTTATAGTAAATAATTTATATATAGAATATTTTATGTAATTATGTATTAATAAGCCTAATCAGTTTATTCAGGTCTTAAATATCAAGTCAATAACAGCTTCAATCATAAGGTAAGGGATTGCTCAACTCAATTTTCCTTCTTTGAGTTAAACATCTATTTCATTGATTATATTTCTCCAATAATATGTGTGAATGAGCTGTTATTGTTTTATAATATATATACACTTATATTTTTTGGATTTTTATTTGTCACACATAAATATTTCATTGATTTATCATCACTCTAATGACACAATCTTTGTAAGGGATCCTCTCTCTCACTTTTGTTCAAGAATCTCCCCTATATTCTGCTCTTTTATTTTTAATTCCTAATGAGGAGGTATGGTTTTTAACCTCACAAATACTTACCTTGTGACATATAAATAATGTAATACCTCTTTAAATCTCATTAATCCCTCATAATAACACTCATTAACATGCCGAAATGGTTGTGAGGGGTTTCTCATCTCACTTTCATTTCTGTGAGATTTTCATTTTTCACCACATATTTCTTGTTTATGGTATATCTGTACTACCATTTGATATATAATAAAATTATTATCTTTATATTCATGTTATTCAATGATTAATTTGAGGGTTATTAAGTTCTGGTCATATTATTCGATTGACTACATTGTGGTAAGAGACTTGCTTTCAACTATTATTTTGTTGTGACTAACTTTGTATTGTGCTCCTAATAATACTTATGTGTAATACCTACTACACATTTGAGACCACTTTTCATTTTAAATTATATTTATATCCATAATATCATATCATGTATATGTTTTTTGTGTAAACCGTATACCATTTTACATATGGTGTTTATTTGGGAAGTTATTTTAATTAGGGAAATATTGATGAATCTGTATACTCAACTCTATATGAATATTGAAAAGGCATATTGCTCTTATATTTAATCAACATATAAATAATGATTTGGACATTAACTGGTAGGTGGTTAACTCTATATCCCATCGATGCATAGATAGGTCTCATGAGGCAAATCAGTTGGCGACAAACCCTTTGAGTTTGTTTCCAAAAAATCAGACGGGTTTCTACCCATAGAACTAAACTGTTTTTACGGTATTATGGTTTCATGTGCCAGATACATGACATACAATTAATAATAATTGTCTTTATTCATTATAATTTATTATTTTTATACATGATTTTTTAACTATGACAAAATCTAAGGATGAAGTTTCATTCTCATTTTATTAATGGCATTAGTTATTCATTTATTCACTATGCCATATTGATTATGTCATATTTATTGTGATTCAATTATTATTGTACTCATGATTCCACCTTTTTTAACCCTTAATGAGTCTTTGAACTCACCCATTTCATTTTTTACTTTCAATAGGTGACAAAGTGGAGATCGTTTATTGAGTTCTTGTGGATGCAGTTTGTAGTTTTGTTTTGTATTGTATCTTGTAACATTTTCAATGTAATTTGTGTTACATCTATGTATCTAGTTTCTTCAAGACAACTAAAATGATCGTTCCTTCAGGATTTTTCATTCCTTTTAACCATTCCAATATCACAAGTAATGCACCGGCTCCAGTGTAGAGGGTTCGGGGTGTTACATAAGAACCTTAAATTCTTATGAAACACCAAGGCAGAATTTCTCCAATTAATGAAAAAATATAATAAATGATTTTATAAATATTAAAATAATTATAATTTAAGTGTTTTAATTTGTACCAAATGTTTTATAGGTTAATGTGACATATTATTTTCAATTTATAAGAATACATTATAATTAAATCTTCTTATTTAAGTCTTTTAATTTAAATTAGGTGAATAGTGTCTAAATTGAAACTATTGATATTTTATGAGAATAATATTTTATTAAATCACATAAATATCAAAAAAATATTAAAATAGGTAAAATTGCATAACATATGGTCTAAAATATCTTACCTTAACAATTTAAACATTTTTTGGAATAAATTGACCAAATATTGACTTTATTATATTTTAATATTTTAAGAAATTTCTAGAGTGCCCCTCCCCTCTCTTATAATAGGGAACATATCCTTTCTATTATTCAAATAACATTGAGCCTTATAGATAAACCATAATATTATAACTTATCTAATTTACTTCCTTATCCACATTATATTGGTATTTTCTTCTCAAAATACCAACTCTAGGGTCCTTAATAGGAGTTCTAGAGAAGGTCTTTTCCAAGAAGAGGTAATAACCTCAACTGATCACCATATTTTCGAATATTATTTAACTCATATAAATTTATATTATTTATCATAAATAATTAAATAAAATATACCAAATAATATTACATTTTATTATATTTATAAAAACCATTATATACCCTATTTACTGTCAAACGAGAATTGAAAGTATCGCTTGTGTGTATGTATGGATTACCTTCTCCAAGTTCAGATACAATTCATTATTCATCACCATAATTTATGGATGGATATTATAATGGTTTTAATGTTTATATACAATATTTTTTATATAATTACACTTCTATAATTATAATATCATTTCTAACATCTTATCATCCTATTCTCTGGGAAATGATGATGTCGCTCTTTCAAACGTATTGACTACCACCTCTACAAAGAAAAGTGATTTTTTTTTTTCATTTATATTTTATTTGTATGGTAACTTGGATGAATTATCTTAATATATATGAAATATATTATAAAATAATTATTTTTCAATGCTGATTTTTTACATTCCTTTGGTTTCATCAATCGAAAAAATGGAAACAACGTCTATGCATACGTACGACCTACTGTATTCATGAAATGTGTTATTTATTTTTCTATATGTTCATTTTATGAATTATTATAAACATTTATATAATAAAAATATATTATTATTATACCATTATTTAGATTTTTTAAATTATATAATTATGATTAAATTATAAGGTCCAAGACATCCGAATAAAAACTTTATTGAAAAAAAGGACTTATCACCCAGAACGGTGATTTTTATGACAAGATTATTTGTAAATGGGTGATTATATTGCATAAATTAATCATAAATGGTATTATATATATTAATATGGTTATTTATTAAATATATAATAAATACATATTTATTATACATGAGTTTGGAAAACATATGAGGAGAGGTGAGTCTTGAGGTAAGGGTTATCCATATCAATTGCATTGTTTATTGGGATTATTTTATGATTAAGTTATGATAATGAAATATAATTATCTCACACTCAAGAAACTAATTAATTTTCTTCTCCATTTTTTTTTTATATTTAATGTTTTCCTTTCATTTTCCTCACTTTAATTAATTAAGTTATCAAAAGAGTAATTTTAAAGAAAATTGACATTAATTATCTCTTCGGTCTAAAATAAATTTTATTCCATATCAATATTTTATAAAAAAATAAAGAATGATTTAAATATTATCATATATTTGTTTAAATTAATTGTTACCATTGGTTGTTTTTTTAAAAAAAATACAAGGAATCTCTTTGTCATTTTTCTAACGAGGTACTTTTTGAATTTTTTAAAAAAATGTGAATAGAATGTTTTTTAACTTATACAAAATTAATGAAATTTACCACCATCATTATGCCTCAATTATTTGAATATTACTTTAAAATTTAACACATTTTTTTTAAAAAAATAATTTATTTTTTATTTTTGTGTTAGTTTTTAGATGTTAAAAAGTTTTTTTTTAATTTGAAAGGGGATATTTTTCAATAAGGTTTTAATGACCATTTAATGGTATGTCTATTAATCAATGAAAATATCCCATGATTATATTTATGATTTAATGGGTTTATGATCAAAATATATCATCCTTATTCTTTTTTTAGATGGATTATAATGATGATGAACAAGTTTATGAAACCCATTTCAATTGGTTATTCTATAATGACATGTTTATGAAACCCATTTCTTTTCATGGGTTCTGATATGATGCACATTTTTTGATCCTATGTGAAACATATGTATTTTTTTCAATATGTGATAGGTGGGAATAATATATTGCTATAATATATTTGGTAAAGGTTTATATCTCATGAGATAGTTATGGGAGACAAGTCGATGTTCTTGATCCTTTATGGGAAACAACTTGACGTTCTTAATCCCCTATGGGAAAAAAGTGTTCATGTCTAATCTCATGGTATTGGTAGTGGTAATTGAAATATGAAATGGTTTTTATACTTATTATGGTACCACACCAATTTATGACATGAACATATGGTTCATGATTGAGTTATGAGGAGTAGTCTTATGATTCGTGTCTTTTGAAATGCTAATGTTTTATACCATAACTCATTTTTATGATCTTTTTCAGATTGGGTATGATCTTAGTATGTTTCTTTCATGATCTCATACCATTATTATAAAATTATTATTTCATATGATCATCGATTAATATCTCTCATGTTTTACCTTATAGAACATCTAAGGTCAACTTTTTCTTATGGTTCTTTTCCCTAGGTTTTGAAGATATTTTTTAGCAGGGTTTTCCTATGAAGAGTACTATGATGGAAGATTTTCATGGAGGATGTTGAAGATATTCTATAAAATAATAAGGTTTTATATCTAGTCTCCAATGACTCTAAAACTTTATAGTTCTATCACTGATCATATTTTTATGTATTGAATATTCATCTAAATAGATGTAATATTTATGTATAAAAAGATAAATCCACTATAACAAAGGTGGATGGCCATGGTTTTTTTACCAATGATTGGGTGATCCATCAGGACACATAATGTTAGGCCCCAACATACTCTAGTGTATTTGTATAAATATTATTTGATGGGGTTTTATTCCATGATGTATGGTATCACACTCTAATAGTTCCATATTTTATTTTTTAATAGGGTTAGAACAAAAATTAATCCCCTTGTTTTAAATAAGAAAGTTATGATATTTTATTTTTATGGTGTTCGAGATCAGGGGAACCCTCACTAATTGTCATATCTTCTCCCTCTTCTCTTATACTTTGTGTCAAATTTATTTATAGACATAATAATGATAGTTTGAGGTTGGTAGATAAACTTCCACCTTTTAGCCCTTCCAAATTTTTCTCTAATGTCGATGGATGTGAATTAGGGAATTAATTAATATTCCACCAAATCATAGTGGAATCAGGTCTCTATGATGGGAAGTTGTATTTTTTTAGCATGACGATATCTTGGGAGGTTGAATACATAATACTCTATATAGTTTCAATTGAGTTAAGTTATTTCTATATATTTTTTGTTTCTTAAATAATTTAAAATGGAATTGCTAGTTGAATTGGACCTGGGTGTTAGATATTTGTACAATGTATATCTTAGGAGTGTGCATAGAGTTTTATGCACCCAATTTATTGATACTTTTGTGCTTTTATACCTCTTGATCAAGTATTCTTAAATTATTCCAAATTTAATATGATATGGATTAATTTTGTTGATTTATTATAATAATTTTATAGCTAACAGGATTTGATGTTTTTTGGAATTAGGGAAAAATGTAGTAGTACAATCCCTAATAGAGATTGATCAAGATTGGATTATCTTTGGAGGTGATGGTCAAGATTTTCGTTAAGGGTCAACTCTGTATTGAAGTATGTGATTATTAATTTCCCTATATGGATTAAACATCATTAATAATACTTTTTATATGGGGATCAAAATCATCTTGATTAAACAAAAACAAACCTAAATTTATTTATCATGATCTATATGAGTTTGGTAAGGGTGTTTAGGGAATTGGTAGATATTATGGTTGTTATACCATGGTTTTTTGGATGTTGATGGTAATTATCTTAGCTTAATGTGTGTTTCCTTATACCCAGAACCACTATAAAGGGTTAATTTTTTTATGTGATAAAAATATAGAACTTTTTTATTCCCATATCTTCTATGGACTTAGTTTAAGTATAGAGTTATAAATAGCTGACTTGTGGTTTGGATTATATAAACCATGTAAGTTGGTATTATCCATATTAGGTTATATTATGGAATTATTATGTGGTATTGTTCCTCCACATTATCATAAGAATCACAGGATATATTATCTCTTCATCTAGTAATTGTATATGAGTTATGTATATTAAGAAAAAAGTATATATTTTTTTATATAAATTGGATAATATTCCCAAGTTAAAATGAGTTTCATATATTATTTTTTTTATGATTTTAAGATTTTCTGTTTTGTTTAAGTGTATGGGATGAAATTCCCTTGTGCTATAATGTATTATTATTATTATGACATACAAATTTGTTATATGTTTCTCAATAAGGGATAAAATTCCCATTATTTGGCATGTCTATGGATTGTGATGAATTTAGAATTCATGTTCGTTAAAACTATGATGTTGGATGACCTGTCCAATGTGTTGATGCTCTATATAGTGAAAGATGGAAGACACATTCACATCATGACTCACAATATGGACTTTTATTCCAAGATATTTTTTATTACCCATGAAAAGGTAACATACTAGCCTTATTGAGATGATTCCATGGAAGGGGATGTAATGACCTGGCCCTTGTGTTACGGCCCCGTACTAGAGATATCTTTCTATTAATGATTGTCATGGATAGGTATGATATGTATCTATTTGATGATATATCCTAGAAATTTTTTCCCAATATCCTTTATACCCTTATGGTATAAGAAACACTACAACATTCGATCTATTATGATATAGTGGGATGACATACCCAATTACATTGATAATTAATATGGTGAGGGGCAACATTCTTATCATGTTTTTTGATAAGGTATGGGATAAAATTGACACTTATTTTATATTATGTTGATAAGTTATGAAATTATCATTTTTTGATGTGCTCGTGATTAAGGAAATTACACTGATGTTATTTTGATGTGATCCCCACTGGGACATAGACATGCTACCCATGTGGTCCTCGTGGTGATAATGGTGGGATGAAATGTATAGTTATCTACTATTAACCTTTAGAGTGGGATGTATTTACTATGATTTGATATCTCTGGTAAGTTAATTTAATTACCATATATGAATGTTTGTTTGTGGGGTTTGATTCCTTCTCTGATGATATGGCCCACCAACTGGGTCACTATTCCATCATGAGATTATGCACATCACTAAGGAGAGTGTTCCCTCTATAAATGATGTTTAAAGGTCATGATTCATGTAATTACTTGATTTTTTCGGATTTTATAGCCTAAGTTGATATTGTTGTTGGGATGGGATTTCTACTTAAATGTTATTTCTTTGGGATGATATACCCATAGTTTTACTTATGTTATCGAGATGTGATTCCCATGTTTTGGGGATTACATTACCATATGAAATATATTGCCTTACCTATGGATATACGGTTGGGACATACTACCAAATTATCGGTTATTATATCATTATGGGTAATTATACTATTGAACATAACCTGTGGTGGGATTCATGGTGGACTATTATGTGATTTGTTACAGAGTTGCATTAGAAATGGTCGAAAAAGGTATGCATCAAACAAGGTGACAAGGGAGATTCCATAGGTGTAAAATATTTTATTGTTTTTTCATTACTCGTTTACATTATTATTAATTATCTCACATTTTGACTTTATATTCTTATATTGGATATGTTTTGGGACACCATTGGTGGTGGAATGTTATGTTTTACGTAAACCATTCATGGGTATCCCTGACACTTTGGTACTTGGGCATTCCACATGATTCTCATAATAGATAAGGACATGGAACCAACTTTGGATAGTTGAGATTTTGATCTTGATGAGAGATAGAATATAGAACTAGGCATAAGCTAGGTACTGGTGTTATTGTTACCTTCAGTCATTTTTATACTTTTGGGGTGTATTATATATAATCTTCCTACAAGAGATCTTATTTTCCTATGTATGTCTTCATTAAATTCCTACTACCCATTCTATTAAAGCATGGGAGTTGTTATGTGTTTATTAATGGGTTATAGTTATGATCATTGTGATTTTTTGTTTATAAATGGTGACTGTATTCATTTATAACTTATGTTTTTATTTATTGTTATTGGTACCATGAGGGTATAGTCTCTCTAAGATCATCTATATACCATTGAAAAATTCAGTAGTATGGGTAATCATGCTTGAGTTATATAGCACCAAGTTTGATCATACGTGAAATGAATTATTGATGCTACACATGATACCATTTATCACTCAATAGTGAGGGTTACATCGCATTGATTTATGATAGTTGTTCAAAAATTTGAGTTTTTTGGAAGATATTTAAATAGAATTGTCACATTTAAATATCAATTTAATGAGGGTATACAATAGTTTTTTACTGTGGAGACATTGTGATTTTGTTCCCAATAATAAGGCATTATTTCATGGAATGGTGAGTTCATTTTATCCCTCAAACCTCTCAACTTCCAGCGGTGTTTTTCTAGTTCTCAAGAAATCATAAAGAAGCCATCAACTAGTGAGGAACATGTGGTGGTACCTTTTTTCTTTTGTAATATGGTTTTATAACACATAGATGAATTTAATCTAAGGAAGTATTCTTTTATCACCTCATTCTATTTATTTCATAATTTTCATTTGGAAGATATATTCTATTTTTAATCATCTCACTTATGATATTACTACAGCGAATCTCATCAATGTTTCAATAATAATTCCCATATCATTTATAAATGTTCCCTTATTGATTAGTTCTTGAGTATTTTATATTGTGTTATCTAACCATTTTCTTAAATTACCTACTCTTCACATGGTTTGATTAAGTGAAAGATACTAGCCATTTTTATGGTTGATTTTGAACATGGGGTTCATTGATAAAGGTAAGAAAAGATGTGATGTAATATGAAGGAAATTATTATAAGAATATGATTTTTTTCTTATGGGTTTCATTACATATTTACAAAACCATCTAATGCCACAACATAGGGTTTCATAAATTATTTCTATTTCCATCCCAATAAGATCATATCATAACACTACTTATTATGTTGTAAACACCACTTTCAAAATGGTATATAATAATTGAATGGTGTTAATATTATATAGAGGATATATATCCAGATTCAATCCAACATGATATGGGCCATAATGTTATGGTTTTGGATATATCATGAAGGAGGTGGTTGTAGCATGGATGCATGGATAAAAACATTGAAAGGGGGAAAATCCAATGGTTGTGGTGTGTGGAGAATTTATTGTTGTGAGGAACTAGTGTGGTTGAAACTTGTATCATGGAATTAAATCTCACATCATGGCTATATTGATCCTTAGATATAATGATCTAACATTATATTTTCACTAGTCTTTATGTATATTTTCATCCATACATAAAATTTGGGTAAGGAAATTACATATCATAAGATTTTACCAAATATATCATGATGGTTGGAAACATTAGACCACCCAATACCATTTATATCATGTTTTTTTAGTATTAGGATTTATCTCAATAGTTTTGATGACTGGTTTATTCTTTCATGAGTATATCATATCCCAAGGTTTGGTAATCCCCTAGTCATGGGTTGATGATAGGTGGTGAATCCCTCATATGGTTTTAGAGTTTGTTTCTACTATATATTCATGTGGTGTGGATTATATATTGTTCAATAATTTATTTGATACTCCCTTAACCGTACAAGGAATGAGACCTACAAGAAATCAATAGAGTTCAGTACTCCTCTGATCATTGTTCTGTGGAACATTAGGGTATAGTTCTTCTAAATATGGATTTAGTTACTCCCTTATATGATGTCCATCTTATATGATGATAAGGTCATCCATCAAGGTTTTATTACACCATTAATGAATACTTTCTTAGGGATTCATTTTTCCCTCACTACAATTATTTATACCGTATAGTTTAGTTTTAGCTATGTACCTTGGATTCTTGGGTTATTTGGACTTATGGTTTTCCTTAAAAAATTTGTGTTGTTGATGGATAGTACTAAGTGAATTATTTTCTAACATAAAATTGTATATAGTTTCCTTCATTTTTTTTTCTTCTACACGATATGGGTTGTACTTTTCCTTTAGGGGTCAGACTAGACTGGACCTTCCTTTATTTGATTCTTTGTGTTTTTTGAAATTTCTTACTAAGATTTCACATACTTAAAACTATATTTTTTTTCTAGAAATTTCATGTCATATATAGAGAATTCATAGTTTGGTTCTCACTTTATTGGGCATGTTTGTATTGGAGTAAGAGCTTAGTGGTGCTGTAAACCAAGAGAATTGGGTGATGATCATGTCTAATTCCAATTATTTTTAATGATCCATTCGACACAATGGTTTTTATTTTACATTTAGGTTTATTAGAAAAGTTTTTTAACCTTTACTTTCTGGTATACACATTTTATCACTTATGTGGATCTTTGGTTTTTTTGCATTCATTATATATATTTCATGGTTGAATTCGCTATCTAGTTGGCAATATTATATCCCATGTGGATATGTGTTTTTATGTATATGATCTTTTGAATTAGGTCCTATATAATTTTTTATATCCCTACTTGATTCTAGACACTATCCACCAAGCCTTTTAGAGGTAGATTTGGGGTGGAAAACTCATCCAACTTCCAAACCAATTGGTGTCACGGTGGTTCTATTCATGTCAAAGTTGTATCCAAGAATGTTTGTATTAGGTAAAATAATTAGAATTATGTTTGGTGGAGGATTGGTTTTTGGAATATAGAAAAATGGGGTCTATGGATTTTAAGTTCATCTTTTAGGATTAAGAACATAATGTGGGTATGGTAGTAAAAATATCCAATCAATAAAACTCTTAAAAACATCTTTTCAACTCTGGAATATAAGGAACCATTTATAGGGAACAAGTAAATGGTTCATGCATCATTGAGATATCAGTTATTTATTTATGTGTCAGTATTGATTCATCATCTCATATATAATTTAATGACTATCATTTATCTTCAAAAACTATTGGTTGCTTCCACACAAAAAACTAGGTAGGATCTCAAGGTAGGGTCATCATTTAACCATGTCAATGATCATTCCACATGTCACTTATAAGCTAAGTGAAAATGATTCAATATAGAGAAAAACCATTATATTTTCCAATTGGGTGAGTGGGAAGCATTTCCTCTTTATGTAATGCAGTCAGAATACCCACCAATTGTAACCTTTATAGACTTCAATACACATATATATTGTAGATAATTTCAATGGGGTAGGATGAGGATATTCATAGGAAAAATCACACCGTGAGTTTCAATGATAGTGACCACTCATGTTATGTGGTGAGCTAAATCACCTGGTTGTTTGTATTTTCTTTTGATGGTGATTTGGATGTCATTCCATGTATAGACACCCTCCGATCAGATGGGGGTTCTATAATTGAGCCTCCTCTAAGGAAAATATTTGTGTTCCCATTTCCTGATGATTACTACCTATCAATGTTGATTTTGGTGCACATCTTATAACTGATAAAACGTTAAAAAGGTATCATGTCTATTATAGAGTATGTTATGAGGTTCAATGATATCATGATGTACTCCCTTGACATGATTCATGTGAATTCCTTAGGTCATCTTCGGTTAAACATGTAATCAATAAAGAGTTGTTATTAGAAATCATTCTCTTATATATCTCTACCTATGTTGGGGTTCTAGAAGGGGCCTAGGTTATCAATATCTTTTTCACATAGTGTCAATCCCACATTGGGTGACTTGTATTTGTTTTCAATTGTTTTAAATTTCGAAATATTTCATTTATTTCAATATGATGGATCTATAGTAAAGAATATGTTACTTAGAAGTGTGTTTAAAGTATCTGATCTTCTTGATAAAGTTGAGAAAGATCCTAAGAATTGTGATTATTCATATGGTGTATAATGATTTGAATATATATGTCTTATAATATTGTATCTAATTTTTTGAAAGAATTATTTTCCTCTAATTCACTTGTTATATTCATGGAAAAAATATTTGAATAAAGGATTAAATCTCTGGATGATTTATTTGGAAGTTGGTTTAATTCCTTGCCTTGAAATATTTGGCTAATCATGTTATTATTATATGTAAAATTGATTTAAATATTTTATTTCATTGGAATATTTAATTTTTATTGAGTATTTATGAATTATAATTCTAAATCCCTATGATGAATGGTCATTGACATTTCCTTCTACCTATGTTAGATGAATCCTGACTCCCTGAAAATAAGGAATTGTTATTGAAGTCTATATATTAATTATAATGGAAATTATTAAATGTGTTCATGATAGAATATTATTTAAGGAATAAATTATTTTTGGGGGATGGAACCTCATGATCCAGATCTTGTTACCATGTCGTAGAAGTTGATTGAGGACTAAGGTTAGTGCCATAAGAAAATATTACTCCATAAAGGAGTTTGGGTCAGTTTTGGGTGGCCCTAGAAATTAGAGGACTTTAACACTATAAAGGGTCTCTACATCACAAAGATTAAGAATTCAATTTTTTGTGTCCCATAAAAATTGAAGACCTCAATACTATAATGAGTGGTTGTTTTTCAATGAAGTCTGGATATATTTTCCATGTCACTATAATTATAAGGTTTTATGTACTGAAATTGATGCCCACCCAATAACCATTTGTGATAAAGGTATTCCACACCAAAGGAGGGGTTTCTATGATGAGATGAACATTTTTATATAATTTGGATGTCCTAGATAATTTTAGATATCGACTCAATAATGATCCATATTGTCGGAATTTGTTTAGATGTTTAAAAAATAACTGGTTTAAAATTCCCTCTCAAACTACTGAGGAGAAGGTTTCACCCTAAAAGTCGATTTCTAGAAAATTTTACATGGAATTGTCTATGTTATTTGGTGGTCATGTTAGCCTATATTAACTATCAATTTGAACTAAATGGTGGGGATCTATTGGTACAAAGATCCATTGGATGATTTTGAAATTGATATTGGAGAAAGTCAAAGGATTTAATTTTAATTGGAAATTAAAATTTAAACTCTAATATCTGTAGGGTTGTTGTGCATAAAATATATATACATAAAAGATGAATATAAAATAATTTTGGTCCAGAATTATCATAAGCAGAGGGTTTTGTTTGTTGAAAAATAAAAAACAAGTACAGTTTTATTATACACTAAATTCATAAGATGAAATAAGAATATGAAGGAAGAAGGAGGAGTGGTCTGAAAAAGTGTTTTTATAGAGAATAATAACTCTTGAAACATCTGAAATAATAGAAGCCATAATTTTTATAGTGAAGAGAATAAATAAATTGTGTCCATCATTTTATTTATTCAAAAATTAGAGCAATTCATCATTTGTTTTCGTATTTCTTAAAGAAAAAGAAAGAGTCATCATATCTAGATCATGATAGGATTCTACAATGGTGATAGAATCTCTTTTTGTTACCCAAAATGATAACATTTTAATATATGGAATGTACGTTAGTGTGGGATGCACTAAAGAAAAGTCAATAGATGTGAAAATAATAAACTCATGGTTATAACCTACTATTTATAGGTCACAAGAGGAACTTAGTAGGTTATGTGATCATAGAGGAAACCATCTCACACAAAGGAATAGTTATCTCACATTGAGTGGTTAAAATTTTAAATTATTTTGTTCCTTGTGTACGTTTGAGACAAAGTTCTCTAACCAGTATAATTCTCACTAAAAACGTTACTTCAAAATATTATGAGTATGATGTTCTTTAAGAAATATGTTAAAAATTTAAAGAATAGTGGATAAACAGAATCTAAGAAGAGGATAATTTTACAAAATAGTTTTCGAAGAAGATACAATTATTGGATTGAAATATGAAAAACAAATTCTATGTTAATAATGTACAATTGGATATTAAATCTAGGAAAATAAAATACCTTGATACATTACTTCAAGAGAATATCTTAATGCATGAAGATAATGTTGATAATTTGGGGAATAAATATGAATTTCGAATCGAATTTTTTTAAGATTATAATAATTCCATCAATATATGATGTCTATAATTGGAAATAAAACTATAATTTATTGAAAAGATTAAAATTGATACTTCACAATTGAATGGAGAAATAGCTAATAATACATAATATTCTATTGAGTAATAGTTTTTAAAAGGAACTCTATTAAGTATCAGGAATATAAATATATCATCGATTGATCATTCTCAATATTTATCTTGAATTAAGGCACCATCCATATCTAAATTTCATGATTATTATAAATTTTGTTTCATGAGAAGGGAAATTTTAAATAATAAATCTATAAACATATAGATAAAATGAAGGGATGATAATATTTATAGCATATATATAGTGGCTATTGGAAATATTTTGAGTGTTAAAACCTTGAAAATAGCCTAAAAAGTTGTTTACATGGTTTAAAAATATCTTGGTCACAAATTAATAAACTCTATACATAAAGATATTTTAAAGAGAATATCATTTTTTCTTGAAAATTTTTAGAGGCGAAACATATTTGGGAATTGTGAATAGTATTTTGGGAACAGTGAACTTATCAAATTAAAATAAAAAAATCCCATATCTAAGGGGAGAAATAAGGAGAAGAATATGAATCCTCATATTTAGAGAAAAAAGTTCAATTATAAATAGATTTTTAATTCTTGATAAGATTTCTAATGTTTTCAATATTTTTGGTCATAAAAATGAAGAACACTCATCTTAAAATATATCCAAAGTATATTTGATGATTGGACCATAAAATTCAGTGAACACAGAAATAGTATATTTTGGAACAAAGAAGGTAAATAATGTTTCAAATAAAAATTATCTCATAACTCTTGAGAAGAAGTTTGATATTTCATTGGATAGAAACTTTAATATAGATTAGATTAGAATCAAGTCAAGAATTATAAGAGGATTGTAACATATATAATTAATGGTGTGAATAAAAACAATCCTCAGAAGAAGACTTCTAGAGATTCCAATAAGGCTTTCAATATACCCAGGGATATTTTATTCATTTGACCTCCAGATTTGGAGAGAGAATAGAATTTTTTAGTGGCACAATAAAAATACACTACCAATGGAGAAAATTAAGTTTTCAATGATGAAACCAAATTTAATGATATATTTTAAATAAAATAAAATCCTTTTGTTAGTGCAGTTCTATGTAAGAGATGCAATCAAGTCATACATACTACAATTAGTTGTTTAACAACATTATCATCACACAAATAATCCACTAAAGATGGATATCGAATAAGGGGGTGAATATGATTTTTTGGTTAAAGAAAAAAGTGTTATATTACATAAGGAAATTTAATATGTGAGATGATACTTGATTCCTCCATCTAAATCAATCATGAATAATAGATTTTAAAGAATTAAGAAAGAGGGACTTGGTTGAGAAAAGCATATAAAACATGTTATTCTCATTAAGATGTAAGATGATACACATAATTGCCTTGTATATACTTGTTTTATATTTTCTTACAATGTAGATAATTTAAGTTAAAACATATTATAAAGAGTATCACCAGAGATGGAATGATTTTTTTCAATACTGGGCAATAATTGTGAATAATATTTCATTTTGAATGATTTCTCAATGAGTTTTCGTATTCAAATATGTTTTAGGATCATATATGATGAAGATTAATTGTATTATTTATCATAATGAATACAAAAGTTAAGAAGATATCATACATGTTTGATCTAACTTTTAGTTTTCTAAATAGAATACATTAAAGTGGTTATCCTTGTTGAATATGTTTATATTTTGAAATATATATATAACCACATGAAGAAGTTACATTCTAGTGAATTATCAATATAAATAATATTACCATTCATATATTTATTTTTTTTACTATAATGAATACAGTTTTTTGTGTCTTCTTGATGGGTCCGCAAGTGAAGAATAATGAAGATGTAGTGACATGTTTTTTTCCTTACAAAAATTTCAAATATTTTAAGAAATATTTTTGGGGATAGACACTAATACGAAGTGAGATTCCAAGTCCTGTTGAGAACAAAATAGATATTATAAAATTATTAATTATAATAATATCATGGGAATTTTGTTTTTTGAATAAATTGGAATAACTATCAAATGGAGTCATGGTTCAGAAATCTAAGACCATCATTGATTATGTAAAGTGGGGGTTACCCTAGGTTCTATCTAAGGTTGGTAGGCACAGAACGCCAGGTAGAGGTAACAATTGGGAAGTGCATTTAATTAAATTAAATGATTAATTTATTTTTTTAATATAAGTAAACTAAATCTTATAATATATAAATATTTCATTATAAAATTTATCCAGGGTTAGACATATAAACTTGAGAGGTTTTTTAGAGGAGACTTGGGTGTTCTTCGTTGGTGGATCAGGTTGGACAGTGAATAAATATCAGATCGAGGTGGATCAATATATATCAAATGAAAAAGATTATAATATACACATGAGAATGAATTATTCACCAATGATCAATCCTACATCAATGTAGGGATCGTCAATTATGGTTTCCTCCCTTGATTAAAAGAAAAATCAGAGATTTTATCTACAATTATTTGATATGTGATCTTTATATCATCACATAATCCCATTCAAAAAAACATAAATTGTTTTATGCAATTTATTTTTGATATTTTATGTTATCACCCCTAGAAATACCTATTATTAAATGCTTTTCCAAAAACACATTTACAATGAAGGATTTAATTAGTTTTTCTACATTTATCCCCACCATTATTTAGGACCTTTTTCGTTGGCATATGGGATCATGGTTTGACACTGTCAGGTTACGTTTGAGGGAAATATAACCCCTAGATTTAGGATGGAATGAATAAAGACAATATAGATGATGATTTATGGATGAATTAGGATGATTTTTGGAATATAGGTTCTACCTCTTTAGATTCAGGGTCCACACCGGCATCAGGAGTGAGCGGTGTCAATGGGAGAGCCCCTCAGGCATATGAGTGTCCAAAATCTGGACACTAGAAATAGATCGGTTGAAAATAGACCCAGATCAATACTCCTCTATGAGATTCAATGAATAATTTGGTAGAAACGGTGGTGGAATTGGTGGACCTAGAATCTACATGAAGAACCAAGTTTTATATGGAAAACTAAACTATGTTGTGTGTACTGTGAATAACACATGTAGTGCAGTAACCCCTCTCTATGGCACTAGAGTTTAGGTAAGAGCTAAGGATCACATGCCATGTGGCCAACCCCACACACCGTGTGACCCTCCCATGGTATCCAATCCATGTGCTAGCTGGAAGGTGCCTAGGACCCTATGTGGGAGGATACGTCAGGTACTCCGGGAGTATACAGGCTTTGATAAGTATCTAGGAATTGTCGGTTAAATGGGCATGGCCTGATTAACACAAGCATGGCCAGGATCCCATGGTTAGGCCCGAGGTGGCTGAGACACAATGTGTGGGCCAGCCTTACACCCTATGTACTACGACATTTCCTATGAGCCATATCTAGATAATAACATGGGTAGGAAGCAGAGTGGGAGCACAACTATATGGGTCCCATTAACACCATATATTCCCTTTTTGAGAAACATCCACTATATATATATATATATGTGTGTATATGTATATATATATATATCCTCTTTATGGACTTGGATTTTGGACCAAAAGAAGCCTATCCTAAGGAATTTTCCAGGTATAAAAAGATAATATCCTTTATAGTGTCTTTTGATATTCGATTTTCAATGTTTAGAGCTTGATTCCTATTTAGGTGACATTTGATTATGGAAGTGATTATGAGAGATCGTTAGAGAAATGTCAAGGTTGGAAAATTCCTTGTAGTATCTAGGCATAGGTCCCTCATACTCATTGCACTAGTTTGAGTTACACCCCCTAGAAGAATTGGGCATGGTCACTCTGCCCATTGAGTGGCACCCCCTATGGCACTAGGGCACGGGTCCTCCATATACAGAGTAGAATCCCCCTACTATACTATGGTGTGGTTCTTCAATTTAAACTTACTAAGTGTAACACCCGTATGGCACTAGGGTGTGGGACATCTGGCCATTGAGTGCCCCCCTGATGCACAAGGTTATGGATCCTCTACTAATAATTACCTTTTGGCACACCCTATCATGATAGGGAATTTTCCCTCTATACTTTGACTGGAATCCCCCTGTCGAACCAGGGACCAGGACCTATATCCTTCCTCTGAGTTGCACCCCCTAATGAACCATGGCCTAGGTATTCTATATGCTGAGTGGAACCCCTTGACACACAAGGGTGTAAGTCATACATACACTTAGTGTTAGCCCCTAATGAGCTAGGGTGGTGGTCCTCTATATGTTGAGTGGAACCCCCTAACACATCGGGGAGGGGGTCCTCTATATGTTGAGTGGACCCCCCCCCCCCCAACGCACAAAGGCATGAGTCTTCCAAAGTATATTGTTCCCTACCAGTTCTACTTCATAGTGGCAAGGTTTGGATCTGCCACATCGATTATTATGAGGTCACACAACATTATTGGACTAGAGATAGTTCCCTGTTGACTATGGATCATAGTGGTGAGGTGTGGGCCCTTCACCCAGAATACGGTATGGATACATGAGATGTTGGACAATAGATATGTACCTTTGATGTTGTATTCAGATTCGTCATTATTATCTGGGATTTTGTGATAGAGATCCCATTTCTCTACCATTTGGGTTTCTTCTTGATAATATCTTGATTTTTATGGTTGTTGTCTAGGTTTTTGATTGACATTACTTTATTGGGTTGATCTAACGTTTTTTTGTTCCTCTCTATTTGTCCCTTTTGGTTTTTGGGGTGTCCTACTAGGTATGCATATAATCACCAATTTATGGGATTGTACCACACGTGCCATGTCTTATGGAGACGATGGATAGTTCAGTATGGATTTTGGGGGAGCTTAGGTATACGCAGGTGCATAGACCACATGTGGTGGTCATTATTAGATATCTAGAGTCATGCTCTGTCATCATTATTTATTCTAATTATTTTTAGGCCAGGACTTCATTTCTGGTTGGGAATGTTTTACCACTTAACACTTTGTCCATTTATTATTATACACTTATTTTATTCCATATAGGTTATTATATGCATGGTTTTCACTATAGATGTTACATCCCTTTTTATTATTCCTCCACGCTATTTCATGGATATAGTTGGGTGTGTGCATAAAGATACAATAGTAAATGCATCATGTTGGATTGATTCATTTGACTATCCTTCTTGAGTTAACTACCAATATATTCTCATTGACTGTAGTTCATCCTGATAACTTTTAAGATGACTCTATAAAGATATGAAACTAGGATTTTGAGGTAATGTTAGGAAAAGGATGGATTGAGTGATGAGGCCTAAATTCAGGAACATATCTATAATGATATTTTCCGTAGTGGGGAACTAAAAAGTTATAAAACATATGGAGTGGTGCGTGGATTCATTTTTGGATCAGGAATATGACTATCTCTGTGTTGAGCAGTCAATATCTCCAGCATGAGTGAATGATGGTACACTCAAGCTTAGAAAATTTCATGACTCTAAGAAATGAATCCTACTAAGGTTTTACAATTATATGTACCCTCATGTTATAGAGGATTTACTCAAGGTGTTTTTCTGTGTTTTCATGTTGTTCAAACTCCAACTACTTAGATGGTCGTGTTGGTGACTAGTCCTATCTATGGAGTGGTTGTTGGATTTGGAGGTAGCAACAGGTGATGAACCATTGCTACGTTTTCATAATGGTAGCAAAGGTTTTTGGGTGATATAGACCCCCCCTTCTCATATGTTAGAGGGCTTGAGTGATCCAATAGTGTGATGTTCCCTATAATAAAGGACCCCACTTGATAGTGGTCCTAATGGAAAGAATACTCCAGGGTGACGTAGGGTGTGAGTAGAGCAATGTATTTGTGATGTTTGTTGTGGATTAAAACATTCAATAAATTGGGAAACTTCCCCAAATAATATTAATTATTTTGATGTTATTCAAAACCATGAGGTAGAGTTAGTTCCATCCAAATAAGATATTGTCGAGGTGTGGTGGATGAGTTCTTTAACTTGTATGTTTGTGGTGGTTTGATGGGACGGTGTTGAAGTGATCCCTAGTTAAAGATAAAACTTATAAAATGAGGAAGATGGTATTAATATGAGTATTCCTATGACCTCATTCTTAAGGTGTGTCTGAGGTGATACCCACATCTTCTATACTTCCAGTTGTAGTTTTGGTTCACTATCACATGCCATTTTCATTTGATGTAGCCACTCTTTGAGACTTAGAGATACTAGTAGATGAATTTTATATGAAGCCTTGGGCTATAAAATCATATATATATATATGATCTTTTTTCACATGTTTCGTTCGATGATGTGACTTGAATCTATGAGGAGAGATATCCTGACACGAAATCTTTCCATGGCATTAATGGGACCCTTCGATGTTTTCCTCAGTATGGGCTGGTCGTTTACCTTCCATTCTCAACTGATTACTTCTATTGAGTTTAGAAATGCTTCCAACTTAATGGGATGGAGTTCTACTCCTTTTATATGAAGTGACCCTGAGGTGGGTCAGGATGATCTCATTCATAGTAGGTTATAGTCACTTTCTTATCAGTTGTATAAGTATTACCCTTGCAGAAATGAATAATATGAGCCTTTAGTTTCCTAAAATAGTAGAGTAGTATGAGGGTTTCCATCTTGAGGACATGTAGTATTTACCTCAACATATAGAATTTTTTTCTATATAGAATTTCATAAGAGGTGACTCGATATATGTACTAAAATATCTGATGACCCGTTTAGCTATGAGAGATAGGGTACCATTGGAGGAGTCTATAGAGAAGGAGACTCAAAAGACCTATTTGTTTCCTTGGTATCCCCATGTTGTTCCTCTAATAGATGGCTAAGATCTTGAGATTATCTTTTTACTTGTGTCACGTAATCTTGGTGACTATCTCAATGTAGTTTCCACCCATGATAATTGATGACCTATTCTCCTAGTGGATGGAAGTGAAGTGGATCTCATAGTTTGACCACTATATAGGTTATCACTTGATCCTAGTGTGAGGGAAATTCATATAACATAGATTAATAGAGAAACTAAATTTTATTTGAGTTCTTGGTGATACCATTTGGTCTATTTTACACCCCAATAAATTTTTAAAGACTAATGAAACAGGTCCTCAATCCTTCTTGGATCGGTTCATAGTAGTCCCATGTGATGAAAACCTCAAGTACTCTGAATCAGAGGTATATAAAATGATACAATTGGGGATAGTTTGGGGCATCATTCAAGAGTGCCATATTCTAAGGTATCCCTCATGAAGACAATCCATGGTTTTGAAGATAAACTTCTTGTGATATGTCTTCTCCAACATGGGAGTGAAAATGGACCCATAAGAGGTTGAGGCAGTGTCATATTGAGCGCCACCCAAGGTGTGGTCATGGTAGAAGATTCGTAGAATGAGGTTTTCCTTACACTATTGTTGAGTGATACGATGGATCAGTTGACCACTTTGCAGTTCACACTTGTGGGTAGGGATAAAGTTTCATACCTCTAGTCAGAGGTTGTTACCCCTCCTCTTCTTTAGAGATTCAAGGAGGAAAAACATGGGGATATTGGCTAGAAAATATTTTGTGACTATATATCCAATAGATATATTATTTATGTACTCCCTAATGGTTGGGAAAATGACATTATTATTCATGGATGGTCGGTGGAACCAATAATACTGTGGGAAAAAGGTGCTGAGGAGGCTGTTTTCTCTTAGTGGTACACCTAAGAGAAATGTGGTTACACAAATATTATTTAGATTAGGGTTTGGTGTCCAAGTATGATGTGCCTAGTTTCTAAGTTTATCTCTCGACATCTAACAAGCTTATAGGTATTGATCTATGTATTGTGTGGAAGTGAAAATCATATGGTGATTTGTGGTTCTAATGAAGGGGTTCCCGTGATTGACGAAATGTCATGATGCCACTTGAGTGGTCGTAACATAATTAACCAGGTAGACCCACTTTCTACCCATCTGAGAGTAAATATTAGTGGATAGTTTGGGATGTATATTTTTGTATTAGGTATTTTGGATTAATGTAATTTTCTTACGAATCTCTCATACTATGATTCTCACTTCATGTCTTGATTATAGAGAAGATGTGGGAGGCCTTTCGGAATCAGTGGTGATTGATCATAGTGTTTCTACACCAAACTGATGTCTAGGTTGAGTGGACAATTCTGGTTCTATATAATGTTATTTGGGATTTCATTTTATCTTTGGGTCATATATAGAAGAATCACCTACCATGGATGGAGTTAGCAACATAATAGTGATCACTCTACCATCATCGTATCATTATATGAGGCCATATAAGGGGGACACTATAGATCACCACTACACTGGTCAGAGTCAGTGGGAATCAGCATCTGTATGCCTTTGGTTATTCTTGTTGATGATTGTGAAATTGGTGCAGTTCATCTAGGGGTGGATGAGGACTTCCTAGAAAACTTCTGGATTCCTTTGCAGACTGATGACAGTGGCCCTCAATGTTTGATAAGGAGATTAACTGATATGAGAAATATCCCCATGTTGATGATCATTGGGATTTGAACAGGATGGAAGGATGTATCTGAGGATAATATTCCCCTCTCTAGTCACTGTGTTGAGTTAGTGAGGTGGTGTTCCGCTTAACCCAATGATTGTGGTAAGATCGGGTTCTTAGTGTTTTCCACTTTTCTCAATTGAGGGGACATGTGCATGACTCATTGCACAATGCCAACCCAGATGAGTTGGGAACAACATGTGAATCTTCCTTTTGAGGTACCCAATAATGGTTATGAACTATCTTCGGAAGACCCATTTTGGGAATGTGGTTCTCATGGCTGTGTGTTGGTAGACAACATGACAGCATGCAAAAGAGATCCTAGGAGCAAGATATCCAGATACGGGCTCAATATTCCAACATTTTTTTTAGATAGTGCATTTCATGGATGAAGTTCCTTTAAGGGGTAATAATTTATCAACCCTTTTTTATATTGTAAGACTTTTAATTATTATAATAGATATTTTCATAGCTAAATTCTAAGAAGTTTTGAGATTCTGAGACCCAATGATCCCATAATTGATATTATAAGTATATAATTGTAGTAATATCATGTGTGCATATTTTTCATGAAAATTTTGAATAAATACCAAATACAATATCAGATTTTACATATGTGGAAATGTTTAATTCTATAATATATTGTTTACCCTAGGTGCGACTAGTGGTTGGTTGGCGTAGGACGTCCAGTGGAGGCATTCATTGACAGGTGTGTTTAATTAAAATAAAATATTTATTTATTTATTTTATTTTAAATGACCTAAATCTAATCCTATATAAAATTTTCATTATGATAATTTATAAGGTTTATCTGCAGAACCCTAGGAGGTTTTTTCAGAGATAGTTGGCAGTTCTTCACTAGTAGATCGGATCGGATGATGAACAACGATCAGATTAAGTTGGATCAATTGACAGTGAAGGCAGTGAATCATCCTCAACCCTGGTGAACACATTATTCACCAAAAATTGGTCATAAATATATTTAGGTCTTGTCAATAATGGTTTTTACCCTTGATTAATAGTTTTATCATGTATTTTATCTACTAGGTTTTTTTATATGTGACATTTTGATCTTCACATGATCACATTCCATAAACATAAGTTGTTTCAAAAAAATTATTTTTGATATGCCAAGCTATCTCCCCTAGAAATATCTGTTATGTAATTATTGTATAAGAAAAATTGGACAATAAATTATATACTTAATTCATGTTCATTTCTCACCATTGTTCATCACATTCTTCACCATTGGACTATTGGGTCACGGTTTTCCATTTTCGGGGTAGGTTTGAGCATGATCGAATCCCCATATTCAAGATATATTGGTGAACAAAAATAAGTATAATGATTTGGTGATAAATCAGCATGATTTTCAGGACAAGATTGATGCCTCTTTAGATCTTTAATATGTATTGGTATCAAGAGTGAGTGTTGACAATGGTAGAGCCCCTAGGGCATACGAGTGGCCATAATCCAGACACCTAAAATGGATCAGGTGAGAATGGACATAGATCTGCCTCCCTTGTTAGATTCCATTAAAAATTGGTGGTGGAAGTAGTGGATAAAGAATATTTTTGAAAAACTAGGATTTAGTGAAAAACCCAACATCAAACCATATACTATGAAGGACACCCATAGTGTAGTACCCTATGACTATGGAATTAGAGTTTCTTGTATATTTAAAGATCATACACCACATATCTAATCCCACATTTCATATAATCCTCCTTGGGTGGCCAATCCATGTGCGAACTACCACACACCTGGGGCCTTGTGAAGGAGGACACACCGTGTGCTATGGGAGTCACATTCATGGATCAGCCCCCGTTCATGGTCAGCTACATGGACAGATACACAGTCATGTCCCAAGAAACATGTCCATGTCCAAGAGAACACTGGAAGGTCATGGGTGTCTAAGACACACCATATGGGACCCCATAACATGTCATGTACAATAACATGGCCTCTAAGAAATGTCTATAGGATAACACAAGTAAGTGTCGGAGTAGGAACACATATCATGTAGGTACCATACCAGATGTGTACTCCATTCTTTAGATACTTACATTCCATATCTCATTCGTTTGGAGTCAGATTTTGGCATATGATTAGCCAATCCGGATTATTTTTCCATGTAGAACACGATGATATACTTTTAGTGGATTTCAAGATATGACATGGAATGTTCCAACCTTAAAACATCTATAGGTGTTTCATGACAATGGAAACAAGCAGGAAGGATCATTTGAGGGAGGTAGGATTGAGAAACCCCCCTCTAGCATCAGGGTGTGGGACCCAGACTATTTGAACTGGTTTGAGTGGTACCCATTGGTGGACTAGGGCATGGGTCCTCTACCCATTGAGTGGAACCCCCTATGGCACTAAGGAATACGTCCTCCATGTACATAGTGGAATCTCCCTATCATACTATGGTGTGGTTCCTCTATTTACACATACCAAATGGAACCCCAATATGGTACTAGGGTGTGGGACCTTTTCCCATTGAGTGGAACCCCCTAATTCACAAGGGCGATGGACTTCTACTGATACCTACCAAGTAGAACCAAACTATCATGTTAGGGCATGGTCCTTATAGTGACATCCCCATGTTCTACTAAGGCATGTGTCCTTTATCCTTCCTTTGAGTGACACCCACTGATGAACCAAGGCATGGGGCCTGTATAGGCAGAGTGTCACCCCCCTAGCACACCTGGTTGTGTATCCTCTATAAGATCTATGGCACCCCATGACACACTAGGGAGTGGGTCATATGCTGAGTGTTACCCCTATGATGCACTAGGTAATCGGTCCTCAATACGAGAGTGGAACCCCCCCCCCCTCCCCAAAAAAAATAGAGTGTGGGTCATCCATTATTGATTTTTTCCATTCGGTTGTGGATAAAAGTGGTGAGGTGTGAGTCCTCTACACATATTCTTCTGAGGTCAAAAACTTTTATTGGACTAGATATAGTTACCCCCTTACTGTGGACTATAGTGGTGAGGTTTGGTCCCTCCGCCATATATATTTCATGGATACATGAGATTATGGGCATTGTAGATAGAGATTTGGTGCTGCAGGAAGACTAATCATTCTTAACTGTGTTGTGGAGGTGGAGATCTACTTTATCTCTTTTTTGGGTTTCTTATTAATAATATAAATTTTTTTTATGTCTTATATTCTCATATTCATGTATCTTTTGGGGTGATCTAAACATTTTTATATCACTATATTGCTCCCTTTTAGTTTTTGTGGGTGTTATATATGTTATGTATATGCTCACCCCTATACGGTGTTTGAATTCATGTGTCATTTCTAAAATTAAAAAAGGGAAAATAAGTAGTAATTTTAGTGGACTTAGGTATACACAGGTTCATATACTACGTATTGTGGTCAGGCTTGTAGATACGGAGTTGAGCTATCATATATTTTCAATTCCAGATTTTTGTCAAGTTGGGACTTCATTTTTGGTTGGGTTTGTTTTCCCCATTACACATTAGTTTTTTTCTATAATACTATAATTATATTACAAAAATATTGTTTAATTTATGGTTCTTACTCTTTATGTTATGACTTTTTTTATTATTATTATCCATTGTTTCATAGACATGGTTGGGTATGTACGTATAGGTACACTAAGAAAATTTATCGCATTTATGTTATTCCTTATCAGCATATGTCGTCAGCCCCAAGCCTATGGAGGTAGTCTTGGGGTTTTGGAGGCCTAAACTTCCATATTTTAGGAAACCCCTGGTGGTTCGGGTCATTACAGAAGAAGAATATAGTAGAATTATTATTATATTTAAATAAAATTATTATGGAAAGTTCTAGAAGAATATTCCCTTTTAAGTGAATATATTGTAAATTTATCATACTTGATTACTAAATTAAGAACCTAATATCAAGGAGGAAACTAATTTAATCTATAACATAAATTTTGAAAGTTTAAACAAGGTTTTGATATATTTTAATCCTAAAAACATGTGACTGATTTTTTTTTAACATATATGTGGAGTGAGTGCATGAAATTCAGGTTGATTTGGATATGTGTATCCCAATTGGCATAAATTGTCTCCTCTCACTACATATAAATTGTTATTGTAAATTATTTCATCCAAAAAATTGTAAAGACTCTAAGAATGGTTAAATTATATCTTCTCATTTGACATCATATTCTTTTGACAATATACCTCTTTTTTTTCTAAACCAAACTTTCTTGTTTTCTACAATGATTCTGAATCACATATAATTAGAGTGGAATGGTTGGTGTCACATTTCAAAAAAACAGAATCATAAAATATTTTTCAAATAAATTTATATTTAATTTCAATAAATGGGGAGAAATAAAAATGAAAAGGATTGATGAGAATGGGTGATAAATAGAAATTAAAACTTGGGAGTGAGAGTGAACTTATTAATATGGAGTTCCACATATTGAAATATAACTTTTGAAATAGATATTTACAAAAAAAACACAGGTATAATTGGTTGATCCCACTTATTTTGAGATATATTTATTTCCAGTGGTTCTTAATGAATAATTATTTAATTACAGTTAATATTTTTTAGATGTAGTAATGAAGAAGAAGAATAAATGTTTTGTTGATGTATCCATGCTTGATAAAGAAGTTTAGGAAGATTATTAGAATTGTGTCACATGGAATGTTTTTTAATGATTTTATACTTATGTCTTACAATATTGGTCCTAAATTTTTAATTTATGTTCCTAACTTGATTGTACTTGTTATGTTGAAGGAAAAATATATTTGAATATTTGGTGCTTTATGATTGGATAAAAAAACATGGAATAATTTTTTGGAAGTTGATTCATTTTATTTCCTTAAAATCATTGGGATAACATCTTATTATTGTTGAAAAAACTGACGTCATGAATGAAATTACTATTAATATTGAAGTTAAATAGAGAATTTAAGATTTATAATAATATATTCTTATGATGGAAGGAAATTGATGTTTCAATTCACATGTACTAGATGAAGTTTGAAGCCATCTAAAATGAATTTATTCTTGAAGTTGAGCTATTGATCACAATAGTAATTGTTTTTGGTATTTTTCGTATTTTTTCATACAAAAATATTGGAGGATTTTTCTAAAGAAAGAGTATATAGTGGATTTGATTCATTGTGTGGGTATTTATTGTAAATAAATAAGTCAAATTCAAACTCACATTTTGTGTGTGGTTAATATGTTTAGAAATTAATATATTTAAATGATGCTTATGCTAGTTTGATATTTATAAATTATAAAAGGTGTTTATGTTTAAATCTAATTAAATAGAAAATTTGATGATGGAAAAAGACTCATGTCATAGATATTATTACTATATCATAGAATTTGATTCTGGAATAAGGTTTTCACTGTAAGAAAATTATATTCTTTAAATGAGGAAAAGAATTTTGTGGGTGAATCTGTAAAATTGAGGATATAAATGCATCAAGAGATTTCTATACCACAGAGTTAACTAAGTTTATATAGACCTAGAGAATTGAGAACCTCTACACAAAAATTAGTGGTTATGCTGGAATAAAGTGTGTTTATATTTTACATTTCATAGGTATTATAAATGTGTAAACATTAAATTCAATGTCAACACCATAACTATTTGAGAGAATGGCATTCCACACAATAGAAGAGCTTTAAATTTGTTATTTTTTAATTGTTTGGAATTTTTTGGGCCTAGAAAAGTTGAAATCATCACACCAAAAAAATCCATCACACCATAATGTTTTTAAGAAGTTAAAAAACAACCTATTTGAAATGTTATCTCATACCACATGGGAGGAGGTTGTGTCATGAAAGATATTTATGGCTATCGCAACTTGACTTCATTTGAGTTATTTGGAGGCTATTTTAGTCTATATTAACTAAAAATTGGAACTCGATGATGATGATCTATTGGGAAAATGATCCAAAGGCTAATTTTAAAATTAAAGTTCAAGGATGTTTAAGGTTTATATTAAAATTTGAAAATCATATTTAAACTAGAATATTTAGAGGGATTATTTTCATCAAATATATATAGCAAAGAGTAATATATAAGTAATTGATTTTTTCATTTTCATACAAAAACATTATTGAGTCAATAATATTTATTTATGACTTATCCATTCCTTCATGTTTTGAAAATCACAAACACCCTATCCTAAGGAAAGTTTTATTTTCCTTAAAAATTATCTTAATAAGGAAAATTTTCCTCCCTAAGGAAATTTTATACTCACCTATGTTATCATTTTCCATCTTATAGTTTCCCTTTTTCTAAATTTTTTTCCCTCTAAAGTCTAAAAATCTATTTCACATCTAAAACCTAGGAATCTTATAAATCCTTTGTCTTAGAGTATTATGTTTTCAGATTCTGATTTCTGGTTCCGAATTCATATTCTGAATTCTCTGAAATTCAGACTCTGAATGCTTTGAAGTTCAGACTCCGAATTCTTTGAAATTAAGATTCTGAATTCTCTGAAACTCATACACCAATTTCTCTGAAATTCATATTCTAAATTCCTCAAAATTAAGACTATGAATTACTTATAATTCAAACTCTTAATTCCCTAGAATTCAGACTCCAAATTCATTAGAATTCAGACTATTAATTCCTTAGAATTCAGACTTCGAATTCCTTAGAATTTAGACATAAAAATCTTTGGAATTCAGACTCTGAAATCTATATAATTCAGGTTCTGAATTCCGATAAAAATAGAATCCATCTATTTTTGATTTATAGTATCTAGGTTTTTTTTATTTAAACTCCAAAATTTTTTTACTTAGACTCTAGATAATTGGTTTTGATTAAGAAAACATATATTTATTACCCTTGTTATAGTTATGAAATGATATTGTATAATTTGTTTCTAACTAACCGTTGTTTGAGTGACACATGTATAGGTCCCTTCGAGATTCAACGAAAAAATATGTCTATTTGAGGAGGGAGCCGACCATTAGAGAAATTCTTATAAGATGGATCTCATTTGAACAAGCTCATAAAAACTGAGAACCGATCAATCAATCTAGATATTACTTGCTGCTGAATTAATTTCAAGAGAGAGATACTCTCCTGCCTTGTGCCTACTGAACATCTTGTTCATCTTGCTTTGTGTGACTCCGATTATTGTTGTGTACAATCAAGGACTTCTAGGGATAGGAAGACAGAGGTTCTTACTACCTTAATGTTTGAGGACTTCTTTGATTAGTAAGACAAAGGTTCCAACTACCTTGTTTTGAAGGCTTGTGGGGATAGCAAGACAAATTCTGATTTTCCTATCGAGGTCTTACCCTTGTGTGGCTAAGATAGACGTTCTTGAAATTAGAAATCGAAGGACCTTTATCCAAGGTTGTTGGATACCCTACTCTTTGGGTTAAAATATTTTATACTTGTTACTTGTTTTGTTTCAAGTTTGTATTCCACTATATTTTGATAAAGGAAGAAAGTATAAACTTCTCATACTTTATTTTTCTTATATGTACCTCGATTAATAAGATTCTATACTCCTCAAGGTATAATATTTTCTTTGTAAACTTTTATTATGATTCATTTCTGGAACCATATTTTTGGAACCTGGAAAGTTTGTAGAACTAAGAGATCATATTAATTTACATTGTTTAACTTTTTTAAACATAGTTTTCCTTAAGGTTAAAAATGAAAGTTTTTAAACTTAAAATCCACCCACCCTCTTTTAATTGAGCATCTACATTCATATATCGATACTAAAATTGGTATTAAAGGAGGTCTCTAAAATAATTATATTCACATATAAGTTTTCTTGCTCAAGATTTCATTATTCTAAATATTTTCCTTTCTTATTAATTTTTGTCCTTATTTACAAAATTTTACTATTCACAAGTTTCTGTGGATTGATATTTTCTTTTATATGGCAGGAATGAATGTTGGTTCGATTGAAAATCTAAATCCTACTAGACCATGTATATTTGATGGGAATGATTATGAATATTGGAGAGAACATATGAAGACTTTTGTTATTAATACTGGAGTGGAAAAGTTTGTTATGCTTACAGGAGATTACAAGATTCCTGATAAGGAAGTCTGAACTTTTACTAATCAAGAAAAGTAAGAATTTCAACAAAACTACAAGGTAAGAAATACTCTGTTGTGTTCCATGATGAGGAATATATATAGTCAAATTTCTTCTTGTGAAGCTGTAAATTTTATTTGGAAGAAATTGTAGGTTACTCATTTTGGTACATCCACGGTTATAAAAACTAGAAGAGCTATGCTTAGAGAAGAATATCATGGATTCCTATTTCCTTATGGAGAAATAGTGTATAAAGTACAAAAAAGATTTATAACTATTGTTAATATTTTGAAATCCATAGGTGAGAAAGGTTTAGATGATGAGGCACTTGTGGACAATATTCTAAATATCATGCCTAATGAGTGGGAATATAAGATAACATCTATTGATGAGAATAAGAAAGTATCCCAAATTACTCTTGATGATGTTTTTGGAACTCTTCTTCAAAATTAGACAATAATTAAAAGAGATTTTGATTTAAATAAGAAGAAGAATGGCAAATTAAGTGTATCCTTTACTACTACTAAAGTCAATATTCCTAAATGGGTTACAAGATCCAAGTCAAAGAAAGTCATTGTTTTAACTGAATCTAGAGAAAGTGAACATTTTAAGAATGAGGTAGCTAATATTTCTCGAATTATGAACAAGATAGTTGTAAATAAAGACTTTCATTATTTATTTAAGAAGAAATAAATAAAGGACAAGAAAGAATCAGAAGTCACATGTTATGAATTCAAAAGAGCAGGGCATATTATCCCAGATTGTCCTATGCTTAAGAAAAAGGATTGAAAGGAAAATCATTCTGATAGAAATAGAAAGAAGTACTACAAATCTAAATCTAATAAATTTTTGAAAGCTAATGAAACCTAGATTTTTAGTGGTGGAGACTCTTCTGATAAAACCTCAGAGTATGAATCTTTTGGTCAGAAGAATATTGGTTTACTTTCCAAGCTACCTATTGAAAATCATTGTCTAATGGATAAGGTACACAATGTTAAATACATAACTAATGTATCCTTAAAGGATAATTATAGTGATAATTAATATTATGAATCCTAGGATGAATAATCTTTTTCTGATGAAGATAATACATTACCTACTCATGAAGAAGTTTCTAGGTTTCCTAAGATTCTTGAGAATGAAAATTATAAAATCAAGAAAAAATGTGATAAGGAAAATTCTATAATTTCTATTGTTACTAAAGAAGTATCAGATCTTTATAAGGATCTTGATAAGAAAATTTAATATTTTGAAAGTATTTCAAAAAAAACATTAAGGAATTTAATTCTACGAAGGATAAACTTTCTAAGGATCTTGAAAAAGAAATTTCTAAGAAAAAATATTTTACAGGCTTACTCCAGTGCTAAAACTAATGTTTTTTAGGATAAAAGAATTATTATTAAACTAAAGACGGAAATATTTCCCTTGAGGAAGTGTTTGTCAAACATTACCTTAGGAAAAAAACATTGATAAGATGTATTCCCAAATTTCTCCTCTATGGAATAATTCTGGATTTGGTTATACTCATTCTAAACCATTTTCCTGTAATAACTATTTTGTTTCTGAAAGTACTCCATTTTGCACTAAATGTTAGTGCGGTGGACATTGGTGAAAAAAAAATCTTTAAACAAAACTTAGCCTTTTTATTTTCATAAATCCTATTTTTTTAAGAAAATGTGGATACCAAAAATATTTCTTTCTGAGGATTACAGGTCCAAAAATGTTTGGGTTCCGAAAGTCTAAAACTCATATTTTTAGGAAAATAAAGAATGTACAAATAGAAATAAATGGTACATGGATAGTGTATGTTCCCGGTATATGACTAGTAACAAAAACTTCTTTGAAAAGTTTATCAAGATGAAAGGAGGAATAGTAACTTTCAAAGATAATGCTAGGGGGAAAATTATTGGTATAGGTAACATTGTTCTTCTTGGAAAAACATTTATTTGAAATGTTTTATTTGTTAAAGGTCTTAAGCATAACCTTATTTGTATAAGTTAGTTATGGGATGAGGGTTACCTTGTAAATTTTATGAATGACAAATGTTTATTATACAATTCTAAGGAAGAGTTTATTATTTCTATCCATAGGAAAAAGAATATATACACACTAAACAAAGAAGACCTTAAGATCCAAGACCTTCCTTGTCTTAGTGCAATGGATGATCATTCTTTGTTATGGTATAGAATATTAGGACACCGTAAACTTAGGAACCTATGAAAACACTCTAATAGAAGACTAGTTAAGGATATACTAGAGCTTAAAATTGGTTTTTCAAAATTGTGTGATCCTTGTCAATTTGGAAAGACCATAAATCATTTTTTAAATCCATCAGTTAAGTCTTAACTACTAATACATTACAGTTTTTTTATATAGATCTTTTTTATCCAACATAAACAGGAACCATTGGAGGAAAATATTATGTATTTTTCATAGTTGATGATTACACTAGATTTACGTGGGTATATTTTCTAGAAAAGAAATATGAATCTTATTATTATTTCAAAATATTTGGAACCCAAGTTAAAAATGAGAAAAACCTTCCATTAATAACTACTCATAGTGATAATGGAGGAGAATTTCAAAATTCTGATTTTGAAACTTTATGTAGTAGAAAAAGCGTTACTCATAACTTCTCAGCACCAAGAACCCCTCAACAAAATGGTGTTGTTGAAATAAGAAACTAAATTATTCAACAGATAACAAAAACCATGTTGATCGAATATTCAGTAGCCAAACATTTTTGGGATGAAGATATAAGTACTTCCTGTTATATTATAAATTGGGTTTTAATTAGACCTTTTCTTAATAAAATCCTTTATGAGTTATGAAATGGTATAAAACCTAGACTTTCCTACTTCAAGGTATTTGGATGAAAAGTATTCATTCTGAATACAAAATATAATTTATATAAATTCGCACCCAAATATGATGAAGGAATTTTCTGAGGTTACTCCACAACTTTTAAGGCCTATGGAGTTTTCAATAAAAAACTTGTACTGTTGAAGAAATAGTACATGTTAAATTTGATGAAACCAACCTATCTGTTTTTTAACATACTCAACCTACATCTTCCAATGTGTTTTTAAAAACAGATTATCAACCCTTGATAGAAGATCTATCTGATAAAGAAAATGTTCTAGAAAATGTTTCTGAAACATTTACCCCAAAATATTTCCTACCATGTGTTGATGAACAGTTTTTACAAAACTCAAATCAGTTGTTTCTTAAGAATCATTCCAGTGATAGCATCATTGGTGATTTAAATCAACCTGTAAGGACTAGAAGATCATTAAGTAATGAAGTATAACCCCTAGCATTCTTTCTCAATTAGAACCAAGAATCACAAATGAATCCTTAGGTGATGATGATTGGATAAAAGCCACGCAAGATGAGCTAAATTAATTAGAAAATAATAAAGTCTGGACCTTGGTTAAATGATCTAAATAACCATATATTATTAGAGTAAAATGGGTCTTCATAAATAAGTGTGATGAAAATAGAATCATAGTAAGAAATAAATCTAGATTAGTTGGTAAAGGGTACAATCAATAGGAAGTAATAGAATATGAAGAAACCTATGCTTCAGTCGCTAGACATGAATCTATCCATATTATACTTTCCTTTGCAGCATTCTTTAATTTCAAACTTTTTCAAATGGATGTTAAATGTTCATTCCTTAATGGTTATTTCCAAGAGGAAGTTTTTTTTTTGAACAAACTCCTAGTTTTGAATATACAAACCATCCTGAACATGTTTTCAAACTTACAAAATCTTTATATAGACTTAGATCCTAGTATCATAGACTTACAGGATTTTTATTACAAAAAAATTCCGTTAAGGGAAATGATGGTTCAAATATATTTATTAAAAAAGATAGGAAAAATGTTTTGATTGTTCAAATTTATGTTGATAAAATTATATTTTGTTCATCTCGTCAATCTTTAATTGATTCATTTGTGAATCTAATGAAATCTGAGTTCTAAATGAGTGTGATGGGTGAGTTAAAATTTTTCCATGGTTTTCAAGTTTTTCAAAAACCAGAAGGGATTTATATATCCCAACATAAGTATATTATATATCTTCTTAAAAAGTATGGATATTGTAACAGCCCAAGATTTTATAAAAAATATTCCTTTTAATTTTATTAAAGTCTTGTGTTGTACGCTACACCAAAAGGAGCTTGCAAAACACGCATCCTTGACTTGCCTTGCATTACACGCAATCACGACCTTCCTCGATAGCGTGTGTAATACGCAATACCGAGTTTCACTAAACAACGATATGCTATTAAAATATTATTAAAACTAGCCGTTATGAATAGTAATAACCACTTTTTAAAACTCTGTAAATCTTATTTTTCAAAATGAACTTCATTTTTGGATTCGGAGTATCGAATTTAGCCTAAGGTGAAATTTTGGTACTTTTCGGATAACTTTCATATTCTGATGAATAGTGAAAATTACTAAATTATAATTAAAAACAACTTTTTTAATCGAAATAATTAATAGTGATAAATCATTAATTTGAGTGGTTTTAAAGTATATTTAGAATATATTTTTACAATTTAATACAATGTTGGTCATTGGATGTAATTTCACATTTAAACCAGACATAATCAAGTGTCAATCTTTTGATAGATATTGTTTCTTAAAAACACGCTATTTGTTTTAACAGCGGGATTTAATTATAAAATTAATTAATGCAACTTTTATGTAATGAATTTGGTAAAATAGACTTCATTTTTGAATTTGGAATATGAAATATAGCTTGGGATGAAATTTTGGCACTGTTCTGAAAAACATCAATTTTTTATGAATAGTGAAACTACTAAGTGGTAGTTAAAAAAACTGAATTTTTCATAAAACTTAATTTTACCGCTTCTGTGAATGGAATTTCAAAAATCCGAGAGACACGGTTGATGTCAGTAAGTAAAATGTGGTTCAATGAGATGAAAATAATTTTTGGTGAATAGTAACTTTTTACTTTTTTTTACCACGATTAATAGTAAATAGGGTAACTAAGGGTAAATATGATATTACTATTACCCTAACACATGTCCTAATTCTATTGGATAAGTGTAATTCGACCAAAAACAACCTTATGAATATAATATGACCATTTAGGTCCACTTGGATTAGATTATGACATTTAATATTATTTTATTTAATGAATAGTTAAAATAGTTAAAATCAAAGTTTAATAACTAAAACATTTTTAATATGGGGTTATACATAATATAAATTCGACTATAAATATTCATTAGAAAGCTAAAAAGTTTTCCTACATAATTATATTTTATTTATAATTTTTAGACTTTAAATAAATTAATTTATGTATGACACAACGATGATGCAGTAATTACCCTTTTAAGGAAATATTACATTAATTGATGTTATAAATTCTTAAATGAATGTAATTTTAGACTTTTTATGAATTCCAATAATTTTCTAGGTTACTATGATATATTATTGTTGATGTAATCAACTTGGTTCGAACATATAATTCTTTTATGACTTTCACACAAATCATATATCAAATAGTGTCAAAATTGACACAAAATAGTTTTTAAATCCAATATTATATTATTAATTGTAATTTTATTCATAAAAATCTAAGGTTCGGCCAAATGACTTAGATAAGGATATATATATTAATAATAAACAATTTGGGGTTCGTTTGGCATGTTATAGTAAGTGTATTAACCATATAGTGAAAGAAAACAAAAAGACACGGTAAAAGTTAAATTATTTAACTTAGAGTTAAATCTAATTGATAAGGTTAAAATAATACCCTAAACTTGTCTAAATCCTATTGGATGATAGGATTTCGACCCATCCCCACTTTAGCTTAGAAATAAGACCCTTTGGAACCATTATAAACCGATTTTGACTTTAATATAAAATAATATTTTGAGATATTCCTAAGGTGCCCCTCTCCTCCCTTATAAAAGGACACCTCCTCCCCCGCCTCCTCACACCAATTTGAGCACTCCAGCTCGGCCAACCCCTGCCAAAATCTCTTCTCCACTTCCCTAGCAACATCCTAGAGGTTCTGGTCTTCCTCAAAGACCAATTTTAGTTCCCTAAGAGGAGGTCTCCAAAAGGCGCTTCAAAGAAGAGGTAATTACCGTTACCAATTCTTTCATCTTTATTTCTTCTTCCACTTCTTCTTCTTAGGTTGTTTCATTATGAAGTAATAACATCAGTATCAATCATATACTGATATGTTATTATAAGTATGAAACAACCCTATTTCACCATCTATCTATCCTACGGAAAAAGAAATCACCGCGCGTGCGTACGTACGGAATACCGTCTCCACGCCGTGGTGTAATCTATTTTCCACCACCACCTTACATGGATGGGTATAATGGTGTAAATAATAACTATACATAGTTATTAAAACATCATATTGATTCTGATATATTTTATAATCCACTCCAATTCAATTCAATATTTATAGAAATGATATCATCGCTCGTGCGTACGTACGGACTACCGTCTCCACGACGCGATGAGATTCATTCTCCATGTTAACCATTTAAGAATGATTATAAAGTATATATAAGAAATAATAATGAAATATATGACATTATCAAGCTACTGGATTTATGTATATATATACATATTTATGTCATCTACTTACTTCCATTTCAAGAGAATAAGGAATGGAAAACAGCGTTCATGCGTACGTACGGACTACCGTCTCCATGAACGGTGTTTTTCATTTTATTTATCTACCTATTATATATATATATATATATATATACTGAATATATATGATATATAAATCATATTTTATATTCTGTAAGTAATTAAATCATGATATAAGTAATAATGATTTCAAGAACAACAAGTCAAAACACCTACGATAAATGAAACGATTTTACCCAAAACGCTTCTTTAACATGGAATTTACAAAAGAACGGGTAATATAATGTCATAAGTGAACCATATATGATATCATAACAATAAATATGATTCTGTAATAAGTCAATAACATGATTTAAATCATTATACAGGAGGTTTGGACACTTACAAAGCAAGTCGGACCTAAGGTAAGGGAAAATATCACAATCTCACTTTTATCCGAGATTGTTTTTACTTTGGTAATTACTGGGGTGTATTTTATCATCCACATCCATGTTCCCTCAATATGTAATATTGTTTCCATCCACTTGCAATAGTTTAAATCCAATTTTACCCTTAGGTGAGTTTTTAGTAAAGAATATGAAAGGAATCTTTTGTCGTTTTTCCGTACGAGGTACTTTTTGACTTTTCCGACAAAAGTACGAAGAATGTTTTTTTTAACTTATACGGCACGAACATATTTCTACTGTTTTATAAAGCCTTATTTTCATGAAGATTCCTATAAAAGATTTCATGACTATTTTCAATAAAATCTCTTTCTTTTAAAATTGCATGATGTTTAGTGAAAAGAAATTGATTTTGGAGAAGAAAGGATATTTTCCTCAAGAATTCAATTCAAGTGTTTTATCAAAATTATTTTCCATCTAAGATAATAAAGGGTTCTGTTTCTATCCATATTTTTACATTTATTTGACTATGTTGTGATGGAATTATGTTTATGAATTCCTTTATCTTATATGATTTGATTTATGATGTCATGATGTTTCAAGAATCCCATTTTTGTTACATGTGTTATGCGATGATGTATGTTTTATGATTATGTGGCACACATAAGAAAGGATTCATTATGAGATGGGTGGGACCTATATCTCCCTCCAATGCATTGGGTAATGATTTTATATCTCATGAGATAGACATGGCTGGAATGGTAGGTTATACCGGTTCAGTGAAACAGGACTGGAACGAGGGTTACTCGATTCAGAAAGGGACTTTGTCCACTAAGATAGTCTTGTCAATGAGTCTTGACTAACAAGAAATGATTCTCTATGATTATGTGTGTATTCCACAAAGTTTCATATTATTGGGATTACTTTTTTTCACTGCCATGATTTATCCCATGATTATGAAATTATGCTCTCTTTTGCAGGTTATGATTTCCAAAATGTTATGTTCTTATGAATATGATGTGATTGATATTTATTTTGTTTACCCTTACTGAGCATTTGAGCTCACCCTTTTATGTTTTCTTTTCCCCAGGATATAAAGAAAGGTTTTAGGTAAAAAAAAGGAAGATCTTTATGGGAGATTTTGAAGATCTTTCACCACGATTAGAAGATTATAGTCCGAGTTTCCAAAGACACTAAACTATTACGGTCCTTGTGTGTGTGTTTTTGTAATGTACTAAGTATTCCGAAAAAGTAATGTAATGTCAATGTACGTCAGGCTTCGGGTCTCTACAGTTGGTATCAGAGGAAAGGTTTAGTCAACCATTGGAAACTGGGATGCGAAAATGTTAGTAAGATCCCTAGAGATATTTATAAGGTATGTCTAGGGATGTCCCTAAGGATAAGTATACGTATAGGATACAGTCCTAGAACTACGGTAACGATCATAGAATTTAACCTAAGATGTTAGATATCGAGGATACTCCACCTTTGTTATGTTGTTTTCCCTAGCATGATTTTTGCCTCTCACACTATTCTTTTTTTGGGTTTTAGAAAATGGCTGGAAACAAGATGTTTCACGATAATGGAGGATATGATGATATTCTTCATAATGAAATGGGATTTGGAATTCCAAACATCATTATTATGCCAAATCAGCAATCTCATAATATGATCAATAAAGTAAAATTTGGTAAGTTTCCTGACTCGGCTAATAAGAGAAAGATGGAGTTTCATGATGATCATAGAGGAAAGAAAGTTCAATTTCCCCTATGTAAATCATGTGGGAAGAGGCATCAAGGAGAATGTTTCAAAGGAACTGGAAGATGCTTTGGGTGTGGAAAAGAAGGACACAAAGCAAGTAAGTGCAAAGGAAAAGGTTCAGTTAACACCATGGATGAGGATAATGGTATTGCTATGACATCAACAATGGTTAAATGCTTTAAATGTGGAATGTACGGGCATTATGCAAACCAATGCCCTAAGGGAAAGTCTCATGAAGATAATCAGTATGGTCGTATGGGAAGTATTTATGTTGATGATGATGAAGAGACTACAAATGATATGTGAGATGAAAGAATTGTTGAAGCTCGGTCAATGGTTTAAGAATGTAGTGGAATGATTACATGTTTATCATGTGTAATGTTGTATAAGAAATCTCATGGTACTATAGAATAAAGAGACATCTAAGGATTGTTACACTGTTGTCTTTCCTTGAGTTTTGAAAGTGTATGATGAATGGTACTAGTAACCATGAAAGGTTATTCAGATACTTTTGGAAAGTAGATGATAAGTGCATAATGAAAGGATAAGAATATAATGAGATGTTTGATTGTATTCATGAGCTCATGATTGATATAAGGACTAAGTGATATCATGGTTTGAGTATATAGAATTTTGAGGATTTCGGTATGTGAAAAGTGTTAACTTTTAACTGCATTCAAGTTTTCACTAAGGTTCAATGGGTATTCAAGAGAGTACAAGATTAAGGCCTTTGAATGTTTGGAATGTGTCCAAAAAGATATATCTTATGATATATGGGGATCAACGATGGTATTAAATCTCTGGTAATCGTTTTCACTATGTTATGAGAATGGACTGCAGTATTATGGATAGGACTAAATATTGGAATGGATTATGTTGGACATAAGTTAGTATTGTTTGTTTTTTCGATATTATTGATGGGATGTTTTATAGTTTTGGAAAAAGGACAACCTGCAGGACGGGCGACAGCCCATCGCTTTGGACAAGGCTGTGGGAATCGAACCCACAACCGAAGTGCGACTGGCCTTTATCGCCTACCACTGGCCTACAGGAAGTCCCTGTTTAGTAGAAACTAGTTTTATTATATTAAGCAGTATGATATATGAAGTATAAGTCCATTTTAGGAACCATATATGATTAATCTCACTATAGATCGACTTATGCATATAATGTTTGCTAACCTTTTGTTTGAGACAGATGGAATGACCCGTCATTCTATCACATGATCTGCTAACACTTCACGAATAACAAATTCAACTTCATTTATTTAAGAGATGAAGTGGAAATTGTTAAAGGCACGAACAACAGTGAGATTGTACCAAAATAAAGTAAGTATTTATTCTAATTCAAATTCTTTAACTTTAGGGAAATGATCTTGGAAACCAAAAAAATGTTGTCTTAGTTCTCTTATACCTGATGAATCAGATGGTACCTTAGATCGTCACAAATTTATGGATTTGTGATTACTGGCTTTTCCATAGCCATGTTCTCTACCACTCTCCATCAGAACATGATGGTTAGATTTCTCTTCCATATCCATATTTTCACCTATGTGGAAACCCAGTGATTAGTTTATTTGGGTAATCGTTACATTTCATACTTTAGTTTTTAAAGCAAAGTTTTGGTATTCCTTTTTACGATGTGGGTTTCTATTAAAGAAACTTTCAAATAGTAAACCATTTATAACCCCGACGAATTTCGAGGGCGAAATTCATTTTAAGGGGGGTAGAATGTAACAGCCCAAGATTTTATAAAAAATATTCTTTTTAATTTTATTAAAGTCTTGTGTTGTACGATACACCAAAAGGAGCTTGCACAACATGCATCCTTGACTTGCCTTGCATTACACGCAATCACGACCTTCCTCGATAGCGTGTGTAATACGCAATACCGAGTTTCACTAAACAACGATATGCTATTAAAATATTATTAAAACGAGCCGTTATGAATAGTAATAACCACTTTTTAAAACTCTGTAAATCTTATTTTTCAAAATGAACTTCATTTTTGGATTCGGAGTATCGAATTTAGCCTAAGGTGAAATTTTGGTACTTTTCGGATAACTTTCATATTCTGATGAATAGTGAAAATTACTAAATTATAATTAAAAACAAATTTTTTAATCGAAATAATTAATAGTGATAAATCATTAATTTGAGTGGTTTTAAAGTATATTTAGAATATATTTTTACAATTTAATACAATGTTGGTCATTGGATGTAATTTCACATTTAAACCAGACATAATCAAGTGTCAATCTTTTGATAGATATTGTTTCTTAAAAACACGCTATTTGTTTTAACAACGGGATTTAATTATAAAATTAATTAATGCAACTTTTATGTAATGAATTTGGTAAAATAGACTTCATTTTTGAATTCGGAATATGAAATATAGCTTGGGATGAAATTTTGGCACTGTTCTGAAAAACATCAATTTTTGATGAATAGTGAAACTACTAAGTGGTAGTTAAAAAAACTGAATTTTTCATAAAACTTAATTTTACCGCTTCTGTGAATGGAATTTCAAAAATCCGAGAGACACGGTTGATGTCAGTAAGTAAAATGTGGTTCAATGAGATGAAAATAATTTTTGGTGAATAGTAACTTTTTACTTTTTTTTACCACGATTAATAGTAAATAGGGTAACTAAGGGTAAATATGATATTACTATTACCCTAACACATGTCCTAATTCTATTGGATAAGTGTAATTAGACCAAAAACAACCATATTAATATAATATGACCATTTAGGTCCACTTGGATTAGATTATGACATTTAATATTATTTTATTTAATGAATAGTTAAAATAGTTAAAATCAAAGTTTAATAACTAAAACATTTTTAATATGGGGTTATACATAAGATAAATTCTACTATAAATATTCATTAGAAAGCTAAAAAGTTTTCCTACATAATTATATTTTATTTATAATTTTTAGACTTTAAATAAATTAATTTATGTATGACACAACGATGATGCAGTAATTACCCTTTTAAGGAAATATTACATTAATTGATGTTATAAATTCTCAAATGAATGTAATTTTAAGCTTTTTATGAATTCCAATAATTTTCTAGGTTACTATGATATATTAGTGTTGATTTAATTAACTTGTTTTGAACATATAATTCTTTTATGACTTTCACACAAATCATATATCAAATAGTGTCAAAATTGACACAAAATAGTTTTTAAATCAAATATTATATTATTAATTGTTATTTTATTCATAAAAATCTAAGGTTCGGCCAAATGACTTAAATAAGGATATATATATTAATAATAAACAATTTGGGGTTCTTTTGGCATGTTATAGTAAGTGTATTAACCATATAGTGAAAGAAAACAAAAAGACACGGTAAAAGTTAAATTATTTAACTTAGAGTTAAATCTAATTGATAAGGTTAAAATAATACCCTAAACTTGTCTAAATCCTATTGGATGATAGGATTTCGACCCATCCCCACTTTAGCTTCGAAATAAGACCCTTTGGAACCATTATAAACCGATTTTGACTTTAATATAAAATAATATTTTGAGATATTCCTAAGGTGCCCCTCTCCTCCCTTATAAAAGGACACCTCCTCCCCCTCCTCCTCACACCAATTTGAGCACTCAAGATCGGCCAACCCCTACCAAAATCTCTTCTCCACTTCCCTAGGAACATCCTAGAGGTTCTGGTCTTCCTCAAAGACCAATTTTAGTTCCCTAAGAGGAGGTCTCCAAAAGGCGCTTCAAAGAAGAGGTAATTACCGTTACCAATTCTTTCATCTTTATTTCTTCTTCCAATTCTTCTTCTTAGGTTGTTTCATTATGAAGTAATAACATCAGTATCACTCATATACTGATATGTTATTATAAGTATGAAACAACCCTATTTCACCATCTATCTATCCTACGGAAAAAGAAATCACCGCGCGTGCGTACGTACGGAATACCGTTTCCACGCCGTGGTGTAATCTATTTTCCACCACCACCTTACATGGATGGGTATAATGGTGTAAAGAATAACTATAAATAGTTATTAAAACATCATATTTATTCTGATATATTTTATAATCCACTCCAATTCAATTCAATATTTATAGAAATGATATCATCACTCGTGCGTACGTACGGACTACCGTCTCCACGACGCGATGAGATTCATTCTCCATGTTAACCATTTAAGAATGATTATAAAGTATATATAAGAAATAATAATGAAATATATGACATTATCAAGCTACTGGATTTATGTATATATATACATATTTATGTCATCTACTTACTTCCATTTCAAGACAATAAGGAAAGGAAAACAGCGTTCATGCGTACGTACGGACTACCGTCTCCATGAACGGTGTTTTTCATTTTATTTATCTACCTATTATATATATATATATACTGAATATATATGATATATAAATCATATTTTATATTCTGGAAGTAATTAAATCATGATATAAGTAATAATGATGTCAAGAACAACAAGTCAAAACACCTACGATAAATGAAACGATTTTACCCAAAACGCTTCTTTAACATGGAATTTACAAAAGAACGGGTAATATAATGTCATAAGTGAACCATATATGATATCATAACAATGAATATGATTCTGTAATAAGTCAATAACATGATTTAAATCATTATACAGGAGGTTTGGACACTTACAAAGCAAGTCGGACCTAAGGTAAGGGAAAATATCACAATCTCACTTTTATCCGAGATTGTTTTTACTTTGGTAATTACTGGGGTGTATTTTATCATCCACATCCATGTTCCCTCAATATGTAATATTGTTTCCATCCACTTGCAATAGTTTAAATCCAATTTTACCCTTAGGTGAGTTTTTAGTAAAGAATATGAAAGGAATCTTTTGTCGTTTTTCCGTACGAGGTACTTTTTGACTTTTCCGACAAAAGTACGAAGAATGTTTTTTTTAACTTATACGGCACGAATGGATTTCTACTGTTTTATAAAGCCTTATTTTCATGAAGCCTCCTCTAAAATATTTCATGACTATTTTCAATAAAATCTCTTTCTTTTAAAATTGCATGATGTTTTGTGAAAAGAAATTGATTTTGAAGAAGAAAGGATATTTTCCTCAAGAATTCAATTCAAGTGTTTTATCAAAATTATTTTCCATCTAAGATAATAAAGGGTTCTGTTTCTAACCATATTTTTACATTGATTTGACTATGTTGTGATGGAATTATGTTTATTAATTCCTTTATCTTATATGAATTGATTTATGATGTCATGATGTTTCAAGAATCCCATTTTTGTTACATGTGTTATGCGATGATGTATGTTTTATGATTATGTGGCACACATAAGAAAGGATTCATTATGAGATGGGTGGGACCTATATCTCCCTCCAATGCATTGGGTAATGATTTTATATCTCATGAGATAGACATGGCTGGAATGGTAGGTTATACCGGTTCAGTGAAACAGGACTGGAACGAGGGTTACTCGATTCAGAAAGGGACTTTGTCCACTAAGATAGTCTTGGCAATGAGTCTTGACTAACAAGAAATGATTCTCTATGATTATGTGTGTATGCCAAAAAGTTTCATATTATTGGGATTACTTTTTTTCACTGCCATTATTTATCCCATGATTATGAAATTATGCTCTCTTTTGCAGGTTATGATTTCCAAAATGTTATGTTCTTATGAATATGATGTGATTGATATTTATTTTGTTTACCCTTACTGAGCATTTGATCTCACCCTTTTATGTTTTCTTTTCCCCAGGATATAAAGAAAGGTTTTAGGTAAAAAAAGGAAGATCTTTATGGGAGATTTTGAAGATCTTTCACCACGATTAGAAGATTATAGTCCGAGTTTCCAAAGACACTAAACTATTACGGTCCTTGTGTGTGTGTTTTTGTAATGTACTAAGTATTCCGAAAAAGTAATGTAATGTCAATGTACGTCAGGATTCGGGTCTCTGCAGATATAACATCACTAAGAGTATAAGTACTCCCATTAGTACCTCAAATTCACTTGATCTTGATGAAGCTGGGAAACCAATGGATCAAACATAATTTAGAGGTATGATAGGAATTATACTATATATGATAGCCATTCCTCGAAACTTAATGTTTTAGTATGCTTATGTACCAGATATCGATCCATTCCTGATGAATCTCATTTAAATACGGTGTAAAAAAAATTACTACTTAAAGGGAACCATGAATTTAGGACACTTTTATACTTCTCGAAATGATTTTGTTCTAAAAATATTTTCGGATACTATCTTTGGTGGATGTAGAATGGATAGGAAAAGTACATCTGGAACTTGTCATTTCTTAGAAGATTCATTAATTTCTTGGTCATGGAAAAAGTAACCCTCAGTATCACTTTTCACTTATGAATCTAAATATGTTGTAGCTGGAAGTTTTTGTGATCATGTGTTGTGGATGCAACACACGCTCGCAGACTATGGTATGAGTTTTACCAAAAAAAATTATTATGTGATAATACTAGTGACATTTCCTTAAATAAACACCCTTCACATCACTATTGTGCAAAAAACATAGATATTAGGCATCAGTTTCTTAGGGATCACTGTTGGGAAAAAATCCCTCAAGGTAACATTGCAGCATTTTTGGGTTGGTTGTGTTTGTTGACAAAGCAGGTTTCCATGGTGAATTTTCGAGTTCCAGAGATATTTTTGACAATCAATGTTGACAAAGAACCATGACAAAGTAATGGAAGAAGGGCATTGCGAGTGATTCTTCATGATTACGTCAAGATTCACGAATTTCATAGTTGAATAGTATTGCAACAGCAAAGGGCATTGGGAGTGGATCTTCACAGAGGTTGCTCGAAGTGAATTACGGGATGCTCCGTGATTACGACGAGCTCCACGATTGAAAAATTTTAGAGGTGCTTTGTGATTTTGAGATAATTTGAGTGGGAACATCAGAGCTTCGCGATTTGAGATGACGTGACATTGAATTCATGCAGAAGTTTCGAGGGTCGGTGGAATCGCCTATAAATAGGCCTCGACCCCCTTGGGATAAGTATAGATAATTTTCAGAGAAAATATTTTTCTCTCGATTTGTGAAGGTAGTTCAAGAAGGCAGAGTGCTTCGCGAAATAAAGGAGCTTCACTGCTGCTATTCTAGCTCCGCAAAAGTTTCAAGATCCACCTTGTCTCAGTGAGCTTCATGAGGAAATTTTCTCTATGATGACTTGAGCTTTGTGAGAGTGCTTCATGAGAGTTCTTTGTGAAAGTGCTTCACGAAAATGTAGGAGCTTCGCAAAGGCTTGTTTGAGCTTCACGAAATTGGGAGCCTCGTGAAGTAGGGTGCTTTGAGAAGGTATTTGCAAAGGAATTTCCTAGTATTCAGAGGCAAAGGGGTATTCATATGTGGATAAAATTTAGACTTCAACATAGAATATATCAATAGTTTAGGATGCATGTATTCATGCAAATGAAGATAACTACATGTTTATAAACTGTGAGTGGATCCCTTCCAAGAGCAGTGATCAAAGTAAGAGCAAGAAGGTTATCTGTTCTATTGGAAGTGAGCCAGAGAGAGAGGAAAATGGAGTAACCCTTGGGAAATTAGTGAGCTAACCCTAAACATTGTAAAGGCAGTGAGCCTGGGTATAAAAGTGATTTATCCTGAACATTATTGGTAGTGAGCTTTAGTGGATTTGGAACAGTGGAACATCGTCTTTGTATGCTCCTTAGACATTGCCCAGTGAGGGTAAACCATGTAAAAATCTCTGTGTCTGCCTAATTTCTTCCTTTCATTGAATTCAAATCATCATCATCAGATAAATAAGAAAAGAAGTGATCATAATAAACACACAAGTGAAAACAAAGTGACCCTTGTAATAAAGATGTCAAGATCCAGTGGGGTAGAAATAATTTTGAAAAAGAATATCCATACCATGATTCACCCCCCCCCCCCTCTCAGGGTATATAGGCCCCTATTGGTCTAATTATCACACAGAAAAAGGAGATATCATTCTTCAATTTATCAAAATTCAAGATCAACTTGCTGATGTTTTCCCAAAATCTTTACCCTTTGATAGATTTTAATACAATAAAAAGATGTTAGGAATGATAACTGTGAGGTAATATTTCATATTAAATCCTTTTTGAAACATATCTTTTTATAGTAAAAAACTCTTTTTCATTGGGGGAGTACATTTGTTTGTTAGTCAAAATTTTTCGGTGTCAAAAAATTTCATAGTCAAATTTTCCTAATCATATTTTTATTTAAATTTGCTTTTAAATTTTTCAAGAATCTAAAGTTCTTCAAGAATAATTTTCCTCATTACGGATAATTTCCCAATTCAATCTAAAAGGAGTGTTTCCTTTCCTAAATTTTCATAATAATATTTTAAAATGTTAGTATTTTCATTTTGTTTTAAATTTATTGGATTCATATTTTCTTAAATCCAAATGTTTATCATAAAAACTTCAAAATATTAGAACCTACCTAAATCCTTCTTTGGTTATCATCCCAGTTTTTAGATCTGATCAAGAGTATTTTAACTATTGGATCAAGTAAAGAAGTTGAATCATCTCTTCAATTGACTATATAAGGACCCCATGATGTTTTTCCCACATAAATATTCATATGTTGGCGTGCTGAATCCCTAATGCTCTACATAAGGCCATTATGAATCTTCAAGGTTTCCTTAATTCTGAATTTCTATAGAAGCCTCTCCTTATAATGAAATGTATTTTGTAAAGGAAATCTTTGAGTGGTAGATATACCGAGAAAGGTTGGTCGATTCGAAATTCTATGATAAGTATGACTCTATCACTTTAAGGAATATTAAGCTCAATGGCAGGGAGAGCATATGTATATCAAAATAGAGGGCACAAGATCTGTTTTATCTAGATTTCTTAGTTGAGTTCTATGAATTAGATAGTTTCTTCAAAAAGGAGGGAGAGACATGTTTTCTTTCAAGAGATATGGGAAGAATTATTCCCTTTTCTACAGCAAGGTAGCAAGTTTGATTTGAATTCCTGGTAAAGGAGAAGCAGAGTTCTGTACTCACAAGCAACTGGATGTAGCAGGATCTTTTGATAAAGACAAATCTCTAGCATGTCTTGGTATTTTAGAGGTAAAGACTTTGAAGGTTTTTTATCTGTCTACGAATATCTAGATTCTTGAATTGTGGGTTCAAGGTTTTGTTATTCCAAGGAAAGGAGATGATGATACTATGAAAAATAGTGATATCTACATTTTGGATTTCTTGGTGAACCTCAGGAAGATAAACTTGGTTTTGTATATCTTAGTTACGATTGAGAATATCAAAATGGAAATTTGAAATCTCAAATCCTCACGTATCTAGCTATTCTCTTGAATATTATTGTCCTTTGTCTTGAGTCTTTCAAAATTCATTGCAATTATAAGATGAGAAATTACAAGGTGATTTTGATGAGTGATGAAACTATAAGAAGAATGAAAATTGGTTTTTCTATAGAATCAGTAGAATTATATGATTTGTTTGATGAAGAATTAGAGGCTTTATAAAACAAACTATAAGTGGATGAAACATTTATAAAGGGTGGAAGAGAAAGGAAGGCCAAGGAACCAAAAGAGAAAGGAAAAATCACTATGCCTAAGAAAAATCAGTCAACTACACTGAATCCAAAGATGAAAAAGTCTTATCCTGATGAAGTGGTTTCCAGGTGGAGCCAATATAAGAAAAATAAGAAGGAAAGTGGGCCTACTTTTTTCTTGGACCCTGCTGAGGCAAAAGTATTAATGATAAAGGCAGGTGAAGATCTTAAGAAGCAACAGAAAGAAAATAATAAGTGGAAGAAGTTATTGGAGGATAAAATTGTTCAATCCCATCTTAAGGATACTGAGAAAGAATCTAAACAAATCCCAGTTCCAGAATTGTTTTTTTCTATAATCACTTTCTTAGAATCTAGGAAACAAGGTTGTGATTCTAGATCTAGAATAAGAAGAAGAAATTATTCAGGAAGGAGAAGAGAAAATAGAAGAATAAAAAGAATAATAAAAAGAAGAAGGAGATGAAATTGATGATTTCATAAAGCAAGTTGAATATTACCATGATAAGAAAAGTCCCTCAGTTAAATTTTCAATACAAACTTCTCAAGTCAAATCCTCAAAACTTGCTACTCTAGTTAATGAAGAGAAGGGTCAGGAAGAAGTTAATATTCCAATAGATGATGAAAGTAGCAATCATGATTTTACTCAACCAAGATATCTTGTGGTAGATACTGAGAAAGAAATTTTTGAGGAAGATAAATCTTTTTGGTTTTCAGATAGTGAGCATGAATCACCTAAAGTATAAGAAATCATTTAGATAGTTGGTAATGGAAATAAGGTGATGCTCCATACACCTAGAAAATCTATAGAGAAAAATAAAGTTATTGGAAGTTCATCGAAGAGGAAATCTGATGAGTTAGAAAAAGAACCCTCACCAACCAAACATTCTGATTTAGAATCATCCTCTCTTAGACATGATTTTATGGTGCAGTCATTGAAACGATGGTCCATATAATTCCTTTATTTACAAGTGTATATTTGAGGTTTTTGTTGCTTCATCATTCGTTCAATTAGAAATCAGATTCATTTTCAATGCTTATGGATAAATTTGTCGGGCTTGAGGTAGATTTCAAATCTTTTCTCATTAGTTATGAGGCTCATAAAAGGTCATGCAAGAAGATTGCAAGCTGGTCAAGGAAAACAGTCAAAGACCTGAGAGCTTTTGATGAATTTAAAGATAATGTCAAAGATGCCTTTGACACCAAAGAAGGCATGATTAATGATCTTACAAAGAGCTTCGAGGAAAAGATGACTCTCGAACAGAAAAATCGGAAGAAAAAGTCAAGGAATAAAATGGTAAGCTTAATTTCGTGGCCATGAATTGGAAGAGGAAAAGGGATCTCAGAATCAAATTTGAAGAGAAGCTTGTTAAGTTAAGAATAATTCTTGGAGGTTCAGGGAGACATTCTTAAGGATCAGGAAGAAAAGATAAAATCCTTACAGAAAAAAATTAAAGGCCAGGATTAGTTACTCAAGTGCAAGGAAGAAGATCCCAAGAAGCTCAAGAAGCTGAAAAGTATTGTAAAGAAGTTAGTACCAAAGAAGGAAGAAGGATAATTTTTCTAATTATGATATTTTGTTAAATTTTTTATTTTTACAAGTTCTTTCAATATTAATAAAATTCTGGTTGTTCTCCATATATTTTTTTGTTTAGTACTAATTTTTTAGGTACCATTTTTTTCCATTCCCTATATTCCTTTTTAAATATCACAAAGGGGGAGAAAGGAATGATAAAAAGAATACTAAGAAAGAATAAATTTATCTAAGTAGGTGGGAGTTCATCTATGGGGATGTTCTTATCAAATAATGTTATCATATACAATGAAAATGTAAAATCTCATTTAGGAAATCAAGAATACGATCCTTAGAGATTTCAAAACCTAAGGGGGAGTTAGTCATATTCACTTTGATCCATAAGTAAAATGGATATAAGTTTTTTTTTTCAAGTCCACAAAAATTCTAAGTCCTTATATTCTTTTTTGTAAGGATGTTTGTGCATTCTAAAAAGGGGGAGATTGTTGTGTTAATAAGATTTAATTATTACTTTTCTATTCTTTCATGTTTTGAAAATCATAAACACCTTATCTTAAAGAAAATTTTATTTTCCCTAAAAATTATCTTAATAAGGAAAATTTTCTTTCCACAAGGAAATTTTATTCTTACCCATGTTTTTATTGTTCATCTTATAGTTTCTCTCTTTCTAAATTTTTTCCCCTCTAAAGTCTTAAAATTGTTTTCACATCTAAAACCTTAGAATACTATAAATACTTTGTTTTAGAGTATTATGTTTTTAGATTATGATTTTTGGTTCTAAATTCATATTCTGAATTCTATGAAATTCAGATCTCAAATTCTCTGAAATTCAGTCTCTTAATTATCGGATGTTCAGACTCCAAATTCTCTAAAATTCAGATTTAGAATTCTCTGAAATTTAGATTCTGAATTCTCTGAAATTCATATTCTGGATTATTTGAAATTCAGACTCTGAATTCCTTTAAATTTAGACTCTGAATTCCTTAGAATTAAGACTCTAAATTCCTTATAATTCCAACTCTGAATTCTATAGAATTGAGAATCTGAAATCTATAGAATTCAGGTTCCAAATTCCTTGAAAAACAGAATCCTAGAATTTATGATTTATAGTATCCAAGTGTTTATTTACTTAAACTGAAAACTTTTTTTCCTTAGACACCAAAAAATTGGATTTGATTATGAAATAATATTTTTCTTACCCCTGTTATAGTTATGAAACAATTTCGTATAATCTATTTCTAACTAACTATTGTTTGAGTGACATTTGTACAGGTACCTCCATGATTCATGGAAAAATATGACAGTTGGAGGAGGAATCTTACCACTGTAGAAATTCCTATAAATAGGAGATCATTTGAATGAGCTCAAAACAACTGAGAACTGAACCATAAATCTAGAGATTAAATACTGCTAAAGTAATTCCTAGAGATAGAGACTCTCATGTCTTGTGTGTAGTAAACATCTTGTTCAACTTTCTTCATGCAACTCTGATTATTGTTGTATACAATTGAGGACTTCTGGGGATAGGAAGACGGATGTGTTGACTACCTTAAAGTTTGAGGACTTCCTTTATTAGGAAGACAGAGATGCCGACTACATTGAAGTTCGATGGATTGTGGGTATAGCAAGATAGATTCCGATATTCTTATCGAGGGCTTACCAAGCTGTGGGTAATACAGACTTTTTGAAAGTATAAATCAAGGTACCTTTATCCAAGGTTGTTGGATACCATACTATTTGGATTAAAAGATTTCATACTTGGTAATTTTTTTGTTTCAAGTTTATAATCCACTTTATTTTGATAAAAGAAGAAAGTATAGCCTTCTTATACTTTCTTGTTCTTTTATGTACTCTGATTAATAAGATTCTATATGCTTTAAGGTAGAATCTTTTCCTATCATATTTTTGGAACCTAGAAAGTTTTTAGAACTAAGAGGTTTTGTAAATTTACATTGTTTAACTTTGTTAAACATAATTTTCCTTAAGGTTAAAAATGAAAGTTTTTAAACATACAATTCACCCCCACCCTTTGTAATTGAGCATCTACATTCATATTTTTATCCTACAAACATTATGTGAAAAAATAAAGAAACAATCCACTATTATTATTTAATGAATTTAGAATAACAATGAAAAATAATAAGGAAGATGAAGGAGAAGTGCTGTGAAATAGTTCTTATGAATTGATGAAACATACTTTCCGCCTTTAATATAATGGAAACCATTTTACGATTTTGGGATGGGAAATAAGAAGTAGTGTGCATCATTGTTTTAATACAAAAAGAACTGGAATTCCTTAAAAGTGGAAGTTCAAGTGAAAGAATAATAAGAATTATACATCACATCTAAAAAATATAGGATTGTACATTCGTGATAGATTATCTTTCCATTATTGAAACTAACTACATTTCTAGTTATGGGATGTAAATGAGTGCGAGATTCACAAAAAAAGTTAGGAGATGTGAAAATATGATTATAAATGTTATACCCCGGTCTTTATAGCTCACTGGAAGAATTTATTAGTTTTTGTGATCATGATGGAATATAGTTCACAACATAGACTATCCATATCCCATTGAGTATTGTACCATGTAAATTGTTGTTTCCATTACATGTGTATGTTTGATAGTGTTGCAATAAAGAACAAATAAGGAAATATAGATCATGAGAACTAATTCACCTTGAAATGTGAAAAGGGAAAAATAAAAAGGGATATATATCAAATGAGTATAAAGATAGAAGTATTAATCAGAAGATAAGGTACCAAAACTAATCCAACCCCCACCCTCAATGTGCTTTATATCCCAATTGTTCCCTCTCATAGAGGATTGATAGGTGGTGACAATGGTGTCATTAGCCATGGACAATCATTGATATACATCAGTGTCACGTCATCAGATCTATACTCATGTACAAATATATACCTGAATATTAATAGTGAAATATTCATGAAGAGTTTCTATCCATCTCGAAGATGGGATTTTCTACACCTATAGAGTATGAGGTTACTTGGCTTGTGTCTGGATAACTCTACCTATGGAGAAGGATAGTAGATAGTTGATGGTCCTCTGTTTCAAAAACAATGATAAAAATAAGGACCTCCCTAAGGTAGACATAGTGTTCCCCTTGAGGGTGACCAAGTAAAGGGATATTGTGGTGCACCAAGAGGATGAGATATATGGTGAAATATCTAAAATATTATTCCACCACCATGAACCATATGTAGTACCCATGAGAAATATGGAACTTGAGGGAAGGGACGTGGGAAGATGTAAGCGATGGAAATTTATGACTGGGAAGTTCTAGAAATCATCCAGGATGTAATATATGTCTACATTACACTAGAACTTATACTCATATATTCTAGTAAGCACCATTATTTTATATTATTTTGTCCCTTTTTAGAGAGTCAGACATCCTAGTAGATCCCTTATCATGACTCACACATCTAGATAATATAATTGTTCGTAATCACATGGTCACTCACTGTAACGACCCAAAGTTTTTCAATGGAAATTCCCTTCTTATATTTATGTCATAAAATAACATGAAAACACAAAATAATAAAATACTAAGTTATAACTGACCTTTAAACATAAGTTTGTCACTCCTATGTTTGGAATTTTGAAAATCTGACATACACGGTTGTGTTCAAGATGTTTTTTGGAGTCTAATGAAACAAAAATAATTTTTGGTGAATAGTAATGTACCCTTAGGAATAGTAACATACCCTTATGAATAGTAATATGACCCTTATGAATAGTAAATCATCCAGCATAAGAGTAAAATTACCAATGAATAATAAAATAAAATTTAGACATCTTAGAAAGGGACAATTTGACCTTAGTAAATGTTTTTGGTATTTTATAAGTCATAAATAATTAATTATAATTAATTAATTAATTTAAAATAATATTTATTTCTCTTAAATGTATTCATAAATTATTGAATCAATGTCAAATAGTTTTTAGATAATTTTATAAGACACTATGTAATTTTTGAAAGAACTATAAAATCAGTTTTAATCTTAAAAACTGTTTTTTAAGTAAATTATGATTTTAATTAACTATTAAATTCATAATATTTAGAAAATTATTTTTGAAAAATTGAATTAATTTTTTGGATTCTACACATCTAAAAATGGTTGGGGTAAATTTTTCGGATTTTTCTGAGATACTTGAATTTTTTATGAATATTACAATCCGATAATTCACAATAAATGCTAAATAATGTATTAATTGAGTCATCGATGATGTTATGCTGATGTAAGACCACTTGGTTCGGGATTAAATTATAAAATTACTATTATTGGTCATCCAAGACTCACTATTCCTTATCTTAGAGGAAATTAATAAACTAATGAATTTTATATTAATGAAACCCCTCTCCCCTCCACTATAAAAGTCACCCTTCACTCCCTCATTTCCTCACACCTATCAAGCTCCAAGTATTCTCTAAACTCTACCCAAACACCTTCCCTATCCCCTCCCCCACGTCTAGAAGCTTCTGGTCTCATCAAAAGACCAAGACTATCTTCCTTAAGGAGGATCTCAAGAGGAAGATTTAAGAGGTAATTTCTCTCCCTCTTCTCCTTTAATTTCCTTCCAAGTTCAAGTTCCTTTCTTGATCTCTCCCCACCTATATTCATCCAAATTGTTTTATAACTTAATTATTATACATATAATGTAATTTTATGATTCTAATGGGATATTATATCACCCCACACCCTTTCCCTCTTCCTTTTATTTTATTAAAGAGAACGTTGTTCATGAGGTGTTAATTTATCACCTTCGAAAAAGACATGCTCTCTTCTTCCATTTCTACCTTCATATATGGTCATGAAACCATTTTTATAGTTGAAAAAGAATATGTATTATGTATTATGTTCTATTTTAAGTTCTAGAAATAACCTATGGCCATATTACTAAGTGAAAAGTTAAAACATGTTCGTTGTGATCCAAAAACCGCTCAAATTAATCTAAATAACCATCATTAAATTATTATCTAATGATTAGTCCAAATGGATCTAATATAATTCATTATAAAATCATTAATGATTATTTAATATCATTAATAACATGTAATATCAGTTCTGGATGTTTGCCCATGATCTACCCAAACTTCAATTTAAGAATACAAGTGAACCACTCAAGAAAACCGTGAAAACGAACATCCCCGAACAATGTTTTTAATCTCTAAGTCATCAAAAGGAACATAATTTGACATAATGAAACCAGAATGAACCCTATTATTGTATAAAAGGTTCTTTATTTTCTAATTAATTAATATAATTTCATTATATAGGACATTAAGTAGAAGGAGGCATTCGAGTACAAGGTAAGGGGAAATCTCAAACCCAATTTTCTTTCTTCGGGTTCTACCTCTTTCACTCTATTTTTGATATGGTCACTCCTTAAAAATAATTTTTTCATCATTGTCTTTACTTTTATTTTATATACATTTTTTCTAATTAATTATATGTCAAACTAAATGTTTTCTGAAAGAACTCTTCTCTTAAGGACTCAACTTTTACCTCTCGTTCAAGGTTGATGGTTCTTGTATAAAGTATGTTGTTCCCTCTTTCTTTTGGGAACCCAAAGTTTATGAATGTGTTCTTATGAGATGAAACACATTACTTTTCATGTTTTAGTTATGTACATTTATGTTATATGTTCATTGTGTCATGCATGATAAATGATAATGTTATGATGTGACGGGTGCGCCCGGAATTATATAGCTCAATATGAATGTTTAAATGTGACGGGTGCGCCTGGAATTATATAGAACTCCAATGAATTGGGTAAAGTGATGAATCTCATGAGAAAATATGAAATGATGTGTGAACAAGATTCTAGCTTGGTTCACAAGTATGTGTGGTAGTTAACCACTAAGACATGATGTTTCATTTTTATGCATTGCCACATTTCAAGTCTTTTATTTATGCTCCTCTCATGTTCATGATCTTTTGCCTATGTTATGATTATGCTCACCCCATTCTATATTGTTCTTATCTATCCTCTTACTGGGATTCTAGCTCACCCATTTTGATTTATATCCTCGGGTGGCTACGTGTACTAAAGAGAGGACAATTGCCACTAAGAATCTAGTGAAGAAGAAATTAAATAAATGTTTATGGTTGATGTTATATTTGTATGGTCCTAGTTTGTCCAAGACACTAAACCTTTGGATCCTCTATGTGTAATACTATTATGTTGTTTTTCTTTAAGATGATATAATAGTAATATAAGAAAAGTCCGGGATGCTATAGTTGGTATCAGAGGCATGGTTTAGTTACTTTGGGAATTAGGATTAGTGAACCCAAGAGAAAACCTCTAGTATGAGATTAAGTACAAATATGCACACAAGAATATTTACCCTGGGATCCCATATGTTATGTTTTTTGTATAAACTGTTTAAATGAATAAGTTATTCATGAATTGTTTAGTTATGTTTTGTTCTATCCTTTTCTATTTTATAAAATGGTGGGAACCAGGAGAAATCAATCCAACAACTCTTGCGAGGGCCAATGCAACGATTTCCCGAACAACATCCCCAATGATTTGGGAGGTGGAGTTCAAAACTTCATGGAAATTCTTATACAATTATCTCATGTTATGAACAATAACCATAATAATGAGGAATTTCTTCCTTCACCAAAGAGGGATCAACTGGCTATTGAATGTTCTATGCAGCAACGACCAGCGGCATTTTGTGGATCTTCTGATCCACTAGTTGCGGAACAGTGGGTCAACTCCATGGAGAAGATCTTCTTTGTGCTTCAATGTTCCGAGATGGAGAAGGTGACCTTGGCTGTTTATCATCTAGACAGAGAATCCGATCAATGGTGGGCTTTGATTAAGAACACCAAGCCAAGGGAGGAAATTGAAGAGATGGAATGGGAAGACTTTAAGATAATGTTTCTTAATAAGTATTTCCCACGAACTCTTCACACGAAGATGGAGAGAGAATTCATAGAACTCAAGCAAAAAAAAGGAGGATATGTCACAACCTATAAAGAAAATTTCACAAGGCTCACAAGGTATCCTTCGGGTTTTGTTATCAAAAATGATAGCAGAACTGATAGATTCTTTAGTGGATTAAAACCACACCTTCGAAAGGATCTTGCAATTGGAGACTTTGGGAGTTATGAAGAAGTTGTTCGGTGTGCTCTCAAAGTGGAGATAGAGTTTGTAGAATGTTCCCATGGCTATGGGGATAAGAAAAGAAAGATTGAGTTTCAAGTTGGTGGATCTAATGACAAAGGTGGGAAGAAAAATCAATGACCCACATGCCAAAAATGTGGGAAGTTGCATCATGTGAACTGTCTCAAAGGGACAGGGAAATTCTTCAAGTGTGGGAAAGAAGGACACCATGCTCAAGAGTGTGGAAAAGACACGAAAATGAAGTAGAATTCAGCCTATGAAAGGAGAGAACCACTCATGGTTCAATGATACAACTGCAGGGAGCAAGGGCACTATGCAAACCAGTGCACTAAACCTCGAGTTCTCGAGGTTAATCAGTGTCAGTAGCTACTAAAGCCAAAGGAACACGGGAAGGCTTATGACATCACTACTACGGTGGTGGAGCATGATAATGAAGTCGTACAAGGTACACTTCTTATTCACTCAAGAATGGAAAAAGTCTTATTTGATTCTGGTTCTATGAATTCCTTTATATCTTGAAAGTTTTCTAGAACTATAGAATCGAAGCCCTGAAACCTTGAAGTAGAGATATCTGTAAAAACACCAAGTGGTGCAATCATTGCAACCCATGTGTTTGACTCTTCTCCTATTGGCGTATGTGGGAATATTCTTCCGGAAAATCTCATAATAATTCCCTTGGTGGAATTCGACACTATAATGGGAATGGACTGGCTCTCGTTATATAGAGCACATATCAACTTTCGGGAAAAGGAAATATCTTTTCATATTCCGAACCATCCCATGATCATTTACAAATGCAAGGAAGATCATGAATCTCCTTTGAAAAATCCTTCAATGGTGTGGGTGTTGATTCCCTATGAAAAATCATACCTCGCCCAAATGGTTGAGTTGAAGGAAAGTTCCATCCTTGAGGAAATGCCCATCGTGAGGGAATACTGCGATGTATTTCCCGAAGAGTTACCCAGAATTCCCTCGGATCGTGAGGTAGAGTTCTCAATTGAACTCATACCCGGAGCTACTCTTATCACAAAGTGACCCTATAGGATGGCTCCTATCGAACTGGAGGAGTAAAAGAAGTAGCTGCAATAGCATCTGGACAAAGGGTTCATACGCCCTAGTGCATCAACTTGGGGTGCACCAGTGCTCTTTGTAATGAAGAAGGACGGAACATGCGGCTGTGTATCGATTATCGGGAACTCAACAAGATCACCATAAAGAACAAGTATCCTTTCCCAAGGATTGATGACTTGTTCGACCAGTTAAGAGGAGCTCAATACTTCTCAAAGTTGGATCTTCATTCTGGATATCATCAGGTAAAGGTGAAGAAGGAAGATATGCAGAAGATTGCCTTCCATACAAGGTATGGGCACTATGAGTTTTTGGTGATTCCCTTTGGACTTACTAATTCCCCTATAATCTTCATGGATTTGATGAATAGAGTCTTTAGAAATTACCTCGACAAATTTGTGGTATTTTTTATCGACAATATTCTCATCTACTCCAAGAGCAAGGAGGAACATGAAGAACATCTCCTCCTACAATGGCCCGAAGGCCTTCATTTTTTATTTATTTTGATAATCCACCTTTCAAGGGGTGAGGTGGAACTCTTACAAGGCCTGTAGGAATAAGTATTACACGGCCCAAAGGCCTTAGAGGAATTCATTTCCTGTAGGCTTCAAACATTACATACATCCCAGACTAACTACTTGCAACTTCTCCTTCCCAGCATCTTCATCATGAAATCATCTCTCCACCTTCGCATGGCTATTCGGCTAGGCTTTCCTGTGCATGCACAGGCTTGTCCGGATGACAGGTTCTATACACTCTCATTCTTGCAATCCGTTTAGCTTCTGCTGTGGTGAAATATCCTTGCTCATCCTCCTTGTAGAGCTTGTTCCTTGTAGGTTGTCTGGTTTTCATCTGCACTAAGGTGGCCCAAAGGCCTGGAGGTGGCCCAAAGTCCTTACTGACCCGATGTCCTGGGTGGCCCGAAGGCCTTACAGGACTCAGGGACCAAATTGGTGGCCCGAAGGCCCAAACAGGGGCATATTCTCGGCTGCTACAGTGACAAACAGTGCCTGCTACAGTAACTACTATAGTAATGCACAGTTTCCCACTACAGTACCTGGAAATCTGTCTCTGCCTGGATTTGATCCCTGGTCATTTGGATGCACTTAAGGAGACCTTACCAACTGGGCTAAGGCTCATGTGAAATAACAAATAAAACTTGTGTTGGCGACATTAAGAAAGGAGAAGTTGTATGCCAAGTTTAGAAAGTGTGATTTTTGGATGAATCAAGTCATGTTCTTGGGACATATGATTACAAGTGAGGGAATTTATGTGGATCCTTCAAAGACAAAGGAGATTGAGGAATGGATCAGGCCCTCTAGTGTCACATAAATCCATAGTTTTCTTAGATTAGCTGGGTACTACTGACGTTTTGTGAGAAACTTCTCACGATTGTCAAGCCCGCTAACTAAGTTAACAAGGAAAGGGGTAAAGTATGTCTGGACGGAGGAATGTGAGGGAAGCTCCAAGGAGCTAAAGAAAAGGTTGATCACTACACATGTACTCACACTACTGAGAAGTGGAGAAAGTTTTGTGATATATAGTGATGCTTCAAAGAAAGGATTAGGTTGTGTACTCATGAAAAATGATAATGTGATAGCCTACGCCTCATGATAGTTGAAGATCCATGAGCAGAACTACCCGACGCATGATCTAGAGATGAAGGCGGTGATTTTTTTCCTTGAAAATCTGGCGGCACTACCTTTATGGTGAGAAGTGTGACATATACACCGACCACAAGAGCCTAAAGTATATATTCACACAAAAGGAGATCAAAATTCGTCAAAGGAGATGGTTAGATCTAATCAAGGATTACGATTTCTCTATTCACTATCATCCTGGAAAGGAGAACAAGGTAGCTGATGCTCTAAGTAGAAAATAACCTGCTACTCTTTTCATGTTGCGGATTAAGAAAGACCCTATCTTTTTTGATATGAAAAGGATGGATTTTGGAATCATAAGGGCATGGGATACATTCTACCTAGCCCAAATGATTGTGCAACCATCCATCCAAGATATGATTATGGAAGCACAAAGGGATGATGTGGAGATACAAAAGAGGGTGAATTCAGTAAAGAAAGGGAAGTTACAAGATTTCCATATAGACGATGATGGTGTGATTCATTTTGGAACATGGCTTTTTGTGTCTTCATCACCTGGGATAAAGAAGGAGCTATTGGATAATGAACATAGCTCAACTTTCTCGATCCATCTTGGGAGTACCAAGATGTACTGTGATCTCCAAGAACACTTCTGGTGGGATAACATGAAGAAGGATATTTCAGAATATATATCAAGGTTCTTGGTATGTTAGAAAGTTAAAGTTGAGAGACAAAAGTATAAGGGTATGATGCAACCATTACCTATACCCATGTGGTAATGGGAAAATGTTACTATGGACTTTGTCACAGGTCTCTCGAAGACGTCAAAGGGAAATAATACGATATGGGTTGTGGTTGACTGACTCACCAAGACTGTCTATTTTATCGCTATTCGGGAAGACCTCTCGCTTGAACAACTTGCAAAGATATATGTGAAGGAAGTAGTGAGACTACATGGTGTTCCACTCTCAATTGTCTCTGACCGTGATCCAAGGTTCACATCTAAGTTCTGGAGGAGCCTTCAACAGGCTTTGAGTACAGAATTAAATTTCAGAATGACCTATCACACAAAACCGATGGCCAGTCTGAAAGAACTATTCAAACGCTTGAAGATATGCTAAGAGCCTATTCTATTGAATTCAAAGGTGGTTGGGATAAGAATCTACCATTGGTTGAGTTCTTATACAACAATAGGTTTCGCTCAAGTATTCAGATGGCTCCATATGAAGGTCTGTATGGAAAGCGATGTAGAACTCCAACCTGTTGGGATGAAGTTGGAGAAAGAAAGCTACTTGGACCTGATCTTGTTCAAGAGATGATAGAAAAGGTCCAATTCATCCAAAAACACATCAAATCTGCTCAAATTCGGAAAAAGAGATATGCTCACAACCGTCGAAGGGACTTGGAGATCGACGTTGGAGATAAAGTCTTCCTTCGAATATCTCTATGGAAGAGAGTCATGTGATTCGGGAAGAAAGGGAAGTGAAGCCCAAGGTATATTGTCCCCTTTGAGATCCTTGACCGCATAGGAGTCTTGTCCTATTGTCTTGAACTTCCACCGAATATGGATTAATTTCATGATGTGTTTCATGTATCACTACTGAGGAAGTACATACCAGACCCCTCACATGTACTAAACTCAGAGGTGGTGCAGCTGGAAGATGATCTCTCCTATGAGGAGCAACCAGTAAAGATTCTGGATCAGAGAGATAAGGTTCTAAGCAACAAGACAACCCATATTGTCAATGTGTTGTGAAGGAACCATAAGTTTGAGGAAGCAACTTGGGAACCAGAAGAGGCAATGAAGGAGAAGTACCCTCACCTGTTTGTGTAAAGTGAAATTTCGAGGGCGAAATTTCTTAAGGGGGGAAGAATGTAATCACCCAAAGTTTTTCAATGGAAATTCCCTTATTATATTTATGTCATAAAATAACATGAAAACACAAAATAATAAACCACTAAGTGATAAGTGACCTTTAAACATAAGTTTCTCACTCCTATGTTTGGAATTTTGAAAATCCGACATACACGGTTGTGTTCAAGATGTTTTTTGGAGTCTAATGAAACAAAAATAATTTTTGGTGAATAGTAACGTACCCTTAGGATAAGTAACATACCCTTATGAATAGTAATATGACCTTTATGAATAGTAAATCATCCAAAATAATAGTGACATTACCTATGAATAATAAAATAAAATTTAGACATCTTAGAAAGTGACAATTTGACCTTAGTAAACGTTTTTGGTATTTTATAAGTCATAAATAATTAATTATAATTAATTAATTAATTTAAAATAATATTTTTTCCCTAAAATGTATTCATAAATTATTTAATCAATTTATACTAGTTTTTAGATAATTTTATAATACCCAACGTAATTTTTTAAAGAACTATAAAATCAGTTTTATTCTTAAAAACTGTTATTTAAGTAAATTATGATTTTAACTAAATATTAAATTAATTATATTTATAAAACTATTTTTGAAAAATGGACTTCATTTTTGGATTCTACACATCGAAAAAAAATTGGGGTAAATTTTTGGGAATTTTCTGAGATACTTGATTTTTTGATGAATAGTAGAATCCAATAATTCACAATAAATGCTAAATAATGTATTAATTGAGTTATCGATGATGTTATGTTGATGTAAGCCCACTTGGTTTGGGATTAAATTATAAAATTACTATTATTGGTCATCCAAGACTCATTGTTCCTTGTCTTAGGGCAAATTAATAAACTAATGAATTTTATATAAAGGAAACCCCTCTCCCCTCCACTATAAAAGCCACCCTTCACTCCCTCATTTCCTCACACCTCTCAACTCCAAGCCTTCTCTAAAATCTTCCCAAACACCTTCAATATCCCCTCCCCCACGTCCAAAATCTGCTGGTCTCATCAAAAGACCAAGACTAGCTTCCTTAAGGAGGATCTCAAGCGGAATATTTAAGAGGTAATTTCTCTCCCTCTTCTCCTTTAATTTCCTTTCAAGTTCAAGTTCCTTTCTTGAACTCTCCCCACCTATATTCATCCAAATTGTATTGTAACTCCATTATTATACATATAATTTAATTTTATGATTATAATGGTATATTATACCACCCCACACCATTTCCCTCTTCCTTTTATTTTATTAAAGAGAACATTGTTCATGAGGTGTTAATTTATAACCTTCAAAAACGACATGCTCTCTTCTTCCATTTCTACCTTCATATCTGGTCATGAAACCTTTTTTTATGGTTGAACCAGAATATGTTATATGTATTATGTTCTATTTTAAGTTCTTGAAATAACCTATGGCCATATTACTAAGTGAAAAGTTAAAACCAGTTCATTGTGATCCAAAAACCGCTCAAATTAACCCAAATAACCATCATTAAATTCTTATCTAATGATTCATCCACATGGATATAATATAATTCATTATAAAATAATTAAAGCTCCTGTAATATCATTAATAACATGTAATATCAGTTCTGTATGTTTACCCATGATCTACCCAAACTTCAATTTATGAATACAGGTGAACCACACAAGAAAACCATGAAAACGAACATCCCCAAACAATGTTTTTAAACTCTATAAGTCATCCAAAGGAACATAGTATGACATAATGAAACCCTAATTAACACTATTAATGTATAAAAGGTTCTAGAATTTATAATTAATGAATATAATGTCATTATATAGTAAATTAAAGAGAAATATGCATTCGAGTACAAGGTAAGGGGAAATCTCAAACCCACTTTTCTTCCTTCGGGTTCTACCTCTTTCACTCCATTTTTGATATGGTCACTCCTTAAAGATAATTTTTTCATCACTGTATTTCCTTTTATGGGATATACATGTTTTCTAATGAAGTATATTTCAAATCAAATGTTTTCCTAAAGAACTCTTCTCTTAGGGACTCAACTTTTACCTCTCATTCAAGGTTGATGGTTCTTGTATAAAGTATGATGTTCCCTCTTTATTTCGAATACCCAAAGTTTATTAATGTGTTATTATGAGATGAAACCCATTCCTTTTCATGGGTTATTTATGTACATTTATGTTATATTTTCATTATGTCATGCATGATAAATGATAATGTTATGATGTGACGGGTGCGCCTGGAATTATATAGCGCAATATGAATGTTTAAATGTGACGGGTGCACCTGGAATGATATAGCGCTCCAATGCATTGGGTAAAGTGACTAATCTCATGAGTAAATGTGAAATGATGTTTGAACAATATTCTAGCTTGGTTCACAATTATGTGTGGTAGTTAACTACTAAGACATGATGTTTCATTTTTATGCATTGCCACATTTCAAGTCTTTTATTTATGCTCCTCTCATGTTCATGATCTTTTTCCTATGTTATGATTATGCTCACCCCATGCTATATTGTTCTTATCTATCCTCTTACTAGGATTCTAGCTCACCCCTTTTGATGTATAACCTCAGGTGGCTACATGTACTAAAGAGAGGACAAGTGCCACTAATAATTTAGTGAAGAAGAAATTAAATAAATGTTTATGGTTGATGTTGTATTTGTATGGTCCTAGTTTGCCCAAGACACTAAACCTTTGGATCCTCTATGTGTAAGAATATTATGTTGTTTGTCTTTAAAATGATGTAACAGTAATGTAAGAAAAGGTCGGGATGTTATACGCACATTTTTCAATGATGCGAACTTATTCTTTGTGGAAGGAGTTTTAACTCAGACCTCATAGTATTCATGATGAATCCATATGATTTCATCTATTTCATTAACTATTTATGATCAATACATAAAGGGATATACAACTACCATTAGATAGTGGCTTTTTATGAGCTAGAAAATCTATATTCACTATCATGGGTGAGTAAGATATCTAACTGAGACAGTTTGGGATATTCACATGATGTTATAGTTGATCACACATAATTTGAATGTTTTGGATTTTTCGGTGGTGGATGATTTAAATGATCAAATGTGTGCTATCATTTTGGGATATATAGACATTTTTTAAGGCTATTCAAGGATTATCTCCCTCATATAGAGATAAATTTCTTTATCGATTTATAACCTTCCAAAACTTTGAAATCTTCCACAAATTATTAGATGGACTTTGTAATGCTTAGGGATATGAAGGTGTAGTTGGAAGACCTTACATATAATGGTTTCATAAAACCCAATGTATCCCCTAGGTAGATTTAGGGGGTTTTTAAAGAATTTGGTTGGGTGTTTGATGGTTTTTACTAACTATTATCACCAAAATTAAGTGATATAAAATAAATAATAACATTTTTGATGATTTAAACCATCTTCAATCATCTAAAATGGGTGAATTAGTCCTCTAAGATCAATCACAGTTTCAATTGTTACCAACTATGGGTTAATAGAGAGGATATCCCAGAAATATTGTTCAAATTTTATTATAATCATAATGAGTTTCTATTGATACCCTTCAACATGAGGAATCCCTTGGTTGTGTTCATAAGCCTCAGTAACTAGATTATCGTGCCCTTATTGGATCAGTTTTTGTGGTCTTCATTAATGACTTCCACATTTCTTCAGTATTGAAGGATGAGAATGTTGATCACATAGGCAATGTCATGGATCTTCTTTCATGGAACCATCTATATGGTAAACTCTCAAACTATTAGTTCTGGATCTAAGAGGTCCACTTCTAGGGGATCTTCATCTCTAAATGTGGATTATCTATGTACTTGGTGAAGATTGAGGTACTTATTTATTTTAATCAACCCATGAGTTTATTTGAGGTTCAAATATTCCCTGGGTTGGTATTATATTATGGAATATTATTTGTGGAATTATTTAATATTTTTTATCCCATGAATACACCTTCCTTAAATGTACACTTTTATATTTTCTATTAGTAATTATATAGAGATTTCTTTGATTTGATGAATTGGTTAATGGGTTCTCCTATTTTGAGGCTACCAGAGAAACGAATTGAGTATGTGGTTTTTTAATGCCTCTAGAACTAGTATTAGTTGTATTGAGATATAGGAGATTAATTTTATGGTATATAGGGCTTATATTTTGACACCTCATTAGAAAAATAATGTGACCCATGATCTATATATAGTAGTCTTATTCATTACCTTGAAATACTAGAGATATTACCTTATGGGTGAGTAGTTCAAAGTCTACATATATGATAAAAACTTCTAGTATATATTCACTCAAAGATATCTTAACCTTGGGTAGTTATTTTGTTTATAGTTTCTCTAGGTTTATGAATTTTGATATTGTGTATATTCTATATAAGGTAAATCAAATGCTCTGCTGGTGGAGGAGGAATCAGAGTAGCTATGCTTTATATAGTTTTTCAAGGTGGTTAATAAAGAATTGTTATATATTTAATTAATATTGACGGAAACAATACTACTATGTTAGGTGAGGGATTTAAAGTTGGAAAATATTGATTATGTTGTACTATATCATAAAATATTCTTAGTATATATACTAAAAATATATTTTAAAGGTGGAGGGAATGTCATCCTCTTTCATTGATGGGTAGTGGTGACAGTTGCAGTATGAGAAGATACTAAGGGAGTTCCATACATCCCACTTTATAGTAAACATATCTATGATGAAAATATACAAATACTTTATGATTGAGTTTTTGTGGTCTTTTTTGAATAATATTTTTATTGATTTTATCTCATGGTCCATCGGGTTTTAGAAGCTGAATGCCAAGAACCAAGTTATAGTGGCTTTGACTAAACCCTAAAAGGTTCTAGAAAAGAAGTGGCATTTTATTTTGATAGGATTTATTATGATAATTCCACATATAGTAAAGTGTCAAAATATTTTCAGTGTGATCATCGACCAACTAACCATGTTGACCCACTTACTCCCCATTGAGAAGTAAGTATTGGTGGAAAGATTATAACACTCATATATGAATTAAATCATCAATAATAATGGTATAATAGCAATAATAATTTCCATAAAAGGTTCTCACTCAAAATCTTGGTTATTTAGTAGCTCGTAATTGGATTTTGGGATACAGTATTAGTTGATTACGGCGCTGTACCACCTATGGAGAGGAAAATAGTGAGTAGAATTTAAAATATAGAGGAAATTTTGAGGGATTGTGTCTTGGATTATGGACACATCTAGTAGGATCACATTACCTTACTATAGTTCGAATACAAAAGGTTTTATCACTCCACTATTAGAAGGAACCTTTTGAGGCCCTATACGGGACACCTTATTAGTTATTCATGTATAGGACTAAGATTGGAGAGTCATCACTAAGGGTATTGAAGATGATGTGATCAATGAATATAAATACCGTAATTGTTATAGGTCAATAAAAATTTGGGGAAATTTAAATTTTAGTCCTAGAGAAGAATCAATTCTAATAATTGGTCAACTAAATTGGATTTTGATGATTAAAAAATATTTTCAATACTAGTTTATAGAAATTGGATTCATCTATGTTGAAGTAAAAGTATGTGTTATATCAATTAGATAATGATGATGGCATCATCATTTGAGTTCAATAATACTACAATTTTCTTATATATTTTTGAAGGATTTTTTTGTGAAGGCCTTGAAATTTTCAAGAATCATATGAAATGGTTTTTAAGTGGAAGAGGATAATTTTAAATTCTATGATATGGTGAGAGGTGAAATTTGGATATTTTTTAGATTATTTTGATGAAATTAATAATTCATACATAAAATGTCTTTTTTCTAGATAAATAGAATAGGAATGAGCCATAGTGATTCATAAGAGTATCTCTAAATAGAAAATTTTCATGAAAAAGTAACTCCAAAATTCAAGGGATATGTAAGGGTTGTAATATATAAAATTTAAATAGGATTAAAATAGATAATTTTCAAAGTTATTGAATATTAATTATAATGAATAATGGTTGTGATGTTAAAAGGTTCTGATGCATAAGGGTACTACTATGTAAGAGGTATAAATCATTTGGGACTATTTTGTTGTGATTTTTCTATTTTTTTCAACAATGTTTCTTCTTTTTTTCTATTATAGGAGAGAATGTATTTCTAGTTATTTAAATAAATGTTGAGATTCTTTTCTTAATAATTCATATGATTATTTGATAATCCTCATTGATTATAACATAATGATTATAAAAAGTTTCCCATGGTTCAAGCATGATGTCTCTGAGTAGAGATAGCTTGTACAAAGTTCAAGTTATAATGTGATCAATTTAAAAATTATACAAATTTAAAAGTTAGAAAGTTGTATTTGAAGCTATATAAAACACAATCCATTAAGTGGAGCAGTATTAATGACTCTAAAACTATTACATCAAAGACAGGATGATTGGATAGAGACTTCATAACCCCGTTTGAGGAATAAATCTCTAAAGGTTACTAGATGGACATGTACACCATTATACCTAGTGGAGCTCAATAAATTTCACTGGATAGAGTGAAGTTTTGTGAAATTCACCAAGATGAGTTCATTAATTCAATCAGATCAGAAAAATTAGATTAGATAGATGAAATATTGTGTTTTTACTAGAAAATGAGATCCATTTCTTTCATATTTTTTTGTAAAAGTATGACTGTATAGACATATGATGGATCATCATATGGATGAGTGTTGGATTGAGAAATTTTAATTTATCATAAAAATTTATATAAAGTATTAATATATTGAGTTTAGTGGATTGAGAAATGTGTGAGGTTTTATCAGATATTGTAAGATCAAACATAGATTCACCACATGTTAGAAAGATCAAGATGAATAAACAATTACGTTTCCATATAGAATAAAAAACATGTTAAGTGAACTAAAAAGAGGAATATTGAGTTCACTATACCAAGATATTTAGATAAATATGATCAAAAAAAGAGGTGTTTTAAATACTAGATGGATGAAGGCTTATAAATGTTACTAGATAGAGAAACTCTCAATAGAACATTAAATGTCTTTATAGAAACTTGGTAAAGTTAATCATTATGTTGGTGATGAGTTTTTCATTTAATGTTCAAAAGACTAGATAATATTTAAATAAGATTTGAATAAATTTTTGATGTTTATACATGATTATGTTTAAATAAATATTTTTAACTCTGAACTTTTAGAGGCCTAAAGTTAGTCAAATGAAAATCAATTTCAGTGGATTATTTGAATTTGGAGCCAGTTTTTCCTCCTTGATTTTTTGAGGAAGTGTGACTATATAAAGGGGTAATGGATTTTCTAGGAGATAATATTTCACCTAATTAGAAATTCAGAAGTATTATTGATAGAGCAGTATCATCACCTTACCAAGAATTCTCTAGGTTTTGGAAGAGTTATCAAACAAAGGTGCACAAAATAGAGTATGTCAGATTGAGGTGCCCTAAATTGAGAAATACTGGAAATAGCAATATCAAATGGAGACTTAGGTGCACAGAATGGATTCATTTCATATATATAGGTTTCATATTGATAATTTATTGAAAATAAATAGTTATAATCCTTTGTGTTTTAATATTGCATTGGATCAAAAGTACAATCAAATTTTTTAACTGGTGGAATCTGATATAATTTTATTTCAAGGGACAAAAAGTTACTGATGAATGTTGGATCATTTATATTCACTTAGTTATATAGTGTGAATCCTTGTATCTATGGGAGTCTACATAGTAAGGAATAGTTATTCACATTGGGAAAAAACATTGTAAAAACATTTTTCTATGCTTTACTTTCCTATCTTTACATATGTGTGAGGTTGAGTTCTAAATTTTATAGGATAAAAACAAAAAATCCTGTAAAAGGTTAATTTCATGAGAAAATAAATTGTAAAATATGAAATGTTTTGACAAAAGTAATAGTGAAGTTGATGAAAAATCTAAAAATTTCATTCATATATCCTTTTCAAAAAAATATATTATTGTTATGGGACATAAAATAGAAAATGAAGCTTGGGAAAAACTAAAAATAATAATCAAGGGAAATATAAAATTATAATAAGAAAATATTCAAATATGGAGAAGTAAGTTCAATAATTTCCAAATGGTGGAAGAAGAAACTATTGATAACTACTTCACCATATTTAACTATATTGTTAACAATATCAATGGATTTAGAAACATGTTTGATGATTCTAATATTGTTAAAAAAATTAATAAGAATATTTATAGATACTTTTGACCCTAAAATACATTCTTTATAAGATAGAGATGATTTATCTTTTGATTAATGACACAACTTGAATGTTCTGTATGAAATCAAGAAAGGTATTGTATTCAAAAACAAGATTAAAGAAGTTATATAGTTTAAATATTTTGATAAGTTGAAAATCCAAGAAACGAAACATGTGGTAATATTCATCAATTAATAATAAGAAAAAGAATATGATGTTGAAGAAATTAATATAATTATGTCCATTATCTCTTAAAATTATCACAAAGGTAGAGTAATGTATAAAGTAAAACTCACACATAAATTTTTTGAGAGTGATAGGATCAGAAATTTTTTAATGAAATTTACAAAAAAGAATGATAGGGAATATGATTATGATGATTCTAAATAATAACCTCAGTGGAACAAGTTGGGTAATATTTATAAGGAATTTAATAAATCCACTTAGAATAATAAAAGGTTCACTAGATGAATAAAAAGGTAGTATGTTTACTAAAGTGGATGATTATGAATCTACTAACTACATTTCATCATAAGATGAAAATTCAAAAAAGTTTATAACCTTCATGGATCATGCTGAAAGAAATAAAGATACATCAAACTATAAATAAAATCAAGGTTAGGAAACCTATATAGAATATCATCTAAGATTAAAAGACGTTTCTTGTCTCAAGAAAAACACAAAGCTCATGAAATAATCTAGAATATTAAAGAAGTATAGTGAGAGGAATAATGAAGTAAATGGATATTTTCTCAAAAAGTAAGATTCATACATTGAATAAATTAAGGATATATAGTTAAATTTTTTAGGAACACTGTAAAATAGTAAAATATCTTAATGAAAATTTTTCTTTTATATAAGAAAATATATATAAGATCCAATAAAAATGTATCAAGGATGAAACCTTCACTTGGGGTTGGCGGCGCATCTGATCACGACTTCCTTATTCCTCCCTCTTATACTTTCTTTTTCTTCATTCTTCTTCTCCATCGCACTGTTCAGGGTCGGCGTCACATCTGAACATTTCACTCCTTTATTTCTTCCCTTCTTCCCCCTTCTTCATCTTCTTCTTTGTGCTAGTTTTCCTTTTTCAGTGGTGAGGTCTTCTTCTGGTTTACTTCTTCATTGACATTGGTCATTGTTGTCATCGCCCTAGGCCGCCCCTCCTTACTTTGTCTATGACGTTCTCCATGTCTCTCCAGGTCAGATATGGATATATGTGTCTTTGGGTTTCATGGAGCGGCGGGCAAGGGTTTCCTCTCCATTATTCATCTTCTTCTTTGTGCTCGTTTTCCTTTTTCAGTGTTGTGGTCTTCTTCTGGTTTTCTTCTTCACTGACATTGGTCATTGCTGTCGACGCCCTCATCCGCCCCTCCCTACTCTGACCACAAATTTCTTCGCACCCCTCTAGGTCAGATCTATTTCAATTAACTCTTAGTGGTTTTGTGTTTTGCCATGCGACAGGCGAGGGTTTCTTTGGCACGCTCATGGCATCGTGTTTTGGTTTTCGGTTTTTGGCTTCGGTTTTGTGTTTTGGCCACTGATCGGAGGCCATCGTTTTCCTTATCCCTGCCCTATACTCAAGAAATTTTACTTCTATCTAAGTTGGACATGGAATAGTGTTTCTTCACGGGATTTGGGAGGTGGGGTTTGGCAGCTGATGGTTCTCCCTATGCGGATTGGTCCCTTTCTCAGTGGCATATTGACAGCTGGTGATGTTGAAGATAGTTGTGTCGAGTTCGGCTGAAGACAATGGTGAGTTTTTCAATAGTTATACAGTGGTGGTTGAGGTTGCGATGCATACGGTTCAGGAAAGTGAGGGTGTGTGATGGTCCATAATCCAAAACAGACATTTTTTGAGGAATTTGTGGGAAAGTTTCTAGATGTAGAGGGTTGATGTTTTGAATTTTGAATGTAGTTCAGCGTGACAGTGTGTTTTTAATGTTGTTGATTTTCTTAAGTGGGATTGGTTATGAAGACATGGATTCACATTCAATTTTACAAGGTCCATCTCCAGAAGAGGATTTAGAGAATGCAGATTTCATCAGGCATGACCGTTCAAATTTGGATGAACGAGAGGGTTTGACTTTGCCATCGGTACCAGGCCCATGCAACTCTACACAGGATATCTTTCTAAGAAGTCATGTGAGGTGGATGTTTTTCATATTGATGTAATTGCTGGGGAGGAGCAGTTTCCTGTAGCATTGATCTGGTTTTACTCTAGTATGATTATAATTCAAGTTTCTCACTTTTTCCTCAAAAGTTCTTTTGAAATAAAAAATTTAATTTTCAGTCAATTAGAGGTAAACGGTGAAACATGTCATGATACTAGGTTATGTCATCCTAAAAATCCAGGGAAATATACACCAACTAAGCCTAAAAGTTCATCTGATTGCATCGGACATGTAGTTTAAAGATTAAATAGTGGGAGGATATGTGTTGAATCATGGCCAATTGTCTCCTATCAACTATTTAAGGTTCTGGTGCTCTGCTAATTTGTATAGCAGCACTCGGGTCGAATCCTCGACGATGATACTTTTAATAGTCAATTGTTTTTAGTTGATTGTATTTTTATTGGGAGGTTTGTTTGAATAGTTTAATTTAAAAGATTTATTGATTTAATAATTTAATAATAAACGATGTTAAATATAAATAACATTAATATAATTATGAAATAACTTTCGGAAGAATTATTCCCCATGTTAAGGGAAATCAGATCCTATAAATTATGTTGAATCTGAAAAAAAAACATCCCAACAAAAACCCATATTTTTACAATAGATTATGGTTAAATGAATATTTTTGGTGTTGTTGGATATTTGAGAATAAAGTTAACAACTATTAGAACAACATGTATCTCCTTAAGAGTATGAAAGAAATATAGGGGGAAGGTGAAAGACAAGGAGTTCACTCTCTAATGTTATAGGAAGAAAAAAATAATCATAACATAAAAATCCCTCAATGAAAATACTATTTTATTTCTTGGAGAAAAATTGCAAAGGGTGTAACCAATGATATCATTATATTAAAGATTCTATGAAATCACTTCTAGGTAAATTTACCTATTGGTCGGAGTGGAAACTCAAGAGGGGGGTTAATTGAGTTCCAATTAAAATTTATGTTAAAAAATATTTCTATTAAAATCCCCCAAATTGAATAACAAGATAATCTATAGTGAATTTGTAAAACTATAAAGGGTCAGTTAGGTTCTCAAAAGATTGATTAGTTCTCATTTAATATAATCTGAAGATTAATTAAATTTTGAATCCAACCTAATGCTTTACAGTACATACAAACACTTTCTAGATTAACTATCAAAGTAACTTTAAAATAATTTTATATTTCAAAGTAATTAGCAGTGGAATATTCAATACAAGCTAAAACCAAAATAAGTAAGCATAGAGGATATAACCAAGAGGTTCATTCTAAAGCTGAGACTTAGTCCTCTCAAACAATTTATATAAATTTGATCCACATCCTGGATTGGGGTAAACAAAAGTATAGAGACTGTCCATGTACAAAGACCTCTACCACAGTTCTACGTGGGAAAACAAAACAACAGCACACTAGCTGTCCAGGTCCAACTTGACCTCTACCACTGTCCACAGTGGGATATAAAATAATGGGAAGGTTTGTGTGAGGATTTGGAGATCCCTCAGATTAGTACAGGAGACAGTGTTAGTATAAAATATACAGAGTACACACATTGCTCAAAATGTAAATAAAAGAATCACTAAGAGAGTAGATATGAGTTTAGAATGCTCTAGTGATTTGAAGTGCAGCTCTGGAATCCTTTTGATTTGTTAGAATTGGTTCTGAGACCTTCTCTGGTTTTTGTCTAAAAAACAGGGGGTTGTTTTCTTTATGTTCAGTTTGATCAGATTGAGTTTTTGAGTAGCTCATTGTAGTTCTTCACTCCTTGACTGATGTTAGGTCTGTGTTCTCTTTCTTTACATCATTCTTTTTTCCTTTTGTTCACCCTTTTACGCAACTTCTTGTTGTTGTTGTTTTCCCTGTCTTTGTCCTTCCTTTTATAGCTTTCAGAACCGGCAATGGGAATGATTACCTTTTTATAGGTATGAGGTATTGTTCCCTAACATTCCAACAACTATCAATAAATAACATTAATTACATTAAAATCATCAAATATGACTTTTTCTTAAAAAATAAATAATGTTGAAAAAAGTTGAGTTTAGGAATCAGTGACTGGTAAGTCTTTCATCAGTAGCTTTCTATCGGTAGATATGTAGTGGTGGACTTTGTATAGTAGTGAGCTCCTATTGGTAGATCTTTGTTCTTGTACCGGTAGCTCCTTGTATCAGTAACTCATTTGTATCGGTGGCTTGTTTTGTATTCGTGACTCTCTGTATTGGTAAACTTTGTATCAGTAGCTTGTGCATATCAGTAGCTTCATTTTGTACCAGTAGACTTATTCATACTGGAAGACTTGTTCTATCGGTATCTCAGCTTCTATCGGTAGCAATCTGTATCGGTGGACTTGATCTATCAATGACATGTGCTTACCGATGGACTTATACATACCCGTAGCTCTGCGTATCTGTGAACTTTGCTTATCAGTGACTATGTCTATTGGTAGACTAAGTACCAGTAGATCTGTATCAATAGTTATAAGCATATTAGTAACTTAACACTTATCTGCTTTATGCAAAACATATCTGACTGAATTATAATTATTTCAAAATTCATAGAAACATAGATAAACATTGATTAAAATATTTCAAAGATTATTTTAATATTATTATCAGCTTGATAAAAGAATGTCATAGATTGAAAGAATTAATATATAGATAAACATTATTTGGGATTATAAAAGTATGTGAAAGCATAATTGGGATTATAAAAACAGGTGAGGTCAATAATCTCTCCTTTTTTCATAATCACAATAGTAATGTATCAGAAGATATTACATTAGAACGAATTGTATCAGAGAAAACAATGTATTATGAACATATATAGCACAGATAAAATATAAAACAAATGTACCAGTGGAAAATGAAGTAAGCTCATAAAATATAGCATTACTCCCCCTTTGTCATAAAATATATTAGTTCTCCCTCAGATATGTTTCCCTTAGATAGTATTCCTCCCCCTTTGTGATAATAAAAATGTGGGACAAGAAGGAAATACAGGAGAAGAGAAGTAACAAAGAGTAAAATAAAGTAAGATCATATATATTCCTTGGAGAAAACAGATACAAAGAAATAAATAAATAAATACAGGTGATTCCTATAAAAAATCCTGGTCACTGATCAATCCACATCTTCATAATGAGATTTCCCCTTGGGATCGGAAGAGGATTCAGGTGTGGTGGATTCAGGTGGAGGCTTAGGAACACCAGAAATGATCAGAGGTGGTTGAGCTACTGAAACTATTCCTGGCCTATACTGTGTAGCTCTCAGAGTGATCATAGAAGTAAGGCTTTGGATGGCTTGGGCTGGAGTCATCTGAACAAGATAAGTAGTAGAGGAAGATGCAGGTAAAGATGGAGGTATAATCATTGGATGAGCATCAACTTCCAAAAAAGGCAACAACAGATTTCTAAAATCCATAATGATTCCACCTCCTCTTTCCATAGAATAAATGCAATCATCCTTATTCTCCATGAATTTGTCTAGTTCAGGTGTCAATTGTCTGAGCATGCTAACTTGTTCTCTGAAGGCTTGATTGACTGGAGGTAGACTCATGTTTTCTAACACAAGCTTGAAATGATTTTTGAGCTGATGCTTGGTATAAACCCTATGAAAATAATAATCTACTTTGTCTTTCACCTCTTTCTGAGAAGCAGAGGATTCTCTTATATAGTCTTAAACAATCTTCATGATATCTCGAGTGGTATCTCTAGTAGAAGTCACTACTTTGGTCAGAGCATATGAGCCACAGATCCACTGGTTAATGTTGAACCAAGATTCCCTTTCATCAAAGCCCTAATCTGATCTAGATCCACTGAAGGTTTGGAAGCAAGAGAACCAAGAGCGAAGGTTACAATTTCCTTGAAACTCTTAGTTAGCCCACTGATAAGATTTTTCACTTTAGAATCCTGGGTGTGACATGATCTTTCATGGAGGTTTTAAATCCCTCAAAGACTAATACCATCTGGCTCACAACACTTCTGATATAAGCTAAGTCTTTGTCTTCTTGATATTTAAAACTCATATGGGATTCCAGAGAGATAACTGATTACTTTAGACCTTCAACATCCTTTGACAATCTAGACATCTGATTCTGGAAATCTGTAACTTCATCCACTATCTCTGCCGCAAAGGTTTATACATTACAATAAAGAGAGAGTTTGAGAAACTTTTCCAAATTGCTCATCTCTTCAACAAAGCAATGCTTCAACTCAGCAACAGAAGTACTAAAAGACTCTTTCAGCACATCCCTTAAGGATTCAAGATCAGCCCTGGTGATCAAATTTTCAGGTACAATAGTAGGTGCTCTCTCAGACACAATACAAACTACAGTTTCATTCATAAAAGTCTAAATAGATGACACCAGTGAAGCTTCCATTCTCCTTATTTCTTCCAGAAAACGGATTTTGATATCAGACTTGAGCTTATCCAGATCATGTATTCTGACCACATCTTCAAGTAATATCTCAGACTGAATATCATAATTGACTTTTAGTCTTCAAAGGGATGTCTCATTATCTGAATCAGGATAATATAATCCACAAACTACAAACCCCGGGTCCTCTGCCCAGACTTCAAACTCAAGAGGCACTGAAATATTGAAAAAATTGGTTAGATGCTCCCCCTCAACTGGTGCATTCTCTTGTACAGCAAATGTACCCTCATCTGCTTGGTCTTCCTCATCATAATTCTTCACAACCATTTCCATCTCTGCAACAGCAGGAGGTTCCTCAAGAGTAGGTAAAGGTCTATCAACTTCATCAAATTCCTCAACAGGCATTAGGGAATGTCCAATCAGTGGACTAAGGCTCAAGCTGAAAGAAACAGATGCTTCACTTGCATGGACTTCTTCTTCATTTTCTCAAGTAGCCTCTTCCTAATCTTCTTTCTGTTGGTCTTCCTCATCCAAAGGTACCTCTTTATTGCTTATACCCAAAATATTTTCTGTACTAGGTAGGTTCAAAGAAGAACTTCCCTTTTTTCCGTGATACAATCTCAGGAGTTGGGCTAGGAGGAAATTTCGGATCTCCTCCATCTGTTGTAGAGGAATCTTCCTCTTCTGAATCATCACTATATTGTGGCTCTTCTTCATTAGGTCTCAGACCTGGATCCACCACATCCTTAGGTCATGAAGGATGATCCATAGGATTGAACTTATCATTCAACGTTTTTTCATCAGTAACCCACTCTATTTTCCATGGGTTCTAGTTTATCTTCATGTAATTACATACATTTCTTGTGATACAGAAGTTATTTCTTACCACTACTGTCTCATTCTGAGACTCAGCTAATCCTTTTACCTTATTCATTACTAAGATCAACTTGGAAAAGAATAAAGCATTGGTCTTTGATTTTGGATTGGTCATATCCTCCATTTGAATCATTAGCAGTATGCACAGATTTACTTTCACACCATGTCTTAAGAGATATAGCAGATAGATATCTTGATATCTCAAATTTTCAAAGTCCCCCTCCTTGGAATTAAAACATGCTGAACAAACTTGAACAGCAATCTGTTTTTTCCATTGATTTCAGCATCCACCACCTGTCTTTTCTTGCCACTATCGGTTAGCTCCTCTAAGGTAGTATCATAATAAAATATATTGCTTGTAGGTGGTACTGATTTCAAGAAATATCCAGAAACACCTTCGTGTGGAACCTTCAGGAATTCAGCCCACTCAATAGAATAAAAATCTATCTCCTTTACATTAGCAAATGAAATCATTCGATTTTCTTCATCGGATTTCTCAAAACCTACAAACTCATAGAACTATTTCACCAGCTTCAGATAGTAGGGGCCATTGTTGTTTGAAAAGCATTCTACCCACTTCTGATTTTCCAGCACCTCTAGAACTAGTGATTTACTAGACAAAATTCATTCTACGCATAGCTCTTTTTCGATCACAACAACTCTATTTTGTAAATGTGGGTTCACTGGTCGCCTCCCTAACCTTGTTCTACGAACACTGCTACTTTCTTCTAGATCTGTCTTCTGCTTATTCACATTCGGCTCATCAATGTCATCTCTGACAGTAGGAATTTTGGTTTCTTCCATTTCTAGTTCGAGGAACTTAGGGTTTTCATGAGATTCGGGAGCTAAGGCTTGAGGGAAAAGGGTTTGAGGTGGATCTAGAAGTAATTAAGACTTAGTTTTATCATTTAGGAATCACAAAATAAATAATTAAAATATAATAAGTAAAGTATAAATGATATAGATTCTGGCGGCATACAGAATTTTAAAACAACACATACTTATCGGTAGGGTTTACTGGTGAGAATTCCTAATGGTGTGATCCACTAATAATTGAGGTATATCACTGAGTTCCATAACAGTGAGGTATATCAGTGGGGTTTCAAACCAGTGTGGTATATCGGTGAGGTTTCATACTGGTGAGGTATCATATCGGTGAGGTATATCGTTGAGGTATATCATTGATCTATCATTCCTAACTCATTTCTAATGTAACTTAACCTATCCTAACTTAAAGTTTTGGTGAAAACGTCATTTAATTGATGTTCAGTACCTATAAACTCAATAGTAATATCACTTTTTTGGTAATGATCTCTCAAGAAATGGTGTCTTACATCAATGTGTTTGGTACTAGAGTGAGACACATGATTTTTAGAGATATTAATTACATTAGTGTTATCACATTTTATTTAAACATGCTTAAAATCATCTCCATTGTCCAAAAGAGTGTGTTTCATCCACAGAATTTCTGCACAGCAACTACCAACAGCTATGTACTCTGCTTCAGCAGTGGACAAAGTAACAGAATTCGGTTTCTTACTACACCAATATACTAAGGATTTTCCCAATAAATGACATGTTCCAGATGTGCTTTTTCTATCCCACTTGAAACCGGCAAAGTCAGCATCAGAATAACTCATTAGTTCAAAAGATTGTCCTTTTGGATAAAACAAACAGAAATTTACTGTATGTTTAAGATATTTTAAAATTCTTTTAACAAAAATCAAATGCGATTCTTTTGGATTATCTTGAAATCTTTCAAACAAACACACACTAAACATAATATCTTTTCAACTAGTAGTAAGGTAATGTAAACTTCCAATCATACCTCTATAACTGGTTTCATCAACTGGTTTCCCAGTTTCATCAATGTCCAATTTACAAACAGTACTCATAGGTGTATCACTTTCTTTAATACTTTACAAACCAAAACGTTTTAAAATATCCTTTTTATATTTTCTATGATTCAAAATAATACCATTTTCATTTTGAAAAACTTGAAATCCAAGAAAATATTTTAGTTCTCCCATTAAACTCATTTCAAATTCATTTTGCATACTCTTTGAAAAATCAGTACATAAAGAATGTTTAAAAGATCCAACAATAATATCATCAACATAGATTTGTACTATCAAAACATCTTTAGAAATTATTTTAATAAAAAGAGTTGGATAAGCAATCCCTTTAGTAAAACCTTTTGAAATAAGAAAATTACAAATTCTATCATACCAAGCTCGTGGTGCTTGTTTCAAACCATATAAAGCTTTTGAAAGTTTAAAAACTCTATTTTTAAAACGAGGATTAGTAAATCCAGGTGGTCGTTCAACAAAAACATCTTCAATTATAAAACCATTTAGAAACGCACTTTTTACAACCATTTGATATAACTTGAAATTCAGATGACCAGCATAGGCAAGTAGAATCTTAATGGATTCTAATCTATCTACAAGGGAAAAATTTTCCTCATAGTCTATACCTTCCTCTTGACTACACCCTTGTGCAACTAACCTAGATTTGTTTCTAACTATATTTTCAGACTCATCAACTTTGTTTCTAAAAACTCATTTAGTGCCTATGGTCAATGTGTCCTTAGGCCTGTCAAAAAATTCCCAGACTTTGTTTCTTTCAAATTTATTTAGTTCTTCTTCCATTTCCATTACCTAAAATTCATCATTGATTTCATCATTTATATTTTTAGGTTCTAATTTTGAAAGAAAATTTTGATGTTCGGCCTGATTTCTTAGAGAAGCTCTAGTCTGTGTCCCTTTATCAAGATTACCAACAACAGCATCTAAAGGATGATTCTTTAGAATCCTAGTTGATCTAGTAAAGGTGGGACTAGAAATTTTAGCCTCTTATCTATGTTTGGGTTCTACAGAAACAGATTCTAGAATATGTCTAGAACTGGTTGTCTTTATAATAGGTTCATTGATTTTATCATTAAGGTCCAGAACAAACAGATCTTCTTCAATATTTTCAAGAGAAGACTTAGGTTCATGTGGATCAGTTTCATCAAACTTGATATGAACAGATTCTTCCACACATTTGGATCTTTTATTAAAGACTCTATAGGCTTTTCTAGTTAAATAATATCCTAAAAATATTCCTTCATCACTCTTGGAAGCAAACTTCTCAAGACTATCCTTTGTATTGAGAATAAATACTTTGAAACCAAAAACTATGAAGTAACTAACCTTAGTTTTCCTATTGTTCCCCAACTCATAAGGGGTATTCTTGAGAACGAGTCTAATTAAGACTCTATTTATAATATAACAAGCTATGTTGACAGCTTCAACCCAAAAATAAATTGGCAGGTCATACTCATTAAGCATGGTTCTTGCATTCTCTTGAAGGGTTCTGTTTCTTCTTTCTACTACACCATTCTGCTGAGGTGTTCTAGGGGCAGAGAAATTATGACTATAGTCATTGTGTGAGCAATAAGATTCAAACTCATGATTTTCAAACTTACGACCATGGTCACTTCTCAAGGTCTTAATCTTAAGTCCACTAAGGTTTTCTAAAGACTTGGAATATTTAATAAAGTAATAACAAGCTTCACTTTTGTGAGGTAAGAAGTATACCCAAGTATATCTAGAAAAGTTATCTACTAAGACATAGACATAGTTCTTCCCATTTAAACAAGAAACTCTAGAGGGTCCAAACAAGTCCATGTGAACCAACTCGAGAGGTTGATAAGTTGAAACTTCTTTCTTTTATTTAAAAGAAACTTTATGTTTATTTCCCTTTTGACAGGGATTAAAAAATTTGTCTATTGGGAACTCAAGTTTAGGTAGGCCTCTAACTATGTTTTTCCTAGTCATTTTTCTAATTGAATGAACATTGCAGTGTCCTAATCTTCTGTTCCATTTCCAAGAATATTTATGAAAATAATTCAAACAATTAACATTTTGTTTAGATAATGAATTCAAATCAACAACATAAACATTTTCATTTCTTAAGATAGAAAATACTAAAAAAAATTTAGAGTTAAAAACATTACAAGAATAATTTTCTAATTTAACATTGAAACAATCATCACACCATTGAGAAATACTTTAGAAGTTATATTTAAGTCCATCAACAAATAAAACTTTGGAAATTAAAACTGAATTAGTGTTACCAATCTATCCTAGGATGATGATCATTCCTTTAGAATTATCACCAAAGGTGACATAGCCTCTATAAACTTTGATTAAGATTTTGAAACATGATTAATCCCCAGACATATGCCTTGAACATCCACTTTCCAAATACCATATCTTCTTATGGGAACTCTTCAATAAAGTTTCCTACAAAATAGGTTTAGATGGAAAATGATTTTGGTACCCAGATTCTCTTGGGTCCAGATAGGTTATCAAGAAAAGCTTTAGGTACCCAGATTTGTCTTATGGGTATCAAACAATTTACAGAATCGATGGATTTTGAAAGATAAACTTTATTTGATCTATAACCAAATGAATAACTTGTTAAAGAATATGAATTTCTAGAACTAGAACTAGAAACATTCAATTCAGTATTTTCCTTAAGTAATTGAGCATTCTTTTCATTTTCTACATCAGGTGCAGATTTAACAGAACTGGTTACAGCATGTTTTTTCTTGAAATATTTATACTTATCTTTCAATTCATTATACGTTTCTTCTAGCATATTACAATATTCAAATAATTCTTCACTAGACATATTTTCAGATTCAGAATCAGATTCAACTCCAGAATAATATGAGTTTAAAGAAGGAGTATCCAATGTTAACTCAGATGTGTTTTTCATGAAACACATGTTAGCTTTTTGAGATTTTTTATCCTAAGTAGAATCAGAATCAGTTGAACTATCCTCTGAAGCACTCCATGATTCTTTCATAGATTTCTTATACTTTTTGTTCTTGTAGTCGTGTTTCTTTTTGAACTTTAACTTTGGACATTCTTCTTTTATGTGACCTTTGATTTTTCATTCATTGCAGACAACTTCATCACTCTTATCAGCTTTCTTCCAATCTTTCTTCTAGTGTCCTTTGTTGTCATATTTTCCTTTGTAATTTTATTTTCTGAATAATTTCTTCTTCCAATAGAACTTCTTGAACTTTCTCGCTATCTGAGCCATCTCATCATCACTGTCAGATGCACTCTCATTACTTCTTGAACTATCACTTTAACTTTGAATTTTTCCTTTGTCTTTACTCTTTGAAGCAGATGTCTTGAAGGCTACTGACTTTTTACTTGGTTCATTATATTCTTCTTTGTTGACCTTTAGCTCTTCCTCAAACATCATTAGCTTACCAATTAATTCCATAATAGGTAGTGAACTTATATCACATGATTCTCTATTGGAAACAGATATGCCTCTCCATCTTTCTAGTAAACATCTTAATATTCTCATGATCTGATCCTTTGCAGGAACTGGTTTTCCCAGTGAGCACATAGTTTTGACAATCTCATTTAACCTGAGACACATGTCAGAAATGGGTTCATGAGGTTTCATTTTAAAATTATCATATTTAATAGTATAGGTATTCAGACTCATTTCTTTAACATTGGTTGTTCCCTCATGGTAAAAAGCCAAAGTGTCCCAAATTTCATAAGCATTTTTACAAGTAGATATTCTGTTAAATTCCTCATCACCTAAAGCACAATACAAAACATTCATTTCTTTACAATTGTTATTGTAGGTAGTCTTTATAGCTTCATCCCATGTATTTCTATCAGATTCTAGAATCTTATATTGAGTTTCTATAGTAGTCCAGATATCAAATCCCATACTCTCTAAATGAATTTTCATTTTAAGCTTCCACTAAGCATAATTTGTACCATTAAATAAGGGTGGTATGTTGGTAGCAGCACCTTCTAATCTATTATCCATAATTTGATTTTTGAAAATATATTTAAAGAGATAAAATTTAGAACTAACATAAATTTAATATCTTTGAGATACAACAAAAATCATAGTTGAAAAAAAGAGTGTTTGGAAATCCATTAACAAATAAAAAATCCTATGATACCAAATGTTGGTCGGATTGGACCCTCAAGAGGGGGGGTGAATTGAGTTGCAATTAAAATTTCTGTTAAAAAATATTGCTATGAAAATCCCCCAAATTGAATAACAAGATAATCTATAGTGAATTTGTAAAACTATAAAGGGTCAGTTAGGTTCTCAAAAGATTGATTAGTTCTCAGTTAATCTAATTTGAAGATTAATTAAATTTTTAAGCGAACCTAATTCTTTACAGTACATACAAAAACTTTCTAGATTAACTATCAAAGTAACTTTAAAATAATTTCATATTTCAAAGTAATTAGCAGTACAATATTCAGTATAAGATAAAACCAAAATAAGTAAGCACAACAGATATAACCAAGCGGTTCAGTCTCAAGCCAAGACTTAGTCCTCTCAAACAATTTATATAAATTTGATCCACACCCTAGATCGGGGTAAACAACAGTACATAGACTGTCCAGGTACAAATACCTCTACCACAGTTCTATGTGGGAAAACAAAACAACATCACATTGGTTATCCAGGTACAACTTGACCTCTACCACTTTCCACAGTGGTATATAAAATAATGGGAAGGTTTGTGTGGGGATTTAGAGATCCCCCAGTTTAGCATAAGAGATAATGTGAGTATAAAATATATAGAGTACGCACACTACTCCAAATGTAAATAAAAGAATCACTAAGAGAGTATATATGAGTTTAGAATGCTCTAGTGATTTGAAGTGCAGCTATGGACTCCTTTTGATTTGTCAGAATTGGTTTTGAGTCTTTCTCTAGTTTTTGTCTGAAAAACAGAGGGTCGTTTTCATCAAGTTCATTTTGATCAGCTTGAGTGTATGAGTAGCTCGTTGTAGTTCTTTACTCCTTGACTGAAGGTTGGTTTGTGTTCTCTTTCTTTACATCATTCTTTTTCCCTTTTGTACACCCTTTTACGCAACTTGTTGTTGTTTTTGTTTTCCCGGTCTTTCTCCTTCCTTTTATAGATTTCAGCACCGGCAATGGTAATGATTACTTTTTTACAGGTACGAGTTATGGTTCCCTGACATGCCAACAATTATCAATAAATAACATTAATTGCATTAAAATCATAAAATATGACCATTTCTTAATAAATAAATAATCTTGACAAAAGTATATATTAGGAATTAGTGACTAGTAAGTCTTTCATCAGTAGATTTCTGTCAGTAGATATTTAGCGGTGGACTTTTTATATCAGTGAGCTCCTATCAGTATCCCTTTGTCCTTGTACGAGTAGCTCCTTGTATCGGTGACTCATTTGTATCGGTGGCTCGTTTTGTATTTGTGACTATCTGTATTGCTTAACTTTGTATCGGTAGCTTGTGCATATTGGTAGCTTTGTTCTGTACCAGTAGACTTATGCATATCGGCAAACTTGTTCTATCGATAGCTCAGATTCTATTGGTAGCAGTCTGTATCAGTGGACTTGATCTATCAGTGACATGTGCTTACCGGTGGACTTATAAATACCGGTAGCTCTGCGTATCGGTGTCCTTTTCTTATCGGTGACTTTGTCTATCAGTAGACTAAGTACCGGTAGATCTGTATCAGTAGCTATAAGCATATTAGTGACTTAACACTTATCTGCTTTATGCAAAACATATCTGATTGAGTTAGAATTATTTAAAAATTCATATAAACATAGATAAACATTTATTAACATATTTCAAAGATTGTTTTAATATTATTATCAGATTGATAATAGAATGTCATAGATTGAAAGAATTAATATATAGATTAACATTATTTTGGATTATCAAAGTATGTGAAAGAATAATTTGGATTATCAAAACCGGTGAGGTCAACATTACCTATTCTATAAAATCAAATAAATCTATGAAAAGGAAAATAGGATACAAGGATTTTGTTTTTAAACAACTTTAAAATATAGAAAAATAATTAAACTATGTATTCTTAACAGTGGTTTTTCCTCACATATGACAGGTGATATAAAACTCCTAATAAAACTAAAAGAAAATGAATATTAAGTAGCTTATTTTTGAAATAATAGTTCCTTATAAATAAGGGGAATTAGTTTAGATGAGATTAAATCTCAGAATCTAATGTCAATGGAAGAAAAAAAATTAATGGGATTAAGAACAACTTATTGAGTGTCAAACAATTTTTTGATGATATTGATAAAGATTTCATAATAAAATATTCATATTTAATATGATGTTTAAAAAATGGAAAATTTTCACCAAGGAAGAAATAAATGTTGGTAATCGATTTTAGATTTGAGATCCTAGTAAATCTTTCTATTTAAGTACTGAGGATGAACACAAGTTGTGGGATTGATGACTTAAGAATATTTCCAGAATACTATAAGCATAATTTCAAAGGAAGATGACATGGGAGACTTACCACAATTAAATAGGAAATAAAATTTAATTTTTATAAGTTTCCAAAAGAGAAATATAGGGAATGGAAGACTTAATAATGTTTAAATCCAATCTACCAGACCACTTGATCCCGTACACATTGATCTATATAGGCCTATGAGACATCACTAAATAATGGTTGATTAATACTTTTCTAAAATAATTAATGATTTCACTCATATGCCTAGTTTAATTTTCATGAAACATAAATCAAATGCTTTAAAGTTGATAAGAACTTTCATAAGAGATATTGATAAGGATTTGGGTAAATATATACTAAATTTTATAATAAAGAATGGAAAGAAGTACACAAGTAACTCTTTTGTGTCCTACTTAAACAAATATGGATTTCTACAGTAATATAGTGATCTCTACACTCCTGAGATAAATGGTGTAGTAGAAAAGGTAAAATAAAAATTCATTTGATATGATAATAAGCATGCTCTATGAATATAAACATTCAAAGTTATTATATATAGAAGCTACAAATATGACTATTCATATTCAAAAAAGATGTCTTCTTCAACGAGAATCCAAAATGACTCCATATAATCTGTCTTATAAGAAAAATAATATAGGTAAATACTTACAGTTTTTTTATTAATTTATAAATAAAGATTAAAAATATAGATATAATAATGTTTTATGAAAAGTGGATGAAGTTGTTTTCATGGGATATTCAGCCAATTGAAAAATATTAAAAATGTTGTAATAAATGACTATAAGGGTTTTTTATTCCATTGATATAAAATTCATTGATTATATATCTACCTTAAATTTTTTGGTTAAAGATTATTAGGATGGATTTATGAAAGATAAAATTAGTTATTCTAGATAAGTTAATGAGAATGAATGTGATTATGAACTTAATACTATACATGTTGATTTTGATTGGTCCAATGAAGAGGAAATTAAAACCAAAAAAAACCATAGAAGTTCCAGAAATTATAAAAACATTTCTAATCTGATAAAATCATCATAAATTGGTAAGCTTCAATTTATAATAAAATGAAATTTAAGTTTTAAAATTTAACATCACTTATCTCACATGTTGAACCAAAATCCATTTTGGAAGTCATTGAACATAATTAATAGTTAAATGTCATGAATTAAGACATACATTACACTAAGAAAAATGAAACCTCTAATCTTGTTCCTTGATTAAAAGGAAATATTGTTATAGGAACAAAATTTATATTTAGAAATAAACCCAACAAATATTAAAAAATATAAAGAAATAAATCATAAATAGTAAGTTTTTTGATAGGTGAAATATATTCATTTTGAAGAAATATTTTCCCCTATTTCAATAATTGAGAATATCATAATATTCTTATGAATTTATACTCATCAAAATTAAAAACTTTTGTCAAATAAATGTTAATTTATTTTTCTTAAATTATGAAATTGAAGAAGAAGTTTATATTGAGAAACTTAGTGGGTTAATACTTTATAATTATATAACTATGGTGTGTAAACAAAATAATGATTTGTATGAGTTGAAATATGCCCCCTAGGCCTGGTATTCCAAACTTGATAGTTTCTTGAAGCTATTTAAATTTTATAAATGAAAAGTTTGTAGAAAAGTGTATATTAATGAGATAAATGTTGGTAACCTAACTATCTTTTCTTATGTTGAGAATATACTTTTTACAGGTGATAGAGATAAAGTATATGAAGAATTTTTTCAATAAATGAAGAAGAACCTTTCGGTATTAATTATTGGAGAGTAAAAATTATTTTTGGGATTATAATAACAATATAAAAAAAAGATATATCATAGTCTCAAATTAAAATTATGTCAAGGATTTATTACAATGTTTTGGTATGGATGATTCAAAGGAGGCTTCTATACCTATTTATATTTTTATAAATATGATTATATATGAATATAGGAAATGTTTCAATCTTTAAGAATTTTGTGAGTTGATAAAAAATTCACTCAATCTTACTACTTCAATACAATTCATTGTATATGCAATATTTTATGTGCAAGATATCATAGTTATAAAAAGAATCAAATATTTTGGAATAAAAAAAATTCTCAGGTATGTCAAAGGAACAAAAACTTATGGCTGGATATATAAATGGAGTAATTATTTGACCTTTTATATGTTCCTGAATTCTTATTGGGCTAGAAATAATGATCTAAAATCAACATAAATATGGTCATTCTTCTTGCGAGAAAGTTTTTTGGTCCCACATAGTGATAAAAAAAGTTACGTAACATTGACTATAGTAGAAGAAGAATATAATTCCACCACCCATGAATGTACATAAATGATGTGTATGGAGTTTATGATTATTTTGAATATTCTAAAAAACATTAGATATTATTAAAAACAATCAAATTATCATTGATATCCTTAAATATCTTGTGCGATATTCCAAATCAACACAAATTGATTTTAAATATCATTTCATCAAGTAGAAAGTTGATTCTTGATATTTCATGATTGATTATATTTCAATAAAATATTAAATTTATGATGTTTTCAAAAAATATATTCCAAGTAAAATATTTTAGGAATTGTGGTTTAAATTACATGTTCATCCTTCAGTGCTTACTTATGAATGTTCTTAAGGACACCCCCATTCTCCTTTTAATTATATTGACAATGAGGAAGAACAAGTACAACTCTATACTCTATATTTTTTAAATTTTAATTTGGTGGTATCATAAAAAGGAGGAATAAAAAGGGATTTTAGGGGGTGTTTATAAATATCATGGCCTCAAAATTTCTTATCACAAAGGGATATAATTATTTCAAAAATATTTCTTAAAATTTAAGTGTGGTGACAAGACACAATACATATGAAAGGCTATGGTTTTATAATATTTAACAAAAAAATTGAAAATGTTTCCAAAAAATAAAAAGGTTTATATTTAAGATCCTTTAGGTTTGTTTTGTTATGTTATTTGTATTTATTATAAACATTTTTTGTGAGTTTTTTGGATTTCAGGTGATAATGAGTTATTTCTTATCATAATAATTTTTGATCTACCTTTCCAAATAATTCAGATGATGATTTATTTATCCTTAATGTTTAAAACATCATGATTAATAAAAGGTTCACATGGTAAAAGCTTGAAGTTTCCTAATATAGATATATTTTATAAAGTTCGAGTTATAAAATGAAGAAGTTTAAAACTGTTCAAGGTTTGAAGTTATAAATTCAAATTTTTGACAGTATAAAGCATAGAGTATGAAGTGAAGAAGTGTGAAGGGTACTAGAATGATTTTATCAGACACGATATTATAAGATAGAATCTTGATAACTCTAGTGGAATAAGAAATCTCCAAAAGCTACTGCATAGACATGTACATAGTTCTATCGGAAGATGTTATATATAGTCCACTGGAAATAGTGAAGTTCTGAGGAAGTCACTAGAATGAGTACAATAATAAAAGAATATCTCACAAATACAATTGGAGGAATTAAAAATGTATTTTTACTAGAGTGTGAGATCCATTTCTAAAGGAATTTTTTTAAGGTTCTACTAGATAGACATATGATGGATCATCATACATATTATTATTTTATATAGAAATGTGATATCATTATATTGATGATTTTATGATTTTTTTATGAATTGTGTTAAGTGGATCGAGTTTGTGGAAAATTTTGATACAATCAATTAATACCATATTGAAGATAAAATCAAAGAAGAAAATTAATAATCATCTAACTATTAAAGAAAAATAAGAAAACAAGAATGAGGAATAGAAAAAATTATCTATTAAGAACTCTAACTCTGAACCCTAGTGGTATCCTCCTGGTGGTAAAATCCCTACACCTCAAATAGATCCATATATTGGAAGAAATACATATATATAATCCATAAATTATTCATCTCATTCCCCTTGGGCCAAAGATAGCATTTAATAGATGTTTCCATCAATAAAGATACACCCCCATTAAAGATATGTAAAAAACGCCATTTTTTAGTGTTTCTAAGTTTTTTGCATGATGTAATGTTTATATGACATATAATGTATGGGGATAAATTTATCTTGGCTTCGAATGGATTTACAACTTGTAAACTTTTCACATTATGTAATGTTTACACAACGTGTAATGTGTGGGTCCAAACTCTAGACTATTTATTCACTTCACAACCTATAATTTTTACATGACCTATATATTTTACACATTGTGCACCTCATACATAAAATGAAAGATGTATTTCTAAATCTTGGCCCTCAATTTCCCTCTAATTATTTAGTTTTGATACTCCTAATCATCTCGTAAACATCTTGCACCATGGAAAATATTCTACTAATGACAAAAATGATCTTCTTGACTCTAATCTTCAATATCATATTTATTATATTCACATTGTTGCACCAATACATGAAAAAGATTGTTGTGAAGTGAATTTATGTTCCTTAACTTCCACTATTTCGTCTCTATTATTCCTCAAGTCATTCATGTTTTATTAATATGAAAAACATCGATATTATGCATGATTCCCATAATCAATTAAAACTCATACAACAACACATGAATATATAGATGAAAAATAGAGATATAAGTTGAATTATTTTTATTCACGTCATCATATAGTAGATATATATGGATCGATAAGATTCTAAAAGGAAAGGACTAGGTAACCACATTGGTACTGAACAAAATAAAAACTTTTATGCCTTATCTTACTTTCTTATATTTACATACGAGTGAGGATGAGTTACAAAGTATATTGAATCAAAACATTAAAATATTATAGAGGTTAATTTTATAATAAAATAAATTTTAAAATAATACCACTGATTAAATTCCCCCACTTAGTGGTCTACAAAGTCCTTGGACATTCAATAGTTGAGGGAGAAGTATATATGGTAAATAAAATATATAATATTTTTCTTGGATTTTTTGATGGGAAGATGGAAAAGGTAGTACGTATGGCCAAACAACTAATATATAATAGTTAATATAACTCTCTAATGAGATACATAAGGGTATCTTTTTTTCATAGGTAAGGGCCATTTGAATTCACATATTGATAATTTAAGAACGTATTGAGATGTAATGGGTTATACAATGGTTAACCCAACATTTTTTAATGGTTACCCAAGGGTGAATAAAGGATAGGTATGGGTTATCTAATGATACATAATGGTTGATTTGGAATATATGTGAGGGTTAAACTATTATTAATAAGAGTTACCGGTAGTCCTTCACATATAAGGATTAATTTTATGATATGTTAGGGTAATGTGAATTGGTAAATTCTTTAATATGTCAAATAATATTAGATCTGTAAGGGTAAAAGGTAAGGGTTACTCTATATGAAATGATTCCAAAATTTCCCAAAATTGAGGGTGATGGAGTGGATGTTGTGAGGATAATTGTTTCAATGTAACTGTTTCTCAATGGGGGAGGATCACATCACATGGGTAGGTTGTACCATGGATAGTCATCGAAAGATGGTATAATTAGGCTTCTATAGGTCATTGGTTGTGGTTTAAAGAACCTACCTATGCCTCTGTGGGTGGATATGATTCTATGAGATGACCTAGAAGAGATTATTGTATTATGATGAAGATGGTGAATCATAAAGGTGTAACTAAGAAATAAAGTTGAGTGTTTTGGTTATAGATGGTAGAGTAATCCCACACCATGAATGAAGGGCCATGACATGAAGAGTTTCCAGTAAACGAATTAATTTGTGGTCCCTAGGGGTTACATTTTAACGATCTTTACATTTAGTTTTTTTTACCAAGGGAAAGATTTTATTTTAGGCCTTTAAATTTTAAACCTTGATAAAGATTATTTATTTTTAGTATGACTATGTTGGGAAGGTTGATCACATATCCCATTCCTATTCTACCGTTTAACCAACTTGATTCATGGTAATTGATGGAGATTTTACTCATTGTTTATACTATATTTTTCTTCTTTCTGGGTTCTTCTTAATTTTGGGCCACTAAACTTGGTGTCTTTGAGCTATGGTTGAAATTTAAATTCCACTATGACATAGTGCAAATGATCAGGTATGATGGGACTTAGGTTTTTTTAGATAAATGAGGTCCTTAGAGGATGAATTCACTCGGTATAATGCTATTTTAATTAAGGTTTTTCTTTTCCATTAATTATTTTTAAATTTACATCAATTTTCGCTAAATAAATTGATAATTTATACTTGATAGTTATGGATTTTTATGATCATGTTTTGTGGTGATATCAGAAGTGGTTAATATCTCATTAATCATTTATTAATCTAGGGGATATCCTTTATTGTTTTTTCATTTGATTATTCTCTTGGTATTAATAATATAATTAATTTTTTTGATTTATAAATTTATTATAATCAGTTTATAATTAATTGGAGTGATTATTGAAGGGGATATCACCTTATGTTAATAGAAGATGTTTGGTCTATCTTGATTGATATTGTTGAATAAGCTACACTTAAAGTAAATAAATTTGGTCTGAGGTATGTGATCCCTAATAAATTCGTACGGTTTAATATTTCTTATATGTGCATATTATGTGTGGTCATATTGACCTAATATGCACTTGACCTAAAAATTATATAAATATGTTATATTTTTATTTTTATTTGAAATCACCATGTTCATTCCAGGACTGGTTCCATGATAACTATAGAGACAAATCATTTTTCTTTAAAATGATGCATTCCATAAACAAATGAAATTGGGATGATAAAGGAAACCCAAGGGGTGGCTTATGATTAACTATGATAAAATATTCCAAACATACAAAACCTAGGATGAACTCCTTGATGAGACTGTGTGGTTAATGTGGAATTTTATAGTAGTATCCCTAGAAGAGTAATGTTTGAAGCATTGGTTGGGAAATTGATAGCATCTGAGAACAATAATGTTAATCATAGAATTTATATTATTTTTTATAATAATTGATAGTGAAGGTATATAAATATTTTGTGTTAAAATTTTAAAAATGTTATCGATAACCCATTTAAAATTGTAAATTCAGATTATTATTTTCTAAGTGATTATGGAATAGGTACTTTTATTACCACTAATATATGGTGATACATTATGGAATCTAGGGTATGTTATAATCCCCCCAATGCTTATGATATATGATTTTTATGGGGATGGTTGTTTTTTCCCCTTACTGATAATGTATTGCATATGTTTTCTTGGTGGTGAGTAATTCCACCCTTGGTGATGGTATATTGGAATTAGTGTTGGGGTGGGGTGTTAATCCCCTAAAGTAATGATATATGAGAGTTAATTCTGGTGTGTGTCACTAATCCCCCAGGGTCTTGATATATTAAATATGGTTATAGGTTGGGGTGTTATTACCCTATGGGAGATGACATACAAGAGATTATTTTAGGGTGAGTGCCTATCCTCCAAAGATATTATAATGATATTATGATTTATAAGAATTGTTCTTATCCACCCCCAAGGGTTAATGATAATATATATTGATATTTAAAGGGTTTACATTATCCCCCTAATGTTTTATTATGAGCTATTGGTATATGTGGTAAGCATTTATAACCCTGATAGTTAATGATGATACATATTGATATCTGGGGTGGGTGCTTATCCCAAATGGGGTGATGATGATATATTGAAATATGAGGTAGGATATTATCCCCCCAATTTTTAATGATGGTATAGTGGTATCTAGGGTGGGTATTTATCCCCCTAAGATTTATGATGATATATAGTGATATCTTGGGTGAGTACTTATCCCCTCAAGGGTTGATGATTATATAGTGGTATTTTCTAAAACCAAGAGATGTTTATTAATATCTATTGAGACCTAAATTTTTTGGAATATTGTGTGGTTTTATCATGACTCAAGGAGTGGATTTTTTTTGGTGTAGAATTTTATATTCAATACAAAAAGCATATTTAAACTCAAGTGTTTCATGGTGAATCATTTGAGGTGAAGTTTTTTCATGACTCTTTAATGATTAGAAGAACATAGATGTTGTATTTAATTTTAATAGTAGTTTTAAAGATATTTTAAGTTCATGTGACATCAATACATAATTCCCATGTAAAAAATGACTATGGATATGGTTTCAGAATAGTATAATAGCTTGGTTGGATAGAACATAAGTATTTTTAGATTCTATGTTATAAGGAAAGTGATTCACCCATGCCATGATGTTATGGAGAATATTGAATGATAAAAAATGATGAGTTGATATGATAAAGTAAATATTTAAATTAATTTTTCAATTAATAAGTTTTCCTATGAAAATGGGGAAGATCAAACTCATGATGGAGGTGGTAATGGTTTCTAATGTGTGAGTGTTAAGAATATGGAAAAGATTTTTCAAAAGGATTGTGTGTAATATTTTTATAATTTATAATTAAGGATTCATAAATTAGTAACAATTTGATTGAAATTATAGTAATTGAAATGGAAATACCATATTTTCATTTATTTATCTTGTTCAATTTTTTAGATCCTTAAAAAATTGGTTGACTTGTTCCAAATGATGGAAAATGTATTGGTAGTTGTTAAAGGGTTGAAACTGAGATCTGGAAACCATGGTACATGCCATGATGTGTAGAAAAAAAATACCTTCTTTAAAATGTGTAAAGAAAAACATGTCACGGTACTATGAAGGTTAAGGGATGTTTCAAAGTGATTTAGACTAGATAGACTAAAATGACATACAACATGCCATGGTGAAGATAAATGAATTAGTGGTGAGTAACATGTTCAATATTTTTATTGGATCTAATGATATAGATCATTTTAGTAATAAATGGATTTATATACTCTATCTAAAAATACCTTTACTACATAAATGGTAATTAATAATATTTTATTAATTTTAAATTTTCGAAATAAAGTATGATTAGTTTTGTAGATTGGATCATATTTTGAATTTTGAATTTGAAATTTAAATATAGATGTGAAATCTTTATTTTTTTATGAATCTGAATTAATTATCACTAATGTTATATATATTTTTTGGAATACACAAAAAAAATTGAAAATTCAGAGAATAGGAATAGGTAATGGAGAAATAATATTGACATGTTTGTTGAAGAAGAAGAAGAGGAAGTAGTGGCAGTACAAATATAACTTGATGGGAGTATTATCTTATTGAATACTCTCTTTTTGTTAAATAAATATTTTATATCTAATATTTGTGAATGATAATTTCACAAAATTATGATTGTTATGTTTATTATTTGTTCATGGATAAACCCTACTCATTTTAAAAAAAATAGATAACAAAAGTTTATTATATGGTCTCAGATGGTTTCCAGATCAAGGTAAGGACTAGCTAATCATTTTGAATAGTAAACCTTGAAAAAAATATCATGTTTTAACTATGTGTATATTAATGTGTGTTGCAAAAAATATTTTATTCACTTTTATAGGTGATGAAGGTTTTCTAGGGGAAAAATAAAAAAGAAGTTGAATTCACATACTCACCTCCATCCACTCAGTGAATTACAACTCATATTGAGGTTCCTTTTTCAAGTGAAATAAGATCACAATTCCCTTCATTATTGTTTATATTTTTTAGAGAAATAATTCCTCTATATTTAGAGTCTTTTCACTAAATATTTATTTTGAATATGGATAATAATAGTTTAGTGACTAGTAATGGTATTACCACCTTCAATGGAACAAATCACTATATATGTAAATGTCAAATTCTATCAAATTTGTTATCAATTATTTTGGATGTATTGTAGGTTGAAACATATGGTGTAATTCCATTTTTTGAATTTTCTATAATGTTAATATTTGACATAAAAAATTTAGGGAAATGTGTTAATTCTCATAAATACCATTCTAACATCACTTTCAAATAAAGAGTTACTAAAGTTAAAAGTAATTAAGACAATAAAGGTAATATGAGAAAAATTAAAAAATATCAATGAGGAATTCAAATGTAAATAAACAAAAACTATAGGTTTAAATATTAAAGTATAAAGATCTCAATATTCATGATGATAAAACTATAAATGACTTCTCCATAAGGGTAAATTAAATTGTGAGAAAAGTTATAATTTTAGAGAAAAATGTTAATATTTAATTGTTTTTGTGAATATTTTTTTCATTCTTCTTGATATATTGGATAAAAAATTCAATACAATTAAAAATTATGTTCTAGGTACAATTCCTTTGGATTAATTACATTTCATGATTATATCATATTAACTACTAAAGGTATGTGTTTTTGAAATGAATTATAATGCTAATAGTAAAATTTACTTAAAATATATGAATAAAAAATAATAATAAGAAAGTAGTTTATGAATTAGAAGATGTTTTTTCATATTAAAAACAAGATATATATGTAATGTTTTGATAAACCATTGTCTTCTATCTAGATAAGTATGATATTATTCAAGGAAATATTTAATGCAAATCCTTTATAAAAGTTATTCATGTGTAGATCTATTATATAATTCAATTAAAACTGTCCAAAGTTGAAATAACAAGAATTTTGTAAAGATAAATATGAGAATCCAAGGGGATTCCCTAAGAATAATGAAATAAAAATTTGATAATTCAAAGTCATATTAAAATACAAAAGAATGGATTTATCTAAACACAAAAAGGAAAATTACTTTTCAAAGTTTTACAATGATTAGTGTACGTATGATTATGAGATTACTTGTGATGATGAGGAAGTTGAGACTTTTAGCGATGATATTGACAAAAAACTAGTGATTTAAAAAATGGAGATTTAAATAGTTATATAGTATTGGTGTTAGAAGTGAATAATAATTAGAAATAAAAATTATGTTTAAGAGAGAACTCCATGAGCATATTTTAATGATCTCAATATTATAAAAAATAGATTATAAATTTCAATAAAAGAAATCAATCCACAAGAAATAATAAATCTATTAATGTATAGAAGAATCAAGGATTTTTATAGAGATTGATTAATTAAAGAAACTTCTTGATGAAGTGAAGAATTAAAATATAGGATAAAAATTTAAAAATAACGGGAAGGATCTTAAGAATATAAAATTAATTTTAATTATGACTTATAAGTAAATGTAAAAAATATAAATTCAAACTATATAATTCTCTTCAAGAAGTGGGTGAAATTTCAAATAAGATGAATATAAAATGTGCTGAAGACTCATATAATTATAAGACTCAAGTTAACCAATAAATATCATACTCAATGGATGAAAATTTTATTAAAATTATTTTTATAAACTAATATTTTAATAAAAAAATTAAGAAAAACATTTTTGTGGAAAAATGAAGTTACTCTCATAAATTAAAAAATTCTATGAACATATAATTAAAAGAAAAAAATAACTACAATAATTGATTCTAAGAAGGGAAGAATGAATCATAGATCAAATAAAAATATGATAGGTATCTATAAAAATTTTGGTTCATGAAAATGATGAACAATTGGTGATCATGAAGTTGAAAAAAATATAAATATTTGGATAGTAAACTATTTTTTATGATATGTAATCCTTTTATGACTAATATTGAAACTTTATTGGATTTGGGAACATATAAATAAATTATTGGTTTAATCAATAATATTTATATTATCCTGGAAGATTTGGTAGAAAATCTTTGAGTGGATTCATCTTTCTTGGAAAATAAAAGTTCAAAATAAAATTGAGAATTCTAGGCTAAAAGTTGAAAATTAATTTTATACAAGATATAACCAGTCAGGTCACCTTTATAAATATTGTATCCCCATTACACTCTACTTTTTTGTTATGAATCAGATAACTGAAAAATCTCAGAATCATAAGAACAAAGGTAAATAAAAGGTTTATTTTATTTATGTTTCACTTAAAAATATAAATGGGATTTTTAATGGATTCATGATAAATTATAGTCATTAAATATAACAAGAGATTTAAATATTTTTATGGGTGATAAAATTAAAAGGAAAGATTAGTGATCTTTGGAAATGATGGGTCACTAAAAATCAAAAGAGTAGATTACCTGTTTTTGGAAAAAGAATTTTAAGTACAAGAACACCTTATATATTAAGGCAGTGTTGAATGCGGACCAACAGGTTGTCTTTGATTCGATCGTGTTGAATTCCGAGAAAGACAGGTGTGTCTTCACACCATCATCCTCGGGGGTCTTCAATAACAGAGACTTTCAAAGGTGGAGGGTCCACTCAAGGCCCCTGGATCGGTGGAACGCTGTGGTCTGGTGTCGCCAGATCCCGACCAAAATGAACTTCTTGACTTGGCGAATCAGAAATCTGGCCCTCGCTTCGGATGACAATATCAAGAAACTTGGGATCAGTTTGGCCTCAGGATGCCACTGTTTTAAGCAGAAAATGGAGGAAAGCCTGGATCACCTCTTCTTCAAAAGTGAATGGGCGTTGGAGGTTTGGTCCTTTCTTGGGGGAGTCAGGTCTCCAAGATCTGAGGAGACAGAGTATGAGTTTATGGAAAGATGGTTTGAAGGAGCGCTTGGTTCGGAGAAGACTCTCTTTTCCCGTGTTGTCCCCTTTAATGTGGGGTGCTGGTGCATCTAGAAAGCCAGAAACCAAGCCCGATACGAAGGAGTCAGACCTTCAACTAGAGCTATCCTCGCGCGCATACGTTTCCAGCTTATAGACATGTCGTGGCTCTTTAAAAAGAAACAGTGGTCCTTCCCTTTCCCATGCAGGTAGAAGAACAACATTTATCCTTCCCTTCCTGAGGAAGTAGGACCTGGGAAGTGGGTTCGATGGAACCCCCCTGCTGAAGGTTACAAGCTCAATACTGACGGAGCTTGCGCAGCGGGGGTGATTTCTAGAGGGGGGGGTTGTTAGAGATAATAAGGGTGATGTGATCCTGGCTTTCTCTTGTTTTCTGGTCAGGGAAAATGCCATTCTAGCAGAGTCCCGGGCTCTTCTCACAGGACTTTCCTTGTGCATTCAGGAGGAGGTTTCCATCTCGGAAGTGGAGGTGGACTCACTTGTCCTCCTAAATTGCCTCAAAGAGAAACGCTCTACTCCGTGGTCCATAGAGTACGTGATCAGGAACTGTCGTCATATGCTTGGTCATAACACTACTCTTTCTCACATTTATCGAGAGGGGAACAAGGTTGCATACTTTTTGGCCTCCATGGTTGACCATAGTTCCACAGACGCACAAATTTTACGGATTAACAGTTTGAAGGCGGAATGTGTTGATTTGATTAGAGGGGATGGCCTTGGTTTGCATTTCTTTAGACCTCCGTAGTCCTCTTTGTGTATTTTCTTCTTCTCTTAATAAAATTTTACTTTGGATGGATGGAATGGGATGGAAAAAAATTAGTTAAGTGTATCTTGGATATATTCTGATGATTAGGAAATTTTTTTATAGAATTTTTTGTTCATAGTTAATATTTTAAAATATGAATTTTTATTAATAAGAGTTTAGTGAACAAGGGTAAACTTGTATCACGATAGAGATGCAGAAATTTTAAAGTACTTAGGCATGAAATAATAAAATATAATAAATAATTTATGTTTTTTACATAAAAACCCAAAAAATATAAGAAAAATTATCTAATGAGATGATATTTTTTATGTTCCTTTATTGAAAAGGGAGATAAATTTAATGTTATCTACATGTTATAAGTTTAATATAGTTAACTCTTTATACAATAAATTTTAAATTCAAAAATCTCATCCCTTAGATCTTATTCATTTAGATATATTTATCCATAAGAAAGAGTAATAAAAATATATATAATTATTTTATTTCCTTTATTGATAAATTTACATGTATCACTTGAATTATGTTAATAAATTAAAATTTACTTGATTTTAAAATGTTACATATCTTCAATAAAAGTTCTTAAAAGGTGTGTAGCTTCTTTATGAAAATAATTCAGAAAGAAAATCATGAAAAATATAATTTTTGAATATTTGAATAATATTTTGGGAATTATGGTATTTACTATTAACTCAGTGAACCATGGACAGCACATAAAAAAATTTCACTAAATTAAATAATATAATTGTAGTTTAGATGGAACATATCATGTTAATCGTTCATGATACTTCCTAGTATTTCTAGAGACAAGAAATTAGTGTAAATATTTATATCTATAATAATTTTTTGTTTAGAAAAAAATTGATATATCACTACACATATGTGTAATAATTGTCCCCTAAAACTATAAATTTTAATGGTGTTTATAATACCTTATATCATCAAACTAAATGGTAAAAATATGTGTAAGTTTCAAGTAAGAAGATTTGATGAAATATTCATAGACCATCCTATAAATAGAAGAGGATACAGTTATTAAAATAAAGTGATGGGAATGATTACTGATGTTGATAATGTAAATATTCTATAAAATTCTAAGAAATAAAAATAGATCAAGAACAATGTTATATAAGTGAATTTAAATATGATTTTATTGAGAAGCAGAGTGAAAATTAAAAAATGTGAGTTCAGAAGATGTTCAAGTTTAAAAATTTAATTCATCCATTTCTAGAGATAAAAAGTGACCTCTATAAAGTCACCCAGGGATAATATAGTAGGTGGATATTGAAAATATAATTAAAGATATATGAAAACAAGCTCATACTAGATTAACTTTAAGTACAACAACAAATAACCATGTGTTTTTACATGTTGAACCAATATATGTGGAAGAAAAATTGGATAATAATAAGTGGTTTGATTCTATTAATAAAGAAATAGATTAGATAGAGAGGAATAAAACATGGGATAAGGTACCCAACCTTAAAAAATTATGTTGTTGGGACAAATTTGGTGTTTTGAAAAAGCTAAATAAAATAGGATAAAATGTTAGTGTTGAGCGTAGTAGGTGATGAAATATTTTTTGTGATAATTGAAATAGAAGAATTAGTAAAGAGGATATGATTGAGTGTGTTGGATTTTGTTGTCAATAAATAAATTTTATTCTAATTCTAATTTATAAGATTTTTAAGTTGGTTGTTTTTAATTTGAGGAAGGAGTTCATAATGTAAAAAAATTAAAGTAAGATGTATAAGGAGTTCCATTATATAATGAATGGTATAGCACCATGGATGTGGATTGAAGAATATTTCCTACACTATACATGATTTCTACATCATGTCCTACTAATATAGAGTTGGGATACATTGCATCCATAGTGTTTATTCCATCTAGATGCTAAAATTTTTAGTGGGATAGAAGATAGTCTATTGTACCTCAAGATGTAGTTTGATTGTCAAACCTAGAGATTAGAACTATCAAAACCATAGAAGGAGGACCAAGGTCTAGAGAATGTAAAGTTGAATTTGAGGGATTTAGAAACATTAGAACCCACACACTACAGTTATTTTCCCATTTTATAGTTAGGAAAAATATTTAGGACAATTCCACTAAGCATGGGATAGTCTGTAGATAAGATTAGTCATTTTTCGATTGATCTGGAACTTTGAATACCTCAATTTCGTGGAAGATTTATTTTTTCACATAATTATGTAGTAATTAAAAAACAAAAGGTTTAATTTTATGTGTTACACCAAAATGGTATTACCACATCTTAATTTTATAATCTTGGAAAGTTCTACCAGGAATGTGGAATTGGATTCATATTATAAATTTGGTATTTATTCCACCCTATTTTAACTACCTCTTCAAATTTAGTGGTTAATATTATAATGGTTTATAATCAAAGGGATTTTATTCAAGATGGGGTTTTGAATTTAAAATTTAAATTTAAATTTGTCTTCTATTGAAGAATTACTATTTTGAAGATTTAAACTATGATGAGAAAATTGGAAGAAGAGTGTGGTTTTTATGTGGAGTTATATAATAGAGAAATAAGTAGGATTGAAAATAAAGAATAATTAGTTGTGTAAACTAGAACTAAGTAAATATTTCACATCTAAATTTATATATATTAAATAAAAATGTTAATTTTAGAACCACATAAAAAAATAAATCTATGTTTGGATGGTTTTATTCTTGTTTAGGTCGAGTTATTTATCATTGTAAAAGTGTGGGAAGCAGTATAAAACTGGGGAGAATTTTTATAAAATTATTACAAGGATAATCCCTGATCGTTGTACCGATATGTTGAAACTAGTGTGTAATATGGTCTCAAATAAATATGTAACATTCCAAGGACTAGGCATCATATTCTGGGAGGTGAACATTGAAAAACATCCATTCCATTCATGTGTGGGTGTTGGAAAGAGATCAAGTTTCACTTTAACCAGGTATAAGGGTAGTTTCATCAAGGAAACATAAAAGGATATTTCATCACTCATTTACCCCCCCCCCACACACATAGTGATTCTTTATTAATCTAGGAGGTTACCTTTCAAGTGGTATCAAAGGGAGGGTCCCATCATTATTGATTTGTTTTTTGAAATGTGAAAAATTATTTTCTATTATTTTGAAGTATTTCTTACTTAGTTTCTAGTGTATGTCATGGAAAAACATAATTAAATGAATGTAAATAGTATTTATACATTGAATGGAGAAATTTATCACATACAGAAGAAATTATGATTTTAACCCGTTATCTATCAGTTATAATGTTTTAAATGTCACAAATGGGAGGTTAGTTCTAAGATTTGATTTTATTTCTACGACATCAACTGATAAGAGGAACATGGAAAATGATGGCCATGAAAAGAATGTAATTTTTTAAATCACTCTCCAAAAGTGTTTTTTTAAAGTAAAAGGACTCAAAACAAAAAAATCAATCTGACATAAACTTCAAAATAACTATGAAGAAAAGAACAAAGTGAAGAAAGATAAATTTCATTTTTTGACACATATGTATGAAGATATATGGATTCATGATGATGGAACTATTGATATTTTATTCATAAGGGTGAATTAAGTGGTGATAAAAATCAAATTCTATGGTGAGAAGTTTGAAGATGTTGATATTGTTGAAAATATTTTTCTTATCTTTCTATATGAAGAAGGAAAATTAATCTTCCATAAGTAAAGATTTAGTTCATGTTAAAGAGGAATTAAAGTTACATAAATAATTTAAATAATTTAATAAAAAAATTATTGAATATATTCAATAATCAAGATAATAATAGAAAAATAAAAAATAAAAGGTCCTCAATATTTTACAATAAAAAATGGTGAGTATATAAAAAGAACTCAAAATATAGGTAGAATTTACAAAAATATATTCATCATGTTATAAATTATCAAGTAAAGTTAATCCTCATGAGCATCAACAAATATCAATCAAAACTGTTGAGAAAAAAACTAATAGAACTTGTGTTGTTTCTAATAATAATAATAAATTAATTAAGGACAAGTCTATAGAAAAACTAATTTATTTTCCAGATTATACAAATTCCTAGTGAATCAATACTAATGAAAAAATTTCTCCAAATGGTGAAGGAAAAAAATGCTTAAAATAATTTTATTATTAAGAAGAAAGTGTCAAGGGTCAATGAAAAATATAGTTTTAAAAAATATCCAGGATTAATGTTGAGGATAAGGATGAAAGACAAGTTTTTAGTTCTTTATATATTGATGTTTTTAAAAGAAGATATTTTTATGGTTATTTTTGGCACTATGGAGGTTTGAGGAACATGGTTAGGATGTTTTAGTTTAATTAACAATACTGAGAATAGTTTAGATAGTCTGGAAAACAAAAGTTTAAGGGTATTAAACTCATTTAAAGAATAAAAATTAAAAAACAATATGATAACTCTATATTAAAATTTGAAAATAGATTTCATCTATTGGAATATGATTGTATGATATTTGAGAAACCTTGTCTTCTTGTAAAAGGGTGTATTTTTATGTTACCATCCCAAATTATATTAAGAAATATAGATGATAAATCTAAAAAAAGGATAAAGACAAAGAGAAATCTATAGTTTGTGAAGTTTCCTACAAAGTATACAAAGGATAATATCTATGGATTTTGGATATTAGTTTTTCCTTTAATATGAAAAGACATTGCAATATAATTAAGGATGTTAAAAAATGTGAATAAATATTGTAAACTTTTATAAAAGAAGTTTTACTCAACATAAATGGTTTTGGATCATTATTTATTGGTAAATATAAATTGAAATCAAGACCACATTGTATGTTGAAGGACTGGACACAATATTCTTAGTGTGTCTCAGTTATCTGGTTAACAATATGAAGTGAATATACAAAAATAAGGGTTTTTTATGAATATCATAAAAGATAGATTTATCTTTATATGAGGAAGATGAAAAATATTCAACTTTTTGGATTGGTGATATTGTAAATTCTTTTTTTTTTATCATAAATGAAGGAAATCAACTCTATCATCAAAGAGTTTTTCATCTTGTCCAGAAGAATAAGTGAATAATTATTCATGAAGTCGTTTTTCATTATGTTCTTAAGTTAAAAATAGAAAGTAATTTTATTTTTTCACTTTTCAAAAGGTAAATATTATGAATACTCCAAATTATAGGGTTTAAGTACAATCTTCTCATCATTTAGAGTTAATTCACTCTGCAATTTCCATGACCATGAGGAACAAATAAACAAAATGGATATAAGTATTTTATTTCTTCTATTGATGTATTTACTCAGATTACACGTACTATGTTTATGAATCATAAATAATAGGCTCAAAAAGGGAAAATGTTTTAGGATAAGTGCTCAGAAAAATTATTGGTACTCTTTGAAGAAAATTTGAACAAATAATGGTGACGAGAATAAAGGTTAAATACTTAAATAATATCCTATAAAATAATAAATCTGACTTGAACTTAGTGCATCATACTCACCTCAAAAAATTGTGTGGATGAATGAAATAATAGAATACTTTTGGGAGATATATTGAACTATGTTTCTAGAACATGAAGCATCTCATTATTTATAGAGACAAGCTTTTAGAGAGGTGGTTCATATTCAAAATAATTATCTTTATAAGATAAAATTTTATATTAAATCATATGATATGTATTAAAATAACAACCAAACAATTAATTATATAACATTATTTAAAATCTCTAACATTATCAAAGATAAAGGTTAAAGTGTGGGAATGTTTAAAAGGAGAGTTGTTGATGGTTTCCTCCTAGGTTATCCACTAAATATATGAGGATATCATTATTAAAATAAAGATATAGGTTATATTATTGATTATATTGATGTAAAAGTGAGATAAAACACAAAACAAGTGAACTCATTTGAAGAATAATGTTCCAAAATTGATGAAAACGAATCCATTTCTATGATACAATAATTTTTGGTTTCAACAAATGATGTGAATTCTGAAGAAATTCAAGTTGAAGAAGATGATTCCTAAAAATCTAGTGATGAATAACAATCCTATTTTCATCATCTAAAGTTGGGAAGACAACTTTAGTTTAAATATATCATTTTAAATCAATGAAACATATTGAAACTAGATAAAATTTGATATAATTATTCCATATCTCATTTTACTCTCAATTTGAACCATGATATGTGTAATAATTAATGAAACCTCAAGATTGGATTGATGTAATGAAATATGATCTAGATTAAATATAAAATAATGAGACTTCATAGTTTTTCCCCAATCCCAAAGAGAGGAATATTATAAAAACCAAGAGGATTTTATAAAACAATATGAATTAAAAGGGTAATTTTTGAGGCATAAACTAATATTTCTGTTTAATTTCTATTCATAGGATGAAGTAGTTGACATTGAGAAGACCTTTTTACCAATTTCAAGACTTTAAATAATAATAATTTTTCTCTTCATTACATCATAAAGGAATTTCAAGATTAATAAAATGGATCTCAAGTCATCCTTTATCAATGGTGAATTACACGATTATGTTTTTATTAAAAAAATAATGTGTTTTCTTTCTTGTAAAAGAATAGAATTGTGTTTTTATGTTAAATAAAGACTTATATGGGATAAAAAAAGACCCTGGAGCTTGTTATTATAATCTTGAAACCTTCTTGAAGAAGTTAAAATACATTAAAGGAAGAGTTTATATAAATCTCTATATTTAATATACTTATAAATTCTTTATCAATTTAATTTTATTGTAGATGACAATATTTTTTCTAGAAATGATGAAGGTGGTTGTGAATATTTTTATAAAGAAATAAAGAATATTTCTAAAATTTCTATGCTTGGTGACATGACAAACATTCTTGTATTATAAATACCTCAAGAAAAAGATTATATTTTTATATCTTAATATAATTATGTTAATGAAATTCTAAATAAGTTTGAACAGAATGATTCAAATATAGTTTATTCAATAATTTTAGTAGGAACTATATTGTCCAAAGATGAATAAGGTAAGGATCTAGAACCAAGGGAATTATAGAAACTCATTGGTAGTCTAATATACTTCATAGCTTCAAGACTGAATATTATCTATGTTGTTACACAATGTGCTTAGTATAAAATTTACCCAAAAGTATCTAATTTCATTGATGGAAAGGGGGAATTGTGATAAATGAAATATACATTAATCTATGGATTGATATATGAAAATGAAGAGAATATTGATCTATTTAGCTATTCAGAGACATTTTGGGAATGATGTATTGATTATATAAAGACTAGATCTATTAGATATTTCTTTATTGGAGGAATATGTGATTTTTGGCATTTAAAGAATCAAAATTCAGTAACCTTGATAACTTTACAGGATTAATATGTGGATTCCACTCATTCCTTAATTAATCTTATGAGGATAAAGAATCAATTAAAATGTTTAAATACTGATGTGAATTTTCCATTACTTTTGTGACATGATATTAAAAGTTTCATTTATATTTTAAATAATTAATTTCAATATTCAAAATCCAATAACATTTACATTAAATATGACTTTATCAATGATCTATTGAATAAGAACAAGATAAATTTATAATTTGTTCCTATAAGGGAGAAGATCATAAATGTGTTAACCAAACCAATGTTGAAATAATCATTGAATAATCTGATGTTGATGTAAGGTTTTAAACCTCATTCATTATAGGGATAACATATGGGGTTTTTTCCTTATATCATATTTTATTTAGATATTGTTTTCAATGTTAGATAAATATTAGTAAAATGAATCTTTCCTTTATGTTTATCTTTATATTTTTTATCAAAGGGGGTATGTAATGTAGGGGGGTTATCCACTGATATGTATTACTTTTGGGAAAATTATAACTTTAAATAAAGCATATATTTTTAGAGATTGATTAAAATGTATAATCTATGATTTTATTGTGTGATAAAATAATTTACAAATTTATTATAAGTTTTCTCATGAATATTTTAGGTTTAAAAAGTTGATGATTTGATGATGAAGTTTAAATTGAATATTATGAGGTTTATGTTTAGGAAACTATATATTGATCACTATTTTATTTAAATCATTGTATAATTTATTAAATTTTCTTATTTACTACACCATGTTAATTAATGTAGGCTTAGAATTATTTATTGGTGATATATTGCAAAGATTATAGTGTTTTATAGTGATTTATGTTCCTTATATGAAAAAGAAATATGAAGGGGGGATTGTTGCTCCCAAGAGGTGTTGAGATGGTTATTCAGATAATTGAAGTTGAAGAATTGGTGAAGTGAATAATATTTAATGTGTTGGATTTTGTTGTAAATATATGAATATTATTTTAAGTCAAATTCAGATGTATCTTAAGTCATTCCAAAGTGTTTATATATCATGGAAGGAGTTTGTTATGCAATCATATTAAAGGAACCAGTAAAATGAATTCTACAGTGAAAATATTGTTATTGAGACTTAAATATGGATTTAATAACATTTATTGAACCATCACAAATTTCCATATCATATCTATCTAATATCATTTTGGGATACGCCCCAACAAGGGTTCCTATATCATGGAGATGCTGAAATTGAAATTAATATGGATGATGGTATATTAGACTTCAAGCCACAATGTGAGTGTGTGTAACTCCACAAGACTTTTCTATATTTTCAATTTTTGAATAAGTTTAATTTTTTTCTAACTTATTTATATGAAACATAATTATAATCTTACTTTGAATACAAAAATTAGTTGGCTTGTGTTACATGTAAGGCCATTTGTTACCAAAAAACAATATATTATTAGAATATTAATATTTTATATAATAAGATATACCCAAGTTTTTAAGTTGGAAATTATGAATAGTATTAACTAACATATGAAAATATAGGGTTAAATTCATTGGTAACCAGTTAATTAGAAATAAGTATAAGAACCAATTGAATATAATTAGAATGTTTCTATAAAAACTGATTTTATGCTCACAAATCCATTTTATCCAAATAAATTTAATTAATTAATATTTTTTAATGATATTAATGAAATTTATATTTTATATATTTTATCAAATATTTTTTACATTCATCGAATATATTTTATAGGAATAATACAGGGAAAAACACAATATTACACATGAAAACCTATATTTTTATAAAGGTAGTTTCACCGCCTTTTGGTGGAGAACATATTTTAAATATAATTTCTGACAATTTTATATATTTTATTTGATAAAATAAACTTATTATTTTAAATTAGAATATAAAAATTTACATTGGCTGAATTGTTTTTATATTTCTGGTAAGTTTCATGTTTTGCTGAATAGTGATAAAATATTGTATTTTAATTAAATATAACTTTTTCCTATATAATTTATAATGTTGAGTTTTATTTTTGATTATTTTTTAAAGTATAATAAGATCATATTTATATCATTTAATAAAATTTAGGCCATTTAAATCAGTTTCACAATGAATATGAAAATAAAATAGTACAATCTTTTGTACATTTTCACTTTAATAACCAGTTTTCTCATTTCATCGATGGGATTAATTTTAAATTCATTTCTAAAATTTATATATTTTTAATCTTGAAAAATAGATCCCATATTTTGAGTCAGTGGGTAGAAATTAGGTAAATATGTTTTTTTATTTATGGGAATATGAATAGTAAATTGAGTAATGTTTGAATTACCAAGGTTAAGGGTAAATTAGGTAATTAGAAGTAAAAAAATAAAATTATGAAGACCACAAAATTACCATGACACATGAACTAATTTCATTTGATGATTTTTTTGACAAAAAACATCCTTGGGATGATTTTATGGCCAGTTGGAGCAACTTTCATGACTTTAATTTTTTTATAGTATTTTACTCTAAGGGAAGTCCAATATGTCACAATCATATTTTAAATAAGTATTACATTTTCATATATTTTTATTTAGAGGATATATTCAAATATAAATAGCAAATAGAAATATAAAATGTGTATCATCATTATAATTTATTTTAAATTATTAGGTAAAAAATAATTAAAATAAATGCTTGCACAATGATGATGCAATAATTATATAATTAATAGATATATCAAATAAATTTTATTATAAATATTAAAATAAATAAAATTTGATATAGTTAATGTAATAAAAAAAATTGTTGATGAACTGGACATATTAGGTGTGTTTTAAAGGTTTTTGATTGAATTTATCTTGTGCATTTATATTTAAAAAATAACAAATGAATAGAGTCAAATTGATATTAGTCATTTTTAAAATAAATAAAATTTTATTAGATGATATAAAATTCATAAAAATATAACATCTGGTAAATATATTTGAATAAAGTTTTAAATTTCATCCATGAATCATATATGGTTCTTTTGGAATTTGATAGTAACTATATTAATCCTTAAAGAGTAAAAATCAAAGTTTCCACCGTAAGAGTTAAAGGGTTTAACTAAAGGTTAAATCCAAAAGATAAGGGTAATAATGTGTCCTAAAATTTTCTAAAAAATATTGTTTGAGATTATTTAGACCCACAATCGTATTAATTTAAAATAACTATCTTTGGATCCATTGGGAATTGGAAATTAATTTATTTTAATTTAATAGTTTTAGAGATTAAAAAAGAACCCCATGCCTCAATTATTAAATAGAACCTTCTCTCTCCCTTCCTTACACTACTTTGAGCCTTCTATCTTGACCAACCCCTTCCCAAATAAGCTCCTAAGTTCCCTCTCTTCATCCTAGAATCCTGCATTTGGGCATAAATAAATATAAAGAAGGATTCAGTATAAATCAAAATTATTTGACCAAAAAATATGTAACATTATTCAATTATCACTTTCATTTTATTTATTTTCACACTAATTCATTACACCTATACACATTTCAATCAAATGTGTAACGAATTAACCATTTATGTATGAAAAACTACCACCTCGCAAAATGACTTCGTTCATTTTTCCTTTACCACCTCTCATGGTTGGGAATTATGATGGAAACGCTATTTTTATATGATATATATATATATATACGATATTTATGTCTTTATAATTTTATAATAATTTTGTTACACAAAATTTTATAATTTTAATTTTTTGTAAATATGATAACATAGTTTATGGAACTGTATACTATAGCCTCCTCAAAGTGATGTGATTCGTTCATGCTATGTATGGAATTTATAATGGATAATTTTAATAATCATATGTGATATATATGACATAAAAATGATGATAGAATTAAAATATACATATATATAATTTACTTTTCATTCTTTTAATATGAAAAATAAATGAAAGTAGTGTTCATCCGTATGTACGACCTACAGTCACCATGAAGAGTGACTTTTATTTCTTATCTCCAAATATTATGGATAATTATAAATACATATATACTGAATATATATGATAATAACATAATTGTTTACATTATGAAGATTATTAAATTATTATATAATTAATATTAATGACAAATATAATTTCAAAACATACTTGAGAAACTAGGTAATTAACACATGAAATAGTGAAAATAATGAAAGATTAATAACAAAAGGGTAATAAGATATTATAAAAATATTGTGTATGATATCATAAATATTAATATGGTCCAGTAATAAGTTATTAAAATGCTTAAAAGTACTATACATTAGGTTAAGGAATTTTCACACCAAAATGAAACACATAGTAAGGGATTTCGTCACAATTTACATTCTATTGAGACTTATTCATTATTTTGCACTAACTCACTTTAATGTGGTGTATATACTACCATTTAATATAATGACTCACTCATAAACCATATAACATTTTTACATATGGTGTATACATTGACAATAAATTGATTATCTAGGGAAAATTTGGTAAATCTATATTCTTTATTCAATAAAGTTATTTGATAAGGAATGTTATTTATTTGGATTATTCAATATGAGAAATTATTTGGACTAGAAATTATGGGTGGGGCTCAGACTTTATATAGACCCTCGATGCATTGAAAGTCTCTAATGATACAAATAAGTTTTCCAAATTAAATATGTTTCTACCTGGGCTTTTATACCATCTTATGAAATGTCTTGACAGTATAGGTTTTCATATTCCTCAAACATGATTTCTAATAATTAATCATTTACATCATGGGTATTTCAATTTTTTTATTATCTATGATATTTTACTATGATAAAATCTAAGGATTAAATTCATTCTTAGTTTATTGATTCAATGGTATTTGTTTCGGTTATTTACCTTGTGGTATTAATTATGACTTATATTGTTATTTGAATAGAATATGGTATTAGTTATTTATTTATTCATGTTCTTTTACTCTAATCAATTCATTATTTCTTCTATTTTAATACCCTTAATGATCATTTGATCCCACCCTTATTATGTTTCCTTTCCTTAGCTTATGAAGAGGAATCCTTTGAATGAATTCTAGGTATGTTAAGTTTTTACTTATGTTATGCTTTATTTTATTTTAAAAATGTATTTTAGGTGTAAATTAGATAATCTAGAATTCAAAAACTATAAAAATTATTTTTCCTTTGGGATTTGATTCCTTGTAATCATTCCACTGTAATAAATAATGCATCGGCTTCAAGCATTGAGGGTCAGGGCATTAAAGTTGGTATCAAAGTAACTTTATCATAAACCTTGGAAACTATATTTAGAAATTTTTTACTAGGTAACTTAACCCCAAGATAGACATTGAGGATAAGTATATAAGAACATCCTAGAATATTTGAAATGTAGAGATTATGTGGGTATTCCTAGCAATACATCTCAGTCTAGATACTAAAACTGGATGTCATTCTGAAACAGATGTACCGAGGAGTAACAACTTTGAAAAAGCTGTGTTGAGCCTGACTCGGAAAAACATGTTACACGACAACAGGCGTTACTATGCAGTAGGTTTGAAACTCCTAGGGGATATGCTTAGGATAATTCACAATTTCTTTACAAACCATTAGAAAAGATTTAAATGTAAAAATGTCCCCAAAGAAGCCGTGTTTATGGTTATTATATTAGCTATGAATAAATTATTTTAAGTATTTCACTAGTTGTGGAATTATACGTTATGTTTCATAATCATATGATCTAATAGAGTGTATTTTATTATTTATAAATGGTTCCTAGAAGGAAAAATGGTATCAATATAGTAGAAAATGTATATATTTCTATACTGAGGAAACGAATACAACTAGTATTGGAACCTAGAAAATCATGTCAATATTAGGGGAACATAATTAGGTTATGACAAATAACCTTTCCCAAATGAAGAAACATATTCCACAGAAATAATATCCAATTCTGGATCACTTTATGCGATAGAATACACCATCGTTTAGTGGGAATGCTGTTCTAATTATAGATGAGCAATGGATTAAGTCTCTAGAGAAGATTACACCCATATGATGTATTAAAATAAAAAAGGTTACACCTATGATATGTTTTCTCCAAGGAGACACTCATAATTGGTGGACCTTGGTCTGTATTACTGGGGAGGAAGAAGAAATAGAATGCATGGAATTGGGAAAATTTAAGGAGACATTATTTGATAAGTAATCCCCTCATGATCAACAAATTGAGATGAAGAGAAATTTACTTATCTTGAGGAAAATTAAGAAAACAGTGTTGCAGATTATGAAGCCACCTTTACAAGGTTATCCATGTATACTATGAATTTCATACAAAACATGGAATTTAATATTGATCATTTATTTGAAGGGCCTAATCCAAGTCTCCAAAGGGCACTGGTGTCTCAAACCTTTTCTTTATATGATGAAATATTTTGTTTTACTATCAAGATAGAGAAATAATTATCAAAGTCTTAGGGCTTGAAAGCTAAGAAAGATAATAAGATAAAGGAAGAGAAAATAACTGATAAATGGAATAAGGGAAATAATAAGTTTCTCACATGTGATAATTGTGGAAATAATCCCCCTTGGAAATGATTGAAATGATTGGGAGTATGTTATAAGTGTTAAGAGAATGTACACCAGGAAAAATAATGCTAGGGGAAGAATGAAAATGTTTTTATTCAGTGTTACAATTTCAAGGAGATGGGGAACTATGAAAATGAATTCCCCAAGCATCAAGAAAACATACCTCATAAAAACATAAGGGATCAAGGTTAAACACATGTTATTAACACAACAAAAGTTTAATGATTAATGTTCTTTTTTATTTGGATCTAAGAAATATGTAGTATAAGTATTTTATTGATGATGGTATCATCATATGGATTATGAAATATATAAGGATTGTATTTTAGTACTTTTTCAACAAGGATTTAAAATTTTGTGTTGATTAGTACTAATAACCAAGAAAAGTGATCTAGAAACATGATTAACTTTTTGGAAAATATATGTTTTAAGGAGAGGTAAGCCTTAATATATTACTGATGTTGAGATAATGATGTCGGATAAAGAGATGATTGATATGGAACTGATTCTAAAGATTTGTATCATAATACTTGGAAGGTTCATAATGTTAACCATTTATGAAATTGTTTAAATTGAAATTTAGATAAGGTTTTATATATTATTTTATTACTTCACCATGTGATGAAACCTATGAAAAGATAAGAAGTTGAAATATTTCAAGACATAATGATAAGATTTTACTTATATAAATATATCAAATATGTATATTAACATATATCCTTAGAGGGTGAATAAATTTATAAACTCTAGGAAAATAGGCTTAAAAAATTTGTCTTATTATCATAAATTATTTTGATATCAATAGACTTTATACACACCTTTGGTTTATGGTTTTTTTGTCAATAAATTTCTCATGAACATGTTCTCTATAACTCTCCATGAGAACCTAATAATTAGATATCTCTTCTATATCCATGTTTTCACTAATGTTCTCTTATTAAAAAACCTAGTTTTATGGGGACCTTTTCACTTAATTTTCCCTCTTATTAAGAAGATTTTTTATTAACCCTATTTACGATGTGGGTTTTTTAGTAATTTTTTCTTCTCGAATATCAAACCTTAGACTATTGATATCAAGTTTAAATTACAAGGATGTAATTTAACTATGGTGACAAGAATGTAACACCACAATACATTAAAATATTTTAATTTATAGAATAAATTTAATTTTTTGCAATATTTCATTATACACAACACCATTATAATCTTACTTTATAAATAACAAAAAGTTGGGTTGCATTACGCTCATGTCCAAGTTTTACCGAACAATAAAATATTATTAAAATATTTTTATTTAATATTATAAGATAAAAAAATCATGAAGTTGGAAATTATTAATAGTATTGACTAAATTAGGAAAATATATGGTTTAATTCATTGGTTACCAATTAATTTGAATTAAATATAAGAATCTATTGAATATAATTTGAATGTTTTTTAAAAAACTATTTTTATGCTCACAGAGGAATTTTATCATAATAAATTAAATTAATTACTATTATTGAATAATATTATTGAAATATATATTTCATATATTCAGACAAAAAAATTTGACATTAATTGAACAAATTTTATTGGCATAAGATAAGAACAAACTCAATATTACATATAAAAACTTATATTTTTATAAAGGTAGTTTTACTACTTTTTGATAGAGAACCAATTTTAATTCCACTTTTGACACTTTTCTATATTATATTTGAAAAAAATAAAATTCTTATTTTAAATAATAATATAAACTTTTACTTTGGTTAATTTTTGGTATTTTTCTACTAAGTTTTATTTTTGGATAAATAGTGATAAAATATTGCATTTTAATTGAAAATAGATTTTTTTTCTATATAAATTATAATGTTGAATTATATTTTTGATTATTTTTAAATTATAATTAGAAGAAATTTAAATCAGTTAATATAATTTAAGTGATTGGAATCAATTTTACATTAAATATGAATATAAAAACATTCCAATCATTTGTACGTCTTCACTTTAAGAACCACTTTTCTCATTCCATCAATGGGATTAATTTTAAATTAATTACTAAAACTTCTACGTTTCAAATATTGAAAAATAGATTCCATTTTTTTAATAAGTCTGTCCAAATTATGTTAATATGTTTCTTTCTTTTAATATTAATAATAAATTTAGTAATATTTTAATTACCACATTTAAGGGTAAATCGGGTAATTATGGGTGAAAAAATTTATAATGACCCTAAAATTACCCTAACACTTATAATAATTTCACTAGATGAGTTTTTTTTTTTACCAAAATCATGCTTGGGATTATTTTATTTTCTCTTGGAGCCAATCAGATGAATTTAATCTTTTTATAGTATTTTATTCTAAGAGAAGTCTAATATTTCACACTCATATTTTTAATAAGTATTACATTTTTAATATATAGGTATTAAAAGATATATTTGACTATAAATAGTAATTTAAAATATAAAATGTTTATCTTAATTATTATAATTTATTTTTAATTTTTAGGTAAGAACTAATTAAAATAAATGCTTACACAGTGATGATGCAATAATTGTTTAATTAATGTACATATCAAATAAATGCAATTAAAAATATTAAATTAAATATAAATATATAAGATTGATGTCATCCATGAATTTTATAGATTAACTAGAAATATTATGGATGTATTAATGGTTTTTTTAAGCATAATCGTGTGTATTGATATTTAAAAAAAATAGTGTCAAAACTGATATTAGTAATATTTTTAAAAAAAATATTTTATTAAATGATATAAAAATCATAAAAATATAAAATTTGGAAAAATTATTGGTATAAAGTTTAAAATTTCACCCATAAATCATTTTTGGTTCTTTTTTCATATTATATTAACTATATTAACTCTTAAAGAGTAAAAAAGAAAAGTTGTCACAGTAAGAGTTAAAGGGTTTAACTAATGGTTAAACCTAAAAGATAAGTGTAATAATGTCGCCAAAATTTGCCTAAAAATATTTTTTTAGAGGGTTTAAACCAATAATCATATTATTTTATAAATAAATTAATTTATTCCATTTGTTATAAAAAATGAATTTATATTAATTTAATAGTTTGAGAGTTTCCCAAAGTACCCCTCACTTCAACTATAAAAGGAAAACTCTTCCCTCACTTCCTCACACCACCTTGAGCCTGTTATCTCAACCAAAATATTCCAAAATAAGCTCTAATATTCCCTCACTTTATCCTATAATCCTCACTTTGGGCGTAAAAAAATCTAAGGAAGGATTTTGGTATAAACCAAAAGTATTTACCCAAATGAGAAGTAAAGTTCTTCAACGATCACTTTAGTTTTATTTCTTCTCCCACTTCTTCATTTCTTATTATTCCATGATTATATAATAACACCATTATCCTTAATATACAAATATTATTTTTTTAAGTGTTTGACCTACTCCTACAGACACTTCAATCAACTGGGCGATGAATTTTACATTTGTATACAGTGAACTACCACCTCAGGAAATGACATCATTCGTTTTTCCTTTACCACCTCTCATGGTTGGGAATAATTATGGACACGCTATTTTAATATGATATATATATATATAATTTATGTCTTTATAGTTTTAAATTACTTTATAAAACATACCTATATACTTTTAATTTTTTGTAAATATGATAACATCGTTTGTGGAAGTGAGGACTATTGCCTTCTCAAAGCGATGTGATTCCTTCATGCTATAAATGAAATGTGTAAAGGATGGTTTTAATACTAATATGTGACATATATAACATTAATATGATACTTTAATAATAATATAAATTTATATAATTTTCCTTTCATAAATTTAATACGATAGAGAAATAAATGTAGTGTTCATTCGTAGGTACGGCCTACCATCTCTATGAACGGTGCATTTCATTTCTTATCTACAAATATTATAGATTATTATAAATAAATATATACTAAATTTATATGATAGTTAAATCCTATTTTAAATTATTTAAATGATTAAATCATGATCTATGTAATATGATTAATAAATAACATGTCAAAACTTACTCGAGAAACTATGAAATTAACACCCAAAATAGTGAAAATAATGAATTTTTATTAAGAAACAGGCAATAAGATATTATAAAAAGATCTTATATGATATCATAAATATTAATATGGTTTGGTAATAAGTTATCAACATGATTACAACTATAATATAGGAGGATAAAGGATGTTCACAAAAAAAGGAAACATAAGGAAAGGGATTTCATCTCAATTTACAATTCGTTAAGACTTATTTGTTATTATGAACTAGTTAAATTTAATGTGGAGTATATAATTCCACTTTAATATAATTAGTCACTCATAAACTATATACCATTTTTACATATGGTGTATTATTTTAAAAAAATTGATTATGTGGGGAAATATTGATAAATCTATATTCTTTATTCAATGTGGTTATTTGATAAGGCATATTATTTATTTTTATTATTTGATATGGGAAATGATTTGGACTAAAAATGATGGGTGTGGACCAGACTTTATACAGCCCTTTGATGCATTCACAGGTTCTCATGAGATAAATAAGTTTTTACAATTAATGGAGTTTCTACCAATGGTTTTAACATGTATTGTCAAGGTCTTGATATTATAGGTTTTCATGTGCCTCAGAAATGACGTCCAATAATTAAGAATTTACTTAATAGGTATTTCAAAAATTATTATTATCTGATATATTTTCATGTGATAAAATCTATGGATGAAATTCATTTTCCATTTATGTATTAAATGGAATTTGTTTCAGTTATTTACCTTAATATATTGAATATTCCTTATCTAGTTATTTTAATGGCATGTGTTATGATTTATTTACATTACATGTTGTTTTACTCTCATCAATTCATCATTTATTCCATTTTACATAACCTTAATAAGAATTTTAGATCACCCTTATTATGTTTTTTTCCTAGGTTATGAAGAAGAATCCTTTGAAAGAGTTTCAAGGATTCTGAGTTTTTACTTATGTTATAATTTATTTTTCTTCTCCCAATGTATTATGTTTATTGAGAAAGGAAATATATCATTCCCAAACTACTAAAATGATCAGTCCTTTGGAATTTTATTCCTTAGAATCATGCCAATGTAATAAAATAAGGCACTGGATCCGGGATTCTAGGGTCGGCGTGTTATAGATTTCACACTACAAAGGGGACTAATCCATTTCATAAAAGAAGTACCAATCCATAGATAAGGTTAATTTAAATTTATTAGTACTGGAAAATGTAGTAACCTCATTCCATAGATCATTTCCCACATTTCAATTAATAGTAAATCTGTAGGATTATTCCATAGATCATATACCACACAACAAATAAGATTTTCTCAGTTTTGGGTGGTGCTGGAATTTTTAGGACCCCCATGTTGTTGAATCTTTGTCACACCATATAATATTCTACCAGTTAAAAATGGTTTGAATTTTTGTTCTATTCTATAATGGAGACGACCATGAAATAATTTTATAATTTGGGAAAGTTTGATCGGGATTCTTGATATGAATTATTTTTCAAAATTTAGTGGTTATTATAACTTATTTTTACTACCAATTCATATTTAATGGTCAATATTTCAATGGGAGATCATCTAAGGGTTTTGATTCAATAAGGGGATTTGAATTTTAAATTCATATCCAATTCTGTTTTCTGTTGAATAATGGTAATTGTGAAATTTTAAAATCTGATAAAAAAGTATTAGAAGTGTGTGTTATGTGTATAGTTTTAGAATATATAAAGAAGAAGAATTAAAGTGGAATAATAAGAATTAAATAGGGGTAAGAGGATGTTATGAAAACTGGAACATAGTGAAGAGTTCATACTTGTGTTTCTATAAGTTGAAGAATAATGGGAAGAGAATAATTGCATCAAAAAATTAAGGCTAGTTCTGGAAGGCTTTATTCTTGATGATATATTTTTCTTTATCATTGTAACAGTGTCGGAATAAATATCAAAATTGGGAGACTTTTTTATAATACGATTATAAGTATAAACCCATATCGTTGTAGCTAAATATTGAAATTATAGGTTAGTGTCATCTCAATTAAATTTTGATCATGTTAAGGACTAGACATCTAGTTTTGAGAGGTGAACCCTATAAATATTATTTTCCCTTCATGTGTGTGTGTTTTGAAATGATCAATAATCACTTTAATTGATGAAGAGGGTTGTTTCATTAAGGAAACTACAAAATAAAATGGATTACTGATTTGCCCCCACCCCATAGTGATTCTTTATTGATCCCAGAGGTGCATTTTTAGTTAGAAACAAGGAAATAATATTGTGAAAATGTATTCTCATGTTGAATGATTTTTTTATGAGGCCTTCACACTAGTTACTATACTTAAAACCAATTGGATATTTCTTTATTTTTAGTATAAAGTAAATACAATATTTTCCCAAGGGATGTCTAGTCTTCCTTACTAAATTGACAGTTTGAAGATAAAGTGTTTATTAATAAACCCAATAGTTTTTTAATTAGTAAAGATAAAATTTATGCTTGTATATCAAATAAGGCTCTTCATGGGTTAATAAATCATGAAGAAAAATGAATTCCAAGTTATATAATTTCTTAAATCAGTAGATATTAATGAAAATAAGAGTAGACAATAACCTCTAAATCAATGAAAATGAAATGGTTTCATTGATTTTGTTTACCCAAAACCTATTAGGGGAACACAAAGAGAGGGAAAATTCCGTGGTACCAGTTTATTTTAGAAAATTCTTCCATTGGATTTTAACACCTATGATAGGATAATGTCATGATTCACTCTCTTGATTATATTCCTCAATTGTGTGCAATATATAAATAATTGGAATAGTACATGGGATTTTTTATAAGGTTTAGCCTCAATATGAGAGGATACTCCTTATCATATTTGAATTTTAGGTACATATATTTTCATATCACTATAGAATTTATGTGATTACAAATATCTGAAATTGGTGCATAAGTTTTGAGCATTAATTATCCACTTTTCTAAAATGGAAATGTATATAAGGGGGCCACCAGTTCATTATAATTTTTTTCATGTTCACTAGATAAAATCATATCATTAATGTAAAAATGGATTCCTATAAAGTAAAATATAATAACTACTTCTATAAATTCATTAACTACCATAAAAAATAAAGTCAAAGAGAATCTCATCTCCCTTCCACTCACTAAAATAAAATAAACACATCATGCATTAGATCGTGAAAACATATTGAATAACCATGGTCTACCCTCACATAATTATTATATATGATATTTACATGATTTTAGTAGCTTGTAAATCTCCTTTAAACCTAATATTAAATATCATTTGACATTGGGATAATATCTCCCTTGAAATATCCTAATACTCAAATAATTATATTCACACAAATATTGAATAACCATGGCCTACCCTTTCTATAAATCCCACTGAAATAAGGTTCATTTAAATCCTCATGCATTATGAGATTTAAAAATTATAATTTAAAATTATTTAGGAACTTAATTTTAATATACATTCAAATATAGGAAACTTAGGATAATTTTCATTTGATATATAAATTGTTATATACTCATTATAATGATACATAAAATAAAATGACCTCATTTTTCTCCTCAAATCACGTGTGAGTGGAATTTCTCATGCCTTCTCATTTCCCATGAAGTCCGTAACTCCATGAAATTAAATCACCATGCATGAATGAATTATTTTTATCATATTAACCCATACTTGGGACTTATAATTCTTAAATTCAATAAAGTATGATTGCATTCATATCACATATATGATTTACATAGATGAAAGGGTAACTACATGTGTTTTAACTAATGCACTTAGCATCATAAGGTGCCTTGCCATTTCTCAATTTATGTAGCTCTAGATCCTCACATACTACTATATATATCAGATATAACATTCTTGAACTTCTCTTGATCACATAAAAAATACTAAGATACCTCACTTTTAGATACTCATTTTTATTTAAAGAAATATCATTCTAAATTTTTGTCTCCTCTTATAAGGATAGGTCAAGTACACTCATGGTAGATTAATATTTCCTCATGTGGTGCATAATATTATGTAGTATAAAATACTTCACACACCGTTGGATAATCAAACACACAATATAGAATGATATTTCATCTGTGTTACCTCATAGTTAACCATACTAGAAAAAATCATTTTGAAACATCACTCTTATAGTCAATGTTTTCATCATGTGGTTGATTTGAATATAGTTCCATAGTCAATCTATAGTTTATATCGTAGTTTTACATCACTTCGTGTTATGGATAATCTAAAAATCAATGTAGATCTATCATTGTTCATGTAGTAGGTTAGACTCAAAGTCCTTCAACCATATATTTCAATCAATTGTGGTCTTCTCATTCAGTTGGTCAAACTTATCATAAGGTTGGTTTAATCATTTTCATCATTCAGTGAGTCCATGTTCATCATGCGGTGTACATGGGGTCAGTATGATGACCATATAAAAATTTAATTCATTAATTTATACAATTTTCATGCTTATCAATAGAGAGTTTTAGTGTCATGTAGAATACAATCATGTGGCATGATCTGATGGATCAAATTGAAAATATTGGATGATCTGTATTCTTTTAGTAATTTTTAAACACTAAAAAATATTGTATTTCTTCTACAAATCCACATCATACTTATAGAAATGTTTTCACTTCTTAATAATTCTATATGAATTATTATAACCCTAGTAATGTATTTTAATTATCCCTATTAAGCACTCAAACCTCGCATACATGCCTCCATGTCGTCATGTGTTTTTTTCTTGGGTTGTGGATCTAACTCCTCTTTGTGTATCATGTATTCTCCTTACTTATATAGTTAATATTTTATATTAAAGCTCATTTCTTCCATTGATGGTCCAAGGTAAATATTCTAATAACATAGGACTATGCTAGACCTAGGTAGTTTGCGTAGCCAAGCTAGTTCCTAGCCCATATTTTTTGTGAACTCAGAATTAGTAAAATATTAAGTGTCAATCATGAAAATATTCCTCAATCTAAAGTAAATCCCATAAGTGATATATTTTTACTAAATATCATGGACTTATATAATCCTTCTTCAACATGTTATACACGATCTTCACTTCTCAAACACCTTAATTCATCTTTGGTCATTAAGAAAAATTCACCAATAATATTCAAATATACATATCGTACATGGTTGACAACAAAGAAAACTTCTGTAACAAATTACACTTCAATCTCCCCCTTTGTATTTTTTTCAACCTGTGAAAATCTTTTTAAAAATTAATTCTCATTCAAGATACACAAAATCAAATCCTTTGTCAAAAGTTGAACATACTGACACCACACTAAATTTTTCAATATTTTTTTGGTAAAACACTATATTTCATTGAGAAACATAATTTTTTACAAGTAAAAAAGATCTCTCCCCCTAAAAAATACTCTAACTTCTCCAAAAAAATCCCCCATTTTATAAAAAACATAACCAATTGATTATAAAGGACAATTAAATAAAGGAAAAACTTTTTTAACCTTCTCTGCACCCATGATAACATAATACAAGGAATAGTGGGATAATTCCCTAAGTCTTTAAATAGAGAGGGAAGGGATGAATATTAATATTCATCTTTAGGTCCTATCTCACACAACTATTTCCATAGAGAAAAATTATACACGATATTGATATTCTATCATCACAATCTCTTTCCCAAATAGCATCACTATAATCAAATAGAGTAAAATTATTTCCTTTATTCTAAAGTATCCAATATCTAAAAATCAATTTCATATATAGTATAATTAGTTTAGAATCCATAAGATGTGACACATTGATATGAATTTGATATCTATTATAGATTATTACAGAAAATAGAATATTTGGTCTAGATATTGGGAGATATTGTAGGATTCCAATCAGTATTTTGAACTCTCTTTTATTTACATATTAACCTTAATCATCTTTTGAAATTATCAAACCCACTTAAATAGGTATTGATACTAACTTTGATTCAACCAAGTCAAACTTATTCAAATATTATTTAAGGTAATTCTAGTAATATAAGAAATTAAAATTTTCTCCCTACATAATTTTAAATCCCAAGAAGTTCCTCAACTCACCCAGCATTGAAATTTCAAATTATTACTTTATTTGGTTGGGAAATTAGTAATAAGAATCTATATACTCACCTACAAAAATAAAATCATCAATATATATAATTACAATAAGTGAAATATCTTTATTTAATTAATATACAATTTGTTATACCCTTTCTCTGCGATTAATTATAACTCCTTCAAGAAACAGTAGAGCCTTAAATACCTTGAACTTAGGGAATTTTTAATCCATATATATCCTTCTTCATATTGCGCACTCTACTACCATCGTTATCAATCACGAAACCATCAATCTTCATGAGATACACATATTCCTTAAGATCACTATTTAAAATTTTATATTTGAAATCTATATGATAGTTTTTTTATTGATTGTATGATTTTGAATCATGGGACTTCTTGATAGATTCCAACCATGGAAGAAGTTAAAAAGGTATCCTCAAAATCAATTGAATATAATTAGGAATAACCCTTGTAAAAAAATTAATCCTTTTTTCATATCGCGTGTCCTTTTTCATTTAATTTATTTCTAAACACCAACTTGGTTATAATGATAATTTTTCAACAGGTCTTGGAATGTGGTCCCAAGTGGCATTCTTTCAATCTGATGTAGTTCTTCATTCATATCCTCAATCCACTCTTTGTACTTAATAGTTTTACATTGAATGAGGTTAAACCTAAGAGATAAGTGAGGTCTAATTATTCGACCTCAATCTTCCTCTACTTGATTCTATTATACGTTCATTATATCTCAACTTCCATTTATTTTTAATAGGATTTATTTCATCTTAAATAAATTTTTATTCTTACACATATTCTTTCAAACTTTAATACTTTTTTTCTATGCTAAACTAACAATTCCATATCACTAGTTTGGTTAAAACCATCTTCTCTTTGTATTGATTTAATTTTAGGCTGGTTTTCACTATTATTCCTAGAAATATACTCACTAAATTTCAAAATTTATTTAGAAACATATGTATTTTGGAAACTACTTTTAGGTTTATTTTAAAGACTTTTGACATAATAACAATCAAATTCCTTTTGAATAATCGTATTCCTTCATCTATAGCCTTTCCCATTTGATAGGTATTGATCAGATGTTTTATCATATTTTACCATAATTAAGTTATTAATTTTGATGACACCAGGAATTACATAGAATAAAAAATTAATCACTATTATAATTCTTTTTCACCACATTTAATATGAGTTTATATTTGAGTTTGATCATAAAAATATCAACTTTGAATGTGTTCAGCGGTGCAAAATTCTTCTCTCTAAAAGAATCTAGACCCATCAAATTCACCCAGCATAGTTCTGCACATCTCCATATTGGTTTTATTCATTATTTCAGCAACCCCAATTTTTTGGGGTGTGTAAGGAATATTTTACTGATTTTCAATTCAATACTTTCCAAGGTTTTTTTCAAAATAATTTCTCGTGTACTTTCTTACATTATCTGTTCTTAGTTTCTAGATATGAATGTAATGTTTTCTATCATCTTCTCTTTGAAAAAGTTAAAAACATCCACTACATAAGACTAATAATTCATAAATAGGATTAATTTATTCCTTGTATAATTATCAATAAATGTGATAAAATACAAGTCACCTCCTATGGATATTTGTCTCATGGTGAGTTATAGCTTCCCAACCTGGGTGCCCCATACTAGTGCCCTAAGACAGTTCACCACATGGCCTTAGGCATTCCTCCCCCTACACCAAAGGATACCAACTAGAAGTGAGGGTATAATTTGTAATATGGGGAGACTATTCCCTATTTATTAAAGCATCAAAATAGTGTAAATAAATATACAAAATAAAAATTATAATAAAAAATAACCAATAATCAACAAATAAAAACCAATATCTCATGATGAATCCAAAACAAGTAAAATGACTATAACCAAATAAAAAAATATTTCATGCCATAAAAGTGTCATGTATCAAATGAAAATCCAAAATAACTACACACTAACATATCCTAAGTGAGTCTCAACATTAGGTATGATCCAAAATCCATGCTCCATCCTAAATACCAACTCCACCATCTAACATGGGGCTATTTCCCTTATCATATCCTATAAATTTTAAGTCTATTCAGGTACCGATTAGAAATACCATGGAGGGTGTGTGTAAAACTATGTATGCCACAACCAATGGAATCTAAAGCAATATCCAGTCTATAATAGTGTATGAAGTTGTATAAAGAATAAAGATAAATGGAAAAAGAAGGTGGGTTTCATATTTATTGTTCTTTAATTAACGTCATCATACCTGCTTTGGCTCGTACTGAAGACTAAACCATACACCATGAAACAAGATCATAAGGAAAAAAAGATCCAATGAAACAAGATCCATAAAAACCTAAATATAAACCATCATAAATAAAGGAAACCCATACCTCTCAAAGGGGATAAAATGTTAAGAGATAAAGTTATCTGAATGAGGAAGAATTTACATACCATATAGGGTTTGATTTATTCCAACATATCTTTGATTCGTGTTGGAAGAGGTTATAAGAGCTTTGGAATCTTCTCGAGAGCCTCCAAAAGAAATGAAATTTCTTTTAGGTTGATATGGGATGATTTTGGATAATAATTGGGGATTCAAGAATTTTTTATAAATATTTGGGGGTTTAAATTTCTTCACACACTATTTCCAAGTTGAGGTCGCCTGGTTTGACAAATTTTTTACCCTAACCTTTAACCACTAATGTCTGCAGTACATGGTTTTTATTAGGTGGGTGCACGGTTTGAAAACCCTACTCAAGAAATAAAAAACACCTATTTCAAAAGTTTTATGGTTTGGGAAGTGTGGCTGCACGGTTTGTTCAAATGATGTGCCCCCTTCCTGTGGCACAAATTGGGTTGCATGGGTTCCTAAGAAAAACTGCACGGTTTTCCCTAACTATGTACCAATCATGCACATCCCCATGGGCTTCAAAAAAAAGTAAGTTAACCCAAAACAAAAACAAAGTAACACTCAACCAATATATTAGTAAAACGAGGGTAAAATAATATTTTAAAACAATTTTTATTCATATCTAGAAAGGTTAACATCTTATAATCTCCCTACCTTATAACAACTCAACTATGAGTTATACACCCAAGCATCACTAGGCCTCCAATGTGAAACTATCATTTAACTGGGCCCATATACATGCTTTATTATCACATGTTTCCTTATGAACACTTCCATGCTACCACAACACTCGTACTAATGTCATAGTCTTTCCCCACAACACCTTATCATTGAGATCCACAACAAAAATTAGATACTCCTAAAAGGAAGAGTCAGCATCAAGCTCAACATTAGCCAAATAGATAGCATGATAATGGTATGAGAGATATTGTCAAAGTAGTGACACATGAAAAACATCATGCATGAAATTATACCTCTATGGAAGAGTCAATCAACATTCCACTGATTCATTCCTCTCCATAATCTCAAATGGTCCGACAAACCTGGGTATCAACATGCCCTGCCTCCAAATCCTATGAAGATACAATATCAGCAACACCTGAAGAAATACATGATCACCCATAGTTAAGTTAATAAATTCACAATATAGATCAGTATAAGAATTTTTTTTCTTTTCACTGTATTCATACATTTCAAAAACAGCTGAACTTTTTCTGACTTCTCCTATATTAGACACGATCCCAACAACTCTGACTCACCTACCTCCATCCCATATAGAGGTAATATAAATGGTCTGAAAAACATAACCACATATCATTCAATCTAAATATTTTCCTAATAACTATTTTTATAGGAAAAATCAATGATAACTAATTTCTTCACCCAATATCCCCCAAAATCAAGGACGCATTCCAGTATAATGTCCTCTAGCACTTGAATAGTATTCTCTAATTACCTAATTATTTATAGATGCAAAGTCATACTCAGAAAGATCTAGGTACCCAACAACTTCTTTAATCCTTTCAAAAATCCTGAAGTAAATCACGAACCATGGTCTAAAACTATTCTCTGGGGAACCCCATGTAAATGGAAAATCTTTCAAACATATATATCACCCAAATTATAACCATGAAAGTATCCCAGAAAGTCAAGAAATTTGTTAATTTTTTCCACTAGTATATAATCACCCATATTGTTTCATTATTACTAATAATCCTTGGAAGACCCACCATAAAGTACATGGTAACATCATCCTACTTCCATTCCAAAATTAGCAATGTCTATAACACACAATTGGGTTGTTGATTTTTAGCTTTAACCTACAGACATGTGTATCATCATGTCACAAACATTGCAATTTCCTTTTTCATGCTTCGCCACCAATATTATTGATATAGGTCATGGTAAATTATGTTCAAACCAGGATTCACTGCCCACTTCATGGAATAAAACTCATATATCAAATCCTTACACATACCTATAGGAACAACAACACAATTCTAGATATAGATGATCACATATTAATATATAGTCTAATCATAAGGTGACTCCCCACATTATAAGATTACCATTAGTACCAAACACTCTGAATACTCATACTTCATCTCCTTGATCTATCTCATAAGTGCGGACTCAGTTGATCAGGACATGAGGTTCATCTACTCTTTTCCCTCTTGAACCTCTATATATATCTCAACTTGAAAATCCATCATCTTTCACATAGAACTAGACTAATTGACTACCTAATTATGTATCTTTCGGCTCAAATCATTTGCAACACTATATATTTTACATGGCATATAGGCTAGATGAAATTTGAATAAATGCATATAATCAACCCATATCTATTTCCAGATATTCAAATCTCACTATGAATAGATATTCTTTAATCTTTTTTGTTTGGAATACACAACCAAAAATTTTTTCCCTAAATTTAATCTCGCTAACACATTAAGGTATAAACCACCATATCAAACTCTAGATTATGTGTAGGATAATTCAATTTGTGTTGACTCAACTATCAAGATCAATATGAAAAAAATTGATCTTACTACATCAAAAAAGCTCCAAGTTCAATCACAGATGCATTATAAAACAAGGTATACTCCTCACCCATCTCTAGTAGGATCATAATGGATGTGGTATTCAACCACTTCTTCAACTCCTAGAAATAATCTTCACATTCTTCAAACCATTCAAATTTGATACCCTTCTTGGTCAAAATAGAAATTGGCACTTCCACATGAGAAAATTAGGAATTAATCTCCAGAAATATCCTATTAAACTCAAAAATATTTGGATATAAAAAACATTCATGGGAATATTACAAGAAAAAATCACCTAAACATTCTATGGTTCCACAGACATGCCTTTTTTAGGGATAATGTGACATAAGAAATGTATCTCTTCGATCTAAAATTGACATTTAGATAGATTTTAATATATACTATACTCTCTAAATGTACCTAGTATGATGTCAAGATATTTGGAATGATCTTCATGGATCTAGGAGTACTCCAATATTTCTTCTACAAAAATAACCACAAACTATTCTAAATATGGGTGGAAGATTCGGTTCATTAAAGCCATAAAAATAGCAAGAGAATTTTTCAAACAAAACAGAATCACAAGAAATTCATACAGAGCATACCTACTACTGAATTATATCTACAGTGTATGCGAAGGTCTCACTCTCAATTAATAATACCCTAATCTCAAGTCAGCCTTCTAGAATACACAAGATCCACTCAACTGGTTAAAGAGATCATCGATACACGAATGAGGGTATCGGTTCTTCATTATAATCTAGATTAACATCTTTTAATTAAAATATAAACACAACCTCATGTCAGCCTTATTTTTAAAAAAACTATAGAACCCCAAGGTGACATACCTAGATGGATAAATCCCTTATCAATTAACTCTTCTGGGTGATTCTTAATCTCTTGAAGCTCTGTTGATTCTATTATATAAGGTGTAATAGAAATTATTTTAGCTCCAAGAATGAGTTCAATTGTAAACTCAACATCTCTCTTAATTGGAATCTCTGAGAAGTAATCATGAAACACAACCTAAAATCAATCTACTATGGTTGGAAAGACACTATGCCATATGCCCCCATCATCTAAAAAAAGTCACACAACCTGGGCGGTGAGCTCCACTAGTTGCAGATGAACCGACCCTGTATGGAATTCCAGTATATCCCATTATCCATGATGATTATAATTGTTACCCTCATGAAATATAAAGTTTACTATTCTATGGTAACAAAAAAATTGGGCTTAGTATGATACCATCAATCCAATACCCAAAATCAAGTCAAAACCTGACATGTAAACTATGAAAAGATCCCAAAAGAAATCATACTCACCAACATTGAGTGAATAACCAATGAAAAAATAGATGTCCCTCGACCACACTCCAAACGGTGTGTCAATCATCATTACCCACTCACAAACTCTACCTTTAGTCTCAAACTATTCATAAGTTGAGAAGATATAAAATAATGTGACTCTCCTATATCAAATAAAGTTTTTAAAATCATAGAATATACAAGAATTTTACCTCTTATAGTCGATGGTACAACCTCGTTATCCACAAGTGTAGGTTGAACTATATAAAACTGGCCTTCCCCTATGCCCTGGGCTATAGTCTAAGTCCCCAGAGTCTCAGTACTCATCAGATATGGGTGATATTGTACTGGAGTACCACGTCTAACACCTTGACCACCATGACCACTATAATTCCAACTACTTGACTGGAATGGGGTATAAGACCCACTTCTAGTAATCTAGTTCATTCTAGCACCTCTATCACTACCCTTCTATGAGGGGTTCCTACATAAATGTTGTAGATGTCCCATCCTTCTGCAAGCTCATCACTCCACCAATAGTTGAGGACACTAATTTCGAAAGTGACCTAGGCTACTGCACTAATAGAAAATAACTTGAGTATTTCCCTAGGTAAATGACACTTACCCCTGACTACTCTTATTTCCACTACTCTATTTTATATTCTTATAGGTATTATTTCTACAATTAGAAGAGGTAACACCTATTCATCCATAAGAAACCCTTTTTTCTTTAATGGAAGCATCCTTCAGGTTCCACTTATAAATTAGAACCCGATTCACCACCTCAGCAAACTTCTTCAATTAGAATATGTTTGTTTCCTCACGGATTTCGGGGATGACCTCATTGATTTGAGATTCAAACGTTCCGATCGGTTTCTAGAGGGTTTGTTCGTAGAACCGGAAACATCCAATGATTCCACATCTGTTTGGACCTACTTTCCAAAGGTAGGCGCTCATTAGCTTGTGGACTGATGAGGCTTAGGAATTTGCATTGGTCGAGAGGATGGGAGGTCGGACTCATCACACCTTTTTGAGGGGAATTATTGTCTACTCCGGGACTCTCTTTATAGATTTAAGTTATGTTCGTGAATCCTTATTACATTACCAAGTATAAAATGTGCTTTCCTTTAGTTTTAACAATCAATGATTAAATATGAAAGAAATTTAGAGAATCTTTTATATGTATTCAAGGTTCTTCATCAATAGAGAATCATCTATATCTGTTTAGAGATTCTTGGTCAATGGTATCCTTCAAAACATTTATATAAAAGTCTCTTGGTCATTATGATGACCAGGATGGTTTTAAAGCCACTCAGTGGGGCACTTGAAGTTTATCGTCATTCAGAAGGACATGGATTATTTCAAAGTTGGGATCGAACCCAAAAATGGGCTACCTACGTATCCTTTGTTTTGGAAAAGAAATCAGAACCCATGTAGTTCGAGTAATGGAGTATGATGTTTATGATTGATGGATCAAAGAAGAATGTCATAATTACTTTTACACTCTAAGCTCGGGTGAGTCATGCTCGATGTGAGAAACAAGAGGTATTGGTAAAAATTAGACAATTGTGCCATGAAAGATGCAATCATAAGAATTTGTTTGGGGCTTATGTATGTATGACTGCCCAGATAGATGAAGGTTTAGGATTTACTTTTAGGGAGAAAATCCAGGAACAGGGTCCATAAAGGTATATGTGCTTTATGGAGATTTGAATACTCTAATCTTGGGGCTTACTCCTAAGAAGGATGCCCAAGTTAGGAGGGACTTATGATTGGGTTTTACTCCTGAAAAGGAAACCCAAATCAAGGGTAAATTAGGACTGGTTAAGAGAAATTTAAGGGGGCTTGGGGTTTACTCCTGAAAAGGTAACCCAAGATTATGACTGGGACTTACTCCTAAAAAGGAGGCCCAGGTTAGGGGACTTGGGGCTTACTCCTGAAAAGGAAGCCCAAGATTATGACTGAGTCTTATTCCTGAAAAGGAGACCTAGGTTAGGGATTAAGGTTTGGGGCTTACTCCTGAGGAGGATGGCCAAATTAAGGGACTTGGGGCTTACTCCTAAGAAAGATGCCCATATTTAAAGGACTTATAACTGGGGATTATTCCTAAAAATAAGGAGACCCAAGTAAAGGATTCTCTCATATTTAAGGGATGAGGTTGAATGAATGAACTCTCTATATTTAGTGACATTAGGATATTTAAATCACTAGGTTTTGAGAGATATTCCACAGAATTCCTTTCAGATAAGGAAGTCAAATCAAGAAATCATGCCATAAATGGCTTTGAAGAGTGTCTTGAAGACTGAATCTTGAAAAGGAAAGGTGAAATGGCTTAAGAGGGGTAAAATGGGCAAGATGGGAACCCAAAAAGGTAGGGGCGCGCAAGTCTTGAAAGGCGCGCAAGTCTTGCGTGGTCGCACAAGTATTGGTCGCGCAGGTATACCTGCGCGACACATGGTGTACTTGCGCGATTTTCAACCAGCATTGAAATACTTGAGCGACTCTTTTTTGAACCCTTTAGAATTTTCTTGAGGTTCTTCCAGAAAAGGGACGCGGAAGTTATATTGAAGGAAATAAGTCAGCGCGCAAGTGTTGATAAGTTTCAACACTGAGGCCTTCCTTATTCTCTTTAGATCTTCCGTTCTAGGTAAGAAATTACCTTAGAAGTGTTCCGGAAGCTTTGAGAAGAGACTTGGGAGTCGGGAGCTTCAATCCGAGTTTCTGGAAAAAGATCCTCTCGAATGGGGGGCCCACAGGGTCTATTTATAGGAAAAAGAAGACCCCGGGTGGTTACCGGGCAGTTACCACTTAGGTCGCGCAAGTAGACTTGCACGACCACTAGGCGGCGCGCAAGTGTACTTGCGCGACCATGAGGGAACTTGCGCGACCTATGGGAAATGTTCTCCTTGTTCATCCCTTTGTCGATTTTTTATGTTTCTTCAAAGGATGAATCACTTTATGCTTAGATATTCCCCTTTTCCTATCTTTAGATTCTGTGAAAAAAGGAGCGTCAACAAAAGTCCCCCCGCAGAGTTAGATCCGGAGAGAAATGAGGATTTGACTCTGAGGAAATCAAAGACATCCAAAGGAAAAGGTGGTTTCCAAGTCTTCAGTGCACAGAAGGCAGTGCGCAAGTGTGCTGGAACTTGACTTTTATTCAGAGTTCCTTTGTCTTTTGTGGGTAGTTTAAAGTCATGCATGCTGGACATAAAGGGACTAATGTTTAAGGTTGAAATAGCTTTGACCGAAATGGATTAAAATTGATTCAATTCCTTGACAATTTATCTGAAAACAAATTACCATACTCAATTATGAGAGAAAATATGTAAACTATGGCTTAAGAATATTTGAATCTGAGGAATGATATGAAAAAGAGCTAAAAGTCATTAGAAGAAGTAGTTTCCAAGAATGAAGTTACTATTATTTAACAAAACCCGTTAGGGGGTTGAAATATGTAGGGCCACCTATGGGCATTGGCTGCATGGTCAAATAAATAGAATCTTTCGGCTGACAAGTCTGTTATACGGACTGTTTATGCAAGGCCACCTATGGGCACGTGCTGCATAGTCAGGCAAAAGAACTCCCAGAAATTTACTTTCTTAGTGCTAAAATGCCAGTGAAAGTTTATGGAGATTCAAATTTTCTAAAGTATAGAGTTTGTTGTATGGAAAGAGGTACTTGAATATGGAGAAGATATTTCCGAACAAGAATATCAAAGAACTGGATGAATATCACTCCTACGAAGGTCTGACCCAAACGTAGGGAAGAAGAATAAACCATAGACTTGAATACTTTCAGATCATGAAAAAGGATATGGGACAAATATGTTAAGGATGGATTTTTTTTTGTGGATCCCTATATACTGTCGTTTAAGACAAATAAGGAAAAAAGAGGCATTCTTCCCAAGAATGAAGTTACCATTATTTAACAAACCCGTTAGGGGGTTGAAATATGCAGGGCCACCTAAGGGCATTGGCTGCATGGTCAAATAAATAGCATCTTTCGGCTGACAAGTCTGTTATGTGGACTGTTTATGCAAGGCCACCTATGGGCACGTGCTGCATAGTCAGGCAAAAGAATTCTCAGAAGTTTGACATTTTTGTGACTAGAAGTCATGAAAAGGGTTATGAAGATCTGAAAATATTTAAGATTAGGATTATAACGCATAAAGATGGGTATTGACCAATGTATATAGAGATACATAGGTCAATGATACCCATAATCATGTTGTGGCTGGGTCCTGAATTGAAATTTTGGACTTCACTACATATCTCATAAGAATGAGAATCAAGCCACACGTAGTTCTTGAAATGCAGTTTAACGTCATGCAGGATGAAAGTATGAGTGATCTTAGTTTAGGGTCATAGAATTCGGACCATAATAATGAATACACAGTGTGTGTTTTCATGAGGACTTTTCAGCCAAGGGACTGAAAGTGAAATTTGGGGTTAGGCCCAAAAGACTTGGGGCTGGATTCGAGGGATACTGGAACGTTCCTACGTATCCCATAAGGATGGGAATCAAGCCCACATAGTTCTAGAACTACCCTTTGTACAAATTTGGTTCATACATGTGAAGGGTGAAAGGGGACTTTAGTGCAATTATGGTTTAACCTAAGATAAAAAGTTTTAGGCATTACCATGTATGCACGTAGTCTTTTGAAATGAAACATGATTGAAAAAAATCAATGTCAATAATGGTTCCTTCTCAAATGAGGAAATCAAAGAATATTGTAGTTTATTGTCGTACCGGACAAAAGTGTTGTATAGTTTAACGTCATATAACAAGGACGAAAGTGAATCAATGTAAAGATATTGATTCCAGGGGCGGTTTCACGAATCAACATCATATGAGATGGTGGTGAACCGATGTGAAGAGATTGTTTTTGGGCTTGAACCCTGGGAGGTTTCCTACATACCCAGACTGGAGGGCAAGGATCAAAGTCTGTGTAGTTCAATTAAATAATGAATTAATGATCAAGTTGTTCTTGGGGACAATGATCTAATAAAAAATGTTGTTGGGTCTTACACATGGTTAGTGGCCCAAAGGGAGTATTATGGTTGATGTTCGCTCTAAGCTCACGTGAGTCATACTCGGGGTGAGAAACAAGAGTTAATAATAACCTTAACGATGCACAGTTTAATGTCATGTAGGAAATAAAAAAGGGACTATGCAGTTTAAAGTCTTGCAGTTAGGACTATTGGTGCTGCACAGTTTTGTGTCATGTAGCAGGGACAAAATAACAGTTTAATGTCATGTAGGACATATCAAGGACTTTCTGTACAGTTTAGCGTCATGTAGTTAGGACGATGGGGACAATACAGTTTAATGTCATATTGGACGAAATGGGGATTGTGCAGTTTAATGTCATGCAGTAAGGACAAAATAACACACTATTTATGTCATGTTGGATGAATGTGCGAATAGTTTAAGGTCATATTCATGGACCGTGGATGGTGCAGTTTAATGTCATGTTGGACCTTTGATGATTATATAGTTTAACATCTTTCCGGATGTGAGGGACTTTTATACAGTTTAGCGTCATATAGTTAGGATGTCACAGTTTAACGTCTTGCTGGACATAAGGGATTTGCAAATAGTTTATGGTCATATACATGGACCAGGGATGAAGCAGTTTAAGGTCATGCTGGACAGTTTAGGTAACTTTTTCACAGTTTAATGTTGTGTGGGACGAAGTTGCAGTTTAAAGTCATACTGGACCATTGCTGTACAGTTTAAAGTCATGTTGCTAGGACTAAGGTGAACCAATACGAGGATATCAGTTTTGGGGACTTTTTACAGTTTATCGTCATGCTGGTCGTTGGAAGTGCCACACAGTTTAATGTCATGTTGCTAGGACACAATATAGTTTAATGTCATCTCGGACAAATAAGGAACTTCTGTACAGTTTAATGTCATGTAGATAGGAAATAATACATTTTAGTGTCATGTAGGACAATATCATGAACAAATGTGATTGTTTTGAATCTGGGAACAATATTTTGTGTTTATACAAAATACTTCTTCAGAAATCTGGCATTAGTTGGAGTCGTGATGTGTTCTCCATCCATTGAGATTAGAGAATACGCTCCATTGGAGTAGACCTTATGTATTGAATAAGGTCCTTCCCATTTTGGTTCAAGCTTGGGAGGCTTCTTTCCTGGTATCATTGGTGCTCTGAGAACCAATACCAATTCTCCCTGAATGAATGAACGAAGACGAACTTTTTTGTTAAAAGCTCGTGCTATTCGATTCTGATAGATTTCCAAGTGGTGCAAAGTGCACAATCTTTTCTCATCTAACTGTTCCAATTCATTCAACCGCTTTTGGGATTGCTCATCTGTAGATAACTAATCACAAATGGCTATTCTGAGTGAGGGAAATTGAACTTCAATTGGCAAGACTACTTCTATTCCATATACCAATGAATATGGAGTTGACCGCGTTGCATTGCGAGTGGTAGTCCGATAAGCCCATAAAGCATGAAAGAGTTTATCAGGACATGACCTCTTATCTTTATCCACCATCTTTTTCAGTATATTTGAAAGAGTCTTGTTGAAGGCTTCTATCTGGACATTAGCCGTTGCATGATATTGAGATGAATGGTTGGACTTAATGTTGTATTCTTGATACAATTTCTTTACCTCAGAAGAACAGAAGTTGGTGCCGCTGTCCATCAATATGGTATGAGGGACACCAAATCTAGTAATGACGTTAGACTTGATGAAGCTAACAATGCATTTAGAACTGACTTATTTGAGAGGTACTGCCTCTGCCCATTTGGAAAAGAAATCAGTAGCAGTAAGAATGTACTTAAACTGCTTGGTCGTAGCTGAAGGGTAAGGTCCCACCACATCCATTCCCCATGTGGAAAATGGCCATGAGTATTTAGCTGTATGAAGCAACTCTGGAGGTTTATGAATGAAGTTGTCATATACTTGGCATGAATTACACTTCTTTGTAAAATTAACACAATCTTGTATCATTGAAGGCCAAAAGTATCCAAGCCTTCAAATTTGATTAGACAGTCTATGTCCAGACTGGTGGGCACCACAGACTCCTGCATGCACTTCTTTTATGACAGCCATTGTCTCTTCACCATCAATACATCTGAAGAGAACTCCATCAAAACCACGTTTTAGAGAATTTTCTCGAGGTGGTTTGGGCTATCATAAAGAGTAAAATTGACCACACGTCGCCGAATTTGTTCTTTCTCGGCTCTATCAGGTGGAAGTGTTCCATTTTGAAGGTATTCCCTGATAGGTGACATCCATCCTGTAGTATGACCATACGGTTCAGGAATGGGACTAATTTCATTAATTTCCTATGTTCTGTCTTGAAAATAAGGTGAAATTGCACGACGGTGGGCAATACAGATGGTTGTCTCGTCCCGATTTGGATCTGCTAAAGCTGTGGCTATATTAGCCAGTGCATCAGCTTGAGCATTTTGTGATCTTGGGACATAAGAAAATGTCGGTTCTGAAGGGAATTCCGACATTAACTCTCTTACATAATCATAAAAAGGGATTAATTCTTCTTTTCTGATGGCATAATCCCCATTGACTTGTTTGATTACCAGGTCTGAATCACCTTTCACCTTTAAGTGATTCACTTGTGCTTGAAGCGCTAATTCCAAGCCTGTAATGAGAGCTTGGTATTCAGATTCATTATTGGTACCACCTTCCCACAACAAAAAGGAATAAGGTAACACTGCCTTATCTGGAGAAATGAGCACAATTCCTAAACCAACTTTGTTAAATTTAGGATTTTCCATTTTCTTCCCTGTTGGACTTCTAGAAGCACCATCAAAATACATTTCCCATATTTGAGGACTCTCTTGAATAGAGAAAACTTCCTCATAAGGGAGTTCGATATCTGAACACATGTCTTCTACTGAAGGATGTTCAGCCAGGAAATCAGCCATAGCTTGGCCCTTAATTTCCTTTTGAGACACATACTGAATGTCAAACTACTGTAGAAAAACCGCCCACCTTGCCAGACGTCCTGTAAGCATTGGACGTCTAAGGATGAATTTGAGCGGATTATTACGAGATACCAATTGGACCTCGTGATGTTGCAGGTAGTGTCTCAGTTTCTGAACTGCAAAGATTAATGCTAGGCAGCACTTTTCAATACTTGAATACCGGGTTTCTACTTCAAGCATAGTTTTACTGAGATAGTAGAGACTATTTTCATTCCCAGCATCATTCTTTTGAGTGAGAAAGGCACCCAATGATCACTCTAAAGCTGTCACATAGAGGATAAGAGTTTTACCCTCAACCGATGGCATGAGTACTGGTGGAATCAAGAGGTATTTCTTGAGAACATCAAATGATTCTTGACATTCTTCAGCCCACTGGTAAGTGACTCCTTTCTTCAATAATTTGGTAAAGGGTAAACTTTTGCCTTCCAAATTAGCGATGAAACGCCAAATATAGGCTAAGTGTCCTTGAAGTACTCTTAATTATTTCAAATTATGAGGAGGTGACATACCAAGTATTGATTTGGTCTTCTCAGGATCGACTTCAATACCACGATGGCATACAACAAATCCAAGTAATTTTCCTGAGGTTACCCCAAAAGCACATTTTAAGGGGTTCATCTTTAAATTATGTTGTCGAAGCTTGTGGAATATGACTTCCAAATCAGCCAAGTTATTAGAACGTTGTTTGGATTTAACCACCAAATCATCTACATAGCATTCAACAAACTTCCCTAAAAGAGGTTTGAAGATACGATGCATGGCGCGTTGATATGTTGCACCTGCATTCTTTAAACCAAAGGGCATCACCCGGTAACAAAACACACCTTGAGGAGCTCTGAAGGCTGTATATTCCTCATCTTCTGGGGCCATTCGGATCTGATTATATCCGGAATATCCATCCATGAAAGAAAGTACTTCATAGCCAGTCATCGCATCAATTAAGAGTTCTGTAATCGGAACTGGGAAATCATCCTTAGGACAATACCGATTAAGATCTCTGAAATCGATGCAAACCCTAATTTTTCCGTTATTATTCTTTACAGGGACAATATTAGCCAACCACTTGGGATATTGAACTTCTCTGACGAAGTTGGCTTTGATCATCTTATCCACTTCAGCTTCAATTTTGGAAGCATAGGTTGGGTGTGTTCTTCTCGCGGCTTATTTAAAACCTCGATGTTCTTTTGGTAAACCCAAATGATGAGTAGAAACATCAGGATCAAGACCAGGCATTTCTGTATAATTCCAAGCAAAAATATCTTTATTTTTCTTTAGAAAAGAAATATACATCTCTTGCTCTTCAAGGGTCATGGCTGCACTAATTAAAGTTGGGCGTGGATCTTTCTCTGTACCCAGATTTACTTCTCTGAGTTCATCCACAGTGGTAGAGATACCCTCTTCAAATGCTGGAGGAGCATCTCTAAGATCTTCCTCTTCCTCTTTATCATGTGTTATTTCTTCTGTTTCTACTTGCAAAGTAGATGAAAAAACAAAATTCTCATGATCATATGAGATGTCAAAATTTTCACATTTTGAAGAAGAAGCTTCCATTTCCGACCCTATTGATGATAAAGGGTCTTCTTTGGGAAATAAAGAGGAGATGATGGATTGAGAATCGACATCATTATTCACCTCTGGTGTTGCTATAACTTCTTCTGGACTGATTAGCGAAGTATAGACTTATTGGACTTCATCACCACTTATGCTTTCATCACTGCTTGGTAGGTTACCAATTTCTCCCATGTTGTCTGGCTGGATCGCCGTAATTGACATTATGGATCTTTCCATAAGAGTATTTTGATTTGGGCCTATTTTGTCAATTTGACTGATAGGTAACACATAATCTATACTCATATGTGAAAATGGATTTATTGGAATTTTCTCCAAACCATATGGAGCATTAACTTTGGTAATTTCCTTCATTGTAGATTTTTCTCTTCCCTTCATGTGATAAAATTCCGCCTCAATGTATCGAGACTCACATGTCTTGAACGGGGCCTTATCACCATACAATGTTCCAACTTGACCATCGAAACAGTATTTGAGACATTGATGGTATGATGAAGGAATAGCTGCATGCTGATGTAGCCAGGGTCTTCCAAGAAAGGTATTGAAAGCTGAGTCTTGATCAACAATCATGAAATCCGAATTGGATACAAGATCTCCAAACTGAGTTCTGAGTGTAACTTCTCCCCGTGGTTCTTGTTCATTTTTATCATATCCTTGTAACATCATGGTAGAAGGAGATAAATCAGATTCCGTGAGGCCCAATCGACGAAGTGTACGAATGGTCATGAGGTTGACTCCTGAACCATTGTCAATGAAAGCTCTTCGAACATCTACACCATTGACTTTTCCAGATAAGTACAAAGGTTTTATGTGCCCATGCACAACATCATCTTCATCTTTATCAGTAAAAGTTATCACTGCATGGCATTCTGCAGGATTATTCTCTATGTGATAGATTTCAGCTGCAGCAATTTTAGCTTCAAACTCCTGAGGACTTGACAAAGCTTCGATGAGTGCTTCCCGAAGATCTTTTGATAGATTCAAAGCATCCAAAATTGATAACTTGGCTGGTACTTGGGCCAAGTGTTTCAATATATCATACTTTTGATCTAGAGGTCTGTGTTTCCCAATAGGAATATGCGGTTTAGCAGGTACCTTGGAAGCAGATGCTTTGGAAGCTGATGCATCTTGTATTGAAGTTGGCAACATCCTTGGTTTTGGAAGATTAGACTGATTAGATCCATTTACTTGCTGATATAAAGAAGATGGAACCTTTAATCAGTCTTCCAAAATAACTGTGCCAAAACTGAGTTGGCCATTGGCAGAAGAACTTGCTTGTTCTTTTTGAGCTCGCTGAAGGGCTCTACCACGAGTTTCTGCTGCATATACAGTGCTAGCAGGGGTAAAATTAGAGTAGTGGCTTCGGAAAGATCCACGTCTTCCCCTATATCCTGAACCTCTAGAACCTCCTCAGATTCCCTTATTTGATACAGGGAATTCAGGCTCATCAAGACTGGAATATGGATCTGTTAATTGAATCATATTAACAGAACCAAAGATTAACTCTTCGTCTGATAAAGACTCTGCCTGGTTAGCCTGTTTAGGCTGTGTCGTTTGGTGGGACGGTGACCGTGGCTTTGAAGTAGATGGCATAAAATCTGCCAGAGTCAAAGACAATTTAGGCTTTGATACATACTCATCTTCTCCTGATTCCTCTTTCTTCTTTGAATTGCGCTTCCCTTTTGAGGATTTATCTTTTGATGGAGGCTTTGCTGCAGCTTTTGTAGGAGACACAATTGCCTTCTTCAATTGTGTTTGCAAAATGGAATGGGTCCGATTGATTGTCTTTCTGACCATCCAATCATCATATTTTTTCGCAGTTTTGCTTTTGACTTCCTGCCACTCACCTCCTTCCTCTGGATCTGTAGCAGTAATACACGCTACATGAGCTGAAGAACCCTTCAATTTGACTTGTCCCAAGTCGACCATCTTTTGCAGGAGGTCTTTAAAGACAAAACACTCCTGAATGGGATGCCCCAACATTTGATGAAAGGGACAATAATTGGGACGGTCTTCATCTCCTTCCTTTTTTGGCCTCTTGGGCACTGGTAATTGAACCAAATTATTTTCCAGAGCTGAAATGAAGTAACCAGGAACTTTCTCACTTCGGAAAGAGTATGTTTTACTCTTCATATCCTCAAATTATTTTCGTCGTTGATCTTTTTGATCATTTGGACGAAACAACCTTTGTTGTTGGCGTTCAGGAGGTGGAGCCCTTTGAGAAGATGAAGGTTTTAAAGTAGAAATAGGTACAGGTGCTTGTTTAAGCATAACTGTAGCAGTTTCCGCTTTACCCATTCTCCTTCCTGGAGATGATGGAATTATACGAGATTTAACCTTAGCCTGTATAAGGGAATCTTCAATCTGTTGAGCGATTGAAGTAAGGTCTCGAAACCCTCCTGTGTATTTCACAGGGATCAATGGCGTGCGTAATTCGTCACGCAAATTTTCCACACAGATTGGCAACAGTTCCTCCTGAGGGAGTGCTAAACTCAGGGAATACGTTAATCCCTTCCAACGAGCAATGAAATCAGAGACTCTTTCATTCTCCCTTTGCTTGCAGTTTGTAAGATCAAAAACTGTCATTTTTGGAAAAGTTGAGCTAAACTGAAGAAGGAATTTATGACGAAGATCCTCTCATCCGATGACTAACCGGGATTGCAAGATTGTATATCAGACAAAAGCTGGTCCTTGCAAGGTTCGCACGAAGCATCTGAGTTTCACTGCTTCTTGCTGCTCTGGAGTTCCCATCATAGGATCACAACAAGACACGTAATGCGTCAAATGTTGTTCGGGGTCGCCTAATCCATTGAAAGTAGGGAAAACAGGGTTTCCAAAACTGGATCGAGGAGAAATTGAATCTACCCATTCAGGGTAAAATTTCTTTTCAGGTTGAACTTGCACCCGTTTCCCTTCCATAGTTTCTAACCGAGCTGTTAATGACTCAATAGTAGTTATTAACTTTTGAGAAACATCAGGTTGAACTTGGTTTTGGGTAGGTGCAATGAATGGAGCTTGGACAGATGTGGTGGTTGGTGCTGAAACTGATGGTAGTGCTGCCAACCGTTGTTGCGTTTGATCCGTAGGATTAGACCTATGAGGGTGTACTGATAAAGGAGGATATTCCTGATCCATCTCAGTAGTTACAACAAATTCCTTCGGCTGTCAGACTTCAGCATTCTTAAGAAGAAGACTACTCTGAAGTAGTTCTGCATTCAACCTTCTTAATTCTTTCATTTCTTCCTCCTTTTGTGCAAACCTTTGCTCTAATGAGAGCGATTGACCTCCTTCAGAGGAAGGGTGATAAGTAACCTGATTCTTTCCTTTCCCCTTATTGTATCCTTTTCGGAGAGGGGGAAGTGGGTTACTTGAAGGAATACTCAGATTTTGGGTAAGCCTTTGATTACGTGTGCGCACACCTTCTTCATTTAGGTCTGTGTGCGCAACTTCTTGAGCAGGAACCTCTTCGTCTGATCCCTCTGATTGAGCCTCATCTGGTGAATCAGCAGCAACGGCATTGATGAAATTAATGGATGCATATTGCATGGAATCCTTTCTATCAGCATTTCTGTGATATTGTCTTCTTCTATGTCCATGATGAGACATGGCATTCCGTTGACTTGATCCCTCAGGAACTTCTTGGAGAACAGTCACTTAGAGAGAATCTCCTGATAGCTTGGCTCTTCGTTCCTCTTGAGGATTATTCCCTAATCGAGAGAATACTGACTTTCTCTGAGGGAGGGATTGAGGATTTGAAAAAGTCCTCAGTCCGGTGGACTGGGGATGTTCCTGCTGCTTCCGCTCAACTCCTCGAATCCCATTTGTTGACTCTGAGGGTTGGGTTAGAGAAGTCCCCATTCTGACAAGCTGGGGTGTCTCTTGACATGCTATGTCTGAGATCTTCTTAAAATCTCTCTTGATCTTGCGAATCTTAGTTCGGAAATTAGCTGGATGCATTAACCTGTATCCACTTTTATCGCCTGGTTCAATAGACCGTTGGATGATTTCTGAAACTTCTGTCATTTGATGACGTGTTTGCTCCAGACGAGAGGCTTGTGCAATATTCTCGCCTGCTTGATGTAGGAGCAATTCAACAGCTTGTTCTCTATATACTTGATTTTGAGAGGAACTAGTTGAAGCATGTTCTTGAGCAAGCTTTTGATTATGAACAAAGCCCATTGACTGTGGCCGGCCATGGGTAATAACATTGCATGAGACCATTTTCGGTGGGCTTTGCCGACTGGAAAGCACTGTGAAATGTAGTGCTCCGTGAACACCCCATCCTCTGATATGAACATCAGATGGAGCATTGGAAATTAAATGACGCAATTTTCTTAGTGCGCCAAGGCATGAACGTTGAAGGGTTCTTTGTTAATTTTCAGCCTTCGGATACCGAGAGACTAATAGAGATGCCAAATCAATCTGGCATTGTAACCCTTCTATTATCTTAATATGATTTTCATAATCACCGTAAGATAATACTTTCTTCTTCAATTGACAAAGAGTCTTCCATATGTTGAGACAAATATCATGGATTCCATCATCCGTCAACATCTTTGGAATGTCGTACTGGGAGTCAGCCAAAGGCCAAAACATGACTGGTACTTCACCTTTTGCCAGTTTTTTCCTCATGTTCAGCATTTCCTCTTTATCATTAAATGAAGATTCTTCTACCTGTTTGGACCAGAGTTGGTGTTTCCTTGTTGCTTCATCGGATTCAACAAGATTGGTAGAGATATAACTATTTATGCTGGAAGATGAATGACTCAGGGTTGGTTCGGAGAATAACCTGAACCCCAGGCTATCTTCTGATGGAGAAAGAGTTTCACCTGCCGATAGTAAAGTATCAGACATGACTGGTTTTACGTTTGCAAGTGCCTCGAGATAGGAGGGCTTTCTCGTCACTACATTGCCTTCTGAAGAATTTTCGAGACAACATGAATCACTACTGCGGAGAGGACTTTCGCAGTGAAGTTCATCACCATGAGGAGGACCGTCATGATGGGTCACAGCAAAAGATGAAATCTCTTTCTCCTTGGTCTTCTAACCACACAGAGGGTTCCTGTGGCTCTCATATGAAGAAGAAACTTCAAGATTGACCGAACTTTCATGAAGCAAGACTTCATGAGGAAGTGTCTGTTGAAGACCTTCAAAATTAATGTTCCCGATATTGATAACTGAGGGAGTAGAATCTTGAATTCCGACAGATAAATGTCTGAGGGATTCAAGAACTCCAGCATCGAGCAAGGCCTTGTTGCAGATTGGCCTTTGATCTCTTGACTGTGCTGGGCGGATCTTTTTCTTAGATGCATTCTTACTCACTTTAGAAACCACTTGTTGATGAAAGTCGTTACTCTGAGCAGGTGTATATGCCTGATCAGGAAATATGGTCAGGTTAGGCTGACGATCTCCACTCAAATCAGGTGTATGTGCCTGACTTGGTTGTCCGTTTGATATGGGGGAGTATGCCCCATAACCCTCTTGGACTGGAACAGATGTGTGTGTCTGTTCCGGAGTGAATCGTTGATATGTCACTCCACTGCTAGGGATAGATTTATGTGTCTGTCCCTGAGATGATGCTGAAGCTGTTATGATATCCTGGAAAGCATCCAGAATATGAGCAGGAATTTGCTTCTGCTCTTTCACCATTGACAAAATATGTTTGGTGACTTCAGCTGCCGGAACGGGGATATAAGTCCATTCTGGGCTTAGAGTAGGTGTATGTGCCTGCTCCTGTCCTCCTTTTCCTGTCAGTGAATCCTGACAGTACTCATGTGTGGAGGCAGAGAGTTGAGTCTGCCTCCTGTTTGTCGTCGGGGATTTCCGACTGACTTCTCCGTGCGCTACCAAGCGAGACTGTTGGTAGGCTTGATTAGTATTAACAGGTGTATGTGCCTGCTGATTACACTTCGCCAAACGCGGTTGATGAGATCCATCATATGTATTCAGACAAGCCTGCTGACTAACTGGTGATGTATAAGAAGGTGTATGTTCCTGCCTATAGTACTCCGCCGGGATTGCTTGGCGGGATTGGCGTGATGCTGCCAGACGAGTCTGCTGGACAGTGGAATTAAAACGGACAGGTGATTGTGCCTGCTCGTTGTTTGCCACCAAGTTAGGTTGGTGGACTTCTTCGGAGATGGCAGGGATGACAACCTACCCATTGTTCACCGGATTCCGTCTCTGGCGGTTCATCTTGCCTGCTCGGGTTCGAGGAACCTGAGCTGAATGCCTGGAGTCGGTACCCTCATCATATTGAGGGTGCACTACCGCATGAGTCTGACGGCGATTGTTGATGGGAGTCCTTGAGAAGGACACCTGTCTTTTTGAATTAAGGTCCTGCGGGACCTGCTCATTCACTTCCTCAGAGTAAGGGAGTGAATGGAAATTGCGTTCTGGGGATAACGACCCGAAACGGTTGGAGACGGTAGTCAGCACCGCCTGCTTCTTGATCGCTGGCCACCGTTGTCCAGACGACCAGGTAGAGTTGTTAACTTGGAGGGCTTGACGAGCGGCCTCTAGAGTTGGGATAGTACTGTTGCGACGGTACTCCTTAACCAGTGCATTAGAAACCCAGAGTTGAAGACGCTGAGTTTGTGATGTCATCCTCAGAGTGGACGATGTTCCAGCAGGAGTAGTAGCATTGGTTTTCACAGCAGCAGACCTCACAGTAGAGGTGTTCACAGCAGCAGTATTCATAGGGGTGAATTTAAGGAAAGTCATTTTGCAGAAGATCTTGAGAAAAGAGTGCATGTTTCATATAACAGACATAATCAAGATGAATCTGGCCACTGTATCTTTTGGATGAGCACATGTCAATGATTGCTTTGTTGGCCCAAGGGGCCTAACAATTAAGAAGAATATCACTTTAACTGGGATAAGGATTCACGTCGGGTTCACCATTTTTGTTTCCTCATGGATTTCGGGGATGACCTCATTGATTTGAGATTCAAACGTTCCGATCGGTTTTTAGCGGGTTTGTTCGTAGAACCGAAAACATCCAATGATTACATATCTGTTTAGACCTACTTTCCAAAGGTAGGTGCTCATTAGCTTGTGGACTGATGAGGCTTAGGAATTTGCATTGGTCGAGAGGATGGGAGGTCGGACTCATCACACCTTTTTGAGGGGAATTATTGTCTACTCCGGGACTCTCTTTATAGATTTAAGTTATGTTCGTGAATCCTTATTACATTACCAAGTATAAAATGTGCTTTCCTTTAGTTTTAACAATCAATGATTAAATATGCAAGAAATTTAGAGAATCTTTTATATGTATTTGAGGTTCTTCATCAATAGAGAATCATCTATATTTGTTTAGAGATTCTTGGTCAATGGTATCCTTCAAAACATTTATATAAAATTCTCTTGGTCATTATGATGACCAGGCTGGTTTTAAAGCCACTCAGTGGGGCACTTGAAGTTTATCGTCATTCAGAAGGACAGGGATTATTTCAAAGTTGGGATCGAACCCAAAAATGGGCTACCTACGTATCCATTGTTTTGGAAAAGGAATCAGAACCCACATAGTTCGAGTAATGGAGTATGATGTTTATGATTGATGGCTCAAAGAAGAATGTCATAATTACTTTTACACTCTAAGCTCACGTGAGTCATGCTCGATGTGAGAAACAAGAGGTATTGGTAAAAATTAGACAATTGTGCCATGAAAGATGCAATCATAAGAATTTTTTTGGGGCTTATGTATGTATGACTGCCCAGGTAGATGAAGGTTTAGGATTTACTTTTAGGGAGAAAATCCAGGAACAGGGTCCATAAAGGTATATGTTCTTTATGGAGATTTGAATACTCTAATATTGGGGCTTACTCCTAAGGAGGATGCCCAAGTTAGGAGGGGACTTATGATTGGGTTTTACTCCTGAAAAGGAAACCCAAATCAAGGGTAAATTAGGACAGGTTAAGAGAAATTTAAGGGGGCTTGGGGTTTACTCCTGAAAAGGAAACCCAAGATTATGACTGGGACTTACTCCTAAAAAGGAGGCCCAGGTTAGGGGATTGGGCCTTACTCCTGAAAAGGAAGCCCAAGATTATGACTGAGTCTTATTCCTGAAAAGGAGACCCAGGTTAGGGATTAAGGTTTGGGGATTACTCTAGAGGAGGATGCCCAAATTAAGGGACTTGGGGCTTACTCCTAAGAAAGATGCCCATATTTAAAGGACTTATAACTGGGGATTATTCCTAAAAAAAAGGAGACCCAAGTTAAGGATTCTCTCATCTTTAAAGGATGAGGTTGAATGAATGAACTCTCTATATTTAGTGACATAAGGATATTTAAATCACTAGGTTTTGAGAGATATTCCACAGAATTCCTTTCAGATAAGGAAGTCAAATCAAGAAATCATGCCATAAATGGATTTGATGAGTGTCTTGAAGACTGAATCTTGAAAAGGAAAGGTGAAATGGCTTAAGAGGGGTAAAATGGGCAAGATGGGCACCCAAAAAGGTAGGGGCGCGCAAGTCTTGAAAGGCACGCAAGTCTTGCGTGGGCGCGCAAGTATTGGTCGCACAGGTATACCTGCGCGACAAATGGTGTACTTGCGCGATTTTCAACCAGCATTGAAATACTTGAGCGACTCTTTTTTGAACCCTTTAGAATTTTCTTGAGGTTCTTCCAGAAAATGGACGCGCAAGTTATATTGAAGGAAACAAGTCGGCGCGCAAGTGTTGATAAGTTTCAACACTTAGGTCTTCCTTCTTCTCTTTAGATCTTCCGTTCTAGGTAAGAAATTACCTTAGAAGTGTTCCGGAAGCTTTGAGAAGAGACTTGGGCGTCGGGAGCTTCAATCCGAGTTTCTGGAAAAAGATCCTCTCGAATGGGGGGCCCACAGGGTCTATTTATAGGCAAAAGAAGACCTCGGGCGGTTACCGGGTGGTTACCACTTAGGTCGCGCAAGTCACTTTCACGACCATAAGGCGTCGCGCAAGTAGACTTGCACGACCACTAGGCGGCGCGCAAGTGTACTTGCGCGACCAGGAGGGAACTTGCGCGACCTATGGGAAATGTTCTCCTTGTTCATCCCTTTGTCGATTTTTGATGTTTCTTCAAAGGATGAATCACTTTATGCTTAGATATTCCCCTTTTTCGATCTTTAGATTCTGTGACGAAAGGAGCGTCAACAATGTTAACTTGGGACTTAATCTCAAATTTATGTTTTTCTTGAAAATGTATCGCTACAGTTTCCTCATCTCCTACCCGCACTGGTACAAATCTCTAAAAGTCGATGAAGAGACCTAAATAATCCATCATTTATATACTTCTATAGGTCAACTCTATAAACAATGCTTCTCTCTCTTATCTTAGACACTACGGATAAAAGTGTTCCATGAACTTCTCCTAAAATTACTTCCATACCATGTTTAACTATAAATCTTTGGTTAGATCAGACATATTTCTCACAGCCTTCCCTAGATCCCAGTCCCTGAACAACATAATGTGATCAATGTTATTATAGAACTTATCTCCCTCTCCTTCAGCCAGAACAACCAGGTCTTTCTTTTCCTATTACCGGAGGATCATTCCAAGTAATTTACTCTTATTATCCTATCAGAAAACATCATCATGGTGGCATGTCTCTACAATTACAAAAAAACATGTTAAGACATATAAAACATCATTAACTCATTTACATAAGATGGATTCACATAAATCTATAACAATTCATTCCTCATACCCATCCACACGGTCAAAACTGAGGCACTATCACTACCCTTAACCATCCTTAACCTAGGGCATGGCTAAATCTAGGTAAGAAACTTTTCACATAATAATTTAACCATTAGACACCCATTTTAACCATTTCAAATTACCGATTTTAACATCATTTACAATTATCAATTTATTGATAGGAAATATTTCATTTTAAAATAAAAAAATGAAGAAAATAATTTTTTATATTCCATAAAACTCACTCATAACTTATTTTTCCAAGCGTGCATAATATAATGGATGTCACATAAATTACTAAGTGCCTATAATAATGTATGAATACTCAATTATTGTACCTTTTGGAATATGAGTAAAAACTTCAAAAAAAATAACGTCACACAAAAATTTAATCACCCAAGGTGAAATAACATTCAACTATAATAGAAAACATCAAGAACAAAAATTCAACCCTCTGTACTTGGGTTTTCCACCACACATGGGTCATCTACTACCATGAATGTGCTCATCACCAAGTTTAGACTCATCCTAGTCTTCTTTTTTCCTTTAACAAATAGTAATATGACTAAAAAGAAAAGAAAATAAAACATACACCTTTGATACCACTTTGTGATGTCCTGATCTAGGTGCCACATATTGGTTCCCCAATTCGGTTCACCACATGACCTCAGAAGAACCTCCTCGTATGCAAGAGGATTCTGACTAGTAGTGAGGGTCTAATTTATAATTTGGTGAGACTATAACCTCTTTATCATAGAAGAATAATGGTGGAAATAAATACACAATATACAAGGTAGAATAAATAATATCCAATCATTAACAAATAAAGACTAATATCTCATGATGAATCCAAAATAGTGGAAATAACTATAACCAAAAAAGTAAATATGTCATGTCATATAAGTATCAAGTGTCTAATGAAAACCCAAAATAAAGTCATAATGATATATCAAAAGTGAGTTCCAACATCACGTATATTTCCCTCATCTAGCCTCTATCCTGAATCCCAACTCATCCATCAGACATAGGGATCCTTCCCTTTTGAATTCCTACAAACATGAAGTCTATTTGGGTACCGATCAGGCGGCTCATGTAGGGTGTGAGTATAACTCAGTAGGCTTCCACCAATAGTGTTTAAAAAAATATCTAGTCTATAAAATTGTATAAAACTATGTAAAGAATAATGATAAATGACAAAATTAAATGGTTTTCACATTTATTATTCTTAAATCAACCACAACAAACCTACTTCAGCCTGTAACGGAGTCTGAACCATATATCATAGGGATTTCACAATTAATTATTTCACGGGATTTCATTATTAATTTAATTCCAATTTCATCTATGGAACCATAGAGCATCGATATAGAAACCAAATTGCAATCATGCATCAAAGGCCTAGAGCAGCAGTTTGGTGCCCCGTGGGTATTTGGAGTATCAGTCCATGACCTCCACCTCATTGTTCATATTCACACACACACACACCTAGATATATATATATATCATTGGACAAGATCATCAATCTGGGGTCCCATGGGTATTTGGATCATCATTCTCTATCCAATCATTGTTCACATGCATTCATCGGGGGACCATATCATAAGTCTAGAAACCCATGGGTATTTGGAGCATAATTCATTGACCCACACCTCATTGATCAATCACATATATAACAATATATAAATCAAGGTTCAATATCATTGACCTTATTATCAATTATTCACATCATGGTGCACTATTTAATTTATCAATCACAATCATAGTTCTTTAGCAATTAGACTGAATAATTACATACACATGACTATAATAAGGACTATAGGAATTATCAATTAGACCACCTAAATCAAGATCATTGATGAATAATATACAATCTGCAACCCTCAATTCGATGTAGGATGGTCAACTTCAAAATGTAATAGGAGATCTATGGTCAAAAAGTAAGACCAAGATCCATTGAAGCAAAATCTATCAAAACCCAGATATAAACATCAAAAACATAGGAAAATAATACTTATCAAAGGGGAGCTAAATACGGAAGAGAGAGAGATAGGAATATAAATTAGGAAAAAATTACATACTATTGAGGGTTCTATTTATTCCATCAGATGTTCTAATCACACTGTAAGATGTTTGAGGAGCATTGGAATCCTCTTATAAACCTTCAAATGTAAGGGAATTCATTTTATCTTGAGCGGGGGTGATTATGGATAATAATCGGTTGTTTGTGAATTTTTTGTGAATTTTTTAGGGGTTTAAATTAAAAAGAATGGTTTACTAGGTAGGGCTTCTTGGTTTAACAAACATTTCACCCTAAAAATGTCCCCAACTGTCAAGGGTTAATAGTTTCTCCTAGGTGAGAACACAGTTTGAACAACCATGTGTCAACAATAAAAACCCCCTTTGTTAAAGGTTTTAAGGTTTGGTGATAAATTCCACATGGATTGGTCAAACCTTGTGCCCCTTCCTATTTCCCAAAATGGGGTGTATGGTTTCCTAGGGAAAACCACACAGTTTTCTCTAATTTTGTGCCATCCGTGCACAACCCCATGGGCTTCCAAATTTCTCTAAATACAGACAACACAGCCCCAAATAAAGACCTAATAAAATTATGATTAAAAAAAGGGTAAAATAAAACCTGAAATAAGTATGAGACATCTCCAGAAAGGTTAGGATATTACAAGAGAGATGATAAAAAACACTTTTCCTTTCTTTTATGATATATATTGTAGCTTTTGGTATATTTACTTTTTGAATTCCATTTTGATTTATCTTATTTTTCATCGTCATGTAAATCTATAGATTTCTTATTAATAGGAAGATATGTAGAAAAATGTATAATTCCAACACATTTAAAATATTTATGTGGGATGTTTCTTTTATATTTTCTTTTCCCAATTTTGAGAATATTATATATGACAACTATTATTTTCTTGTGACTCTCATTAATCTCATCATCACTATCTGAGTAACTTTAGGAGTTATCTTCCTTTTCATTAATATTTAATTTATTCATGGACCAAAAATTTATGTCCTCTTTAGATTTCTTCTTGAAAATGGAAGCTTTTATCATCTCATAATTCATAAGGGTATTGTACAGCTCATCAAGGGAAATATCATTAATTTTTCTAAATTTGGGATATTTTGATTAATTTTTTCATGAAATTCCTCTTGTATTTTTTTATTATAATTCATTCATTCAAATTTTCTCTAATGTATTAATATTTACACCTTTTTCAATAACCCTAGTGAATAATTCATCAACATTATCATCTTTAGTCATTCTGATATCTTCAATTTTCTCACTCCAGATTTGTAACTTAACTTATTTGACCTTGATGTTCCCCTCATACATATTTTCAAGATTATCCAACATTTACTTAGATTTTTTTACCCCTATCATATTGTTGTACAATTAATCAAAAAAATATGATAAAATAGAATTTCTTTCTTTCCCATATATCTTAAGATTCTTCTTCTCTTCTAGTTTCATAGAATCATCCCTTACAATTGGTGGGTTATCCACACTGACAGTGTTACTCACATCAAATGATTATGATAACAATAATGGTATCATTTTAATTTTTACCCATTAAAGTTAAATCCATTAAAAAAAGGTAAAACTTATATTATTTATAAAATTTAGATTCTCTAGGATACACCAAATGGGTAAAATATCAGGGGAACCAAGTTTTCATAGATACCACTTTTAAATACAAGAACCTGTTATGATACAACTGAGAGCGGGAGAATTAGAGGTTCCAATTTCTTTTAGGGAATACATCTTTTAGATTGTAACCCCTATGATATGTTAATTTCATGATTCACTATCTTGTTTCACTTCCTTACATGTTTTCATGAAACAAATTATATGAGAAGAACATGGAAACTTTTATAAGGTTTTTCCTCATTGTGATATCCTACTCCTTGTCGTGTTCAAATTTTTTCGAGTACAATGATGTATTTCTCACTATAAAATTATATTGATTATAAACACTTGAAATTGATGCATAAGGGTTGACTATGAATTATCCTCTTTCCATATATTATATTCTTCATAGTGGGACCACCAATTCATCAAGTATTCTTCCTTTTCTATAGAAAAATCAAATCTTCAATGTAAAAAATAGATTCCACCACAATAAAACATAAGATATTATTCTGGAAAGTCCTTAATTACTGAAATAGATAGAGTGAAACAACAATAGATCATCCTTCCTCCCACCATATCATAATATATACCTCATGTAAGAGAACATGCACACACAATATTATCTTCTTTCTCTTGAACATGGGTGTATAAAATAATAAGTAGCAACTCTTTTCACCTAGAAATATCAAAGGCATTTTTTTCTATACAACACCAACATATTTATTCGAATAATTATAAAAATAATAATTAAATGATTTATATATATTTGAAATATCTTATAAACTCAATATTAAATCTCATTTAACATTGATATAATATCTCCCTTTAAATCTCTAGTATACAAGGATAATTACCTCCCCACTATTTTTTGAATAACTGCAGGTCATCATTTCCATAAATCCTATTGAAATAATTTTCATTAAAATTTCCATCCATTTCAATATTTAAAACACCTCATTTAAACTCATTCCAAAACTCAATTTTAATCTTCATTTAAATCTAGGAGACTAAATATAATTTATACTAAATATATGAATCATTTTTTCCTCAATATAATGGAACATAAAATACCACAGGATAATTATTTCTTTAAATCATGTTCTCATGGAATTTCTCATGAACTATCATTTCCTAAGTACATAAATACATGCAATTAAATCACCATTCATGAATGAATTATTGTGATCATAGTAACACATCTATGAAACTTTGAACTCTTTAATTCATGTTAGGATAACTACATGTATATCACATATATGATTTACATACATGAAACTGTATCTACATATGTTTTAAAATAACCCACTCATTATTAGAAGGCTCATTATTCTTTTTAAAATGATATAACTTAATCTCCTCACATAAATACGTGTATCTCATATAAGTCTTTCCGGGAATACTCTTCTTCATTTGACAAAGATTGGTAAACCTCAATTTCATATTCTCCTTTTTTCATAACTATAATCTCATTTTGATTTTTTAATCCTCTCTTCAATGTAGGTTGAGAACACTCATTGTAACTTCATCTTTTCTCATGTTATAGTTTATATTGTGTGTTCAAACAAACTTCATGTTAATACCCAAAACCTAACATCCCATAGTGGGTAGTTACTTTATTACATTATAATAAGATACAGGGAAACATATCCTTTAAGACCAGATATTTTATTATTCTTTGTAAACTAGATGCATACCTAAAATTCACATTAAAATTGGAAAACTAAATATAAAAATTTCTTTTTTGGAGAAATTCATATTTCCCCTTAGCATATCCCTATATAAAACTCATAAAATACTTCCTATTATCTTGGGTAAAATGGAAGTTAATAAAGGGGTGTGGTCAAATTACTTGTAAGGTTATAAGTTCAATATAATATATAAATAAATAAATCATAATTAATATATTAATTTAAATAACTAAATCAAAATCCATTTAATCAATTACTAGATCATAATTTAGTAGGAATAAATAATGATAACATAATACCATATGCATAATCACATGAGCTTGAAATTTTCCATGGATATTTTAACTATTCAAATAATCACATGGAAATAAATGAATAATATCATAATTTGGTAATTCATAATTTCATACACTATAATCAAACCATCAAGGCCAAGTTTCAAGAAAACTTATATAAATGGGTAAGGCCTCGGCCAAAAACTCATTCTAGTTTGACACATGAGACTTATTGATGCATCATGGGGCTATATAGACCCTCACAATCACTAGTTAACTCCAACTCATTCCCCATATTAATGGTGTCACACAGAATCTGCATAAACATTCGTATCGAAAAATTATTATATGAAATCTTAATAATTACACCAATCAATAAACATAATCATAAACCATCAAGAGTATTGTGAATGGGTTCAAACTGGTACATCCCTGAGAACATTGATCAAAAACCATCTATATAAATTATAAGGATGTTATAATTACAATATAAACCTAGTGGGTCATAAGTAGAATAATTTATTTTGTCTTTGATGAATATAAATTCTATGAAAATATCCTTTAAAACACTCTTGATGAAAATAACATTTTCACTTCCAAAATAACCTTTTAAAACTAAAAGTACAGAAAAAAATTATGAAAATAATTTTGTCTGAAAATATCCTTTGAAACATATAGATTATTCTTTAAAAAATCTAGTGTTCATGATGGTGGGAAATTCATGTCATGTTGTATAAGTTAAAAAAAAATTCCTTTCATGTATACTGTAAAATCCAAATGGTCCTTGTTTAGAAAATGAAATGAATATTCCTTTAAAAATAATTTATAAATAGTAAATAATAAATAAATATACACTTATTAAATCATTTTTATAATTTTGAAAATATTTTTGAAAATAGTTTTAGAAAACATGATTTACGAAAATAGGATTTTCAACTAAAGAGAGAAATGAAATCGAATTTTATTAAAAATAATTTCTCAATAATTTTAAGTGAAAAAGAGAGGAATGTGGTACTATTACATAAAAAATCATGAATATGAAAATGATAATAAAATAAAATGGGTTTATTATTAAATGATCAAACAACTTCCTTCAATGGAAATTCATGTATAAACAATTTCAATTAAAATGAGATTGAATCGTAAATCTCATACCAATTTTGTAACATTTGAATTATAATCCCCATGAAAGGAACAAAATTAAATGAAAAATTAAATTCAATTAATATAAATATATTCATGATATAACATATAAAATAGTTCATTATATTCACCACACAAAGGAATAACTGGTCAATATGCCATATGTCTCACTAGTGTAAAAGTGAGATGAGAAACCTTATAACTTTTTTAACTTACTTCATACATATAAGGACCTCATGTATCATAAATATAAAATTATTATACATATATTAAATTACCATAATCACATATCTCATATCATATATTAATTACTTATAGTCATTTAGCACCTGTTTATTAAAAATTCTTTGGTAAAATTACTATTTTGGATGATAATTACTAATTTTTTCATGTATGTTTTGGTTTGGTAATTTCATTATCTTTACTTTGATCACGGTTAAATCATTAAAAAAATTATACTATGATATAAATATCATATATATTTATTATATATCTATTTATATTGATCTATAAATGTTAGAGATCAAAAATGGATTATATTATTTGTGAAGACAGTAAGTCATGCATATGCATGAAAATTATTTCCAACTTTCTCGAAGGATAGAATAAAAGGAAGATAAATGATAATTAAAATTTATATAAAAATTATTATTTTATATATAGGATTTATATTTATCAAATACATACTTATTCCCATTCAAGTAAAAATAAAATGAAAAACATTTCACATCGTCAAATGGAGGCGGTAGTCCACACGTATGCAAGAGCGGCGTTATTGTTTTCCAACAGATTGGAAAGTAAGAAGTTAGATGTGATGTTAAATTTTAAAAATTATTTTTAGGTCATAATTATCACATATATTCACTAAATTTATCCTTAATACATTCCATGTAAAGAATAAGAAAAAAAACAAATCACATCTCTTCGTGAGGTTGTAGTCCGCCGTACACACGAAGGATGATATCGTATCCCCCATATAATGGAAAGTAAGAATATATATGTGTCATCATAATTATAGTAGAATAATAATATCATAAATATCATATAAATTTCTTAAATACATCATTATATCCATACTTGGAAGGTGTCGATGGGAAATGAATTACATCAGTTCGCAAGGCGGTAGTCCTCCATACACACAACCGATGGTTCTATTTCCCATTTGAAGGAAGTTGAGATGTATATGGATTATGCCATTGAAATAATAAAATATAAATATATAGGGTATAATTTTTTTATTATATTACCATATTTTAATATTATTTTAATGAGGAAGAATAGAGAATAAAAATTCACACGTTTTATATTTTTTCCTCTTCTTCAAAGAGATTCTTGATAACTAAAGCCTTCATAGTAGGGATTCCTAATAAAATTCATGCCTATAGTATATAGTATTTGAATTAAGTAATTTATTTGGGTAGTTATTGGTTTAACCAAATGTCTTTCCCAGTGTGGAAAGGAGATGATAGGGGTGTCATTTTATATGTGGGGGATGGGACACACCTGATGTTTTTAAAAGATAAAGTGATACCCACATTTTTCTCAATACAAAAGCCTTCAAAATGGGTCCTTCGTGGCCTTTATAAGTAATAAGGTCTACATATGGCTATAAAATGGATTTAGAACATGTTTTTTGTCATTTTTAAACCTTATCTTCTTAATTTAACCCCTGGTAAACCCATTTTTACATTAACTACGTTGATTAATTTTTGTTGTTTTTGCTATTAATTATTGTAAAAAAATTACCTTATTATATAATATTAATTCTGATGATTCAAAATATAGAGTCCATTCTTTCAAATTCATTTCAAATAATTAGCATAATTCAACTTAAAATTAAACATGTAGACAGGTCGAAAAAAATGCATTTTCCAAAGAAACATTTTCAAAAGTTTAAAAGTTTTTTATACCATAGTTAAATTTGAAATGATTACACTGATGTAAATAAGTTAAATTGTAAAATAATTGAAATAATTTTATTTCGAACCCAATTTAAAAAATAATTTAACCTTTTAAATAATTTAAATGAAAATGTTGTTTTTAATAAAAATCAGTGTTTTTCAATATTTATCAAAAAATTAATCTTTTAAGAAAAATCCGAAAAAATCACCCAATTGAAAATATTTTTATGTAAATTTAAAAATAGAAGTTAATTTTTTTCAAATAATTTCTTATAAGTGGTAAAAATAAATTTTAAATTATGTGTGAAAAGCGTGACTAAACTACCTTTTAGAAAAAAAAATATAGTTTTTTAGAAAATATTTCTTTTTTTATTTTGAATGATTTTTATTTTATTTATAATCAATATAAAAAGATTGAAATTGTTTTATAAATGTGTCGACCATATAATTTTCATAATATACTTAGTCATATTTATACCCACTAACTTAAGAGTTAGATTATAATAGTCATATTTAAATAATAATATTTTAATAGAGTATCACATTTCATTTAAACCCAAAATAATGTGTATCGTAAGCTATTGAAGAGATTGAATTTAGTTAAAAATAAATATATTATAAAATCTTGTTGTTTATTCTTCTCTTCAACGCTTGGTGTTTCATGTCATACATGCTATTAATGATGATTTTCCTCTTAAAATCTCAAGGAATTACACTTTATCCTTCTTAAATAAATTGTTTCCTAACAATTTTATCTTGATCTCATAAATTATGGTTTTAGCATTTTAAAAAACCATTATTCAAAACCCACACCATACAAGGTTTAATAAAATATCATCTTAATAAGAGATAATGGGAAGTACAAAGTTTGGTATATATCTAGGTTTCCATGTAGGAGAACATTAGTGGGAAGTGAAGATATGTAAATGGAAAAAAAGTGTAAATTATTATAGAGAGTAACATATATCATTGAACTCAATAAAGTTAATAGTCGATGGAAAGATAAGGACCTCAAAACCATAAATCTGTGATGATTTAAAATACTATTTGATTTAATAGCAATTAAGTTAATATGATATTGTTTTTATTTCAAGATCCTTATTTTAAAAGTTGAGGAATAAGTTTTCTGTCTAAGAATATAATGAAATATAATTACTTGATATCTATATATTTTATAAGAACAACTTAATCCATTAGTTTTTCTTTGATCAATTTCCACTTCATCTCTTAATCTAATAAATAAATATCCAAAAGCGAATTTTTTTTCATGAAGTACTGGAATTAACTTCTAATGGATCACATAATCCATAAAATAATAACTAGTTCTTACTCCTATCTTTACTAAAATCAAAATGGCTAAAAAAATTCCAATATAAAAAATTAATCTCTAATACCTCTATAGTAATTCACAAAGTTCAAATTAATCCATTTCAGAAGTGTATCCCCTTAAAACCCATGGGATTAATTCCCCAAAACCATAATAACATTCTTCATAAATAATTCATTACATGAAACCTAAAGGTTATATATACTTAAAACTAAGAATATTTTTTCTCGAAATATCATTAATCACTTAAAAATTATTTTATCAACATAATATTCATTCATAAAATCACTAAGAAAAAATTTCATATTATCCAGGTCATCACATAGGCTAGTGGTAGTTGTTTCACCCTTATCGTCCCTCGGTTGTGGGTTCAAGCCCCAAATCCTCATCAGATGAAACGGTTTGTCACCAAGTATGTGGGTTGTCTTTTTTATAAAATTATATTAATATAATTATAATAACATTACCAAAGTGTACTAACCCATAATTACCTCTGCATCCAAGATAATATAAACCGTAAAATCTACCTATACCGTTAAACTTATAACCAGAAAATGTGAAGGCATTCTTTCTTAAATAGCTTTTTCACTAAATTATACACTAAACCAATGGGTTATATTTCAATAAATGACTCCCAAAATATTCTTAATCTTGGTAACTCCCATAAAATAAAAACTAAAAATGGGTTTTAAGACTTTGAACTTATAATTAACCATGAACTCAAAAACCCATGAAGGTATTCATAACTCTTAAGTTAATAAATACACATACACTTACAAAATTCAACACAATTTAATTCTTGAATCCCAATGCATAAATACTTCAACCCTTTTACTTCAATATAGGTATTTAATTGGCCTAAGTTCTATAGTTTAGACGAGGTAATTGAATCAAATAAGGCCCAAGTTTCCACATATAAGAAAACATGCTATAAATAGATCCCAAGGATGAAATTTATTTCCGTCCATCATAATCTTCATTATTTCTCAATAATTAAATTCTTATGTCCTTGTTTTCAACATATAAAACATTTTTTCATTCCTTTTATACACTTTCCTAGGTGTCCCTTTCCACAATTCTCACATGATGGAAATTTATCCTTATTTCCATCATGGTATCCACTACTCAAGATCATAGAGAACTCCATCCTTATCTTATTCAGTGAATCTGAGAGTGGTTTAATGTATAAGTTATTAATAATATTTTGAGATAATTTATTTGGCATAATCATGATATCCATAACTCCAGACATCATCTCATTTGAGTGCTCATAGTCACCACATTGTTCTTCATATTCTATATTAATGTGATTCCTTTAGGTTCCATTCATTTACTAAAACAAAAAATAATAGTGTGAGAAACAATAATCATAGTGGGAAATCCATATAATCATTTATAGGATGTGTAAATAATGACACCTTTTTTAAAAATAATACACCTTAGGTTTAACCTAGGTTATTTGTTATCATGATCAATTCAAAACTTTTATAATGGTTTATAAGGAAAATGTGAATTATCCAAATCATATCCCATGATATTTTAAAATAGGTTCATAGTAAGGGTAATTTTCATGTACCATTTAATGCTTGAGTCAAGACCTACATGCCATTTTTTAATTTATTACCCCGGGGTACATTTTTTTCTAAAACCAAATACACCTGTAATAACCATAAGTGGATGTATTTCTTAAAAAACCAAGTAAATTATACCTCACTAGAACATTAGGATGTTATTAAATACTTATACACAAATTATATCATAGGGTTATGGTTTCTGATCTATTTTTTCAAAAATCTAGTTCCTAAGGATTTTTAAAAACTTCCTATGATACCAACTGTAAAAACCCTAAACATAGTAGCCTTGAGTTAGTGTTTAAATTATAACATTGGAATAATATACAAGGAATCATATCCTGAAGGACCAGATAGTTTAGTAGTATCGGTAAAATAGATACATACTTGAAATCCACATTAAAATTGAAAACATATAATATGAAAAGTGTTTTCTTTGACAACTTCATATTTTCCTATAGAATATCCTTACATATTAATAATAAAGCACTTCATATTATCCTTCAAAAAATTATATGAAAGTGGTGGGATCAAATTCTTGTTAATGGTATGTTTATAGAATAATATATGAATACATAAAACATAATTAATATAGAATGGTAAATAACTAAAACACATGACATTTAATCAGTAACTTGATCATGAAATGATAGGAATAAACAATGATCAAATAATTCCATCTTCCTAGTCATATAAGCTTTAAAGGTTTACATGGATATTATAACTAATAGAATAATTAGATGGAAAATAATTACTAATCTCATAATGAGGGAATTCATAATTCCAGAAATCAAAACCATGTCATCAATTCCTCATTCCAAGACATATTTCATTAATGGGTAAGGTATTTTCCAAAAACCCAAGCTAGATTGGCTCATGGGACCCAGAAATGCATCTAGGAGCTATAGAGGGCCATTTCCATTACTTACTAGGTCCAATTCATTCCTCATATATAAGGGGTGTCTCCTAATCAACATATACATTCGTATCAAAAAACTAGCATATAAAATGTTAACAATTACCCAAATTAATAAACATAATCATAAACCATCCAAAGTAATGTGAAGGTTATAAAAATAGTACATCCCCAGTCAAAATGATCATAAACCATCCAAATAAATAATATGGATGGTATCATTACAACATATCCCCAGTGGATCAAATGTATGATGGGTTGTTATTAATGATGAATAGAAATTCCATGAAAATATACCTTAAAACATTCTTGAGGAAAATGACTTTTACACATTGAAAATATTTTTTTAAAACTAAACCTTCAAAAAAATTGAAAAAAAAATCTTTGAAAATAAAAAGTTAAACTTATAAATTGTTTTTTAATGATTGATTGGTCATAATGCTAGGAAATTATATCCACATTGAAAAAGTTAAAATATAGATTCTTTAACATTTTTGATAAAATTAAAGTAATCCTTATTTAGAAAACATAAATAAGATTTCGTTCAAAAAAAATTAAAAGTAAAAAATATGTAAAAAATTCTCTAATAAATCATTCAGAAAATGCTATAAATAAACTTAATACATTTTTAGAAAACATGGTTTTGAAAGGAAAAGGATTTTGAGGGGATAAAGAAATGAAGTCTGATTTTTTTTAAACATTTTATTTATCATTTTGTGTTCCAAAGAGAGTAATAATGTAATATTACTTCAAAAATTATGAATAAAATAGAGTAAAATAAAATTAAAGTGGTTTAATAGATAGCAATCAAATAACTACCTTCAATTGAAATTCAAGTATAAACTGTCATGATTAAAACGAGATTGAAACATGGATCTCTTACCAATTTGGTAAATTTTCAATCGTATGTACCATGAATGAAATATAATTAAATTAAACATTAAATAATATGAATATAAATAGTTTAATAATATAAAATACCAAAATGGTTAGTATATTCACCATAAAAATGAATAAGTGGTGAATATGGCATATGTCTCATGGAAGTAAAAGTGAGACAAGAAACCCTTACCACCATTTCAATATTATTTTTATATTTATGAACCTCATATATAATAAATATAAGTTTTTTATAAATCAATTATATAACCATACTCATATATCTCATATGATATATTATTTACTTATAGTATTTTATCACCCATTTATTAATAATTCTTTGTTAAAATCATAGCTTCATGTGATAATTTCTTCGTTTATGATATATGTTTTGGTTTGGTAATTTTTTTCCTTTTACTTTGATCATTATTAAATCATATTCATAATTTTAAACATTATATAAATATAAAATTTATTAATTAAATATGAAATTTTATTTATCTATAAAATATGGATATAGAAATTGGATTACACCATTCATGGGGATGGTAAATCGTACTTAAGTATAAACAATGTTTCCATTTTTCTTGACATATGTAATGAAATGAAAATAAATATTAATTAAATTTTTTAATATTTATTATGATATATAAAGAATTTATATTAATAAATTCTATCCTTATTACCATTCTTGTAAAAATAAAATGAAAAACATTTTACATTGGTATGTGGTCGTAGTAGTCCACATGTACGGACAACAGATTGGAAGGTAAGAATTTAGATGTGATATTAAATTTTAAAAAATATGGTTAATCCCTAAATATAAAATATATTTATTAAATTAATTCTTACTACCTTCTTTGTAAAGTTTAATCAAAAAATGAATAGTATCACTTCGAGAGGTCATAGTATGCCATACACATGAGTGACGTTATTGTATCCCTCACAGAATGGAAAGTAGAAAGGTATATGTGATATAATAATTATAGAATTATAATAGTATAATAAATATCTTATAAATATTTTTAATCAGTTATTATATTCGTCCATTAAATGTAGTGATGGAAATAGTATTACAATGGTTCACAAGGCAGTAATCCTCTGTACACAGAATCAGTGTTTTTATTTCCCATTTGCTGGAAGTGAATGTGAATATGGATTTATCCAATAAAATAATAACATATAATATATATGGGATAGTTTTTTATTATATTATAAAAATTTAATATGATTTTAATGAGTTGTAAGAATTAATGATACAACTACACATGTCTAATAATTTTACCTCTTCTTTGTAGAACCTCTTTTTTTTATACCAAAATGTTTCTTATGAGGGATTACTAATCAAGATAATTCCCCTAGGATGTTATTATGTAATTAATTAAGTATTTGGGTAGGTATTGATAGAATAAAATGGATTTCGGAAGTGTGAAGATGAAAGGAGTGGGAGGCCTTTTATAAGTGGGGGAGGTCACATATGAAAATTTCGAAAAGATAAACGGAGGTCCACATTGTTATCATGAAATAAAACCTCAAAAAATATGTTATAACAGAAATATATATGTTATAAAGACTAAATATGGATATAAATAGGTTTTTTAAAATTTTCAGGTCATTTATAACCCTTATCATCTCAGTTTAACACCATGGTAAACCCATTTTTCCTTTAATATAAGTAATTAATTTATACTCTTTTTACTATTAATTATGCTCAAAATTAAGTTTAACTTATTAAATAATATTGATTATCATTATTCCAAAATATGGAATCCATTTTTTCAAATTCATTTCACATAATTTCTTATATTCCATTTAAAATTAAACCCATAAACGTATCGAAAAAAGGGTTTTTCCAAAGAAAACCCTCAAAAGTTTAAAAATATTTCATATCATAATTAAAAAACAAATTGATGAAAATTACATAAATCATTTAAAGTTTATTATAAATGAACTAATTTTATTTTAAAATCAATTTAATATATAATTTATCCAACAAAATATTTTAAACAAAAAAGAGATTTTCAATAAAAATCAATATTTTTCACTATTCATCAAAAAACTAATATTTTCAGAAAAAAAACCCAAAAAATAACCCAAAGATTATTTTGACATGTATAATTCAAAAAATAATTTTATTTTAGAAAATTTATTTTCAAAAACTTGTGAAATTAAATTTTATATTATGTGTGAAAAGTACAACTAAACCGCCTTTTAGAAAAATACAGTTTTTTATAAAACCATTATTTTTATTTTGAATGATTATTATTTTATTTATAATCAATATATAACCATTGAATTTATTTTATACAATTATAAACCATATAATTTTTATAATAAATTTATTCATATTCATACCTTACAACTTAATAGGTAGGTTATAATGCTTATATTTAAATAATATTATTTCAATAAAGTATCATGTTTTGTTTAAACCCTTTGTTGTGGGCATCAAAAGCTGTAAAAGATATTGAGTTTATTTAAAAAATAAATATATCATAATCTATCAGTTTGTTACATTATCTTATAAGCTTGGCGTTTCATGTCATATACACAATCTAAGATGATATTCCTCTTTTAAAATCTTAGGACCTTACACTTCACTCAGGGTAAATCCAGAAGACAATATGGTAGCTCGAGCTACCATTAGTGTTACCTGATAGTTTAACATGTTGTATAACATAATATGGAAGATCCATTCTTGTGGTTGATTGTTTCAACACTCATTTAATACAAAAATAATTGTAAAGTCAGATCATATTTTAGGTGTTAGGTTGACATCAATTCTTTTAGTGGCTCATCTGTGACTCACGGAAGCTCCATCTCAATTCATGTGGTAACTTCAACTCATGGTAGCTCGATTTTTTCTTGAAATCACTCAACATATTATAATATGGTTAGTTTAACTCTTAATATAATCAGTTTAATATCTTTCATCATGTGGTCAGTCCATGCTCATCATGTGTTTCACATGAGGTCAGTATATCGATCGTTTACAAATTTTAGGTGATCGATCAGGTAGCTTTCACACAGATAAACCTATAGTTTTTATGGGAGGTTTGAGATGATCATTTATCATAATATGATGGATTATATTGAATAGATTAAAAATCCTATGTTCTTTCTGTTCTTTTCAAATTTATATGAATAGTGTAAACCTACTAGAGTCTTATATCGTACTAATATCAATCTTGACTCAACAGAATAACTAAATGAAACTCATTACACCCATTTTGATATATCTAGGTCCGCTCTAAGAAGCAATCACACCCCACACATATGTCTCTATATCATCTTGTTTTACACACGTGTTTACTAGCTCTATCACCCCTATGGGTTCTCTCTACTTCCACTGTCCATGCACTATTCTCAAGCTCGGTTCCTCAATTGATGGGCCTAAAGAGGGATTCCCTAAAACACATCATAGACTAAACTTGAGATTATTGAGTATATTATCTAGGTTCTATCCCATATTTTCAGTGAAATCACACTTAGTAAAAGACTAAGTTTCAACTATTGGTAGCTACCTCAATCTCAAGTAAATCCTACAAGTTATATATTTTTTCTCAATATCAACTTCAAAATCAATTAAAACCACATAATATATTTACAACTCTTAATTAAATAATAAAATATTTCATTGACTTCTCTAAGTATTATTAAAAACAAATTAGGCAATGTTCACTTCTCGAACACCTTAGCATTTTTATTTGATCATTAGGAATGGTTCATCAATAATAACCAGATATACATATCATACATGTTTGATAACAAAGAAAACTTATTCAATAAAGGGAACAATATATTTTTATTGTTTATATAGATTATATCATTTTTTATGGATATAAATAATAAGTTTTTATAGATTTTATATTGGAGATAAAGGATTTTTTGAAATGTCTAAGACAGGAGAAATGAGATATTTTTTGCCTTATAAATTTTGAGAGAGTAAGATCACAAATTTATTTATCAAGATAATTATGCTCTAGAAATTATGAAAAAATCATACAGTGATGATTTAAAACTCATTTCTACTCCAATTTAAATGGAAACAATATTATCAAAAATTAAAAGGGAAAATAAGTTGGATCAAATGAATACTGAAATCTAATTAGAAACTTTCTATATTTGACATCATTAAGATATGATTTTATTCATCAAGTTACATTATGTTTTAGGTATAAAAGTGCATGAATAGAATGTCATATCATTACTAGAAAGAGATCTTTTAGAAATATTGAAGGTAAAATAGACTATGGATTGAAATATAAAAGCAACAGAAGGATTTATATATCATTCTACACATATGTTGATTAGGATAGAAGTATTGATGATAAAACGTCAGCATCTGATGGATTTTTCTGTTTGTGTGAAACATGATTATGTCGTAGCATGGTAGGTAATGATTGGAAATAAAAAAAATTACCATTAAAACCTATAAAAGTAGAAAATATTGGTCGATACCATGGAGAAGGGTTGTTTAATTCAAAGAAACAAACAGATACCCAAGAAACAAAAAAAAGAGATCATAATTAAAGAATCACATTGATATGGTTTGTGAATTATGTTTGAAAAAATAGTGAATTAAATAAAATGAATAGATTGACGGTGAAAGGATAAAAATGATAATCAATATGAAAAAAATAGAAAGTGGTTTCTATTTTGAAAACATTAGGAGTAAAAAACAAAAAACTATTCATATAATAAGAGTTCAATGAAAAAAATGAAAATAATATAATAGGATACTGAAATTTATATGGATTAAGAAATTATCCTTATTTCCACAAAGATAAAGAAAATTTAATATGATCAGGAGAAAAATTACTGGGTACAAACATATTTTTAGACACATATAGAAACTCTGGCTTGAATGAGCTCATAAAGAATAAGATGTTATTCTTCCACCAACTGTGTAGTAAGTCAAATATGTTATATTGAATTGTGGATATAAATCAACAGTGCTATAATACCACTATCTTCAAATTCTTCCCATCTATAGTGTCATGTCACATGCTGCCAAAAAAAAATTTCACTGCTACAGTGCCCTTCCAGTTTAGCCAGTCTGGTGAATAGTATGGGAGGCAAGCATTTGGCCCACCTTCATCCAAAAAGATCAGGTTACACCATTATAATAGTTTCAACTAGAAATTAATATTCTTGGGAAAACATCAATTTTATAATTTAAATAGGTGTTCCATTGTTCAAGAGTAATGAGTAATCATGAGAACTAATTATAAATATAAAACCAATCCCAACTGTTGATAACATTGTCTATCAACTGGTATGATCAGTATTTATCAACAACTGTGTACGTATAGAAATTAAAATAATAAATTTTCTTCCAATAAGTTAAAATTTTCCACAAATAGTGTTATTTTACTCCCATTATCTAAACACTTTTTATAAAATATGAAGTAAGATTGTCAAGAGATTGAAAAAATTAAATCAAGACCAATGGTATTTTATAGAAACCAAAGATAAACATACGTTTATTTTACATCTTTTATATGATATAAACAATAAATTTCATAAATGAAAATAATAATATCCCATGGAAAATAGGTCTAGTGTCATTGGAGATTAGTTATATAATCATCCAATTTTACAGTGTTTGTCATCATTTCATTTTAATTTCACTATACTAGACCATAATCTAAACATATCATTTGTAAAAATTATCCTCATAACCATGGGAATGAAAAAAAATTATATCAAACACTCAATAAGTTTTGGCTAAAAGTTTCTCCAAGGATGAGTCCATAACCATCATAAAAATATATGTGCGTCATAAAAATATCATATCATCATGTGTGATAACCATAAAACATAAGTTATATTCAAAGGGAATGGTATAATAACTTAAAGCCATAATAGATCAGTAAGGAAACATAATATCCAAAACATGGCTTAAAATATTAAACATAAACTATGAATCCTGAGATCATATGATCAAAATTCATAACATATTTCAACTATGGAACAAACATTATCATATGGAAACATTACTTTCATGAGTCACGCACTTAAACCCATGATTGGTAGAAAACATAATTTTAATCATGTATATATCATATTTTTGAGTCATAAACTTTCATTTATGCTTATGAACTACTACATTGTTCCATAAAATACAAATCATAATATATTTAAACATTAATCCAATGCATTATAGGGTAGTATAGAAACCTAACCTCCAAAATCCATAATTATTAGTTCCACTTGAAAATCATTCACTTATCACATAATAAATAACCCAAGGAAATAAAATTATTTTAATAAAAAAATTAAATAAAAATAATTTATTTTAAAAAAGAAGCCACAGAAATAAAAATTTGTTTCACAAAATCTCTAAATAGTATAACATCATGAATTAAATCAGTTGCCTTCAAAAACATTATCACCCAAAAATAATCACATAATAGAAGAAAAATTAAGGTTGGTAATTCAAACATAACTCCATCAGCGATTGGTCATTTTATATATAGATAAAAATCGAAACCAAATAACAAAATAATTTTTTAAAATACTTTTTGTAATCATCTATGTATAAGTCATAGTTGTAAGACTATTTTCAAAAAGTGTCCATTTTTTAAAATGAAAAGAAAACCCTTCATGGAATTGGATTTGAATTAAAAACCCATTATCCCTGGATATAAAAGAGATAATATCATTTAATATGGAAAATCATAGGGCAAATAAATTTAAAAATATTTCATATAACTGAATGTAGAAAAGTATGAGTTACTAAATCCCTTACCTTTAAAGTTGATTTCCACATAAGTGATTTAATATCATGTATAAAAAAATAACAATCTTAACTACCTATTTTAGAATCTTATTTATATCAGTATACTATTATAAACTGAAATCATAATTATACTCTACATTTATATCATTTGGTTCATATTTATTTAAAATTTCAGGTTTTATTAATACTAGTTGTTTTGAACTAGTTTCATATTTGTGGTGTTGTTATTCATTATTCTCAAAAAATTTATCAATACCTACCACACCCCAACCTTGGAAATTACTTTATTTTATTCTTTTCATGGATTTATATCTTTTGGTTGAGGTTCTTATTGAGTTCTCAGTTTGAATTTTTATGTTTTTCAGTTTTCAAGTAGCATTTTAGCATATGTACGGTTTGGGTACACAGTTTGGGAACTCATGTGGCCTAGCCCAGGTAACCATGAGACATGTTTTTAGTGTCCAATGGTGAGGCACACAGGTTATGCATGGTTTGGTAAACTATGTTATTTGGTTCTGGATTTGGGTAGTGGCATTTATAATGGTTGGTTCATGGTTCTGGAACCATGCATCCAGACCATGTGAGGCACCCCTCATCTCCAGAAGAGGGCACACAGTTGGTGCACTATTTTTCAATCTATAGAGCCAAACTACGTGAGTAACCTATATTTCATAAAATTTGAAATTCCAAGTTTTCCCTCCCCTATTTTTAGACCCTTTATATATTTTTTCCACTTGGTTATTTTTTGGTGCATGATAGGGTTCCCAAACCCTTATCCCTTTGATTATCCTCCCTCCATTTATACTCTTCCAAGTTTCCAAGGTCAGTTTCTTATGGGTTTTCCCTCCTTTATCCTCTATCTTCTCCTCTCTTTATTTCTAGGGTTTTCTTGGTGGGTTTTATCTCTAGGAAAACCCCAAGGGATATTTTCAGCTAATTTTGGTTGATTTATTGAATGTTAGGGTGTGCGAATTGTGTATCATTCTTGGATCTCCCAAATCTGAAGGATTCGTTGTGTCTGTACTCTATTAATGTAGGTGTTTCCATTATTTTCCTTTCAAGAACATTATATCTAATGCTTAAACATTCATTATTATTTCCAATGTGATATAACTTTTATTGTGATGTGCTAGTAGAAATTGTTTTGGTGTTTTCATGATGGAATTTGGGTGAAAATGGGTTTCAAAGGGTTTCATTTGTTTTTCATATATTGAAATGCTTGCAAGGTGTTTGATGAAATGCCTTTTGTTTTCTAAAATGAAATTGAGAACTTATTGCGATGTTTGGACTTTGTTATATTTCATTACTTTGGTTAAGGTTATGGATTGTGAATGATGTGTGACTTATATGCCTCTTTATAGATTGATGAGTTTTCATGAAATGTTTTGGAAATATTCTCCTAGATTTTAAATGTTTGTTTATACTTTTGTAATTACATAAAATGGTTAATTTTGGTTCAAAAGAAAGTGGTGATTCTGGAAAATTGTTTTGGGGTTTTTCATGGATATTTAAAGTGTTCCACAGGATGTTGGCACATCCACGAGTGCATGGTTCACTCATGTATGGCCATTCAAATGATAATGGCATTCGAAAATGATATTTTCCATAAGCCTTGGTTTTTTAAATGTTTTCTCATTTATACCCTATTTCCTTTTTCCTAAATTAGTTTATTCATTTATAAATGGTGTAATATTTCTTTAAGTGGCTATAAATGTGACTTAAAATGTGTTCTTTAAATCTTATCATGTTTTTCATTTTATGATATGCCTTAAATAATGTTTAGATCAAAGGCCTGTTTGGATATTAAGAAAAACTTAGTAACTAAAATGATATAAAGGACTATTTGGAATTACATACATAAAAATGGTGATTTATATTATTTAAGAAATAGTTTGGAAATGTTTTGTTATTATATTTAAAATGGACAAGATTTAAGTCCCGGTTGGTAATTTTTAATGCTTGGTAAATGAATTTGGTTTTGGAAATATAGATTCCCAGTTGGAAACATATAATGTTTTGAGAAATGGTTTGAAAGATTGTATGACATGATAGACTGGTTGTCACTTGAGAATGGTTTGTTAAAAATGGTCACCCCATAGAGGATTTCTAGATGTGAGTTATTGTTGTGGGTAGTGTCAGTGTTTAGAGAATGCTAGTGCGGTGAAGGCATGTAAGGTGAGTCACAGATGTGAGGGAATATCTATTCACCATGTAATATTACCATGGGACTCATAGGATTCTTATAGAGGGTTGAGTGATGGTTTCTAGTCAGCCCTTATTAGATAGGTCAGTATCCCCTTGACTTTATACGGCTCGGGTGGACATGCCACGGGATTGGCTAGTTTAGAGCAGCTAATTGGTTATTGACTGTGGAGATTCACCCTACACTAGAAGGTGAGCCCAATATGAGTATATATAGGGATAGATCTAGGGATGTATAGGAAATTCCCATAGTTTACTATATGTATATTCCTTCGTTATTTCTATTTCCTTAGTTTCCTGCATTGTTTATTTATGTATTTCCATCATTCTTCAGTATAACTTTTTTTGTATTTCACTTTGGGATTTTTTTCTAAAATGATAATTTATTTTGAAAATGGGAATGTGATGTGTGTTGTGTTGAAAAAGGGAAATATATGTTAGTTTATCAATATTATAAGAACCTATTTTTACATATATAATTCAAACTAGTATTTGTGGAATATTTTGGGAAAGGAAATGTATAGATTCTGTGGCGGTTTCTACTGAGATATTAAGCTCACACCCTACTTGTACCTTTCAATGTATGTAGAACTAATCTATTTTGAAGCTTCATGTTTCTAGCTCAGTTGTTCCTTATAGAGGGTGGGATTGTGGATAGTGGTGACATTGAGGTCACATGTAGATCAAGTTTTCTTTGTTCTTACTTTAGCTTATTCTTTTTATCTCTTAACTATTTGGTTTTTAGTTTTGTTTTGTTCTGTAGTTGATGCATCTAGATCCATTTGTATACTTATTGAGATTCAGTTATTTTTAGTTTTTATACACATTTAGTTTATTTAATTTATCATAGTTTATTAGTAAAAAGCATTTCCATAATGATTACTTTGATGTTCAGCATTAGTTGCCAACCTGTGGGGATCGGGAATGCCCTTCAGGCCATGTCTCGGACGAGATTGGTTATCTGGTTGGATGGAATTCTAGCTTGGTTGGTGATAATACCATATCATAAAAGGTACTACAATTGATCATTTTAATTATTTATAATTTTATAATTTCATTCTAGGATATTTTTTTCTGTGATACATAAATATGCAATTGGAGAAGAGTTGGTTTAGGTGATTCTTAATGAACCGACATTGATATCTTAATTAAAGAGTTTAAAATTATCTTTACTACAACATAACAAAAGTAAAATACTTTATTTGTATTTATAATTTATATATTATTAGTAATTAATTTTTCATTCTCATGCATGATATTATTTTATATCATATTTAAAGTAGGTGGTCAAACCAACATAATAAGAACACACCATAATATAATGGATAATCATGGTTATGGGGTAATTTCAATACAATATCATTATTATAAAAGTTTAATTATGTTATTTATATTTTATTATTATTTTGAATAATATTTTAAAAGTTTTTTATGTAGAATAAAAATAACTATATAAAAAATAAAAAACATTACTTTGTGTGGAGGTAGTCTGAATGTAAACATTGTTAACAATATCATTCCTTAAAAAATGAGAGGGTAAAACATTAGTTAATAAATTACATTATTAGAATCATAATTACATTATATATATCATATGTTTCATCATTATCACCATTAAAACCATCCCTGAGGTATGGTGGTGAAAACATGGATAACATCGATTCGTGGAGGTGGTGGTCCACACGTAAGCATGATCGATGTTCTTTTTTCTCAGTGAATGGAAATGAATAAATTAGGATTGTTAATTTAATATATTAATATATTGTAAAATTAATTGTACTTGATTAATTATACTAAGGTGATCATAAAATATTTGTAAGAAGAAGATTAATAAGAAAATATTACTAATGAGGTAATACATACGTCAAGAGATTTAGTTTTCTCTTAGAAATCACCACAAAATGGGGAATATTTAGTAAACTAATGTTGAACATAGTTTTAAGGATGTATTATAGAGCTATAGTTGGAATAAATTTATGTTTTTTAGAAATAAATTTGATGCTAATAGTGTAATATTAAGTGGTGTAAGGATCCACTTTTTAATGTGAAGAGAAGGGTAATTTACAAAGAACCCTTTATAGTTTCAATAATGTAAAATTACTATTAAAGGGAAAATAGTACAAAAATGGAAAAATGAGGAAGTATAATTGAGGTTTATTTTAATGAAACCTCAACAATCCAATTTGAAATATTTTTATTTTTTGAGTCATTTCCTCTTAATATATTAATTTTTATCATTTTTACTTTCACCAGGGTAATAAATTTTTAACATTAGTAATTAATTTCAATGAACAAAATTAAAAATGAACTTTTTACAAAATTATAAACATATTATTTCAAATTTTAGAATTATTTTATCAAATAAAATTTCAAATTTTATGAAACATTTATTTTAAAATAAAAACACATATCGCGTAAAAACAGTTTTTAAAGAAAAGGTGTGTTTCTGAGATTAAAACTTATGTGTATTCCAGAGTTTTCAACATTAAAAATTTTAATGAAATAAATTTATTTATGGTAAAACAAAAATAAATATAAGTATTTTTTAAAGAAATCAAAAACATAATTTTACCATTAAAATACTTAATTAAAATAAAATATTAAAAACAATTTTTATTAGATATAAAATATTTCTTTTGTTTTATATGGTTAAAAATATAATTTAAAATTTTAAAAATATAAATTTTAAAATAATATAATTATTAATTAAATACAAAATTTATTAATTTAAAAATCATGGTCTTTATAATATACTGATAAAGTAATAACTGGCATTGTTTTTTAACAATATACTTTTTCACTATTTGTCTAAAAATAAATAATTTTATAAAAATACCGAAAGATAATCATAAGATTATTTTAATATGTGGAATTAAGAAATTAGGTTAATTATATAAATTACAAGTTTTAAATGTGATAGAGATTAATTTTAATATAAAACACATAATTAGAAAATAATATTATTCTAATGAAATTACTCTTATTTTAATATATCTATTTATTTAGTTTTCAAATGGTGGTTACTTATATTGATACCCACCACTTTTCCATGAATTATATATCAGTCATATTTAATAATTTTATTTTATTAATGTATTGGGGTTTTTGTTTTATGTTGGAAATAATTTTAAGACAAGACACTCAACAAGATATTTATTTAAGGAAAAGTATTTACTAAGATCATGGATCATTACATTCAACCACCCTTAAAAATAATTACATACTCTAAATTTTTATTACAAGGAAGAAAAAATGTGTGGATACTTTTTCTTAATTATATCCTCAGTTACCACAAATCTTATTCAGACATATTATTCTTCTATATAATTTTTACCAGATGAGTGGTCTTATTTTGTGGCATTTTATCTCTTTAATCCAATACCTCCACTAGTTGTTCCTCAAAAGAGTGATCATGTTAAAATTAAATTGATTTATAGTTGAGTATATGTGAAGGGTCTAGTATTTAATTCCTCAAAATAAATATGTGGAACACATCATGCACATAGAAGAGTTCCAAATGGTGTGCAAAGCAATGGAATAATACTACAACATGATCAATAATCTGAAAGGTTATGGTATACCTAGGGCTCAGCTTCCCTTTTTAAATGACCTAAACATTTATAAATGAAATTTCCTTTTATAATGAATAAATTACATATTAAGTAATGTAGTTATATTACCTATCATGGATATTTTGGATCGATATAATCTATAATATTTAAAATATAATTAAACCTATTAACCATTCATATTGTGGTCATTTTACATTGACTATTAAGATTAATATATATCAAGGGTTATGTTAAAGTCCAATAGATATATACAGAAAAATATATGGCCTCATACAGTAGGATTGTACCCTATTAATCCCATCTATTGAAGCATCCAAAGGCGATAGAATCATTGGGTTTTCCCCTTGAACAATCCCAAGCTGATATTCAGCAATTGGAGCTCACATGAAATAGTTTACCGGAAGTTAAATCTTATCAATATCAAATCCCAAACCCTATACATCGAACCACCCTAAGAAAACACCACCATATCACACCTTAACCTTAGCGTGTACGCTGGTATAATAAGTCGTTTTGTTTCTAGAGCATAGTAATACAAATTTGTATATTTTCTTTTTTAATAAAATAATGATTATATTTATCCCTTTTTATTATTACTTTATAAATGATTATATAATGAGATTGATAACATTAGATTTTGATATAAATAAATCCAAATTGTATTTTTGTGAAAAAATATAATTTCAACGAAAACACTATTCTGATAAATTCAATAATGTTTTGATAATATATTATTATTGAATAATATTTATTTAAATATTAATGATAATATAATTTAATGAAGCCCAAAATAATTTTTATAAGGGTCAGAAAGTGGTTAATATTATAAAAAATAGAGGTTTACTTTAAATATGGATTTTTATTTAAAATTTTACATTATTATATTTAGAAAATTATTTTATAAAAATAAATATTATTTTTGAAATAAACTTGTAAAAATTACCCAATAGTGCATTTTTCAAAATTTTCTAAGACAACCAAATTTTTGGGTAAAAAATTAAATACCTCAAAAATATAAAGTCTGTATTATGAAATAAAAATAGAAAAAAAACTGATTTAATAAATTACATAAAAGGAATCCATGGCCAAATATAGATTTACCCATTAAAAATAATTTTTGGATGTTATTTTATTAATTTTATAATTATTTAAAGTATCCTATAAAACCTATATTATATTTTGAGGTTTTAAAAACAATTCTTTATAACATGAATCAGTTCCACATCTCCATTGGTATTATTTTAATAAATTTGGTTCATGTCCTTATAAAATATTTAAACCCTTTATTATTTGGAAGAAACCATAACGAACACTATGTTAAGGTTTGTGGTTTTGATTATTTTATCATATAGAGTCCAAAACTAAAGTTTAGAAATTAATAAGAATCACCTACTATTTTTCTATAAATATCCACCCATCCTCCCAATCATATTCACTTAAAACCCATTGAAAATTAATTTCCTCCCTCTATTCATATCTAAATCTCTATAGAGGTGTTCTCGATATCTTAATAAGGTCATCTCTAGATTTTTGAAGTTCCCTATCAAGGTAAGGGGTATCTCCCCTCTCTTATTTTCTATTCAAACATATTATTTGTATTATCCTTTTGAATATAAATTGATTAGGATTTCATGTATTTAAAAATTTCTCATTACTATCCAATTTATGACCTATAAATTGGAGATATTTTCCCCCTCTTGTTATAACCTTTACCTAAGTCATTACAATATCAAAGTAAGGGATTCTCTCCCCCTCCTCCTTATTCAAGAACATTTGTTGTATTATTCCTTTTGATTTACAAATGTTCATGTTAAAATGTGTATTCATGAATCTATATTATTTTACATGTTATTTCAAAGTAATTATAGGCCACCTATCACTCCCATTAAACCCTTAAAAGAATCTTTATGTACACCTATTATGCTGCTGAAATTATACTGTGATTTTCCATGAAAAACATTTGCATAGTGAATACCAATCCCATTTCCACTCAAGATTCTACAACTATACTTACTTATCATTCAATAATTTGGTACATTCATGTATGTAACCCATGCTCATTAATCATGGGATTAAAAATTATGAAATTAATTCTTATGTTGTATTATCTATGTGTCACACTTATGCATGTACAAGGTATGAATATGATGGGTGGCCCTGGAATTATATATCCATCTAATGCATTGGGTAATATTTTTTATCTCATGATATTCCATGTATGGTAAATTTTAGGTTATCAAAATTACATTATGTTATGATGACTTCATAAATATCAATGACTTATTCTTATGATTTCATGTTTTAGGTTTTTTCCACATTCCTATGTTTCCTTGATGTTAACATATTATTTCATGATTTTATGTTCTTATTTATGATTATCACCACTTTTATGTTGTTTTTATATGACTCATTTGTAAAATTAATTACTTTCATCATGTTATTATTTGATATTCCCTTATAAGACTTCATAGCTTATCCCTTTCTAATGTACATCCCCAGGTTATCTTGTGAAGTATTAGAAGAGTTATAGAATTTTAACAGTATGAAAAGAAGTTTTTAAAAATTTTGTTATATCCCTATTTCATGTCATCATGTTATGTATATAATTAACTAAATACACTAGGCATTGTGATCTTTGGGATTTAATTATGTGTGTCTTAATGTAATAAATCAATAATAGTGTTTTATCAAATACTTGTGTTGTTATAGTTGGTATTAGAGAAAGGTCTAGTTATTTTGGGGGATCAGGACTAGAAAAACTTTGTAAAATCCTTGGGGAGAAGTCTAAAAATAAGAAAAAATCCCAAAACTTTGGTAAAGTAGAGAGTAAGTGTTGTCTAAAAAACAAAATCTCTATTTGGATACTATAAATAGATGGGGCTTTGGAACAGCTGTGACTAGCGGTAATAACCCTAAAAAGGGAGAATTTGGGTATTAAATTAATCATAAACTATTTCATGACAAAAATGACTTACAACACACCTATTTTGACACTCTAGGGATATATTCTTGGGTAAAATCACATGATCTTTATGAACCATTATAAAGGGAATAAAAATCCATATCAAATGTTTTATTAGGAAATAGACCATGGATAACTTAGATTGAAACCAAGAAATTCATAGCTTAATGAATATATGTTATTTATGATTTATCCATTCAATATTCATAGTTTCCCTTATATATGATTAATAATTTGAAAATTATCATCCCTATGTTTATTTTGGTTGAATTAAATTATTTGAACCAGAATCAAATAGTAAAATGTAGTCTTATCATCCATTCATGAACTTCAAATTTCTTATGTGAATATGGTTCTATAAATTATTTCATATCATGAATGTTTAGAAAAACTATTCAAACACAACCTCAAAATAAGTAATTTGAGATATTGGTGATAAAAAAATGGGAAAATTATTTCATCAGAAGCATTAAGTTGTCCCCTGTCTATATTTTCAGGCTGAACTTTCTAAAAAACCTTGTCATAATCCCTTCTTAGAATTCGATGAAATTCTAGGTATAGATTTTATTTTCTTATATAGAGCCAACATAAATAGCCGAGATAATAAAATGACCCTTCATATCTCAAATCACCCTCCAATTCTATACAAATAAAAGGAGAAGGATGAATTTACTTTGGTATCATCATCTCAAGAATGGATATTATTTCTTTACGAGAAAGCGTATCTAGTTTAAATGACTGATACTAAGGAAAAGATTATCCTTAATTACATGACCATTTTGAGGGAATACACTAATTTTTTCCCAAAGAATATTATTTATTTTATTTGATATTTTGAGTTCTTGATTGAACTTATAGGTGGTTATTTTCTAATATCTACGAAAATATATAGAATTGACACTATTGAACTTGAAGTGATGAAGAAGATAATAAATCAGAATATGAATCAATTGTTTATACAACCAAGTTCTTAAATATGGGGTACATTATTCCACTTCATAAAGAAAAAATATGGACCAATTCACCTCGTTTATAGTTTTTTCAAGACCAATAATGTAACGTCCCGTATCTGGAAGCCACTTAAAGGTGCCCCATACCCGGTTGGCCACATGGCCTTAAGCGCATATCCTAAAATGCTAGATGTTACTGACTAGAAGTGAGGACCTGTGAGTTATAGTGGGGAGGCTATTCTCTTTTATCATATTATAACAAAGTGGAGTACAATTAAAAAAATAGTGGAAGTAGTAATACCATACAATAGAAGTAAACAGTGGAAGACTGGTAATATAAATAACATGATGTCATGTCATACAAAAGAAGATATTTCATGTTACATGTTCTAAAAAATATCCAAAATAGTTTACATTCTAGCAATATATGATATAAGTACCAAAGTACGAAAGGGACAAAAGAAACTTAGAAGCATCGCAAGCCTTGGCTTGATCTCAAGCTCTCCTACTCCTAAATAGAAAATCAAGTAGCTATAAAAGGGAACTTTACCTTATCTACACCTACAAAATATAATCTTCTTGGGTCCAAAAACATGACCGAAATAGGGTGTGAGACTAAATCCCAATAGGAAACCACTCAAGGTCTATGCCAATCAATCATGGAATATATATATATATATAACCGAAAGTGTACAATAACAAAATTAGTAATCAAGGAAGTACTCAAAAGTAAATAGTACTAAAATACTTGGTTTCTATCTACATTCATTTCATATTCATTAATAGTATAATTACATTAAATTATTTAAGTCTCAAGATCTGGCATAAATCCAAATATCCCCGTATAAATTAAGAACAACAGATACCTTAGAAGGCTATCTAAAAAAGTATAAGTGAATACTAAATCCAATCTTGTGATTTGGCTTAGCAAGCATGTCGTAAGTAATTCTATTTAAATATTCAATTTATAACCTAATCCCATCCAAAAAATCCATGGTTCGCTCATGCATTTAGCACAAAAACCTCTGTGAGTCTGTCTGTGTCATTCCAATGTAAATCCATGGTTCGCCCAAGGTATAAGTATATGTAAACTCATGAAAAAATAAACATATACAATAGAGCCAGACCATATAATACCTCAATGGATCCATGGCTCGCTCAGTAATTAAGTATAGTCTACATGAGCCCAACCACTACACCTGTATCTCACTCATGAATTAACATAATACCCACTTCGAATCCGTTTATGGAATTATAATCTGAATCCATGGTTCACCCAATGTATAAGGTACAATGGTCATATGATCCCATCCAGGGTATTTTAACCTAAGGTTAAGGTTTTAAACTTCCATTTACCCCTTTAATGTTTAATATTAAATCAAACATTTCATATAAGAAGAAACACATGTAAATTAAACTATTACATGGCTTTAAAATTAATCAACTCACCTGGGAAGGTTCATAGTTGGAGAAGAACATTCCAAACATACTTAATCAAGCATAAGTATACAAGGTTCAAAATGGGTAAGCCAACTATCCCAAGGCCCTTAACCAATTCAATTAAAATTTAACAACCTTATAATTTTATTATAATATCAATTAACTTTTTAACAACCCAAGATGGGAAATAAAGGAATGCCTCATAAGCATCCAAGTCCAAATGGCCATAAATGGTCATCCAAGTGAAACACACCCATGGGGTGGCCATAATTCAAGGTAAACATCCCTATACATGAATAAGAACACATATTCAATTACCTAAACATAAATAGGCAACAACCAGGTCCAATTATAAATCAAGGAGACACCCAAAAATGGGTGACTGGCATGCCGGCACATATAAACAACTTAAAATTAGCGAATGACATGAGAAAACCTACCCTGTACTCATACAAAACTCCTCATCTAGCATCGGCCTCTAATTATTCCTAGAACAGAGTAGATCTACAAAACAAGCATAAACTCCAAAGCTTTGATAACTAGGTCAAGATAAAAAATCATGAATAATGGATCAAGAGGAATTAACAACTCACCAATGGGACGACAATCCATCCAATGGAGTTCATATCATTATTTGGAGGACAAATCAGGATGGAAATCTTCCTCAGTCACTGCTATTCGTGAACTTAGAGTGAGTCCTATGTCTATCTAAGAAAACATGAGGCCACTGCCCATTTTAAAAAAAATAAAACTACACGATGTGTGATGGAAAGTACACACCATGTATATGGATGATCCTCTTTTCCTTCCGACTTCCACTTACACATCATAAGAAAGCATATCATATTTCCTTACATGGAGTGTACGGAAATAACACAGAATGTAACCCCTAGTCACATCTTCCAACAGGTCTGCAGACATTACTCATCCTTTTTCCCTCCTCTTTCTCAAGTACAAATTGAAAACAAAAGAATCGTACCATAAATGAAGAACCTAGTTCTTACAAACTTTACCCTTTAAAGAAATGTGTCCCTAAGTTTCCCTTCCAAGTGTGATGAAGAAACATTCGAGAAAAAATCCATCCACTACAATAATACATCGGTCTCCCTCTCCCAAGTCTTATCACGCACTCTTTTGTACTGCCATAGCATTCATAATAATGAATAGACTGTCCATAGAGAACCTTTTTTCTATGATACACAATCCGCATAGGATCCTCCTCAAAAGACGCATCTACCTCTAAGTCAACCTTCACAAGATGAAAAGTGTGAGATGGGTCTGAAAAGTAACATTGTAACTGAGAAACATGGAAAATTTCATGCATATACCAGTACATATGTGGTAACTACAACTAATAGGAAATGATCTGGACACTTTCCAGAATCTCAAACAACCTGACGTATCTCGGCGAAAGCTTACCCTGTCTCTTGATCCTCTTGTGTCCCAACCTCAGTGAAACATATAGGAAAATCCAATCCCCAACATCAAACTCTAGAGGTCATCTGTGGAAATTGGCATAGGATTTCTGATGAGACTGCATAGTATCCATCCACTTCTAAATCAACTGAACCAGTTCAATGGTCTTTTGGACAAGATGAGGTCCCAGCATAGTTGTTTATTCTTCCTCCAGCCAACATAGGGGTGATCGACATGGCCTACCATAAAAATAATAATATAGATTTATATGAATAGTATCCTTAAATTTATTGATATAGGATAACTCAACCAAGTTTATGTGTCTCTCCCAATAACCCCTGAAATCCAGGACGCATTCCCGAAGCATGTCCTCCAACACTCGAATTGTACGCTCTGACTAGACATCTGTTTGAGGGTGGTAAGATATGCTCAAGAGAACTTATGTACACATTTCCCTATATATCCCTTTCTAGAAATGAGAAGTAAACTACATGTACCTATCTAAAATGATATAATGCATGATCACGTGCTGTCAAAAAATCTCAAGGATGTTAAACCTCATAATCTCATCAATAATAAAGGTTTCCTTGATCGGTAAGAAATGTATAACCTTCGTGAGCCTTTCAACAACAACCCATAAAGCATCATTACCTTGAGGCAGCCTCGCAAAACCCATCATGAAATCCATCGCGACATCATTCTAGTTCCATTCAGGAGTAAGTAGTGCCTGTAGAGGTCCAGCTGAACATATCATGAAAAAACCAGCAACATATCTTTTTATATCTAGCTATAAATATTAATAATGTAAATCTAGATACATTTTGGTGACACCAGGATGCACTACCCATACAGAGGCATGAAAATTCTGCATCATCTTCTTGTGCATATCTTCTAAAACCCATATGCTACCATGTAAATATATAAATTCACCCTCACCTTTGGTCCACCCAGGAAGAGGTTCATCACCATTCACAGTCTCCTATTGAGCTAGACCTTAGGAATATGATAGCTACCACATCCTTACTCTATCCCGTAGGGTAGAGGTAATAGCTAATGATGAACGAAATGATTAACCCTAAGTATCATGCACCTTTAAGTGAATCTCCAAGAACAACGCCATAACCTTACACTCACTGTTTTCCTATTGTAATACCTACAACTGAGTCCTCCTACTCAAATAATCATCCACTTAGTTTCCTTTACCAAGCATGTAGGCAAGCTCAAAGTAAAAATATTGAAGGTATTACACCAACATTCGCTGCCTCAGATTTAGATCACATTGGGTGAAAATGTACTTGAGTCTTTTGGGGTCCGTGTACACAACAAAATGTTCTACAAATAAATATTTTCTTTAATAGAGTAAATCATGAACAACTATAGTTAACTCAAGATTGTTCATTGTCTAATTCCTCCCATGTGGCCTCAACTACCGTGACCTGTATGTAATGAATTGATCCCCTTGCAAATGAACTACTCCTAGCCCAGTACCTAATGCATCACAGTACACTGTGTAACTCCTATCTGGCTCTATAGAAATAAATATCATCATTGAAGTCGATCTCTCAATATACTCTTAAAAGGCCATCTCACAAGAATCTATCTATACATACTATGCACACCTTTTAGTATGTCCCATAAAAAATGTTGCTATATGTGATAAGTACTGTATGAAGCGCCTATAGTAACCATCCATCCCTATAAAAATCCTCACCTCAAATACATTCTTAGGATGATCACGAGAAACTATTGCTCTCACTATCTCTAGATCCATTGATACTTCTATCTTCAAAATGATGTGACCCAGGAAGTGGATCTGATCCATCCAGAAGTGACACTTTTTGAGTTTAACATATAATGGATTCTATCTTAGTGCACTCAAAATGATCTCAAGATGTGTGGAATGTTTGTGTTAATTATTAAAATACACCAAGATATCATCCATGAAAACCACAAAAAAAATATCATGATAAGGACGAAACACTCGATTCATCAGTTCCATAAAACCTTTAGGCACATTTGTGAGTCTGAAGGACATAAATAAATACTCATACAGACCATACCTTCACTGAAAGTTTATGCATGGTATGTATAATGATCTAACATGTGACTGGTGATAAATAGATCTCAAATTGATCTTATAGAAAACATGAGTTCCTTGGAGATGATCGAAGATATCTTATTTTCAAAGTAGAGTACACTGGTTCATAACTATCAACTAGTTCAATTTCTGATAATCTACTCATAGCCTAAGGGTGCCATCCACCTTTTTTGCAAAAAAACACAAGTGAACCCCACAAAGAAATAATGGGTCGGATGAAACAATTAGCCTCAAAATCCTCTAGTTTCTATTTGAGATCATGTAACTCCCTCGTATCCATCCAACAAGGAGGAATGGATACGAGTGCGGCTACAAGAACTAACTCGATAGATAACTTTACCGCTCTCACTGGAGGTAAACTTGAAAATTTATATAGTAAAATATCCCTAAAACAATCAACTACTGGAGGTAAGTCCATCTAACATGTTCCCTAGTCATCCAGATATAAACTCACTGTCCAGTCATTCATTTTTCCCAATCCATGATGCTTAGGTCTTGCTCAGCTCACCTGGACATTCCACTCATCTTTTTCTAGAAATGATCTACCCTATGGTGATGTAACACTCACCATGTGGCGATGGCAATCTAAAAAGTCTTGAAATGAGACCAACCATTCCATTCAAAGGATGAAATAAATTCATGTAATCTCTAATACAAAGAGTTCCAATAAGAAGTGACACCCAATAACCTCTCGGGGAACTCCTTGCACTAACGTACACATTCCATTATAATCACTGAGGGAGTGTTTAGCATCATAACGTAATCATAAGTAAAAACATGGAGCCCAAATCTCTCCACAATGGGAACAGATATGAAACTAGATAAATACCCTGTATCAAAAAGTTCATAAGATAAAATAGAGGGGACTGGAATAGTACCTCTAATAGTAGAGGGTTTAGAATCCTTCTCATGTTGGGTCTGTTTCACTGCATAAGTATGACCTATATAGTGTCCCTATGACACTTCCTAGCTACCGTGAGCTAATCCACCCTATTATTGCTGAGAACCTTGGGTCTAGCTACCATGGAAATGACCACCACCTCGGACTGAATGTCTTGATGTACCCTAAATCCCTATCTAATGAGAAGTTGCTGACCTTTCTCCTAAATGTAGTTTTGGTGCAGTCCCTATCTCACTAGTTGGTGGTGAAAATGTCCGGTAGAAGCATTTTAGATTTCCCATCTTGCCACAAGATCGACACTCTATTGGATCCATCGGACACTATGGCCTCATATTCATAATCCACCTGCATTGGTAGCACCTCACTTAGCTACCTATAGATATGTTTTGACTATAGGTATCACCAAAAGATGGCCCCAGAAGATGATTCCTACTACCAGTGGAAACAATACCAGATCTCGATGTTGAACTACCCTAGATCACACCTCCAGATTCCCTCTAGTTACAGTTGGTAATCAGCACCCGATTCACTATAGAAGATATAGTAGTCAACCGGAATACATTTACCTATGATCATACATCATACCTGAGTCCATCCTCAAATCGCCTAGACTTTGATAGATCTACTAGCCTTTGATAGATCGCCACCCATCAAAATAGGTGTGAATAGCTAGAGCTTAGAAAAATAGGAAAAATAGTCCATAACTGAAAAGTCTCCCTAATCTAGATGCATAAAATCTTGGTATTTATCATTTTTTAGCATCTTGGGGTAGTAATAGTCATAGAATACTGTAAAAAAATTCTCATCATTCCATATCCTCATGACGCTCTACCTAAGCGATTACATCCCACCATCTCTTGGTGGAATCACGTAGGATGTACATCGCGAGCTTTACCCACCTATAAGGAGGCATCTCTAGATGCTCGAAGATCGAAATTGTGGCCTCTATCCATGACTCTATAACATATGTTCTGCTATCCCCTGAAAATATGGGCAGATGCTACTGTGGAACACTTATGTCAGTTCATCAATAGATGTGGTTGGTTGTGGTTCTCCCTAAAAGTATTTCATGGACCTCATAAATCCTTCACAGAACTATGAATCAACACCTACATCTAGTATAATAACTGGTGCTGCAATTTGTATTAATGGAGGATCCACTGGTAGCCCTTGGCCTACCACCTCCAGAGTATGATCATCACCATCCTTATAGAGTACAATTGGAGGGTGTCATGGTGGCATGACTCTACAAGTTCAATCACACACCTTAGTTCAAGTTCATTATCAAGGTTCACATTTCAAGAGCACAAAAATAAAATAGGATAATAAATCCCTCAAATGTTACCAGAAGAGAAGTACATGGCATGTATACACCATACATAGTGTGTACCCTCAAGCTCCCACATGGGTGTGTAATTTATCCAACCTAGGCATGTAAATACCCTAGTAAATGGAATGTAATCAAATTACATGTTGTGTACTCAATTATCCCCTCCTGGTCATATTCTTTTACATGTCCAAATCCACATGGGGTCTTCTCGTGTAAAACTACATGGTGTGTATCTAAAGTACAATGTGCGCACTGTCAAAGAATCATCATTCTGTGTTCCTCTTCACAAGGCCAGACACACGGCCGTTTATCACATGGTGTGTACTCAAATTAAAAGTAATTTACTTAAATAAAATCCTTTCTTCCCAGACAGAAGAACACACAGCATGTGTTCATAGAACCACACACCATGTTGTATGGGTTTCAGAACATAAAATCCCTATAACATCCCCCGAACCCCTGTTTTTGAAAATTAATCCAACGGTATGCCAAATTCCAATCTATGGGGTCTTATACTCCTCAAAAATAAAATTTTTGAATCCTCATATAGTATATCATAAAAAAATTTAATTTAAGTCAGAAACATGATCCACCAAATTCTAATCCAAGAGGGCCCATACAACTTAGGTACCAAATCTTGGAATTCATCCACTTCGAACTACAACATGTACTAATACACCTATCACAATAGTAGGCATATATATGATGGTACCTATCATAATAGGATACATATCTAGCATGACATCTTTCAAAATAGAATGAAATCAGTAATACTCCAAAATGACATGGAAATAAAGCATGGCATGTTATTTTTAGCAAGTTTTTATATGAATCATGAGATGTAATACCCTCATCTCATCAGTTTGAAAAAAAATAAAACCAAAATAATATTAATGATAGTAGAAAAATACAAATTCATCACCACTCTATGAAATTGAATCAATTATAATAGCTCAAAATCCAAAATTCATAATTCAATTCGAGATAATTTGTATTTTTTTGTACGTGGGGTAGCTACTCCCGAGCGCAACATATTAGCAAATCCCATTGCATTTTTATATCTTCCCTTCATCTCCAAACAATAAAGAACACCAAAAAATAATCCCTCTGATACCACTTTGTAATATCTCAGATTTGGATTTCACTCAAAGGTTCCCCATACCCGGTTGGCCACATGGACTCAAGCACATCTAATATGAATCCATGGTTCACCCAAGGTCTAAGGTACAATGGTCATATGAGCCTATCCCTGGACTTTTAACCTGATTCCATGGTTCTACCATTTCCAATACCAATTTAATGTTTAATATTTAATCAAGCATTTCATATAAGAAGAAAAACATGTATATTAAACTATTACATGTCTTTAACATTAATCAACTCATGTGGGTAGGTTCATAGTTGGAGAAGAACATTCCAAACATGCTTAAACAAGCATAGGTATACAAGGTTCAGGAGGGGTAGGCCAACCATCCCAATACCCTTAACAAATTCAATTTCAATTTAACAACCTTATAATTATACTATAATCTCAATTAATTTTTTAACAACCCATGAAGAGAAACAAAGTCATGCCTTAGAGTTATCCTAGGACAAACAGCCATAAATGGTCATCCAAGGAAAATTCACCCATGGGGTGACCCTAATTCAAGATAAAAAACCCTATATATGAATAATAACATATATTAAATTACCTAAACATTAATACGAAATAACAAGGTTCAATCCTAAATCAGGGTGATGCCAAAAAATGGGTGTGGAGAACTCTGGCACATATAAACAGCTTGACATTTAGTGAAAGGAACGAGACCACCTACCCCATACTCGTATGACTCTCCTCATCCAATATCGACCTCTAATTTGACCTAGAATGGATTATATCTAAAAATTATCATAAATTCCAAAGATTTCACAACTAGGTCGAGAGAAGAAATCGTGAAAAATGGCTCAATATGAATCAAGAACTCACTGATGGGGTTCCAACACTTCTGGTGGTGTTCGAATTGGAGTTCGAACAACAAATCGATAGGGAAATATTCCTCTGGAACAGTTTCTCATGAACTCAGAGGGAGTCCTCTATCCTTATGACAAAACATGAGGCCACTACCCATTTTAGGAAAATAAGAAAACTACAAGGCACATAAGGGAATATACACATTGTGTATATGTGTGATCCTCTTTTCCCACCGACTCCCACTTACATGTCATGCCCAAGTATACCGATTTTCTTTATATAGCATGTATTGGAATTACATGTCATGTAACCCCTATTCACATTGTGTAATAGGCCTGAAGTGAGTACTTGACATCTTTTAATCCTCTTTTTTTAGTACAAATCTAAAATAAAATATTCATAAATCAAAGTGATAGTTGGGTTCTTACAAATAAGATCACAATAAAGAATAAGTATAATCTTCTATGGATTGATGACTAGTTCAATCGGCTATATAGAGCTCAATAGTTCACTAAGGTGGATCTTTTATTGGGATATTATCAAGTATAGGTGAAGGAGGAGGATATCACAAAGACTGATTTTCATACAAGGTATGATAACTAAAAGTTCAGAGTGATGTAGTTTGGACTCACCAATGCTCCAACAATCTTCATGGACCTAATGAATAAAGTATTTAGGGTTTATCTCGTTAAATTTATGGTAGTCTTTAAAGATGATATGCTTATCAAATCCAAAATCAAGGAGGAGAGTAAAGAGAATCTTAAAGTTGTATTGAATGCCTTAATAATTGAAAACTTATATGAAAAGTAAAAAAAATGAAATTTTTTGGATGAAGTAACATTGCTAAGGAGTGTTATCACGAATAGAGGGATATATAAGGGTACTTTAAAAAAATGGGCTATTAAAGGATGGACCAGACCAACATGTTTGAGGGAAATATATAGTTTCCATGGACTAACAATTCAATATCATCAATTTTATAGAAAATTATCATGATTTTTATGCACACTAACCAGGATATCTCAAAATGGAATAATTTTTTTCTAGAATGATTAATATGAGGAGATATTTAAAAATTTAAAGAAGATTCTAATCACTACACCTATGCTCGCATTACCCACTAGTGGGGAATTATTTTTTCACTACAATGATGTGTCAAAAAAGGGATTTGGCTTCATACTAATGAAACATCACGAATTGAAATCCCATGCCTCCCACCAATTAAATATCGATGAGTAAAACTAACCAAAACATGATTTATAATTGGTTACAGTGATCTTCATGTTGAAAATTTTTAAACATTATCTCTATAGGGAGAAGTGTGACATATATACAGATCATAAAATCCTCAATTATATATTACCACAAAATAAGATCAATATGTTCCAAATAATGTGGTATATCTAATCAAAGATTGTGATTATTCATCCATTACCATACTGAGAAAGTGAAAAAAGTGCCATATGATCTATGTTGAAAGGATCCCACAAAACTATCCATGATGAGGATTGAAATGGATTCAATCTTCTTGGAAATGAAATGGATGGATATGAAAATATTAAAAGGAAACTCATCCTACCTTTCTCAAATAAATTCTAAACCATTGATTCTTGAGAGGATCAAGGAGGACCAAAAAGATTATGAGGAACTATAGATAAAGATTATGAATATTCCAGAGTTCATATTTTCTAAATATGGAGTTATATGGTTTGGAACCTAGCTATGTGTCCCATAAAAATCAAAATGAAAAAGGTAACTTTTAGATAATGTTCATAGCTCATCCATATCTATTCATCTAGTAAGAACTAAGATGTATAGAGATCTAAAACAAAACATCTAGTGGGATAACATAAAGAGGGATATTAAAATATTTGTACCTCAATTATTGGTATGAAAATAATTCAATGATAAAATATAGAAGTATAGGGGTATGATAAAACCATTGCTCACAACATTATAGAAATGGAAAAACATAACCATGTATTTTTTCGTTAGAATCCCCAATACATCTGAAGGAAATAATGAAATCTAGGTGGTGGTTGGTTAAAATAAAAATTCGGCAAATTTCATTAATATCAAGGAATATTTCTCTCTTGAACAACTCACTAAGATATACATAATGTAAGTGATGATAATATATAGATTACCACTCTCTATTATAAATGATTGTGATATGTGGTTTATCTCAAGATTCTAGAGAAGTCTACAGTAAGAACTAGATATAGAGCTAAGTTTTAGTACTATGTATAACCCTCATGTGGATGTTAATTCTAATAGAACCATTAAAAGTATAGAGGAAATGTTGAGATCGCATTTAATAGATTTCCATGGTTTTTGGGAGCATCACCTTCCCCTGGTGGAGTTTTCATATAAAAACAGTTTCCATTATAGCATTAATATGACACCTTATGTGGCTCTATATGGGAAGAGGTGTAGGACTCTAAAATTTTGATATAAATCTAGTGAAAAACCTTATGGGACCTGATCTCATGAAAGAGATGATGGAGAAGGTTCAAATTATTCAACGTCATATTAAATACCCACAAATTTGAAAGAAAAACTATCAAGATAATTATTGATGAGTCCTAGAGTCTGAATTTAAAGAAAATATATTCCTTCATATAGTACTATGAAATAAATTCATGAGGTTTGGGAAGAAGGGAAATCATAGTCCTAGATAAATTGGCTCCTTTGAGATCCTTGATCACATCAAAGTAATGTCCTATCAACTAGAACTCCCACCTAACCTATCTAAAGAAAATGATGTGTTCTATATACCCACATTGAGAAAGTACATATTGGACCCTTCACATATAATTAATCTAGAAGTGATAAAATTGGAGAATAATATTTCATTTGACAAGAAAATAGTGAAGATCTTATATTATAGAGAAAAATTTTAAAAAAAAACAATAAAACTCATCTGTTCAATGTATTATGGTCGAACCACAAGTTTGAAGAATAAACATGGAAACCAAGATATCTGATTAAAAATAAGTACCCTCATCTATTCTCATGTATGAAATGAAAATTTGATGGTGAAATTTCATAAGGATTATGTAATGACCTGAACTTTTATAGCTGAAATTCCCTTTCTTAATGAATAAATACCATCTTTTATAATGTAATTATATACACAACCATGTATATTTTAGACATATAGATCCTATTGGAAGAAAATATTCTTAATCATATTAACCAACCATTATATATTTGTTGTACAGTGGCCATTAATATTATTATATATCAGGGGTTATGTTAAATTATAATTGACATCGATGGAAGAATTAATGGCCATGACCAATAGGACTGAACCCTATGAAGCCCATATACCAGAGTATCCATGGGATATGGAATCACCAAGATATTCCCTTAACCAATCACAAGTCAATATTAAATAAAAAAACCTTGAGTGAAATATTTTGTGAGAGAATTTTATGCTTCTCAAGATCACAGACCAAACATTGTTAGTCTAATAATTACAAGAAGGCACTATCTTCACACATTTTACCCTTGGAGTGCACGCTGGTGTAATAAGGGGTTACGTATCTAAACCCTAGTGATAAAATTTTTATATTTTCTTTTTTAGTTAAATAATTATTATATTTATCAGTTTTTATTATTTATTTATTAATTATTATATAATGATATTGATGAAATTTTATTTTGATACAAAGAAATAAAAATTTTATTTTTGGGAAATATATTGTTTCAATTTAGATACTCTCTTAATAAATTCAAGAAGTTTTAAATAAATGTTATTTTAAAAAAAATCTGATTAAATTATATTAATTTAAATATAAATTATAATATAACTTAATGAAGTCCAACATAATTTTTATAATGGTTGGAAAGTGGTTAAATTTGTAAAAACTAGTATTTTACCATAAATAGGGATTTTTATTTAAAAGTGCAAATTATCAAATTTTGAAATTCATTTTTCTAAAATAAAAATATTTTTTTGAAATCATCATTAAAAATTAGGCAATGTTTTATTTTTTTATAATTATCTAAGATAGTAGAATATTTGGGTAAAAAATTAAATACATTATAAATATATAGGTTGTATTGTGACATCATAATAGCCCAAAAGTGTTGTAATAAAATATATAAAATTAATCCATGATTAAATATAGATTTATCCTTTAGAATAATGAGTTTTTGATATTATTTGGTTAATTTTATAATCCTTTAACGAATCCACCAAAGCTTATATTATATTTTAAGCTTTTAAAATCAATTATTTATAAACATGACCCACTTTCACATCACCAATGCTATTATTTTAATATGTTGGATTCATGGAATAATAAAATATTTAAAATTAATTTTATTTTGAAGAAACATGGTAAAAACTATAATAAGGTTTTTGTTTTGGATTATATTTTCATATAGAATCCAAAACCTACGTTTAGAAGTTAATAAATAATTCCTCTCTATTTTTATATAAACACATACCCAATCTCCCACTCCTCTTCACTCAAAACCCATTAATAATGAATATACTCTCTTTATACCCCTATAAATTTCTCCCAAGGGGATCTCAATATCTTAATAAGATCCTCTCTATCTTTTTTAAGTGACCTATAAAGGTAAGGGGTCTTTATCACATCTTTTTCATTTGAACACCTTCTTTGTATTTATCCTTTTGAATCTCAGTTGATTATTTTTTCATGTATTTATAAATATCTATTTACTTCCCAAATTATTTTTAATGAATTAGATATCTTTTATCCCCTCTCATTATAACCTTTACTTAATATTTTACTATGCTGAAGTAAGGGATTCCCCCCCCCTTCTCTTTATTCCAGAAATTTACCTACATTATGCCATTTTATTTCCAATTGTTCATGTTGGAATACATTTTTACACATCCCATATATTTTCCTTATGATTTCCAAGTAATTATAGACCAAATTTCTCTCTCATTAAACTCTTCCATGAAATTTATATACCCCAGTTATGCTGCCAAAATTATCTTGTGCTTCTCCAAACCAAATAATTGTGTAGTGAATAGTAATTTCTATTTCCACTACAAGGTATTAAACTAGATGTACCTATAATTCATTGATTGGGAACATTAATTTATGTAATACAAACTTTTTAATCATGGGATTAAAAGTGATAAAATGTGTTCTTATATTGTATGATCCTTGTGGAACACTTATGCATGTACACAATATGAATGCAACAGGTGGTCCTAGAATTATATAGCCCTAAAATGCATTAGGTAATGTATTTATCTCATTATATTCCATTTATGGTGCATGTGAGGTTCTCTTAAGAACACTATGTTATTATGACTTGGCAGTTATCCTTGACTTATTCTTATGATGTCATATTTTATATCATTATCTAATTCATGTGTTTCCTTGATGTTGTCACCTCATATCATGGTTTGATGTTTATTTTTATGATTCTCACCCCTTTTATGTCACCTTAATATGTATCTTCAATATCATGTATTACATTATTCATCTTTTTCTTTTATTATCGCTTAGTAGTCTTAATGGCTCACTCTTGTGTTATGTACATCCCCAAGTTATCCTTTGCATTTTTAGAATAGTCATGGAATTTTAAGAGAATATTAAGAAGTTTTAAATAATGTTATTGTATCCCAATTTCAAGTGATTATGTAATGTATACAATTATCCAAATACACTTAGACTTTTATATTTTTTTATTTTATTATGTGTGTCTTTATGTATTAAATCAAGAATTAAGTTTTATATAATATTTGGTTTGTCTTACCATTCTTCCCAAAACTCATAACCCATTTATTTAGATATATACAAAGTAACACCTTATCACCCATTTCAAACTCTATATCTCTTTTGTTTCTATCTACATATAACTTTTTTTGACTGTTTATTGTTTACAATGGACACTGAATAGTCTGAATCTTCTCTATAATTTATTAAATAAGGTGAGGACCTATTAGACTCCTCTATCTAACTTCATCCATTCAATTTTTAGTCCTATGTATCTTCCCATATAGAGCCTCACATGGTTTTATTTGAATTCTTGGATGGAAACTGTCGTTATATTAGAACTCTATTAGAGGGATGTGTTTATCCAAATATCACTAGAATTCTAATGAATAGGATCTCATCATATCCTCTAGAGTTTTCATATTCCTCTCAGATTAGTCATTTATCTAAGCATGATAACAAGTTCTAAAACTCAAATTATTCTCCAATAATTTTTTAATAACTATCCAAAACCTCAAGGTAAATCACAGATCCAGATTAGATAAAATAGAGACTAGTAAAATCAACTTATTCTTTAATAATTTTTTCCATTACCATACTAGTATATGTAATTGTTTCAAGATACCCTCATAATTTTATCATTTATCGATATCTTTCTAGCATACCAAGCATTGATATATGTATTTTTTTATTTCCTTATTTATGTCATCCAACCAAAAAAATTTCTTTACATTTATATAAGTATTAATTATTCCTAGATGGATAGATAAGGATGACCTATGAGAATCATCCAAAAGGTCCCTCTTCAGTTCTTGTTTTGATGGGATTCATATTTGGGTTCCAAACCGTAAAACTCCATCATTATAAAAGCTAAACACAAAAACACAAACATCCTTTTTCTATAGATGTGAATCCTACTTATAGGGTTCTTTGATATTTATGAGAATGGATAGTTGAGTAGTCATTCAGGAAATATGGGATATCTTTTCTTCCCCTATTGTTTAGTGATTCATATAATTTTAATCCATGAGTATTGATTCTTTTTAAATACTAAACATGGATAATATAATATGATATTTCATACTAATGACACCTATTTTTCCTTATGATGGTTGAAATGGATTGAGAAATTTTAGTCCTTGAATAGTTCTAACTATCTCCTTTAGCTCATGTCCATATAGTTCTATGTGAATATATACTTTAATATCTTTTAGTTAGTATAAATGTAACACATATCACCATAGAGATTATGACACAAAAGTTTCAACACAAATACTACTATCGCCAGCTCCCAATCATGTTTTGGGTAGTTCTTATGATGGGTATTCAATTAACATGCTTCATAATCAATAGCATTCTCGTTCTACATAAGAATTCATCAGATGCCCTTCAAATAATCATTATTGTTTATGAAAAACCCTTATTCATAGCAGGTTATTATAATTATTGGTGTAATGATGAATCATTTATTAATCCCCCTAAATATTTCCTCGCATTCCACTTTCTATAGTAACTTCACTCCATTCTATGTCAACATGGTTATTGGAAAGGAAAATTGTGAAAGTTTCTCAAAAAAATTATAAAGTATCCATATAATCCAAGAAAACTCTATATCATTATCACAGAGGTTGGTATTAACCATTTTTTAATTATGTCAGTATTTAATTTTCCCAAAGATATACCCTCACTAGTGACAACAATACTTAATAAGAATACTTTATAAATCAAAATTTCATCCTTACTTAATTTGGCATATGATTTATCCGTTCGTAAGGTAATTATAAAAATTCTCAAATGATCTTAATGTTCTTATTTTTTTATGGAGTATATGAGAATATAATCGATAAAGGCTACTATGAATTTTTCAAGTCAATATCAAAATACTCTATTCATAAAATCCATAAATATAGAAGGATCATTTGTAATCCTGAATAGAATTATTTTAAATTAATAATGACCAAACATTATATAGAAATATTCCTTTGGTATATCCTATCTTCTCACCCTCAATAGATGATATTTTTATTGAAATTAAATCTTTTAAAAATGTTTAGATCCTCATTTTTTATCAAAATGATCACCAATATGGCATAGAGGATGGTTGTTTTTTATTGTGAATTTTTAAAGATATTGATAAACAATGAAAATATGAATTGATCCATTATTATTTTTAATAAAGAGAACTGGTTTACCCCATGAAGAATCACTTTGGTGTATAAAGACTTTAACCAAATTCACTTGAAGTTTCTTCTTTAATTCATATAATGTAATGGGGACCATTATATATGGACTCTTTAATATAGGATTTGATTCATGTATGAGTTTAATAAAAAACATAATCATTTGATTTGGGGGTATACTATTCATTTCATCCAAAAATACATTAGTATACTCCCATAAAATATGCATGTCATCAATTTTGAATACATCCCATATTTGAGGTAAGGTTCCCCCTTTTTTGGATATCATTACCCATAATATATAATTTTCATCCAAAAATATCTCATAGTCATCCTTTCATAGATATTTGATCATAGGATGGTTATGGATATGAAATAAGATCTCCTTATACTGATAATTTATAAGTGATTTGTGTAGAGATATCCAATCCATTCCCAAAATCAAATTGAATTTATCCAAGGGTAGAAAACTAGATTTTTTAGAAAGAACATCCCATAATCTTGATTGGAGAAGAGTTATAAATCTTATATTCTATAATCACACCACTGGGGGGTTTCATAGATACATAAGTATCTAAGGTTTGTGGTGGTAAATCAATATTCTTAGAAAATTTATGAGATATAAAATAATGTGAGGAACAAGAATCAAAATAAGCATTTGAATATCTAGAGAATAGAATGAGTGTTACTTTCACTGCCTCACTATTGTGTTCTACCTCAGTAGTTGTGATTGTATATTCTCTTCCTTTCTCCCATGGTTTATGAGGTTGTTGATCCCTATTTTATTCATTGGCCAGGGTGTTGGGGGATTTATTTTCATAATGTCCAAACTTATTACAATTTAAGAATTATATTATAGGTTTATATGTAGAATAGACCTTCTTATTTATTGTTTTAATTGACCTTTAAGTGTTTATTTAGAAGTTATAGGTTTAGTGGAATTCTATACCACACTTAAAACACATCCCTGGTCCTCTGTGGAAACAACTAGAGTGGTTCTTCCCACACTTTTTCATGTGGTGTTTCAAATTTCTTTCCCCCATGTAAATTATCATCAAATATTCCATGATACCCCACTTTTATTATTCTTCCTAGAAATAAAAATAGCCCCAATTTTTATCTCCACATTTAGTTCACTTCCAATAATCTCTTTCTTGCTTCCAAATTCTCCTATGGCTAATTAACTTTGAAGACATGGTTTTAATCCACCAAAGAAATTTTCAACCCATTATCTAAACATATCATTATTATAACCCATCCTTATAATCAGTTATTTTTAAAATTCTTGTGATCATTTCTTCTTAGTGGAATCATAGTAGACCATATTCTAAACATATCATTAGTACGACCCATCCTCATAATTTTGGGAATGAAAACAAAAGAAATTAGTGGGATTAAAAGCCTAGTAATGGGTGAATAAGAATTTCATCAAGGATGAGTTCATAGCCATATGAAAAATATGTGAGCATAAGATAAATATAATATCATCAAGAGTAATAATCATAAAACATATTTGATCTTCAAAGGACATGGATTAAGAACTTAAGGACACAAAAGATCAAAAAGGAAACATAATATCCATAAAATGGATTAAAAATATTATCAATAACCTTCAATCATGGGAGCATAAGATAAAAATACATAATATCTTTCAACTATGGTAAAAAAAATATCATAGGGACACATTACATTCATGATTCACAAACTGTCACCAATACTTGAGAGACAACTTAATTATACTTGCACATACATCACCTTTGTGAGTCACACACTTTAACCCACTCCTACGAACAACTAAATTGTGCCCACATATACATATCTCATGGGATTTAAACTTTAAACCAATGCATTGGAGCATGATATAGGACCCCACCTACAATTATTCATAATTATTAGTGAAACATAAAAACAATTACCTTATAAAATAATAAATAACACATGTAAATAAAATGGGTTTTATAAAAAATTTAAATAAAATTAATTTAATTTTTATAAATAAATCATTGATATAAAAATGGGTTTCATAATATCCTAAAATAGTATAACAATTTGAATTAAATTGATTGAAATCAAAACAATTATCACCAATAAATAATAACCTAATAGAATAAAAATGGAGGGTGATGCTTGAAACATAACTCCAATAAAGATTGATATTTTTTAATAAATACAAAAATTAAAAACAAATCTCCAAAAAAATATAGAAAACATTTTTTATTTATCAATGTAAAATTAAAATTCACGAGTCTCTTTTAAAAAAGTACCCTTTGATTTCACTAAAATAGTTGAAAAGTAAACACTTCATGGGAGTGGGTTTTAATTAAAAACTATTTAACCCCAAATATATAATAGATATAATAATTTATAGTGGAAAATTAGATGGAAAAAAATTCATGAAGAGGCCAAATAACTCAAAGGAAGAAGTTTGAGTTACCAAATCACTTACCTTTACTCTTTATTTTCATGGAAATGATTTAACATATTGTACAAATAAATAAATATATTAATCACCTACTTAAAAAACTCATTCATGTACATACAAATTTATAAAATTAATTCATAATTATTCTATAAATTTATATTAGTTTGTTCTTATACATTTTCATTTTTGAGTGTGTCTAATCTTGATCATTTTGAACTAGTTTCATAATCGTGGTGTTTTATCTATTATTACCCTAAATTTCATCATTACTATATTAATAAAGTTATTTTAATTGATGATTTTTATTATTTATAAAGTTATAATTTCATTATTTTGGAGTTTTGGTTATGATTTTCAAATATGAAAATAACGATGAGCTTATTTCAGTGATTTTTACTAAACAAACATTTGTATCTTAATTAATGATTTTAATTTTATCTTTACCACTAAAAAACCAAAATAAAATATTTTTTTACTTATTTATATTATATAATATCACTAATTTAGTTCTAATTTCCATCTATCATATTATTTTATATCATTTTTCATATAGGGGGTTAAATCAACCTAACCATAACACACCATGATTTAATAGATTATCATGATTATAGGGTAATTTGGTTATAATATCATTAGTATATAAGTTTAATAATATTATTATTATTTTATTAATTTGTTGAATTATATTTTACACAATAAATGAATTATAAAAAAATACTAGATGTAAAATAAAAAACATTCTTTCGTGGAGGCGGTAGCCCACACTTACACATGGTTAACATTATCATTACTTAGAAAATGATATGGGTAAAGGTAGATAATAAATATGATTCTTAGGATAATAAATAAATTATATATATAATATAATTTTCATTTAAATCTTTAAAACCATCCTTGAAAGATGGTGACCAAAAAAAAGATGTTGATTCGTGGAGGCGGTAGTCTACAGTACGCAAAATCAATGTTATTTTGTTTTTATTTGTGGATGGAAATGAAAAAATTAGAGTTTTATATTTAATATAATAACATCTTGGTATATTAATTATATAAATTTAATTATATTAATGTGGTTATAAAATTTTTTTAATTGGAATATTAAGAAGAAAAGACTAAGGTGAAGGTAATACTTATATTGGGAGCTTGAGTTTTCTCTTAGAAAAATTCTTTGAAATTGAGTAATTAAGTAAACTAATAATGAATAGAGGATTAATGAAGTTGTATAGGGTTATATGATTAAAACAAATTTCAAGTTTTATAAAGTTATAACAAGTGGAATGTGTAACATGAAGTGGTGTAAGGAACTCCTTTTATAAGTGAAGAAGAGGGAAATTTTGGAAGCACCCATTACATTTTCCATAATAGAAGTTTAATATGCAAGGGTAAAATGATAAAAGGGGGGGAAAGAGTAAGGTTCTAATTTTTTTAAAGACACACCTAATCCATCCATTTAGAAACATTTTTTAATATGCATTAGGTTATTTCTTCTTAGTAAATGAATTTTTACAATTTTAACTTTTACCGTGGTAATTAATTTTTAACCTTAGTAATTGATTTTACAAAACAAAATTAAATTTTACACTTTTAAATAATTTGAAACTTATGGTTTAAAATTTTAAATCATTCTATAAAATTAAATTTATAATGGTTTTAAATGTTATTTTAATATAAACAAACATATCACGTAAAAATTATTTTTAGGAAAGATGTGTTTTCAAGATTAAAACTAATATGAAATCCATAGGTATTAATATTATCAATTTTCAGGACTTTAATTTATTTATTATAAAATAAAAAAAATGTTATGTTTCTTTCAAATAAATTCAAAACTAAATTTTAGCATTAAAATACTTAATTGAAATAAAATATTAAAAATATTATTAGAAATAAATAATAATGTTTTTTATATGGTCATACATAGGATTTATAAATTTGAAAAAATATATTTAAAATTCATAACATTATTCCATAAAAAATATTTTATTAATAATATATATTTTACTAATTATAAAAAACTATGTATTTATTATACACTGATAAAGTAATAAGAATCACCATTTCATCCAAGAATATACCAAGAAGATCGAAAGACAAGTGAGCCTTCTCCTAATAAAATCAAATAAAATCATAAAGTGCATGAAAGGACATCATGTAGCTTCCTTACAAAGATGAGTGTAAACCTCACCAAAATAATCAACATGAACATGACTAACACAATACTACGATAATACAAAGGACCAATTAGAGGTGACCTCAGAGATTTATCTTTTTGAGAGAGCATCCACCACCTGATTAGCTTCGCGATAAGCATGTGTGACCTCAAGGTAGAGAGAGTATAGAAGATGAAGGTAGTTAGTCCAGACGGGTAGCATCTTTCATGGCACAATCCTTAAGCGATCTTTCAAAACTTTAACTGCAACATATGAGACTGACTCTATCCATAAATCATGCCAACCAAAATGGATAGTATACTTGATTTCCTTAATCATGTCCCATAGCTCCGCTTCAATAGTAAATCCATTTCCAATATAATGAAGGAAGAATCCTTTCACAAACCCTGATAGGTGTGGAAGACACCACCACATCTAGAGGGGCCTAGAGCACTAGAGGAGACTCCATCAACATTGACCTCTATCCACCGTGGAAGAGGTAGTATCCATTCAATATATTTCACCATCAATGGATTCTTCGTCCTGCCATTAACACTAAGAGGCCTCAACAAGACAAGGTTAGAAACATCATTCCTCATATACCAAGTTTGAATTTTAGTAGAAGCTCGGATAGCACGATGCAAAGAAAGAACACCATCCTCAAATGAGGGTTTGGTGTTGTTGAAAATCATATCATTTCTTGACTTCCATATGAAATCCAGGATAGTAGAATCCACTGACAACATGAGAGCATGATCCTGCTCATTGCAATCCACTATGAAAATGGACTATAACAGTCCATCAACTGACTGGGAGGACATTTTGTAGTGTAAGAAACCCTGAAAATAAGACCAAAACCTATGTCATGACCCTTCCCATTGGGGCCCACACCGTGACTCCCCAATCCCACCTCCAATAGGCCAGGGGCTGGTGACTAGCACCGAGTAGGCATATTACTAACAAGGGAGGCATTTCCTAAGTACATGTAGACATGCACACATCTCCAAGCCCATAAATAATGAAGTGTAAAATAAAACACTGAGGAACAAAATGCATGCATACAACTAAACCCAACCAATAGAGTACGACAGAAAGAAAAGTACTGAAAGTAAACTGGGCCGGAATACAAGCCCACCAAAACAAGAGTCTGAAAACTGCAAGGTCCAACATGTAAACACAAAAAGGTATTAGGACTGTTGCTTGTAGCTATAGGAGCACCTCGGCCTGTAGGGAACTCAGAAAGCTCGTTCCTGTCCTGATTTACCCTGGACTCTATCAAAAGGCCGCTCGTCTTCACAAGATATGACTCGTGCGGGCAAAGCCCGTGCAGGGGTGAGTATAACAATACTCAGTAGATGACCCCGAAAAACCACAAGAAAAACACAAATTAAAGGTACAGCCATCTATGCACAGTATATTTCTACAGAAAATATAGCAAGATAAAAACAAATCAGATATACTCAAAACCCAGACCCGTAGTTTAGAGAAATGTCACACAACCACATACCCCCGACCGAGATTTAGTTTGAAGATTCCATGAAGCACTCGTTCTGGGAGAACACACTCCATGAGTCTTATTTCTCTGATGACGTCCATCCGAGAAGTATTGTTTGTCAGGAACTATCACGAGAGGTAGTTACACTCATTACAGGAGACACACTCATGAGTGGGAAGATTCCAATAGATAGATGCACTCATTGTGGGAGACACACTCCTAAGTGGGAAAGATCATGATACATAGATGAGGATCAATGCCAGGGTCATGGTGGATACCCTGACTCATCCGGAATTCACCTTCTAGGTAGAGGATAGATGCTCGGTGGAGTTTTTCACGCCGATGCCAAACTCTACCTAGGGTTAAGAATGGATAGAGGATCTCTATACGGGCCTCTCGGATGGATGTCTGACTCTATCACAGAAAGTCCTGGTGAAGGTAACATACTCTTATAAAACGAAACGATTCCTGACATTCTGGGGAACGAGAAGAAGGGGTACTAACCCAAACGAAAGATGTCCAGAATGCCGTAAACAAGAGGACCATTCCGTTTTCTAAAAAGTACACGTCATGTAGAAAAGTTACACGTTGTTTTGTCTGACCACGGGTACTACCCATGTACAACTGACCGTGTCGTAAGGCTAGTCATGTAGAAAACCTGAGTACACGTAGTGCAATATGGTGTACACGCCATGTCCGAGTGACTGGGGTTGAATCTATGTATGCAAGCCATGTGCTCGTACACGGTCATCAACCCGTGTACTCCAACCCGTGTAATCGGTACATGGGGTGGCCCGCGTTATTGGCCTCATCTAGCCATGTGATGTAGTACGCAGTCGTGTACTCCATCCCATGTCTGTGTACCCCCTGGAAACATGCCGAGTTCCACGTAGCCACATCTGCCATGTTGTACACACCGTGTCGCCTGAAGTCGTGTAGTCCAACCCATGTCTGTGTACTTCCCAAAATACATGCCAAGCTTCAGGGAAACTCTAACACGCCATGTGACCAGGGTCACATACCGTGTGATTCCTCTCTGACCCCCAAAACCCTAGCCGCCGCCACCAGAACTACACGGCGTGTTCTTCGGAATTATATGTTGTGTATTCTGGAAATTTTCAGAAATGCGGACCTCCACCGTCACACCTCCGGTGATGCTTTGTTCATCGATCCAGTCATCTGATCGCCACAAAACTCCTAGGTTTTCGTCACCCCAACACCACGAAGCCGATTCTACTGTTTTGGGACCTCTGATCGGCTCCGAAAACATTCAATGATCCATCCGTGCGAAGCACACTCTAAGAACGGTCCTTCCTAATCCAGTCTGATTCATCATCCGCTATCGTCATCACACCTTCACAAGGTCGTTGGGGGTCGATTCTTCAGTTTGGGATCGTTGCATCATAGAATGGATGCACAACAATCTTTTGTTCATCACATCGTGATGAAAGCGAAGAACGCATGAGAAGAAAAAAACAGGGAAGGGAAACCAATCAAACAAAAATAGGAACAAACCTCTGCCTTCATTCATCACATCATTGACCCGCTCACATTAATAGTCTTAAACAGAGCATAAAATAAAAAAAATCAACATGGATTAATTTCCCCCATAATCATTCCAAAGAAAACCCTCCCTCAAGAATGTACAAATCCGTGGATCAACTTGTTCATGGTTGATCCACATTTTTCGTTTAAATCAAAAGCAGGGAAAAGAAAAATTAAATAACAAAACATTACCTTTAAGGAAGTATCGATTGCTGATGAAGGTGTCGCGCTGCCACCATCGTCGAGATCCTTAAACGTTGTTAGTGTAGCAATTTGCAGCTTCGATCTGTCGTTGTTTGTTGCCGAGAGTTTTCCCTAGAGTTTCCTCTTAGTTTTTCACCAATAATTGACGTTTGATTATCCCAATAAAAAGGTAAATGTGATTGGAATCTATTATGTTGGAGAATTAATGAGTCCAACTTTCCTTTCTTGAGTCATTAAGACATGACATAATTATTAAGGAAATATTTGTCCCATCGTCGCGCTGCAGTAGATGTTTGCATAAAAATAAAATAAATATTTATAAATTCATTTTAAATTTATTTTACTAAAAACATCCAAAAATTAACTTCTTCCCTCAACCTGCGTCAGTCGGTGTTAGGCCCATTATTAGGTAAAGTCATCGTCTCAGACACAATGGTGCCCTTAGATCATCAATCTGGGCATCCGTTTGGAAACTGCCACAACCGCGCACAAGTGTCGACTCACTTAATTTAAAAAAAGTTTGAACCACTATTTAAGGATCACCAAACCTCAGAATGATGAGTCGTATTTTCACTTGGTCTCATAATAATTACATATAATATTCAAAAATAATACACAGAAAATTTGAGTCATTACATTCTCCCCACCTTGGGGCTTTACGTCCCCGAAAAGCAAAAAAAAGGCGAAGGTGAAATAGGGTTGTTTCATATATATAATAACATATCATATTATGAGTGATACTGCTGTTATTACTTCATAATGAAACTACTAAATAAGAATAAGAAGAAGAAGAAATAAATTTGAAAGAATCAGTAACAGGTATTACCTCTTCTTTGGCACGCCTCTTTGAAACCTCTTCTTAGGGCACAAATATTGGTCTTTGAAGAAGACCAGGACCTCTAGAATATTTATAGGGAAGTTGAGAAGGGAAATGGGAAGGGGTTGGCCAATATTGAATGCTCAAAGTTGTGTAAAGATGAGAGGTAGGAGGTTCCCTTTTATAAGGGAGGAGAGGGGCACCTTTGGAATTATAAGAAATATTAATTTATAATAAATTCCAACCCCACTTAAAAACCTAGAAAAGGACTCAAATCCAAAGCTTAGATGAGATAGGGTTGTAATATCAACAACCAATAAAATTTATACAAGTTGTAAATTTATTTTAAACGTTATCAACATGATTTATCCTTATTTAATCTGTTTAATTTTATTTATGGTAATAAGATTCTAATTTTTAAATTGTTATAAATAATTACTTATGTGTTGTGAATTGTCCATAATTGGATAATTTATGACATTGTAGACCTTATAAATTACAATTTATAATTTTTAAATATTTTTGTGATTTATAGAAAATTTTATAATATGTTATTTTTATAAAATAACAATAGTGTCAATTTTGACACTATTCATTTATTTTAATTTTAATAAAATTCAAACCTGGGATATATTCTAACCAAAATATTTAATAGATTCCTAACATGTCAAATATTTCTTGAAAATTCATGGAGAACATTAAATAGTTCATATAATATTTATTTTAATATTTTTAAAACCATTTATTAGGTATATCTCTTAATAAAATCATTAGTACATCATTTTTGAATAATTATTTAATAAACTTATTTGTTGCATAAAATTAAAAAAAAATCCTATGATGAATATAAATATCATATATTTCATAATAATACTTTTTCTCAAATTTATCATCTTAAAATAACAACATGTAAATCATTATATTTATTAAATTATTAAGGTGACAACTTTGGAATCATTTAAAATAAAATAATATAAGTGTCATAATCACCTTTATAATGATCCAAATGGTCAAAAAATCTGAAATTGGATGATTAGGGTTTATATATACACTTCCATTAAGTTTTTTCATATTTTTAGGTCTTTTGATATGCATTACTATTTCAATAAAAACTATATTATTGATTTTTCACTAAATAAATAATTTTCTGCATCATTAATGTATAAGATAATAAGGTAATAAAATAACGCTTAAAAATTAAAAATAAATTACCATGATAAAGAAAAATATTTTATATTTCAAATGAGAATTTATAACTGAATTTATATTCTATATAACCTTATATTAAAAATACTTTAATTATTAAAGTTTGAGTGAGACATATTTCACTTTCCTTTAAATAAAATAAACTAAAGGTCATAATCAAATACAAGTGGGTTCCAATGGATTCCATTTTGACCGAAATATGTCATAGGATGAAATATAATCATCCTATTATATTAAGACAAGTGTTAGGGTAATTTTATAATATTATAGTTACTCTCAATTACCCGATTTACCTTTAACTATGGTAAATAAAATTTATCGTAGTTACTATTCATAGTTCCCAAAAATAAACAATATCCTATTAACATAATTTGGACCTAATGATTCCAAATATGGAATCCATTTTCCTAATTCAAAACATAGAAGTTGAAGTAATTAATTTAAAATTAATCCCGCTATAAAGAAAATGAGTTTTAAAAGTTAAAACATTGCAAAAGATTGAAATGATTTTACCTATGAATTCAATTTAAAATAAATGCTAATGACATACATTATATTAAATGGTAAAAATATATTCTATATATACTTTAAAACCATTCCATATTATAATTTAACCATATAAATTATTACGATGAAAAAAGTTTTTTTTAATTAAAATATAGCGTGTTTTTACTATTCATTAAAATATGAAACTTATCAGAATAATATGAAAAATTTATCAAAAACAAATTTTAATATCCTGATTCCAAAGAAGAATTTTATTTTTTCAAATTGTACTTATAAACATGTCAAAAAATATATTTAAAGTGGGTGTGCCATCAAAAGGCGGCAAAACTACATTTTTTTTAAAAATACTTATTTTACTTGAAAAAATTATTTTTTTTCTTATACAATGTTCTAAAAGATGTGTAAGATGAATTATAATGTTATAAAATTAAAATTTTAGTTAATACTATTCATAACAGCTAGTTCATAATAATATTATAATAATATATCATTGTTTATCGAAACCCGGTATTGCTTATAACACACGCTATCGAGGAAGATCACGATTGCATGTAACGCAAGCCAAGTCAGGGTTGCGTGTAGTGCAAGACTCCTTTGTTTTTGCTTATAACAAAATCCAACCATATTTTATTTATAAATTTAATATATATATATATATATGTGTGTGTGTGTGTGTGTGTGTGTGTGTGTACACTCAATGTTGCATTTAATAATTACTATCAAACAAACTTGAATTTTTTTTAACACCATCCAAGATTAGTGTTGTGTATTCTAAAAGCTAATATGGTGTTGTGTATAGTGAAAGATAATCATGGTATAGTGTACAACAGAAGATATGAAAGAAATTAAAAAAAAATCTTAGAAAATCTAGGGGTGTTACATTCTACCCCCCTTAAAATAAATTTTTCCCTTAAAATTCATCGGAGTTATAAATGGTTTACTACTCGATAGTTTTAATAGAAACCCACATAATAAAAAGGAATACTAAAAATTCATTTTAAAAAGGGAAGTTAGAATCATAACGGTCACCCAAAGTAACTCAACACTGGGTTTTCACATAGGACAACATAGGTGAAAATATGGATATGGAAGAGAAATATAACCATCAGGTTCTGATGGAGAATGGTAGAGAACATGGCTATGAAAAATCCAAAAATCACAGAGCCATATATTTGTGATGATCTAAGGTAGCATCTGATTCATTAAATATAAGGGCACTAGGACAACATTTTTGGTTTTCAAGATCATTTCCCTAAATTTGAAGAATTTTAATTAGAAGAAATAATTACTTTATTTTGATATAATCTCACCATTTTTCATGCCATGAACAATTTCCACTTCATCTCTAAAAGAAATGAAGTTGAATTTGTCATTCGTGAAGTGTTAGCAGATCATGTGATAGAATGGTCGGTCATTCCATCTCTCTCAAACAAAAGGTTAGCAATAGTTATATACATAAGTCCATCTATGGTGAGATTAATCATATATCATTCCAAAAATGGACTTATACTTCATATATCATAGCTCTTAATAAAATAAAACTAGTTTTTACTAACCAGGTACTTCTTGTAGGCTAGTGGTAGTTGATAAAGGCATGACGCACTTCGTTTGTGGGTTCAATTCCCACAGCCTTGTCCGACGCGACGGGTTGTCTCTCGTCGTATCGGTTTTCCTTTTTCTAAAACTATAACATTCCAGAAATAATATAGAAAAACAAGTTCTATCCTTAAATAATACTATCTTATGTCCAACATAATCCATTCCAATCTTTAGGCTTATCCAAAATACATCTTTCCAGTCTCATAGTATAAAGAAAATGATTACAAGAGAGGTCATATACCAAACATGTGAATACCATCATTTATCTCCCATATATCATAAGATATATCTTGTTGGTCATATTCCAAACATGTGAATACCTTAATCATGTATTCTTTTGAAACATGAATTACCATAAAACCTTAGCGAAAACATGAATGCTGTCAAAAGTTAACTCATTCCACATACCAAAATCCCAAAATTTATATATACTCAAAACATGATATCACTCTGTCCTTATATCAGTCATTAGCTCATGAATACTATCAAAATTTCATTTTCTATTTATCCTTTCATTATGTGCATATCATCTTATTTCAAAAAATATCTGAATAACCTTTCATGGTTACCAGTACCATTCAACATATAATTTCAAATACTTTAGAAAAAACAATAGTGTAACAATCCTTATATGTTTCTTTATTTCATAGTACCATTAAATTACCTATACAACATAACTCTTGATAAACATGCAATCATTCCACTACCTTCTTAAAACATTGACCAAGCTTCAACACTTATTTTATCTCATATATCATTTGTAGTCTCCTTATCATCATCCACATAAATACTACCCATATGACCATGCTGATTCTCTTCATGATATTTTCTCTTAGGGAATTGGTTTTCATAATGCCCATACATTCCACATTTAAAACATCTAATCATTGTTGATGTCGTAGAAAAACCATTATCCTTCTCCATGGTGATATTTGAACCTTTTCCTTTGCACTTACTAGATTTGTGTCCTTATTTTCCACACCCAAAGCATCTTCCAGTTCCTTTGAAACATTCTCCTTGATGCATTTTCCCACATGATTTACATGGGAGAAATTGAACTTTCTTTCCTCTATGATCATCATGAAACTCCATCATTATCTTATTAGTTGAGTCAGGAAACTTACCAAAGTTGAGATTATTTATCATATTATTAGATTTCTGATTAGGCATGAAAACGATGTTTGGACTTCCAAATCCCATTTCATTTGGTTTCTCATGAAAAATATCATTCCATTGTCCATCATATCCTCCATTATCGTGAATCTTCCTGTTTCCAGCCATGTTCTAAAACCCAAAAAGAATAGTGTGAGAGGAAAAAATCATAATCAAGGGGGAGTACCATCAATATATAACATCTTAGGTTAAATTCTAAGATCGTTACTGTAATTCTAGAACTATAACCTATATGTATACTTATCCTTAGGGACATCCCTAGACATACCTTAAAGATATCTCTAGGGATTTCACTAAAGTTTTCACATCCTATTTTCCAAAGGTTAACTAAACCTTCGCTCTGATACCAACTGTAGAGACCCAAATCTTGATGTGCATAGACATTACATTACTTTTGCGGAATACTTAATACAAGACAAAAACAGATGCCCAAAGACCATATTAGTTTAGTGTCTTTGGAAACTCAGAACCTAATCTTTTAATCATGGGGAAAGATCTTCAACATCTCCCATAAAGATCTTCCCCTTTTGGTTTTCTTACCTAAAACCTTTCTTTATATCCTGGTGAAAAGAAAACATAAAAAGGGTGATCTCAAATGCTCAGTAAGGGTAAACATAGAGAACATAAAACAATCCATAAACATTTGAATGCAAAAACGTGAACATAGAATCTAAACATCAAAATCTTGAGGAAAGAAATAAATCATGGAAGTACGTAAGGCATATATCATAAAAGAACATAAATCATGATATAATAGAATGGGAATAAAACATTTAATTGTGGAAACCATTATGCACATGTTATGATTTCCATATTAGCCAAGGCATTGCTGCCAAGACCATTTTAGTGGACAAAGTCCCTTTCTGAATCGAGTTCACTCCTCATTCCAGTCATGTATCACTGAACCGGATTAACTTACCATTCCAAACATATCTATCTCAAGAGATATAAATATTTACCAAATGAATTGTAGGGAGATATAGGTCCCACCTGTCTCATAATGAAATCATTCTTACTTGTGCCACAACATGAACATAAATCATTCATCATTACCCAAAGTATAAAATGGGTTTCATAAACATCATCCCATCATAACATAATCCATACAAAAAAATGGATATCATTTCATCATAAGAAAAGTGAAACAATTTAAATCATAGAGACATTATACTTAAAACATATACATATAAAATAATGTCATCTTAGATGGAAAATGGTTTTGATAAAACACTTGAAATTAATTGTTGAGGAAAATATCCTTTCTTCTTCAAAATCATTTTCTTTTCACAAAATGCCATGAAATTTTAAAAGAAAGGGATTTTGTTGAAAATATTCATGAAATCTTGTAGAGTAATATTTATTAATGAAAAATTTTATGGAACCGTAAAAATCTGTTCATGCAGTATAAGTTAAAAAAAACATTATTCTCGTACTTTTGCCGGAAAAGTCAAAAAGTACCTCGTATGGTAAACAAAAGAAATATTCCTTACATACCATGTAGTAAAAGTCAAAAATGGGTAAAAAGGACTTTAAAAATACATGAATTTTTTTTATAAAACTTGGACATGGATGATAAATATAACCCCTGTAAATACTTACATATAAGCAATCTCGGATAGAAAACAATTGAGATTGCAACATTATCCTTCACCTTAGCTCCGATATACTTTGTATGTATCCGAACCTCCTGTATAATGATTTAAATAATTTCATTGAATTATTACAGAATAATATTCATTGTTATGATATCATAAATGGTTCACTTATGATTTTATATTACCCGTTCTTTTGTAAATTCATGTTAAAGTAGTGTTTTGGGAAAAATCTTTTCATTTATCGTCCGTGTTTTTACTTGTAATTATTAATATGATTACATAGATTATGATTACATAATTCCAGAATATAAAACATGATTTATATATAATATATATTCAGAATATATATAATATATTGATAAAGGGAAATAAATATACCGTTCATGGAGACGGTAGGATGTACGTACGCATGAATGATGTTTTTGTTTCCTTATTGAATTAAATGGAATTAAGTAAATGAAACATATATGTTCATAAATCCAGTATCATTATTATGTAATATCTTTCATTATTATTTATTATATATACTTTATAATCATACTTGAATGGTTAGTCATGGAAAATGAATCTCATCGCGTTCGTGGAGACGGTAGTCCGTACGTACGCACGAATGAAGATATCATTCACATGATCATGGAATTGTATTGAAGTGTTTGTATAATATTTCAGAATCATTATCACTTTACAATAATCATATATAGTTATTTATTTACACCATTATACCCATCCAAGTAAGGTGGTGGTGGAAAATAGATTACACCACGGCGTGGAGACGGTATTCTGTACGTACGCACGCGCGGTGATTACGTTTTCCGTAGGATGGATAGAAGGTGAAATAGGGTTGTTTAATATATATAATAACATATCAGTATATGAGTGATACAGATGTTATTACTTCATAATGAAATAACTAAATAATAATAATAATAATAATAATAATAAAAATTTAAATAATCGGTAATGGGTATTACCTCTTCTTCGACACGCCTCTTTGAAACCTCCTCTTAGGGTACTGAGATTGGTCTTTAAAGAAGACCAAGAACTATAGAATGTTTATAGGGAAGTTTGGAATGGAAATGGGAGGAGAGGGGCACCTTTGGAATTATTAGAAATATTAATTTATAATAAATTCCAACCCCACTTAAAAACCTAAAAAACGACTCAAATACGAAGCTTAGATTATATAGGGTTGTAATCGAAACAACCAAAAAAATTTAGACAAGTTGGGAATTTATTTAAAACATTATCAACATGATTTATCCTTAATTAATCTATTTAATTTTATTTGTGGTAATAAGATTCTAATTTTTAAATTGTTATAAATAATTACTTATGTGTTGTGAATTGTCCATAATTGGATAATTTATGACATTTTAGACCATATAAATTTCAATTTATAATTTTTAAATATTTTTGGGATTTATAAACAATTTTATAATATGTTATTTTTATAACATGACAATAGTGTCAATTTTGACACTATTCATTTATTTTAATTTTAATAAAATCCAAACAGATGATATATTCTAACCAAAATATTTAATAGATTACTAACATGTGAAATTTGTCTAGAAAATTCGTGGAGTACATTAAATATTTCATATAATATTTATTTTAATATTTTTAAAACCATTTATTTGGTATATCTCTTAAAAAAATCATTAGTACATCATTTTTGTATAATTATTTAATATACATATTTGTTGCATAAAAATTAAAAATAAAAACCTGTGATGAATATATATATCATAGATTTCATAATAATACTTTTACTCGAATTTATCATCTTAAAATCACAACATGTAAATTGTTATATTTATTACATTATGAAGGTGACAACTTTGGAATCATTTAAAATAAAATAATATAAGTGTCATAATCACCTTTATAAGAATCCAAATGATCCACAATTCGGCCAGTGGATGATTAGGGTTTATATATACACTACCATTAAGTTTTGTTCAGATTTTTGGGCCTTTTGATTTGCATTACTATTTCAATAAAAACTATATTATTGATTTTTCACTAAATAAATAATTTTCTGCATCATTAATGTATAAGATAATAAGGTAATTAAATAACACTTAAAAATTACAAATAAATTACAATGATAAATAAAAATATTTTATCTTTAAAATGAGTATTTATAACTGAATTTATATTCTATATAAACTTATATTAAAAATACTTTAATTATTAAAGTTTGACTGAGACATATTTCACTTTCCTTTAAATAAAATAAACTAGAGGTCATAATCAAATACAAGTGGGTTCCAATGGATTCCATTTCGACCAAAATATTTCATAGGAACAAATATAATCATTAAATTATATTAATACAACTGTTAGTGTAATTTTATAATATTATATTTATCCTCAATTACCTGATTTACCTTTAACTATGGTAAATAAAATTTACCGTAGTTACTATTCATAGTGCCAAAAAATAAAAAGTGGCTTATTAACATAATTTAACCAACTGATTCCAAATATGGAATCCATTTTTCCTAATTCAAAACATAGAAGTTGCAGTAATTAATTTAAAATTAATCCTGCTATTAAGAAAATGAGTTTTAAAAGTTAAAACTTTGCAAAAGATTGAAATGATTTTACCTATGAATTCAAAATAAAATAAATGCAAATGAAATACATTATATTAAATGGTAAAAATATATTCTTTTTATACTTTAAAACCATTAAATATTATAATTTAACCATATAAATTATTACGATGAAAAAAAAAATTTAATTAAAATATAGCGTGTTTTAACTATTCATTAAAATATGAAAGTTATCAGAATAATATGAAAATTTTATCCAAAATAAATTTTAATATCCTGATTCCAAAGAAGAATTTTATTTTTTAAAATTGAACTTATAAACATGTCAAAAACTAGAATTAAATTGGGTGTGCCATCAAAATGCGGCAAAACTGCATTTTTTGAAAAATACTTATTTTACCCGAAAATTTTATTTTGTTTTTATACCATGTTTTAGAAAATTTGTAAGATGAATAATAATGTTATAAAATTAAAATTTTAGTTAATACTATTCATAACGGCTAGTTGATAATAATATTATAATAATATATCATTGTTTTGTGAAACCCAGTATTGCGTACAACACATGCTATCGAGGAAGGTCGTGATTGCATGTTACGCAAGCCAAGTCAGGGTTGCATGTAGTGAAATACACCTTTGTTGTTGCGTATAAAAAAATCCAACCATATTTCATTTATACATTTAATATATATATGTATATATACACTCAATGTTGCGTTGAATAATTACTATCAAAAAAACTTGAAATATTTTTTAACACGATCCAAGATTAGTATTCCGTATACTGCAAGATAATACGGTGTTGCGTATAGCGCAAGATAATATTGGTGTAGCATACAGTAGAATATATGAATGAAATTAAAAATATATATATCTTATAAAATCTCGGGGTGTTACACCTAGTGACCATAGCAGCATTTGAAATCCGTCTTCGGTATGTCCTCATCCTGCACTCATAGCTGGTGATAGCCTGATCGAAGGTCAACCTTCGATAACCATTGTGCCCCTATTATCTGATCAAAGAGGTCATCAATCCTTGGCAGTGGATACTTGTTCTTCACTGTCGCCTGGTTCAGGCACCGGTAATCCATGCACAACCTCAGACTCTCGTTTTCCTTCTTGGAAAACAAGACTAGGGCCGCACAGGGTGAAATGATGGGTATCACAAAACCCTCGCTCTGAAAATCCTCCAACTGCACCCTCAGCTCACAATATCCACTGCTCTGAGGGCAAGGCTAGCCAACTCAAGAGCTATTTGCTGCACCCTCCTATGCATAAGACCATTTTTTGATGCCTGGTTTCCCTTTCTCCGATAAAGGAAAACCTCGTACAATCACGGCGGACACACCGCACTCTTCGCCTAAAATAGTCAATCTGGGCATGGACTGAGGATAACCAATCTATACCAAAAATGACTTCGTAAGGCCCCGATGCTACCACCAAGAGGTTCCAACAGATACTCTCGCCTCCAAGATTAAGATCACATTGTCTGCAAAGGTGCGTGATCATCGAGTATCATCTTGTAGGTGCCTCCAAGCGTAAGGATCGAGTCAAAGGTTCTACCAGAATCTCGAGGTTTCGTACAAGACATGTGGCTATAAAGGAATGACTGGAACCTGTATCTATAAGTATAGCAGCTAATATATAAAATACATAGACCGTACCTCGAATCATCCCTGGAGCCCCTGGGTCGTATGCCTTGACCGCATGCAGTTCTCCCCGTCCATGTCCCTGAGCTCCCTGAGCCTGGTGCGGATCACCTGGGGGTGGTGGTGGAAGTAAGTCAAAGCATCTGCCATCACTCGCAGCTCTCCCTGCTCATCTTCCACATCCGCTGCCTGGTGGGTCTGTCTGCTCCACTCTCTACCTCTGCCTCGGTGGTCCATCCACCACTTCCTTGTCAGTAGCTCGACTGGTCGAGAAATCTCTAGCGAGATGTCCTCTACCATCACACACATAACATCGCTTCTCCCTAGGCTGAATGGATCCATCCTGAGAGCCCTGGACTATCGATCCTCTATCCTTGGTCCTCCTATGATGCTTCCCACATCCAGATACCTATGCCTGACGTCGGCTCCCTGCTGCCGGTGTCTCTGCACCTATCTACCTGCTGTTGACTGCCATCAGCTATCTCAGCTCTTCTAAGAATCTCTCGATCACCAAGGCTCGCTCGAGCACTCCAGCATAAATCAATATGCATAGAGTCATTACTCTAGCTTGGATGTCTCGTCATAGACCTCTCTCGAAGGTCCGAGCTCTGAAGTTCTGATCCCTGACCATATCCATCGAGTACCGGGCGAGGTTAGTGAACCTCAATGAATAGTCATCTACTATCATACTACCCTACTGGAGATGAAGAAGCTACTAGATGCATACTGCTCTTAGCATAACAGGAGAGAAATCCTCCCTGAAGAGTTACTCAAACTCTGTCCACAAAAGAGTCTCCTCATCATGATTCAGTATGGTCAGACTCCACCATCGGCATGTCGAACCCTGAAGAAGGCTCGCTCCAAGGATCGCCATCTGGTATGTTGGGGTCCTCACTAGATAGAAAACTCTAGTCACCATCTCAAGCTAGTCCTCAACTGCCTGAGGTTCGGGCTCAACTCGGAACCTAAGGGGTATCTATCTCTGGAATTCAGGGAGAGCGCTAAGCCTACGCTCCTCACCGGTCGGTACTACAGGTACCACTAGCCACTCCACTGGTGGTGTCCTAGCAGTTGAATCACCTAGTGGCAACGCCTGAGGAACTGGTCCCTATATCGAAACATCATCACTGAGGGGGTCATCCTTTTGTTCGTACTGCTGAATCCTAGCGGGTATGCATCGTGGAGGCATCCTGTTTGAAACAAGATGTACCATGGTAAATGAGTATATCTGGATAGCAGACAAAAAGGACATCGAAAACACAACACATTCTTATATGATGCATGTATCATTATTTTACTTCCCCGCAACTAGTGTTTTCATGTCCCAAGTCGAAAAGAAGGTTATCAGAGTCCTGGTGTATGGATACGTCAGCCGCCACACCAACACTGAAGTCTCTAGCCTAAAAGCCGAACTCGAAACACTTAACATCATTTCCCCAAACCAAATCTCATAGACTAATGGTCCTAAGGTAGAACCAACTTCACTCTGATACCACTTTGTCATGACCCATCCCATTGGGGCCCACGCTGTGACTTCCCAAGCCCACCTCCAATAGGCCAGGGGCTGGTGACTAGCACCGAGTAGGCATATTACTAACATGGGAGGCATTGCCTAAGTACCTGTACACACGCACACATCTCCAAGCCCACAAATGTTGAAGTGTAAAAGAAAACACTGAGGAACAAAATGCATTCATACAACCAAACCCAACCAACAGAGTACGATGGAAAGAAAAGTACTGAAAGTAAATTGGGTCAGAATACAAGCCCACCAAAACAAGAGTCTGAAAACTGCAAGGTCCAACCTGTAAACACAAAAAGGTACTGGGACTGATTCTCATAGTCGTATGAGTGCCTTGGCTTATAGGGAACTTAGAAAGCTCGTTCCTGTCCTGGTCCACCCTGGACTCTGCCAAAAGGCTGGTTGTTTTCACAAGACACAACACGTGCGGGAAAATCCCATGCAGTGGTGAGTATAACAATACTCAGTAGAGGACCCCGAAAAACCACAATCAATACACAAAGTAAAGGTACAGTCAGATATGCACAGTATATGTCTACAAAACATATAGCAAGAGAAATACAAATCAGATATACTCAAAACCTAGACCCATAGTTTAGAGACATGTCACACAACAGCATACCCCCGCTAGGGATTCAGTTTGAAGATTCCATGAAGCACTCATTCCTGGAGAACACACTCCATGAGTCTTATAGCTCTGATGACGTTTTTCCAAGAAGTAATGTTCATCGGGAACTGTCATGAGAGGTAGCTAAACTCATTATGGGAGACACACTCCTGAGTGGAAAGATTTCGATAGATAAATGCACTCGTTACGAGAGACACAATCCTGAGTGGGAAAGATCACGATACAAAGATGAGGATCACTGCCAGGGACATAGAGGATACTACGACTCATCTGGAATTCACCTACTAGGTAGAGGATCGATGCCTAGTGGAGTTGGTCACGTCGATGCCGAAATCTACCTAGGGTCAAGAATGGGTAGAGGATCTCAATCAGGGCATCTTCGATGGATGACTCGCTCTATCACAGAAAGTCCTACTGAAGGGACCATACTCCTATAAAAGGAAATGATGCCTGACCTTTAGGGGAATGAGAAGAAGGGGCACTAACCCAAACTAAAGATGTCCAAGATGTGGTGAACAAGAGGACCATGTCATTTTCAAAAAAGTACATGGCGTGTAGAAAAGTTACACGCTGTGTTGTCTGACCCCGGGTACTGCCCGTGTACAACGGCCCATTTTGTAAGGATTGTCATGTAGAAAAACAGAGTACATGGCATGCAGTAAGCTGTACACGCCATGTTCAAGTGACTAGGGTTGGCTCCATGTACGCTAGCTATGTTCCCATACACGGTCATCAACTCGTGTACTCCAACCCATGTAATCGGTACCCGGGGTGGCGGGCATTACTGGTCTCGTCTAGCTATGTGATGAAGTACATGGTCATGTACTCCATCCCATGTCTGTGTACCCCCTGGATATATGTCGATTTCTGCGTAGCCTCCTCTGCCATATTGTACACGTCGTGTCTCCTGAAGTCATGTAGTCCAACCCGTGTTTGTGTACTTCCCAAAATACACACTGAGCTTCGGGGAAACTCTAACACACCGTGTGATCAGGGTCACACGCCATGTGATTTCTCTCTAACCCACGAAACCCTAGCCACCACCACCAGTACTACAAGTCATGTTCTTCGTAAGTACACACTGTGTATTCTAGAAATTTTCAGAAACATGGACCTCCGTCATCGTGCCTCCTGTGATGCTCTGTTCATCGATCCGGTCGTCCGATCACCACGAAACTCCCAAATTTTGGTCGCCCTAACACCATGAATCTGATTCCATTGTTTTCTTACCTCCAATCACCTCTAAAAAGAAGGAATCATCCATCCGCGTGAAGAATGCTCAAAGAATGTCCCTTCCCGATCCGGACCGATTCGTCATCCGCTATCGTTGTCGCACCTTCGCTAGGTCGTTGGGGTGTCGATTCTTCAATATGGGATTGTTGCATTTCAGAAAGGATGCACAACGATCTTTTGTTCATCACCCCATGAAGAACGCAAAGAATATGCAAGAAGAAGAAAAGGGGGAAGGAAAACCAATCAAAAAAAGAGGAACGAACCACCGTCGTTGTTCGTCACGGCATTGATCCGCTCCCGTTAATAGGCTTAAACGGAGCAGAAAATCAAAAAAATAAACATGGATTAATTTCCCCCATAATCATCCCAAAGAAAATCCTCTCACAAGAATTTATGAATCTGTGGATCAACTTGTTCGTGGTTGATCTGCATTCGTCGTTTAAATCAAATGCAGGGAAAAAAAATTAAATAAAAAACCCCAACCTTTAAGGAAGGATCGAGTCCTGATGAATGTGTCGTGTTGCCACCACCATCAAGATCCTTAAATGTTGTTGGTTTATTAATTCGTAGCTTTGATCCTTCATCGTTAGTTGCCGAGAGTTTTCTCCAAAGTTTCCTCTCAATTTTTCACCAACGATCGATGTTCGATTATCCCAATAAAAAGGGAAATGTGATTGGCATCCATTATGTTGCGGAATTTATGAGTCCAACTTGCCTTTCTAGAGTCATTAAGACATGACATAATTATTAAGGAAACAGTTTTCCCATCGTCGCGCTGCAGCGGATGTTTCCATAAAAATAAAATAAACATTTAGAATTTTATTTTATTTTTATTTTACTAAAAACATCCAAAAATTAACATCTTCCCTCAACCTATGCCTATCAGGGTTAGGCCCATTCTTAGGTAAAGTCATCATCCTAGAAGCAATAGTGCCCTCAGATCGTCAATCCGGGCGTCTGTTTGGAAACTGCCACAACCACGCACAAGTGTCGACTCACTTAATTTAAAAAAAATTGAACCACCATTCCAGGATCACCAGGACTCCAAATGATGTATCATCTCTGTTCCTGGTCTAGTAATAATTCCATATAATATTGAAAAATAATACACGAAAAATTTGATTCATTACAACCTACCAGCAAAATTTCATGAAACAAAGATGTGTGAGATAAATTTTGTATGTGTAAAAAAATTAAGTTAATTCTTTCAAATTAGAGTATTTAATGTGGTAAATTTTAATTTTAATATAAAAAATAATACATGTAAAAAAATATTTAAAATAAATGACTCCAATATTAATGTATATTTTTACATAGTTTTCCTAGGGTGGTTATTTCTATTAATACATACAAATTAATGGCCATAATATATCCATCATATTTAATAATTTTATTTTATTAATGTATCATGGTTTTCTATTTTTTCTTGGTGTTACGTGAAAGATAAGACACCCAAAAATATATTTATTTAAGGAACAGTATTTACTAAGTTCATAGATCATTACATTGTGGGATCTTGAAGTTTAAGAATTAGAAAACTATAAGAGAAAATAAAGGATAAATTGGTAAAATAATAATAATAATAATAATAAATTAAATAAGTGTAAGATATAGAAATTTAATTTCCCCCAATAAATGTTTAGCTGAAAATCATAATTATGGTAACAAAATGAAAGGATTTTATATAAAACAAATAGTGGATAAAGAATATTTGTAGAAGTGGACTCTCTATTGAAGAGTGATGATTCTTGGTCAGGATACTGCAGAATAACCAAGTTTAGGTCTTCCAAATATCCACTTCGTCAAATAAATGAATAATCCCCCTTTTGAATGTGTAGTTACTCCCTCATTTGAATGTAGTCATGTGACAAATACTATCTTATGTAGATCATATTTATCTCCTATGATGAATTTCTAATATTCACATGTCAGTTATCACTATAGATCATTCTATTCCTATGACTCTAGAAGAATCCCTCCATAAATGAGAACTGACCCAAGTGACTCTTGATTTGGTTACCAAATTCTCTTGAAATATTCAAAGGGTTAAATGAATTCTTTATCAAGATCCTCTTTGTTTTAATTTAAATATAAGAATCTGGAGCTTAGCATGAATAAATATCTTCTTTATACCTTTACATCTGTCTTTAAATCTTAGTGGTACCCTTGCACCACATGATTTCTCCTTTATGTAGTTACCTTCATTTATAAAAGACCCTTATGCAGCTTGAGAGGAGAATAATTACCAATATATAGGTGTCCAATAACCTTTATGTACCCCTTTAATAATTTGGTGCCTTTTTGAAGCTATCTTTGATGATATTTACATATATTTTAGGCAATGATGGACATTGTTCTGCTAGATTTGGGTATGGTACCCTTCTATTTTATTTGGACCTCTTTGATTGTATCCTTCTTTAAGATCAACAATAGGCTCTCAATTAGAACATACCACTAGTTTCTTTTATTCAATTCATTAATCATGTTGGGTGCATTTATCTCCCTGACTCATGTTGGAGAATTGGATAACTAGAGGCCCCATCATATTTAATTGAATCAAAACCTACAAACAATCATCAGTTAACAAACATGAATCCCTCTCCCACTACTTCCAATCATCATCTCAGATTCCATCGGTGTTAATAATATCTTCAATACATTTTTCTTCTTCAAACAGATTTTTGTTTTCCTCAGTTTGATTCATCCTTATATTTCAATATTGTCACGACCCATCCTCGGGGCCCATGCCGTGACTACCCCAAGCCCGCCTTCCATAGGCCAGGGGATGGCGACTAGCACCAAGGCGTAAATCCCGGTAAAGGGAAGGCATTGCCTTTGTAAAGTAAACAACAAACACCACAGAGTAAACAGACAAAAGTAAACACTAAGTAAAAACTGGTACAACAGTAAGTGTGGAAAGTAAGTGGGCCAGAATATAAACCCAAACTGAAAGTAAAGTACAAACCCGAAAGGGAAAATAGCAACTGAAAAGTAAAAGCCGCTACGCCGAGCTGTCCACTGGAAATCCCACCTAAAGGGTGGGTATAGATAGCTCCACTGCTCCTCGGATCCCATCGTCCGCTTCGAGTACGTCCCGCCCAGTGGTCCACCTCCAGGTACCGTCCTGCTCTGCAATCCTCAACCACGATCAACGTTGTCCGTCGTCTGCAACCAACACAACGTAGTGCAGGCAAAGCCCGTGCAGGGGTGAGTATAAGCTACTCAGTAGGGACCCCGAGACCCCCAAAGGTCTCCCAGTATCCACAAAGGATAAACCACAAAGGAAAGGTAAATCATGAAGTAACATCTGACACTGCTAAGTTATATGCCCATACATATACCTAAGTCATCAATTCTCGTTCGGCTCCAACATCCGAGCCCAAGTACAACCCAGTCCACACAGGAAAGCAAAACGTAAATCCACACAGGATAGCTCAACTCAATCCACATAGGAAAGAAAAACAGGATTCAGCTCACACAGGTATACTTCTTCGAATGACGATAGAGATGATCACTGATCCATCTAAGCCGTCGTACCTACAAAGGATCGATAGGTACTAACCCCCGTAATGACCCAAAAAGGATCTGACCCACAAAGGATCGATAGGTAACTAACCCCCGCAAAGACCCACACAGGATCGAGCCCAAACAGGACCTGTAGGGGATGGCCCACACAGGACCGCTGAGCGCTGACTCACACAGGATCGGACCCACACAGGATCAGTAGCACTGACCAACAAAGGATCGCTGAGTGTTGTGGTCGTCGCCGTCGAATCCACTGAGGATCTCTATATAGTCTTCGTCGTCACAGTAGCAGTCGTAGCCAGCTCTAGGGTTCCCGCACACAGCTAGCTCGTTCGGGAGGGTCTACTCCACGATCCGAGAGGCTGATACATCAACTGACACATAGTCCAGATTTGATGTATCCAAAAGTTCTGTATCGTTAACAGGAACTCAACGTCGCAGACAGCGCGTCAATCGGACGCCAGGTCTGAGAGTTATTGGCTTTTTCGTCCTAGGGGCCCGGTTGGTTTTTAAGGAAAAACCAACCCGACCATACTCCACCTATGTCCAAACCTCGGGCAGAGTATGCCAAAAGATCTGTCTCACCTAGAGGAATTCAACAAAGTCAACAACACGTCAATCCGACGTCCGAAGCTCAAGATATGAGTGTTTCCGCTCCGAGGTCCCGGTTGGTTTCGTGTACGAACCAACCTGGCCGAACTCAAAGTATTCCTAAACCTTGAGTGCGATATACCGAAACGACCGCCTCGTTCCAAGGATCGTGTCGTCGCTGACGGTGCGTCGATCGTAGATCCGTAGCCCGAGTTATGGGAAATTGAACACAAATGGTCCGAAAACGGGGGTTTCGGGCCCGGACCGACCCGGCCCGAGACCCCCTAGGTCGGCCCGAACCGGGTTGACCCGACCTAGGTCTGGGTCGACCCGACCCGGCACGGCCTAGCCCGGCTTGGCGCGACCCGGCCCGGCAGGCGTGGCCCGGCCCGACGACCCAGTCCGGCGACCCGCGCGCTGGGCGCGCTGGTCGGTTGCTCGGCCAAAACGGTCGAGCCGTTTTTGGCTCGCGGGGGGGGGGGGGGATGCCCCCCCCCCCCCCTCGGTTTCTTGTAACCGCGGCCCCTTAATTGGGTCCGCATTGATGGTTGGCCGGGGGATTCAGTTCCCCCAGCTTCTCCCCGTCCGGCCGGCCCGACCTGGCCAGCTGGTTCCTGCTCAACGGGACCGGTGATGGTCGGTCCCCTTCCAGCTCTGACCCCGGCGGCCCGGTACCGGCCGCCGGTCACCCTGCTATGCCGCGGCTTGGAACCGGCCACGGCCCTTGTCGTCCGGTGCCGCGCGACGGTGCCGCACCCCTCCGCCGCAGCCCCGGTACCGACCGCGGTATTTTCAGATGTCTCTGACGCGGCGCGATGGCATCGCATCCTTGTATTAATTCGCGGCGCGGCGCATCGGCGCCGCATATTTCTTGCCACAATAATTCCACGCAGTGCGACGGCACCGCGCCACTTTCATTTCAATCCAAAAGAATCCAACAAAAAAATAAGGAGGATGGTCGGCCGTGTTTGTGAAGTCCCCCCCCCCCTCACGTTAATCGATAGCAGTTGGTTAAAATTTCACGATGAAATTCAGGGATATAATCACGAACAAATTAATTAAATACAATCCCCTACCTCGGTTTCAATAACGGTGCACGTCAACGAGCCACGGAAGACGAGCGTCGCGGAGGTCGGGTGTCGCGGAAAATGAACGTCGATTCCGTTGTCGTCGAGGTGTGTCCGAAGAGGAAACGTCGTTGTTGAAGTTCTCCGCGTTCTTCGACGGAGATGTAATTCATTGAAGAACGGTGTTCTTCATCGGAGTCCGAGGTGTTCTTCACATTCTTTGTCGAAGATGTTCTTTGTTGGAGATGAAGAAGATCTTCATGCTTCCCAAAACCTCTCAACCTGGCATAAACTCTAAAATTAATTAAATAAGCCCAAGTCTTAATTTATTAACACAACTTACCCTTTTGAATTTCAAGAGTTTCAAATTCAATTAACCACACTTAACTCCCCTCATTAAATTACACATGTTGTCAAATTAAATGAAGGGGAGTTAATGGGGAGTTGAAGAGTTGAAGAATATGAAGGGGTGGGGTTCGTGTGGGCCCCACCACCCTCATAACCTCCCAAGGGAGGTTGGGTAGTTACCCAACTTCCACCCATAGCCTTAAAACACAAAAGGAAAATAAAAATTGTTGAATAATAATAAATTAACTTCCACAATTTTTATCATCCACACCCGTGATAACGCAACTCCGGAACAAGAGTTCCTAAGCAATTACTGGTGTTGCGGCTCCATCGGTGCCCTCAAAATTCGATTTCGGGCACCGGTTCAAAAGTTAAAAATTCTCACTCGTTCGTTCAATGAATGTACCTGAGCTAAACTTCAGATAGAAATTTCGGGCACTCCGGGCCTCAGAATCAAGTGTCGTCTGAAACCGCTTTCTTGTAAAATTCCAAAGAATATTAAGAAAAGAACTTACCTTGAATTTTACGGGTCTTTACATTACTCCCACCTCAGGGCTTTACGTCCCCGTAAAGATACATCATAACTAGGGAAACAAATGTGGGTACTGAGCACGCATCTGAGCCTCCCACTCCCAAGTGCTCTCCTGGAGGTTCTCGTGCTGCCATCTGATGCGCACCAGAGGAATTGACCGTCCACGCAGGACCCGCTCCTGTCGATCCTCTATCTCCACTGGGACCTCCTTAAAATTCACCGCATCATCAACGTCTAGTTCCCCATGGTCAATGATGTGCGTCGGGTCGTGCACGTATCTCCTCAGCTGAGATACGTGGAAGACGTCGTGCACCCGGTGCAACTGAGGTGGTAGAGCCAGGCGATAAACCACCTCTCCAATCGTGCTGAGGACCTGGAAGGGTCCGATGAAGCATGGAGAAAACTTTCCACCTCGTCCAAATCTCCGTAATCCACGTCGAGGTGAGACACGCAAAAAGACGTGGTTGCCATCCTTGAACTCTAGTGGCCTCCGCCTCCTGTCATCATAAGACTTCTGCCAGCTCTGAGCTGCCCTCATCCGCTCCTGGATGACCTGGACCTTCTCTGTTGTGGCCTGGACCATCTCTGATCCCATAAGTGCTGACTCCATAGGGTCTATCCAGCACAAAGGATATCTTTAAGGTCGGCCGTATAATGCCTCGTATGGTGCCATCCCGATGGTGGAGTGGTAGTTGTTGTTGTACGCGAACTCCACCAAGGGTAGGTGGTCCTCCCAACTGCGACCAAAGTCGAGGACGCATGCGTGGAGCATGTACTCGAGAGTCTGAATGGTCCTCTCCGTCTGACCATCCGTCTGAGGGTGAAAGGCTGTGCTCAGATGTAGTTGCGTCCCGAATGCCTCATGTAACCCCTTCCAAAGCCGGAAAGTAAAGAGAGCATCTCGGTCGGAGAAGATAGAAGATGGCACACCATGAAGCCGCATAATCTCCTGAACGTAAAGATGTCCCAAGCTCTCCACTAATCCATGCTCTCTTATGGGTAGAAAGTGCGCCGACTTGGTGAGTTTGTCGACAATCACCCATATGGAGTCGTGACCTCTGGAAGTGCGTGGAAGTCCAGTCACGATGTCCATAGATATCTCGTCCCACTTCCACTCCGGGACCTCCAAGGGTTGTACCAAGACCGCTGGTACCTGGTGCTCAGCCTTCACCTGCTGGCAGGTGAGGCATCGAGAAACGAACTCTACCACAGCCTTCTTCATGCCCGGCCACCAGTGCTGTCGTCTAAGATCCTGGTACATCTTCACCACTCCAGGATGTAACGCCATAGGGGAAGTGTGAAACTCTCTCAGCAGCTCCTCTCATAAATAAACTGGCACCAAGGTACATCCTCTTAAAAGGATGTCGTGCTCTGCTCCAAAGGAGAATCCATCAGGTGCATGTCCTGAGGATATCTGTGCACATCGTGTCTCACAGTCAGCGTCCCCACGATGTGCCTCTCTGACCCGCTGCAGCAGTAGAGGAGTGACTATGAGAGACTGAAGGAAGGCCGCTCCATCTCTATCCACGAAGGATATCTGCAAAGAGGCTAGTTGCTCTGTCGCCTCCTCAAGTAGTTGAATGCTCGACCTCCTGTTGAGGGCGTCGGCTGCCATGTTCCCCTTCCCAGGAGTACAGACTATCTCAAAGTCATAGTCCTAGAGGAACTCGATCCATCGCTGTTGTCTCAGATTCAGATCCTTCTGAGAGAAGATGTACCTGAGACTCTGATGGTCAGAAAAGACTGTAAAGCGCTCGCCCATCAGGTAGTGTCGTTGTGAATTCAGAGCGAAGACTACTGCTACTAAATCCAGGTCATGGGTAGCATAGTTCTGCTCATGCGACCTCAACTAACATGATCCATAGGCGATCACGGCCCGTTCCTGCATCAGGACACATCCGAGTCTGGTCTCTGATGCATCGCAGTAGACTACGTACCCTACTCCCTCCTCAGGCAACCTCAAGATAGGTGCGCTGGTCAATCTCTGTCTCAACTCCTGGAAGCTCTGCTGACATCTGTTTGACCACACAAAGGGTTTACCCTTCTTCTTCAATGCTGAGAGTGGTTCCGCAACTCTGGAGAAGTCTGGCACAAATCTCCGGTAGTATCCAACTAGTCCCAAGAAACTCTGCACCTCCGTCACGCTCCTGGGTGGCTCCCAAGCTAGCACTACCTCGATCTTTGCAGGATCCACTGCAACTCCCGCCTCCTAGATGACGTGCCCCAAGAAGTGGACCTCACGTATCCAGAACTGACACTTCAAGAGCTTGCCATAAAGATGGTGCTCTCGGAGTGTGTCTAGTACAACCCGCAAGTGGTAGGCATGCTCCTCCTCAGTCGTCGAGTAAATCAAAATGTCGTCGATGAAGACCATGACAAATTGATCGAGGTATTGCTGAAAGATCCTATTCATGAGGGCCATGAACACTGCTGGAGAATTGGTTACTCCAAAAGGAATAACCAAGAACTCATAGTTTCCATACCGACATCTGAAGTTCATCTTCTGCACGTCCTCATCTCGAACTCTGAGCTGATGATAGCCTGACATGAGGTCTATCTTCGAGAACCATCGTGCTCCCTTCAGCTAACCAAAGAGGTCATCAATCCTCGGTTGCGAATACTTGTTCCTCACTGTCACCTGGTTCAGGCGACGATAGTCAACACAAAGTCGCAAGATCTCATCCGACTTTTTGGCGAACAAAATTGGGGAAGCCCTGGGTGAAACACTGGGTTGGTTGAACCCCTTTCCCTGCAAGTCCTCCAACTGTACCCGTAGCTCTCGAAGCTCAGCGGGGGCCATCCGATATGCTGGAGTCGATATCGGGGTTGTCCTGGGGTACAGTTCAATATAAAAGTCTACCTCTCTGTGAGGAGGTAACCCTGGAATGTCGTCGGGAAAGACATTCTCATACTGATCCACCACTGCAGGAAATCTAGGACTCCGCACGTCAACTGCTCCTAGGATGAGGCTAGACAACTGATGAGTGATGGGCTTTCCTCTCCTCTGCGAGAGTCCATCTTGTGCTGCAAAGGCTCCCTTCTCACCGGTGAAGGTGAACCTGCTCCCGTCGGTGCATACACATCACACCTTGCGCCTAATACAGTCAATCTGTGCATGGAATGTAGACAACCAATCCATGCCCAAGATGACATTGTAAAGCCTCTATGCTACTACAAGAAGATCCCAGACGAAGCTCTCGCCTCCTAGAGTAAGCTCACACTGCCGGCACCAGTGCGTAATCGTCGAGTCTGCCCCCGTAGGAGTCTCTATCCGTAAGGATCGAGCCAACGGCTCTGTCGGAATCTCCGAGCTCCGAACAATGGCAGCGGCTATGAAAGAGTGACTTGCTCATGTGTCTATAAGTACTACAGCAAGGGTGGAATAGACACAGATAGTACCTCGAATCATCTCGAGCGCGTTGTGGTTGTAGGCCTCTGCTGCCTGGAGCTGTGCATGTCTCTGCCCGCCAGCTCCCTTTGGTCGGGGTGGACCTCCTGGTGGTGGTGGTGGTAAAGCCTCAAAGCGTCGCCCACCACCTGCTGCTCGGCCAGCTCCTCTGCCTCGTCCTCCTGCTCCCTGCGGACCTCCACGGTCGACCCTATGCCTCTGCCTCAGTGGTCCCTCAACCGTATGCTGCTCCTCTGCACGGCGGGTCGGGCAGTCACGAGCCATGTGGCCCTGCCCGCCACATGAGTTGCACCGCCTGCCTCTCGAAAGACTGGCTCCGCGCTGTGTGCCCCGCACTTCTGAGCCAGTGTCCTGAGGTCGTCTGCCTGAGGGTTTGGTCTGCCTGGACCCAAGAGTCATCCGTCAACTGCCTGCTGTAGAAGACTCTGCTACGTGCCGCCCTGCGGTGGATCTCAGCGCTGGTGTGGACTCAGCAAGAAATCTCTTGATCAAAAGGGCCCGCTCCAGTACTCCTGTCTGAGTCGGAATGCTGAGGGAGATCAGCGATTCCCTGATCTCGTGTCTCAATCCCTACTCAAAGGTCCGGGCCCAGAAGAATGGGTCATGTACCATGTCTATAAAGTAACGCGAGAGATCGGTAAATCTCGCCGAGTACTGGGCGACCGTCATGCTGCCCTGCCACAGCTGAAGAAGCTCCAGGATGTGCACCGCACGGAGGGTGGCTGGGACAAACTCTAAGCAGAAGAGGCTCTCAAAGTATGTCCAGAGTAGAGATGCCTCATCGTTCACCTGGAGCATCAAGCTCCACCATCGGCCCATTGCTGCGTGCAGTAGGCTCGCTGCGAGGATCACCATGAGGTCTGCTGGTGTCCTCACTAACCAAAAACCTCATACCACTGCCTCCGGCCAATCCTCGGCTGCCTAGGGGTCCGTCTCCCCGCGGAACCTGGGCGGTCACTGGCGCTGGAACTCATGCAGTGCACTGAGGCGATGTGCATCGTCAGTGGCTGGGGCTGGAAGCATCGGTGGCTCGGCGGGTAGGGCTACCGTCGGTGCCACTGCTGACAAAGGGCCCTACACCGAGGCCTCGTCGCTCGGTGGGCTGTCGTCACACTCGACTCTTGGAACCCTAGCTGGCTGCCGTCGTGGGGCCATCCTGAAAAGGAAATAGGTGCACCACGGTCAGAATAGTATACCTGGTGAGCTGATACAAAGTAATCACAAAGAAAACTTGAAACACACATGCAATCAATGTTCTCGTGCATTAAGTCGGAAATCAGAAGTCAGGGTCCTGGTGTACGGATACGTCGGCCGCCGCACCAACACTGGACTCCCTGGACTGATAACCACACCCAATACGCTAAACACTATTTCTTCACATAGAAAAAGATCAGAGTCCCAAGTTCTGCGGTAGAACCAAACTCCTTAGATACCAATTTGTCACGACTCGTCCTCGGGGCCCGTGCCGTGACTACCCCAAGCCTGCCTTCCATAGGGAAGGGGCTGGTGACTAGCACCAAGGCGTAAATCCCGGTAAAGGGAAGGCATTTCCTTTGTAAAGTAAACAACAAACACCCCATAGTAAAGAGACAGAAGTAAACACTATGTAAAAACTGGTACAACAGTAAGTGCGGGAAGTAAGTGGGCCAGAATACAAACCCAAACTGAAAGTAAAGTACAAACTCGAAAGGGAAAATAGCAACTGAAAAGTAAAAGCCGCTACCCTGAGCTGTCCACTGGAAATCCCACCTGAAGGGTGGGTACAGATAGCTCTACTGCTCCTCGGGTCCCACCGTCCGCTACGAGTATGTCCCGCCCAGTGGTCCACCTCCAGGTACCATCCTGCTCTGAAAGCCTCAACCACGATCAACGTTGTCTGTCGTCTGCAACCAACACAACGTAGTGCGGGCAAAGCCCGTGCAGGGGTGAGTATAATCTACTCAGTAGGGACCCCGAGACCCCCGAAGGTCTCCCAGTATCCACAAAAGATAAACCACAAAGGAAAGGTAAATCACAAAGTAACATCTGACACTGCTTAGGTATATGCCCATACATATACCTAAGTCATCAATTCTCGTTCGGCTCCAACATCCGAGCCCAAGTACAACCCAGTCCACACAGGAAAGAAAAACGTAAATCCACATAGGATAGCTCAACTCAATCCACATAGGAAAGAAAAACAGAATTTAGCTCACACAGGTATACTTCTTCGAATGACGATAGAGATGATCACTGATCCATCTAAGTCATCGGACCCACAAAGGATCGATAGGTACTAACCCCCGTAATGACACACAAAGGATTTGACCCACAAAGGATCGATGGGTAACTAACCCCCGCAAAGACCCACACAGGATCAGGCCCACACAGGACCTGTAGGTGTTGGCCCACACAGGACCACTGAGCGCTGACCCACACAGGATCGGACCCACACAGGATCGGTAGCACTGACAAACAAAGGATCACTGAGTTCTGTAGTCATCGACGTCGAATCCATTGAGGATCTATGTACAGTCGTCGCTGTCACAGTAGCAGTCATAGCCAGCTCTAGGGATCCCACACATAGCAAGCTCGTTCGGGAGGGTCCGCTCCACGAGCCGAGAGGCTGATACATCAACTGACACATAGTCCAGAGTTGATGTATCCAAAAGTTCTGTATCGTCAATAGGAACTCAACGTTGCAGACGGCGCGTCAATCGGACGCCCGGTCTGAGAGTTATTGGCTTTTTCGTCCCAGGGGCCCAGTTGGTTTTTAAGGAAAAACCAACCCGACCGTACTCCACCTGCATCCAAACCTCAGGAAGAGTATTCCAAAAGATCCGTCTCACCTAGAGGAATTCAACAAAGTCAACGACACGTCAATCGGACGTCCGAAGCTCAAGATATGAGCGTTTCCGCTCCGAGGGCCCAGTTGGTTTCGTGTACGAACCAACCCGGATGAACTCAAAGTATTCCTAAGCCTTGAGTGGAATATACCGAAACGACCGTCTCGTTCCAAGTATCGTGTCGCCGCTCATGGCGCGTCGATCGGAGGTCCATAGCCCGAGTTATTGGCAATTTAACCCAAATGGTCCGAAAAAGGGGGTTTCGGGCCCGGACCGACCCGGCCCGAGACCCCCTTGGTCGGCCCGAACCGGGTCGACCTGACCTGGGTCCGGGTCGACCCGGCCTGGCACGGCCCGGCCCAGCCCAGCGACCCGCGCGCTGGGCACGTTGGTCGGTTTCTCGGGAAAAACGGCCAAGCCGTTTTTGGCTCGCGGGGGGGGGGGGGGGGGGGGCGCTGCCCCCCCCCCCCACCCCAGTTTCTTGTAACCACGGCCCCTTAATTAGGGCCGCATTGATGGCCGGCCGAAGGATTCAATTCAACCGGCTTCTCCCTATCCAGTTGGCCCGACCTGGCCGGCCGGTTCCTGCTCAACAGGACCGGCGATGGTCGGTCCCCTTCCAGCTCCAACGCCGGCGGCCCGGTACCGGCCGCCGGTCACCCTGCTCCGCCGCGGCCCGGAACAGGCCACGGCCCTTATCATCCGGCGTGGCGTGACGGCACCGCGCTCCACCGCCGCGGCCCTGGTACCGGCCGCGGTATTTTCGGATGTCTCCGACGCGGCGCGATGGCGCCGCGTCCTTGTATTAATTCGTGGCGCGGCACGTCAGCGCTGCGTATTTCTTGCCGCAATAATTCCACACGGTGCGACGGCACCGCGCCACTTCCATTTCAATCCAAAAGAATCCAAAAAAATAAGGAGGTGGGTCGGCCGTTTTTGTGCGGTCCCCCCCCCCCTCACGTTAATCGATAGCAGTTGGTTAAAATTTCACGAAGAAATTCAAGGATGTAATCATGGACAAATTAATTAAATACAATCCCCTACCTCGGTTTCAAGAACGGTGCATGTCAATGAGTTGCGGAATACGAGCGTCGCGGAGGTCGGGCGTCGCGGAAAATGAACGTCGATTCCTTTGTCGTCGAGGTGCGTCCAAAGAGGAAACGTCGTTGGTGATGTTCTCCGCATTCTTCGGCGGAGATGTACCTTGTTGAAGAATGGTGTTCTTCGTCGGAGTCCGAGGTGTTCTTCGTCGGAGTCCGAGGTGTTCTTCGTCGGAGTCCGAGGTGTTCTTCACGTTCTTCGTCGAATATGTTCTTCGTTGGAGATGAAGAAGATCTTCATGCTTCCCAAAACCTCTCAATATGGCATAAACTCTAACATTAATAAAATAAGCCCAAGTCTTAATTTATTAACACAACTTACCCTTTTGAATTTCAAGAGTTTGAAATTCAATTAACCACACTTAACTCGCCTCATTAAATTACACATGTTGTCAAATTAAATGAAGGAGAGTTAATAGGGAGTTGAAGAGTTGAAGAATATGAAGGGGTGGGGTTCGTGTGGGCCCCACCACCCCATAACCTCCCAAGGGAGGTTGGGTAGTTACCCAACTTCCACCCATAGCCTTAAAACACAAAAGGAAAATAAAAATTGTTGAATAATAATAAATTAACTTCCACAATTTTTATCATCCAAACCTGTGATAACGCAACTCTGGAACAGGAGTTCCTAAGCAATTACCGGTGCTGCGGTTCCATCGGTGCCCTCAGAATTCGATTCTGGGCACGGGCTCAAAATTTAAAAATTCTCGCTTGTTCGTTCACTGAACGTACCCGAGCTAAACTTCAGATAGAAAGTCCGGGCACTCAGGGCCTCGGAATCAAGTGTCGTCTGAAACCGCGTTCTTGTAAAATTCCAAAGAATATTAAGAAAAAAATTTCCCTTGTATTTTACGAGTCTTTACAAATATTCTGCATGATTTTCTTATACATTTAGAATTTCATAACTCAAACTCAGTAATAGGAATCATCACTCAGTTTTTTTCAAATCAATTAATGGATAATGAATTCTTCAAGATTGGTTGTGCATACTAAGATGATGTTATATAAATATCTCCTTCTAATAAAGTCTCATGGTAAAATATTTAAAACTCGTATGATAAAATTCATATGGTTTTGAATGAAATTTATATGAACACAAAATTCATACATGGAATGGGAAAGTCGTGTAATGTGAGAAAACTTATTAAAATTGGAGAGTGTTTTAATAATTTAAAAATTCATTAAAATATGTAAAAATACATATAAAAATTAATCATATAAAAAAAGTAAAAACCTCATATGATACTGGACGAAGTCAGGTGAATTGAAGTCCTATAAAAAATAATACATATCTAAATCAAGGTTATTCAAAAATTTCCAAGTTACATACAATTAAACAGAAATATTATATTCTAAAAAATATATATTCTTTGATAAAATCATCGATCCAAAACACTATAACTTCCAAACATAAAATTTATAATATTTTTTTTGAAATTATACTTATGTGATCATTCCACCAAAATTATAGAAAATTTATGATTCTAATATATTATAAAATTAACCCAAGGATCATTTAATCAACATAAAACTAAAGACATACAATTTTATTAAGATATTTCAAGAATTTAAATTTAATCATATAGTAACCAAAAATCAGTAATTCTCAATTTAAAGAAAACTTTTACATTAAAAACTAAATTAATTAACCAAATATAAATGGAAAACATGTATCAAATTAAGGTCACATAAAATTCCATCACACATAATGCAATAATTTTCCTCAATAAATTAATTTTTCAATCTAAATGGAAGTTAATTTATCTTAGAATTGATTTATTTTTAATGTTATAAAATATATTATTTTCAAATATTTTCTTAACCAAGGATTATCTCAAGAAGGTATGATTGGTTGCGTTACTAAAAAATAAAATTTTTAGCTAAAAGTTGGTTTCATTTTTACAAAAGTAATTGTTGATTTAAAAAAATATATTTAACTAAAATTCACTTTTCATTTAAATTTTCTTCCAATATTATATTTTTCTACAAGTAAACCAACACACATAATTAACATATAATAAATATACATAAATGGTGAATGAGTGAGTTTAATAATTCAATGAAATAATAATTAACTCAACCACCAATTTCAACTTAAAGAATTAAATGTTCACAAGTATTAGGAGTTTATTTCATAGCCCACGGAAATGCACACCATATGAGTTTAAAATTTAATTAAATAGTTCAAAACTAATTATTCTTTCTAATATTATTCCAAAAACTTGTTCAAGAGAAAGGATTATTAAGATATAAATATAAATTATGTTACTGTATTGTACCCATAGAGAAATATAAATAATTAATCAATCAAAAAAATAAAAAATCCTAGAATTAAATATAATTTTCTAATCACTAATAATGAAATTGTATTTTAAAATACTACAATTAATTTTAAAAAAATTAAATAGAATATTTATTAGTTCTTAAATAATTAAACCTTGTGACCTTAAGATCCACCTCCCCCAAAATTATAATTCAATATTGTCTGTAACATCCTAGGTAAATAAAGAATATGACATTTCATATTTATTAATATTTGTGAATTAAAATTATTATTTATAAGCGAGACAAAAAAAATTACTTTGGTTAAATGTTTGGTATTTTTTTGATAAAGTTTATTTTTTAATGAATAGTGAAAAATACTGTATTTTAAGTCAAAACTGTCTTTTCATCTGATTTATTTATATGGTTAGATTATATTTTTAAATTTTTTAAAGTGTAATTAGATTTTTTTTTATAATTTAATTAATTTTATTTTGAAATTGGACATAAACACATGTCAATAATTTGATAGTTATTACTTCTTAAAACCCCGCTTTTTGGTTTTGACAATGGGAATTAATTTTAAATTAATTTTTGCAACTTCTATGTTTTGAAATTGGATAAATGGATTCCATATTTGGAATCATTAGGTCCAAAGTTTTTAAATAGGTACCTTTTATTTTTAGACTTTATGAATAGTAACTTCAGCAATTATTTTATTTATCATGGTTAAAGGGTAAATTTTGTAAATTAGGGTACATAAATAGTATTATAATAATATTAAATTATCCAAACACATGTCCTAACCCCATTGGATGAGATATTTCAGACCATGGGTATACATGGGTCTATTTAAGGATGCCATGGAGCCACTTGTGTGTGAAAATGACATTAAATTACTTTTAATTTAAAGTTAAGGAAAATATAACCTAAACATGTATCTTTTAGTAAAAAAATTATATGGGTTTATATAAGTTATCTTTTCGAATATAAATTAAAATTATAAATATAAAAAAATCCTACATCATGGTATTTTATTTATAATTTTTAGAGATTAAATAAACAAACTTATTTATGACGCAATGGTGATGTAGTGATTACCTTATAAATAAATGAATTAAATAAATGAGATTATAAATATTAAAATAAATTTATTTTGAAACTTTTTATGTAATCAAATAATTTTATTGATTCTTATTACTTGTTATATTTTAATTAATTAAGTTTTTTTAAAAGAATCAAGTTATTATGGATTTTTAAAAAGTCATGATTTGAATGGTATAAAATTGACATAAATGAGTTTTTAGAACAAATACTATTTTATTAAATTATATAATAGTCTCAAAATCTAATATTTTTCCAAATGTATTAGATAATATTGTACATGTCATTAATTAACCACTTTATTTTCTAGTTTCATTTTATGGTAACTATATTAACCATATAGTATGAACACACAAGAAGACATGGTAAGAGTTAAATTAGTTAACTAAGGGTTAATGCTAAATGATAAGGTTAAATTTGAAACCAAAACTTGTCTAAAACCTATTGGTTGAGAGGATTTAGAGAAATAATAATCTTATAATATAATTAAATGAGTTTTTTACCTTTTTAAAATCTGAATTCAGTTTATAATAAAATAATCTTTCAAGACATTCCTAAAGTACCCATCCTCCCTCTTATAAAAGGCCACCACCTCTAACCCCTTACTCACACATCTCCATCCCCTTATATCATCCAAACTCTTAACAAATACACTCCAAAAATCCATATATTCCTCCTATAATCCTTACCTTGGGAATAAGTCAATTCAAGAAAGTCTTTTAGCTTAAATCAAAAGGAGTTACCCAATTTGAGGTATTGTCTTCTCTCAAGCTTCTTTCTTTTATTTTCCTTCTCCAACATCCTAAACTCTCTTTATTCCATTATTTTATAACAAAACCAGTATATTAAATATACTATTATGTTTTTATGATAACTATTTTAACTACACTTACACACACCTCTATCTAATGGATACGAACATATTGTTTCTTTGTACGGAGAACTACTGCCTCATAAATCTATGATTGTTTGATTTCCCCCTACCACCACTTATGGTAGAAATTATGATGGAACTGTAATTATAAATGATATATATGATATCTATTTTATCTCTATGCTTATTTAATTATCATTTAGGACATACCTGTATGCTTTTCATGTTGTATAAATATGATAATTTCATTTGAGGAAGTGCGGACTACCGCCCCCTCAAACTGATATGACTCATTCATGCTATACAAGTAATGTATAAGAGATGGAATTAATGAACTTATGTAACATATATTAAAAAGTTATATTATACTATAATTATAATATACCTTTTCACCATCAAGTTTTCATTCTTTTAAATATGAAATAGAAATGAAATTTGTGTTCATGCGTACGTATGGCTTACCATCTCCATGAATGGTGCATTTCATTTTTTATCTCCAAATGTTATGGACTATTATAAATACATATATAATGGATATATATGATATATATTATATTTAAATAATTAGTATCATTCTATAGATAATGTAATTTTGACCACATGGACAATTTGTAATTACAAAAAGTTCATTTTTGACTCAGGTACCAAATATCGACAAAACCTATGATATGAACATAAATAACTATATAATTTTTATAACATATAAATAAGTTATATAAAATGAATAATAAACATTAAAAAGTTTAGTAATAAAATATAAATTAACATAAGTTTATTATTCAAAAAATTAAAGAACGAACGAGTCAAGTTCGACACGATTTAAGGAAGTTCATCTCAATCTCCTTTCATTGAGGCATATTTGAATAATATATACCTATTTATTTTATATGGTGTATAATAAAACCCTTTGACTTTTACTTTCATTTAATGGGAATCTTTTTCTATGATGTGTTTTACAAAACGATGAAATGAATATTTTTAACATTTTCGGTGACAATGACCTCTCCTCCACTGTAATCGTTATTTAGCTTCCTCTATAAGATTTAATGTTTCTAAAAAGGAAAAGAAATACCTTATTCAATTTTTGGGTGTTTTGGTATTGAAAATCATTTTTAAAATTCATTGAATATTTCAATATCTTGAAATTATTTCTTATGATTACAAATGAAATGTTATTAGTGAAATGTTTATATTTGAAATATTTTATGTGTTATGATTATATAATGGTACTTGTACATTTTATGGGTGGTTACATGATAAACCAGTTATGGGTGGTTACATGATGAACCAAATGATGGGTGGTTATTTGATAAACCAATAACATGTGGTTACATTATAACCTCTAATGCATTGGGTATGGAAGTCGGTCGTATGGTTATTCCATTTAGTGATTTTTTTGGATGTCGACCGTATGGTTATTCCATTTGAGTATGTTTATCTCCCAAGTTACCTTTATATGTTATATGTTTCTTTCTATAGGTTTTATGGTAATATTTTGGTTATAAAAAGGGTAATAAATTAGCTTATATTCAGTGAATTGTCTGTGCTACTTCTTTCAGGTGAAAATTATTACTTTATGATAAAGTATTCATGGTTTACATGTTATTTTTAAAACAAAAAAATCATTCTTTATGTATCTCTTACTGAGATTTTTATTCTCATACCAAGTTTTTGAAATGTTTTTCACAATACTTAAATTGGAATAGAGTCAAGGATGGGATCAAGAAAAATCCATTTTGTTTAAAACATGGAACTAAACATGTTTTTAAGAGTTTTTATTTTATGATAAAAATGGATACTGAGTAGAAGTGTATACATAAAATATTCAAGTTGTATGTATAAGTTAGGACCTAATTCTCTAAAGCTATAAACTATAAAATATCCTCAATGTGAATTATTAACTTTATTCAAGATTATGTAATGTTAAGGATGGGGCCTTCTATTGTCCCCAATGTTGAATCTAAAATAGAAGAAAATGTAAAATATTTCAATTCAAATTGTTGTTCTATTTAAAAATAAAAAGTCAAGTTTGAGGTGTTATAGTTTATCTGAAAAATCATTTTTTCACACAAATCAACCTACAAAAGACTCAAGTTATAAAATATATTTTTCCCTTCAAATACTGAAATAACTTTACATTGTATATAAATGATTTTAAACAATTTCATATTAAAATTAGAAAACTAAAAAAAGTTCACAAAATCCAAACAAATAAGTATGAATATTCATAGTTTCTATTGTGAGAGACATAAAAATTATTAGAAACCTGCAATAAGTTTTCAGAAAATCCATATGTAACTCATACTCCTGTAAATTTTCAAGCAATTTTAAAAAAAACATTCTACCTTCCCCTACCAAACTAAGGTTCATGAAGTGCATAGATTTTGAATAGAAACTAATACTCATAAAAAACATCAACTAACTCTCCATAATCATGAAAAATTTTCAATATCACTAGTATGGGTAGAATTAAGTGAAGATTTTAAACACAACACCCCTAATTATGTTTTATTTTATCTTTTATATTTAACTTAAGACACCTTCCCACTTTCTTTGAGTATATTCCCCCTGGTTAGTCAAATATTAGTCCCAATTATTTAAATCATATTAAAAATTGTGTCTAAAATATTCATATTAGTATAAAGATGACCAAAATTTTGAATTTTCAAAAATTGTGGTTTAGGTAGCATCAATATGCCTTTCCTTTGGACTATAAAACAATTGTAATTCTACTCTAGTAAAAGGAAAAGTAGGTTCAACTTTAGTAAAATCAAGGACGACCATATTATTCATAGAAAATAAAAATAAATTTTTTATAATTTAAAATAATGTAAAAATAAAAGGATTTATATGGGTTGACCCCCTGAAACATTTAATTTTAATCTCATGGTTAGACTTACTGTATACTCAATTCTAAAGGATATATATGAAAACCAATCCTTTGGGATTATATAAAAAGTAATGCTTAACCCTTTGGTAATTAAATAAAAAGAAAATTAAACTTCTCCTACTAGCTCCAAAGCTCCATTAGTTACCACAATAAGGATTTTTAAAGGCCTGGACTAGTTAGTTTTTAGTGTCCAAGGGAATATTTTGAGTATGGAATTAAAAACCAGCACCCTTTGAACAACCTTAAAATATATGTTCTGAGTTATTGACTTAGGAAGGGATTTTTTTAGTGCCTTTTAAATCATATTATTTTCAAAATATTCTCTTATAATCTTTTCTAAATCATTCAATTACATTAACCTTATATCAGTAGAAATTTTAAACTAAAATTTTAATTCCTTAAGAACCCAATAGAACTTATGTTGATTCTCTTTAGGTAAATGAAATTATTTCTAAAAATCAATCTATATGGATATATTCATCTAGTATTTTTAAATTTATTCATATAGGATCAAAATTAATCATCTAAATTTATAGATTAGTCCCTCTATAAGTGAATAATTATTTTCTCTATAATCTAATATAATTTCCTATTTCAGATTTCATCTTTCCCACTTGATTATAGATAATATTTGGTTTATAATTTGTGCATGCAACCATGTTATTCAATTAAGACCTTGAAATTTTTGTTCTTAAAGTGGGTACCATTTTTTGTAATGAAATACTTGGTCACCCCAAATCTTGAAAAATATTAATTTTAATCAATTTTAACACACTATTTTCTTGGGTATTGGACAATTCCACAACCTCTTGAAATTTGGAAATATATTCTCCAACAACTAAGATAAATTAATTCCAAATAGAATAAGGGAAAGTTTCTATAAAATATAAACCCCAAAAATAGAAAATATCAACCATTAAAATTCATTTTTAAGGATGCTCCTACTTTATTCCAAAATTTCTAATTTATTGGTATTTTCCACAACCCACAAAAAAGATCCTATAATCTCTGAAAACTCTAGGCCAATAAAATCCAACATGAAGAAATTTCTGGTTTATTATTTCTACCACATGAAATAATCCCCAGGGTAAAGAGTTAAATACTTTAAAAATGGTCACCATCTCTTACTCAGGCACACACCCCCTAAGGATTCCATTAGCTCACCATCTAAACTACATAGGAATATCACAAAAGTAGTAATTAATATCTTAAGTGGATTTATTCCACCAATTTTGTATCAAATACCATAGAATAACTCTTATATATAATAAATGAGTAAAATATATCTACCCAGTAGTTTTCTTAACTAAAACTACATGAAGTTATTCATCAGAAAATAAAGAATTTATCTCTCTCGAGTCTACTTTGGGGTATTTGGAAACATAGATTGGTGGTTAACAACTAAATTTTCTGCACTCTGTTTATCTATAATTTCAAAATCAAATTCTTATAACAAAAGTTTCCACCTCATCAGTCATGGATTTATATATTTATTTTCTATAAGTTACTTTAGAGTAACATGGTTAGTAAAAAACTATAACCTTGGATATAATCAAATATTGTCTGAATTTCTCAATAGCTTTAACAATATCTAGTAATTGTTTATCATATTTTTATGTAATTACTTTAGGACTCATCTAAAAACCTAATATTATAGTACACCATAAGAATTACCTTTTATTTCCAATTCCCCAAAATATCCCAAATAGCAATGTCACTAGTATCACACATTAACTCAAAGGATTTCATTCGGACATAGTAGTGATGAAAAATTATAAGGTCAATTTTTTCATCAATTTATGGAATGATTTCAACCATTTTTTATTAATAAATGGAATATACTTGAAAACAAGGGAACAAATAAGTCTATTTATCCTTGAAAAATACTTAATAAATATCTATTAGAAACTAAAATTCCCTAGAAAATATAATTTGTTTTTAATTTATAGAGGTTATTCTCTTCAATAATTAATATTTTAGTACTACTTTTAACCTCTATTCTACTCTTTGAAACAATATAACCAAGAAATAATCCTTCAAGGGTCATTAAATGGAATTTTTCAAAATTAAGAACCATGTTGGTCTCTTGACACATTTTAAAAACTAATTTAATATTTTTAAGATTACTTAAAAATGTAAATCCTATTATAGAAAATTAATCCATAAACACCACAATAATCCTCTCAATCGTGTTTAAAAAATATCCATCATATATCTTTGAAAAGTATCAAGGGAACCACATAATCAAAAAACAATTCGCTATTATAAAAATATCCCAAAGGTGAATGTGAATATTGTTTTAACTTGATTATATGTGGTGAAAATAATATAATTTTAACTATATTAATCATCTAGAAAATAAAAATATTTACTCCCAACTATCCTCTTAAGAATTTAGTCTAAATATTGTATAGGAAAATGGTCCTTTTTAGTGGTTGAGTTGAAATTCCTAAAATAAATATAGACTCTAAATTTGGTCACTTTCTTAAAATAAATTTTCACATCCTTTTAATTTATTATGACTATGAAACCACCTTTCCTAGGGACCAATTAGGTCATGATAGACAAAGTGCAATCATAAATTGGATAAATGACCCTAGGATCAGGAAATTTTATTGCTTATTCTCTCACAACCACTTTCATGTTTTTATTGATCCTCCTTTATCACTAAACACCTGGCTTATGATCGGTCTCTCTTAGGATCCTATGTATGGTGAATTAAGGTTTAGTCCCGTAAATGTTAGTGATGAATTAGCCTATAGTATTTTGTACCTTTTCATAACATCCAAAAACGTTACTATTAAATTTTTCATAACTCTATATATATGATAATTAGAATCATGTAATTATTAATCATAAATGAGTATCTTAGGTGAGAATGTAGTGGTTTGATCTCTAATTAGAGTTATTCTTAGCTAGAAGATAGATTTTTGGGACTAGGTGATATAATATCTTTAATGTGTCTCTTAAAGAATCAATGATAAATAGAAAATCCCTTCTCCTCACATATTTAACTATTGGATATCTCCTAAAATTTAGATTCCCAACCTAGTTTCAAAATGATTTCCCAATTAAACTTATCAATATTATAAAAAACTCACCCATATAAGCATCACATGAATCATTTTCCTTACTTGAATTGACTATCATACATGTTTCAGCATGTGTGGTTATTTTATTAATATCTTCAATTATTCTTAAAATATCTTCTTATTATTCATAAAAAGGTTATTAATATTCCTATATCTTGTATCTAGTGCATTCTTTAGTTTTTGTATGTACCCGACATCTCTCAAAGACATTAAACTCCTCACTTTGTTCACCCAAATTTAACATTAATTTATCTTTAAAAATATTTATGAATACTCCCTTATTAACTATAAAAGGTTTAATAAGAATTATAAGGATTTCATTATCACATAACATTTCCAAAACTAGAAATATAGCTGGTAAAAAAATCACCCCAACTTTAAAATAAATTCATCCACTCTTCTTATGGGGTGAGTGATAAATTGATCAACCAACTACTAAACCACTATGGTGGGTTGTAGGTTTCATAATATTAGCTATAATAAATAGTGGGTAAGGGATTAAATAGGTTCTAGATCCAATGACAGAATAGAAGTTTCACTATACACTATTTCCTAGAGTTCAAGGGATGGTAAAGTTACCAAGATATATGAGCTTAGGAGGTATTCTATTCCAAAAAATAGTATTGCACTAATATATTAGGTTGTAGTTATAAAACTCTTAAAAAGTTTTCATTATTGAAAAAAATGATAATTTAAATTATGATAAAATCTAAACCAAAACATCAAGGAATAGAATATTGATTTGAAGAATTCTAAACAACTCCATAAACTTGAATAGTTCAGGTCCATAGTTATTTTTATTCACTCTTTGAGGGAGAGAGATGTTTGGGGATATATTTATAAAAATATTTTGTATCCACTCAGGTTCTTATTAAATATTTTCCTTCCACTTGTTTTTAGTAACATCCAATTCTTTATCAACTTGTTTTTATGGGAAAATGGTAGGTTTTGTCTTAGTTTATTTATGGTTTTTTGGGTTTTTAGATTTATTGTTTCCCATATTTTGGTTTCTTGATTCATATATAATATAATATTGGTCTATCCTAGAATAATTTATTACTTATTATTTATTTTTTAAAACAATTTGGGTGGTTAAATCCATATCATTCTATCTAGGGGTCATTTCAGTTTTGAAAGGAAGGTTGCCTTTTTCAAATATCTTAATATCCATCAATATTTTTTCCATTGAAACTCTAGATTATGCATCCTAACATATATATTTTATTTATCTGAATACTTTTTGGATTTTTTTGAATCAAACACATCTTTTTTTTAATCGATACTCTATAAAAATCATTAGAACAAACCCCTTACATTGTCTTTATAATTGTAGGTTTTAACCTTATATTGGTTTTGAAGTTGTATCTTGGATTATTGTAGGAATACAGGGGTACATTGAATCATCATACCTTTCTCTTTTAATTATAGGTTAGGGTGATTCTTAAAGCCTTGATTGTAGTTATTAGAAAATTATTCATCTCTACTTTGTATCCAAGGACCATACCCAAAAAACTTCATCTTCAAAGGGTGGGTATAAAATGTTATATTCATTAAAATAGGTGTTAGGGTGACCTAAACATTCCATATTGATGTAATTTCTCCCTAAGTGATTATATTTGACTTTTAATTCCACTTTGGTTAACATTTTTTCTAGAAGTCCAATTCAAATGGAACTGTATTTTTTATTTCATTTATGAAATATTCAAGTGAACTTCTAGCCTTAAACCAGTAGTAAACTCACTTTTATTCCCTCTTGTTCTCCTTGAAACATTTTTCTATGAATTTAGGTATATATTATTAAAAAATATATGTAATTTACTAAATCTTTTTAAAATTTCAATTAACTCTAGTAGTACGGTCAACCAAATTCTTCCCTAAATGTGATAGCTATTTGTAAAATACTTCCTTAAAGAGGTTGTTAGAAAGTTGGTGGTAGGGAAACTGCATGATATTTTTTCTAAACCTATCTTAATCTTCATATAAATTCAAACCATGTCCTAAAAAATCTATTAATCTTGTTACTAAACACTCCCTTAATACTCTAGGGGTAAACTTTTATGAAAAATGACTTGTATACATGTTATCATGTCTCAAATATGTCTTCATCTAGAGATAAAAACTATTTTCTAAAATTCCCTTTTATAAATAAATGAAAAACACACATTTTAATTTCATTTAAATTCAAAAAAATTAATGATAAATGACGCACTTTATTCTATAAACCCCTAATGAAGGTAAGATAATCCTCATTAGGCATTCCATTGAATGTGGGAAATAATGAAAGGTATGAGTTTTTGAGATTATGGTTCCAATATATTTGGGGAATTCTAATATGGGATGAAAGTCTTGGAACATGAGGATATCAAAATTCCCTCATACTAGGACTTTATAATTTTGAATGAATGATTTCTGGTTATGGGTTTTGTTCATTATCAATAGGAACTCTCTCACTCTTAGCTCTTGCATATCATCCTTTTAATTTTTTGATATTATTTTCTATTTTAGAGCACAAATTTGTTTTTGAATTTTTGTGATTGAAAATTACTTTTTTATTTTCAAACACTTTTAAGGGAAAGTGAGAACCCAAACATTGAGAATATCAAGTACCATACGAGATGTTTGAACCATTAAAATCTAAACAGTACAAACATCAAGTACAAATTTGTTTTTGAATTTTTGTGTTTCAAGATTTCGGTTATCGATTTTTGATCTATTTTTCATGAATGTAATATAATTTTAAAGTTTTTTAAGTAAATAATAAAGTATATTTCTATATTTTTTTAAACATACTTTTTCGTGAAAAAAAATCTAACTTTTTATATATTTTTCTTAGTCTCAAATGCCTTTCCTCAAAATGATGCTAAATTTTTGTAGGCTTTAATTAAGACTTACCATATTATTTAATTATTTTAATTATAAAAATTAGTGAATAAACAAATATGGGTTAAAACCACAGATATGGGTTATGTAATTCCAAGAAAAAAAAATACCCAAGAAAATAAATCAAGAAACATTTATCAAATGTTGAGACTAATAGTGATATAGTGTGTGAAGTATGATTGAAAAAATGGTGAATTGACAAAATTTAATAGATTTTTGGTAAAGATATAAAAGAATAACCAAATTGATAAAATAGTGAGTAGTTTCAATAAAAATGTATGGGTTATGGGAAACATCAATTACATACCTTTATATTGTTGTTCCTTCATTCATGAGTAAAGAGTAATATAGGTAACTAATTCTATATATGAAACTAAGAACAACTGTCAAGAGGGGTGATTATTAACTAGTATTCTCAACATCTTATTTACTACTGAGTAAACTCTATGAGTAAAGTAATAAAGTTAGTTTCAAAAATATCAAATTATCAATAGATCTTGGTGTGCTACTTTAATGATCCAAGAACCATTTGTTAAAATATTGTTGAAGAAAGATTCTAAATAGTTCAAAAAAAATTAAATCAAGACCAATGGTTATTAGTTTTTGAAGGTTTGGAATTTAAAAAATTTAAGAGAAAATGAAAGAGAATTATCTACTACAAAAATAAGTAGAATGAAGAAAAAAATGCAATACAGGTTAATTTTATTTCCCCTAAAAAATGTTTATCCATAAACCAGTATCCTGATTTCAAATTACAAGAAGTGAATATAAATAAAATAATGAATAATAAATAGGTGAAAAGTGGATTCGCTACCAAGGATCTCTAGTTCCAACTCTGGATTCCACCAAATCTCATGGTTCAAGCTGTTCTAATATGCTCTTCACTGAATGAATGAATTATCCACCTATTTAATGAACAAATACTCTATATTTTGAATGTCATCGCATTCCAACTCCCATCCACAGTGTATCATGGTTATCACCCATGAAAAATATCTAGTCTCCATTTATTGATAATCACTGTGGATCATCCTATTAATGTGACTCTAGAAAAATCCCTCGATAAATGGAGATAGACACTTGATTTATTTGGTTACCATATTTTCTATAAAACATTTAAGGATTTGAAAAAATCTTTCTTGATATCCTCTATTTTTAAATTTAAAATTTAAAAGTTATGTATTAGTATAATAAATATATTATTTATACCTTTACATGGGTTTTGAAACATTATTCATAACCTTACATAGATTTATTGAACATTTACATATCTCCTTTCAACTTTGGGTGACCCTTAAAAATCCTAAGAGGTTATTTATTAACATTATGTAGCTTTATAAACCACATGGTAACTTTATAAATGTCTCCTTGAAGACTTTTGTGAGGATTTGAAGCTATAGTAATTATCTTTACACGATTGTTATAGCATGATACCCTAACATGAGTAAGCCCATAATAGAATTAAACCACCTTAATCATCTTTCTCCTTAATCTTGACTATAGTCTCTCAATCAGAATAGACCACCAGTTTCTTTCAATCAATTCATTAGGTCTATTGGATTCATTCATCTCTCAATATCAAGTTGTATCATTAGAGAAAAAGTGGCCCCATCATCTTCAATTGATTCAAAACTTCAAAAAATAATCAACCATTTAACACAAATACCTCTCCCAATAATTTGAATCATCAAATTGGATTCTATCAGCATCAAAACCATATTCAATCAATTTTCCGTCCTCAAGATGATTTTTTTCCACCCATGATTTTGTTCTTCCCTACCATTAAATCTCTAGAACAGTTTTATTATCCCTTTTAAAGTTATTGAATCATGCTCATCATTTCAAATAAATACTCAGTTTTCTTTGAATATCTTGATGGTGACTTACTGATTCATTGACAATTGAGGATACTGAGATGAATTATTACAAAAATTGCAAGCCTATAAAGTCATATAAAAAATCATTAAAATTATTACAATAAAATTTAAAGAGTGATGCATGAAACTCATACAAACATAAAAGTTATATGATAACTCAAAAATTTGTACAAAGTGAAAAGACTTATGAAACAAAAACAAACTTATGATAATTAGAAATTTCATGGTATTATGGAAGAATTCGTATCAAAATGTAAGACTTATAGAAAAATAATGAATTCATTTAAGACTAAACAAATTCATATGAAATGTAGTCTTATAAAAAACATGACTTATACAAATCAAGGTTCTCCAATAATTTTTTGTGTTTTAAAGAATTAAACTAGAATAATATATTCCAAAATATATGCTTTATGACAAATTCATGGAACCATGAACATTAAAAATTAAAAACTCCAATTTCCTAATAATTTTTTAAAAATTAAACATAAATTATACTTCTGCAAAAAAATAATGAAAATGTATTGTCCTAATATATTGTAAAATTAATCTGATAATCATTTAATAAATTTGGCACTAAATCAAAATTATTCAGTTAAGTTATTCCAATAATAAAAATTTCATCATAGATTAACCAAAAATAGAAATTATCCATTTAATGAAAAATTTGACATTAAAAACTCTATTAACTACCCAAATATATTTTACAAACATGTGTTGAATTAAAGTCAAATCAACACACAAAGAAACAAGTCTCTATGGAATTGAGTACTTCTAAAAAATAATATGTGGCTACCACTCAATATATATCTCTCTTTATGTGTATAATCAGTCAATTAAAAGATCATAAGGTGGCTGGTAAGTTACCTATACTTGTGGGATTTGATAATTAGAGTGTTATAAGTCAATTGAGAAATTAATTTCATAATTTTAATTCAAATAACATTTTCATAAAATATCACTTTATCAAAAATATTATGGGGAAAATGGGTTGAATATGTAATTCATTTCAACAAATAAGAAAATAGCTAATGTGTTCACTAAATAATTTCCAAAGTATACATTTCATGAATTGAGTTTGATGATGGGTGTTCAAGATTATTTTTCTCAAGTCTATGGTGTGGTTATTCTGACTCATCTATCATGTTTTCTTTGGATTTTTTTTTCAATGGGATAAAAATACAACAAAAATATATTTATGTTTATTTATTTATAAATTTAAAAAAATTATTTAAAAGGGGGATAAATTTATTTTAAAGGGGATCCAAATATATCAGTTTTATATAATGGGGTAGATATCTTAATTAGTAGAGGCATGTATTTATATATACTTGTTAAAAGAGGCAATTTGTGAAGTTATTATTTGAAATAATCTAACATGTTTATTGAGAATGTTTTCAGGAATTTTTTATACACTATCTCAAAGGAAAGTTTTTATTTTTGGTAAGTGAAATAATAGTTTATTATAATTTTTTATCTAGTGGTATCTCAATTGGTACAGTGTCCATTTATATCAAATGTGGTGAAAATGAATGTAAGTTATTATATGGATATCATGATATTCTTGTTCAATGTTATCGTTTTCTTTATGGAGTTTTCTCATATAGGATTTTAATTAATGATTAATTTCTTATTTTGATGATTTTGAAAATGATTTATGATAATTGGTTGATAAAAAAATCCAAATATATAGAATTATTATATCAAGATAAGTTTTTTGGATATGTTGAGAACTGAAGTATTTATAAACATATGGTAGTTTGTAGATACTTGATGAATGTATGAGTTTTTATATTGGATTTATTTTCCATACATAAATTATGTTCAAACAAAGGTGTTTAATGTTTATTCATTTGAGGTGATATTTTCCCATGGTTTTTGAATGATTGGAAGAAAATTGATGGTATTTGGTGGTTAAAGAGAGTTGTTTGAAGATATTTTACTTGCAGGTGACATCACCACACTATATTTTTACATACAACAACTGTGGAGATGGTCTAGGAAGATTAAAATCAGTTGTTTGGATAGAAAATGGGTGTTTTAACATAATATAGTATGAATAAAGTGATTATACCTTTCCATGGTTCAATAGAAAACATGAAACAACATCAAAACCAGAAGAGAGTTTTTAAAATGGGTGTTTCATTGAGTATTTCAATTGAGAATTCTCCTTATGTAAAACAGAAAATATTAACCTTGTTATGGAGGTATTCATAGTTTTTTATGTATGAGTGTTGGTATTTTTAAAAAATCCTTATATAGGGATTTTATATAAAATTCTTATCCATGATACGTAAGGTTTTTTCTTTGTTAAATATTACTATAAAGTTCTAGGAATCAAAATAAAAAAGAGAGAACCATGGTTCATATTTCATGTTCATTTTGATAATTTCTCAAAATATCAGGGAGACTCAATCTATAGGAGTGAAAATAGATTGAAATTTGTCTATGTTTTGAAATGAGGAGCTCCACATCATGGTATAATTCATGGTATCATGAAAATGCTCTTATCAAAAATGAAAAATTTGAAGACATTTCATGTTCATGGGTGTTTTGAGATAAGTTTCAAAGTGATTCAAATAAGTTGGACTAAAATGACATATAACACACGATTGTGAAGATACATAAATTTTTGGTTGGTAACATTTTCAAGATTTAGAGTGGATCCAATAATGTGACTTAGTTATGGACTCATGGTAAATATATACTCAATATCAAAATTCTTTTTCCACATAAATGGTTACTAAGAGGTTTTTATTGATCTAAAGGCTCAAAAGGAAGTGGGAATAGTCAATATATATTGATATTAGTTGGAACTCTGAATTTTAATTTGAATTTCAAATTTCAATGTGAAAGTAATTATGTTATCTGAATATAACTCAATTTTCACTAATGTTATATCTATAGTGTGGAATACAAATAAAATAGAAAATTTATAGAAAAAGAATAAAATAAGAGAATAATTACTATTATTCATGTAAAATAAGAAGAAAAATAATAATAAGCATAATGAAAACATTAGGGAACTCTTTTCTAAATGATGACTATACTATTATTGAAGATAATTCCTATATATTTTATTTTTTCAAGATAACTATACATAGTTGGGAGATTTTTTTGTGTCATTATTTCAAGAAAAATACCTAATTTTTTATAATCCATGTGATGAAGCTAATTTATTGTATGGTCTTATGTGATAAATATATTAATAAAAGGACTAAATACTCATATTGAGTAGTGAACATTATAAAAATTATGTTCTGCCAATTATTGTGTTTTACTATGATTAAATAATTAACTTTAATATATTATGAAGTTTTTTTAGAATAAAATTAAAAAGGAATCAAAATTACTAACTCACCCCACTCTTAGTAAATTTCCAATGATTTTTAGTGTCTTTTTGTAGTATTTGGGTAGGAAAATAACCCTTTTAGGTTTGATGATTATATATAGTGGTATACAGGGTGGGCGCTAATATCTATAGTTATTTTGCATACCATGATGGTATTATGTGTGGGTTCTTATCTACCCCTTGGTTTTAGTTATATATCATTTTTAAAGACTTTATTCCCTAACCGAAGTTAGTAAGGTTGATCTCAGGTGTCAAAATAGATCTTAAGGGATGATAGTGATTCATTTTATTGAATTTCAGTTTTTTACTATAGCACATCAATATATATATTTATTATACCACCATTGTTGGTGGACTAATAGTTTATATTTTCACATCTAATGTGTATCCCTTTCACAAGTGTATTGGATAAAAACACATTATCATAGGTATAGGTAGGGTATAGGCCACGTTTTGGATGGTTAATCTGAATTGAGTGGATAGTGTCATGAGATGGGGTTAGGTTGTCACTATGGAATAGGTTGTGGTTTGTTTTATTTAATTTTGTTTTTGAGTTTTGTATGATCTACCCATAAGAACTATTTTTAGTGTCTTCTTGACTTGTATGACATATTTTAATAGTTCATACTATTATAAAATTTGATATATTATTTATTTTTGCCTATATTTGGTTATGTTTTTTATTAATTATATTAATTGTTTAGATAAGTTGTTATATAATATTTACACTATTTAACTTTACACTTATATAAGTGTATATTCTCTCCCCAATGACATGTTATACCTTCTCTATAAGTTAATATCTTGTGGAATATGGGACGGTGTGCCTGAGGTCACATAAATATATGATCTAGTTATAATGTAATAAGTTAGTTTGATATGTTACAAAGTTATATCAAATATTTTTCTTAATTGTATTTCTATTTTTGATATGGTAATATGATATAAGACTACTCATAACTTTGGATTGGTGTTGTATTTGATCTTGGATAGCACCTGCAAGAACAGATGTCTAAGTTACTAGGGATTTAGGATAGTTTTTCTAAGTTTTCATTATTATTGTTGTGATGATTATTTTAAAATATGTTTCTTTATTTAGATTTATAGATATATTAGTTTTTTCCTTGGCTTTTATTTTCAATATATTGGGTGTTTATTAAGTATTTCAACAATATAGGTTCACATGGCATTTGTATGTTTAAGTGTGGATATGAATTTGATTTTGGAAAAAAATAATTTATGGTTATTTAATGTTTCAATAATAACTTATTTGGTTTCTATAAAATAAATTATTAGTGTAGTTATTCTTAACTAAACCATGTAATTATAATTTTATAGATTCAAATCACCATATATATATTTTTTATTTATATGCACATTAATGTAACCTTGATCCTTGAGGGGCAGTCTGGTATGGTGATGCTTGATGGATATTAGTTCCCTATAATGGTAATTTCACTTGAGTGTGAGGTGCATGATTTGTGTGTGTGAGTAGGTGTTTGTTTGTGTGTATGTGTGTGTGATTAAGGAATAGAGAACCCTTGAGTGGGTTTATTGACTTGTGAGTTTATTGGTGGGGTTTGAAAGGAGAGCATGGATTTTTCTCCATGATGTGTGACCTATAAGGAATGTGAACTATGGTCTAGGTGGGTAAGAATAGTGAAATTGATATGTGATATAGGATATTTGTGATTCGGAGTTATAATTGGGTATCAGGATTCTTTCTTGTTATTGTTAAAGAAGAGTTGTAATGTATGAGTGTAATCTTGGATAGGGGTTAGTCCACGCCTGTGAGTGCCTTCAAAGATGAGAAGCATGGATAGATTCTTTGTGTTTGAGATTTATTCATGAGAGGATAAATCAATTATAAGGTATATAAATTGATATTTATTAGGTATTTTAGATGTGAAATCATGGATAGTGATTTTATTGTGATAGGTCTGGCATGTATGGGAGGCATGGTCAGGTGGTCATGGACAACAAGATTATAATTGATGTGATGAACACACATGTAAATTTTGTTAAGTTGGTGGAGTACATACATGATTATAGTATTTATGGTATATTTATAAAGTTATCATGAGTTCAATGATATAATAGGGTTGCACCCGAGTGTACACCTACTTTGGTATGCTTTTTGGAAAATGGGTCTTCAAAGAACCATTATGAGACTAGTTTGATTAATACACTCTTACTATGGAATAAAAGAGTGAGAGTTTTATTAAACTATGTGGTGGGTGGATTTTAGTGACATAATATTAAACTAAGTATAGTAATATTGGTGTTTTACTAGGAATTGTTGGCCTTTTATGACATGTGGGACATATAAATGGGAGGATTTTGAGAAGTCTCCTAGAAAGGGTGATTAATTTTTGTAGGTAGAATGGCCTTTGGGGTGATGTCATGATAATATATGGAAACACATGGTGTTTTCATGTGATACCTTTCTAGTGTGTATGAATATGATATTCTCTAATGTACATGTTCAACACATTGAGTCCCAAATGGGGTGTAAGACCCTGAGAGGTTCCAACATATTGTAATGGGGTCCAAGACTTCATATTTCCCTAAATATATGGAGTTAGGTCATGGTTTTTCAATGGGATCATTAGAAAATAACATGTTAATGATGATTAGATGTTAGATAATGTTAGAAAGGTGTGAGACACTATATTATTATAAAGTAATATAAAAATGGTGTTGTCCCTTGATGTTATGTAATATGTTTGTATCATGTATGGTTTGATTAATAAATTATAGTACATCAGGGTATAAATGATGTATGGTAAAAAAATATCTACATTTTGATAGTGGAATAATTGAGGGGTTAAGATAATATTGGTTAATCCCAAATAATCAAATAAAATTAAATATGAGCCTTTAATTTTTATGATATATTAAATTTTTGGAGATAACCATTGTGGCCATTAAAAATTTAAGGTTCCAAGTGGATCGGTATTATGGATAAGGAATTAAGTGTGTTCCTTGGCTATGGTGTGTTGGGCACAAATATGATTTTGAGTTTCTAGTGAGAATAAGTGGGGATTGTGATGGGATGGAATGTGAGGTTTATGTAATGGTGATAAATGTTGAATAACTTGAGTTAAATTCATAGGTATCATATTTATAGTGGTGGTGTATCAATAATATTGAACAAAAATTATGCGAGGTGTCATGGTATCATTGGAAACTAGAGTGGGAATAGGATGTCGATTTATTCAGGAAATATGAGTAAGGCTCATGAGTGTCAGAATTATGTGGGTGGTAAATTTTAGGAAGGTTCATCAATGTGGATTAAATATGGGGAAATTAAAATAGTAGGGAGCACATCATAGATCTTCTAAGTGTGTAGTTCTATTTTCAAGTTGTTTTTAGTAAACTTTGAGGGTAACATATTTATGGACCTAACCCAAAAGTGGTTACAGTTTCATGAAAATGATTGTATGTAATAGTATAGGTTATGTATAATAAATAATAAATACCCTTATATGGGTATTGGTTGATGATAATAAGGTTGAGATGGTACGTTTGGTATATAACCATTAAAAATGTGGGATGATAGTCGGGTTATACGACTGGGGTGAATTTCAAGAAATAGACTAACATGGTGATTGGTTTTATGAAACATGAGTACTCGTAGAGAATTATGGTGGTTGATTTACTAGATAGAGGATTCTTAAAATGCATATATTTTTGAGAATGAGATGTCAAGTTCTAATGATGGAAATCGAGTGATGCTTGGGTGTGGCGTTGGGTGAGTGATTGTTTGTTATAGACCAGTGACATTAACTGATGGCATGTGATGTTTTTTGTTTAAGAATCCATGAATATATTCAGGATTAGGGAATTATCATATTAGTTTTGGAAATAATTTTCATCACAATTTATGGTATTGTTTGTTTTTAGGAGTGTTCAATGCAACAAGATATCAACTAACATGTTCATTCATGGTTGATCATAACAGTTCAAAGAGAGTCAAAACACATCATTCCATGAATAAAAAAACAATATGAGTGGATAGGGTGGGAGGATATTAGTTTTTTGAATAGTATAGGTGGTTTGGTTGTAGTGTTGGCATAAACATAACCATTGGGAAACATAGAATTTCATTCATGAATTTGGAGCACAGTGACCAGGATGGTTTATGGAGGATTTATGAGGAGGCTTATTGGGGATGGGAAGCATTATGGTGTATAGGTGATGCATTTTTATGAACTAATAAAAATAAAGGTAAATTTGAATATTGGTTCTAAAGAAGGGCACATTCTAAGAATTAGGACATATAAAGGGACTTTGAGGGTTGGAACATGTTTCCAATATTACTGGATGGAGATTTTATTCCTGTAATTTGAAGTTCAACTAGGTAATACATTAATTAGAAACTGATAATATCTTCATCATTTGTGTTTATTCATGCTACAAGTTCCTCAAATATTTTTAGAATAATTTTTTGATAAAGATATTAGAATATACCATAATAAGTTGAATTTTTTGTGATAAATTTAAGTGGTTGAGGAAATTTTGAAATTATTTGATATCATTGGAGAATAAATTTTATGTTTTTGAGAAAATTATGAATAAATATAAAATTCATATGTTACATGTCTAAGTTTATATAAAAAAATAGTAAATGATTGAGCCAAAATGATACATAATATTCACTTTGAATGGGAAATTTGTACTTAATAATTACTCTAAAATAAAAGGGGTGTGTTAGGGATGTAAAATGTAAGGGTACATAGGATCTAGATTGACAATTTGGTAATGTATTAAATATTCATTATGATGTGTATTGGTTTTCATGCATAAGGGTTCTGATGTGTAAGGTTTATGATGCATAAGAGGTGATAGATAAAAATATGTCCCAATTAAATACATAAGATCTATCTATACCTTGAAAACATGGAATTGGAAATTGAAATACATAATTGTAATAAATTGAAATGTAATGATTAATTATACCCTCTACCAAGATATGTAAGGTTAAAAATAATTTATATGTGAGGGTTATTAAAATTAAGAGATTTAGAAATTAAAATATATTGAGTTGTACTGGGATAGATAATGGTTAAATTTGTCTTATAAAAAGGTTAACCAGAGATTAATAAAGGTAAACTATAGGTCATCCTATGATATGTAAGGGTTTATCGAGAAGATAAGGGTTTACCTACGATGCATAAGATTTAGAAAATTGGAAGTTCCTTAATATGAAAAGGATACTTTTATAATATTTAAGTGTTATTAGAAGTTGTAAATTCCTTAATACATAAAGGTTAATATGATACATAGGATTAATATATAAGTTTTACACGATAGGTAAGGGTTCAAGACATTGTAAAAATTGACTGTGGTGGAATGGAAATTGTGAGGATGAAAGATACACCATGAGGTATTCTTGAGCATAAAGGCTCATGTCTTAGTGGTTTGATTGTTCTATGGAAGGTCCTTAAGAGGTACTAGCATTGGGAATCTCCAGGTGGTTTGTTTCACCATAAATCACCCTAGAATACCATTTTGGGAAGTAGTAATTCCTTGGGATACCTTACAAGGGGTTATTGTGTAGTTATGAATCAGTTCATTCTGAAACATGGCCTTTGATAGTAAAGTTAGAGTTTTTTGTTCTGGATGGAGAATTTGTTACAAACTATGACTAAAAGTCCACATCATGAGAAGTTTCTATCAAAGGCAACGCACTGCGATCCGTAAGAGTCAATATTCAACAAGCCTATCATAGAAATGTTTTACCAAGGGTAAGTAGTATTATGTGCCTTTAAAATTAACCCCTAGTGATTCATTATTTTTTGGACGGATGAATGGGGGTAGGTTAGGATACTCTCACATTCCTCTTATCCCCTTCAACCTCTATGATTCATGGAAATGTTTTTTGGTTTTTCATGTTACTTAAGGTATTATTTTATTTTTCCTTGTTTATTATCCTCCTTTGTTAACAACTAACTTGGTTGTCTTAAATATTGGGTTAGAATACAAATTTCACCAATAAATGGTGTAAATATCTAAATATGATTGTGTATTGGTTTGTTTTGTCTAGAATATATCTCAAGAGGATGAGCGCACTGGGTATATTATTGTTTCCCTTAAGGTATGTCATTTCCCAAAATTATTTATGGATTTCCATCTATTTTGGTGAAATTTATGGATGAGTTGAAATAAATAATTATGAATTTTTATAACAGAAGTCTAGGTGGATGCTAGGGGTGGTTTTAAGCCCATTGTTTAAGGTTTGAGACAAGGGAGATCTATTGATGGGTTATTCATTGATTATTACCTAAATATTAATTACATAATTAATTTGGATTTATGTATAAATGTATTATAAATTATCTATAATTAATTATAGTAATTATTCAGGGATTTAAGGCCTCATGTTTATTTAAAATGGTTGATTGATCTTGGTCAGCAATAGTGATCGATCTTCACATAAATGACTTAAGTTTCATATAGGTGGTCTCTAAGCTATCATTAAGGTATAATCTCATTTCTATATTCGTGTGATGTTTATCCAAGCTAAGATAATGGGTGTTTGACATAAAACATAATTAGATGGGTTATAATTTTATTTTATGTGTAAATAAACTTTTTTGGACATGAGTGGTCTATTAATAAGTTTAGAGCCTAAACCTTTGACTGCCAAGTTAGGTGTACCTTTAACAAAGGAATTGGGAGGTATTATAGGCAACCTGAGGGGTTCCCTAAAATGAACTATAACCAAATAGGATAAACATAAATCCCCTAAGATGAACCCTAGTATGATATTTTTTATTAAATATAGGATACCATGGAATTTTACCCATATGAGTATAGTTTGTAACTTTAGTTAGGCAAGTGATAACTATAGTGCCCCATACTAGATTAAAAACTGAGAGGGGAGGGGTGAATTGGTGGTTTATATTTATGAATTCCTTTTTCCATTTCAACTCAACCACTCAAAATTGTTAAGGATCTCAATCCAATCAATATTTTATCTCAATATAACATCATGTTCAGTTGTAATAATAGAGGGAGTAGGAAAAATTATTTACAAGGATAGGAAAAATCTTAATACTTATTACAACCAGGTATTACCCCCATTTATAGATTTGTCACTCTCAAAAAAGTGACCACACTGCTCCTAGCACAAACTAAGATACTTCTCTTACTTCTTTCTCCAACTGAAATACTTTTTCTCCACCTCCAAGTGAGATAGTATTTTTTCTTCCAACTCCAACTGAAATACTTTTTACTCTAGGTCCAACTGAGTGACTCCTTTTTCTCCTAGCACAAAACAGAATACATCACCTACTCTTGAAACCAACAATAAGACATCACATTACTTCAAGGATTGATCCATTAAAAGATGATATTTTTATCTTCCTCCATGATCTTTTAAGGTTTGTATTTATCAATTATAATTCAAGTACCTTCCTCATTCATTGTTCGGGTTTATTTGTCTTTTTCAAAAATTATGATCACCTCTAGATGACCAATTTCCTCTGTGTAATAAATGCTCAATATCTGATTCTTTGTTCTACTGATGAAGAACTGACCTTAGTAAAATGTGTGAAAATTATTCACACAAGTTATTTAAAGAGACTTCATGCATGTAAAAAACATTACATAGTCTTCGTAAAACCTATAACAAAATAATTATTCTTTCTTATTATTTTATGTTCTTGTTTGGGTTATCTTCTCAAATGTTAATGCATTCTTTTCTACATGTGCTCATGCACTATCCACCTTCTTGTTTCACATATCACCTCACTTACACCTCACACATGCATGTTATTACATGCATGTGTATTTCATTTATATTTCATGCATCATGAAAATACTTCATGAAAATGTTCTTATTTTTAAAATATTAGCACGTAATGTATTCAAGGAATCATAAACTATATTATTGTCTTGTGTGCTATTATTATTTTCACAAGTATCAAAAAACTTTTTCACAAGTGTTTTAAAGTGAATGAGATTCCTTTTTTCCTTCACGTAAGACAATTTTGGTATACACTGGTTTGTGCTACCACTATTTTCATTCAAACTAGTGAGGCTGCACATATGAGTATCGTGAAATCTCAAATGGATTCGCAAAACCAATTCTACAAAAAGAAGTTCAAGTATGTTTTTCATAAGCTGAATACTTTTGGGATCCTCTTCTCCATCTCAAAATAATATCATGAGGAGGTCCTCTTCTTCATATAAGAAGAATACTACATTGTTCTCTATTATCTTCAAAAACTAGATCCTTCTCAGAATGTACATGTAATCCCATCAACCAAGGGTTATTCTCCTTTCATAGGTGTGTACCCACCATCTATACTTTGATAAAAGTTCCACATTTATCTTACTCAAAATATTCAATGTCGCATACATTTGAATTCACCTAGGATCCAGTATTTCTCAAATAATATTATGATGATTTTCATGGTGTATTCTATTATGCGAGTTATCTTCATGAGCATGCGGTGATGATCTCATGCTTCTCCAATTTTATAAGCTCGAACTCATCACACATATGGATGTCCTACTATAATTGTTTTTTGTATTCAACCATGTTTACTTCTTTAAATTATCATCATGCATGCAAAAAATCGATTGCATTCATGGAATCAGATTGATCACGAGTACCTCATTACTTCAGCATGATCTTATAACATGACCATAATCGGGGATAATAGTGATTACCAATTTCCAAAAGTGTTTTCAGTGTCATTCAAGGTCAAGAGGTTGAAGAATATTTCTTGAGATAATCATACAGCTCACATAATATGGATTGGATAGCCATCATTTTATCTAAATTTTTTAAAATGGGTTAATAGTAGCATGAACTATGTTTTCCCACATTGGTCATCACTTTAGTCAATCACTTCTTTATTAATAATCCCATATCTCTAGTTCTCCATACCATGGAAATGGTGGATCAGCACCCGTATACACCTTCCTATATGAGTTGTGGTCAATCCATACTTTCTTGCCCATCCATATTCATTCTTAGGAATACATTCATATATTCTTATACATGGTCTAATCTAATACCTACTACCTTGTAGTATCCTTGGGATGGATTTCCCATGAGTTTTAACCTCAATCCCCTCATGTTTAGTGTACGGTCTAGGCCTTGGGGTATTGTAATGGTTGGACCATATTTTTTACTAAGGGTTCATTCCATGTACTTAATAAAATACTATGTGTGGAATACAATTCAAATCCCACCTCAAGTCTTATTTATGAAATAAATAATTTCTTTTTTCATGGAAACTTTTAAATCATCTTCCAAAAATAATTTATTATGCAAATGAATATTTACATGGTCTTATTTTACTCTTATTCATCCATGCAAGGAATGGCCACTTGTTGTAACATTGTGTACTCATTATCACATGTCTTTAATCATTGAAGATCAATTCATCAATCACCAAACCTACAAGGAAAATTGTATAAGTATGACATATAATTCTATAAATTAAATACATAATAATTTTCCAAGAATAACTACTTTTTTCCATAAACTCACCAAACACATATTGAAATATCATTGAAAATGAATACAACAGTAGGCCCAACATTCTCTCCCTTTTTATTTTGTTATCAATATCTATTTTCATATTTGAAAGTCAACATGTATGCTCAAACTTTATCCCCCTATGAAAAACAAATGAAAAGGATAAGTAGGGTATTCTAATCTCATTTTTCTTTTGAAAACATTTTCTTATCCCTTATATAAAGTTTTTTTGATCACTTCTAAGAGTGGAATTATCTCAAATGATTATAGTAGAAAATAGACTTTAGTTAAACAACTCTAAGTCTAAGTGGGATAACCTACTGTAAAAAACAAGATAGACACAACCAAGTTTTTATATGTGTTCCATAAACATCCATGTTTGTGAAATCATTCTCATGGATTATAAATTATCCTTTTAGGGGTTTATAAATAATAATATTTATCAATGAAATGCTAAATCTTATACACACTTCGAAAAAAATTAGAAAGTTCAGGAGGAAATTCATATATACTTATTTGTATTATTTTATAATTATCCAAATAATCCTCATTAATTTATATTATTAATAAAATTAATAATGAAATATGAAAGTGTGATTGGAATGCTTCAACTTCCAATTTTATAAATATGTTTAGAAGTTCCAGATTCGCTGTGTAGTGAAGTTTTAACATCTTTAACTAAAAAAATGAACTCCCTCATGGGATGAATCCATCTCCTTAAATTCTATGCATGTCATTATAAAATAATATATATATATATATGGAAATAAGGAGGGACCTTTTTTTTATTAGGAGAAACATTTAGGCTGAGAACTGACTCTCAACCAAGGCCATTATTTTCTCCCAATCACAATAGACTTCTCATCAACTTTGTGTGGAATAACGTTTTCTAGCTCAATTTATATAATAACTTGATTTAATTTATCTTTATTAATTTCTTCAACTACTTCCAATTTTAGTTGGTTTATACAAACAACTAGGCATTATTTCTTAACATGTTCTATCTTTTCAAAATCTCCACAAGACTTTCCACTGGTTTTATGTTGAATCAACATCCCTTTCTCAACATGGGGAATATCTTTTGGTAGTTTTTTCATTCATTTTTTGTCTTTGTGACCCTTATTATTACATCATCCAAAAATTTATTTTAATTATTCATATATATTTTTTATTTGAAGCATGGATGAATTCTTGTTCACCACATTCTTTATCTGATAACTTGATATCATATATTCACTATAACTTCACTCTAACTCATTCATGTTTCTTGGAAATTATATATTATACCAAAAAGATTTTGATTTGTTCCCATACCCTTCAAAACACCAAAAAAAACTTCTGAACTTAGATCTTTCACCTTTATATGCATTTTTCTCAGATACCTATTGTTTCTAAACATCTCCAACTTGAGTTTTCTTTTTCTTATGGAAAGTAATATTCTTGATGTATTTATCTTTCCCATTGGTGTTAGAAAGGATATATTATTGTTATTCTTAGAATTGTTTTTTTAACATTCTTCTTATTTTTTTAAAACTCCAAGGATAACTTATCACCTTTATTTTCCTATGTATTTCTCTTCTCTGGTGTAGGTATTCTATTTTATTTAAACTTTCTCACCCTAAATACAAGCCATATTTTATTTCCAAGATTTTTCATATTATTCCAACATCCTAATTCCTTGTTCCCAAACTTCCATTAACACCAAAAATAGCCTATGAGCCTTCTTCTATTATTTTTTGGTGTAGTATATTTACATTTTACATATTTTAAACCTTATTAATTTTGATTGGAACCACTAAACCTTTTTAAAATTCTTGGAAAACAAATCTTCAAGCTTAATTTCGCATTCAACCTTGATGTGGTGAGCTAATAAACTTTTTTCACCATCCATACATTCCCAAAGATTGGTTTGAAACATATAACATAACAAGAAACATCATTAGTACATAAGATAATTTACGGGTTATGGGATACCTGGTTCTTAAAGGATGTTTCCATTTGTTTAGAGGATGATCTCATGCACTTATTCGTTTCATAATTCTCAAAGAAAACATGAGTGGTAGCATATCTTTTTATAACTACTTGGGTGTTTCCATAATGTGGTGATTTATGATTCTTCAATATCACCTCCATCTCTGAACACATCAAGTTGAGGGAGTTCTTCTCATCCTTAACTGTATTCAAATTAACTTCATAATTCTCCTTCGACTTATTTATTTTATCTTCATTCATTTTTCTTAAATACTACTAATAATTTTCAATATCTATGAACTTGAAAACTTTATCCTTTATTTGAGAATCTTTTACATCTATAGAAACATTTTTCACTTTTTAAAACTAATGGAATGCTTCTATAAAAACAATCTCAAAAAAAATTCACAAACATTTCCTTACAGTTCTTCAATATCTTCCACATATCTTTTATTACAAGGATAAATCATTTCATCCCTTAATTTCATATGTTTTTTGAGAGTTTTGGATATTATAACCCTATTATCCAATGCCTCTTACATTGAATTATCCTCTTCTTATGGTTATAATTTTTCATCCTAAAAACCCTTAATGCCTGAAATTATACATTTTACCACTCCTTAGGGGATAATAATCATATTTTACTTGAATTAAAAATGGATATCACTAAGTGACCCATAAAAATCATATATTGACCAAGATTCATCAGAAGAATCATAATAAAAATAATTATTTCAACATATAATACTTTTATTACCTTAAGTTGGTGGTATCTTTTCCTTAACTATAAGATTACTCTTCAGCTTTAATGATTATCTCTTTTTTCTATTCTTATGAGTCTTGGAATAAATATTCATATGATTTATCTCACTCATTTATATTAATTTTTTCTTCATAAATACTTGGTTGGATATTTATAGGGAACCCTCCCATTGATACCACTTATAGTTCCCTAGGCTGGATTGACCATTGAGAGGGATGGGATGAATTGATGGTTTCTTTATATGAATTCCTTTTTCTTTTCAATTAAAACTCTCAAAATTGTTAAGGTTCCAATATCACCACATGTACAGTTTTTATAATAGAGAGATAAAAACACATGGTGTTGAAAATGTTTGGAAAAATCCTACTCCTTACTACAATCAGTCATTTCTTATGATTACATATTATTCACTATCAAACAAGTGATTGTACCGCTCCAAGAATCAAATGAGTGGATTATCTTAATTCTATATCTATCTAAAATAATTATGATTTGGATCCAACTAATAAACTCCTTTTTATTTTAGATCCAAATAAAATACCTCTTGCTTCACCACCAACTGAGAGACTCTTTTTCTCCTCGCACCAACCAGAAGACTTCACTTACTCTCAGAACTAACCAGAATACTTCACCTTTATTCAAGGATTGATCCAATATTGGATGATATATTATTATTCCTTAATGATATTTCATTATCTAACTTCATTATGTATAATTCAAGTACACTCAACATCCATTGGTTGGGTTAGTTGGTCTTTCACAATAATTATGATCACCTTTAAATGACTATTTGCCTCAGTGAAAAAAATGCTCAGACAGTGATTCCTTCTTCTACTAATAAATACCCAACCTCACTAAATTTTGAAAAAAATATTCTCACAAGTTCTTCAAATATAATTCATGTATATGGAATAAATTTCATGGTCTTCATAAATTCTATAACATAATAATTCTTCTTTATTTTTATTTTATGTACTTGTTTGAGTTATATTCTCAAATGGTTATGCTTTCACGTGTGTATGTGCTCAAGAATTTTCCAACTTCAAGATTCAAATATCCCTTCTCTTACACCATACACAATAATTTTATCACATGCATGTATATTTCATGTATATTTCATGTATATTTCATATATCATGAAAACCTTTTGTACAGGGGTGTGTGTGTAATTATTCTTCTTTGGGAAAGAGTAGCACTTACTTTTTCACTATCATCTTATATTGTGTTCTCTAGTTCTTCACACAATTATCACATAGCCTTTTACAAGTGTTTTCAAGTGTGTAGGATATTTCCTTCCCATTTCCTTCACATAATAATATGTTGGTATACACAATTTTGCAGTCTCGGTATGTTTTTGTTGACCAATGATGTTATACATATGAGTATCACACAATATCTAATAGATTAATGGGACTAATTCTTCATTAATTAGTTCTATTGTGATTTTCACAAGTCTATTTTTTTATCCTCATCTCCTTCATGAAAGAATGTCATAAGGATGGACTCTTCTTTGTGGTAGCATAATGCAATGCAGTGCTCTATTTTATTCAGAAAATGAGAGCCTTCTCACAATGTCTTAGCAACCCCATTGGATAAGGGTTCTTCTCATTTTATAGGTGTATACCCACTACCATTTCTTTGATAAAAATTACATTTTTATCTTTTGAAAAATGTTCCATGTCACAAGAAGTTAAATTCATCGAAGTATTAGGTATTTATCAAATAATCATACACTAATTATCATGGAATCTTGTGTTGCATAAGTTATCCTCACATACTAGTAAATGATTGTTTCATACTTCATTGAAATGTGTGTTCTAGTTTAATAATCAATTCTTATAGGTGGTTTCCATTGGATTTATTCATGGAACTGGAAACATCCAAAAGTTTATTATCCAAAAGGTACTTTCTTTCCAAAGGCAGGCGTTTGTTTAGATTGAACTATGTGATACTTAAGAACATGGATTGTTTGATATGATGGGAGGTCGAACTCATAAAACCCTTTTAGGTGGAATTATTGTCTACTCTAGGACTCTATTTAGAAATTTAATATATATTCATTAATCCTTATTAATTAACCAAGTATGGAATAGGTTTCCCTTGGAATTTTCAATCACTTATTAACATGTGTGAAACTCATAATCATCCATATGTATTCGAGGTCCTTCATTAATGGAGATATCCATATGTATTCAAGGTTCTCTGTCAATGGTATCATGCCATATACTATTTATAGATTCTTTTAATAACTGTTATGATGATACTGGTTTTTAATGCACTCAGTGGGGCACTCTGGAATTTATTGTCATCCAGGGAGACAAAGATTTGTTTTGATATTGGGATTGTACCCATAAAATATGCTACCTACGTATCCTTGTGAAAGTAATTAGAACCATTATAGTTTGATTTTGTTTAATGGAACACATCATACCTTTTAAGGTCATGTGATAAGGACCTAACAATGCAATTTAATGTCATGTCTTATGGACGTCTAACTGAAAGGTTCTTAGTCAAAGTTTGGTGTGGGACTTATGTCGAAGCTTCCCAAGGAACTAGGAAAGAATATGGGTTTTCATTTAAGATTATTCCCTGGTGGGAATATGGCCTAAGAAGAACAGGGTTGATTTGAAGTGTTGGGTTTGAACCTCAAGGAGGCTTCCTACGTATCTCATGTGGATGGGAATCAAAGTCCATGTAGTTAGATAAGTCTCATAGTAGAGTATAGTCCTATGAGAGAAATGATTTTAGGATTACTTTATGAAAAGGATACCTTGGTGATTTTGGAGGTTTAATTTGGGGCTTACTCCTAAGGAAGTTGTCCAGATTAAGGGAATTAGGGTTGGATTCTTGAAGAGGATATCCAATGATCTTAAGCCCTGATGAAGGATTCCTACATATCCCAATTATGGTGGGAATTATAGTTCTTGTAGTTCATTCCCTAGGGTGTTTGTGAAAATGTTGTAATCATCATGAATCTCTAATCGCACGTGATTCATGCTCATTGTGAGAAATAAGAGGATGTGAAAGATTCAACAAATTCACCCACACTTTTCCTCCTCCACTGGTGGAAGAGGGCGTGCCTACGATGGAGATGGTGGATGAGGGTAAGTCAACTAGGGAAGAGGGTGAGGTGAAGAGCCTTCCCGATATTCACTTTACATTGGACAATGGTCCAATATAAGGAAATAGTGATGGTGAAGGAATTATAGAGGAGCAAGACTGCAACCTCTTACTTGAAATGTTAGGGGATTACACCAGGATGGCTCCCCTAGTGGATATCGATAGGGTAAGGAGACTTCTCATTTTCTTACATAGAAGAGAAAGTGTGAACCATACCTTCCCTACCAGAGACCTAAGGTTCCGGGTTTTAGATATGAGAAGGGGTTGTCAAAACCCAAACCCTAATCTTCTAAACCAAGAATTTCCCAACACTATTACTGGGAGAAAGGTCTATGTGACTGCAGATATAAAAACCCATAGACACTCCATGAATCTTGACCCCATTGTGAAACAAATATTGGAAACCTCTAACTACGTATATAAAACCCAAATAGAACACATGTTGATGTTCCTTTCCCAAAGGTTTAATAATTTAGAAGGTTTTGGTGGAATCACAACAGAATACCTTTCAAACAAAGTATCCAATGAAGAAGAAGCCTCCCCATTAATGGATTTGAGAAGGGATTGAGGGCTTGTAGACTAAAGAGAGTAGGTGAATCAAAAAGAGGCACCCAAGTAGATACAAGAGCGCAAGTACAGGCGCACAAGTAGGATTGGGTGACCTAATGTTCACTTAAGTGAAGAAAAACCTAGGTGTTAATACTTGGGTGAGGAATGACTCAATCCTTTAAGAGTATTCATAGGTATTCCTAGAAGAGGGTAACTCTAGTTCCAGTGAGAGGAATAGGTGGTGTGAAAGTGTTTCAGATTTAGGGAGGTTGGGTGCTTTAGAAGCGCAGGTGTTATGGATTTCAAACACTAAAAGGACTTGAGTCCTATGATCCTCCTTCAATTCCTACACTTTAGGTGTCAAAGAACTTCCTTGAATGTTTTGGAAGACTTGGGAGAAGCACTAGGGTGACAAGAGAAACAATTAGGATTCAGGGAAATTCATTCGTACAAATGAAGGCCCCAAGGGTCTATTTATAGGCAAAAACAGGACACTGGGAAAAAATATATTGGGTGCGCAAATGTCTTGTGCCCCAAATTGTGGTGTGTAAGTACCTTATATGCTGACAGTGTTTATATAGACTAAGGCGGTCCAATGTTCAAGCCTTTTCAACCCTTGATGTTTTTTTCGTGTCATTTCTCCTCTTTTTTCTACGGTATTTCCCTTTGTCATTTTTTAAACTCTTCGATGGAACAGAGTGTCAAAAAAATCACCCCCCCTCAAAATTGAATCTAGAATGAAAGAAGGATCTTATACTGAGGTAATGTAATGAATAAGAAAAAATATGGGATTGTGGCATGAAAATTTTAGCATGAAAGGTAAATGGGGCATGGAATTAGTAGAGTGCATGATTTTGGAACACAAGGTGAGTCGCATCACTTATATATATCGGCTTCACTTCTATGAAAATTCTCGTGACTTTTAGAAATCCATCTCACAGTACACAATTCCTTTCGTTCTGACACTCTTGTTTTAACCACGCTTCTTCTATATGTATTTCATTTGTACACTAGAACTAGGGAACCATACTTGCGCGTTATTTTATGCTTGTGCTCCAAGTGAATACTTGTGAATTTTAATTCCTTTGTCAATTTTTCTCAATTATTTTGTCAAAAAAACAAAAATTAACTTACTTTAAAGATGATTTTTGATCTCTTTTATAGGTTCAATATCTCCCAAAAGAATCGAAACTACTGATGAATTGACCAAAAAGAGAATTGATGACATGATGAATGTTGTTGGTCATGACTATTTTGACATCTGTGACACCACACTCCCAGACATGGAAAATATCTGAAGAAATATCACTTCAATTTTCCCTAGATCACTTATTTTCCTTTGTATGGTTATGGTCATCTATAAGATGTCAATATTCTAGACCCTAAGAACTATATTCCACTTTCCTGGTCTCAAGGCTATACAAACTTCTCGTATGCCAATTTTTCTATTAGGGTCTCATATGTTAATGCTAGGACAGCAGATAAGGCTCATATCATGCATCACAGAACGTGTGCTCCAGATTTTAAAGCACAGTCACCCGATCGGCAGCCACACTATTATTCATCCATCTTTTGAGATCCTCAAAAAGATTACTCCAAAGGCTGGAAGAAAAGTTGGGATTTCAGCCCAGGAGGGGGTGAAAAACCTGCTTGGATGTGGGCTTATTGGGTGAGCAATACGTATGAGGAATTTACAGATGACTTAAAAGGTTTTAGGATTTATGAGGTTGTATGGGTTGGGAAAACATATGTGTATAGGAATGACGATTTTGTGCCAGAGTTACTAATTCAATGGAGTCCAGAAACTAACTCTTTCCATTTGACACATAGAGAAGTGGGTATCAGTTTGTGGGATGTCTATAAGATCTATAGAGCTCAAATTCTTGGAGATATGTACGATGATTTTATTCCCCCCAAGGTGACATGGAATAACTCAGAAAAGACATCGTCCTTGGTTCGTGAGTTGATGAAAATATTTTATAAAATCAAGAATGCAACCACCACGATGTCCCACACAAGAATGGATATTCATTTAGAGGAGTGGATGGAAATATTCCTGTTAAAGAAGAAGGAAAAAGGTCCCACCTACACTCGTCTGACCAACTATCCAAAGGAAGATAAGAGAGGTACACCTGACACTTTTTTACTAACATTAGAGAAAGGAGAGTTTGATAAGTGGGGATATGAAGTCAATTCGAAAATTCTTATGAAGACATGTCTGGAAGGTTTCTGGGACATGTGGATCAGCATGTATTAAAACTAGTTTGAGATTCCAAATGTGGCATGAGGCTAGGAAATTTTGTTATCGCATCCAAGCTAGTTGAGAGAAGGATGTTAGTGTTGGCCACTTCTATTTTGGAAAAGATTCATAGGATCTTACTACATATTTATATAGGGAAGTATCCTTTTAGAATAGCAGGACCATTCCAGGTGTTATGGGGGTGGATCACCACTCATTTAGGAACTTATACTGTGAAAAGTGGGGTACAGGTCTTTGGAAGTTCTTTCCAACCATCTATTCAGGCTTTTTCCATCATTTCACCTTTTTCTCTGAAAGCTTATGATATCAAGGGCAGGTTGAGTATGCATAAATAATTTCATATCTTCCCTTATGGTAATCCTCCTACAGGGCAATTCGTTGATGATGGGAATTCTAGTTTAGTTCTAAGGGAATATATGTTATCTTGTAGAGATGGAGTATTGGCTCCCAGGATTGACATAGAAATCATATGTGAGACCTATACTTCTTATAGAATTGAACGTTAATTAAAATGTCTACAAAAATTTAATGTATCCCACCCTGTGCATGTCATATTAGAGAAACATCTGATGATTTCATGATAACTATGGTTGCTAACATCTGTGGAGAATATTGGGGCAATATTTAATTTACCTTTCATTGATGTAGTAAGCATATTGATTGTCTGATATGCTAAAAACTAGGTCGCATCTTACCCTGAAGGGGTATTAGACTATATTAACCCTCAAGTGGGGATAAAGAGACGTAGTAGGAATGAACCCCTATTTTTGTAAGTTAATTTTTATTCAATAGGGGAAAACTCACTAGAGTCATAGGGTGGTGGTGACTAGGCTCCAAATTCACCGAAGTGACCTCGTGTAAGATATAATCCACCTGTTAGAGTTAAGAGAGCCACCCCATTGATACCTACTAAGGTTGTACTGAGGAAATCTAGTCTCCATCATTTGGAAGAGCGGTGATTCCCATTTTCGCATCCCCCATCTTTGACTACGGTAATTAGGAAGAAACTTAAATCCAAGACTGTAGGATCCTCTTCATAACCCTCTAGAATATACTCAGATTATATACGACATGAGGTTGTTCAAACATTGAGAAATTTATAATTTGATTCTGAAACCACATGGATAGATCTACGTGAATGGCTACGTATTCTAGGAATAGGGGATCTATGGGACTCTTCTGATATTATATTTAAGAAAAATCCTAATGAAGTGAGAACTTACATCCAAGAGCAAGAAATGCTCATATACACAACCGACGAATCAATTACCACTATGAAGTGGGTAAAGAAAATGGTAAATCAGGGTACCACTAAAGGGATTGATCTTTCATTGCATGAAAAATAGTGTGATTTTGTGGATCCTGAAGATGTAAGTTTCCTTTTCCCCACATTCTATTATGCTTTTCAATTTGAATTTATTCAAAGCATTATTACTTATGGGAAACATCATCTCAACTTGCAGTTGGATAAATTAAAATCAACTGAAGTTCAATCGTGAAGATATATCCCTGGTGGCACTAATCTTGACGCTACTAGATCACTCTGTGAGTTGAGATAAATATCTCTAGGACAACAAGCCATGGAGGATGAGATAGAAATGGAATTGTGGTCTCCAATACCAGATTTTGGAGATGATGATGCAGGACCTCCTAAGAAGATGACGAAAAAAAAGAAATGAAGAAAGAATTCCACGGTTAAACGCTTTCTTAGTAGTGTTAAGCCTTCCTGATAACACGAATTTTAGCCTTATTCATGAAAAAGTGATTAAACTTATTGGAATTGTAGGAGATTATTTTGTTTCTTATCTAAAAGAAAATACTGATAAGATTTGAGGAACTATGGAGTGTTCTTCTGAACATGCACAAATTCATGCTAACCCATTGGTTCCAAAAGAGGCATTTAGTCCAAAGGAACCAACGTATATTTGCATTATTGCTCTTGTTCCTACTATCAGAAGATAAGAGGCCTTTGGTAAATCAACAGTGATTTATAATACATCAAATGTGACAATGACTGACTTTTATCCGGTGATGCTCTAGGTTCATAACATGCACCAGAACATCCTGCGACAACTGATGCTGACCCAACAACTATTACTGAGGAAGCTATTTGGGGTCAAAGGTTGTCAGAGGGAGGTTGTAAAGAAAACATGTCGAGTGTTCCCATGGGTAAGACTAACCTGGGATCTGGGATATCATTGCATTCTATGATGAACCTTAGCATTTCTTTGGAAGAATTATTAAAACGTGTTAATATAACAAATTCTTGAGAAGATATTGAAGTTCCTTGTATAGAATCAACTGGATGTGAGTTTTCATTATTCATCCAATTAATCTTTATATGATTAAATTTCTAACCATGATTGGTTGAAATATGTAGTTCCATCTAAATAAACTATTTTTGTGATGATGCCTGAAGGAAGTGTTGACATTAATGTCAATCCTACCATTATGGAGACATTGGATCAGGTGAATCTTGAGACAAAAGATCTTCTTGAGATTTATTCCGAGGATCCTAAGAAAATTAAAGATAGAATTCCCCACCCAGATACATCAAACAAAATTGTTGAAACTGAGAATATTGGGGAGGAGTCTTCTCAAGCTTCTAACCAACTTTTAGGTAATAGATACTGATATTGTGGTTATACTAACCTTTTTTATCCCTTGAAACTAACCATAACCATAATTTAATTCACCATATAGGGCTATCAACTTCAATGGCTAGATCTGGTGGTCAAGACTCTACATCAGCTCAAACAATATTAGAAGATGAAGAAACCCCTGTCAAGGAAGGAGCATAACAGGGAACTTATTTAAGTGAATTAATCCTAGAATATGTCCCTTATTATAACAGTAATTCTGAATCAGATACAGAACTACAAAAGTCACTTCATCTTTCATGTTGGAAAGCTTGGAAAATATATGGAAAATAATATCTAAAATTACCCTTGAGGAACTACCTTCAATAATTCCATAAGATTCATATCTGTTTATCACGTCGGTATTTGGAAGCTTTGAATAACATGAATTTCATACCATAGTGAAAGAGATTATCCAAAAGAGGGAGTAAGAGCAGAATCTTCGGAAAGATATGATAAAAACTAAATTTTTGATCAACACTGACAAATTCCAAGCAGTGTTGTCCCAAGATAAGCCCAATCATACTACAAAGTTGAATGAACTGAAGCTAGATATTAAAGAAAAGACTGTTCAAAAGCTACATCTTCAACAAGAATTAGATATTATCACAATGGAGATTGACCAGCTTCATAACTCAATAGAATAAGTCTATAAGGATGGTGAAAAAGCCATTACAGATGATAAGGAATCAAGTATTCATACTGAAGATAATAAAGATGTTCGGCTAAACGAACTTCAATAGGTATCTAATGGGGCTCAAGAGGTTATTGACCAAATGATAAGTAAAGTAGAAAACCTTTTGTGATTTTTAATAGAAGAGAGACTCTAGTTTGTGGATGCTTTTCTGTGAATGTTTTTTACTCACAAATGAAAATTATTTCATCTTTAATCATCTCTGTTTTCATTATTTCTAGCTTTTTTACCTAATCCAATGTTCCTAGTAATAATAGTTTTATTTTTACTTGGTTATATAGAAAACCCCACAAACATTGCATCTTTTGATTTTTTATTGATCAATATTACCTAAACCATACAAAATGTATGTTTAGTGATCTAGGACTCGACTTTTTTCCAAAGTTCCCTTTGTGGGTTCCCAAACTGGTGAGTACCACATCTTTTGTTGTTGGAAGTTTAGATTCATGCATGTTGGACTATAAAGGGATAGTGTTTAAGGTCGAACAGCTTTGACCATAAATTTTGAAATTAGATCCCAACCAAGAATCGGCAGCTAATAATTTCTCTAATATTTTTTAAATATTTCCAAGGGAAATCTTGAGTCATGATTTTTATGGTCACAAAATCTAAAACTAGTATAAACATAAAGGAGGTATCTTCCAAGAACAAGGTACCATTATTTGATAGACCTGTTAAGGGGGTTGTGTTATGCAAGGCCGACTAGGGCATATACTGCATAGCCAAATAGTGGAATCTTTTGATTGGCAGGCCTATTATGTAGGAAAATTTTATGCAAGGCCTCTAGGGGCACATACTACAAAGTCAAGAAAAAGAGCTCTTAGTAATTTAACATTTTATTGTTGATCGACAAGGGAAAATAATATTTGGGTGACTCAAGACCATAGTGGGAGGTTTTTCCAAGGAAATGTATTTTAAGAATAAAGGGTTAACTATGCCGACATATGTCATGAATAGGAAAACCATTTATACAAAAATGTGGTGTATGAGGAATAGTTAAATTTCATGAGAAAGGGGAATTTCTGATATCATATTGTGCGGTTTTAATTCATGCAGTGATGACATTGTACAGTGCAGTTTTAAGTCATGCAGTGAGGAAATTGTGGGGATTTAATTTAAGGTATTTATCTTTGACCAAAGGTTTGAGACTCTCCCAATTTCATTATAATTTTTTGGGAAACATACTACCAAGTTCAGGTATGGAAGAGAAAAATTGTAAACTGTGATTTAGGAATTTCCGGATCCGAAGAATGATATGAGAAAAGGGATAAAGGAATTAGAGGATGTATTTCTTAAGAAATAAATTACCATTATATGAAAAACCTATTATGGGGGATGTATTATATAGGGACAACTGGGGAATATACTATATAGAAAAATAGTGTCATATTTTGACTGACAAGCCTGTTATGTAAGAAAATTTTATGTAAGGCCTCTGGGGGCATGTACTTCATAGTAAAGAAAAAGATATCTCAAAATTTTGACATTATATTTCTAAAAGCTGAAGAAAGTTTATGGACATTCAGATTTTCCAAAGCTTAAAGTTTGGTTTATGAAGAAAGGTACCTGAATATGGAGAGGGTATTTCAAATCATGATTTCCAAAGAATCATAGGAATAATATTTCTATGAATGTTTTACCCAAACATAGGGAGTATGGTGTTTGTAGTTTTAGTTCATACAACTAGGACCAAAAATGGAAACAATAGATGATATGTGGTTAGATGATCCAAGATTATTTTATATTTCATTAAACATATGGATAGGGAAATTTTTAAACCGTGATCTTAAAGACTTTTAGATTGAGATAAAGGTAATGGGACAAATATACATGGATGACTGATTTAAGATACAGATTCATGTATATTGTCATCAAAGTTTTAAGGGGACAAAAGACAATTGAACCAAGAATTATGTTACCATTTTTTGACAAACCCGTTATGGGGGTTGTATTATGCAGGGCCAACTAGGGAATGTACTGCATAGCCAAATATTGGCATCTTTTGACTGACATGCCCATTATATAGGCAACTTAAGCAAGCCCACCTAAGGGAACATACTACATAGTCAGGCAAAATAGTTCTCAGATATTAGAAACTCTGCCACCAAAACCCATAAGAAATATTATGAAGATCTAAAAATATTCAATATTAAGAGTGTGAAATATTAAAGTGGGTAATTCTCAATGCACATAAATAATATTTGAATCAATATTATCCATTAATTTGGAGTCCTTTACATAGATCTAACTCAAATGTAAAATGGTGAATCTCCTTGTTTCCTTTGAATCAATATTATGTCGTGCAATTTGGAGTCATGTAGCGAGGACATGAAGTGATTCCAATGTAAAAAAGAGAATATTGTGGCTGGACTAAAGAATTAAACCTAGGTGTCACTGTGTATCTCATATGGATGAGAATCAAGTTGTACATAGTTCTTCACACATTCCCTATACAGTTTTGATTTTTATCATGGTTGAGCCCAAGATTGGAGATCTATGCATCTCTACATATCCCATATAGATGATAATCAATACAAACGTAGTTTTTGAACAATAATTTCGCATACTAATTGAGTTTTATGTGGGAGATGGGGGATTTAAACACATTCTATAAGAATGATTTAAATTTAAGACACAAGATGGTATGAGAATCAAGAAATGTGTCTTAAGAGAGAACTTTTTATAGATCTGGTTCATATATAAGAGGGGGAAAGGGGAAATAAAAATTTATGTGGTTTTGGTTGGGCCCAAGATTGGATATCCAGGTGTCTCTATGTATCTCATATGGATGAGAATCAAGCCACACGTAGTTCTTCAAATGAGGCCCCTATGCAGATCTAACTTAAACATAGGGAGGAATAGAACTCATGTGCCACTAAGGAGTATCAATGATTTCAATTATGTTTGTATATGGAATATCTTAACGTCAAATAGCGAAGTTGATAATTGGACAGTTTAATGTCATTTAATGAGGACAAATGATGTCATGTTGTTTAACGTTGTGCGACAAGGACAAAGATTCAACACATTTTATCATCATGCAGCATGGATGCTTATGGTCATTATGAAGTTTAATGTATTGCAACAAAGACTTTGTGTTGTTCAGTTTAGAGTCATGCAGCGAGGACATGTTGTGAAGTTTTGCAAAGTATTTCTTCAAGAATCTCACATTGGTTGGAGTTGTAATAAGATCTCCATCCATTGAGATTAGGGAATAATCTCCATTTGAGTATACCTTATGTAGGTAATAAGGTCATTCCCACTTTGGTTCAAGCTTTGGAGGTTTCTTTCCTAGTATCATTGGAGTCCTGAGAACCAATACCAATTATCCTTGAAGAAATGAATGGAGGTGAACTTTCTTGTTAAAGTCTCATGTTATTCTATTCTGATAGACTTTTAAATGATGCTAAGTATGTAATCTTTTTTCATCTAATCATTCCATCTCATCAAATAATTTCTGAGAATTTTCATCTGTAGAAAAGTGATCACAGATTGCAACTCAAAGTGAAGGTAATTGAATTTTAATTGGAAACACTACTTCTGTGTCGTACACTAATGATTATGGAGTTTCCTGAGTAGCAGTTCAGGTATTAGTCCAATAATCCCATAAAGCGTTCAAAAGTTTATCAGTCCAAGATTTCTAATCTTTATCCACCATCTTCTGGATTATGTTTGATATAGTTTTATTGAAAGCCTCTATCTGTCCATTGGCCACCATATCATAGCTATATGAATGGATGGATTTGATATTATACTCCTAATATAACTTCTTTCCTCAACAGAACATAAATTGGTGCCATTTTCCTTCAATATAGTATGAGGGACACCAAATCTGGTGATGATGTTTGTTTTGAAAAAACCAACAATTCTTTTGGCTCCAATTTATTTGAGAGGTATTTCCTTATCCCATTTGGAGAAGAAGTATATAGCAGTTATAATATACTTGAAATGCTTATCCGTAGCTGGAGGATAAGGTCCTATGATATCCATTCCCCATGTGGAAAATGGCCAAAAGTATTTAGTTGTATGTAAAAACTCTAGGGTTTGATTAATGAAGTTGGCATGCACTTGTCATGGATGACATTTCTTGGTTAAATACATGCAATCCTACATAATTGACTGGAAAAATTATCCAAGCCTTTGGATTTGATCAGAAATCCTATGCCCGGATGGGTGAGCACCACAATCTCATGAATGTACTTCTTTTATGACATCTAAAGTTTCTTCTCCATTAATACTTATGAAGAGGATTCCATCAAAGCCTCTTCTGTAGAGGATCTTCTAGTGATCTAGACTATCATAAAGAGTGACATTGGCCACCCGTCATCGGATCTATTATTTTTCATCTCTATCTATTGAAAGTACTCCATTTTGAAGTTATTCCATGATGGATGTCATCCATCCCATGGTATGATCGTATATCTCAAAAATAGGGAAATTTTCATTAATTTAATCCATTTTAGTTTGAATGAAAGGTGATAACACATGATGATGGGATATACTGATGATTGTTACATCATTATTTGGATATGTCAGGGCTATAGATTCATTATCCAATTCATTATCTTGGGCATTTTATGATTGCGGTACATAAGACAATGTTAGATCTAAGGAAAATCCATCCATTAACCCTCTTACGTAATCACACAAAGGGATTAACTCTTCTTTTCTGATAGTATAATCCGCATTGATTTGTTTTATTACCAACTCTAAATCACCCTTCACTTTTAGGTGGTTCACTTGTACTTGGAGTGCCAATTCTAGGCCTACGATGAGAGCTTAATATTTTGTCTCATTGTTGGTTCTGCCTTCTAACAATAAAAAGGAATAAATAAACACAGCCTTTTCTGGGGAGATAAGTAAAATTACTAACCCAACTTTTTTGATTTTAGGGTTTTACATTCTCTTCCCTATTGGACTTTTGGAGGCACCATCAAAGTACATTTCCCATGTTTGGGGATTATCTTGAATAGAGAAGACCACTTCATCAGTAAATTCTGTATTCAACGATGTATCTTCCGCAGATGGATATTCATCAATGAAATTCACCAAATCTTGAACTTTTATTGCCTTTTGAGGCACAATCTAGATATAAAAATTTTTTAAAATATCTTTCCACCATGACAAACACCCTATAAGAATAGGACGACTGAGGATAAATTTGAGCGGGTTATTACGAGACACCAATTAGACCTTGTGATGTTGCAGGTAGTGCCTCAATTTCTGAACTACAAAGATTAATGCTAGTAAACACTTCTCAATATTTGAATACCATGTTTCTGTATCAATCGTAGTTAGACTGAGATAGTAAAGTATTTTTTCACTCCCAGCATCGTTCTTTTGGGAAAGGAAGGCACCTAGTAATCGCTCCAAAGCTATTATATAGAGAATAAGTCATCTTCCATCAATAGGTGGAATTAATATTGGTGGACTCTGAGATATTTATTGAGGGTATAAAATGCCTCTTATCAGTATTCAGTCCATTTATAGGTGACTCCCTTCTTCATTAATCTAGTGAAGGGAAAACACTTTCCTGCCAAATTCACGATAAAGCGCCAAATATAGTCCAAGTTTCCTTGGAGTCCTCTTAATTATTTCAAATTTATAATAGGTGACATTCCAAGGATTTCCTTTGTTTTCCAAGGATCAACTTCTATTCCATGATGGTGTACAACAAATCTAAGGAATTTTCCTAAGGTTACCACGAAAGCACATTTTAAGGGGTTCATCTTCAAATTGTGTTGCTAAAGTTTATTTAATATGGTCTCCATATCATCCAAGTGATTGGAATTTTTTTTGGATTTAACCACCAAATCATCCACATAACATTCAAAGAAAATCCTAATAAGGTTTTTGATGATATGGTTCATGGAGCGTTTATATGTTTCACCTGAATTCTTTAAGCCAAATAGAATTACTCGATAGAAAAACATACCTTGAGGGGCTATGAAGTCTATAGAATATTTATCCCTTGGTCCATGAGGATTTGATTATACCCATAGTATCCATTCATGAAGGAAATAGATTCATAGGTAGCTATTTCATCAATTAAAATCTCTCTGATTGGAACTGGAAAGTCGTCTTTAGGACAATGTCGGTTAAGATCTTCAAAATCAATGTAAACTTTGATTTTCCCATTCTTCATTTTCACTGGGACAATGTTGACCATCAATTTTGGATATTGAGACTCCATGGAAAATTTATCCTTGATAATCTTATCAACTTCATCTTTGATTTTAGAGGCATGAGTTGGGTGTGTTATTCATGTTGCTTCTTGAATCCTCGATTCTCTTCTGAAAAACCCAAATAATGAGTGGCTACATCGAGATTGAGACCTAGAATTTTTGTATAATTCCAAACAAATATATCTCATTGTTGCTTTAGAAATGAGGTATAAATCTCTTGCTCATCATAATTCATGGCTACAGTAATTAGAGTGGGGCATGGATCTTCTTCTGTACCTATATTTAATTCTATGAGCTCATCCACAGTGGTAGAGACACCTTCCTCAAATGCTGGAGGAACATCCCTGAGATCTTCTTCTTCTTCCTTACGTGTCACTTATTATGTTTCTACTTTCATTTTAGGTGATGAACTAAAACTTTCTGATCTTGGGGAGGAATCGATATTTGGGTATCTTGAAAAAGAGGCCACCAAATTTGACCTTACTGATGATGAAGGGTCTTTGTGGAGTAATAAATAGGAGATGATGAGTTGGGAATCAAAATCCTTATCTTCCTCTAGTATTTCTACCACTTATTCTAATATTATTAGCTAAGTATAGGCATGATGAAGTTTGGTGGATTAAATGAAGACAACTCTATTTAAGCTTCCATCACTTCTTGGTAAATAAAAAATTACCCCCATGTTGTGTGGCTCGATTGCCGTAATTGACATTATAGAAATCACTGGATGAGTGTTCAGGTTTAGGTTTATCCTTTCAATTTGATTGATAGGAAACACATAATCTATACTAAAATGTTTTAATGGGTTTTCTAGGATCTTTTCTAGACCATTTAGAGCATTGATTCTGGTTTCCACCTTCATCACGGACCTTGTTCCCTTCGTGTGATAAAATTCTACCTCAATGTATTGAGATTCACATGTTTTGAATAGAGACTTGTCATCATACAATGTTCCAATTTGACCATTGAAATAGTACTTGAGATATTGGTTGTATGACAAAGGTATGGTTGCATGTTGATGTAGCCAAGGCCTTCCAAGAAGAATGTTAAAGGTTTTGTCCTTATAGACTACGATAAAATATGAATTACACAAAAGATCCCCAAACTAAGTTTTGAGTGTAATATTGTAACAGCCCAAGATTTTATAAAAAATATTCTTTTTAATTAATGTCTTGGAGCTTGCACAACACGCATCCTTGACTTGCCTTGCAATCGCGACCTTCCTCGATAGCGTGTGTAATACGCAATACCGAGTTTCACTAAACAACGATATTCTATTAAAAATAGTCGTTATGAATAGTAATAACCACTTTTTGAAATTCTGTAAATCTTATTTTTCAAAATGAACTTCATTTTTGGATTCGGAGTATCGAATTTAGCCTAAGGTGAAATTTTGGTACATTTCGGATAACTTTCATATTCTGATGAATAGTGAAAATTACTAAATTATGATTAAAAAACAACTTTTTTAATCGAAATAATTAATAGTGATAAATTATTAATTGGAGTAGTTTTAAAGTATATTTAGAATATATTTTTACAATTTAATACAATGTTGGTCATTGGATGTAATTGCACATTTAAACCAGACATAAACAAGTGTCAATCTTTTGATAGATATTGTTTCTTAAAAACACGCTATTTGTTTTAACAATGGGATTTAATTATAAAATTAATTAATGCAACTTCTATGTTATGAATTTGGTAAAATAGACTTCATTTTTGAATTCGGAATATGAAATATAGCTTAGGATGAAATTTTGGCATTTTTCTGAAAACCTTCATTTTTTGATGAATAGTGAAACTACTAAGTGGTAGTTAAAAAACTGAATTTTTCATAAAACTTAATTTTACCGCTTCTGTGAATGGAATTTCAAATATCCGAGAGACACGGTTGATGTCAGTAAGTAAAATGTGGTTCAATGAGATGAAAATAATTTTTGGTGAATAGTAACTTTTTACTTTTATTTACCACGGTTAAAAGTAAATATGGTAATTAAGGGTAAGAATGATATTAATATTACCCTAACACATGTCCTAATTCTATTTGACAAGTTTATCTCGACCAAAAACAACCTTAAGTGTAACATATTATCATTTAGGCCCACTTGGATTAGATTAGGACAATTATTATTATTTAATTCAAAGAAGAGTTAAAAGAGTTAAAATCAAAGTTTATTCACTAAAACATTTTTAATATGGGGTTATACATAAGATAAATTCTACTATAAATATTAATTAGAAAGCTAAAAAGATTTCCTATATAATGATATTTTATTTATAATTTTTACACTTTAAATAAATTTATTTATTTATGACACAACGATGATGCAGTAATTACCCTTTTAAGGAAATATTAACATAATTGATGTTATAAATACTCAAATGAATGTAATTTGAGACTTTTTATGAATTCCACTAATTTTCTAGGTTACTATGATATATTAGTGTTGATTTAATCAACTTGGTTCGAACATATAATTCTGTTATGACTTTCACAAAAATCATATATCAAATAGTGTCAAAATTGACACAAAATAGTTTTTAAATCACATATTATATTATTAATTGTTATTTTATTCCTAAAAATCTAAGGTTCGGCCAAATGACTTATATAAGGATATATATATTAATAATAAACAATTTGGGGTTCGTTTGGCATGTTATAGTAAGTGTATTAACCATATAGTGAAAGAAAACAAAAAGACACGGTAAAAGTTAAATTATTTAACTTAGAGTTAAATCTAATTGATAAGGTTAAAATAATAACCTAAACTTGTCTAAATCATATTGGTTGATATTATTTCGACCCATACCCACTTTAGCTTCGAAATAAGACCCTTTGGAACCATTATAAACCGATTTTTACTTTAATATAAAATAATATTTTGAGATATTCCTAAGGTGCCCCTCTCCTCCCTTATAAAAGGGCACCTCCTCCCCCTCCTCCTCACACAAATTTTAGCACTCAATCTCGGCCAACCCCTGCCAAAATCTCTTCTCCACTTCCCTAGAAACATCCTAGAGGTTCTGGTATTCCTCAAAGACCAATTTTAGTTCCCTAAGAGGAGGTCTCCAAAAGGCGCTTCAAAGAAGAGGTAATTACCGTTACCAATTCTTTCATCTTTATTTCTTCTTCCACTTCTTCTTCTTAGGTTGTTTCATTATGAAGTAATAACATCAGTATCACTAATATACTGATATGTTATTATAATTATGAAACAACCCTATTTCACCTTCTATCCATCCTACGGAACAAGGAAATCACCGCGCGTGCGTACGTACGGAATACCGTCTCCACGCCGTGGTGTAATCTATTTTCCGCCACCACCTTAATTGGATGGGTATAAAGGTGTAATGAGTAACTATATATGATTATTGTAAAGTGATATTGATACTGAAATAGTATACATACACTTCAACACAATTCCACGACCATGGGAACGATATCATCGCTCGTGCGTACGTACGGACTACCGTCTCCACGACGCGATGAGATTCATTCTCCATGTTAACCATTTAAGAATGATTATAAAGTATATATAAGAAATAATAATGAAATATATGACATTATAAAGTTACTGGATTTATGTATATATATATATATGTATGTCATCTACTTACTTCCATTTCAAGACAATAAGGAAAGTAAAACAGCGTTCATGCATACGTACGGACTACCATCTCCATGAACGGTGTTTTTCATTTTATTTATCTACCTATTATATATATATATATACTGAATATATATGATATATAAATCATATTTTATATTCTGGAAGTGAGTAAATCATGATATAAGTAATAATGATGTCAAGAACAACAAGTCAAAACACCTACGATAAATGAAACGATTTTACCCAAAACGCTTCTTTAACATGGAATTTACAAAAGAACGGGTAATATAATGTCATAAGTGAACCATATATGATATCATAACAATTAATATGATTCTGTAATAAGTCAATAACATGATTTAAATCATTATACAGGAGGTTCGGACACTTACAAAGCAAGTCGGACCTAAGGTAAGGGAAATATCACAATCTCATTTTTATCCGAGATTGTTTATTCGTAAGTATTTACTTGGGTGTATTTTATCATCCACATCCATGTTTACTCAATATGTAATATTATTTACATCCACCTAAAATTGTTTAAATCCATTTTTACCCTTCGTTGAGTTTTTAGGAATACGTATGAAAGGAATCTTTTGTCGTTTTTCGTACGAGGTACTTTTTGACTTTTCCGACAAAAGTACGAAGAATGTTTTTTTTTAACTTATACGGCACGAACGGATTTCTACTGTTTTATAAATCCTTATTTTCATGAAGCTTCCTCTAAAATATTTCATGACTATTTTCAATAAAATATCTTTCTTTTAAAATTGCATGATGTTTTGTGAAAAGAAATTGATTTTGAAGAAGAAAGGATATTTTCCTCAAGAATTCAATTCAAGTGTTTTATCAAAATTATTTTCCATCTAAGATAATAAAGGGTTCTGTTTCTATCCATATTTTTACATTGATTTGACTATGTTGTGATGGAATTATGTTTATGAATTCCTTTATCTTATATGAATTTATTTATGATGTCATAATGTTTCAAGAATCCCATTTTTGTTACATGTGTTATGCGATGATGTATGTTTTATGATTATGTGGCACACATAAGAAAGGATTCATTATAAGATGGGTGGGACCTATATCTCCCTCCAATGCATTGGGTAATGATTTTATATCTCATGAGATAGACATGGCTGGAATGGTAGGTTATACCGGTTCAGTGAAACTGGACTGAAACGAGGGTTACTCGATTCAGAAAGGGACTTTGTCCACTAAGATAGTCTTGGAAATGAGTCTTGACTAACAAGAAATGATTCTCTATGATTATGTGTGAATGCCACAAAGTTTCATGTTTTATGTTATGATTATTGAGATTACATTTCACTTCCATGATTTACCCCATGTTATGAAATTATGATCTCTTTTGCAGGTTAAGATTTCCAAAAGTTATGTGCTTATGTATATGATGTGATTGATATTTCTTTTGTTTACCCTTACTGAGCATTTGAGCTCACCCTTTTATGTTTTCTTTTCCCCAGGATGTAAAGAAAGGTTTTAGGTATAAAAAAAAGAAGATCTTTATGGGAGATGTTGAAGATCTTTCACCACGATTAGAAGATTATATTCCGAGTTTCCAAAGACACTAAACTATTACGGTCCTTGTGTGTGTGTTTTTGTTATGTACTAAGTATTCTGAAAAAGTAATGTAATGTCAATGTACGTCAAGATACGGGTCTCTACAGTTGGTATCAGAGGAAAGGTTTAGTCAACCTTTGGAAACTAGGATGCGAAAACGTTAGTGAGATCCCTAGAGATATTTCTAAGGTATGTCTAGGGATGTCTCTAAGGTTAAGTATACGTATAGGTTATAGTCCTAGAATTGCTCTAACGATCTTAGAATTTAACCTAAGATGTTAGATATTGAGGGTACTACCCCTTTATTATGTTGTTTTCCCTAGCATGATTTTTGCCTCTCACACTATTCTTTTGGGGTTTTAGACGATGGCTGGAACCCGAAGGAACCGTGTTGATCAATGCAATGGACAATGCAATGATTGTCCCCCTGAGCAACCAAACGATATGGGAGCTGGAATGCAAAATCTTGTAGCCATGCTCACACAACTTTCTCAAGCTATGAATCATGCAGGACTTCCAAACGAGCAAAGGAAGGAGCAACATTCTGTTGAATCCTTCATGAGGCAGCGTCCGCCTTCTTTCAGTGGGTCTACTGATCCATTAGTTGCTGAACAATGGATTAGTACTACTGAAAAGATATTTTCAGTTCTTCAATGTTCTGAACATGATAAAGTCATCTTAGCAGTATATCGTTTGGAAGGTGAAGCTGATCAATGGTGGAATCTTATCAAGAATACGAGGCAAAGAGATGAAATTGATTCCATGGAATGGGACGAGTTCAAGAACTTGTTTTTCAGTAAGTACTTCCCTCGTATTCTTCGAACGAAGATGGAGAAGGAGTTTCTTGAACTAAATCAAAAGGATGATGAATCTGTTGGTATATACGAAGCGAATTTTACAAGACTTGCAAGGTATGCATCTGGCATTATCATCCAACCTGAAAGTAAAGTTGATCGATTTTTCAGTGGCTTAAAACCAAGTCTTCGAAGGGCATTAGCTATAAGAGACTTCAGTAGCTATGAAGAAATTGTGCATTGTGCTATCAAGGTAGAAATGGAAGTTGGTGTTACATATCCATCTCATGGTTTTGACAAGAAACGAAAGATGGAGTTCAAGGAGAAATCTCAGAATAATGGTGAAAAGAAGATGAATGTTTCCTTATGAACAAAGTGTGGAAAGAAGCATGGTGGAGATTGTCTTAAAGGGACTAGAAAATGTTTTAAGTGTGGAAAAGAAGGTCATCGAGCAGCTGAGTGTCGAAGTAATGGAAAAAGGGATTCTAATGAAGTGAATAAAGCAAACACTGCAGAGAACGCACAACCAACACTTCAATGCTTCAAGTGCAAGGAGATGGGACATTATGCCAATAAATTCCCTAATCCAAGGGTTAAGTGATGATCGACATGAGCAACCGCTTAAGGCAAAGGACAAAGGGAAGTCACATGCGATCACTATTGGCAATGTTGAATATGACAACGATGTGGTGGAATGATTAAGTTTTTATGTAATGGGATTCCAAAATAATGTTGTATCATGTAATATTGGAATATTTATGTATTGGTCTAATGTGGTATTCAAAGTGATTGAGATATTATGCGCATAATGAAGGGAAAACGAGAAAATGAAATGTTTAACAGTATTCATGAGCTCATGATTGATATAAGGACTAAGTGATATCATGGTTTGAGTATATAGAATTTTGAGGATTTTGGTATGTGGAAAGTGTTAACTTTTAACTGCATTCAAGTTTTCACTAAGGTTCAATGGGTATTCAAGAGAGTACAAGATTAAGGCCTTTGAATGTTTGGAATGTGTCCAACAAGATATATCTTATGATATATGGGGATCAACGATGGTATTAAATCTCTGGTAATCGTTTTCACTATGTTATGAGAATGGACTGCAGTATTATGGATAGGACTAAAGATTGGAATGGATTATGTTGGACATAAGTTAGTATTGTTTAAGGATAGAAGTTTTTTCGATATTATTTATGGGATGTTATAGTAATATAGTTTTAGAAAAAGGACAACCTGCAGGACGGGCGACAGCCCATCGCTTCGGACAAGGCTGTGGGAATCGAACCCACAACCGAAGTGCGACTGGCCTTTATCGCCTACCACTGGCCTACAAGAAGTCCCTGTTTAGTAGAAACTAGTTTTATTATATTAAGCAGTATGATATATGAAGTATAAGTCCATTTTAGGAACCATATATGCTTTATCTCACTATAGATCGACTTATGTATATAATTTTTGCTAACCTTTTGTTTGAGACAGATGGAATGACCCGTCATTCTATCACATGATCTGCTAACACTTCACGAATAACAAATTCAACTTCATTTATTTAAGAGATGAAGTGGAAATTGTTCAAGGCACGAACAACAGTGAGATTGTACCAAAATAAAGTAAGTATTTATTCTAATTCAAATTTTCAACTTTAGGGAAATGATCTTGAAAACCAAAAATGTTGTCCTAGTGATCTTTTACCTGATGAATCAGATGGTACCTTATATCATCACAAATCTATGGATTTATGATTACTGGCTTTTCCATAGCCATGTTCTCTACCAATCTCCATCAGAACATGATGGTTAGATTTCTCTTCCATATCCATATTTTCACCTATGTGGAAACCCAATGATTATTTTATTTGGGTAACCATTACGTTTCATACTTTTGGTTTTAAAGATTGGTTTTGATATTCCTTTTTACGATGTGGGTTTCTACTAAAGAAACTTTCAAATAGTAAACCATTTATAACCCCGACGAATTTCGAGGGTGAAATTCATTTTAAGGGGGGTAGAATGTAACAGCCCAAGATTTTATAAAAAATATTCTTTTTAATTAATGTCTTGGAGCTTGCACAACACGCATCCTTGACTTGCCTTGCAATCGCGACCTTCCTCGATAGCGTGTGTAATACGCAATACCGAGTTTCACTAAACAACGATATTCTATTAAAAATAGTCGTTATGAATAGTAATAACCACTTTTTGAAATTCTGTAAATCTTATTTTTCAAAATGAACTTCATTTTTGGATTCGGAGTATCGAATTTAGCCTAAGGTGAAATTTTGGTACATTTCGGATAACTTTCATATTCTGATGAATAGTGAAAATTACTAAATTATAATTAAAAAACAACTTTTTTAATCGAAATAATTAATAGTGATAAATTATTAATTGGAGTAGTTTTAAATTATATTTAGAATATATTTTTACAATTTAATACAATGTTGGTCATTGGATGTAATTGCACATTTAAACCAGACATAAACAAGTGTCAATCTTTTGATAGATATTGTTTCTTAAAAACACGCTATTTGTTTTAACAGCGGGATTTAATTATAAAATTAATTAATGCAACTTCTATGTTATGAATTTGGTAAAATAGACTACATTTTTCAATTCGGAATATGAAATATAGCTTAGGATAAAATTTTGGCATTTTTCTGAAAACCTTCATTTTTTGATGAATAGTGAAACTACTAAGTGGTAGTTAAAAAACTGAATTTTTCATAAAACTTAATTTTACCGCTTCTGTGAATGGAATTTCAAAAATCCGAGAGACACGGTTGATGTCAGTAAGTAAAATGTGGTTCAATGAGATGAAAATAATTTTTGGTGAATAGTAACTTTTTACTTTTATTTGCCACAGTTAAAAGTAAATAGGGTAATTAAGGGTAAGAATGATATTAATATTACGCTAACACATGTCCTAATTCTATTTGACAAGTGTATCTCGACCAAAAACAACCTTAAGTGTAACATATTATCATTTAGGCCCACTTGGATTAGATTAGGACAATTATTATTATTTAATTCAAAGAAGAGTTAAAAGAGTTAAAATCAAAGTTTATTCACTAAAACATTTTTAATATGGGGTTATACATAAGATAAATTCGACTCTAAATATTAATTAGAAAGCTAAAACGATTTCCTATATAATGATATTTTATTTATAATTTTTAGACTTTAAATAAATTAATTTATTTATGACACAACGATGATGCAGTAATTACCCTTTTAAGGAAATATTAACATAATTGATGTTATAAATACTCAAATGAATGTAATTTGAGACTTTTTATGAATTCCACTAATTTTCTAGGTTACTATGATATATTAGTGTTTATTTAATAAACTTGGTTCGAACATATAATTCTGTTATGACTTTCACAAAAATCATATATCAAATAGTGTCAAAATTGACACAAAATAGTTTTTAAATCAAATATTATATTATTAATTGTTATTTTATTCCTAAAAATCTAAGGTTCGGCCAAATGACTTATATAAGGATATATATATTAATAATAAACAATATGGGGTTCGTTTGGCATGTTATAGTAAGTGTATTAACCATATAGTGAAAGAAAACAAAAAGACACGGTAAAAGTTAAATTATTTAACTTAGAGTTAAATCTAATTGATAAGGTTAAAATAATAACCTAAACTTGTCTAAATCCTATTGGTTGATAGGATTTTGACCCATCCCCACTTTAGCTTCGAAATAAGACCCTTTGGAACCATTATAAACCAATTTTTACTTTAATATAAAATAATATTTTGAGATATTCCTAAGGTGCCCCTCTCCTCCCTTATAAAAGGGCACCTCCTCCCCCTCCTCCTCACACCAATTTGAGCACTCAAGCTCGGAAAACCCCTGCCCAAATCTCTTCTCCACTTCCCTAGAAACATCCTAGAGGTTCTGGTCTTCCTCAAAGACCAATTTTAGTTCCCTAAGAGGAGGTCTCCAAAAGGCGCTTCAAAGAAGAGGTAATTACCGTTACCAATTCTTTCATCTTTATTTCTTCTTCCACTTCTTCTTCTTAGGTTGTTTCATTATGAAGTAATAACATCAGTATCACTCATATACTGATATGTTATTATAAGTATGAAACAACCCTATTTCACCTTCTATCCATCCTACGGAAAAAGGAAATCACCGCGCGTGCGTACGTACGGAATACCGTCTCCACGCCGTGGTGTAATCTATTTTCTGCCACCACCTTAATTGGATGGGTATAAAGGTGTAACGAGTAACTATATATGATTATTTTAAAGTGATATTGATACTGAAATAGTATACATACACTTCAACACAATTCCACGACCATGGGAACGATATCATCGCTCGTGCGTACGTACGGACTACCGTCTCCACGACGCGATGAGATTCATTCTCCATGTTAACCATTTAAGAATGATTATAAAGTATATATAAGAAATAATAATGAAATATATGAAATTATAAAGTTACTTGATTTATGTATATATATATATATATGTATGTCATCTACTTACTTCCATTTCAAGACAATAAGGAAAGTAAAACAGCGTTCATGCATGCGTACGGACTACCGTCTCCATGAAGGGTGTTTTTCATTTTATTTATCTACCTATTATATATATATATATACTGAATATATATGATATATAAATCATATTTTATATTCTGGAAGTGAGTAAATCATGATATAAGTAATAATGATGTCAAGAACAACAAGTCAAAACACCTACGATAAATGAAACGATTTTACCCAAAACGCTTCTTTAACATGGAATTTACAAAAGAACGGGTAATATAATGTCATAAGTGAACCATATATGATATCATAACAATTAATATGGTTCTGTAATAAGTCAATAACATGATTTAAATCATTATACAGGAGGTTCGGACACTTACAAAGCAAGTCGGACCTAAGGTAAGGGAAATATCACAATCTCATTTTTATCCGAGATTGTTTATTCGTAAGTATTTACTAGGGTGTATTTTATCATCCACATCCATGTTTACTCAATATGTAATATTATTTCCATCCACCTAAAATTTTTTAAATCCATTTTTACCCTTCGGTGAGTTTTTAGTAATACGTATGAAAGGAATCTTTTGTCGTTTTTCGTACGAGGTACTTTTTGACTTTTCCGACAAAAGTACGAAGAATGTTTTTTTTTAACTTATACGGCACGAACGGATTTCTACTGTTTTATAAAGCCTTATTTTCATGAAGCTTCCTCTAAAATATTTCATGACTATTTTCAATAAAATCTCTTTCTTTTAAAATTGCATGATGTTTTGTGAAAAGAAATTGATTTTGAAGAAGAAAGGATATTTTCCTCAAGAATTCAATTCAAGTGTTTTATCAAAATTATTTTCCATATAAGATAATAAAGGGTTCTATTTCTATCCATATTTTTACATTGATTTGACTATGTTGTGATGGAATTATGTTTATGAATTCCTTTATCTTATATGAATTGATTTATGATGTCATAATGTTTCAAGAATCCCATTTTTGTTACATGTGTTATGCGATGATGTATGTTTTATGATTATGTGGCACACATAAGAAAGGATTCATTATAAGATGGGTGGGACATACATCTCCCTCCAATGCATTGGGTAATGATTTTATATCTCATGAGATAGACATGGCTGGAATGGTAGGTTATACCGGTTCAGTGAAACAGGACTGAAACGAGGGTTACTCGATTCAGAAAGGGACTTTGTCCACTAAGATAGTCTTGGCAATGAGTCTTGACTAACAAGAAATGATTCTCTATGATTATGTGTGAATGCCACAAAGTTTCATGTTTTATGTTATGATTATTGAGATTACATTTCACTGCCATGATTTACCCCATGTTATGAAATTATGATCTCTTTTGCAGGTTAAGATTTCCAAAAGTTATGTGCTTATGTATATGATGTGATTGATATTTCTTTTGTTTACCCTTACTGAGCATTTGAGCTCACCCTTTTATGTTTTCTTTTCCCCAGGATATAAAGAAAGGTTTTAGGTATAAAAAAAAGAAGATCTTTATGGGAGATGTTGAAGATCTTTCACCACGATTAGAAGATCATATTCCGAGTTTCCAAAGACACTAAACTATTACGGTCCTTGTGTGTGTGTTTTTTTTATGTACTAAGTATTCCGCAAAAGTAATGTAATGTCAATGTACGTCAAGATATGGGTCTCTACAAATATTACCTAAAGGTTCTTGATCATTCTTTTCATAACCTTGAAACATTAAAGTGGAGGTAGATAAGTCAGAGTGAGGCCCAATTGATGAAGTGTACGAATAAGAATGAGGTTGACTACTGATCCATTTTCAATGAAGGCTTGTTAGATGTATATGTCATTGACCCTACCAGATAGATACAAGGGCATAATATGTCCATGTACAACATCGTCTTCATCTTCATTTGTTAAAGTTATAAATACATGACATTCTGCAGGATCATTCTCTATACAGTAGACCTTAGTAGTAGCAACTTCAGTTTCAAACTCTTGAGGACTTGACAAAGCCTTAATAAGTGCTTCTTGAAAATCTTTTGATAGATTAAAGGCATCCAAAATTGACAACTTGTCCAGTAATTAGGCCATATTTTTTAAAACATCATACTTTTGTTCTAGAGGTCTTCATTTCTCAGCATGGAGATGTGGTTTGCAGGTACCTTGAAAGTTGATGCTCCTGATGTATATATACCATGTGTTAGAGAAGAAGTTGTAAATACTTCAGGTGTTGGTAGATGTGATTGAGTAGGTCTATCTACTTGTTGATAGAATGATGGTGTAACCTCTAATTGGTCCTCCAAAATAATCATGTCAGAACTGAACTTTTCATGCATGGAAGAATCTCCTTGTTCTTGTTGAGCCTGCTGAAGGGCTCTCCCACGAGTTTCCACCGCATATATGGTTCGAGCAGGGGTAGAGTTAAAATATTGTCTTCTAGAATACCCATATATTCTTCTATATCATCGACCTTGGATTATTCCTCTAGTTCCCCAGTTAGGTAGAAGGAACTCATGATTATTATAACCAGAATCACCATCAGGATAGGGATCCATTAAATGGATAACATTGACAGAACCAAATATCAATTCTTCATCTGGTGAAGATTATTCTTGACAGGTCAGTTTTGGTTGTGTCGTTCGGAAAGGCGGTGCCTATGCTTTTGAAACAGATGGAATGAAATCTACCATATTCAAAGAAAACTTTGTCCTTGAAATGATCTCGTCTTCTTCTGACTTCTATTTGTCCTTATAATCACATCGCTTCTTTGAGGATTAACCTTTAGAGGACTTATTTTTTTTATGAAGATGGTTTTTCTGTGATGGGAGTGGAAAAAGACACAATCGGTTGATTCAACTGTGTTCATAGAATGGCCTGAGTTCAGTTAATTATTTTTCTGATCATCCAATCATCATATTTTTGTTTATTTTTACTTTTTACTTCCTTACATTCACCTTATTTTTCTGGATCAGTAGTAGTAACACATGCTACTTGGGTTGAAGAACTTTTCAGTTTCACTTGTCTAGAGTCTACCATATTTTGTAGGATGTCTTTCAAAAAAAACACTCCTGAATGGGATGCCCCAAAATCTGATGAAAGGTACAATAATTCAGAAGATCTTCATCTCGTTTTTTGGTTTCTTTAGCCTTGGTAACAAAACCAAATTTTTTGTTAGAGATGAAGTAACTGGGAACCTATTAATTCTAGAAAGAATAAAATTTTTTCTTTAACTCTTCAAATTGTTTCTTACTTTGATCTCTTTGATCATATTGAAAAGGCAGTCATTGCTATTGACACTCGGGAGGTGGATCCATTATATATGATCAATGTTTTGAAAAGGAAGCAAGTACAAGTTCTTGAATGAGTGTGACTACAGCATCCTCTGCTTTCCATGTTCTCCTTCTCGAAGCAAATGGAATTAAATGAGATTTAGCTATAGTTTCCACAATGTAATCCTTCACCTGTTGGGAAATTGAAGTAAGGTCTCGAAACCCTCATGCGTATTTCATTGGGAACAATGGTGTGCATAACTCATCATCCAATCTTTCCACACAAATTGGAAGCAAATATTTCTAAGGGAGTTCTATATTTAAGGGATATGTTAATACTTTTCATCAAGCAATGAGATGTGAAGCTCTTTCATTTTCCTTTTATTTTCAATTTGTATGATAAAAAATTGTTGTCTTTAGCATTGTTGATCTGAATTGAAGAAGTGATTTTTGAAAAAGATTTTCCCATCCAGTAATTGATCGAGATTTCAAACTTGTATACCAGACAAAAGATGGTCCTTGTAATGACTACACAAAGCATCTGAGTTTTACTACTTATTTTTGTTAAGAAGTCCCCATCATGGGATCACAATAAGAAATTAAATGTGTTAAGTTTTTCTCAAGATCTCCCAAACCATTAAATATTGGGAATTTAGTATTCACAAAATTTGTTGGGGGGATAGAATCCACCAATTTAGGGTAATATCTCTTTTCTGGTTGAACTAGTGCATGTCGTTCTTACATAGATTCCAATCGAGTTTTTAATTCCTCAATTGTGCTCATAAGAATTTGGAGAATATCCAGATGATTTGGTACCTATAAAGGTACAGTAGTTAGAGATTGAATTATTGAAATGACTGGAAAAACCACTGGTGGTGGTACTGGTATTTTTCTTGGATAACCCACAGGGATAGGCCTATAAGGATATGTTTGATCCTTCCCTAGCTATGTTCCCAATGGATAGAATTCATTATCTACATATATAGTTACCAAAAAACTTTTTTTTTTGAGGATCTCCTACAGGATGTGCAAGTGGAGTAACTAATTGGGAAGCATGTCTTGCAGAAATGTTGTTTCGAAGTAACTCTATATTGAGTCTTTTCAACTCTTTCATCTCCTCTTCTTGTTGTGAAAATATTTCTTGAAGCGAAAGAGATTGACCTTATCCAGTGGAAAAGTGAGACGTGATCTGACTTTTACCTTTCCCCTTGTTAGATACCTTTCTTAGGGGTGAGAGTTTATTATTTTCGGGAATACCTAGATTTTGGGTAAGCCTCTGATTTTGGGTATGCACACCTCCTTTATTTGCTTCAGTGTATACCGTATTATGGATAAGAACTTCATATTCTCATTCCCCTAAACTAGAATAATTTTCTAAAGTATCTTCTGCAATGGTGTTAATGGAATTTATTGATGCATAATGCATTGATGGAATTCTGTCAATATCTTTTTAAGATCATCTCTTTCTGTATCTTCTATGAGATTATGTTCTTCTATATGATGAATTCCCAAGAACTTTTTGACTGATAGTTACCTGAATGGAATCCATGGATACTTTAGTTGTGAACACTCTTTGTAGATTCTTCCCTAATTGTGAAAAAACTAACTTCTATTAAGGAGGGGGTTATAGATGTGAAAAGTCCCCCAGCCCTGCAGGCTAGGGTTTTTTCTGTTCTTCTTCTTCAAACCTTTGAACTTTATTTATTGAATTCAAAGGTTGAATTAAACAATCCCCAAACCCTATAGGTCGGGGTGTCTCTTGAACTTCTATTATTGATATTATCACATCTTCTCTTCTAGTTTTTCAAATTTTGGTTTAGACATTAGTTGGCTTCATTATCTGACAATCACTCAAACCACCTATTTCAGAATATCATTATGTTATTTTAAAGATTTATTCCATCTGACGGCTGACATCCTCTAAGAGGGAGACCTGCTAAATATTCACATGTTCTTGGTGAAAAAGTATCTCAACAATTTTATTTCTTTGTACATGGCTATAATGAGAGCTAGTTGAGGCCAGTTCATGAGTGTATACTTGATTACATAAAAAATATGTTGATTGTTTCTGGTTGTGGGAAATAACATTTCATGAGGCCACTTTTGGCGAGCTTTGCTAATTATAGAGTGTAGTGAAATACAATTCTCCATGTGCACCCCATCCTCTGATATGAACACTAGATGGGGTATCATAAATTAACTGATGTGGCCTCTTTAGAGCATTGAGGCATGCAATATGAAAGGTTCTCTTCTTCTTTTCAAAACTTCGGATGTCAGGAAACTAAGAGAGATGACAAGTCAATTTAGAAATGAAACCCTTCTATTAACTTTAGATGATTTTGATATTCATCATATGGTAATACTTTGGTTTTCAAATAAAGAAGAGTCTTCCATAAGTTGAGGCAAACATCATGAATGAAATCTTCTTCCATTAATTATGGAATGTTATATTGAGAGTTTTTCAAAGGATAGAACATGACTAGTACTTCTCATTTAGCCACTTTTTTCTCATGTTTAACATTTATTCTTAATCTTTCACTAGAAATTTCCCCACTTAGTCTGACCAAAGTGGATGCTTCTCGATTGTTTTATTAAAAAAAATGGAATCAGCCATTTTTTTTATCTGTTGTATTAAAAGACAAAAAACCCAAGGGAGGTTCGGAGAATGATTGTTCTCTTAATATGTCTTCTGTTTGAGAAAGTATTTCACCTATTAATGAAAAGGTATTAGACATGACTGGACTTGTGTTAGAAAGTGCCTCAAGATAAGAGGGTTTTCTCATTACTATATTGTCAATTATAGAATTATCTTGACAGTGTGAAATACTACTACGGAGAGAAATTTCAAAGAAAATTACATCATGAGGAGGACCACTATAGTGGATTAGAATAAGGGATAAATCATATTGCTTCTTGGTCTTCTGGTCACACAGAGGGTTTCCATGGATCTCATCTAGAGATAGGCACTCTGGATTGACTGAATTTTCATGAATCAAGCCTTCGTGATGAATTGTATGATGGGGAACTTCAGAATTATTACTACTACTCCCATAATTTGGTAATGAGAGGGTAGGATCTTGAGATTAAATAGATAAATTTCTGAGGGCTTCAAGAACTCCATCATTAAGAGAAGCTAGATCGTAGCTTGGCTCTTGATTTTCCAACTCTATTTGGTGATACTTCTTCTTGGATGCTCTCTTACGCTTAGTTGGGACCACATTCTGGGAGAAGTGTTTATCATGGGTAGGTGTATGTGCCTACCTTAGAGTGGTTATCATAACGGGCCGATTACCTCCAATTGGAAAGGGTGTATATTCCTAGTCCATTTGTCTGTATGATATGGGAGAGTATGCCTCATAACCCTCCTGGACTAGAACAGATGTATGTATCTGCTCTGAGATGGCATGTTGATGTGTCATCCAAGGAGTGGGTAGAGATTTATGTGTATGTTCCCCTAATACTGCTGAAGTTTTTGTTATGATATTCTATCATGATTCTACAATATGGGTAGGAATTTGTGTCTACCCTTCCACCATTTGTTTCCCTCGGAACCCGGGGATGATCGCCTTAATGGGAGGTTCAAATGTTCTGATCGGTTTCTAACAGGTTTGTTCATAGAACCGGAAACATCCAATGATTCCACATCCATTCGGACCTACTTTCCAAAGGTAGGTTCTCATTAGTTTGTGGACTGATGAGGCTTAGGAATTTGCATTGGTCGGGAGGATGGGAGGTCGGACTCATCACACCTTTTTGAGGGGAATTATTATCTACTTCGGGACTCTCTTTATAGATTTAAGTTATGTTCATGAATCCTTATTACATTACCAAGTATAAAATGATCTTTCCTTCAGATCTGACAATCAATGATTAAATATGTAGAAAATTTAGAGAATCTTTTGTATGTATTCGAGGTTCTTCATCGATAGAGAATCATCTATATTTATTAGAGATCCGTGGTCCATGGTACCCTTTGACACATTTATATAGAAGTCTCTTGGTCATTATGATGACCATACTGGTTTTAAATCCACTCAGTGGGGCACTTGAAGTTTATTGTAATTCAGAAGGACATGGATTATTTTAGAGTTGGGATCTAACCCATAGACGGGCTACCTAAGTATCCTTTGTTTAGAAAAGGAATCAGAACCCATGTAGTTCGAGTAAGGGAGTATGATGTTTATGATTGATGGCTCAAAGAAGGATGTCACAATTACTTTTACACTCTAAGCTCACGTGAGTCATGCTCGGTGTGAGAAACAAGAGGTATTGGTAAAAATTAGACAATTGTTCCATGAAAGATGCAATCATATGAAATAATGTGGGGCTTATGTATGTATGACTGCCCAGATAAATGAAGGTTAGGATTCACTTTAAGGAAGAAATCCAGGAATAGGGTCCATAAAGGTATATGTGCTTCATGGAGATTTTGAATACTCTAACTTGGGTCTTACTCCTGAAAAGGAGTCCCGAATTAGGAGAAGACTTATGATTGGGTTTCACTCCTGAAAAAGGAATCCCAGATCAAAGGTAAATTAGGAATGGTTAAGAGAAATTAAGACTGGGGCTTACTCCTAAGGAGGCTGCCTAGATTTGAGACTAGGGCTTATTCCTGAAAAGGAGTCCCATGTTAAGGGAATTATGGTTTGGGGCTTACTCCTGAGGAGGATGCCCAAATTAAGAGACTGGGGCTTACTCCTAAAGAGGATGCCCATATTTGAGACTGGGGATTACTCCTGAAAAGGAGGCCCAGATTAAGGGATCTGGGGCTTACTCTTAAATAGGATGCCCAAAAATTGAGAGGCTTGGGGCTTACTCCTAAAGAGGATGCCCAGATTTGGGAACATTAATAATTGGGGATTACTCTTAAGGAACATGCCCATATTTGAGACTGGGGATTAATCCTGAAAAGGAAGACCATGTTAGGGGATCTGAGGCTTACTCCTAAGAGGATTCCCAAATTAGAGGACTTATGACTGGGGATTATTCCTGAAAAGGAGACCCAGGTTAAGGATTCTCTCATATTAAAGGATGAGGTTGAATGAATGAACTCTCAATCTTTAGTGACATAAAGATATGTAAATCACTAGGTTTTGAGAGATATTCCACAGAATTCTTTCAGATAAGGAAGTCAAATCAAGAAATCATGCCATAAATGGCTTTGAAGAGTGTCTTGAAGACTGAATCTTGAATAGGAAAGGTGTAATGGCTTAATAGGGGTGAAAATGGGCATGAAAGGCACCCAAAAAGGCAGGGTCACGCATGTCCTGGCAGGCATCCAGGTACTGCGTGGGCGCGCAAGTCCTGGTCGCGTAGGTATGCATGCACGACACATGGTGTACTTGCGCGATGGTTAACCAGCAGGGTAATACTTGAGAGACTTTAGGTTAAGGCCTTTAGAATCCTCTTGAGGTTCTTCTAGGAGAGGGGCACATAGGTTCTATTGAAGGAGTAAGGCGGCGCGCAAGTGTGGCCATTTCCCTTAAGGGCTGGCCACCTAGGCGCGCAAGTGTTGATGAGTTTCAACACTTAGGCCTTCCTCCTCCTCTTTAGACCTTCCGTTCTAGGTAATAAATTACCTTATAAGTGTTCCGGAAGCTTTGAGAAGAGACTAGGGCACCGGGAGCTCAAATCTGGGTTTCTGGAAAAAATCCTCTCGAAATGGGGGGCCCACAGGGTCTATTTATAGGCAGGAGAAGACCCCGGGCGGCTACCGGGCAGTTATCACTTAGGTCACGCAAGTCACTTGCGCGACCATAAGGCGTCGCGCAAGTGGACTTCCGCGACAATGATAGAACTTGCGCGGCACAGGTCCTTTTGATCCCTTGTTCATGCCTTTGTCGATTTTTGATATTTTCTTCAAAGGTTGAATCACTTTGACCTCAGATATTCCCCTTTTCCAATCTTTAGATTCTGTGACGAAAGGAGCGTCAACAAAAGTCCCCCCTCAGAGTTGGATCCGAAAGAAATGAGGATTTGACTCTAAGGAAATCGAAGACATCCAAAGGAAAGGTGGAATGCAAGTCTTGATGGCGCATAGGGTGGCGCGCAAGTGCGCATCGCGCAGGGATACGGCCCTTGATCGTGCAGGGTACGGCGCGCAGGGTCCTGGCCGTGTCTATAAATAGAGGGCCTCACTTCCGTACAAGCATCCGAATTTCCGAACTTCATACCTTCGAGCTATCGTCGCGCAGGTTACTCTGTTTTCCAGTGTTTTCCTTGATGTCGCGCTACTGTATAGGTATTTTTACTTTCTCGTTTTATACTTTCGCTTCAAAAAATAGCGCAGCACACAAACACTTGCGTGTCAGGTTTAGACTTGTGTGCCTTAATGCCTTAGCCATTTTTTTCGAATTCTTTCACAAATTTTATGAAAAATAAACCCATTCAAGAGTTTAATTTATTCAACTTTTGTGCAGTTTCAATGGCTCCTAAGGGAATTAAAATGTCTGATGAACTGGCTAGCAAGTAGATTGATGACATGATGAACATCATTGGCCATGATTACTATGATATCTGAGACAGCACTCTCCTAGATTTGGCTAAGTACTTGAAGAAGTATCATCTTAATTTCCCACAGAGCATCTACCTACCTCTATATGGTCATGGTCATCTGCAAGGAGTCAATGTTCTATATGCAAAGAACTATACACCTGAAATGCAGCTGCACTACTACTCCTTCATTTCGTTTATGCTGTGCATTAAGAGCAACAACAATGGTGTGAACTTTCAAATTATTCCTCCATGTCATTTCCTTGCAGATATGAAAATGGAAAACCCATGGGCTAAATTTTTTTCCACTGTCGGTTGGTGGAGATAAGACAAACATGGTATTAGAGAAATATCTGAAAAGAGTACTCTCTCCAAATGTCTCTTTACTTCCAATGCTCTATTCTCAAATCCATGTATCCATCTTCCAAGTCTCTTGGACAGAAACAGAGTCACTGTTTGATCAGCAGAAAATTTTCTCAAACCGCACTCAAGAACATCCTTTTACAATTATTCCTAGAAGAGCCAGTATCACTGCATCTCTTATTGTATCCAGTTGAATGAATGAATTCCAAGTGATTGCTGATGAATCTCAGGGTGCCACAAATCAAATCAAGAGTTATGTTCAAAGCCTCTTGTAATTCTTGAAAAAGAGAAGATACTCCAGTCTGTGGATGTCCTTCTAACTCTTGTGCATCAATGAAAAACACTTTCAGCTTCACTCATTTGTACCTGCATTCTCTTTTGCTGCATTCTTTAGATTTTACCTAAGCCAATGGGCCTAGTAAGCATAGTTTGAGTTTTACTAGGATTAATGTAAATAACCCTTCAAACTTAGAACCTTTTAATTACTCAATGTTACCTAAATCAAACAAAAATGTATGTTTAGTGAGCTGGGAACTTGACTCTTATTCAGAGTTCTCCTGTCTTTTGTGGGCAGTTTAAATTCATGCACGCCGGACATAAAAAAGGGCTAATGTTTAAGGTCGAAATAGCTTTGACCGAAATGGATTAGAATTGACTCAATTCCTTGAAAATTCATCTGAAAACATATTACCATACTCAAGTATGAGGGAAAATATGTAAGATATGACTTAAGAATATTTGAATCTGAGGAAAGATATGAAAAAGAGCTAAAAGGTATCAGAAGAAGTAGTTTCCAAGAATGAAGTTACCATTATTTAACAAACCTGTTAGGGGGTTGAATTATGGAGGGCCACCTAAGGGCATTGGCTACATAGTTAAATAAAATAGTATCTTTTGGCTAGAAAGTCTATTATGTAGACTGTTTATGCAAGGCCACCTATGGGCACGTGCTACATAGTCAGGAAAAAGAACTCTCAGAAATTTACTTTCCTAGTGCTAAAAGCCAGTGAAAGTTTATGGAGATTCAAATCTTCCAAAGTATAGAGTTTGTTGTATGGAAAGAGGTACTTGAATATGGAGAAAATATTTCCAAACAAAATTATCGAAGAACTGGATGAATATCACTCCTATGAAGGTCTGACCCAAATGTAGGGAAGGAGAATATAAACCATAGACTTGAATACTTTCAGATCATGAAAAAGGATATGGGACAAATATGTTAAGGATGGCTATTTTTGCAAATCCCTACATACTGTCATTTAAGACAAATAAGGAAAAAAGAGGAATTCTTCCCAAGAATGAAGTTACCATTATCCGACAAACCCATTAGGGGGTTGAATTATGCAGGGCCACCTAAGGGAATTGGTTTCATAGTCAAATAATAGTATCTTTTGACTAACAAGTCTGTTATGTAGACTATTTATGCAAGGCCGCCTATGGGCATGTGCTGCATAGTCAGACAAAAGAACTATCATAAGTTTGATATTTTTGTGACTAGAAGTCATGAAAAGGGTTATGAGGATCTAAAAATATTTAAGGTTAGGATTATAACACATAAATATGGGTATTGTTCAATGTGTACAGAGATACATAGATCAATGCTAACCATAATCATGTTGTGGATGGGTCCTGAATTAAAATGTTGGACTTCACTACATATCCCATAAGGATGAGAATCAAGTCATACGTAGTTCTTAAACTACAGTTTAACGTTGTGTGGGACAAAAGGATTAGAGATCTTAGTTTAGGGTCATAGAGCTTGGACCATTGTAAGAAATACACAGTGTGTGTTTTCATGGGGACTTTTCAGCCAAGGGACTGAAAGTGGAATTTGGGGTTAGGCCCAAAGACTTGGGACTGGATTCGAGGGAAACTCGAACGTTACTACGTATCCCATACGGATGGGAATCAAGCCCACGTAGTTCTAGAACTAACCTTTGTACAAATTTGGTTCGTACATGTGAAGGGTGAAAGGGGACTTTAGTGCAATGATGGTTTAACCCAAAATAAAAGGTTCAGGCATTTCCATGTATGCACGTAGTCTTTGAAATGAAACATGATTGAAAAATCAATGAAAATAATGATTCCCTCTTAGGTGAGGGTATCAAAGAAATTTGTAGTTTTATTGTCATACTGGACAAAAGTGTTGTATATTTTAACATCGTATAACAAGGACAAAAGTGAACCAATGTAAAGATATTGATTATAAGGGCGGTTTCACGAATTGTCATCGTATGAGATAGATATGAACTGACGTGAAGAGATTGGTTTTGGGATTGAACCTTGGTAGGTTGCCCACATACCCATCCTAGAAGGAAAGGATCAAAGTCCGTGTAGTTCAATTAAAGAATGAATTAATGATCAAGTTATTCGTGGGGACAATGACCTAAAAAAATGATGTTAGGACTTACACATGGTTAGCATCCCAGAGAGAGTGTTACGGTTGAGGTTTGCTCTAAGCTCATGTGAGTCATACTCGGTGTGAGAAACAAGAGGTAACAATAACCTTAACGATGCATAGTTTAATGTCACGTAGGACATATAAAGGGACTATGCAGTTTAATGTCTTGCAGTTAGGACTATTGGTGATGCACGGTTTAGTGTCGCGTAGCAGGGACAAAATACAGTTTAATGTCATGTAGGACGTATCATGAACTTTCTGTACAGTTTAGCGTCATGTAGTTAGGACGATGGGTACAATAGAGTTTAACATCATGTTGGACGAAAGGGGGGGACTGTGCAGTTTAATGTCATGCAGTGAGGACAAAAGAGTGCACCATTTTAACGTCATGTTAGACACATTGGGGATTTTTTCCACAGTTTAACGTCACGTTGGACGAAAAAGGGATGATACAGTTTAGCGCCATGTTGGATGAAAGTGTGAATAGTTTAAGGTCATATACATGGACCGTGGATGGTGCAGTTTAATGTCATGCTGGATGGTGGTGTAGTTTAAGGTCATACAGGACCTTTGATGATTATGTAGTTTAACGTCTTTCCAGACGTAAGGGACTTTTATAACATTTAGTGTCATGTAGTTAGGACGTTGTAGTTTAACGTCTTGTTGGACGTAAGGGACTTGAAAATAGTTTAGGGTCATATGCATGGACCGTTGATGATGCAGTTTAAGGTCATACAGGACCTAGTTGCAGTTTAAGGTTATACTGGACCATTTAGGGAACTTTTTCACAGTTTAACGTCATTTGGGATGAAAGTAAAAATAGTTTAAGGTCATATGTATGGACCATTGCTGTATAGTTTAACGTCATATAGCAAGGATGAATTGGTGCCGCACAGTTTAGTGTCATGTTGTGGGGACAAAGTACAGTTTAATGTCATGTAGGACGAATGTAAGGATTTTTGTATAGTTTAGCGTCATGTAGCTAGGACGATGAAGGTGATACAGTTTAACGTCATGTTGGACGTATGTGCAAATAGTTTAGGGTCATATGCTTGGACCGTTGCTGTATAGTTTAACATCATATAGCAAGGACGAACTGGTGCCGCACAGTTTAGTGTCATGTTGCGGGGACAAAGTACAGTTTAATGTCATGTAGGACGAATGTAAGGACTTTTGTATAGTTTAGCATCATGTAGCTAGGACGATGAAGGTGACACGGTTTAACGTCATGTTGAAAGTATGTGCAAATAGTTTAGGGTCATATGATTGGACCGTTGCTGTATAGTTTAACATCATATAGAAAGGAAGAACTGGTGTCGCACAGTTTAGTGTCATGTTGCGGGGACAAATTACAGTTTAATGTCATGTAGGACGAATGTAAGGACTTTTGTACAGTTTAGCATCATGTAGATAGGACGATGATGGTGACACAGTTTAACGTCATGATGGATGTATGTGCAAATAGTTTAGGGTCATATGCTTGGACCGTTGCTGTATAGTTTAACGTCATATAGCAAGGACGAACTGGTGTCGCACAGTTTAGTGTCATGTTGTGGGGACAATGAGGGACTTTTCAGTTTATACAAAATACTTCTTCAAAAATCTGGCATTGGTTGGAGTAGTGATGAGTTCCCCATCCATTGAGATTAATGAATAAGCTCCATTGGAGTATACCCTATGTATTGAATAAGGTCCTTCCCATTTTGGCACAAGCTTGGGAGGTTTCTTTCCTAGTATCATTGGAGTTTTGGGAACTAATACCAATTCTCCTTGAGTGAATGAACGAAGATGAACTTTTTTGTTAAAAGCACATGCTATTCGATTCTGATAGACTTCCAAGTGGTGCAAAGTGCACAATCTTTTCTCGTCTAACCATTCCAATTCATTCAATTGCTTTTGAGATTGTTCATCTGTAGATGATTGATCACAAATGGCAACTCTGAGCGAGGGTAGTTTAACTTCAATGGGCAAGACGTCTTCTGTTCCATATACCAATGAATATGGAGTTGACCGAGTTGCAGTGCGGGTGGTAGTCCGATAAGCCCATAAAGCATAAAAGAGTTTATCAGGCCATGATTACTATGATATCTTTATCCACCATCTTTTGCAGTATATTTAAAAGAGTCTTGTTAAAGGCTTGTATCTGGTCGTTGGCCACTTCATGATACCGAGATGAATGGTTGGATTTTATGTTGTATTCTTGATACAACTTCTTCATCTCAGATGAACAGAAATTGGTGCCATTTTCTGTCAATATGGTATGAGGGACACCAAATCTGGTAATGATGTTAGACTTGATGAAGCTAACAATGCATTTAGAACTGACTTCCTTGAGTGGTATTTCCTCTTCCCATTTGGAAAAGAAGTCAGTAGCAGTAAGAATATACTTAAACTGCTTAGCTGTAGTCGAAGGGTAAGGTCCCACCACATCCATTCCCCATGTGGAAAATTGCCATTAGTATTTATCTGTATGAAGCAACTCTGGAGGCTGATGAATGAAGTTGGCATGTACTTGGCATGAATAACACTTCTTTGTGAAATCGACACAATCTCGTATCATTGAAGGCCAAAATTATCCAAGCCTTCGAACCTGATCAGACAGTCTATGTCCAGACTGGTGGGCACCACAGACACCTGCATGCACTTCTTTTATGACAGCCATTGTTTCTTCCCCATCAATGCATCTTAAGAGAACTCCATCAAAACCACGTTTGTAGAGAATTTTCTCTAGGTGACCTGGGCTATCATAAAGAGTAAAACTGACCACACGTCGTCGGATTTGTTCTTTCTCATCTCTATAAGGTGGAAGTGTTCCATTTTGAAGGTATTCCCTAATAGGTGACATCAATCCTGTAGTATGACCATATGGTTCAGTAATGGGACAAATTTCATTAATTTCCTCTGTCCTGATTCGAACATAAGGTGAAATTGCACGACGGTGGGCAATACTGATGGTTGTCTCGTCCCGATTTGGATATTCCAGAGGTGTGGCTATATTAGCCAATGCATCATCGTGAGCATTTTGTGATCTTGGGACATAAGAAATTGTCGGTTCCAAAGGGAATTCTGCCATTAACTCTCTGACGTAATCATACAAAGGGATTAATTCTTCTTTTCTGATGGCATAATCCCCATTGACTTGTTTGATTACCAGTTCTGAATCACCTTTCACCTTTAAGCGATTCACTTGTGCTTGAAGTGCTAATTCCAAACCTACAATGAGAGCTTGGTATTCTGCTTCATTATTGGTACCACCTTCCCACAATAAGAAGGAATAAGGTAACACTGCCTTTTCTGGAGAAATGAGCACAATTCTTAAGCCAACTTTGTTGAATTTAGGATTTTCCATTTTCTTCCATGTTGGACTTCTGGAAGCACCATCAAAATACATTTCCCAGGCTTGAGGGATTTATTGAATAAAGAAGACTTCCTCATCAGGGAGTTCAATATCTGAATATGTGACTTCCACTGAAGGGTGTTCATCCAGGAAATCAGCCAGAGCTTGTCCCTTTATCACCTTTTGAGACACATATTGAATGTCGAATTGCTACAAAATAACTTCCCACCTTGCTAGACGTCCTGTAAGCATTGGATGACTAAGGATGAATTTGAGAGGGTTATTACGAGATACCAATTGGACATCGTGATGTTGCAGGAAATGCCTCAACTTCTGAACTGCAAAGATTAATGCCAGGCAGCACTTCTCAATACTTGAATACTGGGTTTCTGCTTCAAGCATGGTTCGACTGAGATAGCAGAGGCTGTTTTCATTCCCAGCATCAATCTTTTGATCAAGAAAGGCAGCTAATGATCGCTCTAGAGCAGTCACGTAGAGGATAAGTGGTCTTCCTTCAATAGGTGGAATGAGTACCGGTGGAATCAAGAGGTATTTCTTGAGAATATCGAATGCTTCTTGACATTCTTCAGTCCACTAGTAAGTGAATCCCTTCTTCATCAATTTGGTGAAGGGTAAACTTTTACCTGCTAAATTGGCGATGAAAGCCAAATATAGGCTAAGTTTCCTTGAAGTCCTCTTAATTCTTTCAAATTTTGAGGAGGTGACATACCAAGTATTGACTTGGTCTTCTCAGGATCGACTTCAATACCACGATGGCATACAACAAATCTGAGAAATGTTCCTGAGGTTACCCCAAAAGCACATTTTAAGGGGTTTATCTTCAAATTATGTTGTTGAAGCTTGCAGAATATGACTTCCAAATCAGCCAAGTGATTAGAACATTGTTTGGATTTAACTACCAAATAATCTACATAGCATTCAACAAACTTTCCTAAGAAGGGTTTGAAGATACGATGCATGGCACGCTGATAAGTTGCACCTGCATTCTTTAAGCCAAAGGGCATTACCCAGTAGCAAAACAAACCCTGATGGGCTCTAAAGACTGTAGATTCCTCATCTTCTAGGGCCATTCAGATCTGATTATATCCAGAATATCCATACATTAAGGAAAGTGCTTCATAGCCAGCTGTTGCATCAATTAGAAGTTCTGTAATCGGAACTGGGAAATCATCCTTAGGATAATGCCGATTAAGATCTCTGAAATCGATGCAAACTCTAATTTGTCCATTTTTTTCTTTACAGGGACAATATTAGCCAACCATTTGGGATATTGAACTTCTCTGATGAATTTAGCTTTGATAAGATTATCCACTTTAGCTTCAATTTTGGAAGTATAAGTTGGGTGTGTTCTTCTCGCGGCCTGCTTAAATCCTCGATGTTCTTCTGGTAAACCCAAATGATGAGTAGCAACATCAGGATCAAGCCCGGGCATTTATGTATAGTTCCAAGAAAAAATATCTCTATTTTTCTTTAGAAAAGAAATTTACATCTCTTGCTCTTCAAGGGTCATGGCCGCACTGATTAAGGTGGGGAGTGGATCTTCCTTTGTACCCAGATTTATTTCTCTGAGTTCATCCACAGTGGTAGAGATACCCTCTTCAAATGCTGGAGGAGAATCTCTGAGATATTCCTCTTCTTCTTCATCATGTGTTATTTCTTCCATTTCTACTTGCATAGTAGATGACAAAGCAAAATTTTCATGATCATAAGAGATGTCAAAATTTGCACATTTTGAAGAGGAATTTTCCATTTTTTGACCCTATTGCTGATGAAGGGTCTTCTTTGGGTAATAAAGAGGAGATGGTGGATTGAGAATCGACATTGTTGTTCACCTCCGATGTTGCTATAACTTCTTATGGCCTAATTGGCGAAGCATAGACTTGTTGGATTTCAGTAGTTGAAATGAAGACGTCACCATTTGTGCTTTCATCACTGCTTGGTAGATTACCAATTTCTCCTATTTTGTCTGGCTTGATTGCCATAATTGACATTATGGATCTTTCCATAAGAGCATTTTGATTTGGGTCTATCTTGTCAATTTGACTGATAGGAAACACATAATATGTACTCACATGTGTAAATGGATTTACTGAAATTTTTTCCAAACCATATGGAGCATTAACTTTGGTAATCTCCTTTGTTATGGATTTCTCCTTTTGCTTCATGTGATATAATTCCGCCTCAATGTATTGAGACTCACTTGTCTTGAACGGGTCCTTATCACCATAAAACGTCCCAACTTGACCATCAAAACAATATTTGAGACATTGATGGTATGAAGAAGGGATAGCCGCATGTTGATGTAACCAGGGTCTTCCAAGAAAAATGTTGAAGGCTGAGTCTTGATCAACAACCATGAAATCTGAATTGGATACAAGATCTCCAAACTGAGTTCTGAGTGTAACTTCACCCAATGGTTCTTGTTCATTTTTATTATATCCTTGTAGCATCATGGTGGAGGGAGATAAATCAGATTCCGTGAGGCCCAATCGACGAAGTGTACGAATGGGCATGAGGTTGAATCATGAACCATTGTCAATGAAAACTCTTTGAACATCCACGCCATTGACTTTTCCAGACAAGTACAATGGTCTAATATGTCCATGTACAGCATCATCTTCATCTTCATCAATAAAGGATATTATTGCATGGCATTCTGCAGGATTATTCTCTATGTGATAGACTTCAGCTGCAGCAATTTCAGTTTCAAACTCCTGAGGACTTGACAAAGCCTCTATGAGTGCTTCCCGAAGATCTTTTGATAGATTCAAAGCATTCTGAATTAATAACTTGGATGGTACTTGGTCCAAGTGTTTCAATATATCATAATATTTATCCAAAGGTCTGCGTTTCCCAATAGGAATATGTGGTTTAGCAGGTACCTTGGAAGCAGATGTTTTGGAAGTTGATGCATCTTGTATTGGGATAGGAGTTGGCAATATTCCTGGTTTTGGAATATTAGACTGATTAGATCCATTTACTTGCTCAGAGGAAGAAGATGGAACCTTCAACCGGTCTTCCAAAATAACTGTTCCAGGACTGAATTTGCTATTGGTAGAAGAACTTTCTTGTTCTTGCTGAGCTCGCTGAAGGGCTCTACCACGAGTTTCTGCTGCGTACACAGTTCTAGTAGGGGTAGAATTGGAATAGTGGCTTCTGAAAGATCCACGTCTTCCCCTGTATCCTGAGCCCCTGGAATTTCCTCTGATTCCTCTATTTGATATAGGGAATTCAGGCTCATCAAAATTGAAATTGCGACTGGCATATGGATCTGTTAATTGAATCATATTAACAGAGCCGAAGATTAACTCTTCGTCTGATGAATACTCTGCCTGATTAGCCTGTTTAGGTTGTGCTGTTTGGTGGGGCGGTGCCCGTGGATTTGAAGTAGATGGCATGAAGTCCGCCAAAGTCAGAGACAACTTAGGCTTTGAAACATACTCATCTTCTTCGGATTCTTTTTCTTTCTTTGAATCATATCGTTTCTTTGAGGACTTTCCCTCTGACGAAGAGGGTTTTTCCGTAACATTCATGGCAGAAGACACAATTGGTTTCCTTAATTGTGTTCGTAAAATAGCATGAGTTTGATTGATTGTCTTTATGAACATCCAATCATCATAATTTTGTGCATTTTTTCTTTTGACTTCCTGTCATTCTTCTTCCTCCTCTGGAACTATAGCAGTGACACGTGCTACCTGGGCTGAGAAGCCTTTCAATGTGACCTATCCCGAGTCGACCATCTTTTGCAGGAGGTCTTTGAAGACAAAACACTCCTAGATGGGATGCCCCAATATTTGATGAAAACGGAAATAATTAGGACGGTCTTCATCTCCTTTCTTGTTTGGCCTCTTGGGTATTGGCAATTCAACCAAATTGTTTTCCAGAGCCGAAATGAAATAACCAAGAACTTGTTCATTTCGGAAATAATATGTTTTGCTCTTCAGATCCTCAAATTGTTTTCGTCTTTGATCTTTTTTATCATTTGGAAAAAAAGGCCTTTGTTGTTGGCGCTCAGAAGGTGGAGACCTTCGAGAAGATGAAGGTTTTGAGGTAGAAATAGGTACAGGTGCTTATTTAAGCATAACTGTAGCAGTTTCTGCTTTACCCATTCTCCTTCCTGGAGCTGATGGAATTACACGAGATTTAGCCTTATCCTGTATAAGGGAATCTTCAATCTGCTGAGCGATTGAAGTAAGGTATTGAAACCCTCCGGTGTATTTCACAGGGATTAATGGCGTGTGTAATTCGTCACGCAGATTTGCCACACAGATTGGCAACAATTATTCTTGAGGGAGTGCTAAACTCAAGGAATATGTTAATACCTTCCATCGAGCAATGAAATCAGAGACTCTTTCATTCTCCCTTTTCTTACAATTTGTAAGATCGAAAACTGTTGTATTTGGAAAAGTTGAGCTAAACTGAAGGAGGAATATTTGGTGAAGATCCCCCCATCCTGTAATTGACTGGGATTGCAAGCTTGTATACCAAACAAAAGCTGGTCCTTGCAAGGTTCGCATGAAGCATCTGAGTTTCACTGCTTCTTGCTGCTCCGAAGTTCCCATCATAGGATCACAACAAGACACGTAATGCGTCAAATGCTGTTCAGGATCACCTGATCCATTGAAAATAGGGAATACAGGGTTCCCAAAACTGGATGGAGGAGAAATTGAATCTACCCATTCAGGGTAAACATTATTTTCTGGTTGAACTTGCGCACGTTTCCCTTCCATAGTTTCTAACCGAGCTGTTAATGACTCAATAGTAGTTATTAACTTTTGAGAAACATCCGGTTGAACTTGGACTTGGGTAGGTGCAATGACTGGAGCTTGAACAGTTGTGGCGATTGGTGCTGAAACTGATGGTAGCACTGCCAACTGTTATTTCACTTGACCCGTAGGATTAGACATGTGAGGGTGTACTGATAGAGGAGGATATTCTTGATCCGTCATAGTAGCTGCAACAAATTGTTTTGGCTAACTGACTCCATCATGCTTAAGAAGAAGACTACTCTGAAGTAGTTCTGCATTCAACCTTCTTAATTCTTTCATTTCTTCCTCCTGTTGTGAAAACCTCTGCACTAGTGAGAGTGATTGACCTTCTCTAGAGGAAGGATATGTAACCTGGTTCTTTCCCTTACCTTTGTTTGATCCTTTTCGGAGAGGGGGAAGTGGGTTACTCTAAGGATTACCTAAGTTCTGAGTAATCCTTTGACTTCATGTACACACACCTTCTTCATTTGTGTTGGTGCGTACATCTTCTTGAGCAGGAACCTCTTCATCTAATTCCCCTAAGTGAGCCTCATCTGGTGGATCAGCAACAACGGCATTGATGACATTGATTGATGCATAACTCATCGCATCCCATCTATCAGCATTTCTGTGATATTGTCTTCTTCCATGTCTTTGATGAGACATTGCCTTTTGTTGATTCAATCCCTCAGGAACTTCTTGATGAACCGTAATTTGGAGGGAATCTTCTGATAATTTGGTTCTTCGTTCCTCTTGAGGTTTCTTACCCAATCGAGAAAAGACCGACTTTCTCTGAGGAGGGGATTGATGATTTGAAAAATTCCCCAGTCCAGTGGACTGGGGTTGTTCCTGCTATCCTCGCTCAACTCCCTGAATCCTTTTTGTTGATTCCAAGGGTTGGTTTAAAAGAGTCCCCAGTCTGGCGAGCTGGGGTGGTTCTTGACATGCTATGTCTGATACTTTCTTAAAAGTCCTCCTAGTCTTGCGAACCTTAGTCCAGAAATTAGCTGGATGCATTAACCTGTATCCGCTTTTATCACCCGGTTCAAAAGACCATTGGATGATTTCTAACACTTTTGTCACTTGGTGATGTGCTTGCTCCAAATGAGAGGCATGTTCAATATTCTCATTTTCTTGATGTAAGAGTAATTCAACAACTTGTTCTCTGTATTCTTGATTTTGAGAGGAACTAGTTGAAGCCAATTCTTGGGAAAGCTTTTGATTACAAACAAATCCCATTGACTGTGGCCGGCCATGGGCAATAACATTGCATGAGACCATTTTCGGTGGGCTTTGCTGACTGGAGGGCACCATGAAATGTAGTTCTCCATGAACACCCCACCCTCTGACATGAATACCAGATGGGGCATTGGCAATTAACTGACGCAATCTTCTTAGTGTGCCAAGGCATGAATGTTGAAGGTCTCTCTACTGCTTTTCAGCCTTCGGATATCGAGAGACTGATAGAGATGCCAAATCAATCTGACGTTGTAACCCTTCTATTATCTTAAGATGATTTTCATATTCATCATAAGATAATACTTCCTTTTTCAACTGACAAATATTTCTCCATATGTTGAGACGAATATCATGAATTTCATCTTCCATCAACATTTCTGGAATATTATACTGAGAGTCAGCCAGAGGCCAAAACATGACTGGCACTTCACCTTTCACCAGTTTTTTTCTCATATTCAGCATTTCCTCTTTATCATTTGATGAAGATTCTTCTACCTGATTTGACCAGAGTTGGTGTTTCCTTGTTTCTTAATTGGATTCAACGGGATTGGTAGAGAAATCATTGATCAAACTAGAAGATGCATGACTTAGGGGTGGTTCGTAGAATGACCTACACCCTAGGATATCTTCTAATTGAGAAAGTATTTCACTTGCTAGCGATGAAGCTTCAGACATAACTGGTTTCGCATTTTCAAGTGCCTCAATATAAGTGGGCTTTCTCGGCACTACATTGTCCACTGGAGCATTTTCCGGGCAATGTGCATCACTACTGCGGAGAGGACTTTTGCAGCGAAATTCATCATCATGGGAAGGACCACCATAATGGGTTACAGCAAAAGATGAGATCTCTTGCTCCTTGGTCTTTTGACCACACAGAGGGTTCCTGTGGCTCTCATCTGAAGATGAAACTTCGAGATCGACTGAATTGTCATGAAGCAAGCCTTCATGAGGAAGTGTCTGTTGAAGTTCTTCGGAATTAATGTTCCCATTATTGGGAACTGAGGGAGTAGAATCTTGAATTCCAACAGATAATTTTCTGAGGTCTTCAATAAATCCAGCATCGAGTAAGGCCTTGTTACATATTGTCTCTTGATCTCCTGACTGTGTTGGGCAGGTCTTTTTCTTAGACGCATTCTTACTCGCCTTGGAAACCACTTGTTGATGAAAGTGGCTTCTCTGAGAAGGTGTATGTTCCTGATTAGGAAATATGGCCAGGTTAGGCTGACTATCTCCTCTCAAATCAGGTGTATGTTCCTGACTTGGTCGTCCGTATGATACAGGGGAGTATGCCCCATAACCCTCTTGGACTGGAACAGATGTGTGTGTTTGTTCCGGAGTGAATTGTTGATGTATCACTCCACTAGTAGGGATAGATTTATGTGTCTTTCCCTGAGATGCTACTGAAGTTTTTATAATATCCTGGCAGGCATCCATAATATGAGCAGGGATTTTCTTCTACTCTTTCACCATTGATAGAATATTCTTGGTGACTTCAGTTGCCGGAACGGGAATATACATCCATTACGGGCTTGGAGCAGGTGTATGTGCCTACTCCTGTCCTCCTTTTCCTATCAGTGAATCCTGACAGTACTCAAGTGTGGGGGCAGAGAGTTGAAACTGCCTCCTATTTTTTGTCGGGGATTTCCGACTAACTTCTCAGAATGCTACCAAGCGAGACTGTTGGTAGGCTTGATTAATACTAACAGGTGTATGTGCCTGCTGATTGCACTTCACCAAACGTGGTTGACGATATCCATCATATGTAGTCAGACAAGTCTGCTGACTATCTGATGATGTATAAACAGGTGTATGTTCCTGCCTATAGTACTCTGCCGTAATTTCTTGGCGGGATTGGCGTGATGCTTCCAGACGAGTCTTCTGGATAGCGGAATTAAAACGGGAAGGTGTATGTGCCTGCTCGTTGCTTGCCACCAAGTTAGGTTGGTGGACTTCTCCGGAGATGGAAGAGATGAGAACTTGCTCACTATTGACCAGATTCCATCTCTGGTGGTTCGTCTTGCTTGCTCGGGTTCGAGGAACCTGAGCTGAACGCCTAGAGGCAGTACCCTCATCATGTTGAGGGCGCACTGCCGCACGAGTCTGGCGGTGATTGTTGGTGGGAGCCCTCAGGAAGGACTCCTGTCTGTTTGAATTAAGGTCCTGAGGGACCTGCTCATTCACCTCCCCAGAATAAGGGAGCGAATGGTGATTGCGTTCTGGGGATAATGACTCGAAACGGTTGGAGACGGTAGTCAGCACCGCCTACTTCTTGATCACAGGTCGTCGTTGTCCGGATGACCGATGTGAGTTATTTACTTGGAGGTCTTGTCGGTCAGCCTCCAGAGTTGGGATGGTATCATGTTGACGGTACTCCTTAACCAGTGCGTTTGATACCCAGCGTTGAAGACACTGAGTAGGTGATATCGTCCTAAGAGCAGACGACGATCTAGCGGGAGTAGCAGCAGTGGCATTTATAGCAGCAGTATTCACAGGTGTGAACTTGAGAGCATCCATTCTAGAAATGCAGAAGATCTTGGAAAAAGAGTTCCTGTTTGATATAACAGACGTAATCAAGATAAATTCATCCACTACATCTTTTGGATGAGCATATATTTCAATGATTGTTTTTGTTGGCCCTCTCATTGAGATTTAAATAGGGGCCTAACAAATAGGTAAAACATCATTTTAACTTGGTTAATGATTCACGTCGGGTTTACCATTTTTGTTTCCCTCGGAACCCGGGGATGACCGCCTTAATGGGAGGTTCAAACGTTCCGATCCGTTTTTAATGGGTTTGTTTGTAGAACCGGAAACATCCAATGATTCCACATCCATTCGGACCTACTTTCCAAAGGTAGGTTCTCATTAGTTTGTGGACTGATGAGGCTTAGGAATTTGCATTGGTCGAGAGGATGGGAGGTCAGACTCATCACCCCTTTTTGAGGGGAATTATTTTCTACTCCGGGACTCTCTTTATAGATTTAAGTTATGTTCGTGAATCCTTATTACATTACCAAGTATAAAATGAGCTTTCCTTCAGTTCTGACAATCAATGATTAAATATGTAGAAAATTTAGATAATATTTTGTATGTATTCGAGGTTCTTCATCGATAGAGAATCATCTATATTTATTAGATATTCTTGGTCAATGGTACCCTTTGACACATTTATATAGAAGTCTCTTGGTCATTATGATGACCATACTGGTTTTAAAGCCACTCAGTGGGGCACTCGAAGTTTATTGTCATTCAGAAGGACATGGATTATTTTATAGTTGGGATCGAACCGGTAGACGGGCTACCTACGTATCCTTTGTTTAGAAAAAGAATCAGAACCCACGTAGTTCAAGTAAGGGAGTATGATGTTTATGATTGATGGCTCAAAGAAGGATGTCACAATTACTTTTACACTCTAAGCTCACGTGAGTCATGCTCGGTGTGAGAAATAAGAGGTATTGGTAAAAATTATAAAATTGTGCCATGAAAGATGCAATCATATGAAATAATGTGGGGCTTATGTATGTATGACTGCCCAGATAAATGAAGGTTAGGATTCACTTTAAGGAATAAATCCAGGAATAGGGGCATATGTGCTTCATGGATATTTTGAATACTCTAACTTGGGGCTTACTCCTGAAAAGGAGGCCCAAATTAGGAGAAGACTTATGATTGGGTTTTACTCCTGAAAAGGAATCCTGGATCAAAGGTAAATTAGGACTGGTTAAGAGAAATTAAGACTGGGGCTTACTCCTAAGGAGGATTCCTAGATTTGAGACTAGGGATTACTCCTGAAAATGAGGCCCAGGTTAAGGGAATTATGGTTTGGGGCTTACTCCTGAGGAGGATTCCCAAATTAGGGGACTGAGGATTACTCCTAAAGAGGATGCCCATATTTGAGACTGGGGATTACTCCTAAAAATGAGGCCTAGATTAAGGGATTTAGGGCTTACTCCTAAATAGGATGCCCAAAAATTGAGAGACTTGGGGTTTACTCCTAAAGAGGATGCCTAGATTTGGGAACTTTAAGAATTGGGGCTTACTCCTAAGGAAAATGCCCATATTTGAGACTGGGGCTTACTCTTGAAAAGGAAGCCCAGGTTAGGGGATCTGGGGCTTACTTTTAAGAGGATGCCCAAATTAGAGGACTTATGACTGGGGATTATTCCTGAAAAGGAGACCCAGGTTAAGGATTCTCTCATATTAAAGGATGAGGTTGAATGAATGAACTCTCAATCTTTTGTGACATAAAGATATGTAAATCACTAGGTTTTGAGAGATATTCCACAGAATTCCTTTCAGATAAGGAAGTAAAATCAAGAAATCATGCCATAAATGGATTTGAAGAGTGTCTTGAAGACTGAATCTTGAATAGGAAAGGTGTAATGGATTAAGAGGGGTGAAAATGGGCAAGAAAGGCACCCAAAAAGGCAGGGGCCCCCAAGTCCTGTTGGCGCACAGGTACTACATGGGCGTGCAAGTCCAGGTCGCGCAGGTCCTGGTCGCACAGGTCCTGGTCGCGTAGGTATGCTTGCGTGACACATGGTGTACTTGTGCGATGGTTAACCATCAGGGTAATACTTGAGCGGCTTTAGGTTAAGGCCTTTAGAATCCTCTTGAGGTTCTTCCAGGAGAGGGGCGCGCAGGTTCTATTGAAGGAGTAAGGCGGCGCGCAAGTGTGGCCATTTCTATTAAGGGCTGGCCACCTAGGCGCGCAAGTGTTGATGAGTTTCAACACTTAGGCCTTCCTCCCCCTCTTTAGATCTTCCGTTCTAGGTAAGAAATTACCTTAGAAGTGTTCCAGAAGCTTTGAGAAGAGACTAGGACACCGGGAGCTCAAATATGGGTTTCTAGAAAAAATCCTCTCAAAATGGGGGGCCCACATGGTCTATTTATAGGTAGGAGAAGACTCCGGGTGGTTACCGGGCAGTTATCACTTAGGTCGTGCAATTCACTTGCGCGACCATAAGGTGTCGCGCAAGTGGACTTTCGTGACAGAGATAGAACTTGCGCGGCACAGGTGCTTTTGATCCCTTGTTCATGCCTTTATCGATTTTTGATATTTTCTTCAAAGGTTGAATCACTTTGATCTTAGATATTCCCCTTTTCCGATATTTAGATTCTATGAAGAAAGGAGCATCAACACCATTGCTAAGATGTGTTTGGTGAATTCAGTAGTTAGAATGGGAATATACATCCATTTCGTATCTAGAGTAGGTGTATGTGCCTACTCCTATCCTCCTTTTCCTATTAATGGGTACTGACGGTACTCATGTATGGAGACAGAGAGCTGAGTTAGCCACAGATTTGTCATCGGAGATTTCCAACTTACTTCTCCGGGTGCTTCCAAATAAGACAGTTGGTAGGCTTGATGAATGTTGGCAGGTGTATGTATCTGTTGGATATTTTCCATTAAGAATGGTTGATGGGCTTCTTTCAATACTAGAAGACGAGATTATTGGCAGAGTTGGTGAGTGTAAGCAGGTGTATGTTCCTATTTACTAGTTTCCACCACAATTGATTGGCAGGCTTCTTTAATGTAGTCAGACGATCCTACTAACTGTATGATAATTTTTAAATAGGTGTATGTGATTGTTCACAGTAATCCACTATATTTTCCTGTAAGTATTGGTGGTTTGATTTTAGATGAGTCTACTAAGTTGATTAATTAGGAAAAATGGGTGTATGTGCCTGCTCATTTCTTTCCATCAAGTTAGGTCTATGGACTTCTCTAGAGGGGGAAAAGAGTTGTGTATGCCCCAGATTTGTCATTGAATCTTTCCAACTGACTTCTCTGGGTGCTGCCAAAAGAGACTATTGGAAAGCTTGATGAATGTTGGTAGGTGTATGTACCTTCTAGATATTTTCTATCAAGCATGGTTGATGGACTTATTCCAATATCAGCATACGAGACTGATGGTAGAATCAGTGCATGTAAGAATGTGTATGAACCTGTTTACCAGTTTCCACCACATTTGATTGGAGGGCTTCCTTAAATGCAGTTAGACGATCCTACTGACTGACTAATAATTTCTAAATAGGTTTATGTGTCTGTTCATGGTACTCCACCATATTTTCCTAGCAGGATTGGTGGCTCACTTCCAGACGAGTCTACTGAGCATAAGAATTAGGATGGATGGGTGTATTTTCTCGCTCGTTGTTTTACCTCAAGTTAGGTTAGTGGACTTCTTTGGTGGGGGTAAAGGTAAGAACCTGCTTCCTGTTGACTGGACATTGTCTTTTGTGGTTTGTCTTGCGTGCCCGGGTCTGAGGGACCTCGGTAAAATGTCCAAAGGAAAGACCCCCATCATGATGGGGGTTCACTACCCTGTGATTCTATTGGTGACGATTTTTGGTGGGAGTCCTCAAATAGGACCCCTACATATTTGATTTGAGACCAATATTGACCTCTTTATCCACCTTTATATTGTATGGGAGGGACTGGCTGTTACACTTTGGGGATAAGAACCTGAAATGGTTGAAGATGGTGGTTGGCACTATCTGCTTCTTGACCATCGGTCATCACTGACCAGATGATCAAGGGTTGTTATTAACCTAAAGATCTTGTCAGGTAGCATCCAAGGTTGGGATAGTATTGTGATAATGGAAGTCCATTACCATCACATTAGAGATATGGCGTTGAAGATTATGAGTGGGTGATGACGTCTTTCCTGTGGATGAGGATCCATCTTGAGAAGTGGTTGGGACATTCACAGGTGAAAACTTGAAGGAATACATTTGGAGTGAAGGAAGTTTTGAGAAAACTTTAAAACGACAATGAACTCCATTAAAGCAACATCTTTTAGATGGATACATGCATGATTGATTCCTTTGTATAACCTTCCTTTATCAATTGATAGGGGCTTAATAGGTGGGTAACATTATTAACTTGGTTAAGGATTCATGTTGGGTTCACCATTTTTGTTTCATAGTTCCTTGAAATGTGTATTCTAGTTTAAGAATCACTACTTTTAGGTGGTTTCCATTGTATTTATTCATATAACTGAACATCCAACAGTTATTTATCTAAAAGGGGCATGCTTTCCAAAGGTAGGTGTTCATTTAGTTTGAACTTTTTGATAATTAAGAACATACATTGGTCGTGATGATGGGAGGTCATACTCATCACACCCTTTTTGGGGGAATTATTGTCTACTTCGGGACTATATTTATAAATTTAAGATATTTTCATGAAACCTTATTAATTTTCCAAGTATAACATAGGTTTCTATTGGAATTTTCAATCCTTATTAACATTTGTGAAATTCATAATCATCCATATGTATTTGAGTTCCTTCATTAATAGAGATATATGTATATATTCAAGGTTCTCTATCAATGGTATCATCTCATATACTATTTATAGATTCTTCTAATCATTGTTATAATGATACTGGTTTTTAGGTCACTCAGTGGGGCACTCTGGAATTTATTGTCATCCAGGGAGATGAAGGTCTATTTTGATATTGGGATTATACCCATAAAATGGGCTACCTACGTATCCTTGTGAAAGGAATCATAACCCTTGTAGTTTGGTGCCACTTAATGGGACACATCATAACTTTTGAGGTCATGTGATAAGGACATAACCATATAGTTTAATGTCATGTGGTAAGGAAATATAAGTGAATGGTGATTAGTCAAAGTTTGGTGTGGGATGTATACTAAAGCAGCCCAAGGAACTTGGAAAGTATATGGTTTCCAAGTAAGATTATACACTATTGGAAATATGGCCTAGGAAGAATAGGTTTGATTTGAAGTGTTGGGTTTGAACCTCAATGAGGCTTCCTACGTATCCCATGTGGATGGGAATAAAATTACACTTAGGTTCATAAGTCTCATAGGAGAGTATAGTCCTTTAAGAAAAATGAGTTTGGGCTTACTTCCTAAAAATGATTCCTTGGTGATTTGGAGGTTTAATTAGGGGATTACTCCAAAGGAAGATCCCCAGATTAAGGGAATTAGGGTTGAATTTTTAAAGAGGATATCCAATGAGCTTGAACCCTGATTAAGGATTACTACATATCCTAATTATGGTGGGAATTAGAGTTCTAATAGTTTATTCCCTGAGGGTGTTTGTGCAAATGTTGTAATCATCATGAATCTTTAAGCCCACGTGAGTCATACTCAGTGTGAGAAACAAGAGGATGTGAAAGATTCAACAAACACACCCACACTTTTACTCCTCTGTTGGTGGAAGTGGGTGCACCTATGGTAGTGATGGAAAATGAGGGCGAGGCTATTGGGGAAGAGGGTGAGGCGACGAGCCTTACCTCTATTCACTTTACATTGGACAAGGGTCCAATTTAATGAAGGAGTGAAGGTGGAGGAAGTATAAAGGATCAAGACTGAAACCTCCTACTTGAAAGGTTAAGGGCTTACACCAGGATGGATACCCTAGTGTATCATAGTACAGGAGGGATAATTCTCCTTTGATTACATGGAAAAAGAAAGTATGAACCATACCTTCTGTTTCGGTGCGGATGTGCGTCGGGTTACGCTGTTCCGCCAGGACGCGTTCGCGCGTGCACCCGTCAACCCGAGGGGATGGGCGTGCGGCTTGTGGTCCCGCAGTCCCGCTTTCCAAGGGCGGGCGGCATTCGTCCCTTATTCAGGGGCGTCTGCTCCTTGATCGAAACCGGGATGATGGGATGTCGGCTCCTCCTTCCTTGGACGTCTCCTCGGAACTCGTCGCCTAATCCGGGTCTCCCTCATAGACTTAAGAATGTTCGTGAATCTCGTTCCCGGCGCCATATCTTCATGGACACCGGTTAATTACGCTGCTTCCGCCCGGACGCTCCAAGGAGTCTGGGCGGGGCAGCAACCTGCAGTGAGAAGGTCGGGTGGCTCTGGGTGCTGGGGGCGTGTCGTAACACTGCGGCTCTGCACGTCTGTCTTCCGTCCCTAATAGGGCTTCTCGAAGGCATGATGGCCTGAGGCATCCCGTACTGGGTGCGGGGAACTGTGTCACCTGAGGTTTTCCTCATCTTCCCATGTTTAACACGGGGTATGCCGCGAGTTTAACGTCCAGCGGGGACGGCATCAGACCGATCAACACGAAAAGTGGATCAGATGACAGAACCCCTTGCGGGGAACCTCCGACGCTGGGGCCAGCACATGGGCGGCTTCCCAAGTAACGTGGAGTGGAGTGAAGTGGCATGACCCCACCGGGATGTGGCGGCCCGGGTAAGGATCAGGATGGATGATGGAGTGAAGAGATTGGACCCCGTAAGGGCTTCCTACGTACCGCGCGTTAGCACGGATCAAAGTCAATGTAGTTCGGGTATACAGTTTAACGTCATGCTGGACGTCGGCAAGCCGACTCACGAAGAGGTCGAGGCCGCCGGGCGGAGGATTGAACCGAACCACCCCGCACAGAGGGGGATGGAACGGCCGGGTGGATCACAGTTTCACGTCATGCTGGATGATAAAAGGAGAAATAGAAAAAGGGGGGCTGTGGGGAGGCACCGTGGAGATACACACGGGCAGTCTCCCACAGGGGCGGATTCATAGGTGAATCGACGCAAGCGTGAACCCTGGAGGGGTCCACTGATGGACGAACCGACGTAAATACGACCGGGACGACCAGGTGGCGGGCTTGGACCTCAAGAAGGCTTCCTACGTACCCTGTTTAGAAGACAGGGATCAAAGTCCACGTAGTTCATTCTGTCAGGACTTACGCACTTGAGGCAGCCCGGATGCAGCAAAACTCAGTTGGAAGGGACTTGGACCGAAAGCAGAAGACACCTCGATCCCAGTCACACCCTCTACTGGCTTCGGCAGTGGGGAGGCGCAATGGAGATACACATGTGCAGCCTCCCACGAGAAACTAGGGGTTTGTAATACCCTGCCCCCGTAGGGAAAAGCCACTCCCATTAAATCGTCCCAAAAGCGGGACAATCCCGACATCCCTGCAGAGACGAGCGGGTGGGGGCCACATCCAAACCGGGGGAGACCCTGCGTGCAGAGCACGGGATCGGATGATGCGGACGGTTTAGCGTCTTGCCAGACGAAGTACAGTTTAACGTCGTGTGTTGAGGACGAAGCGGACGGTTTAACGTCTTGCCGGACGAAGCACAGTTTAACGTCGTGTGTTGAGGACGAAACAATTGGCAGTTTAACGTCTTGCAGCGCGGACGATGGGGGCTAGGCAGTTTTAGCGTCGTGCAGCTTGGATGGATGTGCAGTTTAACGTCCTGCTGGACGTATGGGCAGTTTAACGTCATGCTGGACGAATATGCAGTTTAACGTCATGCTGGACATATATGCAGTTTAACGTCATGCTGGACATTGTGCAGTTTAACATCATGCAGGACGAATATGCAGTTTAACGTCATGCTGGACGAATATGCAGTTTAACATCATGCTGGACGAATAATTGCCGCCGATGGGTCCGTTTCACTTCGCACGAGCCTGGAAGGCTGCACGGGAAGACAGCGCACGGTTCGGGCACCCAGGATGAGGATCATCGGGCGCCACGCAGGCGGGTACCCTCAGGGGGTCAAGGGGGGAGACCCTGGCGGATTGCGCGCAAAAGAGGAGCTTTGCGCGCAAAACCGCAGGTCGGCGCGCAAAATGGCGGGCTGGCGCGCAATTGGGCCAGCGCTTCGCGCGCGGATGATTGGGATTGCGCGCACCGGGCTTCGGGTAGCGCGCGGGGGCAACGGCTCATTCTCTAACGAATGGCCACTTTGAAAATGGGGGGTGCGCGCAATCGGGCTGGATTGCGCGCACCCGGGGGGCAATTGCGCGCAAGAGGCTTCTTTTGCGCGCAAAGACCTTCGGGTTGAAATTTATTCAAAGGAAATGAGCCAAGGGGATTGCGCGCGAAGGCGGACCCCAAGGCTCTATTGCGCGAAAGAAAGGAGGTTACCTGAAGATCGGCATTGCGCGCGGAGGGGGTTGGATTGCGCGAACGAGCGACGCTTCGGATTCCGGCAACCTTCAAAACGTCGGGGGTCGCCTTATATTTATAGGCAACCCCGGGCGCGGAATCCGGTCTCGGGCGCGCAAGTCGCTTCGCGGGCGCGGAATCAGCACTCAGCGCGCAAAGGCGCCGCGCAGGCCGCGGGCGCGCAAAATGGCGCGCCGGCCCAGCGCATTGCGCGCATCCCGGGAGGATTGCGCGCCGCGACTCAATTTTGCGCGCGAGCCTCTGAAATTTCGCGCAAGTCCTCCGGGCCCTCCGGAACGTGCCTCTGACTCCAAATATCACTTCGCTTTCCGCATCCGGAGTTTCGTTTGGGAACAACGGACTTTTCCGGCGTCTACAAAAGCCCCCCCTCGGAATCTGGTCGGCGAGAGGTCGCAACGATCGGGTTCCGAGGGAGACGCCGGAATGCCGAAGTCCTGGGCGGCGCGGGACTTAGGCGCGCAAAAAGGGGCGCCGGGCGCGAAATTCGCAGCTGCGGTCGCGCAAAGCGCTTTCCGCGCAGCGCGGACCCCGGCCTCGCCTATAAATAGGGGCCCTGGGTCCCACGTTCCGTATTCAGGCCTTCCGCGCGATAGGCTCCAACGCTCTCGTGCGCGAAATTTCCTTTTCCGGCGCGAAATTCGCCCGATCGGCGCGCAAAACCGTCCGGAATTCGCCTGTTTTTGCGCGAAAACCCGGAACTTTGCGCGACATTCTTCCCAATTGCGCGTCGTCCACTTGGATTGCGCGCCACCCTTCAAACTCCTCTACCAGCCTCGTCCGATCCCGCACGCTTCATCCCTTAACCCGCACGACTCCCAAAACTTCTGAGATGGCCGCGCACAGAGGAAATGAGGGGGATGCCGCCACTCGCAGGGCTGAGATGGCGACGAACGAGGAGGTTTACGGAGCCAAGGAGATTGTTTCCAACAATCAATCCTTGTTCGACTTACTAACGCCGGCCCAGAAGACATATCCACTGTCGGACAACCTGCCGCTCTGGAACTTCGGCATCCTCGATGAGGTTCCGGTGCCAGGGTTCGAGATTGATGCGCCGCGGACCTGGGTGACCCGGGAGGACGAGCTTCTCCGCTATAACATCACCAACAATGGGCATCCTACCAGGGAGACCAGACACTTGGATGTCTACGTCCTGAACCCGAGGACGCGGACCATTGACGGGGGTGAGCCTACTGCGGAGAATTCTCCAGCCCTCTACTCGAGCATATATCGCCAGAGCGTCACGGACGACACCAAGGGCTGGCTGAAGGACTGGGACTTGCGGTCTGGGGGCAACTTCACCAGTGAGTGGGCATGGGCGTTCTGGGTACGCCACACTTGCGATCACTTCGCAGAGGAGCTGCGGTACATCGGCCTGTTCGAGGCGGTGTGGACGTCGCAGTTCCACTTCTACCAGCAGTCCGAGCTCGGGCCGGAGCTGCTCACCCGATGGTCTCCGGATACCAACACCTTCCATCTTCACCATGGGGAGGTCGGCATCGGTCTCTGGGACATCCACTGCATCGGAGGTATCCCGCTGGAGGGCTACCAATACGATGAGTTCCTGCCCCCGAAGAACATCTGGGAAGACAGGTCGCGGACTCCCATCCTGACATGGCATCTCCTTGACCTGGCTACGCAGCGGCTTGGGATCAAGGACTTCCAGAAGGACATAGCCTACAAGGAGTGGTTCGGCCAGTTCTTGGAGCATGACCCAACGGTCAAGATGCCAGGTAGGGGGAAGCGGTGCCCGACCGCAGCTCAGAGGAGCCGGAACGGGTCGTACTGGCGGGTCCTGGAGACGGGCGACTACCACTCATGGGGGTACCGCGTCATCGAGGCCCGGGACCCAAATGTCCGGTACGCGGCGTTCCTGGCCGCCTTTCTGAGTGGGTGGCTCCTGCCAGTGCGGGACGCGAGAATGGGCGTTCGCCCGGCGACACTGGCGATGGCGGGCGCTATGGCCGCCAACAAGAGATACAACCTCGGGGTCCCAGTGTTGGCGAGGCTGTATGCCATCCTGGGATGCATCTCACGAGGGGGGTCGCCACGAAGGATCTGTGGGCCCTTTCAGTTCTTCCACGGCTGGGTGGCTGCTCACCTTGGTGGGTACACGTTTCCGAACGCCATCATTCCTCCGGGCAACGGCCTGCGACCCTCCCTGCTGAACATCGCGGGGGTCGCTCCGATGACCCTAAGTGAGGAGGGCGTGCGGATCCGGATTGGAAATCATGCCAACTTCAACTTCAGTCCGTTCCCCACTCCTGTCGGCCAGATGATCGACAATGGGCAGGGTCCGCTGGAGCAGCATGAATACTTCCTGAACATGCGGGGCGGGGTGCTCGTGGCTCGGATCGACGGGAAGGTGATCTGCGAGCCTTACGTGCCGACCCGGTTCGCCAGGCAGTTCGGGTGCCTTCAACGGATGCCGAAGAGGGTATTCACTGCTGTCCGGGAGGAGACAAACCCTGGCGTCCTTCGCCAGATGTGGCTGATGTTTGCTGCTTTCGGCTCTAGCGACGTCATCACTCTCCCTCCTACCGGAGTTGACGCAGGCTTGGCAACCGAGTACGCCGAACACTGGGCCATCGCGTACCCCGAGGGGCTTTTGCGGAAGCTAGTTCGGCGGCTCGAGGCTACCCGTGCGGAGACCGGGCGTCAAGGAAGGAGGCGAGGCGCCGCCACACGGGGGAGAACGGAGGCGCGCCAAACAGCGGAGCCGGCGCGGGCAGGGACTTCGGCGGCGGGCACATCGCGAGCTGCCGCCACGACCTCAGCGCCCAGAGAGGGGGCACGTGCGGTGGTCGACGAGCGGCCCGGGAAGCAGGTGAGACGTCTGCTCGAACCTTCCCATGATGCGGTCTTCCCGGCGCTGTGGTCAGCCTGGATGACTCTGCGGCAGTCACTGGGGACCGACACCATCTGGCGAAAGATACTCAGAGAAGGAATCTATCTGCCAGAGGTCGGGCGCCTCCAGATTGCCGACAGAGTGGACTTCAACCGGCAGTATGCGTATCTGACGGCCATGGACGAGTACGCGCGCCAACGTGGTCAGCGCGCGGAGCCATCCCTTCTGGTGAAGGTGATGCTCGGTCTCGAGCCCGCTCCGGAACAGATGCCGTCGGAAGAAGATGACAGTAGCAGCGACTCCGAAGAAGAGGAGGAAATGGGGGAGGATGAAGGCTCCGAGGGAAGATCCCATCAGGGGAGCCCACGGGAGAGCGGCGAGGTGGCCGGCTCGGACAACGTTGATGTCACTGAGCTCCTCGAGGTCCGCTTCTATCCCTACTCAATATGCTTCATCCACTCTCTTATGCAGCTTCTAACCCATTTCTCCATCTTTCTCAGGAGCACACGGATGTCGGTCAGGCGTCCTCAGCGGGAGTAGGAGAGGCGCCAGCAGGACAAGGTGGGGGCCAGGCACCCATTATCGAACTGACAAGCGCTAAGGGGTCCCCTGCTGCAACTGTTCCTGCGGCGACCGGGATAGCGGAAGATGACGCTCTGAACTCCCGTAAGTCTCCCTACTTTACTGATGGTGCTTGCCGTTGACGATCCGTGACTAACCATGGCATGCCCTGCGCAGTGATCTCAACACTGGAGGCTCATCGGGTTGCCGAACCCGGGCCATCCACGAGTGGACCGGTGGCAGACATGCCGCCTGCTCCGGAACAGACTTCCCAAACCGAGCCGGCCCCACCAACTGCTGATCAAGGGGCTGCGGATGTCGGCGGTGCTGCCATCGGAGAGAGGTTGGGGGCTTACGAGGGTGTCAGCGCCGCTGGGGAGAGAGAAGAAGGTCGCTCGGATGTTGGGGAACCCATCCCTCGTGAGGACCTCCCAGGGGCGGACCCTGCAGCAGACCTGCTGGCTGCCTTCCCTGCCTACCGGCCTGCCGATCCCGAGGAGATGGACGACTCAGACACGGAGGCGGTCGAGGAGAGCCGGATAACGCGCCGTAGGGGGTGGAAGTGCATCCAGCGCTTCCTCAAGCGAGACCCGTCGGAGTGGCTGGGGCGCATGGGATCACTTCAAACCTGGCTGCGCTTTCTGTGTGTCGGGGGAGCTGATGCTCAACGCCTCCATCTAACGGTCCGTGATTTCATGGCCGAAAAGATGCGCGAGAGCTGCCGGCGTGCCGACGTCACACAAATTCGGGACATGTCGGAGAGCACGCGGGCGCTCCTCGCGGCGGAGCAGGAAGTCCGGCGCCTCGAAGGGCAGGCGGCAGAGAAGGAGGCCTTCGTCGCAACGTGTACCGAGCTTGTGGAGCAACTAGCAGCCCAGCTGGTTGACGCCCAGGTACAGCTGACGGAGGCGGGCCAACATATGGTCACAATTCAGGTCGAGCGGGAGCGTGCACAGGCCAGAATCGACGAACTGCGCGCTGCGACCGCCGACGAAGAGAGGGCACGCAGAGAGCGAGAAGCAGCTCTGGAGGCCACCAGCCAAAGGGTAGCGGCATTAGAAAGACTCATTCAGCACGCTAATCCCTAAGGGATTTGTTTTGCCATTCCCAAAACATTTGCTTCCGTTACTTTGATCCATCTGTATGAATCAATATATTTATCTGCATCTTTTGGTTTAACATGCTCAACCACAATTCGTTGTCTTGCGGGAGTGTTAACCAAGCATCAGGCATCCATAATTGGGCCTGGATTTCTGGAGAAAAGAGGGAGGTCATTCCTAAGAAAGGAGACCTCAGACCTAATCAATGTACCATCCCCCCAACCTGTTCCAACACACGAGCGGGACAATGCTAGGGGCGTTGAGATTTTATCCGAACATAGGGAAATGAGAAAAGGTGAATCGCACGTCCCGAATCCAGACATCCACAACGGTCGGCCTTCCAGGAAATGCCCAAGACGGTAGGCGGACAGTGGATCGACCATAACAACTGCAATAGACGGACCGAAAAAGGCCATCATTCATATTGCAGGAGGCGGACCACATGTCATCATGAATACCGCTTTGGGGTTCCTTCAGACACAAGGGTGGAAATCCAGATCAACAGGGCATGCGAAGCGTGGGGCGAAGTGACGATTTGTTTGGACAGAATCCAACGCTCTCAAAATTGCGCCACCGTGGGGAGAGCGTATTAGGCGGATGCACTAATCTGGCCGTGATTCACCTCAATTCTCAGACAGCACCTCTCTGGCGAGGAAACCGTCGCTTCCCATCCTTGCGATGGGGCATCCCGAGCTGAATCGGGGAGAATATCACAACTGCACCACTCTACCCGAAGTCAGGCCAGACGGCCGGCGACGAGGAGGGGCGGGACTTAACGATCCCTGAGGCTGGACCCGAGTCGGAATGCCCGGGCGTTCCTACGTACTCCATCAGGCTGGAGATCAATCCACACGTAGTTCTGAGAGTGCAGTTTTAACGTCATGCAGGACGTAGGACCCCATTTGGGGAGATCTTAGTTTAGGGTCGTAGAGCTCGGACCATAGGGGTAGATCTTAGTTTAAGGTCTTAGAGCTTGGACCATAAGGGCTAGATCTTAGTTTAAGGTCTTAGAGCTCGGACCATAAGGAGAGATCTTAGTTTAAGGTCTTAGAGCTCGGACCATAAGGAGAGATCTTAGTTTAAGGTCTTAGAGCTCGGACCATAAGGAGAGATCTTAGTTTAAGGTCTTAGAGCTCGGACCATAAGGAGAGATCTTAGTTTAAGGTCTTAGAGCTCGGACCATAAGGAGAGATCTTAGTTTAAGGTCTTAGAGCTCGGACCATAAGGAGAGATCTTAGTTTAAGGTCTTAGAGCTCGGACCATAAGGAGAGATCTTAGTTTAAGGTCTTAGAGCTCGGACCATAAGGAGAGATCTTAGTTTAAGGTCTTAGAGCTCGGACCATAAGGAGAGATCTTAGTTTAAGGTCTTAGAGCTCGGACCATAAGGACCTCAAAGCACGCCACATCGTGGTCATATCCCCTGGATATGCAAAGATGCACTGAGGGATAGTGTCAAGAGTGTCGAGGTTTCGCCTGGCCGGAATGGGAGGTGGAAAATGTGAATCATGCGGCCATTCATTCAAGGACTGGGGGCACCGGCGTAACGATATGGGAGTACTGCCGACCGTGGCGGAAAAGCAGCATCAATATCGCACTAACCGTTGGTGGAATGAGGCAGCAAACGAGCATCGACCGCTCAATCGCAGGATTCATATCGATTTGCTGCCCGAGGCCATTGGGGGTACCGGCCCGAGTCGGTGGGAGAGCACTGAGGCATTGTGTCCGAACCGTTCACGGGGGCTCCACCCAGGGCGTAGACGATGGGTCCGAATGAAAGGGAGCACGAAGCCTGAAAAGTGGAGGAAACCGGACCAAGCGGATCCTGACCCTCCTGGCAATAAACCAGAGTACTCTTGACACCGGTGGACCACTGCAAGGGGTCGGGGAACACGCCTTGAGGGTGACCTGAAGGCGGCGGATTCCCCAGAGAAGGGGGAATCTCTAAGAGGTGGGGGGCTGGACCCGAAGTTTCAAACATCCGGGCGTTCCTACGTATCCCATAAGGATGGGAATCAAGCCGTACGTAGTTCTTGAAGCGCGGCGCAACACAATTGGGCACCAGCGCGGGGAAGAGTGCGGGTCTGACCCTCGCACACAGAAGGAGCGGCATTTGATATTTCTTGTTTGTCCTTAAAGATGAATGGTTTTTCTTTGTGCGGCGACATGCCCGTGATTGAGGAATCTCTGGCGTCGCCACAATAATCAGGCCATGGAAGGCATTGATGAATGGCGTGGTCATTAACCAGCGCCCAACATGAGTGTCCCCTGAGGAGGACATCACGATGCAGTGCCGTTTCTCGTCGGGCGGCCAAGACGATCACAGTTTACGGTCATGTGGTAGGACCAGACAACACAGTTTAAGGTCGTGTGGTTCGGACCATGGAGGAATCCGCTTATTGCGGTACGGCGGACACGGCGGAGGTGGGAACATACCCAGCCCTGCGGTCACACACGATTCCAAGAGAAGAGTCTTGGGATAGGGGTCTGCATAGGTCCATCACCCGAGGGGCAGAGATGCTAGCCTCCAGATATACTGGGCCCAGAACGCGATTGTTCGGGCGACTCCCTCCTCCTTATGGGGACGAGGGTCCAGCTACGCATGGCCCTTAGGGAGGATATCCGTATATATCCCTGGTGCTCAGATCATGGGAGCCTCGAACGACGTCATTACCCTGGTTGGTCTGCCTAACGTGTAGAGGTGTACTGGAGGTCAGTATGAAGAGAGTGTCGAGATTCCACTACAACGCATAAAGGCGGAGTGTGATGAGGACTGCGCAATCCAATGTTCAGAGCCTGAAAGAGCCGACATGGCGATCAAGGACGTTGCTGACCATATTCGCAACACAACATCCGATCGCGTCAGCCTAAGACGGGGCAAGCAAACGAGCATCAACCGCTCAATCGCAGGATTCATATCGATTTGCGGCCCAGGACTCGCCGGTAAATCGACCCGGAGCGGTAGGAGAGCACTGAGGCATCGTACCCAAACCGCCAACGAGGATCCCTTTGAGTGAAGGCTCGAACAAGAGGAAGCGCGAGGCCTGACAAGCAACACAGGACTTGTCGGGATTGAATCTGACACTACGAGTCATAGACCGAAGTACCCAAAACATGTTAACAGATCTCCGGAAAGGGTCGGAGGACTCACCCTGAGATCAACCAAAAGAGGGCAGATCCCCGTGATCAACCAGGAGACGGGGCTGGACCTGGAACATCAGCGTCCAGGCGGTCCTACGTATCCCATAAGGATGGGAATCAAGCCATACGTAGTTCTGGAGAGGCAGTTTAACGTCATGCAGGACGATGAGGGGTGTGAGGTAGTCCCACACACGGGGGAGGCGTACGGCGCGGCCAGTAGACCGACGTGAATGAGGACATAATCCCCCGCTCACGTGATACGCCTCACACAAAAAGGAGGGGAACTGGGGCCAGAGGCCCAACGCGGGATAGAGATTCCCGGGGAATGGGGATGGGCCTGAAACATGAATGTCCAGGCGGTCCTACGTATCCCATAAGGATGGGAATCAAGCCATACGTAGTTCTTTGAGAGGCAGTTTAACGTCATGCAGGACGATGAGGGAAAAAGAAGGGGGGAGCAGAAGGCATCCCCAAACGTGGGGGGCGTACAGCGTGGCGAGAAAACCGACGTAGATGAGGACATAATCCCCCGCGCACGCGATACGCCACATACCCAGAGGCAACTGGACCAAGGGCCCGGGATGGGATGGAAATTTCCGAAGGATGGGGCTGGGCCTGAAACATGAATGTTCAGGCGGTCCTACGTATCCCATAAGGATGGGAATCAAGCCGCACGTAGTTCTTGAGGGGCAGTTTTACGTCATGCAGGACGAATGCTGAACAGTTTAACGTCTTGTAGCTCGGACGTAGTGCAGTTTAGCGTCATGCAGGACGAAGCACTTGGCAGTTTAACGTCTTGCAGCGCGGACGAATGCTGAACAGTTTAACGTCTTGTAGCCTGGACGAATGCAGTTTAACGTCGTGCAGGACGTGGGCACACTCAGACAAAGTACTGCTTGAGGAACCTAGCGTTGGTGGGAGGAGTGACACGCCCACCATCCATAGTCGCTAGGGAGTACGCGCCATTGGGATAGACCTTGCGGACAACAAAAGGTCCCTCCCACTTGGGCTCCAACTTGGGCAGCTTCCTGCCGGGGATCATCGGCGCTCTTAGGGCTAGCACTAGATCACCATGCAGGAAGGAGCGGAGGCGAACCTTCTTATTGAAAGCTCGAGCCATTCTGCTTTGATGCCTCTCCAATCTGTGCAAAGCGCGAAGTCTATTCTCATCCAGTGCTTCCAACTCGACTAGACGGGCTTCAGCAACTCTGTCTGGCGCTTGCTGGTCGTAGACCGCAGTGCGCAAGGACGGCAACTGGATCTCGATGGGCAGGACGGCCTCAGCTCCATACACCAGGGAATAAGGGGTCATCTGGGTGGAATTGCGAGTCGTCGTCCGATAAGCCCAGAGGGCGTTGGGGAGCTTGTCCGGCCAACTCTTCTTGTTCTGACCAACCATCTTTTGCAGAATGTTAGAGAGGGTTTTGTTGAACGCCTCGATCTGTCCATTCGCCTGCGCATGATAGCGAGATGTATGGTTCGAGCGAATGTTATACTTGGCGTACAACTTCTTTAACTCGGCTGCTCGGAAATTGGTTCCGTTATCCGTGAGGATAGCGTGAGGCACTCCAAATCGATAGATGATGTTGGAGGTCACGAAGTCAGCGATCGAACAGGATTTGACCTCTCTGAGCGGAATCGCTTCTGCCCATTTGGAGAAGAAGTCCGTGGCGGTCAGAATGAACCGGCACTGGCGAGCTGTCGCCGGCGGGTAAGGTCCCACAACCTCCAGTCCCCAGACTGCAAAGGGCCAGGAATACCTTGTGGTATGGAGAGGCTCCGGCGGCCGATGCACAAAGTTCGCATGAACCTGGCACGCATGGCACCTCCTGGCATACTCGATGCAGTCATGGATCATAGAGGGCCAGAAGTATCCCAACCTCCGAATCTGGTGGGACAGCTTCGGCCCAGTCTGGTGGGCGCCACATGAACCAGCATGAACCTCTTACATGACTCGTGGGATCTCAACTCCCTGAAGGCAACGGAGGAGAACACCATCAAATCCGCGTTTGTAGAGGATCTGCTCCAGGCCGGGACTGCTCTGGAGGACGAACTGCGATGCGCGGCGTCGAACTCGCTCGCGCTCGGCCCGATCCGATGGAAGAATGCCATGTTGGAGGTACTCAACCAAAGGCGTCCTCCAATCAGGGGCTGATCCGACTGTCATATCTGGGGTACTCGGGGCTCCGGGCATAGGGGCAACCGTGGTGAGGTTACTTACCAACGGGCCGCGATCTTCTTCCGGGATAACGGGAGCGATGAGCCTGCGGCGCGTCACGCGGACGATCAGGTTGTCCTGTTCAGGCTCCTCAAGTGACGCAGCGAGGCTGGCCAAAGCATCTGCTCGACCGTTCTGCGACCGGGGAACATGGACAATTTCCGGCCGAGAAGGGAACCGGGCCATCAGAAGGAGGGTGCACTCCAACAATGGCACAAGTTCCGGCTTCCTGACAACGTAGTCGCCATTGATCTGCTTAACGACCAGCTCGGAGTCCCCTTTCACGCACAGACGGGGCACGTCGATCTCGAGAGCCAACTCGAGGCCGGTGATGAGGGCATGGTATTCCGCCTCATTGTTGGTACAGCCCTCTGACAACAGGAAAGAGTATGGCAGCACGGCTCGCTCCGGGGTAATGAAGACGATGCCCAAGCCCACTCTGTTGAGCTTAGGATTATCGAGTCTTCTACCGGTGGGGCTCCGGGATGCACCGTCAAAGTGCATCTGCCAGCATGGATCGGCTCGATCAACCGAGAGAATGTCCTCATCAGGAAAGCCTAGATCCAGCGGCTGATCCGCGGAGGTCGGGTGAGCTTCCAGAAAGTCTGCCAATGCTTGCCCTTTGATGGCCTTCTGAGACACATACCTGATGTCGAACTGCTGGAGAATCACAGCCCACCGCGCTAGGCGGCCAGTCAACATAGGCCGGCTCAGGATATATTTCAACGGGTCTATCCGAGAAACCAACTGTACCTCATGGTGCTGCAAGTAGTGCCGTAATTTCTGTACGGCAAATACGAGCGCCAGGCAGCTCTTCTCGATGGGGGAATACCTAACTTCCGCATCGAGGAGCATGCGACTGAGGTAATAGAGGCTGTTCTCTGTTCCCTCGTTGTTCTTCTGGGCGAGAAGGGCACCCAGGGGCCGTTCCAGGGCGGTCACATAAAGGACCAGCGGCTTTCCGGATACGGGCGGCATCAGGACCGGAGGTTGAAGCAGGTACTGCTTGATTTCCTCGAAAGCGGTCTGACACTCTTTATCCCATACATAGGTGGCACCTTTCTTCATGAGCCGAGAAAAGGTCTTACACTTGCCGGCCAGATTCGCGATGAATCGACGTATATAGGCTAAGTGGCCTTGGAACCCTTGCAGTTCCCGGACGGTACCTGGGGGAGGCATCTGGCTAATCGCCCTGATTTTCTCTGGGTCGATCTCAATACCCCGGTATCTTACCACAAATCCAAGGAACTTTCCGGAGGTGACCCCAAAGGCACACTTCAACGGGTTCATCTTCAGGCAGCGAGACCGGAGGAAGCTGAACACTTTCTCAAGATCTTTGAGATGGTCCTGACGTTGGCGCGATTTGACAACCAAGTCGTCGACGTAGCATTCCACCAGTGTGCCGAGGATTGGCTTGAATATGCGGTGCATCGCCCGTTGATAGGTGGCACCTGCATTCTTCAGGCCGAAGGGCATGACCCGGTAGCAAAAGGTACCTTGGGGGGCCCTGAAGGCAGTGAACTCCTCATCCTCAGGGGCCATCCGAATTTGGTTGTATCCGGAGTATCCATCTATGAAGGAGAGGGCTTGGAACCCTGCCGTAGCATCAATCAACAGCTCTGTCACTGGAAGGGGAAAATCATCCTTCGGACAGTGGCGGTTGAGATCGCGGAAGTCGATGCAGACTCTAATCTGCCCGTTCTTCTTCCTGACCGGCACAATGTTGGCCAGCCATTTGGGGTACTGAACTTCCCTCACGAAGTTGGCTTTGATAAGCTTGTCAACTTCGGCCTCAACCATGGCACCGTGGGATGGGTGCATCTTCCTGGGAGGCTGCTTGAAACCGCGATGGTTCGCCGGGAGACCAAGGCGGTGGACGGATACCTGAGGATCTAGCCCCGGCATCTCGTCATAGCCCCAAGCGAACACATCACGGTGCTGCCTGAGAAAGTCCACGTACTGCTGCCGCTCCTCAGAGGGCATGGCGGCACTAACCAATGTGGGTCTTGGATCGGCCTCGGTTCCAAGGTTCACCTGTATTAACTCATCGACCGTGGCGGGGACGCCCTCCTCAAAGGCTGGGGGTGCGTCTTCCATATCCTCTCCGCTCGGGGAGGGATCGTCCACGGGAGAGACTGCGTTGGAAACTGCATTGGGGCTACCAGATCCTGCTGGGCCACTGGTGCTGGCGCGGGCGGTCGTGGCCATCTCATCAGGAGACTCGCGGACCGTCAAGACCATGGCGACGTCCAACCGGTGAATCGGGAGGACGTAAGCGTCATCCAGACTTGCCCAGGGATCGCTTGCAACAGCGACAGGATCAACCTCACCTGCCAGGATATGCTTATCCTTGCTCTTGTAATAGTCCGCGTCCAGATAGCGGGCTTCACATGAGGCAAAAGGAGAGGCATCTCCTTGAAGCACGCCTACTCGACCATTAAGGGAGTATTTGAGGCATTGGTGGTATGACGAGGGAACCGCCGCGTGAAGGTGAAGCCATGGCCTGCCCATCAATGCGTTATACGCAGTGTCCTGAGAGACTACCATGAATTCGGTGTTGGAAACCAAGTCACCGAACTGGGTCTTCAAACGTATCTTGCCGACCGGGGTTTGCTCGGTGCGGTCGTACCCCTGGATCCTGAGGTCGGAGGGAATCAAGTCATCCTCAGACAACCCCAATCTCCGGAGCGTCCGAGTTGGAATCAGGTTAATCCCGGACCCCGTGTCGACAAGACAGCGCTGGACTTCAAGGCCATTGAACTGGCCAGTGACATACAGCGGACGGATATGTCCCTGTATAGGAGGGTCTTCATCCTTACCAGAGAACGAGATAACTGCCTGACATTCGGCGTCCTCGATCGTTTCGGCGTGAAAGGCCTCTGCAGCCGCAACCTCTGTCTCAAACTGGAGGGGGCTTTTCAGGGCTTCAGCGAGTGCCTCGCGCATCTCAGATGACATGCGTAGAGCCTGAAGGATGGAGAGCCTTGCTGGGATGTCGGCCAAGTGCTTCAGGAAATCATACTTTTTGGCCAAGCGCGAGCCCCTGGTTGCAGGAGGTTGCTCTGCGGTTGGTGGCATGACGGGCCTTGCCGGTTGGATCGGCGGCCGACTGGTACTTGGCGCATCTCGCTGTTCACTGGTCGCAGTCCGGGAAATGGTCACCGTACTGGAGTCAGGAGGCCGGGATGGACTCGTGGCAGGGCGGAGCTGGTCGCGACGCGGCTGAGGCGGTTCTGCCTGATCCCACACCACAAACAGTGGCGGAGGCGAATCCGTCATCCCCGGATGGGGGGGCTGCGCGCGCTGAGCTCGGTTTTGAGCCTGCTGCCTAGTCTCAGTGGCGTGCACGGCCTGGATGGAGGTACCAACGGCTGTGCCCCGGCGACTCCTGTTGCTGCGGTTCTTCCGACGGTAGCGACGACCGGGGACACTAGGGAGGTCCACCTGGTGTTCTTCAACGTCGGGAACCGAAAAGGGATTTACCAGCTCGACGGTATTAACCGAAGCGTACCCAATACCGTCATCGGACGAATCATCCATCACCGGGCGGATCCGAGGAGGGACCCCCATCTCCGGGGGCATGAAATCGCCGAGAGTGCGGGATAGTGGCGGAACTGGCGGGGCGCACTCTTCCTTCTTGCGCTGCCGCCGTTTGCTCCTCTTGGAAGAGGTAGGCTGGGACGACGATGCCGAAGCAGCACCCGCAGGTTCTGGGGGCTCAGGCTGATTCAAGCGCGCACGGATGATTCCATGGGCGCGAATGGTCGTCTTGCGGGCCATCGAGTTATTGTACTTCTGGGATCCGCGGTCGGAGACCAGCTGCCATTCGTCCTCGTTGCCACTATCGTCATCTGATCCCACGAACACGCCCGCCACTTGTGCTGGAGCTGGGCCCAACCTGATTACATTGTTGTTAATCTGGTCTTGGAGCCAATCCTTAAACACATAGCACCGCTGGATGGTGTGCCCCAGGGCCCGATGGTAGGGGCAGTAGCGGGGGTTATTCGTAAGATGTGCCTCCTCTGGCCTCCAACACTCAGGCAGTCGCACAATCCTCTGCTCCAGGGCGCTCCGGAAATAACCGGGGACCTGATCCTCGTGGAATGAGTAAGTCAGGTGTCGCGGGCCCCTGGGAGCGTGGTCTTAACGAGGGGCTGGAGGGGCCGGCCGAGGAGGTGGACCCTGATTATCTCGCCTGGGTTGCGGCGGTACATTACGCGGAGGGGCCGGCCGGTTCTGGGGCTGCCGCTGCTGGGCCGGGAACTGAGCCCGTGGAGGCGGATTCCTGTGAGGCTGTGGAGCTGGCCTCACCGGCAGCATCTCCAACGGCCTGGGGGCCTCTATCTGGGCAACAGCAGCGGGCTCAGCCCTACTGACTCTCCTTGCAGGAATCATAGGAGGCAGCGGGTGTGCCTGGCTGGCCTGTTGCAGGGCTTCCTCAAGACGTTGAGCTTTGTCTGAGAAGTCCCTGAACCCTCCGGGGTAATTCTGAGTGATCAGGGAAGGGACCAGCTCGGTCTTGACGTTCCCGACGCACATTGTCAGCAACTGCTCCTGAGTCAATGGCATGTCAAGGGAATACGTGAGACCCTTCCATCGGGCGACGAAGTCCGCGACTCGCTCATCAGGCCTCTGCTTGCACTTGAAGAGGTCTGTGATACTTGTCTTCCGGGTCGTGGAACTGAACTGGTAGAGGAACTGTCTACGGAGGTCCTCCCAGCTGGTTACCGACCCGACGGGGAGCTGGCTGTACCAGACAAATGCCGGCCCTTCCAGTGTCTGAACAAAGCAGCGAAGCTTAGCGGCCTCTTGCTGCGCCGGAGTCCCCAACATAGGCCCGCAGCTCGAGTTGAAGTGGGCTAAATGCTGTGGCGGATCTCCAGTTCCGTTGAAGGGGGTGAAAGTGGGATTCCCGAATCCCGGAGGCGCCGGCATGTCATCCACCCATGCTGGGTAGGGCTTGCCGTCCGGTGGGATCGCCACCTGCCGAGTCTCCAAGGCTTCCAAGCGGGCAATGAGTGCCGCCATCGGATCGTCCGGACATGGGTTCCAGTCCTGGCGAGGATCTCTAACCACGAGCGCATTGCATGGCCCTTCAATCGGGTCGTCGACCGGGTCGTCGAACTCGGCAGCTCGTGGGATGGCGGGCGGAGCGGCCCTTGGGGCAGCGGGAGGAATCCGAGTGGGATCTCTCAGGTAGTCACGCCACTCGGGAGGGTGTGGCGAAACATACCGCGCCCTCTTGCCATAGGCAATGGCCTCTCTCCTGTCGGCGAACACGGCGTAATCACGGTTGCCCAGGAGAGTCTCATCGAGGAGCGGTTGTTCCGGTCCCTGCTGTCCTGGCCTGGGATCACCGTAGTCAGGCCGCCGCTCGGCAGCGCGCTCGGCGAGGAGCTGGTCAACCAGCTTCTTCTGTTCGGCGAGTTGCTGACGTAGCGTAGCCTTCTCAGGATCCTTCTCTGCCCTCTGCATGGAGGCAGATGGGTCGGCGGGCCTTATAGCCTCGCTGTGCTCTTTTCCTTTGCTGACGTTTCGGCTCAACGTCAGTGCTTCAGTGGGTGCGGGGAGCCCCAGGAGGTTCCTCTGATGACGAGTAACTCTCACCGATGGATCTGACGACGGCTTGTCTTTGGGGGGGAAGCCACCGTCGAGAAGTTCCAAGTCGTTCCCCTCTCCCGACAGGTCAGCCATATTGACTGTTTCTGTCCCTGGGGATATACCCTCAGGGCCACCCAGCGAATCGGGCTGCCGGCGAATCACACTGAAGCGTAGGGCAGTGTACTGCCCCCATCCACGGATATACACGTGGGGAGTGGCTTCCTCGATAACTTTGCGGAGTACTTGAAAACACTCAACGCATCGTTGTTGGAGGGCCTCGTGGTGCTCAAATGACCCGGGGTGCCGAACCGCGGGGAGCATGGCCAGGTCAATTTGACGGCACTGCTCACCAATATCCTCCAGGTGCGATTGACTCCCGGGGTATGGCATTTGTAGGCGGTGAAGATAGGAGCGAGTCTCCCGGAGAGTTCGGCGGAAGCATTCGAACTCATCCGGGGTGAGCGATTCGGGTGCATCAAAGCCCGGTCCTGCGACTGGCCAAAACTTCTCAGGGAAGTGGCCCTCTGCAAGGACGGTCCAGAAGCTCCACGACTCAAACTCGGGACCCAGATCTCCTTGGTCCTCTTCCATGGCTGGGAACGGACGGGGAACTGGTAGTGGTGCCGAGGCGGGCCGCCGCGCTGACGGGCTGGCCGGCGGTGAATACGGCGAGCAGGCCGATTGGCCTCCATATCCCGGGCCGCCCTCCGAGGGTGGCGGTGCCCTGGCTACCACATCACGATAGGACGGGCCGGCGAGCGAACATCCTGCCGTAGCATCGGTGCTCGCCGAGGGCGCACCAGATCGTGGTTCGACCGTCGGTCCCCAGAAAAAGTCTCCGGCTTCTCTGATCGAGACGGAAGGCACTTCCGGAGGGGCCGGTACCAACCGCAAGCTTGATCCTTGGGGGTCTACCAGGCCCTCGTTACTCCGGATATACCTTCGGAGAGAAGAGGGGATCACATCGATCTCGCTCTCGGGGAGCACGAGGCTGACGTGCCGCATTCCTACCCCTGCCCTTGACTGGCGGGATTGGGGAAGGGGCTCTGTCGCCGAATCGTACTCCGCCTCTGAGTCAGAGAAGCAAACCGGTCGGATCTCTGTCCGGAATTCCGTAACATTCTTCCCTCGGCGTCGACGCCTTGCCTTCCTGCCCCTGGGTGGTTCTTCAGGGCAGGGTTGATCTCTGTCCTGGCGTCCTCCGGCCGCACTGGTGCTGGGGCCAAGAGGACTGGGAACCAAGGTGTGAGGGGCACCGGGACAGATATCAAAGGGGACGCGGGGAGAGATGATTCCGGGCAGGCCTCCGGGCCGGGATCGGAAGGTGGGATGACCCATGCCTCCTGGATCGGCCACACAGAGTAGATCCTGCCGGTGAATAGCGCTACCGCGAGGTGGTCCGCGGTGGCTACTGCCAGTGCCAGCAACCGGGAGAGTCGACCCAACCTGCCTTTGGGGCGGTCGGGGCCTCGATCCAGGTCGGGCATAGGAGTTCCCCCGCTCAGGATGCGCAGAGGCCTGGCGACTGGAGCCAGCAGTGGCTTGGGCCAATGCGGCCGCTGTTGCTAGAGCCCCAAGGTGGGCATCCTCTTCCGCTCGTGCCCGACGTTGGCGTCGAGACAGACGATTCGGGATGAGCGGCGCGGGCAGGTGGAGAGCCCGCTCTTCGACTTGAGAGGCCTGGCGGCGGTGTCGTCGTGGCCTGGCGGGAGTCCTTACCGTAGATCCCTGGAGCGAATCCCGGATAGGGTGATCCCGGGCATCTTCCACCTCATCCGCATAGGGAAAGGAACTGTCAGAGCGCTCCGGGGATAAGCTCCCGAAGCGGTTGGACGTTGAGATAGGCAGCGGTGCCTCCCTGCGCGGCCCTCGGGGGCGGCGGTGGTGGCGAGGTGCAGCCTCCTCAAGGTCTAGGCGAGCCATTTCCCTAGTGGGGATGACTCCCTCTTCCTCGTATCTCCGCACCAGGGTGTTGATCACCCTTCTCTGGATGACCTCCGAGGGGGAGAGAGGGCGTGGTCGTCCCGCAATTGCGGCTGCTGGGACGACTGTGGAACGGGCAGGACCGCGCGGAGTAGCTGCGTCGGTGTTTCCCCTATCCCTGCGCCAGTGGGCGGGTGGCGATCGGGCACTGGATCGGGCGACCTGATTTCTGAAAGCAGGGAGAAGAACCCATTAACACTGACAGGAAAAAGGAATCGACAACCAACCCTTAGCGCCACGACGCCTTCCGTGGGGGGAACCCAGGCCCTCGACGTTGCGAGACGGAGTGCCCGATTTCACTTCCCCAGCCCCTGGCGGGTAAGACTGAATGCTTGGCCGGGCAACATGCCGGTCTTCCAACACCTCTGAAAGCCATCGGTCTTCTTATCGAGGAGAAGAGATTCACGTCGGGTTCACCATTTTTCTGTTTCGGTGCGGATGTGCGTCGGGTTACGCTGTTCCGCCAGGACGCGTTCGCGCGTGCACCCGTCAACCCGAGGGGATGGGCGCGCGGCTTGTGGTCCCACAGTCCCGCTTTCCAAGGGCGGGCGGCATTCGTCCCTTATTCAGGGGCGTCTGCTCCTTGATCGAAACCGGGATGATGGGATGTCGGCTCCTCCTTCCTTGGACGTCTCCTCGGAACTCGTCGCCTAATCCGGGTCTCCCTCATAGACTTAAGAATGTTCGTGAATCTCATTCCTGGCGCCATATCTTCATGGACACCGGTTAATTACGCTGCTTCCGCCCGGACGCTCCAAGGAGTCTGGGCGGGGCAGCAACCTGCAGTGAGAAGGCCGGGTGGCTCTGGGTGCTGGGGGCGTGTCGTAACACTGCGGCTCTGCACGTCTGTCTTCCGTCCCTAATAGGGCTTCTCGAAGGCATGATGGCCTGAGGCATCCCGTACTGGGTGCGGGGAACTGTGTCACCTGAGGTTTTCCTCAGCTTCCCATGTTTAACACGGGGTATGCCGCGAGTTTAACGTCCAGCGGGGACGGCATCGGACCGATCAACACGAAAAGTGGATCAGATGACAGAACCCCTTGCGGGGAACCTCCGACGCTGGGGCCAGCACATGGGCGGCTTCCCAAGTAACGTGGAGTGGAGTGAAGTGGCATGACCCCACCGGGATGTGGCGGCCCGGGTAAGGATCAGGATGGATGATGGAGTGAAGAGCTTGGACCCCGTAAGGGCTTCCTACGTACCGCGCGTTAGCACGGATCAAAGTCAACGTAGTTCGGGTATACAGTTTAACGTCATGCTGGACGTCGGCAAGCCGACTCACGAAGAGGTCGAGGCCGCCGGGCGGAGGATTGAACCGAACCACCCCGCACAGAGGGGGATGGAACGGCCGGGTGGATCACAGTTTCACGTCATGCTGGACGATAAAAGGAGAAATGGAAAAAGGGGGGCTGTGGGGAGGCACCGTGGAGATACACACGGGCAGTCTCCCACAGGGGCGGATTCATAGGTGAATCGACGCAAGCGTGAACCCTGGAGGGGTCCACTGATGGACGAACCGACGTAAATACGACTGGGACGACCAGGTGGCGGGCTTGGACCTCAAGAAGGCTTCCTACGTACCCTGTTTAGAAGACAGGGATCAAAGTCCACGTAGTTCATTCTGTCAGGACTTACGCACTTGAGGCAGCCCGGATGCGGCAAAACTCAGTTGGAAGGGACTTGGACCGAAAGCAGAAGACACCTCGATCCCAGTCACAGCCTCTACTGGCTTCGGCAGTGGGGAGGCGCAATGGAGATACACATGTGCAGCCTCCCACGAGAAACTAGGGGTTTGTAATACCCTGCCCCCGTAGGGAAAAGCCACTCCCATTAAATCGTCCCAAAAGCGGGACAATCCCGACATCCCTGCAGAGAAGAGCGGGTGGGGGCCACATCCAAACCGGGGGAGACCCTGCATGCAGAGCACGGGATCGGATGATGCGGACGGTTTAGCGTCTTGCCAGACGAAGTACAGTTTAACGTCGTGTGTTGAGGACGAAGCGGACGGTTTAACGTCTTGCCGGACGAAGCACAGTTTAACGTCGTGTGTTGAGGACGAAACACTTGGCAGTTTAACGTCTTGCAGCGCGGACGATGGGGGCTAGGCAGTTTTAGCGTCGTGCAGCTTGGACGGATGTGCAGTTTAACGTCCTGCTGGACGTATGGGCAGTTTAACGTCATGCTGGACGAATATGCAGTTTAACGTCATGCTGGACATATATGCAGTTTAACGTCATGTTGGACATTGTGCAGTTTAACGTCATGCAGGACGAATATGCAGTTTAACGTCATGCTGGACGAATATGCAGTTTAACGTCATGCTGGACGAATAATTGCCGCCGATGGGTCCGTGTCACTTCGCACGAGCCTGGAAGGCTGCACGGGAAGACAGCGCACGGTTCGGGCACCCAGGATGAGGATCATCGGGCGCCACGCAGGCGGGTACCCTCAGGGGGTCAAGGGGGGCGACCCTGGCGGATTGCGCGCAAAAGAGGAGCTTTGCGTGCAAAACCGCAGGTCGGCGCGCAAAATGGCGGGCTGGCGCGCAATTGGGCCAGCGCTTCGCGCGCGGATGATTGGTATTGCGCGCACCGGGCTTCGGGTAGCGCGCGGGGGCAACGGCTCATTCTCTAACGAATGGCCACTTTGAAAATGGGGGGTGCGCGCAATCGGGCTGGATTGCGCGCACCCGGGGGGCAATTGCGCGCAAGAGGCTTCTCTTGCGCGCAAAGACCTTCGGGTTGAAATTTATTCAAAGGAAATGAGCCAAGGGGATTGCGCGCGAAGGCGGACCCCAAGGCTCTATTGCGCGAAAGAAAGGAGGTTACCTGAAGATCGGCATTGCGCGCGGAGGGGGTTGGATTGCGCGAACGAGCGACGCTTCGGATTCCGGCAACCTTCAAAACGTCGGGGGTCGCCTTATATTTATAGGCAACCCCGGGCGCGGAATCCGGTCTCGGGCGCGCAAGTCGCTTCGCGGGCGTGGAATCAGCACTCAGCGCGCAAAGGCGCCGCGCAGGCCGCGGGCGCGCAAAATGGCGCGCCGGCCCAGCGCATTGCGCGCATCCCGGGAGGATTGCGCGCCGCGACTCAATTTTGCGCGCGAGCCTCTGAAATTTCGCGCAAGTCCTCCGGGCCCTCCGGAACGTGCCTCTGACTCCAAATATCACTTCGCTTTCCGCATCCGGAGTTTCGTTTGGGTGTGCAAGCATTCTTGAGATACCTGATTCTCACTTAAGTGATGAACATCCTGGATATTAATACTTAGGAGATACCTGACTCAAGCCTTTAAGAGTATTCATGGGTATTCCCATAAGTGGGGTGCTCAATTTCCAGTGAGAGGAATAGGTGGCACACAAGTGTTTTTTATTTAGGTAGGTTATGTGCTTTAAGCACGCAAGTGTTATGGATTTAAAACACTAAAAGGACTTTAATCCTATGATCATCCTTCAATTACTATTCTTTAGGTGTTAAATAAATACCTTAAAATTTTAGAAGACTTGGGAGAATCACTAGGGTGACCAGAGCAGCAATTAGGCTTCAAGGAAATTTTTCCATACAAATGAAGGACCCAAGGGTCTATTTATAGGAAAAAATAGGACCTTGGGTGAAAAGATATTGGGCGTGCAAGTGGATTGAAATGAAAACTGTGGCACAAAATTACCTTGCATGCTAAAAGTGATTGGATAGACTAAGTCAATCCAATGTTCAAGCCTTTTCAAACCTTGATTTTTTTTCATTTCTTTTCTCCTCTTTTTTCTAAGGTAATCCCCCTTTTTAATTTATTAGGATATGTGAGGGAATATAGTGTCAAAAAAGATGATCGTATGGTTATACTATATTATAAGATTGAACTCACCATTCATATAAATGAATTATTGCAATTTATTTTTCATTTTTACATGTTGACTTATTAAGTTCATAATCTTGCATGCATGACATTGATTGCATGCATAGCATTAGATTGATCTTGAGTACCTCATTCCTTTTTCATGCTAATTGAAGATGACTATAATTGAGGAGAGTAGTGATTACTAGTTTCCTCAAGAATACTCAATTTCTTAAAATAATGGTTGTTTGAAGAAGATCACTCAGGAGGATCAGATGGATCACATCAGATGGATTGGATGGCCGATTTTTTATCCATATGTTTTAATATGATTGAATTGTACTGTGGCATATATTCTGTCGACACTTCAGTTGAGTTATTTTTATTAATAATATTGTGTTTTTATCACTATGTTACATGGCATTGGGGGATTGTAACCCACACACACATTCATAAATGGGATATATCTGAGCCTTTTTTTTGGTCCAGTTGCATGTTCCCTCATGTGCATGATCCTACAGGCCTATACACAGACCACTCTCATACCTTCTGATGTGTAGGATCCTGGGGTTGGATTTCCCATGAGGTTGAACGTCAATCTCTCATTAGTGGTGTATGGGTTATCCCTTGTGGTCTTGTAATGGTTGGCCCGTATTTGTTACTAAAGGATAATTCCATGTTATTATTAGAATACTGAGTATAGAATACGATTACAATCCCACCTTTTGTATTGTTCATGAAATATTAAAATTCTTTTTTCATTGATACCTTTTAATCTTCATACACAAAAAAATCCATCTTGTAAATGAATATTTGCATGATATTATTCAACTCTTCTTCATCCAAGAAAGGAATAATAACTTATTTCTATGTTATGCACTCATTAGAACATGTCTTTAATCATAGAATATTAGTTTGATAATCCTCATAGTTACAAGTATAATTGTCCAAGTGTTACATCCAAATGATATAAAGTTAATCCATAACAATTCTATAAGAATCCCCAAATCCCACCATCAAATCACCAAACACATATTAATATATAATTGAAAATAAATAAAACATTGGGCCAAATAATAACTTCTTGATATCTATAATATTAAACCTAGAATTTATATGATTTGTTATAAGAAAATGGGGAAGTTATATATTTTGGTTGTGCTTAAATTGTAAAAATGTGATTGATGCCTCATGTTAAATTTTTAAACTAGTTAATTGTTTGTTTAGTGATTATAGGATGGAAACTTATCCTCATAGTGATATAAGATGATTTATGATGGTATTAAAGGTGGGTATTAACACCCTCGATGATTATGATTTGTGATAGTTTTAGGGAGGGGATTTATTCCCCACCAGGTGATGATATACTAGAGATGGATTTGGGGTGGGACATTAATCCATTTGGGTAATGATATATTGTAAATAGATATGATGTGGGGTGATAATAACCCAAGTTATTTATATACTTGTGATGGTTCCGATATGGGGTGTTAACCCCCCTTAGTTGAAGATATACTGGAGATAGTTTTGTGGTGGGGTTCCAATACCACCTTGGTTAAAATATACTAGAGATGATTCTAGGGAGGGTGTGTTTCCCCCATGATATTTGATGATGATATACTAGTATATAGGATGATATCTTATCCTCTAATGTTTGATGATGATATAGTGGTGTTCAAGGAAGGTACTAATCCCCCCAAGGGATGATGGTTATATATTGGTATATGGAGAGATCACTTATCACCTTGATAATTGATGATGATATATAGTGATATCCAAGGTGATTTTTTATCCCCCTGAGGGATGATGATGATATAGTGGTATCCAGTGTGATCAAGTATTCTACTTATGTATTGATGATGATATATAGTGATATATGGGGTGGGTGGTAATCCCTACAGTGATTGTTAATATGTTGATTGTGTTTTGGGTGGTTTCTTATCTGACCCTTGGTTTTGGTAATATATCTTATTTAGATATAACTCACACTATTTTAAGAAAGTATGGATGATTGTGGGTGTCACCACAAAACCCAAGGAATAATGGCAATTTATTTTATTATTTTTTAGTTGTTTATTATAGAACATAAACATGCACATTGTTTAGAATGGTTATGTTAGGAACACCATTACTGGGGGCTTACTAAGTTATAATCACACCCTACCTAGGAAGCCCTAGAAAATTAGTACCTAATAAGATATCATGATCATAGGTATAGGTATGGAAGGGGTCCAATGTTAGATGGATGATCAAGATATTTTGGATGGAATCAATAAAATAGGACCAATTTGGGACTTGGGACTAGGTTGTGGTTTAGTTTATATTATTTTTTTCTTATTTGTGTATGATCTTAATATGGGATATTTTTTTGGTGTTTTCATTACTCATATGAAATTTTGGGATAGTTCATCATGTTATAGAATATGGTATGCTATTTACTTTTAGTTTTCTTTGGTCATGGTGTTTCCTGAAATCTATTAGATGTCAAAATAGATAATTGTATAAAAAAATTATTGGTTTATGCTACTATAATGTGAGGGTATAGTCTCCCCATGAGATATCATTGGACCATAAATTCTAGATGATAACATTTGGTGTATGGAGAGGCATGCCTAAGATCACATGGAACATTAATCTAGTTATTGTAAAGTGCGTTAGGTCAAGAATCTACAATGATAGAGAGAGTGTAGGTGATATAAGAGAATATAATGATAGCTCAGATATATCATAATTTTTATGTGAAGAGATGATAGAGGTATTTAGAGTTAGAGGAGGGTAGATGTATGTTCCAAAATTTAACTCAATGACTTAGTTTTCATTGGTTTGTTCGGAGAAGAAAAATATCCCTAAAATTCAATGAGTCATTTCAGATTCTATATAGGGTGGCTAAGATTGCATATCACCTAGAGATACACCTACTATTAAATTGATTCCATAATTTAATTCTTGTATTATAAATAAGTAGATACGTGCATAAACCATAACAAGTCATCGACGAGGACAAGATGGACATTGAGCATTATGAATCCTTATCTGAGTACCTGGTGGTGATTATGAATCAACTGGAGAATACCCTTTACGATTGGGAGATACTGTTGGTGCGTGTATGTGTTGTGGAAGCATGGAAACCTTAATGATAGATCATGGGAATGTAATATTCATATTAAATCCTAGTACCCTCTCCTTTTGGTGTAGCTTATGGTTTTTAGGGATGAAAATCCTTAAAGGTGGTGAGGATGTACCAACCTATAATTTTTTTCTTAAACCCTTATATAATTTTTTAGCTAAATATCCTCATTACACAGTGGTGCTATAGGTTATTACCTGATGTATCAAGAACCTTTATATTATTATTACATATATCATTTTTCTCAATTATGGTGGTCACTATATTGTGGCCATCGTTTTTTCCTTTTGCTCAATCTTTTATAGGTTTCATTACGCCAAAATTACCTCTATCACACAAAATTCAAGGTCAAGCTTATAGAGTTTGGATGAGTTTTTCAGAGTCTTAAGAAGGGTATTTAAATACACCAAAATTTTTGGATCATAGTTTACCAAGGGGATAAATGTCATGACTCAACCTAATGGGGCTTGAGTCGTGACTCCCCAATCCCACCTCCAATAGGAAAAGGGCTAGCGACTAGCATCGAGTAGGCTATCTCACACATGGGAGACCTTGGACTAAGGTAACTATACACATGCACCCACATAAACCTCCATGAAACAGTGTAAAGATACATAAAAACTAAAAACAAATTCATGCACACATCTATCCCAACCAGAGTACATCAAAAGTACAAAAAAAAGGAAAATATAGGTCCCACCAAACTAAAACTAAAAAATTTTCCAACCTTCTCTTGAAATGGGGACCATTGTCAAATGCACCCTCTTAAAATATCCTCATCTATACTTGGGTAAAAACCATAGTCAGTCTATCTCACTAAGCTCCACCTACTTGGGGTTCTCCTAGGACTCCGTCAAAAAGAATGTGGTCTGCACAAGACACATGACAAGTGCGGACAAAGCCCGTGCCGGGGTGAGTATAAAGATACTCAATAGGTTCCCCAAAAACCTCAAAAGAAAAAGGGAGTAACTAAAATCATCAATCTGGTCATCCCATCCAGAGGGAACCCAAACGAGAGAGGGACTCCATCTTAATTTCAACCTTGGCTAAACATGACTAGTTTTCTCAACTACATAGTTTGTCAACCCAGATGTGGAAACACCATAAGGAAACCCAAAAATAACACACCAGATATACTCAACTTAGGCACCAAGCCTCAGGAAGTTCCGACCTCACTTTCAGTGATAGATTCTACTCAAGTCTCTAAATAAAACTATAGAATGCACACTCCAAGAACCGAGTCATCTAATATGACACTCTTCCAAGAGATTCAACTCTATCAGTAAAAAACAAACAGAACAACCTGACCAACCTTTGGGGTTTCTGCCTGTAGGGACACACTCAATGGAAAACACCATGGAAGAAGTCACCTAATGACTAAACCATCTCTAACTCCTCAGTTAGAGAATCACACCTAGGGTCCATAGGGGGACACTAAACCCTAGATTTAAACACCGAACGTATAAAGGGGTATTGTGCAAAAACCTGAATCTGGAACAACTTGCCTAGAAGAGGATCAACAACCATGTAGATTTGGTCACTCCAATTATGAAAACTATGCCTAGGAAAACATCACGATATATCACAGAAGGAAGAATCGCATCTTGATACACAGATATAGAGTTTGTACCCAGGGATCACTGGAGGTTCTATACCCTACTGGAACATCCTAGGTAGAGAATAGAGGCCTATGTAAATATTGGTCAAACTGATTCCAAGAACCCTACCATTGTAACATGAAGGGATGTGAGTATTGAGCTGGTCCTCTCAAGGTGATACATGCTCCAAATCTGCTCAGTCTATTGTCTAACTGGATTAAGACAACTCACTCCAGCAAGTGGGAAAACCACACTACATGTATGCAAAGTAGCTAAATAGGGATCACAGTCTGGTGAAGGAGACGTGATACCAAAAACCCTCATAGCTAAAGGATCATGGGGACCCACTCAACACAGTTGGTCAAAATGTCACAAATCGGGACCAAGGGGACCCGCTCAACCCTATCGATAAGGTGTCACTAACCCAAGAAACTCACACAAAATCTCCTACACACCATATCTCCTAGACCCAAATTATGGCCACCATCTCAATATACAGAGAAAAACATATAGGGTAGGCTACTCATTTGTCTAAAAAGGACTCCCAGTGAAAAAGTCACATTTCATATAAAACGCCAAAATCTGGCCTCATGGGGCCCACACCTCGATTTTAATTTAATCATCCAAAATTAGTCTTGAAACTTCCGAATTAAAATTAGGGTCTCAACTCTGCTTATGGCGCGTCAATCAGACATCAGACACAGAAGATACATCTGACACAAGAAACTCCAAATAATAATAATCATATTATTATTATTATTAGACATTTTGTACCACCGAGCCTCGATCCCAAATCAAATAGTACTCAAACTGTCCTCAAAAGTTCCACATCGACCCAAGGGTCACATATACATAGAATACACATAAAGAGGACACCCAGTTTGACAGTTACAAGGGTTTAAAATTGTCCCAGCCTGTAGGCCTACCCAGCTGCTCTCAACCCAGACCACTATCGTCGGCCCTCCGTCGTGCCCATGCTCCATACCTTTTTGCTTCCCAGTGGCCACCACCCACACCACCTGAACCACCTCATTGCCTCATTACTGGAGCCGCCTCACCATATTTGCCTTGATGCCAACTTCCACGGACCATCGAGACCACTCCAGTGGTCGGAAAATTAATCTAAGACCAATTTTAGAATCCTCAGGTCCAGATATTCAATACCATTAAATATTCAAAAAAATGATTAATAAACAAGTGGATCATGATTAAAACTCAAATCTGACTACCTCGGGGCAAAAATCCTAAAATTAAAGGTCGAATCAGTGCTTCAAAGCTACTGTTTCATGATTCGAAAGCGTTCACCGTCAACATCCGAGACCAACGGTTCTTCGTTTTCTCAATTCTGAACAGAATTTCATCAATAAATAGGAGGAGGGGAGGGTCTTCCTACTTTCGCATAAGGTGTATGGAGGATAGATGGATATTTGTTTTAATTATATTAAAAAATATATATGCTTAACACCCCAGCCTGACTTGGCTCCATCCCGACAGCCAGCATCAACAAAGTTTATATCATGCCTTTGGTAAATGAGATGCTAGGAACTCAACTATGGTCTCATAAATTCAATCCATGACCCTTTTTATGAGTTATTTGATCTGACGTCCAAAATAAATTTATTTATTTATTTACAGAAATTACCTCGATAACATTTTCCGCAGAAAGCCTACACCCACAAAACTTATACCCTGCCTACGGTAAATGGAACGCTCATCACTCAATTGTGGCCTCAGTTTTCTAATATGATCTATTGTTTAAGAGATAACCCACTTCCTCCATGTGCATAGTATAAAAATACTTAATATTTTTATAAAACTTATTTCATACACACCGGTTCACATAATCAAACGTTGACTTAGTGCCTAGCTATAGAAATATATTCAACAATATTCTAGAGTCTGATAGGGCCAAACTTGAGTATCTAAATCCTCCCCACCTTAAGGATTTGTTTCCCCAAAAAGAGAAATCCTAGGAACATGAGACGGAACTTGAGCTCTACACTAGGACTCCCATGCCAGTGAACTCACTCGAGGTTCCTGTGATATAACAAACATGCACAAAGAGGAACCACAACACTGAAAGACCACCATAAAGGTCACTAAGGGTTCACATGCTTCCCACAAGAATACACTCAGGGGAACCACAAGGGCGAACACACCCAAGTCTAACTCATCCTAGGTCGACATCATGCAATTGGTCACATATCTCCTCTGATGCGATAGGTGGGAAAATTTAAGTGACATGTCTCTTGTAGTCATAGTGTCTAACGGTACACCACCTCCCTAACCTAATACAGAGACCAACAAACCTACTCTAAACACAAGAATCAAAAGGAATCATCCATCTCACCTCAATACTATCCTCTTTGGGTAGAACTAACTTGGTTGTAGGGTTTTTCATCATGTCTCAAGAACGTGTCTTAGTGGGGAAAGTGTCCCTCATTCTTATGAGTCCAAAGCCACGCCAAATGGCACCAAGACCTCTTCAAGAAACTCGCATACCAAGCTGATTCCAAAAAACATGAGGATATAAATGAACAAAATAGTTCTTCCCAATAACACGACCTGGGTCTTACCAGACCCTTCACACAAACTTTCCAACACACAACCTCACCCCGAACACACAAGTCGTAGGGACTCATCCACCACACCTCGACATTATCTTCTTTAGGCAGCATAGACTCACCCACATGGTTTTAATCACATAACAAAAAAATTTCTCGGTGGGGAAAGGATATATCTTACTCATGCATTCAAATCTACGATGAAAAACACCAACCCAGGGGATTACCAATTACCCATGTCACTCCGAACAGACATTTAGAAAAAAGGCGGAAAGAAAATCACACCTCCAAGATACAGCAGAAATTAGAAAGAAAAAAACCATACATCTATCCAACCATGGAGCCTTTAATTCAATAGCCTCAATAGCATTCAGTTGTCCCCACCCCCATCATCAATCTCTCTAAGCTTAGCATGGACCACCTAGGGTGGTGGTGGTAACTCATACCATCTTCCACATCCCACTTTTACACTTTCTCCTCCACCACATCTACCACCCTGCATACCTCTATTCCCAAAACACTGATTCTTCAAAGGTGTTCTATCGACCGTCTCCCTCTCAACAGTGCAGTGGATCAGAAAATATATAGAAAGATATCACCAACCTTAACAAGAATAACACTACCTCTCCTACAACTGACCAAAACCAAAATGAGATCCCAGAGAGCCTTGACCCTCAGGTCCTCCATCTTGGGGTCGCCTTCTCAAATGTCGTGCAGGTTCGGACCCCTGAACCTGCCATAGTCTACAAGATACTAAATCATTTGATGAGGTCTCAGCTCCTGCATCCCAGCACTGACGGTTGGAGTCTGATTAGCTAGAAATCTCTCCCCCACTAAGGTCCACTCCAACACTACATCATAGGTCAAAATACATAGAGGCACCACTAACACCCTATCTCATAGTGAAAGCCCTTCTCAAAGGTCTGTTCTCAAAAGAACGGAATCTGAACCATATCTAGGTAGTAACGTGAAAACTTTGTAAACCTCGACGAGTACTCCTCCAAGGTCCTTATCTCCTACCAAAACTACAGAAGCTCACGATATGCACCAACCTTAGTGTTGCTAGATAGAACTACTCCCTAAAGATCCACTCAAAATCTACCCAAGAGAGTGTCTCCTCATCATGGTTTTGTTTAAAAAGACTCCACCAACACCCAGACAAACCCTAATAAGGCTCTCCACTAGGACCACCATATGATTGGAAAGATTTCCCCACAAAGTGGAAAATAGGAAAGATTTCCGCAAGTGATACATCATCCTCTTGGGGGGTTGGGTCATCCCAGAACCTTAGAGGTCACTAAATATGGAACTCTTACAGTGCACTCATCTTACATGCATCCTCATCCTATAATTTTAGCACAACCTGCTTCTCAACATGTGGTGGATCAACTGGAGAACCACCTAGAGTTCCAACCTCAGAACTTATACCCCACACCGAAGAATCTCCACGGGGTGGATCATCATCACAATCCTTCCACGGAACCCTGTCTAGCTATCATTGTGGAGGCATCCTAAAATAACAATAAGATGCACCATGGTCAAAGTGTATATTTGGGGAGATGACTCAAGAAGGACAAGGAAAACCCAAAACCCAGTACTATATGATGCATGTACCATTATTTCTCTATGACCAGTGTCCAAATCTCCCAATTCGAAAGGTAGGTTATCAAATTCCTAGTGAGTGGATATGTCGACCACTGCACCAGCACTGGAGTCCCTATCTTGAAATCCAAACTCGAAACACTCTAACACAATCATTATGAAACCCAAACCAAGATTACGAATATGATCCCAAAGTAAAACCGACTATCTATGATACCACTTTTTCACATGACTCGGCTTAGTGGGGCTCAAGTCGAGACTCCCCAAGCCAGCCTCTAATAGGCAAGTGGTAGGAAACTAGCACCGACTAGGCTATCACACACATGGGAGGAAGTATCTTATGGTACTCGTATGCACACATCCACATACACCTCCATGAAATAGTGCATATATATATATAAAAACTGAAAAGAAATTAATGCATACATCTATCCCAACTAGAGTACAACAAAAATAAAAAAAAGGGAAAATACATGGGCCACCAAAATAAAACTATAAAAAAGTTCATGTAGGGGTGATTATAAATATACTCAGTAGGTGCCACAAAAACTGCAAAAGAAAAAGGGATAAACTGAAAGGCATCAATCCGCTCATCCCATCTAGAGAAAAACTAAAGGAGAGATAAACTCTATCTTGAGAAAATACTTATCTAAACACGACTACTCATCTCAACCACATAGTGTATCAACCCATAAGTGACAACACCACAAGGAAACTCAAAAAGAACACACTAAATATACTCATCTCAGGCACCAAGACTCATGAGGTTCTGACATCACTTCTAGTGACAGATTCTACTCGAGGTTATAAAGAAAACCACAAAATGCACACTCCAAGAGTCGAGTCATCCCGAATGACACCCATCTGAGATATTCTACTCGATATATAAAAATAACTAATTACACAACTCAGAAAACCATCATGGTATTTATCCATGAGGACACACTCAACAGAAAGAACCACAGAAGAAGTCACCCAGAGACTAAACCATCTCTAACTCCTTAGGTAAGGGATCACATCCAGGGTCTACTGGGGGACACTAAACCCTAGCCGGAAACACCGAACAAAGAAATAGGTTTCGTGCAACAACCTGAATCTGGAACAACTCACCTAGCATAGGATCAACGCCCATGTAGAGTTGGTCACACTTATTCCAAGAACTCCACCTAGGAAAATTTCATGATAGATCGTAGAAGGAAGAAACACATATCAATACACAGATAGGGAGTATATGCCTATGGATCACTAGGGAATCTACACACTACTAGAATATCCTAGGTAGAGGATTGATGCCTATGTAAATATTGGTCACACATATTCTAAAAACCCTACCAGGGTAACATGAAGGGATGTGAGGATTGCGCTAGGCCTCTCAGGGTGATCCATGCTCCAAATATATTGAGTCTTATATTAGAGAATATTAAGATAACTCACTAGAAAAAGTGTGAAATCAACACTTCAGGTACATAAAGAAGTCAAAGAGGCATCACAGTCTGGTAGAGAGGATGTGATACTAAAAAACCTCATAGTTAAAGAACTAAGGGTACTCACTCAACCTAGCTGATTGAAATATCACAAATATGGATGAGGGGGACCCACTCAACCCTTATATTAAAGGCGTCGCTGGCCCAAGTGACCCACACAACATCACCTATACACTATATATTCTTGTCCCAAACTGTGGCCACCATCACATTCTATATAGAAAACATCTAATTTTTCCAAAATGGACACCCAGTGAAAAAATCACATTTCACCGCAAACGCCCAGACTGGGCCTCATGGGGACCACACCTTGATTTTTGTTTAAGAACCCAAGATTTTTCTTAAAAATTATGTATTAAAATCAGGATATCAATTCCACTAACAGCGCGTCAATCGGACATCAGATGCAAGAGATACGTCCAATGTAAGAAACTCCTAGTAATAATAACATTATTATAATTATAATTGCACATTTCATGTCATTGATCCTTGATCCCAACTTAGAAAGTTATAAAATTGGCCACAAAAGGTCCACATTAACCCAAGAGTCATGTAGTCATAGACGGCATGTAAATCAGACACCTGGTTTGACAGTTACAAGGGATAAAAATATCTTGGCTCGAAGGCCTACTTACATTGTCCTGAAGGCCTTCCTAGACCGGTCCATTTTGGCTAGTTCGGCCTGATCTGACCAGCCCATCTGTGCTTATCTAGGCCCACCACCACTGTCCAATTAGCCATCCTTCATTTTTGTACTCTTCGCCGCTCTGTGGCCACCGATTGAACCTCCACGGCAGCACTTGACCAGAGCCACCTCTCCAAATTCGTGTCGTCGCCACATTTCGTGAACCACCGTGACCATTCTGGTGGTCAGAAAATTAATCCAAGACCAGTTTCAGAAACTTTAGGACCATATATTCACTTTCGTTGAAGATTTGAAAAAAAAACTATGCATAAATAAGGGAATCGGGATTAAAATTCAAATATTCCTACCTCAGGGTGAAACATCGAAGCTTCAAGGTTGAATCGGCACTCCAAAGTTTTTGTTGCACGATTCGGGAGCATCCGTCATCAAGATCAAAGACAGAATGTGCTTTGTTTGCTCGATTTCATCCGGTCATTCTTCAATGAATAAGATGTGGGGAGGGGAGTCTAGCATGCACACAAGGGTGGGGGAGGAGAGAGGTATATTTTTTAATTTTATTAAGACAAATATTTTCTTAACACCCTGGAACCACTCGCCTCTATCCCGACACCCGGTGCCAACAAAGTTTATGTCATGCCTAGGGTAAATGCAATTTTTAGAACTCAACTGCGGTCTCATAAATTCAATCCTAGACTCTGCTTAGTGGTTATTTAATCCAAAATACAAAATAAATTAATTTATTTATTAATTTAAATTCCATAGATAACATTTTCCACATAAATCTTTCACCCACAAAACTTATACCTCTTTTAGGGTAAACAACATGCTCAGGACTCAACTGTGGTCTAGGTTTTATGATCCAAGCTACCATTTAAAAGATAACTCATTTCCTCCATGTGAATAGTATAAAAATACTTAATATTTTTATAAAATTTATTCCAGGCACACTGGGCCACAGAATCACACACCATCTCAGCGCCTAACTCTGTAAATACATGCAGCAAGTCTGATAGGTCCAAACCTAAGTTGCTACAATAAAGTGAAATGGTTTTATGAACTATGTCATGATTTTTTTACTATATTTAAGCAATCATGACATGACATAAGGAGACACCCTATGAAGAATTTGACCCAATATTTCTTTATAAATAGTGTTTGAACCCTCTCTCTCTCTCAAAATTTCATTTTCTTTCCTCAACCTCTTAACTTTTAGTGGTGTGTTTCTAAATTCAAAGATTTCATGGAGGATTATTCAACCCCTGATGAAAAAATGGTCATCCCTTGGAAATTATATAGTGCATAATCTTATTGAATTGATGAATGAGATATGAGGTAAGACTCTACTTTTTTATGGTTTGTTATCATGTGATTTTTATTGTGAATCTATCTATATTTTTTCATCATTTCCCTTATGATATTACTACCCAGAATCCACTTTAATTTTTTGATTATAATTTTACTTTCTTCTATAAATTAACCCTTTTTAATTAGTTCTCCTATATTCAATTATACATTTCTAAACCTTTCTCTCAAATCCCCCATTTTTATCATTGTTTGACTAAGAAAATTCCATTATCCCATATGATTATGGAGTAAAGCATTGGTGTATAGAAGTGAAGGCATGATATGGAAGTGATGGTATAGGATAAAAATGATCATAGGAGAAATTTTTTATTTTATGTGGTTCCATTGAATCATGACTAGTTATTTCACACTATAACATAGGTTTTTGAAAATTATTTCTCTATCCCTCATAATAGGGTCATGTTGCAACATTACATATTTCACTATGACCACCCTTTTCCCAGGGCTATTTATTAATAGATGGGTGTTAATATTACATAGATTATTTATATATTGAGTTGATCTTGAGAAAGGTGATTCATGGAATGGAAGTTAGTGTGGTGGTGTAAAGGAGGTAGATGCATCATGGACATGTGGATTGAAGAGGTGAGAGGATGGAAGCATCCACCTGATACAATGTAACGAACATCAATTTCATCATGGATCTAGTGGTTCTGGGATATCAAACATGATAGAAAGTCTCAAACTTTCACTAGATTGATCCAAAGAGAGAATGACCCAGTATGAGTCCTTCATGAGAATTTTTGTATTTTTTCATTTGTATCTTATATTAGGTAAAGAAGATATCTTATCATTATATTGTAATTCATATAGCATTATATTTAAAACATTTATCCTATTTGAGTCCATTTATATATGTTTCATATAAGATTTTTATTTATATTTGTATAGTCAATGATTGGGTTTGGGCGTAATGAGTGAAGCATGCCCTGAGGTTCAGTACACCCCAGGTCATGGGTTGAGGGTAGGAAACTGGTCACTTGCAAGTTTTAAGACTTTATTATTTCCCATATTCATGGGGTTTATTCCCTCTACAATTCAGGCATATAGTATTTACTCCTTTGAACTTGAAAAGGTGTGGATCTTTCATAAGGTCGATAAAGATTAGTGCTCTCTAAATCAGTGTTCCCAAGATTATTAGGGTGCGGGTCCTCTATCTATGGAATCAGGTACTCCATTGTTTTATGGCCTGGTTCAATGAGGATTGGGTCCTCCATCAATATTTTTATACTCTATCAATGGACACTTATCTTGGTAAGGCATGAGTCCCCTACGTTTTTCAATTATATGACATGGGTTTTGTTTATCTAGGTATCTTGAATTCTTGGGTTGTTTTGGTGAAAATTTACGTTGAATTTTTTTTTTAATTATTAGAACTTAGCTTCTAGAGTTTTTTAACTTTAAATCATATCTGGGTTTTTTATGCCTTCATGTTCAACTTCCCTAAGTGGATTATCCTCTACCTTTGTGGTTTTGATCTGACTAACCCTACCATTATTTGTTCCTTTATGGATTCTAGGGAATTTTATTGGTTATAAATATATATATATATATATATATATATATATATATATATTCACCTATTCAAGGTAATTTCTTCCGCATTTGTTTTCTCTTATGAAAATGATATATAGTTTAGTGGGGACTTTGGTGGACATGGTATTAGTGAAATGAGAGCATAGTGGTGCTCAGAGGTGATAGTAGCGGGTGATATTTATGTTGGATTCTCATTCATTTTGAAAATAATTTTACCTAACTTTATTTAGATTGGTTTCCCTTTGGTTTTATTAGGAATATATTTTTCTACTTTAACTTGTAGTTTATGAATTTTTTTCTATAATGTGAATCTCTATTTTTTTCACATAAATTCTATATTACAATAGATTTTACTATTTATCCCATTTTTTATATTCCATGTATATATGTGTGTTTGTGTATATGTGATCTAGGATAAGACCTATGGAGGTTATAGGGAATAGAAAACATGGTGGGTCGATGCCAAAATAACTTTCCTTTTTTGGATTTTTGAAAAGGATAATTTATGGTGGAGTTGGAACCATAGAAGAAATCAAACTTGAAACAAGATCAACAAAAACAAAATAACCTATAGAAATGAGATATTGGGATGCATTCATCTTAAAGTTTCAAGATGGAGACCTAAACAAGATTCCATATTCCAAGAACACTTTCATCATATATTAATCTTGAAAATACACCACTGAGTTTAAGCTATAACTAGTACAACCTACAAAAAACAAGATTAGATCTAACCATCACTAAAAAATCTTCACCAAGCACTATTACGCATAAATTGTAGTATATGTAGTGAGTAGAAGTTCAAGCTATGAAATATTCCATGAATAAAGAAATATGTCAGTCCCTCTATTATAATATCATGATCTCATATTTTTATTTTTCCTATAATTTCTATTCAATGACAGTAGTAATAAATTCTATGACATCCAGATACTGATCATAAGAAAACCACTAATCTAATTTCTCAATGGTCTAATCAACTTGAATTTTAAATCATTATTTATTGTAACCTTTGAGGCCCTAGGTAATCCTTGTCCTTTTTGTTTTATCTTTATCCTTAGGTGATAGAATTATAGGAATTTACCTCAATTTTACATATTCTTTATATGTTTCGTTTCCAAAGTTATTGAAAATATTCTTTATTTTTTTGATAAATGAGATGGAAATTCCAAGTATCTCAAGTATTTTTCAACTTAGACCTACGAATCATCATTTGTGTTCAAAATTTCTCAATTTACCACTTTAGAAAACTCCATTAGCACATCCAATTTGTGAGGTTCAATAATTTCAGTCTCATTTGGTCCCTTATCCTGGGAGGGAAGTCCCTGGTTTTCCTCCAATGTAGGTATCATGGCTCCAGTACAATATTGATAAACAAAGAATTGTCTTCTGATAGGTTTTTATTGATAATTATTCTCTCTCATTGTTTTATCCCTTATACTAGATGAGATTATATGCACTTTTAAAACACAAAATTTTCCTACTAATCTAGTGGACATTATTTTAAGAAGCATAGAGTAATCTTTTTTTTGTATGAATGTTATCCCTTTATGGAGAGGATATTTCATAGGATCAATTCCATTATTTTTTCCATTATTTATACATGAGTAAAAGAAATAAAATTATTTTATATATCCTAAAATAATGATGGATCTTGTGTTTTATTGGTACCTTCACTTTCTTTAGATGATCCCTATGAATCCCCTCTAAGAACCTCAATTATAGGTACATACTTAAAGGTTTCGAATCCCTCAATATTTATCTTCCACATAGGCACTAAAAACTATAATCCCTACATTTATTTGTTCCCCATTGCTTCTTCACCTAATAGATAAAATCAATTAAATATCTTGACATCAACTTCCCTCTTATTCATAGCAACAACACCATCCTTGGTTTTTGATATTACTGGAGATGATTCTTATGCTGATGTTGAAATTGTTACTCATACCCTATAACACCAAGCCTACTAGTGATACTTAAATGATCCTTATCTACTTCCTCTAACACCTCATACAGCTTCTTAGAGAGAGATTGTACCCCCCTAGTTGAGAATTCCATGCCCAAAGGGAACCGTAACTCCAGAATAAAAAGCTTTTTCATTGGAACTGGATAAATAGGTATGAGATAAATCCATATAAGATAACATGGGACCTTTGTTAAGATTAGGGTAAGGTATATACCAATAATCCCTATATAATTGGCTTATGGAGAACCCCTTCCCACATTGAAGAAGCAACCTTTCTAACCTAGGGAGCTAGAATATTAAGAACCATCATCGGATCTGGAGGAAGTTTTTATCCTTATAGGGGAAAAGAGTTTTCATCCAAAGGAACACCTGAAGCCCTATTATGAAAATCAAGATGAGAGTGTCCTTTCCTGTGATAGATATAACATAAATCCATCCAAAATTCATAAAGGATAGACTGGAAATGCCTATATTATCCCTCAATCATGATCCACATACCTTTTAGAGAGGACCAAGAGATTTCCATTTCAACAAAAGTTTTTACACAATAGGGTGTTTGAGATTAGAGGTCTAATGATCAGCACACAAGAAGAGATTAACAGAGCTACCTATAGACTAAAAGAGAGTTGGGTTCTTGAAGGGAAGCAGTAGACTAATAAATTGAATCCAAATATCTGTAGTGGATGGGTCCTGATTCATATAGAGGATAAACAACCAATGAAGAAGATGAAAATAAAATCTATTAATGGATATTCTAGACCTAGAATAATCACGTGCTAGATCATACTCATATGCAAAGAACATAAGGATCAATCATGGCCCTAGGATCTTGAAAATTGCATGCTATCTTAATCATCATTACTCATTTATGAAATTTTCAAACAAATCGATAGGAATTCATTACCAAAATAACTTGACAACCAAAGGTGAATAGTATAATGAAGAATCCATGTGGAACTCTGGAGGAGATATTGGAACCTCTGGTTGAACTTCATAGATCCCGAGGACCTTCAAATAAATTTTTATGCTGGGAAAGTCTAAGAGTTACTCTACTGGAGAAAATGGAATGAAGGGCCTATCACCACCCATGAGACCTAGATACAAAGAAACATGAGTAGGGTTTTGAGGCACCTCCCCCACAAATGGATGAGGGGCCACCGAATCATCCATATTTTTTAGGACATCTCCCAAATGTCATGGAAGAGCATCACTCGGGGAAGCTCTCTCTTTTTTTATATATTATGGATTTTTTGGGATGATTCCCATGTTTGGTTTTTCATTGATTTCAACATATAATATCTAAATAGCATGATGAAAGCAACCCTGAAAAATCCTCTATGGTATCTTTCACATTTGAATTATAATTACTTAAAAATAAGAATTACCTCAAATGTAATAATTCTTATTGATCAATTTTGATGCTACTCTTTTCATGTTATCATTATAGTGTAGAATCTAAGTAAGGATTCCACTAGTTATATCCACACATGATCCAAGAATCTTTGAAAAATGTCTTGGTCTTATAAGTGCTATTGTAGAGGAACTTAGTGATTTATATCATTCATCATTGTTCATGGAAATAGATTTATATTATTCTCTTTTTATTCTTAATAAAAAAATAGAATGATTTTTTATCATGGGATTCACATAATTTTCTATTGATTATTCGTTTTACACAATAACCATCAACTCTAAAATGATAGTGTTGGAATATATACTTAGGGTTAATGTTTATAATTGCACAATATTAAATTATCAAATATTCATTCAATGTTATTCCCAATGTAGAATAACAAAAATATTATTATTATTTGCATGACATGCATTAATTTAAATGTCATTTTGAAAACAAATAAATCAATATTTATTTAAATGATATTAAATAAAATAAATCATTACCATTAAGACCTTAACTCATCTCATCAATCCTTTATTGAAGTTTATTGAATCGTAAATAATAAAATATTTATCCAAATTAATATTATTTATTTAATAAAAAATATTCCTAAAACTCGTGAATAAATATTTAATTTAATATTAAAGTAACTAAATAAATATTTATATTATTTTATTCACTAATATAGAAAATAAATATTTATTTATTTATTATCTTGTGAATAATAAACAATAGATAAAATTAAACTCACATTTTATAAACATGAATATTATGTGATTGAATTTATACAATCAACCAAACTTGAGTATTTATTATTCTAAAAGATGAAAATAATATTTATTCTTATTATTAAAGTTTTACATTCACCTAGTTATTCTCAGTGAAAAAATAGATCACCAGTGCATATACAAGAGAGATCTTTCTGGTTCGATGGATTCATCTATACTTGGTGAGTTTCCAAAAACCTTAAGAAAACTAATGCCATAAAATCAAACAACTGGGGTGGATACTAGGAGACATAACACAAAAGATGAATTGAACCTTATAAGGATCTATGATGAAAGGGGGGTCAGGGCATCCACACTAAAGGTAACCCAGCATGTTATCACAATTTAGACAATATAGTCAATATGACACCCTTAGGGTAAGGAATCAAGAATATACCCACTTACATTTCAAATTAAGAAATATACCCATCATTATATTTTTTTTCCCATCTACTAATTCTTCATTGACATATCAAACCATATTTGACACATATTATGGTTTTTTCACTTGGACTTGAGTTCAAAACTAGTAATATCAAAATTGTTTATATAGGAAGCTTAACACCCAACTATATATGATTCAAACAATCATAGATAACCATTCCATTAAAATAGATGGCCAATGGAATATATGGAATCCACTCAAGGATGCTTTTCACTTTGGGGTTCTTCAATATCAATAGAGCATGCTGCTGGCCACTTGAATTGATTCCATCCATTCCACTTGCCACATGGACATATATATTCAATATAACACTAATTTACAAGAAATTACTTTGGCGGTGTATAATTTGAGTATGATGATCATAGTGGGTGAGACCTTCAGTTCATGGATAAAACCCATCACCACATTTAAACAAACAAAATTCTAGGTCAATCTCTATGGGTGGTGTGAATATTGGGGTAGGTAAAGAACTAATTTACCATATAGATAGTTTATCAAAAGCCACCAATGGACAGTCAGGATCCATAAAAAATCCCACACCACATCAGTGAATTTATTATCATGTATTTTAATCACATGAAATTTCAGAAATGATATAAGAAATATTAGTTTAATTAACTAGTAAATTACCTTCAAACGTCTTTTTTAAAGATAAATAAATATTGAAAAACTGAAATCAAGATGGAAATAAATTTTAAAAATTAAAATGTAAAAAATGAAAGAAAAAAATGATTCAAGATTTTAATTTTATAAATGATTCAAAATTGAAATCCAATCATGATGGAAACCTTGTCCTGTAATGGGGAAATGTGTGACATACATGAAAAGGTAATGTCATCATTGGTATTGTCTTCTAATTGGATAATGATATTCTCTCAGATCTTTAGTGTGAGGGGATGGAATATAGATCTTAAATTACAAACCTAAAAATAAACATACAACGCACATATGGATGAAGCTGGAGATACTCAAATTTGAGACCTCGTAGACACCCCACAGGACCACTATCATTGGGCTAGACTCTATTATAAATGATTGAATTAAAAATAAAGATGACAATGAGTTGGATACCCACAAAATTTTTCATGTACAAACCTTAACCTATTTTTTTTACAAAACTCTAACTATAACCTCTATTTGTTTATTTTTTAAATTCAAAACCTTAAATCTACACTATTATTTTTAACTTCTTATTTATCCAGCATAACTCTTTTAATTTCCCAATTAGAAATTAAAATTTTTAAATTTTATTTATAAATATAGAATACCCATGTCAAAAAAGTAAGTAAATATTTTTTATAATATTTTATTTATTTAAAAATATATCATTAATGGACTAATAATAATTAATTTAAGAAAATTAAAATTTAAAATTTATTTATAAATACAATATGCATCAAATTCAAAATAAATTAATAAGTATTTAAAAAAAAATAATGAAATTTTTAAAAAAAATATGGATTAATTAAAAATAATTAGCCTAATTGATTTTGAGTTTATGGTACCCTAAATTTACTACCCTAACTCTACTTGTGTTATTATTTTTTATGAATTTTTTTATGAAATATACACTTTTATCAGCACTAGGAAAAAGCGCTGATAAATCTCCCCTTTATCAGTGCTACTAAAAAATCATTGATAAAGGGTCACTTTTAACAGCACTTTTTTTAGCATTGTTAAAAGTTCCCTTTATCAGCGCCTTTTTTAGCACTGATAAAGCCCCCCCCCCCCTTTATTAGTGATTTTTTAACACTGATAAAGGGTAGCGCTGCGGAAACCTAGTTTTGTGGTAGTATCACCATGGATTTGAACCGATGTATTCATGATTCATTTCTATATTGAACTATTATAATGGAGTAACAGTTGCTTAGATAGATTAAATAGGGCCTAACTTAATGAGATGGCCCAAAAAATAGTGCACTGCTATCAAAAATATCACAATGAATCATCAAGATAGTGACATCCAACCACAACACTCAATACGTCCTCCTTATTAGCACCAGTTCCCCCATGATAGTCTTCATGTGGTAATTCCAACCCATAAGATAGAGGTCTTAGAATCTATATCCTACCAAAAAATGACATTACTGAGCATGATTTACCTTTCTTGAGCTACTCAATCTTATACATCACTTTATCCATTGGTCATATTTAACACCTAAGAACAACACACATTATGATCCATTACATTGAAAATGATTGATTTGATGAATGGGGATTCTTATCAGACCTCTTGAATAGTTTTTTAGTCATATGAAACTAATACTTATTGTAATTTAAGACATGGGATAACTTCCATGCACCTATTACCACTACCTCTAACTCTCAAAGAATTAGATATTCTTAATTTGATCATTTCTTCCTTTACATAATGGCTCACACTATTGAATTAGTGGTGAAATCAAAAATGCTAATGCATACCCATATTAGATTCAATTCCAATGGATATAGATTTTTCTTTATAAAATTATATAGGTGATTGATTGAATTCTGTGGATGGTGGTGGAGTCAGGGAACCAATAATACCCCTATGGATATCTTTCATATAGTCATGGAACATCAACTCATCCTATTTATACTATGTGTATAGAAATGGTAGTTATAATTGTAGTATGAATGGACCCATGTGCTCTCCTTGAAGCATTAATCACTTTAGTTCCCAAGAAACACACCAAAAACTTTATCACCCTATATCTAATAGACTTTTTCTAGAACTAATTGTTTATACTTTGGATTATAAGTATATTTCAAGAAGTGGATATTAATTTAAATATCTTATTACATATCATTCACAATTATGTGTGACTTTAATATAATATTTTCTTATAATATCTATCTCATTAAAAGGGAATAGTAGTTCCATGTTATGATTACAACCTTGAAATTCCATGATGATATTCTTAAAAAAAATTGGTCAGATAACATTCTATGATATGCAATGAAGCATATTTACTATAAAGTACCAGTACTCATAATCACTTGAGACTTATTCTCATGAATTTTTCACTTGGTAATCACTTATATGGGAGATTATAAGAATATACCTTCTAGTAGGAATTCCACATGTTTTTGTGTTATCATATATTCTTATATGTGAGCATGTGTAATGGTCCTTAGACATTAATATTATTAGTAATTCATTCCAAGAATCATTCACTTAGATGTATTACTATAAAACATGACTATAATAGTTCATGTTAATGTTTGGTATGTTGGGTGTGTCATGAATAATGTTTTATTAATGAATAATTCAAGGAAGTATATGTCCCTTCAAATTTAATGGAAGTTGATATCTCAGACCTTTAATTGAAATATAACTGTTTCATTAAATTCCATGGCCATGGTGTAACTATGAGTATATTTCAGATAATCAAATAAATAAATATCGAGTATATAGGTTAACTGTATAGGTGTGAAACTATCTTCATGAGACATTATGGTAAATGGATTATATTACATAGAGAGAACTCATGTGTGGATTTTGACATTGAAACATTAACTTCTTTATATTGGGTTACTTAACTCATTTCTAGATAGTAATATTGGATATTAGACAAGTCTGCCTAATGAAAATGAGAAAACAAGTATAGAGTTTCACACACTAAGTGTTCCCATTGATCTCAATTAAATTATATTTGAATTTAATTATTATAATTAATATTATACTCAAAACTAAGGAATACTTTTATTCATGATTTATATATTATAAATATTTATTTTATTGAATATTTAATAAATATTTATTTTTCTATGCTATGACTAAAATTTTTATTTTATGAATTAATATTTAATTAAATATTTATTTAGTTATTTGGTATATACTGAGAAGTAAGCAGATCAAGATTATTTCATGTGATAAATATTATTTTACAAGATAGAAAAATAATATTTATCATTGCATCAGTTAGCACGTGCCATGAAATAAAAATAATATTATTATTTTAAATACATGTGATGGGGTTATAAATGGATTTGAAATTTTATTAAAGGAACTTATATAATTAATTAAAATAAAAACCATAACCCTGGGTATATGAATAGACCAATTATAATTTCTAATATAAGCTAATTGAGAATTATTGTGCATAAAATATTTCCTTCTAGAATTATCCTCTTACCTCTCACATCAACTCAAGGATGAGAATATTAGGAGAAATTGTTCAATACTGAAGAAAGGTGATGTGATCTAGATAAAAAATGCAAGATGATGAATCAAACACTCTAGAATCTGAAAATTCATCGGTGTCATTCAGAGATTAAAGGAGAACATGTATATCACCACTAAATGGATTCTACACTTGGATCCTAAAAGATCAATGATAGATTACTGAAGAGGGTTTTGGATGATCAAAATATATTGTGAAAAAATATCTCAAGAATGAGGTAATCATTCTTTAAAATTAATTAAATTAATTATAAATTTAATGTGGAAAATATATACTCTTATTCACGGTGATCGTCTTGTCTATATTTAATTGGAAAATTTTTGTTGGAAATGAAATTCATTTCTTGTATAATATTTGAATGATCTATCGAATTTGACATTTGCTGAGTTAAGATTGTCTTTGATATGTTATTCCATTGAACTCAAATCCAAAAGGTGGTATCAGAGTGGTCACATTCAAATTTATAATTATTTACATTATTTTAGATCATTTCACATTTAAATGTTAAGAATCATTTCATGTTTCAATTTTTTCTTCATATTTCTTTAAGATATCTTATTCATGTTATTCATTTATCATAGATATTACCATGATCTGTTAGGGATTAATAAATTTTATATCTGAATATCATGTCTAAAGGAACCAAGGATCCTAGTGGGATAATATAATACTACATAGTGTATAATCCTTTTTTGCACACTATGTATCCTTGTTCATTACACAAGGCTTCCTGCATGGATTCTGGGTCGTCATGTAATTAGTACACACCATGTGCAATAAATGTGTTGAGTATAGACCAGCCAAGGTGGACCACTGCTTTTTCAAAGTACACATAATGTAGTTTGAATACACATAATGTATTCCATGTGTTTTAAATATGCAAAACATGGGGTCAAACCATGTTGTGTAATTAATACACCACGTGTATTTAATACATAACACGTATAGACTAGAAACCATGTAACAATAAGTACACACCATGTATCCTCAATAGATGTATTTTACTTCATGAATATTCATGATAAGTACACACTGAGTCCCTATATGTGTACTACAAATATATAGCTAAGATAAGTACACACTATGTTCCAATATTGTACACAACATGTAATTTACCTATTTACATTGAAATTTTAAATTTAATTAATTACTCCTCAAACATTATCAACTTGAGTTCTGTGGGTCATTAAGTTGACAGTACATGTCAGTTGTTAGGTTTTATATTATTTTAAATGTTTAATAAACTATGTGTGATGTTCAATACTATGAATAATGTATTCTTATTGTATACTAAATAATAATCACATTAAATTTTATAGGCTATGTATTTTTCATGTGTACCATGTGGAATTAAATTGGTCATACATGTCATGAAATTATGACACATTCCACATACATGATGTTTCATTTGATTGAATTTTCTATAATTAAATTAATTGGATTAATTCACCTGTGTTTTATCTTATTAAATAATGAATTTAAATGAATGTTATCTAGTTGTTTTATATGTGTAATCATTAGATGTGTATGATTGATCATGAGCTTGACTAGACCTATGTGTGTGTTGGTTTTATGTTATTTTATTTTATTTTATGGTTTTGAAATTAATTATTAATAAATTAAATATGACAGTCTGTGTTTCATCCCTCCCTGTTTTATTATGTAGGGCATGTATGTCCAAGGTTGTTTTATGTAATTCCCTCTAACCAGTCCTTTGGTTTCCCTCACATGTATGTGAGTTATAAAAATTGTAATAAAAGTAATATCTGAACATGTATAGAGTCGGTTCAAGGTAGATCTGAGGTGGACATGGTTCAATATGGAATTGAGATGAAACCAATATGGTAGATATATAGGTATTCTAGTGGGATGTTACAACTCATCCCAAAACTAGAAAATGGGTTTATCACTAGGGCTATAAGTTGATTTATTGTCCACTCAATAAATAAACCATTAGATAATCCCATTATAATGTTATTTATTTATTTATTTATTTATTTATTTATTTATTTATTTATTATGTCTAATTTATTTAATGGATACAATACCACAGTGACATAAATAAATGGACTAATATGAAAATATGGAATTAGAATAAATAGATTATAAATAAATGTTTTATTGAAATAGGGTTAATCACTTAGGTAAAATACACTTAATATTAACAAGACATGTAAAGGATAAAATAAGAAAAAAAATTACACATAATAAAATAAAATCCCTCAAGTTAATATTAAGTCATTAAGCCTTTCATCATTTGAATTAAGATGAACCCATAGTTAAAGTGTCAGTTTGGACTCCATCAGGGACACTTTTAATTATTTGTAAGTCTTAACCAATTTATTGGGTCAACATAACAAAATTTGTATTGGGTTTAACACCCTTTATATATCCAATAAAAATTTGAATGAAATTTTCAAGGAAATCTAAGTCTGGATTTCTAGATTGGGGAGTCTACTCAATGGTTCAAGGAGATTCTTATTTTCAGTTGGAAAGACTCTCTTCCTAAATACTTTCTTAAAATTTTCATGGCCTACATATATATTATAAGAAGGGAAATTTGTATTCTTTCTACTAGAATTTCTACAATGATAGGACATTCTATGTTCAATGGTGAGGGATGTTGAGACTTGATAAAATAGTGGGAGTGTTAATAAAACTAAAATGATTATAGCCTCACATAAATTATAACCAAGTGAATTATTAATAATCTTTTTTATAATTTAATAATAATTTGAAGTTGATAAACCAATTTCTCCATACAATCAATTTTAGGGAAATACAATCTTATAATAGGTATTAACTTTCATAAACGGTTCAGATGTCTATGGGTTGTGTTGCACCATGAATGGAAATCTAACATTCTAGAATCCTTAATACCTGGTTTTCTTGAAAAAGAGATGAGTGATGAAGATTTTTATATCTATGATAAATACTCAAGTGATGTAGTTGAAATTTAGTCTTTAAATAATTCATATATTTCTAGTGAACTCATGAAGTCACATGAATACATAGATGCATATACCATGATCCAGCATCTTCATGGTCTTTACTAGGAGAGAGAAAGAGATAAACAATTTGAGATATTCAAGGTGACTTTTCATGGAAAACTTGGAGAAAATTCACCTAATGGGCCTCATGTAGTCAAACTCATTGGCTACATTGAGTACCTAGAGGTTATAGGGTTTGTATTTCCTAGATAACTACACACCGAAATAATTATTTCATTACTTAATCAAATATTCTTTATCTTTTTTATTTATTTCAATATTAACATAGATAAGTCACTTCTAGATCTTCTCACACTAATTTTCTAAGTTGATAAGGATACGAAGCATGAAACTCCCTTTATTCTTATGGTGAATAAAAATAAAGTCCAAACAAAGAGATCTAACTCCAAATATTCTTCATAATTCTCTTCTAGGAAGAGAAATATCGAGTAGAAAGCAAGGTAAGATGATTTCATTTGTTTCACTTATGGAAAAAAGGGCCAATGGATGAAAAACTATACCCAATCAAAGAAGTAAGGGGAAGATTTATGTGAATTTTTTATTGAATTTAATTTAACTATTTCTATAAATTGGGTATTAGATATAGCATGTAGAGATCACATATATATTCAAATATAGGAACCAAGTAGATTCCATAATATTTCATACATAGAGTTTGATACATGAGCAACCAACGGAGCCATACTTTCTTGCATGGATATTGGAGACTACAAAACTCACATTGATTAAGATAATGATCTTGGTTTAAAAAAGTTATTATTATGTTCCTTCAATCACTAAAAACGTTATATCTATATCCAGACTTGATACAGATGGATTAATTTTCAAATTTAGGGAAAAAATTTATATTATAAATAAAGAATATATTAATGTAAGGAATATTTAAATAATGGTATTTATGTGTTAGATTACATGATCCAATTAATTACAATTGATAATGAAAATAATTCACAGGATTCATACCATACCCAATTAGGGAATCATCGGGTAGATCATGTAAACAAAAAAAATGTTTGAACAAATTACACTAAGATAGATATTTATATTTTTTAACTAAAACACATTGGTGTATTTAATGAATATTTATAATAAAAAATAACAAAATATCCATCTGCTAGAAAAGTTGAAAGGGCCACATATTTTCTTCATTTGGTTCATACCAATGTGTATGGACTATTTCCAGATGAATTAAGGGGTGGGTACTCATACATCATAACTTTTACTAGTGATTTTAGTTGATTTGGATATGTATACTTAATGAGGTATAATTCATATTCCTTTGATAGATTTAAGGAAAATAAGAATGAATTTGAGAACCATATTGATAAGAATATTAAGAAACTCAACTTAGAATATAGTGAAGAATATCTTAATTAAGTCTTCATGGATTATTTTTAGGAGTTTGTGATTTTATGAGAACTCACTCATCCTTATACACCACAATGGAATGGTGTAATTGAAATGAGTAACCAAAATTTGTTGGACACATTGAGATCAATGATGAGTCTTGTGAATCTTTCATTATCTTTTTAGGGATACGCATTATAGACTAGAGAATACATTTTACACCAAGATCCAACTAAAGAAACAAAGTGTATTACATATGAAATTTGGAATGGACATATACCCATGTAATCTCATTTATAAGTGTGAGGATATGAAGATTTTGTTAAGGGTATTACCGGAAACAATCTTTCACCCTAGGGAACTTAGTGTACCTTTATAAGACAACCTAAAGAAACAATGGGATACTGACTATATGAACCCCCATCCAAAAAGGTTATGGTTAAAAAACATACCACATTACTTAATAAGGATCATATATTTAAAAGATATATTGGGAGCGATATAAACTTCAATGAAGTACAGGATAAAGATACACAATAGTTGTCACATGAACAGATTTCACAGAGCTGCTTGGAAAAGAATGTTCCAAAGCCACAAGTACTATTTAGAGTAAAAGATATGTTATAGACTTATAATTATATGGTTTTATAGCCACCAAGGATGGTGATTCATTATTATTTGATAATAATTATCCTATAACCTACAAGGAAGTAGTATGTGGAATAGATTTTTCCAAATGGTAAGAAGCTATGAATTTTAAAATGGAATCCATGTACCAAAACCAAGTCTGTATTTTTTTTACCCTCCTGTGAATGTAAATCCTATTGGTTATAAATTAATATTTAAGAAGAAACTATACATGGATGGAAAATTTAGTACTTATAAGGAAATACTGGTTTACAAAAGTGTTCAAAAAACTTTAAGGAATAGACTATAAAAAAACATTTTCATCATTTTCAATACTAAAATCCAAAATAATTATACTTTATATAGTATTTTACCAAGGCTATGAGATTTGGAAAATGGATCTCAATACATCATTCTTTAATATGACCCTTCAAAATGATGTCTAAATGACACAACCCGGAGGGTTTGTGACTCCAAAGGATTCCAACAAGGTATGAAAATTGAAAAGATCTATTTATGTATTAAATCAAGAATCCAGGTCATGGAACATTCAGTTTGATGAAACCATAAAATAATTTAGTTTTATAAAGAATGAATGTGTGACTTATTCCTATAAATGTTTTAGTTGGGTTATGGTCATTTTCATAATATTTTATGTTAATGACATACTACTTATTGGAAATGAGACACTAGTATTATTGTTTTTTAAGGTATAGTTAAATAAATAATTCTCCATGAAGAAAATAGGTGAAGTAGTATATATTTTTTGGATCAAGATCCATCATGATAGATCCAAGAGATAACTTATTATAAGACAAGGTACATATATTTCCAAGATATAGAAGAGATTCAATATGGGACAATCCAATAGGGTATTATTGCTGGTGTCAGATGGCATTCATATTTCCCAGAAAATTTTTCCTTTCACACATGAGGAATGACATAGGATAATAAGGATTATATACGTGTTTTTGATTGGATTAGTCATGTGTGTTATTTTATATATTAGTCTATATGTCACCTACACCTTAAATGTCATAATAAGATTTCAAGCTGACCTAGGTGACTGCCATTGGATGCTAGTCAAGACTATCCTTATGTATCTGAGAGTAAATAAGGATACATTCTTGGTCTATGGAAGATTTTAGTAACTATTCATCAGATTATATTTTTATAGTTTCCAAACAGATCAAGATGATATGAAATCACAGATAGGATACATCTTCACTATCAATGGAGGTGTTGTGAGTTGGAAGAGATCAAAAAAAGTCATGGTTTCATATTATATAGTATATTCTAAGAATATTAAAAATTATGAGGTAGATAAAGAAGAAGTTTTGATACTAAAATCCATACAATATCTTGATGTATTACCTCGCACTAAATACCCTATCACACTCTTGAGATAATACTGTAGTGGTGGACCTTGCAAAGGATCCAAGGTCACATCAGAGGATGATGCCCATACTTTGGATGTATCATCTCTTGATATATTTTTCTTATATAGGTGAAGTCACAATGAGAAGAGTATCAATGTAATACAATGTAGTGGACCGCTTGACTAAATCCTTAAATTGGTATAAAAAATAACTTCATGTGAGTTTAAGCGGACTGAAAGTCATTGGTAGTTAACTCTAGTCCAAGGGGGAGTCTGTTGGAGTTACTATTCTAGAACCAACTATTTTTTACTTTGTATTTCATGTATATTTTATGAATTTAATATTAATTTAAATTTATTATTAAATATCTTTCAAAGTTTTACATGACTTTAATGTAATATTGTCATAGAGTAACTTTCACATAAAAAGGGCATAGCAATTCCCCACTGTGATGAGAGAACCTTGAAATTACATGATTATATTACTAAAATAATTTTTAGGGTTGGATAAAATTATATGATATTTCACATGTCATGTTGATTTTCAGGTGTGAGTACTCATGGGTACATGATACTTCTTCTCATGAAGTCTGCACTTGGTAATCTCTAATATGAGAGACTATGAGAATAGACCCTATGGCAGGAGTTCCAATTGTCTATGTGTCATTAGATATTCCTATAAATGAGTGTGTGTAATGGTCTTTAGACTTTAGTTTTCTTATTAATTCATTTCATGACTCACGCACTAAGATTTATTATTGTAAACCATGATTATAATAGTTCATAACAATGTTGGGTATTTTGGGTGTGTTACAAATGACATGTTATTGTTGAATAATTTGAGAGAGGATTTTTCCCTTCCATATTAATGGAAGTTGATATCTCTACCCTTTGGTTGAAATATAACTAACACATTAAATTCCATGTACATGGTGTAATTATGAGTTTATTTCAGATATTCAAAGAACGACATATTGATCATATAGGTTGATAATACGAGTTTGAAACCTGTATGATGAGATATTATGATAAAGGGGTTATATTACATTGTGAGAGCTTGTGTGTGGTTATGGACATTGAAACATTAACTTATTTCTCTTGGGTACCTTAACCCATTCCTAGATGGTAATATTCAACATTAGGTTGTCTCACCTAATGCCAACAAAAAAAGAAGACTAGAGGCTCACATAATAAATGTTTCCATCGATATTAATTAAACTCTATTTGAATTTAATTATTGGAATGAATATTATTATCAATACTGAGGAATATTTTTATTATAGATTTATAAATTGAAAACTATTTATTTTATTTAAAATTTAATAAATATTTATTTTCAAGACTATGAATGAAATATTTTTTTAATGAATAAATATTTATTTGAGTATTTGATAAATAGTAAGGATGAGTGGACCAAGATAATTTTTAATGATAAATATTATTTAACAAGATGATGAAATAATATTTATCATTTCAATGGTTAGCGCACACCATGGGATAAAAAATATTATATTTTTTTAAAACATGGAATGGGGTCAAACATGGTTTTGATGTTTTACTAAGGGAATTTGTGCAAATAATTAAAATTAAAACCCTAAAAGTATGTTTATAAATGGACCAATTATAATTTTTAAGAGAGTTTAATCGAGAATAAATGTGCATAATAGATTTCTCTCTAGAATTATCCTCTTCCCTCTCACATCCTATAAATAATGAGAAGATATAAAGAACTTCTTCAAGATCAAATAAAGGTGAATATTTCTGGATGAACAATGTAAGATGATCAATCGACCGTACTAGTACCTGACGATTCATCAGGGTTTTTTAGAGATCAAAGGAGCATGTGTGTATCAATGCTAGAGGGGTTATATATTTAGATCCTATAAGTGAAATTATAGATTACTAAAAATGTTTTTGGATGATAAACATGTATTATGAATAACTATCTCAAGAATGAGGTAATAATTTTTTTTAATTAATTAAATTAATTATAAATTTAACATGAAAAATATATTCTCTTAGTTCCAATGAAATTATTTTCTATATTCGATTGGAAAAAAAAATTGGTCATGATGTTGACCTCTTGTACAATATAATAATGATCTATCAAATTAAACATTTGATGAGTCATAATTGACCCTGGAAGGTTCTTTTCTATGCTTGGGACCATCAATATCATCATGGAATACCTAAACTAGAAAAAAATATGTCCATTATACTTCGTCCTTCATGTGCCCCCACCCTTTGGACTCATCATATGAGTGGGTCATTTTTTCACCTTAGTGTTATGCCAACTAAGGCCTCATATACATTATTTGGCCTTTCAGTTAACTTGGTATTGTCAGCGTGGTATATGTTCCTTCATCTATCACTAACTAATGCAACTAAATAGTAATAACAACACCACCAATCCATGATCCCCATGATCATTCCTCTGTATCTATAAAAATCAAATGATCGGACCTAGCTCTCCCCATTTCAGGTTCCAATTTTCCTATCTGGATTTGGAATCATGATTGGTTCAGTTGATTGATAGATATATATTCATGGTGGTTCAATGAATAATTCCTTTTTCAATTGGATTTTCTCTTGGGATATCAGCATCAATAGTCTATGGTTGTTCGACTAGACACAGTGGGAAGCGGGGTAGGTATATGGACATTATAGAACCATATGATTGGTGTTCAGATTGTGGTAATTGAATACATAATCATCCTATACCAAGCCTCCCTATTCACCATCTGGAATGTCAAGAAACTAGGAAGATTGGGTTTCTCAAGTCCCCAACTCCACTCCAACCTTTGAGGATTCTAGACAGACGGGAATGTTTTTAAGTATATCCATCTCCTAAGCATATAAAATTGGGTTGGAACATTGGCCATTCACTCATAACATCAAAAATGTATCACACAAGCCCCACCAACTCCATTCCAGTTGATCTTCCATCTTTCATATACTATTGGGAATCATTGATTCATATCATATAACAGTAGTACAAATGATCAATTGAATGGATGTTATAGGTATGATAGGTACCTTATATAGTGGGGAGTTGAAACATTATCGATCCCCATGAAAAAATGGGTTTATTGGTATATATTATTGATCAACCCACTATTCGAATAGAGATGGATTCACCCCCATGATGAACACCCAAGGATCTAAGGTTGATAATTGATTCCTTCCATTTCTCCTCCCACTCCACTAAAACTCTTCCATGCATAAACAATAATCTAGACCTTAATATTCTCTATTGTGGTATTATAATTCTATGTTGTATGATTTTATGTTCTATTATAGTTCCTACTTTATGAAAATGTAGAGATATCCCATTATGGTACAATTCAATAGCTTCTATTTCATTGAGTATTCCTATTTAGAGTGAAAAGGTAATAATTTTTTTCTAATTTTGATAGATTCCCCATCTTACCTTAGCTACTCAGGCCATGGATTATTTGTATGTAGTGTATTCAGTTTCACCACTTCTATTCCCACTAACTATATCGTTCAAGACCATTCCACTAACTACTACTTGTTTTGTTTTTCTTTGTTTTGTTTTTTTTACAAAAAAAATAGTATTAACTATTCAATAAAATTATAGTTAATCATATAACATGTTCACATGAGAGTGGGAGGAAGCTTCATGGGGTTGGTTGTTTGAAAGATATGGTATTGGGGGTGTGATTTGAACTAGATTACTGGTACTGGGTGAGGTTCTCGATCAAAAGTCTAAAGGCATTATTTTTTCCACAAATCTCAATACACTGACCATAATATACTCCACCACATAGAATAAATATTCTCACTTTATTTAAACATGTTGGTACTATATCACATTTCATTTAAAAGGGGGTAATATCCCAAATATGAATGACATCAACTACTATGGATAGAATATGGATATATGATCTTTCTAGTATGACATCCTGATTTTCTACTTCTAAGATACATGAATGTCCCATTACTATATCAAACTCTATAATTGGATAGCTATAAAAAGTTATATCCTTGTCCATTCTATCAAAATATCCTTAATACTTATAAGGTTAGAAAACCAACTCCAAACTATATTGGAAGTATTGATTTGTATACATATCTCCTAACACCTATAAACTACCACTACAGACATCTCCATTCTAATAAACTATAGATTCCATTATTTGAATCCCATAAAATAATGATGATGTTCCACTTTCACACACTCCACTCACTATTTCACAACCACCACCAATCCATTCAGTTGATAGGTGACCAATCATTGATCCATCATCATAGATTCTAGTCAACCATGTCCCAAAGTTGTACTATGGATCCAGTCCATTCAATCCACTCCATAAAATGGAAAACTAAAATCTTCAAACATGGATCTTAGTTCCCTTATTTCTAAATCAAATCATTCGTACTAATATTATATTATGTGGAACTTTGAATAGGACATTTAAAGTCATAGATCCCATGATCCATTGTATTTAATATCACATGTATGGTCTCAACCCCTAGGTTTGGTGGTGTATATAGTTTCTTCCTTACCCTCTGCCACCACAACTGTTCCAATACTTAGACAATCTATATTGAAACCCCACCAACTCCATTCCATCTATATAGTATGTGACTAATTGACTACCAAACCTAGTCAAAATCCAATACCTCCTGATTAGTAAGAGTAGTATGGATTCATTAAATCCTAATCACTTCCCCAATGGTATAAATAAGGTCACTATATTGAACCTCATCAACTTCATTTGTATTATGGTGGTTCCAATCCTATCATTATTGATTTCATACCATCATCTATGGGTAAAGGATTCAAATATGAATTCATTCAGATCATGATCCCTAGGATTATAGCCAATTCCTATAATCCACTTCTATCACTATATTTTCATTGAAATGGTACACATTTATTTTTCAAGCACCTTGGTGATTTTAGGTATCATCGTTTACATAATCCTCCCAAAAATTGTAATCCCAACCACACCACTTTTCACCTAGGTGGAGTAGAAATTGATTTTCCTTATGAAACTATCCATTACATGCCTTTCAACAACCTCAACCATATTCTCAATTCGCATAGTTTCAATTATTCCATTTGTTCCAAGCGATCCATGAAACTATACCCCAAGCTCCTCTAATCAACCATCATACCCACCCATTATCCACTCATACTTTAAAAATTCCCATGTAATAAACTTTAGTCAATAATTGTTCCTTGTCATAGTGATTAAATCAATTGTCAAGGTTTAACTATAGAGCCTATGAGATTCAACTTATTCTTTTCCAATATCAAATCCTCTTCTCTTCCTATACTTTCTCCATATTCTGATTATGATGTTTTCCAAGTGATCCAAAAACATAACATTTCCCTATTCTCAATTTTGATTATTCAGTGTGATAGGGATAATTCAGTAAAGGTATGTCACCTATCACTAAACTATCAATACCAATAAAATATTCCTACCACAGAAAAAAATTTCATACATCAAAGGGTTTAGAATATCACTCAACTATCAACACCAACCTCAACAAGATAGCTGATTTCATCTTAATCAAGAAGTGTGAGTGATGAATTCACCAAGAAATTTGTATTTCCTATAATTATATATACATTTTAAAATCTTTTAACTTGTCCATTGGAATAATTTGATTGATAGTTCCTTGATTTCTAAATATCTAGATTTGGTAACCCTAATAAGAAGAAAGATTGGTTGATGAATTTTTGAATAGAGAGAGAAAGAAGTTCCACTTGTCTTTTAAGTGTATGGGGGAGGGGTTAAAAACTATTATGAGGGGTTCCTTTAAAAGTTCCTAATTTGATATAGTCAAGATTTTTCTAGAGATAGAGTAGAATTCCCATATGTTACCCTACTCATTTGTAGCCCCATGTTTAAGGTAATAAATCTACCAGGCTATGGATACATGTTCACCTATTTTTCTACTACCATAAGTGAGTGCAGTTTTAGGTATCTAGTGTTGTGTCCTAGAAGTGGGAATAGGTCATGTGGGGAGGGAATTTTCTGTTATAGAACCAAGAATAAATTCCTTTAGTCTAAGATAAAACAACCATAGGGTCATTGGATCCCATTATGTATGTATTCCATAAGCAAGGATCATAACCAAAGAGAGAAGGAGATCACAGATCAAACCATGAGTTTAGTGTAGGGTTTGATCCATAATTTTGGTCAATAATTTCATTATCCAAGGTATAGGTCGGAGAATTTGGGAAGATCATTTACCATTCAATCATTAGAAAAATCCTGGATTCACCCTCTTATTATTCCCATGATTCCCCAATGCACCTAATTGGGTAGTTCAGTAGACTCCAATCTATATCTTGGTTAGAACACCTATGGTTCTTCTTCTTCTTGATGTGACCGATCCTATAGTTTCAAGGATAATTCTTACTACTGATTTGAGCGGTGGTTTTATAAGGTCGCTACTCATGGTGTATGGAGAATGTTATAGATTCGATCTCGATACTGATATCTTTCTCTACCATTACTAATGGAATAAAGTAAAAGGGAGTAATAAATGGTAATAATATGGATATAGTGTCATATATAAATAAAATTAGTTCATATGATGGAAAGGGAATATGAATATCAAAGTATGGGTATGTATTCATTCTTAACACATTATTATCGAGGGTGGGTATTTTGATTGTATAACTTCTAATGATTTTCTAGATCTATAGGAAAGTATCTCTTTCTCCACTAGTTTGGGGTATATTCTAATACTATTAGTGGTTTATATGCTCTAGAAAATAAAATAGTGGAGATAGATGGAATATGGGAGTGATAAAGTAGAATAATGAGTGGGGACAGACTCTATAACACAAAGGGTAAGAAATGGAATGAGTTGCATCTCTTTTAACCAAACATACAATCCATCAAAAAAGCAAGTACTGAATTGAACATAGTGAATAATAGGAAAAGGAAAAATTAATGTTATTATATCTATGGATTAACCTTTCTAGTATATATCATTTTTTCATCTCTAAACACTCAATTTCTTACACGTATTTTATTTTCCTATATAGTAATTTTTTCTTATTTCCCATTTTATGATCCTCCCTTCACACCATTTTATCATCATTATACACATTTTGTGACCTCAAACACATAAATACTTTGTTTTGAAGCTATAAATTGGATAGTATCATAAGATAGTACCAATGGTGAGATTCTTCCTAGGTTAGGTTTATCATTGTTTAGTTAGTAGGTGGTGTGGCCCTATCCAAATGATATCGCTGTCATCATATCACTAGTCATAGGTGTGAATTTCAATTGAAAACCATTAAAATGGTACACCTTTTCCTGCATGACAAGTTATAATATTCCAATAATTTTTATGTTTGATAGACTATTGTTTCCATATCCCCTGCGGATTCAATCTTCACCTCATGGCCAAAGTAACCGAACACCTCAATTTGGCTACCAATTTATCGATACTACATCTTGACCATACACTTTATATTGGATAAATGAGGATCATGTTTGCAAAACTACACCATTACTAATTTGAGATTATTAGGAAACACAATGATAATGGTTCGGTTGATTTTTAAGAGATGAGACACAAGATTCCCTTTCCCTTTATAGGATTTCCTATGGCCCGATTTTGTGCAAGTGCCAAAAATAAGTTCAGTAGATAGGAAAATACTGAAGGGGGTGGTTGAGAAGGTGGAATTTTTTCAATTATTTCCTAATGTGATCTTAACTTGACCATTCATATTTTTATATATGATAAAAGTATCAATAAACATGAGTCTAGTATTTTAATCTTCTATGACCTTTATGTTAGGTAAAAAATAAGAATTTAAAATATGATTCCAACTTCAATAAATTTATTCATTATCTCTAAGCATTCTAAACCTTTCTAAACAAGTGAAGTAAATAAATTTGGTCCCTTATTGGTGCATAATGTGAGAAGAATTAAATTCTTGATTTAAATCATTCTAATGAATCCATTTATTTATCCTTAACCTGATGATATCTACCTATAAGAAAAATAAAAACTATTAAAAATTAATAATACTACTAAAGGAATCAATGCCTAGATCCTAAGTCTATCTTCATTTAGATTTTAACTTCAATATCTTAGTAATCCTAGTGTAGATATTGATTATATCTTTCTAAATTGATGTATTTCATTTCCCTAGTTTGTGAAATAGAGTATTGGATCTAGCTTTATCTTAAAGAGGGAATGATTTCTCATTATAATTTTTCCATGGGGTTGGTTTAGTCAGTGATGGGGGTGGTCAGTAGGTGGTTTTGATTATAGATCCTAACTTTATCTTCAATAAAAATTAAAATATCTATTGATTAATTACATAAAACATTATTATTTCTACTTATGACTCTCACACAGGATTCTTTCCCATTATCAAAAAATAACCATGGCATTTCAATGAGAAAGACTTATATGAATGTATTAGTGGCACTCCTGAAGGTCTATAAGTACAATAAATTGAATTTGGACCCCCATTTATTCTCTATTTTATTACTCAAGTAAATTCAAGTGTAAGGGGTATATTAAAATATAAAAAATCACTAACTCATATACCTAGTCATGTAATGACTCTACTTACAATAAATTTTTGAAAATAACCTGACTAAATAATCATATATGGATCCTCTTGGGAAAATAGGTTAAGTATCCTTTGGATGGTCAACTAAAGAAGACAGGTGGATTTAAGTTTGATTGAATTTATTTCTTATCACTCAAGTCTCGGAAAGGGATGCTCAAGTAGATTGTATTTATCTCTTTCATATTATACTCCTTTTGAATTATATTTGTATTTTTATTTTATTTTTAATGGAATTGAAAGACTCTCTGATCCCACTATGACCCAAAGATGGGTTGGCCTCATATTAAAAAAAAAAGGGTGTATATAGGGGACTAGGTGGATTCTTAGTTTTGATTAAATGTGGGAAGGACTTTGCTTCATCACCAGTGCACATGATAAAAGGAAAGGCCAAGGATACTGGTGTGAAATAGTTTCTTTATGGCTGGAAAAGGCAAGGATATTATAAAAGTCAATAAAAAGTTCTAACTATAACTAGAAAGATATAAAATAGAAACATCCACAGTGAGTTACATATCTCTTCCCAAATAAGATTAATGATGGTTCCTAACTCACATAGGAATGCTCTCCTGGTCACCTACATTTCACTTTCAGAAAATTACTCACATATCAAAAAATATTTGAGTCACTATAAGACTTATAGAGATGATAACAAGGTGGTAAGGTAACTTTGGGTCGAGATCAAGATATAGAGTTAGAAACCATATTATAGTCACTGTGGGTATAGGATAGATTGCTAAATCCATTTCATAAGAAGAAAAAATGTTATTCCAAATCCCCTGTTAGCACATAAGTTGATCTATCCTTACCTTCTTAGTTGTGCCACCAATTATCCATTGCCTTGATATTATCCTCACTGCTTCTACCATCATTTTTTGAGTGAACTTAACTTAACTGAAATAATACACTCTATTGGGTGGGTTATTTTATTATCTAACTCTTTTTATGTGTTATCATCTCATTTGGTGAGGCATCCTATCATATTTGGCTTTTTTCTTCCTTTTTCCTGCTTCAATCAATAATTAAACAATTATTGATGTCTTTGGTTGAGAAGGGTTCATAAAAAATGTACAATGAAAGTATACGGGGTCTGTTTGGTGAAGGAATTTTGATTGGTATCCCCTAGATATCAAATGAATTATCCACTCATTATTATAAAAAAAGATGTGGTGGGTCTTGTTAGGTTCTAGGTATATAAAAATATCCTCTATTCTTATATATCTATTTCAAGAACCTCGAAAGTAAAAAATATCAAATCCAAAGGGTCCATGGTTGTTGGACCACCCTAGACTCACCCAATAGTATTTATCCTAAAAAAGTCTTAGGATTGAATGGGAATAGATTGTGAGTCAATAAAACCTACATGGATGGGAAAATGGGAACATATAGAGAACCACTCTGAGTTTTAGTTCCCCATTATTTAGAATCCCATGGGCCCTAGTTTTCTTTCTTAGAATTCATTTTTTAATTTTAAACTTTGAGATATAATGCTTGGGATAGGACAAGATGACTTAATCAAGTAGTATGAATGAGGGGTATAAGTGATATATTATATGATAATTGAATTCTTCTGACCCAAACAACCTATATAATACAATTATGGCTTGCGACATGATTAAAACTACTACATACCCTTTCTTCCTAGCCCCACTATAATGTGGTTATTGACCTTATCTATAACCACATACTGAAGTGAAAAGATCCGTCAGGTTTCTTTAACCTACCATTAAGGGACTCTTAACTATATGACTATGAATACTAAGTCAGAAATTTTCATTCAGTAGTATTCAGATTTCCAAACTTTTGTTTAGTATCTCTTGCATTTAATTTGATGTTACTACATATTTCTTCCCTTGTCCTTTCTATGAGAAACTATGAAAACATACCATAGACTTGAAAAGACAAGGGAAGATAATGACCATCTTCTTATGAATGGTTGTTATAGCTAATACCCTTCCAATATCTAGGTCTAAGAGAGATTATATTTCATTAATAGATATGGTAGAGGTTCAGTAGTACTTTAAGAATTATTGTCTTAATCAAATATTCTCAAATGATACCTATTAATAAGATAAGTCCTTTATTTAGATTTATCCCTTAGTAGGATATAATAATTTCACTGAGAAGGTACTCTACTCTAATAGTGGTGATCTTGTATAGTTTATTTTCATCCATATTTTCATAGATATTGGTTTTTTTTAGATTTATTCAAGAAAATATCACTCTATGTCTTTTCATATTAGCTTAATTAAGAGAAGTGAGTGACCAAAGGATAATTTACCTTTAGATGGGTATGAGATTATAGGATCTATCCCTCTAAGATCTATTTTTTCCTTTCATCTACCTCTATCTAAGTTAATTTCTTATTCATATAAGACCTCATATTTATTGAAATATCAAAAGAATAAGGAATTGAATGACACTATTAAGATGATCATTTTGTCCCACATGAATCTATTATGATATCATAGATAATCTCTAGTTGTTAGACATAATATAGATTGATGATGACTCTTTATAGGTATAATATGAAAGTTACTAGGGTTAGGGAGAGAGGATGAGAAAGAAAGGAAAGAAGATACTTCAGGGATTTTGGGTTTATTCCACTTATATCACTAAACCTAAACTAGGTAGGTTTGTGTCCCCTTCATCGAATCTTATATTTTGAGGGAAGGAATAAATATAGGGAAAGTGGTGCTAATTATAAATTGATAGTGAGATTATAATTCTATACAGCTACATATGCTAGTAATTTAAATGGGAATCTTCATGGATTCTAGTTATCTATGTTTTTATGTTTGGGAATGAATCTGATGTTCATAAGTAAGAACCATATCCTTCAATACCAACAACAATAATAAATAATCTAGATGACATAAAAAAATGAAAATTTGAAGAACATCATATCACATCTCTTCCTACCCAAGGTAATAAAAGCAAAATTTTGTCCACCCTGTTCTGGGATACTCAATTTATATTGTATATCCCCACCCAGTATAAGTGTGGATGGACTAACATGGATGTGGAAAATATTATACCACCACCAATCATATAATACAATCCAATTTATTTCCAATGTTATAATTCCTTTGTACGCATATCTAGGTGAAAGTGTGACCCTCTATGCCTCTTTCTAAATGGAATTAAGTGAACTTACATAAATTCCAATATCACAATATATAGACATATCAAGAAAATCATAGAGAAATAAGTTAATTTCATAATGAAAAAAACCATCCTATGAATTCTACTATGTCATATAATCTTATTTACTCAATATCTCATCAAGTAAGATGTATAGTTATTTCATCATCCTACATGATTGACTTATCATTACTTTTTTTTTGAAAGAAACTTATTGATGAATAACCATGTCCATGGATTTAATCAAATTATTCAATTTCAATAAAAGGTACAGAGATATCTTCTTACATTAACACGAAAGGGACAAAGCCTTCCTTGACTTATTCAATTAACATCTTATCACTTATGAAGATACCAAGGTTTGTTGCCTCAATGTGAGAATATCACATCACTATTTTCATGAATATATAAAATTATATTATTCATGATATATATTAATAATAATATCAAATATAAGGACCTATACACTCATCTACATATGGGAATATCTAATGACACATAAAACATAGGGAATTTATATTGGTCAGTTTGACCTCATAACATCCCTTCTTGGATATTACCAAGTAAAAACTTCATGAGAAGAAGTATTAATTTCTTATGATCCTTCAACACCTAATATTTAAACATAATATGTGTGTTGATAAAAAAAATTTATCTAGACTAACAATGTCATATGAGCCTTCATAAGTATATGTTTCATCCAGTTATGTGATCTAGGATCCTTATCTAGAACCAATGTTGTAGTATTATCATAATACAGGGTGATAAAATATTTATTTATAATTAAAACACCAAGATCCAAGAAGAATTTTTGTATCCAAAATTATTATTTATCTACATAAAAATCCATAATATACATGGATTACTTTATAGAATTGGTAACCAGTGGTTTCTCAGAACTCTTACATCTAATAGCTTCTCCACTAAGACAAAAAAATATCCCAAATATGATTTCAATTCATTATAATATGTTTGAAAACTAGGATTTGTGTATCCCATCACAAAACATTCCTCATCTCCTCCATAAACTAGGTACATATCCTTCATATGCACCAGGAAATTCTAGATCATCTTTAGATCCAACCAATGTAGCTTTCTTGTGTCTACTTGATATTTTCTAATCACACTCAAGGAATAGGAAATATCGTGACTAATATGTATCATAGAATATATGATAGATCCTATCAGAGAATCATAAGGTATTTTACTTCCCCCTCCTTCCTCCTCTTGTGTCTGAGGAAGAATTCTCTAAGAGAGGTGCATACCATGTGAGATCAGAAACAGTCCACTCTTAGATTGATTCATATTGAATTTATTCAATACCTTATCAATGTATGTACCATGAAATAATCCAATCAGCCTCTTAAATATATCTTGATATGTATTTATCACTATGATATAGCCAAATTCACTTAAATCTTTCACAAAGATTTTTTTTTTAAACTATGTACTAATTTGATATAAGACTGATATCTCATTTCCTATCAGTACTATATAATCAACATATACTACTATAAAAACTACTACCCACCAACTAAACATCTTGTAAATACAAGTCTTATGTTAATTCTTTATGAAATAAATTTACCTTATAGATTTATCAAAAATAATGTTCCATGATCTTAATACTTTCTTCAACCTAGAAATGGATCTCTACAACTTTGATAACTTTTTGGCATCCATTGGGGCCATGAACCCTTATTTTCATGTCATATAGTAAATTACACAAGGATTACATTAAGTAATAAGGTCATGAAATCCATTTTAAAAATCATATAATCATGTTAATCCACTATGGAATGTCAAATTCTGATGGATTTAAGTATAGTGACTAGTGAAAATTTTTTGTCACTTTTTATTCCTTAACATTGCTTAAACCCTTTTGTAACCAGTAATGGTTTTTATGCACTAAATTTACCATACATTACCAGTTTCATTCGAAATAAAAAATTTCATACTATAATATTTTCATCTATTAATGGATATAACAAAACCCAAGAATGTTTTTTTGTATATGAAATTTATTTCATAATTAATGGATTATTTCTACTTCACTAATTATAATTTATTTAATTATTACTTATAGGAAAAAGTTTATTATTTTAAAATAATAATGTGTCACCTTCCTTGGTGACTATAGAACCAAATATCTCTAGTTCTCTAACCTCTATGGTTCTCCCACATATAACTTGTGTCATTAGATTAAATTTTCCACTAGTTATTTTTAAATTAGTTCTTATACTTACTCTTGTACACCATGATCTTCAACTTCATTAAATTATACCTTTCTCCCACTATTTATTTTATATATTTTTTCCCTTCAAAGATATATGGAACTTATATTGACTATGGAATTTTTTATATAAGGGTATGTATAGATAATATCAATTAGTTTCGTTAATATATCCTTTAAAGATTTACTTTGTGCCTCATAATTCCATTTTTTTCAATGATTAGCATCAAAAAACATTTCTCATCCTCATACATGAATATATAAAAAAATAGATTTCATTCCCTTCCAAATATCATATGTAATTTTATTTTCCACTTTATTAGGAACTCAATTTAGTATATATACAATAGTCTATAATGTGTATCCTTAAATGGATGTTGTAATATCTTCATAGATCATCATTGATCTCACCTTGTACAAAATGGTATAGTTCCTCTTTTAACTAACACCATTCCACTGAGGTGTATAAAGGGAGTGAGTTAGGATAGTATCCAAAAATATTTTAGATATCTAATGAATTCTTGTTTAAGATACTCCTTAACTTGATCTGATTATAGTTTCTTTATCTTCTTGAAAAGATGATTCTCTACTTCATTCTTGTATTCCTTAAATTTATCAAAGGAATCAGACCTATAACTAATTAAGTAAATATATCTATATATACTAAAGTTATCAAAAATATTTTTGAAATAAAAGTTTCCACCTCTAGATTTTACTAGAAAAGGTCCACCCCCATCTAAATTAATTAATTCTTGAATCCCTGCATTGATTTTACCTTTTCTACTAAATTTATATTTATGAATTTTTCTTTATAAACAATTATGACATATATAAAAGTATTTTAATCCTATAGAATCTAAATCTCCCTCTTGATATAATTTTTTCAAACCCTTTGAACATACAAGACCAATATGGTGATGTCGTAACTAGTTATCTGAGTCATGTGAACTTGAACCTCTATCTACTACTAAGAATTTTCATATTATAGTATGTAAAAACCCATTATCTAAATGGTACATCCCACAACATAATATATATTTATAAAAGTAGAAAAAATTATTTTTGAACTTGAAAATAAAACCATCTATATCTACACTAGAAACCGAAATGATGTGTTTGGTTACACTTTACACATAATATCAATTCTATAAAACTAAAATTAATCCAATTGGAAAGGTGAGATGATATTCTCTAATAACTAGTGCAGCTAGTATTTCTTTATCAGTAGCTCAAAGATCCACCACAACTCCAGTAATCATCTAAAATATACTTGGTTCATATATTTTGATACAAATATAAGATTCCCCAGCAATATATAATACATGATTAGTAGAAATTGAAAGATTCCACTCAATACATGCACATAAAGCTTCCCCTTTCTTCCTTACTAAGGCACAATTATTCTTTTATTATCCTTTATTTCTATAAGAAAAACATAGTTCATCCTTATATTTTTCATAACTCTATATCTTTCTATATTTTAAAGGGTGTTGCAATGGTTACTTAGACAAAATGTTTGTATTTTAACTTTTTCCCCTTCCTTTCCTCTTGTTCACTATAATAATAGAAGAGTTTTCAAACTTCATGTATTTATCCGCTTGAGAAATCAGAATCAAAAGATCTGGGTGATTCTTCTCCATATTTTTCATGTTTTAGTTCATAATGAAACATGATAATATTAGAGGAGGTAATGGAAGTACTTAGTTCATGAACAATTACTTGGGTGGATTGAATCCTAGAAAGTGGTCAATTCGTCTAATAATCTTAACTATATGAGGTCAGATGCAGTTCTTTATCTGAGATTACATATAGAGTTCCTTAGATATTTCATACCACTATTGTCTTCCTATCTCCTGATAGAGATCACAAATTTGAGACAACATGGTGTATAAATATTTTATTTTATGAAGCTTCTAAATCTCACTATTCATGGATGATAACATGAGACAATGTTCATCCAATGAATCATCCATGTGTTTCTAGAATATGTTTTATACAACCTCACTTTCCTCCTTATAGGTCTTAGTAGGATTACGGGAATTTGATACATAAAACCCCCACTCTTTGTGTAGTAAAATGTGAAAACACTTATTCTATTCATAGAAGTTAACACTATTTAGAAGATTATCTTTTTCTTAGATGGATCAGAGGGATAGTGATGTGGTCGAATGGGTTTCTATTTTTCTATAACAAATAAAATAGATATTTTAGTTCTTTGTCTCTATTACTGGTTTTGATGTAATAGATTAATTTTATAAGTCTACCACTATTTTAATCAAACCCCAACAACCCCCATCAAAATATTTAGAATGTTTGTTCATTTGGATATTCTTATGGAAAGGATCCATATTTACCTCCTTATAAACTAGAGTTTGTCTATGAAAATTACCCAAAGTTGTTTAGGTGTGATTTTTCTCCAACAGCATTAATTTGAAGCTCCTTGATTTGTTGAGTGAACTCCCCCATACTGAAATTCTATAATTATATTTCCTTAATAATTACCTTAAAATTATATTAGGTAGACTTTGGTAATTAATCTTAATACCAATTTGGTTAATTCAAACCAATACCTTTTTTAATAATCCTCGATAATTAAAATGTGTCCCTGACTACGGTGTGAATGACACTTTAACTATGGATTTATCTTAACTCAGAAGATGGAAGGTGTTCTGTAACTTACTATTTTATTTAAGTAGTTTTGTTTAACTTATAAATAGATATTATTTATTTTATACATCACATTCTTATTAATATTATGCTGAATTTACATAATTAAATAAACATGATTGATAAAATAATTTAAACATGAAAATTTTATTTTATTTCAACATTTAATTGTTATTAATTTAATTTTATTATGTGATAATGTTTAAAAATTCAAATAAACCATAAATAAAATAAATAAATAAAAAATAACCATGCAAAGATAAATAAAATAAATATGTTATATGATCATGATATTTTATTTACTAGTTGGTTTATTGAGTGAAGTTAAACCAACCTTTACCCTCGGTGAGTTAACTCCTTAATCCCATACCTGGATTGAGTTACAGTATTTCACCATTAATTTATATATCTCCATTGTTGGTTTCATGTCATATTAGGTCTTGAACCATCTCCGCTCACTGGGAGATCCATTATTTAAAACTTTTACTCACCCATGGGTGAAGAGTATTGGGGGTTTAGTGTTACATAAAATAAACCTTGAAAATATAGTCCCATATATAATAAAGGAGGGGTGATGATCTAATCATCATATTTAATTTAATAATAAATTATCACATAAAAATATGTAATAAAATTAAATTAAAAAAACCAACACATACACAGGTTGGTAAATCTCATTATGAATCACAACATGAAATGACTACACATTTAGACTTTATAAAAATCATTTCAATACATTATAATTAAGATAAATTTACTAAAATTAAATAATTAATCATCTAATTGTTATTTATTTATTTATCTTAATATTCTGACCAAAAAATCCTTGAGATGTCACTATATTTTCATCTTATATTATTTTAAAATAAATTAATATTTTTCTAAAAAATTAAAATAATTAGGCACATGATGTGTACTAATGAGGAATCACATTGTAAACCATTATGAATTAGTTCAAATTCATTACTAGAATTTAATACATAAATAATGTGTACACTGGAGTCGGCATAGAATTTAGGCTCTGAATTTGATTAAATTAATTTCTGGAATTTAATTATTGTAGGTCATGTTCTGTCACTCAACACATTGTGTGACTTACATTGTGTATAGTCTTTTTTTGTATTGTGAATTTATTCCCACATATCTTTCCATGACATATATGGGATATATTTTTGTGGTTAATGTTTTGTAGTCTACACAACATGTATGGCCACACTGTATGCTATAATTTTTTGTATAGTGTGCTTCTAGAAATGCATGTGAAGTACACATAGTGTAAAAAAATAATTTCATGGTATGAAGTTTTAAATTTTATATTGATAATATTTATTATGCATTTATATCAACACAAAATTATGAAAATGGATTGGTTTATACCTTTTGTAGAAAGAAACATGTCATACAATGTGCATGGATGTCATGTAGTTTATGTCCCACTTAATTATCTGAGTTTTAACCTGCAGAACATGTCTATCTCAGCATGTACCTTGGGTGAGTTTTCACATGTTACACAGCATGTACAACAAGATACTTGTTGTGTAATCTATGTATTGATGCATCACTCAACTAATAGTCAATACATGGAATGTAATGATTTCATGTAGTTGATAACATAGCATGAAATAATTTTCATTAGATTAAAAACCTATGGGGTAAAATGGTGTGTGCACCAACTAAACATCATGAAATTATTATCAGTTTTTGCACCATTCTTGTAGTTAATACAAAGTATGTAAATACATCATATACTGATCCACACAATCTATAATTATTGTTGTGGATCACACCTTAAGTGGTTGACCATTTGTACAAAACATATAATTTACCATTACATGTCATGTATCTATATCATGTGTCCATTAGACTTTATACCTCTGGATGAGGTCTTTGAGCATTATTCTCTAATCTTATCTTGTTCACAGTCATGTGAATTTAGAAAATGAATTATCTCTACATTTTTATTAAGAATTAAATTATGAAAATGAAAACTAAAAAAAATGCATGAATTCGATCAAACATCTTATAAATAATTTTAAATTAGAATGTGACAACTTTGATACTATGTTCTAGGGTAAAGTCAAAGTTGTGAGATGATCCCCATTTTTTGGTTTCCATTGGTTTCAATGGATAATATATAAAGAAATTAACAAATGTTGTTGTTGAAACACTTAGAGAGGATCTTTCACATTAATTTATAATAAATTTAAAATAATATTTTCTATGAACATGATAATTATTATTGATAAATTCTAATATATCTATTTTCTTATCATTATTACGGTAGAGAATCCATGTGATGATTTCTCAAGTTGTATCCACACGAGCTCTATGAATCTTCAAATAACGTTCTTGGTATTCTAAGTGTTAGTGTGGAGGAACCCAGTTCTTTATTCCATTCTCTATTTATTATAATAAGGTATTTATCTTTTTCTCACTTTTTACTTGAGAGGTATGGAGGAGGATTATTTCTCTAAGGTTTCAGAGAATTTTCTATAGTTTCTCTATTTTACACAACATCTCTCAACTCTAAAATGATAAAAGTTAGAATATATACTTAGGGTTGATATTTGAAAAAATTTCAATGATCCATTATCAAATATTCATTCTAGGTTATTCTCTATGTCTAATAATAATAATGATAATATTTCCATGACCTACAGTAATTTAAATATAATTTATTAAATGAATAAAATGATATTTATTTAAATGATATTAAATAAACCATATTTATTTCATTGGGAACTTTGATCAACCCATCAGTCTTCACACAGAATTTATCAAACCATTAATAATTTAATATTTATTCAAATTAATATTATTCATTTGATAAATAAATAAATATTATATTCTATAAACTTATGAATAAATTTTTAATTTAATATTCAATTCACTAAATATATATTTATATTAATCTATACACTAAACTAGTGAATAAATAATTTTTTATTTCTTATCTTTTGAATAATAAATAAGAGATGAAATTCAACTCACATATTCTAAACTCAAATATTTAGTGATTGAATTTATGTGATCAACTTAACTAGAATAATTATTATTCCACAATATGAGAATAAAATTTCTTCTTAATATTAAATTCAATAAAATTTAATATTAAGAATAAATATTATTCCTAGCATGTGGAATAATATTTATTCAAGTTAATTTGATCACATAAATTCAATCAAAAAATATTCAAGTTTAGAAGATGTGATTTTAATTTTGTCTATTGTTTATTATTCAAAAGAAAATAAATAGATATCAATTTATTCACTACTTTAGTGGCAGAGGGTATGGTCAGAGATACTGTAGAAACTAAATTTATTGTAGCGGGCACTATAGTAGCATTGGGTACTATATAAAATGTGGGTATTACAGTGGAACTATTCACTGAAGGGGTCATTGGGTCATGTATGGGATTTAAAATATATTTTATTTTTGTCCATCAAAAATTATAATATTCCTAGTAGGTGATTTTCAATCCTAGTGGGGAAGGTTAGGAATAAATTAATGGTATACATAGGTGTGTGTGTGTGTGTGTGTGTGTGCGCACACACGCACGCGCATGCATGCACTTTGGTCATTTAATACCCACAATCATATAACCATTAAATTTAATAAAATTTAATGATATTTTTATATGCATAGTTTTGGAACCTCTAGGATGATTTCTCAGTGGAATTAGGTGAACTTACCTAAATTACAAGATCAACATCTAGAAACACATCATGACACTCATAAAGAAATATGTAAATTTCAAAATGACAGTAACCTTCCTACAAATGTTACTAAACAATACAATATATTTATCTCGATATCTCTTTAAGAAAGAAGCATTATTATTTCATCACTTTAAAAGATTGATTTATCTTCCTTGAATTATTTTAAAATAACTCTTCATTATCATGTACATGGATTTAATCAAACAAATCCATTTTAATCAAAGGGAAAGAGATATCTTCTCTTATTAACTCAGAAGGGAAAAATCCTTTCATTCCTTATCCAATTAACATAATATTAGCTATGTCACACTCAATGTATGCTACCTATGTGTAAGAATATGACCTCAAGGTTTTTTTCATACATAAAAGTGCATGATTAATGATATACATTAACAAAAATCTCAAGTCTAAGGACCAATACACACATCTATAGATAGAAATATCTAATTACACCTAAAACATATGGAATTATTATTGGCGAGTATGTTCTAATAACCACCCTATTTGGATATTACCATCTATGAACATCATGATTAGAAGTATCAATGTTATATGATACTCCAACACTAGATAGTTAAATAGAGTCTATGTATCATCAGAAAGATTTTATCTAGACCATTGGATAATTGATTATGAATATTATCATTATATATTTGGGTTCTCATTATAGAAGGGAACTGCTATAACCTTTTTATTTGAAAAAATACTTTATTATCATTAACACATTGATGTCACATATAATAAAAATAATCATGATATAATATATTTATTAATATTTTGATAATAAAAAGAATAAATTCAGGTAATTCTAAGGCACCAACTCCAACACCCTCCCATCATGTGTGACATTCTTGTTCAGTGATAGTCACAAACCTATGGTGTATTTTAGGTGGGCTTGGACTATAAAAATTAACTTAACTCATGCCTAAGTGGGGTCCTGGTGAGATATATCATTTAAAATCTCGGGGTATTAAATTCTACACCCCTTAAAATGAATTTTCCCCAGAAATTCATCGGGGGTTATAAATGGTTTACTACTTGAAAGTCTCTTTCATAGAAACCCACATCATAAAAAGGAATACTAAATCATCATTTTAAAAAGTAATTAAGAAATTTAATGGTTACCCAGATTAACTCATCATTAGGTTTCCACATAAGAGAACATAGGTAGAAATATGGATATATAAGAAAAATCTAACCATCAAGTTCTGATGGAGAGTGGTAGAGGACATGGCTATGAAAAATCCAATAATCACAAAGCCATAAATTTGTGATGATTTAAGGTACCATCTGATTCATCGGATATAAGGACACTAGGACAACATTTTTGGTTTTCAATATCATTTCCCTAAAGTTGAAGAATTGTTGAATTAAAAGAAATACTTACTTGATTTTGGTACAATCTCACCGTTGTTTGTGCCTGGAACAATTTTCACTTCATCTCTTAAAGAAATGAAGTTGAATTTATCATTCATGAAGAGTTAGCAGATCATGTGATAGAAAGGTGGGTCATTCTATCTATCTCAAATAAAAGGATAGAAAAAGTTATTAAATATAAATAAGTCCATCTATAGTGAGATTAATCGTATATAGTTCCCAAAATGGACGTATACTTTGTATATCATACCACATAATAAATTGAAACTAATTTATACTAACCAGGGACTTACTATAGGCCAGTGGTATGAGATAAAGTCTTTTCGTACTTTGGTTGTGGGTTCGATTCCCGCATCCTTGTCCGACGCGACGGGTTGTCTCCCATCGTACGGGTTGTCCGTTTTTCTAAAACTAAATTATTATAACATTCCTGCAATAATATCAGAAAAACTTATATCTTTAAATAATACTATCTTATGTCCAACATAATCCATTCCAATCTTTAGGCTTATCCAAAATACATCTTTCTGATCTCATATTATAAAGAAAACAATTACTTGAAGGTTCACATAACAAGTATGCAAATACCATCATTTATCCCCCATATATCATTAGATATATCTTGTTGATCACATTCCAAACATGTGAATACCTTAATAATGTATTCTTTTGAAATATGAGTTACTATATAACCTTAATGAAAACATGAATTATGTCAAAAGTTAACTCTTTCACATACCAAAATTCCAAAAATTCTATATACTCAAACCATGATATCACTTAGTCCTTATATAAATCATGAGCTCATGAATACTATAAAACATATTATTTTCTCCTTATCCATTCATTATGCGCATATCATCTACTTTCCAAAAATATTTCAATCACTTTTCATGGATACTTTTACCATATAATTATCGAAAACCACAATAAACCATTACATAGATATTCCAATGTTCCACAATACTATAAATGAGATTCCACAACATTATTTTGGAATCCCTTTACATAAACACATAATCATTCCACCACATCGTTTTCATACTCAACATTGCTAATAGTGATCACATGTGACTTCCCTTTTTCCTTTTCCTTAATAGGTTGTTGACGTCTATCATCATTAACCCTTGGATTAGGGCATTGGTTAGAATAATGCCCCATTTCCTTGCAATTGTAGCATTGAAGTGTTGGTGGAGAATTCTCTGTAATATTTTATCTATTCAAATCATTAGCTACCTTTTTCCCATTACTTTGATACTCAACTACTCTATGACCTTCTTTCCAATCTCCACCATGCTTCTTACCAAAATTTGAGCATAAAGAAACATTCATATTCTTTTCACCATTTCTCTGAGATTTCTCCTTGAACTCCATCTTTCGTTTCTTTTCAAAACCATGAGATGGATATGTAACACCAACTTTCAGTTCTACCTTGATAGCACAACGCACAATTTCTTCATAGCTACTGAAGTCTCTTATCGCTAATGCCCTTCGAAGAGTTGGTTTTAAGCCACTGAAGAATCGATCAACTTAACTTTCAGGTTGGATGATAAATCCATATGCATACCTTGAAAGCCTTGTAAAATTCAATTCGTATATACCAACAGATTCATCATCCTTTTACTTAGGCTCAAAGAACTCCTTCTCCATCTTTGTTCGAAGAATACAAGGGAAGTACTTATTGAAAAACAATTTCTTGAACTGGTTCCATTACATGGATTCAATTTCATCTTAGGGACTTGTATTATTAATTAGAGTCCATCACTAGTCTGCTTCACCTTCTAAATGGTAAACAGCTAAAATGACTTTTTCATGTTCTGAACAGCGAAGTATGGAAAATATCTTTTCAATGGTACTGATCCATTTTTCAGCAATAAGTGGATCAGAAGACCCATTAAAAGAAGGTGGACGTTTCCTCATGAAGGACTCAATAGAATATTGTTCCCTTATCCGCTCATTTGGAAGTCCATAATGATTCATAGCTTGTGTAAGTATAGAAATAATATTTTTCACTCCATATCCCATAACATTGGTTTGTTCATGAGGAAAATCATTGCATCGTCCATTACATTGATCAACATGGTTCCTTCGGGTTCCATCCATCATTTAAAACCCAAAAAGAATAGTGTGACAGGAAAAATCATGCTAGGAAAACAACATAATAAAGGGGGATTACCTTCAATATCTAACATCTTAGGTTTAATTCTAATATCGTTACCGTAATTCTAGGACTATAACCTATACTTATACTTAACCTTAGGGACATCCCTAGACATACCTTAGAAATATCTCTAGGGATCTTACTAAAGTTTTCACATCCTAGTTTCCAAAGGTTAACCAAACCTTTTCTTTAATACCAACAGTAGAGACCCATACTTGACATATATATAAATTACATTACTTTTGTGGAATACTTAATACATAACAAAAATAGGCACCAAAGAACCATAATAGTTTAGTGTCTTTGGAAACTTGGAACATAATCTTATAATCATGGTGAAAGATCTTCAACATCTCCCATAAATATCTTCCCCTTTTGTTTTCTTACCTAAAACCTTTCTTTATATCCTGAGGAAAATAAAACATAAAAAGGGTGAGCTCAAATGCTCAGTAAGGGTAAACATAAATAACATAAAACAATCCATAAACATTTGAATGAAAAAACTTGAACATAAAATCTAAACATCAAAATCTTGAGTGAAGACATAAATCTTGGAAGTACGTAAGGCATATATCATAAAGGAACATGTCATGATAAAATAGCATGGGAATAAAACATGTAATTCTGGAAAACCATTAAGAACATGATATTATTTCCATAGTATCCAAGGCATTGCTGCCAAGACCATCTTAGTGGACAAATCCCTTTCTGAATCGAGTTCACTCCTCGTTCCAGTCCGGTATCACTGAACCGGATTAACTTATTGTTCCAGCCATGTCTATCTAATGAGATATAAATCTTTAACCAATGTATTGGAGGGAGATATAGGTCCCACCCATCTCATAATTAAATCATCATTTCGTGTGCCACAAAATAAACATAAATCATTCATCATAACCCAAAGAATAAAATAGGTTTCATAAACATCATCCCATCATAACATAATCCATATAAAACAAATGGATATCATTTCATCATAATAAAATTGAAACCATGCAAATCATAGAGACATTATACTTGAAACATACAGATATTAAATAATTTCATCTTAGATGGAAAACAGTTTTGATAAAACACTTGAAATGAATTCTGGAGGAAAATATCCTTTCTTCTTCAAAATCTTTTTCTTTTCACAAAATGCCAAAAAAATTTAGAAGAAAATGATTTTATTGAAAATAACCATGAAAACTTGTAGACGAATCTTCACGAAAATTAGGTGTTATGAAACCCTAAAAATATGTTCATTCCGTATAAGTTATAAAAAACATTCTCCTCGTACTTTTTCCATAAAAGTCAAAAATTTCCTCGTATGGTAAACAAAAGAAAGATTCCTTCCATAACACAATGTAAAAGTCAAAGAGGTGTAAACATGACTTTAAACATACATGTAATAATATTAAACACTTTATGAAAAATATTTTTATAGACATGGATGAAAAAAATATAACCCCAGAAAAAAATTACGTATAAGCAATCTCGAATAAAAATGAGATTTTCAAAATTATCCCTTACCATAGATCCGATATGCTTCGTACGTATCTGAAACTCCTGTATAATGATTTAAATAATGTCATTTACTTATTACATAATCATATTCATTGTTATGATATCATATATGGTTCACTTATGACTTTATATTACCCGTTCTTTTTTAAATTCCATGTTAAAACAGTGTTTTGGGTAAAATTGTTTTATTTATCATACGTGTTTGGATTTTTTGTTCTTGATATCATTACTTATATCATGATTTACTTACTTCCAGAATGTAAAACAAGATTTATATATAATATATATTCAGAATATAATATATATAATAGATCGATAAATGGAATGAAATACACCGTTCATAGAGACGGTAGGTCGTACGTACGCATGAACATTATTTTCATTTCCTTATTGACTTGAATGGAAGTAAGTAGATGACATATATATATACATAAATCCAGTAGCTTTATTATGTCATATATTTCATTATTATTCATTATATATATTTTATAATCATTGAATGGTTAGCATGGAGAATGAATCTCATTGCATCGTGGAGACAGTAATCCATACGTACGCACGAGCGATGATATCATTCTCATAATTATTGAATAATAATCAGTATGATGTTATAATAACCATATATATTTATTCTTTACACCATTATACCCATCCAATTAAGGTGGTGGTGGAAAAACAGATTACACCACGGCGTGGAGACGGTATTCCGTACGTACGCACGCGCTGTGATTTCGTTTTCCATAGGATGGATAGAAGGTGAAATGGGGTTGTTTCATATTTATAATAACATATCAGTATATTATTGATACTGATGTTATTACTTTATAATGAAACAACTAAAGAAGAAGAAGTTGAAAAATAAAGAAACTTTAAAGAATCGGTAGAAGAGATTACCTCTTCTTCGACGCACCTCTTTTAAGATTCCTCTTAAGGTACTAGAGTTGGTCTTTTGAGGAGACCAGAACCTCTATAATGTTTCTAGGGAAGTTTAGAAGGGAAATGGTCCGGTTTTAGTCGAGATTTAAGGCTCAAAATTTTGTAAATAGAAGAGGGAGGAGGTTCCCTTTTATAAGGGAGGAGAGGGGCACTTTATGAAAAACTTAAAATATTATTTTATAATAAAGTCATGTTCAGTTTATAATGGCTCCAAAGTGACTTATTTTGAAGGTAAATTAAGTATGGGTCTAAATACTCTCAAAAAATATTTTTTAGACAAGTTTAGGTTACTATTTTAACCTTATCATTTAGATTTAACTCTAAGTTAAATAATTTAACTTTTATCATGTCTTCTTGTTTTCTAACACTATATGGTTAATAAACTTACTATAACAAGAAACACAAACTCCAAGTGGTTCATTATTCATATATATAACCTTATATAAGTCATTTTTACAAACCTTATATTTTTAAAAATATAATAACAATTAATAATATAATATTTTTTTTAAAAAACTATTTTATGTCAATTTTGACACTATTTGGTAATTGATTTTTTTGAAACTCATAACAGCATTATTAGTTCTCAAAAAGTTAATTTAATCGATACTAACATGTCATATTAACCTAAAAAATTATTTTAATTCATAAAAAGTCACAAATTACATTTATTTGGGTATTTATTACATCAATTATATTAATATTTCATTAATAAGGTAATTACTGCATTATCATTATGTCATAAATAAATTAAATTATTTAATGTATAAAAATTATAAATAAAATACCATTATGTAGTAAATAATTTTATCTTTCTAATTAATATTTATAGTCAAATTTTTCTTATGTATTACCCTATATTAAAAAATGTTTTAGTTATTAAACTTTGATTTTAACTCTTTTAACTCTTCTTTGAATTAAATAATAATGAATGTCCTAATCTAATCCAAGTGGATCTAAATGATAATATTATATTCCTAATGTTGTTTTTGGTAGAATTATACTTATCCAATAGAATTATGACATGTTTTAGGGTAAAAATAATATCATTTTTACCTTTAATTACCCTATTTACTTTTAACCGTGGTAAATAAAAGTAAAATTTTACTATTCACGAAAAAATATTTTTATCTTATTGAACCACATTTTACTACTTGATATTAATCTTGTCTCTTGTATTTTATAAATTCAACTCCCAGAAGTGGTAAAATTAAGTTTTATGTACAATTGCAAATGCTCTTAGGAGGTTGATAAAAGACGGTAAAAAGTTCAATAAAATTTTTATATCTCTAAAATTATTATAAACTACCTCCAATTAATTACATTGAACTTATATATATATTATGTATCTATTTTGACCTAAAATAAATTTAAATAAAATAAATAATTATTTAAATAAAAATTCGGTTTTTAAATAGTAACCTAGTGTTTTAACTATTCATCAAAAATTGAAAGTTTTCAGAAAAATACCAAAAATTCAACCTAGGCTAATTTTGATATTCTGAATCCAAAAATGAAGTCCATTTTGAAATATAAAATTTATAAAATTTCAAAAAGTGGGTATTACTATTCATAACAGCTAGTTCCTAATAATATTATAATAATATCTTGTTTAGTGAAACTCGGTATTGCGTACAACACACGCTATCGAGGAAGGTTTCTCTAGCATGAAACACAAGCCTAGAATAGTGTTTGCGTATACTGTAAGCTAATATGCTATTGTTTATAGCGCAAGATAATCTTGGTGTAGCCTACAATAGAAGACATCAATGAAATTAAAAAGAATATATCTCATAAAATCTCAGGGTGTTATAGTTCACATCCTCTTAAGATAAATGACATGTGACGTATTCATTGGCCAGGTCAGTCTATACTCAAATAATTAAGAATATATAAAAAGGATATGTATGATTGACATACTCACGGTCACTTGATATCTTATATAAGGAGATTAAATGATTTTTCATACTTTTATTTTTTATAGGTGGTGGAAATAGGTATATAGATATATGTTTTTATTTGAAATCATGTTATATCACTTTGTAACATGAGTAACACTGATTCTTTGGAGATTCCCTAGACTTCCACTTTCATATTTGGTGCTAAACATAAAAGCTTTTAATACATCACTTAAATTTTAATAAACACTCAAGATCAAAATTTTGGTGTATTTGGGAACTAGGTACATATCCATATAAACTCGTGGTCTAATACACATTTCTTCTAGAAATATTATCCATACATATACCTATCCTATGCATATCCATTCATTGAAATTCCTAGAAAAATGGGAAAACATAAGATAGGGGTGATCTCAAATTCTCAGTAATGGTAAACATAAGTGATAATAATTAAATTTCAAAAGTTATAATAAGATAATCATATGGGTTAGGTATGAGAACATAATAATGGTACAAGAGAACATAAAATTTAAATCATACCTGAAAAAACATAGATCATAAGTCATTAATCATAACATAATTCCTTTGGAATAAATAAATAGATATCATAGGATCAGGAAATAATAATAATATGGAAATAATATAAAACATGACATCATAAGAATATTTCAATGATAAGTATAAATATAACATAACTTGGTGAACAATGTCCCATTGTGGATTGTGTTTACTCCTCAATCTCATACATATCATCTCATGAGATATAAAACTTTACCCAATGCATTAGGGGGCTGTATAATTTCATCATAATATGTACATGCATAGGTGTGTCACATAAGAAAAACATACATAAATCCATCAAAAATCATAATATGATAAACTCATGAAAATTAAATCGATATCCAATAAAGTTAAGTAACTTTCTAGGAAAATACCATTTAATTAAGGTAATGAAGTACAAGGTATTTACACCGTATGACTATAGGGTGTAAGGTTTAGTTAATAATTTCCCCCACTCAATTAATGGATGAGTATCTAGGTTATAACCCTTTAATAAAAATAATCAAACATAGGGTATTTATATATTAATGGCATTAGAAGAGATGTTATGTTTATTCACAATGGATAACTATGAAATACATATACAGTGATGGATCAATTCTATTATAGTGATCTCACTTCTATCAAACTGCATATATGTATGAACATAGATAATTAATCAAAGGAATATTTTGGCATAGAATAAATTATATAAAAGATATTATTCAAGAAAATATATCATTAGAAATATTGTAACATTAATGATTTGTTGACATAGTTGAAAACCATTTAGAGGAATATATGAAATGGAATAGGTTTTAATAAAACAATTGTTTAGTTTTATACAACTATGAAATAAAATTAAAATGTCTCCTTTAAGTAAGGACATAAATGAAATAAAATTATATTTTTAAACAAAATGAATGATTGTTAAAACATATAATATAAATAAATACTTTGAAAAAGAATCTTGAAAAAATAGAAAGGAAAATATAAGAAAAATATTGAAAATAATTTTCATAACTTGTGTTTAAATTTTCATATAAAGAGATTAATGTGTCACTTTTGGAAATAATTTTAGAAATGGAATATAAAGGATTTAAAAAAATTATTTTAACAATAAAATTTCACAATAATTTAACCTTAAAAATAAATATATTAAAAGAATAAAATTTTAGTAAAATATAATGAAAAGATTCCCTTATAATAATTGACGAGTTTGAATTTATAATATAGTACGAGGGGGTCCATAATGAATTGAATATCCAAAAAATGAAATTTATGGAATAATAAATAAAATAATGGAATTATATTAGTATATGTAAAAAAATAATTGATTGAGATAGATAGTTACTAAGAAATTGGTGTCGAACCCAAAAGGAATAAGCTAGGTTTGAGATTCACATTACATGTTTGGTAATAAATCAAAAGTACATGAAAATAGATCATGAAATGGAGTATTAAACCACATGAAACAAGGGTTATTTATGATAAATTATTTCAATATAAAATAAGTAAATCATTTCATTGAAGAATAGTTTTATAATTTGAATTATGTCTCAAGAGATGGAAATTGAGATAAAGAATCCTTACTTTAGCATAATAATAATTTAGTCAATGGTTATAATGTGGGGGAATAAATAATACCTCATTAAAATAAATAAAATTTATGATAATATCATGGAATTATAATCATGGAAGTATATAAAAAAAATTAAATGATATTATAATAAGGGTATTTTAATTGAAGAGGAAAGAGGAATATTATAAACCCTTATCTTGAAAGGTAGATTCTTAAAGCATAATAAGAGATTCTTAAAACCATAGAGACTCGATATAATGGATATATATAGAAAAAATGATATAAATTTCATGATAAAAGTATTTGAAGTAAATATTTATGGGAGAATTAGTGGGTATTTATTTCCAAGTAGAAGGAATTGTTTATTAATTTCCAAAGTTAGGCCTTGTACATCTAGTTAATAAAAAAATAAAAAACCATTATAATTATATGGTTTTTTACCATGTTATTTTATAATATGATTTTTTTATATTTTAAAAGCATAAGGATTAAAATTATTTAATTAGAAATATTTTAGAGGTGGAAGGGGTTCTTTTTCATAAGTAATTAAATTTAAAACCTGTAAATATATTATAGTTTTTTGAGGAAGCATTATAGGTTTGGAGAATCAAAATTATCTCTTTAAATTAATAAATTTTATTGAAAATACTATATTTTATCAATAAAGACATTCATATTATTTATTATATCAATTTTAAGTCATATTATGTCATAATAATTACCGTATATTTATACCGTATTTATTTTTTTATCCAGATATTTGACTGTCTCATGAAATTTAAAAAAAATCACTATTTGATAATTTTGATGTGTTTATTTCAAAAATGATGACTTTTTTTTAAAATTAAAATTATAAAATTTAGAAACTAATATTTTAAATAATATTATATAATATGTGGAGAAAAAATTATTTATAATAAAATCATCTCTTTCATTATGGGGGTTACAATTATATTTATTATCATCTCTTAATTATTATATGTTTGAAAATTAATTATTTATACCTATAAAACATTTAAATTTTATGAAATTATTATTCTATTTAAGTAGAAGTTATATTTTCAATATATAATCAAGAATGAAGAGTTAGTGAAACAGACTTTATTCACTATGATTACAATTGTATGTCAATTTATATTTGTAAAAACTACATTATCAAAATATTTTTGAATAATAGCACATTTTACATGAGAGGAATTAAATTTTTGAAATACTAAATATTAAATAGTTTCATTTATTAAAAAAATTGTTAATTAAAATTTTTTTAAAAGAATTTATGTGTCTAATATCATATATATAGAACTTGGTAAAAATTATTTACAAATTAAATGGACTATAATTTAAGTAAAATGCATGATGAAGTAATATTTTAGTGAAAAAGTGATATTTAATCAATCATAATATGTTTCACATAAAATGATATATGAAATTATTTTGTAAGGTTTATATGTTAAAATTTTGGGACTATTAAAACATTTATATACTTTGATATCTAATATATTATAATGACTTAATTACCATGAAAATAAAAATTTATTTTTTTATAATGAATCGTAAATATAGTAAAAGATATTTTATAGAACCATTAAATTTTATTATACTTGAATTAATATTTTAATGAAAAAATTTAAAGGAAACAACTTAGGTGATAAATATGAATAGAAATTCATTTAAAAATTTTATCTATAATTTAAGAAATAAAATAAACTAAAAAATATTCATTGTAAATCTAAGATTTTACATTCTACCCCCTTAAAGAAATTTCATCAAAATAAGTTTTCTCATTGATAAACAATTCTTAAAGTTAAAATGTTATCTATTTTAATGACACATTATAAATACCTGGGAAACCTTAAACCTATGGTATCATAATATTCATAATTATCTTAGTAATATATAGCTAATGATTATTTTTTCAAGGATTTAAACCCAAATATTCACAATCCAAATTCCAAAAAATAACAAAACTCTACTATGACACCCATTGAGACACCCTAGACTTGCACTTCCAAATACGGTACTAAACATAAAAAAAATTAATATATCACTTCATTTGAAACCAATACCCAAGATCAAAGGTTTGGTGTCTTTGGTAATTAGTTTCATATATATCTATACTCGTGGTATAATATACATTTCTTCCAAAAAGATTTTATACATAAAAAATACTCTTATGTGTATACCTTCATTGAAATTCCTAGAAAAATGGGAAAACATAATAATGGGGCGATCTCAAATGCTCAGTATGGGTAAACATAAGAAATCAAATTCAAAGATCATAAGTTGTTATAAGATAGTCATGTGAGTATCAGAACATAATCAAGGTACAAGAGCACATTATTTTGAGACTATACCTAATAAAACATGGATCATAATTCATAAATCATAATATAAGTCATTTGTAATAAATAAGTAAATATCATAGGATAATGATATAAAAATAATGTGGTAACAATATAAAACATGACATTGTAAGTATGTGTCAAGGCTCACTGCCAAGAAAACATAACATAGTGGACAAAGTCCCATAGTATATTGGTTTTACTCCCTAGTCCCATACATATCATCTGATGAGAAATAAAGCATTATCAAATTTATTTAGGGGATATATAATTTTAGTCCCATGATAAATTTTGGAAATTAAATGGTTATATAATTAATACAAGTAACTCTCTAGGTAAATACCCATCAATTAATGTAATGAAGTAGAATATATTTATATTGTATAGTTTAAGGTTATACTATTTAGTCAATAATTTCCCCATTCAGTCGATGTATGGGTATCTAGGTGAGAACCATTCAATTAAAATAATGAAAAATGGAGTATTCACATAGGAAATTCATTGGAAGAAAGGATGTGTTTATTCATGATGGATGATTAGGAAAGACAAAGGTTGTGATGTATCATTTATCCTATTGAGATCTCACTTCCATCACACAAAATACATGTATAAACATAGATAAATAATCAAAGTAATATTTTGTAATATTATCCATTTATGTGAAAGATATTATTCTATAAAATACATCATTAAAAAGAGTGTAACATTTATGTTTTGTTGGTATATATGAAAACCATTCAGTAGAAGATATAAAATTGAATAAGTTTTAATAAAAAATTCTTGGTTTTACCCAACATTGAAATAAAAAAGAAAAAATTAGTTTTAAGTAAGGAAATAAATATAATAAAACTACATTTTAAACAAAATGAATGATTATTAAAACATGTAATATAAATAAAGTCTTTGAGAAAGTGTCTTGATAAAAATAAGGAGGAAAATGGAAGTGAAATATTAAAAAGAATTTATATAATTGTTGTTTATGTTTTCATATAAAGATAGAAATTATTATTTTTCAAAAAAAAATTAAAATAGTGAAAAAATTAATTTAAAATGTTATTTTATCAGTAAAATGACTCAATAATTTAACCTTGGAAAAAAAGATAATAAAAAAAGAAACTTTCAGAGGTAGATAATAAAAATATTCCATTATAATCTTATTGAGTTTGAATTTAATAGATAGTATGAAGGGGTCCGTAATGAAATTAATATCCCCAAAAAATAAAATATATGAAAGAATAAATAAAATAAAATAATCATTTTAGAAATATGGAAAAATGAAGTCAGTGAGATAGAGGGTGATAGATAAATAGGTAATATACCCAAAAGTAAAGAGTTGGGTTCAAGATTCCTCTTATAGGGTTGGTAATAAATCTAAAGAAAATGGAATGAGATCATGAAATAGAGTTTTAAAACACATGAACAAAAGTTTATTTATGTTAAAATAATTCAATGGATAATAAGTATATCATGACAAATAATAATAGGTGTATAATTTAAATTATATATCAATCGATGGAAATAGAGATAAAGATCCATTACTTTGGCATAATAACGACTTATTAAAAAGCTATAATATGGGGGGATAAATAATACATCATCACAATATATCAAATGGGTGATAATAAAATAGAATTAAAATCATGTTATTTAATGAAAATAATTTTATAAGACATTATAATAAAGGAATTAAAATTGAAAAGGGAAGGGAGTATTAGGAAACCTTACCTTAAAATGTAGATTCATGAAGATTTATAATAGTTTCATATAACATTATAAACTCTTTGAGAGGACTCTATAAATAGAAAAGAAGAGGAACTTCATGATAGAAGGATTTAGAGTGAAGAGGAATAGGAGAATGAGTGGGTATTTATAGCTAAGGAGAGAGAATTGTTTATTAATTTCCAAACTTAATTCTTTGACATATAGTTAATAAAAACTACAAAACCATTGGTATTACCATTGTATTTAACCATTTTATTTTCCAAGGGAAATTGGATATTAATATTTTAATAGCTTAAGTATTGGAATTATTTAATTAATAGTATTTTGGAGGTCTAAGGGATTCCTTTTCATAAATATTTGTTTTGAAAACCATTAAATATACTTTAGGTTTTTGAATATTCATTATAGGTTTTTAAAATTAAACTTATCACTTTAAAATACTATATTTTTATGAAGAATACTTTTTTTGTTTGATAAAACCCCTCATAGAATTAATTAGATTTCTTTTAAGTCATATGATGTCATAATACTTACTATATATTCATACCATATTTATTTGTTTACCCAAAAATTTGATTGTCTAAAAAAATTATAAAAAAATAATCATTTAATAATTTTGATGTGTTGATTTAAAAAATTAATTCTTTTTTAACAAATTAAAATTATAAAAGTTTAGAATTTATCCTTTAAATAAAATCATATAATACATGAAAAAAAAATTATTTAGAATAAACTCGTTTATTTTATTAAGGGTGATTACATATATATCTATTGTCATTTATTAATTATTATATTTTTGATAATTTTATATTTATACTTATAAACCATTTAAATTTCATTGATTTTTTCTTCTAATTAAGTAGAACTTCAATTTTTAATACATAATTGATAAAACAGTTTTAGTGAAACAAACTATATGCACTATTATTACAAAGTTAAGTCAATTTATACTTGTAAAAAACACATTATCAAAATACTTTGTGATAGTAACCCACTACATATAATAAGAATTTAATTTTCATGTAATAAATATTAAATAATTTCATTTTACTTAAAACACGTGTTTCTTAACATTTTATTTAAAAGAAAATGTTTTCATATAAATTATACATTGAATACAGTGAAAACAATTTAAAAATTAAATGAACTATAATTTAAGTAAAAATGAATGATAAAGTATTATTTTATAAAAAACTTGATATTTAATCATTCATTATAAATTTTACATAAAATAGTATATGATGTTATTTTTTTAATGGTTATAGGTTACAATTTTGTAACTATTAAAACATGTATCATATTTTTAAAACCATTACATTATAATGGATTAATTACTATGAAAATAAAAAGTAATGTAGTTATAATGAATCATGAATATAGTAAAAAATATATTTTATAAAACCATAAAATTCCATTATACTTGAATTCAAATTTTAGAGAAAAATGTAAAGGAAATAATTTAGGTGATAAATATGTATAGAAATTCATTTAACATTTACATTTATAATTTATGAAAGAAAATGAAAAAAATATTATTCATTTGAAATATGGGATGTTACAGGTTTTATAGAGGTTGTTCTTTGCTTGTATTTATGAATTTGGGAATTTATATTTGTTTTCAATGCTACAAAATCTCATGGGGAAACACTTTGAGATTGATTTAACTGGGATTTTGTTTTATAAAAATCATATAGAGAGTTCATCCAAAAATCATTTTGGATAGATATTTAAAAGGTATTTTATATTGTGTGATACATGATTAAATTTATTATATCAATCCAAAAAAAAATTCAAGATATCCAAAAGTAGTTTTGGATAAGATTTTACAAGTTATTTTATGTGATACAAAATAAGTTGGAATGACACGAAGTATATGAGACTTTAGTACAAGTGGGAGATTTTTGAAAATATACCCTAAAGCCTTTATAAATTTGATTTATTATAGATTATATGATAATATGTGATAAGCATATATCATATGGTTTGAAATAATCAAAACTAAAGGCATATTGTATGACTTTGTTTTGGGTATATTGTAAGGGGTGATATATGATTTTTCTCCACTACCTTAGCCATATCATATTATTCAATGTGGTTATTGTTGGAGTTGGTGCCCTAGAACCAAATTTTTGTATAATTTATGATAAATTTTATTCATTATTTTGATTATTAATAAACTCCTTATCACATCATGATTGTTCTTATGTGTTACATATTATGTGATAATGTCCTAAGAGTAGTTGGGGTAACAATCCAAACTTTTGAGTAATATTTTGTTTCTTGAAAATGTATGTCTTACTAAGTCATAATAAATAAGAATATAAGAGTATGAATGAAATGTTACCATCATGTTTTGACCATTATATGACCATTGGTTAATATTAATGTTGGTTAATATGACCGTTGCAAACAATAATAAACGTTATAATTATTGTTTATAAATAGAAATGATAATAGATAATTAATGTAGAAAGAAGAGTCGATGGCCTCATCCAGTAGACTTGGCCTTTACGAAGTCCATTTTTTGAAGCTTGTGAAGGAGGTCACTTCACTGGTATTTTATATGGACCAATCCTAATCCTATCTTCAACATGTTAAGCATTAATGAAATCACCTATGAGGGAAGTTCAAGTTAGTTTAGATTACCACTCAGGTGATGTTATCTAAGTCGCCCTAAGAGTCCATCACCATCGCACACCTAACCCTTAGGTCGTATGAGGGTTTTTTAAGGGGTTATATTTCAAGGACTTAGTTAGTTAAAATTCAATCCCATTGTTTTAATAAAATTCTCATTTCATCATTTCTATTTTAAGAGTAGTTTTTCTTAAAAATTGAGATTGAATTTGATAAATTGATTTTTCAAGTAAACATTGTACAATTAAAAAACATATAAAATGTCACATTAAAATAATAATTTATTAATAATTTTTATAATAATTAAATAGTTATACAAAAACACTCCATTTTAATTAAAAATGATAAAATAATTTGTTTTTCAAATGTTGAAAATTTTACTATGCATGTCACTATGCATTTTTTCTACTATTATTTTTAATAATCAAGTATTTTTATAGTTAAGAATTAAATTTCTCATATGATGTGATTTATTAATGTAAAATAAATTTCATTTTTTAATTTATAACATCGATATTAGGTTACAGTGAATTTATGATATTTTTATAAAATGATTTATTTTTTGGTGAATAGTAAAAATATAGTTTTGGAGTTTTCAATATGTTTAATAACATCATTAATGATATAATAATTATGTAATAATTATGGTATACTATTTAGTAATAAAATATGATATGAGGTATCTCAAGTGGTCAATACTATGTGAAATCCCATGGTTTTGCAAATACCACTAATGAGGTGTCCTATGAAATTAATAAAAAACTCTCTCACTTTTGCTATAAATATCCACCCATTTCTTCATTTTTATTCATTCTAGATTCATACTCCAAGAATATTTCTATTTATACCTTCCAAGGAGTCCTCCTAACATGTTCTCAAGCCCCCAATGTCCCAATCATAGAGTTTTAGAAGTTACTCTTCAAGGTAATGGAATTCCCAACTTCTCTTTTCCTTTCAAGTTATCTTTTATGTGGTATGTCTTTAAAATTTCCATACCATGTTATTATTTCCATTTTATTATGTCCCTATACTGTATTATGAGTCTGTTATTAATGTTTGAACCCTATCCCCTATTTTTTAATGTTTTATAAAACTATGTTTCATACCCGTTATGCTGTAGAATTTTTGTCTCAAAATCTCTCTCTTTTTCTCAAAGAATTTATTTTATTTTCTTTAGGTGAATACCCAAAATCTCTTTCATTTAAATAGGTATTCATAAATAAATAAAAATTATTTATTTTATTCTAGAATTTAAATACATAAAACCCTCATTTCCTTAATTTGGGTTATAAATGACATAATGATCATGTTTTTAAGCACTTTTTTAAAACACCATGATTTTGATATGAACCCCATTTATTTTATTATCTATGGGTTATTTATGAAATGTTTTATTATAATATATGTGGATCACATTAAAATAAATAAATATTATGGTTTCACCTTGATATAATTCTAATGCATTAGGTAAAGAAACTAATCTTTATAGATGACAAGTTTTATGATACCTTGGTGAATAACCTTAGTAATTTTTATGACACCTTGGGGATGGACCTTGGTGATTTGATTATGAATTTATAAATTAAATGTTGTCACTAAATTTTAAAGTTATGATTCAATATATTATTATTATTATATTCTTCTTTATCGTGACTTTATGATATTCCTCATGTTCTTATTGATATTGCTTAAGTTCACATGTAAATTGTTTCACTTGTTTTCCCTTATTGGGCCTTCAAATAACCCTTTCCTTTGATGTATTTCCCCAGGTTATGAGATGCAATAAATTTACTTAGTATAAACCTTAAAGATTTCTATAATGTTTAATAGAATAATTTTTTATGTTTTCATGTATTATGTACCTTATTTCCAAGACACTAAACTTTAAAAGATCCTCTATTTGTAAAATATCATGTAAAGTTTTATAGTAAAAAGGAAGGATGTCATAGTTGGTATCAAAGGATGGTTTAGTTATTTGTAAAAATTATAATTTTAAAACTTTATGATGAACCCTATAGAAATTTTTAAATATAGGAAAACATCCTAGTATTTTAGTGGAATATTAAGTAAGTGGTTTCCAAATCAAGAAACCCATGTTTGGATACGAACAAGTGGTTGTGGCTCTAGAATAGATGTATCTAGGGGTAAAACTCAAAAACACCACTTTGATCTAGACTCAAACAGGAATTGGTTCACAATAATGGGCCTTTCTGTACTCCTAGTTTGACACTCCTGGGGGATATGTTTGGTTAATCACAAGCTTTTTATGAATCATTATAAAGGATTTATAGAAAATATAATTGTTGTTAAAGAATAATATGTTTATGTATTATGTTTTAAGATATAAAAATATTGTAGATTTATAAAATTCTTACATTAAACAAGTTTCTCACTAAGGTTTTCTTCTTTTAAAAAATGGCAGGAAATAGGAGGAACCGTGTAAATGGTGACTACAACGAACCATGTGATGACGACCCTCCAATGAAAGTTGGAACGGAAAAATTCATGAGAATGATGAATCAACTAACTCAAGAAATGGGAAATAACTTGAATCAATATGAGAGATATATTTCACCATGAATGGAACAAATTTATGTTGAGTCTTTTATTCATTATCAACCACCAACATTTAGTGGATCTATCAACCCATTGATTGCAGAATAGTGGATAATATCTATAGAAAAAGATCTTTTCTATACTTCGTAGTTCTGAATAACATAAAGTCACCCTAGATATTGACCACTTAGAGGGAGAAGCATATTAGTGGTGGGAACTACTTAAAAACATGAGGCCAATAGGATATATTGAAGCTATGGAGTGAGAAGAGTTCAGGGGAATATTCTTTAATAAGTATTTCCCTCATTTGATGAGAATGAAAATAGAGAAGGAATTCCTCAAACTAAATTAGAATGATAATGAATTGGTTGGTATCTTTGAGATGAACTTTACTGGACCTTCTCGTTATACCTCTAGTTTTTTCATGGATCCTATTGGGAAGGTTGATAGATTATTTGGTGGACTAATACCTCATCTATGGAATAATTTATCCAACCGAGATTATAACGGCTATGAGAAAATTGTATAGAGTACTATGAAGGTTGAACTGGAGTTTGGTGAGATGTAGTGGTCTCAAAAATAGAATAATAAGAAGAGATATCTGGATCTAAACTTGGGGAGGATATTTTATTAGGGAAGAGGAGGAAAAAAAAGGAAAACTTCTCACATGTAACAAATGTGGGAAGAAGAATTCGGGGAACTACCTACTCGGGAGAAAGAAGTGTTACAAGTGTGAAAGAGATAGCCATATCGCTCAAAATTTTCATAGTGAGGTAAAACCTCAACTTCCCAACACTAACGACAAAGGGAATATGGTGAAATCCCTACTTGAAGTCCAATGATTCAAGTGTGGATAGATTGGGCACTTTTCCAATCATTGATCGAATCTAAGGGTAGTGGAGGGGAATCTCCATCAGCCTCATCATATGCTAAGGGATAAAGGTCATGATTTTTCTATTATGATGGCTAAAGTTGAAGCTCCAAATGATGTATTGCAAGGTACTCTTATTGTTATGTCAAAGCTAGAAAGTGCTTTATTTGATTATGGTTCTACGCATTCCTTTATTTCCTCTAAGTTTGAAAATAATATAGAATCAATTACTAGACTACTAAAAGTAGATTTATCAGTCAAGACTCCTGGAGGGATTATCCAAGCACCAACAGTGTTTAGAAACTCTAGTATTTACCTTAGCGAGCACAATCTTATCGCAAATATAGTATTCATTCCCATGTTATAATTTGACATTATACTAGGGATGGAGTGGCTCTCAAAGTATAATTATAATATCAAGTGTAGAATTATGAAAATCTCAATATATTGAATGGAAAACCTATAGTTATATTCTAAGGAGAGATATCTCAACCTGATATTTGTCTATAAGCACATCCTATAGACTTCTTAATGGATTTGATTAGTTAATAAGAAGTAAATGAGAGTATGAGGATGGAGAATGTCCCCATCATTTTGGAATACATTGACTTATTTCCCAAGGATTTATCTAGACCTCCCCCAAAAAGAGAGTTAAAGTTATCTATTGAACTCATGCCTAGTTCCAAGATAATTTCAAAAACCCCATATATAATGGTGAATGTGGAGCTGGTGTAATTAAAGAAGAAACTCCAAGATCTTTTAGAGAAGGGGTATATACTAAAAATTATGTCTCCTTGGGGAGAACCTGTTTTCTTTTTGAAGAATAAGGATGGATTAATGTAGTTATGCATTGATTATAGAGATCTGAATGGGATCATAATAAAGAACAAGTACCATCTTCCAAGAATTGATTATTTATTTGACTAGCTTTGTGAGGTTCAGTTCTTCTCCAAGATTGATCTTTGATTTGGTTATCATAAATTGAGGGTGAAGGAAGAATATATTTCAAAGATGTCCTTCTGATCAAGATATAAGCATTATGAGTTTTTTGTTATTCCATTCATATTGACTAATGCACCTACTATTTTTATGTATTTTATGAATAGATACTTTATAGACTACATTGATAACTTTGTGGTAGTTTTTATTGATGATATTCTGATATATTTCAAAATTCAGTAGGATCATGAAGATCATATAAATGTTATATTGAAAACTTTGTGGAAGGATAGGTTATTTGGAAATTTTAGAAATTGTGAGTTTAGGTTATAACAAGTTGCTTTATTAGGGAAAATTGCAACCAGTGAAAGAATCTCAGTTGACCCAACAAAGAAAAAGGTTTTAAAGGAGTGTCCTTATCCTATAACAATAACTGAGATTCATAGTTTCCTTGGATTAGCAGGATATTATGGGGGGTTTGTGAAAAAAATTCATGACTTTCTAATCCAATAAACAAGTTAACTCGAAAAGGGGTCAAGTTCATCTTGATAAAGGAGTGTGAAGAAAGTTTCCAAGAGATGAATAATAGATTGTTTATTGCACCCATGTTAACTCTACCCTCAATCGTAGAAGGATTCATTGTTTTTAGAGATGTATTTCAAAAAGGTATTGGGTGAATCCTCATAAAAAATGACAAGGTAATTGCTTATGCATCCCGATAGCTAAAGCCTCATGATTGGAATTATCCTACACATGATATTGAGGTGGATATGGTTGTTTTTTCTCTAAAGATATGGAGGCACTATATTTATAGAGAGAAATTTGATTTATACAGAGAGCATCAAAGTTTGAAGTATATATTCATGAAAAATGAATTGAACATGAGACAGTGGAGATGATTTGAACTTCTTAAATACAATGATTGGTTAATTCATTATCATATTATAAGAGAAAACAAATTTGTTGATGCATTAAGTAGGAAAGACCCTATTGTTCTAGAAATTATGAGGATTCAAGGAGATCCCTTGATCAAAGACCTAGTGAAACTAGACATGGGAATTTTAAGTGAAGGGAAATCATCAACCCTATCCCAAATAATTTCTCAACAGTCGTTACTAGATAATATCTAGAAGGCACAAAAATAATATCATTTGTTATAGAAGAGGTTTGAGTTTGTGAATGATGGGAAGTTTCCCGAGTTCAATATTGATCAAGAAGGTGTACTGAAATTTCATACAAGACTATATGTTCCATCTACTCCATAAATAAAGAAGGTTATGATGGATGAATCTCATAGATCTATATTATTTATACATCTTGGAATCACTAAAATGTATAGGGACCTTTGTGATCATTACTGGTGGGATAACATGAAAATGGAGATTACCGACTACACTATAAGGTTCCTAGTGTGTCAATAAGTGAAGGCAGAGTGATAAATTCCTAAAGGGGTATTACAACCACTACCCATGCCAGCATGGAAGTGGGATAATATCACTATGGGCTTTGTCAACGGTCTCCTAAGAACTTCCAAAGGAAACAATACGATATGGGTTATAGTGGACCGTCTCACCAAGACTTCCCATTTTATCTCTATTTTGGAAGATTTATCTCTTGATAAACTTGCTAATATTTATGTGAGGGAAGTGTTAAGGCTGTATGGGGTACCACTCTCCATCGTATCTGATCATAACCCAAGGTTCACATCAAAATTTTGGAATTCTCTAGGTACCAAATTGAATTTCACTATAGCCTATGATCCCCAAATTGATGTTCAATCTGAAAGGAATACACAAACACTCGAGGACATGCTGAGAACAAGATCAATGGAATTTAAATGTGGATGGTATAAACATCTCCCATCAGTTGAGTTATCTTATAACAATATCTTTTATTCACGCATTCAATCGGTTCCCTATGAAGCTCTATATGGAAAACAATGTAGAACTCCAACTTTTTGGGATGAAGATGGTGAGAGAAAGATTCTTAGGCCTGATCTTGTGCAAGAGATGACAAAAAAGGTTCATTCCATCCAACAACACACTAAGGTTGGTCAGGGTTAGCAGAAGAGTTATGTTGGAAACTGTAGAAGTGGCTTGGAGTTTGAGGTTGGTGATAAATTTATCCTTCGAATTTCCCCTTGGAATAGAGTCATGGGGTTTTGGGATAAAGGGAAGCTTATCCCTAGGTACATTGACCCATATTAAATCCTTGATCGTGTAGAACCAATGGCCTATCGGCTTGCACTTCTTCCAAATCTTGCACAATTTCATGATGTTTTCCACGTATCTCTCTTGAGGAAGTACATACCTAACCCTTCACATGTACTGAATCCAAAGGTGGTATAACTAGAATACGACCTCTCTTATGAGGAGAATCCAATATAGATATTGGATCGTAGAGACAAGGTTCTATGAAACAAAACTACCAGCCTTGTTAAATTGTTTTGGAAGAACCAAAAATATGAAGAAGCCACATGGGAACCAGAGGAGACTATGAGGTAGAAGTACCCACACCTTTTCTCTTATGAGGGTACGAGTTGAACTTTCAGGGGTGAAATTTATTAAGGGGGGAGAATGTAACGACCCATACTTTTGAATACTATTTTGTTTTTGGAAAATGTACAACTTATTATGTCATAATCAATAAGAATATATAAGTATGAATGAAATATGACCATCAGTTTTTGACCATTATATGGCCATTGGTTAATATGACCATTGGTTAATATGATTTTTGGTTAATATGACCATTTTAAATAATAATAAACGTTATAATTATTGTTTATAAATAAAAATGATAATCGATAATTATTGTAGAAAGAAAAGTTGATGGCCTCATTCATTAGACTCGGGCCATACGAAGCCTATTTTTCAGAGCTTGGGAATGAGGTAGCATCATTGGACTTTGATCTGTACCGATCCCAAGTCAAGCTTCAATATATTAAGTTTAAAATAAATCTCATGTAGGATAAGTTCAATTTAGTGGATATTACCACTTGTGCAATGTTATCTAAGCTGCCGTAAGAGTCCATCATCATTGCACACCTTACCCTTAGGTCATATTCGGGTGTTCTAAGGTGTTATGTTTCAAGGACCTAGTTACTTAAAATTTAATCCCATTGTTTTAATAAAATTCTCATTTCATCATTTCTATTTTAAGAATAGTTTTTCTTAAAAATTGAGATGGAATTTGATAAATTAATTTTTTGAGTAAAAATTATACTTTTCAGAAAGATATAAATTATCATATTAAAATAAGGATTTATTAATAATTCTTATTATAATGAAATAGTTTTATAAAAATTTAATTTTTATTAAAAATTATAAAAAAAAATATTTTTTTCAAGTGTTGAAAATTTTACTATGCATATCACTATGCATTTTCTGTCTGCCATTATTTTTAATAATCAAGTATTTTTTTCTTAAAAATTAAATTTATCATATGTAGATATTTATTAAGAAAAATAAATGTCATTTTTGAATTCATAACATCGATTTTAGGTTATGTTGAATTTATGAGATTTTTATAAAATGTTTTGTTTTTTGGTGAATAGTGAAAATATAGTTTGGAGTTTTTAGTATGTTTAATGACATCATTAATGATGTAATCATGATGTAATAATTTTGGTCAACTCTTGAGTAATAAAATATGATATTAGGTGTCCTAATTGGCCAATACCATGGTAAAATACCATGGGAAAGCCCATAGTTTTTTAAATAACACTAATGAGGTGTCCTTTGAAATTAATAAAAAACTCTCTCACATTTGCTATAAATAGCCACTCATTATATAAGGTCGTATCCTTAAATATTACATATTCTAGTTATTTCAAGTAGATTTCACTTATTTACATTCCCAAAGATCTTTTTATTTTATAGTTTTATAAATTTATTACATAACTCATACATATCAACCCATAAGCATTAAAAGTGGGTACCATTAAAACAATATCAATCTCTTCAAAAAAATAAAATTTTAAACACAAAACAATAGCATGATTTCTTTGTCAAATCTTTATAACATTTATCCTGACTTACTTATTTTTCTTACACATCCTTATAAACTGTGAAAATCATTTAAAAACTTGGGATGAGCACAAAAATCTCAATAAAGGATATAAAAAGAAGGAAAGAAAATATTAGTCCATGAATACTTGAAAACATATGAAATAATTTTCAAAAATACATACTTAACACCCATATATACTTAATTTTTGAAGCTTGATATTTCTAAAAGATTTACAAAAAACATAAATAACATAAATAGAACCATAAATTTATCTTGGGGCATTACTTACCTAATCTTGTAACCCTCTCAGCTACCTTATGATTTGTAACTCTCATGACTACCATACAATGTAACCCTCATGGCTACCTTATTGTGTAACCATCACAGTTACACTTGGAGTAACCATACAGCCAACTTACAACATAAAAATAGCCAATTAATTGGAGGGAGATATAGGTATCACCATTCATCATAAAAAATTCCCAATAACTATAACATAATCATCAAACAAGAATACTTTCATAAAAACATTCACTTTGAATTTTGTAAAACTATAAGTTTAAAAGAATATTTTAAAAGAAAAGAATCTTACATAATATAATATAATTGAAGTGAGACTTAATAGAGTGGATGTAATATGTATATATATACACTATAAATACACATAATTCAACATAATATAAAAAATTCATCACACAAACAATTTTAAGACCACATAATTAATGAAGTAGACGGTTAACCCAAGAAATGGAAATTTGGTTAAGAATTCCCTTACCTCAGGTTTTTCTTACTTCAAACATGTTTAAAACTTCTATATAATGGTTAAATGAGTGTTATTAATATCTAAAAAACATATTTATGTTTATAACACCTTATATTATCATTTCATAACATCATTTCACCTTTTAATTATTTGTATTTTGTTCCTTATATTGTTTTGGGTGTGTTCTTTACATGATTTCCATGGTCGGTTCTATATTTGATTTACTTATTGTATGGAAATGAAATTATAGAAGTATAATTAAATGGTATTAATATGTTTCCAGAGTATTAAATGATTCCATAAATCATTTTGGTTATATGGTATGAGGATAAATCATTAGATAAATCTTTAGTGATGTCTGTTTAGATCATTTTGGCGGTTCTTTGATAATCATGAACAAGTTTCGTTATATAACATAATATTATGTATATATGTTAACTCCAGAACGTTAAAGAAGATATATTATACAATTTAAAAAAAATCAATAATTAAAATGGTTTTATAACTAGTTTTGAAGGATGTAATGGAAATTGAAATCACATCATCCACGATTTTGGTAAATAGGCACATCACGGATGGTGTTTTTTATTTTTAGAATTAGAGGAAGAGTATAGGAAGAATGATGATGATTTTTTTCCATAAACATGATAACATATATAATATATAATATTCTTAATCTCTAATACCTCTTTGATAAGGGTAGGGGAAGGGAGTATATGAAAATAAAAGGAATTGAAAAGAAAACATAAGAAAATGAAAGAGGATTCTTACCTCTTGATCTCTTCTCCTTGAGATCCTCCTTAAGGCCTTTTATTTTGGCCTTTTTGGGAGACCAGTAGATCTTGAATGTGGGGAAGAGTCTTGGGAGGGGGATTGGAAATAAATTATACAATTCAAAAACCTTTATATGTGTGAGAGGAAGAGGGGGTGAGGGTGGTATTTATAGTGCAGAAGAGGAGGGGTTTTACATTATTTTAATCATTAGTTTAATATTTTTGCTCAAGACAATGAATATTATTAATTCATGTTACCCAAAACAGTAATAAGTGCATGTGAGTTATAGAAAATGTATATTTACATCATCCATGACTCAAGAATGATGCATAAATTCATTTATTTATCATATTTCGTAATTATCTAATTTCACTATTCACCAAAAATTCAAGTATTTTAGAAAAATCCCAAAAATTCACCCCAACTATTTTTCGATGTGTATAATTAAAAAATGAAGTCCATTTTTTTAAAATAATTTTCTAAATATGATTAATTTAATTTTTAAATAAAATCATATTTTATACCAAAAATAATAATTTTAAAACTATAATAGACTTTATATCACCTTGAAAATTTTATCAAGATCTCATTATCTTATAACCTTAAGAAAATAAAATAATATTATTATTTATTATTCATAAGAGTCATATTACTATTCATAAGGGTATGTTACTATTCACCAAAAACTAAGTTGGTTCTATCAGTAACATCTCGGTTTTGGAAGCCACCCAGAGGCGCCCCGTACCCGGTTGGTCACATGGCCTCAAGCGCATTTCCCCAAATGCCAGAGGCTACCGACTAGCAGCGAGGGCCTTGGGTGTGATAGTGGGAAACTATGCCCTCATTGGTAGAGTACACAGTAGAAGTAAACAAATACATACAAGATCGGAAGTAGTAATAATGACATACAGCAGAAAACTAAGGGTATAAACTGGAGAACATATATATATAATGTTGCATGATACATATGTCTAAGAAAACAGCCAAACAAGTCACAATGCTAGAATTCAACAGAACTAAACCAAAGTGAAAAAGAAAGAAAATAAAATCCTCAGAATCACAATCCATAGCTTGGTCCCATGCTCTCCAGCTCCACAGCATGTCAAGTACCTGAAGTAGAAGGGTGCTTGCCCTTATCTATACCTGCAACAATATAATCTTTTTGGGACCAAAGGTATGGCCCAAACAGGGAATGAGACCAAATCCCAATAGGCAACCACCAGGAGATCTATGCCTAATAGTCAGTGAATATACGGAAGGTAAAAATACTGAAGGTAGTAAAACAAGGAAGTACTCAGCAGTAAACAATCCACAGTTCAAAGCATTCAAATTACCACCCAACATGCAACAGCTAATCAAAGCAGATAAACACAACAGGTAACCCTATGGGAAGTACCCACAGCCTATCCCCTCTGGTCCTACCCAGCAACACAAGCAAGTAGCTAAACACAAGTTAACCCTCAGGGAAGTACTCAGAGCCTATCCCCTCTAGTCCTACCTAACATGTACAAGAAACCCTTTGGGCAGTACACTCAGTCTAACCCCTCTAGTTCAGCTTAAGCATAGACTCTCTGAGGAAGCACTCACCGTCAATTCCCCCTATAGTCTTGTAATGGTACTAAAGGCCCTTTGGGGGAAGCACTCAATGTCACATTCCCCCTATGGCCCGTGTTAAGGAACTAAAAACACTCTGGAGAAGCACTCAAAGTCAATTCCACATGTGGTCTCATATCGTAAGTAAAACAGACACTCTGGAGAAGCCCTCAAAGTCCATTCTCCCTATGGTCTATACACCAGGTTCTCACGACCCTGTGTAAGTAAATAAAGTGTAGTAGCACATAACAGCCAAGGTAAACCTCAAGAAATACTTGGCTATCATTCTACAGCATAACAGAACAACAGCCACACCATCCTACAATACTAGGCATGGGAAAGTAAACAGCAGCCTAACAGGAAATCAAGACCCAAAGGTCCAAATAGAAAAAACATGCATGGTAAATACATCAAAATCACAACAATTTACCCTATTCATAATAAATAATCATCTACTCAGGCATACCAGCATAGCATAGAAACAATAGGGCTGAAACGGTAAACGCGCAATAACCCGTTCATGGGTATTGGGAAAATTTGCACATAAAACTCAAATACATTCAACAGAAATGCACAAACCACATACCTCAGTATTGGGAGATCAAGATAATTGAACTACAAGACTTGAATCACCTTATAACTTCGTAGATATAAGAAAACTTATAAAACGTTCAACCCACGATAACTCATGAAAGAGGATAAATCAAGGGATGGTGCTCTAGGAGAAGAGAGAACTCACCGATGTGATTTCAACACAACCATAAGTGCTTGATTCGGAGGACGGACACTCATCTGGGGGATCTCCAAAGATCTGTGGCTACTCGGTGCTCTCAGACAAACTAGGTTGAAAAGGAGATGGTTATGTCCATCAAACATGACCCTAGTGCGTTTAATGGAAAAAACAAAATACATGACGTGTACTTTTTAAATACACGGTGTGTACTCTCCATTTCTGTACTCCACTTTAGGCAGCCTCTAGGTCATCCCACATAGTCATGTGCATGGTCGCTACACAGCCAGCACACAGCTACCCACAGTAACCGAGTACACGGCGTGTACTCATAAAGTACACGGTGTGTACTTCAAAAATTTCTAGAAAATCCTCTTTTATAAAAAAACTCTAGAAAAATGAAAAACATACCTAAAAAGAAGATCCAGGTTCTTAAAAACTTCCCCCCTTAAAGAAATTCTTCCCTGAATTTCCCTAGAAAGGCGGCGTAGAAGAAGAAACCCCAAACAGCTCCAGCCACTGCGATCGTACATCGGCCTCCCTCTCCCAAGTCTCGTCATGTACTCGCTCGTGCTGTCATAGCACCCGTACCAAAGGAACATACTGGCCACAGAGAACCTTCATAATTTGATCAATAATCTATATAGGTTGCTCCTCGAAATATGTGTCCACTTATAACTCAACCTCCTCTGGTTGGAAAACATGAGACGGATCTGAAATGTAACGTCAAAGCTGAGAAACATGGAAAATGTCGTGCATAGCTAGGTACCTCTGAGGTAACTGCAACTGATAGGCCACCGGCCCAACTCTCTCCAACACCTCAAACGGACCGACGTACTTTGGAAAAAGATTACCATGTCTCATAATCCTCTTGTGTCCCAACATCAGTGTAACACGCAGGAAAACATGATCCCCAACCTCGAACTCCAGAGGTCTTCTCCGCTTATCAGCATAAGACTTCTGTCGAGACTGTGCAGTATCCATCCTCTTCTGAATCAACTCTATCTGCTCTGTGGTCTCCTGAACAAGATGAGGTCCTAGAAAAGCTGCCTCTCCTGCCTCCAGCCAATATAAGGGTGATCGGCATGGCCTACCGTACAAAGCCTCATAAGGTTCCATATGAATAGTTTCTTGAAAACTATTGTTGTAGGAAAACTCCACAGGAGGTATATGCTTCTCCAAAGAACCTCTAAAATACAGAATGCATGCTCGGAGCATGTCCTAAAGCACTTGAATTGTACGTTCAGATTGGCCATCTGTATGGGGGTGATAAGTTGTACTCAAAAGTACCTACGTACCCAATGCCATCTGAATCCCCTGCCATACTCGAGAAGTAAAAAGAGCATCCCTATCTGAAACAATGGAGTGTGTAACTCCATGAATACATACAATATCATGGATGTACAACCATCCCATCTCATCAACACTGAAGGTTTCCTTGATCATCAAGAAGTGAGAAACCTTCATGAGTCTGTTAATGACAACCCAAACTACATCATTCCCTTGAGGCGACCTCGGTAAACTAGTTACAAAGTCCATAACAACATCATTCCACTTCCACTCGGGAATGGTTAACTACTGTAAAATACCTAATGGTTGTTGATGATCCGCCTTCACCTGTTGACAAGTGGAACACCTCATGATGAAACCAGAAACATCTCTCTTCATACCTGACCACCAATATTGACAGTGTAGATCACGATACATTATGGTGACACCAGGATGAACTGCCCAAACTGAAGAATGAAAATCCTGCATCAGCTCCTTGCATATATCTGCTGGCACCCATACGCACTCCTGGAAACGCAATATCTCATCCTCTCCTATGGTCCATCTAGGAATAGGGTCCTCTCTTAACACACTCTCCCTTTGGACTATGCCTTCAGAATCTGATAGCTTCCTCATTCAAACTCAATCAAGAAGAGTAGAGGTAACAGCTACAAAAGATAGAAAAGTCTACCCATGTCTATCGTGCACCTCCAAATGCATCTTATAGAACATATCCATAAGCTACCACTCACTGCTGAACTCCTAAACTACCTGTATCTGATTCCTCATGTTCAACGCATCAGCCACTGCGTTGCCCTTCCCAGGCATATAGGAAAGATCAAAGTAAAAGGACTGTAGGTACTCAACCCATCTGCGCTATCTCAAATTTAGATCATGCTAAGTGAAGATGTACTTGAGAATTTTTTGGTCGGTGAAAACTACAAAATGATAACCCAGAAGATAATGTCTCCAAAAGCATAGGGCATGAACAATAGCTTCTAACTCTAGATCGTGCGTCAGGTAATTCCTCTCATGTGTCCTCAACTGTCGAGACCCATACGCAATGACTCCATATCCCTACATAATCACAGCTCCCAGCCCAATACCTGATGCATCATAATAAACAATATAGCTCTTTCATGGCTCTGGAAAGATAAGTATCAGTGATGAAGTCAACCTCCCTTTCATCTCTTGAAAGGCTGACTCACAAGAATATGACCATAATAACGTTGCACCCTTCTTAGTCAAACTCTTTAGTGATACTGCTAAGCATGAAAAATCTTGTATGAAACGTCTGTAGTATCCATCCATCCCTAGAAAACTCCACACCTCAAAGATTTTCTTCAGCTTCTCCCAGGAAACTACAGATCTCACTTTCTCTGGGTCTACTGATACTCCTGCCTCTGAGATAATATGACCCAGGAAGTGAATCTGATCCGTTAAAAAGTGGCACTTTGAGATCTTAGCATATAACTGATTCTACCTCAGTGTACTCAAAACAATATCAAGATGGGTAGCACGGTCATTCTGAGTGTGAGATTACACCAAGATATCTTCCACAAAAACAACCATGAAGGAATCAAAGTACGGATGGAACACTCAGTTCATCAGTTTCATGAAAACTTCAGGCATGTTTGTGAGATCAAACGACATAACCATATACTCCTACAGACCATACCTTCTCTAGAAGGCTGTGAGAGGAATATCAGATGGTCTAACGCACAACTGATGATAACTGGACCTTAAGTAAATCTTCGAGAATACCCGGGCTCCTTGAAGATGATCAAAGATATCATCAATCCTAGGAAATGGATATCAGTTCTTGACTATCAACGAGTAAAACTTCCGATAGTCCACACAAATCCTAAGGGTATCTTCTGCCTTATTAAAAAAGAGGACAGGCGAACCCCAAGGAGAAGTATTGGGTTGGATGAAACCCTTGGCCTGTAACTCCTTCAACGGTTTCTTGAGCTCCTGCAACTCTAGTGTATTCATCCTATAAGGAGTAATGGACACTGGTGCCGCTCCTGGAACAAGCTCAATAGAAACTTCTACCTCACACTCTAGAGGCAAACCTGAAAAGTACTCTAAAAATACATCTCTGAAACGATCCACCACTGGAGGAAATTCCAACTGTGAAGTCCCCTGGTCATCCAGATATAGACTAGAAATCTGGGTTGTAACTCCTCCCAGCCCATGAAGCTTTGGACCCGCTCTGCTTTCCTAGACATCCCACTCACCCTTATGAAGAAAAGATCCACCCTCTGGTGATATGAAACTCACCTTGTGGAGGTTACAGTCGACAACTGCCTGGAAGGGAACTAGCCAGTCCATTCCGAGAATGACATCATAGCATGTCATCTCTAGGACATAGAGGTCCCATAAAAAGTGACACCCACTGACCTATAGAGGGAACTCTCTGCACTAACTTACACTAGTTGTTCTAGTCCCAAATAAAGTGTCTAGCATCAAGATATCACTAGAAGAAAATATGCAGATACCAAGGCTCTCCACGATAGCAATAGATATAAAGATATGGGAAGCCATTGTATCAAAAAGAGTGGAAGCTAAAACTGAGGCTACTAAGATCGTACCTCAAATGGTAGAAGGTTCGGAATCCTGCTCCTACTGGGTCTAATACACTACGAAATTTTGGCATGTACCACGGCCCTATGACCCTACCTAACCACTCGTAGCTGATCCGCCCTAATGTTGCTAAAAACCAGGTGACTGGATACCATGGACATGACCTCCACCTCAGCCTGAATGGCCGGAAGAACTCTAGTTCCCAGACTGGTGAGAAACTTGTGGTGCTGCTCCTGAATGAGGAGTCATAGAAGAACCCATGTCACTAGCTTCTAGTGAGAAGAACTGACAAAAGCGCTGAAGGTGACCCTTATTGGTGCAAGATCGGCACTCCACTGGGTCTCTCGAGCAATGTGTCCTCGTATGTCCGCTCTTTCCGCACTAGTATCACACCACCTGGCTACTAGAAGAAGTGTCTCACCTCCTCGGATCACCGTGTGAACACTCCCTACGGCGCTTCCAACTGTCAGTAGGAGGAATAATTACCCCAGATGTAGATTCTCCCTGGATAAAAACTCTAGAATCCCTTAGATTGATCTCTATGATCAATTCCTGGTTGACTATAGAAGTGATAAAAGTCAATTAGAATATGTTCACCTACGATCAGATGTCGTGCCTCAGACCATCCTCGAACTTCCTTACCATGAACAAATTAGAAACTCCTACAATAGGCGTGAAGTGCTGCAGCTTGGTAAAGTGGGAGGAATACTCCATAACAGAAAGAGTACCCTTCTCTAGACTCATAAACTCTCAGGCTCGATCTGCCCTCAGGGTCTCCGGATAGAATTAGTCAAAGAAGATGCGCTGAAACTCATCCCACGCCATAACCTACTGGCATCCCACCTTCAAGATCACATCCCACCACCTCTTGGTGGATTCCTAAAGCATATAGGTAGTGAGCTTGAAACTCCTCTCGGTAGGCATCTCCAAATTCTCAAATATCATCATCATGGATTCTAGCCATGACTCTGTAGCCTGAGTTCCTCCTTCCCCTGAGAAAGTGGGAGGATGCTGCTGCTGGAAGACCCGCATCAAATCAGCCATTGATGGGGAAGGAGGTGGCGCTCCCTGAAAGTTTTGCATCATCCTCAGAAATCCCTCCCTAAACTATGCATCAGCACCCATGTCAAGTACAATGGCTGGTGCTAAGGCTGACACAATTAAGGGATCTGTAGGTGGTCCCTGATCAGCCATGTCTGGTGTCTGATCTCTGCCTGGAAACTGGCGTACGACTAGAGGACGTCTCGGTGGCATGAATATGCAAGGTCAAGTGCACACCATAGATCAAGATTATCAAGGAATGAAAATAAGGAGTTTAATAAGGGAACAAGAGAAAGAAATAATTCAATTTTTACAAAACATGACTACATGGCGTGTACATTTCCTACACGGCGTGTTCCCTTAATTCATTTACAAGGGTGTGTATTCTTGCCTAAACTAGTCATGTAACATCCCAAACACATGGCGTGTTGTCTTAACACATGGCGTGTACTTGAATCCTTTTCCCCTGCCCGAGTTCTTCTACACGTCTAAGCAACACATCTCTCCTAAGACAAGACTACATGGCGTGTTCAAGATAGACACGGTGTCTACTTGACAAGCTTCACCTGGCCCGTGTTGTTAGTGACACGTCCTAACACACGGCTCGCACTACACAGTGTGTTCCAGATGGACATGGTGTGTATGAGAAGGGATAACACTGACCCGTGTTTTCGTGACACGGTCGGGTACCTGGGTCAGATTACACGGCATGTTCAACACGGACACAGCATGTATAGCTCAACGTCTATCTGTCTGTGTTGTTAGTTGCACGGGCGGACACAGGGTCGACACTACACGGCATGTTTGACTGGTACACGGTGTGTTCCCACTAGACTTTTCTCATCTCGTGTCTCTACACACATGGTCTACGACACGGTTAGAGATTGTACGGAGTGTACATAAGGTACACGGTGTCTACTTAAGAAAAAAAATTTCTTCCCAAATAGAAGAACACATGGCATGTAATTAACATTACATGGTGTGTATTCTAGGTTTTTCTAGATAGTAAACCTCAAAAACTACTATGGAACCCAGAAAACACTAAAACAAGCATTGAAAGTGCCAAATTCCGATCTATGAGGGACATACTCCCCATGAATAAAAGTTTGTAATATAGTACACATTATAACATGAAAAAAAGGCAATGATCCACCAATTATGGTCCATGAGGGCCCATAACACCCCAAGAACCAAAGATTGGCATCCATTCAAACAAATCTCTACAAAAATCAATACCCTATAAAACAGCAAGTATTTTTATCAAGGAAACTATCACAACAGCATCCATATTTTACACATCATCAATCAAAACAATGTGCAATCACTAATTCATCCTATATGGCATAGAAAAAATGCATGACATTTGATTTCTAGCAGGTGCCTATATGATGCATGAGATGGAATACCCTCATCTCATCGGGTTGTAACAGAAATAGAACCTCAATGACATCAAAAATAACAGCACAAATCATGTGAATCACTCAAGGTGAAATAAAATCAACTGTAATAATTGAAAAACTAGAAAAACAGCAATTAACGAGGTAGATTGGCTTTTCCCTGTACACAGGTTAGCTACTCTCGGGCACAGCTTATTACCAAGTACATATTCCATCATATCCCTGACTATAGGCTCCAAACATTAAGTCAAGAGAAAATAATTCCTTTGATACCACTTTGTAACATCCTGGTTCTGGAAGCCACCCAGAGGCGCCTCATACCCAATTGGTCACATGGCCTCAAGCGCATTTACCCAAATGCCATAGGCTGCTGACTAGCAGTGAGGGTCTTGGGTGTGGTAGTGGGGAAACTATGCCCTAATTGTCAGAGTACACAGTGGAAGTAAACAAATACATAAACGAGTAGAAGTAGTAATAATGACATACAAAAAAAACTGAGGGTATAAACTAGAGAATATATATATATATATATATAATGATGCATGATACATATGTCTAGGAAAACATCCAAACAAGTCACAATGCTAGAATTCAATAGAACTAAACCAAAGTGCCATAGAAATCAGATAAAATCCTCAGCATCGCACGCCATAGATTGGTCCCATGCTCTTCAGCTCCACAGAAAGTCAAGTACCTGAAGTATAAGGGTTCTTAACCTTATCTATACCTACAACAATATAATCTGTTTCGGCCCAAAAGCATGGCCCAAATAGGGTATGAGACTAAATCCCAATAGGCAGCCACCATGAGATCCGTACCTAACAGTCAGTGAATATATGGAAGGTAAAAATACAAAAGGCTGTAAAACAAGTACTCAGCAGTAAACAATCCACAGTTTAAAGAATTCAAATTACCACCCAAAATGAAATAGCTAATCAAATCAGATAAACACAACAGTAACCCTCTGAGATGTACCCATAGTCTATCCCCTATGGTCCTACCCAGCAACACAAGCAAGCATCTAAACACAATGTAACCCTCTAGGAAGTACTCATAACCTATCCCCTCTAGTCCTACCTAACAAGTACAAGAAACCCTCTAGGTAGTACACTCAATCTAACCCCTCTGGTTCAGCTTATGCATAGACTCTCTGAGGAAGCACTCACCGTCAATTCTCCCTATAGTCTCATAACGGTAATAAAGGCGCTCTGGGGAATCACTCAATGTCACATTCCCCATGTGACCCACATCGAGGAACTATAGACACTATGGGGAAGCACTCAACGTCAATTCCCCATGTGGTCTTGTATCGTAAGTAAAATAGACACTCTGGAGAATCCCTCAACATCCATTCTCCCTATGGTCTATACTCCAGGTTCTCATGGCCCTATGTAAGTCAAGCAAGTGTAGCAGCGCATAATGGCCAAGGTAAACCTCAAGAACTACTTGGATAGAATTCTACAGCACAACAGCATAACAGAACAACAGTAACACTATCCTACAATACTAGGCATGGGAAAGTAAATAGCAGCCTAACAGGCAATCAAGACCCAAAGGTCCAAACAGAAAAAACATGCATGGTAAATACATCTAAAGCACAACAATTCATCCTATTCACAATCAATAATCATCTACTCAGGCATACCAGCATAGCATAGAAACAATAGGCCTAAAACAGTAAATGTGCAATACCCCATTTATGGGTATTTTGAAAATTTGCACATAAAACTCAAATAATTTCAAAAGAAAGGAACAAACCACCTACCTCATTTTTGGGATATCAAGATACTTGAACCACGAGATTCAAATCACTTTAGAACTCTATAGATCTAAGAAAACATATAAAACTTTCAACCCATGATAACTCATGAAAGAGGATAAATCAAGGGATGGTGCTCTAGGAGAAGAAAGAACTCACCGATGCGATTCCAACGCAACTATCGGTGTTTGATTCGGAGGACGGATGCTTGTCCAGGGGCTCATATCCACAGCTACTCAGCACTCTCGGACGAATTAGGTTGATAAGGAGACGATTTTATCCGTCAGACGCGACCTTGGTACGTTTAATGAAAAAAAAATACACGGCGTGTACTCTCTGTTTACGTACTCTGCTTTAGGCGGCCTCCATTTCATCCCACGTGGTTGTGTGTAAGTCTTCTACATGGCTAGCACATGGCTACCCGTGGTAACTGAGTATACGGCGTGTACTCATAAAGTACACAGCGTGTACTTTAAAATTTTCTAGAAACTCCTATTTTCTCAAAAACTCTAGAAAAAAGAAAAACATACCTGAAAAGAAGATCTGGGCTCTTACACTATCAGACTCCAAATAACTTACTGATCATAGTTGTAGATGTCCATTTTTTGAAATTAAAATCATAGAAGTGGAAAAATTAAGTTTCACATCTAGTTTACAACATCACCTTAAAATGAAGTGTCATTATGTAGAGAATCAATGTTTCATGCATTTCAAAAAAAATAAAAACCTTGGGGTGTTACATTCTCTCCACCTTCTTTAAATTGCATCCTTGTAATTTTATTTACTTATTAAATAAATTAGGGTACCTTTCCCTCATAGAATTTTTAGATTCTCATCTTTCTTCTTCTACCATGTGGTTTCTCCACAAAACCTTTACCTGATAGATTATTTTATTCCGCAATACTTGTTCTCTTCGATTCAGAATCTAACATAGGTTTATCTTTATAAGAAAGGTTCTCTTCTAGCTGAACTACTTTTGGGCTCAAAACATGATATGAATTTGGAACATACTTTCTCAATATTGAAACATTAAAAACATTGTGTACCAAAGATAAACTTGAAGGAAAAGCCCCTCAATAGACAACTGGTCCAACCTTATCCAATATTTCATATGGTCCAATGAACTGTGGACTCAGCTTCCCTTTCTTACCAAAATGCATAATACTTTTCGATTGTGAAATTCTGAGAAAAACATGATCACTTACCTTGAAAAAAAAAGTATTTCCACCAGTTATCTATATACATTTTCTGCCTATTCTGAGCTATCCTCATTGTTTCTGGATCATCTCCTCTTTCTCAGCCACTTCCTCTACTAATACTGGTCCCATCAACTTCCTTTCTCCAACGTCATCCCAAAATGCTGGAGTTAGATATCATTTCCCATTTAATTTTTCAAAAGGTTCTATCTGTATACTAGAATGAAAACTGTTATTACAAGAAAAATCATCTAAATAAATATGTTGATCTCAACTTCTTGGTAATCTATTAAACAAGCTCGAAGTATATCCTCCAAATTCTGAATCATTCGTTCTAACTGCCCATCTGATTGAGGATGAAAATATGTACTAAAATTTAATTCTGTTCCCAATGACTTCTGAAGGCCTTTCCAAAAGTTATAATTGAACCTGGGATCACATTTAGATACAATAAAAAGAAGAAATCCATGTAACCTAAAAATATATTTGAGGTACAGTAGAGAAATTTGACCCAAAGACATAGTATCTATAATAGAAAAGAAAATGAGAAGATTTAGTTAGTCGATCAACAATAAACCATATTGAATTGTTACCTCTAAAAGTGGTTGGTAGTCCCACAATAAAGTCCATGGATATATTTTCCAATTTCCACTCTGTCACTAGTAAAGGCTGAAACATCCCCTTCGGTAACTATCTCTATGATTTAACTTATTTACATGTCAAGAATTTCACGGTAAAATATGCAATATCTCTTTTCATTCCATCCCATTGTTAATACTCCCAAAGTTCTTTGTACATGTTTGTGCTGCCAGGGTGAACTGAAAATGGAGAACTATGAGCTTCGCATAATAACTCTTTCTTCCGCTAAGAATCACAAGGAACACACAATCTTATTCAAAATATCAAAACATAATCTTTATCAATGTTAAATTCTAGAAACTTACCCATTTTAACCAAATATACATTTTTATGTTGATCCATGTCTACCTTATGCACTTGCATAATCCTGTCTAACAAAGATGATTGCACTAAAACCTGAAATAAAAGAGAGGATTTCCTACACCAATGAATTCCAAGACAAAATTCATCAAATCATTAATCAAGGGGGCGTGTTCCAAACATAACATAGTTAATTATGAATTATGTTTTCAACTCAAGGCATCTTCAACTTTGTTTTCTTTTCCTGGATGGTAATTGATTGTGCAATCATAATCCTTTATCAATTAAATTCATCTTCTATGCCTTATGTTTAGTTCTTTTTGAGTGAATATATACCTCAGACTTTTATGGTTGGTATATATTTCACATTTGGATCTATATAAATGATGCCTCCAAATTTTCAAATCAAAAACCACAACCGTTAATTATAAATCATGTGTGGGATAATTTAACTCATAAGGTTTTAGTTGTCTTGAAGCATAATAAATTACCTGATCATTCTGCATTATAACACAACCAAGTCCCTTCAATGAAGCATTGTTGTAGATAATAAACTTACCATTTCTAGAAGTCAGGTCCAAAAATAGGGTATTCGCCAATATCTTCTTCAGTTTCTGAAAATAAACATAACATTCTTCTGTCTAAACAAATTTAACCCCTTTCCATGTTAACTTAGTTAGTAGGATAGATAACCAGGCAAAGTTTTTAAGAAACCTTCATTAATAACCTGATAGTACAAGAAAACTATGAATCTGTGTAATATTTTTATGTTGTTTCCATTCATCAACCACTTTTTTCTGGATCAACTTTTATTCCATCTTTATTTATAATATTTCCAAGAAAAAAAAAATTTGTTGTAACCAAAATTCACACTTGCTGAATTTTCCATATAGTTTATTTTTCTTTAAGATTTTTAAGACAAACCTTAGATGTTTTTCATGATCCACTTTAATTTTAGAAAATACCATAATTTCATAAATAAAAACAATTAAAAACTTATCCAAGAACTCATGAAATATTCTATTCATAAGATCCATGAATACAATAGGTGCATTAGATAACCCAAATAGAATAACAACAAATTCATAATTCCCATATCTAGTATGGAACACAGTCTTCAAGATGTCTGCTTCCTTTACTTTCAACTGATGGTACCCTAACCTCAGGTCAACCTTCAAAAAATATTTTGCTCCTTAGAGATGATCAAACAAGTCATCGATATGAGGAAAAGGATACATGTTTTTAATAGTGATGTTATTCAAGGCTCTATAATCAATGTAAAGTCTCATGGAACTATATTTATTTTTAACGAACAAAATAGGATCACCCCATAGTGAAGTGCTAGGATGAATTAATCCTTTATCAAGCAACTCCTCCAACTAATTTTTCAATTCAAGAAGTTCCATTTGAGTTGTTTGATAAGGGGGATTGGAATTGGCTTAGCTTCAAGAACTAATTCAATTGTGAATTCAACGTCCTAATCAGGTATAGAACTGGGTAACTCATTTGTAAAAATATCAAGATATTAATTTACCACTAGCATGTCATTAATCTGAATAGTTCCCTTGTTTTAAAAAATATGAGCAAGATAACTTTTATTTCCATATTTCAGAATTTTCTCAGTTTCCTGATATGTTATCAATTGTATGGGTTCATTATTGTATACAAACTGAAACTTTTTCTGAAAAACAACTTCTTTATCTCTACAGTCAATCTTAGCATGATTAATATTTGTCAATCCATACCTAGAATGACCTCAAACTCTACTAAAGGAAAAACAACTAGGTTTTCAGGTAACTTCTTTCTGTATATAACAATATTAAGATTCATAAAATTACTTTTTATTATAACATTTCCCCTAGTTTTTAACAATAAGTTCTAGTCTCATTTTTTAAGGAGATATTTCTAATTTACCAAAAAATATCATAAATAAAGTAATGTGTTGACCCCGTATCAAACAAGACTTTAGAAAAAACTGAGTAAACAAACAAAGTACCTGATACCACTTTATTGGATGGCTCAACATCTTCTGGTGTAGTCACAAAGGATCTCACTACTTCTTTCTTCTTATAGTCTAGCTACTTCCCATCATTTGGATCTTTCTTTGGGTAGGAATTTTCATAATGAACCATCTCACCACATTTGAAACACTTTACAGTTTTCTTATCAGGATTGAAATTTGGATCATCTTCATTAAAATCTCTGGCCATATTTCCAAACTTACCGCATCAAAAAAAATTCCTAGTTTTTGTAAGGCATTCTCCAAGGTTCTTTTTACCCTGCTTTTCAGAAAACTAGAAACTAAACATTCTTACCATCAAATTTTTTTGATTGATTCTCACCCATCACTTTCCATATAGACCTCTTCTTCTCTTTGTTATCAAAGTACATATGATCATCATGGAACTCCATTTTTACCCTCTAATCATATCAGACAAGTTTCTCATAACTTTTAAACTCTTAATAATCCAATGACCTTCGATATCTTGGCTTTAAGCCTGAGTAAAAATAGTTGATTTTGTTATCAAGATCTTGAATAATATTTAGAGCGTATCTTTCCAGTCGGGTGAATTTTTCTTCATACATAGCCACTAAATCTTTTTCCTCTTTCCTTAATTCAAGTAATTTCTTCTCGATACTAAGTCTAACCACCTTTGGAAAATATTTTTCAAGGAAAATACTTTTAAATTAATCTCACTCTAAGCTATCAATATTCTTTCTATCTTGATATTCTTGAACATTATCCACCACTGATCAGCTTCACCTTAAAAATAATAAATGTAAATACTTAACTTTTGATTATTTGAACATCACATAACATATAATATCTTTTCAAGGTCTGTAATCCATACTTCAGGTGCTACTGGTTTAAAAGATCCATTGAAAGTAGGAGGGTGTTTCCTCATAAAATGTTCCACTATCATCATGTTCCTTTGCGGCATATCTAGTTGTTCTCTTGCATGGATTCCATCACCATTTTTTCCTATGTTATTTGGTCCATTACCATCACAATTTACTTAGTTATAATTCACAACATTCCCAACGGCGGATTCAGAAAGATATCATCCTCTCGGTTCCTTCCAACTTCAGTGTCCCTATATCTTATACGAAAACCATTATGAAGAGACATATCTTAGATGAAGAAACATAGTAATATTTAAATTCTATACCATTTCAACATAAACATAAGTTAAAAAACATTTATGGTATTCTTTCAACATCATACTAACTCCTAAGTTATCTAAATTGTGCTCTGATACCAACTATAAGTTCCCATCCTTAAACATTATATATTGTAGTTATTTCAACTAGATTTCACTTCTTTACATTCCCAAAGATCTTTTTGGTTTATATTTTTATAAAGTTAGGATATAAATCAGACATATCAACCCACCAGCATAAAAATTGGGTACCATTAAAATAGTATCCATTTCTTCCAAAACATAAAATTTTATACACAAAACAACAGCATGATTTCTTTGGAAAATCTTCATAACAATTAACTTGACTTCCTTATTTCTATTACACATCCTTATAACCTATAAAAATAATTTAAAAAATTAGGATGAGCACAAAAATATTATTAAGGTATATAAAAAGAAAGAATAAAAACATTATTCAATGAATACTTATAAAGGTATGAAATCATTTTCAAAAAGGTAGACTTGGAACCCATATATACTTTAAGAGAATTGAGATTTCCTTGAGATTTCCAAAAAACATAAAGAAAATAAATAGAACTATAAATGTATATTAGGGAATTTCTTACATAATCTTGTAACCCTCTCAACTACCTTATGATTTGTAACGCTCGTGGTTACCTTATAATGTAACCCTTGCAGCTACCTTATTGTGTAACCATCGTAGTTACACTTGTAGTAACCATACGGATGACCTCAAACTTACACATACCCAATAAATTGAAGGAAGATATGGTTCCCAAACTTAATAATAAAAACTTCCAAAGAAACATAACATAATCATCAAAAAATAATACATTTATAAAAACATTCAATTTGAATTTTGTAAAACTATAAGTTTAAAAGAAGATTTTATAAGAAAAGTCCCTTACATAATATCATATAATTGAAGTGAGACTTAATATAGTGGGTGGAATATGTATATACACTATAAATACACATAATTAAACATAATATAAACAAAATTAATCACACAAAAAATTAATATGACATAATTAATGAAGTAGGTGGTTAACCCAAAGAATGGAAATTGGGTTAAGAATTCCCTTACCTCGGGTCTGTCTTACTTTAAACATGTTAAACCTCCTGTAAAATGGTTAAAATAGTGTTATTAATATCTTAAAAAAATATTCATGTTTATAAAAACATATATTATCATTTCATAACATAATTTCACCCTTTAATTATTACTATTTTTTTCTTTCTATTGTTTCTGGTGCGTTTTTTACATGATTTCCATGGCCGGTTTTGTATTTTATTTCCTTTTTTTATGGAAATAAACTTACAGAAGTGGAATGAAATGGTATTCATATGTTTCCAAAATATTAAATGATTCCATAAATAACTTTAATTATATGGTATGAGTATGAATCATTAGATAAATCATAAGTGATATTTTTTTAGATCATTTGGGCGGTTCTTTAATAATCATAAACTAGTTTCATTATATAACATAATATTATATATGTGTGTGTGTTAACTCCAGAACATGAAATAGGATATATCATACATGTTAAAATCTGTTTCAACCATTAAAATGGTTTTATAACCAGTTTTGAAGGAATTAATGGAAATTGAAAATACATCATTTACGATTTTGGTAAATTGGCACATCATAGACGGTGCTTTATTTTTATAATAATAGGAAGAGGAGAGGAAGAATGATGATGAATTTTTTTACATAAACATGATAAAATCCAAAATATATAATATTCTAGAGATTTAAAACCTATTCGATAAGGGGAGGGTAATGGAGTATATGAAAAGAAAATGAATTTAAAAGAAAAATTAAGAAAATGAAAGAGGATTTGTACCTCTTGATATCTTCTCCTTGAGATCCTCTTTAAGGAATTTGGTTTTGGCCTTTCGGTGAGACCAAAATGTCTTGGATGTGGGGAAGAGCCTTGGTAAAGGGATTGGGCATAAATTAGACAATAAAGAAATCTTGAGAGGTGTGAGAGGAAGAGGAGTGAGGGTGTTATTTATAGTACAGGAGAGGAGGGGTTTTACATTATTTTAATCATTAGTTTAATATTTTTGCTCAAGATTATGAATATTATTGATTCTGTGACCAAAAATTGTAATAATTGCATGTGAGTTTGAACAAATTGGTATTTACATCATCCATGACTCAAACATAATGCATGAATTCATTTATTTATCATATTTCGTAATTATCGAATTTCACTATTCACCAAAAATTCAAGTATTTCAGAAAAATCTAAAAAATTCACCACAACCATTTTTCAACATTTAGAATACAAAAATGAACTCCATTGAAAATAATTTTCTAAATATGATTAATTTAATTTTTAAATAAAATCATATTTTATTCCAAAAAACAATTTTAAAAATATAATTGAACTTATATCACCTTGATAAATTAATCAAGATATAATTATCTTATAACCTTAAGAAAATAAAGTAATAATATGATTTACTATTCATAATGGTCATATTACTATTCATATGGGTATGTTACTATTCACCAAAAAATCAAGTTAGTTTTATCAGACTCCAAATAACTTACTGATCACAACTTTATATGTCTATTTTTTGAAATTCAAATCATAAAAGCGGAAAAATTAAGTTTAATTACAAGTTTACAACTATATCCTTAAAACAAAGTGTCATTATGTAGAGAATCAATGTTTCATGCATTTTAACTTATTTTTAAAACATTGGGTTGTTACACATTCCTTCATTTTTCTTCATTCCAAATTCATCCTCTACAAATTTCTATTAGTTCTACCTCCCAAGGAGTCCTCCCAAGGTTTTCTCAAGCCCCTAAGGTCCTAATATTAGATTTTATAAGTTACTCTTAAAGGTAAGGGAATTCTCATCTTCTCTTTTCCTTTCAAGTTATTTTTTATGTGCTATGTCTTTAAAAGTTCCATACCATGTTCTTATTTCCATTTTATTATATACCTATACTATATTATGAGTATTTTATGAATGTTTGACCCCTATCCCCTCTCTTTTTAATTTTTTATAAAGTTATATTTCATACCCATTATGCGGTAGAATTTTCGTCTCAAAATCTCTCTCTTTTTCTCAAGAAATTATTTTATTTTCTTTATGTGAATATCCAAACCTCTTTAATTTCTAGTGGTACTCATCAAGACATAAAAATGATTTATTTTATTATATAATTTACATATATAAAACCCTTATTTCCTTTCTATGTGTTATAAATGACATAATTATAATGTTTTTAATCACTTTTTTAAAATGACATGATTTTGATATAAACCCCATTTATTTTATTCTCTACGGGTTATTTATGAAATGTTTTATTATGATCTATGTGTATCACATGAAAATAAATACATAGTAAGGGTTCACCCTGATATCACTCCAATGAATTGGGTAAAGAAATTAATCTCTAGAGAAGACAAGTTTTATGATACCTTGGTGAATAACCTTGGAAATTTTTATGAAACCTTGGGAATGGACCTTGGTGATATGATTATGAATGTATAAATTAAATTTTGTTTACACATTTTAAAGTTATTATTCAAGATATTATTATTATGATATGCGTCTTTATCATGACTTTACAATATTCCTCATGTTCTTATTGATATTTCTCAAGTTCACATGTAAATTGTTTCACTTGTTTTCCCTTCCTCAGCATTCTACACACCCTTTCCTTTGATGTATGTCCCTAGGTTATGAGATAAAATAAATGTAATTTGGATGAACCTTGAAGAATAATTTCATATGTAATAGATTAATGTTTATTTTTTCATGTATTATGTACCTTATTTCCAAGATACTAAACTTTAAAAGATCCTCTGTTTGTAAAATTTCATGTAAATTTTTGTAGTAAAAAGGTGAGATACCATAGTTGTCACACTGAATGGTCATAATAGTTCTCTACTATGATGAGAACCTAGAAGTTCTATGATAGTATTTTTAAATATATGTTTTATATCTGGATGAAATAATTTTAGGGGTACAAATGATTCAAGCTATCAGGGGTGGAGACTTGTAGGACCTTTAGGCCCCTTCTCTTGGTGTACGCCCTTGGTAATATCCATTGTAGGATATTATGATAATGATACCTTCTAGTAGAAAATCTACATTTATATGTAGTATTGGATTTTCCTATCTATAGATGTGTGCATTTATCCTTATACTTTAATATTATTATTAATGAGTATTATAAGTTGCTTACTTTGATGAATTGATGAAAACAATGATGATATATGTTCATAGTGAGGTAGGATACATTGGGTGTGTCACGAGTAATATTTCATTAATGAATAATGAAAAAAAAGTATTTTTTCCTTATATTATTTAACAGAAGTTGATATATTAGGCCCTTTTATAGAAATGATATAGCCTAAATAAATCCATGGCCATGGTGTTTTATAGGAAAGTTTAATTTTCAAAAATTCAAAGAAACAGACATCGAGCACATAGGCTGATGGAACCATCATGCAACCTATTTGATTAGAGATATCATGATAAAGGGATTATATTGCATAGTAATCATCTGTATGAGGTATTATGTCGTTGCGACATTAACTTCTTTCGTTATGGGTTCCTTGGCGTTTTTTTAGATGTTAACCTTGGACTTTTGGTTGTTTCACCTAATGTCACTAAGAAAGAGGGATAGAGGGTCACACACTAAGTGTATCCAGAATCTCATTTAAAAAATATACTATTATTTGTTATTTAAAAAGTTGAATAAATATTATTACCATGCATGTTTTAATAATTATTCATGTTTTCTTGATCACATATATTTTGTCACCAGTTGTTCGAGAGAATATTACGTGAGAAAAATATTTAATAAATATTTATTTTCTATTTAGTGAATATAATATTTATTTATTTATTATTGAATAATATAGTGATGTTTATTTATAAATAAATAGTAATTATTCAAGGCCTAATGAATATTGTGGAGGAATGGAATATTAAGTTTAATGGTCTGGTAAGAAATAATATATATTAAATGTTATTTGATTAAATATTATTTAATTTAATTTTAGAGTTTAGAGCATGTCAATAAATAATAAAATTATTATTATTATTATATAAATGGGGTTTTTAGGGATTAAATAAATATTAAATATCACTTTTTAAATTATTTATTTCTAACTGTAGCGGTATAAAAACCCAATTATATTATTTTTCAAGAGATCCAATTCATTTTGTGTTATGAAAAAAGACATCTGGAGAGAATCCTCTCAAAACCTAAAGATCTTCCTCTCCAAGAATTCTCTCAAGAATGGAGAGTGGTCTTTCTCCACCTTCCACTATCGATTCTAGAGATATCAAGGAGAATCCTTTGGAAGAGATTCTCGGGGTAATCAACGGCGAACAACACAAGTGATAGGATCTAGCGTGCTGGCACCCATAGATTCCTACGACAACATTCAGAGATTTGTGAAACATGTGTGGATCACCACTTGATTGAATATAATCTTGATTCCTTCAACACAATGATGGTATGACATAGATCCAATGTCAGATCCATCAACAAAGAAATAATTTCATGCAAAGAAATTCTTTAATTTCTTAAATAAATTATAAATAATATGTAATGATCATGTGCTTTAGTTATGTCCTTTTATCCATTTTATATATTATTTTATTTAATTCAATTGATTGTAGAATTTATCATGGTGTAAATCTTGTATTAATCATTGATCATGAAAAAAAATAAAAGTTGAGCATGACTCATCTGATGCTTCCATTATACCCAAAACCTTCAAGTGGTGTCAGATCAGTCACATAATTATTTATAATTATTTAATGATTATTGATTGATTTAAACATTTATTATTTGTTTTCAATTTCAGTTTAATCATTATTTAATCTGAATTTTGAGATCTTATTTTCCCCTTATTTTCTCATAAACAAAATAAATTCGAAGATCTCATTTGTATGTGCCTAGGAGTCTATCTGAATAATACAAGAGTACACACCATGCAACCCAGAGGTATAATCTGTGTACTAGTGTTTAATACACCAAGAATTAATTTGAAATTAATTCTAGTTGAGTACATGTATTACATGTTGTGAATTTAATTATTCATCACATGTTGACTGTGCTATCCTAGCATAAGGTCATCTGGAGTACATGTGGTGTAACTTCCATACACGGCGTGTAGTCCTTTAGTCACATATGGGACAAGTATCTTATTACACAACCTATGTGACCGGTGGTCATGTAACTTGGATACCACACATAGTGTAGCCCATGTAAATGTCCTTTACTCTAAAATTAATCATTTCATGATTACAAGTCAAGTCCATAGGAATATATCGTGGATTGATAGTGAGAATATTACACACCACATATCTTAAATGTACACATTGTGTAATTTTACCAAATTATGCACAATTAAAATTAATTTATTATATTGTTAAAACCTTATCAACATGTACTTTTATGTGTTTATTAAGTTGATAGAACATTCCATGTGATAGATTTATTATATATGTAAAAAATTAATTAATTTTTGCATAATGTTCAGATCTACATATCATGTATAAGTCATATTACAGTTATTACTCTACACACATTGAAGCATTACATGCTATATAAAAAAATCATGTATATTGTGTGACCATTAAGTTTTATAGTACACTTCATGATATTATGTGATAAGTCATGTATTCCACATGTCACAAGTGTAAATAGTATACGAGTATAACACACATTGGGTAGTTCGGATAGGTACTCATCGTGTTTCCTCCAAGGTAATTTTTTTACACAGTTAATTTTAAATAAAATTATTTAATTTTTTTAAAATTATGATGGATTAGAATCTCAAGGAAATTTAGATTAGAATTAAGATAAAATAATTGATTAATTAAAGGATATAATTAATTGATTTGGGTGTGATTAGTAATAAATCAAAATGATTAGAATTGAATGCTAATTTTTATTAAATTCATACTTCATTGCATGCATGTGGATGATCATGAGCCAAGAACATACCTTTTCATGTGATTGGTTTCATTTATAAATTATTATTAAATCAAAAATTTGGCATGTGTGTCATCTCTTATCTCATAATGTATGGGCCTACATGACCATGGTTTCTTTTATGTAAAGACTTTAACCAATCCTTTGGATCCCCTCACCTGGGTGTGAGTAAAAGTATAAGTAATGGATAGAGCTCCCAAACTATTGGAGGAAGTTCAAATTTTTATCCAAGGAGAAACCAATTCAAGAGAGATACATAGGTGGATAGGTGAAAGCTAAAACACAAACCTTAATTGGTTCAAGGTGTTTTTCCACTAGGTTGACGATTAGTTTATCATCCTATAGCTAAAATAACCATTAGTAAAATCTCATGATCATACCACTTTATTATTTTATTTCTATCAAGATGAATGTTTATTTAATTATGGATGTTTTTTCACAATCACATGAATTAATGAATTAACAAGCAAGCAAGATAGAACTAAAATAAATTATCCTATGTGTAAATATTATCTAATACATGGTTAATCACTTAAGTAAATCCACTTAATATTATAAATCTTGTAATAAAGATAATAACTATAAATTTATGCATAAAAGATAAAATCTCACAATTATATATATTAATTTGGTATAGCCTTCCACTAATTCAGTTAAAATCAAGACATGGCTCAAAGTTCTTAACCATCCAAATTTGGGGTGATTTCAATTATCATGGAATTATAACATGAAGTTTTGGGTTGAATTAACTTAGGTCACATCAAGTGTTGACTACCAAAGTATGACTTAGTTTAACTAAGAGGTAAAGGGTTGAGTAAATCCAATTTAGGGATTTCAAGATTGGGGATTCCATACAATAGATCAAGGAATTGTGAGTTAATGTAGTTGGAATTTATAATTCCTACCTAAAACCCTTCAAATTACTTGTCTATATAAAGTTAGGGTGATGAGAAAGGGAATATGGATACTTGTAGCTAGAATTTCCAAGAAACAAGATATTCTGAATCCAATGGTGAGGGAAATTGGATTTGGATAAAATAGTGGGAGATTAATAAATATAATATTTATTTGTTTGTATAAATTTTATCAAATAAAGTACTAAAACACTTATTATATTATTTTTAGAAATGGAACTAAATGACTTTAAAAATATCACAATAATCCATACTTGAGAATGATAACCTTCTCACCAGTACAAATTTACAAGAATGGAAAAGGCACTTGCGTGCTATCCTACACCATGAAAAGAAATTGTATGTGCTGGAATAACTTATTCCTGATGTGCTTGGTAATGAGGATAGTGAGGAAGAATTGTCTCTCTATGAGAAACATTTGAATTATACTACATATGTTCAGTGTTTCATGCTATCACCCATGACCAAATAGATTTTGAAGCAAGATGAGGACATGGATTCTAATAGTATGATGTCTCACCATTGGGATCTCTATTAATATAAGGTGAGACAAGAGAGATATGAGATATTCAATGCTCTATTTATAACTAATCTTGGTGATTCATTATCAGTTGGGCCTCATGTAGTCAAGATTATTAGAAACATTGAATGCCTAGACATCTTAGGTATTAAATTCCCATATGATTTGATCATAGATCTCATACTTGCATCACTAACCAAGATCGTATCCATCTTTATTACTAATTATAGCATGATAAATAATGATAAGAGTATTTTTGAACTTCTTAATTTGATTCTCCAAGTGGATAAGGACATGGGGAAAGACAAACTTGTGGTCCTTTTGGTGAATAAGAAAATTAAGAACAAGGTGTAGGGTCCCAAGACTCATAATAATTATAAATCTCCCAAGCACCATCCTTCCAAGAAGAGGAAGATCTAGATGTAGGGAAATTAAAATTAGGCAGTATGTTTTTCATGTGTAAATCAAGGCCATTGGAAGAAGAACTACACCCAGAAGCAAGGGGAAGATAAAGGTGCATTCTTTATCGAGTGTAATAAATATCTACACATTGGTTATTAGATACATCTTGTGGTGATCACATCTATATCCAAATGCAAGAACCAAGTAGATTCTAAAATATTGGTAGAGGATATGTGGATTTCCAAGAATCCAATGGTAATAGGTTGGTAGTTCTATCCATTGGTGACTTCTACCTTTCATTTACTAAAAGGATGATATGAATTTTAGGAGATTGTTATTATGTACCAATGGTTACCAAGAACATAATTTATGTATCATGCCTATATGTAGATGGTTTTATTTTCAAGTTTTCAAATAATTATTCTTCTTTTATAAAGACAATATATGTTATGGTATGGCACATTTAAGTAATTGTATTTATGTATTAAATTATAAAAACCAAGTATTGGCAATAGATAACGAATCATGTTCACATGACTCATATAACACCTAGTTATGGAATCACTATCTTGGTCATGTAAATGAGAAACGTTTGACAAAGCTTTGTGGAGATATTTATTTATACACTTTTGAGCTAAAACCACTTGAGAGATTTCATGCTTGTTTATAAGAAAAAACAACCAATCTTTCATTCTGTTGTCAGGGTGAAAGGGTCACAGAGCTTTTAGGATTGGTACACATTGATGCTTGTAGACCATTTCAAGTAAAAGCTAGAGGTCAGTATTATTACTTCATAACTTTTAATAATTATTTTAATATATATGTATATGTCTACTTGATGAGTTATAAGTCCAAGTCCTTTGAAAAATTAAAATAATTAAATAATTAAGTAGAGAATAAATTTGTAAGGAAGATAAATAATCTTTGATCAAATCAAGGTGGTGAATATCTTAACCAATATTTTATTGACTTTTTATAGGATTTTGGGATTCTAAATCAACTCACTCACCCTTACACACCACAGTGGAATAGTGTTAGTAAAAGGAGGAATCATAACTTGATATGCATGGTGAGGTTAATGATGATTCATTCAGATCTTCTATTATAATTTTTGGGATATTCATTACAAATTGCAGCACACACACTAAACCAAGTGTTAACTAAAGTATTAAATAGAATTACTTTTGAGTTATGGAGTGGAAAGAAATTTTTTTTGTCACATACACATGTATGGGGTTTAAATACATTTGTTGAGGCCTAATTAGTAAAAAAACTAGCACCCTGGGTTACAAATTTTATCTTTATAGGGTATCCTATGAAAACAAAGGGATACGACCTATAGAACCCCTAAGACAAGAAAGTGATTATTTCCAGAAAATTCATCTTTATTGAGAGGGATAACATCCTCAAAAAGTATAGTGGGATCAAGATTTAATTTGATGAAGTTTATGCTTAATATACACAAGAGTTGGTATAGTTATAGATTCCACGGGTCCCCATGGAAGAAGTAATTCATGAAACACAATTACTGTGTATGATTCCAAGAGAGGTAAGAGAACAAAAGGGATATGGTTTTCTATTCACCAAAGATGGTGACTCATTATTTCTTGACAATGATGAACCTATCACAACCCCTACCCCACAAATATACCGTAATGAGGGGAGAGAGATGCTAACTGCCCGAGTCCTGCTTCTAGTAGGCCCCAGGTTGGTGACTAGCACTGAGGGAATAATAAACATGAATATGGGAGGCATTACCCTCTAAGAGAAACATGTGGAAGAGACATATAATATAGATACAAGAATCATAACCTAATCAAATATATATTCATAAATAAAACCCAAGTGAAAACATATAAAAACATACATTACTAAAAAAATTGAACAGAAAACTACAAGTACCAAAAAGGAAAAAATAGCAGCGACCAAGAATTCCAAACAGCTTCTCCAAAACCATGAGCAAGTAATATCCATCATGATCTATAACCTTCTCCAGATGGATTTAAAATGGTTATATATATATGGGTTGATCATAAAAAAATACTTAATATGATCCTATCATGCAAAAGATAAATAAATCATGTTAAATCATAGTGAACAATAGTGAAACGAACTCATCACCTAAATAGGTATACTAAGTTCCCAGCCTCAATATGGATAACTCTTAACAATTATCGCATAAAAAAGAGCATATAATGTAATAATGAAACATAAAGGGTACCCTACTACTACTTCCCCACTGGTTTTCCACTCTTCCCCAATTTTTCACATTCTAATCATCTCTCTCCAAAAGTAAGCTAGCCCAAAACACCTAGGAAAGGAATCATAGCATGCACCTTGTGTATAAAATCACCAAATCATCCCATCCAAATATCCATATATAGTAACCAATTAGTTTCAGGATCCACCACAGCCTGTATGAAATTCATAAAATATTTGGTATTATACCTCAATCCATTATAGCCCATACACTAAGTAAGTAACTCAATCCATCACAACTTATACCTGTCATACCTACAATAATACTTTGGATGTTGTATATGGTAATACATGTGTGTAAAATAACCACAAGTAATCACAAAACTCTACACATATATTTGGGGAAAAACTATCATTCATACTAGCACAATTAACTACCAAGAAAAGAGAATGGGGCCAAAGGGGATATTCACCCATCCATCCCCCCACCGGGATATTGGGGAAAACACCCTCCCAAGGTCCATTAGGTGTCATAATCTTTAACCAACATGGTTGGGATAGCATATAAAATCACATAATATACAGGATATAATATATCCCACAACCACACTATGGGAATAACCTAGTCTTAGACTCAACTGAAGCTAACATCGCTCAGACTCCCGCCTACCACTATTAAGACTAGATATCATATAAGCTCACAATCATTTAAAAGAGACACATAAATTACTTCTTTACTTCTTATCATTTCATTACATTAATTAATTCATTAACCATTGATTAAAATTTCACATTATTCCACATTGCATTATATTAAACATCTGAGTAAAGTCCATGCACTCCAAAAATAATCCAAACTGAGTCCATGGTTTCTCAAGAGTAACATCTCATAGCATTCTAGTATCAACCAAACCCATGGGTTAAGAATTATTTATTCCTTATTAGAATTATTCCATAAACCATGTACTCTATAAAAACAATCATAATCTACCAAAAAGAGAAAACATGCAACCAAGAATCTTTAGATGCCTAAAGCAGTGGGGAAAGGAATGCAGATAAAACAAGAAACATGTATATTGGACATTAAACAAATTCATAAGTGAGCATAATATATCTTATAATCACATCAATGGGTAATCCCAACTTTAACCCATTACATCATCTCCAGTGTCATCCCCAACACCCACATGCATATACCAATGAATCTCTCTATCACATGCCTCAATGGCTGCCACGTTATCTGGGCCTCCTTTCCCCACATATCTCATCATCCATCCTAAGATCTCAACAAAACTGGGCCTCCCCAACCCATACCACAGCATTCATCCTAGGATTATTTGTATTGGTCTCACATCACAAGTATCGTATAAATAGTACATTAAAAATAAATAGGAACAATCAAGCATATCTAATTGGGAAACCTATTCCATAAAAACAATGCATTCTGCCTTCACACATAAACAAGCTCTCGTGGATCCCAAAACAAGGAACTCGGTCTTCTCTATCAAACAGGAAACTCAATCCCTTGAAATTATCTTTATCACACAATTGGTTTTGATTCCATCTTGAATTAATTGATTCATTATTTACAAGTTCCAACTATAGGAAACCTAATACATCAAGTTATAACAAGCTATCAAAGGAAAAACATGCTGTTAGAATTTATTCTGGTTTCATCAAACCTATAGAAGTATCATTCTCAATTATCATGCATTTTTATTATTATAAATAATAATTATAAACATGATTCACATTATTTATCAATTCCATTAATCACATGGAAGATCATGTTTAATTACACATGCAAACTCGCATCAATTCGATAATCATCATTTACAAAATCGGATTACAAACATGCCTCTTCTTTTAATTATTAAGGATATTAATTATCAATTAATTTTGGCTTTACGTTATTTATTAGTTTCAACATAATAATCCAAGCATAATAACATGCTAACAAATCATAGCTAGATTTTACATTTTCTATCAAAATAAGAGGCAACCCACCATAATGGTATAAATCACATCAATATGTGATCGCTAAACAATTTATTGAATTTGGTTAAAATAATTATTATCTTAGTTACATTTACATACCAAGGGATAAACCATTCTCAATTTATGATCGCATGTAAATAAGAGAAGTAATGAATTCCCTACCTCAAAGGCATCAACATTCTTTGAATGAGAATGGACCAATGTTGCAGATCCTGATCACCTCTACCGCAAGAAGCTACACCCATCCAAGGACTCTACAGCACAACCGAACCAAAAAAAATAACCAAAGAAACCCCATTAGAAACATGGAGATCAAGATCCATCACATGGAAAGAATAATAGGAGGAAAATGAGGCCAAATGGGAAGAAACCACAAGAAACGTAGGTAGAACTCAACTTGGATCAGTACAGATCAGATATGGGAAGCCAAGGATTGATATCCATTCAAGGGATATCAAAATGATGAAGGTATGTGATGATGGAAACTAGAAAATGAGGAGAAATGATAGGGTTTGAGGAGAACCTGATCCGCTTTAGTATTTAAATATATGTTGGACAGGGGATTTACACTGTGTGTAATTCGTACACATTGTAAAAATTTAGGGTTTTAGATCTCACTAAAAAACACGTCACCTAGAATATTTTAACCAAGAATTAAATTCACATCATGTAACACCTCATGAAATATCCTTAACAAGTTGTGAACTTTACATACATGACGTGAAAACCTCTTACATGTCAGGTATTATCCTAGCTTCTAGCTTTTAGCATTCTAACACCTCCAAACTCACTTCAAGCCTTTTATGAGAACTACGGGCCTCAGAAAAACTCAAAGGGTCATACTACATAGATCTGAGACCTTAAATTAGATACCTCACAAACAATTATCAACCTAGATAATCCAAAACCAATCCCATATAGGGAATAAAAAGGGGGCATCTGAACAGCCACCCCATGATATACCTCTCAAAGATCTCTCCATCTCAAGATCTCAAACACCTCGTTAGAGGAACAATGCAAAACTACACAACAATATCCATCTCTGAACACTATCCCAGAAAGATACCTCTCAAATGAGAGTCGATCCAAAAAAGAAATAAGAGAAAACCAACTCATAAACCATAATTTTCAACATCCACAAGGGAACAACTTTACAAGAGAATAGTTAAACATTTAATAGCTTGGGGTACTGAGTGTGCATCTATGACTCATGTTCCTGGGTACTATTCTTCATGCCATTGTGTCTCCAAAAGACATGAAGCAATGGAATGAAATTCCTATGAAAAACCTTCTTCTGGAATTCTTGGATCTCCATAGGTTACTCCTTGGAGGAAACATCATCATCAACATCAATCTCACCCCAATAAATGACATGAGAGTCATGATTAAGATAACGAAAGAGATAAAATGTCTGAAAAACATCATATATTTGTATCATATATGGGGAAAGTTCTATAAAATAATCCATGGATCCAACATGATCCAAAACATCAAAATTCACAACAAACCGGGGAGAAATCTTACTCCCACAACCAGACCTTTTCTTCCCATGATGAGGAGTCTCCTTCAGGAACACATGATCTCCAATATCAAACTCCATAGGTCTCCTCCTATGATCGGCATAGGATTTATGATGACCCTTTTATATCTTCATCCACTCACAAATTATCTGAACAATCTTTATCATATTATATACCATCTCTAACCTGAGAATTGTTGCCTCTATGACTTCAGTCTGGTACAACGGAGTACGGAAAGGTTAGCTATACCAAGATTGAAACGGAATCATACCAATGGTATAGTGGAAAATATTATTGTAATAAAAATTGACCAAGGGTAGGTGGCTCATCCATGAACCTCCAAAATCTAGGACACAGTAGTGAAACATGTCTTCAAGAGTCTGGATGGTTCTCTCTATCTGAATGTCTGTATAAGGATGAAAAGTAGTTCTAAGGCATAACTAAGATCCAAAATCACTCTTGAGACCTCTCCACACCCCAGAGGTAAAATGAGGATCTTGATTAGAGATGATCATCCTTGGGACTCCTTGGAGTCTCATCACGTCCTCCAGATATTATCTCAACAAAACCTCCATTAAGCTCAACTCCTTGATCTATATAATGTTGGATGATTTCATAAAATGATACACTAACACCCATATATCATCATATCCTTCCTAAGATCAAGGTAAACCATTAATAAAGTCTATTGAGATATCCTCCCACTTCCAATGAGGAGCATCTAACAGCTGGAGAAAACCACCAGGAACACGGTGTTCGGCCTACCTTCCAGTAGACCAAACATCAAGAAACAAACACTACAACTACACAGTTCAACCTAAGCCACCAAAACTGACCTATCAAATATTGATACATCTTTATCACACTAAGATATACTACCAAAGGTGAACTATAGAACTCATTGAGAAACATATCATGCATCACTAAAGGAAAAAAAATACTTCCCTAAAACAACACTTAGTGTTGTATATCCTCATACCAACCATCAGGGGAAACCTTAAAAACAACTTGGTCTCTCCAAACATCCACCTCAAAATCCCCCAACTGGAACTCCTGCACCAGCTACACCAAATATGACTACACCATCATCTGTAAAAGAAAACCTCTACCTCCAACCTATCCCTTATCTAGATGTATCATTGAGAGTTATTCCATCACACTCCAAGAATCCCACGAGTCATGCACGGAATCATTATATGAATTTATACTTAGTGCATCAGATACAACATTTCCCTTTATGGGCATATACAAAATATCAAAGTTATAATCCTACAAGAATTCCATCCATTGAAATTGTAGCAAGTTCAAGTCACACTAGGAGAAGACATACCTTAGGCTCTTATGGTTGGTAAAAACCACAAAACACTCATTGAAGAGGTAATGTCGCCACAACTTCAAATAAAACACAATTTCTTTCAAATAAAGATCATGGTTGGAATAGTTATGCTCATGGGGACATAACTATTGAGACCCATAAGAAACAATTGGTCTCTACTAAATCAAAACACATCCCAATCCAAGATGCAATATTTCACAAAAAACCTCAAAATGAACTCCTTCTACTGGAAAACAAAGGACTGGAGCACTGAACAACTTATCCTTCAGGTAATCAAAAGATTATTAACAATGTTAATTCCATAAGAATGCCTAATCCTTCTATTTCAAGGCTTTCAAAGGAGTTGAAAGTCGATATAAATCATCTATAAACTTCCCGTAACAACCTACAAGACTAAGGAAATTTCTCACCTAGGTTGCTATCATGGGGGATTCCCAAAACAAAAATACATCTATCTTTAAAGGATACATAGTTACTCTCTACTAGGATAGAACATGTACTAAGAAAAGAAATTCAAGATCCTAGAACTCACACTTAATAAACTTTATGAATAGCTGCTCACAATAAAGAACTCAAAAAATGGCATGAAGATGCTCAGAATGCTCCTCCTCAGACACAGAGTGCACAAGGATGTTGTCAATTAAAACCACCATAAAATTATTTAGAAACTCTCTGAACACTACATTCATCAACCCCATGAAAACATATAGATCATTATTCACACCGAAAAACATCACAACGAACTTATAATTCTCATGATGATAATGGAAAATTTTCTTTTGAATATCCTCATCATTCACCAGCATCTAATGATATCCTGAATGAAAATTGATCTTTAAGAACCAACTTTCACATTTCAGCAGATCAAATAAATCATCAATCTGTGGAAGAGTATAGTGGTCCTTCACTGTCACTTGGTTCAAGTGATTATAATTGATACAGAGCTGTAAAATACCATCAGCCTTTTTCACAAAACAAATGGATCACCTTAAGGTGACACACTCGGCCAAACAAAACCTCATTGTAACAAATCATCGAGTTGTACCCAGAGCTCTCTCAAATTGGAAGGTACCATCCTATATGAATACATTGAGATAGGAGACATTATTAGTTGTATCTTGATCCCAAACTCGATCTCTTGTTGAGGAGGTAACATTACAACCTATTCTCGAAAGACATCAGGGTACTCTTCCACAACCCTAGGAAACACTGACTATTGAACCTGTGATGAACTTAGCATTAACTCTTCCATCAAATATCACAAGGATAGAAAATGCCTATGACCCATCTAAGGGTCTCGCTCACCAACGAACACTGATAGCTCTCCATCAGTATCATAGAACACAACCTTCCTCCTAAAGAAATCAAATATATCATGTACTAAATAAAACTAATCAATGCTAAGGATGATGTCATATGGTTGTATTCACAAACATAAAAAGTCAACCCAAGGGAGGTGCTACCCCAAAAGTTTCTCACAGTCTTTACATACTTTATATAAGTCATTTCAACCTCCAACTAGCCTAGTCAATGACAAGGGAACTGGAAGCATCTCTACCTAAAGTACCAAAGCATGGATAAGGGTATATGATATAAAATAGTGTGTCAATCCTGAATCAAACAAATCATGTACCCATGTAGAAAATAATAAAAGGTTACCTTAAAAAATGTCTATTTTTCCTGGTGCTAGCAATGATAAAGTGTGAAGATGACCACAACCGACTCCACAACATCTCTAAACATGCTAATGACCACCTCCATAGACGCACTCTACTCTATAAAGATGAGGTGTATCTCAGGGTTGTACTCTAACTGCATCATTTCCTTTCTAATGACCCCAAACTAGAGAACCCTGTTATTGCTTCCTCAGCTGAAATTGCCTCAATGGAGGAACCTGATGTGGAACTCCTAGCACATGATGACTGCTTAGAATGATTAGGCACTCTCATCACTGATGACCTCAGCCTCCAAAATAAAAACACGTGTATGATCCCTTGGAATAGGTCTAAGAGACTCTGACCCCAGAGAAACCAGATGATGAGGGTTGGGACTTACCCTCAACTACTTGAAAACTCTTCTTTTTTGAAAATTAGGAACCCCAAACCACAGTTCTGCTTCATGAGGAATTCTGACGACTCCCCTATCATGTCGATATGATTTTTTCCAATGTCCTGTTGATAACCTCTACTCTCACTAGCACCTCTAGATATGTATTCATCATAAATGGGGTGACCTGGTTCTATATATCTAGATGAAAATCCTCCTCAAAATGTCTCATTTTGGCCTCCTCATCTAGAAATAAATCTTAACCATATCGAAAAAGGGTCCTGAAATGGATCCCAAACTATCGTACACTAGAAATCCCCTCTTAAAGGGTAACAATCTCCTAGCGATTAGTCACCTCTATAGTCAAAGAAAGAAACTCTACTCAGAACTGGTCTCAGAACTTCTCCCATGAGACTGTCAAATCATCACGATCTCCAAGGAATAGGAACCACCACCACCTCACTACTCCATGTAGCATTGTCACAGTCAACAAAACCCAGTGATCTTTATAAGCATGGATCAAACTAAAAGTTATCTCAACCTCATCTGACCAATATTCTATAACTAAATCCAAAATGTATCCCTCATACTTATGTATACTCTGGAGTTGGAACTCCTGAAGTTTCCTTCTCTAAGTGTTCCCCTCATCAATCTCTACTCTTTGTCAATCTACTAGCACCTCCTACTAAATATATTAAGCGCAAACCACGGGTGGACATAGACCTAGAGCCATGACTGGAAAAAGAACAAATTGTTAGACTCCTAAAACTAGAATATGGAATACTTAACATTAATTAATTAATTATTTTATTATCTTTTTTCAGGTTTTAACATATCCTAAGGTCTACCCATTTGAAACATAAACACAGAGAAGAATGATGCATGATCATTTCCTAGGTATCTACTCCATAATTTGTATCACTTCATTTAGCAGACTCAGTAAACTTAAAGGTCCATACATCAGATCACAGGGGGGACTAAATACTCATGTCTCATACTATCTCTCGTGTTTTTATTTCTGACTAAACTTAGATGACATTGTTTCCCTACCAACCCATGAAACCTCACCTATTTCTAAATCTAAACTTCATTTAATACCTCAACTTGAACCTTTGATACCACTTTATCATGAACACCTCCCCAAAAAGATACCGCAATAAGGGGATATAGATGGTGACTATCTAAGTCCCACCTCCAGTAGGCCTTGGGTTGGTGACTATCACCGAGGGTATAATAAACATGAATATGGGAGGCATTTCCCTCTAAGAGAAACATGTGGAAGAGATAGAAAATATAGATACAAGAATCAACACCTTCTCAAACATATATTTCTAAATAAAACCCAAGTGCAAACATACAAAGTCATACAATACTAAAATAGCTGAAAGAAAAACTACAAGTACCAAAAAGGTAAAAATGGCTGCAACCATAAAGCCCAAACAGCTCCTCCAAAACCATGATCTAGTAATATCCATTTTGATCTCCAACGTGCTCCAGATATCCTGAAAAAAATTTATATATATGTGGGGTGAGAATAATATTATACTAAGTAGGATCATCTATGGATCCTCTCATATAAAAGATAAAGAAAGCATGCTAAATCATAGTTAAAACAGTGAAACTAACTCGTCACCTAAACAGGTATACTAAGTTCTCATACTCACCATGTCTAACTCTCACCAAGTATCGTATACAAGAGAGAATATAATATAATAATGAAACATAAAGGGTAACCTCTCCTACTTCCCTACTAGTTTTCCACTTTTCCACAACTTCGCATGTCTTAAGAATCTCTCTCTAAAAGTAAACCATCCCAAAAACACCTAGGAAAGGAATCACAACATGCACATCATGCATAAAATCACCACATAATCTCATCCACATATCCATATATAGTATCCAAGTAGTTCTGAGATCCACCAACTCTCATATGAATTATATCAAACATTAGGTATTATACCTCAATCCATTACATCCCATACATAGAGTAAGTACCTCAATCCATCACAGCCTATACCCATCATGCCTATAATAATCCTTTGGATACTATATAAGGTAATACATGTGTGTGAAATGAACACAATCTATCACAACACTCAACACACATATATGGGGAAACAAACCATCATGCATACAAGCACAAGTAACTACCAAGAGAAGAGAACAAGGATAGAGGGGGTTGTCAGCCATCCATCCTCCCACTGGGATGTTGGGGAAAACACCCTCCTAGAGTCCATTTAGTTTTAGTATCCCTAACCGAAATGGGTGGGGTAGTGTATGAAATTATAGAATATACATGATATAATATAGATCACAACCACACTATGGGAATAACCTAGTCTTAGATTCAAATGAAACTAACGCCACTTAGAAACCTGAATACCACTGCTAAGACCAGATATCCTATAAGTACCCAATCATTTAAAAGAACTGCATTAATTAATTCTTTCCTTTTTATCATTTCCTTCTCTTAATTAATTCATAAACCATTTATTAACCTTTAAAATTATTCTACATTACATTATATTAAACATCTGAGTAAATTCCATCCCCTCCAGAAATAATCCAAACTGATTTCATGGTTTCTCAAGAGTAACATCTCATAGCATTCCATCATAAACCAACCCCATGGGTTAAGAATTATTTATTCATTATTAGAATTATTCCATAAACAAGGTTCTCTAGAAAAACAATCCTTAGCTACCACCAAGAGGAAACATGAAACCAAGAACCTCCAGCTACCTCAAGAAGTGGTAAAAGTAATGTAGATAAAACAAGCAATTCGGTCATCATTCATTAAATAGATTCATAAGAGAGCATAATAGATCTCAACATCGCATCAATGGGTAAGCCCAGCTTTAACTAGTTTCATTGTCTCTGGTGCCATTCCTGACACCCACATGCATATATCGATGCATCTCACCATCACAGGCATCAATTGATTCCATTTCATGTGGGCCTCCCCACCCCACATATCTCATTAGCTATCCTAGGCGCTCAACACATCTAGGCCTCCCCTCCCCATACAATAACAGTCATCCCATGCTCAGCTGTATCAGGATCATATCACAAGGCTCAAATCCAAATCACATCAAAAAATCAGCAATAATCAAGCATAGTGAACATGGAATTCTTGGCCCTAAAAATAAGGCATCCAACCTTTACACATAAACAAGCTCTCGCAGCTCTCAAAACAAGGCACTCATCCTTTTCAAGAAAACGAGCATCTCGTGACCTAGAAATTATATTTATCAAACAGCTAGTTATTGTTCCATCTTGAATTAATTAATTCATTATTTATAGGTTCTAACTATAGGAAACCTAAGGCATTAATCTATAATAAGCTTTCAAAGGAAAAACATGCTCTTGGAATTTATTTCGGTTTCAAAAAACCTATAGAAGTATCATTCTCAATTATCATCCCTTTTTATTATTATATATAAAAATCATAAACATGATTCACATTATTTATCAAATCCATTAATCACATGGAAGATCACATTTAATTACACATGCATAATCGCATCAATTTGATCATCATCAATTATAACACCGGATTACAAACATGCCTCTTCTTTTAATTATTAAAACAATTAATTATCAATTAATCCAGGCTTTATGTTCTTTACCAATTTTAAGATGCTACTCCAAGTATAATAACATGCTAATAAATCATATCATAGATATCACACTATCTATAAAAATAAGAGGAAGCCTATTATAATGGTATAAATCACATCAACCTTCAATTTCTAGATACTTTCATTAATCCGGTTGAAATAATGAATAGTTTAATTCAATTTACATCCACAGAGATAAACCATGCTCAATTTTCGATTACTTATTGATAAGATAAGAAAAAAATCCCCTACCTCAAAGGCGTCAACTTTCTTCGCATAAGAACGGACCAACATTTTGGATCCTGGTCACCTCTCCCACTAGAAGCTACACCCATCCAAAGAAATTATGTCACAACCACACCAAAAAAATCAAATAAACCCCATTAGAAACATGGAGATCAAGCACCATCTCCTGGAAAGAAGAGTGAGAGGAAAAAAGGGATAATGAGAAGAAACCGCAAGAAAAAGTGATATAACTCACCTTGGATCACCACAGATTGACGATGGGAAGCCAAGGATTGATCTCTGTCGAAGGGATCCCAAAATGCTAAAGGGAGGTGCTACTGGACACTAGAAAATGAGAGAAAATGGTAGGGTTTGAGGAGAATTTGAGTCATTATTGTATTTAAAGATACATTGCATGGGGGATTTACATGGTGTGAAATGCTTACACGTTTTATAAATGTGAGGTTTCAGATATCATTGAAAAATTGTCGCCTCAAACCTTTTAACCCTAAATTAAATACACATCGTGTAAAACCCTGTGAACCATCCTTAAAAAGACGTGAAATGCACATACACGACGTGAAAACCACTTACACATTGTGTATTATTCCAAATTTCACATTTTAGCATATGAACCCCTCCAGACTTGCTTCAATACTCCTCTAAGAACCATGATCCTAGAAAAAATTTAAAGGGTCAGACTACATAGATTTGTTCCTTATAGAACCTCTCTTCTATAGATATGCAATAGAGAGATCAGAAGCTGCAAGATGGAAAGAAGCTGTGAATTCTGAAATGGATTCCATATATCATAACCAAGTTTGGGTTCTGGTCGATGTGCCAATTGATGTAAATCCTATAGGTTGAAAATGGGTATTCATGTGAAAAATGGAAATTTAAGGTAAGTTATATACCTATAAATCATGTCTAGTGGCTAAAGGGTTTAAACATCATTAAGGAATTGACTATAATGAAACCTTTTCACTAGTTTCCATGTTTAAATCCATCATAATTATACTTTCTATAATAGTTTACCATGACTATAAAATTTTTAAAATGAATGTAAGAATAGATTTCCTTAATGGGAACCTTTGGAAACATGTCTATATGACACAACCAGAAGGGTTTTTAACTCTAGGTGATGCCAAAAATATTTTCAAGTTGTATAGATCCATTTATGGATTGAAGCAAGCATTTAAGTAAGGAAACATTTGATTTGATGAAGCAATAAAAGAATTTTGTTTCTTTAAGAAAAAATGTGATCCATGTGTTTACAAGAGTTTCAGTGGTAATGTGTTCATTATCCTAGTGATATATGTTGATTACATATTACTTATTGGAAATTACATACCAATCTTATGGTCTATTAAGGAATGGTTGAGCAAGTGTCTCTCAATGAAGGAATTAGGTAAAGCATCCAATATTCTAGGGATCAAGATCATTTATGATAGATCCAAGATGATTCTTTGACTAAGTCAAAGTACATACATTTACCAAATACTAAAAATATATTTATTATGGAATAATCTAAGATGGAATTGGTTATAGTGTCACATGGTATACATATTTCTATGAAAATGTGTCCTCAGACACAACAGGATAAAGAGAGAACCAGTAAGATCCCATGTGCTTCAACGATGGGATCAATCATATATTCCATGTTATATACTAGACTTTATGGTGTATATACATTGATAATGGTATGAATATATTAATAATATCCATGAGAACAACATTTTTTTTATGTTAAGGATATCCTCAAGTATTTTATAATAACTAAGGATATGTTCCTAGTGTATGAAGTAGACGAGGAGCTGGTCATCAGGGGTTATACTGATGCTAGTTTTAAAATAGATTATAATGATCTGAAGTCATAGTTAGGGTGTGTTTTTTGTCTCAATGGAGGATTTATGAGTTTGAAGAGTTCAAAGTACCAAGTTGCCACTAATTCTATAGTGGATTCTGAGTATATAGAATCTTTTGATGCAACCAAGGAATTCGTTTGGATAAAAAACTTTGTCTAGGAGCTTGATGTGGTAGTTATCATTAAAGACTCTATTACATTGAATTGTGATAATACTATAGTGGTGGCTATTGAAAAAGATTCAAGGTTAGACCAAAAAATAAAACATATACTCTGAAAGTATCACCTCTTGAGGGATTTTTCTTAGAGGGGTGAAGTTGCAGTAAGTAGATTTTACATGGAATAAAATGTAGAAAACCTCTTGACTAAAGGCCTATCTTAGTAGAAGCATGAGTATCATGTGATAGATAGTGTACATAAGTTTATTAGCAGTTGTCTCTAGTGAAAATGGGAGTTTGTTGGAGTTGGTGTCCTAAAATCAACTTCTATGTACTTTATGATAACATGTATTCATTGTTTAGAATATTAATAAAATCTTTATTACATCATGATTATTATTCTATGTTACATTGTATATGATAATATCCTAAGAGTAGTTGTCGCACTAAAAGGTCATAGTAGTTCCCTGCTATGATGAGAAATCAGAAGTTTCATGACAGTATTCTTAAATATATGTTCTATAGTTAAATGAAATTATTTAAGGAACACAAATGATTCATGCTATCAGGGTTGGATGCTCATGGTAATTTGAGGCACCTTTTTAGAGTGTACACTCTTGGTAATATCTAGTGTAAGATATTATGAGAATGAGACCCACTAGTAGGAAAGCCTCATTTATATGTGTCATTGGATGTTCCTATCTGTGGATGTGTATATTGATCCTTATACTTTAATATTATTATTAATGAGTATTATAATTAGTGTACTTTGATGTATTTATTAAAACCATGATGACATATGTTCGTTGTGAGGTAGGATACATTAGGTGCATCATGAGTAATATTTCATTAAGAAATAATGTGAAAAATGATTAATTGAAGTTGATTTCTTAGAACCTTTGATAGAAATTATATACCCTAAATAAATTCATGGTCATGATGTTCTATAGGCAAGTTTGATTTCCTAAAAGTTAAATAAAGATACATTGATCAGATATGTTGATGGAGTCAGCATGCAACCTTCATGATTAGAGATATCATGATATAAGGGATTATATTGCATAGTAAGTGTCTGGATGAGATGTTATATCATTATAGCATTAACTTTTTTATCTATGAGTTTCATGGTGTGTTTATAGATGCTAACCTTGGACTTTAGGTTGCTTCACCTAATGCCACTGAGAAATAGGCCTAGAGGATCACACACTAAGTGTATCTAAAATCTCGGTTAAATAATATATTATTATTTATTATTTAACAAGTTGAATATATATTATGCTCGCATTTGGTTTAATAATTATGAATGTTTTTTTAATCACATATATTATGTCACCAGTTATTTGAGATAATATTATGTGAGCAGAATATTCCATAAATATTTATTTTCTTTTTAGTGAATATAATATTTATTTATCTATTGTAGAATATTGAAGTGATATTTATTTATTAAATAAATATTCATTATTTAAGGCCTGATAAATATTATGGAGGAATGGAGGATCAATTTTAATGGTCCAATGAGAAATACTATATATATTAAATATTATTTGATTAGATGGTATTTAATTTAATTTTTGAGTTTATAAAATTTCAAGAAATATTATTATTATTATTATTATTATTATTATTATAGATATAGGGTTCTTTGGTGATTAAATAAATATTAAAAATCATTTGTGTAATTATTTATTTCTAATACTAGAGGTATATAAACCCAGTTATATTATTTCTCAAGAGAGACAATTCATTTTGTGTTGTGCACAATGATATTCGGAGAGAATCCACTCAAGCCCTGACGATCCCCCTCTACGATAAAAATCCTAATAATGAAGAGTGATATTCCTCCAACATCCACCCTTGAGTCTAGAGAGATCAAGGAGAATCCTTTAGAAGTGATTCTCAGGGTGATCAAAGGTGAACGACATAAGTGACGGGATCTATCATGTGAGCACCTGAAGATTTCTTTAGTGATGTTTGAAGATTTGTGGAACATGTGTGGATCACTAAAAGAGGGAATCTAATCTTGATTAATACAATGAAATGATGTCACAATATAGATTCATTGTCTGATACATCAATGAAGGAATAATTTTACACACGGTAATTCTTTAATTGTTTAAATTAATTGTAAATAATATGTGACAATAAAGCACTTTGGTTTTGGTGTTTTATCCATTTTCTATATTATTTGATTTAATTACATTGATTACTATTGGTATCGTGGCATACAAAAGAATCCAGTGGGCCAAGGATTTAAAAAATTTCCATCTCCATAGCACTGAAACTTCATCATCTCTAGAAATCCAACTGTGGTATGGTCTGAGGACCCCACATGGTTTAATCAAAGAATAATAAATAAAAAAATGAATACCTCATTCTGATTTTATGTGTCCACATCCATCATAAATTGACATCATTCGTTTCTCGAAGGATTTGACATTTAATCCATCTAGATTTTCCACACATGCTTCTTGAATATTTGAACGCACTATTCATCAGATTGCAGGTGCTAGCACAGAGCTCTGATGATCACTTCAATGGAGTGACGATGACCACAATCCTCTACCTTTGATATGTGAAGACAAACTTGGATCATATGCTCGAATTGAGTTATTATCTCTTTAAAAATTAAGAGGATAGAGAAGCTATCAATTCCAACTAAGTTATTAGTCCATTGGAATGATCTTCTCTCCACTTATATAGTGGATATTCATAATACCTGATTAGGGTTCCCTGTCCCTCATGCATTAAACACCCACTAAATAAGTGATGTAAATAATTAATTATGATGAACTAAACTGTGTCATAAATATTAATTTTATTTTATCACATAGTTTTAATATGTATATTAAATATATTATGTGATAAACCCAAGTCATTAACTTGACTCGTAACTCCTAGTAATATTAAACAAACCTATAATATTATAATAATATTCATTTGTATAATATTAATCCTTGTATTTACTTAATCACTTGTAAATACATGTAATAAATAAATTCAAACCAATTATTATTTACTTGAATAATAATGAATTTATTTATTTATTGGTGATCGGTAGAACTTAGACAACACTCAGACCCCATGGGGGGTACCACCATGTCCTATATTCCTATTCAATAAAATAAGGTAGATTATCGAATGCGCTATTTCATGTGACCCTCTAGGATTGTATCTCAATAGTAGTGAATAACATTTTCAGACCAAAATTGAAGTTTAGAAATCCATCAAGGACCCTAAAGAGATAATTAAATTTCATAGAAATGTCAACCAACCTACGAACACAAATTGTGTGATATAATATCTTTGTCATATGATATCTCATAAATAATGATGCCCATTTATTTCATCATACTTTATTTCTTTATTATTTTTTGATCTCTCTATATGGATTTACCCTTGACTACAATGGCCATGGATTTATAAAGGTACTAACTTCCTGATCAACCTGGATAGATACATCTATTCCTCAACTCTAAATAAAAAAACCATATCTTTATCATTCAACCAATTTCATGCCACCAATGACCCACCCAACACAAACCACCTTCCCACAACTTCATTTTAATGGTTTTCTCCTTGAATCAAAGTATGTGATCAAATGGAACACATTGATAATGATATCAAGTCAAGATACCAATACACATTTACATAGATAGGAATAACCAATGACACGTGAAACATGTGGTATTCCTATTGGTGGGTTTTTCCTCGTGATCTCTACTACTAGAGATCACCAAGTACGAATTTCATAATAAGAAGTCTCGCTGATTATTAGACCCCAACACCTAATATTCACACATCATATGTGTCTTGTCAGTATGATGTATCTAGACCATAGGAAATTACTTTAAGATTACTATCATAGTATCTCTAGGTTCTCATTATATCTTGGGATCATCTATAACCCTTTGATATTGCACGTAGTCTACAGAAATTGCCATAAATATAGTGTACGTAGAAGTAACGACACTAATATGGTAAGATAAAAACATGTATATATAATTAATGGCATACATGTAGTGCTAATAAAAGTACATCACAAGTTGGGTCTAATACACCTACTTTCAACACTCCCACTTTCACTAGATCTAACTGCTAATAAGTGTCTATCTTCTAGATCACACATGAGAATCATTCTTCTACTGAGATATGTATTTAGTCGGGGTTCTTACACATTATCATTTGTGGATAATATAATAACTTAAACTTCACATATCTGAGTAAAATACATCAATAGATGAAACTTATGAAGTATATGATTTGTCCTCTAGTGTGACTTGGGATCATTTGCAAGCACCACTGTTATAGTATTATCACAATAAACTGAAATAGGGTCTACACTGCTAGGCACAACACTAATGTATGATAAAAAATTGTATATCTACACTACTTCCTTTTATAAATCAAAAGCCTCTATATACTCAGATTATGCTATAGAATCAGAGACCAAGGGTTTCTTTGAGCTTCTCCAGCTCACTGCACCACCATTCAAGAAAAAGATATAGCCTGGATATGATTTAAGATCATCATGATCTTCTTGTAAACTAGCATTAGCGTATCATTTCTCTACTAGTTCCTCTTCTCCTTCATACACTAGGAGCATGTCCTTTGTATGCGTCAAGTACTTCATGATTGTTTTGACAGCTTCCTAGTGAAGCTTTCCTAGATTAGCTTGACATCTTCCCACCATAATTAAAGAAAAGGCAACATCAACCCTAGTACATGGCATGGAATACATGATAGATCCTACTATGGAGGCATAAGGTATTATAATCATCTTATTAATCTTCTCCTATGTTTTTGGACACATTTTCTTGAAGAGATTTATACCATGTGACATAGGAAAAAACCCACTCTTGAATTGTTCCATATTATACCTTTTGAGTGACTTGTCAATATATGTACTTCAAATTATGCCAAGAAGACTCTAAGATCTATCTTGATAGATCTTGATCCATAGAATGTATACAACTTCACCTAAGTATATCATGGAGAAATATTCATATGAACAAATTTTAACTGACTAAATACTTACACTTCATTTATTATAATTAATATTTCATCAACATATAATACTAGGAAAATGGCCCATTAAATTTCTTATAAACACAAGTCTCAATATAATTTTTGACGAAAATAAATTCTTTTATGGCCCCATAAAAATGAACATTCCATGATCATGATGTTTTTTTCAACCCATAAATGGATATCTACATCTTGTATACCTTGTTGACATTATTTAACCTAAAAAACCCTTCGGTTTGTGTCATATATATTTCTTTAACCAAATTCCCATTAGAAAAGTAGTTTTGGCATCCATTTTCCAAATCTCATAATCATGGAAGGCTACTATTACAAGTAATATTTTGATGGATTTTATCATTGATACTAGTGATAATGTTTCATCATAGTCTATGCCTTATTTTTTTCTAAAACCCTTGACTACCAGTATATACTTATAGTTATTAACCTTACCATCCATTTCGATATTTTTATTGAATACCCATTTTTTCCCAATGGGATTTACATCATTTGGAGGATCCACGAAAATCCAAACTTGATTTTGATGCATGGAATCTATATTAGAATGCATGGAATCTTTCCATTTAGCAGCATATTTTCCTTTTACTACTTCCTTATAGGTTATATTTTTATCATCCTCAAGGATTAATGTTTCACTTAACACGGTAAAAATAAAACTATAACACTCTGGTTCTCTAACATCTCAAGTATACCTATGAAGTAATTGTGTCTTAGGAAATTTTTTATCTCCCACTATATCTTGTGGAGATTTTTCTCATACCAACTCATGTGCATCTTGATCATTAAATTAATTGAGTTCAATCTTTCTCCCAGTATTTCTATTGGAAATTTGTTCCCTTTCTATAAATGTACCTTTTCTTTCCATAATTATTTTTCTATATGAAGGGTTATGTAGGTAATATCCTTTAGTTTCTTTAGGATAACCTATAAAGATTCACTTCATTCTTTGGGCTGCTAATTTGTTAATAGGTATAGTCTTGAAAAAATCCTTGCATACCCATACACATATGTGTGACAAATTGGGTTCTTTTTCATACTAGAACTCATAGGGAATCCCATATGTAGCTTTAGTTGGTACTTGGTTAAGGGTATATGTCATTATCTGTAAGGTGTATCCCCAAAAGGATAATAGAAGAGTTTTTTAACTCATCATTGATCTAACCATGTGTAGAAAGGTCTTATTCTTCCTTTCATTAACATCATTCTAATGTGATGTGTAAGGAGAAGTGATTCGGGATATTATCCCACTCTCCTTTAAGTGATCAATGAAAGCTTGGTTAAGATACTATTTTCCTCAGTTTGATCAGAGTACCTTAATATTCTTCCCAAGATGGTTTTCTAATTTGTATTGGTATTCCTTAAACATCTGAAAGGAATTTTACTTATATCACATTAAGTAGATATATTCATACCTACTATAGTCATCTATAAAATTAATGAATTATGAAAACTCACCCCTTACCTCTACTAAAAATGGACTATATACATCAGTATGAATTAATTAAAATAATTCAATGGCTCTTTCTCCCTTAACAGTGAATTATTCTTTGGTCATTTTACCTTGTAAACAAGTGTGACATACATCCAAGGGTTTAAACTAAACCAAGTCTAAATACCCTTCTTGATGTATTTTTTATAATTGCTTCTTGTTTACATGAACTAGCTAGAAGTTACATAATCGATTGTTATATGAGTCATGCTTGCTAGTTTTTTCATTGATTTTCATTGTCAGGTTTTCAAGTTCAATTATATATAATCCACTATTAAGATGTTCCATACCATAACCCATGTTATCCTTATAAAAGTGACAAAATTTATTTCCAAACTTGAAATAAAATACCATAGTGTCCATAATTTACATGGTGATTATGTTTCTAATACCTGGAGAAACATAATAAAAAATACTTAATACAATAACCAAACCACTAGGCAAATTCAGATGATAATCTCTCATTACCAAGGCTGCTAGACTTGCACCATTTGTAGCTCAGATTTCCACTTTTCCCTTTGCAATCTTCTTGAATCTACTCAATTCCTGTATATGAATAAAAATGTGTGAACCATACACTATATCCAATGCACAACTTGTAGATAATGAAATATTTCATTCAATTACAAAAATACCTAAAATAGAAGCATCGCCTTTCTTCTTCTTCAAAACTCTGTAATTCTTCTTCCAGTGGTCTTTATTTCCATATAAAAAAGAAGATATCCTCCTTCTCATTGCCTCACCTCTGTATCCTTGTCTTTTTCTAAGGATGGTGCACCAATGTCTTCATTCTGGACTTGGCCTTGGACCCCTTAGTCTTTCCCTTCCTCCTCTTTTTCACCATAAGGACTAAAGAATTGGTGTTTTTCATATCCTTGTTAGATTAGAAAACTAAATCCAAATGATTTGGGAGTGACTTTTTCATGTTATTCATGTTGTAATTGATAATTAAAGTCAAAAAGTTTGGCAGTAAAGAGGCAAGAATGATATCATTCACTAGTTCTTAATTCAGTTTGAAACCAAGGGTTTCAAACCTCTCAATGTACCCGATCGTCTTGAGTAAATTAGGTATTTCTTGATTCCATTATGCTATTCTACACCTATAAAGGTCACTGGAAATATTATACCTTTCTTGAATTTCTCTCTCCTGATATAATTCTTGGAGATGATTCGGCATCTTATAGGAATCCTTATCCTCATGCATCTTCTAAAATTGACTTGACATAGATGACAGCCTGGTGTTCTGAACATCTAGTACATCATCTACATGCTTTTCCACTTTTCTTTATCTATCTTTCTTACTCCTTAAGGAGGATCATCAGGAACTGAGGATTCTAGTACATAAATATTCCTTTATTGACGTAGTACTATGCATAAGCGTTTGTACCACTCCTATAATCTATGGTCAGTCAGGATATTTTATTTTTCTAGTATTGATCACAATGATAATGTACTGGTGGTGTTAGTGATTTCCATTTTAGATCTAAGAAAATAAATTTTTGAAATCATCACTTCATCTTGATTACCTTTTTAGACATTTTTGATTAATTAATTATCATTTAAATATCGCCCACTATTTTTATCGAACCTCAATAGCCCTCACTATTAGATTTAGAATACTTTATCTCTTGAGTATTCTAGTGGTAAGGATCCTTAAAACATCCCCTCATAGTCTACAAGCTATGGATACACTCAAAATCTAGCAGCGATGGAGGGATGGTGGCGAAACTTATTTGATGAGGTGTTGGGGAAGTCCTGCTTGATTTATTATGGTTCGTACTTCATAGCAGAAGGAATTCAGCTTGGGAACGGAGGATTCTAATGCCCTACAAGGTGGCATCATCCGGGATCAGGCAAGCATCACCGGTTAGGATTGGGTAGTCAGAACACAATGTCTGGCTGGGATGGGGTTTGGCTAGGATGGCGATGGTAGGCTGAGGGAGGAAGTGTGGTGCTCAATAGAGAAACTTGGGTTGATGACAGAAGTGGCATGCTTGGGTGTTGGATTCAGGATCCCATAACAATAGAGGGGAGAGCGTAGTGGATCTCACGGTCATTGTGGCTTCCCAATCTGAGAAAATGGAGGATCGTGGACGGCTGAGTGAGAGGAGGTGGTGGCACCAGATCTCTCTCAAGATTGTGCGGTGCTCGTTCGAGGGAGGAGAGGGGGCCTCTCGGCTCTCTCCAACAAGGGAATGAGAGATAGGGGCAGTCACGGCTAGGGAGAAGGGGAGGGTCTCCCATGAGGTCTCACATCAGGCAAGGAGAGGGAGAGAAGGCCCAGTGGGTCTTTATTTATTTTTTTCTTTTTTTGAGTTAGTCAAGCCGACAAAAGAAAAAATCATCCTTATGTTTTTATTTCAAAAATTCACCACCGCCTATCGAAAAATACCCATCGAGACAACCCTTTTTTTAAATTTGTATTGTTTTCCATTCAATAAACTATGTGGAATTAGTACCCACTATAAAATTACTATTTCGGTGGCTAATTACCATCCAATGTCTGACTGATAAAATGGGATCACTAGAAAATACTCATGTAATATCCTCTCCGATGCTCAGTGGGGTGTGCACAATATCTCAAGAAAAAATTAGAATCGGTCATTCTCATTCATAGACACAAGGGGCCAAGATTTCAGGGGACAAAAATAGGTAGTTTTTTGTTCAATGACATCCTTTCTAATCTAGAATTCCAGAGGCTTAGAAATTGGGTCAAAATAGAATTCTTAGATACTGAAATCCAGAATCATTTGATGTCTCTTTTTTCTATTATATATCCCATGAAAAGATCCAAAAAAATTATGAATATGCTCATCATATCAGAATGTAGTATTTCATGCATGACAACCCTCACAACTCACATATTTGGCTTTTTGGAATCAATATATCTCTGTGGATATGGTTAATTCATCAGATTAGATGGTCATGCTGAAAATTTATTTAGGATGTCAAATATTTTATGTCTTTCTGGTTTATGGTAGCTGTGATGCTCAGATTAGGAAAGTTTTATGGTAAGATCTGGAATCCTTTGATTTGATACCCCTACTTTGGATCATAGGAGGAAATTTCAATATTGTAGCAAACCTAGAAGAGAAAAAGGGTAGGGGAAGGTTTCCCCACAAGGCTAGTGAGGAGTTTGTTTAGTGTTTGGATCGATGTGGCATCTCATATATGGGTTATTCAGGAGATCATTTTACATGGTGCAGTAACCAAAAAGGATCCCTCCATACCTGGTGTCACCTACATAGGTGCTTGGCTAATGATAATTCCATATAATCCTTCCTGCATGAAAAGATAACTCATATGGTTCACAGCCTCTCTGACCACTCTCCTCTCCTCATCTCCTTTTCCCCATGAAATGAGAGAGGAGGTCATTTTAATTTATCTTAGTCATGGATTGAAATCATGGGCTATCATCAAACAGTCAATGACTCTTGGAACAATCCTACTCAATGGAGAGCATGGATCAAACTCCACAACAAACTCAAATGCCTCAAAGGAAGCCTTTTATAGTGGTTCAAAAACCAAACCACATGATTCCATGACTTGGAAGTTATTTAGAAGGAAATGGAATATATTGAACTCAATATTGAGTCATATTAGAGTGACTCCATTTATAGTGATCTATCAATCAAGAAAGATATCCTAGATAATATGATCCCTGAGGCATGAATGGTTGGTTCATGATAATTAAGGATCAAGTGGATTGTAGAAGGCGATAGAATTATATTTTTTCCATTAATGCATGAAATAGAAATACCAGATGATCAGACCCAACATCTTTATTGGAGAATGGTTTTTATACCGATGATCGGGAAGTTGCAAAGAACATGGTGGAGGATTATTTTAGATCTCTACTAGAAGATCATAATCTCCAAATGAGAGATATCCAGGGGCTGTGAAAATATCCTAGATGTAGTTCCTTCCTCAGTCATTAGTTATATTAATTCTCTCTTAGAAGCAATGCCTGAGGAAGAGTAAACTTACAAGGTGTTAAAGAATCTCAATCCGGAGAGTGAACCTAGGCCCTATGGCTTTTTAGGTGCTTTTTATAGAGCCTCCTATAATGTGGTTAGACACGACATGGTAAAGGCCATTTAGGATTTCTTCAAAGGTGGAAGTTTGTCATGTGTATCCTCTACCACTTATCTGGTGCTCATAATAAAGATTAAAGATCCTCACTCTCTCCAACACTATAGACCTAGAATCATATGTAACTTATCATACAAGTTTCTTTCTAAAATAATTAATCACAGGCTATCGGGTCATCTTTTTTTATGGGTATCATAAGAACAACATGGTTTTATGAAGGATTGGATGATCCAAGGATATATATCAATGACACAAGAAGTGATTAACAGTATAAAAAACAAGGTCCTCGGATCAAACATGGTAATCAATCTTGATATGGATAATGAATTTGATAGGATTTAGTTGAATTTCATCATAAAAGTCCTTACCAAGATGGGATTTTCCTCATGGTCCACTTACCTTATTCTCAGATGTTTGAGATCCTCATGGATGGAAATCACTTAGGGAAGAATTATGGTTTCTTAAATCCACTTGTGGGCTAAGACAAGGGGACCCTCTTTCTCATACCATCTTTATTCTTTCTCAAGATGTCCTAAGTAAGAACATCAACAGAAGTATCTTGAGTGGTAGTATTCTTACCTACCATTACAAGGCTCTCTTCATTTTCATCTCCCATATCATGTTTGTAGACGACACTATAATTTTCATGAATTCTAGAAAGAGGTCATCTCAAGGAATAAATAGGGTCCTAGAAAACTATTGTAAATAGAGAAATCAAATCATCAATCAAACAAAGAGGAACCTATAAATATCTAATAAATGTTAATATATAATTTGATTGATATGAGCACCATCTTGGGTATCCAGCAAAGGAATCTTCCCATGGACTACTTGGGGGCTCCAATTTCTTTATGCAGACTGCGAATTCATCACTTTGACCTGATAGTGGGTAGGATCACGGGATGTATAAATAATTGTAAGAACATATTTTTTATCATTCAGAGGGAGAATAACTCTTGTTAACAGTGTTATAGCTTCAATTCCTATCCATGAACTATTAGCTATTAGAGTTTCAAAAACCAACATTGACAAGATTCGGGATACTTTCATCAGGGATGATAACTCTATTGGGAAGAACCATTGGGTGTCCAAGAGGAAAATGTCTAGAAAACTGAGGGAGGTAGGTATTTATGTAGATAATATTATTGATTCCCTTCATGGTATGCATGAGAATCTTTCATGGGAGGTTTTGGAGGAGATAACTCTATGGGGAAAAGTTGTGGGAATCTTCAGTCAGGGGGAGAAAGCTGCAGTAGGAAGCTTCTTCTGGAACACGATCCAGTCCCATTTATCGACCCTCAAAATCCATGATCAGTTGATACTAGGGTGGTGAGAACTATCTTTATATCATCACAACTGGGCGGGTTCGGATATTGATTTCCTAGGATGTATGGTATCAGATATAACCTTCAGGAAGTGTCATCCTTAGGGGCCTTCTCTTCATTGAACTATCACTGAGTGATGAGATCTTTGAATCAACATGATCTGTGGGGAAATATTTTTTTATGTATGGAGGTTTCATCTAAGTATAACTTTTAACTTTAAAGAATTATAAATTGAGAGATAACCACCGATGAAAATTTTAAAAGTGTAGGAAATAATTTATCCCCCAACTGCATGTGTTGCAATGTTCATCAGGAGGAAATCTTGGGTTATCTATTATTTAAAGGTGACTGGGGCCACCTGATCTGGAGTTCCTTTAGTGATTATACTAGTTTCCACCTCCAAACCTCCTTGATCATGCCATTACCTATCCAATGGTTCTAGAGAGTAGAGAATACTGTCCCTAAAAGGAAGTCAAGAGTGGTGTTTTCCATATTAGGGTGCTGGTGAATCTGGAATGTAAGGAACAATACTCGTTATGATGGGAAAATTTGTTTGGGCATTACTCCAGTGACTAGAATAAAAAAAATTCTATTGGATATGACATGGATTATGAAAAACTGGAGACAATATCCCACTCGTAGACCTCTACAAGTAGGTTTGGCTACTTCTCACCCAGTTTATGGATCCTCTTAGGGAGACTAGGTCTGATGGTGTCCCCCATGTTCAGGTTTCAAACTCATTAAATACGGATTGTGCTCCATGGGATACATTCATGGAGGCGGTTTGGTTTGTGACCCTAGGGGTAATGTTATCCTTTCATACTATGCGCACTTTGTATGTGGTCACTCCCTCCAAGACGAACCTAAGTCTATGCTCACAGGGCTCCTACTTTGCAAGTAGTGAAATATGGATCTAAATGTAGTGGAATCAGATTCATTAATTCTCTATCGGTATTTGGAAAATACTTGTGAAACATCGTGGTCTATCTCTTACATTATCAGAAGGTGTGTGAATCTGATTTCCAACCAAATGAAGGTTCTTCATATCTGAGAGAATGTAATAAGGTGGTGAACTATCTAGACTCTATCCAATTATATGAGGGCGGCATTACATACTATCCAAATGAGAGCTCTCTAGCTCCTAAGAGGGTGAATCTAGTTAGAGGAGATGCCTTTGGGCTTCATCATTTTAGGCCTCCTTAAGTCTTTGTGCTTGTTTTTCTTATGGTTTTATGTTTTTTATATCTTTTTGCTACATTTATTTTTCTTTTAAATAAATAAATGATGGTGGTGGTGATGAAAATCTTAGATTTGATAAAAACTCTGTCAATCCATAAAAAAAATTCAAACAGCCATAACTTGTCCATCTAAAGTTGCATCGACACGTGGTCGTATTTTTTGGGATCGTTGTAATACCCTCTGCCTAAAATTTAAAACAAAATAGTTTTTTTTTATAAAATCCACATGGTTGCTCTGATACCAATTTTTAGTACTCAGGCACATAATGGAAGTCAATGGGTCAGGGATTTAAAATTTTCCATCACCAAAGAGATGAAACTTCATCATCTCTGATGATCCTGCCTCGGTGCGGTCTAAGGATCCCGTGTGGTTTAATCATATCACAATAAATAAAATGAATGAATACCCCATTCTGATTTGATGCATGCATGTCCATTGCAAGTTGTCGGTGTCCGTTGCTCGAAGGATTCGACACTAAATCCCCCTAGATCATCCACATACACTTTTTGAATCTACATATGCACCATTCATCAAATTCTAGGTGCTAGAGCGGAGCTTCGATGATCACTTTGATGCAGCAGTGATCAACACGATCATCTGCCTTCAATTCATGAAGATGGACTTGGATTGTACGCTTGGATTGAGAGATTCTCTCTCTAGGAATCAAAAGGATAGCAAAGTTCTAAATTCCAACTGAGTGAATAGTCCATTGGAATGAGCTTCGCTCCACTTATATAGTGGATATTCATAATATCCAATTAGGATTCCTCAGCCTTTGCGCATTAAACGTTCACTAAATAAGTGATATAAATAAATAATTGTGATGAACTAAATAACATCATAAATATTATTTATATTTTATCGCATACCTGTAATATATATATTAAATATATTACATGATAAACCCAAATCATTAACTTGACTCGTAACTCCTCATAATATTAAACAAACCTGAAATATTATAATAATATTCATTTGTATAATATTAATCATTATATTTATTTAATCACTTATAAATATATGTAATAAATAAATTCAATACAATTATTATTTACATGAATAATAATTTATTTATTTATTTATTGGTGATCGATAGAACTTGGACAACACTTGAACCTCAGGGTGGGTCCCACCATGTCATATATTACTATTCATCAGAATAGGGAAGATTCTTGAATGTGCTATTGTGTGTGATCCTCTAGTTCCTTATCTCAATAGCAGTGAATAATATTCATAGACCAAGAGTGAAGTATAGTGACTCATCAAGACCCCTAAAGAGGTAAGTAAAATTCATAGCAATAACAACCAACCAATGAACACACACTATGTAATAGAATATTTTTTCATATGATGTATCATAAAGCAAGACAAACACTTGTGTCATCATCCTTTTTTTATTTATTATTTTTTTATCTCTTTGGGTGGGTTTACCCTCAACTACCATAGCCATAGATTTATAAAGGTACTACCATCCCGATCAACCTGGACAGAGACATTTATTCCTCAACTCAGAAGAGAAAAATCTTATCTTGATCATTCAACCAATGTCATGTCACCAATGACAAACCCAACACAAACTACCTCACCATGAATAAATTTTTATGGTTTTTTCCTTACATCAAAGTATGTGATCAAATGGAACACATTGATAATGATCTCAAGTTAAGAGACCAATACACATGTCCATATATAGGAACAACCAATGACACACAAAAGCTATGGTAGGGGTTTCTAGACCCGACGCCACCCGACTGACCCAAATCGACCTGTCCGGGTTGGGTCAGTTTCATAAAATTATATGCACAAGTCGGGTTACTTTGGGTTGACCCGTGGTCGGGTTGGGTCGGGTTCATAAAATTATATGCACAGGTCAGGTTACTTTGGGTTGACCCATGGTCGGGTTGGGTCAGGTCACGATTTGGGAAAAATAAAACTCGACCCAACCAACTCGATGTCCACCTACACTGCACTAACTCACCGAGCCCATCTTCCCTCTTGCGTGAACTTGTCTCTTCAGACTTTGCTCTACTGCCTCCCTCCCTCCCAACCTAAGGCCCTCGCTACCATCTTCCTCTATGTCTGCCTACATCCATGACATCCATCCCACCTAGTCGATGTCTTCACTATCGCACATCTCCCCTGTAACACCCCAAGCTTCCACGATACGCTTCTCTTTCAATAATGTAATAGCTTGCATTGTACGCAAGTTCGAGATTCTAACACACCGCGACCAATCAAAATAACTATTATGAATAGTAATACCTAATTTTTGAAATTTTATAAATTTTATCTTTCAAAATGGACTTAAATTTTGGATTCATAATATTTAATTTATCCTAGGGTGAAATTTTGGAAATTTTCAGATAACTTTTATATTTTGATGAATAGTGAAAATTACTAAATTTTAATTAAAAACAATTTTTTTAATCAAAATAGTTAATAGTGATTAATTATACTATTGAGTGGTTTTAAAGTATAATTAAAATATAATTTTACCATTTTATCCAATGGTTGTCATTAGAATTAATTTTACTTTGAAATTGGACATAAACAATTGTCAATCTTTTGATATATATTATTTCCTAAAAACACGCTATTTGTTATGACGTCGGGAATTAATTATTAAATTAATTAATTCAAATTATATATTTTGAATTTTTTAAAATAGACATCATTTTTGAATTAGGAATATCAAATATAGCTTAGGGTTAATTTTTGGTACTGTTCTGAAAAACATCAATTGTTGATGAATAGTGAAACCATTAAGTGGTAGTTAAAAAACTGATTTTTCGTTTAAATTAAACTTTACCACTTCTGTGAATTTAATTTCAAAAATCCGATATACATGGTTTTCATTAAGAAGTAAAATGTGGTTCAATGGGATTAAAATAATTTTTTGGTGAATAGTAACTTTTAAGTTTTATTAATCGCGATTAAAGGTAATTAGTGTAATTTAAGGTAAATATAATGTTATAATATTATGAAACTACCTTTACACTTGTCCTACCCTTATTGTATGATTCATGGCAGACCAAGACAATCCATGGGTCAACTTGGGTACCCCATGGAGCCACTTGGGTAAGAAAATGACATTAATAACGTTTTATTTAAAGTAAAAATAAAATTGTCACAAACATGTGTTGTTTTACTAAAACAATTATTACATGGGGTTATATAAGTTAACTTTTCGACTATAAATATTCATTGGAAATATAAAAAGATTTCCTACATCATAATATTTTATTTATAATTTTTATACATTAAATAAATTAAATTTTTTATGACACAATGATGATGCAGTGATTACCTCATTAATTAACGATTTAAATAAAATGAAAAGATAGTGTAAAATATAAGACTTAAACTTGTAAAAAACCTATTAGGTGAGTATATTTCTAACCCTTATTACCTTATCCTCGAGATATATAATTTTGGGACCTTTAAAATCCGAAAATCACTTCAAAATAATGTAACATTTCATGACTTTCCAAGAGTGCCCCTCCTCTCCTCTTATAAAAGGCCCCCACCTCTACCATCTTATTCACACCTTCCAAGCCATTTAGATCGGCCAACCTCTTCCCAAATACTCTCTCAACTTCCCTCTCTTACTCCTAGAAGTCTCAATTTGGTCAGAAGTCCTCCCAAGGAAGCCTTTGGCACAAATCAAAAAGAGTTACCCGATTTTAAGGTAATGTCTTCTCTTATGTTCTTTTGTTTTATTTTGCTTCTCCTACCCCGTAAACTCTTTTTATTCCTTTATTTTTAAACAAAAACAGTATCTAAAATATACTAGTATGTTTTCATGAGAAATATTTTATTTACACTTACACATACCTTCGTCTAATGGTTAAAGAACATACTGTTTCTGTGGGTGGCGACGTACTGCCTCACGAAACGATGATTGTTCAATCTTCTTTTAACACCTCTCATGGTGGCCATTATGATGACACTATTTTTATATATGATATATATATTATGTTTATGTTTTCCTTGTGCTTATTTATTTCTAATTTATGGCATACCTTTATGATTTCCATTATGGGTAAACGTGATAATTTCATTTTAGGAAGTGCGGACTACTTCCCCCTCAAAGTGATTTGAATCGTTAACGCCATATGTGGGATGTATAAAAGACGGAGTAAATGATATTATATATGATATTATACTGGAATTATAATACACCTTTATATCATTATTATTTCATTCCATTAAATACGAAATAGAAATGAAAGTAGTGTTCATGCGTACGTACGGCTTACCGTCTCCATGAACGGTGCATTTCATTTCTTACCTCTAAATGTTATGTAAAATTATAAATGCATATATATTATAGATATATATGATATATATGATATCTACATCATGAATATAATTCTGGATATAATTTATATTTTACCACATGAACAACTTGTAATTATAAGAAGTTTATTTTTTTGACTCAAGTACCAAAGATCGACAAAACGACCATTATTAACTTAAATAATTACATAATTTTCATAACATGGTAATAATTAATGTAAAAGGAATAATGAACTTGAAAAATGTTCTTAATCAAGTAGAAATTAACTCTATTTTATTATTCAGGAGATTAAAGAACGATTGAGTCAAGTCGGACCCGTGGTAAGGGAACTTCTTAACCCAATTTTCATTCTTTGGGTTAATCTCCTACTTTAAAATTATGTCATGATATTATTATGTCCTATCTTGTATTTATACTTTATTTATGTGTACATATAGTTAATACACATAATAGATCTATTTTATTTAAAAAATGATATTTGTAAGGGACTTCGTCTCAATCTTCTTTCATTGAGGCATATTTTTTTTAATACAAGACTTTCTTTTATACGGTCTATAAACCCCTTTGAATTTTATGTTTTTTCAAAAGGAATCTTTTTTATACGAAGCATTTTACTAAATGACAAAAGGGAATGTTTTTTTGTCGTACGTATGCGGCGACAATGACTTCTTCACTGCTGTGACCATTATTTGAGTTTCGGCTTCCTCTACAAGCCATAACTTTTTTTAAATGAAAAATCAATACCATGTTTTACTTTTCTTTTATTTTGGTATTGAAAATGGTTTTTATAATGTTTTTATTATATCAATGTGTTGTGTTGATATCTTGTGATTGAAATGTGGAAATGTTATGTTCCTTTATACATGTTTTATGTGATACGATTATGTTATGGTTTATGATATGTTTAAACCTTTTCATATAAGGAATGAATTAGACTTAATAAGTGATGGGTGGAGCCCGCTATAGCTCCTTGATGAATTGGTAGGTCCCATGAGACAAACTAGTGTCTTGGCATGAGGCCTTGACAAAATCTTATTTATATTTTTGGCAGGAGGCCTTGGCTACATGGTTATGATAGTCTGGAATTATGCATTCCATCATTATGAAACTGGTTATTGATATTGCATGTGATTATTCGACTAGTAGAATATCCATGTGAATATGTAAATGGTATTATTTCATTTTATTTTTTCCATATTATGCTGAAGTTCAAGTTTAAAAGGCTTTTGTTTTAGTTATACATTGCCTTAAATGTTAATGTTTATTTATGAAAACTTCCGCTATATTGTTATCCTTACTGAGCATCTGAGATGACCCCTTACAATGTTTTAATTTTTCCAGGATGTGAAGAAGTATATTATGAATGACCTGAAGGGATAGTATGAGGGGATATGAAGATAAGATGTTGTTGTAGTTTTGTTTTACTTTATGATGTAATGTAAGACTTATGAATGTATCTAGTGTTTCCAAGGCTACTAAACTAATCGGTCTTTTGAGACTTGATCTTTTGTGATCATGCCATTGTTACGCAATAATGCACCGACTCTGGGTAACTGGGGTCGGGGCGTTACAGTTGGTATCAGAGGCAGTTTAGTACTAACCTTGGAAGCTAGATTTAGATAAAATCTGATTAGAGCACATAGCCCAAAGATAGACTTTGAGGATTAGTATATAAGAACTTCCTAGAATTTTGGTATTATAGAGATTTTGTGAGTTTTCCGAGCAATACATCCCTGTCTGGATACAAGCAGGTAGAGGCAACTCTAGCACAAATGTACCTAGGGGTAAAACCCGAAAACACCACTTTGAGCTAGACTCGAACGGGAACTGGTGCACGACAATGGGCCTTGCTGCACTCTTGGTTACAACACTCCCGGGGGATATGCTTAGGATAATTCTCATTTTCTTTAAAAACTGTTATGAAGGGTTTATGAGTATATAATTCCTCAAAGAAAACATTTTTATGATTATAGTTCAATTTATGTTAAGTGTTTTACAAGTATGGAATTGTGTATTTTGATTCATAAACTAATCTATTTTATGTCATTGTTTAGAAATGGCGCCTAGTGGAAGGAATGGAAATCGTATCAATGCACACACTCCATATAGGGATTTCCCTCCTGCTCAAGATAATTATAGTGGAGCTGGTGATACAACTGGTGTTGATCAATTTATCACCATACTGGGACAACTCACTCAGGTTATGAATAATAACCTTACTCGTATGGATCACCCTGATCCGCAACGTGGAGTATCAATGTTAGAATGCTTCATGAGGAAACAACCACCAATATTAAATGGGAGTACCAATCCTTTAGTAGCTGAGCAATGGATAAATTCCTTAGAGAAAATATTCCATACCTTGGGGAGTAGTGAAAGGGAAAAGGTTATCATAGCAGTTTACCGCCTCACTGGAGATGTTGATCAATGGTGTTCATTGATTCAAAACACAAAGGAAGATGATGAGGTATCAAGTATGGAATAGAGGGAGTTTAAGGAAATTTTCTTAGAAAAATACTTTACACATGACCATCGAGCAGATATGGAAAGGCAATTTCTGAGTCTGAGGTAGAAGGAGGATAAGAATGTTGCAAAGTATGATGCTAACTTTACAAGGTTAGTAAGGCATGCTGCAGATTATATACGTAACCCAAGAAGTAAGATTGATCATTTCTTTGATGGGTTAAAACCATTTCTTCGTCGAGCCTTATTCTCACAATCTTTCTCATCGTACGAAGATATTGTCTCATGTGCTATCAAGACAGAAAAGGAATTCTCTAAATCTTATGACAATAAAATAAAGTAAGAGAAGAAGAGAATAGTGGAACAAGAGAGAGATAAAGGGAAAAAGGAAAAGAAGGATTTTCCATTATGCGATAATTGTGGGAATAATCACCCCGGTACTTGCCTAAAAGGAATGGGAGTTTGTTACAAATGTGGAGAAAAAGGTCACGAGGCTCGTGATTGTAAGGGAAAGAAAGAGGCTATCAATGTTGAATGCTACAATTGTAGAGAAATGAGGCATTATGAAAATGAATTTCCTAAGCGTCAGGGAAACTTACCTCAGAAAAGGCCAAGGGATCAAGGACAATCTTATGTTATTACTGCAGTTGAAGTAGAATAATTAATGTATTGGTGCTTTTGGACTCAAGGATTATATTCTGGTTATAAGAATAATGTGATATATATAAGGATTGTACTGTAGTACTTGTTGTTTTCACTAAGGTTTTAATATGATGAAGGTAATCATATTTTTAGTATGTGATAATAAGATAAACTTTACTTTGTTTGGGGAATCTGATGTTACAATTGATTTTGGAATTTAGAGACCTTTTAGAGAAAGTCTGGATAGAGGTATTTTGGATAACTATAAAGGTTGGAATGGATTAAGTTGAACTTTGGATAGTATTGTTTAAGGTTAAAACATTTCTGAAGATTATTTTTGGAATATTATAATACTATAGTTTTAGGAAAAGGACAACCTGCGGGTCAGGGGATAACCCGTCGCGTTGGAAAAAGCTGTAGGAATCCAACCTACAACCATAGTGCGACAGGCCTTTATTACCTACCACTAGCCTACAGGAAGTCCCTGGTTATTAAAAAATAGTTTTCCTAATCTAAATGGTATGTGTTAATATTTGTAACCTTGTACTATTAGGATAAATATAATATTTTTGAGTTCTATTATCTTTTTGAGTGAAAGATGGGTTTGTGGTAAAAATTTATTGAAGAATGAAAAGTCTACATAAAAAGTATGTATATTTCCTTACGTTCTTAGTAAAACTACTAAATAAATTCCTCAACATTATGAAAGGTAACTTAAAACAAAAACATTGTCGGTTAACTTTTCCTACTGGGGAATCAATGACTGTTTAACCAATCACAAGTTTGTGATTTTCTTGTGGTTAACTTTCTCCTAATCCGGTTTTCTACAACTCTCCATCAGACCTTGATGGTTTGTTTTTCTTCCATATCTATATTTTCATAGAATCCTATTATGGTCTATCTCATGTGACCTTTGTACTTCTCTTTTTTTTTCTTTTAAAGTTATAATTTTATAAACCTTATTTTTGATGTGGGTTTTCCACAAAGGTATTTTCTATTTTCAACCTTTTATTTTTGAATAACATTTTCAAATTGCGAGGATGCAATTTATTGAAGGAGGGGATAATGTAACACCCCACGCTTCCACGATACGCTTCTCTTTCAATAATGCAATAGCTTGCATTGTACGCAAGTTCGAGATTCTAACACACCGCGACCAATCAAAATAACTGTTATGAATAGTAATAGCTACTTTTTGAAATTTTATAAATTTTATCTTTCAAAATGGACTTCATTTTTGGATTTGGAATATCGAATTTATCCTAGGGTAAAATTTTGGAACTTTTCGAATAACTTTTATATTTTGATGAATAGTGAAAATTACAAAATTTTAATTAAAAACAACTTTTTTAATCAAAATAATTAATAGTGATTAATTATACTATTGAGTGGTTTTAAAGTATAATTAGAATATAATTTTACCATTTTATCCAATGGTGGTCATTATAATTAATTTCACTTTGAAATTGGACATAAACAATTGTCAATCTTTTGATATATATTATTTCTTAAAAACACGCTATTTGTTGTGACATCGGGAATTAATTATTAAATTAATTAATTCAACTTATATATTTTGAATTTTTTAAAATATACATCATTTTTGAATTAGTAATATCAAATATAGATTAGGGTTAATTTTTGGTACTGTTCTGAAAAACATCAATTTTTTATGAATAGTGAAACCACTAAGTGGTAGTTAAAAAACTGATTTTTGGTTTAAATGAAAATTTACCACTTCTGTGAATTTAATTTCAAAAATCTGACATACAAGGTTTTCATTAGAAAGTAAAATGTGGTTCAATGGGATTAAAATAATTTTTTGGTGAATAGTAACTTTTAAGTTTTATTAATCGTGATTAAAGGTAATTAGTGTAATTTAAGGTAAATATAATGTTATAATAATATGAAACTACCTTTACACTTGTCCTACCCTTATTGGATGAGTCATGTCCAACCAAGACAATCCATGGGTCAACTTGGGGACCCCATGGAGCCACTTGGGTAAGAAAATTACATTAATAACTCTTTATTTAAAGTAAAAATAAAATTGTCACAAACATGTGTTGTTTTACTAAAACAATTATTACATGGGGTTATATAAGTTAACATTTCGACTATAAATATTAATTGTAAATCTAAAAATATTTCCTACATCATGATATTTTTTTTATAATTTTTATACATTAAATAAATTAAATTTTTTATGACACCATGATGATGCAGCGATTACCTCATTAATTAACGATTTAAATAAAATGAAAAGATAATGTAAAATCTAGAACTTAAACTTATCAAAAACCTATTGGGTAGGTATATTTTGAACTCTTATCACCTTATCCTTGAAATATATAATTGTGGGACCTTTGAAATCCGAAAATCACTTCAAAATAATGTAACATTTCATGACTTTCCAAGAGTGCCCCTCCTCTCCTCTTATAAAAGGCCCCCACCTCTACCACCTTATTCACACCTTCCAAGCCATTTGGCTCGGCCAACCTCTACCCAAATACTCTATCAACTTCACTCTCTTACTCCTAGAAGCCTCACTTTGGGAAGAAGTCTTACCAAGGAAGCCTTTGGCTCAAATCAAAAAGAGTTACCCGATTTTAAGGTAATGTCTTCTCTTATGTTATTTTGTTTTATTCTTCTTCTCCAACCCCTTAAACTCTTTTTATTCCTTTCTTTTGTAACAACACCAGTATCTAAAATATAATATGATGTTTTTATGAGAATTACTTTATTTACACTTACACATACCTTCGTCTAATGGTTAAAGAACATATTGTTTCTGTGGGTGGAAAATTACTGCCTCACGAAACGATGATTGTTCAATATTCTTTTAACACCTCTCATGGTGGCCATTATGATGACACTATTTTCATATATGATATATATATTATGTTTATGTTTTCCTTATTATTCTTTATTTCTCATTTTTGGCATACCTTTATGATTTCCATTATGGGTAAACATGATAATTTCATTTTAGGAAGTGCGGACTACCGCCCCCTCAAAGTGATTTGAATCGTTAACGCTATATGTGGGATGTATAAAGGATGGAGTAAATGATATTATATATGATATTATATAGTAATTATAATACACCTTTATATCATTATTATTTCATTCCATTAAATACGAAATAGAAATGAAAATAGCGTTCATGCGTACGTACGGCTTACCGTCTCCATGAACGGTGCATTTCATTTCTTACCTCTAAATATTATGTAAAATTATAAATGCATATATATACTGGATATATATGATATATATGATATCTACATCATGAATATAATTCTGGATATAATGTATATTTTACCACATTAACAACTTGTAATTATAAGAAGTTTATTTTTTTGACTCAAGTACCAAAGATCGACAAAACGATCATTATTAACTTAAATAATTAAATAATGTTCATAACATGGTAATAAGTAATGTAAAAGGAATAATGAACTTGAAAAAGGTTCTCAAGCAAGTAGAAATTAACTCTAGTTTATAATTCAAGATATTAAAGAACGATCGAGTCAAGTCGGACACGAGGTAAGGGAACTTCTTAACCCAATTTCCATTCTTTGGGTTAATCTCCTAGTTTAAAATTATGTCATGATATTATTATTTCCTATATTGTATTTATAATTTATTTATATTTACATATAGTGAATAAAAATAATAGATCTATTTTATTTAAAAAATGATATTTGTAAGGAACTTCGTCTCAATCATCTTTCATTGAGGCATATTTTGTTTTAATACAAGACTTTATTTTATACGGTGTATAAACCCCTTTGACTTTTACGTTTATTCAAAAGGAATATTTTTTATATGAAGCGTTTTACTAAATAACAAAAGGGAATGTTTTTTTTTCGTACGTATGCGGCGACAACGACTTCTCTACTGTCGTGACCATTATTTGAGTTTCGGCTTCCTCTACAAGTAATAACTTTTTTTAAATGAAAAATCAATACCATGTTTTACTTTTCTTTTATTTTGGTATTGAAAATGGTTTTTATAATGTTTTTATTATATCAATGTGTTGTATTGATATATTGTGATTGAAATGTGGAAATGTTATGTTCCTTTATGCATGTGTTATGTGATACGATTATGTTATGGTTTATGATATGTTTAAACCTTTTCATATAAGAAATGCATTGGACTTAATAAGTGACGGGTGGAGCCCGCTATAGCTCCTTGATGCATCGGTAGGTCTCATGAGACAAACTAGTGTCTTGACATGAGGCCTTGACAAAATCTTATTTGTATTCTTGGCACAAGGCCTTGGATATGTGGTTATGATAGTCTGACATTATTCATTCCATCATTATGAAAGTGGTTATTGATATTGCATGTGATTATTCGACTAGTAGAATATCCATGTGAATAAGTAAATGGCATTATTTCATTTTATTTTTTCCATATTATGCTGAATTTCAAGTTTAAAAGGCTTTTGTTTTAGTTATACATTGCCTTAAATGTTAATGTTTATTTATGAAAGCTTACGATATATTGTTATCCTTACTGAGCATCTGAGCTCACCCCTTCCAATGTTTTAATTTTTCCAGGATGTGAAGAAGTATATTATGAATGGCCTGCAGGGATAGTATGAGGGGATATGAAGACAATATGTTGTTGTAGTTTTGTTTTAATTTATGATGTAATGTAAGACTTATGAATGTATCTAGTGTTTCCAAGGCTACTAAACTAATCGGTCTTTCGAGACTTGATCTTTTGTGATCATGCCATTGTTACGCAATAACGTACCGACTATGGGTAACTGGGGTTGGGGCGTTACATCCCCTGCCTCTACTATGGTTTCTACATAGCCCACCCTACTGTTCGTCATCTCTTCCACCTCGTCTGATGGCCACCACTCCACCGCACTGACCCCAAGTCCATCGACTCGCTGTTGTCTTCCTCCTCTGTCTCCTTTACATGCAACTGCAACCCCAAATATACTGGAGAGGGGAGCTCATTTTTTTGCTAGATCCAGGATGAGTGATGGGGTTTCATCCAAGGAGTCCAACCAGAGAGGATCGGGAAGCGATTGATTTTGATAGAGTGTAGAACCGAACTTATAAGCACTAACATTTTTCCATTGTAGGGATCAATTTTTTATTTCCACATCGTTCTAAACAAAATTATTTCAATTTTTGAGGAGAATGTTCTACTGGCTTGTCTTGGTATGTTTTTGACAATGGGGTATGGAAGTTCAATCGCTACTTGTAGGAAAATAATATTGGGGAATATTTTTAGAGAACCACCACGATCATCGCCGCCTTCATTAGCACCTCTGTGCCACTGATGATGGTTACTCTACTACCTCCATTTTTTAGAATATCGATTGCAGGACTTGAGAAAACCAACTGGAAATCATCATGTAATAATAGAGAGGATTAATCTATTTACTGAATGGTAGGATATTAGGGGATTTTGTCAAACATTTATACAAAGAGATGACAATAGTAGTGGTTGGACATTGGTGGTGTAGGGAGGAAGCTCTTTATTGTGTGGAGGGGATAGTGGTCACACTAGGTAGAAGCGAAGATGTCTTGCGGGGTATCCAGAAAGTAGGAAATTTTTTTCCCCATAAGCTCATTGACCCGACCCGACCCGACCTGATTTAGTATGGGTTAGGTTGGGTCGGGTCCAAGCTAAAAAATATGCATGACCCGACCCGCCCTATTTTGATCGGGTCGAGTACAAAAAAAATCCATCAACTCAACCCTACCCAATCCATGGACACCCATAACATGTGGTATTCTTATTGGCGGGTTTTTCCTTATGATCTTAACTACTAGAGATTACCAAGTGTGAACTTCATGAGAATAAGTCCCAATGCTTATGATCCCCCAACACCTAATGATCGCACATCATTTGTGCCCTGTCATTATGATGTATATAGACCATATGACATTATTTTAATATTACTATCATAGTATCATTAGGTTCTCATTATATCTTGGGATCTATTATAACCCTTTGATATGACACGTAGTCTAAGGATATTACCATAAATATAGTGGACTCAGAAGTATCTACACTGTTATGGTAAGATAAAAACATATATATATAACAAACTGTATACATGTAGTGGTAATAAAATCACATCACAAGTTGGGTTTATGGAACCCACTTTCAACAATTATGGTTTTTATCATCATGTGAATCTCAGATTAATCATTGATCATGACAAAAAGAAAATTTGGGCACGACCCATCTGACACTTCCACTACGCCCATAACCTTCAATTATATTATAAGACTTTCATAAATATTATAATATGTTGAATCATATTTTATGATTCATATGGAATTTTATGACTGATTAATGGTCGTCGAATGTTAAGGGTTACATTCAGAGATCTTCCATGTGTTGCTATCATTTACTATTTACGTTTCATATTATGAATTGTATGGGAGGCCAAACACACTTAAATGTTAAGTGTATGATATAACATTTAAAAAAATTATATAAGGATGTCCTTTCCTTGAAAAAGGGAATCCCCATGTGTGGTTTTTCAAACCCTCCACACAAGGGAACCCCCTCCCCATAAAGAGGTCACTCCAAAGAGAGCCCCATCTGAGAAGGATTCCCTTACTCAAATGTTACATAATGTTCGATTAAATTCCATGGAAGTCTTGGGAGATTCAGGCCTATATAAATAGGTCACGTCCATTGAGACGGGTTTGGTTTGAGTGAGTTCTTAGCTTGTTTATTCTCCATGAATCTCTCTTCCTCCATCTTCATTTTTCTTAAGAGATACTAGCATATCATGGTGTGAAAGAGGATCCTACACAAATGTTGGGTGATCAGTCCAACCCAAAGATACAAATAGGAGGGAAGATTCATTCAACTATTTCTTAGTGATCTTCACCAAGCATTTGATTGGAGACATGAGCAACATCTATCTTCATAAAAGGTACATATTCTTCATTTGAAGAATACATTATTTCCATTTTTCATAACATGGTAATTTTGGCTTGTGGTTTTTATTTTGATTTGTTGCATTGAATAAGTGTTATTTATTCCTTAGAAACCATTCCCAAAACATATTCAATATATTTTTTGTAACACCCAGAAAATTCTAAGAGTAACTTTTATTCGATAACATGTATGACATGTAACACCAAATATAGAAAGGAATATAATGTCCCGATACTTTATTATATATTTAGTATTTTAAATAAATATATTCTATAGATTATAATACACACAACACTAATTTAGGTTTTGTTGCATGCAACAACGAGTTTCTTCGTTAGCTTGCGTTACACGCAAGATCGGGTTTTACCAAACAATAATATATTATTAAAATATTATTATTTAATATAATAAGATATAAAATAGTCATTAAATTAGTAGTTATGAATAGTATTAAAAAACATATGAAAATATATGGTTTATAAAAAATATAATATGAATTCATTTGTTACCAATTAATTAGAAACGAAAATATAAACCAATTTAATGTAAAGGAAATATTTTTATTTTTATGCTCCCAAAGGCATTTTGTCTTAATAAATTAATTTAATTACAATTAGTGAATGATATTAATGAAATTTATAAGTTATATATTCAATCAAATATTTTTGATATTCATACAATAGATTTTATAAGTATAAGATAAGAACAAACTCAATTTTATGCATAAACCCCTATATTTTTCTAAAGGCGGTTTCACCACTTTTTAATGAAGAACCTATTTTAAATATCATTTTTGACACTTCTATAAATTATATTTAAAAAAATAAACTTCTTCTTTTAAATAGGAATATAAAAAATTACTTTGGTTTAATTTTTGATATTTTTAAAATAAGTTTCATGTTTTGATGAATAGTAATAAAATATTGTACTTTAATTGAAAACAATTTTTTTGTCTAAATACTTTATACTGCTAAATTATATTTTTGATCAATTTTAAAGTATAATTGTATTAATTTTTTATCATTTAATTCAATTTATTTCATTGTAATCAATTGCACGTTGAATTTGGATATAGAAACATTTCAATCTTTTAAATGTTTTCATTTTTAAAACTCGTTTTCTCATTTCGTCAACAGGATTAATTTTAAATTAATTACTGCAACTTTTGTGTTTTTAATTTCAAAAAATGGATTTCATATTTGGAATCAGTGGGTCAAAATTATGTAAATATATTCCTTTTATTTTTTGACATTATGAATAGTAACTTTAATAATTTTTATTAACACGGTTAAAGGTAAATCGAGTAATTAAGGGTAAAAATAATATTATAAATATTAACAAATTACCCTAACACTTGTACTAATTTTATTTTATGAGTGATTGTAAACCAAAATCATCCTTGGATAGATTTTATGTCCTCTTAGAGCCACTTGGATGTCTTTAAGGCTTTTATAGTATTATATTCTAAGGAAATTCAAATATGTCATACATTTGTTTTTAACAAGTTAAATATCTTAATATGGGATTACCTAGGGGATATATTCAACTATAAATAGTCATTTGAAAGATAAAATGTTTCTATTAATCATGATAATTTATTTTTAATTTTTAGGGAAGAAATAATTAAATTAAAAAGCTTGTACAATGATGATGCGGTAATTGTTTAATTAATGAACATATCAAATAAATGTTATTTGAAATATTAAAATAAATATAATTTTATATAATTAATATCCTCCACAAATTTTATAGATTTATTAGACATATTAGATATTTATTGAAGGTTTTAGTTCAAAGTTATCTTGTGTATTGATATTTTTTAAAAAGTCAAGAAATGAATAGTGTCAAAATTGTTATTAATGATATTTTGAAATAAATAATATTTTATTAAATGATATAAAATTCAAATAAATATAAACTTTGGCCAAATGATATGGATGAGGTTTAAAATTTCATTGATGACTCATTTATGGGTTTTTTAGAATCTTATAGTAACTATATTATCCCTTAAATAGTAAAAACTCAAGTTGTCACGGTAAGAGTTAAAGGGTTTATCAAAGGGTTAAATCCAAAAGATAAGGATAAGAATGTGACCTAAACTTGTCTAAAAATTATTTGCTGATAGGATTTCGACTTATCCTCATATTATCTTTGAAATAACTCACTTTAGAGCTATTTGGAATTGAAAATCAATTTGTATTAATTTAATATTTTTGAGAGTTTCCCAAATTGTCTCTCACCTCAATTTTAAACGAACACATCCTCTCTCACTTCTTCACAGCACATTGAGTCTTCTAGATCATCCAAAATATGACCAAATAAGCTCTAAATGTCCCTCCCCTCATCCGAGAAGCCTCCCCTTGGGCATAAAACCGACCAAGGAAGCCCTTTGGTATAAACCAAAAGAAGTTACCTGAAAAAGAGGTGATGTTCTTCAATGATCACTTTCATTTTATTTCTTTTTCTACCCATTCAAATCTTCTTATTTTATTCTTATATAATAACCTCGGTATCCTCAATATACTGAGATATTTTCATTCTAAGGGTTCGACCTACACTTACACACACTTCCATCTAATGGGTAACAAACTTACCATTCATGTACGGTGAACTATCGTCATGTGAAATGATGTCGTTTGATTTTCCTTTACCACCTCTCATGGTTAGAAATTATGATGGACACGCTATTTTTATATGATATATATGATATTTATAATGTATTTATGCTTCTGAAATTATTATATAGCATGTAACTTCATGTGCTCTATATTGTGTGGATATGATTACATCATTTGTGGACGTGTAGACTACCACCTCCTTAAAGCGATGTGATTCATTCACACTATACATGGAATGTATTTAGGATGATTTTAATAAACATATGTGACATATATGACATAAATATGATACTGGGATTATAATATACATATATATATCATTTACTTTTCATACTTTTAATACGACAAAGAAATGGAAGTAGCGTTCATGCGTACGTATGATCTACCGTCTCCATGAACGGTGCATTTCATTTCCTATATTCAAATTTTATGGATTATTCTAAATACAAATATACTAAATATATGTGATAATTACATCATTCTTTACATTTTGGAGATTATGAAATCATGATCGGCATAAGAAGAATAAAAAAAAGTCAAAAAATACTCGAAAAATTAGGCAATTAACACCTGAAATAGTGAATATAATGAAAGATTGTTAATAGAAGGGTAATAAGATATTATAAGAAGTTAATATATGATATTAAAAATATGATTATGGTTCTGCTATAAGTTAGTAACATGTTTAAAACCATTATACAGGAGGTTAAAGGACATTCACCAAAAAGGAAGCGTAAGGTAAGAGACTTCATCTCAATTTCCTTTCATTAAGGTGTAGTTTGATGTTATACACCTACCTTCTTTTATGAGGTGTATATACAACCCCTTTGACTTATCATGTCATTAACTTATTCTTTCATGGATATTTTTATTTAAATGTTCAAAATGGTATGAGACACCTTGAATGTTTAAATATTTAATTATCAAATCTTTTCTCCAGGTCAATGTTCTTTATATTATTTTACATATTTATTTATATGGATATAAAACAATTATAAAGGACATTTTATTTCTATTTTTAATTCTATTCAAAGGTTTTCAAAAAGAATCTTATTATAGAACGTTTTGAAAAACGACAAAAGGAATGTTCTATTCTTAACATACATGGCGACAACAACTTTCTCACCGCTGTGACTATTATTTAATTTCTAGATTCCTTTGCAAGCTTACATATATTATTAAATGAAAAAATCATCTTCCCTTATTTTGGGATTTTGGTATTGAAAATGGTTATTTTTAAAAGAAAATAGTTTTTTTTTATGAAATTGTTTTCATATGGTTTTAACAAGAGTTTTTCCTCAATAAATTTTCTGTAGTTTTATTGGAGTATTTTCATCTATGTCAACATCATTTGTTGCATCTTATACCTTATTGAGTTTGATCTCTTATGATATTACTACAATATTTTATTGAATGGTCTATATTAGTTTGAATGTGGATGTACTATTTTGATATCATTCATAATTTATGGTTGAAATATTCACATTTCGTATGCTAGTTTTTTAATATGAATGTGTAGGTTGTTTATGTTTCACCTCATTCATATAAGAAATGCATTAAACTTAGTATGTGACGGGCGAGACCCAATATAACCCCTTGATGCGTTGTTAGGTCTCATGAGACAAACCATATATGGATTTGGCTGATGTCTTACCCATTTATTTTCAGATATCTTGGTTGAGGCTTCGACGGTATGTTTCAGATGTCCACTATTATGCATTCCATTATTGTGAGATTGGTTATTGATTTTCATGTGATTATTCGACTAGTAAAGTATCCATGGTTAAGATTTTTAACTCATATGATTAATTAAATGACATGTGTTTCAGTTATTTATCTTTTCATATTGTTTATGTCATATTTACTCATAGTTTCCGTTGTATGCTTATCCTTACTGAGCATTTGAGTTTACCTTTTTCATATGTTTTATTTTTATCAGGATGCCAAGATGTATATTATGACTGACATGCAGAGATAAGCTAGGGGAATAATAATGTACGTAAAACAATCATTTTGTTATATTTTATAATTTCTATTATAATGTGTATTTCAAGCATGTATCTAGTTTTTCAAAACTACTAAACTATTCGGTCTTTCAGGATTTAATTCCTTGTAATCGTGTCAATGTAATAAAGTAATGCACCGACTCCGAGTAACTGGGTCGGAACGTTACATTTTTTGTCATATTATATGCACATTCTTGTAGTTTTGTGTCATTTTTTAATGTTTTGTGAATGAAAAACATATGTATCATGTATTATAACATTGTTTAGTGTTTTGTTTTTAGTTTTCTATTTTAATCATGTTACGTGAGAACATGAATATTTTGTGGTTATTACATAACATGTTTTTTGCCTGGTTTTTGTCAAGCATGTTTATTTAATGTTATGGCAATGGTTTATGTTATGTGACTTGAATGTTATGTGTTTACCGTGTGATGTGATTGTATATCTATATGTTCAGTGTTCTCATATTTATAAATGCGTTGTCCTATATCTATATGTAGTTATTTTTTAATGGAATATGTATATGTTTAGTTAATAAAATATAGAATATTTAGAATTGTGTTCTAATTCAAATTTTAATATGTTGTCCCTTATATAGGTTTCCTATTTTAAAATGTTTTTAATACATTATGTGCATTATTCTGCTTGCCTATTCAAGGAGTATAATTATTGAACATTTAAAAAACCCGGTTATATATAACTAATTTTGTAGTAGTGTTTTGTGAATTTTTAAAATCAATCTAATGGTAAATTATTTTTTAAACTATATAATATGTTTTTTAATATTTTTTTTTAAAATATTTTCAATGTTGAATATGTGATTTATTTATTCCAATTTTATAATAATATAAACAGAAATTAATGATGGGTGGGAGAGGGAAGGGTGAAACGGCGTAGTACGGAGAGGCACGTGGTCGTGGTCAAATTCATTGTTTTCATCAAATTTTTTTAATTTAATTTTGTTAATATTACCAATCAATATGGCCATCACAATAATTTGTAATGCTTTTTACAATTTGATATTATATTATTTCACATTTAAACTAATATTATTAATGCTTTTAAACCTCCAACAGTCATTTGATTTACAAAAAAAAAAAAAAAACATGGATTTAGGTCCCTGAAATTTGGAATAGGTTAGACTCGAGGTTTTTTATTCTTCGAAACTGTCCATTTATTTTTAAAATATAGTAACTGGATTATATGTTATTAGATTTTAAAATATGGGTTTAAGTAAGGCGCCTGGCAGATGGCGACCGCATGAAGAAGGGATGGGACGGTGACGTCTACCCACTCTCCCGCGCCACCGTGTGGCAATTGCCCTGCGGTAGGGTTGGGATGGGACGCTGACGTCTTCCCATACTCGCTCCCCAACCCTTTATTGTTTTATCCATTTTTTAAACAGTAAAAGAAATAGTATTATTTTACAGCCTTTTGCATATATGTTTAATTTATCACCGCCATTTTAATTATACATTTTATTTTACCCTCTAAATATTTGTGATCCGCACCCAACTTGTATGGTCTTTGTATTCTATCATTGTACAAAATATATATTTGTGAACAGTGCGTATGGGTTAGCATGTTGTGTCTTGTTTATCTAAATATATATATCTACATCTTTTATGTTTTTATTTAATTGTATATGTAGTATTATTTTCATACTCACAATTTTAAAAATTGGGTACAACCGCGAAAGCGGCACACGACGCAAAGAAGAAAATTACATTAAATTGCAAACCCGAGGACTTTACCCCACGACCTGTCCCTCACCCCCCCAAACCCTTACCACCCCACCACCAACGGTGGGCCTCACAATTTTAATTTACTTAAATTATTTGTCTGAAGGTTGTATCAATTCTGATGGTTCCGGACACAACAGAAACACTTATCAGGGCGATCATGACTCATAAATTGTCGGATTCGATAGATCATTCACTTTTTTACAAAACGTAAACGTCATGACCAAAGAAATCCTTCCAAAGAATATTGACAAAGGTTGCAAGAACCAAGATGAGATCTTTTCACGTTAAATCTATAATTAATTTAAACAGATCAAAAGAAAGAATATCTCAATTTTGATATCTTTCTTCGATGTCGATGTTGATCGTCCAAAACCCTTTTCAGTCAACTATCAATGCTTTTGTATGATTCAATTGTAGAATCCTCTTATCGGTGATCCACATGTGCTCCTATGATCTCCGAACAACGCCAATGAATTATCGGGTGCGAGCACGACCGATCGATCGTCTTGCGGAGTCCATCTTGATTGTGTGACGATTCCTTCGGTCTTGAAGAATCGCCATTGCAATCTCGTTTTCAGATGATGGAGGAGAATTGAGAATCCATAAAGCATTCTTCGACTTTGAAAGAGAGCTCTAAATTTTGTTGTGCACAACGATTCTCAATCTTGATCGATCTCCACACAATATACATAACCATTTAATTGCAAAGAGTGTTAATGTTAAAATATTATTTAATCACACAACGATCCTTAAATAGTATATTAAACCGTATATGTCCTCATACCCTGTAGTAGTAATAATATTATTATTTTCTCATAGTGTGCTAATTGACGCAATGATAAATATTATTTTACTAGCTTGGCAAATTGACACATTCTTTGTCCACTAGTATTCCTCAGTATTTATTAAATATTTGAATAAATATTTATTATATATCCGCATAATTAAATAATTACCATGTGAAAAAAATATTTATTATATGATCAATAAATTTTGAATAAAATTATTCCTCATAACTGAAATAATATTTATTCCAATAATTAAATTCAAATAGAATTTAATTGAGATCAACAGAAACACTTACTGTGTGACTCTCTAAGCTCATTTCTTATTGGCGTTAAGCAAACTTATCTAAAGTCCAAGATTACTATCTAACAACGGGTCACAACACACAACAACTAAGTTAATATTGCAACGTCGACAACCACATACGAGCACCCACTATGTAATATAATCCTTTTGTTACAATCACTACTGGAAAATGGACCTATCCCCACGGTTTTCCTCAAAACCGTGGGTATAGGTCAATTTTCAAGACCTGTACCCACGGTTTTCAAAAACCGTGGGCATAGGGGGGTCTATCCCCACGGTTTTCCAAAACCGTGGGGATAGGTCTTGAAAATTGACCTATACCCACGGTTTTTAAGAACCGTGGGTATAGGGGTACCTATCCCCACGGTTTTGAGGAGAACCGTGGGGATAGGTATAGGATAAAAAACCTATACCCACGGTTTTGAAAAACCGTGGGTATAGGTTTCCCATGTGTGCGCGGGAAATTTTTTTTTTCCGCGGGAAATATTTTTTTTTTGGCGGGAGTCCTATACCTACGGTTCTTCCATCTATACCCACGGTTTATATAACTATATTTAACTAAATATATATATATATACACATAATTGATAGTAGGGTAGTGGTAGATGCGGTACTTTGTAGCGAAGAGGTCGTGGGATCGAAACCCGCCTGCCGCTTTATTTTAGGATCTATACCCACGGTTTTGAAACCGTGGGTAAAAGCCATTGACACCGTGGCAATTGGGAATGTTTTGTTGACACGGTGGCAGAACACCTATACCCACGGTTTTGGAAAACCGTGGGTATAGGCTGTGGACCTATACCGACGGCGTTCCAGCCCACGGTTCCCAAAACCGTGGGTATAGCCTATACCCACGGTTTTGGGGGCTATACCCACGGTTTTGAACCGTGGGTATAGGCCTTTTTTCCAGTAGTGAATATCTTATCAAACATGTTGCACACCCGTGTCATCAACCTATATGCTTCATACATCTTAATTTGACTATCCAAAATAAACTCGCTGTTAAGCAATGATCATAGAATTTAATGTGACAATTCTATTTCAACTAATGAGCCGAGATATCAACTTCCACTAATATGGATGAGACAAATTCTTCCTCAGCTTATTCATTAATGACATGTCATTCGTGACACACTCAACATACCCTACCTCCCGCAAACATATGATGTCACAGTATTGGTCAGTGAATCCAAATGCCCGGGTAATGACATACATTAATAATAATCTAAATTCTAAAGACTAGTACACATACTTGCAGGCAAGAATATCCGATTACACATAAACATACAAAATTCCCACTGCCAGACCTGTTCTCATAATCTTACATATTGAAGATTACCAAGTGCAAATGTCATGACATAACCCACTAGGGCCTGCATAGCTGACGATAAGCTAAGAATGACATCCCAAGCCTACCTTAAAAAAACCAGAGGCTACTGACTAGTGCTGAGAAGACATATCACACACATGAGAGACCTTAGCATAAAACACACACACATGTCTCCATACTCTAGTATAAAGTGGAAAAGATAGACAACTCATACTTTAAATGCATGCATAACAACTATCTCACACCAGAGTACACCAAGAAATACAAAAAAAAAACAAAATGGGTCAAATACAATCTCACCAAAACTGCAAAAGAGTCCAACATGCTAATAAAAGGGACTGCTATCAAGATGAAAACTCTTGAAACCATCCATGATTCGTCTAGCACAACTAAACTCCACCTGCTTCTGGTCCTCTTAGGACTTTGTCAAAAGGTCTTTCATCTGTATAAGACACAACATGTGCGGGTAGAGCCCGTGCATAGAGAGTGCAAACATACCCAATATAACACCCTAAAATTACTAAATACAAAACCTCAAAGAGGGAGTCACCTCTACATCACAAAGCCAAGGGGATAAACAAGATAACCTATATATGCTCAAAGGAAGACTCCAAGTCTCAAGGTGAGATCACGTTCTCATCACCAGCCTAGGACTCTACTAAAGGATCAAAGGAAACATTCGTCTGAGAGAACTCACTCATCGGGTCTCGCTAACACTGATGACACTTATCCGAGAGGTCACACCCGACAAGCCTTTCCATGAAGAAATGTGAAGGAACTGAGAGGGATCATTCGAGACACTCACTCGATTGGTATACACTTCACCAGAAGACAATAGATGTCCATACATACATAGGGGTTCACTCCCCAGGGCATGTGGGGGGGATACTTAACCCTAATAAGATTAACCCACTTGGAAGGGGATCACATGCCATGAGTGTTGGAAACAGGACACCTCACCCATCCTAGGGAAGAATGATAGAGGATCACACCCTGACCTTACAGAGGGTTACATAACTCTATCCAAAATGACCTTACGCAGGGGATTACTCATCCAATGCATAGGATGAGATACCTCACTGTACCCTCTTAGATATCACTACTATAAAACAGGCCTTTAACAGCGCTAAAATTGGTCTTTGTCAGTGCTAAAAAAACATTGACTAGCGAAGAACAACTAAAATCCCTAGACTTTTATCAATGTTAGAAAAACACTGATAAATAGGTCCTTTATCCATGCTTTGAAAAGCACCGATCAAGGGTGTCTCTATGAGCACTGATAATGGACCTCATTTATCTGCGCTTTTATTTAGCGCTGATAAAAGGACACTTCATCACCGCTTTTAAAGGTGATGACAAAGAGACCCTTCATCAGCGCTTTTAGAAGTATTGATAAAGGGCCATACTGCAGTGTGCTGCTAAATTTACAGCACACCACAACACCACAAACAACACAGGTACAATACAGATAGCACCAGAAAAAATAGATAGGTAAACTACAAATTATAAATGAAATAAAATTTAAAACACAAATACAAGAAGAAACATTATATTATAGATATTTCAAACATTGGTTTATACAATTGCATGAGTACATACAAATTATCACAGACATTCAAAAACATCAATGTTCCTTTGTCTTTGGCTCCTGACCCCCGCTCATGTTATTACCAAACAAATCATCCTAGCTCAAGAATAATAATTCACATTTATAATAAAACAACTCTTATATTAGTAATCCTATAAAGAAATGATTTAAATAAAAAGTACTAATTTTAAACTAATGTTTTAAACTAAACTTTGAGTCATACCCAGAATACTGTGTATCAGATTGAGTTGCGGTTGATTCTTACACATCATCCCATTTCTTGTTTTTCTTCAAACATTATCTCTATGAAAATTAACTAAATAAGTATAAGATAAAGAAGATAAGGAAATTAATTAAGTAATAGAAGATAGAATGATGAGAAAACAATATGAGCTTATTTGCTCAGTTTTGGTGATGTGATGTGCGTTTTTAACTAAAATGAGACTTATTATTTTTGGTACACCCTAATATCATGATATCCTTCATCGTATATTCACCAATTGATAACACTATATAACATATTGGAAAATTCACCTCTGTAACATTTCTGTAACATTGAACATAGGTTCAATATGAAATACAGTCTATAACATATTGGAAAATGCACCTACATAACATTTCACATGGGTTCAATTCCAATATGAAATACAATCTATAACATATTGGAAAATACACCTACATAATGTTTCACATAGGTTCAATTCCAATATGAAATACAGTCTATAACATATTGGATAATGCGCCCATGTTAAACGTTACATATGTGACATAGTGTTATAAATAAATCATGCTTAACACATTCCGTTCATTGAAAAATCATTATAATTGACAAAATAATTCCAAAATTACACATATTACACAAATTACACAAATTACACATTCTTTACACAAATCACACATATTTATTTATTCCCCTCAACTTTTAAAATAGGTGCATTAAATTATTGTGGAATTAAAATATGTTTAATGACACATATGTTTAATGAACAATCTATTTTATTCCCCTCAATGTTTAATTCAACATAATTTTAATTTAACCTATGTTAAAAGTTCCATATGTGGGACTTTGAAAAACTACACAAATTACACATCTTTGTTTTTCCCCAAAATGGGTAAAAATGAGCATAAAATGGTTTAATGAAAAGAGGTTTAATGACACATATGTTTAATGAAAAATATGTTTTATTACCAGTCACACTGTGCTTCAGATTTAGGCGTGTCTGATTCCTACACATACCAAATGACTTATGAATCATTGTACTAAATTATCAAAACAATCCAAATTTGTTTTCTCAATTTTGAGTATGTCACTTGTGTTTTTTTACTAAAAATTCATTTTAAACTGGAAACATGCACTTTGAGTCATACCGGTCACATCATGTGTTGGTTTGATGTGAGACTGATTACTACATATCAAAAATGACTTATGAATCATTTTCCAAAATTAACAAGACAATCCAAGCATGTTTTCTTGGTTTTCAGTGAGTTCCACTTTTTAAACTAAAATGTTAATTTTAAAATGATAACGGACACTTTGAGTCATACTAGCCACATCATATATAAGATTGAGGTGCGACTGATTCCTACATGTCAAAAATGACTTATAGATAATTTTACTAAATTATCAAAACAATCCTAATGTGTTTTCTCGGTTTTTGAGTATGTCAATTGTATTTTTTACTAAAATTAATGTCAATTTTAAATAAAAAAACACACTCGGAGTCATACCAGTCACACCATTTCTACACATCCCAAATGACTTATGGATCGTTTTAATAAAGTATCAAAACAATCTGAATGTTTTTTCTCAGTTTTGAGTATGTCACTTATGTTTTTTTGCTAAAATTTAATTTTAAACTAGAAACATGCACTTTGAGTCATATCGGTCACATACCATGTCAGTTATATGTGAGACTAATTCCTCTACATCAAAAATGAATTATGAATCATTTTACTAAATTATCCATAAAATCCGAGCATGTTTTTTTGGTTTTCAGTAAGTGGCATTTTTTGAACTAAAATATCAATTTTAAAACGATGACATACATTTTGAGTCATATCAGGAACAGTGTATTAGATTGAGGTGTGTTTGATTCCTACATGATAAAAATGAATTATGGATTTTTTTCCTAAAGTATAAAAATAATATGAAAGAATTTTCTTGGTTTTGAGTATGTCAGTTTTCCTTATTACTAAAATTAATTTCAATTTTAAATAAAAGGATGCACTTGAAGGCATACCAGTCACACCGTGCATAAGATTGAGGTTAAGATGATTCTTACACATCAAAAAAATGAATAATGAATCATTTTAATAAAGTATCAAAACAATATAAATGCATTTTCTCAGTTTTGAGTATGTCACTCATCTTTTTTATTAAAATTAATGTCAATTCTAAATAAAAACATGCACTTGGAGTCATACTAATCACACCATACATCAAATTGAGGTACAACTAATTTCAATACATCAAAAATAACTTATGGATTGTTGTTATAAAGTATCAAAACAATCCAAATGTGTTTCCTTAATTTTGAGTATGTCACTTTTCTTTTTTACTGAAATGTCATTTTAAACTGGAAATACACAATTTGAGTCATACCGGTCACATTGTGTGTTGGTTTGACAAGACACTAATTCCTACAAATGAAAAATTACTTATGAATTATTTTCCTAAATTATCAAGAAAATCCAAGAAAATTTCGTTAGTTTTAATAGAGTGACACTTTTTGAACTAAAATGTCAATTTTAAATTGATAATGGACACTTTGAAACATACTAGGAATATTGTGTATCAAATTGAGGTGCGACTAATTACTACACATCAAAAATTACTTTTGAATATTTTTTATAAAGTATAAAAACAACCCGAAAGTTTTTCTCCAATTTTGAGTATGTCAATTGTATTTCTTACTAAAATTAATGTCAATTTTAAATAAAAAGACACACTTGGAGTCATACTGATCACACCGTGCATCAAATTGAGGTGCAGCTGATTCCTACATGTGAAAAATTACTTATGTATGGTTATTATAAAGTATAAAAACAATATTAATGAGTTTTATCAATTTTGAGTACGTGATGTGTGTTTTGAACTAAAATGTAAATTATAAACTAAAAACATATAGTATGAGTCATATCGAGCACACTGTGTATCCGATTGAGGTGCAACTGATTGAGTATGTGATGTGTTTTTTCTTTCTACTATATGAAAAAATCTAGAAAATAGAGAACATGTTCCATTCTAATGGAAGAAGAAACCTTATTGTCACAGGACTTGGCCTTCCCCAAGCTCTCATGCAAAGCCTTCAAGGCCTAAGGGGGTGTTCCGCAATGCTCTGGAGAAGTTTGGAATATTCTAGAACCTGGTAGAAATGAATATATTTCTAGAGAATTATAGAGAACCTCATTGCCATACTTCCTCTCCATGTAGCGGGGTGTGACATCATGCTGCCTCAAAACACTTCATGTTTCAGGTAGCATGGGGTTTTCTCTTCCATAAAAAAGGAACATCTTCTTTCCAATCTATCACGAGCATGAACATCTTTGAAAAAAGCACCCCAAATTGATAAAAATAATCCACCTATATAATAAAACAATTATTATTTTAGTAATACTATAAATAAATTAATTAAACATAAAAATGAAACAATGAATTCTTAGTCCCATTATTTTAAACTGTGATTCCAAATTATAACATTTTCAATTCACCCACTATGGATATATATGAGATATTTTAGATGACAAATACAAACAAAATTATATATTTAACCACTTTATAATAACATTACATTCAAGTTTTACACAAAATTCCCACAAAATTTTTATCCTTTTGGGGTTTGCGTAAAACTCATATATAAACATTTTCCTTCTCATTTACTATAACAAACTAGCATAAAACATTATATATTCTTGGATTATACTAAAAATTAGCATATCCATTTATTTATTCTTATAAAACATTAACCATTATTTTAAACCTATTATCATTCATTGATTAACCTAAAATAAATATTTACATCTGAGTTTTTAGGGAACATAATAAAATATATCTTTCCCTGTAACGTCTTAGACCCAGCCAGCTACCTGAACAGTGCCGAACGGGTCGGGTGTTACTACCTTAGGCGCACCTCCCCGAACGCCAAAGGCTGTCGACTAGCAGCGGGGGTCTGTTAGGTATAGTGGGGAGGCTATACCCTCTCGGAGGATCATAATAAGGGTACTGGTCCAAGTATAATAGTAAAGATGCAGCGGAAAGAAAGACTCAACAGACTCGAACCAGACCCGCAGAGCAGAAGCATAATCAATATAGATAACAACGGAAGCAGTAAATATAACAACAACAACAGAAATAAACAGAACAACATGATAATAACATGTAACTACAACTGAACAGTACAACATGCATACAAAGCAGGTAATACACAACTAAATATAAAAAGGGAGCCAATGGCTAACCAACAGTAGCTACAATAAGCATGCCAATACAGAAAGTAAACAAAACAAAGCAACCCAGCTAGGCATGACCTCAAGGTCTATACCATCTCCATGCAATAACTAACGCAGCCCAGCTCTGGAAGCTGACCTCTTTCCTGCACGTAAATCTATAAAGTCTACACGCGTCCCGAAGGGCCCGTGCAGGGTGTGAGACAAAGTTCAGTAGGATACCACCCAATGGTGCGTACCAAATATATGTGTTTAAGCAGTCATGCATTTACAAGGAAAGCAGTAAACAGTACAGTGCACAAGTAAACACAAACTCCACTGGTGCTCAACAGCCACCAAGGAGTGTCACCTGCTTCGGCCAATGCCGGAATCTTTGTCGTGTAACCCGACACCACATGCCACCTGACACCTCGTGTCTCAAGTACCGACGTCCCGAAGGCACACCCAAAATAGTAACCCAGCACCATGTGACTCCTGACACCTCGTGTCTCAAGTACCGATGTCCCGAAGGCACACCCAAAATAGTAACCTGGCACCATGTGCCTCCTGACACCTCTTGTCTCAAGTACCGACATCCCGAAGGCAGGCCCAAAATAGTAACCCGACACCATGTGCCTCCTGACACCTCATGTCTCAAGTACCGACGTCCCGAAGGCATGCCCATTTCCTGAAGGCTCCTCACCTCCCACGTGGCTTTCTACGGCAAGCACCCCAACCGAAACTACGGGGGCCTCTACCCACATGAGTGGTCAAAACCACCTCATCACGGAGTATCTCTGTGCGCACACTACTCAAAGTCCCGATGAGCGGTAATTACCCAAAATATTCCTAAGACACGAAAACATCTGACACCTCGTGTCCCTGCGACCATGTCGCTCAAGTCCGATGGCCTCTCCATCCAAGTAACCCGGGCCATGCCCAACCTGACAGTCACACTGCCTCAATCTGACGTCCATGACGCCCAATCCCGTGGTCAAAACCAACTCATCACGAAGTATCTTTGTGTGCACACTACTCAAAGTCCCGGTGAGCGGTAATCACCCAAAATAGTCCTAAGCCACCAAAACATCTGACACCTCGTGTCCCTGCGACCATGTCGCTCAAGTCTGATGGCCTCGCCATCCAAGTAACCCGGGCCATGCCCAACCTGACAGTCACACTGCCTCAATCCGATGTCCATGACGCCCAATCCCATGGTCAAAACCACCCAAAGTAACCCGGGAAAAGCCCCAACCTGTGATCAGTATCAATCAAGTGTAACCGGGCCAAGCCCAACACAACCCAAGGGGTCCAGTAGATGCAATTCAGCAATTGCATATATAACATATGTAAACAGAAAACATAACCAGGCAAAACAAACTAAACAGTTGAATTGCACCCTACCAGGTGCTGTCCCATACCAGCACTGAGGTCTTAAATGCCTCTAACAATTTATAACAGGCTTTAAAAAATTAAACTAAACAGTTTATAACAATCATATTTCAATTAAAACCATTTTGGCGTTCCCCGACCAAAATGCCCCAATGAGCAACAACCCCTCACCTGGCCCTGCTCACGCAAACTGGTAACCGGGCATACCCAAAAGCATCCCAGAGGTCCCATAAGCATTACAGTATGAAAAAGAAGATAAAACGGGTCCCGCTCAAAATACCCGAAAACGCGCCGAAGGCCGCATCACCCAAAAAACTACGAAAACACAAAATGAGGTATGTACCACCTACCTGAGACTTGCACGATGCTACTCCTCCGGTAACACCCGCGAATTCGGTATAAAATGCGGTAAATCTACAAAAAGATTCAAAACCGCTCAAAGGGATATAACTCGTTCTAGAATGAAAATCAGACAAAACGGCCAAAGTGGAATCGAGGCCTTACCGAGGGGGTTCCAACGCATCCAACCGAGATCGGATCGGAGTTCGGACGAAGAACCGGGAAGCAAATGAAGATCCGACCGACTTGGTTTGTTAAACCCGGCCAAAATATTGAGGTTCTGCCTCAATACGTGGCTACTGCCCATTTTAAGCAAAAAAATAAAGTACACGGCGTGTACTTTGGGACTACACGCCGTGTATGGTTCATTTAACTATTCATAAGAAGGAAAGGTCCCGCCGACTTACTTTCCGAGCCTGCCGATATGAGTACACGACATGTACCTAGGGGTACACAGCGTGTACTTGGTTCCTCTTCCATTCCTCGCCGTCGGACTCACACGCCATGTGTTTTCCTTATACACGGCTAGACTACACGATGTGTCCAAGGGGAACACGGCGTGTCCTCGGTTCTACCCGGCCAACAGGCCTACACGCCAGGTATGGCTTCACACGGTCGGGGGTATACACGGCGTGTTCAAAACTATACACCGTGTAGTAAGAAAATTATACACGGTCACTGCACGACATGTACTCGGCGAGCACACGGTCGATCACTCACCTACACATACATGGCATGTACTTAGAGTACACGGCGTGTAGTCCGGAAATTTCCAGAAACTGCCCATTTAATCAAGTTTTCTTTGAAACAAGTCAAAAATTTAAACAGGTTTGGGATTTTGACCCATTCCAAAAAAACCCGGGTTCTTACAAACTCCCCACCTTAACGTAGCTCGTCCCCGAGCTACCAAACGAAACCCGGAGATGGCACCGAACACACCCATCCCAGTTAGACAACCCGGACTACCCCGGTCTCAAAGGTTCCGGCTAAATTCCTCAAGGGGGCTCCCCACCTTAGGAATCGCCTTACCCGGTCTCAACCCAACAAAACATAAAGCAAACATGGTTTATTAACCTGTTTTCCGGAGGCAAAATCCTCCCGTGACGCATCGTCACCCCTGCACCTCGTTGGTGCTCCTATGTCGCTACTGACACCCAACGTAACCCACACCGCATCGGTGTCCGCCTCCACGAGGTCCTGGTGCCTAGCACCTCAAGTAACCCGCATCCACGATGCCCCGATGCCCACGACACCTCAAGTAACTTGCATCCACGATGCCCCGATGCCCACGACACCTCACACACACACACACACACACACACACGAACGCACGCACGCACGCACGCACGCACGCACGCACGCACGCACGCACGCACGCACGCACGCACGCACGCACGCACGCACGCACGCACGCACGCACGCACACACACACACACACACACACACACACATATATATCTCACGCACCCAATATGGTGTCAATCCCACTGACTAGCATCTAGTCAGTCCACAAAGGTCCTGTGCACCACGTGCACTCAAAACAGACATACCTCTACAGGTCATGCCAAAAAAGAAACATGGAGATCACGACCACACTGTGGTGTACCTCTAACTGTCACCGGCTCACCAGCCTGCTCAGCCTCTGGCAGCTCCACAGCGTGCACCTGCCCTGAAACACGGCTGCCTAACGCTTGACCTCCCGATGCTGCTTCAATCTCTGTCCACTGACCCCTCAGCTGGGTACCACCGTCTCTGTCATGACCTCCGCGCATAGCTGAACCTCAACTACCCTATCCGGGTACCGAACCTAAACCAACTCCAGACGCTACAGTCTGTCCCGGTCCCTACCTGCCGGCTATCTGAGAAGGCTGCCTGCAAAACCTCTCCAAATGCCCGTCCTGTCCACATGCCCGGCACTCCTTCGGAGGCCTAATGCACTGAGCCCGAACATGTCCCGAATGCCCACACTGGAAGCAAATCACTGAAGAACTACTACGAGGTGGTCTAGCTGAATCCCCGGCCTGACTGCCCTACTGGAACTCATCCCTCCCTCGCTTCCTGCTGTCCAAACCATCACCTGAAGCTGTCGCCCTGCCCAAGCGAGACTTCTCCCTTTCGTTGCCCTCGGCTATGAGTGCCTGATTCACCGCTTCAGAGAAAGAACCCATCCTGAAGATGTTCACCTGGACCCGAATGGCGTGTCGTAAGCCATCCTCGAAGCGCCTCACCCTAGCTGCGTCATCGCTCACCATACCCGGTGTAAAACAAGACAACTCTGTGAAGGTAGCTGCGTAGTCCATAACGGACATGTCTCCCTGCTGAAGACTCAAGAACTCCCGAGTTCTCTTTTCCCTCAGTGTCTCCGGGTAGAAGTGCTCAAAGAACCTGTCCTCGAAGTCCTACCAAGCCAGTCCCTCGTGCCTATGAGCCTGTACCTGTACATCCCACCAACACTTCTCCGGTCCTCTCAGCATGTATGTCACCAGCTTGACCCTCCACCCTGGAGACGTCTCGAGCTACTCAAAGATCATATGCATGCTCTCTATCCAGTTATCAGCCTCCTGCGGACCACCCTCACCCTGAAAAAGCAGCGGGTGCTGCGACTGGAACTCCCGCGTCAGATACGCCATAGAAGGCTCTGTACCCCGTGCACCTCCGTCAAGCCCCTGCAAGACATGTACCAGGCTAGCTCAGAGCTGCTCGTCAAGCCACGACCCGAATGATGCCAAACCTGGCTGCTGTCCTGCCTGCACTGGATCCTGAACCAGTCCTTGTCCCTAAGCCTGTACCTGCGGCTCATGCTCTGCCTGTACCGAATTCTGACCCTGATCCTGTGGCACTGTATCATCTCCTGCCTGACGCTCCATCGAGCCGTGAAAGAGTAACCTGCTGAATACCATAAATGGTCAGATAGCCCATATATATATAACAATATATTCTACGCAGATAAGGAAAGCAGTAAAAGGAAGTGCATAACAACTACCTTTACTCCCCCTCACCACAACCCGTGCCCCACGGCATCCCGACCTCACAGCCTTCTTACCCGCCCTCAACAGAGCCAAGTATCACAAGTACCTTGGACTATTCCCATCCCGACGACTCACGTTGCCTCAAACTGACGACCGAGTCGCCCAATCCTGACAGTTACACTGCCTCACCCATAATACCTGCCTGCTCTCATAAGAGTCAGACCCAATTATCCTACATCATGCAATTCTACAAAATATAAAGCATGGAATACTCTTCCTTTTAGAAAGGAATTTCCTTGTGTGGCCTTTTCGAACCCTCCACACAAGGAAACCCCCCCTCCCCACGAAGAGGTCACTCCGGAGAGAGCCCCGGCCGGGAAAGGAGCCGTTGCCAGCCGAGATGGAAGAGCGTCCCGGAGGGTGACCCGGCAAGGCGAGTGACCCGGCAAGGCGAGTGGATCCCGGGGGAGAGGTTCGCCCCGAAAGCGGACTCCCAGGATTCGAACCCTGTACCTCCCAAAGAACGGCGTTGTTGTACCCCTCTCCTTCACCACTACGCCACCGCCGAAGCGGCATAAAGCATGGAATACTCATTTACACAACTAGCAGTTCTATCAGGAATTTCACCAATTCACATTTTAAAGCATATAAAGCATGGCATTTGATATTTCATTCACATGACATTATCACTTCACAAAGCATACACACAATTACAAAATTGAAATACCCTAAAATGTGCCTATCAAAATCCAAGAAACCAGCCTTGCCATACCGGGCCAAGGTCCAATTATCCCTTACCATTCCGGGTCAAGGGTCACATATCACAATCACGAACATCACACATCAAGTGAGCCACCGAGGTGGAAATCATATAAACTATAATCTGAGAAAAAGAAAACAACAATTCCCACCCTTGGCAACTAGGTCCATCCCTCGTACCTGGGGCTGCAGGCACCCAAGCACAAGCTAAAAAAACCCAGTACCTGTAACAAACTATCTCCAGTCTACCATATCCCAAATAGTAAAACCAGCAGAAATAAACGAGAAGCCTCAAACTCATTAGTAGCTAAAAAAACACTGCTACTAAATCTTTGTCGAGAACTCCTCTGATACCACTTTGTAACATCCCGGACCCAGACAGCCACCCGAACAGTGCCGAACGGGTCAGGTGTTACTACCTTAGGCGCACCTCCCCGAACGCCAAAGCCTGCCGACTAGCAGCGATGGTCTATTAGGTATAGTGGGGAGGCTATACCCTCTCAGAGGATCATAATAATGGTACTGGTCCAAGTATAACAGTAAATATGCAGCGGAAATAAAGACTCAGCAGACTCGAACTGGACCCGCAGAGCAGAAGCATAATCAATATAGATAACAACGGAAGCAGTAAATATAAAAATAGCAGTGAAAATAAACAGAACAGTATGCTAATAACATGTAACTACAACTGAACAGTACAACATGCATCCAAAGCAGGTAATACACAACTAAATATAAAAAGGGTGCCAATGGCTAACCAACAGTAGCTACAATAAGCATGCCAATACAGAAAGTAAACAAAATAAAGCAACCCAGCTAGGAATGACCTCAAGGTCTATACCATCTCCATGCAATAACTAACGCAGCCCAACTCCTGAAACTGACCTCTTTCCTGCACATAAATCTATAAAGTCTACACGTGTCCCAAAGGGCCTGTGCAGGGTGTGAGACAAATCTCAGTAGGATACCACCTAACGGTGCGTACCAAATATATGTGTTTAAGCAGTCATTCATTAAGGAAAGTAGTAAACAATACAGTGCACAAGTAAACACAAACTCCACTGGTGCTCAAAAGCCACCAAGGAGTGTCACCTGCTTCGGCCAACGCCAGAATCTCTGTCGTGTAACCCGGCACCACGTGCCACCTGACACCTCATGTCTCAAGTACCGACGTCCCGAAGGCACGCCCAAAATAGTAACCTGGCACCATGTGCCTCCTGACACCTCGTGTCTCAAGTACCGACGTCCCGAAGGCATGCCCAAAATAGTAACCTGACACCATGTGCCTCCTGACACCTCATGTCTCAAGTACCGACATCCTGAAGGCACGCCCAAAATAGTAACCCAGCACCATGTGCCTCCTGACACCTCATGTCTCAAGTACCTACGTCCCGAAGGCACTCCCATTTCCTGAAGGCTCCTCACCTCCCACATGGCTTTCTATGGCAAGCACCCCCAACCAAAATACCTAACTGCAACTACGGGGGCCTCTACCCACACGAGTGGTCAAAACCACCACATCATGGAGTATCTCTGTGCGCACACTACTCAAAGTCCCGGTGAGCGGTAATCACCCAAAATAGTCCTAAGACACGAAAACATATGACACCTCGTGTCCCTGCGACCATGTTGCTCAAGTCCAATGGCCTCACCATCCAAGTAACCCGGGCCATGCCCAACCTGACAGTCACACTGCCTCAATCCGACGTCCATGACGCCCAATCCCGTGGTCAAAACCACCTCATCACGGAGTATCTCTGTGTGCACACTACTCAAAGTCCTGGTGAGCGGTAATCACCCAAAATAGTCCTAAGCCACCAAAACATCTGACACCTCGTGTCCTTGCGACCATGTCGCTCAAGTCCGATGGCCTCTCCATCCAAGTAACCCGGGCCATGCCCAACCTGACAGTCACACTGCCTCAATCCGACGTCCATGATGCCTAATCCCGTGGTCAAAACCACCCAAAGTAACCCGAGAAAAGCCCCAACTTGTGATCAGCATCACTCAAGCGTAACCGGGCCAATCCCAACACAACTCAAGGGGTCTAGCAGATGCAATTCAGAAATTGCATATATAACATATGTAAACAGAAAACATAACCAGGAAAAACAAACTAAACAGTTGAATTGCACCCTACCAGGTGCTATCCCATACCAACACTGAGGTCTTAAATGCCTCTAACAATTTATAATAGGCTTTAACAAATTAAACTAAATAGTTTATAATAATCATATTTCAATTAAAACCATTTTGGCGTTCCCCGGCCAAAATTCCCTGATGAGAAACGACCCCTCACCCGGCCCTGCTCACGCAAACTGGTAACCGGGAATACCCAAAATCATCCCAGAGGCCCCATAAGCATTACAGTATGAAAAAGAAGATAAAATGGGTCCCGCTCAAAATACCCGAAAACGCGCCGAAGGCCGCATCACCCAAACAACTATGAAAATACAAAATGAGGTATGCACCACCTACCTGAGACTCGCATGATGCTACTCCTCCGGTAACACCCGCCAATTCGGTCTAAAACGCTGTAAATCTAAAAAAGATTAAAAACCGCTCAAAGGGATATAACTCGTTCTAGAACGAAAATCAGACAAAACTGCTAAAGATGAATCGAGGCCTTACCGAGGGGGTTCCAACGCATCCAACCGAGATCGGATCGGAGTTCAAACGAAGAATTGGGAAGCAAATGAAGATCCGGCCGACTTGGTTCGTTAAACCCAGCCAAAATATTGAGGTTCTGCCTCAATACGAGGCTATGCCCGTTTTAAGCAAAAAAAGAAAGTACACGGTGTGTACTTTGGGACTACACACCATGTATGGTTCATTTAACTTTTCATAAGACAGAAAGGTCCCACCGACTTACTTTTCGAGCCTACCGACATGAGTACACGGCGTGTACCTAGGGGTACACGACGTGTACTTGGTTCCTCTTCCTTTTCTCGCCGTCGGACTCACACGCCATGTGTTTTCCTTATACACGGCTAGACTACACGGCGTGTCCAAGGGGAACACGACATGTCCTCGGTTCTACCCGGCCAACAGGCCTACACGCCAGGTATGGATTCACACGGTCGGGGGTATACACAGTGTGTTCAAAACTACGCGCCGTGTAGTAAGAAAATTCTACACGGTCACTGCACGACATGTACTCGGCGAGCACACGGTCGGTCACTCACCTACACATACACGGTGTGTACTTAGAGTACACAGCGTGTAGTCTGGAAATTTCTAGAAACTGCCCATTTAATCCAGTTTCCTTAGAAACAAATCAAAAATTTAAATAGGTTCAGGATTTTGACCCGTTCCAAAAAAACCCGGCTTCTTACATTCCCTTTCACCATTATAGAGAGTAAAAACTCCATGATAAACCATTTAGCTTATTTGATGGAAAAAACTTTAGTGTGACCCATTGTGTATTTTCAGAAGACACTAAACTTCATTATAAATCATTTACCCCTTTTGATAGTATTAAACATCAGTATATACATTCATAGCATCTAAATGACCCTAAAATCTAGTACATCCATTAAGTCTTCCTAGATTTTTCTATAGATTAGTATATCATTTTAAATATTCCGGGCGATGATAAAATCTAACATAACATCATAATTATTTGTTCATCAAAATGGGAACATGCCTATTCTCATGCATTTTTTTTTATCGAGAATGATGATGAGTTTTTATTAATAATCTTCTGAACAAGGATCATTTTACATAATGAATGTGCACATGCATATTAGTAACAAACCAGTGGATACATTTTTTGATGGTGATCCAATGACCAAGTATCTATATGAATAATAAGGATAGGTCAAACACCACTACTCATGTAATGATTGTGAGATTCTATGTGATATAATGGTGGGATGATTTAATTTCACATCATGCACATTCAAAAGAACCAGTTTTAGTCAATCCATTTCACTAATGTAAACTTGATGTCTTACTTGTATGTATTTCACAAGCATTTGTGATATTATATCATGCATCAAATTGATGATCGAATAGAACAAATAATTCCACCACCCACCAAAGTGAAACCACTGTATTGTTCTTTTCTTCTATTATTTATCACCACCCATGATAAAACCCTAGAGAGGTAATTAGTATAATTTTATTCTAAAAATGATAAGGAAGTTAACTAAAAAATAGATAAAATGATGAAAAAATTAACTAAATAATTAATAGGAATTCGCCTCTTCATGATACTTGAATATATTCCAACACCATGTTTTCTTCTTATTTCTAAACAAATTGATTTTCTCTATTATACTTATCCTTTATAAACATTTCAAAAATAATATATAATAATTCTAATACTAATCCTTCACACTCTAAATATATTTCTAAGGTCATAACCTGTACTAGATCACAAACATAGCAGGTAATCACCTAAATTTGTTGTTGGCAAACATTCTGACACCATGAATGCTACCTACACATATCTAAACAAATTTAATTCTTCTTTTGAGTATTAAGGTTGTTGGGAATCTTGGTAGTACTGAGAAAACATATAAAAACAAATGATTAAGACATAATTTTAATGAAATTGTAATTACCTTTAGAAATTAACTGTTCAGGGATGGTGGTTTTTTCATTTTTTATAATCTCTCTCATAAATTTTCAAACATAATATCCACAATCGTTTCCATTATATTTCTTTATACACTGAAGAAACATTGAAAAAAATAATTAAATTGTTTTGAAATATGTTTTGAAAGTTAAATATTTCTACATATAACTTAATCTGTTTCCATTTGAAGTAATCCACATGATTTTTATGTTCAGTCACCGACCTCATGTCGTGATTTAGCCTATATTTAGCAATCGCCCTGTAGTGACCCAAAATTTTATCAATGTAATTTTTCCCTTCTTATAATTATGTTATATGGTATAAAACACATAAATATCCCATTAAAAACACCATTCTCATAAATGAAGAATGAAATAAGTGACCTTCATAGAAATTAAAGAATCTATACCGATGAAATAGTAACTTAACCCATGGGATAGTAACATGACCATTATGAATAGTAATCCAACCAATAGAATGGTAACCAAACTTATAAAAGTAAAAATGATAAATTAAGTGTTGGTATTTTTGTAAAAAATAAATGTTTATTTATAATTTTATAATTAATATAATTATTTAAATAAAAATTTATTTTCATAAAATAGATTCATAAATTAATTTTTTTATATTATTCTTATAAGGTAATTTTATGAGACCTTAATTAATTTTTCAAAAGTGTTGTAAAATTGATTATAATATTAAAATTAGTAATTTTCAAATAAATGATAATTTTATTTAAAAATTAGATTTCTCATATTTATAAAATTATTTTCATAAAATGGAGTCCATTTTTTAATTCTACGTGTTGAAAAATATTTAGGGTGATTTTTTGGGATTTTTCTAAAATAGTTGATTTTTTTGTGAATAAATACGATAATTTAGGATATAAGCTAAATACATGATTTTTTGAGTCATGACTGATGTATGGATGATGTAAGCCCATAATATTGAACTCTAATTCATTATTTAATATATATATAGTGATATGGTTGAATAATATTTATAGTATTGATCCAAAATAATAAAATAATGAATATAATAATAAAAAAAACACCCCTCTCCCCTATAAATACCACCCTCACCACCTCTTATTCCCATACCTCCAAAACCTTGAATCTAATCCAAATTATACCCACTCCTCTTACCAAGACTCTCCCCTACGTCTAGGATCTTTTTTTATAAAAAAAGACCAAAATTAAGTGCCTTAAGAAGGTTCTCAAGGAGAAGAAATTCAAGAGGTAAAATCTTATTTTGTTCTCTTTTAATTTATTTTAATTTCATTTTCTTTTCTTATCCTCACCTTACCTCCTATATCCAAAAATACATGATAAATCTATTATCTTATAAATACTATAATTTAATTATGTTAATGTAATATCCATCCACAAACCTCTTCTCCTCTTCCTTTTATTCTAAAAATGGAAACGTCATCCATGATTTGCCAATTTACCACCATCGTGGATGGCGTGTTTTCATTTTCCATTACTTCCTTAAATGTTGGTCATAAAACCATTATTAAATTTAAATTAGATTTTATTATACTTATTTTAATTTATATAATGTTCTGGAACCAATATATAAAAAAGATATTAAATAAAATGATATAAGTTTGCGATGGTCGTAAAAACCACCAAAATAAATTAAATCATTTTCATCAATGTTTTATCTAATGAATCATCCTCATACCATATAAATAAATTATATATAAGATCATTTAAACTTATGTAAGTTAATTAATAACATATAATTTTAATTCTAGATACTTATTCCCATTTTATAAGAACTTCTATACTTGTTACAAGAAAACCGATCATGAAAACCAAGAAAAAGAACACTCCTATAATGATGAAATTAAACAATACGACTCACCAAAATGGCCATAAATGAACTTAATAAAATTATAATAAATCAAATACATGTATAATAGGTTATGGATTTAGTAATTAATGGATATAATTTGATTATCTAGGATATTAAAGTGAATAAAGCATCCAGACATAAGGTAATGGGATTTCTGGAACCCAACTCCTTTTCTTTAGGTTATTCCTCTTTCATTCCAAATTTCAGTGTGGATGTTATTTTAATAATCATAAAACATAATTTCATTATAATTATATTTTATTTTCTAGGATATACATGTTTTAAATCTATTATTATAATAAATACAAATATTTTCCAAAAGAACTCTTCTTTCCAAAACACATATTGACTCCTCTTAAGACTATTTCTTATTCAATCAAGTGTGATGGTTCTTATACCAAATATGTTTTTCCATTTCTCATTCAGGAACCCCAAAGTTTATTCATGAATTTATGATTTATAAAACTAAACTCATTCCTTTCCATGTGTTATTTTATGTCTATGAATGATATATGTTCTATGTGGCAAGCATGATTATGTAAATGTTATGATGTGATAGGTGCGCCCAAAATTATATAGCACTCCAATGTATTGGATAATGTGATGTATCTAATGAGATAATGTGAAATATGAATGAGCATGATTATATATTTTTTCAAAATTATGGTGTTATGATTATGCACATATGTTATGTGTGAACATGATGCTATATTTGTTCACAACTATGTGTGATATTTGATCACTAATACATGATGTTTCATTTTTATGAATTTCTACATTACATGATGTTATCTAATGCTTCCTCACATTATTATGATTATGATACCATGATTATATTATGATGATGATGATTATACTCACCCATTTTATATTGATTAATTCCTTATCTATCATCTTACTTGGATTTTAGATCACCCATTTCTTTGATTATATGCTCAGGTTATTACATGTACTAAAGAGATAATGAGATTTAAAAGGATAAAGAATACTATTTTAAATAAATGTTTATGTTTTTATGAATAAGTGATGTGTGTTCTTATTTTTCCCAAGATATTAAAGCTTTGGATCCTAGTTTTTTAAAGTTATTATGTTGTTTATGTTTCTGACACTTTCGTCGGGGCACACATTGTCTGTGTGGAAGCACTGATTGTTGCCTCGTATTCCCACTTTCCAAAGGTGGGCGACATTCATTACTTATTCAGAGATGTCTTCTCCTTGATCAAAACAGGATGATGGGATGTCGGTCTCCACTTCCTTGGATTCCTCCTCATAATTCTTTGCCTAGTCTGGGTCTCCCTTAAAGATTAAGACATTATTTGTGAAACTCTTCCTGGTGTCATACATTTGTGGACACCGGTTAATTACACTGCTTCTGTTGGGACATTCCCAAGGGGGTCAAGTTAGGGTAGTAACCTCCAATCAGAAGAGTAGTCACTTTGGGGCACACTGGCATGTCTAGATGCTGAAACACTGGTACACCTAGATTTTACCATATTAGAGAGCTTCTCGAAGGTGTGGAATTCTGAGGTATCCCATGTCGAATGTGGGGAATTATATGCCGGAGGCATGTATCTAAGGCTTTCCTCGGCTTCCCATGTTTAACACGGGGTATGCTGCATGTTTAATGTCTAGCGGAGAAGGATCAGACTAATCAGAACACTAATGAGAGTGGATCATATGGGTATATTCCTAGTAGGGAGCACCTAGAATGTTTACTAGATGGATGGGTTAGAATTACCAATAAGAAAAGACCCAGGGTGACATGTCCCACAAAGGGGAAGGTTTTACACCGTGAAGACTGATTTAGATAACACAAAGGGCGGATCAGAGAGGTGGATGGTTCCACACAAAGGGGACACCAAGGTTTACCATTAGATGATATTGAACCTTGAAGAGGCTTCCTACATACCCTATTTAGAATGAAGGGATTAAAACCCACATTGTTTAGATGGGTGAGGCATGAAATTAGGGTGTAAATGAAGGAAAAAAACTCAAAGATATGTTGGGTATTACACATGGTTAACTACCCATACTAATGGCATGATTTTACTGGGATGTGGTAGCCCGAGTAAGATCAGGAATATGGATGGAATATCGAAGGGTGGAATGAATGGGGAAGGAACTAAGAACCTGTGTGAAGGTGAAAGTATTAGGATTGAACCTCAAAAAGGTTTCCTATGTATCCCTATGGAAGGGAATTAAAGTCCATGTAGTTATGGAATTAGGGTGATGAGACACATGAGGAGGCGGCTCGTGAGAATGGAAGCATGGATGGGGCCCCGAAGGAAATGGAACCAACGAGTTAAGGCATGATATTCCCAAGAAACAAAGGCTCAAGGGAAAGAATAGGATGGGACATGGGAGATGGGATTGAATCTCATGAAGTCTTCCTACATACCTTTCTCAAAAGGGGAAAAGACCAAAGTCTACATAGTTCGGATATGGGGCGTAGTATCGGGGTGAACACAAAGGAAAACAACCCAAAGACATACTGGGGCTTACACATGGTTAGCATCCCATCGCAAGAGAGACACTCTTGGTTGGAGGAGTACGGATTGATTGTGGGGCTTACTCATGGTTAGATGCCCGAGAACTAGTCCGACACCATTAAGGGGCAGACCTGTGGGTCCCAACAAAGTTTACCCTATCTAAGAGATAGTGATCAAAACCCATATAGTTCGAAAGCATACAATTTAATGTCATGTAAGACAAAAGGGGCATATAGTTTAATGTCATACGAGACAAGGGTGAACCGACCTGAAGTGGTCAGGACCGATGGGTGATAGTCTTGAACCTCAGGGAGGCTTCCTATGTACCTTGCTCAAAAAGGGAAAGGATTAAAGTCTACATAGTTCAGCAAAAAGGGGCATGGTGATTACACACAGTTAGCGGCCCAAAGAGGATTTCATGTTCGATGCCCACTCTAAGATCACATGAGCTATGATTGGTGTGAGAAATAAGAGACAAAAGGGACCTAATGATTGTGTCGTGAGAGATGAAAGCATGAGAGGTGATATAGGGCTTACACATGACTAGCATCCCAAAGAGGAAACATGGGCTTACTCTGAGAGGGAATCCCAAGTAGGGGTCCAGATGTATGAGGAGGATATTACCACCATACATGGATCACCCTATCAAGGGGTGTTGGGGATTACGCAAGGGATGCCTGTAACGACCCAAAATTTTTAAATAGTATAATAACTTACTCTTAACGATTTAATAGAGATGTTAATGGTTAATGCAGAAAGAGGAGTCAATGGCTTCATCCAGTAGACTCGAACCTTATGAAACCCACTTATCAGAGCTTGGGAAGGAGGTGGCATCTTTGGGCTTCGCTTTGGACCAAGCCCAAGCCGAACTCCAGCGTATCAAGCTTGAACAGAAACGCCTATGGGAGAAGTTCAAGTTAGTAGAGATTACTACTAGGGCAATGTTATCTGAGCCTCCCTCAGATTCTCTCACCATAGCACACCTTACACTTAGGTCTTATGACGGTGTTATAAGGGGCTACGTGACGAGACCCTAGCTTCCTTGTGTGATCCTTTGGGATGAATAAATTGAGATTTCTTCCTTTAGTGATGTTTGTGAAATTTCAATTGTTCGGATAATTTTAGGATATATTTTATTGATGAATTTTGAAAAAGGGATATTTTAAAATATTTATGTAAACCCTAAATAATTAATGATGTGTAATGATTTTCAAAAAATGGTCTTCTACAAAAGTGTTCAGTAAAGAATTTGGAGTCTAATAAGATCAACTTAATTTTTGATGAATAGTAAATTATGAATAGTGATTTTATGCTTAGGATTAGTAATGTGACCAAATGGATTAGTAATTTCACTCAAAGAAAGTTTTAATATAATTTAGACACCTAGATTAAGTAATGTGATTCAATAAAATGGGTAAATAACGGTTTCATAAATTATTAATCAAGTATTAGTTTTTTGGGATGAATAGTGTTTTTTAATTAAAAATTAAATTAAAAATATTTAGAAAAATATTTTTATAAAATGGACTTTATTTTTGAACTCAGAGCACTGATATTATGTTATGGTAATTTTTGGGGTTTTTTCTAAAGAAATGAATTTTCGGTGAATAGTGTTTTTATTTAAAAATTAAATTAAAAATATTTAGAAAAATATTTTTATAAAATGGAGTTCATATTTGTAATCAGAGCGTCGATATTTGGTTAAGGTGAAATTTTGGGATTTTTCTGAGAAAGATGAATTTTCAGTGAATAGTAAAAAAAAGCAGTTTTAGGGTTTCGGTATGTCTAATGACATCATAGTTGTGTCATGGTGATGTCATGAGATATTTTAAGGGTTGTCCGACCTTAGGTGATGAATTATTGTGTTGGGGGCCCCATGTGGCCTAACTTTATGGGAAATATCACGAGAGAGCACATGGGTTTGAGAAAAGCACTTGTGAGGTGTCCCTTGGCCATTAATGCCTTGTCCCCTCACTTTCCCTATAAATACCAAGCCCTTCTCTCATCCTTTCGACTCAAAAACCATCCTCAACGAAGTTCTGGTCTCCGTACCTCCCAAGGAGTCCTCCCAAGGTTTCCCCAAGCCCTCAAGGTCCAAACCTTTGAGTTTCAAGAGTCACATTTTAAGGTAAGGGATCCGACCTCTCTCTTTCTTTTCATGTAATCTCTTTTATGTCATTCCTTTTATGCTCCATGTTCTTATGTGGGAGAATGTTCTTTTATATTCCTCTTACTGTCCTTTTAATGTTTATATGATTAGAGATCCCCTCTTACTCTCATCATTTCGTTTTATGAAAGTTTAAGTGACGCCGTTAGGCTGCCGAATTTTTAAGGAATTCTTTCACGCTTCTCTTTTTCAAAGTTCTACTTTCATGTCAAGTCTTTCAAATTACTTTTTTTATATTGGGGTATGATCTCTATATCTATCATACTGAACTCTTATGTTCACATGATGAGAGACCCTATTTTATCTTTTCAAATCATTTTTGTTGAAGTTTAAGTGACGCCGTTAGGCTGCCGAATTTTCATAAGAGAAATCTAATTTTTGTCTTCCTTCCATGTTTTTCATTTCAAATGGTATGTCCTTCAAATTTCATTAACATGTTCATATATCCTTCTTATTCTGCCCCTCTATTGTTTTATGGGTCATTTATGAATGTTGGACCCATGTCCCCTCTCTTTTCAATGTTTTCTAAAACCCCGAAACATAGCCGTTATGCTGAAGAATTTTCGTCTCAAAATGCCTCTCTCTTTTCTCAAAATTATTTTATGTTATAAAGTGAATACTCAAAGCTCTTATTTATACAGGGGTATTCACATATATATCAAAATGTTCTATTTTAAATTCTAGGATTTACATACATGAAACCCTCTTTCCCTTTCCATGGGTTTAAAGTGACATAAAGATCATGTCTTTAAAGCAGTTTTTTTTAAAACGTTATGATTATGAAATGAAACCCATTTCTTGTATGCTATATGGGTTGTTTATGAAATGATTGATGATGATATATGTGGCTCACATGATAATAAAGACATGTCAAGGGTACGCCCAGATAGCGCTCCAATGCATTGGGAAAAGGCTTAATCTCTAGAAATGACTTTTTAGACTGATACCTTGGTGAATAACCTTGGTAATTTTTAATGACACCTTGGGGATGGACCTTGGTGAAACGAAATGATTGTCAATATTAAATGTTGCAGACACATCTTCAAGTTATGAAAAATTTTATTTTTATTATAATGTATCTCATGATTCCTTTCTCATGCCTTAAAGTTCTTTTCATGTCCTTATTGAAGTATCTCAAGTTCACATGTAAAATGTTTCTCTTGTTTCCCTTACTGGGACTTCTGCTCACCCTTTCTTTTGATGTATGTCCCCAGGTTATGAGATGCAGTAATGAACCTAGGATGAACTTAAGGAGAAGCCTTTCAAGTGTTTAAGAAGAATGTTTTATGTTGTTTTCATGTATTATGTTCCTTGTTTGCAAGACACTAAACCTTAAAGATCCTCAGTTCCGTGTAATGAAATTAAAGTTTATGTTATAAAAAGACGGGATGCTATAGTTGGTATCAAAGGATGGTTTAGTTATTTGTGGAAATTAGGATATAAAAACTTTAGGATGAACCCTATAGAAAAGTTTAAATATAGGAAAACTTCCTGGTATTTTGGTAAGTATTTAGTGAGTGGTATATCAAACAAATATATCCCTGTCTGGATATGATCAGGTAGAGGCAGCTCTGGAACAGATGTACATAGGGGCAAAACCCGAAAACACCGCTTTGAGCTAGACTCGAATGGGAACTGGTGCACGATAATGGGCCTTACTGCACTCTTGGTTACAACACTCCTGGGGGATATGTTTGGTTAATCACAAGCTTTTTATGAATCATTATGAAGGAATTATAGAGAAGTGTAATTGTCTAAGAATGAAGTCTTAGTTAAAAGATTCATAAATGAAATAAGTTTCTTACTAAGGTTTTATTCTTTTAGAAAATGGCGGGCAATAGGAGGAACCGTGCCAATGGTGACCACAATGCACCATGTGCTGACGACCCTCTGATGGAAGCCGGAATGGAAACATTCATGTGAATGATGAACCAACTGACTCAAGTTATGAGTAATAACTTGAATCAAGATGAGAGGCCGATCTCACCACGAAGGGAACAACACTCTGTTGAGTCCTTCATGCGTCAACGACCACCATCTTTCAGTGGATCTACTGACCCTTTGGTTGCGGAACAATGGATAAGCTCCATTGAAAAGATATTTTCTGTACTCCTTTGTTCGGAACAAGAAAAAGTCACCCTTACTGTTTATCGCCTAGAGGGAGAAGCTGATCAGTGGTGGTCACTGGTCAAAAACACGAAGCCTAGAGGAGAGATGGAAGCTATGAAGTGGTAAGAGTTCCGAGGAATATTCTTTAACAAGTATTTCCCTCGTTCCATGAGAACGAGAATGGAGAAAGAGTTTCTCAAGCTGAAGCAGAAGGAGAACGAATCTGTCGGAAGCTATGAGATGAACTTCACCCGACTTTCACGATATAACTCTAGCTTTGTCATGGATCCAAGTGGGAAGGTTGATAGATTTTTGGTGGGATGAGACCTCATCTGTGGAAGAATTTAGCCAACTGGGACTACGATAGCTACGAGGAGATCGTGCGTAGTGCAATGAAAGTCGAGCTGGAGTTTGGTGAGACGCAGTGGTCTCATAAATCGAATGAAAAGAAGAGATCGTTTGAGCCCAGTTTAGGGAAGAATTTTGATTAGGGAAGAGGTGGAAAGAAAATGCAACTTACCACATGCAATAAATGTGGGAGGAAGCATCTAGGGAACTGCTTGGTCGGAAGTGGAAAGTGATACAAGTGTGGAAGAGGAGGCCATATTGCTCGGAATTGTCGTAGTGAGGTGAAGCCTCAACTCCCCAACACTAACGATAGAGGAAAGATGGTTACGGCCTTACCCGAAGTCCATTGCTTCAAGTGTGGACATCTTGGGCACTATGCTAATCTCTGTCCAAATACAAGGGCAGTGGAGGGGAATCACCATCAACCTCAGCAAAGGCTAGGGGAGAAAGGTCGTGCTTTTGCTATCACGACAACTAAAGTTGAAGCTCCAAATGACGTGGTAGCAAGTAATCTTGTTGTCCTCTCAAAACTAGCAACTACTTTGTTTGATTCTGGTTCTACGCATTCCTTTATTTCTTCCAAGTTTGCAAAGAATATAGAATCAATCCCCGAATTGCTTGAGGTAGAGTTGTCAGTCAAGACTCCAAGTGGGATTATCCATGCATCAACAGTGTTTAGAGACTCTAGTGTTTACTTTAGTGAGCACAATCTTATCACAAATATAGTAGTCATTCCCATGTTGGAATTCGACGTTATACTAGGGATGAACTGGCTCTCAAAGTATAATGCTAAGATCAAATGCAGAAGTAAGGAAATCTCAGTAGTCTTGAATAAACAACCTACAGTTATCTTCCAAGGAGAGATATCCCGAACTGATCCCTATCTAGAAGCACCTCCTATAGCTTTCTTTATGGAGTTAATCGGTGATGATGAAGAAGAAAAAGGGGGAATACAAATAGATTATGTTCCAATTGTTCAGAAATACATGGATGTATTTCTTGAGGAGTTACCTGGACCTCCCCCAGAAAGAGAGGTAGAGTTCTCCATTGAACTCGTACCTGGATCTCAACCGATATCAAAGACCCCGTATAGAATGGAAAATGTGGAGCTGGAAGAGTTAAAGAAACAACTCCAAGACTTGTTGGAGAAGGGGTTTATCCGTCTGAGTGTGTCTCCTTGGGGGGAACTAGTTCTCTTTGTGAAGAACAAGGATGGATCAATGTGGCTATGCATTGATTATAGAGAACTGAACGGGATCACAGTGAAGAACAAATATCCTCTTCCAAGAATTTATGATTTATTTGACCAACTTCGTGGGGCTCAATTCTTCTCTAAGATTGACCTTCGATCTGGTTATCATCAACTGAGGGTGAAGAAGGAAGATATTCCAAAGACCGCCTTACGATCAAGATATGGGCATTATGAGTTTACTGTTATGACCTTTGGCTTGACTAATGCTCCTGCTATCTTCATGGATTTGATGAATAGAGTCTTTAAGGACTACCTTGATAACTTTTTGTTAGTTTTTATTGATGATATTTTGATATATTAAAAAAGTCGTGAGGAGCATGAAGATCATCTGAGGGTTATTTTGAAAACTCTGCAGAAGGAGAGGCTCTTTGGAAAGTTCAGGAAGTGTGAGTTTTGGTTACAACAAGTGGCTTTCTTGGGGCACATCGTAACCAATGAAGGAATCTCGGTTGACCCTGCAAAGACAATGGTTGTGGAGGAGTGGCCTCAACCCACAATAATAATTGAGATTCGTAGTTTCCTTGGTTTAGCGGGATATTATAGGAGGTTTGTGAAAAACTTTTCATGGATTTCTAATCCACTAACCAAGTTGACTCGAAAAGGGGTTAAGTTCATCTGGACAAAGGAATGCGAGGAAAGTTTCCAAGAGCTGAAGAAGAGATTGGTTACTGCACATGTGTTAATACTACCCTCTATCGGAGAAGGGTTCGTTATTTTTAGTGATGCATCTCTGAAAGGTCTTGGGTGCGTCCTCATGCAAAATGACAAGGTAATTGCTTATGCATCTCGACAGTTGAAGATTCATGAGCAGAATTATCCTACGCATGATCTAGAGCTAGCGGCAGTTGTTTTTTCTCTAAAGATATGGAGGCACTATCTTTATGGGGAGAAATGTGATATATACACTGACCACCAAAGTCTAAAGTATATTTTCACACAGAAAGAATTGAACATGAGACAAAGGAGATGGTTGGAGATTATTAAAGACTATGATTGTTCAATTCATTATCACCCTGGAAGAGCAAATAAAGTCGCGGATGCGTTAAGCAGGAAAGACCCTGTTGTTCTGGAAACGATGAGGATCCTAGGAGATCCCTTGATTAAAGATCTAGTAAAACTGGACATGGGAATTATAAGGAAAGGGACATCATTAACCGTATCCCAAATGATTTCTCAACCTTCATTACTAGAGAAGATCAAGAAGGCTCAAAAAGAAGATCCTTTGCTGTAGGAGAAGTTTGAGGCTGTAAAGGATGGGAAGTTCCCTGACTTCAATATTGATCAAGAAGGTGTATTAAAATTTCGTACAAGACTATGTGTTCCATCTATTCCGGAGATAAAGAAAGAACTGATGGATGAAGCTCATAGCTCTACTTTCTCTATACATCCGGGAAGCACTAAGATGTATAGAGACCTTCGTGATCATTATTGGTGGGATAACATGAACAGGGAGATTGCTGATTACACTAAAAGGTGCCTGGTGTGTCAGCAAGTAAAGGCAGAAAGACAACATCCTAAGGGGGTATTACAACCGCTACCCATACCTGTATGGAAGTGGGATAATATCACTATGGACTTTGTAATTGGTCTCCCAAAAACATCCAAAGGAAACAATGCAATATGGGTTATTGTGGACCGTCTCACCAAGACAGCCCATTTTATCTCTATTCAGGAAGATTTCTCTCTGGATCATCTTGCCAAGATATACGTAAAAGAAGTGGTGAGGCTTCATGGGGTACTACTATCCATCGTGTCTGATCGTGATCCAAGATTCACCTCAAAATTCTAGAGAAGTCTTCAACATGCTCTGAATACTGAATTGAATTTTAGTACGACCTATCATCCTCAAACTGATGGCCAATCTGAAAGGACTATTCAGACACTCGAAGACATGATGAGATTATGCTCAATGGAATTTAAAGGTGGATGGGATCAACACCTCCCATTAGTGGAGTTCTCCTATAACAACAGCTTCCATTCGAGTATTCAGATGGCACCCTATGAAGCTCTGTATGGAAAGTGATGTAGAACTCCTAATTGTTGGGATGAAACTGGTGAGAGAAAGCTTCTTGGGCCTGATCTTGTGCAAGAGATGATAGAACAGGTCCATGCCATCCAACAACACATAAAGGCTGCTCAGAGTCGGCAGAAGAGCTATGATGACAATCGTCGAAGGGACTTGGAGTTTGGTGTTGGTGACAAAGTCTTCCTTAGAATTTCTCCATGGAAGAGAGTCATGTGGTTTGGAAAGAAAGGGAAGCTCAGCCCTAGGTACATTGGCCCCTATGAAATCGTTGATCGCATAGGAGCAGTGGCCTATCGTCTAGAACTTCCACCGAACCTAGCTCAAGTTCACAATGTCTTCCATGTATCTCTCTTGAGAAAGTACATACCCGACCCTTCTCATGTACTGAACCCAGAGGTGGTACAACTGGAACATGACCTCTCTTATGAGGAGCGACCAGTGGAGATCTTAGACCGTAGAGACAAGTTTCTACGAAACAAGACTACCCACCTTGAGAAAGTGTTGTGGAGGAATCATAAATATGAAGAAGCAACTTGGGAGCCTGAGGAAACGATGAAGAAAAAGTACCCTCACCTTTTCAACTAGGCCTCAAGTATAAATTTTGGGGACGAAATTTCTTAAGGGGGGAAGAATGTAATGACCCAAAATTTTTAAATAGTATAATAACTTACTCTTAATGATTTAATAGAGATGTTAATGGTTAATGCAGAAAGAGGAGTCGATGGCTTCATCCAGTAGACTCGAACCTTATAAAGCCCACTTATCAGAGCTTGGGAAGGAGGTGGCTTCTTTGGGCTTCGCTTTGGACTAAGCCCAAGCCGAACTCTAGCGTGTCAAGCTTGAACGGAAACACATACGGGAGAAGTTCAAGTTAGTAGAGATTACTACTAGGGCAATGTTATCTGAGCCTCCCTCAGATTCTCTCACCATAGCACACCTTACACTTAGGTCTTATGCCAGTGTTATAAGGGGCTATGTGACGAGACCCTAGCTTCCTTGTGTGATCCTTTGGGGTGAATAAATTGAGATTTCTTCCTTTAGTGATGCTTGTGAAATTTCAATTGTTCGTATAATTTTAGGATATATTTTATTGATGAATTTTGAAAAAGGGATATTTTAAAATATTTATGTAAACCCTAAATAATTAATGATGTGTAATGATTTTCAAAAAATGGTCTTCTACAAAAGTGTTCAGTAAGGAATTTGGAGTCTAAAAAATCAACTTAATTTTTGATGAATAGTAAATTATGAATAGTGATTTTACGCTTAGGATTAGTAATGTGACCAAATGGATTAGTAATTTCACTCAAAGAAAGTTTTAATATAATTTAGACACCTAGATTAAGTAATGTGATTCAATAAAATGGGTAAATAACGGTTTCATAAATTATTAATCAAGTATTAGTTTTTTGGGATGAATAGTGTTTTTTAATTAAAAATTAAATTAAAAATATTTAGAAAAATATTTTTATAAAATGGACTTTATTTTTGAACTCAGAGCACCGATATTATGTTATGGTAATTTTTGGGGTTTTTTCTAAAGAAATGAATTTTCGGTGAATAGTGTTTTTATTTAAAAATTAAATTAAAAATATTTAGAAAATTATTTTTATAAAATGGAGTTCATATTTGTAATCAGAGCATCGATATTTGGTTAAGGTGAAATTTTGGGATTTTTCCGAGAAAGATGAATTTTCAGTGAATAGTAAAAAAAAGCAGTTTTGGGGTTTCGGTATGTCTAATGACATCATAGTTGTGTCATGGTGATGTCATGAGATATTTTAAGGGTTGGCCAACCTTAGGTGATGAATTATTGTGTTGGGGGCCCCATTTGGCCTAACTTTATGGGAAATATCATGATAGAGCACATGGGTTTGAGAAAAGCACTTGTGAGGTGTCCCTTGGCCATTAATGCCTTGTCCCCTCACTTTCCCTATAAATACCAAGCCCTCCACTCATCCTTTCGACTCAAAAACCATCCTCAATGAAGTTCTGGTCTCCTTACCTCCCAAGGAGTCCTCTCAAGGTTTCCCCAAGCCCTCAAGGTCCAAACCTTTGAGTTTCAAGAGTCTCGTTTTAAGGTAAGGGATCCGACCTCTCTCTTTCTTTTCATGTAATCTCTTTTATGTCATTAATTTTATGCTCCATGTTATTATGTGGGAGGATGTTCTTTTATATTCCTATTACTTTCCTTTTCATGTTTATATGATGAGAGATCCCCTCTTACTCTCATCATTTCTTTTTATGAAAGTTTAAGTGACGCCGTTAGGCTGCCGAATTTTTAAGAATTCTTTCACCCTTCTCTTTTTCAAAGTTCTACTTTCATGTCAAGTCTTTCAAATTACTTTTTTTTTATATTGGGGTATGATCTCTATATCTATCATACTGAACTCTTATGTTCACATTATGAGAGACCCTATTTGATCTTTTCAAATCATTTTTGTTGAAGTTTAAGTGACGCCGTTAGGCTGCCGAATTTTCATAAGAGAAATCTAATTTTTGTCTTCCTTCCATGTTTTTCATTTCAAATGGTATGTCCTTCAAATTTCATTACCATGTTCATATATCCTTCTTATTCTGCCCCTATACTGTTTTATGGGTCATTTATGAATGTTGGACCCATGTCCCCTCTCTTTTCAATGTTTTCTAAAACCCCGAAACATAGCCGTTATGCTGCAGAATTTTCGTCTCAAAATGCCACTCTCTTTTCTCAAAATTATTTTATGTTATAAAGTGAATACTCAAAGCTCTTATTTCTACAGGGGTATTCACATATATATCAAAATGTTCTATTTTAAATTCTGGGATTTACATACATGAAACCCTCTTTCCCTTTCCGTGGGTTTAAAGTGACATAAAGATCATGTCTTTAAAGTAGTTTTTTTAAAACGTTATGATTATGAAATGAAACCCATTTCTTTTATGCTATATGGGTTGTTTATGAAATGATTGATGATGATATATGTGGCTCACATGATAATAAATACATGTCAAGGGTGCGCCCAGATAGCGCTCCATTGCATTGGGTAAAGGCTTAATCTCTAGAGATGACTTTTTAGACTGATACCTTGGTGAATAACCTTGGTAATTTTTAATGACACCTTGGGGATGGACCTTGGTGAAACTAAATGATTGTCAATATTAAATGTTGCAGCCACATCTTCAAGTTATGAAAAATTTTATTTTTATTATAATGTATCTCATGATTCCTTTCTCATGCCTTAAAGTTCTTTTCATGTCCTTATTGAAGTATCTCAAGTTCACATGTAAAATGTTTCTCTTGTTTCCCTTACTGGGCCTTCTTCTCACCCTTTCTTTTGATGTATGTACCCAGGTTATGAGATGCAGTAATGAACCTAGGATGAACTTAAGGAGAAGCCTTTCAAGTGTTTAAGAAGAATGTTTTATGTTCCTTGTTTCCAAGACACTAAACCTTAAAGATCCTCAGTTCCGTGTAATGAAATGAAAGTTTATGTTATAAAAAGACGGGATGCTATAATGCCCGTGGTGCACATGGAGACAAATCAAAGTTGGATAGGTGTGAGAGGGTGATGGTTCCCATCCCCTTCACGGTCCTCTTGGGGCTTGTCACTTATGCAGTGATCACAATTTAACATTGTGTGTTGAGGATGTGGGGTTGCTTGATAGTTTAATGTCCTGCATCTCAGATTATGGGGACTTACTCCTTACCCCTAGGACTTACATAACCTGTACCAACCCACACTTGGGAAAGGGAAGTCACAAGAGACACTGGGTATTGGGGGTTGTGGAGTGATCCATTGAGAAGTCCACGTTATCATGGCTCTGCGAAGAAGAAATAGACATTAGCGTGCCTATGTGAAGAAGCACAATACATTACAACTCAAAATGAATCACCACTTGGGGAACCTTTAAATCAATTAATACAAGCCTATAAGGCCATATGAGAGAGGGGTTTGAAAAGTAGGAGACCTTGCAAATAAGATATTCATGAAGCTTTGGTGCTTCGTGAAGAATATGCCTTCATGAAGCTCTGGTGCTTTGAGAAGAGGATGGTATTCAAAAACAAAATAATATTCATGAAGGACTGATGATTCTCAAATTAAAGACTCTTTGTGAAGGACTGATGCTTCACGAAGGGAGGTTTTTAATAGAGCAGAGCTTCACCTTAGTAAAGGACTCTTTATTTGGAGAGTGTTCTGCAAAGGCTTCATGATTCGCGAAGCCTCAAGCACCCTGAAGGGGCTCCCTCCATTAGGAAGGGAATAAACCTTCACAAAGGTCATCCCCACCATAGGTGGGGGCCATGAAGAGAACAAGGAGGCACAAATCGTAGAGGACAAGTACCTTTCTAGATCCATTTTTGACTTTGTGAAAGTCTTTGTGAAATGAGAGCATGGAAGGTGAAATGTTGGAGTATTAGTGGTTTGAAAGGAGGGGTTGAGCCTCCTATTTATAGGTAATGAAGGTCGACGAGGGTCGCAGAGATCACCATGGAGAAAATCTGGGCATTGTGAAGAGAAGATGATGACGTTAGACTTGTAGAGGTTCCATCAAAGGGATGATCACATAGTTCTCTATGGAGACAAGGTGACACTGTAGAGAGTTAAGGATCAGTCATGTCGTGAAGGGGGATCTCTAAGGTGGCCATCATGGAGCGGGCCACAAATATCATTTGACGTCGTGAAGGAATTGGGATTCATTATACTCATAGAGGATCTTTCACGGACGCTCACGATCGCAGAGGTGGGACGGATCTATGAAGGTCTTTGCGAAATAGGCCCTTTGGAATAATTTTGATGTATTGACAATTTTGAGTTTGGATTCACTTTGAAAACCATGACTTTTTTCATGAATAAAGGGGCACAAATTTTGACACCAAAAAATGCCTCCCCTCAGAATAGGAGCCAAAGTAAAAGAGGGTCAGATTCTGAGGGTAAGTCACTGAAAAACTAGAAGGATTGAAAAAAAGGAGGATCATGGAGCTAGATCACGGAGCTGGATCACAAAGTGTGATCACAAAGAGTCATCACAAAGCGGCAGCACGAACCGGCATTGTGAAGCAGCGTTGCCAGTAGGGAACTGCAAAGCGCGGGCAACGGTCACCGCAAAGAGTGGGCACAGGTCGCCGTGAAGCCCGAGACAACCGTGCCTATAAATAGGTGAACATGGGTCTTTCCGTACTTGGATCTCCATGAAAGATTGCGTCATTTCTATCTATTCATGAAGAAATCCTCCCCATGAAAGTGACTATCCGGACCAGGTTCTTTGGTCTGGTGCTCTATGAATGCTTTAGCAAACTAGTGCATCACGATCTGCTGCTTCCTTTGCTACGTAGTCTGAGATCAAGGCTGCTTCGCAGAGGGATATCTCTTTGTGAACCACCTTTGCGAAGGGTCTCTACGGCGGTCTTTGTGACCCAACCAGATTTTTTTTCTAAGACTTAATCCAATGGATACTCAAGAGGTTGCTCGAGAGGTTCATGCTGATGTTGCTCAGAGGGAGGCCATGGCAAACAATATTCAAATAGGGGAATACATCTGAAGTACATCTGATCACCAATCTTTGATGGTGCTTCCAACAAAGGTGTAAAAGGAATATCCATTGTGCAAGCGATTTCCACTGTATGAGTTCTACTTATGGGACGACATCTTCATTCCAAAGGTGAATAGAGATGAACCGGCTTAATGGTTTAGAATCACCCTTGAAAAATATCAATGGCAATGGGCTGCAGACATCCATGCTGGAAAGGATCATACTCCTGTCACAGTGTACAAACTTCACAAACACGTCAACAACATCGATGGTAAGGAGATGGAGGTAAAGAAATTTCCACCTCTGTAAAAGACCATTATCAAGGTAGGGATTGGGAATCCAGATAAGGGATGGATCAGAAGATGGGACCTATTCCAGGGCAGCAACTTTACCGATGAGTGGGCCTGGGCCTACTAGGCGTGTGCATCCTATGAATAGTTTGAGACGGTGATGAGTTAGGTAGGACTATATGAAGCATCCTGGGATTCTCAATTTAGTGTTTCCCAATATAAGGAGTTCATACCAGAACTGCTAAGCTAGTGGTCATTAGATACCAACCCATTCCATATGCACCACGAGGAGGTTGGTATCAGCCTCTAGGACCTTCATCAAATTACTGGAATCCCGATCTTGGGAGGGATGTGCGATGGGTTTCTTCTTGCCATGAACGTCTGGGGGGATGTGGAACAATTTCCACCTCTGGTGATGGCATTGCTAGATTTAGTATCAGTCATGAGTGATAATAAGTAGAACAACTAAGATGTTCACTTCAAGCAGTGGTTCGACTACTTTATGAACTTCCCACTAGAGGAAGGGACACTACCAATAAGGCCCACCACATACCCAAGAGGATCAGTGGGGAAAATGGGTCTCATATTGGCAGATCCTGGAGGATATCTAGTGGAAGCTATGGGGTTATAGTGTCAAAAATGAACAGCGGACAATAGTTAGGTTGGACGTATTCATCTCGACATTGATCTGCGGGTGGGTGCTATCGATCAGAGATGCTCACATGGGAGTACGATCGAGCATGTTCATTAAGGCGTCGTGACTAGATGGTGGAGAATGTGTGAACCTGGGCATACCAGTGTTAGTGAAGTTACACCATTTACTTCGACACATCAGCAAGGGAAAGAAGTCATTGCGGGTATGTGATCCATTCCATTTATTGTATAATTATATTGCAGCACATATGGGGAGATACAAATATCTCAACCCCATAGATCCACCTATTATACACTCTCGACCATCAATTTTGAATATCATAGGGAGCACCCCCTGAGACTAGACACATCGGACTTGTTGGGTAAGCTGGGGTGGGTAAAACAATTCATTTTCTACCCATTTCTTCTGCCTACTGGAGCATATACTAATGATGAAACATACACCATTGAGAAAAGATCATACCTGCTGTCCTTTCAAGGTAGTGTGCTGGTGGAACAGGTAGATTGTGAACCCATATGCGAGCCGTACACTCCACACAGGTTCGTGAGACAATTCAGATGCATGCATAGACTGACCTCAAAGGTGTATCTGGGGGCGCACCATGAGAATCATCCATGTGTAATGAGACATCTAGGGATGATGTTCACATGGTAGGATGGTAAAATGCATAAAGAGTTTCCACTAACCACCACCGCATTCAGATTGGTTCACGGATACACACTGAGTTGGTTAGTTGGCTACCCGGGAGAGACGCTGAAGCAACCTACCATCCAGGCTAGAAGAGCTTCGGTCCCCATGCCTCGACATTGGAGAGTGGAGATAGGGGGACATCACGAGAGTGGTGACAATGTATGCTAGGGTGACGAGGCTATAACAGTAGGGACAGTGGGCCACGAACCTACCCTGATGGAAGGTGAAGAAACAGAATACCCAAGGCTGATCCCAACTATTCCGACCGAAGGAACCCAAGAGAGAGGAGAATCATCAAGGGGATTCTGCGGGCAGTCACCTCAGGCCCCAGGGAATCAGCTGTGCTAAGCAGTGATTTATTCTAATAATGTTTATCTAGAGGCCTATAAAGACTGGGAATTATGTAAGTGTTACCTTAGTACTGACGACCTCTGGGCGAACTTAAACATGCATGAAATGGAGTTGGGGGAACTCGATCTTGTAAACGCCAGTTTTAATGTGGCCATGCATGAGGGAAGAAAAATTGTATGGGAATTGGAGAGATGGGTGCACTCTATAGGTACTTCACAACCATTAACAGAGTGGGTAAGGGTGTTTTTGAACAAGACCACCCCCAATGGATTCAGTGACTCCATTGGCAGAATGCTTTCCCCTTTATGATGACTCAGACATCTCTTGGGGGGAGAAGGTTGGTGAGAAAGACCTCCAGAAGGGTGAAAAGGAACCGGTTTCAAAGAGGGTCTCTTCAGAAGAAGGTGAAATTGTGGCCTCGAGGGGAGTTCTCTAAGAAAGTAAGCTACAACTCTTGAAGTAAGCTCTGACTCACCTTCATTATGTCATTTCCCTTCTTACTTTATTTTGGTCTCTCAACTGAAACCTATCTATATAGGAGGATATTGAACCAAGTGCTCCTACTGATGGGGATGAAGGCACGAGGACAGGTGTGGTGGATCAAGCACCAGAATCTGCAACTGGTGAGATTATAACTGCATAGTCCAGAAATTCTGGGGAAGCGAGGGTGGTCTCCTTGGAACCCTCAGAGTCCACAACCATTTATGGACGACCACGCTCTATCATTCCGGTAATGACAAGGCTGAGGTGGGATAGTGTGGATGATCAATGTAAGTTCCTTGCCTTCGGGGCCACACCTTTTGTCTGCCTAATCAAAATGGCTAACATGACCCGTATCTGAAAAGTTTTCAAGATGGAACACATGCTGCTAGTGCAAGTGGTTGGAGGACTCGAGGATCCTCTCCAAAGAGGGATTCTAGTCCATTTATAACTGAGTACCTGAGCTGACCAGGCCATAGTTCCTTATGGGTGACCGATGGCGATGAGCGATACCACTAGCGTGATAGAGTCTTGAGTTGGCTGGGTGGATATCATTGAATTAGAATCAAGTGATGAAGACCAACCCGTAGAATATCCTGCTGTTGAGCTCCTAGAGGCATTTCCTGAATACGAGCCGGCTGGTCCAGAGGAGCGGGATGAGACCACTTCTGAAGAAGAGGATAACAAGGCTGTCATCAACCGGTTGTGGAAGCTAATCAAACGCTTCATCAATAACACCCTGCAATTGGAGTGGGTGAGCTAGATGAGAAAACATTGTCCCTGGTTGTGCAAACTATGCACTAGAAGAGTGGATGCCTAGCGACTTCATGTGCTTATTCGAGATTACCTTGCCGAGAAGGTGTGGGAGGATGAGCGTGGCCTTGGTGTTGGATTGTAGTAGAGGAAGGAAATCAACACCCAGAATCTTAAAGAGGATGAACAGGAGATCCTGTGCTTAGGAATGCAGAAATATGAGCGCTCCTCCTTCATTGGCACCCAAACAGAGATCATATCACAATTACGGGCTCAGATGGCAGAAGATGAAGAGCAGCCAAGGCAAGAAGCCCATGAAATGGCCAACATCCAAGCTAATAAGGACCTAGAACTGACCAGGGCTAATGAATTGTTCCCCACGATAGACAAAGAAGAGAGGGATCTTAGTAGACGACAACAAATCTTGGAGGCCACACACCAAAAAGTAGTGGAGTTGAGACATTCCATTGAAGAGTTCAACCCATCCATTGGAGGGGAAAATCCATGGGGGTTGTAATTTTCATGGAATGATAAACATAATTTCATGTTCTATCACTTATTTTGGCTGCGTGCATGAGTTCATTATCTTCTTTGATTACTACATCTCAATCGTATTTGTGAAACAACCAACGATCAATTCCTAATCTCACGTGGGTCATTCCCAGTGTGAGAAACAAGGGATGACCATGTAATCATTCACCTTGAAAATGAGAGTGCCAAACAATTACCGAACACCCTGGGTTTGAATGACCACTCAGAGTTTCTGGGAGAAGGGGGGGGGGGGGCTGCGACTAGAGAATAGAGTTATCAGAATAACCAAATTGTTCCTTCCCAACATGCTCTAGTGCACAAGCGGGATAACGCCAGAGGTGTTGGAATAAATCTGAACAAAGGGTAATGGAAGGGGTGAATCACGTTACCCAAAATTCAGAGCACAATGAGGGTGGCATGAAGATGGAGAATAACTATTAACCAAATTCAAAACACAACATTTGCATCATGTTAGCCTAAAATGGGAACAAGAAAACAAGGAACAACCACTGACCATATTTGAAAACATGGGGCCAAACTTGAAGTGTCGTCCGACGTCCTCTGGAACATTGACCCAGGATGGTAGGTGATCCTTAAGGATAAGAATCCTAACCATTAGGGGGGTCCATCAAACATTAAAGGGAATGATGGTCTGAAATGGAGGGCATACAAAGCGTGTTGATGGAATGATGGGATGTTAGAATAAATTCCAACACTCTTGAAATTATTCCACCATGATTAAAGTACATTGGGTGAGTGTAATGATCTGAAAAAGGATAAAATCTACTCTAAAAAGGACCTCTCTAGCGAGGGCCAAGAATGCTTTACAGTTTTACATCATGAAAATGTGGACGATAGATGCGTAGTTTAGCATTGTATGGTGAGGACAATATATAGAATATTTCAACATCATATGGCTAGGATGTTGTATATAGTTTAAGTTTATACTACCTAGACCCTAGTTAATAGTTTAAATTCATGTTACACGAACTAGGGATTCCTAATTTAGGGTCATATAATTTGGGCTGTAATTAGGGGTGAAGAGACGGAAAGGTTAATGAATTTATGGCTGGGCCTGAGGTGAGGTGCCCAGGCGTCCCTACGTATCCTGTGAGGGTAGGAATCAAGTTGAACATAGTTATTAAATCACAACGTGGTTAAAAACCAACACTGGTGGGGGTAATCCTCTTTGGCGAGGAAACTGAAGCATTCCATAATTGTTATGGGGCATCCTGAACTTATCCAGGGTGGGGCCGTAGTATAAGTTCATGCGTTGAAGAACATAGTGACCCCAGGGGAGAGATATGTAGTGCAGTACATAAACCTGATGTGAATGAGGAAAAAAGAAGTCCACACCACACTACACATTCTTAAAAGGGGGGCTCGGGCCAAGAGGTTATAAAGATGAAAAGGGGTGCAACTGGACCATGGACGAAGAGTCTAGGCATCACTATGTATCTCATGAGAATGATAATCAATCCATATATAGTTCTTGAATACGGTATAACAGATGACAAATACCAAAAGGAGTGATACCCTCTCAAGTGATGGAAATCATAGTTATTACATAGTTTAATGTCATGTATACTAGGACATTGTAATTCTTAGTTTAAATATTCTAGAGTTTGGACCGTGTGGGGTAGATAGGTGTAGTAGCATCATGAGGCAACCCAATGTGAATGAGGAAAAATGAAGTCCACATAAAAATGCACCTTTCCATATAAGAAAACCTAGACTGAGAAGGGAGCAGAAAAGTTCATGACTCTGTGACTAGACTCAGAGGTAAAATAATTGGGAGTCACTACATATCTCACAAGGGTGAGAATAAATCCACATGTATTTCTATAATGTGGTATGGTGGAGGGCCAATGCGAAAGGGGAAATGTCTTCTCGAATGAAAACATCATACAACTCAGTAGTTTATCAATACACAGTCTGGATGTAAATGGAATAGTTTAATGTCATACAATAAGGATGTAGGAGATCCTATATAAAGACTCAGAAATTCAGTGGATTTTTTTTAAATACACGGGAATTTTACAAGTCTGCAGTTTCTGACGGCGCTTGATTCCGAGGCCCGGTGTGCTCGGAATCAAATTCTGAAGTTTTGTTCAGGTACGTTCAGTAAACGTACATGCAGGATTTTATATCTTTTGAATCGGTGCTCAGAATTGAAATTTGAGGGAACCGTTGAACTCATAGCACCAGTATTCACATAGAGAGACCCTTACCGCAGTTGCGTTTCAATGTGAATGGAAGTTATTAATTGGGGTTCCTAAATAAATTAGATTAAAATATGTGTGACATATTTTTATTTGAAAGGTAGTTGAAACCTCCAAAGGGAGGTTGGAGGTGGGACCCATCACACCCTAACCACCCTTGGGAGGATGTTTTAGGGTGGGGCCCACCCTAACCCTTAACTCCTCTAAACCCCCCTTTAAACCCTTGATCTCCCCATTAATAGGGGAAACTCTTGGGCTTCCCATTAATGTGCCAACACTCCCTTGTAATTAATTAATGGAGTCCCTTGAAATTCTTGCCAACTCCATACATTTAATTAAGTGAACCAACTTAATTAATTTGAATTATTTTGAACTCATGCCAACCATTAAAATAAGGGATAAGGTTATTTTATTTTTGGCATAATCATTGGATAGTTTGGGTTGGAAGAACATCATCATCTCGACGAAGAACGCTCCTCATCTCCGAAGAACGATGATACCGTCTACGATCTTCGACCAAGCCGCAAGAGAAGGAGCTGCCCGCGAGGAACGTCAATGACGCTTCATACTCAAACGTTTCCTGACATCAACGAATCGACGTCCGTCCTCTTTCCACGACTTCAACAATGTGCTTATAATTGAGGTAGGGGGAAATTGGATTATTTTTACATATGAAATATACCCACATACTTCGATGTTTATTTTTGGATTGACGGTGGCCAAATTGTTATCACCTAACGTGGAGGGCGCGGGCCGAACAAACATGACCCGACATTCCTCCATTGAATCTTGTTTGGTTGACGTCAGAGGCGGAGTTGAAAGGGCACGGTGCCATCGCACCGCGCCAGAGAAGAACCGAAACGGACGAAAGAGGAACCGTGGCCGGGAAGGCCGCGGTGGATGAAGAAGCGCGGTGATGATGCGCCGCGCAGTGGAGCCGAAGGCCGCGGACAGGTCGGTCCGTGGTGCCGTCGCACCGCGTGGAGGGTAGAAGGACCGCGGCGCCGTCACGCCACGGTGGAGGTGCGGAGGCGGCCAGCCGCCGTGGAGCCGGACCGCGGGCCAACCGGCCGGCCCGCTAGAGGACCGCGGTGCCCGCAGGCACCGCGTGGAGGAGGACGCGGCCCGCATCCGTGGGCCGCTCGGCTTGACGAACCGGTCGGCCGCATGCCGGCCGGGCTGGAGAACCACGACGCTCGCAGGCGCCGTGTTGGAAGAACCACGACCCACAGCGCGAGCCGCGTGTGACGGGCCGAACCGGCCGGCTACGGCCGGCCGGGCAAAGAAGGAGGCGACACCACTTGGCATCGCCGGATGAACCGGACCGGCCCGCAGCGCGTACCAGGTCCGCGGGTGAGCCGCACCCCACCAGTCCGGGCCGAACCCCAGCCGGGTCGGACCTACCGAGCCGGTTCGGGCCAACCTGCCAGCCCACTGGGCTTGATGGGCCGGGCCCGTCTACGCTTAAATGAGAATAACACCTAGACCAAATGCCTGACTGATGTGCCGTCTACGGCACTGGGACCCTTGAAACGAGGCAGCCCTTTTGGGATACTCTAAGTGAGTTTCAGAAAAATTTGGAAAATGGATGGGTTTGGGTTGTGCATAAATCTAACCGGGCCCCTGGAACGGAAATGCCAATAACTCTCAGACCGGGCGTCCGATTGATGTGTCGTCTGTCACATTGAGTTCCTTATGATGAGACGAAACTACATGATACATCAACTCAGAACTTCATGATAGTTGATGTATCAACACTTGGATCGAGGAGCAGACCCTCCCGGAATCGATCATGCTGTGTGTGGGAACCCTAGGGCTGGCTGCGACTACGATGACTACTGTACCAGAATCCTATGTGGGTTCGACAGTGAAGACTACTGAACCAGAATCTTCTGTGGGTTTGACAGTGATGACTACTGTACCGGGATCCTCCGTGGGTCCGACAGTTCTGACTTCTGTTCCTGTATCCTGTGTGGGTCCGATAACTTAGCTGGTCCTCTATCTTGTGTGGGTCCGATAGCTTAGATGAATCAGTGTCTACATATGATCATATCTATCGCTCTACAAAAGTTGTATATCTGTGTTAGCTGAGTCTTGTCTTTCAATCATTATCATCGATGTGATTGACTTTACTTCCTTTGTGGACTGGGTTGTGTTTGGGCTCGAGAGTTGGAGCCGGATTGTGACTGGTCACTTAGGTATATGTATGGGAATATACCTAGGTAGGGTTGGTTGATACTTTGTGATTCTATATTTCTACTGTGGTTTATCCTTTCTGGATTCTGGGAGACCTTCGGGGGTCTCGAGGTCCCCTACTGAGTAGTGTTATACTCACCCCTGCACGGGCTTCGCCCGCACCTTGTTGTGTTCTGTGCAGATGACGAACATCAGTGATCGAGGCTGAGGGTGACGGATGAGAGGCTGATTGGAGCTGGACTAGATGGGATGTACTGGAGGGATGAGTTGTTCGAGTTCTGTACCTACCCTTCAGGTAGGATTCCCCGATGGACGATCCCAGAGATGTTTCCCTTTTTACTTGTACTTGTTGTTCAGTTGGGTTTGTATACTGGCCCACTTACTTTCATCACACCTTACTTTTCTATTTTAGTACTTTTTTCCTCTACTGATTGTGTTTAGACTGTGTGTGTTACAGGTTTAAAGGCAATGCCTTCCCTTTTTATCGGGGATTTTCTTTTGGTGCTAGTCGCCAACCCCTGACCTATGGAAGACGGGCTTGTGGTAGTCACGACATGGGCCTAGAGGATGGGTCGTGGCAAATTGGTATCAAAGGAGTCGGTTCTTCTGCAGAACTTGGACTCTGATTCTTATAATGGAAATAGTGTTAAGTGTTTTGGGTGTGGTTATCATTTTAGGGAAACCGTTGTTGGTGCGGCGACCGATGTATCCATAAACTAGGACTCTGACTTCTGATCTCCGACTCAGTGCACGAAAACACTGATTGCATGTGTGTTTCCTTTGAAAAAGTTTTCTTTGTGATTACTTTGTGTCAGCTCACCAGGTATACTGTTTTAACCGTGGCGTACCTGTTTCTTTTCAGGATGGCCCCACGAAGGCAACCAGTTAGGGTTTTGAGTTTCGTATGAGATGGTATCCCACCGAGTGACAAGGCCTCAATGCAGGGCCTCATCACAGTGGAGGTACCAATGGTACCACTACCCACTAGGCCATCGATACCACCATCTCTAGAATCAAAGAGTGCACGCCGCCTGAGTGCATTGCACGAGTTCCATCACTAGAGGCCGCCCAGGTTCCGGGGAGAGAGAGACCTACATGCAGCTGAGCATTGGCTGGAGGCTGTCGTGAGAGTTTTTAGATTGGGAGGGACACTAGCCGACCTCATGGTGATCCTTACTGCGAGTCTCCAGCATGTAGCAGTAGGCAGATGGTGGATCCTGATGCTCTAGGTGCATGACGAGGCATCATTACTATGGACAGACTTCGAGAGTCTCTTTAGCTCAGAGTTTGTTCCATCCACCCTTCATGCGGTGCGGATTCAGGAGTTAATTCATCTGCAGCAGGGCAACATGATAGTAGCTTAGTACTCAGCGAGGTTCACTGACCTCCCGCGCTACTCCATGGATATGGTACAAGACCCATTCTTCAGGGACCAGACCTTCGAGCAGGGGCTTAGGCATGAGATCAAGGCTTCTATGATTCCCCTCAGCATCCCGACACAGGAGGGGGTGCTGGAGCGAGCCCTTATAGTGGAGAGTTTTCTTGCTGAGCAGTCACCAGTAGAGAGACCCACCTCAGGGTGACACGTAGCGGAGTCTTCTACAGCCGGCAGAAGACAGATGACGTAGAGGTCCAAGCGGACCATGCCATCAGGTGGGTAACCCTAGGATACAGGTTTGGTTGTGCGGGGCACATGAGACAGAGCCAGCTATATGAGGAGTAGGCAGTGCTATGCATGCGGCGGGTAGGGACACATGGCTCGTGACTGCTCGACCCACCATGCAGATGAGCAGCATACAGTAGAGGGACCGCCCAGGTAGAGGCGGAGGTTCGACCGTGGTGGTCCTTCGGGAGTAGGCGAACGTGGCAGAGGAGCTGGCCGAGTAGCGGGTGGTGGACGACGTTTCGAGGCTCCACCACCACCACTAGGAGGTCCACCCCGACCACAGGGAGCTGGCAGACAGAGGCGAGCTCAGCTCCAGGCAGTCGAGGCCTACGACCACATCACACCTGAGATGATTCGAGGTACTATCTCTGTCTACTCCACCCTTACTGCAGTACTTATATACACAGGTGCGAGTCATTATTTTATTTCCACTGCCCTCATTCGGAGCTCGGAGATTCCGACAGAGCCGTTGTCTTGATCCTTACGGCTAAAGACTCCTACAGGAGTAGACTCGACGAGTACGCACTGGTGCCGGCAGTGTGAGCTTACTCTAGGAGGCGAGAGCTTCGGCCGAGATCTTCTTGTAGCGGCGTCGAGGCCTTACGACGTCATCTTGGGTATGGAATGGTTATCCACAGTTCATGCTTAGATTGACTGTATTAGGCACAAAGTGCGGTGTATCCGCATGTATGAGACCAGATTCACCTTTACCAGCGAGAAGGGAGCCTTTGAAGTGCAGGATGGACTTACACAGAGGAGGGGGTAGCCGATCACACATCAGTTGGCTAGTCTCATCCTCGGAGCGGTTGATGTGCGGAGTCCGAGTTTTCCTATTGTGGTGGATTAGTACACGGATGTTTTCCCTGACGATGTTCTAGGACTACCTACTTGCAGAGAGGTAGACATGTAAATTGACCTCTACCCCGAGATGACACCGATATCTACTCCAGCATATCGGATGGCTCCCGCCGAGCTTCGTGAGCTGCGGGTACAGCTGGAGGACTTGCAGGGGAAGGGATTTATCTGACCCAGTGTTTCACCCTGGGTATCTCCGATTTTGTTCGCCAAGAAGGCAGATGGGAGCTTGCGACTATGTGTCGACTATCGTCGCCTGAATCAGGTGATCGTGAAGATCAAGTACCCACTACCGAGGATTGACAACCTCTTTGATTAGCTCAAGAGAGCATGATGGTTCTCGAAGATAGACCTCAGGTCAGGCTATCACCAGCTTAGAGTTCGAGATGAGGATGTGCAGAAGATGGCCTTCAGGTGTCGGTATAGCCACTACGAGTTCTTGGTTATGCCCTTCGGTGTAACCAACGCACCAGAAGTGTTCATGAGTCTCATGAACAAGATCTTCCAGTCTTACCTCGACCGCTTTGTCATAGTTTTCATCGACGACATACTGATCTACTCGACTACTGAGGAGGATCATGATTACCATTTGCAGGTAGTACTAGACACACTCCGAGAGCACCAGCTTTATGGTAATCTCTCGAAGTGCCAGTTCTGGATTCGAGAGGTTCACTTTCTGGGACACGTCATCTGAGAGGCTGGAGTTGTATTGGATCCAGTGAAGATCAAGGAAGTACTTTCTTGGGAACCACCCAGGAGTGTGATGAAGGTACGAAGTTTTTTGGGACTGTATGGGTACTATCGGAGATTTTTGCCAGACTTCTCCAGAGTTGCATCATCACTTTCAGCATTGACGAATAAGGGGAAACCCTTCGTGTGGTCAGACAGATGCCAGCAGAGCTTTCAGGAGCTGAGGCAGAGGTTGACCAGTGCGGCCATCTTGAGGCTACTGGAGAAGGGCATAGGGTACATAGTTTACTACAACGCATCAGGGACCATACTCGGGTGCGTCCTGATGCAGAAGCGAGCAGTGATTTCATATGGTTAACGACAGTTGAGACAACACGAGCAGAACTATGCTACCCATGACCTAGAGTTGGAAGTAGTGGTCTTCACCTTGAAGATGTGGCGACACTATCTGATAGGCGAGCATTTTACAATCTACTCTGACCACCAGATTCTCTGGTACATCTTCTCACAGAAGGACCTAAACCTGATACAATGACAATGGATCGAGTTCCTCCAGGAATATAACTTCGAGATAGTCTATAATCCTAGGAAGGGGAATATTGTAGCAGATTCTCTCAGCAGGAGATCAGGCATTCAGCTGCTAGGAGAGGCGATATAACAGCTGGCCGCGTTACAGATATCCTTTGTGGATAGAGATGGAGCATCCTTTATGCAGTCTCTCACAGTCACTCATCCACTTCTTCAGCGAGTCAGAGAGGCACAGTGTGAGGATGTTGATTGTGAGATGTGACGTGCTCAGATATCATCAGGGCAGGCACCTGATGGGTTTTCTAAAGGTGGGAAGCATGTCATTCTCTTTAGAGGACGTACCATGGTACCAGTTTCACTATAGGAGGAGGTGTTGAGGGAGTTCCACACTTCCCCTCTAGAGGTACATCCAGGAGTGGTGAAGATGTATCAGGACCTCAGACGACAGCACTGGTGGCCGAGTATGAAGAAGTCAGTAGCAGATTTTGTCTCATGACGCCTCACTTTTCCGCAAGTGAAGGTAGAACACCAGGTTCCAGCAGGTTTGGCTCATCCCTTAGAGGTCCCAAAGTGAAAGTGGGACGAGATATCCATGGATTTCGTGACGGAACTTCCACATACATCCAGAGGAAATGACTCTATCTGGGTGATTGTTGACCGAATCACCAAGTCATCCCACTTCCTACCGATCAGAGAGCAGGGCTCGGTAGAGAGCTTGGGACACCTCTAAGTATAGGAGATCGTACGGCTTCATGGTGTGCCATCGACGATCTTCTCCGATCGTGATGCTCGTTTCACTTCCCGGCTATGGAAGGGGTTGTAGGAGGCTTTTGGGACTTAGCTTCACTTGAGCACTGCCTTCCATCCCCAGATAGATGGCCAGACTGAGAGGACCATTCAGACTCTCGAGGACATGCTCTGTGCATGCGTCCTCGACTTTGGTCACAGCTGGGAGGATCACTTGCCCTTGGTAGAGTTTGTGTATAACAATGGCTACCACTCTACCCTCGGGATGGCACCTTACGAGGCACTGTACGGCTGACCTTGCAGACCGCCTCTGTGCTAGAATGACCTAGGGAAGTCAGCACTTGTAGAACTAGAGATGGTGCAGGCTACGACGGAGAAGGTGTAGATCATCCAGGAGCAGATGAAGACTGCACCGAGCAGACAGAAGTCCTATTCTAATAGGAGACAGAGACCACTGGAGTTCGAGGATGGCGACCACGTCTTCCTATGGGTCTCACCTCGACGAGGTCTGTGAAGATTTGGCCGAGGTAGAAAGTTATCTCCGCAATTCATTAGACCATTCCAGGTCCTCAACAGAGTAGGCGAGGTGGCTTACCACCTGGCCCTTCCACCTCAGTTGCACCGGGTGCACGATGTCTTCCATGTATCTCAGCTGAGGAGATATGTGCATGACCCATCCCACATCATTGACCATGGGGAGATGGACATCGATGATGGGGAGACATTCACAGAGGTTTCAGTGGAGATTGAGGATCGACAGGAGCGGGTCCTATGTGGATGGTTGATTCCTCTGGTGCGCATTCGCTGGTACCACAAGAACCTACAGGAGAGCACATGGGAGCAGGAGGCTCAGATGCATGCTCAGTACTCCCTTTTGTTCCCTTAGTGCGTGTTGTAGATTATGGGGACGTAAAGCCCTGAGGTGGGGAGAATGTAAAGACCCAGAAATTCTGTGGATTTTTTTAAATACACGATAATTTTATGAGTCCACAGTTTCTGACGACACTTGATTCTGAGGCCCGGTGTGCTTGGAATCAAATTCTGAAGTTTTTTTCAGGTACGTTCAGTAAATGTACGTGCGTGATTTTATATCTTTTGAACCGGTGATCAGAATTGAAATCTGAGGGCACCGTTAAACTCGCAGCGCCGATATTCTCTTAAGGAGACCTTTACCATAGTTGTGTTTCAACATGAATGGAAGTTATTAATTGGGGTTCCTAAATAAATTAGATAAAAATATGTGTGACATATTTTTATTTGAAAGGTAGTTAAAACCTCTAAAGGGAGGTTGTAGGTGGGACTCATCACACCCTAACCACCGTTGGGAGTATGTTTTAGGGTGGGGCCCACCCTAACCCTTAACTCCTCTAAACCCCCCTTTAAACCCTTAAGCTCCCCATTAATAGGGGAAACTCTTGGACTTCTCATTAATGTGCCAACACTCCCTTGTAATTAATTAATTGAGTCCCTTGAAATTCTTGCCAACTCCATACATTTAATTAAGTAAACCAACTTAATTAATTTGAATTATTTTGAACTCATGACAACCATTAAAATAAGGGATAAGATTATTTTATTTTTGGCATAATTGTTGGAGAGTTTGGGTTGGAAGAACATCATCCTTTTGATGAAGAACGCTCCTCATCTCCGAAGAACAACAATACCGTCTACGATCTTCGACCAAGCCGCAAGAGAAGGAGCCGCCCATGAGGAATGTCGATGACACTTCATACTCAGACGTTTCCTGACATCAACGAATCGACGTCCATCCTCTTTCCTCGACTTCAACAACGTGCTTTGAATCGAGGTAAGGGGAAATTGGATTATTTTTATGCATGAAATATACCCACATACTTCGACGTTTATTTTTGGATTGATGGTGGCCAAATTGTTAGCACCTAACGCGGAGGGTGCGGGCCGAACAAACACGGCCTGAAATTCCTCCGTTGAATCTTGTTTAGTTGACGTCGAAGGCAGATTCAAAAGGGCGCGGTGCTGTCGCACCACGCCGGAGAAGAACAATGGAGGAAAAAAGTGGAACCGTGGCCAGGAGGGCCGCGACGGATGAAGAAGCGCGACACCGACGTGCCGCCCGGTGGATCCGAAGGCCATGGCCAGGTTGGGCCGCGGCGGCGGTGGCGTGGCGCAGTCATGCTACACAGAGGGCATCCGGACCGTGGCATCGTTGCGCCATGGTGGAGGTGCGGAGGCAGCCGTCCAAGCCAACCACCATGGATCCAGACCGCGGGACGACCGACTGGACCACTGGAGGACCGCGGTGCCCACAGGCACCGCGTGGAGGAGGACGCGGCCCGAATCCGCGGGCCACTCGGCTGGACGAACCGGCCAACCGCGTGCCATCTAGGCTGGATAACCGCAGCGCTCACACGCGCCATGTGGAAAGAACTAAGGCCCGAAGCACAGGCCGTGTGTGCCGGGCCGAACTGGCCGGCTACGTCCGGCCGGGCAGGGGAGGAGGCGGCGTCGCTGGACGAACCAGACCGGTCCGCAGTGTGGGTCAGGTCTGCGGGTGGGCTGCACCCCACTAGGCCGGGCTGACCCCCAGCCGGGTCGGACCCACTGAGTCACGTCAGGCCAACCCTCCAGCCCACTGGGCTTGACGGGCCGGGCCCGTCTACGCTTAAATGGGAATAACACCAAGACTGCGCATCTGATTGACGTACCGTATGTGGCACTAAGACCCTCGCAATGAGGCGGTCCTTTTGGGATACTCTAAGTGAGTTTTGAAAAATTTTGGAAAATGGCTGGGTTTGGATGATGCATAAATCCAGCTGGGCCCCTGGAACGGAAATGCCAATAACTCTCAGACTGAGCGTCCGATTGACGCGTTGTCTGTCGCATTGAGTTCCTTATAATTATACGGAACTACGAGATGCATCAACTTAGAACTTCATGATAGTTGATGTATTGACACTTGGATCGAGGAGCGGACCCTCCTGGAATCGAGCGTACTGTATGCGGGAACCCTAGGGCTGGCTGCAACTGCAATGACTACTGTACCAGAATCCTCCATGAGTTCGACAACGAATAATACTGAACCAGAATCCTCTGTGGGTTCGAAAACGATGACTACTATACCGGGATCCTCCGTGGGTCTGACAGTTCTGACTTCTGTTCCTGTATCCTGTGTGGGTCCGACAGAATAGTTGGTCCTCTATCCTGTGTGGGTTCAACAACTTAGCTGGTCCTGTATCCTGTGTGAGTCCGACATCTTAGATGAATTAATGTCTACATATGATCATCTCTATCACTCTACAAAAGTTGTATACCTGTGTGAGTTGAGTCTTGTCTTTCAATCATTATCATCGATGTGATTGACTTTACTTCCTTTGTGGACTAGGTTGTGTTTGGGTTCCAGAGTTGGATCCGGATTGTGACTGGTAACTTAGGTATATGTATGGTCATATACCTAAGTTGGGTTGGTTGATACTTCGTGATTGTATCTTTCTACTGTGGTTTATCCTTTGTGGATTCTGGGAGACCTTCGGGAGTCTCGGGGTCCCCTATTGAGTATTGTTATACTCGCCCTTGCATGGGCTTCGCCCGCACCTTATTGTGTTCTGTGCAGACGACAGACAATAGTGATCGAGGCTGAGGGTGACAGATGAGAGGCTGATCGGAGTTGGACTAGACCAGACGTACCGCGGGGACGAGTTGTTCGAGTTCTATACCTACCCTTCAGGTAGGATTCCCCGGTGGAAGATCCAGGAGTTGTTTTCCCTTTTTACTTGTACTTGTTGTCCAATTGGGTTTATATACTGGCCCACTTACTTTCAGCACACCTTACTTTTCTATTTTAGTACTTGTTGCCTCTACTACTTGTGTTCAGACTGTGTGTGTTATAGGTTTAAAGGAAATGCCTTCCCTTTTTACCAGGGATTCACCTTTGGTGCTAGTCGCCAGCCCCTGGCCTATGGAATGCAGGCTTGGGGTAGTCACAACACGGGCCCCGAGGATGGGTCGTGACATCCTAGTTCATGGTTTTAGAGCTTAGACCATAGGGAAGTGTTGTTCTTCCACAAAGGCACAAACCTTAACCAAATCCCTAACCCCATGTAAGCCATGCTCAGTGTGGGAAACAAGGGAAGAGAATATCTTTACGACACATAGAAGTACACTATAGGGAATGAAGGTGCAGAGTCAAGGATTACCCCATGATGCTGGTTTGTCATCTCAACGCGCAAAGGTGCACAGAGAGATAACACTGAGGGTGTCAAGGTTCCGTCTGAACAAGATGACATGGAAAGGTATTTGAATCTTGAAACCAATACATAGGAATAATGGAGTTGGTGTAACAATGGATGATAACTATTGACCATATTCAAAGTACAATATCCATATCGTGTGACCTGGGATGGGAACCAACAAGCGAGGTTCTGACTATATTCACAACATGGGACCTATTTAAAATGTCATTCAAGATCTTTTAGGATGTTGGCCCAAAATAGTAGGAAATCCATAAGTCCGAGCATCCATACTGCCCAGGGGTCCTTTCGGATGTGAGAGATGATGGAGACCCAAACAAAGGGATGCATGAAGCATGGAAATGGAATGAGATCATGCCCATACATGATCCAAAACTCTAGGTCCTAAACCACATCAACTCTAAGAATGTTGATGAGGTAGGACAGAGGTCAAAGGGATCAATTAGGGGCAGACGACTCAAGAAGATGAGTAGAAAAAATGGGTCAAATGGGCTGGTGAACCCAGGGCTAGACCCGAGGCAAAATGCCCGGACATACCTATGCATCCAATAAGGATGGGAATCAATCCAGACATAGTTCTGGAATGACATGAAGTTTAATGTCATGTGGTAAGGACATAGATGAAAGGAATGTCTCAAAGGGGGAATGAGTCTAGCATGGAAAAAATAGCCTGATGTGAATAAGAAAAAATAATCCAAATACCACACCATACACTCCCAAGAGGAGACTCGGGCCAAGGGGCCGAAAGAAGGGGATTTTGGAAATGTGCCATGCAGTTTAATGTCATGTGGGACGAAGGGGTATTCACCTTTTTAATGTCATACAAAAACTACCATGAATTATTTGTAGTTTAATGTTTTGAAAGTAGTAAATAATAGTTTAATGTCATGTAGTATGATTGATATCTTAATTTAAGGTTGTGGAAATCAAACCATAGGGCAAGGAAAAAAGGGAAAAAAAGGTTGAGGAACCTAGAGATGGACCCAAAGATGAAATTTCCGGGTGCTCCTATGTATCTCTTATAGATGGGAATCAATCCATACATAGTTCTTGAAATTCCATGCAATTTAATGTCATATGGTAAGTATGCAGATGAAATGTAAAATCCCATAGGGGATGAGTACATGGCACAACTATCATAAACCATATATGAATAGGGACAAAAAATTCCACACCACACCACATGCCTTAAAAAAAGGAATTTTAGGCCACAAGATCGAAAGTGGGGATTTTAGGGCTGGACCCAAAGAAAAAATGTCTAGGAATTCCTACGTATCCCATATGTATGAGAATCAATACATACATAGTTCTTGAATTTCATGCAATTTAACGTCATACAGTAAGGATGCATGCGAAAGAACGAAGTTCTAAAGGGAATGCAGAATGCATGATAAAGCATACCCGATGTGAATGAGGAAAAAGGTCCACATCTCACTATGTAAAATCCCAATAAGGAACCTTATACTAAGGGGATGGAAAAGATTGAGAGACCTGGGGCTGGACCCAAAGAAGAAATGTCTGGACATTCCTACATATCCCATAAGAATGGGAATCAAGCTACATATAGTTCTTGAAATGCTTTACAGTTTAATATCATGAGATAAAGACGAAAAGGGAAGATCCCTGAAGGGGGACATGTGAAACAGTAGTTGTAAGACCTACGTGAATGAGGACAAAATTCAACATCAATCCACTTGTTCTTGGGATATTTAGGCCAAGAGGCCAGATGGAAGGTAGAATCTGCAGTACCTAGGGCTGGACCCGAAGAAAAAATGTCCAGGTGTTCTTACATATCCCATATGGATGGGAATCAAGCCGCACATAGTTCTTAAATTCTATGAAGCTTAAGATAATGTAGTAAGTGCAAATAATATCTTAGTTTAAGGTTATATAGATCAGACCATAGATGCCCAGTTTAATATCATGTGCGTGGAATAGAAGGGCAGAAAAAGGTGAATCACTGTACCCAATATTTGGGAGACTATGTGGATGGTGATAATGATAGAGGATAACTGTTGACCATGTACACAACACAATATCCATATCATGTGACATGTAATGGGAACAAACAATTGTGAATCAATCGCTGACCATATTCGTAATGCAGGAATTGTATCAAATTTTTGTTCAAGATCCTCCAGGACGTTGGTCCAGAATGGTAGGTGAGAAAAATTGGCATGAGACCAGGCCTCTAGGGGGTCCTTTAAAATGTGAAAGATGATGAAGTCATGAACAAAGGGGTATATGAATCATGGTGGTACCCGTGTAGTTTAACGTCTTGCGGTAAGGATGTGGGAGATCTTAGTTTAAGTTCGTAGGGCTCATACCATAAGGTGTATTCACCGTTTGCAGTTTATCACCATGTAGGATGAGGGGGATCTTAGTTTAAGATTGTAGAGATCAGACCATAAGTTATGTTTACCACTTTTAGTTTATCATCATGCATGATGAAAGGGATCTTAGTTTAAGTCCATAGAGCTCGGACCATTTTCAGTTTATCATCATGCATGATGAGAAACAAAACACTCATGCAAAGTACTGATTCGGGAATTTAACATTGGTGGGATGAGTGATATGCTCACCATCCATGGTGACTAGGGATTATGCACCATTAGGGTAAACCCTGTGAATGATATAGGGTCCCTCCCATTTGGGTTCCAACTTTGGTGGTTTCCTGCTGGGTATCATTGGCGTTCTCAGGGCCAATACCATGTCACCTTATAAAAAATAACAGAGATAAAATGTCTTATTGAATGATCTGGCTATCCTTTTCTGATGCCTCTCCAAATTGTGCAAGGCATAAATCCTATTCTCATTGAGGGTTTCCAGTTCATCCAGACATACTTCTTGTACCTTGTATGGTGTCTACTGATCATAAACGGCTGTGAGGAGTGACGAAAACTGAATTTTGATGGGTAGGACTGCCTCTTCTCTATATAGTAGGGAATATGGGGTCACCTAGGTGGAATTGTGAGTCATTTTTTGGTAATCCTAGAGATTATTGGGAAGATTGTCTGGCCAACTCTTTTTGTTCTGACCAACCATCTTCTACAATATGTTAGAGAGGGTTTTTTTGAATGCTTGATCTTCCCATTTTATTGTGTGTGATAGCAAGATGTATGATTAGAATGGATATTGTAATTGGCGTACAATTTCTTTATCTCAATTTCCCAGAATTTAGTGGCATTATTAGTGAGGAATGTGTGAGGGACTCTGAATCAGTGGATGATATTGGATTTCACGAAATCAATGATAGAATGATCCTTGACTTTTATGAGCATAATTGACTCTTACCACTTGGAAAATAAATCCATAGAGGTCAGGATGAACCTGTATTGGCGACCTGTTGCTGGTGGATATGGTCCCACAACATTGAGTCCCCAGACTGCAAAGGGCCAAGAGTACTTAGTAGTATGGAGAGGATATGGTGGCTGATGCAAAAAATTAGCATGGATCTAGAATGTGTGGAACATTTTAATGAACTCAATATAGTCATGGACCATGGTGGAAAAAAATTAGCCCAACCTCCAGATCTGATGAGAGAGTTTCACCCCTGCCTAATGAGCTCCATAGGAACTGACATGAACTTCTTTCATAACATGGAGAATCTTGTCTCCTTGAATGCAACAAATGAGAATACCATCAAACCCACATATATAGAGTATCTTATCAAGACTGGGACCACTACAGAGGGTGAACTTCACTGTGTGTCGATGGACTCGCTCACATTCAGCTCAGTCTGTCGGGAGATTACCATGCTGGAGATACTCGATAATGGGAGTTGTCCAACCAAGGGTCCCTTCCAATACTATATCAGGGGGAGTAGGGGGTCCTGATGTGGATGTTATGGTGGTGAGATGACTTACTTGCTAGCTATCATCATCATATGGGGTGATGGGAGCAATGACTCTTTGATGCACCACATGGATAATCAAATCATCCTAGCCAGGCTCTGCAAGAGATGTGGTAAGAAAGACCAAGGCATCAAATCAATTGTTCTGTGACTGAGGGACATGAGTAACTTCTGAACAAGAAGGGAACTGGGCCATTATCTGGAGAGTGCACTCTATCAAGGGTACGAGCTCTGGTTTCCTGATGACGTAGTCACCATTGATCTGTTTGATGACTAGTTCAGAGTCCCCTTTCACATATAGGTGGGGACATCAATCTTAAGGGCCATCTCGAGACTAGTGATGAGTGATTGCTACTCAGTTTCATTGTTGGTGTATCCTTTTGACAATAAGAATGAATAGGTTAGAACAACTTGTGTAGGTGTGGTGAAGACGATACCTAGGCTTACTCTATTGAGTCTGAGATCATTGAGTCTACTGCCGGTAGGGCTCTGTGAAGCACCGTTGAAGTGTATCTGCCAACACGACATGACCTGATCCACTGAGAGGATTTAATTATGTAGGAAATCATGATATAGAGACTGCTTTTAGGGGGTTGGATGGTCGACAAGAAATTCTACAAGCACCTGACCCTTAACAACTTTTTGCGGAATAACCATGATTTTAAATTACTGAAAGATTACTACCCACTGAGCTAGATGGATTGTTAACATGAGTAAGTTCAGAATATAATTTAGTAGATCCACATAGGACACTAGCTATATCTCATGGTGCTACAATTAATATCACAACTTCTACACCACGAATACCAGTGCAAGGCATCTCTTCTAAATAGAGGAATATCTTGTCTCAATATCGAGGAGCATGTGGTTGAGATAGTATAAACTGTTCTATGTCCCCTTGTTGTTATTCTGAGTGACAAGGGAACCAATGGACCATTATAGGGTGGTCACATAAAGAAATAGATGATTTTCGGAGATGGGTGGCATCAGAATCGGAGGCTGTATCAGGTAATTTTTGATCTCCTCAAAAGCGGCCTAACACTCTTCATCCCACTAATAGTAAATCCCTTTCTTCACGAGCTAAGAAAAGGGATTACACTTACCATCCAAGTTTACAATGAATCAGCGTATATAGGCTAAGTATCCTTGAAATCCTTAGAGATCCCGAATGTTTCACAGAGGAGGCATCTGACTGATGGTCTTGATCTTCTCTGGATCGATCTCGATGCCTCTATATCTAATGACAAAGTCAAAAAAATTTCCAGCAGTAACCAAGAAGGAACACTTCAAGGGGTTCATCATTAGGTGAGGAGAGTAGAGGAATCCGAACACTTTCTCAAGATCTCTGAGATGCTCCTGAAACTGGCAAGATTGACCACCAAATCACCCACATAACATTCCACCAATGTTCAGAGGATCAACTTGAATATGAAGTGCGTGGCACGCTGATAGGTGGAACCTACATTCTTTAGACCTAAAGTCATTACTTGTCAACAAAAAGTACCATGTGGTTCTATGAAGTCATTAGACTCTTCATACTCAGGATACATTCAGATTTTATTATATTCAGAATACCCGTCCATAAAGGAGAGAGCTTGGAATCTAGCAGTAGCATCGATCAACAACTCTGGTGCAGAAAGGGGAAAATAATACTTTGGAGAGTAATGGTTGAGATCTTGGAATTCGATGAAAAATATGATATGTCTGTTCTTCTTTTAGATGGGAACAATGTTGGCTATCCATTTTGGGTACTATACTTCCTTGATGAAGTTGGATTTAATGATCTTATCAACTTTATCCTTGACCATGGCATTGTGAGAAAGGAGCATATTTCTAGGAGGCTGTTTGAACCCGCAATGGTTCATCAGGAGACCAAGGTGGTGGATGGAGACCTGAGGATCCAGCCCTAAAATCTCTCCACAGCTTTAGAAAAATACACCTTGATGCTGCTTTAGGAAACCCACATACCATTGTTAATCCTCTCCAGACATGGTTGTGCTGACCAATGTTGGTTTTAGATTTGTCTCAGTGATGAGGTTTACCTATATCAACTCATCAACGATGGTGGATACACCTTTATCAAATGTATGGAGATAATCCTTCAAATCCTATTCATTTTCTAAATCGAGATGATCATTGATAGGGGGAAATTATTCTAAGTTGGATGACCTTGATGGGATGCAAGTGACTACCTAAGCTGCAGTTGAATCCTTATTGAAGGGATTCCGCACTACTGAAACCATGGAGACAAAAGCTATCGATCTGATTCCGTCAGGCTTTCGATCCAACATGCCACGCTTGATAATATCAAATTAGTAGTGGCATGTCAGATTGAGATGGTTCAACCCATCTTAGTGAAACAAGCAAGTATGATGTATTACCATTGCCATGGGGTGAACATATTGATACCTCACAAGGGTAAGGGGATTTGGGATCACCCAATCCTAATTCATGTAGGAGTATGAAGTGATATTTCTGAACTTCTTATGCCGAGGAATGAGCTTTACCCTTTTCCCATAGATGAAAAAGTAGCGTCCCATGTTTGGGGTTGTGGCCTCCAACTGGTGAATTGGGAAAATGTAGGTATAATCTAGGTTTGCCCATGGGTTAGCCATAACGGTAGTATGCTCAACCTCATTGGTCTGAACCTGCCTATACTTTCTCCTGTAGTAACAACATCCAGGCAATGGGATTCACAAAAGGCAAAGGGAGATGCATCACCTTGGAGCCTGCCCACTTGACTATTAAGGGAGAACTTAAGGCATTGGTGATATGGGGAAGGGACTACCTCACGTAGGTGGATCAATGGTCTAACCATCAACACATTGTAGGAGGTGTCATGCAAGACAACCACAAACTCTGTACTGGCAATCAGGCCACCAAATAGGGTCTTCAAGTGGATTTTTCGAATAGGTGTATACTTTTTCCTGTCATAGCCTTGAATATTCAGGTTAGAGGGATCTAGATCTAGTTTAGACATCCCCAATTTGTGGATCATCCATGTTGGTATGGGATTGATCCCAGAACCCATGTCAACGAGACAACAACTGACTCCCACACTGTTGAACTGACTAGTGATATACAGTGGGTGGATGTGCCCCTATATGAGAGAACCTCCATATTCTACTGAGAATGAAATGATGGCCTGGTATTCTCTATGCTTTACTTCCTCAGCATGGAAGTCTTATTTGGCCGCTACCTCTATTTCAAACAGGAGGGGGCTTCTTAAAGCCTCTGCGAGGGATTCACGCATGTCTACAGATAGGCAGAGATCCTCGAGGATTGAGAGACTTTTGGGAATGATGGAAAGGTGATTAAGTACATAATACTTTTGTGTGAGGTGTACACTTATTTTGACAGCAGGTTGCTCCATGGAAGGAGGTATAGCGGACGCTGTAGGTCGAATCAGTGGATTTTGGCTTGGTCTGGGGATATCTCGCTGCTCATCTGTTGGTTCATGAAAAGTTAGCACTAGATGATGGCCAGATGATTGATATCTGTCCATAAGTGAACATAGATGATCATATCATGATTTTGGTGGCTTTACCTGATCAAGAAATATGAATGATGGTGGGGGTGAATATGATGAAACATGATGAGAAGGTTGCGTGTGCTAAACTCTACACTGGGCCTGCTATCTAGTCTTGGTGGAATGTATGGCTTGGATAGGAGCACTAGACTAAAAATTATGGTGATTCTCATACCCAAATCTCCATTAACACTGGTGTTGACTGGGGATATTAGGAGGTCCTTCCAGGCACTCTTTGTGACTGGGTACCATGTAAGGGTCCACTAGTTTGACAGTATTCACTGAGGCGTACTCCTGATCATCACTTGAAAAGTACTCCATTATTGGGCGGATTCTGGGGACGATCCCCATCTTTGAGGGAATGAAGTCTCCAAGAGTACGTGATGGATTTGGTACTGAAGGAGGGCTTTGATTTCCCTTGTGCTATCGATGCTTACTCTCCTAAGAGGGTGAAGGATGAGATATCGTTGGAGAGGTAGTATCCAAAGGTAGCGTAGTTACTTCAAAAGGCTCGAGCTAATTTAAATGTGCACAAATAATACCATGGGAATGGGTGACTAACCTATGAGCTATCTAGTCGTCATAATTTTGAGAAATGTGGCTAGAAACCTACTTCCATTCACCATCGCTGTCACTATCAGGCTTTACGAACACATACGCCACTTGTTTCAGTGTTGGACTCAATATAACTACATTGTTATCAACTTGGGATTGAAGCCAGTTTTTACACACATACCAATGCTTGAGAGTGTGTCCAAGAAACTAGTGATAGAGGTAGTAATTGTGAAGATCAGTGAGATCTGCCTCTTCAGGCCTCCTGCATTCTAGAAACCGTAGGATCCCCTAATCTAAGAAACTCTAGAAATAATTGGGGACATGAGCCTCATAGAACAAGTAGGTCTGGTTTCTTTGATCAGGGAAAGTGGCTCTAGGGGCTTGGCCCTGACGAGGGGCTGAAGACTAGAAATGTGGTGGAACCTGGTTGTCTCACCTAGGCGGCAACGGTGCGTTACATGGTGGCACCTGTTAATTCTGAGGCAGGCGATTTTGAGTCAAAGGCTAAGCCTGAGGTAGTGGTCCTCAATGAGGTTATGGAAGTGGCTCTGCCGGTAATAATTCCAGCTTTTTAGGGGCCTCTATCTATGCAAAAACAGTGGTCTTGGTGCAACTCTTCTTACGGGAGATGTGGGTGGCAACATACATGATTTCTTGGCTTGTTGTAAGTCTTCATATAAACATTTATATTTGTTAGAGAAATCCTAAAAACCACCTAGAATGTTTTGAGTGATGATAAAAGGAACCGGTTTGGTCTTCAAATTCCCTACACACATCGTTAGAAGTTTTTCTTGAGTTAGAGACATATAGAGTGAGTATGTGAGGCCCTTCCACCTGGAGAAAAAGTCTGAGACTCACTCATCTAGCCTTTCTTTCACTTAAAGAGGTCAATAATACTAGTCTTGTGGGTGGTGGAACTAAATTGATATATAAACTACCTACGAAGATCCTCCCAACCAGTTATGGACCCAATGGGTAACTTGATGTACTAGACGAATGCGGGCCCTTCCAGTGTCTATATGAAACACTGGAGTTTAGCAGCCTCTTGAAATGATAGAGTTCCCAACATGGGTCTACATATTAAAATAAAGTGGGCTAGATGTTACTGCGGGTCACCCATCCCATTGAAAGGGGAGAAGGTAGGATTTCCAAAGCCTGGGGGTTCTAGCATATCATCCACCCTTGTCAGATATGGTTTTCCATCAGATGGGATCTCCTCCTGTCAGGTTTCAAGAGCCTTGATGCGAGTGATGAGAGAATCCATTAGATCATCTTGATGAGGATTCATAACCACCAAAGCGTTGGTAGGTTCTTCAATGTGGTAAGCTTGCTGAGCAGCTTGTGGAGGGACTAGTGGAATGACCTGAGGGGCCACTAGAGAAACCTACAGAGCGGCCGGTGGAATCTATAAAGTGGCCGATGGGGCTTGATCCAGGTCCTGAGGAAGGTTATCACGTAGCTCTAGTATATTTGGTGATTCATATCAGGATATTTTTCCATAAAAACCAGCCTCTACCCTGTCTAGATGGGTAGGGTTATCAAGATCACCTAAGGGTAATTCACTAGGGGAAAGTTGTACCTATCCTAGATTCTCAACAGAGGACGAATGGGATCTTACTGGGGATCTCCATAATCTGGCTGTTGTTCCACAATGTACTCAATGAGGAGCTCATCAATGATCCTTCTCTGTTTCGTGAGCTATTGATGCAGCATGGATTTTTTTGGGATCCTATTATGTCTTTTGCACTAAACCATATGGATTATAAGTCTTAACAGTTAAAGTGTGTGCCTTTTCCCTTACTTGGATCTTGACCGAGAGGTAATGAATCAGAAGGTTCAAGAAGGCTAAGCATCTTTCTTTGTTGACGAGTGTGGACACCCATAGGGTATGACGGGTGTTTTGTTACCCCAGTGGGCTGTTCATATTCTCCAGTCCCAGTGTTGATGCCCCCTTATGGGTATATCTCAAGAACAACCATGTTTACTGTGATGACGCCCAAATACATATCGTCGATATCACCAGGTGAACCAGGTTGGCGCAGGATAGGACTAAAATGCAGGGTAGCATACTGCCCCCAACCATGGATCTAGACATGTGGGGAAGCCTCCTTAATAACTCTGTGAATCACTGTAAATATCTAAACGCATCGTAACTGGAGGATCTGATGATAACCGGGTGACGCAGGGTGTTGAGCAACAGGAAGTTCAACCAACTCAACTAGATGGCACTATTGTTCAATGTTGTCAAAGTGTTCCCAACTTTTGGGGAAATCTAACTGTCGGTGAAATAGGTGAAAATGCATCATCCCCAAGGTTTGATGGAAGCAAAAAACCTCATCCTGGGTGATGGACTCCAGCATATTGAAGCTTGTGGTTGTAATCATCTAGAACATCTTGGGGGGATGGTCTTCTTTGAGAATATCCCACAAACTCTTTGGCTAAGACTTAGGATCCGACCCTTGGTTTCCCCATTAATTGACCAGGGGTGGTTGCAGGACTGATAATGACACTGATGTGGATCATTGTAGTGGTATACTGGTCAGTGTAGAGTACGATGCATGAGCTGGAAAACCACTGCATCTTAGGCTGTCTTTTGAATAATTCTCTGATTGCATCACCGCGTCCCTATATGATTGGGTACTTACCACTTCTTCTTGCATAGGGGGAATGATCATTAGCAGCGGATCATGTTGGTTCTCGTCATCGAGCGGTCCCCAGAACAATTCTCCATGATATCTTGTCGAAGTAGAGAATGATCCTGGTGATGATAGGGAGGATTGTACATTAAGACCTAGTAAAGGAGAAAAGTATTCCTCCTCCTATATGTATATGTGGAGGGATTCAGGGATATGGTTCATCTCTCTTTCTAGGAGGATAAATATGATACACCCATTTCTTTCTCCATACACTGATACAGAGGATTGGGGTGAGGGTTGAATCACCGAGTCGTACTCCTCTTTAGATTCTAAAAAGCGGACTGGTTTAACCATGATCTGAGGTTTCTTAGAGATCTTTCTTTGGTGGTGATGACCCACCCTCCTTCCCCAAGAAAATTTTTCAGGGTAGGGTAGATCTTCAACATGGGGAATACTTCTGTACGGGTTAGTATTGGAGTGGGAAGGACATATGCTTGGATGAGCTAGAGTGCGGGGGGCACTTGGACAAATGTTGAATGGAACACGGGGAGGACCTCCATGGTGATGGGTGATAGGGCGAGGGAGACCTTCACTCTAGTTTATGCCATCGTGGTGAGGGTCCCTGCTTAAGGTAGTGATGATGTGAGGAACTTAGTGTTAATGACCTAAGATATGGGGAAAACCTCCTTACTTGAGATCATGAACACGAGAAGGACCTCCGTTGTGACAGGTAGCAGTGGCATAGGAAGGAGCTCCATGCTGAATGTGAAAGTGGGGAGGACCTCCACTTAGGATAATAATGGTACAAGGAGGATCTACATACTAAATATTATCATCTTGGGTCGACCCATGATGGATTCTACCTATGCCGATGACTAGGAGAGTCAACTCAGCCTGACTGTGGGGTGGGTGAGGTCTCAATCCTGATCAGCTGTAGGGGTTCCCCTGTTCTTTAGTAATAGGGAGGTGATTGTACACATTGCTGGTGGCCTGGGCCACTAAAGGCATGGAATATGAAGCCCCCTGGTGGGAATCCTCCTCATCTTACACCTGATGTTAATGTAAAGTTAACTGAGCTAGGGCCAGTTGTGTAGGGGCATAGACCACCTGCTCTTCAGTCTGAGGGACTAGCTGGCATGGTCTAGTGGGAGCCCTCATCAATGGCTCCGTAGCCAAGGTCATAGCTGGGATGACTCAGATGCCCCTTACTTCATTGGAGTAAGGGAGTGATTCATAAGAGTGTTCTGGGTAGAGGCTCCCAAAATGATTGAAGATCGAAGTGGGGAGCAGCGGATCCCTGCATGGCCCTTGGGGGTGGTGGTGATGGCAGGGTATTGAGGCCACTATATATTGACATGCCATATCCCACATCCAAATGACACCCTCCTATTCGTACCATTGAACAAGTGTATCGGTCACCCTCCTTTAAATAAATTTGGAGGGTGAGATGGGGTGTGGGCGCCCAGTAGCAGTGGTCATGGGAGTCGTCGCAAAAGAGGTGAAGCTGTGTGGGATTGTCTCATTTGTATTTCCCCTGCCCCTATGTCTGTGGGTGGAAGGTGATCAATTTCCTGCAACTGTAGCTTGGGTCCTACAAATCAGGAAGATTTTACCATCAGTACAGATAGTAGGAAAGCAATTCCCAGTTCCCCAGTTCTGTTCAATCTTCCATGGATGGATAGAAAGATCCATGCTAACAATGTCACAGATTGGGATTCCCAATGATTAACTTCCCCAAATCCTGGTGAGTTTCACGCCAGACCAGCAATTTTCTTGGCGGTACTTGGCACTAGATAGCTAGATCTGGTGACACGCTCATCTGGTGATACCCCAAATGCTACTAATCCACACATTGAGGAGAATAAATTCATGTTGGGTTCACTATTTCTATTTCTGACATTTTTTTCGGGGCACACATCATCTGTGTGTACGCGTTGATTATTTACCCAAATTCCTTCTTTCTAAAGGTGGGTGGAATTCATCACTTATTTAGAGATGTTTTCTCCTTGATCTAAATGGCATGATAGGATTTCAGTCTCTCCTTCAATGGATTCCACCTCGGGATTCGTCGTCTAGTCCAAGTCTCCCTTAAATATTAAGATATTTTCCATGAAACTATTCCCAGTTCTATACCCTTTTGGATTCCAGTTAATTACACTACTTCTGTGGGGATATTATAAAGGGGTTTAATTCAGGGCAGCAACCTTCGGTTAGGAGAGTAGTCACGTTGGGGCATCGCTAGCATGTTTGGACGCTGAAAAACTGGTAAACTTAGATTTTTCCTTATTATAGGGATTCTCAAGGGTGCAGAAGCCCAAGGCATACCATTTAGAATGTGATAAATTATATTCTAGAGGCATGTATTCGAGGTTTTCCTTTGCTTCCCATGTTTAACACGAGGTATACCGCGAGTTAAATATCTAGTGGAGATAGACCGGACTGATCAAAACAATTATGGGAGTGGATCAGATGGGTATACACCTAGAAAGTTTACCAAATAGATGGGTCAGAATTCCCAATAAGGACAGAACCAGGGTGGTATGTCCCACAAAGAGGAAGGTTTCACACCATGAAGACTAATTTGGACACCATAAAGGGAAGATCAGGGAGGAGGATGGGTCCACACAATGGGGACACCAAGGTTTACCATTGGCTAGGATTGAACATTGAAGAGGATTCCTATGTACCCTGTTAAGAAGTAAGAGATCAAAACCCACGTAGTTCATATGGGTGAGGCATGAAATCAGGGTGTACACAAAGGACAACGACCAGGAGATATGTTGGGGCTTACACATGGTTAGCTGCCCATACTAGTGGCATAATTTTACCAGGATGTGGCAGACAGGGTAAGATTAGTATGAATATGGATGGAGCATCAGAGGGTGGAATGAATGGGGAAAGAAATGAGAACCTGTGTAAAGGTGACGATAATGGGATTGAACCTCAAATAGGTTTCCTACATATCCCCATGGTAGGGAATCAAAGTCCACGTAGTTCTGGAATTTGGGCGATGAGTCACCAGAGGAGGTGACTTGTGAGAATAGACACATGGATGGGGGCCTGAAGGAAATGGAACCAATGGGTTAAGACATGATCTTACCAAGACACAAAGACTTGAGGTAAAGACGAGGATGGGACATGAGAGATGGGCTTGAACCTCATGGAAGCTTCCTACACACCATGCTCAAAAAGGGGAAAAGATCAAAGTCTATGTAGTTCAGATATGGGGCATAGTATCGAGGTTCACATAAAGGAAACCAACCCAAAGACATGGTAGGGCTTACATGTGGTTAGCAACCTATCATAAGAGGGACACTCTTGGTTTGAGGAGTATGGATTTAGTGTTGGGATTATGCATGGTTAGCTACCCAGGAACTGGTCTAACACCACTAAGGGGAAGACTGAGGATGTGGGTCCCAACAAAGGGATGAAAAAGTTTACCAGTGATTGGGGTTACACCTCAGGGAGGCTTCCTACGTACCCTTTCTAGGATATAGGAATCAAAAACCACATAGTTTGAAAGCATATAGTTTAATGTCATGTAGGACAAAAGGGGTATATAGTTTAACGTCATACGGGATGAGGGTGAATCGACATGAAGTGGTTGGGATTGATGGGTGATGGGCTTGAACCGTAGGAAGTCTTCCTACGTACCTTGCTCAAAAAGGGAAAAGATCAAAGTCCACATAGTTCATAATAAATGAGAATGGGGCTTACACATAGTTAGTAGCCCAAAAAGGATGTCACGGTCGATGCCCACTTTAATCTCATGTGATCTATGCTCGATGTGAGAAATAGGAGACAGTAAGGGACCTGAAGATCGTGTCGTGAGATATGAGATCACGAGAGGTGATGCAGGGCTTATGCATGGCTAGCATCCCAAATAGGAAATAGGGGCTTAATCTGAGAGGGAATCCCAAATAGGGGTCTAGATGTATGATGAGGATATGACCACCATACATGGAGCACCCTATCAAAGGGTGTAGGGGCTTACATAAGGGATTACCACGGTGCACATGATGACAAATAACAGTGGGAGAGTAGGAGTGAGAGGGAGTTGGTGCCCATCCCCTTCAAAGTCCTCTCAGGGCTTTTCACTTATGTGGTGGTCACATTTTAACACTGTGTGTTGAGAAAGTAGGGTTGGTTGGAATTTTACTGTCCTACAGCTCAGATGATGGGGACTTGCTCCTTACCCATAGTACTTACATAACTCGTACCAACCCACACTTGGGGAATGGAAGGCATAAGCAACTTTAGGTATTGGGGTTTGTAGAGTGATCCATTGGGGGGTCCACATTAGCATGGCTATGCGAAGAAGCAATAGCCGTTAGCATTCTGTAGACGCCGAAAAGTGCTTAAGTGCTAGAGGATGTTCCAAAATGAAAAAGCGAAGTCATATTCGGACTCGGAGGCCTGGTCCAGAGGGCTTGGAGGTGTTTCATGGAAAAAAGGATGAAGTGCATGAAAAAAGTTGTCCCGCGTTGAAAGTACCGGGATTCGTGAAGAGTCCCGGCACCGACGTGAAATATTTTCACCCCCGCGCCCCGCGCGGTTGACCTTGCTCACTGCCGCCTCCATCGTGCAATTATTTCTCACAGCTCTGAATTCTGTGCCGCCGGATGCCTATAAATAAAAGGAGACCCCATTCCTTTTCGGGGGATGAATAATTCAAACCACCTCTCGTGTGCATAATCGGTATTCCGCGCGCATGAAATATGGCCTTTAGGTATGGTTCTTCTTCACGCCAAGTCACCCCCAGATCCGCCTTCATGTGAGATCCACATGGATTAGACTAAACTCCAACCCCCTTCGTGGTATTCCCCTTGTGAGAAATCCTTTCCATGGCGCGCAATCCTTCTTTTGCATGCACACCCCCTCCATTGCGTGCAATCCCTCCTTTGCGCGCAATCCCTTCTTTGCGCGCAATCCCTTCCTTCGCCAACAATTCCTTCAAGTCACGCGCAAAACCTTATCCCCCTATTTCGTGCAAGCAACACTGATTTTGTGCCAGCCTGGAGCCTTTCGCACCGGACCCCCTTATTTCGTACAAGCCTCAGGGTTGCACGCAATCTCCTGGAGCCCTTCACCTTGATGCTCCCCGGGCGCCCTCTTGTGTGAGCACTCGATGCCCTCCTTCTGGGTGCCATTCGCAGGTGTCTCATGCACCCCAGGCATCCGCATCATACATGCTTTTCCTGTGCGACCTTCTAGGATCATATGAAGTAACTTTAAATTCCCTTGGACAATCCTTCCCATTGCGTTGCTTTGCCTCATGCTTCTTTGCATAGGCATGCTAACAAATATTTCTTCTTCGCATATCCATGCTAACGTGGACCCCTTAATGGTTTGCTCCACGACACCCCCTCAGTACGGCCTTACCGATGCCTTCCCTTCCATAAGGGGCAGAGGGTACCAGTTATATAAGTCCTAGGGGTGCAGAGAAATCCCACCTCGTCCGAGCTACAGGATGTTAAACTGCCAAGCACCTCGTCCTCAACATATGACGTTAAACTATGACCTGACCCCATGCCTCACACGCAGGGTCCCCCCACCTTGGACATTCTCCACGCCCACTCATCTCCACGGGGATGGGATCATCCCTCACATGGGGTGATTTATTGGAGCGGTGTTTGTCCGCGGGGAAGGGAAGCCACCTTGGTATAAGCCCCTAGCCTTCCTTTCAGGAGGCAGCACCCCTGCTCCTCCTCACTTCCTCGGTGCCAAGGCCAGCGGAGGGCGTGATAGGGAATGGGGCCCCTCTTCTCTTACTGGGTGCTAAATCCCTCTCCTGCTGCACTTTATCTCCCTCGGGCCTCCATCCTAGAGTAAGTCCCGACACCATGGGCCGCTCAATGCATAAGCCCCTCCTCATTTCCCATGGATGCACCCTTCACGACGCGATCACTGGGTCTCTTCTAGATCTTGTTTCTCACACCAAGCATGAATCCCATGAGCTTAGAGTGAGTACTTACCATGACACACCTTGGGCCGCCTCAGAGCGTAATCCCCAAATGCCCTCGTTCGTGCTGCAGGACACTAAACTGCCAAGCACCCTTGTCCCGCATGACGTTAAACTGTACACCCGAACTACGAGTGTAACGCCCCGACCCCAGTTACCTAGAGTCGGTGCATTATTACATAACATTAGCATGATCACAAAAGATGAAGTCTCAAAAGACCGATTGGTTTAGTAGCCTTGGAATCACTAGATACATTCATAAGTCTTACATTACATCATAAAATGAAAACTACAACAACATAGTCTCCATATTCCACACTCATATCCCCTCATACTATCCCTGCAGGTCAGTCATAAAATACTTCTTCACATACTGGGAAAAATAAAACATAGAAAGGGGTGAGCTCAGATGCTCAGTAAGGATAACAATATAGCGGAAACTTTCATAAATAAGCATAAACATTTAAGGAAATGTATAAATAAAACAAAATCCTTTTAAACTTGAACTTCTGCATAATATGGCAAAAATAAAATGAAATAATTCTATTTACTTATTCACATGGATATTATAATAGTCTAATAATCACATGAAATATTAATAACCACTTTCATAATGATGGAATGCATAATGCCAGACTATCATAATCACATTGTCAAGGACTTGTTCCAAGACTACAAATAAGATTTTGTCAAGGCCTTGTGTCGAGACACTAGTTTGTATCATGAGACCTACCGATGCATCGAAGAGCTATAACAGGCTCCACCCGTCACTTATTAAGTCCAATTCATTCCTCATATGAACAGGTTTAAACATAACATATTTTTTTTTATTAAAACTAGCATACAAAATGTCAATACTTTCTCCATAAACCATGAATGGTATAAAAATAACACATCCACAGTCATACATATCACCAAACCTTCAATATAATAAGGAAGTTTTGTATCATAATAAATCAACTTCAAATAAGATTAAAATCCATCAAAAGATGTTGACATGGTTGAAATAAAAACTATTTGAGAGAAATATCTCTTTTTTTGAAATCATTTAAAAGGAACATAATTATAAAATAAAACATTTAATTTGAAAATATTCTTATATTCTTGTAAGGTAAGCTTCGACGATTTTATAATGGCAAAAAATAGCCGTACCCGCTGTATAAGTTAAAAAAGACATTCTTACCTTAATTTTGTTGAAAAGGTTAAAAAGGACCTTATTTGGAAAACGATGGAAATATTCCTTTATAAATATCTTATAAAAGTCAAACAAGGGTATAAATGAATTTAACCCATAGTCTATAAAATATTAATAATGTTTTGAAATACATTTTTAAGAAACATGGATGTGGATGATAAAGTGGTCCCAGTAGATAATTACATATAAACAACCTCGGATAATGAAGAGATTGTGAAATAAACCTTTACCTTGTACTTTTCCTTGGTCGAGGGTAGGTTAACCTTATGTATAATAGTGAAATAATTGTTATTAAATTATACAAGATTCATATACATTAATATGATATCATATATGATCTTTTAACATTGCTTTGTTAATAATATCTTAGTATTATCGTCGTTTCGGGTGTTAACTTACTCATTTTCTTTTATATGTTTTGTTACATAAGCCGTGTTTGTTATGGATAGGTTGTATCTTATTCATATTCAGAATGATATCAAGTCCTTAAACATTATTTTTAATCATAAAATGAGAATTATACTTGAATGGATACGATGGGGAATGAATCTCATCGCGTTTGTGAAGATAGTAGTCCGTACGTACGTACGAGCGACAATATCACTCTTTTGATATTAGAATAATATATAATTGGATAGTATATCATATATAAATAATCATTATCATGTTATATTTATTATTTACTTAAATTACGCATCATTATCATACCCATCCAAATAATAATGTTTTGAATAACAATTACACCACGACGTGGAGACGGTAAGCCAAACGTACGGACTTATGGTGACATGTAATTCAAAAGATGGATAGAATAATTAATATGATTGTACCATATTTATAATAAAATCACATTATATATAATATACTGGAGTTATTATTTTAGAATGGAAATAACAAATAAAGAAGAAGTGGAAGAAGAAAGGAACTTGAAAGAGGGTGGTGAAAACATCACCTCTTCTTCAGGTTCTTCCTTTTGATTTGATCAAAAGGGCTCCTTAGGTTGGATTTATGATCAAACTAAGGCCTATAGGTTGAATTTAGAGAAGTTGAGAGGGTATTTGGGCATGTTTTGGCCAAGAAAAAATGTTTTTAAGGTGTTAATTAGAGATAAGGGGGAGTGCCCTTTTATAAGAGGGGTGGGGGGCACCTTAGGAAAAGATAGAAATATTATTTTATAATAAATTCATATTCAGTTTATAATGGCTCAAAAATTATTTATTTCGAGCCTAAGGTGGGTATGGGTCGAAAACAACTCAACCAATATGTTTTAGACCGGTTTGGGTCACTTTATTAACTTTATTTTTAGTTTTAACTCTTAGTTAATTAGTTTGACATTTACCATGTCTCTTTGTATTTTTATATTATATAGTTAATAAACTTACTATATACTTCCAATAGACCCCCAAGTGATACATTAATGATAAAAATATCATAATATAAGTTATTTTGCCGAAACGTAGATTTTTAGGAATAGAATATCAATTAATAATATAATATTTGTTTTAAAAACTCCTTTTTGTCAATTTTGACACTATTTAATAATTGATTTTTATAAAGTCTTAAAAACTTTATTAATTCGAAAAAAATTCATTTAACTAATCCTAACATGTCATATTAACCAATAAATATTTTTTATGTCATCAAAACTTTCAAATTATATTTATTTTAACATTTATAATACCAATTATTTGATTCTTTCATTAATAAGGAAAATACTACATCATTATTGTGTCATAAATAAATTTACTAATTAAATGTATAAAAATTATAAATAAAATCCCATTATGTAGTAAATATTTTTATCTTTATAATGAATATTTATAGTCGAAAATATAACATATATAACCCTATGTAAATTTTTTTTTCTAAAAGATATATGCATATGTCATTTTTGTGTTTAATTTAACTTAATTAATATAAAGTTTCATTATCACTTACAAGTGGCTCCATGGGGTCCCAAAATCAACCCAAATATGAACATGGTAAGAAATTTATAAACCAATAGGTTTAGGACATGTTTTAGGGTAATTTAATATTATTATCATATTATTTTGTTTACCCTTATTTATCGGATTTACCTTTTAACCATGGTAAATAAAATATTTACCGAAGTAATTATTCAAAATTTCTAAAAATAAAAGTTACCTATTTATGAAATTTGGACCTCCTGATTCTAAATATGGAATCCATTTTTCTAAATTCAAAACACATAAGTGTCAGAAATTAATTGAAAATTAATTCCTGTTGTCAAAACAAAAAGCGCGTTTTTAAGAAGTAATAACTACCAAAAGATTGACACTTGTTTATGTCTAGTTTAAATGTGAAATTTTGTCCAATGACCAAAATTAGATTAAATGGTAAAAATATATTATAAATATAATTTAAAACCACTCAAATTCATAATTTACCACTGTTAATTATTTTGATTAAAAAAATTGTTTTTAATTAAAATTTAGTAATTTTCACTATTCATCAAAATATGAAAGTTATCAGAAAAGTACCAAAAATTCACCCTAAGCTAATTTTGATATTATAAATCCAAAAATGAAGTCCATTTTCAAATATAATATGTATAAAATTTCAAAAAGTGGGTATTACTATTTATAACGGCTAGTTTGATTGGTTGTGGTGTGTTAGAACTCGAAGTTGCGTACAACACATGCTACAGTATTATTTAAAGAGAAGAGTACTGTGGAATATTGGGGTGTTACATTCTTCCCTCCTTGAAATAATTTTGTCCTAAAAATTTATAGAATATTACTGCATAAAATATTTGGGTGGTTCTTTATCATAAGTTCCTCGGGTTCCCACGTTTCCTCTTCCATCTTATGGTTTCTGTATAGAAATTTTACCAGAAGAGTCGTCCAGTTTATCAACACTTGTTCTCTGGTATCAAGAATCCTAATGGGCTCTTCACAATAAGAAAAATCGGGTTCCATTTCTACTTCCTCATAGGTGAGTACATGCGTTGGGCCAAGCATGTATTTTCTCAACAGTGATACGTGGAACACATCGTGAACTTTGGAGAGACTTGACGGCATTGCCAAACGGTAAGCTACAGTACCAATTCGTTCTAAAATTTCAAAAGGTCCGATGTACCTGGGACTCAATTTAAATTTCTTACTGAAAAATATAACTACCTTCCATGGAGATACCTTCAATAAAACTTGATCTCCTACCTGAAATTCCAAATCCTTCCTTCGGTTATCGGCATAGCTCTTCTGCCTACTTTGAGCTGCTTTGATGTGGGTTTGGATTACCTTCACCTTTTCCATCATTTCCACCGCAAGTTATGGGCCTACGAGTTTTCTTTCACCAACATCATCCCAACAGGTTGGTGTGTGACATCTCTTTCCGTATAATGCTTCATATAGTGCCATCTGAATACTTGAATGGAAGCTATTGTTATAGGAAAATTCCACCAGATGTAAATATTGATACCACATACCCTGAAAGTCAAGGGAGAAATATCTCAACATGTATTCTAAGGTTTTAATAGTCCATTCTGATTTTCCATCAGTTTGGGGGTAGTAGGCAGTGCCTAAATGAAGTTCAATATCCAGGGCTTTCTGAAGACTTTTCCAGAATCTTGATGTAAAATGGGGATCACGATCAGAAACAATCGATAGGGGTACTCCAGGAAGTCTCATAACTTCATTAATTTATAGTCTTGCTAGACGTTTAAGTGGTAGATCTTCTCTTATACAAGAAAATGTGCTAACTTGGTAAGATGATCAACAATGACCCATATTACATCATTCCTTCTAGGAGTCTTTGGTAGCCAAATGACAAAGTCCATCAAAATATTATCCCATTTCTACTTCGGTATGGGAAGAGGTTGCATGACTCCTCTAGGCTGTTTCCTTCATGCTTTCACTTGTTGAAAAACCATACATCTTGACACAAAATCAGTAATCTCCCTCTTCATGTTGTCCCACAAAAAATGTTCCTTCAAATCTCTATACATTTTGGTGCTCCCTGGGTGTATAGAGAAATTGAAACTATGAGCATCATCCAACAATTACCTTTTTAGATCAGGTTTATCGGGAACACAAAGTCTCTTCCCAAATTTTAAAATTCCACCTTCATAAACAAAGTCACTCAATCTCCCATCATTCACAACTTTAATCTTATTTTGAAATTCTTCATCATCGGTTTGAGAACTCTTTATCCTTTCTAGTAAAGATGGTTTGGCAACCATTTTAAAAAGTATCGATGTTTCACCTTCCATGGTGATTCCCATATCCATCTTTACTAGATCCATGTATATAGGATCCTTTTCAACTCTCATCTTGTTCAAAACTCCATGATCCTTTCTACTCAAAGCATCTACCACCTTATTTGCCTTCCCCAGGTGGTAGTGTATTCTGCAATCATAATACTTGAGTAATTCAATCCATCTCCTTTACCCCATGTTGAGTTCTTTTTGTGAGAAAATATATTTCAAACTCTTGTGATCAGTATAAATCTCACATTTTTCACCATAGAGGCAGTGTCTCAAAATATTCAAAGGAAAAATTACAGCTGATTACTCAAGATCATGAGTAGGATAGTTTTGCTCATGAATTTTCAGCTGTCGTGATGCATAGGTAATAACTCTATCATTTTTCATAAGGACACAACCAAGTCCTTTCTTTGAAACATCACTATAAATAACAAACCCATCATTCCCCGATGGTAGAGTCAATATAGGATCATTGAATAATATTCTCTTCAGTTCTTCAAAACATTCTTCACACTCTTTTGTCTAAACAAATTTAACCCCTTTACGTGTGAGCTTCGTTAATGGGTTATCCAATCGGGAAAAATTCTGGAAGAAATGCCGATAATAACCTTCTAAACCAATAAAACTACGTACCTCAGTTATACTCATTGGTTCTGGCCATTCATGGGTTGCCTTGGTCTTAGAAGGATCAATAGAGATTCCATCCTTAGAGACAATATGGCCAAGAAAATAAATCTCCTGATGCCAGAACTCACACTTTCTAAACTTCCCATATAATTCATGTCTTCTAAGAGTCTTCAGGATAATTCACAAGTGATTTTCATGATATTTGTAGCTTTTGGAATACACCAAGATATCATCAATAAATACCACTAAAAAATCATTGAGATATTCCTTGAAAACTATGTTCATTAGATCCATAAATACAGAGGGTGCATTAGTCAATCCAAAAGGCATTACTGTAAACTCGTAATGCCCGTACCTGGTTCGAAATGTTGTCTTTGGAATGTCTTCATTCTTCACACACAATTGATGGTATCCAGATCGAAGTTCAATCTTTGAAAAGTATTGAGATCCATGCAGTTGGTCAAATAAATCATCAATGCGAGGTAGGGGATACTTTTTCTTTATTGTTATAGCATTGATTTTCCTATAGTTGATACATAACCTCATAGATCCATATTTCTTCTTAAAAAAAGGAAAAGGGATCCCCATGGAGAAACACTAGGGAAAATAAATCCCTTATTACTCAATTACTATAGTTGTTTGTTTAGTTCAAATAATTCCACAATGTCTATTATATAAGTGGTCTTCGATATAGGCCTTGAATTAGGAATTAAATAAATGGAAAACACAATTTCTCGTTCTAGAGGATGTCCAGGTAAATCTTCCAGAAACACATATACAAATTCTTTCACAATAGGTACGTCCTATATTTGAACATTCCTTTCCTCACCCACAGTTATTTCATTCTATTCCTCCCTAATAATTGAATTTAGTTGAGCTACTAGGGGTGGATCTAGATAAGAATCAGGTGGTGACGATTCTGATCTAAAGATAAGGTGTTCTTTATCATCATCATCAAAAATCGTAACCTCCTTCTTCTTACAAAAAATATTTGCATCATGGTCCGAAATCCAATCCATACTGAGGATTATATCAAAGTCAATCATGGGTATGACTATGAGATCAGAAAATAAAGAACATTTATGTTCTCTAATGGGGACTGATTCACAAAAATTTGTTGCAATGATACTTCCCTTAGGAGTTTTGACCGACAACACCCTTGTTAATTAAAATTAGAAATATCTAATTTTCTTAGCAAAATACGAAGATATGAAACAATGCGATGATCCAGAATCAAATAAAGCATTTGCTAAACTTGAGGAAACCATTAAATTACCTGCCACAAAGTCTTTCAGAGCTTTTACCTCAGCAGTAGTGATAGCATAAACTTGTCCTTGATCCCTTGGCCTTTTCTGAGGTAAGTTCCCCTGACGATTAGGAAATTCATTTTCATAATGTACCATCTCCCTGAAATTGTATCACTGAACATCGTTAGCTTCTTTCTTCCCCTTGCAATCACAAGCTTGGTGGCCTTTTTCACCACACTTGTAACAGACTCCCATTCCCTTCAAGCAAGTACCAGGGTGTTTCTTCCCACATTTACTGCAGGATGGATATTCAACTTTTCCCTTATTCCCCTTATTTTCATTCCCAGAGTGATTGGAAGATCTCTTCTTCTCTTTCTTTGCTTTAAATTCATAAGTCTTAGAGAATTCCTTTTCTGTCTTGATAGCACATGAGACAATATCTTCGTACAACGAGAAGGATTGTGAGAATAATGCTTGATGGAGAAATGGTTTTAACCCATCAAAGAAATGATCAATCTTACTACTTGGGTTATGTATATAATCTGATGTATCCCTCGCTAACCTTGTAAAGTTAACCTCATACTTTGCGACATTCTCATCCTCCTTTTGTCTCAGACTCAGAAATTGCCTTTCCATATCTGCTCAATGGTCATGAGGAAAGTATTTTTCTAAGAAAATATCTTTGAACTCCCTCCATTCTATATTTGATATTTCATCATCCTCCTTTTTGTTTTGAATCAATGACCACCATTGGTCAGCATCTCAAGTGAGGCGATAAACTTCCATGATAAATTTTTCCCTTTCACTACTCACCAAGGCATGAAATATTTTCTCTAAGGAATTTATCTATTGCTCAGCTACTAATGGATTTGTACTCCCATTGAATGTTGGTGGTTGTTTCCTCATGAAGCGATCTAACATTGATCCTCCACGTTGTGGATCTGGGTGCTCCATACGGGAAAGGTTATTATTCATAACCTGAGTGAGTTATCCCAGTACGGTGATTAACTGATCAGCACCAGTTTCATCACCATCTCCACTATAATTATCTTGAGTAGGAGGGAAATCCCTACATGGAGTGTGTGCATTGATACAATTTTCATTTCTTCCACCAGGACCCATTTCTAAACAATGGAATACACTAGATTAGTTTATGAATCACAATACATAAATCCAAACTTGTAAAACACTTAACACAAATTGAACAGTTTATGGATATAATCCATAATCATAAAAAAATGTTTTCTTTGAGGAAGTATATACTCATAAACCCTTCATAATGGTTTTTAAATAAAATGAGAATTATCCTAAGCATATCTTTCAGGAGTGTCGTAACCAAGAGTGCAACAAGGATCGTTGTCATGCACCAGTTCCTATTCGAGTCTAGCTCAAAGCAGTGTTTTTGGGTTTTACCCCTAGTTACATCTATGCCACAACTGCCTCTACCTGCTCGTATCTAGACAAAGATGTATTGCTCGGAAAACTCACAAAATCTCTACAATACAAAAATTCTAGGAAGATATTCTATACTAATCCTCAAATTCTATCTTAGGGCTATGTGCTCTAATCAGATCTTATCTAAATCTAGCTTCCAAGGTTTGTATTAAACTTCCTCTTATACCAACTGTAATGCCCCGACCCCAGTTACCCAGAGTCGGTGCATTATTACATAACATTGGCATGATCACAAAAGATCAAGTCTCTAAAGACCGATTAGTTTAGTATCCTTGGAATCACTAGATACATTCATAAGTCTTACATTACATAATAAAATGAAAACTAAAACAACATAGTCTTCATAGTCCACACTCATATACCCTCAGACTATCCCTACAGGTCAGTCATAAAATAATTCTTCACATCCTAGGAAAAATAAAACATATAAAGGGGCGATCTCAGATGCTCAGTAAGGATAACGATATAGAGGAAACTTTCATAAATAAGTATAAACATTTAAGGCAATGTATAACTAAAAATAATCCTTTTAAACTTGAACTTAAGTATAATATGGAAAAAATAAAATGAAATAATGCCATTTACTTGTTCACATGGATATTATACTAGTAGAATAATCACATGCAATATCAATAACCACTTTCATAATGATGGAATGCATAATGAAAGACTATCATAACCACATAGTCAAGGCCTTGTGCCAAGACTACAAATAAGATTTTTTCAAGGCCTTATGCCAAGACAATAGTTTGTCTCATGAGACCTACCGATGCATCGAGGAGCTATAGCGGGCTCCACCCGTCACTTATTAAGTCTAATGCATTCCTCATATGAATACGTTTAAATATAACATAAACATTTGTATTAAAACTAGCATACGAAATGTAAATAATTTCTCCATAAACCATGAATGGTATAAAAATAACACATCCACAATCAAACATATCACAGAACCTTCAATACAATAATGAAGTTTTGTATCATAATAAATCAAATTCAAATAAGCTTAAAATCCATCAAAGGATGTTGACATAGATGAAATCAAAACTATTTGAGAGAAATATCTCTTTTTTTGAAATCATTTAAAAGTCACATAATTATAAAATAAAACATTTACTTTGAAAATATTCTAATATGCTTGTAAGTGAAGCTTCGACGATTTTATAATGGCATAAAATATCTGCACCTGCCGTATAAGTTAAAAAATACATTCTTACCTTAATTTTGTCGAAAAGGTTAAAAAGGACCTTGTTTGGAAAAAGATAGAAAGAATCCTTTATAAACATATTATAAAATTCAAACAAGGGTATAAATTACTTTAACCCATAATCTATAAAATAGTAAGAATGTTTTGAAATACATTTTTATGAAATATAGATGTGGATGATAAAGAGGTCCCAATAGATAATTACGTATAAACAACCTCAGATAATGAAGAGATTGTGAAATAAACCCTTAACTTGTACTTTTCCTTGGTCGAGGGTTGGTTAAACTCCTGTATAATAGTTAAATAATTGTTATTAAATTATAAAAGAATCATATACATTAATATGATATCATATATGATCTTTTAACATTGCTTTGTTAATAATATCTTAGTATTATCTTCATTTCAGGTGTTAACTTACTTATTTTCTTTTATATTTTTTGTTACATAATCTATGTTTGTTATGGATAGGTTGTATCTTATTCATATCCAGAATTATATCAAGTCCTTAAAAATTATTTTTAGTCATCAAATTAGAATTATACTTGAATGGATACGATGGGGAATGAATCTCATCGCGTTCGTGGAGACGGTAGTCCGTACATACGCACGAGTGACAATATCACTCTTTTGATATTAGAATAATATATAATTGGATAGTATATCATATATAAAGAATAATTATCATGTTATATTTATTATTTACTTAAATTTCACATCATTATCATACCCATCCAAATAATAATGTTTTGAATAACAATTACACCACGACGTGGAGACGGTAAGTCGTACGTCAGCACGTATGGTGACATATCATTCAAAGGATGGATAGAATACTGAATATGGTTGTACCATATTTATAATAACATAAAAGTATATAGAATATGTTGGAGTTATTATTTTAGAATGGAAATAACAAATAAAGAATAAGTGGAAGAAGAAAGGAACTTGAAAGAGGGTGGGGAAAACATTACCTCTTCTTCGGGTTCTTCTTTTTGATTTGATAAAAAGGGATCCTTAGGTTGGATTTATGATCAAAATAAGGCATCTAGGTTGAATTTAGGAAAGTTGAGAGGGTATTTGGGCTGGTTTTGGCTGAGAGAAAAGGCTTTGAAGGTGTGAATTAGAGAGAAGGGGAGTGCCCTTTTTTAAGAGGGGTGAGGGGCACCTTAGGAAAAGATAGAAATATTATTTTATAATAAATTCATATTCGGTTTCTAATGGATCCAAACTGATTTATTTCAAGGATAAGGTGGGTATGGGTCAACATCCACTCAACCAATAGGTTTTAGACATGTTTGGGTCACTTTATTAACATTATCTTTTAGTTTTAACTCCTAGTTAATTAGTTTGACATTTACCATGTCTCATTGTTTTTTCATGTTATATAGTTAATAAATTTACTATACACTTCCAAGAGACCCCCAAGTGGTCTATTAATGATAAAACTATCATAATATAAGTTATTTTCCCCAACCTTATATTTTTAGGAATAGAATATCAATTAATAATATAATATTTGTTTTAAAAACTCCTTTATGTCAATTTTGACACTATTTAATAATTGATTTTTGTTAAAGTCTTAACAACTTTATTAATTCAAAAAAAATTCATTTAAGTAATACTAAAATGTATTATTAACCAATAATATTTTTTATGTCATAAAAACTTTCAAATTATATTAATTTTAACATTTATAATACCAATTATTTGATTCTTTCATTAATAAAGAAAATACTGTATCATTATTGTGTCATAAATAAATTTAATTATTCAATGTCTAAAAATTATAAATAAACTACCATTATGTATTAAATATTTTTATCTTTCTAATGAATATTTATATTTTAAAATATAACATATATTACCCTATGTAAATTTTTTTTTGCTAAAAGATATATGCTTATGTCATTTTTGTATTTTCTTTAACTTAATTAATATAAAGTGTCATTATCACTTACAAGTGGCTCCATGGGGTCCCAAAATCTACCCAAAGATGACCATGGTCGGAAATATATCACCCAATAGGGTTAGGATACATTTTAGGGTAATTTAATATTATTATAATATTATTATGTTTACCCTTATTTACAGGATTTACCCTTTAACCATGGTAAATAAAATATTTACCGAAGTAATTATTCAAAATGTCTAAAAATAAAAGTTACCTATTTAAAAAATTTGGACCTCCTAATTATGAATACAAAATCCATTTTTCTAAATTCAAAACATAGAAGTGGCAGAAATTAATTTAAAATTAATTCCCGTTGTCAAAACAAAAAGCGCGTTTTTAAGAAATAATAACTATCAAAAGATTGACACTTGTTTATATCTAGTTTTAATGTGAAATTACTTCCAATGACCAAATTGGATTAAACGATAAAAATAAATTCTAAATATACTTTAAAACCACTCAAATTCATAATTTATCACTATTAATTATTTTGATTAAAAAATTTGTTTTTAATTAAAATTTAGTAATTTTCACTATTCATCAAAATATGAAAGTTATCAGAAAAGTACCAAAAATTCACCCTAAGCTAATTTTGATATTCCTAATCCAAAAATGAAGTCTATTTTGAAATATAATATGTATAAAATTTTAAAAAGTGGGTATTACTGTTCATAATGGCTAGTTTGATTGGTTGCGGTGTGTTAGAACTCAAAGTTGCGTACAACACACGCTACTGTATTATTCAAAGAGAAGAATACCATGGAAGATTGGGGTGTTACAATGGGAAATTTGATCCGTGATAAGGCATGGTACATAGGAATCCTCCATGAGGTTCAAGACCCACCACCTTGGTCTGTCTCAGAGCGTAAGCCCCAATCCATCCCGAACTACGTGGACTTTGATCCGTGCTAAGACATGGTACATAGGAAGCCTCCATGAGGTTCAAGCCCCACCACCTTGGGCCGTCTTAGAGCATAAGCCCAAATCCATCCCGAACTATGGGGAATTTGATCCGTGCTAAGGCATGGTACGTAGGAAGCCTCCATGAGGTTCAAGCCCCACCACCTTGGGCCGTCTCAGAGCATAAGCCCCAATCCATCCCGAACTACGAGGACTTTGATCCATGCTAAGGCATGGTACGTAGGAAGCCTCCATGAGGTTCAATCCCCACTACCTTGGGCCGTCTCAGAGCCTAAGCCCCAATCTATCCCAAACTACAGGGACTTTGATCCATGCTAAGGCTTGGTACATAAGAAGCCTCCATGAGGTTCAAGCCCGACAAACCATTGGCCCCAACCGTCTACGTGTCGGTGTTCCAAACCCCATTTCCACCTTGTGCCACCTCAGAGCATAAGCCCCAATCAATTTGGACTCCAGGTCCCCATTCACGTCGATTCTCCATCACCATGGGCCGCCTCAGATTGTAAGCCCCATTCTCATCCCTCATGACGTTAAACTGTATCTGCCACCTGAACCACAAAGACTTTGATTCCCCGCCATGTGGATACATAGGAGGCCTCCACGAGGCTCAAGTCCATCACTCATGTCTTATCCTAATCTCTCCCTGAAGCCCACATGTCTCGGGAATCTCATGCCCTAACATGGAGGTTCTACCTCCTCTGGGTCCCACCCACATGTTCATTCTCACGGGTCTCCCCTTCAGGTGTCCCACCGTATCATCGAACTACGCAAACTTTGATTCCATGCCACGGGGATACGTCGGAAGTCTCTTCGAGACCCAATCCTAGAGCCACCATCCATCCGGATTTTTACCCGGGCCGCCACATCCTGGTGGGATCATGCCATTTCATTCTCCATTCCCCTCCACAGTATTCGAGAAGCCGCCCACGTGCTGGCCCTAACATCGATGTTCCCTCCAAGGGTTTCTTCAATCTGATCCACTCTAGATAGTGTTCCGATCAATCTGATCCGTCTCCGCTGGATGTTAAACTTGCAACATACCCTGTGTTAAAAATGAGAAGCTGAGGAAAACCTCAGATACATGCCTATGGCATACAATTCCCCGCATTCGATGTGGGATGCCTCGGGCATCCGTGCCCTCGAGAAGCCCTATAATAAGGGAAAGAGGACAGACATGCCAATCCCCAACGTCAAGACACGCCAGTGATTCCCCAACACTACTTCTCTCCTAACCGAAGGTTGCTTCCCTAACTGGACCCCTTGGAAGGTCCTGAAGAAAGCGACGTAATTAACTAGTGTCCATGAATATATGGGGCTGGGAATATCTTCACAAATTAAGTTTTAAATCTATGAGGGAGACCCAGACTAGGTGACGAGCTCTGAGGAGGAATCCAAGGATGGAAGAACCGACACCCCATCATCCCATTTCGATCAAGGAGCAGACGTCCCTGAACAAGGAGTGGATGCCGCCCACCTTTGGAAAGCGGGAATGTGGGGTAACAACAGTGCGCCCTCTACGTGATGTATGCACATGTCCCTGGAGAAAGCGTTGGAAATATAAAATGGTGAACCCGATGTGAATCTCCTCTCCTCATCTTGGAGGCTAGTAGCGTTCAGGACATCAGTGGATAAGAATGTCGTCTGACCTCGTCATCCGATACCAGGTCCCACCAAATAGGAATGACGTGAAACTCGCCAGAAGTTGGGACAATCAGGATGTTGAGCATTACACTCTGTGATGTTGTCAGCGTGGATCCCTCTTGCTGACCATGGGAGATGGAACGACGCTGGGGCATTGGTTGTCGATTTCTTTTCCTAAAAGTGTTAATGAGTTCATCTCCTTGCTTTCAAGAATCAAGTTGTTGCATCCGGAGCTCGATCACCTACCCACCGACGCAGATGCAGGGGAAATATCAATGTGGCTTCCCTATACAGTTTTGCCTCTTCCACGACAGTCGCGACTGCCACGACTGCTGGGCGCACACGCCCCCTATCCCCTTCATAGATCATCCAGTGAAGGGTAATCAATGACCCTGTACGCAAGTACGAGGAGGTGGGGGTCATTTCCGCCAGGGATATGGCTCGCCTAGACCTTGAGGCAGCTGCTCCTCACCATCCACGCTGCCCCTGAGGGCTGTGCAGGGAGCCGCTTCTCCCCACCCCAATGTTCAATCATTTTGGGATATTGTCCTCGAAACGCCTTGATAACTCTATCCCCTATAATGATGAGGTAGGGGATGTTTAGGCCAGCCCAAATAGAGTTCCGCTTCAAGGGCTCTCGGTGAGGGCCCCCACCAGGCCGCGTCAGCGCCACCGCCTAGTTCCCTGATCCAAGGAGCAGGTAATCCATGCACCTGCACCACCGGCTCTAGTTCATCTGACCTGAGACCAGTGTCTGGCGTAATGGGAAGAGTATGGATGCCTTGGGGCATCAACGTCAGCGACTACTGTGGCTCGGGCCACTGCTGACTCCTATCACCAACTCCCTGCACACATTGAGTAGGGGAAGCTATACGCCCAACCCGGATTGAGACCCCAACTGCCCCACGGGCAGGTTTGGTCGACTCTCTCGGTCACCGGCATAGGTGATGGCCGCTGTGGACTAATCCACAACAATTCCACCCAGTGTGAAGGCCTACTCCTTGCCGCCATTACAAAAGGTACGAGCCCTCCCTGATTCCAACCTCAGCTTGGTGGTCTGCCTCATGCCACCTTCAACCCAAGAGATTGTCTTCCTCGTGACAGCAACACTCCGTGTGGGGGTCTCTCCTGTGCTCACTGCACTGGGTACGGGGTCACTCCTTCTGCCGTGGACCATGAGCATGGAGACATTGCATGTCCGGTCACTCACCAACATGGAGTTCCTCCCCATGTCCCCACGCTGATCAGTGAAGTTCCTCCTTTCCCTAGAAATCAGAGAGGTGGAAACCAACCCCACTTCAACAACGCCCAACATGGAGGTCCTCCCCATGTCCCTTTTGACATTTGTCCCGGTGCTCCTCGCACCCCGGCTTCCTCGGGTGGAAACCCTCTCCGCCCCAGCATTAGTGCAGCCGGAGGACCCCATGTTAGAAATCAGCCCTACCCTAAAGAAACATCCAGGGGTAGGAGAGCAGGTCACCACCGCCGCAAGAGGAATTCTGGGAAGGCCGAACAGGGATCAGACCAGTCCGTTTCTCAGACTCCGAGGCGGAGTACTATTCAGCGCCGGAGCCCTCCCCTCAGCCCCCAAGTCAAGGGCCAGGGCAGGAAAGAGGCGCATCAGCCTTATGCTCCCGGAATGTGAGATCCAAAGGATCCCTGTCTCCCTCTAAAGGTATATTCAAGAGGAAGGGAACTTGGCATGTTCTCAGGGGCAAACCGCGCAGTCGTCTCTATCATCGCTGAAAGCACCCCCCACCACGAAGCTATTTTGGGGATCAATGGCGGAGGAGCTACGACATAACCCTCCCTCAGCAGGCGCTGATTTTGCATCAGGAGCCTTTTTTGCCGGTCCTTATTATTTTGATATGGTGGCCAAGTCACTGCAACCCTCAGAGGACATCCCAAGATTCAGCAACCAATCAGCTCGCTCACCATATTATCCACCGGCCAGCCCGCCACCCCGGTAGCCAACCTCAGTGCCGTTGCCAGTTCCTCAGTCACCCTCAATCGATGAGTGGGGAAATCAAATTATAGACCCTAGATCTAAGCTGAGGAACTTATGGACCATCCTTGCAGTGGGACACTTCCCCGAGAAGTTTTGGCTGGTCACGGGGTCAAATTTTGGTACGCCAGAATCACTCACCCCGGAGGAGTTTGAATGTTTCCGCTAGACCCTCTGGGTGACTCACCTCCATCTTTTCAACCGGAAGGTGACTTATTCCGGGAGCCAAGAGCACCTTGAAGACATCAGCGAACAATGCCATTTGGTTGACCTGACCATGATCCCCGCGGTCCGACACCTTGAGTCACCTGGCCACCATAGGGCCCCCCAACAGTGATGCGTTCAGAGATTCTAACTACTCTGAAAAGTTATTAAGTAGGATACCCCCACGTGAAAGTCCGTGACTGGGTGAAGTACGCTGCCCTCCTTTTCAGTGTGATTCGCCGGCAGCCTGACTCACTTAGCGGTAGTGAGGACATGCTCCCAGGAAGAGTGGCGGTCAACATGACCGATCTGTCGGGAGTAGAGAACGAGCTGGGACTTCTCGATGGGAACGTCCCCCCTGAGGACGTATAGAGACCCAAAGCTAGACGTACATGGACATTACATTACTTTTGCATAATAACTAATACATAACAAAAATAGACACACAAGGATCGTAATAGTTTAGTGTCTTTGGAAACTTGGAATATAAACTTCTAATCATGTTGAAATATCTTCAACAACTCCCATAACGATCTTCCCCTTTTTGTTTCCTTACCTAAAACCTTTATTTATTTCATGGGGAAAATAAAACAATAAAAGGGTGAGATCAAATGCTCAGTAAGGTCAAACATAGAGAACATAAAACAATCCATAAACATCTGAAAACAAAAACTTGAAACTGAAATTTAAACATCAAAATCCTGAGCAAAGATATAAATCGTGGAAGTATGTAAGGAATATATCATAATAGAACATCAACCATGATAAAATATAATGGGAATAAAACATGTAATTGTGGAAACAATTCAACACATGTTATGATTTCCATAGTATCCAAGGCATTGTTTCCAAGACCATCTTAGTGGACAAAGTCCCTTTCTAAATCGAGTTCACTCCTCGTTTCAGTCCTGTAACACTGAACCGGATTAACTTACCATTCTAGACATGTCTATCTCATGAGATATAAATCTTTACCCAATGCATTAGAGGGATATATAGGTCCCACCCATCTCATAATGAAATCATTCTTACTTGTTCCACAAAATAAACATACATCATTCATAAAAACCCAATAAATAAAATGGGTTTCATAAACATCATCCCATCATTACATAATACATATAAAATAAATGGATATCATTTCATAATAAGGAAAGTGAAACCATGTAAATCATAGAGACATTATAATTGAAACATACACATATGAAATAATTTCATCTTACATGAAAAATGGTTTTGATAAAACACTAGAAATGAATTTTTGAGGAAAATATCCTTTCTTCTTCAAAATCATTTTCTTTTCAAAAAATGTCGTTCAATTTTAAAGGAAAAGTATTTTGTTGAAAATAGTCATGAAATCTTTTGGATTAAGCTTCATGAAAACAAGGCTTTATAAAACCGTAAAAATCCATTGGTGTCGTATAAGTTAAAAAAACACTCTTCTCGTACTTTTGCCGGAAAAGTCAAAAAGTACCTCGTAAAAGAAAGATTCCATACATACCATGTAGTAAAAGTAAAAATGAGTAAAAAGGACTTTAAACATACATGAAAACACTTTTATAAAACATGGACATGGATGATAGAAATAACCCCAGTAAATACTTATGAATAAGCAATCTCGGATAAAAATGAGATTTGCGAAATTATCCCTTTCCTTAGGTCCGATATGCTTCTTACGTATCCAAAACTCCTGTATAATGATTTAAATAATGTCATTGACTTATTACAGAATCATATTCATTGTTATTATATCATATATGTTTCACTTATGACTTTATATTACCCGTTCTTTTGTAAATTCATGTTAAAGTAGCGTTATGGGTAAAATCGTTTCATTTGTCGTTCGTGTTTTTAACTTGTAATTATTCATATGATTACTTAGATCATGATTACTTACATACAGAATGTAAAACATTATTTATATATAATATATATTCAGAATATACATAATAGATCGATAAATGGAAAGAAATACACCGTTCATGGAGACTGTAGGCTGTACGTACGCATGAATGCTGTTTTCGTTTCCTTATTGAATTGAATGAAATTAAGAAGATGACATAAATATACACACACATAAATCCAGTAGAATTATTATGTCATATATTTCATGATTACTTATTATATATACTTTATAATCATTCTTGAATGGTTAACATGGATAGTGAATCTCATCGCGTCGTGGAGACGGTAGTCCGTACGTACGCACGAGTGATGATATCATTCCCAAGATCGTGGAATTGTATTAAAGTGTATGTATAATATTAAAGAATCAATATAACTTTAAAATAATCATATATATTCATTACTTTCACCATTATACCCATCCAAGTAAGGTGTTGGAGGAAAATAGATTACTCCACAGCGTGGAGACGGTATTCCGTACGTACGCATGCACGGTGATTTCATTTTCTGTAGGATGGATAGATGGTGAAATATGGTTGTTTCATACTTATAATAACATATCAGTATATAATTGATACTTATGTTATTACTTAATAATGAAGCAACTAAGAAAGAAGAAGTGTAAGAAGAAATAAAGTTGAAAGAATCGGTAATGGACATTACCTCTTCTTTGAAGCGCCTCTTTGAGACCTCCTATTAGAGCACTAGAATTGGTATTTTAAGAATACCAGGACCTCTAGGATGTTTCTAGGGAAGTGTAAAAGAGAATTTGGCAGGGGTGGGCCGAGATTGAAGGCTCAAAGTGGTGTGAGGAAGAGAGGGAGGAGGTACCCTTTTATAAGGGAGGAGAGGGGCACCTTTGGAAATATAAGAAATATTAGTTTATATTAAATCCCAACCCCACTTAAAAACTTCCAAAATGACTCATATCCGAATATTAGATGATATAGGGTTTTAATATCATCAAACAATAAAATTTAGACATGTTAGGAATTTATTTTAAACATTATCAACTTCATTTATCCTTATTTAATCAATTTAAGTTTATTTGTGGTAATAACATTCTAAATTTTAAATTATAACAAATAATTACTTATTTGTTGTTAATTGTCCATAATTGGATACTTTATAACATTTTAAACCATATAAATTTAAATTTATAATTTTTAAATATTTTTGTGATTTTTAAACAATTTTATAATATGTTATTTTTATAAAATAACAATAGTGTCAATTTTGACACTATTCATTTAATTGAATTTAAATAAAATATATACAGATGATATGTTCGAAATAAAAGCTTTAATAGATTTATAAAAGGTTATATATATCTATAAAATTACTGGAGAACATTAAGTAGTTCATATAATATTTATTTTATTATTTTTAAAACCATTTATATGGTTTATCTCTTAATACAATAATTACTACAACATTTTTGTATAATAATTTAATATACTTATTTGTTGCATAAAAATTAAAAATAAAATCCTATGATGAAGATAAATATATTAAATTTCACAATAATACTTTTAGTCTAATTTATCATCTTAAAATACCAATATTTAAATTGTTATATTTATTAAATTATGAAGGTGACAACTTTGGCATCATTTAAAATAAAATAATATAAGTGTCATAATTGCTTTTATAAGGCTCCAAATGGTCAAATATTCGACCATTGGATGATTAAGGTTTAAATGTACATGACCAATAAGTTATTTTCAGGGTTTTGTGCCTTTTATGGTCACTATTAGTTTAATAAAAACTATATTCTTAATTTTTCACTAGATAAACAATTTCTGCATCACTATTGTGTCACAATTAATGATAATTATTTAATCCCTAAAAATTATAATTAAATTCATATGATGTATATAATTTTATTATCTTTATGTATACTATTCATGTTCTAAGTTTTATGATGTTTATCACTAAATTAAAATTATTATACTTATAATATTTAAGAGAGTGACATGTTGTCACTTTCTTTGGTTTTAATAATAATTAAATTATTTTCATGGTCAAAAGTCCATAAAATGAATCTAATCATACCCTTAGGTGATATGGGTATACTTTTATCCATCCAATAGAATTTTGGCATGTTTTAGGGTAATTTTATAATATTATATTTACCCTTAATTACCCGATTTACCTTTAACTATGGTAAATAAAATTTACCGTAGTTACTATTCATAATTCCCAAAAATAAAAAGTAGCCTATTAACATAATTTGGACCCACTGATTCCAAATATGGAGTCCATTTTTTCAAATTCAATACACAGAAGTTTCAGAAATTAAATTAAAATTAATACCGTTGTCGAATGAAAACGGGTTTTTGTTTAAAACATTGCAAAAGATTGAATTGATTTAACCTACGAATTCAATGTAAACTCAATGCTAATGACATAAATTATATTAAATGGTAAAAATATATTCTATTTATACTTTAAAACCATTCAATATTATAATTTAACCATATAAATTATTACGATGAAAAAAGTTGTTTTTAATTAAAATATAGCTTGTTTTTACTATTCATTAAAATATGAAAGTTATCAGAAAAATATCAAAACATTATCCAATGTAAATTTTTATATCCTGATTCAAAATTAGAATTTTATTTTTTCAAATTTAACTTATAAACATGTCAACAACTAGATTCAAAGTGGGTGCGCCATCAAAAGGCGGCAAAACTGCATTTTTGAAAAATACATATTTTACCTGAAAAATTTATTTTGTTCTTATACCATGTTCTAGAAAATGTTTAAGATGAATAATAATGTTATAAAATTCAAAATTTAGTTAATACTATTCATAACGGCTAGTTCATAATAATATTATAATAATATATCATTGTTTAGTAAAACCCGGTATTGCGTACAACACACGCTATCGAGGAAGGTCGCGATTGCGTGTAATGCAAGCCAAGTCAGGGTTGCGTGTTGTGCAAGACTCCTTTGTTGTTTCGTTATAACATAATCCAACCATTTTTCATTTATACATTTAATATATATATATATATACTCAATGTTGCGTAGAATGACTATTATCAAACGAACTTGGAATTGTGTGTAACACAATCTAAGAATAGTGTTGTGTATACTGAAAGATAATATGGTGTTGCGTATAGCACAAGATAATCTTGTTGTATCTTACAACACAATACATCAATGAAATTAAAAGAATATTTTTCATAAAATATCAGGGTGTTACATTCTACCCCCCTTAAAATGAATTTCGCCCTTGAAATTCGTTGGGGTTATAAATCGTTTACTATTTATAGAAACCCACATCGTAAAAAGGAATATTAAAACTTAATTTTAAAAACTAAAGCATGAAATGTAACGATTACCCAAAGTAACTCATCACTGGGTTTCCATATATGAGAACATAGGTGAAAATATGGATATGGAAGAAAAATCTAACCATCAAGTTATGATGGAGAGTGGTAGAGAACATGGCTATGAAAAATCCATCAATCACAAAGCCATAGATTTGTGATGATCTAAGGTACCATATGATTCATCGGATATAAGGACACTAGGACAACATTTTTGGTTTTCAAGATCATTTCCCTAAAGTTGATGAATTAAAATAAATACTTACAAGATTTTGGTACAATCTCACTGTTGTTCGTGAGTTGAACAATTTCCACTTCATCCCTTAAAGAAATGAAGTTGAATTTGTTATTCGTGATGTGTTAGCAGATCATGTGATAGAATGATGGTTCATTCCATCTGTTTCAAACAAAATGTTAGCAAAAGTTATAAGTCCATCTTATGGTTAGATTAATCGTATATGGTTCCAAAAATGAACTTATATATATCATACCGCTTAATAAAATAAAACTAGTTTCTACTAACCAGGGACTTCCTGTAGGCTAGTGGTAGGCGATAAAGGCCAGTCGTACTTCGGTTGTGGGTTCGATTCCCACAGCCTTGTCTGACGCAATGGGTTGTCGCCCGTCCTGCAGGTTGTCCTTTTTCTAAAACTACATTATAAATAATATCGGGAAAAAAAATCTAGCCTTAAACAATACTAACTTATGTCCAACATAATTCATTCCAATATTTAGGCTTATCCAAAATACATATGTCCAATCTCATAGTATAAAGAAAACGATTACTTGAAATGTCATCAACCAAGCATGTGAATACCATCATTTATCCCCCATATATCTTGTTGGTCATATTCCAATCATGTGATTACCTTAATCATGTATTCTCTTGAAAAATGAATACCCATTGAACCTTAGTGAAAACATGAATGCTATCAAAAGTTAACTCTATCCACATTCCAAAATCCCAAAAATTATATATACTCAAACCATGATATGACCTTTTCCTTATATCAGTCATGAGCTCATGAATACTATCAAACATTTAATTTTCTCTTTATCCCTTCATTATGTGCATATCATCTACTTTCCAAAAATATCTGAATAACCTTTCATGGTCACTGGTACCATTCATCATATACTTTCAAAACTTAAGGAAATACAACAGTGTAACAATCCTTAGATGTCTCTTTATTCCACAGTACCATGAGATTACTTATACAACATTACACTTGATAAACATATAATCATTCCACTACCTTATTAAACCATTGACCGAGCTACAACAATTCTTTCATCTCACATATCATTTGTAGCCTCTTTATCATCATCAACATAAATACTACCCATACGACCATACTGATTCTCTTCATGAGACTTTCCCATAGGGCATTGGTTTTCATAATGCCCGTACGTTCCACATTTAAAACATCTAATCATTGTTGATGTCGTAGAAATACCATTATCCTTGTCCATGGTGTTAAATGAACCTTTTTCTTTGCACTTACTAGATTTGTGTCCTTCTTTTCCACACCCAAAGCATCTTCCAGTTCCTTTGAAACAATCTCCCCGATGCCTCTTCCCACATGATTTACATGAGGGAAATTGAAATTTCTTTCCTCTATGATCATCATGAAACTCCATCTTTCTCTTATTACCTGAGTCGGGAAACATACCAAAGTTGAGATTATTGATCATATTATGAGATTGATGATTAGGCATAATAATGATGTTTGGACTTCCAAATCCCGTTTCATTTGGTTGCTCATGAAGAATATCATTCCATTGTCCATCATATCCTCCATTATCGTGAATCTTTTTGTTTCCAGCCATTTTCTAAAACCCAAAAAGAATAGTGTGTGAGGTAAAAATCATGATAGGTAAAACAACATAGTAATGGGGGAGTACCCTCAATATCTAACATCTTAAGTTAAATTCTAATATCATTACCATAGTTCTAGGACTATATCCTATACGTATACTTATCCTTAGGTACATCCCTAGACATACCTTAAAAATATCTCTAGGGATATCACTAATGTTTTTTCATCCTAGTTTCCAAAGGTTGACTAAACCTTTCCTCTGATACCAACTATAGAGACCCAAATCTGGATGTACATGGACATTACATTACTTTTGCGGAATAATTAATACATAACAAAAACAGACACACAAGGATCATAATAGTTTAGTGTCTTTGGAAACTTGGAATATAAACTTCTAATCATGTTAAAAGATCTTCAACAACTCCCATAACGATCTTCCCCTTTTTGTTTCCTTACCAAAAACCTTTATTTATTTCCTAGGGAAAATAAAACAATAAAAGGGTGAGCTCAAATTCTCAGTAAGGTCAAACCTAGAGAACATAAAACAATCCATAAACATTTGAAAACAAAAACTTGAACATGAAATTTAAACATCAAAATCTTGAGCAAAGACATAAATCGTGGAAGTATGTAAGGAATATATAATAATGGATTATGAACCATGATAAAATATAATGGGTATAAAACATGTAATTGTGGCAACCATTCAGGACATGTTATGATTTACGTAGTAGCCAAGGAATTGCTGCCAAGACCATCTTAGTGGACAAATTCCCTTTCTGAATCGAGTTCACTCATCGTTTCTGTCCTGTAACACTGAACCAGATTAACTTACCGTTCCAGCCATGTCTATATCATGAGATATAAATCTTTACCCATTGCATTGGAGGGATATATAGGTCCCACCCATCTCATAATGAAATCATTCTTACTTGTGCCACAAAATAAACATACATCATTCATAAAAACCCAGTAAATAAAATGGGTTTCATAAACATCATCCCATAATTACATAATCCATATAAAAGAAATAGATATCATTTCAAAATAAGGAAAGTGAAACCATGTAAATAATAGATACATTATACTTGAAACATACACATATTAAATAATTTCATCTTACATGAAAAATGGTTTTGATAAAACACTTGAAATGAATTCTTGAGAAAAATATACTTTCTTCTTCAAAATCATTTTCTTTTCACAAAATGTCATGAAATTTTAAAGGAAAAAGATTTTGTTTAAAATAGTCATGAAATATTTTGGAGTAATATTCATTAAAAAAAGGCTTTATAAAATCGTAAAAATCCATTCATGCCGTATAAGTTAAAAAAACATTCTTCTCGTACTTTTGCCGGAAAAGTCAAAAAGTACCTCGTAAAAGAAAGATTCCATACATACCATGTAGTAAAAGTAAAAATGGGTAAAAAGGACTTTAAACATACATGAAAACACTTTTATGAAACATGGACATGGATGATAGAAATAACCCCAGTAAATACTTATGAATAAGCAATCTCGAATAAAAATGAGATTTGCGAAATTATCCCTTACCTTAGGTCCGATATGCTTCGTACGTATCCAAAACTCCTGTATAATGATTTAAATAATTTCATTGACTTATTACAGAATAATATTCATTGTTATTATATCATATATGGTTCACTTATGACTTTATATTACCCATTCTTTTGTAAATTCATGTTAAAGTAGCGTTATGGGTAAAATCGTTTCATTTGTCGTTCGTGTTTTTAACTTGTAATTATTCATATGATTACTTAGATCATGATTACTTACATCTAGAATGTAAAACATGATTTATATATAATATATATTCATAATATACATAATAGATCGATAGATGGAAATAAATACACCGTTCATGGAGACGGTAGGCCGTACGTACGCATGAACGCTGTTTTCGTTTCCTTATTGAATTGAATGAAATTAAGAAGATGACATAAATATATATATATAAATATATCCAATAGAATTATTATGTCATATATTTCATTATTACTTATTATATATACTTTATAATCATTCTTGAATGGTTAACATGGAGAGTGAATCTCATCGCGTCGTGGAGACGGTAGTCCGTACGTACGCACGAGCGATGATATCATTCCCAAGACCGTGGAATTGTATTAAAGTGTATGTATAATATTAAAGAATCAATATCACTTTACAATAATAATATATATTAATTACTTTCACCATTATACCCATCCAAGTAAGGTGGTGGTGGAAAATAGATTACACCACGGCGTGAAGACGATATTCCGTACGTACGCACGCGCGGTGATTTCATTTTCCGTAGGATGGATAGATGGTGAAATATGGTTGTTTCATACTTATAATAACATATCAGTATATTATTGATACTGATGTTATTACCTCATAATTAAACAACTAAAAAAGAATAAGTGGAAGAAGAAATAAAGTTGAAAGAATCGGTAATGGACATTACCTCTTCTTTGAAGCGCCTCTTTGAGACCTCCTATTAGAGCACTAAAATTGGTCTTTGAAGAAGACCAGTACCTCCAGGATGTTTCTAGGGAAGTGGATAATTGAATTTGTCAGGGGTTGGCTGAGCGTGAAGGCTCAAAGTGGTGTGAGGAAGAGAGGGAGGAGGTTCCCTTTTATAAGGGAGGAGAGGGGCACCTTTGGAAATATAAGAAATATTAGTTTATATTAAATCCCAACCCCACTTAAAAACTTCCAAAATGACTCATATCCAAATATTAGATGAGATAGGGTTTTAATATCATAAACCAATAAAATTTAGACATGTTATGAATTTATTTTAAACATTATCAACTTGATTTATCCTTATTTAATCAATTTAATTTTATTTGTGGTAATAACATTCGAAATTTTAAATTATAACAAATAATTACTTATTTGTTGTTAATTGTCCATAATTGGATACTTTATAACATTTTAGACCATATAAATTTAAATTTATAATTTTTAAATATTTTTGTGATTTTTAAACAATTTTATAATATGTTATTTTTATAAAATAACAATAGTGTCAATTTTGACACTATTCATTTAATTGAATTTAAATAAAATATATACAGAAGATATGTTCAAAATAAAAGCTTTAATAGATTCATAAAAGTTCATATGTATCTATAAAATTAGTGTCGCACATTAAATTTTCATATTATATTTATTTTATTATTTTTAAAACCATTTATTTGGTTTATCTCTTAATAAAATAATTACTACAACATTTTTGTATAATAATTTAATATAATTATATGTTGCATAAAAATTAAAAATAAAATCCTATGATGAAGATACATCTATTAACTTTCACAATAATACTTTTACTCGAATTTATCATCTTAAAATCACAATATTTAAATTGTTATATTTATTAAATTATGAAGGTGACAACTTTGGAATCATTTAAAATAAAATAATATAAGTGTCATAATCACTTTTATAAGGCTCCAAATGGTCAAATATTCGACCATTGTATGATTATGGTTTAAATTTATATTACCAATAAGTTTTTTTCAGGTTTTTGTGCCTTTTAGGGTCACTGTTAGTTTAATAAAAACTATATTCTTTATTTTTCACTAGATAAACAATTTCTGCATCACTATTGTGTCACAATTAATGATAATTATTTAATCCCTAAAAATTATAATTAAATTCATATGATTTATATAATTTTATTATATTTATGTATACTATTCATGTTCGAAGTTTTATGATGTTTATCACTAAATTAAAATTATTATACTTATAATATTTAAGAGAGTGACATGTTGTCACTTTCTTTGGTTTTAATAATAATTAAATTATTTTCATGGTCAAAAGTCCATAAAATGAATCTAATCCAACCCTTAGGTGATATGGGTATACTTTTATCCATCCAATAGAATTTTGGAATGTTTTAGGGTAATTTTATAATATTATATTTACCCTTAATTAACCGATTTACCTTTAACTATGGTAAATAAAATTTACCGTAGATACTATTCATAATTCCCAAAAATAAAAAGTAGCCTATTAACATAATTTGGACCCACTGATTCCAAATATGGAATCTATTTTTTCAAATTCAATACACAGAAGTTGCAGAAATTAAATTAAAATTAATCCCGTTGTCGAATGAAAATGGGTTTTTGTTTAAAACATTGCAAAAGATTGAATTGATTTAACCTACAAATTGAATGTAAACTCAATGATAATGAAATAAATTATATTAAATGGTAAAAATATATTATATTTATACTTTAAAACCATTCAATATTATAATTTAACCATATAAATTATAACGATGAAAAAAGTTGTTTTTAATTAAAATATAGCGTGTTTTTACTATTCATTAAAATATAAAAGTTATCAGAAAAATATCAAAACTTTATCCAATGTAAATTTTTATATCCTGATTCAAAATAAGAATTTTATTTTTTCAAATTGAACTTATAAACATGTCAACAACTATATTTAAAGTGGGTGCGCCATCAAAAGGCGGCAAAACTGCATTTTTGAAAAAAACATATTTTACATAAAAAATTTATTTTGTTCTTATACTATGTTCTAGAAAATGTGTAAGATGAATAATAATGTTATAAAATTTAAAATTTAGTTAATACTATTCATAACGGCTAGTTCATAATAATATTATAATAATATATCGTTGTTTAGTAAAACACGGTATTGCGTACAACACACGCTATCGAGGAAGGTCGCGATTGCATGTAATGCAAGCCAAGTCGGGGTTGCGTGTTGTGAAAGAATCCTTTGTTATTTCATTATAACAGAATCCAAACATTTTTCATTTATACATTGAATATATATATATATACTCAATGTTGCGTAGAATGACTATTATCAAACTAACATGGAATTGTGTGTAACACAATCTAAGAATAGTGTTGCGTATACTGCAAGCTAATACGGTGTTGCGTATAGCACAAGATAATCTTGTTGTATCTTAAAACACAAGACATCAATGAAATTAAAAGAATATTTTTCATAAAATATCGGGGTGTTACAGGACGTGCTGCCACTGGACCCATCGAGAAGGGTTACCCGCCAACAGAGGAACCTCCTAGGTCTTCCTTCTCCCACCGAGGTATTGGTATTGAGATGGAATGTCAGTAAAGGAAAAGAGCACATTGGAGCTGTCAAGCTCTCCGAACCATCCACCTTAGTGCAGAAGACGGAAGAGGACCCTGAGAAGGCCGCTCTGTGCCATAAACTTGCTGAGAAAAAGAAGATGGCCGATGAACTTTGGGTTGAGCGCATTGCAGAGCGACGACCCGACTACGGTGATCCTAGGCCGGGGCAGCAGGGGTGAGAACAACTACCCCTCGGTGATATTCTCCCAAGCAACCCTGATCATGCTGTATTCGCTGACTGGACAGAAGTTGGAGCTCATAGCCAGAGGGCGTGGTATGTCTCTGCAAACCCTCCTAAATGACGCGACCACCCAGGGAACCCAATCCGAGCTCCTCAATCCGCCCCAAGGGTCGCTCCACTAGCCGCTCCGTGAGCCACCGAGCTCGGCTACCGCATTGAAGAGCCTAGAAATGTGCTCGTGGTTAGGGATCCCAGCCAGGACCGGGACCCACGTCTAGACGATCTGAGGGCGGCCCTCATCGCCAGCCTCAAGGATTTCGAAACATGACAGGTGACTATCCCACCTGATGGCAAGCCATGCTCGGCATGGGTGGACGACATGATGACACCCCCGAGATTTGGGAATCCCACTTTCTCCCCCTTTAACGGGATAGGGGACCCACCGCAGCACCTGGCCCACTTCAACTTGAGGTGTGGGCCTATGTTAGGGACCCCAGCATAGCAGGAGGCCACCAAGCTCCATTTCTTTGTTCAGACACTGGAGGGGCCGACATTCGTTTGGTACAGCCAGCTCCCTATGGGATCTGTGACAAGCTGGGAAGACCTTCGTAGGAAGTTCCTTTACTAGTTTAGCTCTACCACCTGGAAGAAAAACATCACAGAACTCTTCAGGTGCAAGCAAAGGCCCGATGAGCGAGTCGCAAACTTCATCGCCCGGTGGAAGGGGCTCACATACTCCCATGAAATGCCAGTGACTCAGGAGAAATTACTGACGATGTGTGTGGGGAATGTCAAGATGGAACTGTTTCCCTCCCTGATCACTTAGAATTATCCCGGAGGGTTCTGAGACTTCTCGGATAAGGCCCAGCGCCTTGAAGAAGCCCTGCGACAGGCTAGCCAGGCACGCCTGCTGCCCCCTGCAATTCCAGCAAGGAGAGATTCCAGAGCCGAGCCCGAAGCCATGGCCTAGATAAAGGCCCCCAGATATCTAGAGTTGTTACCAATAGCACTGGCCCCGCAGCCTCACAGAGGCCCTCCACCGCAGGTACAGTTTCCATCCCAACAGTGCCCACCTCAGAATCGGCAGGTGCCCCCGCGTAACGCGCCGCCGCCACCTAGGCAGGATAATCAAGTTCCGCCTCCTCAACAGGCTCCTCTTCCACCCCTTTAGGTTCAAGATCTTAGAGAACCCTTTCCAGATAGAAGGAATTAGACCTACTCATTCAATGAGGCTCAGGTCCCCGACAACTTCCACAACGCCTTAGAGCAAAGAATTGTGCGACTGCCTGAGTGCCGGAAGCCAGAAGAGGCGTATCTCACTGATCACCCCAATTACTACCCTTATCACCAGATCCTAGGGCACACCATCAAGCAATTCTATGTGTTCAAGGACTGGATCCAAAGACAGATTAACAAAAACATAGTCAGGTTGGCCCCAGCCCCGACACAAGTGGCAGGTGTCTTTGTGAGATCAGATAGCAGTAGCGACGATGGAGGTGGGTGGCAGCCGGTTCTTGACCGAGGGTACCAATAGTATAATGAACGGATGGCTCGAAGGACGGTCGCCCATTCCCATGGCATTATTCGTGCACGCCTGAATCAGCCAAAGCCTTCAGAAGCTGCGGCCACCACTTCTGCATCATTATCTCAACCGGCCTCTTCCCAGAAGAGCAAGCATCGACGACGCAATAAGAAGAAATGCACCCTGCCAAGGCCATCGTATTCCCGTAATCTCGGTGACTTCATGCCCCCGGAGATGGGCATTCCTCCCAGAATCCACCTAGTGTTGGATGATTCATCATGTGACAATCATGGGTACGCTCTAGTTAACACCATTGAGTTGGTAAATCCCTATATGACTCTCGACGAGGGGGAGCACCAGGAGAGCCTACCCAATGTCCCCAACCGAAGCCAACATCGGTGGAACCAAGACCATATGGGTCACCGGGGTACGCCAGTTGGCACCTCCATCCAGGTCGTGCATGCCGCTGAGACCAGACAGCAGGCCCAGCGTAGAACTCAGCATGTGCAGCCTCTTCATCTGGTGTCGACAGGTCCTCCTCCACCACCGTTTGTGCTACTGGATCAGGCAGATCCACTTTGGCCGTATCATGACCAACTTATCCCCTCTACAGGCAGATCTTAGTCACCCGGTCCTTATCCTATAGTGATCTTCCGAGATTCGACTAGTGAGCAGCGGGATGTCCCCAATACTAGTCAGCCACCGGTCCAGCCGGTAGGGTCTGCCATGCCTCCAATCACCAAGCGAATTCCTGTAAGCCGAAGTTTGTGCCTGGCATGGAAGTATAACGTTCTAAAGAACCTCGCTGACATCCCAGTGAGGCTCTCTATCCTTGAAGCCCTTATCCTATCTCCAGATATGCGTGAAGCACTCACCGAGGCTTTAATGAGCCCCCTCCAGTTTGAGACAGAGATAACAGCTGCAGAGGCCTTCCATGATGAAGTAGTTGAGGATGCCGAATGCCAGGCCATCGTCTTGTTCTCAAGTGAGGATGAAGGCTCCCCCATATAGGGGCACATCCTCCTGCTGTATATCACCGGCCAATTCAACGGTGTGGAGGTTCGCTGCTGTCTCGTCGACACTGGATCCGGGACCAACCTTATCCCGATATGGACACTGCAGAAGCTAGGGCTATCCGAAGATGACATGAATCCCTCCAATTTGAGGATCCGGGGATATGATAGGACAAAGCATACCCCGGTAGACAAGATTCATTTGAAGACCCAGTTCAGTGTCCTAGTTTCTAGTACTGAATTTATGGTTGTCTCCTAGGACACCACGTACAATGCATTGATGGGTAGGCCATGGCTCCACCTGCATGCGGTGGTCCCTTCATCATATCACCAATGCCTCAAGTATTCCCTTAATGGTCGGTTAAGCGTACTCCAAGGTGACGTATCTCCTTTCACCTCTTGAGAATCCCACTACTTGGATTCTGATTATTACAAGAGCAAGGATAAGCAAGTCCAGGAAAGCGAAGTTGAGCCCGTTGCTGCTACGACCGACCCATGTGCAGGCCTGAATGACGCCTACATCTTCCCAATCCATCGGTTGGAAGCCACAACCCCTGATATAAGGTAGTGTTTTGTCATTTCTGAGACAAGGGGGAATCATGCTCCCAAATCTAGGCGGCATCAGAGGATCACTTTGTATTCTTATACGAACCAGGCTCCAGTGATCCCAGAGAATCCCACTCTCATCAGGTATCGAGACGTCTGACTCATGGAAACGACAGTACATCATACTTTTCTGTTTCGCCAGGCTGGAATAAGTCGGCTCCAATCGACGTGCCACTACTGCTTAGATATTATCAAGCGTGGCCCCTTGGGCCGGAGACCAGATGGGACCGGGTCAACAGCCTTCATAGCCATGGTCTCAGCAGCACCAGAGTGCCCCGGTGTAATGAACACGGCCGCACAAGCTGGTAGTGGCCTCCCATCAGGGTTTGTTAGCTCAGAAGTAGCTTCCCCCATGAAGGATCCCTCCATAAATAGAGAAAAAGATATGGAGGACGCTCCCCTACCTTTGAGGAAGGTGTCTCAGCCACAGTCGATGAGTTGGTACAGGTGAACCTCAGTAGCGAGGCAGATCCGAGACCCACATTGATCAGTGCTGCTATGTCCCCTGAGGATCAGCAGCGGTACATGGAATTCCTCAAACAACATTGTGATGTATTTTCTTGGAGTTACAATGAGATGCTAGGACTAGATCCTTAGGTATCCCATCCACCGCCTCGGTCTCCCGACAAACCATCGTGGGTTCAAGAAGCCTCCCAGAAATATGCATCCATCTCACGGTGCCATGGTCGAGGCCGAAGTTGACATGCTCATCAGAGCCAAATTCGTCAAGGAGGTCTAGCACCCCAAGTGATTAGCCAAAATCGTTCTAGTTTGAAAGAATAACGGACAGATTAGAGTCTGTATCGACTTCTGAGATCTCAACCATCACTGTCCGAAGGATGATTTTCCCCTTCCAGTGACAGAATTGTTGATCAATGCTACGACCGGGTTTCAAGCCCTCTCTTTCATGGATGGTTATTCTAGATATAATCAGATCCGAATGGCCCTTGAGGATGAGAAGTCTACCGCTTTCCGGGCACCCAAAGGTACTTTCTATTACCAGGTTATGCCCTTCGACCTGAAGAATGCCGATGCCACCTATCAGCGGGCCATGCATCGTATATTCAAGCCAATCCTGGGAACATTGGTGGAATGCTATGTGGATGATATGGTGGTCAAATATCACCAGTTCTAGGACCATCTCAAGGACCTTGAGAAAGTGTTCGTCTTCCTCCATTCCCACCACTTGAAGATGAACCCATTGAAGTGTGCCTTTGGGGTCACCTGCGGGAAGTTTCTTGGATTTGTTGTCCGGTATCGGGGCATTGAGATCGACCCAGAGAAGATTAATGCCATCATCCAGATGCCTCCCTCGAGTAATATTTGAGAGGTTTGAGGTCTCCAAGGCCACTTATCCTATATACGCTGATTCATTGCGAATTTGGATGGCAAGTGTAAGCCCTTTTATTGGATCATGAAGAAGGGAACCGCCTATGAGTGGGATGAGGAGTGCCGGACCGCCTTTGAGGAAATCAAGCAATATTTTCTCCAGCCTCCAGTCTTGATGCCACCCGTCTCTGGGAAGCTGCTGATTCTCTATGTCACTGCCCTGGAATGATCCCTTGGTGCCCTTATCGTCTAGAAGAACAATGAGGGGATGAAGAACAACCTATATTACCTCATCCGCATGCTCCTCTATACAGATACCAGATACTACCCCATCAAGAAAATCTGCCTTGCGCTCGTATTTTCTATGAAGAAACTGCGGAATTACCTACAGCACCACAAGGTACAACTGGTCTCTTAGGTAGACCCGCTGAAGTACATTCTAAACCGCCCCATGTTGACTGGCCGTTTAGCACGGTGGGCGGTAATTCTTCAGTAGTTCGACATTAGGTTTATTCCCTAGAAGGCTATTAAGGAGAAGGAATTGGTAGATTTTCTAGCCGCCCATCCAACCTCCGTGGACCAATCCCTGGACCTAGACTTTCCCGATGAGGAAATCCTCTCGGTGGACCATGCCGTCCCATGTTGGCAAATGCACTTCGACGATGCCTATCGGAGCCCCACCGGTAGGAGGCTCAATGATCCTAGGCTCAACAGAGTGGGACTGGGTATCATCTTTATCACCCCGGCGCAAGCTGTTCTTCTATACTCATTCCTGTTATTGGAAGGTTTCACTAACAACGAGGTAGAGTATCAGGCCCTCATCACTGGTCTCGAGCTGTCCCTTGAGATCGACGTGCCCCATTTTCATGTGAAAGGGGATTCTGAGCTGATCATCAAGCTGGTCAATGATGACTATATTGTCAGGAAGCCAGAGATTGTACCATTGTTAGAACACATTCTCTAGCTAATGGTCCAGTGCCCTTCTCAGCCAGAGGTTATCCATGTCCCTCATTCACAGAACGGTCGAGCAGATGCTTTAGCTAGCTTGGCTATGTCGCCTGTAGAGCCTGAGCAGGATGATCTGATTATCCTCATGGCGCATCAGAGAGTCATAGCTCCCGTCACCCCAGAGGATGATGACATCCCTTAGGTAAACCATCTTACCACTGGTTCCTCTACGTCAGGGCCCCCGGGTAGTCTGGATGTGGTGATCGAAGTAATTTCTAATTGGAGGACACCCTTGGTCGAATACCTCCAACATGGTAATCTCCCGTTAGACCAGGTCGAGCGCGAGCGGATCCAACACCGCACGCTGTAGTTTACTCTCCAGAGTGGTCCCAACCTCGAGCAGATCCTCTATAAATGAAGATTTGATGGTGTTCTCCTCTATTGACTTCAAGGAGTCAAGATTCCACATATCATGCAAGAGGTTCATGCCGGTTCCTGTGGTTCCCATCAGGCTGTGGAAAAACTGTCTCACCAGATTTAGAGACTAGGGTATTTTTAGTTCTCCATGATCCATGACTGCATCGAGTTCTCCAAGAGGTGACATGCATTACAAGTTCATGATAACTTTGTGCATCGGCCACCAGAGCCTCTCTATACTACCAAGTACTCTTGGCCCTTTGCAGTCTGGGGGTTAGATGTTGTGGGACCATACCCTCCGGTAATAGCTCGCCAATGCTGATTCATTCTGACCGCTACAGATTTATTTTCCAAGTGGGTAGAGGCGATTCCGCTCAAGGAAGTCAAGGCCCGTTCTATCGTTGACTTTGTGAGTTCCAATATCATCTATTGATTTGGGGTTCCTCACGCTGTCCTCACCGATAACGACACCAACTTCCGGGAAACCAAGCTGAAGAAATTGTACGCCAAGTACAACATTCGCTCCAACCATACCTTCCACTATCACACGCAAGAAAATGGACAGATTGAGGCATTCAATAAAACCCTCTCTAACATTCTGTAGAAAATGGTTTCTTAGAACAAGAAGAGTTGGCCAGATAAACTCCCCAACACCCTCTGGGATTATCGGAAGACGACCCATAATTCCACCCAGGTGACCCCATATTCCCTGGTGTATGGAACAGAGGCCATCCTGCCCATTGAGATTCAATTTCCCTCATTGCGCACATCGGTCTATGACCTGCAAGCACCGAATAGAGTGGCTAAAATCCATCTAGAAGAATTGGAAGCACTGGATGAGAATAGGATTCGCGCCTTGCACAACCTAGAGAGGCATCAGAGCAGGATGGCTCGAGCTTTCAACAAGAAGGTTCTCCTCCTCTCCTTCCTGCAGGGTGACTTGGTACTATCCCTCAAAGCGCCAATGATCCCTGGTAGGAAACCACCAAAGTTGGAGCCCAAATGGGAAGGGCCTTTCATTGTTCATAAGGTTTATCCCAATGGAGCATACTCCTTGGTGACCATGGATGGTGAGCATATAACTCCTCCCACCAATGCCAAGTTCCTCAAGAAATATTTTTCCTGTTGATTTGGTCCTCCATGACCTTAAACTGTATTGTGGTCCTCCATGACCTTAAAGTGGATTGTGGTCCTGTAAGACCTTAAAATGCATTTGGTACTACATGACCTTAAACTGTGTTTGGTCCTGCACGACCTTAAACTGCATTTGGTCCTACATTCGGGCCCCTACGGTCCCACATGACCTTAAAATGCACGCTCGTCCAGCATGATGTTAAAATGAAAGCTATTCAAGACTTCCTAACCAAGGCCCAGCCTCAGGACCTTTGGCCTTCTTGGACTCCAGCCCCAGTTGTTACTGGAGTGTATGGTGTGGCGTGGGATTATTTCCTCATTCGTGCCGGGTTGTTCACCGTGCCTTACACCCCCCTTTTGATAGGGTATCTTACCCCTGGGTTCCACTTTCCAGAACTATGTGGGGATTGATTCCCATTCTTATGGGATACGTAGGACCACCTGAATATCTAGATTTCAGGTCCAGCCCCATCTCTTAAGAGATCTCCTCGATCTCCCAGTCACCTAGGCCCCTCGTCCTGTCCCTCTCCACAAGGGGGATATATAGGTGTGGTACATGGTTTTTGGTGCCATGCCCACCTTCTCCTTGGAATCCGCCATTTCTTGGCCACTCTCAAATTGAGCCCCTCAACCCTTTGCAGTGGTTCACTAATGTGCCTAAGAGTACTCTGGTCTAGGACCTGGAGTGTTAGATTAAACTTGGGAAAGTTCCTTCCACTTGTCAAGCTTCATGTCTCCCTTTATTTGGGACTCCGTTATCTTTCCCACCCGAAGGGACCCCCCAAAAAATGGCATGGATACCATGCCTAAGGGTTCTCCTACCGTTACGGGCCAACACCCCCAAGGGTTTCAGACAAAAAGTTGATACAAATCCCGCGTTGCGAACATGGTCAACAGTCGATGCTCATTTGTTTGTCCCCATTTAAGGCTAACACAATAGGATACTGTATTGTGAACATGGTCAGCAGTAATCCTTCATCGTCATGCCAGCCCCTTTGGGCCTTGAATGTTGTTTGCATGATCCACATTATGTTTCTCCCCCATCATGTCCACGTGGAATCTCAACACTCTTTGCACTACCCCTCAGTGCACCTCCGCACGTCAGGCAGACAAAGCTGCAATACGACATCTCTCGGGGATCCTACGATCTGAGCGCTAAGACCATAAATTGGGATCTTCTCTAAGAGATATGCTAAGCTTGACCCTCATCCCCATGGGATACGTGGGATCACCCGAACATCGTGCTTTCGGGTCCAACTAAGTTTGAAGCTAGCATCTTATTCCCCTTGTCCTCTGACCCTCGTCGACCTCTTGGCCTGAGGCTCCTCTCCTAGAATCACACATGGTGATGATGTGGACCTCATCCTCATTCATGTCGGGTATGATTTCTCGCATCATGCGCATTTTCCCAGGTCCAAGCCGTACAAGTTTAAACTGTGCTGTTGGGGCCTACCACATGACCATAAACTGTGATGATATCGTCCCGGCCGCATGACAAAAAACGGCACTGCATTGTGATAACCTCATCATAGAGGACATCACGTTGGGTATCGGTCATTTGCCATACCATTTGTCAATGCCTGTATACGTCTTGATTATTGTGGTGATGCCAGGAATTTCTACCCTAGGCTAGTCACTCCACAAAAGAAAAACCATTCACCTTAAAAGGACAAACAAGACACATCAAATGATGCTTCTTTTGGTGCGAGGGCTAGAACCACATGCCCATTTCATCATTTGAATTGGTACCTTACCATGTCATGCCACCTCCCAAGAACTATGTGTGGCTTGATTCTCAGCCTCATGAGATACAAAGGATTGCCTGGGCACTTCCCCATGAGCCCAGCCTAACTTTCTGGTTTAGTCCCTTAACCGGAACACTTCCCTAGGGAACACACGGTAAGTAGGGCTTATGTCCTCATTCACGTCAGGTTTTGTAACCAACTTACCATGTATATCCTATTATCCTTACCCATCCTTGGTCCGAGTTCTAAGACCTTAAACTAAGACCCTTTCCAGAACTACGTGTGGCTTGATTCTCATCCTTATGAGATGTGTAGGAACACCCAGACATTTCGTCTTGGGTCCAGTCCTGGGGATCACCAAATCCCATCCCTCCTCATTTTCGGAACCTTGTCCTGACTTCTCAGGGAGTTTTGTAGCTAGAACATTTGCCCCGAATACATTCAGGATGCCCCATGATGACATTGGGAAGCAACAGTTCCCTCGCCATAGAGTTCTTGCCTAAAAGTAGGGATGATCCATGATCAGGATAATGAGTCCACCTAATTTTCCTCCACCACAGTGGTGTAATCTTGGGAGTGTTGAATTCTGTTTGAAAAAACCACCACTTCACTTTCCACACTTTGCGTTCCCCCTTTATCCGGATCTTCATCCTCTTTCATGTTTGAAGGGACCCCCTAACAGTACGGATGGTCCGCCTATGGTCCGCCTGCTGTCCTGGGCCAACGTTCTGGAAGACTGATCATGTCTATAGGGACCCCCTAATAGTATGGATGCGCGACCTATGGTCCGCCTGCTATCCTGGACCAACGTTCCAAAAGGCTGATCGATGATATTTGAGTTAGGCCCCGTGCTGCAAACATGGTCAGTGGTCGGCCCTCATTTTTTGTCCCAATTTCAGGATAATGAAATAGGGACGCTGTGTTTCGAACATGGTCAACAGTCATCCTTCATTTCCACGCCGCTATCATAGTGTTATGAATTTGGGTAATGTGATTCACACTTTTCATCTCCCTATGTTCGGACTGATTTCAATACCCCTGGCATTTCCCCACTCGTGCGCTAGAGCACATTGAGAAGACGATACAAGGATTGGTCTAAGGTCCTCTTCCTTTGGATGGGCCTCCCTATTCTCCTCGGAAATCTGGGTTTGAATTTCGAATGCCCGAAGCTTGGTTGATGCTCCCATGATCAAACGAAGTGATAATACTAGCCTCCTTTGCTTCTCACGGCCCACGTGAGCATAGGGATGGTTTTCTATTTATTTAGAGATTATGGTTGAGCATGTTAAACCAAAGGGAAAAGTATTTTAAGCAAAGGGGAAAGTAAGTAAATTTGTCTATACATACAGTTCAAAAGAACAAGCAGTAGTAAAGCAGGACAAGTTTATGGGTTTGGCCAAAACAGGCCCCCTAAGGGTCGGCTTCTTGGATAGATCTCTCTAATTATGCCACCTTTTCGCTGATGACCTCCAAGACGGCCTCCCATCCCCTGAGGACCCTTTCTTCATTGGTGCACACGGAGTGCAGCTCACTGACCCTGGCCCGTGCCCGTGCCTATTCATCTTGGAGCTCGTTTATCTAGAAACTCGCTTCTATGAGTTGATCTTGAGAATTCTCCAGCTGGGCCCTCAACTGCTCCATGAGTCCGGAGCAGTTTGTGATGAATACCTCTTTCTCTTTTTCCTGTTCCTCAAGATGTTGTACCTCCTGCTCCGCCCTCAGAAATGCTTGGGTACTCTCCGACTCCTCCTGGAACTGGATGATGTCAGCGTTCCGGCTGCTCTCACGCATCTTCTCATCCATGTAATCACAGACCGCCTAGTGAAGGCGTTGAGCATCCTCCCCTCCATCACACGGGAAGTGAAACTAGGTGTGGAGTAAACCCATCCGCTTCAGCCATTCTGCCTGGGGATTATTGAGGAAATGCTGGATTCACTTCCATCCCTTACGTCTCATCATCTGACTCTCCTCAGCCACTTCCAAATCTGAATCATCAAATTCTTCGGGATCAGTGGGCCGATAGACAGGGAAGACAACCAACATGGCAACGTTAGGGTCCTCCTCAGAGATTTCTCCTAGGGGAATAGGCTCCTCAGCATCTAGGTGGCCTTCCTCTCTCCCTTCGATCCTGGTGGCACCCTCGTCGATTTCTGTCCCTGCCCCGACAGTAGTGCCACTGGTGTTCGCCGCTCCCTACTCACCAATTGTCGGAGCCAACTCAGTTTGGGAGGCATGTTCTGGATGGGGTGGCACGTTTTCCATCGGCATGCTCATGGATGGTCCAGGCTCAGCAGCCCGATGAGCCTCCAGTGCCATGATCACTGTACAGACAAGGAGCACCCTAATCAGTTGGGTCCCCCAATAGTGAGTACCGGTATTGAAGAAAAGAACATACAGGAACCCAAGGCATCAACCTCTAGTGCTCTGGCCACTACGGGTGCTATCGTGGCATGGAATCCCTCAACACTTGTTAGCTCTATAATGAGCACCGGTGCCCCACCTTATTCCATTGGAGCTTCTCCTCCTCCGATTGGGGACTCCGGATCGGTCCCATCACCAGTGTGCTCCTGCGCAATAGAGAGAAAGTGGATTAAGGGTTTGAAGGAAATAGAACGAAAGAAGAAGGAAGACAAGGGTCAAATCATACCTTGAGTATCTTGGTTACATCTACTTCAGAGCCAATGATCTCATCGCTCTCCCGGAGACTCCCTTGGTGGGACACCCCCTACGACCCTTCACCTTCGGGCTCTCCTTCTCCTTCTCTTCCTCCTTCACCTTCCCCTTGTTTTTCTACCTCCTCTCCTATTTCACCTCTCTTCGACTCCTTATAGCTTTTATCTTCCCCCAGTGGTATCCTTTTCGGATCATGCTCTTGGCCGAGCAACACCTTCACCAAGAGAGGTGGCTCCACACACTAACCCCATTGGCATGCGTATGTGTCCATGGCCATTAGATATGCATGCCGTCAGTGGAAGTTCACTTTGTCAGCAACCCGAACAAGCCCGAATTCTAGCAGCTGGATACTGTCTCGCACTATCTTCTGCCAGAGGGATTCAGTACTCATTGACTTCTGCAGGGTTATCCAAGCCGACCACAGTGCACGGAAGATGACATCATAGAAAGGTTGAATCAAGTATCTTATTTGCTTCCCAGGAAGTTCTATGACCGCTCCTTGGGACCCTCCTCCTCTTGGTGACGAGGGCACGACCATGCCACGTGATGCCCCCACTGCTGAGGTTCCGGCCTACACGGGCCCCATCACCGAAGGCACTTCTTGTCCTCCTCCTCTAGCGGCACCCTACCTACTCTCTCGCCATCGAGGTTCCACAATGGTGACTTTGAGCTGCCGGATTCGCTTCCACAGAAGACCCTCAGGGTATGATATGGTCCAATGTTCAAAATACTCAGTCGAGAGGCCAGCGTTGACTCTGGTGGGAGGAAAAGTGATGACGTCACCAAAGCTGTAAGTCGTGAACATCAGCCACAATTGACGAAGAACATAGGGATTCCTCTCCCCCCGGACGTCCGTGAATACTCTCTTTAGAATTCTATGGAGGCATCAGAACTGCCTGGTGAACCTAGACGACACATAATGCTCGTAGAAAATTTTCCCATCAATCCGGGCCACAAGCACCCCTCCCCTGATGCTCTGGAAGTACTCCTTATGCTCCCGTGAGCCTTGACCATTGTCTATAAACTGACTAGTTGGGGTGGGGAATGGGATGAAGGCGAAGTTGGCATGGTTACCAATCCTGATCCGTACTCCCTCCTCATTGAGCATCATCGGCATGCCCCCAAGGATATTCAGCAGAGAGGGTCGCAAGCTGTTGCTCGGAGGATAGATGGAATTTGGGAAGGTGTAGCTACCACAGTGAGCCGCAATCCAGCCATGGAAGATCTGGAAGGGACCACATACTCTCATAGGTGATCCCCCTCTTGAGATGTGTCCTAATATGGTGTACAACTGAGCCAGCACGGGGACCCCCAAGTTGAACCTCCTGTTGGCAGCCATGATTCCCTCCATCACCAGAGTTGCTGGACGGATTCCCATCCTTGCGTCCTGCACCAGCAAGAGCCACCCGCTCTGGAATGTGGAGAGGAATCCGGTGTACCAGACATTCGGGTCTCGGGCATCATTGATGTTGTAACCCCATGATTGGTATTTCCCTGCCACCAGGATCCTCTAGTAGGATCCACTCTTGCTCCTCTGAGCTGTGGTTGGACACTGCTCCCCCATCCTGGAATCTTGAATTCCAGGTCCTTCTACAAGAATAGGCTAAACTAGTCACTATATGTGATGTTCTTCAGGAAGTCCGTGACCTTCAACTTCTCCTTGGACAACTCCAGCAGGTGCCACGTCAGTATGGGGGTTCGAGACCTGTCGCCCCAGATGTTCATCGGCGGGAGGAACTCATCATATTGATGGACCTCAAAAGGGATGTCTATGATGCAGTGGATGTCCCAGATACTGATTCCGAATTCCCCATGATGAATATGGAATGTGTTGGTGTCAGGGGACCACCGGGTGAACAACTCCAGCCTAAGATCAGGCTGCCGGTAGAAGTGGAACTGCGATGTCCACACCACCTCGAACATACCAATGTGACGCAGCTCAGCACCAAATTGGTCTCATGTGTGGCGAACCCAGTGTGCCCAGTCCCACTCGTTGGTAAAGTTTACTCCGGACTACAGATCCCAGTCCTGCAGCCAACCCTTGGTCTCTTCTGTGATGGTCTGATGGAAAGTGCTCGCGTAAAGGGCCGATGAGCTTTCCGCAACAAGGCCAGCCCCTGTAATGGTCCTGGTCCTAGGGTTGAGGACATATACATCCATGTGCCTGGTTTCTCTGGAAGGGTGACCGTTATTGGTGATGTTGTATTGAAGAAGGTCGTCTTCGCGGGTCACCCATGACCGCAATGTATCAACCTCGAAACCCGGTAGAGGTACCTCCTCTAGAATACCAAAGTACCACAACGGAAGATTGTCAGATATGGTTTACTCTTTCTGGGCGGGGGTTTGCATGTTGAAGAGGGTGTATTTATTGGAGACAACCCTCTTTGCACCATAAAACTCCGGGTTCACAGACATTTCAGCCCTGCGAGTAGCGACCTCCCCCTCATCCGCCCGGTTTGCGGCCATCTTCTTCCGACCAAGCGTTTTAGGAGTTGGCATGAAAACTGGAAGGCTGGCACGAAATCTGGGATTCCGGCATGCAAAATCAGTGGGCGGTGTGAATTTTCAGGATGTGGCGTGAAAAGTCCCAGGTTTGCGCGTAAAATCTCACCAAATCTCGGAGGAATTATGTGCCGCTGAGCATTTTTTTCGCGTAGGAGCAGAAGAAATTTCACGCATGAGAGCTCAGAGCTTATCATGCGAGAAAAGGTGTATGGATCATGGGACACATGGCCGCTTTTATAGGCGAAGCCTGGGTTCCGCGCTCGTGTGAATATTTTATTTCACGCCTTGCCGAGTTTTTCACGCCGCTCATAATTTTTGCGCGTAGGGGGACCACGAAGCCCTGCATTTTGGCGTTTCCCTCGGAATCCAATCGTTGTGACCCCTCACTGATCCAATTCCGAGGGGGGCATTTGTAGACTTTGAAAAGTGCTTAAGTGCTGTAGGATGTTCCGAAATGAAAAAGCGAAGTCATATTCGGACTCGGAGGCCCGGCCCGGAGGGCCCGAAGGTGTTTCGCGGAAAAAAGGATGAAGTGCATGAAAAAAGTTGCCCCGAGTAGAAAGTACTGGGATTCGTGAAGAGTCCCAGTGCCAGCGTGAAATATTTTCGCGCCCACACCCCACGTGGTTGACCTTACTCGTAGCCGCCTCCGTCGCACAATTATTTCGTGCATATCTAAATTCCACGCCACCGGATTCCTATAAATAGAAGGATACCCCCTTCCTTTTCGAGGGCTGAAGAATTCGAACCGCCTCTCGTGCACGTAATCGGCATTCCACATGCGCGCAATATGGCCTTCAGGTATGGTTCTTCTTCGGGCCAAGTTGCCCCTGGATCCACCTTCGTGCGAGATCCACATGGCTTAGACTAAACTCCAACCCCCTTCAGGGTCTGCCCTTTGCACGCAATCCTTTCTGGGGAACGCAAGCCATCCAAGCTGTGCGCAAGCCTTCATTTAAATTCACACCCCCTCTGTTGCGCGCAATCCCTCCTTTGCGCGCAATCCCTTCCTTCGTGTACAATTCCTTCAAGTCGCGCGCAAAACCTCTGCCCCTATTTCTCCCAAGCAACACTGATTTTTCACCAGCCTGGGGCCTTTCGCGCCGGACCCCCTTATTTCATGCAAGACCCAAGGGTTGCGTGCAATCTCCCGAATCCCTTCACCTCGGTGCTCCCCGGGCGCGCTCTTGCGTGAGCGCCCAATTACCTCCTTTTGGGTGCCATTAGCAGGTGTCTCGTGCACCCCGAGCATACGCATCATACATGGTCTTCCCGTGGGACCTTCTAGGATCATACAAAGTAACTTCAAAGTCCCTTAGAAAATCCTTCCCGTTGCATTTCTTCGCCTCATGCTTCTGCGTATAGGCTTGCTAACGACTATAGCTTCTTCGCATAGCCATGCTAACATAGACCCCTCAATGGTTCGCTCCACGACACCCACTCAGTATGGCCTTACCGATTCATTCCCTTTCACAAGGGGAAGAGGGTACCATTTATGTAAGTCCTAGGGGTGGGGAGAAATCCCACCTCGTCTGAGCTGCAGGACATTGAACTGCTAAGCACCATGTCCTCAACACATGATGTTAAACTGTGACCTGGCCCCGTGCCTCGCACGCAGGGTCCCCCTAACTTGGAAATTCTCCATGCCCAGTCATCTCCACGGGGATGGGATCATCCCTCAAAGGGGGTGATTTATTGGAGTGGCGTTTGTCCGCTGGGAAGGGCAGCCACCTTGGTGTAAGCCCCTAGCCTTCCTTTCAAGAGGCAGCACCCCTTCTCCTCCTCACTTCCTCGGTGCCAAGGCCAGCGAAGGGCATTATAGGGAATGGGCCCCCTCCCCTCTTCCTAGGTGACAAATCCCTCTCCCACTGTTGTTTCCCTCTGGAAATGGGGATGACCTTGTTTGTTTAAAGTTCAAACATTCCAATCGGTTTCTAACGGGTTTGTTCGTAGAACCAGAAACATCCAATGATTCTATATCCATTTGTACCTACTTTTCAAAGGTAGGTGCTCACTAGTTGTGGACCGATGAGGCTTTAAAATTTTCATTGGTCGAGAGGATGGGAGGTCAGACTCATCACAACTTTTTGGGGGGAATTATTGTCTACTCCGGGACTCTGTTTATAGATTTAATTTATATTCGTGAATCCTTATTACATTACCAAGTATGAAAATGAGCTTTCCTTTAGATATGACAATCAATGATTAATATGTATAAGATTTAGAGAATATTTTATATGTATTTGAGGCTCTTCATCGATAGAGAATCATATGTATTTGTTAGAGATTCTTAATCAATGGTATCCTTCATTACATTGTATAGAGATCTCTTGGTTATTATAATAACCATACTGGTTTTAAATCCACTCAGTGGGGGCACTTGAAGTTTATTGTCATTCAGAAGGACATGGATTATTTCAGAGTTGGGATAGTACCCATAGATGGGATACCTATGCATCCTTGTTTAGAAAAAGAATCAGAACCCATGTAGTTCGAGTAAAGAAGTGTGAGTTTTATGTATGATTGATGGCTCAAAGAAAGATGTCATAATTACTTTTACGCTCTAAGCTCACGTGAGTCATGCTCGGTGTGAGAAACAAGAGGTATTGGTAAAACCTGACAATTTTTTCATGAAATATGTAATCATAAGAAATAATGTGGGGATTATGTATGTATGACTGTCCGAGATAGATGAGATTTACTTCAGAGAAGAAACATGGGAACAAGTTCCATAAAGGTATATGTTCTTTATGGATATTTGGATACTTAACTTAGGACTTAATCCTTAGAAGGATGCCCAAATTATAGGGGACTTATGATTGGGTTTTATTATTAAGAAGGAAGTACAAATCAAAATAAATTAAGACTGGTTAAGAGAAATTATGACTGGGGATTATTCTTGAGAAGGAGGCCCAGGTTAAAGGGACTTGAGAACTGGGGCTTATTCCTAAGAAGGAGGCCCAGATTAAGGGGAATTATGACTGGGGTTTACTCCTATGGAGGATGCCCAGGTTAAGGGAAATTGGAATTTGGGGCTTACTTCTAAGGAGGATGCCCATATTTGGGAACTTGGGGATTACTCCTGAAGAGGATGCCCAAAATTAAGGGAACTTGAAGACTGGGGCTTACTCCTGAAAAGGAAGCCCATGTTAGGGGACTTGTGGCTTACTCCTAAGGAGGATGCCCATATTTGGGAATTTGAGATTGGGACTTACTCCTGAGAAGGAGACCCATTTGTTAAGGAGACTTGAGACTTAGGACTTATTCCTGATAAGGAGGCCTAAGTTAATGGAATTTATGAGTGGGGCTTACTCTTAAGTAAGATGCCCAAATTAGAGAAATTATGACTGGGGCTTACTCCTGAAAAAGAGGCCCAGGTTAGGGAACTTCTCATCTTAAAGGATGAGGTTGAATGAATGAAATATCTCACCTTAGTGATATAAAGATATATAAATCACTATGTTTGGAGAGATGTTCCACATAATTCCTTTCAGATAAGGAAACCAACAAAGGAACCATGCCATAAATGGTTTTGAAGATGGTTCTGAAGTCTAAATATTGAAGAGGAGAGGTGTATTTGAAGAAAGCAAGTGAATAGGCATGAGGGGCACCCAAAAAGAGAGAGGCGTGCAAGTCCTACGTGGGCGCCCAAGTCATGGTCGCGTAAGTAAACTTGCATGACACATGAGTACTTGTGCAACGGTCAACCCTTAGGGTAATACTTGGGAGAAACTTAGCTAAATCCCTTAGTATTATCCCTAAAGACTTTTAAATGAGTGGCGTGTAGGTTATGTTGAAGGGATAAGGCAGCGCGCAGGTGTGTCCATTTACCTTAAGGGATGGACACTTAGGCACATAGGTGTTGATGAGTTTCAACACTTAGGCCTTGTTCCCCCTCTTTAGATCTTCCGTTCTAGGTAATAAATTACCTTAGATGTATTCGAAAGGCTTCAAGAAGAGACTAGGGCGCCAAGATCTCAAATCTGAGTTTCTGGATTTTTTGCATCCTGAAATGGGGGGCCCGCATGGGTTATTTATAGGCCTTTGAAGACCTTGGGCGAAAATAACTTAGGGCATGCAAGTCAACTGTGTGACCAATATGAGGCGCATAAGTATAATTGTGGGACCATGCTGAAACTTGCGCGACCCAAGTGTAGAAAAATACTTGTTCATGCCTTTGTCAATTTTTGATGTTTCTTCAAAGGATGAATCACTTTGGACTAAGGTATTTCACCTTTTCAGTCGTTAGACTCTGTGATGGAAAGGAGCGTCAACAAAAGTCCACCCTTAGAGTTGGATCCGAAAGAAGGAGGATGTGACTCTGAGGAAAAAAGGAGAAAGCCAAGGAACTGTGGCACGCAAGTGTTGAGCGCGCAGATAGCGGCATGCAGGTGCGAGCCGCGCAGGCTTTGGTGTGAAGTGGTGCGACCTTGCCTATAAATATGTGGCTATTCCTCATGCAAAGCAACCGGTTCTCAAATATTCATGCTCTCGCCGCGCAAGTTGCCTTCGTCACGCAAGTGTCCTGTTTTCCACTGGTTCTTTGTGTCACACTTCTGTAGAGGTATTTGGACTTGCTTGGTGATACCTACACGCTAAAAACTTGCACGACACAACTATACTTGCGCACCAAAATTGGAATTTCCCTCCTTAATGCCTTATCCATTTTTTCGAATTTCTTCAAAAATTTTATGAAAAATAAACTTACTTAAGAGTTAATTATTCGATCTTTGTACAGATTAAATGGCTCCTAGAAGAATTGGAATGGATAAAGAGTTGGATAGAAATAGGATTTATGATATGATGAACATCATTGGCCATGAATATTATGATATCTGTGACAGCACTCTCCCAGATTTGGCCAATTACTTGAAGAAATATCATGTCAATTTCCCATAAAGTATCTACCTGCCTTTGTATGGACATGGTCATTTGCAAGGAGTCAACATTCCAGATGCAAAAAATTATATGCTCGAGATGCAGCCTCACTGCTACTCCTCTATTTCGGTTATGCTGTGCATTAAGAACAACAACAATTGTGTGAAATTTCAAATTTTTCTTCATGACATTTCCTTGCAGATATGAAAATGGAAAACCATGGGCTGATATGTTTTCTGTTACCAGTTGATGGAGAGAAGACTATCATGACATTAGAAACAATATCTGAAAAGATTACTCTCTCCAAATGTATCTTTATTTCAAATTATCCATTCTCAAATCCATGTATCCATCTTCCAAGTCTCTTGGATAGAAACAAAGTCACTGTTTGATCAACAGAAAATTTTCTCAAACCACACTCAAGAACATTCTTTTACAATTGTTCCAAGAATAGATGGTATCACTGCATCTCTTATTGTATCCAGTTGAATTAATGAATTCCAAGTGGTTGCTGATGAAGCTCAGGATTCCATAAATCAAATGAAGATTTATGTTGACAGCCTTTTGTATTCCTTAGAAAAGAGAAGAGACTCTAATCTATGGATGTCCTTCTAACTCTTGTGCATCAATGAAAGAAACCTTCATCTTCAATAGTTTGTGCATGCCTTCTTTTGCTACTTGCTTTAAAATTTTACCTAAGCCAATTGGCCTAGTAAGCATAGTTTGATTTTCACTAGGATTATAAAAATAACCCTACAAAATTTGAATCTTTAATTGCTTAATATTACCTAAATCATACGAAATGTATGTTTAGTGAGCTGGAACTTGACTTCTGTTCATAATTCCCTTGTCTTTTGTAGGCAGTTTAAAGACATGAAAAAAAGGATAATGTTTTAATGTCGAAATAGCTTTGACCAAATGGATTAAAATTGACTCAATTCCTTGATAATTTATTTGAAAACATATTACCATATTCAAGTATGGAGGAAAACATGTAAACTATGACTTAAGAAATTTTGAATCTGAGGAATGATATAAAAAAGGGCTAAAAGGCATTAGAAGAAGTATTTCCCAAGAATAAAGTTACCACTATTTAACAAACCCGTTAGGGGGTTGAATTATGCAGGGCCACTTAAGGTCATTGGCTGCATAGTCAAATAATAGTATCTTTTTGCTGACAGGTCTGTTATGTAGACTACTTATGCAAGGCCGCCTAAGGGCACGTGCTACATAGTCAGGCAAAAGAACTCTCAGAAATTTTACTTTTCTATTGCTAAAAGCTAGTGAAAGTTTATGGAGATTCAAATTTTCCAAAGCATAGAGTCTGCTGTATAGAGAGAGGTACTTGAATATAAAGAGGATATTTCCAATCAAGATTGTCTAAGAATTGGATGAATGTCACTCCTATGAAGGTCTGACCCAAATGTAGGGAAGGAAAATATAAACCATATACTTAAATACTTTCAAATAATGAAAAAGATCATGGGACAAATATGTTAAGGATGGCTATTTTTTACGGATCCCTATATATTGTCGTTAATACAACTAAGGAAAAAAGAGGTTTTATTCCCAAGAATGAAGATACCATTATTTAATAAACCTGTTAGGGGGTTGAATTATGCAGGAACACCTAAGGGAATTGGATGCATAGTCAAATAATAGCATCTTTTGGCTGAAAGGTCTGTTATGAGGACTGTTTATGCAAGGCCACATAAGGGCACGTGCTGCATAGTTAGGCAAAAGAACTCTCAGAAATTGGACATTTTGTGACCAGAAGTCACGAAAAGGGATATGGATATCTGGAAGTATTTAAGGTTAGGAGTATGACACATCAAAATTGGAATTGTTCAATGCATGTAGAGATACACAGACCAATGCTAACCATAATCACGTTGTGTCTGGGTCCTGAATTGAGGTGCTAGACTTCACTATGTATCCCGTAAGGATGGGAATCAAGCCATACATAGTTCTTGAAATACAGTTTAACATCATGTGGGATGAGAGTATGAGAGATCTTAGTTTAGGGTCATAGAGCTTGGACCATTATAAGGAGTACATAGTGTGTTTTATAAACCTAATGTGAATGAAGACCAGGGTTTCCATACCACATTCATGTTTTCACAGTGGGACTTTTCAGCCAAAGGACTAAAAGTGGAATTTGGGGTTTGGCCCAAAGACTTGGGGCTGGATTCGAGGGATTCTCGAATGTTACTATGTATCCCATAAGGATGGGAATCAAGCCACACATAGTTCTTGAAATACCCTTTGTACAGATTTGGTTCGTACAAGTGAAGGGTGAAAGGGGACTTTAGTGCAATGATGGTTTGACCCAAGATAAAAGGTTCATGCATTGCCATGTATTCACGTAGTCTTTAGAATATAACATGATTGGAGATCAATTTAAATAATGATTCCCTCTCAGGTGAGGGGTCAAAGAATGTTGTAGTTTATTGTCATATAGGACAAAAGTGCGAACAGTTTAACATCATATAGCAAGGACGGTGATGAACCAATGTAAAAAATATTGGTTCTGGGAGCAGTTTCATGAATGAAAATCATATGAGACGAAGGTGAACTGATGTGAAGATATTGATTTTGGGATTGAACCTCATGAGGTTTCCTACGTACCCAGCCTAGAAGGCAAGGATCAAAGTCCACGTAGTTCAATTAAAGAGTGAATTGGTAATCAAGTTGTTCTTGAGGACAATGACCCAAAACAAAATGTTGTTGGGACTTACGCATGGTTAGTGCCCCAGAGAGGGTGTTATGATTAAATTTTACTATAAGCTCACGTGAGTCATACTCACTGTGAGAAACAAGAGGTAGCAACAACCTTAATGATGCACAGTTTAATGTCATGTAGGACATATGAAGGGACTATGCAGTTTAAAGTCTTTCAGTGAGGACTATTAGTGCTGCACAATTTAGTGTCATGTAGCAGGGAAAAAATATAGTTTAACGTCATGTAAGAAGTATTTAAGGGAATTTGTTCAGTTTTACGTCATGTAGGATGAATGTAGGGACACAATTTAACGTCATGTTGGACAATAAGGGTACTGTACAGTTTAGCTTCCTGTAGCTAAGACGATGGGGACAATATAGTTTAATATCATGTTGGATGAAAGGGGGAATGTTTAGTTTAATTTAATGCAGTAAGGACTAAAGAGGACATAGTTTAACATCATGTTGGATGTATTAGGGACTTTTTCACAGTTTAATGTCATGTTGGACGATGGTGCGAGTAGTTTAAGGTCATATGCATGGACCATCAATTATGTAGTTTAACGTCATGATGGACATATTAGTATTTGTGTTACACAAAATACTTCATCAAATATCTAGCATTGGTTTGAGTAGTGATGAGTTCTCCATCCATTGAGATTAAAGAATAAGCTCCATTGGAGTAGACCTTATGAATTGAATAAGGTCCTTCCCATTTTGGCTCAAGCTTGGGAGGTTTCTTTCCTGGTATCATTGGAGTTCTGAGAACCAATACCAATTCTCCCTGAATGAATGAATGAAGACGAACTTTTTTGTTTAAAGCTCATGCTATTCAATTCTGATAGACTTCCAAGTGGTGAAAAGTGCACAATCTTTTCTCTTCTAATCATTCCAATTCATCCAATCGCTTTTGAGATTGTTTATCTATAGATGACTGATCACAAATGGCTACCCTGAGTGAGGGTAATTGAACCTCAATGGGCAAGACTGATTCTGTTCCATATACCAATGAATATGGAGTTGACCACGTTGTAGTGCGGGTGATGGTTCGATAAGCCCATAAAGTATGAAAAAGTTTATCAGGCCATGACTTCTTATCTTTATCCACCATATTTTGCAGTATATTTGAAAGAGTCTTGTTGAAGGATTCTATTTGGCCATTGGCCGCTGCATGATATCGAGAGGAATGGTTGGATTTGATGTTGTATTATTGATATAATTTCCTTACCTCGGATGAATATAAGTTGGTGCCATTGTCCGTCAATATGGTATGAGGGACACCAAATCTGGTAATGATGTTAGACTTGATGAAGCTAACAATGCTTTTAGAACTGAATTCTTTGAGAGGTATTGCCTCTTCCCATTTGGAAAAGAAGTCAGTAGCAGTAAGAATGTACTTAAACTGCTTGGATGTAGCTGAAGGATAAGGTTCTACTACATCCATTCCCCATGTGGCAAATGGCCACGAGTATTTAGCTATATGAAGCAACTCTGGGGGTTGATGAATGAAATTGGAATGTACTTGGCAAGAATGACACTTCTTTGTGAAATCAACACAATCTTGTATCATTTAAGGCCAAAAGTATCCAAGCCTTCAAATTTGATCAGATATTCTATGTCTAGACTGATGGGCACCACAGACTCCTGCTTGCACTTCTTTCATGAAAACCATTTTCTCTTTACCATCAATGAATTTGAAGATAATTCCATCAAAACCTCTTTTGTATAGAATTTTCTCTAGATGATCTGGGCTATCATAAAGAGTGAAATTGACCACATGTCGCCGAATTTTTTCTTTCCCAACCCTATCAGGTGGAAGTACTCCATTTTGAAGGTATTCCCTGATAGGTGTCATCCATCCCGTAGTATGACCATATGGTTCAGAAATGGGACTAATTTCATTGATTTTCTCTATTATGGTTTGAACATAAGGTGAAATTGTACGAAAATGGGCAATACTGATAATTGTCTTGTCCCGATTTGGATCTGCCAGAGCTGTAGCTATATTAGCCAGTGCATCAGCTTGGGCATTTTGTGATCGCAGGACATAAGAAAATGTCAGTTCCAAAGGAAATTCTGCCATTAACTCTCTGACGTAATCATACAAAGGTATTAACTCTTCTTTTCTGATGCCATAATCCCCATTGACTTGTTTGATTACCAGGTCTGAATCACCTTTCACCTTTAAGTGATTCACTTGTGCTTGAAATGCCAACTCCAATCCTGTAATGAGAGCTTGGTATTCTGCTTCATTATTTGTCCCGCCTTCTCATAATGAGAAGGAATAGGGTATCACTGCCTTTTTAGGAGAAATGAGGACAATTACTAACCTAACTTTGTTGAATTTAGGATCTTTCATTTTCCTCCCTGTTGGAATTCTGGAAGCACCATCAAAGTACATTTCCCATGTTTGAAGACTATCTTGAATAGAGAAGACTTCCTCATCAGGAAGTTCAATATCTAAAGATGTATCTTCTACTAAAGGGTGTTCAGCAAGGAAATCAGGTAGATCTTGACCCTTTATTGCCTTTCGAGACACATACTGAATACCAAATTGATGAAAAATAACTGCCCACCTTTCCAGACGTCCTGTAAGCATTGGACGACTGAGGATGAATTTGAGCGGGTTATTGCGAGATACCAATTGGACCTCATGATGTTGCAGGTAGTGGCTCAACTTATGAACTGAAAAGATTAACACTAGGTAGCACTTTTCAATACGTGAATATCGGGTTTCTGCTTCAAGCATAGTCTGACTGAGATAGTAAAGGCTATTTTCATTCCCAGCATCATTCTTTTGAAAAAGTAAGGCTCCCAATGATCGCTCTAAGGCTGTCACATAAAGAATAATTGGTCTTCCTTCAACATGTGGCATTAATACCAGTGTACTCAAGAGATATTTCTTGAGAATATTGAATGCTTCTTGACATTCTTCAGTCCACTGGTAAGTGACTCCCTTCTTCATCAATTTGGTGAAGGGTAAGCTTTTGCCTGCCAAATTGGCGATGAAATGCCGAATATAGGCCAAGTGTCCTTGAAGTCCTCTCAATTCATTCAAATTTCGAGGAGGTGACATAATAAATATTGACTTTGTCTTCTCAGGATCGACTTTGATACCATGATGGCGTACAACAAAGCTGAGAAATTTTCCTGAGGTTACCCCAAAATCATATTTTAAGGGGTTCATCTTCAAATTATGTAGCAGAAGTTTTTGGAATATGACTTCAAAATCAGCCAAGTGATTAGAATATTGTTTGGATTTAATAACCAAATCATCCACATAACATTCAACAAACTTCCTTAAAAAGGGTTTGAAGAAATGATGCATGACACACTGATATGTTGCGCCTGCATTATTCAAGACAAATGACATTACCCGATAGCAAAAAACACCCTGAGGGGCTCTGAAGGCTATAGATTCTTCATCTTCTAGAGCCATTCAGATTTTATTATATCCATAATATCCATCCATGAAGGAAAGTGCTTCATAGCCAGCTGTTGCATCAATTAAGAGTTCTGTAATCGGAACTGGAAAATCATCCTTAGGACAATGCCAATTAAGATATCTGAAATCAATGAAAACTCTAATTTTTTCATTCTTCTTTTTCACAGGGACAATATTAGCCAACAAATTGGGATATTGAACTTCTCTGATAAAGTTATCTTTGATAATATTATCCACATCATCTTCAATTTCAGAAGCATAAGTTGGGTGTGTTCTTCTAGCGGCTTGTCTGAATCCTCGAGGTTCTTCTGGAAAACCCAAACGATGAGTAGCAACATCAGGATCAAGCCCTGGCATCTCTGTATAGTTCCAAGCAAATATACCTCAATTTTTATTCAAAAATGAAATATACATTTCCTGATCTTCAAGAGTCATGGATGCACTAATTAAAGTGGGGCATGGATCTTCTTTCGTACCCATATTTATTTCTCTGAGTTCATCCATAGTGGTAGAGATACCCTCTTCAAATGATGGAGGAGAATCCCTGAGATCTTCCTCTTCTTCTTCAAAATGTGTTATTTCTTCTGTTTCTACTTGAATAGTAGATGATGAATCAAAATTTTCATGATCAGAAGAGATGTTAAAATTTGAACATCTTGAAGAAGAAGCTTCCATTTCTGACCCTATTGACAATGAATGGGTCTTCCTTGGGTAATAAAGGGGAGATGATGGATTGAGAATCAACATCATCATTCACCTCTGACATTGCTATAACTTCTTCTGTCCTGGTTGGGGAAGTATAGACTTGCTGGATTTCAGTGGATAAAATGAAGACATCTCCATTTGAACTTTCATCATTTCTTGGTGAATCACCAATTTCTCCCATGCTATCTGGCTTGATTTCCGTAATTGACATTATGGAAGTTTCCATAAGAGTAATTGGATTTGGGTCTATCCTATCAATTTGAATGATATGAAACACATAATCTGTACTCACATGTATGAATGAGTTTACTGGAATCTTTTCCAAACCATATGAAGCATTAACTTTGCTAACCTCCCTTGTTGTGGATTTCCCCTTTCCCTTTATGTGATAGAATTCCGCCTCAATGTATTGAGATTCACATGTCTTTAATGGGGCTTTATCACCATACAATGTCCCAATTTGACCATTGAAACAATATTTGAGACATTGATGGTATGATGAAGGGATATCCGCATGTTGATGTAGCAAAGGTCTTCTAAGCAAAACGTAGAAGGCTGTATCGGGATCAAAAACCATGAAATATGAATTGAATAAAAGATATACAAACTGAGTTCTGAGTGTAATCTCACCCAGTGGTTCTTGTTCATTTTTATCATATCCTTATAAAATCAGAGTAGAAGGAGATAAATCATATTTTGTGAGGCCCAATCGATGAAGTGTACGAATGGGGATGAGGTTGACTCCTGAACCATTATCAATGAATGCTCTTAGGATGTATACACCATTGACCTTACCAGATAAATACAAAGGTCTAATATATCCATGCACAACATCATCTTCATCTTCATTTGTGAAAGATATCACTACCTGGAATTCTGCAGGATTATTCTCAACATGGAAGACTTCAGCCGCAAAAATTTCAGTTTCAAATTCCTGAGGACTTGACAAAGCTTTGATGAGTGCCTCCCGAAGATCCTTTGATAGATTCAAGGCATCCATAATTGATAACTTGGCCGGTACTTGGGCCAAATGTTTCAAGACATCATATTTTTGATCCAAAGGTCTGCGTTTCCCAACAGGAACATGTGGTTTCATAGGTGCCTTAGAAGTTGATGCTTTGGAAGTAGATGCATCTTGTATCGGGGTAGGAGTTGGAAATACTCCTAGATTTGGAAGATTATACCGAATAGATATATTTACTTGTTAAGGGGAAAAAGGTGGAACCTCTAACCAATCCTCCAGAATAATTGTGCTAGGACTGAATCTGCTATTGCTGGAAGAATTTTCTTGTTCTTGTTGAGCCCACTGAAGGGATCTGCCATGAGTTTCTACTGTATATACTATTCTAGAAGGGGTAGAATTGGAATAGTGGCTTCTGGGATATCCACATATTCCTCTGTATCCCATACCTATTCAACTCCATCTAATTCCTCTTTTTGATACAGGGAACTCAGGCTCATCAAAATTGAAACTATGGCTGGCATAAGGATCTGTTAAGTGAATCATGTTAATAGAACCAAAGATCAATTCTTATTCTGAGGAAGGCTCTGCCTGATTAGCCAATTTAGGCTATGCCGTTTGGTGGGACGGTGCCCGTTGATTTTAAGTAGATGACATAAAATATTCCAGAGTCAAAGACACATTGGGCTTTGACACAATCTCATTTTCTTCTGATTGTTCCTCTTTCTATGAATTATGCTGACCCTTTGAGGATTTTCCCTCTGATAAAGCGGGTTTTTCCATGGCATTCATAGAAGAAGACAAAATTGATTTCTTCAATTGCATTTGAAAAATGGAATGAGTTTGTTTGATCGTTTTTCTGACCATCCAATAATCATATTTTTTCAAATTTTTGTTTTTTTACTTCTTGCCACTCTCCTTCTTACTCAGGATTTGTAGCAGTAACACATGCTACCTGAGCTGAAAAAACTTTCAATTTGACTTGTCCCGAGTCCACCATTTTTTGAAGGAGGTCTTTGAAGACAAAACACTCCTGAATGAGATGCCCCAACATCTGATGAAAAGGGAAATAATTGGGACGATCTTCATCTCCTTCCTTATTTATCCTTTTGGGCCTTGGAAATTGAACCAAATTATTTTCCAGAGCTGAAATGAAGTAACCAGTAACTTGTTCATTTCAGAAAGAATAAACTTTTCTCTTCAGATCCTCAAATTATTTCTGTCTTTGATATCTTTGATCATCTTGATGAAACAACCTCTGTTGTTGATGCTCAGGAGGTGGAGCCCTTCGATAAGATGAAGGTTTTGAAGTAGAAGCAGGTACATGTGCTTGTTTTAGCATAACTGTAGAAGTCTCTGCTTTACCCATTATCCTTCCTGGAGCTGATGGAATTACATGAGATTTATCCTTAGTCTTCGTAAGAGAGTATTCAATCTGCTGAGTGATCGAAGTAAGGTCTCAAAAACCCTCCTGTGTATTTCACAGGGATCAATGGTGTGCATAATTCATCACGCAGATTTGCCACACAGATTGACAACAACTCTTCTTCAGGGAGTGCTAAGCTCAGGGAATATGTTAATCCCTTCTAGTGAGCAATGAAATATGAAACCCTTTCATTCTCCCTTTGATTACAATTTGTAAGATAAAAAACTGTTGTCTTTGGAAAAGTTGAGCTGAATTGAAGAAGGAATTGTTGACGGAGATCCTCCCACCCAGTAATTGACCGGGATTGCAAGATTGTATACCATACAAAAGAAGGACCTTGTAATGACTATACAAAACACCTGATCTTAACTTCTTATTGTGGCTGAGGGGTTCCCATCATAGGATTGCAACAAGAAAAAAAATGTGTTAAGTGTTGCTCTGGGTCTCCCGAACCATTAAATATTGGGAATGTGGTACTTGAAAAATTTTATGGGGGAGGAATTGCATCAACCCATTCAGGGTAAGATCTCTTTTCTAGTTGAATTTGAGATCGTTTTAACTCTATAGCTTCCAACCAAGATGTTAATGACTCAATATTAGTTATTAAATTTTGAGAAACATCTGGTTGAGCTTGGACTTGAGCAGGTGCAACAACTAGAGATTGGAAAGGTGTGGTGGCTGGTTCTGCAACTGATGGTAGCACCACCGATTGTTGTTGTGCATAACCCGTAGGATTAGACCTGTGAGGGTGTACTGGTAAAGGAGTATACTCTTGATCCATCTCAGTAGCTGCAAAAAATTCCCTTGGCTGACTGACTCCAGCACACTTAGGAGGAAGACTACCTTGAAGTATTTCTGCATTCAACCTTGTTAATTACTTCATTTCCTCCTCCTATTGTGAGAACCTTTGCTCTAGTGAGAGTGATTGGCCTTCTCTAGAGGAAGGGTGAAATGTTTCCAGATTCTTTCCTTTCCCCTTTTTGGATCACTTTCGGAGAGGGGGAAGTGGGTTATTTGAAGGAATACCTAGATTTTGGGTAAGCCTTTGATTTCGTGTATGCACACCTTCTTCATTTACGTCTGTGTGTAAAACTTCTTGAGTAGGAGATTCCTCATCTGATCCCTCGGAGTGAGCCTTATCTGGGGGATCAGAAACAATGACATTGATGACATTAGTTGATGTATAATAAATTTCATCCCTTCTATCAGCATTTTTGCGATATTGTCTTCTTCCATGTCCTTGATGAGACATTGTCTTTTGTTGATTTGATCCCTCAGGAACTTCTTGACGAACCGTAATCCAGATAATTCGTCTCTTCGTTCCTCTTGTGGCTTCTTCCCTAATCGAGAGAAGACTGAATTTCTCTGAGGAAGAGATTGATGATTTGAAAAATTCCCCAGTCCTGTGGACTGGGGCTGTTCCTGCTATTCCTGCACAACTCCTTGAATCTTATTTGTTGATTTTGAGGGTTGGGCTAAAAGAGTCCCCAGTCTAGAAAGCTGGGGTGTCTCTTGAGTTGCTATATATGAGACTTTCTTAAAATCTCTACTGATCTTACGGACTTTAGTCCAGAAATTGGATGGATGCATCAACCTACATCCACTCAAATCACCCGGTTCAAATGAACATTGGATGATTTCTGACACTTCTGTCACTTGATGATGTGCACACTCTAAATGAGAAGCCTGTTTGATGTTATAGTTTTCCTGATGCAAGAGTAATTCGAAAACTTGTTCTCTATATGCCTGATTTTGAGAAGAACTAGTTGAGGCCTGTTCTTGAGCAAGCCTTTGATTACAAACAAAGACAATTGGCTGTGGCCGGCCATGGGCAATAACATTGCATGAGACCATTTTCAGCGACCTTTGTTGGCTGGAGAGTACAGTGAAATGTATTGCTCCATGTACACCCCATCCCCTGATATGAATACTAGATGGGGCATTGACAATTAACTGGTGCAATCTTCTTAGTGCCCCAAGGCATGAACGCTGAAGGGCTCTCTGCTGCTTTTCAGCCTTCAGATATCGAGAAACTGAGAGAGATGCCAAGTTAATTTGGCATTGTAACCCTTCTATTATCTTGACATGATTTTCATATTCATCATAAGATAATATTTTCTTTTTCAATTGACAAATAGTTTTCCACATGTTGAGACAAATATCTTGAATAAATTCTTCTGTCAACATCTCTGGAATGTCATACTGAGAGTCAGCCAAAGGCCAAAACATGACTGGCACTTCACCTTTCGCCAGTTGTTTTCTCATATTCAGCACTTCCTCTTTATCATTCAATGAAGTTTCTTCTACCTGATTAGACCAGAGCTGGTGCTTCCTTGTTTCTTCATCAGATTCAATAAGATAATTCACTTATTAAACTAGAAGATGAATGACCCAGAGGTGGTTTGGAGAATGACCTACACCCCAGGCTATCTTCTGATTGAGAAATTATTTTACCTGCTAATGGTAAAGCATTAGAAATGACTGGATTCACATTTGCAAGTGCCTCAAGATAAGAGGGATTTCTTATCACTGTATTTTCCTTTGATGAATTTTCTAGGCAATGAGAATTACTACTACAGAGAGGACTTTCGCAGCTAAATTCATCATCATGGGGAGGACCACCATGTTGGGTTACAGAAAAAGATGAAACCTCTTGCTTCTTAGTCTTCTGGCTACACAGAGGGTTATCGTGGCTCTCATATGAAGATGATACTTCGAGATTGACCGAACTGTCATGAATCAATCCTTTATGAGAAAGTGTCTGATGAAGACCTTCAGAATTAATGTTCCCACTATTGGGAACTGAGAGATTAGAATCTTGATTTGCAACAGATAATTGTCTGAGTGCATCAAGAACTCCATCATCGAGCGAGACCTTGTTACAGATTGGCTCTTTATTTATTGACTGTGTTGGACGGTTCTTTTTCTTAGATGCCTTCTTACTCACTTTATGAACCACTTGTTGAGGAAAGTGGTTATTGTGGGAAGATGTATGTGCCTGCTTAAGAGAAAGGATCAGGTTAGGCTGATTATCTCCACTCAAATCAGGTGTATGTGCCTGACTTTGTTGTCTGTATGACATGGGGGAGTATGCCCCACAACCCTCTTGGACTGGAACATAGGTGTGTGTCTGTTCCAGAGTGAACTGTTGATGTGTCACTCCACTGGTAGGTATATATTTTCATTTCTTTCTCTGTGATGCTGCTAAAGCTGTTATAATATCCTGGAAGGCATCCAGAATATGAGTAGGGATTTGCTTCTGCTCTTTCACCATTGTTAGAATATGTTTGGTGACTTCAGATGCCGAAACGAGAATATACATCCATTCCGTGCTTGGAGTAGTTGTGTGTTCCTGCTCTTGTCCTCCTTTTCCTGTCAGTGAATTCTAACAGTACTCATGTGTGGGGGCAGAGAGTTGAGTCTGCCTTCTGTTTGTCATCAGAGCTTTCTGACTGACTTCTCTGGGTGATACCAAACAAGACTGTTGGTAGGCTTGATCAATACTAGCAGGTGTATGTGCCTACTGATTGCACTTCACCGAACGTGGTTGATAAAATTCCTCCAATACTGGCAGACGAGGCTGCTGGCAGGATTGATGAGTGTAAGCAGGTGTATGTGCCAGTTTACCAGTTGTCAACACATTGGGTTGACAGGATTCATCGTATGTATTCAGAGAAGCCTGCTGACTAGCTGATGATTTATAAATAGGTGTATATTCCTGCCTATAATACTCCACCGTAATTTCCTGGAGGGATTGACATGTTGCTGCCAGACGAGTCTACTGGGCAGTAACATCAGGACGGACGGGTGTGTATGGCCGCTCATTATTTACCATCAAGTTGGTTTGATGGACTTCTTTGGAAATGGAAGAGATAAGAACCTGCTCACTGTTGATCGGTCCTCGCCTCTGGTGGTTCGTCTTGCCTACTTGGGTTTGAGAAACCTGAGACGAACGCCTGAAGATGACAATCTCATCATGTTGAGGGCGTACTACCGTACGAGTCTGGTGGTGATTGTTGATGAGAGCCCTCAGGAAGGACTCCTATTTCCTTCAATTAAGGCCTTGAGTGACCTTCTCATTCACCTCCCCAGAATATAGGAGGGAATGGTGATTGCGTTCTGTGGATAATGACCCGAAACGGTTGGAAACGGTGGTTGGCACCACCTGCTTCTTGATCGTTGGTCGTCGCTTTCTGGACAACCAGGGTGAATTATTGACTTGAAGGGCTTGTCTAGCGGCCTCCAGAGTCGGAATAGTACCATGTTGATGATATTCCTTAACCGGTGCATTTGATACCCAGTGTTGAAGATGCTAAGTAAGTGATGTCATCCTCAGAGTGGATGACGATCCAACAGGAGTAGCAAAAAAGGTATTCACAGCAGAGGCATTCATAGGTGTGAACTTTAGATAAGCCATGTCTGTAATGCAGAAGATCTTGGAAAAGAGTGCCTTTTTGATATAATAGACATAATAAAGATAAGTTCAGCCACTACATATTTTGGATGATCACATATGTTATTGATTGATTTGATGGCCCTCTCATTGAGTTTAAATAGGGGCCTAACAAATAAGTAAAACATCATTTTAACTTGGTTAAGGATTCACGTCGGGTTCACCATTTTTTTTCCCTCTGAAAATGGGGATGACCTTGTTTATTTAAGGTTCAAACATTCCAATCGGTTTCTAACGGGTTTGTTTGTAGAACCGGAAACATCCAATGATTCTACTTCCATTTGGACCTACTTTCCAAAGGTAGGTGCTCACTAGTTGTGGACTGATGAGGCTTAAGAATTTGCATTGGTCAAGAGTATGGGAGGTCAAACTCATCACACCTTTTAGGGGGGAATTATTGTCTACTCTGGGACTCTCTTTATAGATTTAAGTTATGTTCGTGAATCCTTATTACATTACCAAGTATGAAAATGAGCTTTCCTTTAGATCTGACAATTAATGATTAATATTTATATGATTTAGAGAATATTGTATATGTATTTGTGGTGCTTCATCGATAGAGAATCATCTATATTTGTTAGAGATTCTTAGTCAATGGTATCCTTCAATACATTGTATAGAGATCTCTTGGTTATTATGATAACCATACTGGTTTTAAAGCCACTCAGCGGGGCACTTGAAGTTTATTGTCATTCAGAAGGACATGGATTATTTCAGAGTTGGGATCGTACCCGCAGATGGGCTACCTATGTATCTTCGTTTAGAAAAGGAATCAGAAACCACTTAGTTCGAGTAATAAAGTGTGAGTTTTATGTATGATTGATGGATCAAATAAAGATGTCATAATTACTTTTATGCTCTAAGATCATGTGAGTCATGCTCGGTGTGAGAAACAAGAGGTATTGGTAAAACTTGACAATTGTGCCATGAAAAATGCAATCATAAGAAATAATGTGGGGATTATGTATGTATGACTGCCCAAGATAGATGGGATTTACTTTAGGGAAGAAACCTGGGAACAAGGTCCATAAAGGTATATGTGGTTTATGGAGATTTGGATACTTAACTTAGGACTTAATCCTTAGAAGGATGCCTAAATTTTAGGGGACTTATGATTGGGTTTTATTCAAGGAAGTCCAAATCAAAAGAAATTAAGACTGGTTAAGAGAAATTATGACTGGGGCTTATTTCTGAGAAGGAGGCCCAGGTTAAAGGGACTTGAGAACTGGGGCTTATTCCTAAGAAGGAGGCCCAGGTTAAGGGGAATTATGACGGGGGTTTACTCCTAAGGAGGATGCCCATGTTAAGGGAAATTGGAATTTGGGGCTTACTCCTAAGGAGGATTCCCATATTTGGGAACAAGGGGCTTACTCCTGAAGAGGATGCCCAAAATTAAGGGAACTTGAAGACTGGGGCTTACTCCTGAAAAGGAAGCCCAGGTTAGGGGACTTAGGGCTTACTCCTAAGGAGGATGCCCATATTTGGGAAATTGATTTTGGGACTTACTCCTAGGAAGGAGGCCCATTTGTTAAGGAGACTTGAGACTTAGGACTTATTTTTGATAAGGAGGCCTAAGTTAATGGAATTTATGAGTGGGGATTACTCCTAAGGAAGATGCCCAAATTAGAGAAATTATGACTGGGGCTTACTTCTGAAAAGGAGGCCCAGGTTAGGGAACTTCTCATCTTAAAGGATGAGGTTGAATGAATAAAATATCTCACATTAGTGATATAAAGATATATAAATCACTATGTTTTGAGAGATGTTCCAAATAATTCCTTTCAGATAAGGAAACCAACAAAGGAACCATGCCATAAATGGTTTTGAAGATGGTTTTGAAGGATAAATCTTGAAGAGGAGAGGTGGATTTAAAGAAAGAAAGTGAATAGGTAGGAGGGGCACCCAAAAAGAGAGATGCACGCAAGTCCTGTGTGGGCGCACAATTCATGGTCGTGCAAGTATACTTACGTGACACATGATTACTTTCGCGACGATAAACCCTTAGGTTAATACTTGGGGCAGACTTAGCTCAAGCCCTTAGTATTATCCCTAAAGACTTTTAAATGAGTGGTGCATAGGTTCTGTTGAAGGGATAAGGTAGCGTGCAAGTGTGGCCATTTCCCTTAAGGGCTGGCCACTTAGGCGCGAAGGTGTTGATGAGTTTCAACACTTAGACCTTGTTCCCCCTCTTTAGATCTTCCGTTCTAGTTAATAAATTACCTTATAAGTGTTCGGAAGGATTCAAGAAGAGACTAGGGTGCTGAGATCTCAAATATGAGTTTCTGGATTTTTTCTGTCCTAAAATGGGGGGCCCACAGAGGGTACTTATAGGCCTTTGAAGACCTTGGGAGAAAATAACTTAGGGAATGCAAGTCACCTGTGCAACCAATATGAGGCGTGTAAGTATACTTGCACGACCATGCTAAAACTTGCACGACCCAAGTGTAAACAAATCCTTGTTCATGCCTTTGTCAATTTTTGATGTTTCTTCAAAGGACGATTCACTTTGGACTAAGGTATTTACCTTTTTCAGTCGTCAGACTCTGTGACAGCAAGGAGTGTCAACAAATACGCTTTGTCACCCTCGGGCCTCCATCCTGGAGTAAGTCCTGACACCATGGACCGCTCAACGCATAAGCCCCTCCTCATTTCCCACGGATACACCATTCACGACGTGATCGTCAGGTCTCTACTAGCTCTGGTTTCTCACACAGAGCATGACTCTTTTGAGATTAGAGTGAGCACTGACCATGACACACCTTGGTCCGCCTCAAAGCGTAAGACCTAAATTCCCTCACCCGAGCTGTGGGATGTTAAACTACCAAGCACCCCCATCCCGCATGACGTTAATCTGTACACCCGAACTATGAGGACTTTGATCCATGATAAGGCATGGTACGTATGAAGCCTCCATGAGGTTCAAGCCCCACCACCTTGGGCTGTCTCAGAGTGTTAGCCCCAATCCATCCCGAACTACGAGGAATTTGATCCGTGCTAAGGCGTGGTACATAGGAAGCCTCCATGAGGTTCAAGACCCACCACCTTGGGCCATCTCAGAGCGTAATCCCCAATCTATCTCGAAATATGGGGAATTTTATCCATGCTAAGGAATTGTACGTAGAAAGAATCCATGAGGTTCAAGCCCCACCACCTTGGGCCGTCTTAGAGCATAAGCCCCAATCCATCCTGAACTACGGGGACTTTGATCCGTGCTAAGGAATGGTACGTAGGAAGCCTCCATGAGGTTCAAGCCCCACAACCTTGGGCCGTCTTAGAGAATAAGCCCCAATCCATCCTGAAATACAGAGACTTTAATCCATGATAAGGCATGGTATGTAGGAAGTCTCCACGAGGTTCAAGCCCGACAAACCATTGGCCCCAACCGTCTCCATGTCGGTGTGCCAATCCCCATTTCCACCTTGGGCTGCCTCAGAGTGTAAGACCCAATCCATCTGGACCCCAGGTCCCCATTCACATCGGTTCTCCATCACCATGGGCTGCCTCAGAGTGTAAGACCTATTCTTGTCCCGCATGATGTAAAAATGTATCCGCCACCTAAAATACCAAGACTTTGACTCCTCGCCATAGGGATACGTAGGAGGCAACCACGAGGCTCAAGCCCATCACTCATGTCTCATCCCGATCTCTCCCTCAAGCCCACATGTCTCAGGAAGCTCATTCTCTAACATGGAGGTTCTACCTCCTCTGGGTCCCATCCAGGCATTCATTCTCATGGTTCCCCCTTCAGGTGTCCCACCATATCATCGAACTACGCGGACTTTGATTCCCTGCCATGGGGATACTTAGGAAGTCTCTTCAAGAACCAAGCCAAGAGCCACCATCCATCCTGATTCTTACCCGAGCCACCACATCCCAGTGGAATCATTCCATTTCATTCTCCATTCCCCTCCACAACATTTGGGAAGCTGCCCACGTGCTGGCCCCAACATCAGTGTTCCCTCTAGGGGGTTCTTCAATCTGGTCCACTCTAGCTAGTGTTCTGATCAGTCTGATCCATCTCTGCTGGACGTTAAACTTGAGGCATACCCTGTGTTAAACATGGGAAGCTAAGGAAAATCTCAGATACATTCCTATGGCATACAATTCCCCGTGTTCGATGTGGGATGCCTCGGGCTTCCGCACCATTGATAATCCCTATAATAAGGGATAGAGGACATACATTCCAATCCCCAGCGTCAAGACACACCAGTGATTCCCCAACGCGACTGCTCTCCTAACCGAAGGTTGCTACCCTGAACGGACCCCTTGGAAGGTCCTGATAGAAGTGGCGTAATTAACTGGTGTCCATGAAGATATGGCATTGGGAAGAGCTTCACGAATTACATTTTAAATCTATGAGGGAGACTCGGACTCGGTGATAAGCTCTGAGGAGGAATCCACGGAAGGAAGAACCGACATACCATCATCCCGTTTCGATCAAGGAGCAGACATCCCTGAACAAGGAGTGGATGCTGCCCGCCTTTGGAAAGTGGGAATGCAGGGTAACAACAACGCGTCCTCTGCGTGACGGATGCACGCATCCCTGACGAAAGCATCAGAAACACGTTCCTATGTGAAGAAGCACAAGGAAGAAAAATATAACATGAAGAACCACTCATGGAACCTTGAAATCACATCGTACAAGCCTAGAGGGCTAAATGGGATATGGGTTTGCAAAGCAATAGACCTTGTAAAGAAGGTCTTCATGAAGATTTGGTGCTTCACAAAGCTATGGTGCTTCATGAAGAGGATGGTCTTTGCGAATGAAAGAATATTAATGAAGGAATAATGCTTCATGAACAAAAGACTCTTCTTGATGGACTGATACTTCATGAAGGGAGGTTTTCAATGGAGTAGAGCTTCACCTATGCAATTGACTATTTATTTAGAGAGTGCTTCATGAAGGCTTCATGCTTTGCGAAGCCTCGAGCACCCAAAAGGGGATACCTCTTTTGAAAGGGGTATTGTACTTCAAAAAGGTCATCCACAACATAGGAAGGGTCCATGAAGATCACAAGGAGGCATGACTCATAGAGGCAAAGTACCTTTGGAGATCCATTTTTGACTTCGTAGAGGTCTTTCCAAAATGGGAGCGTAGAAGGAGACATATTGAAGTAACAATGGTTTAAAAGGAGGGGTTGATTTTTCTATTTATAGGTAATGAAGGATGGTGGGTGTCTTAGAGCTCACCACAAATAAAATCTATGTGCCACAAAGAGAAGTTGAGAACATCGGAATCGCAGAGGGTCTGGCAAAGGGATGATCACATAGTTTTCTATGAAGACAAGGTGACACCACAAAGAGGCAGGGATCCGTCAAGTCGGGAAGGGGGATCTCTGAGGTGGCCATAGTAGAGTAGGACATAGATAGAATGTGATACCACAAAGGTGTCGAGATTCATCAGACTTGAAGAGGCGATATGGCTCTGTGGAGGTCTTCACAAACCAGGCCATTTGGCATAGTTTTGATGGATTTTAAGGCCATTTTGATTCTAGATTCACTTTGAACCCCATGACTTTGTTTTTGCCTCAAGTGACATGAATCTTGGTGCCAAAAGTTTATTCTTAAAATGATGTAATAGTTATGTAAGAAAATTAGGTTTGTTATACTCCCTATAATAACAAAATTCTTATTAAAACACAGACTGAAACATATAATTCAATGTTTATCTATAAAATATTGATTACATTGTATTAAAAATTCACAATACACATAATGTGGGGTTGGTTTGTTGTATATAAATGCATTGGATCCAAAAAATAAATATTTTGGGTATCCATACTGAGTGAGATCAAGATTCAAGGATTAATAGGTGTGAGGAGAAGAGGTGGCGAGGGGTGATATTTATAATAGTGGAGAGGGGTGTTTTTTGATTATTTTATTCATTTGTTTATTATTTTGGATCAATACGATGAATAGTATGGATTCTTATAAATAATTATAGTAAATAGTGCATGTTATTTAGAGAAAAAGGTCCTTATATCATCTATACATCATCCATGACTCAATAATTCAAGTATTTGGCTTATACCATAAATTACCGTACTTCACTATTCACAAAAAAAATCAACTTTTTTAGAAAAATCCAAAAAATTAACCCTACCATTTTTTGATGTGTAGAATTAATAAACAAACTCCATTTTATGAAAATAATTTTTTAAATATGATAAATTTAATTTTTTAAAAAAATCATCATTTATTTGAAAAATACCAATTTTAAAATTATAACAGATTTTATAACACTTTGAAAAATTAATTATGGTCTCATAAAATTATCTTATAATAAAAATATAAAAAATATTAATTTATGAATCTATTTTATGAAAATATTTTTTTAAAATCATTATATTAATTATAAAATTGTAAATAAATATTTATGTTTCACAAAAATACCAAAACTTAATCTATCATTTTCAAAAAATTTATTTACTTATTCTATGATATAATTATATTATATTTTCATTTATAAGATACCTAAATTTTATTTATACTTTCATGGGTGAGGTTACTATTCTATTGGACAATTTACTATCCATAAGGGTCATATTACTATTACAAAGGTCAAGTTACTATTCCATTAGTATAGGTTTCTTAATTTCTAGAAATACCTCTTATTTCTTTAATTCTTCATTTATAAAGTTTGTTTTATGTTATTTATGTGATTTTATGTGATTTATACTATATGAAATAATTATAAGAAGGTAAATTTTCATTGATATAATTCTGGGTCGTTAGAATCAACATCTTCACTATTATGTAAAATGTAAAGGTGTACTTGGTCCCTCTCTATGATGGTAATTGTAACAAAATTTCTTCTAGAAACCCCTTTAACTAAAAGGAATCTGCTATGATGAGACTTTGGGAGACTGATGTTGTCAAAATCTGATAGGCAATTAGTACATAATTCAAAATCTTCTTCAACAATATATTATTATGCAATAGAACTTTCTGGCTAACTTTGAATCTTAACATAACTTTTCAAAATCTATATATACCATTCAATGGGGTACATCCATATATAATGGAAAGGTCCACATAGTTGAACCTCTCTAACCAAGTGAACCATCAGGTGGAATATTATATAATATAATGATGGTGAGAAGAACATCTATAATTCACATAATATGACTTTAACTTTCTTATTCATGATTGGAAATTTTTCCAGGTCTATAACTTTACTGTATATGGATTTGAAAAATAAGAGTATGGTTAATTTATGTCATAAATTTTTAGGTAGAATGCAACGTAAAGAAACGAGCATAAAATATTACATCAAAACATGATAGTCATGTGATTTTAGTACCTATAACTTCAAATTAGTCATTGAAGAAACATTCTTTATATTTTATTAATACCCCTCTAAAACTTTGACATCATTAAGGAAAAATGAAAAATTGTAATTTTTTCTGTATGTATAGAGTGTAAGCTACTGGAGGAAGAAAAATTCACCCTTTAATCTTCATTAGTGCCAACTCTTCCCTTATCCCCATGTCAATCATATCTAACCTAGTATTGATTCCATATTTTGTTTTTCCAGGAACATTTAATAATGTTCCAATAACACTATCAAATATATTTTTTTCTACATGAATTTAATCAATAAAATGTTTGACAGTCAAAAAATTCCAATACGGTAATTCAAAGAAAATTGATCTTGTTTTTCAACTTTATTTTCCAGGGTTTTCAAAAACGATTTACCAAAAATAGTGTCAGTATATTTTAGATTATAAAACAGTTGATCACTCGTTAGTGGATACAATGTAGTACCTTGTTTGGTATTCTCATCAGATGTTGTCATCTAAGATTGGTATTTATTTCATCGAGTTAAAAATTTATGATTTCCTAAAAACATAGTCTTCGTGGAATATTTCAACCGAACTGATTATGTGTATTTTTAATGAATGGGATACCCCAAAATTACCTTAATGTTATAGCTTGACAAATTTCCATAAGAAGGAAAGTTATTTAGCATCCCATACAACATGCCCCTCAATGTAAATTATTCATTTCAATGAGCATCATACATTGTAACATCTATATCCCCCATAAATTTCATATCTTATAAATCCAAATAGACATCAATATCATTACTAGGTTTCTTTGGTCCATATATAAGCAGAGAAAACATAATGCATTTTCACTTCATGCATAACCATGGATCCATGTTATAATTTACCAACATAATGGTTCATGTACTATGAGTACTAATTTTCACACCAAAATAATTTATTCTATCTATAGATAAGGTAAGATGAAAGTTTATCATCTCATTTACAAATTAATGATAATCATAATCAATTTTCTTCCACTGAAAAAATCCATTGGATGATGTAGGTTCCTATATTTAATTCTTGTATCTACATGCCATGTAAATTTTCTTGTGGTTTCATGAAATCCATAGAGTCTTATTTACTATGGAATGATAGGAAAGTACCATACAACTTTTGAAGGAATTGATTCTTTTTTCTTGTATCGATCTGTGCTACACTTAGGTCATTTTATGAGTGATTCATGGTCCTTGAGAAAAAATATGCAATCATTTGGACAAGCATGTATTTTTTAGAGATCATGACCATTGAACATATCATTTGTTTAGATTCATATATTCAACAAGTAAGTTTATTTTATTCTAGTATCATATCATTTATGAGACCAAGTAGTTCTATAAACCCGGTGTCTCTCCATCTACTACCATATTTCAAATTATATAACTTCAATACAACTAATAATGTTGTTTATTTAATACAAATGATATAAAATGGTCTCTTAGAATAGAAATTTAACTTCTCAAAAAAAAAATTGGACAATCATGATGGTCATCTTCAGTTTCCATTATCATTTATTCCATGCAATCTCCCATCATTATTTACACATTCATATCAAATGATCCATAAACCACAGTATCATCCCAATCGGTGTGCACGTTCAGTTTTCCCCATGTTTAGTCTAACATTTATAGCTATGATCTATTCTGTGAAAAATAAAATGTTCTTACAACTATTCTGGACTAATATTTTTTGAATAAAAACAACTTAAACATAGAAAAGGATTTGATGAAGGTTGTATGCATGCTATTTTATAAACTTGATGAACTATTTAACTCAATATTCATACTCTTTTGTCATATGATTAACGTGCATCCATTTTTTATTCATATTCATACTATTAAGTTCATAAAATATTCATTTTTATAAAAAAATAAATACACATAAGATATTAGTTACCAAGGTGAAAGTTATAGATAATTCTAATAATGAGAACCCACCATTTGATTATTTCAAATAATTTTAGAATTCTTTAAAGGAAATGAGTAATTTAATTTTAGAAAATAATTAACCTACTATTGTAGGTGTTATCCTCTAAATTCATCCAAAATGATCATAGGTACCCAATATGGGATGACTACTACTCATAGTTGTTCATGCAACATAGGTGCATGTCCAGAAGAGATGGACGATGAGTCTCAAACAACCAAATGAAATAATAACTATTCTGGAGATAAAGCTGACGAGAATGAAAGTTTTCTTGATAAAACTTTTTAAATTACCACATCTTAATTTAAAATTTCAGATATCATCTCGAAAATAGTTTTATAATTTAAAAGGAATCTTTTTAAAATTTTAAAACCCCTCTTGAAATCTATTTTTTTTAAAATTCCACATAAAAATCGATAAATGTTTTTCAAAACACTTAATGGGATATGAACCCCCTTTTATATAAAAAACTGTTAGCATCAAGTGAGAAATTTTAAAATAATATTTAAAATAAATTTAAAATAAATTAAAATTTAAAACTATTTCTATGGAAATATTTACACTTTGAAATGTTTAAAAATTTATAGGTTCACTTTGAAATCACTTAATGAGTTTCAAAACATCGAATCCATTTTATTTCATTTTAAGGGAAAACATCGTTTTTTCATTTCAAAACCCACAATAACACTTAAAACCAAGTTTCCTTTTTCAAAATTGAAATTTAAAATACGAATGACCATAAAAATGCTAAGTTGGCCACCACCCAGTCTAAAGAAAAACATGATTATTAAACATTTCATAAACATTTTATAAAGTTGACATGAATAAAATATTTTTCAAAAGATAGTAATAAATCAAAAATTTAAATCCTAACCTGATTGTTGTAGATTAACTGCTTAAATATAGAGGTTCCCATGGGTCTTTTTAAAAATTGAATTAGGGGACTATTAATTTATCAAAAACCAGTTTCATCAAATATCACATAAGAATCCACAAATCCAAGATTTCATATGCCATATAATTTATTCAAAATCAATATCAAGAAGGTTTTAAAAATATTCATGACATTGAAAAATATTTACCAAAATATCATGAGGTGTTATACAGAGTTTGTGTGTGATATCGGGCTTGGGTTTGGTTTGAATTTATCTGAGTGTGAGTCGAATTGGTGGTTCTATAATACTTGGGGTGAGGTAATGATAACAGGTTTGGTTTTTTATCAAGGAACCAACCATAGAGTTATACCATGTTTCAAGTTTTTACATTATTGTGGGTGTTTATAATATCATGGGATGATTTTGGTTGTTTAGGAATTGTGACAAAGCATGTCGATAGGTGAAATAGACCATTTTTAGTAAAAATTTAGCTAGAGGTGGATCAAATAATATTTTTACATAAGAATAGATGTGGTGAGAGGGTAACCACATTGTGCGTTTTGTTCAAATTATATATTTATACTTGGTTTATTGTATAAATTATGTTAAAAACGTTTACTTGTTTTAAAATTATTTATTATATGAAATTAAAGTTTAGGCATCTGATCATTAATTATTTACATTATTTCATTTACATAAGTTCATGCTTAGAAATTCAATGGGCTCCAAATCATTTTAAGATTCATAAAGGAATGAAACTATCATATTTTTGGGTTATGTTACCTCACTTTATTTTGATAATGTAATCTAAATATTCACATGTATTAGACCTTTTCTCAAGAAAGGAAATTACTATTTGGTATATATTAATGTTCTGATATCTTGATTAATTTTAGCAACAACACATTGACAAATAAATAAGGCCATCACATCCCAAACACTATTAGTTAAACAACATGGATATTACATCACTAACGGTATGAGAAAATCAATAAGGACATCATGTACATATATCATGACACACAAAAGATTACTAACATAGTTACCTTGGGTTTCCATGGCATAGTAAAAATGGAGGTGAGAAAAAATATAAATATGATCAATTTATAAAGTGAAAACAAAACATATGAAATAAACCTCATCTAACCTCCACCATCATCTCAATAAATATCCACCTATCACATCATACAAGAATCACATAATAATAATCAATACAAATCCTTCAAATGGAAATATCTATAGAAAACACTAACCCAAGGGTTTCCTAATAAGGGTGATAAGATTTTAATGAATTTTTTTAATAAAGTGAAAACATGCCTTTAATAACTAGATGATTAAAAATCATGTTACAAAAACATCCTTGTTATAAACTAAGGATACCATTTATCAATTACCAATAAAGATAGTTTGAAATACATATGGAGAATATTTTTTTATTCTTTTAAGAAAATACAACCATGATCTTTTCCTCACATCGATGTTTAAAAATGTATACTATTTTTAAAAAACATTTAGAAACCTTTATTAAACTATTTATTTTTTCCTTTTAAATGTAAAGAATCACTTGAAAATTATTTTCCTTGTCCCAGTCCTTATTTATTAAAAACAGACATTTAGAAACCCCTTTTGTATTTTTTTTAAATAAATAGAACTAAGAAGAAAAACCCAGTACAAAAAAATGTAACTAAAAATAAATAAATAAATAAAATAAATCCAAATAAGAAAATAAAGTGTAGAAGATGTAAGTAATGAAATTAAATAAGGGCAATGATGAAAACCTTCCATAAAAGTGAAAGTGGGTACCAAACAATATATATATAATAGTACAAGTACGAGGCACAAAACATGGGGAGGAACTTTGACCTATAGGTTCTAAAGGCAACTAACTCACTCATAAAATAATATCCATATATGTGACCATAAAAAATAATGCAACCTGGGCCTCTCGAGGAAACAAAAAACAACCCCTGGCTAATACATCAATTATTCTAGAGAAACACACATATGTTTACCATCCTATATATGGTGTCCCATGTGAAAACCACAAAACGGTACATATAGAAATCATCCATTCCATTAATAATAACAACCGATAATTAATAAGATAATTGAAACCATGCCTGCTTTTCAAAACCCATTTGAAAGATCACTATAAAAGCAATCATTTTTCTTCAAGCCATTTTAAAATTTTTTAGTAAGCTCACAAATATTTTTAAAAGAATAAAAACCATTTAAAAATCCATATTTAAAAACCTATTTCAGAAAAAAAATTTAATCAGAGTGTTTAAATTTGAAAACATATCTTTAAATGTTATAAACATATGAAATTACACACATACATATCTAAACAACCCTCAATGTAAATATTCAAATATTTTCATGTGAATACATACATGTATCTAATACACACATACACACCAATATATATGTGTATAAGCATAAAACATGAAAAGAGGAATCCATAACATTAGACATAAATAAATAACACAAGAACAGAATAAAGCATAAGAAAACTTCTAAAACAAGGAAACCCAAATTAATTAATGTCATGAACTCTTTCATTACCCAAAAGATTTCATAAAAAACCTAAAATAATTTTAAAAAACCAAATTACTTTATAAAAACCATCATAAATATTTTATTGGCCAATAATATAATATATCCTTTGAATGCAGGTAAAAAACAAGGACAAATACACAAGAACCCAATTCAAAATCAATTATAATCCCTTAAAAACATTGAGAAAAAAACATATTTAAATCCAGTTAAACCCAAATAACATTTATAATTTTAGAGAAACCAATTTCAAAAACCAAATAACACGAAACAAATTAGGGAATAGAGAAATCATAAATAAACCTACCTATGGATATTGTAGATGATGCAAAAACTTCAGAAACAACAAGTGGAAGGATTAAAGAAGAAGGGAAATAAATACACACATTGAAGTGTGGAAAAGGAGAAAATAACATACCTTGGATTAGATTGTTGATTCATCTGAGCGAAAATAGAGATATTGTGAAAGCTTTGATTCATTCAAGCCTTTATTGGATCCGTGGATTTTTTTGAGCCCTGATTCGAGCCTTGGATTTTTTTGAGTCTTGATTCGAGCCCTGGATTCGAGGAGGAGGACCGCTAGCAGCATGGGACTTTACAAAAGCTTGACATATCATAATTTAAATTAGTGTGTTAGGGTTATTTAAATAGACCAGGGAGACTTTTATCAGTGCTTCGAAAAGAGAACTGATAAAGATACCTTTTATTAGCACTAAATTAATAAGAACTGATAAAAGGCATCTTTATCAATGTTAAAGAAGTGCTGATAAAATACATATTTATCAGTGCTAAAACTTTAGTGCTGATAAAATATTTATAATTATAATTGTAATTTTTTTTTTCAAATATATTTATATAATTATATATATATATTTATTATAATTTTATAATTATTTAAATATATAATTATTTATTTATAATTACATAAATATTTTTTTTAAAAAAAATTAGATTTTTTATTTATAATTATAAATATATAATTTTATAAATATAGTAAATATACTTTTATAAATATATTTATAAATAAATATATTTATAATTATTTATTTATAATTATAAATATATTTATAAAATGATATACACATTTAATAAATATATATACATATATATAGTAAATATATTCATTATTTAAATATATTTATTATAATTTTATAATTATAAATATATTTATATCATTATGTATATATATATATATATTTAATAAATATAAATAAATATAAATATAAATATAAATATAGTAACTATATTCATTATTTAAATATATTTATTATAATTTTATAATTATAAATATATTTATATCATATATATATTAATATAACGAAGGAGGATAATTAGAGTGACATCGGGAGAGCACTACGACCATGACTTCCTCTAGGGTTCGGTGTGAGAGATAGCATTTCCCTAGGATTTTGATCCTGATTTACTGGCTGAAGGTCCTCTTCTTTGCTCATCAGCTATCTTTGCCTCCTTGTCAAAGGGTCGAGAGGATGCCTCTGTTGTACCTCTCGTACCCCTCGTGGTTTAATTTTCATGATCACAATCACTTTCCTTTTTATCTAATATTGTTTTAAGTGTTTTTGGATGATAGACATGATTTCAGGTGGCCAAGGAATTGGTCCAAGAAAGCAAGAAGGAAAAGTGGACTGAAATTCAGTCCACCGGCCAACCGGTGGCTTCACCACCGGCCAGCCGATGGAACCCAGACAGAAGGATGAGCCACTGCCTCAGCACCGGCCAACCGGTGGCCTCAGCACCGGCCAGCCGGTGGCACCCAGACAGAACAGTGTTTGATACTGCCTCAGCACCGGCCAACCGGTGGCCTCCTCACCGGCCAGCCGGTGGTGCCTGAGCCTGAAGGCCTCTCATTTTCCATGCACCGGCCAACCGGTGGCCTTGCACTGGTCAGCCGGTGGACCCAGTCAAACTAGCCGTTGGGCCTTTGACCAGTCTTGTCCACTTGCCTCCCAACGGCTCCGAAGCCTTTTCCAACGGCTCCGAAGACCTCCAAAGGCCATATGAGGGTTCCCCCTCTATAAATAAAGGACTAGGAAGCCCCGAAACAATACCAGAACCATAACCAAGCCAAGGAAGCCCACGGGACACATTTTGATCATTTGGCGAACCTCCGGCGCATTCCTCCAAGGGAAACCCACTTGCTCCAACACACTTCCACATCCAAGGAGCACCACCAAATAAGCTTGGGAGTGACCTTCATCAACTCCATCAATCCATTGGCTCCCAAGACTTCCCCATTACGGTTTTTCACTGCTTTATCATTTTTGAGCATCATTTTGGGTTTGTGCCTACAAACCCCATCTCTTTCTCTAATCCTTTCATTTGGGTTTTCACATCACCTTCAAGGTGTGAAGAGGTTGGTCAAGCCTTTCCTTTAAAAGGCTTGAGACATAGGTGAGCTATCCTTCACCTGTAAGAAGGCTAGTGGGTTCTTGCTCAACCATTGAAAGCAAGTGGGTTCTTGCATAACCATCAAAAGCAAGCTGTAATAGGTTCTAGACTAACCTTAAAGTCTAGTGGGTTTCTTGCTAAAACCATTAAAAAGCAAGCGGTAGTAAATCTCTCAACGGTTGAGTTGGGAGCGGAGACGTAGGCTTGGGTTTAAGCCGAACTCCGTTATCAAGTTGTGTGTTTTGCCTCTTTTATTTCCGCTGCACTTTCACTTTGATTTTAAATTGTTAATTAATTTTTAAAAGGCAATTCACCCCCCCTCTTGCCATCACTCCTTTCTTTCTCCGCCCAACAATTGGTATCAGAGGAAAATTTGAGTAATACCCTAACCGGTTTCAAATTTAAGATCCATTGTGATGGAATCAACCTCTTTCGCCCCCGAAGGCTATTCTTTGGGTCGTGCTCCATTTTTTGATGGAACCGACTATAACTATTGGAAAACCCGCATGACTACTTTTCTTAGAAGTATAGGTTATCCCATTTATAAAATTGTCATGCATGGTTATTCTCTCTCCTCTCCCGATGAATCCAAATGGACCCAAGCCGATATTAAAAATTTCGAGCTTGATGGCAAAGCCATGAACGCTCTTCATTGCGGCCTTGATCGTAATGAGTTCAATCGAGTTTCCACATGCACCTCATCACATGAAATCTGGAAACTTTTGGAGGTTACCCATGAGGGGACCAACAAAGTCAAGGACACTCGATTGGACATGTACCGTCAAGATTTTGAGTCTTTTACCATGCATCCATCCAAATCTATTACTGAAATGTTTACACGTTTTACTGATGTTTACAATGGGAGAAAGTCCCTTGGTGATGATGTTTCTGCAGAGACGATGGTTAAGAAGATCCTATGGATCCTACCAAGCTCATGGGCTCCAAAGGTAACGGCAATCCAAGAAGCAAAGGACATCAAGAACATGCCGGTCGAAGATCTCATCGGATCTCTCATGACCTATGAGATCACCATGAGGAGGCAAGCTTAAAAGGAAGGCAAACCGATCAAAATGCACAAGTTCATGAAGAAGCACAAGAAGAAGAAATCCCGCAAGACTCGAAAGGAAAAACACGACGAAAAATCCGAACCTGAGGTAGCATGCTATGGGTGTGGCAAGAAAGGCCATTACAAGCCCGATTGTCCACTCAACAAGAAAAAGGCCAAGAAAAAGGAGAAGAAGAAGGCTTTCAAGGCCACATGGAGTGATAGCTCCACATCCTCCTCCTCCTCCTCCTCAAGTGACAACGGTAACAAATGCCTAATGGCATTCCATGAGGTAACCTCTTCCGACTCCTCTTCCTCAAGTTCTTCCAATTCTTTTAATCACATGTCTTATGAGGATCTCCAACATGCTAGAGATCAATTGGAGGAAGGTTTTCATGAAATTTCTTCCAAATTTGTTGCTTTAAAAAACAATTTCAAAAAACTATCTTCCGAAAAGGAACAACTTCTCAAAGAAAAGGAGGAGTTGTCCCTCAAGGTCCAAAACCTTCCCGATGTTGAATACATGGAATCAACAATCAAGGATTTAAGGGAATCCCTAGCTAAGTTCACCCAAGGGGAACAAAATTTAACCAAACTCCTCGGTTCCCAACCCATATCTAGAACCACCGAAGGGCTTGGCTATTCCAAGCAAGCTTCCTCTTCCCATGCACCTACTATTTTTGTAAGGGGGAGCTCTCAATTTAAATTTTGTAATTATTGCAAAAAACCCGGGCACTTAATTTATGAATACGATTGCAAAAATGCCCGGTATGGAAGGCCAAAAACTATTTTCTTTAACGATGAATTTTATAGGAGAAGACCCGCCACTAGACAAGTATGGATTGAAAAATCCCTTTTAGCGAGTCTTACTGGACCAAAATTTGTCTCGGTTTCAAAAACCTCTCCCCGGTGATTTGTTGTTTTTATTTAGGGGGAGTTAGGTCGTTTAAGCCTTTTTTATTTCAATTTCAAAATTCTCAATTCAAAATTTTCGATTCAAAACTTTCAATTCAAATTTCAAAAATTTCAATTGGTTTTAAAATCTCTATTTTGTTTTTCAACATTTCCCTCAATCAAGTTTTATGCCCCGTGCTATTTTGATAATCACAAAGGGGGAGAAATTCTTGGTTGATTGGGGGAGAAATCTTTCTCTCATGCTTTGCTTTACTTTTCAATTTATTAAAGCATGCCTCTCATTTCAATATTTTTACATTGTTTGTTTTGGTGATTGTGATCATCAAAATAGGGGGAGATTGTTGTACCTCTCGTACCCCTCGTGGTTTAATTTTCATGATCACAATCACTTTACTTTTTATCTAATATTGTTTTAAGTGTTTTTGGATGATAGGCATGATTTCAGGTGGCCAAGGAATTGGTCCAAGAAAGCAAGAAGGAAAAGTGGACTGAAATTCAGTCCACCGGCCAACCGGTGGCTTCACCACCGGCCAGCCGATGGAACCCAGACAGAAGGCTGAGCCACTGCCTCAGCACCGGCCAACCGGTGGCACCCAGACAGAACAGTGTTTGCTACTGCCTCAGCACCGGGCAACCGGTGGCCTCCTCACCGGCCAGCCGGTGGTGCCTGAGCCCGAAGGCCTCTCATTTTCCATGCACCGGCCAACCGGTGGCCTTGCACCGGTCAGCCGGTGGACCCAGTCAAACTAGCCGTTGGGCCTTTGACCAGTCTTGTCCACTTGCCTCCCAATGGCTCCGAAGCCTTTTCCAACAGCTCCAAAGACCTCCAAAGGCCATATGAGGGTTCCCCCTCTATAAATAAAGGACTAGGAAGCCCCAGAACAATACCGGAACCATAACCAAGCCAAGGAAGCCCACTGGACACATTTTGATCATTTGGCGAACCTCCGGCGCATTCCTCCAAGGGAACCCCACTTGCTCCAACACACTTCCACATCCAAGGAGCACCACCAAAGAAGCTTGGGAGCGCCCTTCATCAGCTCCATCAATCCATTGGCGCCCAAGACTTACCCATTACGGTTTTTCATTGCTTTATCATTTTTGAGCATCATTTTGGGTTTGTGCCTACAAACCCCATCTCTTTCTCTCATCCTTTCATTTGGGTTTTCACATCACCTTCAAGGTGTGAAGAGGTTGGTCAAGCCTTTCCTTTAAAAGGCTTGAGACATAGGTGAGCTAGCCTTCACCTGTAAGAAGGCTAGTGGGTTCTTGCTCAACCATTGAAAGCAAGTGGGTTCTTGCATAACCATCAAAAGCAAGCTGTAATAGGTTCTAGAATAACCTTAAAGTCTAGTGGGTTTCTTGCTAAAACCATTAAAAAGCAAGCGGTAGTAAATCTCTCAACAGTTGAGCTGGGAGCGGAGACGTAGGCTTGGGTTTAAGCCGAACTCCGTTATCAAGTTGTGTGTTTTGCCTCTTTTATTTCCGCTACACTTTCACTTTTATTTTAAATTGTTAATTAATTTTTAAAAGGAAATTCACCCCCCCTCTTGCCATCACTCCTTTGTTTCTCCACCCAACAGCCTCAAAACCTATAATGAAAGTATTTGATAATCATCAGGTTTTCTAAGATCTATGGGGTGATTATGGTATGCCTTAGAATTGAATCTCCCAAAACTACTCGATGGCTATTGTTGAAATGGATTTTAAGCTATTAGAGGACCTAATTTATGAATATAAGTTTTCTATCCTCACACGTCTTGTTATTTTGTTGGTAGAATAGTCGCAGAATCTTAAAGATTTGAGGGATCAACTTCTCCAAATATGGGGTTTCGATGGATGAAGCATTGTTTCGATTGGGAGGTTTTTTTCACCTCGTCTTCCCCTCGTAAGACCTTAAGACCAGAGTATGGGGTCGTGGGATTGTTCCTCTAAAACCGGGTTTCTTGAAGATACAATATTGGGATCCTCTCTTTGATCCCGAGAAGTTCAAGAACTCGGTGGCTCAATCATGTGTTTAGATACGTGGTTTAAGCTATTTTTTTGGAAACCTGAAATCTTATGGGATGTTTCCTCGAACATCAGCATCCCCTTCAAGTTTGATCAAGAGACTAAATATGCTCAACATTAAAGATTCACATGGGTGATTTTTGAGGTAGATTTATCCCTTACTTTGATTCAATTGGTGATATTGGTTGATAAAGGGAATTAGATAGAATTGTTGGTTGAGTATGTGAGATGATCTGCCTTTATGGAACCTTTAAATAAATTGGGTATTCGTTTGAGAAATGCTGAAGGAATATGATCTGCTCACATTACAGGAGATCTGGCCACCTTAGTGGGGACTGTAGGTATAAACATGCTTCTTCTTCTGTTTCTACTATTGATGGGATGATTCTGGCTACAATGAACTTGACTGTAGGCAGGGTAGAGGATAACAATGGTTATCTGGATAAACAAGTTCATATAGGGGCTACTTTCTATACTAATGCTCTTCGACATGCTTCATGAATTATACTGACGGTGAAAAAAGGATTACATGGGATGATGTAGCTGAGGAGGTGTAGGGGGAGCACATATATAAGAATAATTATGGAACATTGGAGAAGGAGGCTTCCTCTGGTCAATATTGTTGGAAGACACAGAGATAGATTAATGATGGTCACTACATTCATTAAATTTAATGAATTTGACACCCTACAATTATTTCCCCAATTAATTTGGTAAAAGAAATTTAATTGAGGGAAGACCAAAGGATGTGAAGGAAGGATATAAAAAGGGAACAACTCCTGGACTTTTCATCATCGGATTCAGAAGCAACATATCTTCATCCTGGAGTGCAGTATTTTGTGAGGCGTTTTTCCATATTTTACAAGAGATATTTTCTTGAGTTTTTTCTCCTTGTAATTGAGAGAGAATTTGTACCCACATTTTACCATAGAGAAATCCTTCTATTTGTCCGTGGTTTTTTACCCCTTTTATTTGGAGGGTTTTTCCACGTTACATCTGGTGTTCAATTTAATTCCGCACTTTTGCACTTTATTTTTAATCTCGCAATTATCGTTGTATCAAAGGACCCGTCATTTACGATCCTAACAAGTGGTATCAGAGGTGAGGTTCATGGCCCAAGAAAATTCTGGACCAATGACGTGTCCAAATGGCGGTGAAATACGAGATTGAAAAATTCAATGGAAATAATTTTTCATTGTGAAAAATGAAGATGCAAGCAGTGATGCAGAAGGATAATTGCCTACAGGCGATTGGAGAGAAGCCGACATGTGTAAAGGAAGAGAAATGGAGCGACATGGACGGGAATGCTATTGCCAACCTTCATTTGGCTTTATCAGATGGGGTCTTGTCAAGCATTGCAGAGAAAAATACGGCGAAAGAAATTTGGGATACTCTAACAAAACTGTACGAGGAAAAATCACTCCACAACAAAATTTTCTTGAAGAGAAGATTATACACTCTTCGAATGGCGGAGTCATCATCAATGACTGACCACATCAACACCCTCAATACCCTTTTTTCTCAACTTATGCCTTTGGGATATAAAATTGTGGATACTGAACGTGCGGAGATCCTGCTCCAGAGTTTTCCAGATTCATATGACCAACTCATCATCAACTTCACCAATAATATCCCGACGGATATGTTGTACTTCAATGATGTTGCAGCTGCGGTTCTTGAAGAAGAAAGTCAGCGCGAGAACAAGGAAGACAGACAAACGACTTCACACCAAGTGGAAGCTCTATCGATGGAAAGAGGAAGAATGATGGAGCGTGGTTCCGGTGGGAGCCAGAATCATGGCAGGTCTAAATCAAGGAGCAAGAATAAAATCTTCAAATGCTTCAATTGCGGTAAGAGATGGCATGTGAGAAAAGACTGTTGGAATAAGAATAGTGGTGAGAAGAACTCTCAAGGAAATGTGGCAAGTACATCGGGAAATGGCGACATACTAGTCAGTGATGTGGCGACAACTATTGAAGGAAGACATCACCTCGATGATGCATGAATTATCGACTCAAAAGCAACATGGAACATGACGTCTCGATGGGAATGGTTTGACCAATATGAAACCATCCCGGAAGGACTTGTGTACATGGGGAACGATCACACTCTGAAGATCATTGGAGTAGGTACCATCAAACTTAAGATGCATGATGGTATTATTCGGACCATCCAAGGAGTACGTCATGTGAAGGGCCTGAATAAGAACATATTGTCTTTGGGGCAATTTGATGACATCAGATGTAAGACTCACACCGAGAATGGAGTGATGAGAATTGTTAAGGGAACACTTGTGGTAATGAAGGTGGAGAAGATATCAAATAACCTATACGTGCTTATGGGTGAAACATACAAATAGGTGGAGATAGTTGTTGCATCAACTACCTCGACGGAAGCGTTGACGACGTTATGGCATCGGAAGCTTGGCTATATGTCAGAATGAGGCCTGAATATTCTTGTGGATCAGAAGTTGCTGCCTGGGCTGACAAAGGTATCCTTACCATTTGGTGAGCATTGTGTTTTGAGCAAGCAACACAGGTTAAAGTTAGGGACGTCAACAACAAGAAGTCAAGAGATCTTGGAGTTGATCCATTCCGATGTTTGGAAATCACCAGTTATATCCCTAGGAGGAGAAAAGTACTTTGTATCTTTCATTGATGATTATTCCAGGAGATGTTGGGTGTTTCCAATCAAAAGGAAATCATATGTTTTTGAAGTCTTCAAAACATTAAAAGCGTGAAAGGAGCTTGAATTGGAAAAGAAGATCAAGTGTCTGAGGACTGAAAATGGTGGAGAATATACAAGTGAGGAGTTTGATTCTTTTTGTCAAAAGGAAGGCATCAAAAGACAGTTCACAGTGGCGTACACACCTCAGCAGAATAGAGTGGCAGAGCGGATGAATAGAACCCTGTTGGATAGAACAAGGGCGATGCTGAAGACTGCAGGAGTCAACAAGACATTCTGGGCGGAAGCAGTAAATACCTCCCGCTTTGTGATCAATCGATTCCCTTCGGTGGCAATTGATCTCAAGACACCGATGGAAATATGGACTGGTAAACCCGCTGATTATTCTAATTTTCATACTTTTGGAAGTCCTGTATATGCACTTCTTTATGACCAGGAAAGATCGAAGTTGGTCTCAAAATCCAGAGAATGTATCTTCTTGGGATACGCTGATGGTGTGAAGGGGTATCGTTTGTGGGATACCATTTCCCACAAATTTATCATCAGCAGAGATGTCATTTTTGCAGAAGACAAGGTGAAAATGACAACTGATCAAGACCTGGAGAAGAAGAATACAGAAACTACAACAGTTAAGGTGAAGGAAGAAACAAAGGAAGAACCAGTTTCCTAAGAGGCATTACCAGAGCATGATGATCAAGTACCGGTTGAGTCTGGACCACGACGATCAACTCAGGAGAAAAGAGCACCAGTATGGCACTCAGAATATGTCACTGAGAGCAATATTGCGTATTTCTTATTGACAGAGGATGGAGAGCCATCTTCCTTTGTGGAGGCGACCCAGAGTCCAGATGTATCCTCATGGATGGCAGCGATGCAGGAGGAACTCGGAGCCCTGCACAAGAACAAGACTTGGGATCTTATTCCATTACCACATGGAAGGAAGGCCATTGGGAATAAATGGGTCTACAAGATCAAGAGGGATGAAACAGACCAGGTGGAAAGATATCCTGCAAGACTGGTGGTCAAAGGATATGCTCAGAAGGAAGGTATTGATTTCAATGAAATATTTTCACCTGTTGTTAGACTAACGACTATTCTAGTAGTTCTGGCTATGTGTGCTGCATACAATCTACATCTAGAGCATCTAGATGTGAAAACAACTTTTCTCCATGGTGATCTTGATGAAGAAATATATATGCTCCAACCAGAAGGTTTTACCGAAAAAGGTAAAGAGAACTTGGTTTGCAGGTTGAACAAATATCTGTACGGTCTCAAACAGGCGCCGCGGTGTTGGTACAAGAGATTTGATTCCTATATCATGAGCCTTGGATACAAGAAACTTAATTCAGATCCCTGTGCATATTTCAAGGGTTTAAATGGTAATGATTTTATCATTTTGCTATTGTATGTGGATGACATGTTGGTTGCAGGCCCCAACAATGATCAAATCCAGGAGATGAAGGCAAAGTTGGCTAGGGAGTTTGATATGAAGGACTTGGGACCCACAAACAAGATTCTTGGGATGTAGATTTACCGAGACAAGAATAATGGAAAGATTTGGATATCACAGAAGAATTATTAGAGGAAAGTCTTGAAATGCTTCAATATGCAGGACTGTAAGCCAGTTTTTACCCCTCTTCCCATTAATTCCAAGTTATCCTCTACAATGAGTCCTAGCAGTGAAGCAAAGAGGGTGGAAATGTCTCGAGTGCCATATGCATCAGTAGTGGGGAGTTTAATGTTCTCTATGGTTTGTACTAGACCAGACATTTCACATGCAGTGGGAGAATTTATTCGGTACATGGAGAATCCAGGAAGAGAGCATTGGAGCATGGTGAAGAGGATCCTGAGATACATCAAGGAAACCTCAGATGTTGCATTTTGTTTTGGAAGATCAAATTTTACTATCACTGGATATGTTGACTCAAATTTTGTAGGAGATTCTAACTGGAGGAAATCCACTATGGGTTATGTGTTTACTCTTGGAGGAGGAGTTGTGAGATGGATCTCAAAGCTACAGTCAGTTGTGGCTTTATCCATGATAGAAGCGGAGTACAGGGCAGCTACACAAGCTTGCAAAGAGGCGATTTGGATGAGAAGGTTATTGGAGGAGATCGGGCACAAACATGATCATATTCCATTATTTTGTGACAGTCAGAGTGCCTTTCACATTGCAAGGAATCCATCTTTTCATTCCAGGACAAAGCACATTGGTGTACAATACCATTTTGTTCGAGATGTGGTGGAGGAAGGAAGTGTGGACATGAAGAAAATTCACACTAAAGAAAATCTGGCATATTTCCTGACAAAGGCGATTAATTCTGAAATGTTCAGATGGTGCAGATCTTCAAGTGGCCTTGGAGATACATGAGCAACAATTTGGGCAGATAGAAAGGATGTGTGGAGATGTGATTGACACTTAATCAAATCTCCAAGTGGGATATATGTTGGAATATGCGGAGAGAGATTAATGATGGTCACCGCATTCATTACATTTAATGAATTTGACACCCTACAATTATTTCCCCAATTAATTTGGTAAAAGTCATTTAATTGAGGGAAGACCAAAGGGTGTGAAGGAAGGATATAAAAAGGGATCTCCTCCTGGACTTTTCATAATCGGATTCAGAAGCAACACATCTTCATCCCAGAGTGCAGTATTTTGTGAGACGTTTTTCCATATTTTACAAGAGAGATTTTCTTGAGTGTTTTCTCCTTGTAATTGAGAGATAATTTGTTCCCACATTTTACCACAGTTAAATCCTTCTATTTGCCCGTGGTTTTTTACCCCTTTCATTTGGGGGGTTTTCCACGTTACATTTGGTGTTCACTTTAATTCCGCACTTTTGCACTTTATTTTTAATCTTGCAATTATCGTTGTATCAAAGGACCCATCATTTACGATGCTAACAAATCTGACTCTGAGGATGCTATCAAGAATAAAATTGATCATGATCTGATTCATGATACAATTTCCACTAACAAAAAGAAGGGTAAAGTGAAGGCTATTGATGATGAAGGTTTTCAGTTGATTTTACCTAGGAAAAATGTAGGTCCCTTAACCTTTCTAAATCAAACTTTGATTGTGCAGCCTAATGAGTGTGAAAAGGAGCAGTTTCATATAGATGATCCTAAATATTTTTCTAGGACTGAGGATGGAATTAAAGAGATTGAGGTGGCGGCTGAGGAGGATGTCACCACCCCATTGGTCTCTGAGAATAGAGTTACTCTGACTGATATATTAAATAGATCTCAAATCGAAGAAGTGTTTTGAGAATAATTCAGTAACTTGCAGGATGGTTCTGATGTAGTTCTAGAAAATGTTCTCATTGGAGACCAAGACAAGAAGCCCATGCAAAGGATGAGGAATCATCAATTATAGATGACCAAACTAATGATTGGCAAGATCCTAAGTAATGGAAAAGAGAAAGGCACCCAAGAAGTCAGGGTGGATCTTGAGGAAGGGGCTGTCGACTCAAAAGATGACGACCTTTGCTTTGGTGGTGATGATTGTGTCGTATTTTTATTGTTGTTCCCTTTCTTCTTTGATTATACCTTCTTTTATTAATAAATTTTCTAGAACCATGGGTTCACCCATGGCTCGCACTGTCTGGGTATATTTATATAATTATACATATATATATATATAATAAATAAATATAAATATAAATATAAATATAAATAAAATAAATATATTCACTATTTAAATATATTTATTATAATTATTTATTTATAATTATATAAATACTTAAAAAATAATATTTTTATATTTATATCGTTATATATATTTATATAATTATATATATATATAAATATTTAATAATTATATATAAATATAAATATAAATATAAATATAAATATAAATATAAATATAAATATAAATATAAATATAAATATAAATATAAATATAAATATAAATATAAATATAAATATAAATATAAATATAAATATATTAAATATATTCATTATTTAAATGAATTCATTATAATTTTATAATTATTTAAATATATATAATTATTTATTTATAAGTATATAAATACTTTTAAAAAAATAATATTTATTTATTCATAATTATAAATATATAAATTTATAGATATAATAAATATAAATTTATATATATATTTGTTATAAATATTTATTTACAGCTATATTTTTAACATTGACTAAAAATTATTTTTTATTTTATTATCAAATCACTTTTAAAGGGAAGTGAGAAACCCCAAGTCCATCAAAACAACCAAATAAAACAGACCAAAAGAACTCCAAGCAAAATACTGGTCTTGCCTCTTCCCAGCAACTCATCAATATAAGGCCTCCACCAAAGCATGGAAACTCGGCACAGTCCCGTGCAAGTGCACGGGCATGGAACCGGTGGCCAAGCCACACCCTCTATCACTCCAAGTGTCATGAAGACTATATTTTTAACATTATTAATGAATATATAATCTTAAATTCATACATATTAAAAATGAGTGAAATTGAATAATTAAAAATGAGTACACTTAAAAAATATTAAAAAAATGGATAAGTTTTATTAATTAAATATAAATTATTAAAAAATATGGATATATATTGAAATAAAGATGAATAAATATTGAAAATATTAAAAAATAGTAAATAAATATATTAAAATAAATAAAAGGAAAAGATTAAATTAAAAAAAATGAATAAATAATACCTAACTGTAATAATATAAAAAATAAATAAATAAAATTTACTAATAAAAACATAATATATTAAATGTATCATACTATAATGAAATTCTAAAATGAATACTAAAATTTGAATAAATTACACAAACATTAGGTGTATGTTTGTTTTAAAGGGAATCCCAGGTGTGACATTTTTGAACCCTCCACACCAGGAAACCCCCTTCCCCACAAAGGGATCAATCTGGAGAGAGCCCTAGTTGGAAAGGAGTCGTTTACAATTGAGACGATAGAGCATCCCATTGCGTGACCCATCAAAGGAGGATAAAGGTGATACTTGGCAAGCTCCAAAACAGTATAGGAGAGGTAGACACCCAAGGGATCAGAGCAGCTCACATGGAAGGGGTGGTGGACAAATACAAACGTGATTCTGTAGGTTTTCTAGTGTTGATTATAAGCCTTTTGTTGATTGTTAAGTTAAGAAGTGTTACATTGAACCTCAAAAAACCAAAAAAATTAATAACAATAGTCTAATATAAACTTATAAAATTGTTTTTAATTTATGTTATACCATTTCATTCTAAGGACTACCACTAGAATGCCCAAGTTTAACTATTAAAAACATTTTACTCTATATCTTTGTAAATTAGTAGATATTTTTATTCTCACAAATTGTTTCTCCACTGTGTTGAGACGCCATTTATGGTTTCCTAATTTGTATTTTTTTCTTAAACCCTACATGGACTCCTCAATAGACATACAACTTCTTTTCTACTAATTTTCATGTACTTAGGGATAATAGTAACCATAAGATCACCTGATTGGATCATTTATGTTTGTTATATAAGTGGGACCAATTCCTATATTAGATTATGAGCTACTTGTTGGCAGATGTTTCTCCATAGGCTAGCACTTCCCCTCCAATTTGTTAATGGAGACAGGTGTGGTAGTTGTTAGGTGGGTGTCCAAAACCCCACCAAACCTCCTTTGAAACAAGGTAGTAGGGGGGGATGCATCCTATATAAAGGTCTCTCTCCCATTATTTCAGCATCTCATCTGGTTCTCTAATTATCCAGTTATTTTCGGTGTTTAGTGAGGCGGTTTCCCCATTTATTCAAGAGAGATTTTATGAGGATTTTCTCCTTGTAATAGTGAGGGAGTGTGTACCCACTTTTACCCTATAGTGATCCTTCTATTTGCCCGTGGTTTTGTACCCCTTCCATTTGGGGGGTTTTCTACATTACATCTGGTGTCCTTTTTATTTTTCCGCATTTTGCACTTTATTTTATCTCGTAATTATCGCTGCACCAGTGGGCCAATCATTTACGGTCCCAACAAGTGGCATCAGAGACAAGGTTCTGGCCTGGTGCTGTTCACATTTTCGGGTATTAATAATTCTCGTAAATTTTAGTATGCTCTGTGATTGCGACTCCGGTTGATCTTTCACATCATAAAAAAATTTATTGAGATTATTAAATACACCATTGTGAAATGGCGGAGGTTATGGACTGATGGCGTGTCCAGATGGCGGTGAAATTTGAGATCGAAAAATTCAACAGGAATAATTTTTTGTTGTGGAAAATGAAGATGCAGGCAGTGCTGCGGAAGGATAATTGCCTACTAGAAATTGGTGAAAAGCCGATGGGTGTGATGGAGGAGAAATGGAATGATATAGACGAGAATGATATTGCCAACATCTATTTGGATTTGGCAGATGAGTTCCTATCGAGCATTGCGGAGAAAAAGACTGCAAAGGAAATATTGGATACTTTGACAAAGCTATACGAGGCCAAGTCACTGCACAATTTTTTTTCCCGAAGTGAAAATTGTACACTCTTTAAATGGGGGAGTCATCATCGGTGACCGACCACATCAACAACCTCAATACCCTCTTTACTCAGCTCATGGTGTTGGGCTATAAAATTGTGGATACTGAACATGTGGAGATTATACTCAAGAGTTTTCCCGATTCGTATTACTAACTCATCATCAACCTCACAAAAAATATCCTGACGGATATGCCACTATTTAATGATGTTGCAGCCGCAGTTCTTGAAGAAGAAATTCGGCACAAGAATAATGAGGATAGACAGAAAACTTCTCACCAAGCAGAGGCTCTGTCAATGGAGAGAGGAAGGATGATGGAGCATGGTTCCAGTGGGATCCAAAATCATGGCAGGTCCAAATCAAGGAGTAAGAATAAGAATGTCACATGTTTCAATTGTGACAAGAAGGGTCACATCAAGATGGATTTTTGGAATAAGAAGAGTGGTGAAAATATATCTCAGGGGAATGTGGTGAATAATTTTGGAAAAGGAGATATACCAGTCACTGAAGCTGTAACAACTACTGGAAGCAGGAAACATCTCAACAATGCATGTATTATCGACTCAGGAGCAACATGGCACATGAAATATTGACGGAATTGGTTTGACCAATATGAAACCATCTTGGAAGGACTTGTGTACATGGGAACGATCAAACTCTAAATATCGTAGGATTTGGTACTGTCAAATTGAAGATGCATGATGGTATTGTTAGGACCATCCAAGGAGTACGTCATGTGAAGGGCTTGAAGAAGAACATGTTTTCTTTGGGACAATTTGATGACATCAGATACAATACTTGCACAGAGAATGGAGTGATGATAATTGTGAAGGGCACGCTTGTGGTAATTAAGGCAGAGAAGATCTCAAAGAACCTGTACCTGCTTATGGGTGAAACATATAAGGAGGCTGAGATAATTGTTCCATCAACTACCTCAACGGAAACATTGAAGCCATTATGTCATCATAAGCTTATCCATATGTCATAATGAGGCCTGAAGATTCTTGCGGATCAGAAGTTTCTACCTGGGCTGACAAAGGTATCCTTACCATTTTGTGAGCATTGTGTTTTGAGCAAGAAACACATGTTAAAGTTTGGGACGTCAACAAGAAGAAGTAAAGATATCATAGAGTTGATCCATTCCGATGTTTGGAAAGCGCCAGTTATATCCCTGGGAGGAGCAAGGTACTTTGTATCATTCATTGATGATTATTCCAGGAGATGTTGGGTGTACCCAATTAGGAGGAAGGCATATGTTTCTGAAGTCTTAAAAACATTAAAAGCGTGGAAGGATCTTGACTCTGGAAAGAAGATCAAGTGTCTGAGGACTGACAATGATGGAGAATATAAAAGCAAGGAATTTGATACTTTTTTTCAACAGGAAGGAATCAAGAGACAGTTCATGGTGGCGTATACTCCTCAGCAGAATGGAGTGGCAGAGTGGATGAACAAAACCCTGTTGGATAGAACAAGGGCAATGTTGAAGACTGAAGAAATTTCAAAATTTTTTTGGGTAGAAGTAGTGAATACCTCCTGTTATGTGATCAACCGATCTTCTTCAATGGTGATTGAGATGAAGACACTGATGGAGATGTGGACTGGTAAAACTGCTAAATATTCTCAATTACATACTTTTGAAATTCCTGTATATGCAATGTTTAATGACCATGAAAGATCGAAGTTGGATTCAAGATCCAGGAAATGCATCTTTTTAGGGTACACTAATGGTGTGAAGGGGTATCATTTGTGGGACCCCACTTCCCACAAATTTATCATCAGCAGAGGTGTCAATTTTGTAGAAGATGATGTGAAAATGACAACTGATCAAGAAACGAAGAAGGAGAATACAGAGACTAAAACAGTCGAAGTAGAGGACAAGTCCAAGGAAGAATCAGTTTTCTTTGAGGTATTAACAGAGCACGATGATCAAGTACCAGTTGAGTCTGGACCATAACAGTCAAATCGATAGAAAAGAGCACCAGTATGGCACTCAGACTATGTCACTGAGAGAAATATTGCGTATTGGTTATTGACGAAGGATGAAGAACCATCTTCTTTTGTGGAGGTGAACCAGAGTCTAGATGTATTCTCATGGATGGCAGCGATGCAGGAGGAACTCGAAGCCCTTCATAGGAACAAGACTTGGGATCTTGTTCCATTACCTCGTGGAAGGAAGGCTATCAGAAACAAACGTGTCTTTAAGATCAATAAGGATGGAAAGGACCTGGTGGAAAGATATCGTGCAAGATTGGTGGTCAAAGGATTTGCTCAGAAGGAAGGTATTTATTTCAATGACATATTTTCTTCTGTTTTTAGACTAACAACTATTCAGATAGTTCTAGAAATGTGTGCTATATACAGCTTACATCTAGAGTAGCTGGATGTGAAGACTGCTTTTCTCCATGGTGATATTTATAAAGATATCTATATACTCCAACCAGAAGGTTTTTCAGAAGAAGGCAAAGGGAACTTTGTTTATCGGTTGAAAAAATATCTGTACGGTCTCAAAAAAGCACCAAGGTGTTGGTACACGAGATTTGATTTCTATATCATGAGCCTTAGATACAACAGACTTCATTCAGATCCTTGTGCATATTTCAAAGGTTTATATGGTAATGATTTCATCATTATTCTGTTGTATGTGGATGACATGTTAGTTGTAGGCCCCAAAAAAGATCTAATCTAGGATACGAAGGAACAGTTGGCTAGGGAGTTTGATATTAAGGACTTGAGACCAGCAAACAAGATTCTTGGGATGCAGATTTACCGAGACAGAAATAATGGGAATATTTGGCTATCATAGAAGAGTTACTTACAGAGATTCTTGAAATGCTTCAACATGAAAAACTGTAATCCAATCTCTACACCTCTTCCTGTTAATTTCAAGTTATCCTCCATGATGATTCCTAGCAGTGAAGCAGAGAGGATGGAAATTTCTTGAGTACCATATGCATCAGCAGTGGTTATTATGATGTTTTCCATGGTTTGTACTAAATCATACATTGCACATGCAGTGGGAGCAGTTAGTTGGTACATGGAGAATCCAGTATGGGAGCATTGGAGCACAGTGAAGAGGATCCTGAGATACATCAAGGAGACCTCAAATGTAGCATTATGTTATGGAGGATCATATTACACTATCAGAGGCTATGTTGATCCAGATTTTGCAGGTGATTCTGACTGGAGGAAATCCACTAATGGTTATGTGTTTACTCTTGGAGGAGGAGATGTGAGCTAGATTTCAAAGTTACATTAAGTTATGGATTTATCCATGATAGAGGAGGAGTATATGGAAGCTACACAGGCTTGAAAATAGGCGATTTAGATGAGAAGGTTGTTGGAGGAGCTCGGGCATATACAGACACAAACTCCATTATTTTGTGACAGTTAGAGCACCTTGCACATTGCAAGGAATCCATATTTTCATTCCAGGATGAAGCACATTGGGGTACAATATCACTTTATCTGATATGGGGTGGAGGAAGGAAGTGTGGACATGCAGAAGATTCACACTAAAGAAAATATAGCATATTTCCTGATGAAGGCGATTAACTCTGATAAGTTCAGATGGTGCAGATCCTTGAGTGGCTGCGTAGAGACTTAAGAAGCATGTTTGGAAGATAGAAAGGATGTGTGGAGATGTGATTTGTTCTCAATCAAATCTTCAAGTGGGAGATGTGTTGGCAGATGTTTGTCCACAGGCTAGCGCCCCCCCCCCCAATTTTTCAAAGGGGGCAGGTGTGGTAGTTGTTATGTGGGTGGACAAAACCCCACCAATCCTCCTTTGGGAGAAGTCAGTAGGAGGGGGGGGGGGAGATGCAGACTATATAAATGGATCTCTCCCATTATTTCATCATCTCATCCGGTTCTCTAATTCTCTAGTTATTTGTGGTGTTTAGTGAGGCGGTTTCCCCATTTATTCAAGAGAGATTTTACGAGGATTTTCTCCTTATAATAGTGAGGGAGTGTGTACCCACTTTTACCCTAGAGTGATCCTTCTATTTGCCTATGGGTTTTTTACCCCTTTCATTTGGGGGTTTTTCCACATTACATCTGGTGTCCTTTTTATTATTTTTTCATTTTTCACTTTATTTTATCTCGTAATTATTTCTGCACTAGTGGGCCAATCATTTACGGTCCCAACACTACTACTGGGTATCCACAATCGTGTTTGGATCTTCTCTAATTCCACTTATTTTTTCTGCAGAATTAGGCTTTATTTGGTTTTGAACTCTATTCTAGAATAAATTTATACTACGAGTTTCCTGTTTTTTTGAATTTATGTAGAGAGTTATGGGAAATTTGCATTCTTTTTATTTCCTCATATGGCCTTTTTTGGTTAATGTTTTACTCTTGGATGGTTTAACTTATTGATAATTCATTTTGAATTTTATTTAAATAATAACCATGACATATATATATATATATATATATATATATATATAAATGGGTTAATAATTCCCCAAAAATAAATTGAGACCCAAAACACTAGACACCAGTTTTTGGGGACACAGGAGCGCTCCTAAGGTAGTAGTGAACGTGAATCAAGTGTTGTATGGGTATTCATGTCATGGATAATACATGAAGATAATTTTTTTACTTCTATTGATATTATTAATATCATTGTTTTAAATTCATAATAATTTAATTCTAATGATAAATACATTGAAGTTAAAAAAATGAGAAAGAATTCAAATATTGATAAAAATAAAATGGTTGACTAAACGTTCTCACTCCTTTAAAGATCCACTGAGGATATAAATGAAACACCACCTATCCCAACACATACTAAGTAAAAAAATGAATAAAAATAAAATCATCTCACTTTTTTGAATCCCATATTGCAAGGTTTTAGAAACCATCCTAGAATTAGTACCTTTTTTATCACAGGAAACTAAGCGCTTGTGAAATTTAGTACTTAGACCAATGGAGTTTTCCTTTTCATAGATTAATTAAAGGATTTCCTTGAATGTTGAAACTAAAATGAATATCTCATCATGAGTGTGTGTAAGAATATTTAGCCGATCCTTCTTACTCTCCCACCAATCAAGGAGCCCATTGTAGAGATTTTACTGTCACTGCTACTTTTTTTAGCATCATGTAAAAAACTCAAAAATTTAGTCCAGTGATTCAATAAATCCTAGATCAGGAACATTTAGATTTAAGAATACAACTTTCATCCTCATAATATTCAACTCCTGAATATTTATTATTGATTTTTTTCTTGAGACTCATCCCCCATCTATTCTGTACATGTACCTATGTTTCTTGAACTACTTTAAGAAATAGTCATCCCATACCAGGCCCTAGTGATAATTTTGGATGAATTCATTTGATAACACCTACCACCAATGGAGTAATTATTTTCTTATATTTAATTACCAATTTCATTCAAATTATAATGATATTATTTTAAATAATCAAATGTTCGGTTCCCCTTATTAGATTTATCTATAACTTTATCCTTTGATTATGAATATCTTATGTGTATTTATTTATTTTTTATATAAAATGACTATTTTTTGAACCTAATTGGATGGATATGAATTTAAAATGGATTCATGATAATATTATGAAAAAATAGTATGAATTTTTAGTTAAAAGAGTTTATCATGTTTTCAATAGAGCACGCATACGATCCTTCTCAAATCCATTGTCCATGTTTATGCTGTTTTTTTCAAGAGAAATTAGTTCACAAGAGTTGTAAAAACATTTAATTTGTCACCAAATAGATAATATCTATAAATGTTGGACTGAAAATAGGTTAAAACTGAACACATACACCAATTGAGATGATACTGTGCTTTATGGATCATTTGATATAAATAATAGTTTAAATGTTGATGGAAATCACATGGAAGAAATGACAATGGTAATTGAAGATGACCTTCATGATTGTCCAAAGTTGTTTGGGATGTTAAATAACTATGATAAGAGACTATTTTATACCACTTTTTATAAATACACAACATTGTCAGCTATATTGAAGTTATACAATCAGTGGATGGAGTGACACCAACTTTATTGAACTACTTAGTCTCCTGAATGATATGCTACTAGAATATCAAACATATAATAATAAAAAAATTATACTATTCAATGGGAATTATCTCTAGAAAATACATGCTTGTCTAAATGACTGCATATTATTTCAAAAGGACCATGAATATCTCATACAATTCCCTAAGTGTGGCACAAATCAATACAAGAAATATGAATCAAGCACTTTTAAATCTAAATGGAAACTTCCTATCATTCCATGATTTATAAGACTATATGGATGTCAGTAAACCACAATACAAATGATATGAAATGCACATAAAAGAATTAAAAATGAAAAAAAATCATCTAAAAAATTCTTCTCAATGGAATTAAATTGATTATGAGCATTTTGACTTTTGCAATGATCCAAGAAACTTCCATTTACATTATCTACATATGGAATAAATCCTTTTGGTGTATAAATTAGTACTTATAGTACATAAACCTTTATGTTGGTAAATTATAACTTGCCTCCATGTCTATACATGAAGCGTAAATACATTATGTTGTATCTTCTTATATCTGGACCAAAGAAAACTTGTAATGATATTGATTTCTATTTGTATTCATTGACAAAAAATCTAAAATTGATGTCAGATTTAGGTGTTACAATGTTTTATGCTCATAGAAGTAAAAAATTCACATCGAGGGCCATTTTTTATGAGACGATAAATGAATTTCCTACTTATGGAAAATTTTCAATATATAGCATTACAGAAATGTTGGGGTTTCCCATTTATGAAGAATGCATAGACTAAATTTGGTTGAAACATTACTCGAAGATTGTGTTTTTAGGACATTATAAATTTTTACATTAATGAAATAAATACCAATCCTAGATGACAACATTTTATGAGAATAATGAACAAGGGACAACACCATCTCTACTAAAGGGTGGTCAACTATTCGATAAAATAAAAGATATTGACAGTTTTTGGTAAACTATTTTTGAAAAACCTTATTAAATTAGGTTGGAAAAAGTGATATTTTTTTTTGAATTACCATATTAGAATTGTTTATACGTCATACATTTTCTTGATGTTATGCATGTAGAAAAAAATGAATTTGATAGTGTTATTGGTACATTTCTAAATGTTTCTAGAAAACAAATGAACCAAGTCTAGTCTAGACATGATTAACATGAGGATAAGGGGAGAATTGGAACTGGTGAAGAGTAAAGGGTTGAATTTTATTCCTCAAGTAGCTTACACTCTATCCAGATAGGAAAAAATTGAATTTTTCATTTTCTTTAATAGTGTAAAAGTTACAAAGGGATATTAATCAAATATAAATGATGTCATGTTAATGAATAATTTGAAGTTACATGGACTAAAATAAATCTACTGTCACGTTTTGGTGAAATATTTAATGTATGTCACTTTACATTGCATTCTTCCTAAAAATGTATGATAAACATTAAAAATACATTGCCTATTTTTCAAATCCATATGTAGTAAAATTATATACCCAATGAAGTTTCCAATCATGAATAAGGAGGTTGGAGTCATATTATGTGAATTATAGATGTTCTTCCCACAATTATTCTTTGATATAATGGTCCAACTGATGGTTCACTTGGTCAGAGAGGTTCAACTATGTGTTCTTATAAATTACAGATGGGTGTACCCCATTGAAAGTTATATGAATATTTTTAAAGGGTATGTCAAGAATCAAATTCATCCAAATAGTTGTATTATAGAATGATATATTGTTGAATATGATATTGAATTCTATACCAATTACCTATCAGACGTTGATAAAATCTGTCTCCCAAAGTCTCATCATAATATATACCTTATTAGAAAAGGGATTTCCAAAAGATATGTTTTTACAAATACCATCACAGAGTAGGAGAAAGAACACCTTTATATTTTATGTAATAGTGAATATGTTGATCCATACATTGAATCCCAGAAATAAATTCTTAGATATTTGAATCCATCAAGAGTTGAAGGATAGATATAAAACAAAAAAAATCGATAGTTTATATGATAGTTCTGAGATCATATTTATAAAGAGTTATCTAAAAATATGAATTCAATTTCTGAATGAATTCAATGGTTATACATGTGACCAAATGAAAATTTTATATCTTACACTAGTTTTGTAATCAATGGTTATATGTTCAATGAAAAATAACATGATGAATACAGAATGATGCAAAATAGTGGAGTTATGAATATGGAATAAGTGATGAAAATATCTAGTTCCATGGATAGAAATACAATTAATGAAAATATGAAATATTTTTATATTATTTAATAGATATACGAGTTGGATTATACAACATTTCAAGTGCCTATTTTCCATTGAAAATGGATTGATAACATGAGTATTGTGAAAGTTGGTGAAATGGGATTCATGAAGGTGAATTTCATTATGGAAGGGGAAAAGAATGTTCCATTAATAATGGAATCATATGTAGTGAGATTATTTTATATCTCAGATCCTACAAACAAGAATTGGTTGATTGTACTAATAGTGACTAAAACAACTGTAGGTTCAGAGGAAAATTCAATCAAGGATGAACCTTTTGATAGGATATCAAAATCAGTTCATGGAGGTCCCAATGTAGAAAATTTATTGTACATTAGATGGGACCACAAATAGAGGATTTGGATTCTCGATAGAGGATCAAAATCCATTCAACCTTCAAAAAAACTAAGTTCAATGAGAAGATTCAAGTTTTTTTAATATACTATTATTTTTCACATAATATTATGTGCTTTATACTGTATTAACATAATCTAATACTCATGAAGATAATGTATTATGCACATGATTATGTTACCAATCCTAGGGAATAATAGATGGTTGATGATGAAACCATATAATTATTAGAATATCAACAATATGTTGATGAAAAAAAAAACAACAACGACACAATATCACAATGTTGACTGAAATTATTAAGGTAGGAAGTAAGGGTATAAAATTTTAGGTTGAATGGAATCAATGTGGCCAACATGTTGAGCCCAACAAGTCAATTTTTATTAGTTATATTGGGGTAACAATTAGGATAAATATTCCAATTGATAAAGAGTCATGGAATTATATACAACCTATAATATAGGAAACCCTTTGGGAAGATATAAAGGTAATGTAACTATAAACTTTCTCTATTTTACCAAAAAATTATATAATTTAACATTGATTTAATTTTCCTTATTCTTTGAATAGTTTTTTTATTATAGACTATTTCCATAAGAAACATGTTTTAATGTCCATTGAAAACTATCATAGAGGCTTCTAGAATCTTCTTACCAAGTTTCATCTTAGGGATGCTGAGGGGAAAGTAAAGTCCCACCCACCAGTTACTTATGGACACATTATAAAGTAAGAAACATGGAGTACTTTCATCATTATTTGTGCTGAGAAATCATTTCAGGTTTATTATAGTCAATAATATATTATTTTATATTATTTATTTTATCCAATTTCATTCAAAATTGTTAATTTATGAAATATTAAATGAGTTCTAAAAATAAAGAACATTCTTCAAAACCAATGTACCCCTATCACAAAGTAATGATGGGGTAAGCTTCACTAGAGGATAAATTGGTATGTATTATAAATCAAAAATAAATGTTTTATGTGATATGAAAAAATATATGTTCTTTTATTTATATTCATATTAATGAATCAAAATCTGAATCCGCATATATCCCACATCACGTGCTATAAAATGAGGCTCACTTAAATAAGGAGGGTAGACTAGTTAATGAAAACATGAAAACAGAATGAAAAACATGTGTAAGTATGGCATAATATTAATTTTTTATGCTTTATAATAGTATTATATAAAAATGTCTATTTATTTTAATTTGTTTTTAATATATTTTAGAAATAAGAATCTGTAGTGACTTTATTGGAAGAAATACTACTTTAAGTAGCTTGGAAATTTCCAGAAAAATATGGTCACATTAGAGATGTAGGTTTTAGAGTGTCTCCTCAAATATATTTCAAGAAGAAAAAAACATAATAAGAAACATATAATATGATCAAATTATTGTAGGCACCAATGGATTCTTTTCAATATATTATTGTTCGGTATGGTTTGGCAGACCAATATATGCGAAAGGATCAACACTAACTAGTGGTGGAACAAATATCCACACATGAACAACTAAATTAACCTACTAGATTTGAGGATTTTCATTCCCCTCAACCACATAACCTTCCCAAGGTAATAATTTTCATTACTCTTTATCCTAAATATGAATCTAACAACTTCCAATAACTTTATATTACTAAAATTTTATATGCTAACATTATAGGTGATTTATATCTGTCGACACCCACACACCACCTTGTTATAAGGGGTATGGTGTATAATATCTCTAGAGACATTATACACAATAAAGAACTCCCTAAAGATCACATGAGAGTGGGTATTGAGGTATTTCAAGAGATAATCGTTGAGTGCCTTATTCCACTTAATGATCTATATATTACAATAGTCAATAATGCTATTGGAACTTTCATAACATGACTGTATAATATTATAATGATACATGAGGTATGTTTTTAACAATTTTTTTCAATTGAAAAACCTATAACAATTGATGAAAAAATGTTTTAGTGAGGTATGATATTACTGAAAGATAAATCAATGGGGAAATAGAAGGCCATATTAAGATAATCTATTGAATCGACCAAGAAAACAAAAGGACCTTCAAGGAGTACCTTGTCCCATTGAGTTCCAATGTAAAATTTATTATCATTAAAACTTAATGCATAAACAACATTGAAAGATTTATATATTTACTACATTCTATATGAAGAAGAAATTTTTGGAACTATCATTATAGACACAATTGGTCTTGAGAGTATAAATACATTCTCAATTTTGAATGGTTGGGAGTCACAGTTGTGAATACACACATATGGTACATTTTCATAATATATATATCCAAAAAATGATATGTTAATTAAAGTTAATAACTATTCATATTTTCTACATGCATTTATATCTCTAATACATAAATGAAAAACCCTTAGAATAACGATTTGGATTCATTAATCCCTATATTATTTCTATAGAAGAAACTAAATTGGATTTAAAATAAATTGATAAGACAAATGATGAGATAAATGAGTAATTTGAGAAGAAAATAATATATTAAAGACTATTTTTGATGCCTAAAATATATGGGTAAAACTATGCAATCTAATAATATAAAATATATTTTTATTTTTTAGTTAATTATTTTTTTAGGAAACATTGGTTGCTGATCAAAATCAAAATGTATACCCAAAATATTTATTTTTTGGATCTAATATATGGATATCTATCAAACCGATCACACATGATGTGTATTGTGAATTTTTAACGCACTATAATCAAAAATTTATAGATAAAATTTGAATTATATATTTCAATATGTGTTTCAATAATAATTTTGTTATGATGGGGATGTATCTAAATATAGGCTAAATCATGATATGAAGTTAGTGAATGAATAAAAGAATCCCATGGATTACTTAAAATGGAAATATATTAAGGTATATATAGAAATATTTAACTATGAAGAAATATTTAAAAATAATTTACTTATTTTGGTCAATGTTTTTGTAGTGTCCAAAATAATATAACATCAATAATTGTGGATCTTATGTTTAAAAATTTAAGAAAGATATCATAAAACTTGGAAAGAATAACATCCTTAAATCGGTAATTTATGAAAGTAATTACAATTTCATTAAAAATATTTCTTAATAATTTTTTATCTATATTTTCTCAGTACTTCCAAGATTAATGACAACCTTCAACTCAAAAGAAAAGGTAATTTTTTTATAGATGAGTGGGAAGTGTACATGGTGTTAGAATGTTTTCTGATATTGAATTTGTGTAATTACTTACTATGTTAGTGATCTAGTATGTGTTATGACCATAAAAATGTATTTAGGGTGTGAAGAATTATTATCAAAATTCTTTTATATTATTTTTGATCTACTTTTCACGTATAAGTATAATGGAGGAAATCAATTTTTTAGAAATAAATGGAAAGAATATATAGTATCAAAATGTAAATAAAAATAATGAATAAGTGACTTCTTACTACTTATTTAGTTAATTTTCTCATCATTTATATACAGTTTTAGTTAATTTTCTTATCATTTTTATCTAATACTTGTTTTGTTAAATTTTTTACATTATTTAAAAACACATGTCACATGCTCAAAAATGAGAAAATAAGATTGTATAGTTTTCAAACTTTAGGGTAATGATCTATAACTTATTTTTTATGTGTAGTAATTTACCTCACGTAAATCTAACACTCAATGTGGTTAGTCGGACTTGAAGTATATGTTTTCAATTAAAAAGTACAATTTTAGTTTAAACCATACATTAAATAGTCAAAACTAAGAAATGAGCTCAAATTGTTTTCAAACTTTATGAAAATGATCCATAATTCATTTTTCATATGTAGAAATTTACTACATGTCAATCCAACACCCGATGTGGTCTGTATGACTTGAAGTTCATGTTTTAAACACAAAAGTGTCATTTTAGTTTAAAACATACATCAAATAGTAAAAAATAAGAAAACGAGCTTGGATTGTACACATATATCATAGAGATGTGACTTACTACTACTTATTTAGTTTGTTTTCTCATAATTTTATCTATTTTTTAGTTAATTTATTTTTCATTTTTAGTTGATTATTATTTTATTACTTTTTATAGAGTTCTTGAAGAAATATCTTCATCAACATGTATGATTTACTCATGTACTATGATCATGTACTCAATAAGGACGGTTCACTCATGATGATGCTATTTTATTTTTATTCTTCAATGCATTAAACATTTTGGGTTATCAAATAGTAACATTATTAGATAACCTAGAATGTTTAATTTATTATAGGATTAAAAAGACATGGTGGAATAAACCTTACTTCAATTCGATACACGGTGTACCCATATGACTTAAATTTTGCAGTTTCAGTTTAAAATTGAAATTTTATTAATGTATTGTTTCATATTTATGTTTAATTTATTTATTTATAGTATTACTAACATAAGAATTATTTTTATTAAACATGTGAATTATTTTTCTCAAGTTGGGGTGGTTTGTTCAAAGCTACTCATGATCACGAGAGATCCGAAGGCAAGGTTATAACTGAGATAATTCAATAAAAAATGGGTCAATAATGTATATAGACATCATGAAAATGTGAATTACTATAACTTATTTAGTTAATTTTTCCATCATTTTATCTAATATTTTAAATTTAATTTCCTTGTAATTTTTATCTAATACTTATTTATATTTTTTCTCATATATTTTGAGAATTCATATTTTTCTTTCAACTATCTACAACAAGCTAGAAAAGAGAGAACTTTTTCCTTTTGTATGGAAGAGGAAACCCCATGATGCCTTAAATGTGACACGTTTCAGGAAGAATGGGGTTTCCTCTTTTTTTAAAATGGAACATTCTATCACTTTTATGGATTGTTTCAGATATTTTAAATCAAAACACATATCCCAAACCTAATAACCCACACCTTAATTTGATACACATTGTGCTTGGTATGACTCAAACTATATGTTTTTTGTTTATAATTTACATTTTAGTTCAAAGAACACATAACATACTCAAAACTGAGAAAACACATTCAGATTATTTTTATACTTTAGAAAAATGATCCATAAGTCATTTTTAATGTGGAGGAATCATTCACACCTTAATCCGATACACGATGTGCCCATTATGACTCAAAATTTCCATTATAAATTTAAAATTAAAATTTTAGTTAAAAAACTGTGCTACTCACTAAAAACTAAGAAAACATGATCAGATTGTCTTGATAATTTTGGGAAATGATTCATAAGTTAATTTTGATGTGTAGGAATTAGTCTCACATCAAAATGATACACAATGTTACTGGTATGACTCAAAGTCTGTGTTTTTAGTTTAAAATGTCATTTTAGTAAAAAACACAAGTGCCGTACTCAAAAATGAGAAAACACTTTCACACTATTTTGATACTTTAGGAAAACAATCCATAAGTCACTTGTTATATGTAAGAATCATCAGAACCTCAATCTGATGCCCAGTGTGACCAGTGCGACTTCAAGTGTTCATTTTCATTTAAAATTGACATTAATTTTAATAAAAAATATAAGTGACATACTAAAAAACAATAAAACAAATTCACACTATTTTTATAGTTTAGTAACATTATATATAATTTATTTTTGATGTGTAGGAATTAGTTTCACCTCAATCCAATATGCCTTGTTCCTACTATGACTCAAATATCTGTTATCATTTTAAAATTTTCATTTTAGTTCAAAAAGCATGTCACTCACTAAAAATTGAATTTTTTTGATTATCTTTATAAATTAGGAAAACTATTAATAAGTAATTTTTGACTTGTCAGAATTAGTTTCATGTAAAACAGATACATGATGTGACCAGGTTGACTCAAAGTGCGTGTTTTCAGTTTAAAATGACATTTTAGTAAAAAAAATAAGTGACATACTCCAAAATAATAAAATAAATTCATATTGTTTTTATAATTCATTAAAATGATACATAAGTCATTTTTGATGTGTATTAATGAAATGCACCTCAATTCTATGCACGGTGTGACTGGTAGGACTTAAACTATGTCTTTTTATTTAAAATTGACATTAATTTTAGTAAAAAATACAAGTGACATAATCAAAACCAAGAAAACATATTTGGATTATTTTTATACTTTAGGAAAATTATCCATAAGTTGTTTTTTAAATTTATGAATCACCTAAATCTCAATCAATTTCACGGTGTTCCTGATATGACTTAAATTATTTATCATATTAAAATTGACATTTTTTTCATAATGTGTGTCATTCACTGAAAACTGAGAAAATGTGCTTGAATAGTCTTGATAATTTAGGAAAATGATTCATAAGTGATTTTTGATGTGTAGGAATTATTCTTATATCAAAATGAAACACGATGTGACCGATTTGACTCAAAGCGCGTGTTTACAATTTAAAATGACATTTTAGTAAAAAACACAAGTGACATACTCCAAAATGATAAAACACATTTTTATTGTTTTTATAATTTAGTAAAATTATCCATATGTAATTTTTGAAATATAGGAGTAAGCCATACCTTAATTCGACACATGTTGTGACAGGTATGACTCAAACTATTTGTTTTTATTTAAAATTGACATTAATTTTAGTAAATAATACAAGTGACATACTAAAAACTAAGAAAAACATTTGGATTATTTTGATACTTTAGGAAAATATATAAGTCATTTCTGGTGTTTATGAATCATCTTAACCTCAATATAATACATGGTGTTCCTAATATGACTCAAAGTCTTTGTTATGAGTTTAAAATTTACATTTTAGTTCAAAACATGTGTCACTCACTGAAAATTGAGAAAATGGGATCAAATTTTCTTAATAATTTAATACAATTATTCATAATTCATACGTGAAATCAAGAATCAGTCTCAAATCAAACTAACACATGATGTTACCATTATGGATCAAAGTGCACGTTTCCAGTTTTAAATTATATTTTAGTAAAAAAACAAGTGACATACTCAAAACTGAGAAAACACATTCCTATTGTTTTATAATTTAAGAAAACTATCCATATGTAATTTGTGACATGTAGGAATCATCTGCACCTCAATCCGATTCATGGGATGACTGGTATGACTCCAAGTGTATCTTTTTATTTATAATTGACATTAATTTTAGTAAAGATGACAAGTGACATACTCAAAATTTAGAAATCACATTTATATTGTTTTAATACTTTAGGAAAACAATACATAATTTATTTGTGATGTTTTGGATACAACCACACTTCAATACGATACATGATATACCCAGTATGACTCAAAGTGTTTGTTATCAGTTTATAATTGACAATTTAGTTAAAAACAAATGTCACTCACTAAAAACCGAGAAAACATGCTCAAATTTGCTTAATAATTTAAGATGATCCATAATTAATTTGTGATATATAGAAATTTACCACACATAAATCCAACACTCAATGTGGTCGATATAACATGAAGTGAATATTTTCAATATATAAGTTCCATTTTAGTTTAAAAAGTGAATCACATCACCAAAACAGAGCAAACAAGATCATATTGTCTTCTTATCATTTTATCTGGTATTTATTAATTAATTTCTTTATCATTTTTATCTTATAATTATTTAGTTAATTTTCACAGAGGTAATTCTTGAATACAAACAAGAAATGGCATGACAGTTGAAGGATTATTCTAAAAAATAAAGTACTATTGAATTGAATCTCATTAGTAGTAAATTTCTTATCACCACATATAAGAGATAATTTAATAGTACCCAGTTTTGAGAACAATAATAAATGGTGTGACATGAAAGAATCAGCTACAAATAAAAATGATACACGCTATTCCCGACATGACTCAAAGTATATATTTTTAGTTTAAAATTGAAAATTTGTGTTTAATTTATTTATTTATAGTATTAATAACATAAGATTTTTTTATATAGGTGCATTGTTTTTCTCAACCTGGGGTGTTTTGTTTGGAAATTGAGTGATAGGGGGTCAGGGGCCAAAGGAAAAATAACTTTGAAATCACTTACTATCTCACCTCTAGAGATACCTGCTCAATCCAACTCGTAGAACCACTATCACCTGAACCATGTCAGATTCCCATCACTATCGCCATACCTCCATCAATCTCCAAACCCAAAAAACCAAAATTGAAACAATTTTCCATTTCTCTAAAGAACTAATACACAATGATCAATTCCCCAAGTATCATAGAATCATCATCCAATTGAACACCAATGATGAAAATAGAAGAATAGAGGGAGAAAGGCATAGAAAAAAAAAGTGATTATCAAATGAATGTTGTGTTCATTTTGGCCATTTTCATCAGAATCTGAATAAAGGGGTGGATTATCAAATCAACAAATTTCAAAGATTAATAATCCCAAATTTCTAATGTTAGGAAGAGAAAAAAATGCTGGACAAATAAACAAAGAAAGATCCACGAATTAATATTAAATGAAATAATTTGTATACATCTCAAGAACCAATAATGGGTAATTTAACCACAAAAAAATCCCATATCATTTTTTATTGATCATTTTTGAAGAATCAATCTAAATTGATGCCTTTGAAAAAATCCAACACATACGTCTTTGGATCCACAAATCTTCTTGTTTGTTTGTTGTCGATCCTCAATCCCAAGATCATCTGTCATCACGCTCCCCAACAGAGATATATACATAATACCATTTCCTCTAGTATTATATGAATAACCCTTGGGAATTATACAAATGTGATTTTTTAACTGAGTGTCTTTATGGTTTAGTAATTAAATGGAAATAAAATTAATAAATTAATTTAATTAATTTGACCCATCCACGACTTCACTCTATCAAATCATCCGACAAAGATAGAACTTATTTCATATCTAAGATAAATCCATGATATGAATTTATTGGAAGTATCATATTTCTCATTCGAGACACCATTCAAGTGTTATTCCATTATTTTTGAAAAACTACATACATGTGATATTATAAATTTAATATTTTTAATATATCGACATTGAGGCTCTACAGGCCCTAGAAATCCATGTTGAATTCGATCCTAAATCTAGACATATTATTTAAAATATTCTAAATTTTCAAAAAGAAATTTTAAATTCATTATATTCTACCCACCTTCAAGAACTTTTATCCTAAAAATCAAAAACCTACTCAAAATGGTGAGGATACTGAGCTCACATATAGTTTTCTAACTCCCATAATCTCTCATGGAGGTTACTATTCTAACAAAAAACATACACCAAGGGAATCAATCTCCCTGAATGGATATTCTCCCATAGATACTTTATGGTCACTGATTACTCTGAGAGGGTATCTCCATCCTTAATGTCCAGCTCATCCTAGTCGATAATATGAAATGGGTCATCCACAAATCTCCTCAGGTACAACATGTGTAAAACACCATGAACTCGGTCTAAATATGGTGGTAGGTACAAGAGGTATCCCTTCATAACCAAACCTTTATAGTTAAATTAAAAAGGTCCTATAAAACTCAGAGATAGATTTTCACCTTAGCTAAATGTCCACAATTCTCACCAATGTGACACCTTCAAGAAAACATGGTCTCCCTCTTTGAACTCCAAAGGAATCTATCATTAGTTTTAATGAGAATTATTATGAATTTGGTAGTCATCATCCACTCTTGTATGACCTTCACCTTCCCTATCAATGCTCGTAGCAACTTTGGGTCCATGGGAACTATCTCCTTTGGCTCCAACTAGTACAAGGGTGACCTGCAGGGTCTCCCATACAAGGCCTAAAATGGTGAAATAACAATGGTTGAATGAAAACTATTTCTTTAGGAAACTCTACCAAGGGTAGATAGACATTAGATATGTCCATAAACTAACATTCTAACCCAAATCATGTCCTCTAGAACCTAAGTGGTTCTCTTTATCTAGCTGTATTCCTAGGGGGTGGAATGTTGTGGTCAAATTTAATTTATTCTCAAATATTCCTACAATACTCTCCATAATTGTGACATAAAGTAAGAATCATATCCTAAAACAATATTAAAGGAAACTCCATAAAATCATACTATCTATTTCATTCCCATGTGTCTAAATATCTCTACTGAAATCTACACTTGAATGGTTAGGAAGTGGAAATTTTAGGTGAGTTGGTCTATTATTACCCAGATAGCATCATGAACTCTTGCGAACCATTTAATAATAATTATAAAAACCAAAGTGATAATATTACACATCCACTGCCATCCCAACACCTTATCCAGTACCTGTTGGTAGGTGAGGAATTGAGAGATAAACTCAGCAATATGCAACATTATTTCTATCCACCAAAGCTGATGCCAATGATCTTGGTACATCCTTAACACTTCTGAACATACCACTAATGGAGAATTAAGAAAATCTCTCAGCACCTCTTATCATAGAGTGACTAAAACCATCATCAAACCTAGAGAAATATGACATTCTACCCACCTTCATAATTACATCAGGAGAATGTCCAATGGATATTTGTTCATGAAATATCTCAATTATGACAATGTCATTAAGGCTTAAGGGTGAAAACTGAATTTTCCAGCTCTACTTCATGGAAAAAATATTTCTTTCTAAGGTTTCTCAACTATTGGGACCCACAAGTGATCACTGTATAACTCTACATATATGATTAGCTTTTTAGCTAATGTAGAACACCACATTCTCATCACCCTCCTTTTGTAGTCCTAATATGGGGGTACTCATTCACCACTACTGAAACTCTTGGAAATCCTGTTGAAACTACCATGTACATATGAAATGCTTCCCATTTTGGGTCAAAGGTGTCAGGGGTACCATTATCCTAGAGGATTTAGGCATAAATATCTGATGAAATACTACGAACCCAAGAAACCTCCATGCCTTAGTTATGTTATTAGGAGAATCATAAGATAGAAATGCCTCAAACTTTTCCAGGTTCACCATTATTACCTCTTCTAAGGTGATATAACCTAGGAAACAAACCTCTTGAATCCTATACTGACACTTTGAGAGATTACCACAAATCTAGTGCTCTCAAATTATATCCAGATTCATCATAAAATGTCTCTTGTTCTCCAACTCTAACGCTAAGTACACAAGGATGTCAACTAAGAAGATCACCATGAACCAGTATAAGAATGTTTTAAAGATCCTATTCATGATTTCCATAAACATTTTTTTGTATTCAACATACCAAAGGGAATCACCAAGAACTCAAATTTACCATAGGGTCCCTCAAAAGAATCCTTTTACATAACCTCCTCTCAAACCTGGAACTAGTGATGATGCATTTTGAGGTCAAACTCTGAGGGACACTTCCCCCCTAACCACTGGTCAAAGAAATTATAGCAACCCAACCCTAGTATCGCAAATATGGTTCTTACTTTAATACATTATCAAAAGATACAAGGATTTCTTCCCAAAGGACTGAATAATTATATAGTCTTGGTAAAATAGATACATATATTATTACATTTGAATACACAAATTACAACATAATTTTTTTATAATATCATTATTTACTCTAGAATATTCTAACATATCTTTCATTGTACACTTCATGGATTCATGGGAAAGGAAAGAAATACTGGTGAGCTCAAATTCTCAGTAAGTTTTAAGTATAATAGAAGCTATCATAAACTAATGAGCCTAATCAACATGTCAAGGTTATTAACTGAACACACATTCCATTTAAATAATTTGACAAGAATAATAAATATTTCATGGTAATTAACTTAAAAAACATTCCATTTAATCAATAATATGACTATCATAACTAGATAATGCATAATCAACATGGAAACGTAAATAACTGAAAACACACTCCATTTAATCAATAATCTGAGAATAAAATTCTTCCAGAGAGTATATCATTGCAAAAATATCATGGATAATAATAACTAAATTAGGAATGAAGGAAATGATTAATTATTAGATTTTATGTTTCCTAGGAACATGATACCTCTACCATTAATATCTATACTAATTTTTTTTAAACATGATGGGTAGAAACCTATTTAACTAAGGATAGCCAATTGATTCATCCCATGAGACTACAAATTCATCGAGGGGATATCTATAACCAAGACCCACCCATGTCTTGCATGTCCAAATAATTCCTCATATATAAAATAATATATTTAATTCATAAAAATTACATATTATCATCAAATATCCATATTGATTAAAGAATATATATTCATAAATATTTCCCTATATAAACAAATAACTTTCAATTTAGAACACTATATGTAGAAATTTTAGGTTATAAACACAGTGGAAGCATGTGATGGGTCATGCCCAACTTTTCTTTTTGTCACAATTGATGATAAATTTTATATTTACATGATGATAAATTCTATGATCAACAGAATTGAATTAAAGAAAACAAGAAATGGATAAAATGCACGAACCAGAGCATAGGATCATCACATATTATTTATAGTCAATTCAATCAATTAAATAATTACTTTGTGAGAATTATTTATTCATTGCTGGATCTAACAATTGATCTAAATTTTACCATTGTTTAATTATAGGAATGAAGAGAATATTCCCTATAGCAGTGATCTACACGTTTTCCACAAATCTATGAATGCCACTATAGGAATATCTGGGTTCTAGCATGATAGATCACATCACTTGAATTATTCGCCATTGATCTCTATGCTAATTACTTCTAAAAGATTCTATTTGATATTTATTAAATCGAGAGTGTTAGGTGTAGTAAGATCAATCTCTATTTTTTGGGAGCATTCTTGGACAATGTAACTCTTTAGGGATTTGAGAGGATTCTATGGATTTGTTGTGAAAAACAAAATAAATGAAACTGGCTCTCTTGAAAGATAATATAATTGGGTTTATATATCTCTAGGGTTTATAAATAAAAATTTTCACAAGCTCCCATTAATATTTATTTTATCCCTATGTAACCCCATGTTAATAATAATAATAGTAATATTATTTCTCCACACATGCTTAAATTTCAAATTAAAATTAAATATTATCTATTCAAATAATATTCAATATATACTATTTCTCGCTGGGCTATTAAACACAATCCACTATTCCATACCAATATTTATCGGGCCTTGAATAATGTATATTTATTTATTAAATAAATATCACTACATTATTCTCCAATAAATAAATAAATATTATATTCACTTAATAGAAAATAAACATTTATTAAATATTTCACTCATATAATATTCTCTTTAATAAATGGTGATGAAATATATGCGATCAAGAAAAAATAAATAATTATTTGACCACTTGCATGAATAATACTTATCCAACTTTTTAAATAATAAATAATAATATATATTATTTAACTGTGATTCTGAATAAGCTTAGTGTATGACCCTCTATGCCTCTTTCCTAGTGGAATTAAGTAAAGTAGACTAAAGTCTAAGTTTAGTGTTGAAAAACACGCCAAAGAACCCATAGAGAAATAATTTAATACTATAATGATATAATACCTCATACAGAGACACTTACTATGTAATATAATCCCTTTATCACGATATCTCAAATAAAACAGGTTACATGCTTGTTCCATCAACCTAGGTGATTGATGTTTCTTTTTTTGAATTTTTAAATATCAAACTTGCCTATAGGAAACCATGGCCATGGTTTTATTTAGGCTATATCATTTCCATCAAAGGGGTTTAAATATCAACTTTCATTAAAGAATAGAAGGGTAAAATTGTTTCTCGTATTATTCATTAATTACATATTTCTTGTGACCTAACCAACACATCCAACCTCTCTGTGAAAAAATTTCATCATGGTTTTCTTCAATACATCTAAGTACAAAACTTACAATACTCATTAATAATAATATTAAATTTTAAGGATCAATACACATTTCGGCAGATAGGAACATCTGATGACACTTATAAATGTGGATTTCCTACTGACGGGTCTTATTCTCATAATATCCTACAATGGATATTACAAAGGTCATACACTATGTGAATATGCCTTAATGTCCTATGAGTATCCACCCCTGACATCTTGAATCATTTGTGTCCATCATACGATTTTATTCAGATATAGAACATATATTTAAGAATACTGTCATTGACCTTCTCGGTTCTCATCATAGCAAGGAAATTCTATAACCTTTTAGTGTGACAACTACTCTTAGGAAATTATCACATATTATGTTATGTAGAAGAAAAATTATGATGCGATAATGATTTTATTAATATTCAAAACAATGAATATAGGTTATTATAAAGTACACATATGTTGGTTCTAGGGATAAAACTCAAACAGAATCCCAGTTACATTAGATCCAACTACTAATAACCTTCAATCCTCTAGTTCTCACATGATATTCATGCTTCTGCTGAGATAGGTCTTTAGTCAAGGGTCCCACCACATTTTCTTCTATGGTAACTTTTCACATTTCAGCTTCACCCCTTTGATAAAAATCCCTCAAGTGGTGAAACTTTTGGAGTATATTATTTGTTCATTGGTGTGACATTGGATCTTTTACAAGAGCCACCATTATAGTATTATCACAATAAAATGTGATAGGGTTTTTTACTTATAGGTAACACATCAATATCCTAGAAAAATAATATTATCCAAATGTCTTTCTTGGTTGCATTATAATGAACTATATACTTAGAATCTACTTTAGAATCATTGACAAATGGATAATTTTAACTCTTTCGGATCAAAGATGCTCTGCTATGACAAAAAACATATCACGACTATTCCTTCAGATCATTCCGATCTATTTGAAAACTAGCACTTGTACAGACCTTGATGTCCAAATCCTCATCTCCTCCATACACAAGAAACATATCCTTAGTTCTTCTCCAACACTTTAGGATAGCGTTAATAATAAACCAATGCTATTATCCTAGATCTACTTGATATCTATCTACCATGATCAATGTATAGGAATCATCAAGTCTAGTATATAACATGGAATAATTGATTGACACTATCACTGAAACATATGGGATCTTACTCATTCTCTCTTTCTTATGTTGTGTTTGAGGACACTTTTATTAGAAAGTTGTATACCATGTAAAACTGGAACCAATCCCATATTAGATTGTTCCATACTAAATATCTTTAGTATCTGGTCAATGTATGTACTTTGACTTAGTCCAATATGCCTCTTGGATCTATCATGAATGATATTTATATCTAAATATAGGCTACTTCACCTAAGTAATTCATGAAAAAAACACTTGTTTAACTAGTCCTTAGCAGAATATAAGACTGGTATGTCATTTATAATAAGTAAAATTTTATCAACCTATACTACTAGGATAATTAATTCACTATCACCAAACCTCTTTTAAACAAATGGATCAAATTCATTCCTAATGAAACCAAATTATTTTATAGCTTCATCAGATAAAATGTTCCCTGACCTAGTTTCTTTCTTTAAACCATAAATGGATCTTTACTAATTGAAAATCCTTTTGGAATCTCCTAGAGTGACAAACCATTCTGATTGTGTCATATAGATGTATTCTTGAAGGTTCCCATTAAGGAACGAAGTTTTTACATCTATCTTCCAAATTTCATAGACATGGTAAGATTCTATAGAAAGTATAATTATAATAGATTTCGACCTGGAAACGGGTGAAAATATTTCATCATATTCAATTACTTGATGCTATTTAAACCCTTTAGCAAATATCCTTTCTTTATAGGTATTTAATTTACCTTACATTTCCGATTTTATCTTGAATAACCATCTTCACCCTATGATATTTACATAAATTGGTGCCTTGACTAGTACCAAAATATTGTTCTCATACATTAAATCCATTTCAGATTTCATGTATTCTTTCCACCTTGTAGCTTCTGATATCTCTAATTCCTCTTTGTAAGAGAGAGGTTCATCATTGTCAACCAATAATGAGTCACCATCTTTAGTGAATAGAAAACCATATCTCTCTAGTTCGCTTACCTCTCTTGTAATTCTACATAGTACTTATGTTTTAGGAACTAATTCTTCCACAGGGACCTGTAAAATCTGTTCCTCTACAAACTCTTGTGTATCCTAAGCATCAACTTCATCAAAGTTAATCTTGATCCCACTATACTTTTGAGTATGCTCTCCCTCTTAGGAAAGATATATTTTCTAGAGATAGTCACTTTCTTGTATGAGGGGTTGTATATGTAGTATCCATTTGTTTCCTTAGGATACACTATAAATATACACTTCATGCCCGAGGGTGATAGTTTTTTCTTGATAAGGCCTTAGAAAATTCCTTGCAACTACATACACGTGTATATGAAAAAATGTGTTTTTTACACTCCATAACTCTAAGGTAATTAAATTTTACACTTTAGTTGGTACTCAGTTTAATGTATATACCGCAATTTATAATGCATATCCCAGAAAGGATAATAGAAGATCTACATGACTCATCATCAAATTTACCATGTTTAATAAGGTATGGTTCCTCCTTTCACTTACACCATTACATAATGGTGTGTAAGGTGGATTGAGTTGAGATAGAATCCCAAAATCTCGTATAAAGTTAATAAACTCTTGGTTAAGATATTCACCATGACGATCCGATCTAACCTTCGTTATCTTATATACACATTGATTCAAAACTTCATTACTAAATTAATTAAATTTATAAAAGGACTCATACTTACACCTCATTAAATTCACATAACCATATCTACCCAATTTATCAGTAAAAGTTATGAATTAAGAATACCAACCCCTAGCTTCTACTAGAAATGGTCCACACACATCGGTGTGTACCAATCTTAGATGCTCCATGGCCCTTTCAACCTATCCAATGAATTATGGTTTATTAATTTTTACTTATAAACAATCATGACATATTTCAAGTGGTTTTATCTTATAAGATTCTAAATTACCATCTTGATAAATGTAGTGTCCCGTCCCAGATTCCACTTAACGGTTCTTGGAGGCGGTGGCCACAAGACCTCAAGTGCACCTACCCAAACGCCCGAGGCTAATGACTAGGAGAGAGGGCCCAAGGAGTATCCATGGTGAAACTATACCCTCATTGATTAGAGTGATCATAATATTAAATAATGATAATAAATAGAGAGATCATAATTAAGAAATATATATTAGTGGAATAATAATAGTGAAACATGAAATCTATATAAACAATAAGAATAAGCTGAATAATAATCAGATACAAATAGATGATGATGCTATACAAAAATTAATATTCAAGGGGAAGGGAATATAGGAATAGACTACATGCTAAAAAAATATACAAAAATTCTAAAAAAACTTCTACAACTAGTATCACGAGCATAGGCTCGATCTTCTACCCAAAACTGCATCCTAAAGATGGAAACAAAACATTAGAATCCAATCAATTAACTTTATCTATTTTAGAAATCATAAAGTATACCCAGGTACTAAAGGCGGCCCGAGTAGGGTTTGAGATTAAATCCCACTAGGACACCACCAATGATGTCTAGATCAATCTATTCATGCAATATAAAATGAACAGTGTTCCATAATTATTTAAATAAAAATATAAATAAATAAATAAGTATATTGGACTAGGTTCAACTTGGACACCCATCCAATTTACCTAATTCACCCTACACTGGAGAGACAAAACCAAGGGGATCCTACAAAGGTAAAGTGAGTGGTATAGTGGGTAAGAAGATGGACTGTCCCAAATCTTGTGATTGGGCTCAGAGGACATGTCCCTATGTTTTTAGAATCAAAGGATCATTTCTTAATAAAAATAATTCACTTAATTTTTAATTAAATTAATCATATTTATAAAAATAATATGATTCACCCTAAGCCTATCCATGGAAATTATAAAATAACTTCAAGTATCGCTCTAGGGACTCGGTATAGGTCCAATGCTAAGGAGTTCATCCAAGGTGACCCAAGAATGAAGTCCCAAGTGTCACTCCAGGTAAGGTGTGAAAACATCACGGACTAACCTATGATTCCATACCTGGTATCACACACAGGGGTCTGATTCTCTCTCATGGAATGGTACAAACATCATACCATCGAGCCCATCCATGGGGTCTCCCCTTGGGAACTGGTGTTACCCATCTAGAGGTAAAATAGAAATTTTGCTCGGTGAGCCCATCCTAGGCATTGATAGTTTCTCCCCTGACGTGTTTACGAAGAATTAACAAACTCTAAATAAGGCACGAAGAGTCATTTAAATGGTTTCCTAGGTCGCAACCCCATGTTTCACCCTAGACACTAAGGTTAAAGAATTAAATAAGAATTTATCTCATAATTTAACAAGTTGGCCATGTCATTAAATTAACCATCCATTTGAGGAATGAGTGAAATGCATTAGAACTTGACCAATTCACTTAGTCAATAATTATATTAATTTATTCCATATGGTGTAAGGTATTAACTCAAAGTTAACCACCCAAATTGATTTAATTTATAAATCAAGGTATTTATTATGAGTCAAGACCCCTCCTTAAGGGTGATCAACAAGCTAAGGAAAAAGGGAAATTAATCCTTGAAGTTGAAGTGCACCCTTGAGGTGGAATAGGTCATGGTGATCAACCAAGGGATTGATTTTCCACAATCTTAGGCCACAATTCATAAGATAAGACTCCCATTTTAATTTAATTGATGCATTAGAGGTGATGCCGAAAGGGTCTGGCTCACAGCACAACGAAACATAATATACAACCCAACGAAAATGAGGGAAAAAATATATATCAACTACCTTAGCCTCATAGTGCTTCCCTCTTCTAGTGTTGACCTTTGATTTGAGCTAGAATGGGAGAAATTAGGGAAATCATCAAATGATCTGAAAATTAGGAAGATGTGATTGCAATGAGATAGTGAAATAGAGGAGGAAATAACCTTCAAATAAAGGGTATATAATTGAGGTGAATACCAATATATTTATGATGGATCATATGGAAATCTAAACAGATGCTATATGTAGGATTAATATTTATCCCTAGGTTTAGAGGGAGGATCTCTTATTGGATAAAAGGAGAAGCGAAAACCACTACAGAAGAAGGAGAAATGAAGAAAGGGATTTAAAATAATTAAATATAGGAAAGTTTATAAATTCAACCACAAAATCAAGGGCACACAATTTGGACATACAAATGGCCAAACTATGAGCCAACTGTGTGCCAAGATACTGCTTCAAAGGGGCACCCCACAAGACTAGGTTCATGATTTGTTTAACCATGTTCAAATCATTAAAAAGAACTCTTTACCAAAGCTTTGAAACACTTCATTTCTATGAATCTAGGGTTTAAAAGTTGTAGAAAAAGATTTAGGCCCCCAACACCCCACTGTCAACAACCACATAGTTAGAGAAACCATGTGGGATGGGTTTCATGGTTTATACTAACCATATGACCCGATCTACCTCTTTAATTTTTAGGGTCTTGGGATCCGAATGAGCCTTAGAATCCCCTAAAACATCCTGACTCCCTTATCAAAATTTATTAGGTAAAAAAGAATTTAATCCGAAAACAAATGTTCTGTACCTTTGGGAAAATCTAGGACATAAGAAACTCTCCTCCTTAATAAAACATGTCCTTGAGTTTCCCTTCTGAGGGAGTTAAAATGCCATGTGAGAAGAGTTCTGGCCACTGTGCATGTACATAAACCTCCAGCTCCTAGGTCTTGTTCTGTATGTGTCTGCGTCACCATAACATCCAAGGCATAGGAATTGACCTACCTAGTAGATTCATCGTTCTCTAAATAACGATACGTATCAGATTCCCCTCAAAGGTTGCATCCTCCTCCAACTCAATATTCTTAAGGTCAAATTAATGCAACATGTAAATATGATAATGATGAAGCTATGATATATGGAAGACATCATGCATGGAAGAGTACATTTGAGGTAACAACTACCCATAGGATACCAACCCAACTCCCTTCACTATATCAAAAGTCCCGACATATTGAGGTGACAACTTTCCCTATCTCCAAATTTGTCTGTGCTTGAATCTAGGTGATACATGTAGAAAGACCTGGTGTCCCTCATCGAACTCTAGAGGTCTATGATGATGATCAGTATAAGAACTATTCCTATTTTAAGCTATATCCATATGCTTCTGGATCACTTGGAATTTATTTAAAGTTTCTTGAACAAGGCAATGACCCAATAGAGTTGCCTCACCTAGCTCTAGCCAACATAGAGGTGAGTGTCATAGTCTACCATAAAGGGCCTCATATGAAGCCATATAAATTGTTTCATAAAAGTTTTTGCTATAGGAAAACTCAACAAGAGGGATATGATTTTCTCAGGAACCTCTAAAACCAAGGATGTAGGCCTAAAGCATATCCTCAAACACTGATACCATTTTCTTGGACTGCCCATCATTTTGAGGGTGATATTCTATACTCAAGAGAACTTGTGAACCCAATTCCTTTTTTAAACCTTTCTATAACCATGAATTAAAGTAGGAATATCTATCTGAAATGATAGAATGGGGAAAAATATGAAGGCGCACTTTCTTGTGGATATAAAGCCTTCCTATCTCATCAATAGAGAAGTTCACACAGATTGGTAGGAAGTGTGGAAACTTGGTCAACCTGTCGATGATTACACAAACTACATCAATTACTTGAGGGGATCTCAGAAATCCTTCCATGAATTCCATGATAACGTAATTTTATTTCCAATCAGGAATGAATAGAGGTTATAGAAGTTTAGTGGGTTATTGGTGCTCTGCCTTCACTATTGATAGGTAGAGCACCAAGTGATAAATCCTATAATTTTCCTCTTCATACTTGGACACCAATATTGATGGATAATGTCTCGGTACATCTTATTTAGACTAGGTTAAACCTCCCAAATAGAGGCATGATATTCCATCACCAGCTCTCCCTATATATCAGAAGGCACCAAAACATTCCCAAAGAAGAGTATGGTATCACTCTCATAAACATCCCAATTTGTAGGTGGCTTCACTCTTGTAACAATCTCACTCAAAATGATCCCCTTAGAATATGATAGGTGCCTCATTCAGACTCACTCTATAAGAGAGGATGTCACAACTAGAGCTATAGAAATTGGTTTCTCATGTTATTCCTAAACCTCAGGATGCATCTTAGAAAAAAAAAACCATCAACTTCCACTCACTATTGGAATCCTTGACAGCTTGTGTCTAAGTATTATAAATCAATTCATCAGCACAACATTACCCTTTCTAGGTGTATAAGAAATCTCAAAGTCAAATAATTGCAGGTATTCCACCCACTTGCACTGCCTCATATTCATGTATCATTGACTATAGTTATATTTTTGACTTTTATGATCCATATAAACAATTAAATTCTAAACCAATAAGCAGTTACTCCAATAGGGAAGATAATGAACCACAAACACTAGTTTGAGGTTATGCGTAAGGTAATTTCTCTAATGAGGCATCAGCTGGAAAGTCCAGTATGCTATAACCCAATCACCTTACATTATAAATTCCCCTAGCTCGATCCGTGAATCATCACAATAAATAATATATATTCCACTTGATCCAGGAAGCATCAGGATCAATGATGAAGTCCGTATTCCATTTAACACTTGAAATTTTATCTCACAAGCTTTAGTCAAGTCAAATTTCACACCTTTCATGGTTAATACCATAATCATTGATTCTAGACATGCATAATCCTAGATAAATCTCCTATAATAGCCAACCATCCCTAAGAATCTATTTATATCCAATACATTCTTGGGATGCTCCCAAGAAACCACGATTCTCACCTTTTTTGGGTTAATAGATACAACTACTTCATATATGATATGACCCAATAAGTGAACCTTGTTGGTCCAAAAGTGGAATTAAATGATATTATCATATTGCTGGTGCTCTCTCAGTGGACTCAACACAATATCAAGATGGTTTTCATGGTTGTGTATGGTGTGTGAGTACACTAAGATGACGTCTATGAAGAATACCACAAAAGAATTAACATATGGGTGGACAACCCAATTCATCAAATCCATGAAGACTTGTAGAACATTTTTCGGACTGAACGAAATAACTAGATATTTGTACAGGTCGTACCAGCTCCAGAACACTGTACATGGTATGTCTGATGTCCTCACATGAACCTGATGCTATCTTGACCTCAAATCAATCTTGGAGAAAACTATTTCTCCTCAAATCTTGTCAAATGGGTTATATATACAAGAAAGTGGATACCTATTCTTTACCTTAAGATGGTTTAGTCAGTGTTAGTCCACAAAAAATCTAAGGGTACCATCTGCATTCTTGGAAAAAAGGACTGGTGAACCCCATGACAATGTGTTGGGTCAAATAAATTCCTTAGCCTCAACATCTTCTAGTTGATGAGCTCTATAAGTGGCATAATATACAGAGGAATGTACATAGGTTCTGCACCTAAAATAATCTTGATGGCGAACTTGACCACTCTCTCAGGAGGTAATCCATAGAAACCATTAAGGATTATGTCCCTGAAATGAACCATAATAGGAGGGAATTCCATGATATACATCCTCTAATTTCTCATAAAGATACTATCCATCTTGGTTGTTAATTCAATTAGACCAGTACACTTTATTCTAGCTCAAATTCTTGGAGATCCCATTACACCTTATGAATATATGTGTTTCCCTTAGATGATGTGAAAGACACCCGATGACGATTGCAATCCACTTTGGATTGATAAGGTACAATCCAGTCTATAATGAGAATGGAGTCAAATAAAATCATCTTATGGATAAAGAAAATCCATAGAAAATGGTACCCACCTATCTAAATGGGTACTCCTTACACTGGCATACACCCTCTGCTCATAATTCTAATGGTGTGTCAAGTTTCAAAATGCCATCAGATCATTCTATCACCAATCCAAGACTTCCCATAGTTGTAGCAGATAGAAAAGAGTGAATCAACTGTATCAAAAAGGGACAAAACTAGAGTAGAGGATACCAGAATAGTACCTAAAATTGTAGAAGGCCTTGGACTCTTCTCCTCTAGTGTGGGATGAACAATATAAATATGGCCTAAACTATAACCCTTAGAATGTACACTCTGCTATCGTTGGAACTCTAAGGCCTGAATGTCTCAGCTATGACCACTTGCTCAGCCCAAATGTCTTGTATAAGAACAAAATCTTTCTTGAAGAGGAGTGATTGATTGGAAACCTGAAGGCTATGATGTTATATAACCCCACTCACTTGGTACTGGAGGATAGGATTGGAAAAATATACTGGAGGTGACCCATCCTGCCACAACCATAGACCTCAATTGGGTTCCTCATACACTAGGTATTTTTATTACCTATACCACCACAAAAGTAACACACCACATATCTATAAATGCAGTAAACTTGGCTAGTATTTCCCCTATATGTACCCTTTAAATGCCTCTTCTTTCCATTGGATAATCCACTACTCTGCTTAAAAGCTGAACTGCCCTATCTCATGTCACCTGATTCCCTCAGGTTCCACTTATTGATGAGGTTCAAATTCAATATTTTAAAATTGTGTTCATCCAAAAGAAATTCACCTAAGATTGGATAGCATATGAAATCCCATACTCAAATCACTTTGCAGTAGCTATCTCATCACCGGTCATGGTTGGTGCGAAGTGCTAGAATTCTATGAAATAAGGTGAGTATTCCATCACTGATGTGTCACATTGAAAAAGGTTCCAAAACTCCTAAAAATGAACTTTTCTCATGGTATGAGGAAATAAGTAGCCAAAAAGGTTGTCTGGAAGTCTTCTCAGACCATACCGTGATGTCGACCAGCCTGAGTAAGGATGTCCCACCAACAGTTGGTGAAGTCACACAATGTGTAGGTTGTGATCTTGAACCTTCACTCTAGAGGCGTCATGATATGATAGAAGATATAAACCATGGCCTCCATCCATTATTCAGTATCTTGAGTTCTATGATCCCATGAGAAGGTGAGAGGATTCTACTTTTAAAACTCATGGGTCATCTCTACCATGGTAGAGGAAGGTCATGGTGCACCTTGAGTGGTATGCATGAACCGAAATAAGCAGTTAGGAAACTGGGCATTGAAAAATAGTTGAAGATCAACACAAGGTGACTCAAGTGGAACTTTAAGAGGTATCATAGGTGGATTATGGTCCAAAACCTCTAGATTATGCTCATCACCATTCTATTGGAAAATAACCTGAGGTTAGTGTGGTGGAATAACTTTATAATTTCCAAGATCACACCTCAGATAAGATTTAATAGATAGGGAAAGTGAAAAATAAATACATGTACAAAGACTACATATAACATGAGATAACCCTCAGCCTTCTCTAGGAGTCAATTCTAGGTGATCAGAAGAGGTTATATAAAGATTATAGGAGACATGACCCACTACCAACTACTAAGGTCGGGTCAGGGTCAAGGTCTTATGCTACTCATATAAGGGGTCCATTTCATTTTAAATGATGAATTTATTTTAATTTATTTATGTATTTAAACCTTTTTAAATGATTGAATTATATAGATCACCATTTCAAATTTACAATGGACCATACATCTTATAAATTGAAATATGGTGTTCACTTAATCCTAACCATAAAACGCTCTAGCCTATGCGACTGATAGTCTATGTATCAACATGCTATAACTGACTACTTAAGGTGACTTATTTAATATATATAGGAGTACACTATTTTATTAAGGCAGAAACTTTAAGTGTTAATTATTTTTTTCATTCCTACATGGAAAACATAAAAATTTCTACATTTAACAATCAAAGTAATGCAAGGAATAACAAAAAAGGTAAAAAAAATCACATGAGATACTAGAAATGCATGAAAAAGTAAATTTGGCATGACATAATTCATGAAATTTAAATCCTAGAGTGGCTAGTATGATGCATGATTCTTAATATTCCCTCATATTATTGGTCCAAGTCCAAACAACCCTATTTAACAATATAAAAAATCAGTAACATCTTAAAGCAAGTGAGTCACCAAAGGTAAAATCCATGAAATAGTAACAACATAATCAATAAAAACATTTACCCATCCTAGGAAATTTGGGATTCCCCTGCACGTAGTTTAGCTACTTCCAAGAACATACTCATAACCAAATTCTAATATCCTAGTATCCTATATAAAACCAAATAGAAAGACACAGGAAAAAACCATATGATACCACTTTGTAGGGCCCCACCCTGGATGCCACATAATGGTGCCCCAAGGTGGTGGCTATAAGACCTAAAACATGCATCCTCAAATTCTAGAGACTATAGACTAGCAATGAGGGCCTAGGGAGTTTCCCCAAGGAGAATAATACCTCATTGATCAAAGTTATAACAAAATAAAATAATGATAATAAATAGAACATGAAGAATTAATAAATAGATGTAAGTGAAACAATAATAGTAAAACATGGAAAGCTGAATAAACAATAAGTATAAGTTGAATAAGAAGAAGATAAAAATAGATGATGATGTAATATAAAAATGAATATGAAAGGGGTATAGAATAAAAGAATATACCACATGATAAAAAAATATACAAAATGAACAAAAATTGATATAACTATCATCTCAAGCATAAGCTCAGTCTGTTTCCCCCTAATCCATCCCAAATATGGAAATAAAGTATCGAATGTCTGTCATTTCCCTTCATTTATTCTTACAATCATAAAGTCTACTCGTGTACCAAAGGTGTCTTGAGTAGTGTGTGAGATAAAATCCAAATAGGCCACCTCCAAAGGTGTCTAGATCAATCCATTCATGCAATAGAAAATAAATAGTGTTACATAATTAATTAATTGAAAACCAAAATAAATAAATAATTACATTGGACTGGGTTTAACTTGGAAACCCATCCAATTTAACTACTTAAGCTTAAGCCGATGAGTCAGAACCAAAGAGATCCTATAAAAATAAATATAGTGGTATAGTAGGAAAGAATATGGACTATCCCCAAGATTGTGATTGGGCTTAGAGGACAAGTCTCTATATTTATAGAATCAAAAGGATCATTTCTTAATAAAAACCATTCACTTACATTTTAATTCAATTAAACCTCTATAAAAATATTATGAGTCACCCTAATCCCATCCATGGAAATTATAAAAGAACTATAAGTATCACTTTTGGGGCTTGGTATTGGTCAAATTAAAAGTATTACATCTATGGTGACCCAGGAATGAAGTCCCAAGTGTCACTCTAAGCATGGTGTGAAAACAGTATGAACTAACCTTCGAGTCCACACATGGTATCACATATAGGGGTTAAATTCACTATCATGGAATAGTACAACCATCATTCCATCGAGCCCATCCATGGGGTCTCCCCTAGGGAACTAGTGTCTCTAGAGGTAAAATATAAATAATGATTAGTGAGCCCATCCCATGAATAACTAGTGTCTCCCTTAATGTGTTTATAAAGCCTTAAAAACTCTAACTAAGGTATGAAGAGTCCATCCAAGGGGACCTTAAGTATGAACCCCTTGTTTCACCCTCGAAACTAAGGTGAAATCATTAAACAATCATTTATCTCATAATTTAACAAGTTTTCCATGTCAATAAATTAATTATCCTTTTGAGTCATGAGTGAAATGCATAAGAACTTGACCAATTCACTTAGTAAAAAATTCCATTAATTTATGGAATAAGGTGTAAGGGCTTAACTTAAGGTTCACCACCCAAATCGATTGAATTTATAAATCAAGGTATTCATTATGAGGCTAGACCCCTTAAGGGTGATAAAAAAGCTAAGGGAAAAGGGAAATTAATCCTTAATGGTGAATCATATCCATTGGGAAGGCATGGGTCTAGGATATCAACCTTAAACGTTGATTCACCACTAGCTCATGTCATAATTGGTAAGGTAAGACTTCCATTTTAATTTAATTAACTAATTAGAGGTGACAACGAAAGGGTCTATCTCATGGAATAATTTTGTGTAATATATAACAAAAAAATAATGAGGGGAAAGAATATATACCTCCTTAATTATCCTCATAGTGCTTTCCTCATCCAGCATTGGCCTTTGATTCGATCTAGAATGAGAGAAATTGGAGAAACTGCCAAATGACATGAAAATGGGGAAAATGAACTTGCATTGAGATAGTGAAATATAAGAGAGAATTTCATTGGAATAGATTGGAGAGAATCGAGGTGCTTACATAGATCTTTTTGATGGATCCAATGGTGAAAAAAATGGATTCCATATGGAGGAATAATGTTGATCCCTAGGTTTTGAGGGAGGAGATCTTACAGGAGAAAAGGAGGAGAGAAAAACACTAGAGAATAAAGAGAAAATAATAAAGGATTTTAAAAGAATTAAACAAAGATTTTTTTTTAAAATTAACACACAAAAACAAGGTTGCAAGGTTTGGCCGCATGGTTGGACAAACTATTCACCAGTCATCTGCCAAGACATTTCTTCAAGGGGAACCCAGAACAACTAGGCACACATTTTTTCTATCCATGAAAAATTACTCTTTTCCAAACATCTATAGCACTATATGACCATGAACATAGAGAGAAAAGTTATAAAATAACCATACGAACCTAACACCCCACTATCTGCAATCACATAGTTAAAGAAACTATGCGGTCTAGGCCGCATAGTTGATAATAACGCATGATTTGGTCTTCCTCTTTAATTTTAGGGATCCTAGGCTCCGAACAAGGCCCAAACACCCCCAAAACCTTATTAACTACCTTAGGAAAATATATTAGGTCTAAAAAAATGATTTTAAGCAAAAGATAAATGGTTTGTACCTTTGGGAAAATCCAAGACTTTACAATGGAGATTTATCAAATGATTCTCATCTAAGATAGTGATGCCATATGTGGGTGTTATGTGAGTCCCATGAACAAAATTCAAAATCTATTTCCAATACTTTTTTTCACAACTTAATACATAAGTACCTTTATTTAAATTCACCATACCATAACATATGTTGTCTTTATAAAATAAATAACTTTTATTTCTAAACTTGAAAATAAAACCATCTTCATCTAGGAATGATACATAAATTATGTTATTGGTAGTAGTTAGTACATAATAACAATCCATTAAAACCAGTATCATTCCTATTGGAAATGAAAGTAAGTAGTCACCAATGGATAGAGTATCCAACCTCACACCATTGGAAGCTCACAAATCCACCTCTCCTCTATATATCTTTTAAAATCTACTTAGTTTTTACATTTTGATACAAATTTGATCACAACAAGCTGTATCTATGACATAATGTGTAGATATTGAAATATTACACTTGATAATGAATGAACCATTTTCTTCCCCTTTATTCTGGGTGTAGTTATTCTTCTATTTTCCTTTATTTCCACATGAAACACATATTCCCTCATTTTCCTTGCCTTACCTCTAGATCCTCCTATTATTAAAAAGATGGTGGTTAAGAGATTTAGATTTATTATGAGTCTCGAACCCCTTCACCTTGTTCTTAATTTTCTTATTCACCATAAGCATTGTGGGTTTTTCATGTCCCATGTCCTTATCTACTTTGAAAATAAAAGTAAAAAGTTTTGAAATACTGTTCTCATTATTTATCATATTATAATTAACAATAAAACTTGATAAGGTCTTGGGTAGTGATTAAAGTATGTGATATGCAAAAAACTCATCTGATAATTTAATCCATAAGATGTCTAAGTGTTCTATGTATCTAATAAGATTGACTATATGAGGCCCAAATGGATTTGAATCTCTATGATTAGTTATAAAAAAAGTAATGAAGATCTTGTATCTCTCTTATATTGCCTTCTCTTGATAGAGATCCTATCAGTGAGACCTCATGCTATACAAATCCATGTCCTCATGTTGCTTTAAAAGCTCATTGGTCATGGATGATAGCATGAAACACTAAAAATCTATGAAATCTTTCAAATGTTTCTAATAGAGAGTTAACTCTTCATTACTAGCCCCATTACCAGGCACATTAGGGATTTGTTCTTCCAGCATATATAATTTTATTTCATGGGAATGGATAACGTGTAAGTGCCTTCGCCACTCTTTGAAATTTCTGCATCAGATAATTCTATCCTTCTTAAGTGTGGATCATAGTGATATGTTTTATGTTATTTGTTTTGTTGTTATTTAAATAACATGAGCATAATATTAGTACTTTATCTGATAAAATTTCAACAAATAAATAAATATTTTATTTATTAATCTCCCACTATTTTATTAAATCACAATATCCATAACCATTAGCTTTAGAATATCGTATTTATTGGAATTAAATTATAAAGTATCCATATTCCCCTTACCATCACCCCAACTTTGGTTGTTCAAGAAATATGAATGGTTTTAGGTAGGAATTAAAAATTACAATTACATTAACTTATAGTTGTTTGATCTATTGAGTGTACTCCCCAGTCCTAAAATGATTAAATTGGATTTCCTTAACCCTTACCACTCAGTTACACCAATTACCACTTTGATAGTCATCCCTTGATGTAAACTAAGTTATGTTAAACTAAAAAATCATGTTATAATTCCTCAATAATTGATAACACCCCAAATTTTGTTGGTCAAGCACTTCCAACTATGGTTTGATTTTAACTGAAGTAGTGTAAGTATATACTATCTTAATTTATATTATTGATCAATTTATAATTTTATCTATAAATTACAAATTATTATCTTTATTACATACTTGTTAACATTAAGTGTATTTACTTAAGTGATTAACTATATCTTAGATAATATTTACTCATAATGCAATTTATTTTAGTTCTATCTTGCATGCTTATTAATTCATTAATTTATGTGATCGTGAGAAACATCTATAATAAAATAACCATGAAACTTAAAATAAGTAAATAATAAAGTGGTATGATCATGGGAATTTACTAATTTTTATTTTATCTAGAATATGTTAAACTAATCATCGCCATAGGAAAAAAATACCTTGAATTAATTAAGGTTCATGTTGAATCTTTCCACCTTTCCACCTTTGTATATCTCTTGGATTAGTTTCAACTCGACTCCAAACTTGAATAGACACCACTAACCTAGGAGCTCTATCCATTACATATGTTTTTACTCACACATATATGAGGTAAATGGGTTTACATAAAACAAAATATGAGAGTGAAGGCCCTTACATAATGAGATGAGATATGACATGTAGACCAATAATTTAATATATTAATAAATTAAATTGAACTTATCACATACAAAGGTCTTGTTCTAATCTCATGATAATCCATTAACATGTAATGAATTATGAATTTAATAAAAGTAGCATTAAATTATAATATTTCTTATTTAAGATAAATCAGATTCAAATCAATTTATTATATTCTTTAATTAATCAATTATTTTATCACAATTCTCATCTAAATTCCCTTGAGATTCTCATCCATAATAATTTTTAAAAATAAATAAATTTATTCAAAATTAACTATATACATAAATATACCTAAGAGGAAATACTGTGAATACCCATCCAAATATACCCAACATGCATTATACTCATATACTATTTACTCCTATGATATGTGGCATACATGCCTTATCATTCACTTTAATGACCTTTACTATCAAATTAATGATTACATAGATTGAAAGATTATTTGCACATGTTATGCTTCAATGCAAATAGAGTAATAAATTTAATATGACTCATACATGATATGCAGATCCAAACATCACAAATAAATTAGTTAAATATTTTATATTTCTTAAAACCCATCACATGACGTGTCCTATAAACTTAATGACCACAAAAAAGAACATGTTCATAAGGTTTACATAGTATAGTAAATCAATTTTAATTCTATTCCAGTTGGTATAAGTAAACACCATTTACAAACAAGAAACACGTCTTGTATGTTTTTCACCATCTATCTAAGACAAACGCCCAAAGACTATATGTAACTATGCCTCTAAAAACATTGGAGTACATGAAATTTACATGGGATACACATCATGTGGTATCTGTGTTACATGGTCACAAATCAGGTAGGTCGTGTAAGAATATACATAGGCCGTTTATGACTAAATAACTACACACCGTGTATGTGGGCTATATGGTGTGTACTTAGGCTAACCGAGCACTAGACTAGCCTAGTCAGCATGCAGTGTATAATTAAATACACTACACGTAATAAATGCAAACACCTTGAATTAATTATGAATTAATATTTGGTGAATTAGACACTAGTACACTGTGTGTACCTATTAGTTACATGGCATGTACTCTTGTGTTATCTATCCATATTCCTCAGAACCTCTGGATGATATCTTTGTTTATATTTCATTAATAAAATTAGTCTATTTGATTGTATTTACAAGAAATGAAAGATGAATAAACATATATCAAAATTCAAATTAAATAATTATTAAACTTTAATTGGAAACTAATTGAAAAATACATAAATCAATCAATGATATTTAAATTATTATAAATAATTATGTGAATCACTCTGATACCACTTGAAGGTTTCGGGTATAACAGAAGCATGTGATGGGTCATAACTATCTTTTATTTTTATCATGATCGATGATAAATCTGATATTTACATGATGATAAATGTCATGATCCACCGAATTGAATCAAAGAAAATAGAAAACAGATAACACATGGGAACCAGAGAAAATGATAATCACATATTATTTATAATTAATTTAATCAATTAAAAATCACCTTTTAAGAATTATTTCTTCATTGATAGATCTGACAACAGATCTAATTTATAGTTTTGTTGAATTTTAGGAATCAAGAGCATATTCCCTCTAGCAGTGATGCACTCGTGTTCCAAAAATCTTCAAACGTCACCATAAGAATATCCAGGTGCTGGCACAGAAGACCCTATCACTTGCATTATTCCCCTTTAATCGATACGAGAATCACTTCCACAATATTTTATTTGATCTCTCTTTACTTGAGAGTGGGAGGTAGAGAAAGATCGATCTCTATTCTTTGGATATTTCTTGGATAAGGTAGCTCTCTAGGGCTTCGAGAGGATTCTAAGGATTCATTATGCACAATAAAAAAATAAAAAAATAAAATTGGAAATATTAAAAAATAATATAATTGGGTTTATATACCACTAGGAATTAGAAATAATTTTTTGACAAGTACCATTTATTATTTATTTAATACCTATTGAACACAATATCTATACTAACAATAATAATATTTCGTGACATGCATTTAAATTTCAAATTAAAATTAAATATTATTTGTTCAAATAATATTCAATATATATTATTTCTCACCGAACCACTAAACTTGGTTTGATATTCCCCCAAAATATTTATCTTGCCTTGAATAATGTCTATTTATTTATTAAATAAATATCACTTAATTATTCTATAATAAATTAAAAAAATATTATATTCACTAAATAACAAATAAATATTTATTAAATATTCCACTCACACAATATTTTATCAATTAACTGGTAATAAATATATGCGATTAAGAAAACATAAATAATTATGAAACCAATTGTTGGAATAATTTTTATTCAACTTGTTATATATTAATTAATAACATATTTTATTTAACTAAGATTTTGGATACACTTAGTGTGTGACCCTATTTGCCTCTTTCTCAGTGGCATTAGGTGAAGTAGTCTAAAGTATAAGGTTAACATCTAGAAACACATCAAGGTACCCATAAATAAAGAAGTAAATGCCATAATTACCTAATAACTCATACGAAAAGTTAATATGTAATATAATACCATTATCACAATATCTAAAATCAAGAAGGTTGCATGATAGTTCCATCAACCTTTGTACTCGATGTTTTTTTCTTTTAATTTATGGAAATAGAACTTTCTTATAGAAAACCTCAGCCATGTATTTTTTTTGGATATATCATTTCCATCAATGGGACTAAAATATGAACTCCCATTAAGGAACACAAAGGAAAAATAATTTCTCACATTATTCATTAATGAAATATTACTCATGATGCACGGAATGTATCCTACCTCACCATAAACATATGTTGTCTCAATTTTCATCAATACATTAAAGAACACAACTTATAATACTCATTAATAACAATATTAAAGTATATGGATTAATAAACATGTATGAATATTGGAAAATCCAATGACACGTATAATTGGGGATTTCCTACTGGTGGGTCTCATTCTCATAATATCTTACATTGGATATTACAAAGGGAATAAACTATGAGAAGATGCCTCAAAGTACTATGAGTCTCCACCCCTGATATCTTGAATCAATTATGTCGCTCAAATTATTTCATCCAAATATAGAACATATATTTAAGTATACTATTGTGGCACTTTTAGGTTCCCATCATAGAGGGTAACTATTATGACCTTTTAGTGATATGACTACTCTTATGACATTATCACATACTATGTTACGTAGAAGAAAAATCCTGATGTGATAAGAATATTATTAATATTAAAAACTATGAATATAAGTTATTATAAAGTACATTGAAGTTGGTTCTATGACACAAAATCTAATATAAATGATATATTTTTTAAGAAATAAACATATCCATGATAAATAATAGGGATATTTAGGAAAAGTTTAATGTCTATAGGAAAGTGAATAATTAAATAGAATGTGAATGACTATAAAAATTAATCATGGAAATGAATGTAAATACCTTCCTTGGTCAAAATTATCATAAAAAATATAGAGGAAGAATAAATATGATATCAAGAAAACAAATACCCAATGGAGTAAGAATAGAGTTGTTTCCAATGATAAATAGAAATACCATAAAAATATATTAAAAAAAATTATTTAGTAAAATATCTTTTTCATTTTGAAAATCACTTTTTAAAACATAATTTTTTTTGAAAATCCTTTTCTTTAAAAATCTATTTTAAAAATTATGAATGTGCATAATATTAGGAAAAAAAATTTCTTAAAAAAAATATCCCTGTAAAATTGAAAAGGAATCTTTAAATAAATGATGATCATGATGGTGGGTAATCTATACATGATGTACAAATAAAAAGAACATTCTTTTTGCACTATAAGATGGATATAAAATTACCTTGTTTAGAAAAAGACAAGAATATTCCTTTTAAAACATTTTTTAAAAAGTAAAAATGGGAAAAAATTAATTTAATAAATCATTTGGAAAAGGTCAAAAATATTTTCAATTTTTTTTATAAAACAAGGTTTTGGAAGAAAATAATTTTTTGACCAAAGAGAGAGATGATTTCAGGTTTTCTTAAAAACATTTTCTCAACCATTTTAAGTAACAAAGAGTGAAAAATAGTAGTATTACATTAAAATATCATTAATAAATAGATGATAATAAAATTAAATGGTTTTATTAGGAAATTATTAAATAATGTCCTTCAACTAAAATTCCAAAATAAACAATCTCGATTAGAATGATATTGTGAAATAAATACTTACAATGATCATAACGTAGAAGTAAGAATTAATAAATGAATAGACTATGTGTATCAAATATAAATATATATATAAAAAGCTTAAATATAACCTAAGATAATAAAAATTCATTTCACAAATAATATTAGCATTAAATAATCAATGAAGTAAAAGTTTAACCCAATGAATAGAAATAGAGTTAAGGTATTATTTACCACTTGATAAATTTTATTTTAAATCCCCTTAGAAATAATAATTCAAATTAAAACTCAAAATAACATGAATAATTAATTGATCATGTTATTACATTTCAAAGGGGTAGTATATACACCATATAAAAGGAATTAGGTGCATAATAGTACAATTTTCTTCAATGAAGAGAAATTGAGACGAAGTTCCTTACCTTACGCTTCATTTTTAGTGAACATGATTTAAAATCGTGAATAGAGGTTTTAAAAATGATATTAACTTATTATATAGCCTTATTAATATTAATAATATCATATATGATCCTTTTATAACATCTTATCACCCATTTGTTAATAACCATTCACTATTTTCATTGTTTTGGGTGTTAATTTCATTATTTTTCTCATGCGTGTTTTGTCATGAAAGTTATGGTTATTTTTCATATTACACAGTTCCATAATCTCCATAACAATAATCATGAAATAATTATCATATTTATACATCAATAATATTTTTAAGACCAATCCTGAAATATGGTTTTGATAAATGAATTAAATTACAATCATGAAGATGGTAGACCGTATGTACGCAAAAGTAACATTTCCATTTTTCAACAATCATTATGGAAAGTTGATAAGTAATATTTTATTTTTCCATAATTATAATCATATAATAAATACCATGTTTTTTCTTTTTATATAATTTTATATATATCATCGATGAGATGCAATGATGAAAAGAGAGTCACATCGCTTAGTGACGGAGGGGGTCCACACGTACAAGAATGATGTTTTCATATTTTAGTGAGTGAATAGGTAAGAAAGGAAATGATATATTATCTTTTAAGAATGAAAAATATGTAATTAAAATTATAATTATGTAATTTATATCATATATATTCATTAAATTTATCCTTATTTCCTTCTATTTAAAACATTAGAAAAAAAAGAATCACATCGCTTCGTGAGGCGACAGTCTTCGTTACACGTGAATGATTATTTCATAAATCATTTAATGGAAGTGGGGATAGTTATAGGTCATGAAATTAAAATAAAAAATACTAGTATATGGAATATACTAAGGTTTTTATATCATTATTTTTTAATAACAATTTAAGTAAGTGGAGGAAGAAATAAAATAAAAACGCTCATTGAAGAACGTTACCTATTCTTCGGGTATCCTCCTTATATTTTCCCTAAATTCTTCCTAGGTTAGATTTTTTTACCAAGATAAGGTTTATATGATGATATGAGGTAATTTTATAAGTTATTTGGTTAGGTATTTTCTGAACCAATAGGGTGTGAAGGTGTGAATAATATATGAGATGGGTTGGCCTTTATTAAGTGGGGTGAGTGGCTCAATTAGAAGTTTTTGAAAAGATTCAATGATAACCATGTTTTTTTAGGAAAATAGCCTAAATAGTTGGTCATTATATATAATAGAAGACAAAAGGTAAACATATGGCAATAAAATGGGTGGTTAAAAAACTATTAGGTCATTTTTAACTATTTTCTTCTAAGTTTAACCCCTTGATAAATCCATTTTTAACTTAACCTCAATAATTAATTTTTATTGCTTTCAGTATTAATTTTGGTAAAAAATTATGTTGAACTTATTATAAAATATAAATTATTATTATTATAAATAATTAATATTTTTTTTAAATTCCATTCATATTATTATAAAAATTTAATTTAAAATTAACCCTGTATACGTGATGAAAAAGCGAGGTTTTAAAGAGAAATGTTCAAAATTTTACAAAGTTTTTATATCAAAATTCAATTTAAAAATTATTAAAATGTCCTAAATTAGTTTAATTTATATAAAATTGAAGAAATTTTATTTTAAAACTAATTAAAAAATAATTTAACATTATAAATTATATAAATTAAAAGGCAATTTTTAATTAAAATTCTATATTTTTTTATTATTCATCAAAAAATGAAATATTTTAAAAAAATAATAAAACTTAACCATAATATAATTTTTCTATTATGATTTCTAAAATGAAATATAATTTTTCAAATATTTTTTTTAATGTGGTACAAATTGATTTTAAAATATGTGTGCAAATCATGACTAATCCGTCTTTTAAAAAATTAAAATTGTTAGAAAACAATTATTTTTTTAAATGATTATTATTATATTATTAATAAATATATGACCATAGTTTCCATAATTTAGTTATTACTATTTATAACCATCAATTTAACATCTTGGTTAAAATGGTATACTATATTATGGTTTATTTAGACTCAGGGTTGCATGTTCTATAACCTATCAAAGAGATTAAATTTAAAGAAATTAATTTTGTGGTTTATTTAAGATTTATGTTTCATGTCACATAATCTATCAAATAAAATGTTATTATTTTATTATTTTAGTGTGTTAAATTCTCCTCACCTTAAATAAATTGTGTTCCACCAATTTAAACTTGATCTTGGTAATAAAGGGTTTGATATTTGAAAATCATTTTGTTGAAAACCCACATCATATAATAGTTAATAAAATATCATCTTAAAAATTATCAACAGGAAGTAAAAATCTCATCTGGACTAAAAAATAAGTTGGTTTCTATGTAGGAGAACATTAGTGGAAAGTGAATATATGGACATTGAATAAAAATGTAAGTAATTATAGAGAGTGATCGAGTTCATTTATCACATGAAAGTGAATGATCAATGACATTTTAAGGGCCTTAGAACCATAAATCTGTGATAATATATAAAACCATATGATTAATTATATATGCATGTAATAAGAATTTTTTTTGTTTTAAGATCCTTTTCCTAAAGTTGAGAAATTATTTTACTATTTTTGAATATAAGAAAATATACTTACTTGATATGTTTCCTTTTTAGAAGAATGATTTAATACTTCTATTGTGATTCGATCAATTTTAAATTCAACCCCTACTCTAAGAAATGAATATACAAAAAAGATTTTTTATGTGTGAAGAACTAAAATTCACTTTTAAGGGATCATAATACCCATAAAATATAGACAAGTATTTCCATATGTCTCTAAATATTTTCCAAAAACAATACAATTAAGACAAGTTATCTAAAAAATTAATTTGAAACCTTAAAATCAACACCACTGGTGTAACACCCATAGATTTTTTGAATTATTATTTCTCAAATTAATTTAATATTTTTTATATCTTTCATTTCACACAATACTAAAAATAGTTTATTTTATATCAAAGATCTCTATTTGGATTATTCTATACATAAAATCAAGTTAATTGTAAAATACACACAACATAAATTTTAGCTTACTCTACATGGAATACCAATTTTATCTTTCATTACAAGAAACAATGACTTTCCTAAAAGGCTTGCGTAACACGCATTACCGATGTTTACCGAATAATAATATATTATTAAAATATTATTATTTAATATAATAAGATATATCTTATAATGTTAAATTAGTGGTTATGAATAGTATTAACCAATTTATGAAAATATATGTTTTACAAAAATATAAGAAGAATTCATAGGTTTCTAATTAATTAGAAATGAATATGAAAACCAATTGAATTTAAAGGGAAATATTATTATTTTTGTGGTTACAAATATGTTTTACCATAATAAATTAAATTAGTGAGTGATATTAACATATATATATTATATTCAGTCAAATATTTTTGATATTTATCTAACATATTTGATTGAAATAAGATAATAACAAACCCAATTTTATACTTAAAAACCTATATTTTTATAATGTTAGTTTTACCACATTTTAATGAAGAACCCATTTTAAATCCAATTTTTTGTTACTTTTAAAGATTTAATATGTCCAAATAAACTTCATAATTGAAATATAAACATAAAAATTATGTTGGGATAAATATTTGGTATTTTTCTTTAAGGTTTCATTTTCAATGAATAGTTAAATTTTTTAATTTTAATTCAAAATTTAATTTTCATATAATTCATTTATAAGGTTAAATTATATTTAAAATTGGTTGTAAAGTTTAATTAGATAATAATTTTTAAAATTAATCCAATATATATAATTGTAATCAATTTCACTTTGAAATTGGGTATACAAACTTATCAAAATTTTGGATGTTTTTACTTTAAAAACCCACACAATCATCCCATCAACATGATTATTTTTAAACTAATTTATACCACTTATTTGATTAGAATTTTGAAAAATGGATTCAATATTTCAAATAATCATAATTTATAATGTCTAATAAGATCAAAGTTTTTTTGACCAAACATATTAGTGAAAGTGATAAAAATTACTTACAATGATTAAGAGAAAAATTAGGTTAACAAAGTAATATACCTTAAATTTAAGACCCAAAACGACCTATAAACTAGTCCCAAAACAATTTTATATCCATTATTTGGCCATTTAACTTCTATTATTGAGTTCTTTTTATTTTTTATGACTTTGTTTAGGTAATAAAATAGTCACACCTAACTTGTTTTAAAAAATTCCAAGTGCGTCCTTTCCCTTCCATATAAAAGGCCACCACCTATCCCTCTTATTCACACCTCTAAAACCACATATGTTTGACCAATATCTACCAAATAAATTTCAAAAAATACCTCCCTTACTACTAGAATCCTTCACTTGTACATAAATTAATCCAGGGAATCCTTTTAGCACAAACTAAAAGGAGTTACCTGATTAAGAGGTAACAACTTCCTTCAAGCTCCTTTCTGTTATTTTATTTCTCCACCCCATTCACTATTTTTATTCCAAGATTGTATAAAATATTTTTTATATAAAATATTATAGTATTTTTTATGATAAGGGTTTGAGGTACACTTACACACACCTCCATATAATTGGTAACGAACATACTGTTTATGTGTACAACGAGCTACCACCTCACAAAATGATGATTGTTCATTTTTCCTTACCGCCTATCATGGTGCACATTATGATAGAAAAATTGTTTATATATGTTTTATATTATATTTATTACGTCTTTAATCTTATTTAATACTTTTACAACACATATATTTTTACTTTCCATTTAGATTAAATATGATAATTTCATTTGAGGAAGTGTGGAGTACTGCACCCTCATAGTGATTCACAAACTAAATGGATAGTATTAAGGATGGGTTTAGAGAACATATATAATATATAATATATAATAATGAATCTTTAATAATTATATATATATATATATATATATAAACATTCCATTTACCTTCATTATTTCAATACTAAAATAAAAACTGAAATGACATTCATGCGTATGTATGACTTACTGTCTCCTTGAATGGTGTATTCCATTTCATACTTATATATTATATATATTATTATAAAAAAATATAACGGAATTTAATTATATCTATATCATCATGTAAATTCTATAAACCATGATATAAGTATAAGGACCATAAATATAACAAATTAAGACACATGTGAAGAACAAAACATATATTACCTGAAGTGAAACCTTAACAGAGAATTGTTAACAAGTGGGTAATATAAATTAAAAATCAAACAATATAAGGTATGAGATATAATTATATGATTATTTTAAAGATTTATAATAATCTTATATTTATTATATAGGAGTTTTTAAGAGTATGATGAGAGTCAAGACTCAAGGTAAGGGGATCTCATCTCACTTTTTATTTTTGTGAGATACATGCGTTAACCATCACTCATTTCATTTGGGTGGTGGGTATACATATTATGGATGTATTATATTATTATTATACATAAATTTATTTTTATTTACATATCCATTTGATGATCTTTATTTCATGGGGTTTATGTTTCAAAAGTTACTAAATCGGTAAAGTAATTTTGTCTCAATTTCCCTTCTTTGAGACACATGCCATGTCTTGCACCTATATTTTTCCATGAGGTGTATATAATGAATTTTACATTTTATACCATAAATATCCTTATTATAATGATATGTTAATATTCATGTAAATTTATTACTTCCATTGTATTATGATTCAAAGTTACCAAATTGGTAATGGTTTATAGTTACTATCACACCGTTTATCAAGATTGTTTATGATTATGCTCCCATTGAAGAAATATCATGATCCATATCTAGCGAAATCTCATTACATAACATTTTTTAATTCATGTTATATCCAATCAAATGTACAATTTTTCTACTCCTTGGTACATGAGATGATCAAGAAGCTATTTTTAAGAAAGTACGACTTTACCTCTCTCTGCATTCAGAAATATGCATTCCTCCAAAACCATGTTTTATAAAAGGTTTCCAAGATTATTATACTATTATCCTAAAATATTTAAAATATTTTTTCCCTTTTTATCTTTTATCAATGTTTTCAAAGGAATATTCTTGTCACTTTCCAAACAAGGCATTTTTTATAACCTTTTACCTTACAAAAGGAATGTTCTTTTTACCTCATGTGGCATGTATAGATTTAACTATTGTCATTTCTTTGAAGCTTCATTTAAATTTTTAAATGGTTAATTTTTAATAAATTTTTTTTTTAAAATTATTTTTTAAATATATTGTTTTAAATTTTTTTTCAAGATTATTTTATAAAGTTTTCAAGGAAAATTGTTTTCAAAATGGTTTAAATATTTCATTATAAGTTTCAAGAATTTTTAAAATGAAAAGGTTTTCAATATGCTTTTAAATATTTCATTATAGATTTTTCTAAAAATAGTTTTCAAAAGGTTTTATGTTGTTAAAAATAATTTTCCAATTGAGAAAGGATATTTTCTTCAAGAAATGTTTTCAAAAGTCATTTCAAAAATTATTTTCCATCTAAGACGACATCCATTGATGTTACTCATTCCTTTCTTGGAAATGATGAAAATGTTCCATTTATATTATTTCTCTAAATAGTTTATGCTTTGATGTCATGATGTTTATTAAAAAATTTTCTCTTCCATGAGTTATATGCTTTTAAAACCCACTTCTTTTCACAGGTTATGATTTCATGAAGTGATCAGGAAACCTATCTATTTTCATAGGTTATGATGTGATGAAATGTTAATGATACCAATTTAATTTCATGGGTTTTGATTTTATGTTTATAAAACCTATCTATTTTTATGGGTCATGATATTATGAATGTCTAATTTTGTGGCATATGTATGAATGATTTTATCCTATGATGGGTGAGACCTATATCTCTTTCAGATGAATTGGGTAATGATGGATGACTCTTGAGTATAAATGTTATACATAAACCTAATTACATGTTAAAAATATTATGAATGGACCTGGTTTCATGTCCATAAGTTTATGCGTGAACTTGATTACATGTTCACAATGTTATGAGTGAACCTTATTATGTGTTCATAACATTATGTGTGAACCTGATTACATGCTCACAATGTTGTGCATGGACCTGGTTTCATGTCCCTAAGATTATGCGTGAACCTAATTACATGTTCTCAATGTTATGAATGAACCTTATTTCATATCCACAACATTATGAGTGGTCCTGATTACATGTTCATAAGTCTATGAGAGGGCCTGATTTCATTTCCTTAACTTAACTTGTGAACCTATTTCTACTTATATATGTTCATGATGTTATAATTTGATGTTTATTCCACAATTCCATGTCTTATTTATATATTATACTTCCATTTTTTATTCTCATGATTTTCTTATGATTAATGCTTTATAAAATGCCAATATTTATTCCATGTCTCATGATTATAATATTTGATATTTAGGTTATGATCTTCAAATGATATGATTATGTTCTCATACCCTTATATTCATGTTATGCTTATGAATTTCACTTATTTACCCTTATTGAGAATTTGAGCTCATGCCTTTATTATGTTTTCTTTCCCCAAGTTATGAAGGAATGTTTTATGTTGAAGTACTAAAGGGGAAGATCTTTACTGGAGACATTGAAGATCATTCACCGAGTTAGAATATTTTGTTCCATGTTTTCGAATACACTAAGATATTATAGTCCTCAGGCATGTACTTTTGTAATATTCTGAATATTCATAAAAAATGATGTAATATCCATGTGTGTTAAGCCTGGGTCACTATAGTTTGCAGAAAAGTAAAGGTTTAGTCATCCTTTGGAAGATATGATGATAAAACCTTAGTGGTAACCCTAAGGAAAAGTCTAGGGATGATCTAAGGATAAGTATATGGATGAGTAAATGTTTAGGAAAATATCCAGAAATTTTGGTAAGGTATAGAGTGAGTAGTTTCCTAGAAATATATTCTTATCTGGATACTAAAACTATATGTGACTCTGAAAAATATGTACCTAGTAGTGAAAAATACAACAAGATGTCTGATGCCTGACTTGGGGTAATTTGATACACAACAACAGACCTTACTGCAAACCTGGTTTGACACTCCTGGGGGATATGCTTTGGTAATTCATGAACTATTTATGAACCATCATTAAAGATTTATATAGAAGATGACTATGAATAACCTAGGATAAAACTAATGTGTCATAGATTAAATAAGTAGGAGACATTATTTAGGCACCCTATAAGTATTTTTTTATGATTATATGGTATCCCAATATGATAAATGTTTCTCAAACTCTGATTTCTGGTCTTAGTCAATAGAGAGAACTAGAAGAAACATGGTAAAAATTTAATGTTTCCGATGTGGAAAGTTTTGGAATTATATGAATTGATTTCCCAAGTGGAAATTTCATAAATAGAATCAGGAAGGTGGTATGAGTATTGGTTATACTTATGAAGATAATGAGACAACAAATGACATGTGAATGGTATGTGATGTTTTTCCTATATTATTTACATTAAACATAAGAAGTATGATTATATTGAAGTTTTGGAAGCTTAATAATGATTCATATATCACATTCTAGAAAATAGGTATTAAGGAATAATTTGATGAAGACTGAGTAATGTTTTAAGAATATGTTTGGATTAATGTAGTATTTATGCTTTGGAATTTAAATATTATGTTATACGAGTCATGAAATATATAAGTATTTTTATTATACTTTTTAATTAATTATTAAAAAGGATATGTTTAATGGTAATAAAGAGAAATAAATGCGAGTTCATAGAAATATAATATTTTATTTAGGGGAAGGTAACCCTTAATTATTGCCTAACATTGAGATAATGATGTTTGGATAAAGATATAATAGATATGAATAAGCAAATCAGACGATATATATTACCCTAGAAATTATTATTGAAAAAGTGTTCTGTGTCATCAAGGATGAAGTTTACAAATTCTTGGTTTTAAATAATATATCCAATAATCATTGGAACAAGGAAGCTTGCATGTTTTCTAAACAGATTTATGGTAATTAAGGGAATATATGATGAGAGTATTCACTTTTTTGGAATGTGACAATCAAGTGGTATTTTTTGATGTATAAGGATAAATGTTATTCCTATTTCATGACTTTCTTTCTAAATCTTTGAATTTTCATCTTTCAGAAGGGTTATAAGGTTAACTATTTATTAAAAGTTTAAGTTAAAATTCAGATCAAGTAATTGGGATTAAAATATTATCACACCACATGAGGATTTATACATATTGGATAACCTTATCTAATAACCTTGTGTTGATGGTAATTGAAGAGGTATAAAATGAATTATCAAGAATCTCATGATTTGTTAATGATTCAGGAATGAAGAAAATCCACCTTCCTTTTTAGAGAAAGTAGTGAAGTATAAATTGGTCAATACATGTCCAAAGGGTGATATTTTACTCAAGAAAGTGAACAAAATCAAGTAAGTTTAACTTATCCTGAAAATTATTCAACTCTAAGGAAATAATCTTGAAACTGAAAAGGTAATTCTAGTACATTTTTTTTATTAATCAAATGATCCCTTAGATAATCGCAGATTTATGGGTTTGTGATCATTTAATTTTTTATGACCAAGTTCTTTATCAAACTCCTCTATAACTTGATAGTTATATTTCTATTTGATTTCAAATCTTTACTCCTAACCTATGTTTTTCTAGGTGGAAACCTAGTTATATGTTACTTTGGGTAACCATTACGGTTTCAATATTCCCCTTTTAAGGGAAGTTTTAGTATTCATTTTTATGATGTGGGTTTCTATGAATGGAACTTTCAAGTTTTAAACCTTTTATAACCTAGAAAAATTTCATGGGAAAAATTCACTTTAAGGTGGATAGAATGTAACACCATGATATTTTGTGAATTATTATTTTTGAATTAATTTAATCTTTTTGATATTTCTCATTTCACACAACACTAAAAATAGTTTATTTTATATGAAAGAAATATATTTGGTTTAAATTATATGAAACATAAAGTTAATCATGCACTACATGCAACATAAATTTTAGTTTCCTCTACATGGGACACCAAGGTTAGCTCGCGTTACACACAATAATGACTTTCCATGATGGCTTGCATAACACGCATGACTGAGGTTTACCGAACAATAATATATTATTAAAATATTATTATTTAATATAATAAGATATAAAATATAATTTTAAACTAGAATTTAGGAATAGGATTAACTAATTTATGAAAATATATGGTTTATACAAATATAAGATGAATTCATAGGTTACCAATTTATTAGAAATGAATATGAAAACCGACTAAATATAATAGAAAATATTATTATTTTTGTTGTCACAAAGCCATTTTACCCTAATAAATTAAATTAGAGATTGATATTAATATATATGTTATATATTCAATCAAATATCTTTTATATCTATCTAATAAATTTTATATACATAAGATAATAACAAACCCAATTTTGTGCTTAAAAACCTATATTTTTATAACGGTAGTTTTATTGCCTTTTAATGGAGAACCCATTTTAAATAAAATATTTGGAACTTTTATAGATTTAATATTTCAAAATAAACTTTATATTTCAAATTCAAACCTAAAAATCAGGTTAGGATAATTTTTTGGTATTTGTTTATATGGGTTTATTTTTTAATTAATAATTAAAAATACTAAATTTTAATTCAAAACTTCTTTTCATATAATTAATTAATAAGGATAAATTATATTTTAAATTGGTTTCAAAGTTTAATTAGATAATAATTTTATAAATAAATACAATTTAGTACATTTTAATCAATTTCAATTTGAAATTGGGTATAAAAACGTAACAAAATTTTGGACATTGTTACTTAAAAAACTCACTGTGCCATCCCTTCAACTGGATTATTTTTAATCTAATTTCAGCCAATTATGTGATTAGAATTTGAAAAAATAGATTCCATATTTGGAATAATCATAATTTATAATTTATAATAAGATCTACTTTGTTTTTGACCCAAAATATTAGTGAAAGTGATTAAAATTAATTACAATGATCAAGAGAAAAATTAGGTTAACAAAGTACTAAACCTTAACATTAAGACCCAAAATGACCTAGAAACTTGTGTAAAACCCATTTTATGTCCATTATTTGTCCAAGAATCTTACATTATTGGTAATTTTTGTGTTTTTGTGACTTTATTAGCTAAAAACATGGGTACACCTAACTTGTTTTCAAAAATGCCAAGTGTGTCCTTTACCTTCCCTATAAAAGGACATCACATATCCCTCTTCTTCACACCTCTAAAACCACATAGGTTTATCATAAATCTACCCAATAAAATTACCAACATCCCTATATTAATTAGAGATACATTACATTGTCTAGAAATAAATACAAGGAAGCATTTTGGCACAAACCAAAATGAGTTACCTGATTAAGGGGTAACGACTTCTCTCAAGCTCCTTTCTTTTATTTTCCTTATCCACCCCTACACTCTATTTATTTCATAATTATATAAAAAAACAAGTATATTAAATATAATGGGATATTTTATTCTAATTTTTTTTACCTATACATACACACACCTCCATCTAATGGGTAACATACATACTGTTTAGGTGTACGGTGAACTACCGCCTCACAAAACGATGATTATTCATTTTTACTTACCACATCTCATGGTGGAAATTATGATGGAAAAATGCTTATATATAGTGTAAATTATATTTATTATGTATTTAAGCTTATTTAATACTTTTAAAACATATATCTTTGTAATTTCAATTTTGTGTAAATACAATAATTTTTCTTGAGGAAGTGTGGACTACCGCCCCCTCAAAGCGATGTGATTAATTTACACACTACATGGAACGTATTAAGAATGAATTTAGTGAACTTATATGATATATATGATATAATAATTCTAATATAATAATGATATATATATATATACATATACATACCCATATTTCTTTTACCTTATTTCTTTCAATATGAGATGGAAACATCGTTCATGCGTACTTACAATTTACCATCTCCATGAACAGTGTATTCCATTTCATAATTATATATTATATAGATTATTATAACACAAATATAATGAATATAAATTATATTTATGTCATGATTTAAATTCTTGAAATCATTATATAAGTATAATGACCAAAGATATAAAAAATTATGACACATTTGAAGAACAAATCAAATATTACCCGAAGTTAAACCTTAACATAGAATTGTTAATAAGAGAGTAATATAAAGTCATAATAAAACCATATATGGTATTAGATTTAATAATATGGTTATGTTATATATTTATAATAAAATTATATTTATTATACAGGTGGTTTGAATGAGTACGATGAGAGTCAATACATAAGATAAGATGATTTCATCTCACTTTTTTATTTTCATGTGATACATGGATTAATCATAACTTATTTCATTTAGGTGGTGTTTATAATGAACATTTATGTATTGTATTATTATTAAAATTAAATTTATAGTCATTTAAATATCCATTTTATGATATTTCTTTAATGGCATTTAGGTTTCAAAAGTTACCAAATCGGTAAAGTAATTTTGTCTCAATTTTCCTTCTTTGAGACACATGCCATGTCATGAACCTATATTTTTCCATGAGGTGTATATATTTCATTTAAAATTTTATATAATGAATCTCTTTATTTTCATAATATTTTCTGCTTAATGTAATGTTATTATTTCTATTGTATTATGATTCAAATTTACTAAATTGGTGATGGTTTATAGCTACAATCTCACCATTTATTAAGATTGTTTATGATTAAAACACCATTGATGAAATATTATGATCGATATCTTGATAAATATAATGGGTTTTCTTAACCTCTATTCATTCATGTTATATCCATGTAATAGTACCATTTTTCTATTCTTTTTATACAAAATATCAGCAAAAAAGTGTTTTTAAAAAAGTATGACTTTATCTCTCTCTTCAATCAGAAATCCGAGTTCCTTCAAAACCATGTTTTATAAATTATTTCCAAGATTATTATGCAATTCTACTATAATATAAAAAATAAAATTTTACCATCTTTTTCCTTCAATTTGTTTTAAAAGGAATATTTTTATCACTTTATGAACAATTCATTTTTTTCTAATCATTTTAACATGAAAAAGGAATGTACTTTTTACCTCGTACAACATGTACAAATTTACCCACTTTAATTTCTATGAATATTACTTTGCATATTGAAAAGGATAATTTTTAAGAAAGTGTTTTTTTAAAATTAATTTTCAAAGAAATTTCTTTCAAAATACTTTCAAGCTTATTTTATAATGTTTTGAATGAAAATTATTTTCAAAATGTTTTATAGTTTTCATTATCAGCTTTCAATAAGCTTTCAAATGAAAAGGTTTTCAATATGTTTTCAAAGATTACTTTATAAATTTTCATGAAAATGGTTTTCAAAAGGTTTTATGTTTTTACAAATAATTTTCCAATAAATATATTTTATTTTCCTCAAGAAATTTTTTCAAAAGATGTTTCAAAATTATTTTCCATCAAAGATGATATCCATTGATGTTACTCATACCTTTATAGGAAATGATATAAAGATTCCACTAACATTATATCTCTTAATGGTTTATTATTTGATGTGATGATTTTTATTACACCCATTTCTATTACAAGAGTTGTATACTTTTGAAACCCACTTCTTTCCATGGGTTATGCTTTCATGAAGTTATTAAAAAACCTATATCTTTTCATAGATTATGATATGATGAAATGTTAATGATACCCATTTCATTTCATGGGGTTTTATTTGATGTTTATAAAACCTATCTCTTTTTATGGGACAAGATACGATGAATATTTTATTTTTTAGTATATGTATGAATGATGTTATCATGAGATGGTTGAAACTTATATCTCCCTCCAATGCATTGCGTAACGATGGATGAATAATGAGTATAAATGTTATGCGTGAACCTAATTACATGTTCACAATGTTTTGAGTGAAGCTTAGTTTATGTTCATAACGGTATGAATGAACCTAATTACATGTTCACAATGTTATTCATGGACCTGGTTTCATGTCCATAATTTTATGTGTGAAACTGATTACGTGTTCACAATGTTATGCATGAACCTGATTTCATGTTCACAACATTATGTGTGGACCTAGTTTCATGTCCAAAAGCCTATGAGAGGGCCTAATTTCATGTCCTTAACTTAATGTGTGAACCTGTTTCTATTTAAATATGTTCACGATGTTATATGTTGTTGTTCATGCCATAATTCCAAGTCTTATTAATATGTTACGCTTCCATGTATTATGATCTTGATTTCATTATGATTCATGCCTTATTAACTGCCAATATTTATTCCATGTCTCATGAGTATGATCTTTGATATGAAAAGTATGATCTTCAAATGTTATGCTCACATTATTATACCCTTATGTTCATGTTATACTTATTAATTTCCCTTATTTACCCTTACTGAGCATTCAGGATTACCTCTTTCTTATGTTTCCTTTCCCCTCATTGTGAAGGAATTTTTTAGGTAGAATTACTAAAGGGGAATATCCTTAATTGAGACATTGGAGATCTTTCACCAAGTTAGAAGATTTTGTTCCATGTTTACAAATTCTATTAACTATTATGGTCCTTGAGCATATAAATTTGTTATATGATGAATATTTATAAAAAATAATGCAATATCCTTGTATTTTAATCTTTTGTTTCTATAACTAGTTCATGATTAATATTTTTGTTTTAAAATTTTTAACTAAAAAAATGAAATATTAACAAGTTCATTGTATAGGCCAGTGGTAGTCACTAAACACTTATGATCCTCTAGTCATGGGTTCAAGCCCCATGGCCATCCCAGATGTGATGAGTTTTCACCAACATATAGTTTTTTCCTTTTAATAACATTTCTACAAAAATATTATGGACTTACTTATAATAAAATTAATCATTAAATAATATTTTTACTAAGGTTTTCAATACAACTTATATTTTTTACAAAGTTAAATAATATTATTTTACTATTAATAAAAATTCATTAGTTAACCCTAAAGTTTATCAATACCTTTAAACTTAAATCTATAAAATGTAATGGCATTATTAATCATATAAATTTTCCATTAAAATATAATCTTGTTGTAAATTTATCCCAAAATATTCCTAATCATGGTTGACTCCCATCACATAAAATACAAAAAAGTGTGTTTAGTACTTTTAAAATATGATCAATATTATACTCATGAACCCATGATCTTATCCATAACTCATATGTTAATTAAGACACATATTATTCTAAAATTTAATGCAATCCTTATATGTTTAATAATTCTTACCACTAAAATACAATTGGTTAAAAAAATACATTCACAATTTAATTCTTCAATCCCAATACATAAATAATATATCCATTTTATTTCCACATATGACCTTTCTTAGTATAGGTTTTATTTTTTTAGTATAGGTCATTGACTCAGATAATTCTTTGGTTTTCCACATTTAATACAAAAAACTATAAATGGACCCCTAGGATGAGATTTATGCCCTTCTATTTCACTATTCATTTTCTGTGATAATTCTTTGATTTATGATCTTAATTTCCACAAATAATGAATTTTCACATTCCATTGACACACTTCCTGGGTTTCTCCTTCCATATTTCATACATGATGTGTAGCGACTCGGGATTTTGGCCATGTCAGACTTTGGAATATTTCTATGAATAATTCCAGAGCTAGGCGTGAAGATGGCGTGCAATTCCGAGGCCCGGTGTGCCTGAAATTGATTTTATAAAAATATTAAGTATTTTTATACTATGCACGTGGTGGGGGTATGATATCTCTTAAATGGTAGCTCAGGGCGGGATTCTGAGGGCACAATTGCGTCCGGAACGTGCTGTTTACCCTAAGCAGGGTGTAAACTTTGCGGGCACGGGTCTGCGGTGGATAGAGCCACCAGGGGAGTTTTCGTAAATAAATGGAAAAGTTTATTTACGAGCGTCGGCTCGAATAACTTCTGAACGGAGTTTCAGATCTCAATTCTAAGTCCACCGTTGCGTTCAGAACACCGTGTTTACCCTAGGCGCGACATAATTTTAGTCGGCGCCGGGTGCCGGGTCGGACGCGAGTTGGCAAAGGAGTTAAAATGAAGTTCTTTTAATTAAAAAAGAAAAAATCTATCTCCTCCCCACTCACCTCCAACGCACAGCAGACGGAACCCATCCTCCCTCCTCTGGTTCTTCGCCAATTCGAGCTCCAGGCGACCGTTTTCAGCGCTGTTCGTCGGCAGATCCAGCTTCAGGGTGTCGTGGGCACCGTTCTGTATCCACAGCATCGGCGATCCGCCAACAGGTAGTCAGTTTGAGTTTTAAAATCCCGGATCCCGTTTTTGCGTTGTTTTTCTTCAAATTTTTATAAGGGTTGTATAGTTCGGGTCCCGAGCTTTCCGAAACATGTTTCAGATCTGAATTTGGAGCACCGGGGTGCTCCCGGTGGCTCCCGAAAGTTTTCCGGCGAAAATCCGATTTTCTTGCGACGAGGGGCAGCGGCCATTGTGGAATCCGACAACGGCGCGGCGGCGGTGCGGCGGAATCCGGAGGCGGCGCGGCGGAATCTGGCGGCAGCGCTGTGGTTTCCGGCGAGGCAGACGGTGGTCCGGCCAGGTTTTTCTGGGGGTTCTTTAAACCCCCGTATCTTGCTATCCGGGAGTCGGATTTGCGTGCCGTTTGCGGAGACACGACCCTGAGGACGAGGCGAACCATCTGGTGTGGGTTCGAGGGTTTAAGGGTTCGGGATCGTGGCATGGGAGCTTGAAAAGTCAAATAAAGTAATGATATTTTATTATTATTCGACTTCGGGCCGTTGTATCTTCTACCCGGAGAGTCCGATTGATGTGTCGTCAGTGGCGTTGAGACCCTGATGATACGGCAGACTTTTCTTGAGGGTTTCCGGGTGTTGGGACCAAGTTTGGGGTGCGGGCCCCATGAGGTCGGCTTTTGGCATTTGTGGAGAAACACAGCTTTCGCACGAGGAGTCCGATTTTGACGGATGATTAGTCGATCCTGTGTGTTTTTCCGAGAGGATCACAATGGTGTGATTAGTTTGGTGAGATTCGGAATCGAGGTGTGGGCCCCACCCGAGCTGGCTTCGGTGAATAGTACCTTTTTCACCGAGTGTCCGTTTCGGACGAGCAAGTAGTCGATTCCGCTTGTTTTTCCGAGGGGATCGCCGTGGTATGATTCGCTCGATGGGTTTCAGGATCGTTGTGTGGGCCCCGCACGAGCTAGCTATGGTGAATAGTGACTTTTTCACCGGTGCTCCGTTTTGGGCGAGTAAACAGCCTATCCTGCGTGTTTTTCTGCATTGAACGTGATGGTGGCCTCGATATTGTCATTAGAGGCGCGCAATTAGGTGTTGTTGTGGATTGCTCAGGTTAGCGACATTGTGGACCAGTAGTGGTTGAGGGTACTCTCTTGGTTCGTTCCCACGATGGTTCATGTGGCATCACAACCTGTATAGGTTTTTGATCCTCTCGATGGGATGTTTAAGCTATTAGAGTTGTGGCATCCCTCCGGTGGTCCCGGAGCGGGATCCTATAACATCTTTTCACTAGATCGGGTTCTTGGTATCGCTGTGACCGCTTATTCACGGGCGGCGATCCCCTATCTAGATGGTTAAACCTGTAGGGTTTGTTGCAACATCAGGATTATTATCCCCTACGTGGTGGGCCGTGCTCAGTAGGGTTGTGGCATCGTTGGTTATAAGATCCCCTACTTAGCGCGTGGTTTCGGTAGGGTTGCAGTATTGTTGGTTATACGATCCCCTACTTAGCACGTGGGTTTGGTAGGGTTGTGGTATCGTTGGTTATACGATCCCCTACTTAGTGCGTGGTTTCGGTAGGGTTGCGGCATCATCTGATCGATCACCTACATCGCGAGTTATACCAGATAGGGTTCCTGTATCATCGTGACCACCTTTATATGGGCGATGATCCTCTATTTGAGTGATGTGCTTCTGTCAAGCGCCATATTGGGTTGTAGTGTCCCCCAGCGGACTCTGGGAGTGATCCCCTATCTGTGAGATCTTCGTCTACCGGAGTGGGTTCTAGTATCCCCTAGTGGACCCTAGGAGTGATCCCCTATCCGAGGAGTTTGGTGGTTATGTTGTTTTAGTGGGGTTTTCCTCAGTGACAGTATCCGACGAGCGTGGTCTCTCGGGTGAGCGTCTGAGGAGTTTGCTTGGGACCCGATGTAGTGTATCTCTCGGGCGCGTGTCATCTGGGATGACAGTGATTGTGGAGTGTACTATTATGGTTGTGGACAGTTGCTGGTGTTGAGTTCGGTACCTCTTGTGGATTTGTGTCATGAGCTGAGTGTATCTGGATTGTTCAAGGTGTATGTATGGGCATACACCTGAGCTGAGCTGAAAAGTTGTGTTTAGCCGAGGATGGTCACAAGATGGAGTTTCTCTCTCATTTGGGTTCCCTCTGGCTGGGATGAGCGGACTGTTGCCTTTCAGTTTCTCTCTTTTGTTTTGGGTTTTTGGGGTTCCTACTGAGTATGTTTATACTCACCCCTACACGGGCTTTGCCCGCACATGTTTGTGTCTTGTGCAGACCACAGGCCTTTCGACGCGGTCCCAGGAGGACCCAGATCGGGCAGAGTTGAGTGAGTGAGATTGACCGGGGTGTTTACCAGTGCGGTGCCGAGAGAGATTTCCAGCGGGTAATTGTGGCAGTGTTCCCCTTCTTCAGAGCAGGTTGGCCGCTCTTTTGTAGTTTTCTTTTGGTGGGCCCTGTTTTTCCCTTTGTACTTTAGCTGTTGCACTATGGTTTGGGATAGTGTATGCATGCATTTTTTCTTTTCAGTTTTATATATCTCTACACTGTTTCATGGAGGTGTATGTGGGTGCGTGTGTACAGGTACCTTAGGCTAATGCCTCCCATGTGTGTGATAGCCTACTCAGCGCTAGTCGCCAGCCCCTGGCCTATTGGAGGCGGGCTTGGGGAGTCGCGGATTGAGCCCTGTTGGGTCGGGTCGTGACATAGTGGTATCAAAGGAGGTTCCACCTTTGGGATCTCAGAGCATAGCTGGTCTAGCTGTGAGTTTGGTTTGGGTTGCATAGCAACAGTGTTAGGGTGTTTCGAGCTCGACTTTCAGGCCAGAGACTCCAGTGTTGGTGCGACGATCGACGTATCCATACACCAGCACTCTGATAACTTGCCTTTCGAATCGGGACATTCGTACACAGGCCGCAGGGACATAACGGTACATGCATCATATTGGATTGGGTTTTGGGTATTCCTAGTCCTTCTTGAGTCAACTCTTCAGATATACTCTTTGACTGTTGTGCGTCTTGAATGTATTTCAGGATTCCTCCATGACAACAGCCAGGGAGGGTTCCACAGCAGGATTGTGCTGACGACCAGCCCCGTGTAGAGGCTGTGGAGCAGGGTGCGGGTTCTGAGGTTGCACCACCAGGTGGTTTTCCAGTTGAGCCGCCACCTGTCGAGCAGATGGTTGTACCGCCAGTGCAGGACGAGGTTGCATGCAGGCTGAGTGCACTGCATGAGTTCCAAAGGCAGTGACCTCTGAGGTTCCGGGGTGATCCAGACCCCCAGGCAGCTGATGACTGGATTGAGGCAGTCACCCGAGTTTACCGCCTAGTGAGGACACCTCCTGATCAGATGGTGGTCCTAGCGGCGAGCCTTCTGCATGGTTCGGTCGGGCGATGGTGGAGCCTGGTGACACAGTCCCATGATGAGGAGACGCTCACGTGGGCAGAGTTTGAGCGGCTCTTCAGGGAGGAGTTCTATCCGGTGACGCTGAGGTCAGTGCGTATCTAGGAGCTTCTGCAACTTCGATAGGAGGGCATGACTGTGTCGGAGTACTCAGTGAGGTTTACAGACCTATCGCACTACTCCCTGGATATGGTTCAGGACCTGTTCTTTAGGGCTCGGACCTTCGAGCAGGGCTTACGCAGGGACATCCGAGTAGGTGTGGTTTCTTTGTGTTTTCCCACCTATGCTGGAGTGCTGGAGCGAGCGTTGGTGGTGGAGAGCTTTCTGGATGACCAGATTCCCCCTGTTAGTGCTAGGCACGTGAGGGATGAGATTTCGGCATCGGGTAGCCAATGAAAGACTCAGGGGTATGGACATGGCCGACGTTTCAGGAGGCGACCCCAAGATGGAGGATATGAGGCTCAGGGCTCACAGGGCTCGCAGGCCAGTTTTGGTCAGCCGCAGGAGAGGCGGTGTTATGTTTGCGATGGTCGGGGACATCTTGCTAGGGATTGTCCGACTCACCGTGCTGCTGAGAGGGAGCCGGTCGATGGACCGCCTTGGTAGAGGCAGCGTCTCGAGCAAGGTGGTCCGCAGGGCGGCGGACATGGCGGCGGAGCAGGTGCAGCAGGAGGAGGTGGTAGGCGGTACCAGTTGCCACCACCCCCACCACTAGGTGGTCCACGCCAAGATCAGGGAGATGGTAGCCGAGGGCAAGGAAAGATGCATGCCCTGGTGGCTATTGACCCAGAGGCTCCGCGGATGGATAAAGGTACACCTTGTGTCCTTTCTACTTTCGGCAGCAGTTTGATAGACACTGCTTAGTGGTACCCTTCTTTTCCATTTCTTGCTTGAGTTTTGTACAGGGCGTTGGTAAAACCCTGAGTGGGTGTTGTTTGACGTGCTTCGAATGCGTAAGGAAGATGGATATTTCCCCCATTGAGATGCGTTTTTGTGACGCGATTAAAACCGTGAGGGTGAGTCAGTGCCTCCCAAAGCGGATAGTGTTGAGGTGTGGTGGATGAGTCCCTTTGACTTATGTGTTCGAGCATGGGTGTTTGTTGGTGAACTCGCTGGTGTGTGAGACCCAGTTGAGATTCCAGTTGCTTCCCTTGAGCTTAGGACTTTTCGGGGACGAAAAGTTCTAAGGGGGGGAGGATGTAGCGACTTGGGTTTTTGGCCATGTCAGACTTCATAATATTTCTATGAATAATTCTAGAGCTAGGCGCGAAGACGACGTGCAATTCTGAGACCCGATGTGCCTGAAATTAATTTTATAAAAATATTAAGTATTTTTATACTATGCACGTGGCGGGGGTATGATATCTCCTAAACGGTAGCTCAGAGCGGGATTCTGAGGGCACAGTTGCGTCCGTAACGTGCCGTTTACCCTAAGCAGGGTGTAAACTTTGCGGGCGCGGGTCTACGGTGGATAGCGCCACCAGGGGCATTTTCGTAAATAAATGGAAAAGTTTATTTACGAGCGTTGGCTTGAATGACTTCTGAATGGAGTCTCGGATCGCAATTCTGAGTTCGCCGTTACGATCAGAACACCATGTTTACCCTAGGCACGACATAATTTTAGTCGGCGTCGGGTGCCGAGTCGGAGGCGAGTTGGCGGGGGAGTTAAAATGAAGTTCTTTTAATTAAAAAAGAAAAAACCTATCTCCTCCCCACTCACCTCCAATGCACAGCAGATGGAACCCCTCCTCCCTCCTTCAGTTCTTCTCCGATTCGAGCTCTGGGCGACCGTTTTCTTCACCGTTCGTCGGCAGATCCAGCTTCAGGGCGTCGGGGGCGCCGTTCTGCATCCAAAGCATCGACGATCCGCCAACAGGTAGACAGTTTGAGTTTTAAAATCTTGGATCCCATTTTTGTGTTGTTTTTCTTCAAATTTTTATAAGGGTTGTATAGTTTGGGTCCCGAGCTTTCCGAAACATGTTTTAGATCTGAATTTGGAGCACCGGGGTGCTCCCGGTGGCTCCCGGAAGTTTTCCGGTGAAAAACCGGTTTTTCGGCGACGAGGGGCGGCGGCCATGGCGGAATCTGGCAACGGCGCGGCGGTGGTGCGGCGGAATCCGGCGGCGGCGCGGCGGAATCCGGCGGCTGCACGGTGGTTTTCGGCGAGGCAGACGGTGGTCCGGCCAGGTTTTTACGGGGGTTCTTTAAACCCCCGTATCTTGCAATCCGGGAGTCAGATTCGCATGCCATTTGCGGTGACGCGACCCTGACGACGAGGCGAACCCTCCGGTGTGGGTTCGAGAGTTTAAGGGTTCAGGATTGTGGCCCAGGAGCTTGAAAAGACGAATAAAGTAATGATATTTTATTATTATTCGACTTCGGGCCGTTGTATCTTCTACCCGGAGAGTCCGATTGACGTGCCGTCAGTGGCGTTGAGATCCTGATGATACGACAGACTTTTTTTGATGGTTTCCGGGTGTTGGGATTAAGTTTGGGGTGCGGGCCCCACAAGGTCGGGTTTTGGCGTTTGCGGAGAAACGCAGCTTTCGCACCAGGAGTCCGATTTTGACGGATGATTAGTCGATCCTGTGTGTTTTTCCAAGAGGATCGCAATGGTGCGATCCGTTCGGTGAGATTCGGAATCGAGGCGTGGGCCCCACCCGAGCTGGCTTCGGTGAATTGTACCTTTTTCACCGAGTGTCCGTTTCGGACGAGCGAGTAGTCGATTCCGCTTGTTTTTCCGAGGGGATCACTGTGGTATGGTTCGCTCGATGGGTTTCAGGATCATTGTGTGGGCCCCACACGAGCTAACTATGGTGAATAGTGCCTTTTTCACCGGTGCTCCGTTTTGGGAGAGTAAACAGCCTATCCTGCGTGTTTTTCCGCGTAGAACGTGTTGGTGGCCCTAATATTGGCATTAAAGGCGCGTAATGTGGCGTTGTTGTGGGTCGCTCGGGTTAGTGGCGTTTTGGACTAGCAGTGGTTGAGGGTACTCCCTTGGTTCATTCCCATGAGGGTTCGTGTGGCATCACAACCTTCGTATTGGTTTGTGATCCTCTCGATGGGGTGTTTAAACTGTTAGAGTTGTGGCATCCCTCCAGTGGGCCCGGAGTGGGATCCTCTAGCATCTTTTTCCCTAGATTGGGTTCTTGGTATCGCTGTGACCGCTTATTTAAGGGCGGCAATCCCCTATCTAGCTGGTTAACCCTGTAGGGTTTGTGGCATCATCAGGATTATGATCCCCTACGTGGTGGGCCATGCTCAGTAGGGTTGTGGCATCATTGGTTATACAATCCCCTACTTAGCATGTAGTTTCGGTAGGGTTGCGGTATCATTGGTTATACGATCCCCTACTTAGCACGTGGGTTCAGTAGGGTTGCAGTATCATTGGTTATATGATTCCCTACTTAGCGCATGGTTTTGGTAGGGTTGCAACATCGTCGGTTCGATCCCCTACATCGTGAGTTATACCAGATAGGGTTCCGGTATCATCGTGACCACCTTTATATGGGTGGAGATCCTCTATCTGAGTGATATGCTTCTGTCGAGCGCCAAATCGGGTTGTAGTGTCCCCCATCAGACTCTGGGAGTGATCCTCCATCTGTGAGATCTTCGTCTTCCAGAGTGGGTTCTGGTATCCCCTAGCGGATCCTTGGAGCGATCCTCTATCCGTGGAGTTTGGTGGTTATGTTGTTTTAGCGGGGTTTTCCTTAGTGACGGTATCCGACGAGCGTGGTCTCTCGGGTGAGCGTCTGAGGAGTTTGCTTGGGACCCGATGCCGTGTATCTCTCTGGCGCGTGTCATATGGGATGACAGTGATCGTGGAGTGTACTCTTCTGGTTTTGGAGAGTTTATGGTGTTGAGGTCGGTACCTTTTGTGGCTTTGTGGCATGAGCTGAGTATATCTGGATTGCTCAAGGTGTATGTATGGGCATACACCTGAGCTGAGCTGACGAGTTGTGTTTAGCCGAGGATGGTCACGAGATGGAGTTTCTCTCTCCTATGGGTTCCCTCTGGCTGGGATGAGTAGACTGCTGCCTTTTAGTTGCTCTCTTTTGTTTTGGGTTTTTGTGGTGCCTACTGAGTATGTTTATACTCACCCCTGCACGGGCTTTGCCCGCACATGTTTGTGTCTTGTGCAGACCACGAGCCTTTCGATGGGGTCCCAGGAGGACCCGGATCTGGTGGAGCTGAGTGAGAGAGATTGACCAGGGTGTTTACCAGTGTGGTGCCGAGGGAGATTTCCAGTGAGTGTTTGTGGTAGCGTTCCCCTTCTTCAGAGCAGGTTGGACGCGCTTTTGTAGTTTTCTTTTGGTGGGCCCTATTTTTCCCTTTGTACTTTAGCTATTGCACTCTGGTTTGGGATAGTGTATGCATTCATTTTCTTTTTAGTTTTATATATCTCCGCACTGTTTCATCGAGGTGTATGTGGGTGCGTGTGTACAGGTACCTTAGGCTAATGCCTCCCATGTGTGTGCTAGCCTACTCGGTGCTAGTCGCCAGCCCCTGGCCTATTGGAGGCGGGCTTGGGGAGTCACGGCTCGAGCCCCGTTGGTTCGGGTCATGACATGATGTAAATCAAGCCTTATTTCCACCATGTTTTCCATCGTTTTATCTCTTTGAGAACCCCATCCTTATCTTATTTAGTCAGTGTGGGTGTTTGTTAAGGTGTATTTTGTTAATCGTATTTCCGAAAAACTGATTAGGAATAATCATAATATATTTAAATCTAATCAACATCACATTTGGTTGTTCATTATCACCGCTTATTCATTCATATTCAATGTTAACATGATTCATTTGAGTGCCAACTATTGGATAAAAAAAATTCATTGTGTGAGAAACAATAATCATAGTGAAAAAAATATATAATCATTTATAAGATGTTTAAATCATGAAACATCTTTTTTAAATATATGAAACCTTAGGTTTAACTTAGGTCATTCATTATTATCACATATTCAAATCCTTCATAATGGTTTGTAATGAAAATATGAATTTTCTTAAGAGTATCCCCCACGAGTTTCAAACTAGGTGCGTAGTAAGACCAATTGTTGTGCAACAGGTGATGATCGAGTAAAGACCAATGCACCCTTTTTATAGTTATTACCCTTAGGTACATCTATTCCAGAACCACTTCCACTTGTAGTATCCATAAAGGGTTGTATTTGAAGTGAAAACCACATAATATCTACCTTACCAAAACATTAGGATGTTCTTCTACACTTATATTAAATTTTATCAAAGAGATATATTCGATAATCTATATTTTCCTTAATATAGTTCTCAAGGTTTCTACTAAAATTCATCTAATACCAACTGTAGTGACCCTGGACCAAGTATCCCCTAGATAGTGCTTTCTTTAATACATTAGCATACAATACAACTGAATGGTTCGGTAGTACTGGTAAAAAAGATACATACATGATTACATTTCAATACAAAAATTATAACATAATTTTTTATTCGAGAATATCATTATTCCCTATATCATATTATTTCATATCTTTTGTAGTTCACTTCATGGATTCTTGGGAAATGAAACAAAATAAGGGAGAGCTAAAATGCTCTTTAAAGGTTAAGTACATCAGAATATATTATTAATTAATGAGAACAATCTATATGGAAAGGTAAATAACTAAACACACATTCCATTTAAATAATTTTACTAGCATAATCAATATAGAGTGGTAAATAAATAAAAACATATTCCATTTAATCAATAACATTACTATCATCACTAGATAAGGCATAATCAATATGTAAATGTAAATGCAGTTGGGGAGGTTCCTGAGTGGTAAACCCCGTAATCCTACATCCAAAAGACCATGGTTTGAATCATAGAAAATCCCCTTAAGGGATTTATGATGTAGGCAGTGATGCAGTCATGAGGAAGGAAGTTGGTGGTGAAGGCTAGATGATGTAGACATGATGCTACACTGAGCCTTTGGTCCATATTCATTGGACACTTGGCATTGAGAATACAGGCTATGTAATGGGTCTCCCTCTATCCAGATAGAAACCAGTTTTTGCTTTCATAATAAAAAGAGGTTTCAACCCCATTTTTTTGAAAAAAACATGGTAACATAAATAAGTAAAAACACATGTCTTTTAATCAATAAACTAAGAATAAAATGAAACCAGAGATAATATCATTATAAAAATATCATGGATAATAATAACTTAATTCTTAATGAAGGCAATGATTAATTATTGGAAATCATGTTTCCCAGGAACATTATACCTCTACTGCCAAGATATGTCCTCGAGACAGTTTAAAACTAACAATTAGAAACCCATTTAACTAAGGCTAAGCAACTGATTCATCCCATGAGACTACTGATGCATTGAGGATATATCTATAACTATGCCTGAACCATGAATTTTATGTCCAAATCATTAATCCTATATTAAATAATCAATTTAATTCATAAACAATGTTCCTTATCATCAAATATCCACATTTAGTAAAGAATAAAAATTTATCAACATTTCTCTAGATATATGGAAAGTGTCTATTCCCAACACACAATGAGTGACCTATTATATTTCTTCACTTACACAAAATATGATGGAGGCTCTGTTTCTTTTAGATATAACTCTAAAGAAAATGTTAATGGTTTTTAGTGAAGTAGGTATTTATAATATTATTTTATTTTCTAAAGTTTTATACATTGAAGGTTTGAAACATCAATCAATTAGTATTTCATTATTATGTGATAATGGTATGCATATTAAATTTGAATATGATAAATGTATAGTTTTTAAAAATTAAAAGGTTTTATTTTATGCTAAAGGAAAAGATAATATTTATTCTATTAATTTCACTAAACCATCTACTTAAAATGTTAAGTGTATCAATGATATAAAAATACATGATGTTCATTGGTATAGAAGGATTTTAATCGCTCATTTTTTAATGATACAAAAATTATAGAAGCATGGACATGTTTTAGATTTATCGAAGTTAAAGGAAAGTGATGATTTTTGTTTGTGATTCATGATTAAAAGGTAAGAAGCAAAAGTAATCATACAAATCTTTAATTCAAATTTCTACTTACAAACCTATTGAATTATTAAATATTGTTTTATTTGGAATAATAAAAAATTATATTTAACTAGAAGGATATATTTTTTCATTATTGACTATTATAGAATATTTACATGGGTTTATTTTATATCCCATAAGCATGAATCCTTATCTACATTTATTGATTTTTGTAAAATAGTTCAAAATATAAATGGTTTCTTAACTGTTTCTACAATAAGTTATAATGGAGGTGAAGTTTATAATTTTAATTTTGATTTTTTGAATAAAATTATTATGCTCATAATTTTTCTACTCCTAGAACACTATAACAAAATAGTGATGTAGAATGAAAAATATAACTATTTATGAAATAGCCTGAACCATGCTTAATGAATATATTTTATCAAAATAATTTTTGGATGAATCTGTTAATACTAATTTCTATGTTTTGAATATAGTTTAGATTAGATATCTACTGAAGAAAACACCTTATTAATTATTTAATGGTAAAAATCCAAATTTTTCTTATTTTAATATTTTTGTTTGTAAAGTTTTTGTTGTTAATATGAATGATATATTAGATAAGTTTGATAATAAATGTTTTGATGGTATATTTATTAGTTAATACTATAATATTAAATATTTTAGAGTTTATAATATGTGTACCCTGACTGTTAAAGAATCTATACATAAAAATTTTGATTTATCTTATGACACTCTGAAATTTGTTTTGGAAAATATTAAATAAGATATCAAAGATTTTACTTTTGGTGAATAAAAACTACTTGATTGTGTATATTTTAAGGGGAGAAAAATGATTCTCAACCTAAAAAAAAATAATATGGAATATTCATAAGTTTAATAATATTGAAAATGTTATTGGTAATGTTGGTTTTGGTATAAAAACTAGAAGTTCTAATTTAAACTTCTTTGTCAACTGTACTTTTTTTTTGATCATGTTCCTACCAATTTTATTGAAGAATTAAATGATCCCAATTAAATTATTTCTATATAAGATGAGATTAATCAATTTTTTAGAAATAAGGTTTTTTCTTCATTTAAATTGACTAAGTATAATTAGAAAATTTTAACTAAATAGATTTTTAAAAACAAGACGGATCAATTTGGACAGATTGTAAAAATTAAAGTCAGACTTATTGCACAATGATACTCTCAAGAAGTGGGTATAGAATTTGAAGATTCATTTTAACCTATTAAAAGGTTAGAGGATATTAGAATCTTGTTACATTTTACTTATTTTCAAGGTTTTGTGTTATTTAAAATGGCTATTAAATATGATTTCTTAAATGGTTTTATAAAGGAATAAGATTATGTTCCTCAACCCCATTTTTAGAAAATGAAAAATTTCCTAATCATGTTTTTAAATTATCTAAATATTTGCAGGGTCTCAAAAAAGAATCTCATTCATGGTTTGAGATTATTTATTTATTTCTATTGATTAATGGTTTTAATAAAGGTAATATTAATCATGTACTTTTTATTAAAATAATTTCTAATGCTTTTCCAATTCTACAAATTTATATAGATGATATAGTTATTGTTTCCTCTAGTTTATTTCATTGTAATTATTATTTTTTACATTGATTTCACCTGAGTTTGACATGATTTTAAGGGGAGAATTAAATTTATTTCTAGTATATCAAATATCTCAAAGGAAATATGGTATATTTATTAATTAACCTAAGTATGCTAAATATTTTGTTAAAATGCTTAGTATAAATTCTTGTAAATCTATGAAAACTTCTATGAGTAGTAGTTTTAAATTAAATATTGATGCTTATAGGAAATCTGTTGATATTAAATTTTATAGAGGCATTATAGTTAACCTTATTTAATGGTTTCATATAGAACTAATACCATGTTTAGAATTGATAGAAAAATTACTATTTTGGATGATATAGAATTGATAGAAAAATTACATCAGGTATATGTTATTTTCTTAGAAAGAGTTTAATTTATTAGTGTTATAAGAAGTGATTTTATATTGATCTATCTACTATAGAGGTTGAGTAAATTTACATAGATAGTTGTTTTTTAATGTTTATGGATTAAGAAATTTTAAGTGATTTTGAAATTTATATCGATAAATATCCTATTTATTATGTAAATATATCTAAAAATTTATATTTCCAATAATCATTTACAATATTCAAGAACCAATTATATATATGTTAGATTTAATTTTAGTAGAGATCATGTGAACAAGGGAGATGCTATTTTAGAGTTATTCCTTACTAAAAATCAACTTATAGATATATTTAATAAGGATTTAGAATTTAATTAGTTCAAAAATATTAAATTTGATCTTGGAATATTGGAATCTTAATATTTTTATGTTTTCATGTGTTTAGGGGGAGTTTGAATGTATTTATAAGATAAAATGTTCATATTTACATGAAATCTATAAAATATGGAATCTATTTTTTAGATTACGATTTTTTATTTTTCTTACATATTTTTTTATAAATCTATTTTATAATTTTGGATACATATTATATAATTTTAAATTATTTTATAAACCTTCTATTTTCATAAAATATTTTTTTATAAAGTATTTCTCATTTTATTTTGAACAAATTTTAAAATTATTCTCTCTTTACCCTGAAACCTTGATACTTTTTTAAAGAAAGGTGAATTTATAGTGTCTCTTGACATTTATTTTTTAAAATATGAATTTTTAATAATACTCAATATACACTATTTATATTATTTTTAAAGAATAATTATTTTTGAAACCTTATCTTTTTGATAATTTTAAAAAGGGGAAGATGTTATTGAAATTATAATTGGTTTTGTAGTTATAAAAATGGGAGAGAATGTTGAGCGGATCCTTGAACCATGTTATGTTTTGTTAATTAAAAAGATTTATGTGTTTTATTTACTTTAAATATATTAATAATTTTAATTTTATATTTATTAACGTATGTATAACTTTGAGTATATCATTGAATTTATTTGCTAAAAAAATATTTAAATCTCATGTTTTTATTAGTCATAACATGTTCAACTAATGTATTATAGTGTTCCTAGAATAAATAAGTCATTTGAGACCTAAACATACTATATTAACATGTTTATTACTATTCCCACAGAGTAAATATATTTCACACCATGTATCCAAATCATAATCCACGTAGTCAAATTGAAATTCACATAGCCGTTTTTTAAACCACATAGCTGATTTTTCAGAATTAGTTACCATTTTTTATTTTAACCAGATATTGAGATAAATAAATCCAAATTGAGTGATTATTTTTTTATTAGAAGTTTAAAAATATTATATTTTTTTCATTATAATAAATAAAATTATTAATATATCTATAAAATATTTGAAACTAGGTTTCAATTCACTCTATTTTTTTTGATTAATTTTTTAAGAACTAATTTTCTATGGATTTTTGATGATAACTAGAGTTATAGAGATACAATTAAGGTTACTCTATATTATTTGTAAATTTAATAAAATTATATATTCATAATTTAAATGTTACCAAATCTTATTCTTCCTTTGACAAGGTATTTTTTTGGACTTAAAATTGAAAATCCAACATGTTTTCAATTAACATGAATTTCCTATATGAATCACCTACATGATGAATTCGCTTACATGAATACCTTATATGATTCCCATACATCTTTATACCTTATGTTAAATACCTATTTAGATTACTTTATGTATATTTAATTATGTTAAATGCTTTTGTCTATTCTCATACATGTAAAAATCATAGATGATTTTTTCATTATATTTCATTGAAATCTTATAGGAAAATTTTCCCTATTTTACATTTCATTTCATATATCGATTTAATGTAAGTTTTTCTCTAATTTTAAAATCATTATAATGAATTTATAAATTCATATCAATTATGTATAACCCATGTGAAGTTTTTTCAATTTTTTTAAATTATTTTTAAGAATATCAAAGGTTGTTTTATTTTCCCACATAAAATGTACAGCTTGAAACTCAAAAATCGTTTTTATTATTTTATGTTGTTTTCTTTGCTTAATTTTTTTTGTAAATTAATATTTTTTGATATTAAAATCATTAAAACTTTTTTTAAATTGTAGTGTTATTATTTTTTTAATATGTTCACATATTTATGCCTTTTTTAAACATATTGTTTTTTTGAATTTTTAATTTTATAAATTCAAACTAGTGTTTTTATGGAATATTTCATCGACCTATTATTTTAAAGACTCTTTAAATTATTTAACAAATGATTTAATTTTTTTTGAATTATTTTTTATAAATTTAATACTAGACATGGTTTGAACGATTAATATGAAATGATAATCCCTCTCTCCCCACCGACAATTCATTAGTTTTTTTGAATTATAAATGGTCAAAAAACAAATCCACTTGGTTATGCTTATTTATTTTAAAAGGGAATAGAGATTTGATGCTTTTTAGAAGTTTATAAGTGAAAAAATTATGATACGATACATATTTGATGAGAGATTTCAAATTTCAAGAGATATAGTGCAAAGAGTGTGGTGGTGTTAATATTGTATAGTGTTGTATATTCTTCCTTTGTGTAACATTTATCACTACTGTTGGATGAAATCTCAAGAGATGAACACAAATTTTTATGAACTATTCTACTACCTTGATGAGATAATAAATCTAATCAAACACACAAGAATCAATACCTGTGTCTTATTCTTCTTATATATATTTCATTCGAGTTTCTTGAGTCCATAACACTTCTTTCAATTTATAACATTCTTTCAATTCAGATTTATACTTTTATAGAACAAATATTTTTCTATCTTTAGGTTATGAATCCTAGATTACAAATTTCAGACTGTTTGGGTTGTAACTCATGGTATCTAAACTTCATGGTTATAATCGGGTTGTGAATACCTATACAAAATTCAGGTGTCTTTTGGATGTACTTCCATTAGAAAAGTAGGTTATAATTGGGGTATGATTCCCCTTAAAAAATCAGTATAGTGAAAAAATATCTCTCACTGAGTAGAGAGGTATAAGAGTATACTAGGTCTATGTTGGACTGAAGTACTATAAAAAAAGTTCTTACATTCTTTCTTTTATTCCAATTCAAATTAAGTCTTTTAATTAAATTTTGTAATTAAATTAAATCATTAATCGATTCATTTTAAGAAATTTTATTTTGGTATATTCATCCCCTATAGACCATATTCAATCTTCCTATCTAACCTAACAATACAAGGTACACATAGTTGGTTCTGGGACTCCAACTCCAATAGAATCACAATTGGACTAGTGCCAACTGCCAACAACTTTTAGTTTACTAGATCTCACATGACGATCACATGTTTTCCAATATAGGGATTTAGTCAAGGGGTATGCCATGTTGTATTTTTTTGATACATTTCTCACTCAAACTTCACTTATCTAATAAAAATACCTCAAGGTATGCTATTTATGAAGTATGTGTTTCATCCACTGATCAGACCTTGGATCCTTTGCTAGCGCCATCACTATAGTATTATCACAATAACATTTGATAGGATCCTTACTATAGGGAACCACACCAAGATATTGGATGAATTTGTGTATCTAAACTTCTACTTTAACTACCCCAAAAGTTGTAATATACTCAATCTCTACTATAGGATCTATGACCCTAGATTTCATTAGGATATTTTAGCTTACTACACCTCCATTAAGAGTAAATATGTATCCTGTATGTGATTTCAGATCATATTGATATACTTGGAAACTAGCATATATATATATATCCCCTAATGTATAGTTCCTTATTTCCTCCACAAACCAGAAACATATCCTTAGTATTCTTCAAATAATTATGGATAATCTTTACTTCCATCTAATGGTGATCACCTAGGCTAGCTTAGTATCTTCCTACCACACATAATGCATACATGACATCAATACCAGTATATAACATATCATAAATGAATAACCCAATCCTTGAAATGTATGAAATCCTTTCCATACTTTTCCATTTCAGATGTTTTTGAGGAAACATTTTATTGGAAAGATAAATTCCATGTGACACAGGAAAAAATATCCCCTTGGAATGTTCCAAACTAAATCTATTTATTATCATGTTAATATTTGTACTTTGACTTAGAATAAACAGTCTCTTGGATCTATCATAATGGATGATGATCCCAAGAATATATTTTCTTCCCCCTAATTCCTTCATGGTGAACCGTGTGTTTAACTAAGATTTACCATATTATAAGAATGGTATTTCATTTCAAGTATGTAGTTTGTCATCGACATAAATGATTACAAATACAACTGCAGTCCCACTAAACCATTTATAAACATAAGGCACACATTCATTATTTATGAAACCAAATTCCATTATGGCGCTATCAAAATGAATGTTCTATGACTTGGAATTTTTCCTTAATCCATAAATGGATCTTTGTAATTTTCATGGCTTGTGGGAATCCTTTGGTGTTACAAACCCTTTGGGTTGTGTCATACAAACATCTTGTTGGGGGTTCCCATTAAAGAAGGAATATTTGACATGTATTTTTCAAATATTATAGTCATGTTAAGCTGCTAGGAAAATTATAATTGTAATGGATTTAATTCTAGAAACCATTGAAAAGGTTTCCTTATATTATATTCCTTGATTCTGTTTGAAACATTTTGTAACCATTCATGCTTTATAGGTATTGAAATATCCATCTTTGTCAAGTTTCTTCTTGAATAAAAATTTAAAACCAATAGGTTTTATATCCATGAGAGGATCTACCAAAATCTATAATTGGTTTTGATACATGGAATCCATTTTATAATTCACAACTTCATTCTATTTGACATCTTATGTTCCACTTACTACTTCCTTATTGGTTACATGATCATTATTAACTAATAATGAGTCACCATTGTTAGTAACAAAAAAACTAAATATTTTAATTTACCTAACCTATCTTATACTCCTATGTTGTAATTATCTTTTCAGAATGTCTTCATCCATTAGGCTTTGGGTAATCTATTCATGTTCTAACTCATTCGAACCTTGAGAATGGAATTCATCAAAGTCTATACCACTCCCAATATCCCTTTTAGGGATGTGCTCCCTCTTATTAAATATGATACCTCTTTCCATAATTAACTTTTTGAGGGGTTGTATAGGTAATATCTCATTATTTACATGGGATATTCTGTAAAGGTACACTTTGTTCCTTGCGGTGAAATTTTGTTTCCTAAAGATGCCTTGATAAATGCTTCTCAACCCCGCACATGAAAATTTGAAATCAAAGATTTCCTTCAACACCAAATTCCATATATTGTACCATTTTTTAATTTAGTTTGAACTTGGTTTAGCATATGTGCTAGTATTTATAATGCGTATCCCAAAAGGATACTAAAGAATCACATGAATCATCATTTATCTCACCATATTAAAACATTTTTGGTTCCTCCTTTCTAATAAACCATTCCATTGATGTGTTTATGGAGGGGTGAGTGTATATAGAATCCCAAAATTACAAAAAAAATCAAAGAAGTATTGATTAATATATTCACTACCATGGTCTTAGAGAAGTTTCTTAATCTCATTATAAAGCTGGTTCTCAACATAATTATTATATTCTTTGAACTTATTAAAAGAATATGTCTTATAACTCATTAAGTAAACATGTACATATCTACTAAAATAATTAGTAAATATTATTAAGTATAAGTACCTACCCCATTATTCAATTAGAAATGTTCCACACACGTCAGCATAAACCAATTCAATAAGCTCCTTGGCCCTTCTACCTTTTCCACTAAACGAGGATTTAGTCATTTTTGCCTATAAGCATGCATGAAATACAACAAGTGGTTTTACTTTAAATGAATCAAAATATCTATCATGGAATAATTTAGTAAAACTCTTTTTATTTTCAGGACATAGATAGTGATTCTATAGTTGGGTGTGATATGAGTCTTGTAAACTAGTATCATTATTGATTTTGATTACTTGGTTCCTGTAATATAACATATAACGACTGTTATTTAAACATAACTTACTATAACATATTATTTATTTATAAAAGAATAAAAATTTATTCCCAAATTTGAAAATAAACCCATTAGTATCAATTCCATATACAAATATGATGTTTTTGGTGACTAAAGAAACATAATAACAATCTTTCAAAACCATGATCATTCCCATCGAAAATGTGAGGTGGAATTATCCAATAACCACAACAACAAGTTTGGCTCCATTTGCTACTCAGAGACACACTACCCCACAAGCAATATTCCAGAATTTACTTGTTTTATATATTTGAATACACATGTGAGAACCATATACTATATATAAAACCTAATTCTTCGAAATAGATAATTTTCACTCAATAACAAATACACATGAAGCTTCCCATTTCTTCTTTTCCTAGGTACCGTTTTTCTTCTAATGTCCTTTATTTCCACATGAGAAACAAATAACATCCAGTTCCATTGATTTTCCCCCGATCCTTCTCTTCTTATAAGTCCATTGAAAAGATGATTTGTACTTAGATCACTTTACCTTGACTTTCATTTTATTCACCATAAGGATAAATGTATTTTTTCTTAATATCCTTATCAAATTAGTGAATTAATGTGAGAATATTAGGGAGAGAATTATCAATTTTTTTATATTGAAATTGATAACAGAACTGGAGAATATCCATGGGAGTGATGTAAGAATGAGACCAGTACACAATTATTTAGGAATATTAAACCATATAACCTCTAGGTGGTCAATGTATCCAATGATTTTGACTACATGAGGCTTAGTTGGTGCACCTTCTCCAATTTTTCTCTAAAAATGATCCTTGGATATTTAAAACCATTATTTTATATATATTTTCTAATAAAGAACATAAAGATTATAGGTCATATAATAGGAATCGATGTCTTCATGTCACTTCATGAGTTCACTATAAATGAATGAAAAAATTTAAAACTAAACATTGAATACATCACTCGGGTGTTTATAATAGACAACAAACACCTTATCTCTTGTCTATTTTTCAAATGGATTAGAAAGTGAGGATTTTATAACTTGAGGCTTCTTTTGATAGTGCAACACTACCCATTAGAATTTTAACCATTCCTAGAAGTTAATTCCAGTTAAGATATGTTTTTTTGTCTAAACATTATTGTATAGATAATGAAGTTGATGAAATTTTAATTATTTTGTAATAAAAGTAAAGATTACTTCACTTGATTTCAATTTGTGTGATACATAACATTAATTTTCAATTTTATTAAGTCTCCAACTATTTTATCAAGTCTCAAAAACACTCATCATTGGAATCAAAATGTATAGTTTCATATACATTATTTTTTAAAGAATCCATACACCCCTTATCATAATCCAAATAAGGTATTTGTTAATTACTTGAAGATATTGAGGTAGGTAGGTCTTTGAAAACCTTGGGCTTACAACTCTTTGATCCATTGAGTGAGCTACTAAATTTGAAAACCCATGCGTCAATTTCCCAAAAAACTCACCTCTAAGTTACATCAAGTCTATAAATGGATAATCCTCTTGATGTAAAATGGTTAATTCAACCCAAAACATTTATAAGTACTTACCGATAAAAGTAAGTGTCTTAACAAGGGTTGATCAAACTCCTTGTTTTTTGGTATCATTCCTAAATAAATAATGGAAGTCTTTGTATGAATTAATATTAAGTTAATGGATTTTATTTTTTATGCATAAAGATTTATTATTTTATCCTATATCTGTTGTGTTAATATAATTTTGATTTTACTTTAGGGATTAAATAGGTTTTGATAAAACATTTACACACAACCCATTTATTTTAATTACAACTTTTCATATTAATCTATTTATTTATGTACTAATGATATTGAATCCATACAATAAATTATTAAAAATATATATATAAAATAAGTAATTAAATGACATGATCATGAACTTATATAATGGTTGGTTTATTAATAAGACAATAAATCAACCTATTAACATAGTACAAAGCTCATTTTTCTAGTCTTATAATGAGTTGAAGCATTCCACCAGTGCACCTATTTATTTTTTGGGTTGGTTCCACTTTAGTTCCATACTGAACCACCTCAATGAGTCTTCCGATGCTCCACTTATTACATATGTTTTATAACTCACACATAGGGGAGGGGACCAAAGGATTGGTTAAGGGGAATTTAAATAAAAAAACCTTGGCCTCATAGGTCCTATATAATAAATGAGGGATGGATGAAATAATTACTATCATATTTAATTTAATAACAAATAATTTGATAACCATGAAAAAGATTAATTTAAATAAAACCAATAGATACATAGGTCTATTCAAAGATCATGATCAAACCTAGATATACAATTATTACACATTTAAAATAACTATCTAGCATTAATTCCAATTTATTCTTTGATAAGATAAAAAACACAAGAATTAATATGATTAATTATATTATTAATAATAAATAAATTTTATTATATTTCACACACTCATTATAAAATTCATTTCTACTGTGAAAATAAAATAAGTAATTTTATTTTGTTAAATAAAATAGAACTCAACTTTCTAATTGGAATAATCTCAGTGCATACCTATTCGAACTACTTAACGTGATTGTAACTATATACAATTCACTCATACAATATATTTTTTATACAATATATATTTTAATTTCATTGAATGTTTTTACAAATTAATTACACATAGAAAACATGTATATTATGTTTCTTTTATAGTTTAATGTGTTGTGCCTTTAGTATGTAATGACCATATATAAATTATAGTTTTGGATATTACGTCGAATTATTTTGGTAATTAATATAATATAAAACCCAATAACTGGCCTATACTATCACTTTAAGGATCCATAGAATATAGGTTGATGAGTTTTAATTAATTAATTAAAATAATTTAATATTTTTATGCAAATAGGCAAAGTACACGACATTTTCAAGCGAGCAACACGACTTGTACTTCGCTTTATCGGATATACACAATACACACCTAGGTACTCAAAGAGCACTTATTCCAGAAATTTATGTATTACACAACGTGTATAATAGATACAAAAAATGAACATCATGTTATATGCTTGATATCCTATATGCGTCATGTATTATATACACACACAGTGTGTTAATTACATGATACAGCTTGAACCAGTGTTTTCCACCTTGAAAACACATAGACTACACAACGTGTGGTTAATCTACAAACTATCTAGTCCTAAAAATCCACTTGTAACCATGGTTGGTCAATATGTGGTGAATTTAATGCAAATGAAATGTATTAGCTACACAAATTTGTGAAATCCTCATGGGTTTCTTAGTTCAATAAACCAGGGTACATGAAATGTGACAAAGGAGTACATGTTGTGTAACCTTGAATCATCCAACTAGAATTCTTGGCACCTCTAGATGGGTTCAATAGATATATTATTCCTTAATTATTAATTTATCTTTGTTATGTGAGTGAGAAAAAAGAGTATGAAGAATTAATTTCAATGAAGGATTATAAAATAATTAAAACATAAAATGAAAATTAACTTTTAAAAGTGTAATGATCAACAAAAAAATAAGTAATTATAAATTTTGAATGTGACCACTTTGATAGCACTTCATAGTTCTGACAACAATGTAAGTACTTATCCAAGAAAATACTAACTCATTAATTATATGACTTGACAGATCATACACATATTGTATAATATGTTAATGTTATGACGAATGAAATATTTCCAATGAATATTTACAAAGAAGGCCACCCAAACAAAGAGAAGAACTTTTCATGTTAAATTTATAATTAATTTAAATCGTTTGGGGGAAAAATACCCAATCTTGAGATATTTATTCTATGTTTATGTTGATAATACAATCCAATTTTTTTCATTATCTATCATATCATTTGTAGGATTAAAGTTTAGAATACTTGTAGCGGTGATCCACACATGCTGCTATGATCTTCGAACAACACTGATGGATTACCGAGTGCTAGCACAGTTGATTAATCATCATGAAATGTTCTTCTTGATCACTATGATGATTTATTTAGTCTTTAAGAATCACCCTTTCAATATTCTTCTTTAGATGATGGATAATGAAGTATAATTCATAAAGAATTATTTTATTTTGAAAGAGATATCTATATTTCATTGTGCACAAGGATTATAAATTTTTATCTATCTATACACAACAACCATAATACTCTATTTATTGAGATAGAGTTAAAGTAAAAATATTATTTATTTTTATAAGGACCCTTAAATAATATTCTAAACCTTATATAAAACCATTCTAGATAATAATAATAATATTATTTCCCCACTGAGTGTTCTAACTGGAGAAATGATGAATATTATTTTACTATTTTGTAAATTAATATTTATCATCAAACACAATCTTGATCCATTAGTCCTATTTGGTATTGATCAAATACCTGAATAAATATTTATTATATATCCATGTAATTAAATAATTACCTTGCAAATAAATAGTTTTTAAATTTAGGTGATCAAAGAATCCAGAATAAAATTATTCATGGAACTAGAGAATAATATTTATTCCAAAAATTAAATTCAAAAAAAATTTAATTGTGATCAATAGAAAAACTTAGTGTGTGAACCTCAAGGATTATTTCTCATTATAATTGTATGTGATTTCGAGAAGTCTAAGATTACTATCTAGAAACTAGTCCCAAAAACCAATATATTGTAGTTAATGTCACAACATTGTCAACCACATATGATTGATCACTGTGTAATATAATCCCTTTGTCACATTATCACATAATGAATGATGCACACTGATTTCATCAAACTATATACTTGATACATATTTCTTTGACTTTCTGAAATAAACTCATCATTACACTATAACCATGAAATTCAATGTAATAGTTCTATTTTAGTAAAAGGGCTGAGATATCAACTTCCATTAATATGGAATGAATAAATTCTTCCTGGACATATTCTTTAATGACATGTCATTAATAAAGATCCCAACATACCATAAATCCCATGAACATATGGTGTATTGGTTTGGGTTAATAAATATAAGTGTGTGATTCATGAAAGGAATTAATAATAATATTAAATTCTTAATACCATTACGCACACATGTAGATAGGAATATCTGATAACACATAAACATATAGAATTCATACTGGCGAGCCTGTTCTCATAATCTCCCATATTAGATATTAATAAGTGTAAACTTCATGAGAGTAAGTCTCATCTACTTATGAGTACTCACAACTGAAAGTTAATATACTTTATACCCCATTATTGAATGTTATATATCCATAGAACTCGATTTAATAATATCATCCTGGAATCTCATGGTTCTCATCATAGTAGGGAATTGTTATGACCATTTAATTGTGACATATAATCTTATACATTATTATATTATATCCACACATAACTATAAATAATATGTAATAATATGTTTTAATTAATATTCACTTCTTTAAATATTAATTTAATTCAAAGTAGAAACAGTTGGTTCTGGGGCACCAAATATAAAAAATTCCCTACTATAATGTGAACCAAGAGGTGATATGATGATATTATTAAACACATGTCTTATGGTATAGATAACATCTATATGGTAGGACATATATTATGTTTGACTATTATGTTTTCGACAGTCATAAGATATTGACACTTACTCTTATGATGTTTGTACTCAGTGATCTCTAAAAATAAGAGGTCATGAGTACAAAAAGCCACTACATATGAGGAATTTTTCAGTGAAAAAAAAAATCAATTTTATCGTCAATTTAAAAGTGATGATTTTGTGATAACTATTACTAACAATCATATTTTGTTAAAACTAAAAACAACAACAATAAAACACAATTTTATTATCACTAGTTTTAGTACTTATAAAGAATCTCTTCATCGACGCTAGTTTTAATGATTATTAAAGCTATTCCAACTATTATAATATGACCTTACATGAATAACACACTATAACAATTGATATAAGTCTATGAAAAAATTTTATATTAAAAAATTTCATTTTTTTCATTTAATAAACAATATAATTACATTTCATCATTTAAATAAAAAATATTGAAAAATTATAATATTTTATAATTATATTTGATATGTATAATTCTTTAAAAACATTTATAATTTCAATAAACTCAAAACTAATTAACTTAACTCAAAAGAAACCATCTCCATGCATCAATAACACCCCATAGAAAAGAAGATCTTACCAGTAATAAAAACAATGTTTATTTTATAAATATTAAATAAATAACTTAATAAAAACTAAATTATATAGTTATTCATAAATAAAACACAAATAAACTAGATAACTTGATATATTAATACAACATATTATAAAGAATACTAATAATAAAATCATGTTTTTTTGAGTGCATGAGACATTTTTTGATCTAAAATATACGACTTTTAAGTAGAAAACACTCCCTATCAGTCATACCATCCATACTATGTATTGGATTGATGTTACATTATTTCATACATGTCACAAATTAATTTCAAGTTGTTCTCCTAAAGTATCACAACAATCTGTATGATTTCACTAGTTTTTGAGTATGTGATGTGTGTTTTGAACTGAAATGTCACTTTTAAACTAAAAAACATGCACTTGGTCATACCATCCATACTATGAATCAGATTTACATGTAGTTAATTGCTATGTATTCATGAAATTATAAGAATGATTTCTAGATTTTGAGTATGAAACATTCTTTTGGAACTATATTATCATTTTTAAACTGAAAAATTCAATTTTAGTGATACTGTCACATTCTATGTCGGATTGACTTGAGGATAATTCATAAACAAAGAAAATGTATCATGGGTTTAATTCCTAATGTATCAAAACAATACAATCCCATTTTCTTGATTTTGAGTATGAAACACAAATTTTGAACTAAAAAGTTACTTTTAAATTGAAAAAATAAACATTCAGTCCTACCAGACAATGTATTAGATTATATGTGATCAATCCATATAGGTGAAAAATAATCCATGAATATATTCTCTAAATTATCATGAAAATATGACCCCGTTTACTCAAATTTGATTATGTGATAGGAACTATAAACTAAAATGTCACTTTTAAATGAAAACATTCACTTTTAGTCATACTGTCCACCCACATGTTAGATTGATGTGAGTTTAATTATGATAATTCATAGATGACTCATGAATATTTTTTGAAAATTATCAAGATAATCAAAGTAAAATTACTTATTTTTGAGTATGTGTCACATGTATTAAATCGAAATGTCAATTTTAAACCAAAAATATGCACGATCAATAATGTTATCCACATCATGTATCAGATTAATGTATGGTTAATTCCTATTCGTCATAAGTGATACATTGATAATTTTTATAAAATATCATAATAATTTGAGAATGTTTACTTATTTTGAGTATATGACACATGTTTTGAACTAAAATGTCACTTTTTAATTGAAAATACACACTTTAATCACACGAGAAACACTATGTATTTGATTGATGTGAGGTTAAGTTCCTATAGGTCATAAATGAACCAAAAATATTTTTTTAAGGTATAATAAGACTATGAATGAGATTTATTAGTTTTCATTTCTATGATATGTGTTTTGAACTAAACATACACTTTTAACTTGAAAGTATGAAATTTTAGTCATATTGGGCACACTGTATATCTTATTAATATGATGTTAATAATTTTAGATATAGATAAATTTTGGATCATTTTTCTAAAGTATCATGAAAATCTAAGCATCTTTTCTCTGTTTTCACTTTTTTATTCATGTATTTAAAAATGATTTAGTTTTAAATAGGAAACATGTATTTGTACACATGCAACTAAAATATTTTTTTTGTGATAAATAAATTTTTAAGAATGAAGATGCGGTATTACAAATATGAATAATTATAAGTTTTTTCCAGGGGATACATAATTGTAATACAAAAAACTAAAATAAAAAACATAGTTTTAAAATTGTAATAACAATAGTACATCTATAATTTGGATTTTTTTGTTAAATTTCCCCATATATAAATTTATAGTAGAGTCTCCATACTAATAATGATGGTGAAATAATATAAATAACTTACTAATTGTTTTTATCAACTACAATCACCACACTAAGAAATATGATTTTGTTCATATATGTTAAAATATATATTTTATATATCAATTATCTTAAACAATGATAGTTAATATTACAATGATATATGTTCATATAAAAATTATGTTAAGTCATTTTGTGTGGTGGTTATGATTAATAAAAAATACCTTCCAGTTATTGGAAATCTCATACTCGCATGATTTGTGTACCCTTTTTCCATTTACCTTTTCCCATATAAGTGATATGAGGAATAGAAAATCCAATTTTATATTCTCAAGGACTTTCCTATGCATAATTGTGATATGAAAACCATATTACAACATGATACATTGGGTAGGGGGATGGTGAGGTGATTCAAGGTGTTACCCAATTAAAAATTTTCTTTTACTCATTTATTATTCTTGAGGATATTGTTCATTTTCGGATTGGAATAATATTATAACTTCTTACTGATTACTAGTTCCAACCGATTCAATGAATAATAAACATATATATAGTAAATTAAAAACACATGGAACATGAGAATTTTACTTGGTTATGTATTTGGGGATAATCCAAGGAGTATACATATGGTGGTGTGTCAGTGTACCGAAATCCACTACTTCACTAGATAAGTGGAAACAAATTCAGTCAGGATCACTCCATGACAACGATCACTTCTTTTACAAGATTTTAGTTTTCTCATTCCTCACCCAAGGTTCAGTAAGTGTTCATGATTATAGAATGTCACACTAACAATTCAAGGGGTACCCCCTCTTACTCTCATCTACACAATATTTCAAATAAGGGCTTCAATATTTTATATACATTTAGGTATCCCCATGAAAAAATTGTATACATAACTCCATAAATATTTAAATCCTGGTATATAATCTATTTTTTTTCATGATAATTACAATATTATTTCTTTTTTACTTCAACAAAATATACCAGCAACACTTTTCCTCAAAATATTGACAATTCCTCCCTTAAAAATCTTGGTACACCCATTCTTCAGTTTCTGGATATGGAAGTGGAAATATTCTCTTCCTTTGAGTCTTCCCTCTAAAAAATATGTAACAGTTATACTCTTTTCTTTCAATACTTCATAAAATAGCTTCAATGATTAGATATAATAATGGTTCTCAATCTTATTCTTTGAACTAGATGTTTAAATTTTTTACATCTATGATAAAACCAAAAATTTAGTATGCAAAAAAACTCCCCTTTTCCTTTTTAAACAAATATATAAATGGACCTATCTTCTCTAAAAATATTTTTTTTGATAATATTCATATTTTATCTTTCTTATATTCTTCTTATCTTTTTATATATTCATAGAGTAATGGAAATTATAATCCCTTGATACCTGACATAAAGTTTTTCCCTATTTTATTTTTCAACCGAATCTTGTGAATTAATCCAATAATTAATGACTCTTTTCTTTCTTAATAACTACATATTATTCACAAACTATCTTCCAGATGATCTCTCTTGAATATTTTTGTCTTTAATCTTATTATATATTCATAAAATAATGTTAATAATAATCCATGCATATAGACACATGAATCGACACTTTAAATTACAACATGATCTTTGTCAAATACCCGATTTATCAAATATGTACAAATCCTTCATTAAAATCACCATGATTATCACAACATATCCCCCCTATAATTTCAGTAAGATGTTTCTAGTGAACTTTTATATAAATCTATTATTATCCAGGTTCTTCACCATCACTAAGCTAAGTTTACACCAAAAAGTACAAAGTTAATAACCTTTAAACATTATCCAGATAACTCTAACAACCTTCCTAGATAACTCTAATGGAATTCCTTGAGTCACACAAATTACCTATATATAATATCTGATAACTCTTATGAAACCAGATAACCATTATGATACCAATAGATAATTATTATTTACTTCACTAGGATTTCCTTATAATACTTATGAAACTTAGGGATAAACCTTAAAGAACTCCCAAATAACCCTTATGAAATCGAACTTTTCCACTTATTGCAACCATAATACATCGAAAATTACAAAAATCATCTTCATGAACCTTATAAAGTATTATGTTTCTATTTTAGACAACCATAAGGTAGTTACTATTATAAAATGATTTTAATGAATCTTACAATACCTTTACCTTTTCAATTCTAAGAGACCATACTAAATTACTCTCACATTTTAGGACTTATCCACAATCTCACAGTCAAATCATGAATACTGATACACTTTAGTTACTTTTCTAAATTCATAAACCCACTTCTAACTTATGAGAACTCTCCATAACAAGATTAAATTTCTTTCTTCTATCTTCCTTACCTATAAATTCCAAGATTTCTAAATATTCAATTACTTAGGATTGTCAGGACTACTTATATCATAACAATTCAATCTCTTGGATTATATTTTATAAATTCTAGATCTACACTATATTTAGTTAATGTGATTATCTTTTAGAATTTATGTTTTGTAACAGTAACACTTCAAGAGTATATTTTTTATAACTCAGCTTCAAGAAAACCTTTTGGAAAAAACTATCAAACCTACAACATTCCAACTTCCATACTTCTAAAGATTTATCTTTTTTATTTTCATTTAATTCAAAAAAATAACATCCAAGAAACATATTTTCATTCCTTCAAGTCAAAATATACTTTCACAAGAACAATATTTCTAAAAAAATTTAACATAACCAATAAATATTGTCAAAAAATCTAACTAAAAGCTACTTAGTCACAAAAATATCTCCCTTTATATTTTATTCATCATACTTCTATAAAATCCATGATCCATATCTGATTTTTCAAGAGTAATCCTAGAATCCTCCAATATATGGAATTTATAGGATTCTATTAATTTACATTATTTTTTAAATAAAATGATAAAGGTATTATTATCCAAATCATGATTATCATACACTCCCATTTCTCAAATAATTTCACTAGGGGAACTCCTGTCAGCTCTAACCCCTACATCCAAAAAATATTTGTTCTGTATATTCTTCATGTTTGTTACACCAATATTTATAAATATAGAAAAATGTTACATTTATTATAAATAAGTAAATATTTAGAAAATTTATTATCACACATTTTCATGCATTCCTTTTCATCCTACTTGATATAGGGCTCTCTAAGATTATTAAAAAAAACAATTCAACTTGTTAAAATGATTGATTTTCTCAATCATTTTTTGATGATGTCGTTGAATATTTTACTATAGGTGTAACACTACCTAAATAAAATAATTTAATATTTTATACTTTAGTATCTAAACTACTTTTTAAACCAATAAAACTCATTATTTTTCATCCTTGAATCTCCAAAACTATTCTTCTAAACTCAATTTATCTTTCCTTAATGATTTTAGTGATCTAATTATCCACTTTTCATTTGAGTCGTTAAAGAATAATTTAATCCTACAGAGACAGAACTTAGTGTAGTAAAGGAGAGTCTAAGTTAACAGTTTCAATGTAATCCATGTCACTTACTTGATTTTATACATACTTTCAATAATGAAACATGGGATCTTAAACCATTAAAAAAATTATCCTATGATATCAATCACAATTATAAAAAAACTATCAATAAATAAAAAATAAAGTACTAAGTTTGGGAGACATACCATATACTGAATCAATTAATACCAGTTGTTTTTGATAAACCTATAATACCACTAAATATCCATAACCATCAATCATCATAGGGAATAGTTTTAATCATATATGGGTAAAAAACATTTGAGTGATCATCACCAACTCCCCTTAAAATCCTTTAGTTTTTTTAAGTTAGTGTTCCAGTCAAAGACCAAAACACAAAATTTATTATAAAAAAGACAGGGGTTACACAAGTCTAATGGAAGACATTTTGTTTACATCCCACATATAAAGAGGAAGAAGCTCAGGGGGAAGATCGTCTCTCCAGGTAGTGTCCTTATCAATGCCCATGTTGGCAAGGGAATCAACAACTTTGTTCGCTTCCAAGTAAGCGTGCATAGTAATGAAGTTGACGGAGGAGAGATAGTGCTGACAATCAGTCCAGCGGGAAGTGAGCTTCCAAGCCAGGTGGATGGTACCCTTCCAGATTGCCTAGACGATAGTGGTGGAGTCTCTTTCAATCCATTTGTTGTTCCAGTTGTGCAGCTTGACAAACGAGATCGCGTGAATGACACTGAGCCTCTCAGCTTTAAGGGAGGTAGAAATTCCACATGATCCATTGAAGCAATCGAGAACTTGATCCAGATGATTTCTATAGATGTATCCACAACCTTCTGGGCCTGGGTTGCCTTTAGAGGTGGAATCTACGTTGATTTTGATCCATCCTGTAGGGGGGGGGGCTGCCAAAAAACTTCAAGCATGAATTTGGGGCGAGGAAATTTACCTACAATCCCAAGGCGTCATAGGATCATAAAATCTCTGACCGACTTGTTACACTGATCTTTCTGTATTGATTATGCCTCTTGGGTAGTGATAAGAATTTTCATTTTTCCTACATTAAGATTTAAAGAACTGTTGTTAAAGGTATAATAATTCTTTCCATACCATATCACATGCAGAAGCTCTGCAATTTCTGCCACAAAGAGGTTCTTGATTTGTTGAGAGTCGGATTTCTCCCGAAATTTTTGAATCTGAGAGGTTAGAGAGCTACAAAACAACCAGTTTAATTCAAAGATGTCAAAGATATAATGCCAAAGAGCAGTATCCGTATCACAATAAAGGAAAATATGGTTAATATCTTCACGATGTTGGTTACACATACGACATTTATAGTAAAGGTTGATTCCAAAGGTTTGTAAAAAGGAGTCTATTGGAATCCTACCTTGAGAAATATGCCAAAAAAAGTAAATCTTGAAGGTTTAATCCAGGATTTATTGAACTTCCTAAGCCATCTAAATTTGTTCATATCATTGGTGTACAACTGTTTGTAAAAACTCTTTGAGTCAAGCATCCCATTATGTGACGGTTCCCAGATCAGAAAATCCTCATTAACAGAGAAATGGTAATTATCGACAATAGTTTTAATATCTTCAGGAAAGGGAGTATTTTGCATGTTCATGATGTTTTTAATGGTGTCACTAGTATGCATAGGAAGTTGTGAAGAAGAAATTAAGGAAATCAAGGGCATTCCAATCCAGTTATCAAGCCAAAAATTCAAATTCGAGTTTCTGTTGGCCATCTATCTAGCATTGTCCATAATGTAGTTTAAGGTACATTTAATGGATGGCCATATGGGGGATATGAGATAACGATACGTGTTGTTTTGGAGTTTTCCAAGGAAACAACCCCAAAGGAAGTCTGTGGAAGGTGACTTGTTACAAATGAGATTCCATGTGAGTTTCTCCTGGAGGGCCTAGTTAAAGTTAATGAGGTTTTTAATTCCAATACCTCTTTTTAAATAGGTTTACAACACGTGGACCAAGGTATGGTAACTAATTTCCTTTCTAGAGTGATTCCTATCCAGAAAAAGTTTTTAATGGAAAATTTGATGCGTTTTAAGAGACTAGCTTGCCATTTATAGATCATCATGGAGTAGACTAGTTTAGAAACAATTGTGTATTTAACAAGTCAAATTCTCCCAGCCATTGAGATATTTTTTCCTTTCCAATAGGAGAGGTGTCGAAGATTTTGATCAGGAATGGTAGAGAAATGAATGAATTTGGGTCTACCATAGAAAATGGGAACCCCAAGAGAATTGAAAGGGAGAAATCCCTCCTGAATGCCACACATATTTGTAATGCAACTTTTCCACCCAAGGGGATAGTTTTTTCCAAAGTAAATAAATGATTTCAGCCAATTGATATGTTGACTAGAGACATCTTTATAGTGAGATATTATGGTTTTAAGGTTTCTTAGGTTTCTTTTGTACCCTTTTAAAAAAAGGATTATTTCATCAGCATATAACAAGTGGGAGGGGCAATTCACATTTCTATAAGCATGGATAAGATTAATATTACCATTTCCAATAGCTTGGGAGATGAGTCTACTAAAATAGTCTTCAGCAATAGTGAAAAGGATAACTGAGAGGGGGTCTCATTTCCTGACCCCTTTAGAAAAATTGAATTATCCTCTAGGCATTCCATTTAGAAGAATAGAGATATGAACCAAACTAAAAAGAGTGATAATTCTATTGATAAAGGTCTCATTGAATCCAAAATTTCTATGCACTTTAAAGATAAAGTTCCAGTCAATGGTATCAAAGGCCTTTGTTATATCGAGTTTAATGGCCACATTCTCGCCTCTGATTTTTCTGTTCAACTTGTTAGTGGATTCACTGGCCAAACATACAAAATCTTGTATAGATATTCCTTTAATGAAACCAAATTGATTCCATGAAATAATTCTATTCCTGATATCGGAGATACAGTTGTCAATCAAATTGGTGATAATTTTAAAAAATGAATTGATAAGGGTGATGGGTTTGAAATGATGGATTTCATCAACATTATTCTATTTAGGAATGAGGAAAAGGAATTGAGAGTTTAAACCATTAGGAAGAATGCCTATAGAGAAGAAAGTTTTAACCATTCGATAGACATCATCCTGAATGATGTCCTAATGATGCTGGTAGAACCCATTATTAAATCCATCCAGACCTGGGGCACCGTCCATGTTAAGACTAAAAACAGTTTCCTTGATCTCTTGATCCAGTGGGACATTATTAATTAAAATATTATCCTCATCTGTGACCATAAGAGGAATAAATTCAGGTTTAATATCTTTGTCAATATTAGGGCCATTGAAGATATTGTGAAAGTGAGCGACCACATGGTTGGCAATGCTTTCATCAGTGTCAAAAATTTTCCCCCTTCCCTAATATAAAAGAGGGGTTTGCAAGATTTTTAACTCTTTGAAGAGCATTGTAGAATTTTGTGTTTCTGTCCCCATCATTTAGCCATTTGGTTTTAAAGATTTGATTCTTTATGTTATCTTTAACATTAAGGAGAGTAATCAAATTAGAAGAGATATTAATTTCATGTTGGGGGTGTTGGAAAAAATTAGATGAGGTGTTATGATTTTGAAGTTGGTTAAGATCTTTTTCTAGAGTGTAAATATTAGTATGTATTTCGTCTGATTTTGATTTACACCAGGTTTTGAGGATTTGTTTTAGCATTTTTAATTTCATAGGATAGGAAAAAGGATCAATATTAGTGCTCATGTTAGTCCAAGATCTTTTAATAGTGTTCACACAATCTCTGTCAGATGACCAGACAATTTTATATCTAAAAGGATACCTCGACTTTATGTGGTTGAAGGAGAAAATGACTAGAATTGGGTGATGATCAGAAGCCAACTTATTAAGGGTGATGTTGGAAATGTTGTCCCATTTATCAAGAGCAAGATCGTTAATGAAGGCTCTATCCAGTTTGCTAGACACAATCTCGTTATAATGCTGTCTGTACCAAGTAAACTTAGCACTTCTTAGATTAACATCTATAAGGTTATTATGTTCAATGCATTCTTTGAATTCTATAGTAGATATTTAAGCATGCGGCAGACCCCGTTTTTCAATAGCATCTAGAATGGTATTGAAGTCCCCAAAATATAAGATTAATTTAGTGTGGACTCCTAGAATTGAAAAGGGAAATGGAATGTAAGGTTCATCAAAATAATTTCCACTTATATCATGTTTATCTATTTTTATCTTAACAATATGTTATTAGCTTATTAGGTTTTAGGATACAAATAGTTTTTGTAATTAAATTTCCAAACAAACAATTGGTTTTCTCATGGGGAATATTATCTAAATAATTATAGGACAATACTAAAGTATTTTAATAAAGAAGAACCACTGAGCGTTATTAATCGATGAGAGAAAACAATTTATTTCCTCGAAGCCCTGATGGGTGTAGACTTCCTCAAGATGCAGACCCCGAAGACTTCTAGGATCAAAAGATTAGAAGATGGAGGCTTCTGTGTAGAAGGAGACCTAGATGTGGTATTCCAAAGAGCGCAAATATGTAAGTGAAAGGGCTATTTAGGGAAGACATGTGTTTGTTAAAACATGTAATCACAAGTAAAAGCTTGATTTAAAGTTCTAAAAACATTGAAATTTTTAATGGAGGAGTGAGAAAAAACCCATAAGGATTAAATTGGAATGTGATTAGTGAAAACCCCAAATAAGGAGTAACTAGAGGGACAAGCATGCTTAAATCTAGAAGAAAAATTAATTTTGGGCTCAGAGATAGCAAATAGTTTTGGTGTGTGAGTGAAAATAAATCTTTTCAAAACATTTTTCGTGTCAGTGTTTTCTATCCCTTGGCAGTTCCAAAAAATAACATTCATTTGTACCTACTTTTTATGGGGCTATCCCCTTTATTTTTAGATGCCACGACCTTTGATCTGGTTGCAACTCCTGTGGTGTTGTTCTTGTGCTTATTACCATGTTCTACCTGTGTTGATAGGGGAGATCCAAAGAGGTGTTAGTAGCAACCAAAATAATTTCTGCCCTAGACTCACCTTGCTTGTTAGCATCTATCTCAATCATAGCAGCAGAAAGTGCAGCTGTTTTGTTATCATCCTCCAATAGTGTGGCTTGTTCATCAAGAGAAGAGGATCTTTCCATCCCAGATTGTTCATCCTTGTCCTGAGAAGGGGAAGACAACAAAGATATTTTGGATCCCTGAATCAACCTATCAGACTTGAAGAATTGTTTAATGGGTGCTGATTTATCAGTTTCAGTAGTGTTTTGAGTGCCCAATGTGACAGAGTGCATTAAGTTCAGCAGGGGGGTCTGTTCAGTGGTGTCCAAGTCTGTTTCCTTCAGAGGTGTGCCTAAAATAAGGATAGTATCCTCTGAAGGGGAATCAGATTTTCCAGGGGATGTTTGGGTATGTGATACAATTTTAAATATATTATCCTCAAGGTTATTTCGAAGTATCTTTTCAAGGTTTTCAGACTCTTGTTCATAAACCATATTATCCCAAGATTCTCCTTTTTTAGGAATCAGTTTCTCAAATGTGTTGTTTTTAACAACCCATTTATCCTTTATCCTTTTGGGAGATTTAGGTTTTTCTGGAACATTTTCATTTCCCCTATTATTTTTCATAACCTCTATCCATTCATTGGGGTTCTACAGAGGGGGAGGTTTTTTCACAATCCTATAGTTATGGAAAGTATGACCAACCATTTTACAAAACTCACAATAGGGTGGAAGAATCTCATACACTAGATTAACTTCAGTTTTATAATCAGTGGCATTGAAAGTGATTGAGGAGGGCAGTTTGTTCTCAAGACTAACCTCTATGAGAACTCTAGCATAGAGGCCAAGGTATCCATTTAATATTCTTTAGTTCACTTTCAATGGGGATCCAATACAGGAATTGTGGTCATTGAGAATTTGTGGGTGCCACCAATTTAGAGTGTGCAATCTAACCGAAACTTGTGCTGTGTTATTCTTGTGTAAAAATGTGTTGAAAGAAGCATCCCATTCAGACAATCAAATAATCCCCAGTTTGAGATTCAAATTACCAGTATTCCAAGCCCTATAGAGGTCCTCTTGTGACGTAAATAAGATACGAAAATAACCATTACCAAGTGGAACTAATTTCCAGTTTGAAAAGCCCCAACAAGCAGCAATTCTTGGTTTTGAATCAGTGTAAGGACAGGGTTTGTTACCTTTGATATAGGTGATGCGAGCCATAATGGAAAAATTACATATTTGTACTCTTTGGTGTACCACATATGGGTCTTCTTCTACACAGCAGCCTCCATCTTCCAATAATTTGATCCTAGAAGTCTTTGGGGTCTACATCTTGAGGGATTATGCACCTATCAGGGCCTCAAGGAAAGAAATTGCTTTCTCTCGTCGATTAATAACGCTAAGTGGTTCTTCTTTATTAAAATCATTTAGTAATTTCCTATAATTATTTAGATAATATTCACCATGAGAAAACCAATTTTTTGTTTTGAAATTTAATTCCAAAAAATATTTGTATCCTAAAAACTAATAAGCTAATAACATATTCTTAACATAAAAATAGATAAAAATGATATAAGTGGAAATGATTTTGATAACCCTTACATTCCCTTTCCCTTTTCAATTCTAGGAGTCCACACTAAATTACTCTTACATTTTAGAGATTATCAAAATTCTCATAGTCAAATCCTAAAGACTCATACACTTTGTTTACTTTTTCCAAATTCATAGACCCACTTCTATCTTCTCATAACTCTCCATAACAAGATTAAATTTATGTATTCTAGCTTCCTAACCTATAAATTCCAAGCTTTCTAAATATTAAATAACTTAGGATTTTCAAGATCACTTCTATCATAACAAATCCAACTCTTGGATTATATTTTATAACTTCCAGATCTCTTCCATATTTAGTTCATGTGATTAGCTTTTAAACTTTATATTTTGTAACACTAACACTTTCAGAGTAGATTTTGTATAACTCAACTTCAAGAACACCTTCAGGAAAAAACTATTAGAACTCCAAAATTCCAACTTCCATACTTATAAAGATTTATCTTTTTGTCCATCCAATGTTAATTTTTTATTAAAAACATAAGCACTTTTAAGGTTAAAGTGGGAACCCTCACATCTCAATAGTTCCAGTACCAAAGGACATGACAGATTTGTTGAAGAAAAGAGTGAGTTATTTGGAAACATTTTCCCTAAACAAAACCCATGGAATAGAATTTACCTAAGTATTGGGGGAATCTTTCAAGGTGCCCTCGAATTGTAGTGACAATTTGTCCCAAGCTTTCTTGTATTCCTCCATGCTAATCTTCCCCATGTTGAGACCTCTATGCAGGATGCGAGCTTGCTTATCATCCCACTCGCCTTTCTCCTTTGTATTGGCCACATGGATCAGTCTCATCTTTTTTAGTTCCATAATATCAAAAGTAGCTTCAACCATGTATTCATCCGAATGCAATAGTAAATCCCTATGTTCCATCACTGAGGCCATATGACACTGAGAATCAGCTTTGGAACCGTCTTCACACTGCTGCCCCTGACCACCCAACTTCACACCACCTACAGGAGGAACGGGAGAAAAAACCTCACATCCTACCCTATCCAGGTCCTTGGTGATGGAAGTCACCTCCTATTGGCTAAGGTGTTTGGGCCTGTTCTAGGTTGAGGTGCCAACCTTAGTAGAGTCCTTTTGTGATAAATTTTCATTGCAGGCATGTCATGTAATGGGAGGACTAGGGAGGTTGGAGTAATCCTTCCTTCTCCGCGGCCTTTTATTGTTTGAAATGAAGCCGTCTGAATCCATGGTTTTTTTCTTCCCCTTTCGTATAGAGGATATAAAGTAGTCCTTTTCTAAGGCCAGTTCCTTGGACTCACCGTGGTCTGAATTCTCAACCATTTACTCTTGGGATGTTTCTGTTTCGATTAGAGTGTCATGTCCATGATACCCCCTCTTTCTTCCTCATTGTTAATGTAGTGTTCTTCACCCAGCACTGCAAAGAGATTCTGAGAGGTCCCAATTGGACCCCCTGCTTTGAGCTTCTGAGCATAAGAGTAAACTAGTGGGACCTGCTTTGGCTTGATCAGGACTTCAATCTGCTCAAGACCACGATCCATGAATTGGAGATGGTTAGGGATGTTTCTCAAAACTAGTCGCTGTGCATCCTTACTGGTGAAAATAACCTTACTCTCATCCGTCAAGATAGCTCCCTTGATTTTTGACGGAGTGACCACCTGTAATACCTCAGAAGGATCTCGGGGGACCTCCCTAGCTGCCTGCCCCCCCCTTTGGATATACTAATCAACATCCGTAGGAGAGGGACTCTCGTCATGCCAAACCCCGCAAGCCTGCATGTCTTCTCCCGAAATACTTGGCAAGGAGTTTCCACCCAGGTCCTGATGAAACCGATCAAAAACCTCTGAAACAAGAGGCCCTGAAACCTCTGTAACTCCTTTCAAAACTGCAACCAAAGCACCTCCCCGGCCTGTATCCTATGGATTTTTCTAGGAACAATCCTCACCCATGGAGATAAGGACACCCCTATTCTGAAAATTTGAAGAATCCTCTAGGCATGCATCCCTTAAAGCCTCTTCCCATGAAATGGACCCAGAAGATAAACCAGTTTGAGAAATATCATGAGAGCTTGAAGCCTTATTCTGATAGTCTAGATGACTATGACCCTATCTATTGTAGTAGGAGCAAAGCGTGGTCCAAGATTCATAAAAAATTGGTTGGCACTACCTGTACTCCCCCTCTATCACAATCCACAAAAATTCAGGAGGTTACTGAGAGAGATACATTTCAACACAGAATCGTGCCACAATCAGATGCTTTAGAGAGGATGTATGACAATATGCATAGAGAAATATCCCAATGGAGTTCCCTATTGAATAGAGTAACACTGGATTCTATAAAGGAAATGAGATTCCAAGAATTTGAATCCAAATCGCTGTGGTGGAAGGGTCTCACTCCATGTGAAGATCAGAATATACTTTCACAAGCAATATACTTTCATTTAATTCGACAAAATAACTTCCAAGAAATAAGTTCTCCTTCCTTCAAGTCAGAATATACTTTCACAAGCACAATATCCCTCAACCAATTTAACACAACCAATAGATATTTTCAACAAATATAACTAAAAAAATCTTGGTCGTAACCATCTCTAACTTTGGATTTTATTCATAATACTTATAGAAAATCCATGATCCATATCCAATTTTCAAGAGTAATACAAGAATATTATAATATATGGAATATGATAGGATTCTATTCCTTTACACTATTATTTCTATAAAATTAGAAAACTATTCTTATCCAAATCCTGATTTTCATACACTCCCCTTTATCATAGAATTTCACTAGGGGAACTCATGTAAGCTCTAGTACCTACATCCAAACAATACTTTTTCCATATATTCTTATTTTTATTTACACTAATATTTATAAGTATATGAAATTTTTACATTTATTCTAAATAATATTAAATTTATAAAAATTATTATCACATTTTTTTGTTCATTCCTTTTCATCGTACTTGATATAGGTCTCTACAAGATTCTTTAAAAAATCTATTCCACTTGTTAAAAAGATCCCTTTTATCAACCACATTTTTATCATGTCATTGAATCTTTTTTCTATGGGGGGTAACACTAGATGAATCAAATAATTTCATTTTTTACACTTTATCCTCCGAACCACTTGTTGAACTAATAAAATTCACTATTTTTAATCTTTGAATCTGTAAAACATTTCTTCCAAACTCAATTTCTATTTCTTTAGTGATTTTAGTGATCTAATTATCCATTTTTCATCTAATCCATTAAAAAAAATATAATCCTATCGATACAGAACTCAGTGTAGGAAGAAAGGGTTTAAGTTAACTATATGAAAGTCCTCCGTGTCACTTACCTGCTTTTATACATACTTTAAAAGATTATCCAGTTATATCAGTTACAATTCTAAAAATCTATAAGTAAATAAAAAATAAAGTACTAAGTATATGAGACATACCATATACTGAATAAATTAGTACCACTTGTTTTTGATAAACCTATGAAACCACTTGATATCTATCACCATCAATCATCATAGGGAATATTTTTTACTTATATATGGGTAAACAAATTTTAAGTGATCATCACCAACTCCACTTCAATTCTTTTAGAACATGCCTATAAGTATTGAGATAATATTCACCATGAGAAATCAATTTGTTTATTTTAAATGTCCCTCTAGAAACTATTTGTATCCTAAAAACAAATAAGCTAATACCACATTGTTAACATAAAAATAGATAAATAAGATATTCAAGATTATTAATGCCATTCTTCTCAAGATGTCTTATTTATTTTAAACTATCCACTCACTGTAGTGGTCAGATATCACTAGTTAGTTTCCAATGGTGTCTTGTTTCCACTAAAAGTTCCAAATACAACATTGAATATTTAAAAGTTTTAAATTCATATTATAAAACTAAAGTGGACCCTTTTCACCACTTTTTGAGTCCAATTAGAGCCTTGATATAATTTCTTCTTTATGGTGAGGATAAATTCCAATTAAAAACTACAATACTCATAATCCCTCTTGTTAAATTTATCTATTTTCCACTCATATTTTTTTTCTTTTTATAATCACTCCATGGATAATATCTCCACATTTATTCTACACCACTTCACAAAATATTAGAAACATTTAAATGAATGGGGATATGGGTACCTCTGACATACTCAGGTAGAGGAATGTGGTTGGTATTGGTAAACCAACCCCTTTTTATAAATCTCCTTCCATGAATTTATAGTGTTGCTTATTTATCTGATTCCACTTATACAAAATTAATTATGGATGATTAATTTAGAGTCCACTATCATTTTTGGCTTACAATTCACCTCCCATGTGAGAATAATTTAACTTGTGCATGTTTTTTCTTTTGATAAAACATATGTGAATATTTATTCAATATTCCCCTACCATATGAGTGATCCTCCACCATCTCTCACCTCATTCCATATGATATTTTAAACCATTATGTCATTCATTACATCTTTCCTCTTTAATGTCAATTAGAGTCACTTTCGACTTATTTTTATTTCATGAGACATTATTGAAATTTTCATCCTTCTTCATCATAACTGTAGATTCTTCCTTAATTTTCATCCAAATTTTATTACTTTATCCTCACGAGTACTGATATGAGTGTAAAATAATTGGTTCACGATTCTCCCTTTTTTGAGCTCCATTATTTTACTCGAATTGTAAATCTATTTTTCAACACAATATACTTTGATTTAGTGAAACTTATATTCTGATAAGTCACAGGTAGAAAGTAATTACTTTTAATTTTTTTGATACTTTATTTCTACAATCCTTTCCATATTCCCATAGTTAGTACATATAAAACAAATCCATTTAAAACATACCTTGTGTTTCCAGTCCTTGGTTGTGTTGTTGATGCAATATAATTTCATATTCCTTTTAGTTATAAACACAAAATCATATTATGTTAAAATCTTCTATAAAAGTATAAAATTGTAGCTACTTTCTTATAAGAGCCTTTACTTCCATAATTTATAATAGTTTTTTTTTCTTAATCACTGATTCAAGATTTAAAAATCTACCCATTACACTTATTGAAGAAGCAGTGGAGGGAATATCAAGATTATAATTTCCCTTTAATGATATGATACTTGATTCAAGATATTTTATATTCCCATATTTATCCTTCAGTTATGTGTCCATTTCCTTTACCCTTAATATAATTTCTATTAATAATTTTTTGCACTCTTAATGTTGTGTTTTGAGTGGGTTGATGTTTAATTTTATCTCTTTTCTCTACCGATTTGTTTTCCAATTTCTTTTAAAAACCATCAATTATATCACTGTGTCTATTTATTTCTTCATCCATCTTCATTATATATACATTTAAGGACAAATCTACTATATTTTTCATCTCTATGATCAAATATTCAATGAATGGAAGGTTGAATTGATGAATGATTTATTATTGATCTGCCTTCTCAAATAGGGATTGGATCTCGACTCGATCACTACATGAACATTTATTACAACGATGAATTGAAGTCATTTACACTTACACCATTGGATCCTCATCTATACTAACTTAAATTAGGTAATATGAAATTCCTTATTTTCATATTTCTTCCAAAATAATGTTATAATTAAATTGTAAAATAATTTATTGATTTTTCACCTCAATTGATGTTCCCATATTCTCAAGAGTCATGTTCTTATTTTTATTTTTTATTTTTTTACATATGAAAATATCTATTAGTTTTATTCACTATTCTCATATAAATAAACTCTATAGTGACATATATATTTAATTAAGTAGTACAATGAGAGGTATTATTATGTAGTTTGAACAACAATCTTTCCAATATCAACTCTGTCCTTTCATCACACATTGTTTCAATATGCTTTGTTAAATCCAAATATCAATGAAACCCAACCCTATATAAATATAAGAATTTAATTTTTACAATCATTAGAATTTTTTCATCTAGAAAATAGAGGTCTCATCATAGATTCCATGTGTTCAAAAAATCTAAATATATTTATATATTAAGTGTAATGAACCATAATTCAAGAAATGAAATTACCCTTTGAATAAATAAATTCCATTTTAAGTAATGTATTTATAAAAATCACAGGAAGTACCTTATTTATTTTAGAACATTATAAAATATTGAATGTATTATTTAAAATAATTTCAAAATTCATAACCATTGATATATAGAAATTGTATAGTGACCAACAAGATTGTTATATTAAAGGTTTTAATAAATTATAATTTACATTCATGGAAGGAGCGATGACCTCGACAGGTAGGATCACACCCTATGAAGCCCACTTATTAGATATTCTAAGTGGGATGAAATCAGTAGGCTTTGACCTTGAAAAATACCAAGTTAAAATTCAACAAATGAAGTACGAATGAAACCATTTATAGGAGAAGTTCAAGCTTATCGAGATCAAAACCCAAACCATGTTCACCAAACCCACCAAGAAATCCCCACCATCATACACCATACCCTTTGGGTGTACACTGGTGTAATAATGGGTTATATATCTATAATATAGTAGTATGCTTTTTAAGTTTTATGTGTAAATAAATAATGACTATGTTTATCCCTTTTCATTATTATATTATATTTATAATTATATATGAGTTGATGAAGATTATATTTTTATAAGAAGAAAAAAAAATTGTATTTTTGGAAAATATATGGTTTTAATTAAATGATTTTTTGATAAATTCATAATGTTTTAAATTAATTTTATTTTATATAATATTATTTTTAAATAATATTTACTTACATACAAATGAATATTTAATTAATGAAGTCCAATATAATATTTTTAAGGGTTAGACAACTATTTTTATCATAACAACCCAAATTTTTAAATAAATGAGGATTTTGATTTTAAAGGATACATTATATTATTTATAGAATTATTCTAATAAATTAAATTTTAATTTTTAAATCAGTACATTGAAATTATCAGATGGTGAATGTTTCATAAATTTCTAGGATAGATGAATTTTTGTGTAAAAATTAAATATGGTATAAATATATGGTATGTATTGTGTCATCATAATAGATAAAAATGATCTAATAAATAGTATATAGGGAATGCACAACCATAAATATGTTCCCTTTAAAATATATTTTTTTAATTCATCTGATTAATTTTATAAACACATAATGAATCTTCCAAAACCTCTATTATATTTTAATGTTTTAAAATCAATTATTTATGAACTTGTCTCTATTGCACATCACCATGTGTACTATTTTAAAGGTTTATATTAATTTCCTTATTAAATATGGAACACCACCTCTATTTAGTAGAAATATGGGGAAAAAGTATGGAAAGTTTTTTCGTTTTGATTATTTTATCTTATAGAGCCCAAAACCTAAGTTTAGAAATTAATAAATAATTTAACACTCATTTTCTATAAATATCAACCCAAAATCCCACTCATCTTCATTAAAAACCCATTGATCATGAATTTAATCCCCATATACCTCTATAAAGTATAACCAATGTGTTTCCTAGATCTTAATAAGATTATCCCTAGTTTTTTGAAGTGCCTTATCAAGGTAAGGGACTCTCTTATTTTCTTTTTTATTTAAAGTGATTTATTTTTACTGAACCTATTTAATTCCTCATTTTACTTATTGTAATTTTTACACATCACTTTACTTTCCTTATTATGACCATGTAATGGGAGACAAACCTTCACTCTCATTCACCCCTACCAAAAACTTTTATGTACACCTGTTACGCTGCCAAAATAATCATATGATTTTTATTTCCAAAAAATTGAATAGTGAATACCAACAACCATTCAAATTAAATTGTATTAAAATAGATATAAATAAAATTTATTTACTTTGTAATTAATTTTATGTAACCCATAATCCTTAATATTGGGTTTAAAAGTGATGAATTGTGTTCTTATGTTGTATGATCTATGTGGCACAAAATGTGTGTACATGATATGTATATGATAGGTGGATATGAAATTATATATCCCTATAATGAATTGGGTATTATTTTTATCTCAAGATTTATATTTTATTGTGAATGAGAGGTTATCCTAAGAACAATATATTGTGTTGTCTCAGCAGTTATCCTTAACTTATGCTTATGATGTCATGTTTTATGTTGTCACCACAATACCAGGTTTCCTTATTGTTTTCATCTTAAATTATCATTTGATGTTCATGTTTATGATTATCACACATTTTATGTCACCTTGATAATCCTATTGTATATCATATATGAATTTAATTTGGTTATTCTTTAATTATTCCCTTATCAGGCTTTATAGCTCAACTTTTTCTTATGTACGTCCCCTGGTTATCCCATATAGTTTTAGAAGGGAGATAGAACTTTAAGATAATTTTACAGAGTTTTAAATAAATTTTGTCATACCCATACTTTAAGTTATTGTGTTATGTATCTATATTAACAAATATACTTGTCCAAACAATCTTTTGTGATTGAATTAAGTGTATCTTTATGTATCAAATCATGAATTGTAACATCCCCGACCCGGAAGCCACTAAATTGGTGCTTCGATCCGGGTGGTTACATGACCTTAAATGCACCTACCCATCTACCATAGGTTTTCGACTAGCATCAGGGGTCAAAAAGGCTAATTGGAGAGACTGTACCCCCTTTTATCAGAGTAAGCCACAACATAAGATAAACAAAATAGCGAAACGATAACCAATAATACAAGATCATGCATAACCAACCATTTCCCAAAACGAGGTACAACCATGTCCAAAAGTAAATATGCTATGTCATGATACAAGTGAAAAAGGTGAACAAAACCCAAAATGGGGATAAAATCCAAATATCAAAAAAGTTCCCAACACTAAGTCCGAGTCCTCCTACATGTACACCCATGGCAAGACAACTCTCCAACAAGAGTCTTTTCCCTTACCTTGACCTAAAAACATGAAGTTTCCTCAGGTACCCAATGAAAGACGAATTAGGGTGTGAGTAAAACTCAGTAGGCCACTGCCAATGGTGTCTACAAAATATTCGGTATTAAAAAACTGTGCATGAAAAAGGGAAATGAATAATAAATTACAGAGAAAAGATTAAGTTCCCTTAACTAGTTTAGGTCAATTAACAACATTTATTAACATTTCCTTATCTTACCATTCCATCCCATTTCCCATTACTTACCATTTCCAACACATTTATCTTGGGTTCACCAAACACAACAATTTATACAAGCTTAAAGTACACAATCGCATGCATAAAGAAAACACACTGTTATCCTATATCACCAGGACTTACTTCCTCATGTCAACCATATACTCACCTCAAAGCCTCAATATAGGTGGATGAAAACATTATAAGAATATATCCTCAATACCCTTACCTAAATCATTAATTAGGGGTGTATTTTAGAGCCTTAGTCCAACTCAACCCATGGGCGCAGAACCTCAAGTCAATACCCCACTCTACCAAGCCATCTGCACAGGATATATATATATATATATATATATATGTATGTATATCCATCAAACATTCACAAAATATCACAAATATATCCCAACGAAAATATAACTAATAATAATAACATGAGATTTAATACCATTCATTAACCCATTAACACAATTACGACATTTCACATCATTTATCCATTTATCCCTATTCCCTTTTATTATGCTTATCTCACTAAGCATTCATTCATTGTGACTATCTCACTAGGCTTCATTCATCATTAATAACTCACTAGGCTTCATTACCAAGATCATAATCCATTCCATTATGGCCTTTAACCATTTCGACAAATTAACCCATTTATCCATTCATCATTCTCAAGTGTTAACCCATTACACATTCCAACAGTATTCACAATTCACTTAACATAGCCATGATCAAACCATATAAACCACTTTCATGTTAACCCAATGTACCTTAGGTTATTATTAAGCCAAATTTCATCACCTAGATTCTACTCTAACACAATCAATCACATCAACATGCTTATCAAGGTATCTACGTAACTATGCAACAATCTCAATTGTTCTTCACAAATCCCTAGGTCCGAGAGATTCGACACACCCCATGGGTGGCCCTAGATTAGTATCAACACCCTTAACACATCCCGTGGGGATCGTGAGGGTTTCCATCCACCTTATTAATAACCATTTTACCTAAAAATATTAAGGTTGCACAAAACATACCAAGAGAGACCCAAGAACAAATCCACACATGCCCAAATCCACAAATAAATCTTGGGATATAAACTGTAGACTAGATACCTATATTTTATGGGTGAAATAACTCATAATCATGCCCTTAGATTCCAATTCAACCAACCCTTGATGATTAAACCCAGATCTCACCCAAAGAGTAGGGTTTTTGAGCTTCATAAAGAGAAGAGAACAAGACACAAACCCTAAACTCAAAATAGAAGCAAGGATGGGATTAGCATTACCCAGAGCTTAAATACTCAGACAAAGACACCAAAAACACCTTATAAATTAGGTATATTGATCTCTTGGATCTATTGGGTGATTTAGTTCGTTACTAGGGTGAAGATGGGAGAATGGGAAGGAAATCCCAATTTGGGGTTTAAAATCCCAGAGTGAAAAAATTGTAATTTATTTAAAAGTTTCTCAGCCGCACGATTTAAACTTTTGGTTTTCTAAACTATGTGAAAACCATAGAGATTCCACTTTACAAAATCCTATCTCCTTAATGGTTTCCTAGGTTGTCTACATGGTTAGTGCTAACCATGCACAAACCATACAACCTACCTAGAAAACCCCCTTTTTTCTTCTTTTTTCATGTCCCGAACCACCAGAACACCTTTGAGGCTCCTTAAACTTCCAAAAAACATTATTTTAACAAAAAATGGATTCAAATCAGAAATTAAACTAGAAAATACCATTCAAAGATCCGGGATCTTACAAACTCTCCACCTTATAACAGCTCGTCCTCGAGCCGAGTTCCAAATCTTCATTTCACTTTCAATGAAAAGAGATTGGTCCACCGAGCCCACATATCTAATTCCCACTCCCAATTTTATTTCTAAAAATTCCCATTATGCTATAGTACTTGCACTAATGGCACGACCTTTCCCTGCAAGAATTTCTCACTATGATCCGCTACACAAACTGGATGCTCCTCAATGGACGTATCAGCCTCAAGATCAACATCCTCAACATCCACCACATGAGTTGGGTCAGGGTGATACCGATGAAGCTGTGACACATGAAAAACATCAGGCATCCCGCTATACCATTGTGGAAGATCCAATAAGTATGCCACTAGACTGATCCTCTCTACAATTTGAAATAGATCCACATACTTGGGCACTAACTTTCCATGCTTCTGAATCCTTTGGTGACCCAAACTTGTAGACTCATTAAGGAACACACTATCACCCACCTAGAACTCAAGAGGTCAATGCCTTGGATCCACATATGACTTCTGACTACTTTGAGATGTTTCCATCCGTTTTTGAATCATCTCAACTTTATCTAAGGTCTCCTGCATGACACTCATTCCCAATAGATCGATTCACTAGACTCCAACCAACACATTAGAGACCTACATGGCCTCCCATAGAGGACCTCAAATGGTGCCATCTAAACCGTATCCTAAAAACTATTATTGTAGGAAATTCAACTAGCGACAAGTGCTTCTCCTAGGAACCACAAAAATCCAACACACAAGACCTCAACATGTCTTCCAACACCTGGATTGTACATTTCGACTTCCCATCTATCTGTAGGTAGAAATTTGTAATCAAAAGAACCTATGTACCTAACTCCTTCTGCAAACTATTCTAGAAGTGCGATTGGAAACAAGGATCACAATCCAAAAATATTGTCCATGATACACCATGCATCTGTACTATTTCCCAAACATACAACTCACCCAACTGGTCAACTGTGTAAGTTTCCTGAATCAGTAAGAAATGTGACACTTAAATTAGTTGATCCAAAACAACTCAGATCGCATCATTCTTTCTAGGAATACTCAGAAGAACTACCAAAAAATCCATTGTCACATCATCCCACTTCCATTCCAGAATGGGTAATGGATGTAACAACCCACCTGGGTATTGATGCTCAGCCTTCACCTGCTGACAGGTAAGGCACCATGCCACAAATCCCACACCTTCATTTTTCATTCCCAACCACCAAAAATATCAGTAGAGGTCACAATAAATCTTGGTCAATCCAGGATGTATTGACCATTTTGATGTATGGAACCCCCGCATCAACACTTCTTGCATGCATGTCGGTACAACCAACAACCATGAACCCAAACAACCCTGTCCATACCAATAACCCAACTAGAAGGTGGATCTCCACCTTTAAGTCTTTCCTTCATGGAAAAAAACTCAAGATCGTCGAGTTTACTTTCCCTAAATTGATTCAAAAGCCTGAAATCAACCACCATAGAAGAAAGTGTCACCTGACCGTTTTTATCCCGTACCTCCAGGTGCATCTCTACGAACAAAGCCATAATATTCTACTCGGTGCTGGATTCCTGAACCAACTGGTTCTGAGCCTTCCTACTCAAAGAATAAGAATCACTATTCCCTTTTGTTGGTGTATATACCATCTCAAATTCAAAATAATGGAGATAATCAACCCACCTTCCCTATTGAAGATTCAAATCCCACCGCGAAAAGATATACTTTAAACTCTTGTGACCAGTATATACCATGAAACATTCCCCCAACAAGTAGTGCCTCAAGCACTTTATGGAATACAATACATCAGAAAAATCAAGATCATGAATGGGATAATTCTATTCACAGGGTATCAATTGCCTTGACCCATAAGCCAAAACCTGATCATATTGCATCAACACAGCCCAAAGCCCAATATCATACACATCAAAAAATAGGATATACATCCTACTTGGCTCAGGTAAGATCAATATCATTGTAGTCTTCAATAGCTTATTAAACTCTTGAAAGAAATTATCACAAGACTTAGAACACTCACACATGATTCCTTTCTTGGTCAAGACTGAAAGTGGTGCTGCAAGAGAGAGAAAATTTGGATGAACCTCCAGTAATACCCAGCTAAACCCAGAAAACTATAAACATATGAAACCCTCTTGGGATTCTCAAAAGACACAAAAGACTAAAATTTCTCTGAATCCACCAACTCACCTGCCCCAGAGATGATGTGACCTAGAAAATGAACTTCTCTAATGCAGAACTAAAACTTTAACAGCTGTGTGTATAACCGATGCTCTCTTAGTGTACTAAGAACGATGTTAAGATGTTGGGAATGATCATTATGAGTTTTCTATTACACCAAGATGTCGTCAACAAATACAACCACAAAATGATCTAGATAAGTATGAAAGATTCGGTTCATCAAATCCATGAACACTACTGGTGAATTTCTCATGACAAAATGCATCACCACAAACTCCAACAACTCGTACCGACTCCTGAAAGATTTTAGCAGTACGTTAAAAGGCCTCACCCAGAACTGGTGATAACATGATTTCAAATAAATCATAGAAAACACTGATGCAACCCTCATCTAGTCAAATAGGTCTTAAATTCTTGGAAGAGGGTGCTGATTTTTCACTGTCATTTGATTTAACTTCTGATAATCCAAACACAACCTTAACGACCTGTCATCCTTTTTTTTTTCAAAAATCATAAGATATACCCAAGGAGACATACTAGGACGTATGATCCCCTTATGCTACAACTCATCAAGTTAAACATTTAACTCCTAGAATTATGATGGTGCCATTCTGTATGGCAGAATAAAAACTAGCTCCACTCCCGGTAGCAACTCAATTGTGAAATTAACATATTTATTGGGTGGAAAATACAAGAAATCCTCAGAAAACACATCCTCAAACTGATATACTACAGGAGGGAAGAAATATTGTTCCCCTATTTCATCATCAATCACAAGAAAAGCAACTTGAGTCGTGAGATTACCCATCTAATGACAGAATAGTCCTACATGACCTACTTGAACATCCCACTATCCACAATGGACATAACCGCTACCCTCAAGTGACCTGAATGATAACCTGTGATAGTAACTGTCTATGTGATCCCAATACAACACCAACTGGTCTATACTCAAGATTAGTTCAAATCCTGACATCTCAAGGACTAACAAGTCCCACAGGAAATGATACCCACTGACTTCCAGAGAACATCCCTTACACCGCCTGATATCTTCATTTTGCACCCCCAACAGCGTGTCAATCGACATAACCTCGCACAAACTCTCTACAAAAATTCCCAAAACTACCAAAAATGGAGAATATATAAAAGATTTTATTCCACCAGCATCAAACAACGCACTATAAAGTGTATAATCTATAAGGATCGTACCTCAAACAGTCGATGTCCCTGACTCGCCATCACCGAGTGATGACTAAACAACATGATGCTGACCTACCCTCTACACTGGGCTACATCCTTAGTGCCTTTCACTACACTACCCAACTGATGTGGGTGATCCTTCCCTAAAGTTCAACATCCACTACCCCTACCATTATGAACCGTGTATCTCCAACTGCCTACCTGATATAGAGAAACTGATCCCTTGCCTCCGCTTGGAATATTCCTGTCACCAAAATTAATGCTATCCTGCTGAGGGTTCCTACATAACCTATTCATGTGTCCAATCTGCCTCACAACCATAACTCCTTTGGAGGTTGAGGATATTGGGCACACATGTTCCCTGACCTTCCACACTAATAGCAAAACACCTGATCACCACCTTGAGAGGATGACCCTCTCTTCTGACCACATTTCACACTTCCACCTTGCTAAGAACTTTCAAAATGACGCTTCTGGCCCTCGGAAGCTCCACCAATTGTCCAACCAGCTAGGACTACCAGCCCACTACCTGAAGACCCTATCAGTTTACTTTATGAGATAAACTTTTGATCCACTACCTCTATAAACCTTTTCAAGATAAAGATAATCACCTGAGACCTAATCTCGTGTCTCATCACATCCTGGAAATGCCTCATAACTACTGCCTCATCCCCCAAAAATACTAGAAAAAATCATTGAAGGTCAGTGAAATGACCAACATACTCCATCACCAACATTTATTACTGAGTTAGGCTCATGAAGAATATATCCCGCTCTTGACTCAAAGTATCTGGCTAAAAATGCTCTAGAAACCTTTCCTGGAAATATTGCCACAACATCCACTAAACCTGCTCAGTATGAGCCAGGATGTCCCACCAATGTTTTTCCTATCCCCACAACATATAAGCTATCAACATGACTCACTTCCCTATAGGAGTCTCTAGATGATCAAGTATTTTCTGGAAGAATCTATCTAGAACTCCACTGCCTCTAGCCCTCCTTCTCTGGTAAAGGTCAGAGGGTGATGCAGTTGAAAATATCTAGTTAGATCAAACATATTTTGTGTAACCTTCCCTTGGTCCTAATATATAGTATGCATAAAATGAGCCAAGTTATCTCAGAACTACTCCTCTCCACTTTCCAGGATCACCGCATTCTCTTTCTCCTCTACTAGAGGAGATTTCTCAGCAATATCCTCTTTTTTCCCAACCGACACTCGACATCATGGTGGAATTTCTCTATATTTCCAAACACAAGGTTTAGAAACACATGCCATAAAACTTTCAAAACTTCATAAAAAAGGCTCTTCACCATCCACAACAACCTACCATACATTCACCATCCCAACAAACCTTAACATTCCAAAAACATCATCGCGACCATCCCTATTGCGGGCCATGGTCCATAAGGGGTAAACAACCATACTCCCCCACAAGGCTCACACAACATGTTACAATTTTTTTTAATTCTTTAAAAACCCTTAATTACACATATTTAATTAATCATAACTCATCATTATTTTATCTTCACCCACTTTCATTGTTTTGTTTACGACATTTCCCCTTTTTAATTATCAATATGCAAGGTGCATTTTCTATTTCAGGCCTTACACACCCAACCCGTGTGTGCCTACCATGATGCATGTCACCTATCTATATAGGTTACTACAATGATGAATGAATTCAAAACATCATGCCATTGAGTCCATGCGCCAAATATCATAAAACCATCACATCACACAACATGTGCCTCACCAAATGGTGAAGTATCATCAACTGTAACATCATACAATTAAGAACAACAATTACCACCCAGGGTGACTTGGGTTTTCCATCTTACATGGGTTAGATACTCCCAAGAATGAGCTCATTGCCAATGCCGAACACATCCTAACTTCCTTATACCATCCCAAATAACAAGATTCCAGAGAAGGAGAATAAAGACATCCTCTGATACAACTTTGTAATGTCCCAAACTGGATTCCAATAAACCAATGCTTCAGGCCGGGAGGTTACATGACCTTAAGAGTGCCTCCCCATATGCCAACGGTTATCGACTAGTAGCGGGGGTTAAAAAGGTAAATTGGGTAGACTATACCCTCTTTTATTAGAGTATGCCACAAGAAAAAATAAAAAAATAATGGAATGATAACCTGTAATACTAGAGCATGCATAACCAACCATTTCCCCAAATGGGGTACAACCATGTCCAATAGTAAATATACCATGTGATGATACAAGTGAAAAAGTTGAACAAAACCCAAAATGAAGATAAACCGAAAACTACCCAAAATGGTCCCAACACCGAGTCTGGGTTCTCCTCCACATACACCCATGGCAACCCAACTCCCTAGAAAGAGACTTTTCCAATCCCTTGACCTGAAAAAATGAAATCTGCTCGAGTACCCAATGGCAGACTGAGTAGGGTGTGAGTACAACTCAGTATGCCACCACCAATGGTGTCTAAAAAATATCCAATATAAAAAATTGTGCATGAAAAATGGAAATGAATAATAAATGACAAATAAAATATTAAGTTCCCTTAACAAGTTTAGGTCCATTGACAACATTTATTACCATTTCCTTATCTAACAATTCCATCCCAATTACCATTAATTATCATTCCAACACATTTATCACAGGTTTATCAAACACAACATGTTATACGGGCTTAAAGAACAAAATCAAATGCATGAGGAAACCACAATGTTATCATATCTCACTAGGACTAACTTCCTCATGTAAAACATATCCTCACCATGAAGCCTTAGTCAGGGTGGATGAAACTATTAGGGGAATATACCCTCTATCCCCTTCCATAACCCGTGAATTAGGGTTGGAGTTTAGAGCCTCAGTCCAACTCGACCCGTAGACATAAAACCTCAAGTCAATAACCCACTCTACCAAGCCATGTGTATAGGATATATATATATGTATATCCATTAACCATTCACACAACATCACAACCATTTCCCAATGAAAACATAAATAATAATAATAACACGAGATTTAATACCATCACTTAACCCATTAACACATTTACCACATTTTTCATCATTTATTCATTTTTCCCCATTCCCTTTTATTACACTTATCTCACTAAGTATTCATTCATTGTTCCTATCTCGTTATGTTTCATTCATCATACCTAACTCATTAGGCTTCATTACCAGGCTCATAATCCATTCCATTATGGTATTTAATCATTTACACATATTAACCCATTTATCTATTCCTCATTCTCAAGTGTCAACCCATTACAAATTCTAACACTATTAACAATTCATTTAACATAACCATGTTCAACCCATATAAACAAATTCCATGTAAACCTAATGTCCCTTAGGTTATTATTAAGACTAGGTACATCACATATTTTCTACTCTAACATAATAAATCACATCAACATGTTTATCAATGGATCTAAATAACTACACAACAATCTCACTTGTTCTTTAAAAATCTCTAGGTCTGGGAAAGTCAGCACACCCCATGGGTGGCCCTAGATTAGTATCATCACCCTTGACACATCCCATAGGGATCATGAGGGGTTTCATTTACTTTATTAATATCCATTTTACCTAAACCTACCAAGGGTGATCAAAACATACCAAGAGACACCCAAGAATAAATCCACACATGAAAAAATCCATAAATAAACCATGAGATATAACTTATAGACCACCTACCTCGATTTCGTAGGTGAACACACTCTTAATCATGCCCTCAAATTCCACTTCAACCAACCCTTTAAGCTTCAACCTAGATCTCACCCAAAGAGTAGGGTTTTAGATATTTAAAAAGAGAGGAGAAGAAGATACAAACCCTAAAATCAAAAGAGAAGCAAGGATGGGATTAGCCTTACCCAGAGCATCAATCTGCAACCAACAACACCAAAACGTCCTTATAAATGAGGGAGATAGATCTCTTGGAAATATTGGGAAACTTGGTTCGTTTAAAGGGCGAAGAGGGGAGAATGTGGGGGGGGGGGATACCGAGTTGGGGCATAAAATACTAGAGTGATTTTTTTTAATTTTTTTAAAAGTTTTTGGGGCGCACGGTTTACCCACATGGTTTTCCTAACCATGAAAAAATGATGTGGAATCCTGAATGGTTTTCTGGGATTTCCTCATGGTTAGCACTAACTGTGGGAAAACTGTGTGGCCTACCTAGAAAACCCCCTTTTTTTCTTCTTTTTTATGTCCTAAACCACTGGAACACCTCCGAGGCTCCTTAAAAATCAAGAAAACATTATTTAACAAAAAAGGATTGAAATAAAAACTTAAATAGAAACATACCATTCCATGATCCAGGATCTTACATGAATTAGGGTTTTTTAAAGAAATGGGTTGTTTTAGTTGTTATCATGAATATTTATTGTTATTTTTAGGGGACTAGGATTTTAGAACCTTATAAAATCCTTAAGAATTAAACTATGTTAGGAAAATGTTTCGAAATTTTTGTAATTTATTTATCCAGTGGTTTCCAAGAAACAAAATCCATGTTTGGAAAATACATGTGGATGTGGCTCTAGATTAGTTATATATAGAGGTAATATTCCCAATAGGGAACATTCATTGTTAACATGATCATCACCTGGTGTAGGATAAATAATCCTTAAGAAAAAATAGTTTTACCACTCCTAGTGGATATGATTTTGTAAATTCATAATCTCTTAATAAACCATTATTAAGGGAACAAAATGCCCATAAAATTTTATTTTAAGCAATATACATTGGATAACTTAGATTGAAACATATAAATTTATATATTAAGTAATATATTTCATTTATTAGTTACTCCTTCAATTATTATAGTTTCTCATTTATCTATTTAATATTTTCAAAATTTTCTTCCATAATTTCCCATTTATTTTAGTCAACGGATGGAAATAGGAGGAAATGAGTGAACATCCAGTGTGAGGAGAAGTGTGATGAATTCCCAAATGAGATTCCAAACCCAATGGGAGTATGAATAAGAAAATTATTGATATTAATTGATAAATTGAACCATGTTTTGATTAGAACCTTGAATTTGGAGGAAAACCCACACCCCCTAAGAAATATCAAGTTGAAATTGAGACCTTTATTCGACATAGGCCTTTTAATTTTAGTGGATATTCAAATCCTTTAAACATAGAACAATGTAAAAACTCCATTGAAAAGTTATTTTCCATACTTCAACACTTTATGCAATAAAAGGTCATACTAGTTGTTTATTTTATATAGATAGAAACTAATCAATGGTGTACATTGATCAAATATACAAATCTTGATAATAAAATCAAAGCGTTATAGTGGAAATAATTCCATAATATATTTTTTTTGATGAACATTTTCCTTAGGCTCTCCAACCTAAAATTTTGACGGATTTACTTGTCCTCAATAAAAAATAATGAAAAATCCATAAGGGAGTATGTGGGGAACTTCAAAAGGCTTGCATTATATGTCTATGAATTTTTAATTGAACTCAAATGTAAATTTGAACACTTATTTAGTGGTATAAATCTAAGTATACATAAAGTTTTAGAAATTTGATACTTTTAAATCTATGAAGAAATTGTATGATGTGCCATGAAATATTAAATGGAGATTAATAAATCTCAAGGCTCTCATGGGTTTGGATCAAGGAAGAATAAAATGAAGTTTAATTCTAGTGGAGAAATAGAGAAATATGATGGGGTTAATAAATTACAAAAACCCACTTATCAAAAGTGTGGTAAGAAGCATCATTAAAATTACTAAAAGGGGATAAAGAAATGATTTAGGTACATGTAGGAGGGGAACCTTTCTAGATAATGTCGTTAGGAGAAACCCAATAGTGTGATAAAAGAATGGAATGCTTCTGTATACCCTAAAATTTTTGTCTAATGTTTCAACTTCAAGGGAAAAGGATACTATGATTATCAATTCATTAAGACAAGAGTTTTTTATGAAATCTGAAAACAACAACCTCAAAGTTCTATATAGAAAGGGAGAGCTTATGCCATCACCAATGATAAGATGGATCCTCACAATGACGTGGTGACATGTTTACAATTTATTAATCAATAGATAGTGAATGCACTATTTTATTCAAGTTTTATGAATTATTTCATGTCACACAAGTTTAGTAGATCCATTCAAACACCATAAAAATCACAAAATTAGGTCCATCAGTGATAGTGTAAAATGGGGGATACCATTGCATCCCAAGTATACAACTCCTCCACTATCCATATTTTCAATAGTAATTTACCATTGATCCTTTTGAAACTTTCTTTAGAATAATTGAATTGAATTGTTAGTATGGATTGAATTTTCTTATATAGAGCCAACACATATTTCTAAGTGAAGAAAATCACCATCTATATTGAAAATTTCCTTCAAATTCTATACAAGTGAAAGGGGAAGAAGAATATCCTTTGAAATCATCATCTCAAACATAGATATTATTAAATAATGATAAATAATATCTAGCTAAAATGATTTTTAATAAGGAAAAGATCATCCTTTATAACATTACCATTGTGAGGGAATACACTAATGTGTTTGCTGAATAATTTCTTGGTCTTCCTCCAAACAGAGAGGTTGAGTTCTCAATCAAATTTAGACCCATAACTATTCTAATATCTAAGAATCTATATAGGATGGACACTATTTAACTTGTGGATATGAATAATAAAGTAAAAGAGAATCTCAATAAAGGGTTTATTAACCCATGTGCTTCACTGTGGGGTACATAGGTTCTTTTTATCTAGAAGAAGGATGGTTAAATATGCCTTTGAATTAATTATCATGACCTTAAAAAGACGACGATAAAGAAAATGTATCCTCTATAGTTGATTTATGACTTATTTTATAAGCTTCATGGATCCTAATACTTCTCTAAGTTGGGTCTTCGGTTAGGATATTATCATGTAAAGGTGAATATAGAGGATATATCCATGATTAATTTTCATACAAGGTATGGGAAATGCGAGTTCCTAGTGATTCCATTTGGACTAACTAATGTTATATTTATATTTGTGGACTTAATAAATAGTTTCTTTACAGATTACCTCAATATAATTGTGGTATTATTGATAGAAACGATTCTTATCTACTCCAAAAATAAGGAGTAATGTGGGAAACTTTTGAATGTTGTACTGAAGACCTTTCGAAAGGAAAAGTTATACATAAAGTATAGTAAATAAGTGTTTAGATAGAGAAAGTAACATTAATAGAGAAAGTTTTTTTTAAAAAGGAATATCTATATACCCTTTGAAAATAGAGGCAATTAAAGTATTACCAAGACTAACATCTACGATGGAGATCCATAGTTTCCTTGGACTACCTTTGTACAATCATCAATTTGTGAGAAAATTCTCATTATTTTCAATCCAAATAACCAAGATTTCTTGAAAGGGACTGAAGTTTGTTTAGAATGTTGAATGTGTGGAGATAAATAAAGTGTTTATAAAGAGGATAATCATTGAAACTATACCAACATTACCCACTAGTTGGTAAGGATTTGTGATCTACCATGATGCATCCAAAAAAGGATTGGATTGTGAACTCATGCAAGATAAAAAAGTGATTGGGACATTATCTCTTTAAAGAAAAGTGTGACATATTTACAAATCCCAAAATAACCAAAAATGTATTCAAGGAAAAGGAGATCAATATGCAACAATGAATATGGTTATAGATGCTCAAGACTGTGCATGCACGGGAATGCATAGCTGAATAGCCATGCGAAGGTGGAGAGCTGATTTCACGAGGAAGATGCTGGGGAGGAGCAGTTCCAAGTAGTTAGTGTGGGTTGTATGTAATGTTTGAAGTATACGGTCAAATGAATTCCTCTAAGGCCTACGGTCCATGTAATAATTATGCCTACATGCCTTTTAAGGGTTCCATATCACCCCTTGAAAGGTGGATTATCAAAATCAATAAAAAAAATGACGGCCTTTGGGCCATTGGATGGGATAACATGAAGGTGGATATTGTAGAATTTGTATCTCAATCCTTGGTATTCCAACAAGTCAACATAGAATGAAAGTTATCTAAGGGTATGATGTAACAATTACCCATAACAATATGAAAATGAGAAAACTTAACCATTTATTTCATCATAGCATTCCCTAGGACATATAAAGAAACACCACCATTCAGGTGGTAGTCGATCACCTTACAAAGTTTGCACATTTCATTACTATAAAGAAATTTTTATCTCATGAACAAATCACTAAGATATACATTAGATAAGTGTAAAGACTACATTTAATACTACTCTATATTATATCTGATTGATATATGTGGTTTAACTTGAGGTTTTGGATAATCCTTCAATAAAATTTGATATAGAGCTAAGTTTTAGTACAACTTATCTCCCTGAGATAGATGGTCTGTCTAAGAGAACCATTCAAACTCTAGAATATATGATGAGATCATGTTAAATGGATTTTGAAGGATTTTTTTATCAAAAAATTACCCTAATAAAGTTATCATATGAAAATAGTTTCCATTATAGTATCATATATCATTATATGAGGCTTTGTATGGGAAGAGGAGTCCGACTCCCACATGATGGGATGAAGTTGGAGAGAAAAAGCTTATGGGACTTAATCTTATCCAATAGATTATAGAGAAGGTTTAAAGTATCAACACCATATGAAATCTTCAAGAATTTAATAGAAAATATAGGTATAAAATCATCGATGAGACGTAGAATTTGAGGTCAGAGATACAATGTTCCTTTATATATTATTTTGTAAAAAATTCACAAGGTTTGGGAGGAAGGGAAATAATATTCATTGTTATGTTATTCTCTTTAATTTCTTTGATCATATCGGTGCTCCGGTCTATTGACTAGCATTTCCACCTAACTTATCTCAATTACTGGATGTGTTTCATATATCCCTCTTAAGTATGTGTAAACATGAACCTCATTTGTATTCAATCAATATGAGGTACCATTGAAGAAATATATTTCATATGAGGAGTATCTTTAGAAGATATTATATCATAGAGAAAAAAGTTATACAAAATATTAAATCTCATGTTGTCAAAGTGCTATAGCAAAACAAAAAGTTATAGGGAGAAACATGGGAATTAGAAGAGGTGATTAAATAGAAGTACCCTAATCTATTTTAGTGTATGGAATGAAATTATCGGGGAAAAATTTATAAATGGGGAAGAATTTATTGACCCAAAATTATATAAATGAAATTAAAATTTTAATAAATAAAGTCTTATTAAGTAATGTTTTTATAGAAAACACATGCACTACCTTTTTTATTTTGGACTATTTTAAAATATAGCCTATCAGATTTAAAATACCTTTAAATACCATAAAAATTGATATGTTTCTATTATAAAGTGACCATTAATATTTGGACATTAAGAATTATGATAAATTATAATTTACATAGATGGGAGGAGTGATAGCCCCAACCAGTAAGATCATACCATATGATTCCCATTTATTGGAGCTTTTGAGGGAGTTGGAATCACTATGATTTTCCCATAAAAATGACCACGATAAAATTGAATAACTAATGCATAAAAAAACCATTTATTGGAGAAGTTATATATTATTGAGATCACAACCCAAACCATGTTCTCCAAACCACTCCAACAAAGACCTGCTATTTCACACCTTACCCTTATGGCATCCATTGGTGTAGTTAGGGTTTATGTATCTAGATCATAGTAGTATAGGTTTTTAATTTTTTTATATTATAAAATAGTAATTATTGTTATCCCTTTCCATTATTACTTTATATTTATTATTATATAGTATTTGATGAAAATTATATATTTACACTAAAGAACCAAAATTGTATTTTTGGAAATTATATGGTTCTAATTAAAATAGTATTCTGATAAATTCAATAATTTTTAAATAAATTTTATTTTATATAATATTTTTATAAAAATAATATTTTTTATAGAAAAAAGATAATATAATTTAATAAAATCTAATATAATCTTAATAAGGGCCAGAAATTTGTTATTTCAATAAAAAAATTATTTTTCAATAAATATAATTTTGATTTTGTATTAATTATTATTATTATTGTTATTATTATATATATATTTATAAAATAAATATTATCTTTGAAATAAGCATGTCCAGATTATCCAATGGTGAATGTTTCATATTTATTTTGAGATATTCATATTATTGGGTAAAAATAAAATATCGTATGTATTATGACCTCATAATAGCCCAAAAGTGCTGTAATAAATATTATAAATGGAATACATGACCAAATTATTTTCTCTTTTAAAATTATGTGTTTTTGAAGTTATTTGATTAATTTTATAAACCCTTAATGAATACTCCAAAATCAATATTACATTTTATGATTTTAAAATCAATTATTTATCAATATAACCTAGTTCTACATCACCAAGGGTATTATTTTAAGAAGTTTGATTATTCAAATTATAAAATATTTAAAAACAATAAAATATGAATATAATCATAGTAGAAAACCATGGTAAGGTTTTTGAGTTTAATTATTTTATCATATATATTCCACAACCAATGTTTAGAAATTAATTAAAAATTTCCCCGATTTTTTTATAAATTCCCACCCAAACATACACTCCTCATTACTATAAACCAATTTATCATGTCGTTACTATCCATCTATCCCTATAAATCACTACCATGGTGTTCACAGGTTGTTAAGAATATCCTACAAATCTTTTAGATGATTCCTCGCAAGGAAAGGGACTCTTTATACTTATTTTTATTTCATGTACATTATTTGAACTAAAACCATATGATTTACAATTTTCAATGTTATAATTTGTTTTTATACACCTATTCAGTTCACTAATTTTACCCATATAATGAGAGTCTGCCTTTCACTCTCATTCACCTTCCAAAAACTCTGATATACACTCATTATACAGTTGAAATTATCCTATCATTTTTCATGACAAACATTTATATAGTGAATACCCATCTCTATTTCTACTCAAGGGTATTAAACTAGTTGTACCTATCCTTCATTGATAGGATAATTCCATTCATGAAACCCACACTACATAATCATGGGTTTAATTGTTATGAAATGAATTATTATATTTTATGATCTATATGGAAAAAAAATAAATGTATTAGATATAAATGTAATGGGTGGGCCTACAGTTATATAGCCCTATAATGCATTGGGAAATGTTTTTATATCATGAGATACTATCTATGGTGCACGAGAGTTTATTATAATACCGCTTTGTTATGTTACCTTGGTTTTTAGACTAGATATATGCTTATGATGTCATGTTTTTTTGTTGTCACTAGAATCCCATGTTACCTTGATCTTATCATCTTACATTATTCTTCAATGCTCATGTTTATGATTCTCACCCATTTTTTATGACCTTTATATTACAATTGGATTACATGTATTAATTCCATCATGTTATGCTTTGATTATTACTTTACTAGGATTTTCATCTCACCCTCTTCTTATGTATGTCCCTAGGTTTTCCTATGTATTTTTAGAAGGGTGATGAAATTTTAATAGCATATTAAAGAGTTTTAAATAATGTAATTATATCCATGTTTTAAGTTATTGTTATATGCATATAATTTCCCAAATACATTTTGCATCATGATATTTTGTGACTATACTTAGTGAATCTTTATGAATTAAATCACAAATTAAAGTGTATTAAAGGTATGAGTTTCCATATTAAAAATCATGTTAGGACATTGTGTATTTAAAACCAATTGATATAACCAGAGGAACCCTTAGAGTGTGGGTTAATCATTATTTTAACCAATTTAAAATTTTTATTTTATTTATTTAATATTCTTTTGTATTTTTTCTTGTGTTTTCTTGAACAATGTTCAACCTTCTAATTGGTGCCGAAGCCTCAATTTATCGTTAAAGCAATGACCTATTTAGAGGGTAGAGGGGGACCCAATACATAGCCCTAAGCCCCAAGGACAAGTGGGTTTTACTTAGTTTACCACTAAGGGATAATGAAAATAAGATAAACATGGTGGTGTTCTATTTCACCAGATTAAACTACATCAAAAATTTGGTGGATACAGATTCAGTCATGGTCACTCTATGATAAGGATCAATTCCTTTAATTTTTTTGGTTTTAATCTCTCCTCACTCAAGGAACACTAAATTTTCTTAATCAAGACAATGACATTGAAAATATAATGGGAACTCTATATTCTTATCCTATACATGATAATTTTCATAATGCCTTCAATAATTTGTAAACATGTGTATCTCTCCATGATTAATGTTGTAATCATAAATCTAGGCATATTCAAATAGAAGTAGATAATATATCATATCCCTAATCACTGAACCATTCTTTATCCATGTTTGAAGAGAGTATCCTCTTTCTTTGAGGCATTATTGTGTGTCTTCTACAAAATATAGAAAAAATAATTCTCCTCTAGGTGTCTATAATTTTACCTAAAATCTCCATATTTCACTCCTTTAGTTCCTAGATATTCCAGTGGAACTCCTTTTTTACTTTGAGTATTCTCTCTTGAATATGATCATGTAAAACAATGAGAAACTCCTATTTCACTCCTTCAACAACCAGCTTCAATGACTAGATATAACAATGATGATCCTTATTCTTCTCTAAAACATATGTGTTATTTTTATACCGCAGTGATGGAAGCATATATTCAATATGGTTAATCTCTTTCTTCTTCTACTTTGAAAAAATATATCAAAGGGGATATCTTATCTAAAACTAGAAATTCCATGATAGTCTTCTTATTCTCCATATCTTATCTTCTCTTCTTATTCATCATATTCTTCTTATATTCTTATATATTCATAGAATAATGTGAATAATATTCCCAAAATATATGGAATTATTTTTTTCTCTATTTTTTTCTTCAAATTAATCTCATGAATTAATCACACGATTCCTGATTTTTTTATTTCTCAATAACTCCCTATAATTTTTGAACTTCTATCCACATAATATCCCTTTAATATCATGATATTTAGTCCTACACAAAATCAATAATATTATTTACTTAATTTTTAGGATTTTTTAGTCATCAATTAAGACAAATAGAATATCAATGCATGAAAACATACAACATAACAATCTTAGTTACAACATCATATCTATCGAAAATCAGATTCATCGATTTAAAAGAAAATTATTTATTTAAATAACCATGATTACCATAAAGTACAACTCCTCTAATTTCAACACGATCTTTCCTTGTGCGTATTTTAGTAGATCTATAACTAGATGAGTTTATCACTATCATAAAGCCGAGTGAAAACCAAAAATTAAAAATGGAATTAACCTTGTACATTGTACTAATAAATCTTATATTTTCCTAGATAACTCTTAATAAATGACATGAGTTTTTGAAATAACCCTTATAAAATATCTTATGAATCTTTCAAAATCAGATAACCCTTATGAGAGCTATAATTTAATCTTCGAAACATCACATTGAGTTCTTGACAACCCTTGATAAATATAGGGATAAACCTAATTCTATTTCCTCTTAAACCTTATAAAATATTCCTATTCTAATTTCAATAACCATAATAAAATGTCTATTATGAAATATTCCTAATTACCCCTACAAAATATTCCATTTCAATTTTCAGAAACCATAAAATAGTGACTCTAATAAAATGAGTCTGATGACTTTTAGGTTTCCCTATCTTTAGAATTTCCATGAAAACAACCTAAATTACCATTTTTTGAGAAATAGGCACATTTTAATTATCCAATACTGAACACTCCTACACTTTTTGTACCTAGAAAAATTAATAGATCCACTTAAAACTTCTCAGAACACTCTATAATCAAATTAACATCCGGGATTCTATCTTTAGAACCAAAAACTAATAATATTTATAAATATTCAATAACATATTACTTTCAAATAGGATTATATCATAACAACTCTAAATCTCAGATTATTTTGAATAACTTTTAGAGCTATGTCTTATTTAGTTCGTGCACTCATCTTTCAAATCTTAAGTTCTGGAGCACCAACAATTACATTGTAGATTCCGAATAGCCCAATATCAAGAACACCATTAGGAAACAATTCTGAAATTCTGTTATTATAGCTTACAAACTTATAGATATTAATCTACTAGATTATCATTGAATTCATATAAATACATTCCAATCTAATTATTATCTTTACTTCAGGTCAAAATATACTTTCACAAGCATAATGTCCCATCAAATTCTTCATAAAACCAATAACTATTGTCAAAAATATCTGATAATTAGTATATTTATTGTAAAAGATCTATAGAATATATAAATAGTATTAAATATTAATTAATATAGTAATTAAATTATAGGTTAAAAAATTATGAACATTTACCACACCTATACATTCACAACTAAGGCTATGAACCATTAATATCAGATAATTTCATTTATAGTGTTAATATCAATCATGTTATTTGATATGGTAGAGTGTCTTGACTCAACCTTCTATTTTCCCTTCAATTTTTCATACAATAATAGAATATGTCGAATTAGACCACTTTAATTAAATATAAAATGGTTTTCATATAATACTAATTAAAAAGAATAAACCTCACTATCATCATGTATGTTTATGAAATTAAATGGACATTCTATGAGTGTTACAATAGTAATTTTGACATGATGAACATCAAGATAATTAAGTGTAATAGGTAACTCCACTCTCAGATCATGAACTACCTGAATCCATATGTTGATGTGATATTTTGGAAGTTTTTTATTATGTAGAGTAATATTGTACATTGTACCTATTGCAAGATGATAATGAATTAGTACATATAGATAAAACTAACAATAAATTTATCTCTATAGAATATTACAATATTTAGGGAATTATTAATTATTTGATTGAAATTTATAATATGCTTTTATAAAAAAAATATATTTTCCTCATATAAGGAAAGACTTTGATGGGAATGGATAGCCTAAAATCTAAGGGTGTGTGGATTTTCACATTCTAATTTCTATTACGTTAATCCTTCTCATTGATCCTTTCAATGAAACTGGTTTATCACATTATCTTTCCAAATAATATTTCCATTGGAGTATCTATCTGTGCATGTATCTTTTTCATTTTATCATTTATATCATCCTATTTATTTTTATTCTCAAAGTATTTAGAAGGAAACAATATAAATCCCACACCTCTAATGCAACAATATTGTTTTGATGATTTAAAAACACTAAAACATATTGTTAATCAGTTATATTAGATAATTATTATTGTGTCTAAAATAGATAAAAAACATTAGAATATTAGTACTCTTTATTATTTAATACTATTTAGTGAAATTGTTTTTCTACTATCTCATACTTTCACACAATTCATATTTTTGTGTGTGTTTTATTTCCCATTTTCTCCATTTTATTTACATAAGAGTCCTTTCATAAAACTTGATGTGGGGTAGAAGTGGATTGTGATTTTAATTCATCTATCTATTTATAAAAAAATAATATAATTTTGTTTCTATTTCATATCACAAAAAAGTTATACTATAGATTAAAATACCTCTTCCTTTATTTATGGTAGAGGTATGGGGTCTTCAATGTAGATTGTTTATTTTCTATACTCCTTTGTTCTTTAATAAATTGATTTTTTAAAATTAAAGTGATTAATATAAATAATTAAAAATAAAATAATACCAATTATAATGCAACATAGTTTCTTCCTCCTTCTGATGATAGATAAAAGAATCATATGTTTCTTGATTTATAATGTGTTCATATATAACAAGTGTGTGAGATTTTACACTCCCCTCAATATCCCTATGATTATTTTCCATAAAAAGTGTCTTAAATGTTCTATATGACTTTACAACGACTATTAATACATATAAAATGTTCCATGGTTCAATAAAATCTTTGGGATAGTTCCCAATAATGTTTTTCATCGGTTTTAATAGATAATATATGAATAACTTGATGGTAATAACTGTGAAATCTCATAGAGAGGATCTTTTAAGTTTAATTTATAATTAATTAATAACTTTAATTTTCTTAAACATATAATTACTTCTGATGAATTTAGTTTTTTTTTCATGTTGTCATTATAGTAGATAATTCAATAAATGATTCCTCTAGGTTTATCCACACATTATCCATTCTTCCCATAATAATTATTACATTAGTTTAGGTGCTAGTGTAAAGGATCCTAGTGGAATCCTAAACAGGGTTCTGAGAGTGCCCACGCCCTGTGACGATTCCCTAGTGACGATAGTGGCTTCGGCAGCCCCTCCTTCGCTGGGGGAGGGGTCTCTTTCTCATGATCATGATGCTCCTTATAAGGGGTATCAGGATGTTAGGGCCGTGATATATTCTTCTTAGTTTCTTGAGTGAGGAATACCTAGTGTAGGAGTGGTCTAGATATGGAAGATCTGTTTGAGGATTCCACTTTCATATGCTCCATGGGTCATTCGATCTCTTTATAAAGTGGGACCTTTCCACCTTGGTGATTTGGATTCAACTTCCAGGACTCCCACTTCCCTTCCAGAACCCAGTGTTACTTCCTTCTATTGGTAACTTTATTGGGCAATTTATCTATGCAGATTGGTGGACTTCCACTTTGAAGCACTCGATAGTGGCCCATTTCTGTGTTGAAATGGATCTCTCTCAGCCCCACCCGATGTTGTGTGGATTGTGATTTAGGGGGAGTATAGGTATTTTCAACCAATTATCTACGAATCTTGGAAAAAGATTTTTTTACCTCTACAATAGATAGGTCCATAGTCTTCTTGAATATCAGAAGAAGGCTCCAGGTTCTTATGAGGTTGATCCCCCGGGTGTGTCTGTTGGGATCAATTCCCAGGTGGATTCTTCAGGGGGTGAGGAGAGTTACCTTCTTGTGGATGTGAATCATGCTAGTCCAAGGACCCCTCCAGTCTCTTAGATGCAAGGGTCATATTGCAGGCGGGGATGATCATGGCTTGGGTGGGTTAGGAAGTGAGTGAGTCCCTCCAAGATACTCCACATGCACTACATATGGCTACTCCAACAAAACCTGATGAATCTATCCTGATAAAGGATGATATTAAGAGACATGACACCAGTGAGGATCTATAACTCCTAGTATTGGAAGAAAAACTAAATAATTTACAATTTATGGGTCAAGGTCTTCAGCAGATATGAGCTCCAGACACGCCAAAGCAGGCCCCATAGGCCTCCTCATATGCTAAGAAGCTTAAAGTAGGGTGGCCAAACGTGACCTATCAAAACCAGTTTAGAGTGCTTGGATAAGAATACTACTATAATAGTGAGGAATTTATAGGGGTGGGTCATGAACCAGACCCCTTTATTGATGCAGTTATATCCTAATAGGAAATGGACAAGGCTTCAGAACATGATGAGTCCAAGGAACTGGCCATAGAAGAGGACTATTTTAGATTCTCTATGCATAAGGTCATGAAAAAATCATGAATTCTGAAGCATTCATTTAGAATAATCGAAGGGAATGAAGAATTAAGGATTAATACAACCTACCCAACCCTCATATTACAAGATATTCTTGTAAGGGAAAGTTATCCCCAAAGGCCTCTACAAAGTTTGGCAGCTCAACCATGAACATGTCCAAAGACTCTAGTCAACAGAAGGTAGATACCATCTCCAAGTACCTGGTTAAGGTATAATGCGATGTTGTTTCCCCATATTCTCTTGTTGGTGGTGTAGTGTTGATTGGTCAGGGGAAGCAGTGCAAAGTTGGTTCCAAATATGATTCCCAGTGCCAGATGACATCAGTTCTAAAACATATGGATCTACTCATGCACTTAGATGAAGAAATGGTTGAGGATTCTTTGGATATTAAGGCATTGAAGAAGATGAGATTGATTCATGTTGCCCCTATAAATAAGCAAGGAGAGTGGCCTGATAAGCAGGATGACATTCTACTTAGAGGCTTCAACATGGGGAATATTATCAAAGAGAAATACAATAAATCTTTGGGAAAATTGGAGCTTCTATATGAGGGACCCTTGAAATATTTCCCCGACACTCAGGTAAATGGTATTCCCTGGGTTTTATTTAGGGAAACTTATTCTAAACAAATCACTCTTTTCTTTAACAGAGCTGTTGTATCCTTTGGTACTGAAACTATTTAGTTGTGAGGGTTCCCACTTCCCCCTTAAAAGTGGTTGTTTAAAAAAAAATTAACGTTGGATGTAGAGGAACCTAGTGCTTTGTGTTTCTCATCAATGATCACACTAAAAGGATTATATTATAATATATTATTCTTAGGATAGTGGAAGAGGATTCTCTTAATAAGGCTTGCGATAATTTCAAGAGTCACTATATTTTTCACAAAAAAACCTATCCTCCAAAATGATATAAATTTGAATCTATACTTTGGTTGGAGGACCGATTAGGGATGAATTAAACATTGAGATTGGGGGGGGGGGGTAAATTTTTATTGGTTACTTTTAATCCAATTTCTAATTTTTATACCTTTCACCATTAACCTATATTTTTTTATACGGTGAATGGTTCCCTTATTCTACCTTCTTACCTTTATTCTCACATACAATACATTCAAAACAAACACACACCAAGGGAATAATGATTTATAAGGTTCACCTTTAAAAACAAACGTATAATCCTTAGTATGATCTATATTCCACTAATACCACATGAATCAATAATTTCAACTTTCTACCTTTACATTATAGTCTCCCAAAATTGGATGAGTGTGCTTCTCACATAACTCGGTTTTGTGATTATCATATTCTGGTTCATTAAACACATTATAGTGAAGTAATTGGGATAATAATAAGAGGGCATGTCACTATTTGAGGACTATTAATGTTATTTATTTTCTACTTTCTTTATTATCATTTTTCTATTTTACTTAATAAAAAATACAAGTAACACTTCTTATTTTTTATGAACATTATTACATACAACACCCTTTTATTCTTCACAAAAGAAAGTATATTAACTAATCCTTCTTATTCTTCTATTGAACTAGTTTCAAGATTATTTTTCCATGTTTGAAAATATGGAATGAAAAAAAACTCATTATAATACCCATATATTCATTTTTTCTTATATTTTAGTGCACAATAAAAAAAATAGAACTTTTATTTCCTTTAAATTTGACACACAAAACTTATTCAAAGATTTAATAGTGTTAGTTATTTTTTTATCATCAATAAAATACAACTTTTTGAAATTTTATAATGTATCCGGTCTATCAATTTATCATATTATTTGAACTATAGTGTGATATATATATATATATTTATATATGAATAATTGTAGAGACCCATAGCTTGATATACATGGACATTACATTACTTTTGCGGAATACTTAAAACATAACAAAAACAGACACACAAGGACCGTAATAGTTTAGTGTCTTTGGAAACTTGGAACGTAATATTCTAATCATGGTGAAAGATCTTTAACATCTACCATAAAGATCTTACAATTTTTGTTTCCTGACCTAAAACCTTTCTTTTGATACTAGGGGAAAATAAAACATACAAATGGTGAGCTCAAATGCTCACTAAGGGTACGTATGGATAAAATAAAACTTACCATATACATTGGAACTTAAAAACATGAACATAATGTTTAAACATTAAAATATTGAGCAACGACATAAAACATGGAAGTACATAAGGAATAGATCCTAATGGAACATAAACCATGATAAAATAGAAGGGGAATAAAACATGTAATTGTGGCATCCATTAAGAACATGTAATGATTTCCATAGTACCCAAGACATTGCTGCCAAGACCATCTTAGTGGACAAAGTCCCATTCTGAATCGAGTTCACTCCTCGTTTTAGTCCTGTAACACTGAACCAGATTAACTTACCATTCCTGCCATGTCTATCTCATGAGATATAAAATCTTTACCCAATGCATTGGAGGGAGATATAGGTCTCACCCATCTCATAATGAAATCATTCTTACTTGTGCCACAAAAAAAACATACATCATTCATAATAACCCAATAAACAAAATGGGTTTCATAAACATCATTCCATCATCACATAATCCATATAAAAGAAATGGATATCATTTCATAATAAGAAAAGTGAAACCATTTAAATCATAGATACATGATACTTGAAACATACACATATGAAATAATGACATCTTAGATGAAAAATGGTTTTGATAAAATACTTGAAATGAATTCTTGAGGAAAATATCCTTTCTTCTTCAAAATCAATTTCTTTTCACAAAACGTCATGAAATTTTAAAAGAAAGAGATTTTGTTGAAAAAAGTAATGAAATATTTTGGATTAAGCTTCATGAAAATAAGTCTTTATGAAACCGTAAAAATCCTTTCATGTTGTATAAGTTAAAAAAACATTCTTCACGTACTTTTGTTGAAAAAGTCAAAAAAGAACCTCTTAACGTAAACAAAAGAAAGATTCCTTACATAACATGTAGTAAAAGTCAAAAAGTCAAAAATGGGTAAAAATGACTTTAACCATACATGAAAACACTTTTATAAAACATGGACATGGATGATAGAAATAACCCCAGTAAATACTTACGAATAAGAAATCTCGGATAAAAATGAGATTTGCAAAATTTATCCCTTACCTTATGTCTAATATGCTTCGTATGTATCCGAACCTCCTGTATAATGATTTAAATAATGTCATTGAATTATTACAGAATCATATTCATTGTTATGATATCATATTTGGTTCACTTATGACTTTATATTACCCGTTATTTTGTAAATTCCATGTTAAAGAGTGTTTTGGGTAAAATCGTTTCATTTGTCGTCTGTGTTTTGACTTGTAATTATTCATATGATTACTTAGATCACGATTACATAATTACAGAATATAAAACATTATTTATATATAATATATATTCAGAATATACATATATATAATATATCGATAAATGGAAAGAAATGCACCGTTCATGGAGACGGTAGGCCGTACGTACGCATGAACGCTATTTTTGTTTTCCTTATTGAGTTGAATGGAATTAAGTAGATTAAATACATATATACATAAATCCAGTAGTCATATATTTCATTATTATTTATTATATATACTTTATAATCATTCTTAAATGGTTAACATGGAGAATGAATCTCATCGCGTCGTGGAGACAGTATTCCGTACGTACGCATGAGTGATGATATCATTTCCACAATTATTGAATTGAATTGGAGTGGATGATACAATATATCAGAATCAGTATTACGTTATAATAACTATGTATAGTTATTCTTTACACCATTATACCCATCCATGTAAGGTGTTGGTGGAAAAACAGATTACACCACGGCGTGGAGACGGTATTCCGTACGTACGCACACGCGGTGATTTTTTTTTCTGTAGGATGGATAAAAGGTGAAATGAGGTTGTTTTATATTTATAATAAAAAATCAGTATATTAGTTATACTGATGTTTTTACTTTATAATGAAACAACTAAATAAGAAGAAGTTGAAGAAGAAAGAAGCTTGAAAGAATCGGGAGAAGAAATTACCTCTTCTTCGATACGCCTCTTTGAAACCACCTCTTAGGGCACTAAGATTGGTCTTTAAAGTAGACCAGAACCTCTAGGATGTTTCTAGGGAAGTGGATAAGATAATTGGTCAGGGGTTGGCCGAGCTTTAAGGCTCAAATTGATGTGGGAGGAGAGGGAGGAGGTGCCCTTTTATAAGGGAGGAGAGGGGCACCTTTGAAATTCTTAAAAATATTAATTTATAATAAATCTAACCCCACTTAAAAACCTCCAAAAATGAATAATATTCGAATATTAGATGAGATAGGGTTGTAATATCATCAACCAATCAAATTTAGACATGTTTGGATCTTATTTTAAACCTTATCATTTTGATTTATCCTTATTTAATCTATTTAAGTTTATTTGTGGTAATAAAATTCTAAATTCTAAATTATAACAAATAATTACTTATTTGTTGTGAATTTTCCATAATTGTTTACTTTATAACATTATAGACCATATAAATTTAAATTTATAATTTTTAAATATTTTTGTGATTTTTAAACAATTTTATAATATGTTATTTTTATAAAATAACAATAGTGTCAATTTTGACACTATTAATTTATTTTGAATAAAATATATACAGAATATATGTTCGAAATAAAAGTTTTAATAGATTCATAAAAGGTCATATGTATCTATAAAATTAGTGGATCACATTAAATAGTTCATATAATATTTATTTTGTTATTTTTAAAACCATTTATTTGGTTTATCTCTTAATAAAATAATTACTACAACATTTTTGTATAATTATTTAATATACTAATTTGTTGCATAAAAATTTAAAATAAAATCCTATGATGAATATAAATCTGTTAAATTTCACAATAATACTTTTACTCGAATTTATCATCTTAAAATCACAATATTTAAATTGTTATATTTATTAAATTATGAAGTTAACAACTTTGGCATCATTTAAAATAAAATAATATAAGTGTCATAATCACTTTTATAAGGCTCCAAACGGTTATATATTGGGTAATTAGATGGTTACGGTGTATATATACACTACCAATAAGTTTAGGTCAGGTTTGTGTGCCTTTTAATGAGTATTATTATTTCAATAAAAAACTATATTACTTATTTTCCACTTAATAAATAATTTCTGTATCATTAATGTATCACCATTAATTACAATTATTTAATCATTAAAAATTCTAAATAAATTATCATGATGTAGATAATTTTATTAGCTTTCTGGAGACTATTCATGTTCAAAGATTTATGATGTTTATCGCTAAATTAAAATTATTATACTTATAATATTTAAGAGAGTGACTTGTTGTCACTTTCTTTGGTTTTAATAATAATTAAATTATTTTCATGGTCAAAAGTCCATAAAATGAGTCTAATCCGACCCTTAGTTGATAGGGGTTTACTTTTATCCATCCAATAGAATTTTGGAATGTGTTAGGGTAATTTTATAATATTATATTTACCCTTAATTACCCGATTTACCTTTAACTATGGTAAATAAAATTTACCGTAGTTACTATTCATAATTCCCAAAAATAAAAAGTAGCCTATTAACATAATTTGGACCCACTGATTCCAAATATGGAATCCATTTTTTTCAAATTCAATACACATAAGTTTCAGAAATTAAATTAAAATTAATCGCGTTGTCGAATGAAAACAGGTTTTTTGTTTAAAACATTGCAAAAGATTGAATTGATTTAACCTACGAATTCAATGTAAAATCAATGATAATGACATAAATTATATTAAATGGTAAAAATATATTATATTTATACTTTAAAACCATTAAATATTATAATTTAACCATATAAATTATTACGATGAAAAAAGTTGTTTTTCATTAAAATATAGCGTGTTTTTACTATTCATCAAAATATGAAAGTTACCAGAATAATACGAAAAAATTATCCAATGTAAATTTTTATTTCTTGACTCCAAAGAAGAATTTTATTTTGTCAAATTTAACTTATAAACATATCAAAAACAAGATTTAAAGTGGGTGCACCATCAAAAGGCGGCAAAACTGCATTTTTTGAAAAATACTTATTTTACCCGAAAATTTATTTTGTTCTTATACCATGTTCTAGAAAATGTGTAAGATGAGTAATAATGTTATAAAATTCAAAATTTAGTTAATACTATTCATAACGGCTAGTTCATAATAATATTATAATAATATATCGTTGTTTAGTAAAACCCGGTATTGCGTATAACACACGCTATTGAGGAAGGTCGCGATTGCGTGTAATGCAAGCCAAGTCAGGGTTGCGTGTTGTGAAAGAATCCTTCGTTGTTTCGTATAACAGAATCCAACCATATTTCATTTATACATTGAATATATATATATATATATACTCAATGTTGCATAGAATAACTATTATCAAAATTGTTTGTAACACGATCCAAGAATAGTGTTGCGTATACTGCAAGCTAATACGGTGTTGCGTATAGTGCAAGGTAATCTTGGTGTAGCATACAACACAAGAGATTAATGAAATTAAAAGAATATTTTTCATAAAATCTCGGGTTGTTACATTCTACCCCCCTTAAAATGAATTTCTCCCTCGAAATTCGTCGGGGTTATAAATGGTTTACTACTCGAATGTTTGTTTAATAGAAACCCACATCATAAAAAGGAATACCAAAACATGGATTTAAAAACTAAAATATGAAATGTAACGGTTACCCAAATTAACTCATCACTGGGTTTCCACGTAGGAAAACATAGGTGAAAATATGGATATGGAAGAAAAATCTAACCATCAAGTTCTGATGGAGAGTGGTAGAGAACATGGCTATGAAAAATCCAACAATCACAAAGCTATTGATTTGTGATGATCTAAGGTACCATCTGATTCATCGGATATAAGGGAACTAGGACCACATTTTTGGTTTTCAAGATCATTTCCCTAAAGTTGATGAATTAAAAGAAATACTTGCATGATTTTGGAACAATCTCACCATTGTTTGTGAATTGAACAATTTCCACTTCATCCCTTAAAGAAATGAAGTTCTATTTATTATTCGTGATGTGCTAGTAGATCATGTGATAGAATGATGGGTCATTCCATCTCTTTCAAACAAAAGGTTAGAAAAAGTTATAAGTCCATCTTATGGTTAGATTAATCGTATATGGTTCCAAAAATGAATTTATACTTCATATATCATACCGCTTAATAAAATAAAACTAGTTTCTACTAACCAGGGACTTCCTGTAGGCTAGTGGTAGGCGATAAAGTCCAGTCTCACTTCGTTTGTGGTTTCGATTCCCACAGCCTTGTCTGACGCGATGGGCTGTCGCTCGTCCTGCAGGTTGTCCTTTTTCTAAAACTACATTACTATATCATCCCATCAATAATATCGAAAAAAGGTTCTATCCTTAAACAATAATAACATATGTCCAACATAATCCATTCCAATCTTTAGGCTTATCCATAATATTACAGTCCATTTTCATATTATAGTGAAAACGATTACCAGAGATTTCAGATAAGAAGCATGTTAATACCATCGTTGATCCCCATATATCATAAAATATGTCTTGTTGGTCACATTACAAACGTTCAAAGGCCTTAATCATGTATTGTCTTAAAAAAAAGAATACCCATTGAACCTTAGTGAAAACATGAATGCAGTTAAAAGTTAACACTTTCCGCATACAAAAATCCTCAAAATTCTATATACTCAAACCATGATATCACTTAGTCCTTATATCAATCACGAGCTCATGAATACAATCAAACATCTCATTATCTTCTTATTCCTTCGTTATGTGCATATCATCTACTTTACAAAAATATCTGAATAACATTCCATGGTTACTGGTACCATTCAACATATAATTTCAAATACTTTTAGGAAAAACAATAGTGTAACAATCCTTAGATGATTATTTATTCCATAGTACCATTAACTATACAACATAACTCTCGATAATCATACAATTATTCCACTACCTTCTAAAACAACCGACTGAGCTTCAACACTTCTTTTAGCTCATATATCATTTGTAGTCTCCTCATCATCATCCACATAAATACTACCCATATGACCATGCTGATTCTCTTCATGATATTTTCCATTAGGACATTGGTTTTCATAATGCCCATACATTCCACATTTAAAACATGTAATCATTGTTGATGTCATAGAAATACCATTATCCTTGTCCATGGTGTTAACTAAACCTTTTCCTTTCCACTTACTGGGTTTTTGTACTTCTTTTCCACACCCAAAGCATCTTCCAGTTCCTTTGAAACAATATCCCTGATGCCTCTTCCCACATGATTTACATGAGGTAAATTGAACTTTCTTTCCTCTATGATCATCATGAAACTCCATCTTTCTCTTATTATCTGAGTCAGGAAACTTACCAAAGTTGAGATTATTGATCATATTATGAGATTGTTGATTAGGAATAATAATGATGTTTGGACTTCCAGATCCCATTTCATTTGGTTTCTCATGAAGAAAATCATTCTATTGTCCGTCATATCATCCATTGTCATGAATCTTCCTGTTTCCAACCATTTTCTAAAACCCAAAAAGAATAGTGTGAGAGGAAAAGAATCATGCTAGGGAAAACAACATAGTAAAGGGGGAGCACCCTCAATATCTAACATCTTAGGTTAAATTCTAAGATTGTTACCGTAGTTCTAGGACTATATCCTACACGTATTCTTATCCTTAGGTACATCCCTAGACATACCTTAGAAATATCTCTAGGGATCTCACTAACGTTTTCACATCCTAGTTTCCAAAGGTTGACTAAACCATTCCTCTGATACCAACTGTAGAGACCCATAGCTTGACGTACATGGACATTACATTACTTTTGCGGAATACTTAATACATAACAAAAACAGACACACAAGGACCCTAATAGTTTAGTGTCTTTGGAAACTTGGAACGTAATATTATAATCATGGTGAAAGATCTTTAACATCTCCCATAAAGATCTTCCACTTTTTTGTTTCCTGACCTAAAACCTTTCTTTTGATCCTGGGGGAAAATAAAACATAAAAATGGTGAGCTCAAATTCTCAGTAAGGGTACGTATGTATTAAATAAAACATACCATATACATTGGAACTTAAAAACATGAACATAATGTTTAAACATTAAAATCTTGAGCAACGACATAAAACATGGAAGTAGATAAGGCATAGATCATAATGGAACATAAACCATGATAAAATAGAAGGGGAATAAAACATGTAATTGTGGCATCCATTAAGAACATATAATGATTTCCATAGTATCCAAGGCATTGCTACCAAGACCATCTTAGTGGACAAAGTCCCATTCTGAATTGAGTTCACTCCTCGTTTCAGTCCTGTTACACCGAACTGGATTAACTTACCGTTCCAGCCATGTCTATCTCATGAGATATAAAATCTTTACCCAAGTCATTGGAGGGAGATATAGGTCCCACCCATCTCATAATGAAATCATTCTTACTTGTGCCACAAAAAAAACATACATCATTCATAATAACCCAATAAACAAAATGGGTTTCATAAACATCATTCCATCATCACATAATCCATATAAAAGAAATGGATATCATTTCATAATAATAAAAGTGAAACCATTTAAATCATAGAGACATGATACTTGAAAGATACACATATGAAATAATGTCATCTTAGATGAAAAATGATTTTGATAAAATACTTGAAATGTATTCTTGAGGAAAATATCCTTTCTTCTTCAAAATCAATTTCTTTTCACAAAACGTCATGCAATTTTAAAAGAAAGAGATTTTGTTGAAAACAGTAATGAAATATTTTGGATTAAGCTTCATGAAAATAAGGCTTTATGAAACCGTAAAAATCCTTTAATGTCATATAAGTTTAAAAAAACATTCTTCTCGTACTTTTGTCGAAAAAGTCAAAAAAGTTCCTCTTAACGTAAACAGAAGAAAGATTCCTTACATAACATGTAGTAAATGTCAAAAAGTCAAAAATGGGTAAAAATGACTTTAAACATACATGAAAAAACTTTTATGAAACATGGACATGGATGATAGAAATAACCCCAGTAAATACTTACGAATAAGAAATCTCGGATAAAAATGAGATTTGCAAAATTTATCCCTTACCTTATGTCTGATATGCTTCGTATGTATCCGAACCTCATGTATAATGATTTAAATAATGTCATTTACTTATTACAGAATCATATTCATTGTTATGATATCATATATGGTTCACTTACGACTTTATATTACCTGTTATTTTGTTAATTCCATGTTAAAGAGTGTTTTGGGTAAAATCGTTTCATTTGTCGTCCGTGTTTTGACTTGTAATTATTCATATGATTAATTAGATCATGATTACATAATTACAGAATATAAAACATGATTTATATATAATATATATTCAGAATATACATATATATAATAGATTGATAAATGGAAAGAAATACACCGTTCATGGAGACGATAGGCCGTACGTACGCATGAACGCTGTTTTCATTTTCCTTATTGAGTTGAATGGAATTAAGTAGATGAAATACAAATATACATAAATACAGTAGTCATATATTTCATTATTATTGCTTATATATACTTTATAATCATTCTTAAATGGTTAACATGGAGAATGAATCTCATCGCGTCGTGGAGATGGTATTCCGTACGTACGCACGAGCGATGATATCATTTCCATAATTATTGAATTGAATTGGAGTGGATGATACAATATATCAAAATCAGTATGATATTATAATAACTATTTATAGTTATTCTTTACACCATTATACCCATCCATGTAAGGTGTTGGTGGAAAAACAGATTACACCACGGCGTGGAGACGGTATTCCGTACGTACGCATGCGCGGTGATTTTGTTTTCTGTAGGATAGATAGATGGTGAAATGGGATTATTTAATATTTATAATAAAAGATAAGTATATTAGTGATACTGATGTTATTACTTTATAATGAAACAACTAAAGAAGAAGAAGTTGAAGAAGAAAGAAGCTTGAAAGAATCAGGAGAAGAAATTACCTCTTCTTCGATACGCCTCTTTGAAACCTCCTCTTAGGGCACTAATATTGGTCTTTAAAGTAGACCAGAACCTATAAGATGTTTCTAGGGAAGTGTAGAAGATAATTTTTCAGGGTTTGGACGAGCTTGAAGGCTCAAATTGGTGTGAGGAGGAGAGGGAGGAGGTTCCCTTTTATAAGGGAGGAGAGAGGCACCTTTGGAATTCTAAAAAATATTAATTTATAATAAATTTAACCCCACTTAAAAACCTCCAAAAATGACTCATATTCGAAGATTAGATGATATAGGGTTGTAATATCATCAAACAATAAAATTTAGACATGTTTGGTTCTTATTTTAAACCTTATCATTTTGATTTATCCTTATTTAATCTATTTAAGTTTATTTGTGGTAATAAAATTCTGAATTTTAAATTATAACAAATAATTACTTATTTGTTGTGAATTTTCCATAATTGTTTACTTTATAAAATTATAGACCATTTAAATTTAAATTTATAATTTTTAAAATTTTTTGTGATTTTTAAACAATTTTATAATATGTTATTTTTATAAAATAACAATAGTGTCAATTTTGACACTATTCATTTATTTTGAATAAAATATATACAGAAGATATGTTTGAACTAAAAGCTTTAATAGATTCATAAAAGGTCATATGTATCTATAAAATTAGTGTATCACATTAAATAGTTCATATAATATTTATTTTATTATTTTTAAAACCATTTATTTGGTTTATCTCTTAATAAAATAATTACTTCAACATTTTTGTATAATTATTTAATATACTGATTTGTTGCATAAAAATTTAAAATAAAATCCTATGATGAAGATAAATCTATTACCTTTCACAATAATACTTTTACTCGAATTTATCATCTTAAAATCACAATATTTAAATTGTTATATTTATTAAATTATGAAGGTAACAACTTTGGCATCATTTAAAATAAAATAATATAAGTGTCATAATCACTTTTATAAGGATCCAAACGGTTATATATTATGTCATTGGATGTTTAAGGTGTATATATACACTACCAATAAGTTTTGGTCAGTTTTGTGGGCCTTTTAATGGGTATTAGTATTTCAATAATAAATTATATTACTTATTTTCCACTTAATAAATAATTTCTGTATCATTAATGTATCACCATTAATGAAAATTATTTAATCCCTAAAAATTATAAATAAATTATCATGATGTATATAATTTTATCATCTTTCTGTATACTATTCATGTTTGAAGTTTTATGATGTTTATCACTAAATTAAAATTATTATACTTATAAAATTTAAGAGATTGACATGTTGTCACTTTCTTTGGTTTTAATAATAATTAAATTATTTTCATGGTCAAAAGTCCATAAAATGAGTCTAATTCGACCCTTAGTTGATATGGGTTTACGTTTATCCATCCAATAGAATTTTGTCATGTGTTAGGGTAATTTTATAATATTATATTTACCCTTAATTACCCCATTTACCATTAACTATGGTAAACAAAATTTACCGTAGTTACTATTCATAATTCCCAAAAATAAAACGTAGCCTATTAACATAATTTTTACCCACTAATTCCAAATATGGAATCCATTTTTTTCAAATTCAATACACAGAATTTGCAGAAATTAAATTAAAATTAATCCCATTGTCGAATGAAAACACGTTTTTTGTTTAAAACATTGCAAAAGATTAAATTGATTTAACCTACGAATTCAATGTAAAATAAATGCTAATGACATAAATTATATTCAGTGGTAAAAATATATTCTATTTATACTTTAAAACCATTCAATATTATAATTTAACCATATAAATTATTACGATGAAAAAATTTTTTTTTCATTAAAATATAGCGTGTTTTTACTATTCATCAAAATATGAAAGTTACCAGAATAATACGAAAAAATTATCCAAAGTAAATTTTTATTTCTTGTTTCCAAAGAAGAATTTTATTTTGTCAAATTGAACTTATAAACATATCAAAAAATAGATTTAAAGTGGGTGCGCCATCAAAAGGCGGCAAAACTGCATTTTTTGAAAAATACTTATTTTACCCGAAAAATTTATTTTGTTCTTATACCATGTTCTAGAAAATGTGTAAGATGAATAATAATGTTATAAAATTCAAAATTTAGTTAATAAAATTCATAACGGCTAGTTCATAATAATATTATAATAATATATCGTTGTTTAGTAAAACCCGGTATTGCGTATAACACACGCTATCGAGGAAGGTCGCGATTGCGTGTAATGCAAGCCAAGTCAGGGTTGCGTGTTGTGAAAGAATCCTTCGTTGTTTCGTATAACATAATCCAACCATATTTCATTTATACATTTAATATATATATATATATATATATATATACTCAATGTTGCTTAGAATAACTATTATCAAAATTGTGTGTAACACGATCCAAGAATAGTGTTGCGTATACTACAAGCTAATACGGTGTTGCGTATAGCGCAAGGTAATCTTGTTGTAGCATACAACACAAGACATTAATGAAATTAAAAGAATATTTTTCATAAAATCTCAGGTTGTTACATTCTACCCCCCTTTAAATGAATTTCTCCCTCAAAATTCGTCAGGGTTATAAATGGTTTACTACTCGAAAGTTTGTTTAATAGAAACCCACATCGTAAAAAGGAATACCAAAACATGGCTTTAAAAACTAAAGTATTAAATGTAACGGTTACCCAAATTAACTCATCACTGGGTTTCCATGTAGGAGAACATAGGTGAAAATATGGATATGGAAGAAAAGTCTAACCATCAAGTTCTGATGGAGAGTGGTAGAGAACATGGCTATGAAAAACCCAACAATCACAAAGCTATTGATTTGTGATGATCTAAGGTACCATCTGATTCATCGGATATAAGGGAACTAGGACAACATTTTTGGTTTTCAAGATCATTTCCCTAAAGTTAATGAATTAAAAGAAATACTTGCATGATTTTGGTACAATATCACTATTGTTCGTGAATTGAACAATTTCCACTTCATCCCTTAAAGAAATGAAGTTGAATTTGTTATTCGTGATGTGCTAGTAGATCATGTGATAGAATGATGGGTCATTCCATCTCTTTCAAACAAAAGGTTAGAAAAAGTTATAAGTCTATCTTATGGTTAGATTAAACGTAAATGGTTCCAAAAATGAATTTATACTTCATATATCATACCGCTTAATAAAATAAAACTAGTTTCTACTAACCAGGGACTTCCTGTAGGCCAGTGGTAGGTGATAAAGGCCAGTCGCACTTCGGTTGTGGGTTCGATTCCCACAGCCTTGTCCGACGCGATGGGCTGTCGCCCGTCCTGCAGGTTGTCCTTTTCCTAAAACTACATTACTATATCATCCCATAAATAATATAGAAAAAAGGTTCTATCCTTAAACAATACTAACATATGTCCGACATAATCCATTCCAATCTTTAGGCTTATCCATAATATTGCAGTCCATTATCATATTATAGTGAAAACGATTACCAGAGATTTCATATAAGAAGCATGTTAATACCATCGTTGATCCCCATATATCATAAGATATGTCTTGTTGGTCACATTACAAACGTTCGAAGGCCTTAATCATGTATTCTCTTGAAAAAAAAGAATACCCATTGAACCTTAGTGAAAACATGAATACAGTTAAAAGTTAACACTTTCCATATACCAAAATCCTCAAAATTCTATATACTCAAACCATGATATCACTTAGTCCTTATATCAATCATGATCTCATGAATACAATCAAACATCTCATTATCTTTTTATTCCTTCATTATGCGCATATCATCTACTTTAAAAAAATATCTGTATAATATTCCATGGTTACTGGTATCATTCAACATATACTTTCAAATACTTTTAGGAAAAACGATAGTGTAACAATCCTTAGATGATTCTTTATTCCATAGTACCATTAACTATACAACATAACTCTCAATAAACATACAATCATTCCACTACCTTCTAAAACAACCGACTGAGCTTCAACACTTCTTTTAGCTCATATATCATTTGTAGTCTCCTCATCATCATCCACATAAATACTACCCATATGACCATGCTGATTCTCTTCATGAGATTTTCCATTACAGCATTGGTTTGCATAATGATCGTAAATTCCACATTTAAAACATCTAATCATTGTTGATGTCATAGCAATACCATTATCCTTGTCCATGGTGTTAACTGAACCTTTTCCTTTGCACTTACTGGCTTTGTGTCCTTCTTTTCCACACCCAAAGAATCTTCCAGTTCCTTTGAAACAATCTCCCTGATGCCTCTTCCCACATGATTTACATGAGGTAAATTGAACTTTCTTTCCTCTATGATCATCATGAAACTCCATCTTTCTCTTATTATCTGAGTCAGCAAAACGTACCAAAGTTGAGATTATTGATCATATTATGAGATTGTTGATTAGGAATAATAACGATGTTTGGACTTCCAGATCCCGTTTCATTTGGTTTCTCATGAAGAGAATCATTCCATTGTCCGTCATATCCTCCATTATCATGAATCTTCCTGTTTCCAGCCATTTTCTAAAACCCCAAAAGAATAGTGTGAGAGGAAAAAATCATTCTAGGGAAAAAAACATAGTAAAGGGGGAGCACCCTCAATATCTAACATCTTAGGTTAAATTCTAATATCGTTACCGTAGTTCTAGGACTATATCCTATACGTATTATTATCCTTAGGTACATCCCTAGACATAACTTAGAAATATCTCCAGGGATTTTACTAATGTTTTCACATCCTAGTTTCCAAAGTTTGACTAAAACTTTCCTCTGATAACAACTGTAGAGACCCATAGCTTGACATACATGGATATTACATTACTTTTGTGGAATACTTAATACATAACAAAAACAGACACACAAGGACCGTAATAGTTTAGTGTCTTTGGAAACTTGGAATGAAATCTTCTACTCATGGTGAAAGATCTTTAACATCTCCCATAAAGATCTTACACTTTTTGTTTCCTGACCTAAGACCTTTCTTTTGATCCTGGGGGAAAATAAAACATAAAAATGGTGAGCTCAAATTCTCAGTAAGGGTACGTATGGATAAAATAAAACATACCATATACATTGGAACTTAAAAACATGAACATAATGTTTAAACATTAAAATATTGAGCAACGACATAAAACATGGAAGTACATAAGGCATAGATCATAATGGAACATAAACCATGATAAAATAGAAGGGGAATAAAACATGTAATTGTGGCATCCATTAAGAACATGTAATGATTTCCATAGTAGCCAAGGCATTGCTGCCAAGACCATCTTAGTGGACAAAGTCCCATTCTGAATCGAGTTCACTCCTCATTTCAGTCCTGTAACACCGAACTGGATTAACTTACCGTTCCAGCCATGTCTATATCATGAGATATAAAATCTTTACCCAATGCATTGGAGGGAGATATAGGTCCCACCCATCTCATAATGAAATCATTCTTACTTGTGCCACAAAAAAACATACATCATTCATAATAACCCAATAAAAAAAATGGGTTTCATAAACATCATTCCATCATCACATAATCCATATAAAAGAAATGAATATCATTTCATAATAAGAAAAGTGAAACCATTTAAAACATAGAGACATGATACTTGAAACATACACATATGAAATAATGTCATCTTAGATGAAAAATGGTTTTGATAAAATACTTGAAATGAATTCTTGAGGAAAATATCCTTTCTTCTTCAAAATTAAATCTTTTCACAAAACGTCATGCAATTTTAAAAGAAAGAGATTTTTTTGAAAATAGTAATGAAATATTTTTGAGTAAGCTTCTTGAAAATAAGGCTTTATGAATCTGTAAAAATCCTTTCATGTCGTGTAAGTTAAAAAAACATTCTTCTCGTACTTTTGTCGAAAAAGTAAAAAAAGTACATCTTAACGTAAACAAAAGAAAGATTCCTTACATGACATGTAGTAAAAATAAAAAAGTCAGAAATGGGTAAAAATGACTTTAAACATACATGAAAACACTTTTATAAAACATGGACATGGATGATAGAAATAAACCCAGTAAATACTTACGAATAAGCAATCTCGGATAAAAATGAGATTTGCAAAATTTATCCCTTACCTTATGTCTGATATGCTTCGTATGTATCCGAACCTCCTGTATAATGATTTAAATAATGTCATTGACTTATTACAGAATCATATTCATTGTTATCATATCATATATGGTTCACTTATGACTTTATATTACCCGTTATTTTGTAAATTCCATGGTAAAGAGTGTTTTGGGTAAAATCGTTTCATTTGTCGTCCATGTTTTGACTTGTAATTATTCATATGATTACTTAGATCACGATTACATAATTACAAAATATAAAACATGATTTATATATAATATATATTCAGAATGTACATATATATAATAAATCGATAAATGGAAATAAATACACCGTTCATGGAGACGGTAGGCCGTACGTACGCATGAACGCTGTTTTTGTTTCCTTATTGAGTTGAATGGAATTAAGTAGATGACATACATATATAAATAAATACAGTAGTCATATATTTCATTATTATTGCTTATATATACTTTATAATCATTCTTAAATGGTTAACATGGTGAATGAATCTCATCGCGTTGTGGAGATGGTATTTCGTACGTATGCACGAGCGATGATATCATTTCCATAATTATTGAATTGAATTGGAGTGGATGATACAATATATCAGAATTAGTATGATGTTATAATAACTATGTATAGTTATTATTTATACCATTATACCCATCCAAGTAAGCTGTTGGTGGAAAAACAGATTACACCACGGCGTGGAGACGGTATTCCGTACGTACGCACGCGCGGTGATTTTGTTTTCCGTATGATGGATAGAAGGTGAAATGGGGTTGTTTCATATTTATAATAAAAAATCAGTATATTAGTGATACTTATGTTATTACTTTATAATGAAACAACTAAAGAAGAATAAGTTGAAGAAGAAAGAAGCTTGAATGAATCGGGAGAAGAAATTACCTCTTCTTCGATACGCCTCTTTGAAACCTCCTCTTAGGGCACTAAGATTGGTATTTAAAGTAGAACAGAACTTCTAGAATGTTTATAGGGAAGTGGAGAAGATAAATTGGTAGGGGTTGGCAGATCTTGAAGGCTAAAATTGGTGTGAGGAGGAGAGGGAGGAGGTGCCCTTTTATAAGGGAGGAGAGGGGCGCCTTTGAAATTCTTAAAAATATTAATATATAATAAATCTAACCCCACTTAAAAACCACAAAAAATGACTCATATTTGAAGATTAGATGAGATAGGGTTGTAATATCATCAACCAATCAAATTTTGACATGTTTGGATCTTATTTTAAACCTTATCATTTTGATTTATCCTTATTTAATCTATTTAAGTTTATTTGTGGTAATAAAATTCTAAATTTTAAATTATAACAAATAATTACTTATTTGTTGTGAATTTTCCATAATTGTTTAATTTATAACATTATAGACCATATAAATATAAATTTATAATTTTTAAATATTTTTGTGATTTTTAAACAATTTTATAATATGTTATTTTTATAAAATAACAATAGTGTCAATTTTAACACTATTCATTTATTTTGAATAAAATATATACAGAAGATATGTTCGAACTAAAAGCTTTAATAGATTCATAAAAGGTCATATGTATCTATAAAATTAGTGGATCACATTAAATAGTTTATATAATATTTATTTTATTATTTTTAAAACCATTTATTTGGTTTATCTCTTAATAAAATAATTACTACAACATTTTTGAATAATTATTTAATATACTAATTTTTTGCATAAAAATTTAAAATAAAATCCTATGATGAAGATAAATATATTACCTTTCACAATAATACTTTTACTCGAATATATAATCTTAAAATCAAAATATTTAAATTGTTATATTTATTAAATTATGAAGGTAAAAACTTTGGCATCATTTAAAATAAAATAATATAAGTGTCATAATCACTTTTATAAGGATCCAAACGGTTATATATTATGTAATTGGATGGTTAATGTGTATATATACACTACCAATAAGTTTTGGTCAGGTTTTTGGGCCTTTTAATAGGTATTATTATTTCAATAAAAAACTGTATTACTTATTTTCCACTTAATAAATAATTTCTGTATCATTAATGTATCACCATTAATGACAATTATTTAATCCCTAAAAATTATAAATAAATTATCATGATGTAGGAGACTATTAATGTTCAAAGTTTTATGATGTTTATAACTAAATTAAAATTATTATACTTATAAGATTTAAGAGAGTGACATGTTGTCACTTTCTTTGGTTTTAATAATAATTAAATTATTTTCATGGTCAAAAGTCCATAAAATGAGTCTAATCCGACCCTTAGTTGATATGGGTTTACTTGTAGCCATCCAATAGAATTTTGGCATGTGTTAGGGTAGTTTTATAATATTATATTTACCCTTAATTACCCGATTTACCTTTAACTATGGTTAATAAAATTTACCGTAGTTACTATTCATAATTCCCAAAAATAAAAAGTAGCCTATTAACATAATTTGGACCCACTGATTCCAAATATGGAATCCATTTTTTCAAATTCAATACACAGAAGTTGCAAAAATTAAATTAAAATTAATCCCGTTGTCGAATGAAAAAGGAGTTTTTGTCTAAAACATTGCAAAAGATTGAATTGATTTAACCTACGAATTCAATGTAAAATCAATGCTAATGAAATAAATTATATTAAATGGTAAAAATATATACTATTTATACTTTAAAAAATTCAATTTTATAATTTAACCATATAAATTATTACGATGAAAAAAGTTGTTTTTCATTAAAATATAGCGTGTTTTTACTATTCATCAAAATATGAATGTTACTCGAATAATATGAAAAAATTATCCAAAGTAAATTTTTATTTCTTGATTCCAAAGAATAATTTTATTTTGTCAAATTGAACTTATAAACATATCAAAAACTAGATTTAAAGTGGGTGCACCATCAAAAGGCGACAAGACTGCATTTTTTGAAAAATACTTATTTTACCCGAAAAAATTATTTTGTTCTTATACCATGTTCTAGAAAATGTGTAAGATGAATAATAATGTTATAAAATTAAAAATTTAGTTAATACTATTTATAACGGATAGTTCATAACAATATCATAATAATGTATCGTTGTTTAGTAAAACCCGGTATTGCGTATAACACGCTCTATCGAGGAAGGTCACGATTGCGTGTAATGCAAGCCAAGTCAGGGTTGCGTGTTGTGAAAGAATCCTTCGTTGTTTCGTATAACAGAATCCAACCATATTTCATTTATATATTGAATATATATATATATACTCAATGTTGCGTAGAATAACTATTATCAAAATTGTGTGTAACACGATCCAAGAATAATGTTGCGTATACTGCAAGCTAATACGGTGTTGCGTATAGCGCAAGGTAATCTTGGTGTAGCATACAACACAAGACATTAATGAAATTAAAAGAATATTTTTCATAAAATCTTGGGTTTTTACAATAATAAAGGTATTAGTTTCCATTTTTAATCTCCTTTTATTTTCATTTTATGTATTTATAGTACCATGTGAACTCTTCATTTTCAATTGAGATAATTTTAGGAAATTCAAAGCCTCATAAATTATTTACTCACTAAATTAAACTCGATAATAAAACTCTATATCCCCATATTTTTATGAAAAACTACTTCCAAAAACTATATCCATGTACAAATTAATTCATGTATGGCACTTCCTGGAAATAATATTTTATCTTTGTCATGATTAAGTAGTTTTCGAAGTCTTATGGAATGTAACATGCATTACAACATGAGGGTATCGACCATTTAAAAACCAATTTTTTTTTTCAACATTTAATATTAACTTGTTGTGTGATTCTTTTTATTTTAATAGGTTATGGTGAAACCATATAACCATGAATTGGAGGAAGTCAATATTTATGTACTATTTGAATTTTTTCATCCAATATCTATAGTTTTAAGCTTTATACATAGTGTGAGAAACAAATATTCAAACCCATTATACTCAATTTAATTTTTTTGTGATGTGGTGTGTCTATCCATAATGTAAGATACATTTTTAATACTAATTTATCAATATTCAACATGTGGGATTTCTTTTAATACCGATGCATCATGTATTTTAATTGCTGAATATTATTGAATAATATAAAATACCACATCATTTTTTCACTTGGATTGATTTTACTTAAAAAGATATAGTGTTTAATTGGTGACCTAATGAATTCCATTGGGGGTATAACTCTATAGTGGCCCATCATGCTGATACATATGTTAATTCAATCACTAACCCACATTCTTCAAACCTGTACTGAACCTAAAAGAACTCTAACTCCTCCATGCCACTTTCATGGAAACTCAATGATGTCCTCCAACTTTATGCTAGATCATGTATCCTTGTGATTCCTTAAATACTTAGGTGTATATTCTTGTTTTAGTTAATAATATTTTTCCCTTAGTCTTCTCTATCTCTTAACAAAATTTCCATAATACAACATTCTCAAGAACAAACCACCAACCTCTTCCTTACTTCATCAAACTTGAAAAATTTATCCATATTTCTTTTATACCTATAATAAACAACAATAGATCTTATGGAAATTCTTTCATCCTAGAGATATATAAATCATCATTAAAAAATCTCTATGGGACTTAAAATATTCAAATAAGTTTTTCCTATAATAATAAAAGAATTTATAAATGCTTAAAAGGTATGAACATTTTTTTCATATAATATATGATAAGAAACATAAAACTAATATTTCAAGATGCATCTTACAATTATTAAGAACCCAATATAAAGTAACACAACACCCAAGAAAACATTTTTTAACAACAATATTGAGTGGTAATGGCATGGAATTATATTAATGGAATTTAAATTCTAAATATGTAATTGTATCATATTTAGTAATATATTATTATATAATGCACACACACCACATGATAAAACCAAATACATTTTATTATACTAATTTGAACATTTAATTAGATAATAAATATGGCCATAAGAATTGAAAGTATTAAAATGGGACAAAAAATAGAAAATAAGATAACAGTGATAGAAAAAATTACTTCTCCTTGATTCCCTAGAATAATTACTCTCACGAAAAACATTGTAGAAATGAAGAAGAATATTATTAATGAAATATAAATTTTGAAAATTTAAATATATATATATATATATATATAATTGAGATAAAATAGATGTGAATAAATAATGAATTAAATATTTTGTATTTGTTAGAAGTGGTTAACTCATATAACTATTACAAATCTAACTATTGGAAGAGTAACCTGATCGTTGAAAAAGTGATCTGATCAATAAAATAGTAGTTTGACCATTAGGAATAGTTAAATGAATATTAGAATAGTATTCACACCTATGGAAGTGTACAATAATATATATTTATCTTATAAAATGAAAATATGATATATTTATATCATGGTACAAGTAAATAAATATTTTGAAAATGATAAATTAAGCGTTTGTTTTTTTGTAAAACATAACTAATTTAATTTCACTTTTTTTTTGTAAAAATAAGGATTTAAAAGAATTTTAATTTTCATAAAATGGATTTATAAATTAATATTATGCTTTATTATAATGATAAGTAAATATTACGATACCTTAAGTATTTTTTTAAAGTGTTCTAAAATAAATCATAATACTAGAATTTTTATTTTTTTTAAATAAATGATGATTTTATTTAAAAATTAAATTTATTAAAATTATAAAATTAATTTTTAAAAATAGATTTTATTTTTGGGATCTATACATCTAAAATGTTTAGGTTGAATTTTTATTACCATTTTAAAATAATTGAGTTTTTAGTGAATAATAAAGCAAGTTAAAATAATCTATTTGCCCTTATAAGAAAAATAAAAGAAAGTTTGGGGCATGGATGATGTAAGAACACATTAGTTAAAAATGAAGTGAACTATTCGATACATATATTAAAAATAACTATTCTTGATAAAAAAATATTAAACCAATGAATATTACATTCAAAACACCCCTATCCTCTTCTCATAAATACTACCCCTCACCACCCCTTCTCCTTATAACTTATACGCATGGTAGATTGTAATATTTATACCCAATTACCTTCACAATACTTTAACCATGTCCTAGTTCTAATGGTCTAAACAAAATACCATTACAAAGATACTTAATGGGTACCTAATAGGAGAAAACCAAAGGAAGAGGTAAGATTCTCAATTAATTCCTTTCAAATGTATTCTTTATCTGTCACCACATATTTTCCCTATGAAACTAAATATAAAAACATTAGTATCATAAATATAATAATATTTTATTATTATTGTTTTATATTCATTTTATAAACCCTCTTATTTTTTTTCCTAAATGAATGTGTTTTTCGTAATATGGTTGGTTCACCACCTCCATAAACAACACACTTCATTTTCACCACTGCCTTCAAGGATGGATATAAAAATATTATTATGGTTAAATAGGATTATAATAAGTATATTATAACTTATTTAAAGTTATATAACGTTTTAATAATCATTTAATTAAATAAAATTAAGCTAGTTCTTGTTGTATGTTAAAATAACATAGATGAACTAACCGCATAATGATTATGTTTTTAATAAGTGAATAATCTCTATATAAATGTACAAAACGATATATGGGTTTATTAATATTTATTTAAGGTCTTGAATATAATTTAATTTAACTTCTAGAGTTTCATTACCAATTCATAAAAACTTATAGAATTATGAACAAGTGATCTAAGCATGGAACCATTACATAAACGCCCTTAGAAAAGAGAAAATAGACTTTATATCACATTGAAGTCGTTATAAATGAACAAAATAATATTATAATGAGTAAAATATAGATTGAAAAGGTTATTAATTAATTAATTAATTAATTTGATTATCTTGTACATTAATTTCAAGTGAATAATGAATCTTGAACATAAGGCACATATTCTCTCTGAACCACCCTTTTTCTTTGGGTTATGACCTTTCTCTCTCCAAATCACACAATATATCCCTTTGATGTTATGTAATGGTTATAAATTCTGAATATATTTCTCTTAAATATATACCATTCTTATTCACCCTTCCTTTGATGGGGTAATACATGCCTTAAGTTCATTTCTCAAATGTTTCCTTTAAATTCAAGCCTAATTAAGGTGACATTTCCTATCCTTGAATCCTTTTATATAAAAATCATTTAAACTCTTTATTACCAAATGAACACCATATTTTGATTCATTATTATATTTGTAATATTTGTGAAATATCATTTGATTATGACATTAGAAAATATTATAAAACCCATTTCCTTCTATTATAAATTATTATGTTTATGAATTAAGATTAATTTCATTTTGTGGCACACATAAAAAAATATATGTTTTAATGTGTGTTCCCAGATAGAACTCTAATTCATTTGGTAATGTTTTTATCTCATGATATGGTATGTATTGTATTAGGGAGTGAACCTAATCTTTAATGGGACTCTGTCTTCCATGTAACATTTTCTAGGTGGTATGCATTGAGTTTTTCTTATGTCATGTTTTATATTAATACCACTTTTCTATGCTACCATGATCTTATGAAACCATGTTCTTTATGTTCTTATATTGTGTGATTATTTAGGATAATTCTATTTTATGATATCATGTTATACCATTTTACTCACATGATATGATTTATTATCATTTTATTCCCTCATTGTGATTTATAGATCACCCCTTTATTTTTTGTATTCCCTAGTTTATCATATGACGTTTTTTGAGATCAAAGGTATTTTAGTGATAATTATGGAGAATATATTAAAGATATTGAATTTTAGTTTCCATTTTTTATTATGAGACTAGTATTCCAAAGACACCATGCCTCACAATATTTGGGTTGTTTTATTGAATGTTTATTTAATAATATATGAAAAAGGCTTGGGTAGATATATGAGTTATCCTTCCAAATTCAAAGATATTATTCTTAAATTTAAATATTACTTATTGAAATATTTAAATCAATATTTATTGAAACTATATGATCATTTAAAAAAATTCAACACACGCAAAGTTGGATTAACAATATCCCCTTTTAATTTTTTGTCAATACTCTAAAAAATGATATGTCAATATGCACTCTTCAAGAGATCATAATTTATAATAAATATTTCATTTTATTTTAATCTCTATTGTTAAGAAATAAAAATTAATGAGAGAGGATGAATTTTTTCATTCTTAGTTAATGTTAAATAAATCATTCCACTCTAGTTGTATACAAGCAATGATCAGTGTAGAAAACAAGTGGGTTTGATTTAGATAATAAATTTGTCCCATATCAACTAAATTATATGTTAATTTAAATGAGATACTCATAAAATGTATTAAATTTTATCATTTTTTAAATATAGATAGTTGGAAAATAAAAACTGAGATACAAATATATCATGAAATATATCACCCTAAATTCTCACACTCACTTCAATACACCGGTTAATATCATTTAAATAAAATGGCATGATTTTTTATTTTAGATTACAACCTAGAATGCTCTTAATAAATCCAAAATTTATGTCATTAATTTAATAAATTTATCATCTTTAATATCATAATATGGGGGTTTCAAAGGCTTAGTGAATAATAGAATATATATTCTGCATGAAATTTGATCAGGTACTTCTCAGAATATTCATATTTGAATAAAAATATTAATATGATGGATTCCCAAATTTTATTCACTTGTATCCTGCTCAAGGAGACACTCCAAACCATCCTCATCATGGTGGAACTCTTACATGGTTAGATTATAAGTTGTTCCATCTAGGGAATTCACCAAAATGGATTAATCCATAAGGATTTTTAGTTTTTAAAATTTCCACATCTTCACTAAGGTTGATCATCTTCAATTCACTATATTATAAATATAAGTGAAACACTTAATGGTAAGGGAATAAGGTAGTAATTGTTTAGTTCTCAATATGCACATAAAGTTTTAGAGTATTTTCTCAATGAATTTACTACACCCTTTATACCCCCACATATATTTTTCAAACTTGATTTATCTTTTAGAAAAATTGATTTTTTCTCATTCTAAAAGTCTTTGTATAAGATAATTATTCTTCATTTATATATTTGGATTAATCATTCTCCAAGTTAAATCTTAAACTGATCTGTAAAATCATCTTATGATGGAAACATAGGTGGAACTATTTTTTTTATTGTGTCCAGAATTTTTATATCTCCCACATAGTTCTTTCTTAATAAAAGATATTTCATTTAGTGAAAAAAATATCATGAAACTCAAGAGATTCATGTTTATTTTACTCTTTACATTAATGAAAATATTTTTCTTGGGAACCTTCTTTACTTTCTCCAAATCCCCTAGATAAATAATTAAAAAATATTTTGGCATATAGAAAATCTATTTAGAGTTTCCATAAGAATTATTGGGAGTGATTTTTCTCACATATATTCCATTGAATGCAACAACTATATTGGACATCCTAGACTTGTTTTGGATCTAATTATCCTTTGGATTATTGTCTAAGGAAGGATAAATCTTATTTTAAAACTTATTAGGTGTATGTTAGTTTAAAAAATTCTTATATTTTTTTTAAATTCAATATATAATTTAATTGATAATTTTTTGGGGTATTTTTATATTTTTTGACATATTCTTGGTAGATAATGAATCAATTACATGAGAAAAATAATTGAAAACATCACAAATCTCTTCTAGGATTGAAAATCTGTTTAAGGTAGAAAAATTCTTCTAAATATGTGAGTGTTTTTTCTTAAATGTATTTATATCCATTAGAATGAGATTCAATTTTACCTTTATAATTGATGGAATGTACCAAAAATTCAATGCCATTTCCCCAAACCTATTGCAAGATAAATATTTATATAAAAACCTTGATCTTCTTTTCAAACCATCTTGAGGTACAAATTTGATAACATAATATTTTTGGGCTTTCTCGACTACTGTTTGTGATACATTTGGGGAACCATCAATCATAATATGTCCATATACAACTAATGTGGTTGTAGGATTCACATCACTTAAATTTATCCATTTTTTATATTTTTTATTTAATCCTGAACTATTTACAGAAACATATTTTTTAAAAATCTGAAATTTAATAATGAATTGAAACACTTCCTTTGATCTTGATGGGTATTGATCATGAGATGATCCAAATTTATTTTTTACACATAATATATTTTTTAGAATTTGTTCACCCCTCTTAATATTTTGTGGAAGCATGAAGTTCTCCTACAACTTTTAGTGAATAAATATTTTATGAAATTTTCATGTTTTCTTATTTGATCTCAAACTCGTTACACTTTATAATGAATATATATTTATCATTATCCAATGAATAAAATTTATCTTCTAATTTATTCTTGATCATTTCAAATTATTTATCATGAATTTTAACTTATCATGTAACAAAGAGTCAGACTCTATGATCTTCTTGTATTTAACATGAAATTTTATATTCTCGAAATCAATGATGATTTTATGATTTTATTCACATGTCTGGAACTTATATTAAAACTATTTTGCGGCCAAATTCTTTCATAGATTGTATTAATTCACTCTTATTAGAATTTGGAATAATTTTATTCATGTAACAAACTTAATTATTCTTTGGATCCAATTAATTTAGATAAATTTATGCAAGATAAAATATTTTCATCTAAAACATTATCAATTTTTTTTATTCTTCCCCAAACTAGGTGTTGACTTCATATAAAATTTTAAAAGGCTCATAAATTAAAGAAACTAGTTCTTTGGGAATTTAGTGAGGCATATTATTTAATAAATCAAATTATTTGTTTTGATAATTTGTGGATATATGATCACTCCCATTATAGAATAGTACTTCTAGTGGATGGTTTGGGAATGAATTTTTACTTACTACATAATCAATTAAATCAATTGATTCTACTAAGGTAGAGTTATTGTAAACTTATTATGAGGTTTATTAAACCATTATATCTTCTCTATTTAGCTCAGATATATATTCTTCACCATTATAGAATGGTCTGAGAAATTTTATTCTATATAGAAGATGAAACATTTATTTAATATCTATTTTAATTTCTTTTTTATTTTCATCATATATTTTGGTCAAAATTGAATTATAAAAATAAATAGATGTAAGTTTGCAATAAATTCACTCCATTTTAAATTATAAAGGAGTGAATCAATTTTTCAACAGATAAAAACATCAAAATATAGAATATAACCTAAGGTGAACTGATATTTGATACCACTTGAAAGGACTAATTAGGGATGTTTACAACATGGGGGAGGGGTGTTAATCAATTGTATCGACATTTTATATAATTTATACATTTCATCCCTTTCCTTATTTACTTATATCACTTATTAAGGGTAATGGTTAAATATTTATATCTTGTTACCTTCCTTCTCTCATGAAACACATCCAAAACACACACACAAAGGGAACAATGATTTAAAACATTCACCTTTTGAAATGAAAGGATATTCTTTAGTGTATCTAGATTATACAAACTGAACACAACTCAGTAGTATCACATTGTGAGAATTACACTATATTATCTTGATAATGTATGACTGTAAATCATACACAACTCAGTTTGGTGCATCCTAAAATTAAGTGCATCTTTCAACTTACAATTAATAAATTGGAATAACACCAAGAGCATCGACCACAAATCGAGATCTCTAGACAGTTTTTATGCGATGATTTATTTGTTGTTCCATATATTATTCTCTTACATGGACAAAAAAAATGATATCAACACTTATTGTTTTGTGTAAACCGTGGAACACTCAACTCCTTATTCTTCTTCACAACATCATGTTTATGTGCTGTTGTTTATTATTCTCTTTAAATAGTTGTAGGTTTATAATTTTTTATATGTATATCTAGAATAAAAATACTCTCATTATTCTTCCATCTTCTAATTTTTTTTATTTTCCTCTAATTTACAATAGAAAACACTTAAACTTTCTATTCATTTTACTTTAATACATATAACTTTTTCATAGAATTAACAGTGTCGTGACTTTTGTCATCTTCAATATAATTGTTTTTCAATTTTTATAATGTATAGAGTCTCTATATTCATCATATTCTTTTAAATTCATTATAATATATATATTTGAATAATAACTATAGAAACATAAATTTATTATTCTCATTTACTTTTCATTATTGTTATTCACATTACAACATCAACACATTGATTTTAATTCATAATATTTTCAGTAATTTAAAACCTCATGCATAATTTATTTTTAAGATTTATCCAAATCCAGAAAACTCAAAATCTTCTTTTTTCAATGAAAAAAATCATCCATAAACCATTTATGTGTAAGCTTGGATATGTGGTACTTCATGGTGAAAATATTGGACTTATGACGTGATTAATGAGTTTTTATGTCATTTGGCATGTGAAAAATGTTTCATTGGGAGGGTATCTGATTTTCAAAAACCACCAAAACACTTCCTACGACATATAATATTACCTTAAATAATGATTCTATTTCTTTTGGAAATTTGCAGTGAAATCATTCAACCACTTATTGAAGGAACTCATTAATCCAGTACATCTAGAATTCATAAAACCAAACTCCATGACATAGAGCTTCATTCATGGATTGAGAAATTGACATCCAAAACCCTAAAACTAACTCGAATCTAGTGGTATCATGGTGTATATATCAATGATGAAAGAAATTTTTTATTACTTCTCAATAAATATTCATAAAAAAACATATGAAATCATGGCACAAAGGATTTTCATGTAAGACAACATTTGTGATGTGTTTTAAGCCCAAAACAGTGTGTGTTTTTAATGATGAGTAATACTTCTTACTCTCCAACCCCACATCAGTTTTTGATTTAGAATTCCCCACTTTAAAAAGTTAGAGTGACTTATTAATGGTCTAACTAAATCCATTGGGGTTAGTTCTCTCTAGTGTTCTATTATGTTGGGATGCATGATGGTTCAAGAACCAACCAATGGTCTTCTCACCAATGCTATACCATGTAGGCGCTCTTCCTTCTCCATGTCACCTCCATGAAAACTCGATTATGGATTCTACCTTCATGATCCATCATGTGTCTTTATGATACCCTGCCTTCTTAGTTGGATATAATGGATTCAGTTATAATTATTTCCATAGTCTTATTAAGCTATTATAATAAATTCTAGTAATGAAACTATCAAAAGTACAAACCACTACCCTCTTCCTCTCATCTTTCAACTTTAAAAAACAATCTATATTTTTTATAATTCTCATAAACCTGAGTCTATCTTCTCAAAATTATTTCACCATAGGGATATAAAAATTCTCATTAAAAACTATCATTTTGACAATACATATTCAAATAACTTTTGTACTCAATAATAAATGGATCTCAATGAATAAAAGGAAATAACACCTTTTTTATATAATATTTGATAAGAAAATTCATACTGATCTTCCATGATGTTTTTTACAATCATTAATCACTTAATATAAATTTAAAAAATTCTTGGGAACACTTAATATTCAATACCAAGCTTGGGTTTTCCTTATAAATTCCAAGGTATTTACATCACTTCAATTCTTATTAATCAAAATCATATAAAAAATATTCATAGATACTATATGATCCTTGAGAAAAACACACAAAGTGGGCTCAAAATTAGGGTTTAATATTTAATAATTGCAAAATGAACCTTTATCAAATATTTAGTCCATGTTATTCTCTATGTTTAATTTTAATAATTATAATAATCATTTTATATCACTTGATGTGCACAAATATAAACATCATTTTTAAATAAATAAATAATTATTTATTAGAAAAAATTAAATAAAACATATCATTTATTTTTGGTCCTTAATATTGGATCACTAATTTTCTTGATATTTATTGAACCACGAATATTAAAATATTTATTTAAATAAATAAATAAATAAATATTATTTATTAAATATATAAATAAATATTATACTCACTGCACTCCTGATTTTTTTATTTCAATGTTCACATAACTAAATGAATAAATATATTAATCTAAAATATGGGTACTTAATAAATTTTTAATTATTACCATGTTAATAATAAATAATAGATAAAATATAGGCCACATACTCTAAAATATAATATCTGGTGATTGAATTTATGATAATATTTAACTCACATATTCTGAACATGAATATACTATCATTGAATTTATGATAATATTCAAATAATATATTCTAAACTCAAATATCTAGTGGTTGAATTTAATATAGTTTTCCACTGACATATTCTAAACTAGAATATTTGGTGATTGAATGTATGAAATTAATGATAAATGAATAATTATTATTCCATGAATCAAGAATAATACTTATTCTCATCATTTAAATTCAATATAATTTAAAGGGATTTTGGATACACTTAGTGTGGGACCATCCATGCTACTTTATTAGTAGCATTAGTATAACTTTCCTAATGTCCAATAACTGATTCTAGGGACATGCAAATCCCCCAATAGAGAAAGAAGTTAATTATGAAAAAATAATAATAATAATTTTATGAATGTTATTATGTAATATGATCCATTTATCTCGATATAAAATGAATCTAAATTCATATTTTTGTCATGACACTGTGTGCATTATATACCTTTCTTTGAATTTTAAAATGAACTCATTGTTGAACTACTATGTCCATATATTTATTCAAATTTTTTTTTATTTCCATAAAAGGTCTACAGATATATTCTTCCATAACCATGAAATGGATAAATCCTTTCTTGACTTATTCTATTAATCTCATATCACTAATGAAAAACCAAATGTTTTATATCTCACTATGAGAATATTTTATCATGGTTTTCATCCATACATCAAAGTATATGATTCATGATATAAATTTATAAATGTAGAAAGTATAAATATTAATACACATATATGTATATTAGAATATCAGATGACACATATAAGATGTAGAATTATTATTTTCAGAACAATCATCATAACCTCCCTTCATAGATATTATTAATTGAAACCATTTTGAGAATAAGTCTCAATATATTATGATCCCACAACACATAATAATAAAAAATAATCCATATCTCATCAAATAGACATTTTCTTGATCATATAAAACATATTTAAGAGTTATTTCATAGTATTTATATGTTCTTATAATAATGGGAAACTGCTATAACATTTTTATGTGATAAATAATCTAAGTATGTAATCACATTAATGTTACAAATAATAATAATAATCATCAAGTGGAAATATATTTATTAAAATTTGGTATTTTAAAGTAAAAAATTCAATTTATTCTAGGGAACCAACTCCTACTAAATCCGACTTTCAATATAGCCAAATTATAATAACTTTTATTTTGTTACCTCTGACATAATATTCATGCTTCTAATAAAATATTTTTTAGTTAATGGGTCTATCATGTTCAAGTTTATAGAAAATATTATTACTTTGACCTCACCTATTTAATTAATATACTTTAAGAGGTGATAATTCCAAATTATATACTTTATCCATTAATGTTATTTTGTCTCCTTATCTAGAACAATGACTAAAATATTGTCACAAGACATAGTGATATCATATTTATTAGTATGAACAAAACAAAAATATTATATGGAGTTATTCATCCATAGAGCTTCTTTAGTTTCATCAAAAGCTGATATATACTCATAATTTTTTATAGAATAGAAATAACTAGCTGTTTATAACTCTTATTTCCTAAAACTCCTCTATTATGTAAAAATTAATATCGCTAATATGATTTTAGATAATTATAATATGTTTGGAAACTAGAATATATATATCCCCTAATAACTAGTTCTTCATATCCTCTGTAAACCTAGAACATATCCTTTATATGACTCATGTATTTCAGGATAATATATATAGATGGAAGATGTGGATCTCTAGGGGTTTATTGATATTTTCCAAATATGATCAAGAAAATTAAACCTCAATCATAGTAAATAATAGGACATACATGATACACCCCCTCAAAAAACCAGGACAAATTATATTCATTTTCTCACTATCTATAGTCTTATATTTGTGGAATCATTTTTCTGGAGATCTATATACCATGTGACTTTAGCGACAATACTATATTTGATTATTCTATATCAAATCTATTAAATACTCTTTAAATGTGTATAACTTTAATTATTCAAAGAATCCTTTTATATATATCCTGATGGATCTTTATCCTTATAATATAGGATTCTTTGGGTAATATTTTCATGGAGAATCATTTTTTTAACAACATATTAGAATAAAATAAGATAGATATCTTATTTACCATTAGTAATATATTATCAATGTATAACACTATAAAAACTACTATACTCCCACCAAACCTCTTGTAAATACTAAGGTCACATTCACTCTTTATGAAACCAAATTAAATTATAGCTTCATAGAAATTGAATGTTCCATTGTCTTGAACCTTACTTTAATCCAAAAAAGGAAATCTATAACTTTGAAACCTTATTGGTATCCTTTAGTTTCATCAAACCATTTGGTTATGTCATGTATAAATATTCTTCAAGATTTCCATTGAGAAAAAGTGTTCTTGAAATCCATTTTACAAATATCATAGTCATAGTAAAATACCACGGAAATTATTTTTCTAATTAATTTCACCATATATATTTCTGAAAATGTTCTGTTATTATCTAAGCGATCATGTTTATTAAACCATCTAAAAACTAGTCATGATTTATAGGTACTTACTTTTATATACATGTATAGTTTTTTCTTAAAGACCCATTTTGATTCAATATTATTTAAATTAAGTATATGCTCTACCAAAGCATAGACTTGGTTCAGATAATTAGAATATATTTTGCAATTGATGGCATCTGGACACTCTAGAACTTCTATTTTTTTACTGCTTATTTTTTGGACTTAGGTCCGTGTTTATTAACTAATAATGTATCAAATTCCTTAGTTATTAAAAAACCATATACCACATGTTCTCTAAATTTTTCGGTTCTCCAATTCATTACTTGTATCTCTAGAATAACTTATTCCATCGGGTATTGGGTAATTTTTTCTTGTACTATCTATTGTGTATCTTGATTCTCAACTTCCTTAAAGTCGATCTTTCTCCCACTATCTATTTTGAACATATTATCCCTTTTAAGAAGCATGTTAAACCTTTCCATGATGGCATTTTTATCTAATGGATCATATAGACAATATAAAATTGTTTCTTTTCTATACTCTATAAAGATTCACTATGCCTTGAGATGAATGTTTTTCCATAAATACCCTTAACAAATTCCTTACACCCCAAAAATGTAAATTTCCCCACATAGATTCGTTTCCCCACTATAAATCCTAATGGATTCATCTTTCCACTTTATTTGGAATTCAAAATAAAACCTAGGAAGCTTAGATAAAGTGAGTAAAGTACATGGAATTTACACAATTACTTATGAATCTTGAATCCCATCATTTCCAAATGCTCAATATAGAAAATAATCTTAATTACATGTGGTCCAGTTGGGACTCTTTCACTCGTATTACACATAATGAGTTCCTTGGAGATTCCATACCTCTCTTTTCTTGTTTTCTACTGATAGAGATCATTGATATGATACATCATGTTGTATACATGCATGTGTTTATGAATGTTATAGAGATCACAAGTTTTTGATGATATAGCTTGAGGCATTGGATATCCGTTACTTCTTCCATGTGTTTCTAAAATACATTTTATAGCTCCTCACATGCCTCCAAAGAGGGTCTAGTAATAATTGGGGACTCAAGCACATAAGACATACACTCTTGGTGTATTATAATGCATAAGCACATGTATAAATCATAGAAGTTATTACTGGTTAAGATATTTTAAATCTACAAGACTAATCATAATGATAGAGTCATTGTTCAATGAATTACCATTTTTACATTAGATATAAAATAATATTATTTTAATTTATCTTGATTACCAGTTATGATGTAATCGATTAATTTTTTTATTCATCCATAATTTTATTAAATAAAAATATCACTCACCATTAGATTCAAAATATCCAATTGGTAGGATATTTTAGTATTTAGGATCCCCACACCCATTAAAATAACCCAAAAGTGATCTTGGTGATATTATTTAATGGTATTTAGGTTGGAATTTATTACTAACCATATTATCTCATAATATAGAATTTCTATACTCACATTTCATAAATGCTTGCATCCATGTCACACCAAGTCCGACAAGGGAAAATACTCTTAATATGAACTTGGTTTTTTCAACCTAAAAGAGTAATTAAAAATCCTTATTAAATGAAAGTATGTGGATGAGCACCAAAAAAATACTTTAATATTCTACTTCATTCTATCTCAAGTACTGTAATAAGTTGAATGACTTAATATTTTTTTGTGGTATTTTTTAACTTATATATAAATATTATTTATATCATTATCTACATTCTTTTTAATATTATATGGATTTTACATGATTAATTAACCTTGTCTAATAAAATATTTTATGCAAAATAAATTTATTTTATTTTATCTAAGCATTATTATTAGTTTATTTACTTAATGTGATCATGTTTAGTCCTGAAAAAAAAAATAAATAATCATGAAATAACAAATAAAATAATATGTGATTTGATCATGAGCCTTTATCTACTTTTTGGTATATTGAGTAGAGATTAATAGACCATGAACCTAAGGAAATAAATCCTTGACATGATACCAAGCTTGATTTATAGAATTGTTCCTTTAACCTTTGCATCTCTTTCATAATTTTTACCTTGAATTAGGTCATGAGATATCTCCTCTCACTAGGAGATCCATCCTTTACAAATTTTACTCAATATCAGGAGAGGGGAACCCAAGGTTTAGGGTTATATAAAATATACCTTGGATATATAAATAATAAATAAGGGACGATACACAAATTGTTAAATTTTATTTAATAATAAATTATCACATAAAAACCCAAGAACTAAACATTTAAATTTAATAAAATCAATACATACATGGGTATGATAATATCATGATAAATCATAATTTTCAATAAAAATGAATTTAAAAATTCTAGAATTCATTTCAATCTGTTATTTCTTGTATGAGTTTAATTGAATTAATAAATTAATCTGAAAATTAATCAATTAATTCTTTTTTTAATAATCTATCCAAAAATTTATTGATATTACCTTCCTAATTATTTTGAATTAATAAAATAAATTAATAAATAAAATTTTAATTTAAAAATTTTAAGTACACTTGTATGGGCATGGCTGTTGGAGTTGATGTCCTAGAACCAATTTGTTTTTTGCTTTAGATTATTTAATATATTCAAGAAGTGAATAGTAAATGTATCTTATCATACATTGTTCATTAGTTTGTATGAATTTAATGTGATAATTTCCCATGGAATTTTTCTCATCAAAATGGATCATAATAGTTCCCCACTATGATGTGTACCTTGAGATGCTATGGTGATATTTATTAAATATTTATTCTATGGCCTGCATAACGAACTATGACACAACACATAGTTTATAGAATTTCAGGTGTGAGTTATCTTAAGAGGATGAGGATTCATCTCATGAAGTTCACACTTGGTAACCTGTAATATGGGAGATTATAAGGACATACTCACCAATATAAATTACACATGTATTCACATCATCAGATATGTCATGTGACCATTGTTGTGTATAGTTCTTGTCATATTCTATGTACTTACATTGAATGTTCTTCCACCTCAAATGTTACAATATACATTATGGGTTGTTATGTGGGTCAAGATGTGTTATATTCATTGTGTGTATCACCACACAACATGCTATAAATATATGAAACATGTACTACTATAATTACACATGAAGTATACAACATGTTTAACTACCATATGTGTTATATAATTACACAATTTATATGGATAATAATCATTAATAATTTATTTCCACACGAACTTCAAAAAATCACAAGGAATGTACCTACTATGAAATAACACCGGGTATATGGTGTGTACATCCAAGTACACACCATTTAGTTAAGTATCACTTTAATTATATGGGTTTTCACTCATGCGTCCTGTACCTTGTTTGAGTTGGAACATTTTTCATGGTGCTTAAATAGAGTTATATTCAATGTAATTAATATCTTTCAATATGTATTGGTTGGTAGTCAATAGTAAGTGTGTAAAGACATTGTTTACCTTGACCACATGGTTTTCCTCAATTTATGTAGAGTCAATTCTTGTGCTAATACATGGTGAGTATGCCAACTATAAGCTATACAATCCCTATCAACCCATGTTCTAGCTAGAAATCAATAAATGGTGTGTAATTACACTATGTATAAATACAAAAATGGTGTGTCATGGTTGACATTGGTCATACATTTTATGTTTGGATGAGGGTACAGACTTTGTAATTTACCATTAAATATTGTACATCTATGTCATATATCCCACAACCTTAGTACCTATAGAGGAGATATTTGATTGTTCTACAGGTGTTCTTGGCATGTTCTTGGTCATATTTATTCCATTGAACACTTTATAATGAATTTTTATATTAAGAAGAAAATAACTAGAAATGATGGATAATAAAAAAATTTGTAAATAGATCAAAATAATAATAAAAAGTTAAAAATTATAATGTTATTTATCGTATACCACTTTATGGTTATGGTGTATAGTTGAAAAATTAGGATTTTCCACAATAGTTTTTTTTATTTAGCTTCAATGGATAAATCCCAAATAACTTGATGATGGTAACCCCAGAATATTTCAGAGTGGATATTTCAAATTTAATTTATAATTAATTCAAAACTAGAATTTCTAAAAATTGGGAATTATTTTTGATCATGTCGGTTACCACACTATTCATGTTTTCATTACAGTGGAGAATCCCTGCTAGGATTCCCCTAGTTTATCCAGATATTCTAAAAGAATTAATAAATTATTTTCTTGGTATTTTGGGTGGTATTATAGAGGAACCTAGTGCTTCATGTTGTTTCCCATTGATAGTGATGAGAATATTCTCTTTTTCTCTCTTGTTATTGGGAGATAGGGAGGATTATTTTCTCTATTGGTCTTGAGAGAATTTATAGATTCTCTTCATTGTGCACAATAAATCTTGTTCTAAAATGACATAAAGTGAAATATAGAAGTAGGGTATAATATTTGATAAGTACACAATTTCTATTTATCAACTATTTAATCTAAGTTATTCCCAATTTATAATAATAATTTTATTATTATATTATTTTACATGTGAATAATTAAATATCATTTTTCAAATAAAATAGTTAATATTTATTTAAATAAAATTAAAAAAAAATATACCAATTCATTTGGGCCCTTAACATGGCCCACCAATCCACCTTGGAATTTATAGAACCTTCAATAAATAAATATTTATTTAAATAAATAAATATTATTTGTGTAATAAATAAATAAGTATTATATTCACTAAAGCTATGAATAAATATTTATCTTAATATTCACATAACTAAATAAATATTTATAGTAATCTATTGAGTAACCCAGTGAATAAAATTATATTTATATATTACATTGTGAATAAAAAATAAGAGATAAAATTCAACTCATATGTTATATACTCAAATTTTTAGTTATTGAATTTGTGATAATATTCATATGAATTATTATAAACTCTAATATTAGGTGATTGTGTTTATGATAATATTCAAATCACATTTTCTAAACTTTAATATATTTGATTTAATTTATATAATCAACAATATATAAATAATAATAATTTCATATTACAAGAATAATATTTGTTCATATTATTTAAAATTAAGTTAATTTAATGATATTCTGGATGCATTTAGTATGTAAACATTTAAGCATCATTCTAAGTGGAATTAGGTGAACTTACAAAAATTCCAAAATCAACAACCGGCTTATGTTAAGGAACCCATTGAGAAATAAGTTAATTTCATGATTAAATAAACCTTATTTTGAATAATACTATGTAATGTAATCCCTTTATCTCGATATCTTATAATTCATGATGCATATCTGTGTCAACAAATGTATACTTAATTTATATTTGCTTGAATGTTTTGCAATGAACTTTCTAGTAAAAAACCATGGACATGGATTTAATCATATATCACCATTTCAATCAAAATTCAAGAGATACCATCTTCCATTTACTTGGAAATGTCACATCCTTTCTTGGATTATTCATTTAATGTTATATCACTTATGACACAACCAATGGATGATACCACTATGTGAGACAACACCATCATAGTTTCCATACATACATTAGATTAGGTTATTTAAGATATATAATAAGAATAATAGTTTTAAGGGATAGTACACATGTTCATTGTAGGGAAAAAATCCCTCAAGTTAACATTGAAGCATTTTTGAGGTGATTGTGTTTTTTGGAAAAGTGGGTTTGTTTTTTGACAGAGGGTTTCCATGGTGAGTTGTCGAGTTCCAAAAACATTATTGACATCTTATGTTGACAAAGAACCCTGAAAAAGGAATGGCAAATCTGGTGGTGGTACAAAAAGGATAGATACAAGGTGGCAGCATTTTCTAGTGTTTGCTATATTTTTATGCCTCCAAATCGGGAATATAGAGATAGGTGTTTCGGGAAAAAGAGTTTTCATGAAAGATTGAAGATGGTATGAGAACATGCATAAAACGAATTTTTCATGATCAGAACTTTGAAAAATGGAAAAGGAATGAAGTGTATGAAAGATTTTGAAATGTGTGTGAAAGATGAGGTTGCACAAAAGAAACTTGTGCACCCAATTCGACATGAAATGGGTTTTTGTGCGCTCAAAGAGGGTCTTGCAAAACACTACGAATTATATATGTAGGGGTCAAAGAAACCTATAAATAATAGGTGACCCCATCATTCAAAATAGCTCAACACTTTGAGAAAATCCATGCTTTGGATCACGTAAGAATTTCATGCAAAGGGTGTTGCGCAAACGATTTTGAGTTGCGAGCAAGATAATAAAGTTGCGCATAAGATTTTAGTTGCATGAAAGATTGAAGTTGTGTGCTAGGGGTTTTTCTTGAAAAAAATTGAATCTTTCATGCTACACATTAAAGTTGCGCAAGATGAAATAAGGGTTGCGCAAAAGATTTAAAGATACCCACTTTATTGTGGTAAAGTTTTACTCATCAGTGGATGAAAGTGGAACATCAATAGTGCATATATATATAGTGGAGGATGTATTCATTTGTGAGAATTAAGGGACCTACAAGTCTATAAGCTGTGAGTGGATCTTATGAAGAAGTAGTGAGCACACTTCAATTGAGAGAGTCATTATCTTTCAGATTGTGAATGGTTGTAAACCATGAGGGACATTAAGTCCACTACAAACTTTGTAAATAGTAGTTATATTTTAATGGATTTGGTAAATCAACACATCACCAATGTATTCTCCTTGGATATAGCCCAGTGAGGGTGAACAAAGTAAAATTGTTGTGTCTTGTGTTTTCTTTAATTTTTGTTCATACTCTACAACAGGAAGGATATAGAAGAGAGTTTTGTCTAACAAAGAAACCTAATCAATAGGGGCATTTGTCTTCATCTATCATACCATAATTCGCCCCCCCCTCTTAGGGTTTCTAACTTAGTGGACCTAACATCTATGGATACAAATCTCCAATAACCCATTTAACTAGTGGAATTCATGTTGGTGGGTCTGTCGTCAAAACCTCTATCCCTTTTAATTACCAACTACAAAGTTCATGAGAAAAAGACTAATTGTATTATGAGACCCCACCACCTAATAGTCAAACATTATATATGTCTTATTAGGTATATGTTCTCTAGAACATATATTCAGGGGAACCTGGTGTGGTTTCCCAATCACTTATAGTTTATACTATGAGTTCTCCATTGCTATAGAAATTCAACTAACTTAGCTAAGACAACTACAGACAGACCAATGCCCCTTGAGATTAGTGTATTATGATTAGGATTTTGATTCACCATTCCCACCACACTAAGTCAAACCACACTCTCTAGAAGACACTAAAAAATTCAAGGCACTATAAACACATTCACCAAAAAACAAAAACAAAGAAAGAAATATGAGTGATTAACATGATTCATATGATGTGTCCTATGGGAATGATACAAAATTTCTATCTAATTTTGTTTTAAAAAGAAGATACATGTGGTTAAAAATATATTACAAAAGAAAAATTATTCCCCTCTATATTTTCCACACTACAATTAATTCTATTCTTTTCAACAAACATAGCAATAAGGCCCCACACACTTATATACCATGTGTTATCTGGACAACCTATAATAATAGATCCTATGAAATAATGGATCACTAAGCATGACCTCCTGAGCTTGATTACATAATTTATGGTTCTTTAGGTTTTCTAAACTTTAAAAATTCTAGTTCTCTATCATTACATCACTAGAAGATATGAAATTATAATGATCATAATTTCTATAGAGAAGTCTTAATTCTGCTATCTACACCACACATCCAAACCATTATCAAGTGTAAAAAGTTCCTATGAACATGATTATGATGAATGAACATATGGGTAACAGAAAGATACGTCAACTCCCTAGAATATACCACTTTAATACTTGTTTCAGGGATCCTTATGAACTCCCAATATATAGGAAAATTTCTTCCTTCACATCAAAGCTTGTTCTCCATTTTCTCCTTCGATTCACCCAATCCTCACTAAGGTAGGATGCTGCCTCAATATTTAATGGGATACCACCTCGTTAAACATATATAATGTATGTTGGATTCCTAATATCTTTCATATCTCTATACATTTAACCTACATCAAATTATTTATAAAATCACAATTTAGGTCAATGTGCATTGTCTGATCAAGGAGAAATATATGATTTTTCAAGTGGATTTCACATTGGTTGTCATAGAAAAACACTATTCCTTCCTAAATAATTTTTCACCCCTTTAACAATCTTCTAAACATCACCATTACTTTCCCAGTTTCTATTTCAACTACATAGCCATCTTCCATTGAACATAGAGTAAAAATATACTGTAACTTTTATGACTAGAGAATATCCATTCCTATAAAATAAAAATAAAAAATAGTTGTACTTTTAATTATATTTGTACCACAAAAAAATTATGATCCCACATTCCATTATAATGGATCAACAATTAAACAACATAGGTTTATATACTTCATTCAATTAAAATACTAAATGAACCATTTTAGATCATCCAAATGAACTTTACCAATCTTCACCATGAAATGAATCAAATATCTCACTACATAGGAAATATGTGGCCATTTTAAAATCCTAACATTAATAAGACTTCCTAAAGCTATAGAATATGACACTTTACCTAGGAAGCAATTATGAAAACCATTTATCAGTACCAATTTTATGTAAGTAGTAGGAGTAATAGAGAGTAGATTTATTTCATCCATCCCAAATATTTTGATGATTTTTTAGACATAGTCCTACAGAGATAGAATGAGTGTTCTTACTTTCATATCTCTCTCAATAATCTTTTTTAAAATTTTACTTAATTGTCAAAGAATTTTGATTTCCAATATTATATACAAATCAAAATTCAGCTTCCATATTTTACTAGCATCCAATCAGCTTTTCAAGATATCATACACATATAATACCAGTATTTTAGATGTTTAACATTCCCACTTATTCCATTTAAAATAATAAAATGTATTTTTTATACTTTAACCTTATTCTAATAAAAAAAATATAATTTCAAATTCTATTGTTAAGGGAACTAAATTATCTTGTAGATACTTTTCTTGAGCTTACAAGATAAATTATGTTTCCCTTACATCAGTAAACATATTGGTAGGTTTATGTAAACATCCTCAAAAAATCACCATGAATAAATGTATTTTTTTACACCCTCACATTCTAAGCATACATCTTTTTTATGATACTCTAATTAGAGAAGTCTGAATAGTTCTGTGATTTACTACCTGTGAAAATATTTATGTGAAGCCAACACCTTCTATTTGTTGAAATCCCTTCACCACCAGCTAAATGATATAACATTTATTATCATTAATTTATTATTTTATCCATAATATACACTTATTTTCAAGAACATGACTTACTTTTTATATATTATTGAGCTCCCATGTTTCATTTATCATTAATGAATTCATTTATTCATCAATTTCTTACTTCCACTATTTGTAATCACTAAAGTTTTCAACCTCTTCTAGGCTATATGGATTGACTAAAACTATCATAATATAAAATTTCATATCATAAATAGACATTTGAATTGAATTTGTAACTCTAGTTGTTCTCCTAAACTAATATGGTTGTTCTACACTTCTGTGTTAAACTCATTATTTTGTTATATGAATTTATGATACTCTATCTTTTGAAGAAGTAGTCACCGGTGAACCCACTCATGCTTCAGTAGTCTGTACAATTCTTGGTTAATCTTCTTTTAGTCTTGTTATTAGACTTATGATTCTTTAGCATGAGATCACTAGTTTTTGAAAACATATTTTTTTAATCATATCAACTTGGACTTTGATAGGTTATTTATTCAAAACTTCCTTCTCTAATATGTTTTGGTCCTTCAACAAAACCCCTTTGTTGAGGTGAACATCTTAGCTTATGATGAATTTCCACTTTATGTTATCCCATAGCTGGTAGCCAGAATTATCACCACTATACCAAATAATTTTTTTGACTTAACCTCAATCTTTTCCTTATATCTAGTATGAATAGGCACATATGAAAAAATTTTAATGACTTTGAGGTTATAAAATTATAATAACCTTCCATTCCATAACTAAAAAGATATTTCCTACCCTTATAATGATGATTAACTTATGGTGATAGGATAAATAGTTTTGTTGAGATATTCTACCCAAATTCCTTTAGGAATTACACATTAAAACCTCATAATCTTTGATTTATTTGTCAATTTATAATTCACACATTCATAAAATTCATTATATTATGGAGTTGATGATGCGCCCGTAAGGTGCTATCGACCTAGGGTTCCCTCCCTCTCGCCGCGGCCAGCTCCTCCGCTGCAGAAGGCGTGGAGACTCCTCCTCGCGCTCGGAGGGATGGTGGTGGACCTCCGCTGCAGTGGTGCTTTGTGGTCTTCTCTCAGGAGGTGGAGATGATCTCAGGCTTCGGTGGTTGCTGGTTCTGGTCCGTGGGTGTAAGACCGGTCTTGTTGACGACATACTCTCCGGAGCACTCCTAGATCAGATCTCAGTAGATTTCTATTGTCCGGTGGTGTTTTTACTCGCGTTCGAGGGTCGCACTCTTGCGTCAGCAGTTCTTGGGTTCTGTCTCCAATCAGGTGAGTTTGCGGGGGTTTCGCTGTGTCTGATGTGGTTGGTTTTCCTGGTGGCGGCGTGATCTTCTGTTCCATGGATGTTCTTCTTTGTTTTTTTGATTTGTGGTACGTTTTGTGGTTAGATCTGGCAGTTTCGATCTGGCGTTGATTTTCCAGTGGAGGCAGGCTGTTCTCTCCTGTCTTCCTTTATGTTTTGGAATACTTGTTTGAGGTTCTTTATTCTGGTTTTTGGTGGTTGTTTTTCTGCCCCTTTCGTCTGTGGGTTTTATCCGAACATGGATCTTGTTCTCCTCATCGTTTGCCGGCGACGTCGATGATGCTGTTGGCTCTGTTGAAGTATGCTCCGTTGTAGTATATGTGGTGGCTGTTGATTGCTTTCTGGCGGTGTAGATGGATGATGAAGGTCCGTGAAGTCAGTAGCATGTCCAGCTTGTCTGGCCGGCGTCCTGGATGGAGGTGGCCTTGGGTTTAGCGATGACTCGCTTCTCGAGTTCGATGCGGTTTGGATCGATGACGTGTCTGATCGAGTTCCGAGGTGACGCAACACTCGAGTGATTTCAGCTTTTGAAGTCGGCGCATGTTTCAGGTTGCGTGCGGGGCTCGTGGCGCAAGGTGATGATGGCGGTGGAGCTTTTTTTTGAAATTTCAATTTGAAATTTGAATTTTGTTTGGTTTGTATTGATCTGCCTGGTTACCGGTTTTCCTTAAACCGGCTTTGATTAATACAAAAAAAATGATTTTCAACATTATATTATGGAGTTTCTGGAACCATAATCTCATGATTTATCCCTTTATTCTTGTAGAAGCTTCAAAAGTTGTATCTGGTGTACTCACCACCATTTTTATATCATAAGAATTCCAACTTTAAGTTTATATATCTTTATACCATGTCTATATATTGAAGGAATGGTTGAAAATAATCAGAATTATTGGTAAAAAATTTAATCAAAACTTTTATTGTTACTTCATTAATAAAGGTTTCAAAATACAAAGAACCCCCAAGGGTCTGGACAGGTGAAGACTCCTAAAGATTAGTATATACATGTTATAACATGTAAGACTTGTGATTTCATCCAAATAAATTTAAATTAAACCTCATTTACTTCCAAAACACATAGCTTTGACATCTCTTGATGTAAATATTATCAAGATTTAGTATACGTTTTTTTGTTAGAACCGTTATGTTCTTTTCCTTATGATGTCCAAGTTGGAAATTCCAAACCTGTATAATTTCTAAAATTTTGGCCTATGTAATTTTGACTATACTTCTATTAAAATATTATGTCTGTTCCTTAACTCATTTGAAAACCACCATAGATCATTTACTAACTTTCCATTCACCATTTTCAAAAGTTGTTCCACACCATAACTCAACTAAGTTTCCAACTGAAATTTAGTTCTTCTATATCCATGGTATATGTATAACATTCTATAGTTTCACAACTTACCATTTATTAATCTATATATTCAAATATCTTTTTATTATTATTTTAATAGAATTATTATCCACCAAATATAATTTAAGTAAATTTATGGAAACATAATTTTTAGTGCATCTCCACTCTTTTATTTAATAGAATGATGGACTTGAGTCAACTACCCATGAATCCATTAGAATGCTGATACAAAATAATAATTTTGTGCCTCCTACCACAATACTTATAAAATTTGAGATTCCATAAGTTTATGTTCTTCTAGACCTTTCATTGTGACTCATATAATCCTTATTAAAGTGTACTCTATTTCCATATTTCCAATATACAAGGCCCAAACCATAAAACTATCCTTATATATTTTCTTATTGCTTATTTCCCGATGATTTCTTATGGGATAATTTATTCAATTGAGGTGATCATCCTTGTCTATGAACATTGAGATCATTTCCAAATATTTAATGGAATTTGATTCAATAAATTCATTCCCTAAGTTTCAAATTATTGATATCATTGAACAATAAGTAAATTCTTTTGAATTGTTACTCACTATTGTGACCATCATATACCAACTCTACAATAGTGATGATAGTATTAATAGTGGACACACATAATCCATGAGCATAACCTTTAGAGATTCAAGCTACCCTTAGGTAATATTGAAATCATTCACATGGTCTACCACTGGTCTTACTTTTAATAACCTTTTTGTAAATAACATTCACATCATCAACAATTTGTTCAATGATAAAGGTTTCTTATACATATGCTCTATCAAATTTATCACTTTTATTCTTGTATATATTTACTGAATGTTTAAGGAAATATTCCTTATAAATGAAATTCTGAATATCACTAATACTTTCATATTTATATATTCCCTTTCCAACTTTTTCCATCTTCTCTAAACAAGAACCACTAAGTAAATCCATAATGTCCTTTATATTTAGGTGATATTCCTTTTTCATCCTCTAGAATCCAAAAATACATTCCATCAGCCAATCAACTTGGAAATTTCTATATATTTATTCCAATAAAAAATTTAGTAACACAAGATAAATTCAATAACCATTGAGTAGGAGATAACTTAATCATCTTGAACCCGAACTATAAGATTTAATACCACTTATTTGGGGAATGTGGGGAACCTTCTCTATCATCAGTAGTTTACACTATTATTTCTCATATGTAGTGGTAATTCAACCACCAATAATTGTTCAAACTACAGATAGAGTAATCCACATTGAGCATTATATAATAGAAGTAAGAATTTTATATACCCTACCTACTGCACTAAGTAAAACTTCACTCCCAAGAACACTCAAATAAATTAATGTCACCAAAAACATATTATCTAGAAGAAAATAAAGAAAGAAATGAACAAAAAAGATGAATGTGATTCAAAAAATTTATCTTGCATGCTGAGGAGAAACACTATTATTGATTTTGTTATAATTGAAAGATAAAAGTGATTAAAAATAGTTAAAAAATGGAAATATAATCTACACCAACATCATAAATCCCCAATTAATTCAATTATTTTCACAACACTTAGCACCAAGGTCCCATACAATTATATATTATATTACAACTTGTCGAACAATAATAATTTATCTCCTATAATCATGGATCACAAAGAATGACTACCTAATCTTGATTAAAAACTTGATAACCCTTCAACTTTACTGAACTTTTAAACCTCTAGCGTTCCATAATAAAATTACAAGATGATACAAAATTCTAATGATCTAACTTAACAAGTATATTCTATGCTATCAATGTGTACAAACCACATCCATCCCATTATTTAAGGCACAAAATTCCCCTAAATTTAATTCCAATGGATGAAATTTATTTGAACTGAAACAAATTTCACCTCTAAAAATATAGGAAATATATTTAAGCATATTGTCATTGCATTTATAAGTTCTCATTATAGTGGGGAAATGCTATAACATTTAGATATGAAAAATAATTATATTATGACATTAATATAATAAATAAGAACAATATTCAAGTGACATAATATTAATTAATATCATAGTAATAATAACTACAAGGATAACTAGTTATAGGGAACTAAACACATCATGAATTTCATCTATAATAATCTAATTAAAATATACCCTATAAGGGATATAGAAGATTAAATCAAAATTTAATTATTTATTTTTTATATAACATAGATAAATTATATCATAATGTTTTCCTAATATCTTATCTATGTTATTCCTTAAATGCATGCACAACATTGTGCCCCACATCTATATCAATGGACATGTATAATCAAGTACTAATCATAATTTCAATAATGAAAATGTCTTTTTGGTGTCACTATGTTGACCACTTGAATTTCCCCTAATATAATTTTTTTGACCTTAATTCCCAGATTACAGTTTTTTTACTTACAATATCACACTACGCCACTCCAGTCATTTCTCAACCACAACAATTTTACCACTTTCCCACCTTCAAGTTATTTATCACTTTTACAACATTTTCTCTATTTTAATATCACCAATAATTTTTTTAAAACATTATGAGACCATCAACTATGAATAACATTAAATAATCTAATGTGTTCTACAGCTTTCACCACATGCAACACTGAACGTAAATAAAATAGTGATATATTAAGATAAAATATAAATATTTAAGTATATCCACTAAAACGTAGAAAATGAATTAGTTGGGATGAATACGAGTAACCAAATTACGATATATATATATATATATATAATTAAAATAAAGGTTGCTTTTAATATAATTTAACTTCTATTAATTTACTTAAAAATGACTAATTAGATCATTTGTGGTTTAGAAAGATATTTTTCTAAAAAAACTCATTTTTAGGGGATATGAATTTATATTTCAAGAAACATATGATTATTGATGATAAATTGTAATTAATATTTTTCATTAGTTAACATCATTTTAGTTTTTAAATGATATGAAATAACAATAAACTCATTTAATATTTGAAAATTTCATTTTCCAAAAAAGATGAATTTTCATCGTATTATATGATTTTATTTAAAAATATTTATTTATAAATTTAAATTTTCATGATGGAAATAAATTTTCATTTATAATAAAAATATTATCTTAATATGAAATTTTTGGTTTTTTCAAAAGTAATGCAATTTATTCAAAAAATACAGTTTTTGAAAAATTTATAAATTTTATGATTTTATCATTTTGGAAATGTATCATAGAAGTTTAAAAAATAATTTATGTAATAAAATATGAATTTATGGAGAAAAATTATTTATTTAATATATTTTTTGTGCCAATAAATCCAATGTATAATATTTTTAGAACTAAATTAAAATGGTTTTTATATAAAATAATGTTTTCAGTATTTTATTTGAATCAAGTATTTTCATGGTGAGATTCTATTTTTTATTTAGAAAGAAATAAAAAAATTTATTTGATTTAAAATAAAAAAATATATCATTGGAAGTATGAATTTTAATAATAATTTCTTATATATCTTATAATTAAAAGCAATTTTTTTATAAAAACTATTTTTTACATGTTACGTGTGCTAATTTTAAAATTAAATTTTCAAAAACATAGAAATTTTATTTTATAAAATAATTTCAAAATTTTAAAATCAAAATTTCATAATTATATCAAGGGGTTATTTTTAATTTCATCTTTAATTTTAATTGCTGAGGTTAAAAATTAATTAATAATCACATGTAAATTAGGGTAAAAGTTAGCAAAGTTAAAATAAAAAGACTTGAAACACTCAAGTTTTCTCCCAAATGAGTTTATGAGGTGGGTTTCAAACCATAATCACATTTCCCTCTTATAGTTTCCATTTTGGTCTATTTACCTTTGAATAGTAACATCACATTATTAAAAATGTTAAGGGTGGTTACACAAGTGCCCTGCTCTTAACTTATAAAAATGTAACAATTCCTCCAATTAAATAGACTCCTTACCATTAAATATATCATTTAAAATATTCCAAATATCACCTCCTGGAATATTATCCAAATTATAAAATCCTCTAGTCACACTAATTTAGTCTACTATTTTTAATTCCCGACAGTATTCCAAGGAAAGATTAAGTCTCCGACGTAAGTGTTATATCCTACTTAAGTGTTTCTTCTTAATATTACTCTTAAAAATATATTTTGACTATAATAATATGATGAATTAAATATCATTGTTGTAACATCCCAGTTCCGGAAGCCACCCAGAGGTGCCCCGTACCCAGTTGGTCACATGGCCTCAAGTGCATTTCCCCAAACGCTGGAGGCTACTGACTAGCAGTGAGGGAATTGGGTGTGATAGTGGGGAAACTATGCCCTCATTGGCAGAGTACACAATGAAAGAAAAGTAAACATGCAATAGCGGAAGTAGTAATAACCAACAATATAACAGCAGAAGACTAAATCAACAAACTAGAGAAAATATGTACATATGAAATGATTCATGATACATAACTAGGAAAGCAGCCAACCAAGTCACAATGATGGAAAACACTATTGTACTAAAACAAGTTCCAAAGAAAAGTATACAGATCCTCAGCATCGCAAGCCAAATCTTGGTCCCATGATCTCATGCTCCAAGAAATCAAATTCTAGAAGTCGAAGGGCGCTTTCCCTTGTCTATACCTACAACATAATAGTCTTATTGGGCCTAAAAGCATGGCCCAAATAGGGTGTAAGAGAAAATACCAGTAGGCAACTACCTGAAGATCTATGCTCAACAGTTGGTGAGTATATGGCAGGTAAACAAACAATAAGCAGCAAACAGCAACAGCAAGCAGTAGGCAGTAAACAGTAAATGGTAAAACAAGATGATACATAGTAGCAATCAATCCACAACCAATCAACAATAGTGAAACAAACATCTAATAGACCAGAAAACCTCTGGGAATTACTCACAGCCATCCCCTCTGGTCCTATCCAAGAAGTACCACAACCCTCTCGATAGTGCACTTAGCCTAACCCCTCTGGCTTGGTCATACTAATTTATGAGACTCTCTGGGGATGCTCACTCGGTCAATTCCCCTTATAGTCTAGGGTAGTTAGGGACTCTATTGAGGAAGATCACATGATCTAACCCTATTAGCCCCAAGGTCTAGAGACTCTCTGAGGAAGCTATCTTGGTCAATTCGTCCTATAGCCTCAGGTATACCACAGACTCTCTGAGGAAGCTCACTAGGTCAATTACTACTCTAGCCTAGGAAGGTTCTTAAAGATATTTAAACAAGGTAAGAAACTCTAGGGAAGATCACCCAGTCTACCCTCCTGTAGTCTATAAAATCCAAGACTCTCTGGGAACTCACTCAGTCCATCCCCTCTGTAGTCTGTAATATCTAAGACTCTCTCGGAAGCTCACTCGATCTATCCCTTATAGTCTATAGCACCAGGTTCTCTCAGCCCCGTTCCAGTCAGTGCCTAATAATGCTATAAGTCCAAAGTACACCTATAGAGCTACTTGGATAACCAAAGTACACCTATAGAGCTACTCAGCTAAATAGTCTATAAGGTAACAAGAATATCATGAGTTTCACTTCAACCTATAACCGCAAGGCATGAAATAGGTGCAACAGCCAAAGGCAAACAAGTCCCAAATGTCGTAAACAGAAAGAATCAAGGAAAATACATCCAAGCACAACAATTTATCCTCTAACATGGAAAATTACCTCTACACAAGCATACATGAAAGGTAGGAAATCAACAAGGGGAAAAGGTAAACACGCAATACCCCGTTCACGGGTATCAGTGAAAATTCTCACATAAAACTCAGAGACCTTGAACGGTAAGGCACAAACCACCTACCTCGATCCGAGGAGATCGATATAATTGAACCACGACAGCTAATTCCCCCTAGAACATCACAGATCAGAGAAAACTCACAAAATGTTCAACCTTAGATAACTTGAGAAATAAGAAGAATTGGAAAACAAGGCTCAAGCAGAAGGAAGAAGTCACCACTATGCTTCCAACGCAATCGACCGTGCTCGAATCGGAGAACGGACAGAGAAGCGTGGGATTTTGGAAGATCCAGCCATATGGGTTTCTCTCGGAAAAACCAGACCTAGAAGAAGATGATTATCATGATTAGGTGTGACCCCGGTCCATTTAGTGAAAAAAAGAAAAGTACCCGGCGTGTATTTTTAAAGTACACGAGGTGTAGTGGGTTTTTCCATACTCTGCCAAAATCGGCCTCTACGTCACCCCTACACACCGTGTGTGTGGCCCGGGCACGACCATCACACAGATTCAAGATGGACAAGAGTACATGGCGTGTACTCAGAAAGTACACGACATGTACTTCAAAATTTTCCAGAAACTCCATTTTTCTTAAAAAATCTAGAAAAGGAAAAGCATACCTGAAACGAAGATCCGAGTTCTTACAATTATACTACTTATATTTTGTTATTTTTATAGTATAAACCTTACTTATTCATTTCCGTCCAATTAAAAAACAAAGGAATGTCTATCATGCATGTGTGAAGACTACCACTACCACAAAGATTTCTTTTTAATTTTTTATTTATATTCTAACGATTTATTAAATTTTATTAAAATATGGTTAAAAATAATATTAAAAATTAAAATAATATCATTATTTTTCTATTAAAATGATATTATGTCAAAATATATACCTCTTTAACAATACTCATCCATCGAGTTAAAGTGCATTCAAGTTTCATCCAGTTTAAACACCTACATAAAAAATTTATAAAAAAATATCATGGATAAATATGGGGAAATAAATAATAATATTATATAATAAAGTAAATTCATGATTTGTTTATGGTAATATAATTATTATATCATGTACTTAACTTATTATTAAATTATAATCTTCATTCGCCAACATCACCAAATTAGGCCAACACCGTTTTGATTTTCATACAGTACAACTAAAAAACTTATGGAATTATTTAAGATATTTATAAAAAAATATGAGTTATATATTAAAATATATAAAATGTTATATTAATTAATTTTTTTATCAAATAATGTTTAATTAAATCAACATTAAAATCATTTTCAAAGGGTGAAAGTAACGAACACTCTATAGCTGAAATAAATTACAACAAACCAATAAACCCAAAATAAAGAATTATAAATTAGGGATATAAAAGGTAATTAATATGAATTATTATATTAAATATATTATTAAGTTATTTAAGTCTGTTTTACAGGAGTATAAAGTTTCATTTTCTAATTAAGGATATAAGGTAAGAGTTTTCACCCAAAATTACATTCTTTGTGACGTATTCAGTATTATACACATAATTTTATTTATGGGGTGTATATAATGAATATTTGAGATAAAATATCATAAATAATAAATTATTCATGGAATTTTTATTTCAATTAAATTCCATTTATTTCTTATAGAGTACTTTAAATTTTACTTAAGCTATATGGTTTTTCTTAGTCTCAATTATGATTCATTAAGACATGTAGAATATAATCAGCCATGTTTCCTTGGTGTATAATTATATTGATTTAATATACCATGAATTTCATATAATTAATTTACATATGAATCATGTTTTAAAAAAGTATAAATCAAGTCGTTTTCTTCAAATGTATGTTGACTCAAGTGTTACCCTAGTCACAAGAGATTATTGTAACTCAATTTCCATTTATTGAGTTATGATTGTTAAATTGAACTTAATACATATATGTTGGGTAAATTGTTCTCTTTTATTTTATTATGTGTTTTTTCTCATTTTTTATATTTTTAAAACATTAACCCCTTATCAAATGTTCCATACTTTATGGAGTATGTTTCCCTTAATTGATAACAATAATTAAAATATCCTTTCTTTGAGTTATAATTTTTCATCTTGAAATTTTCTTTTCTTTGACTAGGTTATCCCACCATAGTATTTTATTGTATGATATTTTATAATACTATTTTATAAAGTAATTTTTTAAATCAAATTATATTTTTTGTTACTCTTCTTATAATTTATGTTTTAAAAAAATGTATTTTTTTAAATAATAAAAATGGGCTTCCCTTTCACTTCCATATATTTTATCTTCCTATTCTAATTTAATCAAGATAAAATTTAGGTCTTTTAAGGAACTATTATTAAATATTATTTTTAAAAATTAAATGGTTTTGAAATAGTTTTTCCTTTAACTTTTAGAAAGGACTTTTGGAAGTGACCTGTAACATCATCTTTTACATTAATGTTATTTTTTTTCTAAATAACCATTTATGTTTTCAATCTAATTTCCATTTTAATTTTAAAATTATTTCAACTAATAGGATTTATATTTCACTACTTATACTTTAACATATATTTACCTCTTAGGGGAATGAATTCATGGTACCGGACAATCCACTTTCTGATCCCTTCATGGGTAGTATCATTCAACCATTATTTTGTAAGGTCTTTTTCATTTATTTCAACATACTTATAGGTTTATATTTTTACAATAGGGATATTTTCTTTTAAAATAATTCATATGATTTATATGGATGAATTATTATTATGTTATTCTATAATTTACTTAGTCGAGTACTCAATTCTTTATATGGTGTGAACAAAATATTTTACATTATTCAAATTAGATGATATTCACCTAGATAGAATGTTATTATATTTAAATAGTTAAAAGTATTGGAATTTGGTATGTTTTAATTACAATATGGATGATTATTAACAAGTTGATTTTGTGTTTTTTAACTGTACACTTTCTTCCTATAAATTAAACATGACGATGTTATAACATTTATTAACATAAGAAATATTATTAGCATACCATATATAATTATTCCAATATAGATAATTATTGGAAATTTGACTAAATTATTTGACCATCCACCTTCTACCTCCAAATGATTTATGATTATTCTATCCCTTATATTGACATGGTAAAAAGTATTTTTTGTACCATATATTTTTATTCCAATACAGACGATTATTGGAAAGTTGGCTATGTATTGCTTGACCATCAATTTTTTTTCTCAAGATGGGTTATGATCATGTTATCCCTTTTATGTACATAGGAAAAATTATTTACATTATTGATGATTCTTAACTAATAAAGTAGGTTTTTCATTTATTGATATTCCATATTCTTTCATATGTAGATATTCATGTTTTTATTTTGTGAATTGATTCTTAGGGAATGGAATGAATGGTAGTGTTAACTTTTATTGTGAATGCATTGGAATGAATCTAGTGATTGGTGGGTTCTTGAATTATATAGCCCATAAATGAATTGATAGGTCTAATGAGATCAAATTTCTTTGGATTTAGAGTATACCTCTCCCGATATCAGTATAATTACTTGGAAAAAAGCCCTGAAAAAATGTATTTGATGTTTGGAATTATGAATTCCATAAGTATTAGATTAGTATTATTAGTATCCATGAATTAATTTATTATCATTGATATAATATTATCTCTGTTTTACATGATTATATAATTATATAGATTATTTATTTCTACTATCTTATGTATTTCATGCTTATGTTTTTGAAAGATTCAGTTATATGTTTCCCTTATGGGGCGGTTAATGTCACCCATTTCTTATGTTTCTATTTCCCATAGTTATAAAGAAACTATTAAACATTATATGACTAAAAAGGTAAAATTTTGGTGATTTTTAAGGTTTATTATGGATTACTTAGTTTCCTATATAGTAAAAAAATATATCCATCAGTTGGGAAATACATGGGTTTTATTAATTTATTTTATTTCTTAATTCTCTAAATCACTAAACCTAAAAGGAACTGGGAATATATGAAATGAAATTTACTTTAACTTATGTAATTATGGTATAGTTATGTTTATGGATCAATTGTTGGTATCAAATCTAGTATATGATGTTTTTTACTATCAACACCAGATCCAAGACTATAGGTCCTGATCATCATCATTTTATCAAAGGATGGTTTTGATAACTTTGGAGATTAGGGTGTATGCTATGGATAATATATGGGTTGATAAGTTAAGTTTTGTCAAAATTTCAAAGGTATAGATAAAAATTTGGTATAGTATTTTATTTAACATTAAGGTAATAGTTCATGTTTTATCTTGGGATTATGATAAGATCGATTCAATGAAAATCCTAAGAAATAATCTAAGTATACGATGAAATACTACACTTTTGGTAAAATCTTAAGTATTTGGTTTTTTTATAAATTACATCCCTATATTGATACTATAAGTGGATAAAATATCTAGAACAATTTTAACAAAGGTTAATAACCCTGAATAAGGAAGCTTGAGTATTAACTTGATTTTTACTTGGTGCAAGATAAAGAGGAATAACTACTTACATGGGTTGACACTCCTCAGGGATAAGATTTAGTGAATCACATTATTTTTATGGAATATTATGAAGTATTTAAGAATGATGTTAACTAATTAATTTATAGTCACTAATTGAAGGATGACCATGTATAACCAAGGACTGAACAATGAAATTCATAGGTTGATCCGAAAGTATCGTTTGTTATAAAAAGTATAAATATTGGAAGACATATTTCGATTGATGTTTTAATATTCACATTTTTGATATTATAATAAGGATTTTTGTTTTAATATTTAGTTAATACTAGATCCCAAAAATGAATCTGATAAGGGTATTTATCTTGATACCACTATATTTTATAACAAAAGACAATAGAATCCTTAAATGGTTAGTATATGCCTATTATGATAAAAAACATGAGTTTCATAGTATTAATTAAGGTTGTGATATTTCTATGTTCTTGAAAATATTAAAAATTTTCTTTAGTGAGTGAAATTTATCAATGATATTTTATTATATTCTAGAATTTACAAGGATTATGTAAAATAACAAATGATTATCTTGAAGTAGTTCTACTTTAAAGGTTTGGTAAAAAATTTTAAATGGTATAAATAACCCTGAAAAGTGATTTTATGACTAGGGTACATTACTAGGGATAACTATTGGAGGTAAGATGATTGAGGGATATATAACTATTATATTTAAAGTATGATTAATTCTTAGGTATTAAAGGGTTGATTTATTTAGAGAAAATTGATTTAAAAAGATCCAATAACCTTATATTGATTATTTGTTTAATGAATAATTGATCTATGATATTTTTGGAACTATTAATTTCCTTTTTAGGATTATAATATAAATGGACTAGTGTGTGACCATATGTAATAATGGTTAATAACATTTGTGGTTTAAATATGTAGTTAATTTTTGAAGGAATATATATAACTTCATTGTGGTTTACTATCTAAGAGAATCAGGAGGTTTTAGGAAAGGTTTGTTATCGAGAATATATAATTAGGTCATATAGATACTTCGGTATATCATTGTATAAATATGTAATTTTGTTTTAAGAAATATAGGTGGCTAAATATATCTTAAGAGAGTACGGTATATGTCATATGATAGGTTATACCTTGGATAGTGAATATGTTAAGAATACCGACATTAAATTTATTTGACAAGTAAAAATTAAAACTACAAGGATGAAATTTATTTGGGTGGGGGAGGAGAATGAAATAACCTAAGATCTTATTATATTATTTCCTTTAAATAATTCAATGTGTTCAATATCTTAAGCCACATGAAATATTGAACTTAAACAATATTTTTATATATTTAGATAAAATATAAATATTAAAGTATGATAATTAAAACCTAAACATTTAATTAGACAGAATGAATGGGAGTAAGTTATTTATGAATTATATATATGTAGAATATAAAATTATACTTTTAATATAAATTTAATGTCTCATATTTTTTGAGTATTATTTTTAAATATTATATGGATTAATTTCGAGGCATTGAATTAGGGAATGTGTTTTTTAATTGTTCCCTTCTCTTGATTTCTACAATGAACACATACCAAACAAAAAATATATTGGCCCAAAGATGGATCATTATGCGTGATGATAATGATTTCAAGGTTTATCAGAATATTATTGTATTTGTGATTAAACTATTGAGTGATTCAATTTTCATTATAATGGAAGCGAAATGAGATCGACATGAGCATCAATTGAGGTTTGTTCCTGTTTCCAAGATTTTTTCTTTTCTCCCTCGATTCAATGTTCTTCATGATATTCTTATTCTTTTCCCCATGGTTCACAATTTCTTTTAATGATCAATTTTTTTGCATCTAATTATTTCAACAACAATTCAAAATCATAGATCCAGCATTAGTACAACTTGAAGGAGGTGCGACTATGGTTGCATCAACATATCAAATGATGGGTCAGAGGTCGGGGGATCAATCAAGGTGAGTGAGAGGAAGAATAAGGGTTCAATTAAAAACCAATACACTTGTCATGTAGTCCTTTAATACATAGTGTGTAGTCCCCCTAGATGACTTGGTGTGTACCTGGGAATGTACATAGACATGGGGTGGAGTACCCGGGTTGCCTTTACAAATTGTAATCCCCCACATGGTATGGGCTGTACTATGTACAAGGGTTACCCTATGTACTGGTATATGGGAATGAATACACAAGATGACACCATGTAATAACACATCTATGGAGTATATGGGTGGGACCCCAGTTATCAGGGATATCAAACTCAGAAGTGTGTACTCAGGGATGAGTGATTCTTGGAATCATCGAGCAAGAATCTTAGGCTTTGTATACTATAGTTGTGTCTTACCTCTAGATTGTGTATATTTTATTGAGTATAACTGGATATTCTTGTTATATGTGATATTGGAATATACCTATGTAGAGATGACTGTACTTTCATTTGTTGTATGATTTGTGGTTTTGGGTTTTCCTAATAAGTATTGTAATACTCACCCTGCATAGATTTTTTCTATATGTGTCATGTCTTCTGAAGACAATCCAACTTTTAAAAGATTTCTAGGCAGACTAGGAAAAAATTATTATTAAGTGAGATTGGATAGACCAAGGTGTGTTCTTATGGATTTCAGATAGCAGTCCAAATGCTTTTACATTTAGGTTGGACTTGTGTTATAGACTTCTTTGTGGTGGGATTATATTTGGACCTATTTACTTTATTTACTTCTTATCATACTTTGTTTGTGGGATAGAGATGAATGTGTGCATTGGTTGTTCAGTTGGGTTTACGTTTATGTATTTTTTTGGGATTGGAGATGTGTGCATGTGTACAAGTGCTTAGGAAATTCCTCCTATGTTAGCCATATGCCTACTCATTACTAGTCATCAGCCCTTGGTCTATTGGCTGCAATATTGGGGAGTTACAGCCCAGGCCCACTAGGACGGGTCATGATAGAGTGGTATTAGTGGGGTATATTCTACATTAGAACGCAGAGTCTGTGAGATTAGTTTGGGGCAACAATGTTAAGTGTTTCATGTTTGGATTTCAGACCAAGGACTCCAGTCTTGGTATGGCCATTGACGTATCCATACATCAGGACTATGATCACCTGATTTACAAGTCAGTAAATGAGAATAATGGTTTTAGGGAAAATAATGGTAGATGCATCATATATGAATAATTATTGTTTCAATGTATTTCTTGAGTTAGCTCTCTAGATATACTTATTGACCATGGTACATCTTTTTGGTTTCAGTATGTATATATGATGTATACTAACTAGGATTTAGTAGCTTGATCATGAGGACAACACCCTCAGTGAGAAGGATTCGATTAAGGGACCAGTTTCTGAGATGTTACCTCCATGTGGTGCACCAGCCATACCACCACCTATAAAGAATCATGGAGTACCCATAGTACTGGAAGATGAGGTGAAATGGATGAGTGCACTTCATGAGTTTCAGTGACACAGACCCCTCAGGTTCTGAGTTAATATCCACCCATAGGCACTGAGGACTGTCTTGAGGTAGTGAACTGAGTTTTAGGTATAGTCCAAACACTAGCAGATCAAATTGTGGTCCTGGTGGAGATCTTTCTTCACAAATCTACAAGAAGATGATGGAGTTCATTTACATATAATTATGCTGAGCCAACTCTTTCATGTATAGAGTTATACCACCACTTTAATGAGTAGTTATTACTAGTTATGCTAAGGGATGTGTTTATTCCGGAGCTTCTACATCTCCAGCAGGGCAACATAATAGTAGATGAGTATTCATCGAAGTTTACCAATGTTTCCAAGCATTCGATGTATATGGTTTGAGATCAGTTCATCAGGGTTTGGACCTTAGAGGGATTTATTTTTAGATACATCCAATCTAGTATTAACCCTCTCCATATTCCCACTTATGTTGGGGGTTCTTGAGTAAGATTTTGTGGTTGAAAGCTTCTTGGATGAGTAGATTAAACTAGTGATAGTCAGCAGTGGTCAAGAAGAAGCAGAGACTTCGGTTGCAGGGATCCGACATCAGGATCAAGGACCTGAACATGCAAGAAGTTTTAAGAGGAGGTAATAGGATATAAGATATGTAGTTGAGGGTTCACATTGTGGGTCCATTCATCCTAAAGAGAGCTAGTTTTAATCATTTGAAGACATGGGACATCTTGCTCGAGATTGTCTGACCCACCATATATATGGCATGTAGATTGTGGACAGACCACCAAGGAAGAAGAAAAGAAAGGATTATATAAATTTGTAGGGTGGTGGATGTGAAAGAGGAGATAAAAGAGTAGTGGGAGGTGGTCGACATTTCAACTTGTTACCACCAGCACCCCCAAGTGGTCCAAGCCTGGTTAAGGAAGTTGGAGGACTTGGGCAGGGATAACAACAGGTGATTAAGTGTTATAACCTAGAGGCTCTGTGAATTATTTGAGGTATAATCTGTATATTTTCTACTTTAGCTATATTACTGATAAACATAGGTTATAGTAATTCTTTTATAGACACATATCTTTTTTGAGACTTATAGATTCTAGTTAATAAATTAACTCGAACCTTACTCTTGGAGACATATATTGGAGAAGAATCCATGATCACACACTTAATCTAACTATGTGACCTAACTCTAGGAGGCAATGTTTTCAGTTGGAAACTCTTGGAAGCAGCATCGATACCTTACCATGTCATTCTTGTTATGGATTGGTTATCCACAATCCATGATCAAATTGATGGTTTAAGGAGAAGGGTGTGGTGTATCTAAAATCATTAGACCAGGTTCTCTTTTATTGGTGGATGAAAAACCCAAGAAACACAAGATGTACTCATACATAGAAGGGTGAAACTAATCACTCATCAGTTGGCTAGACTATCCCTTGGCGTAGTGGATGTTTGAGATTCTATTTTTCTATAGTGGTTGTGGAGTAAGAGGAAACATTTCTTGAATATGTTCTACATTTACCTCCCCTCATAGTGATATACTTTGATCTACACTCTAAGATATCACTGATATCTTTAACAAAATACCAGATGGATCTCATGGAGCTTTGTGAGCCGAGGGTGAAGTTGTAGGACTTACATAAGATGGGATTTACTGAGACACAATGTTTTACCCTTTGTAGCCACTATTTTGTTTTCCAAGAAGGAATATGTGAGATTGAGTTTCTATGTAGACTAATAGTTCTTGAACTTGGTGACCATGAAAAACAATTATACTCTACAGAGGATCGAGGACCTCTTTGATTAGTTTAGAATGACACGATGGTTCTTGATGGTTAAACTCAGATTAGGCTATCACCAGCTACTAGTATGGGATAATGATATACCAAAGATACCATTTATATGTTTCTATGTTTACTATGAGTACTCAGTGATTCCGTTTGGTGTGAAGAACACCCCAACAGTGCTCATGGGACTTATGAACAGGATCTTTCATCCTTACTTAGACTGGTTCGTGGTAGTCTTCATTGATGATATCCTTGTGTAATCAGTATCTGGGGAGGAGAACATGAGACACTTAAGGATGATATTGTATGTACTCTGAGGGAAATATCTTTATATAAAGCTCTTAAAGTTCCAATTATGGATTCAGGTGGTCTTCTTTCTAGTACGTATTATCTCAGTGGATGAAGTGGAAGTAGACCCAACCATGATCAAGGTAGTTCTAGCTTGGGATCCACCTAAGAGAGTGACTACGGTGTGGAGCTTCCTTGGGTTGGAATATTATTACTTGATATTCATACCTTATTTATCCATGATATCAATACCCATGAAAACTTTTAATCAAAAGGGGAATCCATTAATGTGGACTGGGAATTTACAGCTAGCTTTTCAGTAGTTAAGGTAGAGTTTGATGAGCACTCCAATCTTGAGATTTCCAGAGGAGGGCGACAAGTACATATTGTTATGTGATACATCAGGAACTAGTCTTGGTTTTGTTAGGATGTAAAGGAATGTAGAGACTGCCTATGGTTCACTCCAATTGATACCCCATGAGAAGAACAATGTGACCCATGATATTGAGTTAGTAGCAGTAGTCTTTGTTTTGAAGATGTGGAGACACTACTTGATGGGAAAGTGGTTTATCAGCTACTTTGATCAAAAGAGCCTCAAGTATGTCTTCTATAAGAAGGATATCAACTTTAGATAGAGGAAATGGTAAGTGTTATTTAAGAAATATGAATTTGATATTGTATATACTCTTGGGAAGGGGAACATGGTCACAAATATTCTTAGCAGGAGATCAAATTCATAGTTGAAGAATGTGGCATCAAAACAGTTAGCTTAGTTGTAATTATCCTTTTTTGGATAGAGATAGAGTGGATTACCTACAATAGATGGTTGTAAACCCTACACTCTTACTAGAAGTTATGGAGGAACAACTTGCAGATACCAACTGATAGACCCTACAGGATCAGATATCCATAGGGAATGCTCCTAATGGATATTCAAAAGGTGGGGATCACATCGTTCTTTTCATTGGACACACAATGGTACCATTGAAATTTTAAGAAGAGGGTTTGATATATTTTCACACATCTCATTTTGTGGAACATAGAGGTGTGGCAAAGATGTACCAAGACCTCTGATGTCAATTTTGGTGGTCTTCTATGAAGAAAGGAGTTGTGGATTTTGTCTGTCCATGCCTTACATGTTAGTAAGAGAAGGCTGAGCAACAACCTCCATTGGGTTTAGCTCAACCCCTTGAGGTTCCTGAATGGAAGCGGGGTAGAATATATATATATTTTTTGGTGGGCTACCACATACATAAAAGGGTCACGATGACATCTAGGTGATCATAGAATGTCTCACCAATTCATCCCACTACAAAGATATATGAGAGAAGTGTTCAATAGAGAGATTGAGAGTGCTCTATATGTAGGAGATAGTCTAACTCCATGGAGTCACATAAATGATTTTTTATGATCGTGATTCTATATTTACATTCTAGTTTTGGAAGGGACTAATGAAGCATTTGGGACCAAGTTATGCTTGAGCACATCATTTCACCCACAAAATGATTTCTAGACCAAGAGAACCTCTGAGGTTATGGAGGAAATGATGTGAGATTGTATGTTGGACTTTGGGAGTAATTGGTAGGATTACAGACCACTGGTGGAGTTTATGTACAACAAATAACTTTCCACCATCGGTATGGCACTATTTTAGTATTTTTAAACGCGAACCTATAGGTCACCACTCTGCTGGACTAACCAAGGAGAGTCAGCAATAATGGTCCCATAGCTGGTACAAGCTATAACAGAGAAGGTTTAGATTATACAGGTGTTGATAAAGACTACAAAAAACCATCATATGTCTTATGCTGATAGGCGATAGAGGACATTTGATTTTGAGGAAAGGAACTACATGTTTTTATTGATTTCACCTTGAATAGGATTGGATATATTTGTTCGGGGAGAAAATCTATCTCAGAGTTTCATCATCCCTTTCTAGATACTACGTAGAGTAGGTGAGGTGGTGTACCACCTGGATCTACCTTCACAGTTAGACTAGGTACATTCTATCTTCCAAGTGTTGTATCTGAGGAGGTATGTGCATAACCCATCAAACATTATCAATTGGGGTGAGCTAGACATCAAGGATGAAGTGGCCTTTGCTGAGTACCCTACGGAGTTTGAGGATCAGTAGAAGAGGATCCTTATTGGGTGATAATTTCCTTTAGTGAGAGTCTAGTGGCAGAAAATGAATCACTTGGAGAGAACATGGGAACAAGAGGCTTAGATCCAAGATCAGTACATTCATTTTTTTGAGTAGAACTTGTTTTTGGGTTTTTAGGATGTAAATCCCCATGGTGGAGAGTATGTAATATATCTAATTTTCCGTGTATTATTTTTAAATATTATATATATTAATTTCAAGATATGAAACTAAGATGACATGTGATTTTGAGATGTGGTGTCTCTGGAATAAAATTTTGAAATATTTTAAATATATTAAATGACACGCTTGAACTATTTTACTAAAAATGTTAAATAACTCTTAAATAGTTTCTCGAATTAGAATTATGAGGGCACCATTGAGTTCATAATTGCACTTTTACCCTAGGAGAGACCTAATATTGGTTGGTGTGAGTTGTTTGTGAAATTTTTTTGTGGGTGTAAAATGAACAATATAATTGAATAAAATTATTTTATTCCATTTTTGTGATGCAACGAATATCTCCTCTTTATATATATCCTTAAGTTAGAATTCTAGGGTTAGCCACATAAACTTGGAGATACTAGAGGACAACTAAGGAGAGATTTGGGGAATTCTCTCAGGTGATTGATCGATGAAACCTCAAATTCGATAGATCTCACCAATAAACGTAACACAATGACCATTGTTCATTAGCAATTGAACCAAATCAAGGTAGGGTGTGTATTTTTTACTTTTTTCCCTGTTTTTGATATATACAGTGAACTCAGACCAATCAATTAATAGATTTTCGCATAGAACGATTATTATGTGGGATGAGTATGATTTTAGGGGTTTTCAAGATATTTTTATCTTCGTGATTAAACTATTTTTTGATTCGTTTATGATTATAACAAAAAAACCGAGATAGACATGAACATCGATCAGGGTATGTTCTTCATATCCGGGTTTTTTATTTTCTCCCTTGATTCACTATTCTTCATGATATTATTCATCTTTTCCATATATTTATTTTTTTGAATGATCGATCATTGTGTATCTGATTCTTGGTTCAATTATCCAAAATCATAGATCCACCATCAGTATGAATCGATGGAGGTGTGACGATAATTGTGAAATCAGATCGAATGACTGTTGGTGTTGATTTTTCATTCTTCATCATGCAATAAATAACATCGATGATTGATAGAGCGCTGTCGTGGGCGCCCTCAAATGATTAATGTGATTTTGGGGTTCTTAGGTGCAATAGAGTGGCTGACCAAGGTCATCTCTCAAAGGAGGAAGTGAATTTAACAACTTATTAAAGGTATTATAAAAAAAATTAAATAGAATATAATAAAAACACTACTTGAAAGGATTAAGTTTGGTTATATTTTATGAATCTATAAGAAGTTTGCTGGAAGAAGATTGTATTTTTCTTTGTTTTTAGTTTTGAAATGAAGTTCGATTAAAATGACACAAAAAAAAGATATTTTTTTAGACATTATTTAAAAGATGTAATCGATCTAACTCTACCTATTCAATAATTTATTAATAATTATCATTTAAATTAATATTCACTTAATTATGATCCCTTAATTTGTTAAATCCCAAACCCTACGAGAATTAACTTTACCATGAAGATGAAGTGGGTTTAAGCTTAGGCTAACTTCAGAACATGCAATCGCAACACCCTGCTTTGATTGATGTTCTAAGATTAGCTTATGATCAGTGGTTAATTAAGGCACATAACCACTCTATAAATGAGGATTAATCGAGTTTAGGGATTATATTTGAACTCTACAAATTGATCCCGTGTGGTTTTGAATTACCGGTTAAGGTTGCGCTCTCACAGTTCACACAATTCCCGACCTCGCATGTTTTGTGTTAACAATTAAATTGTTTTCTTAGTTTCATTTAAATTGAAAACTCAATTAATAGATCATAATATGTGAATTAAAGTATCTCATTCATTCAAAATAAATTAATGAAGAAGGATAGAGGTTGATCGATTACTAAAAGGAACTACTCTTCCATGGGTGGCGTAATCATCGTAGAAGCATTTTGCATGTGCAAAGGTTTATAATGGGTATAACCCAATAACGCTTCTACTAAAGAATTCCATACCAAATAGGAAGATTAAGAGAATAAGAAATTTAAACAAAAAATAAGAAAAGAGAAGAAATAAAAGAAGAACAAAGAAGTTTATTACACAAACAAAATCATTACAACGTGAAAGAGAAGTAGAAGGCTTCGATGAGGGGATCCTTGCTTCAAGAGCTAACCCTCTTACAATGGTTGTAGAATTTGGGTGAAACAAATTCTACTCTGCCTCTAATATCCTAATGCACTTCCCAACCCCTCCAAATGAAAAAAACTCCAATTTATAGAGGGGAGGGGAGGATAGGTTACAAGTGGTTTCAAGTGTGAATGTGGAAATCCGGCCAAATATTTATTCCAACTTTCACTGCCCATTTGACCACAAAACGCATGAATTTACCAGCCTTCCAGAAGGATGATTTGTGCCAAATCATGTCCCCGAGCTTTCCTCAAAATTTGGTCTCAATCCAAGCCCGGATGAAGAAACTATGGCCCAAATACAGAACCGATGTCCATTCTGCCAAGTCCAGCCCACCATTGGAGTAATGGCCCATTTACTCCATTTGAATTCACTTTTTAGATCTAGTGTCCTGAATAAAAGTTTTAGAAACTTAATTTAGGAACACAGTAACAAAATTTCAAATTCAAATAATAAATATAAAAATATTTAGCTTTGCAATACTACAGTGCACTATAAAGGGTAAAATTGTAATTTTCCCCAAATTTTCAAATGAATGATAAAATCCCAAATATTTTATAAATAAACATATTTAACACAATGTGAGGAAATTATATCATTTATTATCAATAAAATATTCAACAAAATAATGTTTTATCAACTCCCCCACACTTACCCTTTTGCACTCCTTGGCAAAACCTCATGTCAAGTAAACATCAATATCAAATCAAAACTAATTTTAAAACACATATCCTTGAGATCAAACAATTAAACACCAAGAAAAAAAGATATCATGCCTCATAAAAAACCATTATTTCAAGTTCTTCATTTATATCATTCAACATATTTCCACTTTATTTATCCTCCCATGCACAAAACACTTACCTCACTTGAATTTTCTCTTATCACACAAATGTCAATTTTTTTGCAATGTCTTTCTCATCCAAACTCATACAAGGGTCACCATAGGCTTTATATATTCCTACATCGCTACCCGATGTGAGTCAAGTACATATGTTTATCATGGAGACTTTTTAGGGTTGTTCTGTGGCTTTCGGTTGGTAGGATTTAGATGTGAAAAATTATGAGGCTGAATAAGGAGGGCTTGACTCCTTTTGAAGGAAAATTTCATTAATCTAATTTTCACTTAAATATGGTATTCTCCTCAATACCCATAGTATCAATTCAGCTCCATCATTATGAAAAGTCATGAAAAGTTTACACCATTCTTCATTTTAGTATAAAAAATTGTCAATCTTCTCAAACATGATTTTCTTGAAAGCTCCAGATAGGCACAACTTTCCACCTCAATTAGAAGCTCCAGAAAAGGCACAACTTCACTTGTCATGAAAGCTCCAGAAAAGGCACAACTTTCAATATAATGACTTTCTTCAGTAGAAAACACATCTCTTAAGAATTTAATTTTCCACCCAAAGTATCACAGATTGTGGTGGCACAACACAAGATAGAATCCCCCACACTTAAGCACAACTAGATTATGCAATTTCATTTGAAGAGTTGGTTGGATAGGGAAAATTGGCTTGTAATGTGTCTAACCTAACAGGCTGTGCATGGATTATTAGGGCTACAAGGATTAAATATTCAAGGTAGGCCATTATAAAAAGTTATTCTTTGAAAAAGAGGATTTAATACCAAACAAATTTCTCAATCATTTAAACATAAGTACCTCAAACCCTCAAGTTTTGACAGGAATAGATCAAATTCCTGTTAAATCAAGCATGGTTTGGTTCTCTCAAGAAGTGAGGTAAATGTAAATAATATGAAAATAATGGTTCAGAAGCCTCACAGGAAAGTGATTTCAAATATAAAGACAGTGAGATGTTGTATGAGATTCAAAATTCGGTGTACTTTCCATGAAATTACTAAATATTTGAACTTGAAACAAAGTCATTTCAGTATTCATTTAAGTTTAGTTTCAAGGGGTAAATTGTTTCACTCATTGATATGCATTTCAAAATTTTTATGAGAATCATTTAAGCTTAAAAATTTCAAAAACACAAAGAAAATTGAAAAATAAACACACAAGATTTGAAAAACACACAATTTGTTTTGGTTTTTTTTAAAGGAAAACAATTTAAATTACTAAACTAAAAGGTTCCCTCCCCCAAAATTAAAATATTTCATTTTCCTCAATGTGAACCCATGAGATGATATATGCATATGAAATGCAAAATTTTTAAATATGATAAATAATATAAAAGTGAAAGGGTTAGGAATAGCCTGATGTGATCAAGTGATGATGGGGTCATGCAGTGTGATAAAATCCACTGCATTAGTAGGAAGTCCCTCAATGTATCTCTTCAAACATTGCCCATTGACTGTAAAGCTCCTTTCAGTGTCCTCTTGTGTGATCTCCACTACACCATAAGGAAAAACATTAGATACAATATAAGGACCTAACCATCTGGAACACAACTTACCAGGCATCAACTTCAGTCGTGAACTGTAGAGAAGGACTTTCTCTCCAACATAAAAATCCCTTTGTTGGATCATTTTTTCATGAGCTGCTTTTGATCTTTCCTTGTAGAGCATTGAGTTCTCATATGATGACAGTCGAATCTCCTCAAGCTCTTGAATTTTCAACTTCCTTTGAATTCTAGCTTGGGCCAAATCCATGTTTCATTTCTTTATAGTCCAATATGCCCGATGTTATACTTCCACTGGGAGATGACATGATTTCTCAAAAACAATCCTAAATGGGGACATACTAATGGGGGTCTTGTATGCTGTCCTATAATCCCACAATGCATCATCCAAGCGCTTGCTCTAATCATTCCTATTTGGCTGCACAACTTTCTCTATTTTTTTTTTCAAATCACGATTTGAAACCTCAGCCTGGCCATTTTTTTTGGGGTGGTATGGTGTTGATGTTTTGTGTGTCACCCCATACTTTCGAAGGATGGAAGCAAAATTCCTATTGCAAAAGTGTGTCCCTTGGTCACTGATGATGGCCTTTGGTACTCCAAACCTGCAAAAAATCTATGCTTTGACAAAGTCCACAACAACATGAGAATCATCAGTCCTAGTGGCCTTAGCCTTCACCCATTTACTCACATAATCAACCGCAACCAAAATGTACAAAAAACCAAAGGAACTAAGAAAAGGACCCATAAAATCAATTCCCCATACATCAAAAATTTCACAGAATAGTATGGGTTGTTGGGGCATCTCATGTCTCTTAGAAATGTTCCCAGTGTGTTGGCAACGAGAGCATGACTTAAAAAACACATGGGCATCATGGAATAATCTAGGCCAATATAATACAGAGTCCAAATCTTTCCTAGCTATCCGTTGGGGTCCAAAGTGTCCACCACAAAAAAGTGTATGACAGAAATGCAAAACAGACTCAAACTCATGATCGGGAACACACCTCCTAATGACTTGGTCACTACACATGCACCAGAGGTAAGGATCATCCCACGCATAAAACCTAGACTCACTTTTTAATTTTTGGACTTGATGCTTCTTTAAATTTGCAGGTATTTCAGAGGAAACAAGGTAGTTCACTAAATCAGCATACCAAGGATGCGTACCTGAGATGGAATAAAGATGCTCATCGGGAAAAGTGTCCCTAAGTGGTAAATGGTCCAAGGTGTCATCCTCTAGTGCATGAGTAAGCCTACTCATGTGGTCTGCCACCAAGTTTTCTAACCCCATTTTATCCTTTCTCTCGATGTCAATATCCTGAAGAAGTATCATCCAACGGATAAGTCGTGGCTTTGTATCTGGCTTCTTCAAGAGGTACCTCAGAGCTGCGTGGTCATAAAAAACAACTACTTTAGAGCCCAATAAATATGAACAGAATTTATCTAAAGCAAATATGACAAAAAGAAACTCATTTTCTGTGGTAGTGTAGTTTTATTGGTCTGAATCCAATGTCCTTGATGCATAGGCAATCACATGTGAACGTCCTTCCACCCTCTGAGATAAGACAACTCCAACTGCGAAGTTGGAGGCGTCACACATAAGCTCAAAAGGAATCTCCCACTGTGGGGGCTGTATGATCTGTAGAGTGGTCAGACACTTCATTAGCTCATCAAATGATACCTTACACAAATCATCAAAATTGAAGTCAATATCTTTTTGAAGAAATCAATATAAGGGTAGAGCGATCTTACTAAAATCTCTGATGAAGCGTCTATAAAATCCAGCTTTTCCAAGGAATGATCGAACATCACACACACATTTTGGATATGGCAGGGATGAAATAATGTCTACCTTAGATTTATCAACTTGAATTCCATGTTGTGAGACTATATGACCTAAGAAAATTCCATTTTCGACCATGAAATGACATTTTTCAAAATTTAAGACCAGATTCTTCTCAATACAATGATGCAACACATCACCCAAACTAGAGAGACATTCATCAAATGAGAATCCATAAACTATAAAATCATCCATAAATACCTCCATGCAGGTCTCAATAAAATCAGAAAAAATACTCACCATGCATATCTAGAAGGTACCTGGGGCGTTGCAAATTCCAAATAGCATCCTCCGGTAGGAAAATGTGCACAGGGACAGGTGAATGTAGTCTTCTCCTGATCCTCTAGAGCTATAGGAACCTGAAAATATCCAGAAAATCCATCCAAGAAACGATAGTGTGTCTTCCCAGCTAGTCTCTCAAGCATTTGATCAATAAATGGGAGGGGGAAATGGTCCTTGCGAGTGGACTGATTTAGTTTCCTATAATCAATACACACACCCCAACTGTTTTGCACCCTAATTGGAACTAACTCATCTTTCTCATTTTTAACAACAGTAACACCACTCTTCATAGGCACAACCTGAATAGGACTTACCCACTGAGAATCTGAAATGGGAAATATTATACCTGCCTTGATCAATTTCTCAACTTCTTTTTTAACAACTTCCAGGAGGGTTGGATTGAGTCTCGTTTGTGGTTGTCTCACCGGTTTATCCCCATACTCCAAGAGAATCCTATGCATGCAAATGGTGGGGCTAATACCTAACATGTCAGCCAAGGTCGACCCAATCGCCCTGATGTTCTCCCTCAAAATATTCAAAATCTTTTCTTCATGTTCAAAAGGGAGATTGTTAGCAATGATAACATGTAATTTTTCACCACTTAACAAGTATGAGTATTTCATATTTGGTGGCAATGGATTGAGTTCTAATGAAGGAGGGTGTAGTATGGATGAAGACATTGAAGGAACCGAAATATGTGCACAAAGAGCATCAGTATCAGAATGGATATCATCAAAATCAGAGAATAAAGCATCAAATCCATCAGCATACTCAACATCCATGTCATAATCTGAGTGAACATGATCAGAATCAGAATATGAATCCACATCAAAATCAAATCCAAGAAATTATTGTGTATCAGCAACATGTGTGGAAGTTCTCTTAGACATAAAACTCAAACCAATAATCATAATCTCCCTAAGAATAGGACAATAAAATTCCATGGAGTTTTTATTTGGTGGTTCAAAATGGGAGATAACAAAAGTAGAATGGTCCTCTGAGGGGTACTTCATGGATTCCATGACATTAAATACCACAACTTCATCTCCAAACTCCATGGAAAGTGTACCCTGATTTATATTTATGATAGTTTTTGAATTTTTGAGGAAGGGCCTACCTAAGATAATGGGGGCGTGAGAACTTACCTGATCATCCTCCATGTTAAGCACATAGAAGTCTTATGGAAAGATCATGTCTCTTACCCAGACAAGTACATCCTCAAGAACTCCCGTTGGATATGCCGTAGCTCTATTCGCCAACTGCACCACTACTCTTGTTGGCTTAAACTCACCAACCTGCAAGGAAGATAATACAGAGCGAGGCATCACATTTATTGAAGCTCCTAAATCACAAAGAGCATCCGATAAGTGAAACTCCCCTATGGTACATGGGATGGTGAATATCCTGGGATCCTTTCACTTTGTTGGCATTGCTAGAGTTGGTGTAATGAGTGTTGAGACATTCCTTACAAGGTTGATCATCTCATTTCCCTTGAGCCCTCTTCGATTAGTACAAAGTTCTTTTAAGAATTTGGAATACCTTGGGATTTGCTTAATGTCTTCAAGTAGTGGAATGTTGATCTCCACACTCTTTAATGTATCCAAAACTGCCTTTTTCATTACTTCTTCAGCCAACTTATTGGATTGAACAACCCTGTTTGGAAAAGGAAGGGGTTTAGGAGGAACATCATCAATCTTTTTCTTACCTTTATCTTTCTCCTTGGATTTCTCATCAGTTGGTATGGAATGTGGCTTCTCTGGAGTAGAGTTGAATCTCGGTGGAATGGTAGGTCCAGATGTATCATTCATTTTCTTCCCACTTCTCAATGTGAGGGCACTAACATTCCCCTTTGGATTTGGAGTGGGTTGGGAAGGTATATTTCTATAATTCTTACTCACAAGTTCATGAAGGGTGGTGGAAATCTGGCTCATTTGAGTATTCAACTCTCTCAGCTCCGAACCTTGACTCTTCAGCTCATTCTGTTGATTAAGAACAATTTGTTTCAAAATATCATCAGTGTTAGAGTCTACCTTGTGTTGAATATTCCCTTGTTGCTGACTCGTTGATGTTTGAGCTTAGAATCTCCTTTGGGGTTGTTGGAAACCCTGTTGGTAAGGTGGAGGCTGATGGAAGTTTGGTTGAAAATAGGGCCTTTGTTATTATCTAGAGCCATACCTCATGTCCAACTGATCTTTCCACCCTTGGTTGTATGTTGGAGAAAATGAATCAGAATTCTTTTGTGGATATGGTTGTTGTTTCTTCTGAAATGGTCTCCCTGGGAATACTGCTGCGCAATCCTCTGTCTCCTGTAGTTGTGGGCAACAGTCAGTTGGATGGCTTGTCTCAGTGTAAATGCCACAAGGCCTTGAAGGAGTTGGTTGGGATGTCTTTTGAGCCAAAGAAATCTGCCTCACCATAGTGGTCAATTCTTCCAACTTGGTATCAATCAAATGACTTTCAAGAGAAGAAGGACTTACCTGATGTAATCCCCTGACATGTGGTGTACCTCTATCACAAAATTGTTGGGTGTTTAGGGCCATCTTGTCAATCAACGCATGTGAAACTACTAGTGTATTGTCCAGTAATGCTCCTCCAACTGCAGCATCCACCATGCTTCTCTCCATAGGTGTGCGTCCTTCATAAAAGTACTGAATGAGTAATTGATCACTAATTTAGTGATGTGGGAATCTTTCACACAACTTCTTGAATAGCTACCAATACTCATACAATGACTCCCCTTATGCTTGCTTGATCTCTGAGATCTCCTTACGAATGGAAGTGGTCCTCAATGCTGGAAAAAATCTCTGCAAGAAAAGACGTTTTAAATCGTTCCAACAAGTTACATCCTCGGGTTATAAATAATACATCCAATCCTTCGCAGCACCATCAAGTGAGAATGGGAATGATCTTAATTTGATTTGATCTTTAGAAACATTTCTTGGTTTAAGGGTTGAGGAAACCACATTAAATTATTTAAGGTGTTGGTTGGGATCCTCACCAGATAAGCCATGAAACTTTGGAAAAAGGCGAATTAATCCAGATTTCAATTCAAAGTCCAATTCAAGGTTTGGGTATGCAATAAAATTTTGTTGATAGTTATTATCCGGTGGAGCCAATTATCGAATGGTTATATTAAGTTCATTTCCATTATTTCCAGCCATTGGTTCCTATTTTATGTTTGAATTTGAATAGATTCCAATTTCAATGTTTCCAGAAGAGAGGAATTCACCAACTGGTTGAATATTGAAACTTACCATAGACTGAGAATGTCTGATTTGAGCCCTAAGGCTATGTTCAATCTCAGGGTCAAGATCTAAGAGATCTTAGGGATTAGTTCGTGTCATAAATCGAATAAAAATGAAAAAAAAGTGAGTGGAGCATAGTAAAATAAAAATGAGAAGTTATGACAACCCTGCTTTTTATTACAACTTAAGCATGCTTTATTACATAAAACTTCACTTGATACAACAAAGGAGATCGAGAGGTTTAGTGTCTTTGGGGCTTAGGATCATTACATAAAAACTTTAAACTTGAAATACAACATCTTTATTGAAAACTTCCTTTACATGACCACTACATTCCTTCGTACTTAGCATTGCATGGGATAACCTGAGGACATGCATAAGAAAAGGGTGAGCTATAAATCACAGTAAGGGAGTACACAATGAATTACATGAGGAGTACAATACATTTTAGGAAATAGGAACATCAATAGAGCATTAGAGTAACATGAACATAAAGGCATGATAAAGCATGATAACCATAACATGGAAATGTGGCAACAACACTTAACATTGAATTAGCATGAGTCAAGGCTCATTGCACATGGAGCTTGAGTAAACCCTCATTGCACTTGAAGCACGAGTAAAACCTCGTTGCACTTGAATTAGCATGAGTCAACACTCATTGCACATGGCGTATCATGATACTACACTTTACCCAATGCATTGGAGCGCTATAAAGGGTGCACCCTTCTTAAACATTTCATTTCATGAATAAGTGTGCCACATGCATCATAAAATATGGATTCATAAAACATAATCATTTATTCCACGATAAAGGAATGTGGAATTAATAAATGAAACATTATAATCAATAAGTAAATGTGCATGAAGGTGAATACCCTTGATGGAGAAATGGGCATGGTATTCACTACACAATGATATTAGCTTAGAAAATCGGTGTGATTTCGGAAGCGTAACGGCGTGACATAGGAATTCATAAAAAGGTTGATGAGAGAGAAATGGGTTCCTCATCATATTTACATGTAATGGAAAGTAAGGAGGTCATATAGATACATGTCCCAACAATTGAAAAAGAATTTAGATTCATGATACAAAAGTATTTCTTGAATATAAAAGAGGAGAAAAAGGTTTCTTTCGGAATTTCGGCATAGTAACTGGTGTACATGGGAGGCTTTTAATGAGAGAGAAAGGGGTCTCCCATCATTCAAACAATAAGAGGGAAGTATGGGAGAGGTGAGAAGCCATACCTAAACATTCATAATTGAAATTAAAAGGGCAATACAACTTAATGAAAATTGACAAAAATGAGAAAGGAAGAAAAAACACTTACTTGGAAGTGTGCTTCCAAAGGCTAGAGAGAGGCTTGTGAGAGGCTTCTTGGGAGCTTGGGGAACCTTGGGAGGATTATAGAGAGAGTAAGGAAGAGCTTGGACGAACTCCAAGGGCTTTGAGTGAGGAGGAAGTGGGATCTTGGGTGGGTTTATATAGGAACGGTGAGGGAATTCTTTATTATTTAGGTTTGGGACCCCTTATATTAAAATAATCCAAAATACAAACCATCCCATGGTATTTTCCCATGGTTTCTGGAAAAGGAAATAGGGAAAAAATATTTTACAAGGCCAAGGTCCGAACTTATTTAAAAATTAGGGTTGCTTATGTGGAGGTGAGTCACACTCCCACAGAAATTAATTTAAAAAGGCAAAGTGTTGAATAAGTCTTGAGGGCTCCATTAATGCTTTGAAAAGTAAGTCAAACAAACCCAAAAACTCATCATTTTAATGATAAAACACATATTGGCCGAATATAAGGATTATGGTATTTTATTACATCACCATTGGGTCATTATGATGTCATAAAACACATTATATATTTAAATGGTATTTAATTTTTACCCAAAAATTTGACTGTCTCAGAAAATTATGAAAAATTCACCGTTGGATAATTTCGAAATCCTGATTCCAAAAATAATATTTATTTTATCTAAATAATTTTCTAAATATTTGAATTTTCACTTTTAAAATAAAAACCGGCATTTATAAAAAAATTCACGGGTTTTGACAGAAATGGATTTCAAACCTTAATAAAAATTTTAATTTCATTCATAAAATTATAAGATCATTTATACTTAATAAAAAACTAATTTAATATTAATAATAATATTTTATTAAAATATTATTTAATTCAAAAATCCTTTAATTTAATAAAATATAATTCTTAATTAAATAATAACTAAAAACACCATTTGTACTTTAAAAACTAATTACAATGTATCAAAAATGACTAGAAATTATATTCATTATTATATACAAAAATAATGTACATGAACATGGTGCTACTTATTTGTTACATAACCCCTTAAAATAGCTGCATAAGACCTAAGAGTAAGGTGTGCGATGGTGACAGACTCTTGGGGCGGCTCGGATAAAATCGCTCGAGTGGTAATTTCAATCAACTTCCACTTTTCCCGTAGACGATCACGTTCGAGCTTGACTTGATGAAGTTCAGCTTGGTCTTGGTCAAGGGAAAAGCCCAAAGACGCCACCTCTTTTCTGAGCTCTGACAAATGGGCTTTGTAAGGGGAAATTCTACTGGATGAGGCCATCACTTCCTTTGTCTGAGTAGAAATGGGTTCGTTAAAGCCTTATATTTAAACTACTCAGATGATCACTGTTCAACGGCTATAAAAGTAACGGTCACAAATCTTAACGTAAAACTAAAGAAGTTGACATCTTATAAAAACATTTTTCATAAAGAAACATTTAACTGGATCAAGAGGGATTTTCTATTAATGAAACTTTGGGTCGTTACAATATTCCCCCCTTAAGAAATTTCGCCCTCGAAATTTTCCTTTTCCCACACTAAAACAAATGTGGGTAACTCATAAAGGGTAATCCAAAGACAAAAGTTTATGACTAAAAAATAAACTTTTATTTCCTTAACTCATGAGTCTATAGGCTTCAATCTAGGCTTTTCATGATCTTCCTTCTAACATATATTCTTAGGGGCATTTTCCCTTAATAAGGGTTCATACTAAGATTGTGAATTTATCAAAACATATCCCCCGGGAGTGTCGTAACCAAGAGTGCAGCAAGGCCCGTTGTCATGCACCAGTTCCCGTTCGAGTCTAGCTCAAAGCGGTGTTTTCAGGTTTTACCCCTAGGATACATCTGTGCCAGAGCCGCCTCTACCTGCTCGTATCCAGACAGGGATGTATTTGTTTGATAAACCACTTACTTAGTATTTACCAAAACATAGGGATGTTTTTATTATATTTATTCTTGTATCTAAGGCTTTACTAGGGTTTCCTAATCCCAAAAATAACTAAACCTATCCTCTGATACCAACTATGACAACCCTGCTTTTTATTACAACTTAAGCATGCTTTATTACATAAAACTTCACTTGATACAACAAAGAAGATCGAGAGGTTTAGTGTATTTGGGGCTTAGGATCATTACATAAAAAATTTAAACTTGAAATACAACATCTTTATTGAAAACTTCCTTTACATGACCACTACATTCCTTCGTACTTAGCATTGCATGGGATAACCTAAGGACATGCATAAGAAAATGGTGAGCTATAAAGACCAGTAAGGGAGTACACAATGAATAACATGAGGAGTACAATACATGTTAGGCAATAGGAACATAAATAGAGCATTAGAGTAACATGAACATAAAGACATGATAAAGCATGACAAACATAACATGGAAATGTGGCAATAACACTTAACATTGAATTAGCATGAGCCAAGGCTCATTGCACATGGAGCATGAGTAAACCCTCATTGCACTTGAAGCACAAGTAAACCCTCATTGAACTTGAATTAGCATGAGTCAACACTCATTTAACATGACCTATCATGATACTATACTTTACCCAATGCATTGGAGTGCTATAAAGGGCACACCCTTCTTAAACATTTCATTTCATGCATAAGTGTGCCATATGGATCATAAAACATGGATTCATAAAACATAATCATTTATTACACAATAAAGGAATGTGGAATTAATACATGAAACATTATAATCAATAAGTAAATGTGCATGGAGGTGAATACCCTTGATGGAGAAATGTGCATGGTATTCACTACACAATGATATTGGCTTAGAAAATCGGTGTGATTTCGGCAGCGTAACGGCGTTGCATAAGAATTCATAAAAAAGGTTGATGAGAGAGAAAGGGGTTCCTCATCATATTTACATGTAATTTAAAGTAAGGAGGTCATATAGATACATGTCCCAACAATTGAAAAGGAATTTAGATTCATGATACAAAAGTATTTCTTGAATATAAAAGAGGAGAAAAAGGTTTCTTTCGGAATTTCGGCATAGTAACGGGTGTACATGGGAGGCTTTTAATGAGAGAGAAAGGGGTATCCCATAATTCAAACAATAAGAGGGCAGTATGGGAGAGGTGAGAAACCATACCCCAACATTCATAATTGAAATTAAAAGGGCAATACAACTTAAATAAATTTGACAAAAATGAGAAAGGAAGAAAAAACCCTTACTTGGAAGTGTGCTTCCAAAGGCTAGAGAGAGGCTTGTGAGAGGATTCTTGGGAGCTTGGGGAACCTTGGGAGGATTATAGAGAGATTAGGGCAGATCGTGGATGAAATCCAAGGGCTTTGAGTGAGGACGAAGTGGGAGCTTGGGTGGGTTTATATAGGAAAGGTGAGGGAATTATTTATTATTTAGGTTTGAGACCCCTTATATTAAAATAATCCAAACCACAAACCATCCCATGGTATTTGCCAATGGTTTCTGGAAACGGAAAGAGTAAAACAATATTTTACAAGGCCAAGGTCCTAACTTATTAAAAAATTAGGGTTTCTTATGTGGAGGTGAGTCACACTCCCATGAAAATTAATTTAAAAAGGCAAAGTGTTGAATAAGTCTTGAGGGCTCCATTAATGCTTTGAAAAGTAAATCAAACAAACCCAAAAACTCATTATTTTAATGATAAAACACATATTGTCCGAACATAAGGATTATGGTATTTTATTACATCACCATTGGGTCATTATGATGTCATAAAACACATTATATATTTAAATGGTATTTAATTTTTACCCAAAAATTTGAATGTCTCAGAAAATTATGAAAAATTCACTGTTGGATAATTTCGACGTCCTGATTCCAAAAATAATATTTATTTTATCTAAATAATTTTCTAAATATTTGAATTTTCACTTTTAAAATAAAAACCGACATTTATAAAAAAATTCACGGGTTTTGACAGAAATGGCTTTCAAACCTTAATAAATATTTTAATTGAATTCATAAAATTATAAGATCATTTATACATAATAAAAAATTAATTTAATATTAACAATAATATTTTATTAAAATATTATTTAATTCAAAAATCCTTTAATTTAATAAAATATAATTCTTAATTAAATAATAACTAAAAATACCATTTGTACTTTAAAAACTAATTACAATGTATCAAAAATGACTAGAAATTATATTCATTATTATATACAAAAATAATTTACATGAACATGGTGCTACTTGTTTGTTACATAACCCCTTAAAATAGCCGCATAAGACCTAAGAGTAAGGTGTGCGATGGTGACAGACTCTCGGGGCGGCTCGGATAACATCGCTCGAGTGGTAATTTCAATCAACTTTCAATTTTCCTGTAGACGATCACGTTCGAGCTTGACTTGATGAAGCTCAGCTTGGGCTTGGTCAAGTTCAAAGCCCAAAGACGCCACCTCTTTTTTGAGCTCTGAAAAATTGGATTCGTAAGGGGAAATTCTACTGGATGAGGCCATCACTTCCTTTGTCTGAGTAAAAATGGGTTCGTTAAAGCCTTATATTTAAACTACTCAGATGATCACTGTTCAACGACTATAAAAGTAAGGGTCACAAATCATAACGTAAAATTAAAGAAGTTGACATCTTATAAAAACATTTTTCATAAAGAAACATTTAACTGGATCAAGAGGTATTTTCTATTAATGAAACTTTGGGTCGTTACAGAAGTTGAGTTAATGGTCCAAAAATAAAAGAAGAGGATGAAGAAAAAAAAATGAAAACTTGAGAAAGGGGAAAGATGAAAGAGAGAGGTGAAGAAAATAATAAAATGAAAAATAAAATAAATACCTCTAAATGGTTGAATAAATTCCTTGCCTCCCCGGAAATGGCGCCAATTTTATAGAGCGCTGTTGTGGGAGCCCTCAAATGATTAATGTGATTTTGGGGGTCTTAGGTTCAATAGAGTGGCTGACCAAGGTCGTCTCTCAAAGGAGGAATTGAATTTAACAACTTATTAAATGTATTATAAAAAAAATAAAATAGAATAGAATAAAAAAAATACTTTAAAGGATGGGGGTTGGTTATAGTTTATGAATCTAGAAGAAGTTTGCTGGAAGAAGATTGTATTTTTCTTTGTTTTTAGTTTTGAAATGAAGTTCTATTAAAATGGCACAAAAAAGATATTTTTTAGACAATATTTAAAAGATGTAATCGATCTAACTATAACTCTACAATCATTTATTAATCATTACCATTTAAATTAATATTCACTTAATTTTGATCCCTTAATTTGTTAAATCCTGTACCCTACGAGAATTAACTTTACCACGAAGATGAAGTGAATGTAACCTTAGGATAACTTCGGAACATGCAATCACAACACCCTACTTTGATTTATGTTCTAAGATTAGCTTATGATCAGTGGTAAATAAAGGAACATAACCACTCTGTAAATGAGTATCAATTGAGTTTAGGTATTATATTTGAACTCTACAAATTGATCTCGTGTGGTTTTGATTTACTGGTTAAGGTTTCACTCTCACAGTTCACACAATTCCTGACCTCGCGTGTTTTGTGTTAACTATTCAATTACTTACATAGTTTCATTTAAATTAAAAACTCAACTAATAGATCATAATATGTGAATTACATTAGCTCATTTATTCAAAATAAATTAATGAATAAGGATAGAGTTCGATTGATTACTAAAAATAACTACTCTTCCATGGGTGGCGTAATCATCGTAGAAGCATTTTGCATGTGAAAAGGTTTATAATGGGTATAAAACAATAACGCTTATACTCAAGAATTCTAGCCCAAATAGGAAGATTAAGAGAATAATAAATTTAAACAAAACAGAAGAAAAGAGAAGAAATAAAAGAAGAACAATGAAGTTTATTACACAAACAAAATCATTAAAACGTGAAGGAGAAGTAGAAGGCTTCGATGAGGGGATCCTTGCTTCAAGAGCTACCCCGCTTACAATGGTTGGAGAATTTGGGTGAAACAAATTCTCCTCTGCCTCCAATCTCCTAATGCACTTCCCAACCCCTCCAAATGAGAAAAAATTCAATTTATATAGGGGAGGGGAGGAGAGGTTACAAGTGGTTTCAAGTGTGAATATAGAAATTCGGCCAAATATTTTATTCCACATTGCACTGCCCATTTGACCACCAAAACGTGTGAATTTACCGGCCTTACAGAAGGATTATTTGTGAAAAATCATGTCCTAGAGCTTTCCTCAAATTTGGGCTCACTCCAAGCCCAGATGAAGAAGATATGGCCCAAATACAGAACCCATGTCCATTCTGCCGAGTCCAGCCCACCATTGGATTAATAGGCCATTTACTTCATCCAATTGCACTCTTTAGCTCTAGTGTCATGCATTAAAGTTGTAGAAAATTAAGTTTTTAACACTTTTACAAAATTTCAAATTCAAATATTAAATAAAAAAATATTTATCTTTGAAATACTACAGTGCACTATAAAGGGTAAAACTGGAATTTTCACCAAATTTTCAAATGAATGATCAAATCCGAAATATTTTACAAATTAACATATTTAACACAATGTGAGGAAATTATATCATTTATTATCAATAAAGTATTCAACAAAATAATTTTTTATCAATGATCTTGTTTTCTGAGTAGATCGAAGGCTTGAATCTCATCGATCTGGTGATGGCATGGATTGATGAGGATGAATATTTAGTTTCATTGTATGGTTATCAAATGATCAGAGGATGGAGGATTGAACAAGATGAGCGGGAGAAATAATCAGGGTTTTGAAAAAACCTAATACACATGGAATGTAGTCCCATTGGATGAATCGACATGTACATAGGAAAGTACCTAGGGTAAAGGGACATGGCGTGTACCCACACTACACGCCTTGTAATCCATTCTACATGGCTTGAATCTATTTTCATAAGTATCATGGACATGTTTCATTAGGGTTCTCCCATTATCATCTTCTTGAAGGTTGGTATCAATCATTTCCTACTCCTATAACTACGATTCCTTCAATAAGACTTCATGGATAGAGTTTTTGGAATTCGTATTAGTGGAACAGAGTGATATCCCCTACTTGACTTCATTCCCTAGGTGAAGTTCTTGGTATCAACGTGACCAAAAATTCCCATGAACCAATCCTCTACTTAGTAGGGTTAATCCAGATTGATTACTATTGGTATCAACCCCATTGCCTTGGCAATGATCGTCATATGTGTATCATATTATCTTAAGATCTATCAGTGTATTATTTCTCATGAAGAGACCTGATGAGCATTACCTCTCAGATGGATGTCATCAATGTTATCAAACTCGGGAGTGTGTACTCCTAGATGAGTGCTTTGTGGAATATTTGAGTTTGAATCCTTGGATTTATGTACTGTGGTTCTATCTTAACTATAGGTCGTGTGTCTTGGATTGAGTATATCTGGATATTATTGTTATGTGTGCTATAGACATATACCTGTGTAGAGATGACTATAATTTTTGTTGTTGTATGATTTGCAGTGTCAGGGTTTCTTAATAAGTGTTGTTTTACTCACACCTATAGAGAATATTCACACACATGTATTTTCTTGTGTTGATGATAAAACTTTTGACAGAGTCCTAGGTGGACTAGGACTATATGGTGCTTAGTTAGACCAAACAGACCAAGGTGTTTTCCTGCGTTTTTCAGACAGCTGTCCCAGTACCTTTACTTTTAGATTGGACTTGTGTTATAGAATATTTTGTGGTGGGATTGTATTTTTACCACTTTAGTTTTTTTATTTTTTATCATACTCAAGTTGTGATATATATATGTATGCATGTATTGGTTGTTGAATTGTTTTTAAATTTCATCATTATGTAGGATTAGAGATGTGTGTGTGTGTGTACATGTACTTTGGAAATGACTCACATGTAATTGATATGCCTAATCAATGCTACTCATTGGCCCCTATATTATTTTAGGTGGGCTTTGGGAGTCATGGAATGGGCCCCATTGGGTTAGGTCATGAAAATAAATAAAATTCAAATTTTTTACCAAAAATGTCTAATAAGATCATTTATTGTTTAAAAATAAATTTTTTCAAAACAATATTCTTTTTTATGAAATATGAATTTCTATTTCATGAAAAATAAGATCAAATATGATAAATTATTTTTAATATTAATAATTGTTTACACAATTTCAGTTAATAAATGATACGAAATAAGAATAATAACAATAAATATATGAAAATTTCATTTTCTAATGAAATAGGGTTTCATTATATTAAATAATTTTATTCATAAATTAAATTCATGAATTTTATAATTATAATTTGAAAATATTATTTTATTATTTATAATTAAAATAATATAATAATATGATTTTTTTCCCAAAAAAATTGATTTTCATTTAAAACATACGGTATTAGTGAAAATTATAATTTTTTATGATTTTATCATTATTTAACCGTATCCTATAAGTTCAAATTTTTTTTTAAGTAATAAAATATTTATTTTAGGAATAAAAATATTAATTTTAATATAATATTTGAGCTTATAAATCACATGTTCTAATTTTTTATAATAAAATTAAAATGTTACTTTAATAAGAAATTGTTTTTAGTGTTTTTATTAAATCAATTATTTTCAAGGTGAGATTTAAATTTGTCTTTAAATGAAATAATCATACATTTTATTTGATTTAAAATAAACTTAATATTTCATGGGTATTTATAATTTAAATAGCCATGGATTACATATAAATGTTGTACTTAAAACACTTGCTTTTTTTTTTCTTTCTAAAAACTGTTTTATATGTTATATTGGATAATCTTCAAATTTACTTTTTAAAAACATAAAAAATTTATTTGATAAAAATTATTTCCAAATTTCAAAATTTGAAGTTAAATATTCCGCGAAAAATTTATTGTCAATTTCTTCATTAATATTAATTTCTATGGTTAAAAATTAATTACCAAGGTAAAAGTTTGTTGGGGTAAACATTTAAAAAGTAAAAGAAAAAGCCTTAAAACAATCATGTTTTCAACAAAATGATTTTTTTAGATGAGTTTATACCTACAATCCCATTAACCTACTATTTTTTAAATTTTGGAGCTATTTAACTTTTAATAGTCTCAAAAAATATTTATAAATGACAAGGGTGCTTTAAAAGTTCCATTCTCCTCACATAAAAAAGTAACACATAATTCACTTATATTCTCAACTATACATTGAATTTCTCTTTGAAATTATGAAATGACTATCTTCTTATAATCAAATCCAATGAAAAAATATAATTTTTTACTAATTTATCCTAATTCCTTCCATTCCAAGGATTATTCTATGGAAAGATCATGTATTTAAAGTATGTATTATTTCCTTATTTAATATTTTTTCTTAATATTACTCTTCAAAATATCATATAACTAAAATAATATGAGAAATTAAGTGTCATAATTAAGATTATATGTTTTTATATTAATTTTCTATCACTTATTCATTTATTTCCATCCACTTGGGAATGCAAAGGCATGTTAATTGTGCTAATGCGCAGACTACCGCCCCCATGAAGAACCATTTTTTTCATCTATATTTTATTTATTTATCAAAAAATATTAAAATATATTTCACCAAAAATCATAACAATATTATTATTCATATGTTAAAATTATATTTTTTCAAAATAAAAAACTCTTTAATCATACTCACACATCATGTTAAAGTGTGATCAAGTTTGTGTTATGAAAAATGTTATAAAACCCTATCATGGAAGAATATGGTATCATAAATACTACTATTATTATTATATATAAATCAATTTATTATTTTTATATTGTTTTTTTAAATATTATATTAATTATTTAACTTATTATTAATGTGTCGTATTCATTCTCTAATATCGTCGAAATAGGCCAACAATGGTTCAATTTTCAGACAACATAAATAAAACACATATATAAAGATATAAGAGACTCATAAATAAATATAATTTATATATTATAGTATCATAAGTGATATATTAATTATTAACCTGGTATCAAATAATGGGTTATGGTATCAATATTAAAAAAAATGCTAGTGGTGAAAACTATTAACACCTGATGATTGAATTAAGATCTAAATTAAAAATAAACCCATAATAAATAATTATAAAATATGGATATTGGTGGTAATATACATGAATAATAATATTAAATATATTATTAATTTAGATATTTTTGTTTTATAGGAAGCTAATGTTTTATTAACTAATCAAGGAAACAAGGAAATGGTTTTCAGCTCAACTTCCTCTCTTCAAGACATGTTTGGTATTCTACACATAATTTTATTAATTAGGTGTATATACTGCCTCTTTGAGATATAATATAAAAAATTTTATTTTAATCATGGAATTTTATGTTCAATTAAAAGTCCGCACTTTCAATGGTAATGATTAAAATGCCACTCAAGCCGTAGGGGTTTTCAGGGTTTTAATTGTGATTATTTTAGAAATGTAACATGTTTTGAACCTTGTTTAATTTGAATGGAGTTATATTGAATTAATATCATCTAAATTTTATATAATTTATTTCCTTATAATGAATTTAATAAATAAATTCAAATAAATTTCTTCTCTTTAAGCCCATCTTAACTCAAGTGTTACTGTAGTTGTAAGAGTTTTGTTAACTCAATTTTCATTCATTGAGTTATGATAATTCACATGAACCTATTTTATAAAGTGGGTTAATTTATACCCTTTTACTTTTTATGTGGTATTATTTCATTTTTTAAATTTTTACTATATAAAACCCTTTTTGAAAATTTCATCCTTCGTGGAGTGTGTTTCCCGTAAGGGATATTGATAACTCAAATCTAATTTCTTTGAGTAATAATGTTTTGTCTTGAACTTTGATTTTAATTGATTGGGTTCTAAAAACCTAATATTTTATTATATGGAATTTTACAATTCTATTTGGGAAAATTATGTTTTAATACAAATGAATGTTTTTACCCTTTTTATAATGTGATTTTTATATATTTTGAAAATATTAAATAGGGGGTTTCTTTTCACTTATGGTTTTTTTCCTATCCATATTTCTCCAAGATAATATTTATTTCTTTCTATGAAACAATTATTAACGATTAAGTTTTAATAAGTAATTATTTTCAAAGAGTATTCACTTCAAATTTGTAAAAATTCTTTTGAAAGTGACCCATAACATCAGCTTTGATGATAATGGTAAAAATATTTTTAAAAATATATTTTATGTTTTCTATCCAGTTTACCTTTTTATTTTCAAATGTATTCACAATAATAGGTTTCATGATTCACTATTTATACTCTAATATATTGATTTATATTTTTTATAATGAATTCATGGTACCAAACATTCTAATTCCCAATCCCTTCTTAGGTGGTATCATTCATTTAGTATTTTTAAGGATGCTTTCCAACAATGTAAATATATTTCTAATTTTCCTTTTTATAAGTGGATATATGTTATTTTGAAACATTACTACTTATTTCTCAGGATAGATTATGATCATATTATTCCATTATTTACTTTTCCTTATACTTAATGCTCTATACGGTTTGAATAATACATTTTACATAATTCAGATTGGATGATGTTAAACTAAAAAGAATGATATTCTATTGACCTATGAAAAACTATTGGTGTTCTGTATGTTTTCATTTTAATATATATTATTATTAGAAATTTTACAATTTATTGTTTAAACAACAACCGTATACCTCTGAATGGGTTATGATCAGGTTATCCCTTTTATTGACATGGGGAAACGTATTGGTGTATGAGCTATTATTATTCCAATTCGGATGATTATAGGAAAGTGGACTATATATTTTTTGACTATAAAACTTATTACTTTATATGGTTTATGATCATGTTATACCATATATTTACATGGGAAAAAATATTTGTGTGCTATATATTGTTATTTAAATATAAATGATTATTGGGAAGTTGACTTTGTATTGTTTGACCATCCACCTTCTTTATGAGGATGGATTTTTATCATGTTATCCCTTTTATTGGAATGGGGTAAATTATTTACATTCTTAATGATTATTTATTACTAACTAAATTTTATCTTGTATTTATATTACTTATTCTTTATTATATAGATATCCGTGTTTTTATTTAGGAAAAGGTTCCTTAGGTAATGGAATGAAATTCATTGTTGACTCTTATATTGAACACATTAGACTTAATTATGTGATGCATAATTGATAAAATTATATATACCTCAATGAATTTATAGGTATTATGATTTAAAATATCTTGGGTTTTTGTCTATACCTATCTCCATATCATTATAGTTTCTTTTACCAAGGACTTTGAATCTTGTTTTTGATGTACGAAATTATTTAGTCTATAAGCATGAGATCATAATTATTTATAGCCATGTTTTCATTTATTATCATAAATATAATATTTTATCAACGTTAGTTGATTATAAAATTTATTATATTATTTATTTCTTATTTATTATGAATTTCATTCTTATATTTTTTTTTATTGTTGTAGTTTTATGTTTCCCTTACCGAGTATTTTAGCTCACCCCTTTATTATGTTTACAGTTACCAAGGTTGTGAAGAAAATTATTAAAGATGATATAACTAAAAATATATATTTTGGGATATTATTAAATTTTTTTATTAATTAATTTTTTTATTATAAATTGAAAAATTACAACAGCTGGGAAAAATACGTCTTGTTAGTTTAGGTTTTTTTCCGAATTCTCGAAATCTACAAACATAAAAGGACATTAGAATGTATGTAATAGAATATTCTATTTAAGTAACTTAATTATGGGATATTTATGTAAATATATTAATATTTTTTATTTAAGATAGTAGGTAATGTATATGTTTATGGAACAAGATTTGGGAGTGTGGGTCTGAGGCATCACGTTGTACCTTGATATGGTAGCATCACTAGGTGTAGAATCCATTATTTTCATAACTAGTTAAATGTTTAATTTAGATAATGTAAATAAAATAGTGAACATATAATATTATGATGAAAGAAATTATGTGAAAAAAAAACTCACTAAAGGCATTCAATCTGTTTATTGAACAATTATTTTTAAAGGGTAAAGGGATTTCAAATTTCTATTTCAGATAAAAATATCCTACTTGTGGTCCCCTATGACATAAAAGAAAATTTCTATATTGGGACCATATGGAAATGATTGTGATATAACAATGTAAGGGTCATCATCAATGAAATTTTTATATCCCTAATGTTGTTTTATTTAGTAATAGTACAATTGAATGATATGTGTTTACATGATCCAAGATGTCAAATATTTTTATTGCCTTTGATCCCCATCAATATTTTAGCTGTACTCAAATCAGAAGATCCATAAATCATAGTTTCATCCCAGTCACTAGATATATTTAGTTCCTCCCCATGATTAATCCATCATTTATGAATTTAATATATTCTTTGATTAATCAAGTGTTCTTCCAACCCATTTTCAGAAATTCATCTTAAATAACAACATAAACATGGATATATAATTTAATATTAGCTATTTCCATACTCTCTTAAACTTGATGAAATCTTTACCCCTTCATAATACTATTTTTTGCATATGACTGGAATCCTTCTATTTTCAATTCATATTCATTCTATTTTATTTAACAGTATTTATATCCAAAAAATAAAATAAATACAAAAAAGGCAATCGATTAAGTAATCAAATTTTATTTATATTCTTCTAATTTTTCCACTAGCAACAATCTTTTCCATTAAGGTAATGAATCAATTTATCAAATTTTTTATTTCTTTAAGAATTATTTTATTATTAGTTCTATTTATTTTGACTAGAATGATTAATATAAATAATGGTTTTTTATTTATGACTTTTTGGTTATTAATTTTTCTTTATCATTGATCATTTGAAGCATATTAAATTGACTTCCATTAAAAACATTTTTAAATAATTTGTGTAAATAAAATTAAATATATTTATTTAATTTCATTTTCATCTATTTAATTATTAATTATTTATATTTAATTCTTGTATATTTTTTATGGTTCATTGACTATTTTTTTCAATTTCATAGAATGTTCCAAAAGATATTTATTTTTTTTAACATTGTTTTATTATTCCATAAAATCAATTGTTTTTGGTTTAATATATTTTTAAATAATTTGTGTAAATAAAATTGAATCAGTTTATGGAATTTAATTTTCATCTATCTAATTATTAGTTATTTATATTTCATTATTGATATTTTTTTCATAGTTCATCGATCATTTTATTCAATATCAAATGCTTGGTTTATCTTTAATCCTATATCTAAAATCACAGTTCTTATTTTAAGATATGAAATATTAATAATAAACAAAAAGTTTTATAAACCCTTTAGTATTAATCAAGAAATATTATTCATTTAGTAATTTTTTAAATACATGTTTTATAAATTTTAAGAAAACATTTCATATTTTTTATTGATCGTTGAAATATTAATTCAAATTTTTGAGACTTTTAATATATCAACTAAAAAAAATCATTGAAGTTTTTCAAAAATTCAATGATCATAACTCTATTAAAAATAAATACCGATTTTTTGATGACTTGGAAAAATAATAAAAAATGAAACAAACTAGTAAATAAAAAATTTATATATCATTAAATTATTTTTTATATTTATATGCCTTTAGTTTTTGAACTTAAAAATTCTAAAATGTTACACAGATAGATCGGAAGGGTTCTTCTTCCTTGAAAGATAGATAAAGAGGGTTGAGTAAGGACATGACTAGTGTTCTTATTTAAATAATGAAAAAACATTATGAACACTTACTAAATACATTGATAAAACAAAAGTTTAGGAGTGATAAAAAGAAAAGTGATAAAAAATTAATATTTTATAAACATTAACTTTAGAACTGGTAAATATTGACATTTATTAGTATAAAAATTATCACTGATTGAAGCATTGTTCTCTTTACCCAAATTTTGTAAAATCTCATGTAAAATTTTGAAAACCAGAGTTAATCTTAAATAGTACTAGATCTTTACCAGTGTTAATATTAAAATTGATTAGGACCAATTAAAAAAAAATTCTTTTTTATGTAAAATTGTTTGTTTAATAAAAAAATATAATTTATATATGTTATAGTATAATATTTTCTTAGGGAATACAACAAAAATATAACTGTAAAAATGTTTTTCATAATATATTATTAATTATAAAATTGTTAAATTTAAAGTGAACATTTAAATAATTACATTTAAATAGATTTATAACTACAAATATATTGATATATTATTTTTACTAATATATGTATATATTATATTGATTTTATATTAAAATTATCATTAATTACAAATTTAATTTAAAAAATTATATATTATAATTAAAAATATAATCATCTATATAAATAAATAAATAATATTTTTAGAAAATATATCAATAACTATATAAATTTAAAATTATATTCAAACATAATTTTATGTATTCAAAGGAAAATATAAATCCTCGAGATTGAAAGGAAAAATGAAAATAAATAAAAGATGTATATATTATTAATTATAAAATACATTAATATTTAATAATTATATTTCTATAAGGATAACGTATTTTACTATTTGTTATTAGTTATATAAAAGTGTAAATATTTTTTTACTATATATTTTTAATTATATAAATATGCACCAAAAAATTAAAAAATTAAAAATAATAAAATAATAAAATTCATTAAATAAATTTATTTAAATTTTTTAATAATATTAATTATATATAATAAATATTAATATTAATGGAATTAAAATATTTTTCATAATATTTAATAGAATTTAATAATTATATAAGTGAATTAATATTTAAAATTCCAAAACGTTTGCTGTAGTAGTGATGTTACTATTCATCAATGGGATTTCATGGTATTTCATTGGCTTTTGGGCCACTTGGTTCTCATGGCCATTTATGTAGGGCCCATGGTCCATCAAAAATAGGTAAGTAGCTACATGGAAGGACCACAATATATCTCGATGCATCAGGTAGACAACAGAAATATGGCAACACACATGCACTACTAGGTGGGCAACCTCTAAAGAGTGATATGCATTCTAAAATCGATCAACTGATCATTGATCATATGATATGGAATATATGAGTTTCCTTCCAGGTGAAAGTGTAATGGGGACTAATATAATGGTGTAGAGAAAATTGGTTGGCGATGCAGTGGGGTGCCATGCAAGAATATTCAAGTGGGTGGCTCGAAAGAGAGTTGAGTGTGATCACATCTATAATATGGTCTTCCGCTTATATTTTATTATGGGTTTGAGGGGTTCTCTATCATGGTTTATCGAACCAGCACAATGCAAAGACTTTGTTAGATAGGATTTTGTAATAGTCATGACTGATACCTTAGGTGTAATGACTTTTGCACGGGATGAGGTGGTATGAAAAATGATTGGCTAAATGGCATGTTTCAAGATTCTCATCCAAGGGTTAAAACCATGTATTTTTCCTTTTGGTGACCTAAGTTCTAAGGCCTCTATTCCTTTAGGCCTTCAGTCATTGTATTATAATAAAATAGGTCCAGGATGTGCTTGTCATTCCTTATAGGGATTGACGAGACATGACCCACTAAGGTGTTTAGGTGTGTGTGTGTTTAGTTGCTTGTAATATAGTCTAACTATACTAAATATTGTCAATAAAAGTAAACTATTATTTTTTCAATAAAAATATATCAATTACATATTTAATTATGTAATATTTTTTATTAATTACATGAAAAAAATTCATAGATGTTTTTATAAAACATTATCGATTAGGAAACTCTAGGATTAAAACTAAAAATTCTAATAATTATTTTTAATAGATTTAAAATTTCTATAAAATATTGATATATTTTTATTACTAACTAGATAAATGTGTATATTTAATTAATTAAATAAATAAATATAGTTAATTATGAATTTTATTTAAAAACTATTAATAAAATATAAAAAAATATTATTTATATGAAATAAAAAATTTAAAAATATATCATTAGTTATATAGTTATTATATAGTCATATTAATAAATAATTAAATGTATAAATAAAAAATATTTAAAATATAAATTATTAAATATTAAAAAAATTTAATAATTTTGTTATATTAATAATATATAAAAAAGTTTAGTTGAAAAATTCAATAATATTATAGATATAATTCATTTTATAAATTCATTTAATGGTTCAAGGTTTTGTTTTTTAATTAATGATTTACATATTTGGCCATCTTTATTCGCATATAAATATATATGTGTATGTATGTGAAGTTTATTCATACATATGAAGAACCCAACGACTAAAATAAAGGTGTGTATATCCAACTATATCAAAATTAATGCACGTAATATTGATTTTATTGGAATTCCTATATAAAATATAAATAATTATATATTTTAAAAAAATTAATTATTATTTATATATGTAAACATATCATATATAAATAATAATAATATTAACAAATTAAATTTCATTTATAAACATTTATAAAATTTTAAAAGCGAACTTTGTTAATTATTTTAAGCATTAAAGTTATAAATATTTCATTATAATCAAAATCAAATTTTTTTAGCTTAAATAAATATATAAATATTTTATTAGTTCTATTACTAGTGCTTATTAATCCACTTTTATTATATCTAAAAAAATCATTGACCATGGTATAACTTTTATCACTACCAAGATAAGTCTTGTTAAAATTATTTATTATCAGTGCTGATAAAAAGCATCAATAAAGGACACCGTGTTTACGAATTATAAATGTTTATGTGTCATTTGATATTCTAATATGTGAACATAAGTATTGGTCATTATTATTAAAATTACTATTCATATATATCATGAATCACATACTTTTTGTGTAATGGTTGAAAAATGTGATGACATATGATTGCGGTGAGGTAACAAACATTCTATACATCATTAGTGATATTCCATTAATCGAAATCCAATGAATAAAGATATCCCAAAACCTTTGATTGAAATAAATCTATCAAATTGTATCCATCCTCAGGGTAGTTCATCAATGAGTCCATTTTGAAAAGTCAGATAGAGGTAAATCAAGAAGAGAATGCGATGACACAATTATGAATCCAACTTTTTGAGATATTAGTAGAAAAATGGATTATATTTCATTATAGAAACATATGAAGTTTTTTATTGTTATGACATTGACTTCATTCTCTATTGGTTCCTTGATGAGTTGCTAGAATAAGATGTTGAACTTTAGGTATGTTTAATTAATTCCCCAAATAAATATTCATATAGTGTCATACACTAAGTGTATCAAATATCTCATTAAATCATATTGAATTTAATATTAATAATAAATGTTTTATTTATCTTTTAGAATAATAATTATTCAAGTAAAGTTGACCTCCAGAATTCAATGATCAAATATTTGAGTTTAAAATATGTGATTGAGTAGTTATTGTTTATTTATTAACAAGGAAAAAAATAAATATTTATTTATTTACAGAGTTATAAATAAATATTCATTTATTCTATATTTTAGTGAATATAATAATATAAATATTTATTTAATTTCATAGAAATTAAAATAAATATGTATTCCTGAGTTTTATGAGAATAATATTAATTAATTTTCTAAATGAATAATATTCATTTAAATGAATATTTAATTATTTATGGTTTGTTAAATCCTATAGGAGGATTAATGGGTCGTGTTAATTTCTGGATGGGAATAAAATATTTTATTTAATCTTATTTAAATACATCTTAATTTATTTATTTTTAAAATTATATTTTAATAATCACTTGTCATGATATATAATAATAATAATAATAATAATATTATTATTATTTCAAAAGGGGAATTAATTTTATTAAATATATTGATACTTTCTAATGAAAAATTATATATGTTTTACCCTAAGTATATAGAGAAAAATATATCACATTTTTAAGATATAAGGCTTATTTTGTATAATTAAAACATCTCAAGAGTTCTCTCGAGCCTAGAGAGAAAATCCTCATGCCCCCTATATAAAAAACATAGATAGAACAAGATTATTATTCTTAATAAAAAATAGAAAATAATGTATAGAACTTGTTTCTAACTTGATAGTACCCAATGATTCTAGAACATCGCTTAGAAATTTGAATAGTGTTGTGCATGCTCTCAAATTATCTGTAGTTTTTAATACTTAGGTGAAAAAAATATAAACAACCAAGATCTTTCTCTCATGGATTTAATGGTAAACGCAAAATAACATAGGTATTTTGAAATCAAAATAAATGAAATTAAATACTAACAAGGATGGGGGTAGGGTTTTTTACGTTTATAATATAAGAAGTGTGTGTAAAGAAGAATTTTAATAAATAATCTGATGAGGTAGAATAATCCATCATTCCTTACCACTTAAAATAGTTATTAATCATTATAATTTTAATTAAAATTTATTAAATTATAATCCCCTAATTTATTAATTTTCAAACTAGAATTAAATTCCCACAACCAATATGATGGAAGGAATTAAACCCTAGGATAAATTCATAAAATTCAATATTATCACCCTTCCTTGATTTTAAATCCTGTTATAAATTATATTCAATGGTAATTTATGGCACAAATGCACAATATAATTGAGAATTAATTAAGTTTAAATATTATTCTTGTAAACTTAAAATCAATCCCACTTGATTCAATTTTATCAATTGAGATTTTACTCCTGAAACTCACAGTTTTTTGATGTCTCTTTTAAAATGTTTGTAATTTGAATGATTTGGAGATTAAAACAAACTAATAAATTATATTTATATCAATTATAGTGAGATTTTTTATTTAAAACAAATCATCTAATGAGGTGATAATTATATTTTCGAATAATGTACCACTCTTCTATGGACGAAACAATCATCTATGAAATGACTTACATATGCAAAGATCTAGATATATTATAACCCAATTAATTGTCTGATATTTTTTCCTTAAAAATTAAGTAAATTACATAAGAAAAAAAATGATTATAGAAAAATGTAAGAGAAATGGAAAGTTTTATTATAAAAAGAAAAAGCTACAATGTGAAGAATAAGAAGAATACATCATTAGAGAGTCCATTATCCAAGAGTTATCACTCTTCCAAGGCTTATATGAATGGAGTGAGACAAATTATATTATGCCATAAATCTTATAATTCAAGTAAAAACTACTAAAAATTAGAAATATACATATATAAAGAGTTTAGGGGAGACTATGGTTACATGTGGTTATAAGTGTGAATGAAAAATTCAGGAAAATATATTAATCAAAATTGAACTAATATATTGACTATAAAAACGATTGAATAAAATATCCTTCTATAAGAATGGTTTATTCCAATTATATTCTCTATCTAGAATCCAAATTTTATACCAACCAAATTAATAGTAAAGAAGATATATCCCAAATGGTAAAATAGTTTTCATTTTGGTGAGTCAAGTATAACTTTAAATTCATGGAACACTTATCCCAATATATAGAAGATGTAGTAAGGATGGTCCAAATGAACATTTTATCCCATATAAATAATAATAATTCAAAAAATATCATGTCCATATAATGATAATAAAAACTGTTGTGTAAAAAATACTATAGTGTACATTAAAGGGTTATAATTGTAATTTTTATTAAATTTTTAAATTCAATAACTAATAAAAATATTCCCATAAATTAAAATATTTTGCATAATTTGTAAAAAATATATAATTTATCAACAAAAAATTATTCAATAATTATTTTATCAACTCCCTTATACTCACCTTTTTTCACTTTTGGGAAAATTTACATGTCTTTTATTCCAAAAAATGGTTATAAGACATGACTATTAGTAGTTACCAATACTTTATGATAATGCATGAAAAGAAATAATCACTTAAATAAAACAATGTCATTTAATTTTAAATTTGTATTCTCATAAATTATATCAATATTAAATTCAATGATATTAATGTTACTAAAATTTGTGAAACATGTTATGACTCCACTATGACACTAATTCCCCACATATGTGTGTGCCGTCCATTTCAAGCTTGAACTTCATTCATTTATTCAATATATTTGAAAAATTAATTTTTTTATTCTTGGTTCTTTCCCCCTATTTCTGATATGAACACTCTATAATCAAATTTTAAAACCCTCTCACTTAAGTATTCTTGAAAGTAAAACATAAGATCTTGACCAAGATATCCCCACATATTATACATTTCATCACTCCCAACATTATTTTTATTATTTCTGTTGTTGTATTTTATTTTATTTAAATTAAATTTTAGTGTGTATAACTTTTTTATATTAGGTACATAATTATTTCAATATTCCTTGGTAATTAAATTGATTGGAAGATATTTTTTTGGAAAACTGTTCTTATATGCTGAACAATTACTTCACTTCACTACAAATTCAATTGAGAGGGAAATATTTCACAAGTCATGTTTGTGTATGAAGTTGTATGGAGATACAAAATAAAAAAACATACCATAAAAAATATCATAATGAATAATTTCAAAATCTAAAATATTTTCTAATTATATAATCTATCATTTTATTGAATATTTCTATTTTTATAAAAATAGACCACTAATTAATATATATTTCTCAATGTGACCCAATAAATTGATATTTTTTCATGAAATATTGAATTCTAAATAGTAAAATAACATAAAAGGGTTTGGTTTAGAGACATCATGGTGTTCTAAGGTGATAATAAGGTCATGAAGTGTTATTATATACACTACATGTATGGGATCTCCCTTAATGTTTTACTATAATTGATTCCTATTAACTATAAAGTCCCTTACTATAGACTCTAGTTTGATATATAATTCGCTGTAATGAAAAACATGATATAAAAAAAGGTTCTAAAAATCTAGAACACTACTTATTAAGCATTATATTTTGTTGGGAACTATAGATAAAACTTTATATCTTTCATAAAACTCCATAATTTGGATCATATAGTTGGGGGATTCATTTTTTTCTCTTTTTAGTGACTTTTTTTCTAATATTTTGATAATTAGATATCCTTATGCTCTTTAAGATTCATGTTCCTTTTATATCCTTTCTGGGATTGATCCCTACTGTATTGATTTATTTCCTAAATTACTCGATTCTCAAAAACTATGGGGGACATGGTAGGCCTTCCCAAAGAAACTTCAATATAGGAAAATTCTAATGAGTTTCTTATATGACATCCAATATTCCCAAATATCATTATATAAGAACTTAATACAATCCTTTGTATTTTGATATACAAGTTTCTTCCATATTTGACTCAACTAATGATTTGAAACTTTTTCCTAGTCATTCATTTATGGGTAGTAATAATTCAATGAATATTATCAACCCATAGTTATAAATAAGGTATTCTAAATTTATACTAAAAAGTTGTGACCCTTTTTCACTAATTATTTCCTTTGATATTCCAAAATTGTAAAAAATCAATGCCTTAAACAAATTTACTATGACATGATATTATCAGTCATGGTGTCCTTGGACTTCACCCATTTAATAATATAATAAACTATAACCCTAATGTGAAGCAAAAAAATTTATCTAGAAAAGGGACCCTAAAACACAATACCCAATTAAAAAAAATATCATATAATTATTTGGGATGTTAAGGTATGTCAAAACTCCTATAAATATTTCTAGTGTGTTAGAAATGTGAGAATAAACTTAAAGAAAACATGTGTATCTAGGAAGAATTTAGGAAAATATAATCTAGAGTTTATTACTTTATTTTATTTTATTTTGGGTAAAAATTTTCCAGTACATGAATTAATATTATAGAAATAAAAAATAGACTCAAAAACTAATCATCAATAACAGGCATCCTAATAACTTGGTCACTAAAAATTGACCAGAGGTAGGGATATTTGGACACATAGAATCTAAAATCACTCTTTAATTTTTTAAAATTGTATTTTTTAAAATTTTAGTAATATAATATGTGGAAAAATATTAAACCAAATCAATAAACTAAGGATTCATAACTGAGAGTGTATAAATATGTTCATATGGAAATGTGTCCCTATACGGTACTTGGTCCATAGTGCCTTGCACTGATGTGTGAGTGATCATACTCATGTTATATGCCATAAATTTATCTAAACCATTATTTTCCTTTATCTCAAGGTAAAAGTATAAAATAAGGGGAATCTGATAGATATGTCTGGGCTATGCTTCTGGATTCTTCAAGGGGCATCTCGAAGCTATATAGTTAGAAAAAAACTACTTTAGAGCCCAAAAAATAAAAACGATAATTATCTAAAGAAAATATTATAGAAAGAAACTAATTTTTTTAATTTATTCATTTTTAATATGAATTTTATTACCTCAAATCATAGAAGATCATTGGTGGATGTTCCTCCACCTTAAGTGATAAGGGAACTGAAATTGTGATGATTCAAGTGTCAGACATAAACTTGAATAGAAGATCCCACCATTTGGTTTGTATGATTAGTAGAGTGGTGTGATTCTTCTTTATATTATAAAATTATACCCTAAAATAATGATAACAAATAAGTTAAAATATTTTTTAAATAATAAGGATAAGGGTAGAGTGATATTACCATTTTTTGATGACGTATCGATAAAAACCAGAATATCCAATGAATGATGAATCATTAGACACACATATAGGATATGAAAATGATGAAATAATATATACCATGTATATACAATCCTAAATTATATTTTATAACACTATAATGACTAATAAAATTCCCATATATATTGTAAAATGATATTTTTCAGAATTTAAAACTATATTTTTTTATCAATATATCATTGGAATTTTTTCCCCAGAAATAGAGAAAAAAACCAATGAAGATATATAAGAAATAAATTAATCCAAAAATACATCCATTCATGGTTTATGTAAATAAAATAAGATAATAACCTGGTATAATAAGTGTTATAATGTCCAAATTGTATCCATTGGTAAGAAAATGCACCAAATAGTAAAATAATTTTTCTTTTCCCCTAATCATCCATTGTAATGGGAACCTGAAATTTCCATGAAACCTCGTGTATCCAAACTCAAAGTCTCCAAATATATGTTCAATGATGGGAAGAATGAAAAAGACCTTATGAGTGTATTTATTTACTTTACTGTAATCTATGTACACTCACCAATTATTTTCACTCTCATTAAGAACTACTTTTCATTTTTGTTTTTTACAATAGTGAAACCAATTTTCTTTGGTACAAAATTGAGATGGATGACCCACTAGGACTATCACAAACTGACCCAGTGGGACCCCGTTTAGGCTAGTAGTAATCCATGTGTAACACCCTAAGACCGCCTTCAATAGTCTAGGGGCTAGTGACAAGCGTTGAGTAAGATTATTACAAAAATGGGAGGACTTATCATAAAGTACCTATACACATGAAAAAATAATCTATGTGCAATAGTGCAGATATATAGAAATAAAATGAAACATTTTGAGAGTAAACCATTCCTTAAGAAACCTCTAGAAAATAAAACAAATATTAATAGCATAATGAAAAATATATAAAGTGAAAAAATACATGAATTAGTAGAAATGTGGTCCCAACTTGACAAAAACTGGGAAAAAGGAAACAATATAGAACCTAAATCATAATATCTAGTGATAAAAACTAAACATGGTCCACACCTACAAGTAATACTACGATTCTATGTAGTCCCCCCATATCTTCCTATCATCTATATAAGAAAACACATGTGGGAAATGACCATTCACGTGTTAGTGTGTACTTATCTAGTAGTACCACCTACAAACTAAAAGGGGAGCAATGTAAATAGAAAAATTCATCTCAACCCATAAAGTAAGAGGGTAAATAGAAATCATGTAGACATGATAAGAGAAACCCAGGTGAGAGAGAATGGGGATCTCCATCTCCATATCCAACTATGAATGAAGAGTATGGTTGCTTCTCTATATGTCTATCTTTATTTACTAAAACCATATAAGAATCAGTGTGGAGGGCCCAAACCTTTCTACTGTGCTCCACCAATGAGGGAGCACTAACTGTAGTGGAGGGCCTTCTCCCTGCCAGAGCTTGAAGAAGAGGTGGGATACAATCTATAAATATAGTACATGCAACCTCTTTAGCTTGGGGAAGTACTGATTGTACCTATATAAAGAGTATGGGTGACCCATGCCTTAACCTGAGAGGGGGTACCAACCCTGACATCTCTATAATGATCAAACTCGATCACTACCATCAAGAAAGCATCAATGATAAAAGTTTCACACTCCTAAAATATTGTTTTATATATCTGATGGAAAAATTAATTCCACCATTGAGTTATAAAAATGCAACTACTCAGGATAGACTACTCATAGGCCCAAATCCGAGACCCGAAGAAGGAGACAAACATGGTAGAAGTTCCAAAGGAAAGAACATGGAATGTACCTAGTGTCAAATAATGTGTAACATATCTTGGAAACACAGGTGTTATCTTTCTTGTATATATATTGGATGACCACATGGATTTATATGACAGTTACATTGAGGAAATAATGTATCTTGATAGCCTTGGGTATTCTCATGTCTTCCAGACCAGTTCCCATGTACTCTTACACATGCCTCTGTATTCTAGATATAACTGTATACCTAGTCTTTCCTATTCCTATATCCCCCAAGTGTAAATTCCAAGCTTCCAACATAAAATCACACAACATGTGATGATCCGAAATGGTGTGTGTTATTTTATTTTACTTGAAACCCTAACCACTATTGTAATGTGATAACACAATATGTATTTATAGACTGCATGCCATATATGTTGTATTTTTTTCTAAAATTGAAGAACTCTTCCCACTACTCAAACTCACCATAGTCACCACATATTCATCCATGAAATATACCAAGGATATCATATCCAAGGTTCTTTGAGACATAAACATCATTGGTGTCCATATTATAGCCACCTAAACCTCATGCAGATTATCATCCTCGCATTGTGCTGTCATGTTTCTTGAACTATAGATGAAATCCTATGATATAATTATAGATCAGTTTTTCAATCACCCACATCCCAAATACCACCATGATCCATTATCAAAATTCACATATCTAACTCATTCACACATCCACTGTGAATCTAAGGGTTTAATCGTGTTTGAATTTTTACTGAAAATGTCTATCAATGACCCCATGGGCCAAATATGAAGAATGTTAATAATAGTTAGGGAAATTAACATGAAGAAAGTGAAACAATCATTGGCCAATGTGATATTGAACAAGGATTACATAATTCTATATCCAATAGTCAAATCAATGAAAAACAAAATAATAAACTAGATCACAAATATCATAATATATACAGGCTCATGAAAAGAATGGTGAAATGCATAAAATAAGAAAAATACTTACTCAATTATCATAAATTAACTAAAATAGGGTATAAATCCATCAAATAATGTGGCCTACCTTGAGTTTTGATCAATATCTAATGGTGAATGGTTATATGTCATTTTTGTTGGTGAGATCTGTGAACTCCTTGGCACACTGATAGCTACCTGATGATCCATTGTCATTTGTCAAAGTCTCTCCTCCAATAGCTCCTCTTAAGTCTCCTAGGGTTATAAGACTAACCCTAAGAATCTTTAACAGTGATGTATTTGTTTTGGTGGGTTATATTTTAGTTCAATATATAAAATACATTATTTATTTTACTTAATGTGCTACCAATGATCTTCTTCAACTGAACACCCAACAATTACCAATCTTATATTACACCTAGGGTAAACCCCATGTCTCAGAAACAACAATCGTCTTAGATTTTTCATCTACATTCCTTATCAATAAGAAATCCATTTATTTCTAAAAGAAATGGGTATTTTATTTAATATATATAAATATTTTAAATATATTATTTTTAGGATCCTATAACACCAGAAAATAGTTTCAAATCCAAATAAAAATCAATATATATATATAGAAATATTCAAAGGATCAAACTACAGAAACACAAATCCATAAAATCTCCCATACTTCAAATATTTTTTACCCCAAATACACAATTTATACAAAAGGTGGATTTTCTTATCAGGATCTCATGCTCTCTGGATCTCTCCTACAGACTCTCATGATTCCAAAGTACTCAAACCAATGGTATGTTCAATCCATATAGGGTTCTACCCTCTCAGTCCTCAATATCCACCTAGTACATTGTGAAGGTGGCTCTGTCATTGATGTCCAACTCTCCCCAGCCAATAATAGTTGTTGGGTTGTGGACATATCTCCTCAGGTACGACACATAGAAAATGTCATGCACTCAGTCTAACTATGGGGGAAAGAACAAGTGGTAAGAAACCTTGAAACCCCTCCATAGTATCTCAAACAGATTGATGAACCTTGGGGATAAATTACTTCCTTGAACAAATACCTACAATCCTTATAATCAGGAGACTCTCAAGAAAACACGGTCTCCCTACAGAAACTTCAAATGTCTATAACTTCAGTCTATATAATATATTTTTGGCTCTAGCCTATCCACATATACATGTAGATCACATGTACCTTCTCTATCTTTTCACACACCATCTTTGGCCCAATAAGAGATGTCTTTACAATCACATTCCATCACAAGGTTGACCTATAAGGTCTCTGGTATTGGGAATCATAAGGTTTCATACCAATTTTAGAATGATATATTTTATTATAATCAAACTCCACAAATGTTAAGTGATCCTCACATCTCATGGAGACGTCCAACACATATTCTCTCATCAAATACCATAAAATTGTGATAATCTACTTGGTCTATCAATCCATCTGGTGTTGAAACACTATTATTATATGTAACTTGGTCCCAAAATATACATATACTCCCCTCCACAACAAAGATATAAACCTAATATCATGGTTAGATATGATCATCAAGGCACCCTAGGAAGTTTTATGATTTTATGAACATAAAAATGCCCCAAACTCCCAACCAAGCTCTGATCCCTAATTGAAAGAAAGTTTGATGAGTTTTTATAGTAGTAAACAATAACCCATACAATGTTAGGAAATATCACTATCCAAAGATTCTCCATCAAAAAATCCCTTGATTTTCCATCACACTTTCATTCTATGATCTCTAGAAGTTGATACAAACTTACTAGAGCCTATTGTTTATCCTTTACCTACTGCCATGTAAGACACCAAGAAATAGTACCAGCAACTCTCTACTTCATGAAATTCCACTAAAACTCTTTCTATAGTTCGTTGTACATATTTTCAACATCTTTATGTATATCCAAGGGGATGGTATGAAATTCACTCAAAAAATCTTTACACAATGTGACAATTACCACCATTTTTACCTTAATATTGATGATGGTATACTCTACTTTTTAAAAATCCATCTGGTGAATATTTCAAGGATATCTGTTCATATTGAACCCCACAATCAATTTATACTAAATGTGCCTCTCTCACATGATGAATATGTGATGAATTTACCACTAACGATTAAATGTAAGCTTGACCCATCTCTTATAGTGGGGTCAAGGGCAAGGAATATTTCTATTCAAAGGCCTACTCTATAAAGAGAGATCAAGACTTCCTAATAAGGAAACATTTACACAAATGTTATATTTCATAGAGTTTAGAATATATTTAAGTCATAGTCTTGAGGGAACTTCAGCCAATTCCTCTCTCTCAGGTTAATAGATATTTGGGTAAATATGTACCTAATACTCTGGTGGTATGAATAAACAAAAAAACATTTTCCTAGAATGTAATACCTCTACATATTCAAGGTAAAGAATACCACTTCCAAATCTAAGTCATTGGTTGAATAATTATACTTATGGGGTCTCAAGGATAACAAACCATAAGCGATCACATCCTACAACTACCTCAACATGTAGTTGAGCCCAATTTTAGAGATTTTAAAAAACACCATATACTCAAGACCCTCATTCGGTAGCCTCAAAGAAACATCACTAGTCAATATATTCCTTAGCTCCTTGAAGGATATATAATACTATTAATTATAATAAAATTGTTATTAATTCTATTTCATGGTAGTCAAAGGGGATACTATCTTGGAAACATTCACCATAAACCTTTATAAGTTCCCCACCAAACCACGAAAACTACACACATCTTTCACACTCTTGGGTGGATCCTAAAAAATTAATACATCAATATTTGACGAATACATAGATACACCATACTAAGAGATGATATTACCTCTAAAGTGAACATAAAATATCCAAAATTGGAACATTAAGATATTACCATAGATCTGGTGCTCCAAGAGCATGTCTATGACCATCCTCAAATGATCTTCATGCTCCTCCTCCAATATAGAGTATACAAGAATGTCATAGATGAAGAAAACTACCAATAAATGTAAGTATGGTTGGAATATTTGATTCATAAGATCCATGAAAGCAAAAGGTGCATTAGTCCCACTAAAAGGCATCACCAGGTTCTCATAATGTCCATAGTGACATCACAATTCCGTCGTCAGAATATCATCCTCATGAACTATAAACTTATGGTAGCAAAATATGAGATTGGTCTTTGAGAAGTAACTTCCATATTTTAACTAGTTGAAAAGGTCATAAATACTAGTAAAGTGGAAGTTTTTCTAGAACATTATCTAATTTAGGTGATGAAATCAATAAAAGACTCAAAATCCAATATACTTTTTTCACAAACAACAACAAATCTTCCCAATGGGACACATAGGGTATGATAAAACATTTATTTCAAAGGTATTAAAACTAAAACATTAGTTATTGGAACTATTTTGGTGAAATGAGATATGTAATAGAAGATATCAATGTAGTTATAGGGGTTAATTTGTTTAAGAAGTTAATCTTCCACCTCAAAGGATGTCCCATAACAAATTATCAATATACATCCATATAATCGTCCTTTACCACTAGAATGCAGATGAAAAAATATCACAATACAGCAAGGTATAAACTCATCAACAAATATGTTATGAGTTTTAGCGTCCTAATCATGATCCAAACTCACTCAACAATAAAACATCCCTCACCCACAAAAGATAATCTCATCACATCTGTATGAAGGAATCAAACTCTCTTTTGATGAAAGTCAATCTGGGAACGTACTATGGACAACCAGTAAATAACCAAAATGAAAACATAAGTTTTTATCATAGTGAAAAATAGGCCACATGTAAAACTATATCAAATGAGTGAAAACACTATCAGTATATGCTCTATATAGAATAATCAATCCCTATAGGAAGCTATAGACATTGTTTCTAGGATAAATATTCAAGTAGATTCCCTTGCTCTCGCTCGAGGGATATGAAGACAAGGGAATGATTTATTATCATATCTATAAGTACAAGAGAAATATTATAAAATGAACATATCCTACCTTGAATGTGCTCATGATATTCCTGGTCATATCCATCCATAGCCTCTAACAAACCTCACCCACAACTTCCATCCCATTGAGCTGGACATGGTCCACGAGGTGTTAATGGTGAGAGTAGTTAACTATGTCATCATACACCTACATATCCTCCCTATGTTTCCCCACCTACTCCTCTATTTGAACAACCTTTCTAGGGCATTCCCTTACCACCCTTGGGTGATCCCAGATAATAGAACTACCTATACCGTGGGTGACCATCCATTATTGTTCTACCTTCCTCAACATGTCAGGTATAACATTCTTGATCTATGTAACATCACTAATCTTAAGAATATCTTCACTCCACTCTCAGAAAACTAGATTGTCTATGTAAACCCTACACTGCAAAACCATGTGTCTATGTCTAGGCATGATGATTACACATACACCAAGACCCTAACGAATGATGTATGTTAACTGCTGCAGATGACTTAGCCCCCTGATTCCCACTGCCATCTCCCACTACCTGGTGTCTCTCTTCTAGGAATCTATCTATAATAAAATCACACTCTAATAATCCACCATAAGTGATATTACATAATGATACCATGCTATAATGTATTTATCTGTGAATGTTCTTCTCAAACGTATACTCTTGTAAGTATCCATATCACACCATATATGAGAAGTAACTCTTGATGTCATTGAACCATATGAAATATTCAACAACAAACATACCCCCATGTTGTTGCTCAAGAAGATCCTAAATCAGTACATACCACAATATCAGAGGGTTATACCCATCATTTAAAAAATACTAGAAGTATAACCATGATATGTACACGTCATCATAAGTCTGGGTGGTCGGACTCCACTAGAACCCTACCACTCTCTGAAGACTGCTTGCTTCCAATGTAACGATCTAATGAGATATGTTATGTATAAGACGAATAAATGAAACCACTACCTTGATCTAGTATTACATTTACTGAGGGTGTAGTTCACTTTGAAACCTCAATGTTCTCTTTCACTAAAACTCACATAATATTTAAAGTTTGCTGACATCATCATCCCAACCTGTTGAAACTATCCAAATATTAGTACATGGTGGAACTTTTATTTTCCTACCTAGAGGAAAAATCTCATCAGTGGGTCACTGAATTGAGGCCTCATGCTTCAGATGATCATCATCAGGATCTCATTTTGGTATCCTAGCTAGATATCTTCATTGTGGAATCCTTAAAGTTAATAATACATACAACTATTAAATGAGAATATATGAGGATCTGACTCTAGATGTATATGAAATTTAAAACAACCAATCCTATATGATTCACATACCATTTTTCCATTTTACTGATGTCTTAGTATGTACAATCAAAAAATAGGTAGTAGAAGTCTTGATGTTTGGATATTTTGTCCACTGTAACAACACTGGGTTCCTTAGTATGAGATCCAAACTTGACACACTTTATCATAATTACCTGAATTTCCCTAAATAAAACCTCATTAAGGTTGAACTATAAACATTTAATGGGGGAAACAAAGTCTCTAATACCACTCTACCATGATCTATCCCACCAAGACCCCTCTAGGACTAGAAAAAAGATAAGTGTCGAACCTAGAGCCAACCTCCATTAGGATAGGTGATAGAGACAAGTATTGAGTAGACATACAACTAAAATTGGATTCCTTATTCTAAAGTACCTGTGTGCACACACACAACAAGCTCCATGAAATAGTATAGAGATATAAAAATGAACTAAAATATCTAGAGTGTAAACCATGAATGCAACAACCTCTATGAAATACATAAAATTATAGAAACATAATCCAAAGGATATAAAGGGAAAAATTACATTCCCGACCAAAAATTAGGCCCTAAAATGACTATAACTGGGAAAAAGGAAATAATATAGATCTTGAATCACAATCTAAAAGGTTAACCATACAACACAGTCAACACCTCCAAGTACTACTATGCTCCTCCAAGGTCAACTCTAATCTTCCAATAATTTGTGTAAAAAACATGATGGCGAATCCAATGTTGTGATGAGTATGTACATACAAAGTATGATTCCCTAAAAACCAAAAAAAGAGTAATATAAAAAGAAAGTGTCATCTCAATACATAAAATAAAAGGGGAAATTGAAACCTAACATATATTCTCAATGAAAACCAAGTGACGGAGAAATGAGAACTCTATATCCATAGAAATATAAGAACAAATAGTATTCTTATAGCTCTAAAGATCCATCTTTGATGCCCAACACCATGTGTAACCACACCATAATCTTTTTGGAGGGACCACACATCGCCATTACTGTCTAAAACTAAGTGATAACTAACTCTAGTGGATGACCCCACCCAACCAAAGATCGAAGGTGGTGGTTACCACTTTGTATAAAGAGGACCAATTCCTTATATAATATGGGAGAGTATAAACTCTAAATGTGTAAAGAGTATGGATGATATGCTCCCTAGTGTGACAAGGAGTGCCAACCCTAGAAGCTCTTTGAAGATCAAACTTGATCACTTCTATTAGAAAAGAATCCCTAAGATAAGTATCCTAGTCATAACACCACTTATTTTATATTTTACTTAAAAAATAATTCCACCATTGTATTATACATGGAAAACCACTCAGTATTGGATACTCTCATGTCTAAATTCAATTCCCAAAGTTGGTGATACAGAAGCTATAATTTCATTAGGAAATTAAATTATGTGTTGATAGTGTCACACGGTGTGTGAAATTTCATGGAAACTTGGTCATGTTCTCACCTGAACATGTCTTGGTAGGTAATGTGGATGTTCACATAGTGTAAATTGATTACCAGACATGTCTTGGTAGCCTAAGGTAGCCCATGTCCTCCCAGCTTATGCCCGTGTACTCTTGACTGTGCCTGTGTACTATGGCTATGCCCATGTTCTGGGCCCTGAAAATTACCATGCTTCACAAGGGTATACATCAATCCATCAATATTGGATCATATGACATGTGGGAGTCCCGCATGATGTGTGATATTTATATCCACAAGAAACCGAAGATGTTATAGTAAGGGGACTACACAACATGTGTTCCTGGACTACATGTTGCATTTTTCACGATTTTTTAGAAACCAAATAACTCTTCACATGTCTTATCAATGACAACATTTTTTTATATTCATCTATTAAATCCATTAAGGAGCTTATATCAAATAATTACTGATGTCTAAACATTTCTAGTTGTAGATTTTGGCCACCCAAACTATGTAAAGATCAACCCCGTCACACAAAACCAATGTGTCACCTAACCCATTGATTAAAACCCCTGATAAAACCTCTAATTCATGTTTCCAACACCTACATTATGCATCACATCATGATCCATTCCAAAAATTCCAATCTCCAAATAATTCGTGCATCTTCTATGAATCATATGCTTTGATCATGCTCAAATCCAACATGGAAATATCATATCGTCAATCCTAGAGGGAAATGCTGATTAACATTAGGAGTAGTGGGAGAAAATCTCAGGATCAAGGTGAAACCATTATTGACCAATGAAAAATAAACCAACGATTACATAATTTCAGTATCTAAGGGTGCTATCATGGTATGCAAAAATAATAGATTGGTTCAAGAATATCAAAATATTACCAGGCTCATGCAAAGAATGGGGAACCACATAAAATAAGAATATACTTAATCCATGCACATAAATTAAAAAAATGGGGTGATAATTGATGAAATAACATTCCCTACATTGAGTTAGGATTGATCGATGATGAAGAATGGATCTATATCATTATCATTTCTGAGATCCATGAATTGCTTGGCACATTGATCACTACCCCATGATCTATTGTCACTCATTAAAAGGCTATCCTCCAACTGCTCCTTTGAATCCTCTCAGGGTTATGTGGATAACATTGTGAATTTTTCCTAATTTTGTTTTTATAGAGTAGGGTTAGAGTTTATGTCATTAAATAAAACAAATAAAACAAATAATTTATTTTACTTATTTCACAAGAAACATTACTCTTAAATGGAATTCCCTTCATTGAAAATTTTTATGTCACACCATGGGAAACCGTATGTTTTTGAAACAACTACGGCTATAAATTTTTCCATATGAGGTCCCGTTTAATTGTGAAATAATTTATTTTAAACAGATGTGTGAATGTGATTTGAAATATTTTAATCTTTTTAATATATTAATTCCAGCATCTATTAATATCCAAAAAAATCCCTGACATTTAGGAAAAATCCAATGATATATATGGATGTAGTAAAAGTATCAAACTAAAAAAACTGGAGTTATTATAGAGAATCAAATATGGGTTAGATGATACAAATAGTTATATTTCATCCATATATTTTTGATAAATTTAAATGATTAATTTTCGTTATAATTTGAACATGTTGTGTTAATATTCATTGTTTTATTCACAAATATCATGAAAGCATTACAAATTAAATATAAAGGATAAGGAATAAAATAAGAAAAATAGAGATGAAGACACTTCATGTAGTGAAATTAAGTGTAGCAACATGACACTGGGAGAATGAAGCTATACAAAAATAAATAAACTGAACCAATAATGATTCATGACTTGAAGAACAATTTATATAATGAATAGAGTTACATTAAGGTGATTGAACAATCTAGAAGGAAATGTATGTATAGTTCATGGAAAGAATTCTTGGTTCATGATGTGAAAGTTGAATCCATACAAATAAATAGTGAATAGAAGTTGGATTCACACCATTAACAGTTAAATGAATAATATTTTAAAATATTAAAACCTTTTAATCTTTAGGTGAATTTAAATAGGTTTGAATATATATTTTCATGATCAAAATGAACAAATTCAAAGTCTAATTTTGGGAATATAGTGGTTGATCATTGGGTGAATTGAGAACTATAAATAAAGGGGTTAGCCAATATTAGAGGGAGATTGGAATATGGAGAAACCTATACCTTATAAGGTAGCACGCTACTTAGTTGGAGGTTTCTCTTCTTGAGACCTACTGTTGTACCACCTTTTAGGTACTTTTAGATCTTATATACCTTATGAATAGCATGGTGTGTGGGGGAGGGTGACTTTTTAATACTCATAAATGTATTAAAGTATTATTTTTCTAGTGTTGTTCATATTTTTGTTTCAAATTAAGTTGGGTTGTGGATTTATGTTTTTTCTCTCATATGTTCCCTTCTTGTTTGAAATACCATTACCCATAAAAGGGATGTTTTTTTTTAAAATCCATAACTAGTTTATTTTTTGATACATGAAATTTGTATGTATTAATGTAGAAACATTTAAATATATTTCTTACTTCTAGTTCTTTAATATCCCAAATTAATTGACCATATAAAAAGAAAAATTATCAATCTAGAGAGGAAATACCAAGACTAAGGATCTATTGAGTCATAATTCTAATGATAACATCGATTAATATCTATATTTTTCAAGTTCACCAGTTCTTGAAACTAAACATAAATTTCTTGGTATAACTTATACTATTGGTATTTCTTTAACCTCACTTTTCATTCTTTCAATTATTCACTTAGAATTCAAAAGATTTACCTAAAATGTCTCAGGGGTTTAACCTCAAACTCTTCACATACTACTTTCATTTAACAATTATCAATTTTGTTCAATTATTTTTATATATTTTGAACTTTACTTTATCCTTTTGGATCTAATGATTCCCAAGATATGATAAACTTTTATGCGTTATTGTATGGGATTGTTGGAATGAATATTTAGGACTATTTTATGTTTTTAATTTTTATTTTGACTTTGAAATTCCTATTTTACACTTGGTTAATTATTTCTATGGTTTCGAGTTATATTTTATTTGTTCTTGTCCACTCCTCTTGAGGGAAGGAAAAATAAATTCTTGTTTATGATCCTGAATTGGAATTAATTCTGAGGAATACCATGAAATAAGTAGTTCTGACCATAGACAGATATAAAAAACAAGACCAAGGTTTTTTAGGTATGAAAGAAATAGATATGGGGTTGTGAGAACTCATTGATTATTTAATTCCATAGAAAATTAGGTCGTAACCTATAAATCCAATACCTATAGTATAAAAAACACATTGAGATCTAGTCATCCATAATTCATACAATATATAACTCCATTGAATTCCTTGGGGTACAACATGAGGACCCAAACTCACATATAGGTAGTTTTAATGATCATTTCAAAATATTTCAGTATAAAAATGTCTAAAATGATGAAATGAGGTTGAGTTTATTTTAGTTTTTTTATAAGAAATTGTGAGAGGGTGGATACAAGGATTACCACCCCATTCCATCTAGACATCAGATAATTTGGAAAGAAACTTTATAACTCATTTCTTTCCTCCCTCAAAATCTATGGTTATTCAGGTCAATATTCTAAAATTTAATCAATATGATGAAAAATCAATTTGTAATGAATTATAGAAATTAAAATATCTCATTACAAAATGACCACATTTGGGAATTGAATTGTGGTCTCAAATTCAAACTTTTATAAGGGTTTTTTTATAGTGAAACATGTACATTGTTGAAGTAGAAGTCAAAGGATCATTGAGAAGAAGTCAAGAAAAAGGTTCTGTACCTTTCAAGATGAGATTATGAGTAACACCTTACAATGATAATCACAAGGTGGATACAACAGGGGAGTCCATAATATTGATAATAATGGATGGATTCTAGCTGAAATGGATGCTCTGAGAAATAAAATGAATACCATGGTGTCACAACACCCACCCCAAGGTTTGTATACATAAGAAGTAAATTATGTTGATTATAATCCTTAAAATATTTTCTAATATTGGTGGAAAAAACAATAATAATATAAAGTATTTCAATAGATAGATTCATCATATAAATAATCATATGGCCCAATATTTTAAAGATGAATCCACACAATATTGGAAACTTTGGCCACCTTCATGACCACAATAAAGGATTCTATCAAAGATATAAAATAAGACATGAAATATAAAAATATACAATATTTAATTTAGAATTTAATGTTGGAAATATTTCTATAAAACATAAATAAAGTCTTTGGGTATTATTTCTTGATATATATAGGTCATGCCATTTAGGGAAATGGGGGAATATCTTTGATAAGTAGAAAAATACTATTAAAACCCCTAAAATGAGTAGAAAAAAGTATGTATAATAAGAAAAAGAATATAAATTAAAATAATAAAAAGGGGGGTGGAAAAAAGAGAGAATAAAATTAAATAAAAGCAAGAGAAAAACCATCACTAATGTATAAATGAAGAATACTATTTAAAAATTGGATTAAATATGGGAAACCTGAAACAAAACAAGATACATTTATTGATGTATTTTTAAATTTACAGATTATCACCCCCTTTATATAATTCCATTCAAACATTGCAACATTTAATAAATCCTGGAAAGACTTTACATTAAATATGTAGAAGATTGAGGATATTGTGATTGCCTAATTTAAAAGTGAATGATCTAAAAAAGTATCTAAATATTTACTAAGAAACAATATGATCCAGGTAATGTTTTCAATTCTTATAAATATCAGGTATAAAAAATAATGAAATCGATGTGTGACTTGGGTACAAGTGTAAAAATTATGTCATTCATTTCATCTAAGATCATGGGATTGGAAAATTTGAAGAACACTATAGTTTAAAACTATCTAGAATATTATATAGTGATATACCCCTAAGGTATGATTAAAAGATACACCAGTTAAAGTAGAAAGTTTCTTCTTCCTAATAAATTTACTTGTGATATACATGAAATAATAACAAACACTTCCCATTATAGGAATACCATTCCTAGACACTATAATATCATTGACATATATAAAAAATTGCGAACTATGTATGAGAGTTGGCGGGGAGTACGTGTAATTTAATATGCACCACACCATGAAGCTTCCAACTAATCATGAGGTGGAACTAGATTGGTATAGAAATATAGTGGATAAAGTTTTTATTGTAATTGAATAAAACAATGATAAAAATACTATTAATGATGATATAGAAGATTCATGAACTGTTGAGAATAATGAACAAGTGATTTGTTTTGGAAAATGTGGAACACATATTTATGAAAATATTGAATATGATTGAAAGACAGATGTATCAACCAGGTTTGAAGAAGGATACATTTTTTGGATTTTACATAACCTGAATTTTTTTCTAGTTATGACAAGGAACTAGAGGATTAGCCTGAAGGAAGGGTTGAAAGTGTTACCGTAAGGGAGAGTATGTCTATTTTCAATTAGAGGAAAAGGACCCATCTACATTGGAAGATCCTAAATGAGACCATTAATTGATCAAAAAGGATAAAATTCATACCAATACTACATCACTTATGCTAATAAGAGGTAACATTGAGAAAATGATGTAAAAAAAACATTTTTGAGAGGAAAATCGAGTTTATATTATATTTAATTCTCATTTTTAGGTGTAAGGCCACTTTACCATATCCCTATTGAGTTGAATTGAAAAGATAATGAAAGTTAATTTATTTTTTTCTTATATTTAGGTCCATTATGGAGGAACAGGATAACATAATGGAGGAGAACCTAAACTGAAGAGGTTGTAGGAATGAGTCACATTGAGAGATACTGGTTCACACTGTGGATAGTTTAAAAGTAGAACTTGTGCAAGAGATCTTTAGAATTTAAAACATTATACCCAAGTACTTAATATTGGGAGGGTATTGAAACTTTGAATTTATCATTTATTTTACTCCACCATTTGTATGATTTTTTATTGAGGTTTCTAAATTAAAAATATACACCCACCTTAGACTTGTCTTTTTATTTTGATCTAGTAGACACAATTTTCTTAAGATTATCACTTTGCCTTATTTGAAATTTAATTTTTACATGATTATTTGAGTAAAATAGAGATCCAATTTTTAAATATAAGCATAGGGGAATAAATGTAACTAATCATGATTTAAGGGAATAAGTTGGTTTATAAAAATAAAATTTTTACTTGTTTTGGTATGTTATAAATTTTAGAAATTTATTTTTATTAGTTTGTTTTTATTGTGTATTTCTATATTTTTTTACTCTGCATCACATGTTCCTTTTTTATAGAGGCTTCTAAAATAATATTTCATATTATATCTTGAATAAATTTATTGAGTGACACTCAAGATATGTTTTCTTCTATAATTTTATTAACATCTTATGAAATATATAATTGAATAAAATAAATTTTAATATGACTAAATTATTTTATTAATTTTAAATTTATCCTCAAACCAAGTTATATATTAATCATTCATTTTCTCCTTTATAATATGTGGATGAAATTTGTCATGAAGATACATAAAACAAGACAAAAAATCCTTTCCCAAAATCACTCTAGTTATTTTTCCTAATATTCTTAGAAATAAGTGTAGGGAGAGGAATTATATGGTGGGAAAGGATGGTTTACATTAAATAAAGTGTGTGAGTGTGTTTTCATGGGAGTTATAAGGTTCATGAATCGTTTGTTTGTATCACATTGAACACCTGTTGGGAAAAGAACTAAAAATGGTTTATGCATTGGGTGGGTAAAAAATTACTATTAGTTGACCAATGATCATGATCATATGTGGTTTGGTGATGAACGTGAGGCTTGTCCCATGAAAAATATTCAAGAAACTAAAATTTAGAAAAAACTGTTAAAGAAAAAATAGAAAAACATGGTACGTCATTCTTTGTTTTTGTTGCCTCATTAAATTGCATGAGTTTTTAGAAAGTAAGGAAATGTCACTTTTGAGTTGGATATTTTTCATTGGGAATTACTTTTGAGTATCATGAATTATAAATTATATATTATCCTCCCTTTTGAGCTTATTATAATTTCACATCATTTTACCACCTACCCAAAACCTCATAATTATTTGAAACTAATTTCAAAGTTGTCACAATACTTTTTTATTTTTGTTTTTATAGTGTGGATATGTTAGATTTTTTTCAAACCCATGGTAAGATACATGCACCTGAGGTATGAGAATAACTCATGTTACATTTGTTTCCTTGAGTGATGAGAACAGATCATTAATTAAATTGTTTATTTGAAAAATGAGGAGTTAGATAAATTTTCTTATATGGAAATTGATTGTTTATTAGTTATTTAGAATCATTTTATTTTTTATTTTTAAATTTAAATATTGGTAAAAGATGTTACTTTATGATGATTTTGAGATTACATACTTGTGAATGTTAATGTTCTAATTTAATCAGGAATTGATAACTATATTTCATACATGCATTTTTGATAATTTAAACTGATAAGTTTTGTTTATAATTCGAAATTTTTTTTTTCATACTAATTTTTTATTCATAATCAATAGATAGGAATTGGAAATTATATTTTATTGTAAAGTAAGAAAAGAATAACATTGGTTATTGAAACACTTCATCTCATGACATGAAGTATCGAAACATGACACCAAAATAATAAAGCTATGCAAAAATATAGAAATTATACCAATCAGGATTCGTAATGTGAAGAACTAGACACACCACAAATGGAGTTATGTCAAGGTCCTCGACCAATCTGGAAAGTGACTTATGAATAGTTTATATATTGGATTTATGATTTATGATGTGAGATATTGATTCATATAGATATTTTTTGTATAGAAGTTGGATGGACACCATGAATTGTTATTTATTCCATGAATTGTTATTTATTCCATGAATTATTCGATGTAGAAAACTTTAATAGATTGAAAATGGTGAAATTTTAAGGGAATTGAAGGGGTTTGACTTAGGAATTTTAGAATTGACTTGGATGAATTCGAAATGATATTTGTGAATGATAGAGGCTAACCCTTGGCTATATTCATTTCTATAAATAAAGGTTTTGGACAATGATATAGAGAGATCTAAATCTGGAGAAACTTGCACCTTCAGAGGAAGTCTGCTTCTTAGTTGGAAGTTTCCTTGATAGATACCTTCTGCTATGCTACCTTTTAGGTTCTTGTAGATCTTATATCCCCTCATGAATATGATAATGGTGTAACTTATTTTTTCCAAGAATTTTATTAAATATGGAATTTTATAGTGAATTTCATATTTTTATTTCAATTCCAGTTGGGCTATAGAATCATATTTATTCCCTCATAAATTTATTTCTTATGTGAATAACCATTACTTATAAAAATGGGAAGTGTTTAAAAAATGCGTAACTAGATTATTTATTCTGAACGTGACCATTTTATGAAGTAAGGATTCTACATTTAAATATGGTTTTGGGACACCTAATAATTTAACAACTTGAAGTAATATACTATATGAAATTTTAAGTTTTCAAGGAAAAGAGGGGATACCAATACCATTGATATATTTAGTCTGAATTCAAATGAAAATTTGGATAAATCACTATCTTTTTTAATTTCACTAGTGAATGAAAACATATATACATATCATGGTATGAATTCTCTAATTGGTGTTTCTTCATCCTCAATATTTCTTGATTTCAGTTATACACATTAAATTATTAAGGTTTACTTAAACGTTCTCTAGGGTTTGACCTTGAAGTTTTAGTATTATACATTCATTTAGAAAGGATTTGATTTTTTACAACTATTTATAAATTTCAAAATATGTTTCATACTATATGATATAGAAACACCCTAAAAATGATCCAATTCCCTCTTCATGTATTTTTACACCTTTTAATTAATATTTTTAATTTTTTGGAGTTAAGTGTCATTTTCATCTACCTAACCAGTTGAAATGTCCATTAATATCAGTGTAGAAACCTGTGTACATATGTGGGGAGTGGGGGTGAATTATATGTTAAATATTTTTACCGAATTCCAAATCATCTTTGAATGTTTTACACCTTTGGAATTTAACCTATATTACTAGTTAGTGTTGTTGGATCTATTTTATGTGTTACTAAGAAACCATAAACCACGTGAAATGAATGTAAAATAATAGAATATACACTTAGTATTTTTACAAGGTTCTTCTCAATTTTACACTCCTTTACACAATTGGTTATTCACCCCAATCATGGATTGTCAAATATAATTAGTCACAAATTAAAATGTATTTTATGCTCCGCACATATAAAATTAAAGTGTCTCAATAGAATTATCTCTTATACTTCCCATAGGTATTCAATAACATTTTCCTACTATATTACCAGATTTAATATATGTTGTCCTCATATAAAATGAGGCATAAAGGTTCCCCAACTTGACACTATATATAATAAAGTGTTTAATTTTATCTTCTCCTATGGAATTAAATCATAAATTCTATACTTGATACTTATACATCATCAATTATGATATCGTTATTCTCAAACCAAGGTTTTAGAATATGTGTAGGTCATTAGAACAAAAGAATATAACATGGTCCTTTTTAGCTGAAATTCACAGGCATTAATAAGAACTGATCACCCATCTTTCTTACTCAAATATTCTTTTAAATTCTACATTATAAACTCAAGTAAAAAAATATAACTGAACGAAACCCTGAATTAAGGAACATAGTCTTCTGATTATTCTTTTCACTTGACTATAAATTTATAGTATTACTGGTTTACTATCTTAGATTTTTATTCTCATTCCATTTATCTTCTTCAAAACCTTGGAAATGTATAACTTTGAGATAGGTTTATATTATTCTTCCTTATTTTATTTAGGTTTTAGATACACCCTATTATTCTTCCCTCTATAAGATCTATCTACACTCTCAGCTATAGAAACTTTACAATTGTACGGATAGTAATGCCCCCTTGTTTATCTTTTATTTCTTCCTCCTCATTATTCTCTACTTCTCTGATGTGTGGGATACTATATTGAATGTGTTGTTTCATTTTTAATAGCCATAAATTTTATGCTATGGGGACTTTTTTATTGATAGTTAAAATGATCTGTTATAGAATACACACTTTATATTTCCAATATAATACATACACTCTTTTTAAACTCATGGGAAATTCCAATAATACCTTCAATAAATGCCTCTCATTTTAAAAATAAACCAAATATGTGTTTTTTATTTAATAACTACCTCAATTTCACATTCCTCATCAATAATACCACTGAAAAATTCTCACATCAATACCCATAGTTGTATGAAAATACACAACAAAACATATATTTCCTAACACACTCTATCTATAGTGTATCAACTTCCCAGAAATGAGTATAGATTCCTACATGAATCTATAAATAACTAAAGTAGGTCAACTTTTATCTAGTAACATAGTTGAAAAAACTTAATTCACTAAATTCAAAGCCCTTTCATTATCATATTTATTTTTCTTATCCTAATTTAATGAAATCTAGTGGTGTTATAAAATTTTAGGATCATAAATTTTTTCAATATTCCATAAAAGTGAAATTGATCCACATTGAACTAGTAATATAAATTAGGTACTCAATAATTTATCATGACTTACAATGATATGAGATTCAATGGATAACTCTTGCTTCGATGGAACTTTAGTGAAATTATTCTTTATAATCCCATAAATGCATCTTCTTCACCCACAAATAAATTCCATGAATTGTATTATTTGATATTCCTCAAAACCATATTGGATCAGTAATTTAAAAATCATAATGATGTTCTAATAATGAATTAATGACTTCACTATCATATGATATCATTTCCTATTCAGAATTATAATTTTAAAAATATAGTTCTTCAATCTACAAATCTTTTACTTTTCATAACGGAAATTCTAGGGTGTGGTTCATAATTATCTTACACTGTTCTACAATAATCAACCTTTTAGAAATGAAATTCACTTATTTTTGACAAATTATCCTACATGGTAGTCAACATAATGAAATCCACTTACATGTTTTAATTATATATTATAGGATGGCACACATAGTTTAATTTCTTTTTTATTTCAGAAAAGTATCTTACATGCCTTAAAATCATCACACAAGATGGATCTTGTAACGTTATTTTATTTTTTATTTTCTAAATGGATAACTTATTGTTATATCATGGATTTTATGTAATATTGATATATATGAACTCCATTTTTCAATACTTCTAGTTTTTAGATATCATACACCATATGACATTTCTATAAAAAGATCTCAATTATCTAACACACATAAATTCTCTTATACACTTTAAAATGTATTTGATAATTTTTATCCCTCCATATAATGAATAAAAATTCCATATTTATTCAAATTAATTCTTAGTTTTTTCAAACCTAATATGGTCCTCCCCAATTAACTAAACTTATTTTAGAACTATTACTCATAATTTTAGAAATTATAAAAATAATTATAAAAAAATTATACGTTTTCCTAAAGCTTAAAGTAGTGAAAATACACAATATAGAGTATTCTAATAGAATCTTTTGACTTGTTGGCTTAATTAATAATTCGAACTTTAGAATAAATTATCCTAAAGATACATGCAAATGAAAATGGTAGATTTTTTGATTGTTCACTCAGTGATGGAATCACCACATTCAGTTAGCTTCTCCACAAACTACAAACACATTAAACACCTATCAAATATAGTGTTTTAACAACTATGTTAAATATACTTAGAGAGGGTGGGGGATTAATCAGTTTTAAAAATAAATTTCACTTTTTGATCATGCATAATTATTAAAAAAATATCTTCTCTCTCCTTCCCATAGCATAGAACAAAAGGATATTAAAACGTGCATAGGTCACAACAAGTTTTTTTGGTTCACCCTAACTGGGTTATGTTTAAGGAGCGTATAATGAAAATTAGATGAGGTATCAAATCCAATAAATAACATTGCTGTTATAAGGTTCCAAGTGAAATAACTGTCCCTCATAGTTTAAAATAATTCCTAATTAGAAAGATAACTAATCTATCTACACAAGTGAACGCACTGCTCCTCTAGCTGAATCTTATGAAAATTAGTTCTGAGTTAATTCAAACTCATGCGTGTTTTTATGATCCTATTTCATCAATGAGATGAAAACCACATTTCCATGAGACTCCTCCACAATACCTTTCTATAACAATCTCACACGAGTCACCCTTTAGATCACATGAATCACATGAATACATAGTGATACTTTGTTTTATTCATGAAGATTATGTGAATTAGATTAGTCAGTCTGTGCCCACTGGAAAATACAAATTTTAATAACCTTTCATGAGACATTATTTAGTTTATGTGGATTATGAGGACTTATTCAGATTAGGCAGATCATGATACCTTGTTCAGTTTATGTGGATCACGAGACATTATTTAGATCATGAAGATTACAAGACCATATTCATTATATATATATATATATATATATATATATATTGTATTATATTAATAGGTATACCTATGTGCACAAACACCCATTTCAAAATGTACATTTTCAAGTCTTTTTAATGAGATCATTTTTCAAGACTTTCTATTTATCATTGGGATGGAAATAATCCATAACAACACATTGTTCAGGTCATGAAAAATAGTTTTTTTGGATCAAAACACTTGATAAAAAAATTCTATTAATTAAGGATGGGTTAATAAGTATTTATAGGAATACATCAATTTCTTTAATTCTACAAATTTCAGTTAGCTACGCATTCCATCACCTAAAAAATTGGTATAATGTAGTCTTAATTATTTCTTGACTTGATCACCTACTAAATGTCACATTTAATTTTCATGATCATCTCTACTATATTAATTCATTACATGTGATATCATCATGATATCCAAATAAAATCATGTGAACAACATAATTTCCTTCTAGCACTTTGAGTGACACCATCATAAGATCAAATGAAAATCATGCAGTGTCAGTGACACTTTCCTCATCCATTTTGTGAGATCCCATCCCGAGATCCAAATAAAATCATGAAGTCATGTGATTTTGGATGACTGTCAGACATATCTATCATTTCCAGCTTCTTTGATTTTATGCAGTTCCCATGATCTCTTTGTGAGATCCTTTGAAAATCTTGTGATTTCTTCAGGTGCTTCACATGATCTATCCACATAATCCTCTGACAAATTGTGATGTCTCTAGGTGCTTCGTATGATCTCTCTATGAGAAACTCTGATAATTATTATATGTCTTTAGGTGATTAAAATGATCTTATGTGGGATATTCTAACAATCAAGTGGTGATCCATGAGATCAGTTCTGAAATTCTCACTCCACTTGATCATTTCTAACATTCATACTCCGTAAGATTAGTTAAGACATTCATGATTGGGCATATAAGTTCAAATATTAATTCCCATTGAGATTTTTTTATACATTAAAACTCTAAAACATTTTTTCATACAACTTTTCTCTACGAGATAATTTCATAATTTTTTGCTCCTTGAGATCGGAAATTTCACACTCTTGGAGAGTAGACATTTATTCTCTAAGAGAGAAGAAATTCATGTTCACTATTCATTCCACCTTAAGAAACTAGACTTCATTAATGACCTGAAACCTTTTTAACATACACAATCAAACAAAAAGAACCATTGGGTGATATTTTTTCCAATAATCTCCCTTTTTAGGTTTATTTAAATCCATTGTAATCTTTAAGAACCAACTAATTAACAAGTCTTTCACATATGAGACTATTTGTATTCTAAAACCATTAATATTGATCACACCCTTCCCCAGCATGTACTGTAATTCCATATGAGTCAGGCTCGTCATGAGAAACAAGAGTATCAAAAAAAGTTCATCAATGAATCAGTTTACTCTGAAACCTACCCATGGAAACCTTCTTGATACTAAAATATAGTATAAGATCAGCCTTTGTGATCAATTATTAAGTCGAACATGCCTACTTATTTCATCATTAGCCCAGAGGAAACTTCAATGTATGGTACTTATTCATTAATAGAACAATTTTAGTATCATCATATTTAAAAATATCCCTGTTTCATTGTTTTCTCTATCATTTTCTTCCCCTACCTTGATTAGGAAATTTTCTTCCCCTTTGCCAATAAATACATGGTCACTATTTGTGGTATATGACATGGTAAAGAAAATATATCATTTTATTGTGGAAAAGACACCATACCATGGAAATAAATGTCCCATATCTTCCTTACATTACCTATAAACCAAGGAAAATTTTTAGATCACTAATCATTAACATTTAAAACTCACATTTCAAGAATTATGAAAGTTATTTTCACTACGCTTCATTTTATCCACAAAATATTATGTAATATACATATAATAGAACTGTAACCATTTAATACTCTCATTATTGACATATATATTATAATCAGGTCCACTACGTTGAAAACTAAGCTTCTTGGAATACTGATCAAGTAGTACATTCCATGATCTTGGTGCATTCTTCAACCCATAAATAGAATTATTTAAGAAATTTTTTTCTCATATTTAGGAATTGGAAAACCATATAGATATTCAATATAATATTTTTTTACCAGAACCCCATTCTAAAATATTGACTTCAAATCCATCTATAAAACATTGAATTTCCTTTACACTTTTTTGAATAAGAATATTGAAATTGTCTCCAGACATAAAATATGTGAAAAGTTTTCATCAACATCAATAGGATCTATTTTTGAGTTTCCCTTGGACATTATTTGTTATTTGTTTCTAATTATTTTTCTATCTTGGTTTAGATTGTTACTAAAAACCCATTTGGTCTTGATGAAATTCTTATCTACTAGTCTCCACAAAATATCCCTTGTTTGTTTCTTTTCTATTTTGTCAACGTCTTCATTTGAAGATTAAAGACAAATGTCATCTCTTGAAGCTTCTTCAAAACACTTTGGATCTACCTATGGGAAGAACGTTTTTTGATATAGATTATTTATCCACATCATCTACACTGGATCTATCTAATCCCCAATGATATTCTTACTATTAATTTTGACTTGGCTCTTTGATTTCTCTACAAGTTTATTTTTATCATTATCTGAATCTTCTTTTGAATATCCCTTAGGTACTTGACCCCCCTAATTTTATCACTTCATCATCATTATTTTCTTGATACTATCTATAGTTTTGTTAAATTTGCTTTTCATTTTTCACCACAACAACATCATTTATCTCTATAAGTTTTCTCAAACTCTTGTTGATGAATTTATATACTTTTATTTTTCTAGAGTAACCGTGAAATGTCCTTTATTCTCTATAAGATTCAGAATTTTTGTATTTCTTCTTTTCATGAATAAAACACTTCCAAAAATGATAAAGTATTTCAATTTTTTATTGTTTATATACTATATCTCATGTTGAGTATTTTCTTACTTTGGAAAAAATCAGACCCTATTATAAATATAGAATTATGTCAACACTGTTTCTTTTCAAAATTTCCCTAGAAGGTATTTCTCGATAAGAATTATTCTGTACATTTTTTTGACAATACAATTTCTTATCTAAACCACTTCATTTTTTATGGAGTTATTACTACTAAAAAATGGTGCCTTATCCTTTTTTTGAGATAATCCACCACTTATCTATTTCTGAGCTTTGTTCCACTATCAGTTTATAATTTCTGTATCTTTTTATCCATTATATTTTCAACATCCGATTGATAACGTGTTATGAAACTAAACACCTCAGACTTGTGGGTGATAATTGAAACACATTCCATTATATTGAAATCTTCAATAATAAGGAAAACATATATCATTCTATTAATATATCTTAGTGAAATAGGTCTATATACAATAACATGCACCTGTTCAATTTTTTTTTGACCCATGATCTCTTTCCATATACATCATCCGAATGATATTCCCTTGTTGACAAGTATCACATGAATGAGTACGATCATGTTATAACATAGTTATATCTCATGCATCATCACATTTTACCATATTTTTCAAGTATGATTAGATCAGATAACCAATATTCTTAAGGCACAACTGGTTTTATTTATTTCTTTAGATAATAAAAAATGTCTTCTTCTAGACCTATAAAGTAGAGATTCCCCTTCATGAAATTTTATCACAAAAAACTACTCTATATTTTCCCTTGATGATAATATTTTTTATAAAATATTATATCATATACATAGTCACAGAAGTAACAGACACTTAAATGTTGTGACTGAGACCTTAGAAAACCAAGATATCTACAAGTCTCAGGTATTTTCTCCCAAACTAGGATTTCTATAGGCTAATGATATTCATTCCTTCATAATTTCCAAATCTTATGACACCTTCATTATATTACCTAATTTATATCACCTTTCATGTCACATGGGACGTGTGTCCACTATCAATAATCCATATTCTAGTGTGGTTTAATGATTTAAAGGAAATCTTTATAATCCCTTCCTACTCAAATATTTTTTTTCTGATCTATGTCTTTGGTTTAAAACTTAATGCTGAGTGATACTACTTATCTTACTTATATTATGATGGTAATACATACTTACAAATTGAGTAAAATTGATTTTTTGGTTTCATATTTTTCAATGAACCTTTTGGATTCTATATGTGACTACTTTTCACCTGCTTTATTACTTTTCTCTGCATTGTAGAAAATAAATATCTGGCCATGTTTCCAAATCATCCACACAAAAAAATGTATTTTAAAGGAATTTTTATAATACTAAACTTTTTTTGGATAGCTATGTATCTCATAATCCCTTTAATACATCTTGTCCATGGAAAAAACATTTTCTTAATATCCCATATCCCATAGTAATAAAACCTTATACGTGGTTTATTCTAGTTAGTCATTTCTACACCACTCATTATCCCTTGAGATATATGAATATTATGAAATTTATTCATACCCAAAACAATCTTGATCCATTGAATAAGATCTTTTGGTTATACACCAACCATTACTTGTTTATATTTAATGCCAAGACCTATACAAGTAGTTTCATTGTACTGTGACAACTTACTCTCTAGACATTCCTTTGAGTACTATACTAGGCTTATGAATTGTAATTTAAATTTTTCTATCACCTATGATAATTTATTTCCCAATATGAAATTATAAGTAAAGAGTTTTAATTGATCCTTCACCATTTTTATTAATATAAAAACTCCCTCATCGAGTTATTTGATACATTTGACTTGATCATTTATTGGGTTAGTCAAAATATCAATAATCTTGGACTCTTCTTCAACCTTCAGTTTAAAATCAATGGATTTATCTAAGTTATATGGTTCTTTAGATCTGAGATTTTCAATTTTACCCATTATTTTTGAGTTTTATTCTTCATAATACTTCATATAGAGTTTGGAATCTTATACAACCATATTAGATTTATTTATTTTGGTCCTCCAAACATCTATATCCTCAAGTAAAAAATTAAATTCAATATGAAGGTCAATTATTCCTTCGGATTCTCTTTTATCATCGTCAATTTCTTTCATTGAATAAGGATTACCAAAAAACTACCACTATAGCATCTTCTTCACGATCCTTAAGGTCTTCCATTTCTTTTGCCTCTATTTCTTTATAACTGTCATTCTATTTTGAATGAAGATTAATTTTATTGTTGAAATGTTATTTTAAATTTATTGTACATTTCACATGGTTTGGATAATTTTTCTGGGTAGCTTCGAATTATTCCTACAAACTTTCTTGGAGCTTATTAGGGAACTTTGCTGCAAGATGTCATACCTTTCTACAAAAAAATCATTACAGTGAAATTTTCCTTTTGAAATAACCTTTTCCTCTATATATATTTGAGGATAGGAATGAACTGACCTCACCCATCTCTTTTTCTTCCTGACCATCCTCTATAGTGAATTTATTTATGGCTTTAAAATACACCTCTTTAGATTTTCCTTTTTTTCCAAAAAACCTGTTTCATCATTTCTCATCTCATAATTGATAATATTACTACGTAAGCTATTCAATTTTAGATCCTTAAATTGTTTATATTCTATTAGAGAGACTTTTATATTGAACATAGGTGGAATTATTTTTAAGATGCACTTAATTATATTTAAAACTTCAAGAGTTTCTCAGAGATTGTATATGTCTTCTATGAAAACACTCACCTAGTCAAAGAATGTATCTATAGGCTTATTATGGTACATTCTCAGATCCTCATATTTTCCCTTAGAAACCATAATTTTACCTCTCTAACTTTTAAAACACCTTCATATATATCTAGAAAATTTTACCATATTGAATGTATTTGATTACATTAAATCACCTTCATATAGATGTTGTTTGATTAATATCCACCGAATGAATTGCTTTCTTTTCTATCAACATGCAATTATATTAAGACTACCTAAAAATATACTATTTACACCAAGATAAATTCCATAAATAATGTTTGTAAATAAATTTATAGATAATTATTAGAATTAGTTATGCATCCTATTCGTCTATAAATGAAAATTGTTTCCATCAAAGATCGTAATCTATTTGTGATTAACGACCTCCGTTGAAATTGCTGAGGGAGAATCATATTAGAACCTTTGACTTTGATACCAATATTCTTCCCAATCAGGATATATATCTAAATATATTGAACCATTTTCATAGAGAGAAGAACAAATTTAATGGAAGAAATAGTAAAAGTCATCATGTCCATTTCCAGAGACACTCCTTCTAATATTAAAAGTATATAAACTTGACTTGTGTATTCTATGGGGGATTACATTGAAAATTTTACAATACCAACTAAAATGAAAACCGTTCTTCATTAACGTCATACATGGAGATTGCATTCTCATAGAGAATCCTAATCTCACTTATAGACTCTAGAAACATAACATTAAATGATTCTATCTTTGACATTAACTTAGAATATTTTTCTCCTTCCCTCTCATTAACAATATCAAGTTCTTATATAAAAGTTTCTAACATTTATGTTGTGCATGTATATGGGAAAATGGGGCCTGCCCATGAGCTAGAAACCCAAGCTTCAACCCAAGGCACATGCGGGACCACAAGGGGTTGACCGCGCCCATGAGGAGGCCTAGGCAGAGCCAGCCTGCAGGAGGCCGGGTTGTGTGTAAGCCCAAGCCATGCGAAGGTCAAGCTCGCGCAGTGTGGGTGCCAAGGGCGTGCCCGTGAACAAGGCAGAGTGGGTGCTAGAGCGTGCTCAGAGGAGTATAGTGGGCGCAGAAATGTGCCCGTAGAGAACCGGTGTAGGGCAGCACCGGAGGGGGGAGAGGAGATTTCTGAGCCGATGGTGGGAGGAGCTATTTGTTTAACCGCAAAAAAACTACGGCACATTTTGATGTGGGACGAGTTTTTAAAACGCGGAGGAAATCTTGGCCGCTCATCCGATCGCGCATCTGATCACTTTCGTCCATCTCATCTGCGACGCTATGTTATAATCCCATCCATCCACGATCATTAAACACATATCCAATAGATCAAGAGATTGTATTCAACCTCTCGCCAAGCCGAGGACACCCCATGATGCCTCCTGTGAACCAGAAGCATCCGAGCGATGGAGAAGAAGTTTTCGGCCATCTCTGATGAAGATGAGGCCTTCATTGTGTTCGTCTCCCCTTCACGAACACATGCATACGTTAAAATTCTCATGCATGCAATGAGATAAAGAATTCGAATGAGGCCGAAGCATACAGAGTTGTGAGGTAGTGTGTTCTTGCATGGATCGGTCTTAAAGAAGGTTTGCATGCATTCGTAAACGTATGTACGTGATGCGCACACAAAGAACGTAGGATCTTGTGGTTGAAAAAGAAAAAAAAAGGAAACATATGTGATACGCGTGATATCTTTAATGTGGGTTGAATGTTTTTAAAGAACCGAATATCTCGGTTATTCAAAGGAATGATTCTCAGGCATTGAATGTTTTGGACCCCGCGGCTTCAATTGATCTCCTTGCCTATAAAAAGAGGTGCCTCTGTACAAGAATGCTTGCTACTGATCACTTGAGAAAAACGGAGGTCCCGCGACGCTCCTAGCCTCACGAAGTCTAAAGCTCCGTGCACGACCTACATGGAAGAACAGCCTGAAGCCACCCAAGGCTCTGAGAGACCCTTTTGCACAACCCTTGTGCGAAAGAAGTTTAGGAGGAGGCCACCCTGCGCGCTCCCCTACGCGATAGGGAAGAAGCTGGCCCTTACACGCCCGCTGGCCGCAACACTTGCACGGTAGAAAGTGGCCGCACCCCGTGCGCCCTCTGTGCCCGCGAACTTGTGCGGCAGCAGGAAGCCACCGCGCCACCTGCGCAGTCAGAGGAACTACCACACTTGCGCGACAGAAGGAGTTGCCACAGCACCCGCGCGGTAGAGGCCACTCCCGCACCCTGCACGGTTGAAGGCGGGAGTTGGACTCATCCTTGCGTGCCCTCCTTTGAAGTGGTGCTGAAGTGGAAGGCCACACCCACTTGGGTTTATGTGTTTGTGCATGGGTAGAAGGAAGGCCATGTGTGCAAAGTGGAAAGGAAGGATGTGTGTGTAAAAGGATAGAAAGGTCACACCATCATTGTGTGTGTGTGTGGAAAGAAACAAGAAGGCTGAAGCATACTTTAAGTGTACATGAAAAGGAAGGTCGTGTGTGCATAAAATAAAAGGTGGCCCAAAGGAGCACACGTGTGGCTAAAGGGTCCATGCCTAAGTCCTTATGGGTTGTGTGTGCTAAATGAGTGAAGAGGCCATTACCTTTGAGTGTGAACAAGTGGAGTGTGCACACTTTGAAGAAGAAGAAAAGAACAAAGTGTGTGCAAAGAAACAAGAAGGCCGTAGCCTTGTATGTGCACAAGTGAAGGAGGCCATAGCTCTTGTCTGTTCCCAAGTGAAGGAATAAGATACATGGATATCCATGAATGTATGAATAAGTGAACAAGTGGGTGAACACCTTGAGAACAAAGAGAGAAAGAGAAATTCACACTAAAGAACAACACACAATTTGGTGTGTGTGAGAAGGAATAAAAGAGTGTGACTCTAAGAAGAAGGTGTGTGTGCTAAAAGAGATTACACCCTTTGAGGGTTTATCACACCAAGAAGAAAAGGGGAGAGCATGCTTGCATACATGCACATGCACACGTAAACTAAGTTTAAATCAGTGTGTGTGTGGTTGAGAAGTCCAAGAACAAATGTTCTTGAAGATAATTTAGAAGTCATGCAAACATTGCATAGAGATTCAGAGATGCCATGAACTAAGTGCATGAAGTTGAATTAAAGAGAGACTGAAGCTAGACTGAAGTTAAAAGATGTCATTCATCTCAGTTTTCATTAGTTGAGAAGACCAAGAAGTTTGAGTGGGCGTACTCAGTGCAAGAACATATTTTCCCATAAAGATTCTTGAAGACAGAGGTCGGGTCATCCTGAGAAGAAAGAGATAAAGCCTGAGGAAAGAAGAGGAGTTCTGATCTAAAAAAGTGATTAGGAGAAGTGAGCAAGGCCAAAAGACCTTAATCAACGCTGTTGAAGACTCTTGAAGTGCCTAAATAAGAATAGCTACTCATGTGCCTCGAGGAGCCAGGAGAAGACCCCCCTGTGAGACTCAGTGTGGAGAAGTCTTTGGTGGAAGCTGAAGCTGGCTAGTGGGACTCTGGTAACACTATGGGATGCAGTATAAAGACCCTCTTGTGGGACTCAGGAGAGATACAATGTGACTCTATATTGACCATTGTAATTACTAACCGAATTATAGTGGAGAAACCATGTTGGGGCGTTTAACCAATATGGCAAGGACGTAGGCCTTTGGAGCCGAACCTTGTAAATCCTTGTGTCCTGTGCCTTTAAATTTACTGCATCACTCGAGGAAAGGCTGAGAGATACAAGAAGAGTGGATCGAGGCCTTAACAATCCATAGAGGTTGAATTGATAAATAATCAATTAGTAAAAAGTTTAAAAGGATCACTAATTCACCCCTCCCCCTCTCAGTGATCACACTGATCCGGGCACTTCAGGTGAGAAGGCCTCATATACAGTGGCTGAAGAATTATTGAAGTATTCATATCCTTCATGGGGAAACTTAAATGTTTTATCAATTTCCAAAGAGATTAATGATAAATTTTATTGGTTTGCCATCGTAATGTTGAAATTTTTGTTATAAACAAAATGAAGAACTACTTTTTAATAAAACTCTTAATATTGTTTCTTAAAAACATATTTTGTTTCTGTTTCATGAAAACAATTCCTAGAAAACATAGTTTATGATCATCTAAAGAAACATGTCTTAACTATATAACATACAGTAATCTACATATCTTATACATTATAATTTCCTTACTATCTTTAGATGCTTGGGTTTTCTTAAGGTAGCTCCACTGGTTTTATTAGTTTTTTCCATTCTCAATGAGTTTTTGAAGATTGGAGGGTTAGGGATTCAAGGTTCAGATAGAAGTGAGATGAGGGTTTGAAGGTTTTCAAAGGTTTTATGCCTATAAAAAAATGAATTTCTTTTATTTTTTATTAACCAAAGTATCACACGAAGTGATATGTAGAGAAATCATAGAAAAAACGTGGTGAAGTGTCTTATTTTTGTGTGATTAAATATTTCCACAAAGGCAATGCATTTTGAATAAGATAACATAAATGTAATATTTATTCCACCAAAAAATTATTCTACTATGTAAAATAAAATTATGTAAAACCAAATAAACTTAATTGGAATATTATATAATAAAATCTCTCAGCCGATAATTGTTTGCAAAAAATTTCTACTAATTCATTATAAAAAATTCAAAATAGATATTACTTTTATGTGAATGATTTCTTTATAAAATATGTTTCAAATCGATTTTCATTACTTTATAGTGGTTAATTTAATTTTTTGAAATGTTGATAACACTCATGCTATCAAATATGGATTGGACATAGTTAAAATCAAATCCAAAATCCATTAAGGAGTGTTTTATCCATTAAAATTTAGAACAAAAAATTCCAACTGAAATATATTCTTCTTCCACATTTGATAATGTTATATAGTATTACATCTTACCTTACCAAGATACTATAGATTTACCATTAAGATGGAATTTTCTCGAGGAAATTTTCCTATATAGTATACATCCATAAAAATTATAACCTGAGTATGAACTTAAATTGAAATTCGTGGTTTTTGAAAAGAATATTGAAAATGACATAGTTCCTATTAAATTCCTTGAAATTATTATTGCATCATTTAAAGGGTTTTATTTAGGATCAAATTCAATTCAAGTATAAAGACATATTAAAAATTTAATTTCTAATCTACTTATAGTAAGATAAAGTATAATTTTAATGAATCCTCTATACAAAATTTTGTCAAATAGTTTTCCTATCCCATATATATCAAGATTAAAATATTAGATCATGTTAGTGTAGGACCCCGGGACACCCTGAGAGGGGAGGGGTGAATCAGGGTGGCAACTTTTTCTTCTTAAAGTTGTGGATCTTGTTCCCACGTTGGTAGGAACTACTTAAACCTGTATGATGGATATGATCAGCAATTAAACATTCACATGCAGAGACAGATGACACATCTATTTTTACTTGGTTCACCACTGAGGGCTACGTCCAAGGAGTATACGCCGACAGGTTGCCGGTCGTATCTAAATCCACTATGCTTCACTAGCTGCGGATACAAATGTTCGGGTACAGACACTCTGTCCCAGGCTCATTGCCTTTACAATTGTTCAGGGATAGCTCACTGCGTCCCTCGGGTCACTCCCGTTGACTCCCCCTGGCTCACTGCCGTTGGTGAAGTCTCACTCAGTTTATAGACGTGAAGGTCTCTTCAATAGATATGCATTGAAGTCTTTGTCTCCTGTTCAGCATGAGACTTTGCTTGCATCAGAGTCCTGAGTTGATTCTCTTTTGAAATCAATATTCTACTTCAGTGCAATACCTGAATGCACTAAATCTCCTTCTCTTCCTTCAATTCCCAGTTCTGACACCTGAGTGTATCGATATATTTCTCTCTCTGTGCAGATCAGATTTTGGTTGCACGATCGTTCTTCTTCTCTTCGCAAAGCAGATTTGAGAGTGCTAAGCACCTGTCAAAAGGCCTGCGGGACCCCCAAATTTTCCGCACACCCTTCCCGGGGGCTTGCGCATAAAATTCAAACCTTGCGCGTAAAAATAACTTTTGTCGCGTAAAAGGCTTTTCGCGCTACTCTTCTTTTTCGCGCAAAACTTCCCTTTTTCGCGCAACGCCTTCTTTTTCACGCAACCCTCTGTACCTTAATTTTTCCGCGCGCCGGAGCTCAGGATTTGTCTAAGTGTCGAGCCTCTCGGAATGAGAGGGGTTCACCTCATATTTATAGACGTTTGTGATCCTGCGCGTAAAACCCCCCTTCTTGCCCACAGCTAACTTTACGCGCACCCGTTCGATTTTCCGCGCACATGGTACGAACATCTCTGATTTTTCGCGCGCCTCTTGCCTTTTCCGATTTTCTGTATTTCTGATTCGATACGCTGATTGCGCGAAAAATTCACCCAGCTTTTCTGCGCACAACATTTTTCGCGCACATTTCTGGTTTTTCGCGCACAGCTCTAGTTTTTCGCACAGCCCATGCCTTTACCATTTTACAGCGTTCTGATTCTGAAACACTGTTTGCGCGAAAAACTTCGCTCCACTCATTTCGCGCATCCCGCTGTTTTTCGCGCCCAACTTATGTATTTCGCGCAAGCCTCTTATATTTCGCGCACCACTTCCTTTTTGTGCGAACCTCCTTTTGCAGACAATCCATGTCTTCATTTTCCGATTTTGAGGCCCAAAAATTTGGCAAACACTGGGAAACAGCGCCACCTTGTATCTGCTCTTTTTGTACCGCCTCCAGATCATCCATTCCTTTGTCGACGTTCTCTGAAAAAACATGGATCATTAACCACATCCCTCGAACTCGACCTGCCTCCATAGAAACTCTTGTGCCAACAAATATTTATGTCGTTTGTTTGCTTTGTCGACAAGGACGATCACCTCAACAGCGCTTCATCTTGGTGATCTGTATACTTCAGCAACTCTTCTGCTTTTATCACAACCTCCACTATTGTGATATGTAGTCTTTGAAGGAACAGCTTTAGCATCATCATCTTCTATGACAATGTGATGTTCATGACTATCTCAGAAGTCCAATCTTTGCACATTGTCTTCTTCATCAACCGGTATGATGTACTTCATGCAAACGGATTCAATTCGTCAGGAAGTCTCTTGCATGATTCTCATGAAATCATGAGTAATTGCATGGACTTCATCCAAAGACCTCATTGTACTTTAATCATCCTTGGATGGATTATACCTCACATTCTGCATTGTTGTAAACAATGTATCACCTTTGACACATGTTCTTTGAACTTCCGATTAGTACAACAATCGTCTGAATCACCACTCCTCTACTTCATCGGAGTACTTCATGATCTACTTCATTTTGATATTCCATTGACAACTATTGACAACAAATACAAACCTATACACAACGTGGTTCCAACAGTTTGGTGAGTAAGTCATACTATTTTATTGTCCAAAAGTCCTTAGTAATTTAAGTTTGTATTTTTTTTGTTTACAATATTTACAAAACCTTTATGATAAATTTGAAACGTTATAAAATAATTCAACTCAACCATTATATTAATTGTAAATTATTTTTTCATATATTTTGAAAAATCAATACATTATTTTTGATTTTTCGATCCAAAACATTCATCGTTAACATATATATTTACTAAAAATATATATAATGATGATGTTTTTTTAAGTAATGAAGGATCTTCCATTCATAATGAAAAATTGTTTGATGAAATAAAAAATATTAATCTCTAATACCATGCTCTTGGTGAATGCTTAAGTCCATATATAAATTTGGTAAGTTTAAAGATAGAAAATTAATGTGAGGGCTTCCAAAACCAAGAGGTTAATCCAAAAAAACATACACCATTAAAAAATCAATTAAAAAGGTATATTTAATATCCATATAATATAATTTCTAGTTCATATAGGATGTACATGATAGAATAATTATTATGGATTCTAATCTAGATACAAGGTAAAAGGTCACTTCGTAATCTATTCCGTCTTAATGATTGTATTATTCTTCAAAAAATATATCATTATTTATATTGATCACCCCATTATCATTTTTTGAATTCATAAAAACCCACTTTTTCCCAATAACTAGATTGTTATAGGTTCTAAAAACTAATTACCATACTTTGTTCCTCTTGAACGCATTTGACACTTCATTAATATCTAAATACCAACTTTAATTAGCGAAATATTTTCATACACTCTAATATTATAGTTGAGATAATAAAGGTAGAAAATAAAACAAGGTTTCCAATATTTATTATTAATCTAAAAACCTTATCTAAACTTCCTATAACAAATTTTAGAGGATGAAATTTTTGATTTGTTGGTAATATTGGATGCACACTTTTTTTCACTATTATAAATTCTTATCGGACTTTATTCTAGATAACCATGTTCCAAAAAATCATCCAGATTACTTTTAAGAGAGTTTTAGGTCACATGTCCCTGAGATAATGACTCAACTTATTTGTTTGTGTCATTTTTGTGATAAAAGGATAACTTTTAACAAAATTCACATGAGTTTGTTCTTCAAATACATTATATCTATTCCTGAAAACTCCATAAGCATTGTAATTAATATAATTACCTAGTAAAATACCTTTAATAGATTTTGGATAAAACCTACCAAGATCATCCTGGGTGTTTAATATTTAAATATTACATCAAAATACTTTAAAGCATCTTAAATTTTGTTTTCAATTGTTCCATAACACATAGGGTGTTTTCTTTAGGAAATGTTTTATTATAACTCTTTTAATGAAGTAATATAAAATCTTAATATATTCATCATAAAAATGATTGGGATTTTTATATTAACATAACACTATTATAACAATTTCATGGAATTTCATACTCGTCCTTTAAACAACACCATTATGTTGAGGTGTCATCGGGGAAGAAAAATTCAGTTTAATACATAATTTTGAGAAATATGAATTTTATTCATGATTTTAAAATTCTGATCGCTGTTCACTTCTCAATGTAACAATTTTAGAAAATTTTCATTTTACACATGTTTACAGAAACTAAAAAAACAATTATGCTTTACAATAATGTATTAAAAATTTAACCCATGTATATTTTGAAAAACCATCAACAAACACATAAAAATAAGAATCACCATCAAGACTAGTAGTTCTAGTAGGTCTGAGCTGATCTATATAGATGTCTCTAGAGGTATAGATATAGAAACCTCCTTAATTAAATTATAAGATGAATTATGTTGCCTTCCAATTTTCCATTCTTTACATAGTTTATTGTTTTCCAATTTAAGGTGAGGAATGTTAGTAATAAAATATCTCTAAGAATTGTTTTTCAAATGGTAAACATGATAATGTCCAAATATTCTACACAAAATACATGATCCATTAAATTGATATTTTAAACAATTTATATTTCATTACAAAAATAATTAAGATAAAATGTATAAACATTATAAATTACAGGTACTATAAATGTGATTGATTTATCTTTAAAAATTGAACATAAATTGTTTGAAAACATAGCTGAATAACCATCTTATGATATTTGAGAGATATTTAGGAGGTTATGATATAATCCATCAACATAAATAATTTTTTTGATGAGGATAGATTGAGAATTCATAACTAATCCAATGCCAACAATAATTCATTTTTCATTGTCACCAAATGTGATATAGCCTTTATCAATCGTGGATTGTGAGTGAAAGTTTAAGAAATATTCAGTCATATGTCTTGAGAAACCACTATCTATAAACTATTTTTGAATTTTTGTTCATGTGGATTATTCCCCACAATTAAAAACAATAATTGTTTGTGGTTACTAGATATTCTTGGGTCCGGAATTGTTAGATATAAAAGACTTGGGGATCTAAATCTGTTATTTTTTTAGAAGAATTAGAAAACTATTTTAGGAAATATTTTATAAGAAAATAATTTTTAATTATTCTGTAATGTGAATTTTTTAGAGTATAAATATTAATATAATGTTCTATATCACAATAGTGAAAACAAGTAGTCTTCGAGTGGCTTTTATTTTTGGAATTATGCACTAAATATTTTGTATATTATTTGTGTATATCACCAAAACCTACTATTTCAAATGTTACCTCTTTAGAGTTTATTTTTTCTGAGAATTTGGTTTAATCAATCTACCCCTATAGTAAAACAATTTTGTAATATTTCAATTTTGAACCTACTTTTATAGGTTATCAATTATCTTGACTTCTATATTATATGGGGTAATATAACATTCCAATTGGTCTTTAAAATATATTTTATGTCCTATAATTAATTCAAAATTTAATTATTGGAGTTCCAAAGAGTTGTTTTTTAAAACATTAATATTTAGTTTCTATCAAGGTATAATATTCTATTAATTAATCATATGTATAATTTTTTTTTTGATTCCTTTTCATGAACAAAAGGATAATAGGAATGTAACTCATATGAATTTCCTGTAAAGAAGATGCAAAAATTTTGATTAAGAGATTCAAATTTTTATTATAAGGATATAAATACATTAGAAACTTTATAAAAACTCCACATGGACTTCATTTCCTTATGGGATTTATTATTATATCCAATGTTCATGATGAATTTTTTGTCAGATATTTTTTCTCATAAAATTTAAAAAAGTTTAGATTAATTGGTACTAGAATATTACACTCATAGCATATTAGGTCTTTTGAGTTGAAACCTTGCTTCCTGTAATTTTTCACAGATCTTATAAAACCAATTATATTATTATATTAGTTTATGAACTTTTAGGGATATTTATACCTCTATTCCTCAAGTCATATTTAGATGTTTAAACTTAAAAAGAATCATTTTATTTCTTATCTATTTTATATTATCAATATTTATATTCCATTTCATCTTTATATATCAAAAGAGGTTTAGTGATATATTTTGTTTTAGAATTCCAAACCTCTATAGATTGTCAGATGACATCTGAGATTCCACACAACCTGTGTTGTAAAACTCTTGGAACTTTCAAAGCTTTCGAGACTATATTAATTGTTTTTCCTTGAGCAAAAACATTATTCACAATTTTAGTGATTTTTCTATTCAACTATATAATGTTTTCTCATTCATATATCTTGTATTTATGGAACCTACGTTTGGTTGCATCATATCTAAAGGCCTTCAAATTGTCTTTAACTTCTTAATAAACAGCTATATTAGTCCACATTCATGATCTATTTGACAAAGAGAAATTCCGTTAAAATGAAATGGTCCTAATCCAAAAATTATTACATTCATATATTTTGATTTTGGATCATATTATTATTTGGTTTTATCCTGCCATATTTATTTTTTTGTATTTAGAATTTCATATGGATTTACTTATTTAAGATATACTTTTATGCTATGATCATTAAAATATATAGTTATTTAATCCTTCTAGTAAACATAATTTCCTCCATCAAAGTATGGAGATCTTATAATTGATTTAACTTCTTGGTTTCCATCCATAGAATCCAATTCATAATAGATCATTTGAAATTAACCTTTGATAGATATGAAGTAAAGATTCATAAGATCTGATACTTATTGTTTTCCCATATAATGGATAATTTAAAACTCAGGAGGGGTGAATTTATTTCCAAACAATTTAATTTAGTATAAACCACCATATTAAAGGTTTCTGAGCTCAAATATTCTTATTAATGGAAATCATAAAAAGAAATAAAAAATATTAATATAATGTTATTGAAAAAAGTTTTTTATAGTGGTTTGGGAAACAAAAATCCCCTATTCCACTCCATAATCACTCACATCTGTGTGTTTGGTTATTTTTACCATGAAATTTTTTTTCCAGGGGATCTCTTCTAAGTATAAGTTGTTATTAATTATTAAAAATATAAAAGGTATTTTAACCAGACTCTCCATTTACCAAACCCATCTATGATGTTATCATAATATCTTAGAAAGAGTTTAAAAAAATAATATATGAGTAAAATTTTGAAGAAATATTAGAGCACACAGTTGCAAGAAGCAATAGGCAGTAGATTAATATACTTACTGAAAATTTGATACTCATGAAACCTCAAATTTGGATGATATTTAATAGAAATTAATAGACATTAAATTGAAACACATCATCATTGTATGTGATATTTTTTATGTACATGCATTCTTCATTACTGTTATTATAGTATGTGCATACGTTTATTTCTATTATGGGTGTGATTTTCATAAAATATCTACCCATTTATTTTATATATCCTATTTTTATTTTGAACATAAAAATGAGAGATATTCATAATGGTAATGTTGAAAATCTATTTAAAAGTTGATAGGACATACTATTAATGGAATGTGTCCATTCTTTCCAAATATGAAATAATATTCTATATTGGTGATGTTAGAAATCTTTTTATCCAGATCATTCAATTCATAAAAAACTGAAAAGTTATACAAAACAATATTTCCTGAAATCGATATATCCATTTATGGTATGCTTGAAATAATGAAGAATCTTATCTAGATATTATGAAAATAATCATGAAACTACACAAATCAAGTAACTATTCATAATCTATCCAACTGTTAATAATGTTTTCATAAGATAAAATTATGAGAGGCCTGTAAGACAAAACAAAATATTTTACTTATACTATGAAAAATATAAAATTAATTAATGTTTCATAGTGTAATTATTTATTATAAGATAAATAGTTCACTGAAGTGTGATACATAACTTTCATAAGTTCATATAGAACTCATTAGATAATATTTTATGAATATATTTTCATAAAATAAAGGAATCTCTATAAATAAATTTTTTCTAAATTATACAAATTCAAGAATGTGGAAGAAAGTCCATTTTCATCATAAGAAAATATATTAGATAATAATATAGACCTAAAACATGGAGTTTTCTAATTCATGGTAGATGAAGGATATTATTTCAAAACTTTGATTCTAATAATATTAAATAATTTTTAGTAGAATGAAAACTTTACTTATCATAAGATAATCACATATATTTAGTCAAAGATAAATTAATTCTAAGAAAAATATCAAATGAAACACCAAAGATAAAATTATCACAATAAAAATAGGGATGTCATGAATCAAAAAAACATATAAAAACTTATATATTTTGGAACAACATAAGCCTTCCAATCCTGAAGATGATGCAGGTACGACTGAGGGTCATAGTGGTGTGGTTGGAAATTTTTTGATCAACATATAATTATTTATCTTTTCTTATATAATTATTATATTAGGAAATACATTTTATATAAAACTTCCCACATGTTTAGAATGTGTTGGTGATGTTATATTCAGTTTTATTACTCACAATAGGCATGGTAATCGTGATATGTGTATATATTTCATGATTCATGATATATGTAAAGGGAAGGATCCCATGAAATAAAACTTAGTAGTGTTTCATAGATCCGGCAGTGGTACTTATATTTTAACAAGAGTATATCCTTAGTGTATTCTTATTTATCTTTTATAACTTGAATTCATTGGTTTTTCTTTTAACATAGAGAGTCGGGTTTACTTATTTGTATGAGATGAGTGATTCTTTGTTATAGTACATTATATAGTATTTCTATTTGTATTATGAATTTAATATATATATATATATATATAATAATGGTGCATGTTATGTTTTTTTATAGTGTAGTCTCTCCATTGAAAATGTGCGGACCCTCACAGTAACTTGGTAGAGTCTTTCATACGGGGATGCATGCATGATGAATTGTGAATCTATGACATGTACACAATTTTTCATGTTGGGGGCTTACATTTTTTTTGATATTGGTTTGAAAATTTATTATATTACAATATTGAACACATATAAAGGATTCTATTTTTGTTGCATTAAATTGTTTCTCTATGTGAACCTTGACATGTATCTAGACAATGGTCATGTACTTAGGCTCATTCACCATATAACACTGAGAAAGTATCTTCTATGTTCATACAACAATGCTATATAGAATCTCATTCAATTATATTGATTTTAATATTAATAATAAATTTTATTCTTGATTTTCAAAATGATAATTATTTAAGTAAAGTTGATAACAAAAAATTCATTAGGATATTTTAATCTTTAAAACATGCAAGTTTAATTTTATCCATTGTATATTTATTCAAAAGTTATTAAATTAATATAGTTTAATTGAAAATTTAAGTGAGTAGATTAATATAAATATTTATTTAGTTACATTACTATTAAAATAAAAATTTTATTTGGAGTTTTGTAAATATAATATTTATTTATTTATCAAGAATGTAATATTTATTTAAATTTATATTTTATTTTTCATGTTTTGTTAAATCATAGGGAAGGATTAATCAGTTGAGTTAATGAGACAATTCAAATAATATATTTTAATAAATATCACTTAAATAAATAAATATTTATTTATTTAAGAAATTATGTTTAATCAAGAACATTTTATGTGATAGAATATTTTTTATTATTATTTGATATGGGGTATTACTGAGACTAAATATATTAAAAAGGTCCTATGTAAATTATATATGTTTAACCCTACGTATATAAAGATAAATATATCAAATTTATAAGTGATGAGACTTGTTGTACACAACTATTATGATCACTTCATATGTATAATACTACCTTTATGTGTGTGTGTGGGGGGGAATGCATGTGTCAAAAATTATGACCAATTAAAACATTTCTTACCTCTCACAACTTTTCACTTATTCGTTGAATAATTCTCCATCTCCTTTTCTCTACTATGTTATGGTAATCATGAAATCAAAATAAACAATAATAATGTAAAAAGGTAGTACTTTTAATGAGATGTTATTATAATATGGATGACTAAATATCGTTTTACGGTGATTTTTATCTTATGAAAAAACAACTTATTTTTGATTTTCAAGATATAGCTTGAGAAAGGGTATATCCTTTAACACTTTCTCCTTGGACCAAATAGGTATAATGAAAACACTGACTTTCTAATATCTGGATCTGGCATCAACTATGCCTTTCTTTATCATATGATGTTTTTTGTGTCTAATCATGAAATGTGATCAATAGTGTATCATTTGTCCCTAATGAAAAAATTGAATTCAACCTTGTTCCTTAGAAAAAAAAACAATATCAATGGATTCCCTTAAATACTTTATCCATTATTATAAATAAATATTATAACTAGTTTTCTCAATCAATCCTTTTGATATAAGGAATAATAGGCTCTATTTCTTATAATACATAAATTTTATAGAATGAAATCCTCCATTCTTCTTCATCAGATAATAATATATTCTAGAAAAGAATTAAAAATCACTATTTATTATTTAATTTCAATGATAAAGGATACTTCATTATTAGTATCTTTAGATAAGTCTTCTTATTTAAATACACATAATCGTTAGTATAATCACAAGGTAACTACCTTTTACCCTCGATACGAAACATCAATAATAAAATTTAGTATCTGATGTATTATATTTATAATTTAACTCATAATACAATGTTCCCTCTTATTAATATCTTTTATATATCCTAAATCACAGTAAAAACTTCCACATTTGTTTCCAGATAATTTTCATGGTGATAAATTTCTATTTATAGTTTATAAACTTATTCCTTAATTTTTATTATTCATCATCAAACTCCATATATTGAATCAAAACTAAATTACAAAATCATTATGATGTTTAATATTTGAATAATTTCCCAAAATCATTAAAATTGGTCTAAATTTATATTATATTAAATCCTTATTATAACCATAATCATTATTTTTATCTTCTTAAATAATATATTAAGAAAATTCTTAATTAACTCTTCTTTCAGAATATTTAAATTTGAAACCCGAAATTATCTATTATAAATATCTGACATTTTTCTAACAGAATATAATTTATATATCACCTTTGAAATATTGGTGAACATTAAATATTTATATCATTAATATGATGTATCACAAAGTGAATTTGTAACTTATAATATTTAGGAATCTAAGAAAGAAAAAATTGTCATTCCTATTATTAACTTTTTGAACACTCACATTTAACATTTTTATATTTTTTGAAATCTTTAACAAAAATATTACTATGTATGAGGTTTTAAATATTATGTATAATATTGATGTGTTTTGGTATATTTTAAATTTTATACGCAACTTATAAATTTTATATTAAATATTTCATAGTGTTTCTATGTACTTTTCAAGATTCAATAGTCTACTCTGGGAGGAATTTATGTATTGGGAAGTTACCTTTATGCTTAAAATGAAACATTTTAAGAAGGAACCTTTATGTATTGATTAAATTATCAAATCTACAAGAACAAAAACCCCTAATTTCCTAAATTTATTAAAAACGTTCAACCTATTCAAATAAATTTTAAAAAAATTCAGTAAACTTTTATCACTTCCAAAATAATTCCAAATATTAATATTGTAAATAAATCCTCCTTAGTGAAATTTAATGGAATTAAACCACCTCTACAACTTTTGTAATTCTTTAAACATCACCCAAATATATTTCTATGAGATATAAAATTCATCAAGATTGATAATTATAAGGGTATAAATTAATATCTATATTGAATAGTTCTTCATATATATATGAAATTAATAATTCAAAGGACAACTCAAAACACTACTTTCCTTCCAAGTCCTTAATAACCATTCTAAATATGAAGAATCCAATTTTGTAACTAAAATATCAAGAAACAATCTTCAAAAAATTTGTCCAAGTTACTGGTTCTCTTACAATATCCATCTTAAAATATTTCTTTATCTTATGAATATTGAAAAAACATATTTCTTATTCCTCTTTATTAATAAACAAAATTATCAAGAATTAAACCTGAGGTAACCTCCCATATCCATGATTCAATAAATTATTTAATATTCTTCCACTTAAAAGTTTATTAAATGTTTAAATATTACATTTTAACACAAACTTTCTTCTCATTAATATTATTGGGAAATCCAAACTAATTTCATGGAGATCACATTAAAAACATACTAACATCATGCGTATGCCAGTCATGATTAGTGATGAATAATATTACTCTACAAAAAGTGGGTAATAAAATCTCCAATCTTGTATTTTTATCAGTTACAATATATAAAAATGTATATCAATATTTCATTCATACATTTTCTAGTCCCACCCTTATTGAAAGCAATGATAAATAAACTTGATCAAGGATTGAAGAAATAATCTAAATGAAATATGGGTTAGATTATTTTACTCTAAGTATTTATGATCAATGATCACTATAGAAAACTTGAGGGACTAATTTAGAAAATAAAATTTTCATTATATAATGTCATAAAATAAAAATAAGTCTAAATTATTTTATTAAAGGATGATTAAAAATTTTCTTGTTGAAATTATATTGTAGAAAAAATTTACATGTTATTTTTATGAATATGAATTCTTGTACTTATTTCAATACAAAGTATGCAAAATTTGAAAAAATTAAGCATGTTGATTTGAGACACCTTCCCATGAACTTCACAGAACTCATTTTTCATGTCCTTGATAAAATTAATTCCCACACATAAATTCTAATTATTTTTTTTTAAAATAAGGATGAATAAACATTCCTAAATATATTTCTAATGAAATATTTCCAGTCACCTTCCAAAATTACTAACATGTTTGAAATGATAATTCATGCAACTTACTTGACATATTCACTATGATTGGATAAATTTCAACTTCTCTTTATCGTGGTAGATATAATTATCAAGGATAAGATTAAAGATTAAAAATATTGTTGTTATCTCAATGATAGTGTTATGTAATATAGTATTCTAATTTGAAAACATACTCATCATTTTAGTTCTCCTCATGAACATGTTAATCACCTTAAATTATATGAATATAAAGAGAAAAAACTATACAAGTGAATAATGTGTAGCTAATTTGAGGATTAGTGAGAGAAAACAGGTCGAGAGTATCTTCTAAAAAATTATATTATTTTTTTAGCTCTATTATCTGGAGAAATCATTATGTACACATTATTATTATTCTATGTATAAATATTTGGAAACATGGTTCCATCTAATTTATTAAAAAAAATTATGTTATATATCCTTATCTTTAGAATCCAAAAAGCTACATAAGTCTTTTTTTATGATTTTGTTTCTTAAAAATTTATCCTTTTCCTTGTATGAAAACTAAACAATCCTTTAAGATATGACTAGCTTGTTTTCAATTCACATATTAATCCCCCTGATATCTTAGGCTATCACCAATATAAAACCTATCATGGAATTTAATATCTTCATAGGTAATTTCTTCATTACCTTGATAATATTGGTTCAATTGTTCCTTTTGAACTTCCTTTACATTTTTAGTTGAGTTATCCAAATGATCTTACACAGTTTTGGGATATGTCCAGCCAGCATGGATCATCCCAAAAACATTACAAAAATGAACTCTACCAAACTAGTCATTTAATTTATTTCATATATGGATTATTCCTTTATATTCAACAATCCTCCATCAACATTAAAACTTATTGATTTCTTGAAAGGATTCATGGTGCGACACATTCTAGCATAATAAAAATAGCTCCTCCAAATTCGGTGGTGGGGGATTATTCTGATCCTCCTTGGGTACATTATTCTTAACATATATTTATTAAATATCCCAATGATTTATCACTAGAATTATTGTATTATAGTTTATATCCTTCAAGTGACTTGTGAACACATATGGATTATTTTCATAAGCATCCATTTTAATATTGATGAGTTTGGGTGAAGCTTTAATATAATTTAAAAATAAATTCAAATTCATTTTTGATATATAGATTTTGATAATTATTATATGAATGTATCTTCTCATCATTATTGATACCACTTTTCATTGGATTACTTTATTTTCTATGGGTTGATATATGATGATAGAGGTTATGTTCCTTGTGCATGAAAATTCTACAACACTAACGATAGGAAACACATCATGTTTATTTTTTTTAAATATCATTGTAGACAATTTATATAAGTTGATGTTTTTATTTAATTTTATCCTATATAAGGGATTATTATTTTTGAAAAATTATTCTACAATTTTAGTGTGTTATTATAATATATAATAGTATCAAATATTTCATAATATTATTTTATTATTCTATCAATTTAATATCCATTCATTGTTACTATTCATGAAATAAATTTACAAAATATTTTATCTTGTGATATTTGACATAAAATTATTAATTCTTAACATAAATTTATGAGTTTTTTACTTACAATATATAGAATATTTCCTTATTACTTTTTAGTGTTTTATTTTTCTCTTGTATTTTTTTTAAAAATCTTTATATATCCTGAATAATTTATTATTAGGATCAAAATTTATTGAATACATGGAATCTACATGTTTGGTGATATTGTTTCACATAAATAATTTTTTATATGATGATTTCACTTTTTTTTATCATTACTTGAAGTGATGGATCTCCTCCTGTAATAATTTTGAAGAGCCAAATTAAAAATAATTTCCATGTAAGGGAAGAACCAGTATGATTTAGTCCAAATAAAAAATAATTCCTTACATTATCTATTGTAATGATCATTAGAAATGTCTCATTCCCCACTTGTTATTACCTAATAAAATATTAACTTTTCATAAGATATTATAGTTACATATTTTTCATATAATTATTTTAAAGCACCAAAGGTTGAATTTTAGCTTATACTTTTTCTTTTCCATCTTTAAAAATTACATTCAATATTTGGGTTAGGTATGATATAATCATCATTTATATATATATATATATTATATGTATAAGAGGGATGTCTTTTTTGTATTTTCATTTCTATTTTATTCATATTATTTCGAGTTTTTCAAGAGATTATACGTAGATTAGTAGAAGATACATATTCTATAAGTCTTCACTACATGATTAATTTGGAACATAACATAAAAAAACTCAAATCCAAGGATAATTTTGAATACACTATGCAGTAGAAAAGTAGCTCTAATAAAATCCAGTAGGATCGCATTGGATTTGGAATGAATTCAGCACCAGGGAGGGGGAATCAGTTTTTATAACCTAATCAAATTAGAACAATTATCTCCTCTCATATATTTTAAACTATTCATAGAATGGATATTACTCTAATTTTATCAACATAGATTCTATTTTCATTCATGAAATATAAATCAGAAATTAACACAACAATTCTCAATAAGGTTTTTCTAATGAATTTAGCCTCCAAGATGGATAATTAATTCATTGATGTACGACAAGTTTTATCCCATTTATAGAATAATTACTACCTATTATATAGATTAATATTAAGAAATGGTATATCCACATAATTTTACTCTTAACACAACTATATATAAAGGAAATAATGAAATTTTGATATTATCTTTCATATCAACTATACATTCCTTTACAATTATAGGTTTTAAGCTACTCATCTTGAAGTTTTCACAATAGTGTATCTTATATCACCACTGGACATAAAGAATATTATATCCTTATTATAATTAAATAATATGAATGGAAATATATTTGTAATTAAGACCATATGATATAATAATATCACAGGCTAATCCTCCCAGTCACTCCTCACAATATAAGCAATCACAAGCACTTGTCCTTATAATATAAAAATTTGATGGGCTTGGATCCAGAATTCCTGTCTCTTTGTTTTTAACATGTTTATTCAAATCATGAACTATCTATTTCTCTTGTTATTCAATGATTCACTTGTATTTTTTGTTCTTATCATAATTGGAACACTATTCTATATTTAATAAATTGAATCACCTATATAATTAGACAGTTGATTCACTCCACTTTTGATAAACCTGATTTATAACATGATACACTATATAATATATTCAATTATTGATTTGACTCATGAAACATTCAAGATAGTAATTGTGTCCAATCATTCCTCACCCTCATATTCTTCCCATCATATTCATTTATAAAACTTCGTGAATATTATCTATAAAGTATTTTTAAATTTCATTACCCTAAATTATCTACCTCTAGGAAAATTTAAATTGATCATATAACATATATATTAATCCTAATTAATATAGTTTCATTTTTATTCACACGATATTTGAATTATCACAAACTACCCTTTCTATGAAATCATTATCATTTTTTATGAATCTATAAACTCATACCCTGAACTGATATGATGTGATTATTACATTCACAACACAATTTTTTTTAAAGGTTTTATAGTTGTGTTGTGGAATCTTACATCATGGAATGATAATGTATATTATTTATTTCTAGTGTAGAATCCAAATATCATAACATTACATTATTGCGTGAATTGTTTCCACAACATTATCTTCATCACACATAAGGATGTGGCCTTCTACTCTTGGTGTGTCTATATTTCCAATCATATAACCACCTTCAAATTCATTCCTTAAATAAAATCACAATATAGATGCTTGTTCATTTTAATTATTCGTCACAACATATTAAATACGAAATCAATTATTACTCAAATAATCATCATCATGTTTAATAATTTAAAAATAGAATAACATCAACACAATTAATATCTATTAATCTTAGCATAAATACTATTTATAAAAATAAACATGATTTTTTACACACTAATGTATACATTAAGAATCCCATAATTTAAAATTTCTCTAAGAACATGAACATAAAAACCCCTCATTAACATACTGAAATATTTTTTTTGGAAATGTAAATTAAATTTAGATATACCCATTGACACTATGGCGACCTTTATGTATTGAGAACCTTACTCTTACATATCAAAATGAGTCTTTAATTTTTAAAATTTTCTAATATAATAACTTCCATGAAAATTTCATATACTTTTTAACTTTTCAATATATAACATTTAACTTTTTTGAAATTTTGGGAAGTTTTTTACAAAAATGCTTTTATGTTTGAGTTAGTAACACTTACATATCATAGTAGATTTTTTTTAGAATTTGTTATATTTATCTCTATAATAGAATGGTTTTTATATATTAAAAATATATTCGACAAGATTTTCTAGATTTCATTAGTCTACTCCAGGTTACCTTTATGAGTAAAAATCATACCTTTTCAATATAAGAATAAAAATTTGACGATGATTGTCAATTATTTGGTCCATATTTAGAATTAATTTTATGTATTAATAGATATATTATTTTGTATTGATAAATTATAAAATATTCGGTAACCCATAACCCATAATTTATAAACATATTCACAACATATAAAAATATAAAAATAAATTTCATGGAAACTGAAATCAACATCAATCACCATGAAGTTAATTCCATATATTTATCTAACAAATTAATACCAATTGGATTAAACTACCTCTAAGAAATCATTTATTCTTCAAACATAATCAAAGTGTACTTCTATAATTTACATCATTCTACTAGATTAAAAATTATGAGCACTGAACATCAATGTTGGATTTACACCTTCTTCAAAATATAATAATTGGTATTCTTTATACTCCATGATACACATAACAACAATAATGGAATTTTTAAATATACCCCATTCATTAAATATATCTTTTATCAGATTACCCTTATAAAATATGATGTATAATATCATTAAACAACTTTGAGATATGAATATATATTCAAGAATATACAATGGATGATAATTCTTTATCATATAAATAGTTATAATAACTCTTATTTCTTCTACCCCTTTATTGATAATCTCCTTTATCATGATTAATATTAGTGGTAGATTAACACATCAATATTTACGATTTTGTTAAATATTATTCAACATGTCACAAATTGACATGATGGAATCTATCTCAGGAACTTCATCTTACTTCTCCTCACCAAGCATAGGAATTCTGTACCGATTTCATGATATTCTTCATAAAAAATTTCATCCTGAATATTTCCATCATTATTACTGAAAGAAATATAACTCAATGAAATGGGTTTCTAAAAATAATTATATCCCCCAAGAATTATCAAGAAAAAATAAAAAAACATATCCTATAATCTATCCTAAAGGAAGCGATAGAATAAGAGAATGAATTACTATGATCATAAAATAATGAAAAAAATCATATGTTTCAATTTAACTATCAAACGAAGATTGTATAACTTCTTCCAGAGATTCCAGGGACCTATGTGGATAGACATATTAAAATTAAATATTGAATTTTACACTAAAATAAAAATGATCCAAGTATAGAAAACAAAATAATCAGAATGGATTATCACATTTTTGGTATAAAATATTTTCAATTAATTATATGTCAAATTTGAAAGATCATACTTATAATATTTCATGGTTTTATCATTAATTTCTTTATATATTATTTATTGAAATCAATAAAAAATAAAAATTAGGCTCCCCTCTATATTGTGTTTCATTCCCTGAACCCAATAATATTAGGGAGAATATAATATTTGTTGATTGAAAAATATTTTATCTATTGTAAATGATTTTTTCTCAATAATGAGCATATTGATAAAAAATATATTACATTAATTCAACTTCCAAAGGATGGAAATCCATGGATTATAGATTAATAATCATTGATTTGAACATTATGATAATTAGATGAACTTATAATCATGAATATTCTTAACCCATTTTTATAATTGAAGGTTTTTGTATACCTTTACTATATCTTAAAGTAGTGGAAAAGTGAAAAACAAAGAACTCATATCTATACATGATCAGTATGATGAAATTAATAACATGTCAACAATGGACACAACAAGAATCTTTTCCCTTATATTGATCCCTTATTTCCATAGGTAATACATCATTTAATTATGTCTATGTTCATAACCACATGAACTTTCACATCAACTAGAATGTGAAGGAATATCCAATAGGTATAGAAAAACGTTATAGAACATAAAACATCTAGTAGAATATCAAAATATTCAACTATTTCTTAGATAACATGTAAAAATATTTAGATCTCATTTAAATTGTTATCATTTAATTAATAAATAATTATCCAAGCGAAAAATTACATTTACATTCCATAAATAAATAGAAATAGATTTTAAATTTTTTGATGTATTATTTAAATAATTCAAAATAAATTAAATGAAAAAATTATTGTAGTGTTTATTTAATTATGTTATGATATTACTAAATACATCATAAAAGGTTATGGTTGAAAATATTGAAATTGAATGATTTTATGGGTCATATTAATTAAAACAATTGTGGAAATGAACAAAAAATCCTTGTAAAAGGTCTTAGATGATTGGAATAAAAAAGATGAAATGAAGAATAAGAACCCGCATACCTCACTATACATGCTGATTATACAAAAGTATTGATTTAGATCAAGTTACCCTATATAAACCAATAGTTTTCTATCTCTGATGTTATCCAATAGTGATTGAAATCATTAAATACTTCATTATGACAATATATCATTCAAAAGTGTGAAAATACCTATTCTAAAAAGGTGAAGGTTGAGAAGAGATTATATTGATCTTTTATTTCCTAAGTGATGAGTAGTTTATAAAAATAAGGCATATAAACTCCCTTAAAACAAAATATTTCATAGAATTATAGATCTCATTAGAGTATAATGTTCCCAATATTATAAAACCAACTACCTTTAGTATTAAATTTTATAACTTTTACATTATCCACTTGATTGATTGATAAAACATTCAAAAATAATTTTAGAATTTATTTAAATAACTAGTCATCATTTGATGTGTCTTTAGTTAATGTTTATATAATAATAATATTATGGGAGGTAGCCAAATAATATCTCATATAAATAAAAATATAAACTATGTTGTGGTAATACAAAATTTTACCTAGAAAAGAGTACAACTTGTTTACTGTCAATATATCAATGTTTATTCATTAATATTTATTTAGAGAAATATCTTCCTTTCACCAAATCGTTATATGATTAATCTAAAACATAAAAAATCTTAGTGAATATATCTAAATTATTTTGTATATGACTATCATATGTATACTCCCAATTTAATTTTAAAAATTGATTCGTATTTTGGGGATTACAATCTGACTTTATAAGCCTTTAAATAATAATGAAATAAATTATTAATTACCAATTCCATAATTAAATGCAAAGAGTGAATTTATAAGCCTTTTCTTGAGAGTTTACTCTCTATCTCATATAAGATTACACACAAACTAGTCTTAACATGTAATGAAAATCTCTAATAATTTATGACAATCATCAATTATAGATAACTCAGAGGTAAAATTGGATTGTTTTTTTGTCTTTATGCTACTATTATAATATACCAATCATAAATAAATAAAATATAAATATATATTTACTTTATTATGAAACCATAATATATATAGTCCGAAAATAAAAATCACCTATATTATCTCTTGTATTTCATAACCTTGAAATTTACATAACCCTATAAATTATACAATATTAATATATTTCTTAATAGATCTTATACATTATCCTCTATTTCAACCTAAAAAATATTTATTTCTCTATTTATAATAATTTCTTATATTAGATGGTATTTACAAAAGATTGTTTTTGGTTCTATGGTGAGACTAGGTTTCTATTTATGAAAACAAAATTCTGTTGTTTTCATAATAAAGATCGGTTACACACCTAAATTTCAAGGATTAAATATTGAATCAAAACATATTACATCATAATATTTTATTTAATGTTGTACTTTGTCTATGTAGTCTATCCTACTATTGAAACCCTTTCTATTAATACATTAACATTACACCATTATTGTGGAATACATAAAACATTAAAAAAAATAAAACCAAATACCATATTACTTTAGTACCTTTGAAACATGGTAACATAACACTAGTACATAAGTGAGATATACTCTCTCCAACTAGGTAATCAATGACAAGTGAACTTTATAGACATATCATACTTAATATATATCTTCATAACCCTGGAAACTGAACCATATAAGGGAAGAAATTAGATGCTCAGTAAGGGTATACAATGGTGGTATGTAAGCATAAACATGTTAATAAGGGTATCAGATCACACCCATTATATTGGAGATCATAAAGATGGATCATGGAATACAAATTGTATGTTAATAAGACATGAAACATAGGTGAATCAAGAGAATAAGACATGAAATCATAACATAGGAGTAAGAAAACAAAATGATGGAATACATAAAGATATATGTTATCATTCACTATAAATCAAGACTTATTGCCAAAAATACATTCACGCACTTGATTGGTACTACACCTATTGGGGGGGCACACCACCATCCCCGGTCACAGTCCTTTCCTTATATGGGATCGGGTTTCCCCATGTTCCCATAGTGGATTTGGATTTCCCATCATCCCATAGTGGATCACATTTCATTATATTCCATAGTGGATCAAGCCCATCAACTTAATTCACATCATTATCTCATGAGATATAAATATTTAACCAATGCATTAAGGGGAGATATATTTCCTACCATATCATAATGAAATCATACATACTTTTTCCATAAGATCATAAAAACCATATCAAAACCCATGAAATGAAATTGGTGATATAAACATATAATAATATATTTACCTGTGTAAAATGAATGGTTCTGTATCCATTTCATCAAATCACATCCCGTGAAGAGAAGCGAGTTACAAAAGCATATATCCCGTGAAAGAGAAATGAGCTTCATAAAAATAATTCCATAAAAACATAAAACATATAGAGAAAGAATATGAATGGAACCTCAGGACAATTTCACCATAATTCCATGAGTAACACAAATGGATATTATATTTTTTGTAAATGAATTTGGTAAGAAATTTTTAAAACATTTCTGGAAGAAAATTTTCTTTCTACTTTTAAAAATACTTTTAATAACATAAAACGTTTTTGAAAACCTTTTTATTTTTAAATTTCATTGAAAAATTACAGAGTAATATTTCAATCCATGATTTTTTTAAATCCATTTTCCTTGAAAATAATATTAAAATATTATTTAAACTAGTGATGAATAAGATATAAGTATAATTGAAATAAAATCTAGACTATAAATCCCCTTACCTTATGTTTTGAGTCTCTTCATATCCATTAAGATGACCTATATATCAAGTATAACATTATTATAAATATACCTTAGAACCATATTCTTATATTTAATACCATATATGACTTTATATTATCCCCTTAATAACAATTCCTTGTTAATGTTACGTTTCCGGTAATAACCACTTTGTTTTTCGCATTCCTTTAATTAGTTATACTTTTGGTCCTAATACATATATAATGAATTCCAAAATATAAAACATGATATAAATATCATATATATTAATTATATATTTATTTATAATAATACATAAAAGTTATAAAAAATCAGATACACTGTTCATGGAGACGGCAGACCGTATGTACATCTGAACACTGTTTACATTTTCTTATCGTATTGAAAGGAAGAAAATAAATGACATATATATATATAATAATTAAATTATAGTTATTATTTCATATAAATCATATACATGTACTTAAACCATCCTTAATATATTCCATTTTTTGTGTGAACTAATTATATCGATTTGATGAGGCGGAAGACCACATTCCCCAAACAAAATTATTGTATTCTAAACAAAAATAAATAATGAAGGAATATGTTATATAATAATTAGAAAATTATAAATACATCATAAATATAATATATATCATAAAAATATGTATTCTCCATCATAATTACCAACCATTATAGGTGTTAAAGGAAAAATAAACTTGATAGTTTTATGAGGAGGTTGTTCACCATACACAAGAACAGTATGTTTGTTATACAATAAATGGAAGTGTGTGTAAGTGTAGGTAGAAACTATATTAAAAAATATACTCATATTTAGGATAATAATTTTATTATATAATATAGGAATAATAATATTTTAGGGTATGTAAAATGAAAATAAAACAAAACAGCTTGGGGAAATAAGTTACCACTTCTTTGGGTAAATCCTTTTGGTTTGAACCAAACGACTTCCATTGTTGGATTTTTTCTTGAGAGGACAAGTTTGAGATATACCTAACACTGAGAGGGGGGGGGGGGGTGAATCAGTGTTTGGGACTTTTGAAACCAATTAAAAATTTCAATCCCTATACTACATGACCTATTAGGATCTTGATTTTCTTTTCCCCATCACATGAAATAATAGAAAGAAGTAAAAATATCCACACTGTATTTTTACAAGGTTCACCAATCAATAAGAGAAGCTCTGTCCTTACTATTCTTGGGTATAACCACTTCATGGATTCTCTACCATAATGTAATATGCTGTTATAGTTGATTGACTAAGAAAACAATCCACTTGTCTGTGTGGCACCGTATACTTGGAGGAGGAAGGGAGATAATCCTTTTCCAATATTCAACAAGTAGGTTATGACCATATACTTGTTGGTTGATTATAATTATAGTGTAGAAAGTCTCTTGAAACCTCTATATGGTTCTTTATACTACCTATATAAAAATACTTTTTCCTTCTTGATTAGGTTTGTACTTATCATGGTCTTCTTTAGTGCTCTTAACTTGATTACTTGAAAAGCAGTAGGAAAGCAATTCTTCCTTCTTTATTTCTCTTCTTCTCTAGTGTAACACCAACTAAAATAGAATTATTCTATCTTCTTCTTAGTGAAACAAACAACTTCACTAAAAATTCTTCTCCCTTCTTGTCTAGAATAACATACACCAATGTAATTATTCAGAAAATAAAGATCAGTTAACTTGGCATCATATTAATTTAACTTCCCTGAATAATTATCAGCATTCAATTGGGAATACTCAGTTATTATTATTATTCTATTCTTTTTCTTTAACACAGTATAATACGGAATGGTACTGGAGTGTCTTAATATCTTTCTTCATTTCTCTATACCAACACATGAGTGTGTCGGTATACTACCTTCTTCCTTTGTATAGATGTGAGTTTAGTTGCACATCTAGTTGTTCTTCACAATGAAATCACAATGAAGGTGATAAACACCAGTCATGTGAGTGCAGTTCAACTTCTCTTTGTGAATCCGAATGGTTCACAGTTCTTTATTCTTCACAAGGCTGCTTCAAGAGTGTTATGCCCCAATTGAAGGCCTATGGGTCCTCAATCTTTTGTGCACCCCTTTTGGGAGACTTGTTCACAACATTAACGACTTATGCATAAAATCAAACTTTTGTCACAAAAGACATTTTGTGCACAACTTCAAACTTGTGCGCAACTATATTCTTGCCTGAAACCATCGTTTCTTGCGTTCAACTCTTTCTTCTTTCATACAAATTCCTTTGCGTATATTTTTTATGTGTTTCAGTGCTCGAATTTCTTCTAAGTGTTGAGCACACAAATTTGTGGGGGTCACCTCTTATTTATAGACCTAATCAATCCCTATGCACAGAAACCCTGATGTGTCATGCAAGATCCTGAAGTGTCACACAATACCCCATTTGACGTCACATTTGGTGCGTAAGTCTCTTTCGCACCAACCACATCTTTTGCGCACTTCTTTGAATATTTCGTGCACTACATGCCTTTTCTATTTTTCAATGATTGGACCTCAAATAATGCCTTACTCTCAAGATTAAAAAAACCATTGGCTAACATTCATCTCTTTAATAGCTAGATAGAAGGTTGAGATGATGTATGTAAAGGATAATTATTCTTCTTTTTAACAACACTGGCTAACATCAGTAAATATGTTCCACATCCAGGTCAATAACTTCGAGTAATTCTTATCAAGTTGGATTGGGTATTGAGAGTAGCTTACTAATATCGCTCCATTTAAAAATTATTATAGGTACAATCGATAGCATAGAATATGGCTCAAGTAAAGGAAAATAGACTTATTCTCAAAACCTGATATTTCTCTTTGGTAAAAATTGGTAGGGTCAAAGATCTCCTTATTTATTTAAGAGGTAAATACATAACAAAAAATAAAAGGAGGTCCTAGTGTATATATTCCTTGAATGTGAAATAGTTTATCTACACAAGAATCAATTCTCTTCACTATTTTTTTCTTGCTGTAATCCTAGAGACAAATTAATCCATTCCATACCTACAAAGAAAAACTTATAAATAATTTTTTTACATATCCCTTCTTAGTGTAACCGATGTCAAACTTATTTAACTCTTTAAACTACTCATTCGACATGCTAAGTATATGAACAACAGGTAAACCTTCCATTAATTATTTATACATAAGATCCTTAATTTTCAAAAAAAGAATCAATGTCTTCTTATTATTCATTATCCTAAAGGGATTATGGATTTAAATGTATTAAAAATAACTGATTTTTATCCTCAAACTTCTTTTCTAAAACATCAAAATTGATTTCTATGGAACCGATCAATATTTTTTGTCTAGTAATGAGAAAAATGACACTCATTTACACCTAAGTTGAAATATTACAAATTTCATGTACACTATCATTTAACAAAGAGATTATTTCCATTATAGAGTCCTCAATATATACAATATAACAATGAGGAAATATAGAAAACACTATGACTGCAGAAATTACATCTATTTAAATATATAGAACCATTTTCATGGAGAGAAGAACAAATTTAATGGAATAAATAGTAAAAGTCATCATGTCTATTTACAAAGACAATCCTTCTAATATTGAAAGTATATAAGCTTTTCTTGTTGATTCTCTGGAGGATTAAATTAAAATTTTTACCATACCAACTAAAATGGTAACCTTACTTTATTAATGTCATACTTGGAGACTTGATGCTCATAGAGAATTCTAATCTCTCTTATAGACTCAAGAAACTTAACATTAAACGATTATAGCTCTAATATTAACATAGAATATATTTATTATTCTCTCTCGTTAATAGTATCAAGTACATATATAAGAGTTTATAACAATTAATATGTGGATGAATATGAGAAAATTTATCTTAATGAACTTCTTTAATTCAAATGTCATCACCATGTTGACTTACATCAACATTTAGCCTTTTTTCTACTGAGGAATATTTTTATAATTTTAATTGGGATCTAATATTTTCATCTAACTTAGTTGTATCCTCTTCTTATTATTATTTCACACTTGAAGTGTTTTCACTATAAAAGTAAATAGATTCAGTTCTAACTCTTCTAATTGAATCACTAAATGAAGAAACTTCCATCGGGTGTTTTCACCTAACACAATTTATAATGTTCATATTTGGACTGCATTCACCAACCCTGTATTGTTTAAGGCCAATTATTCTATGACAAAATAAGTTGGTATAACATCATAGAAAATTAAAATGGTAGAAGACGGTGAAGTGACATAAGAAACAGTTCCATCTTTGGAATGAACAACAACCCTTAATCTTCTAAGTATTTTAGTAGAGTTTCTTTATCAAGGCCTTCATTTATATAAACATTTTTATGGGTTTCTCTAAAGAAATAGGTAAAAACACAAGAGGAGGAAACATTGAAACACTAGAGACTACAATTCGAGATGTCCCCCTCATTTAATATGTGGTCTAGCTAAATATAATCTTTATAAATTACATTTAATAGTTTATTTAAAGGATAATTACAAGAAAAAATACTTCTCATTAGTGTATTTTCACTCAATATCATTAGTCCATGACATCGAGTTGTTGTACTGTCTTTCAAAAAATCAATATTATAAAAAAACAGATTTTATATCCCTCCAAATAGATAAATATTTACTTACTTATTTTAAATATGGAACATATATCTCAAAAAATAATGTGATCTAATATAAACATGGAATATTTAATTACTTATTTTAAACATGGAATAAATAAGTCTAATTGAAATAAAATCTAGACTAGAAATCCCATTGCTTTATGTTTTGACTCTCTTCATATCCATTCAGATGACCCATATAAAAAATATAACATTACTACAAATATACCTTAGAACCATATTCTTATATATAATACCATATATGGCTATATATTACCCTCTTATTAACAGTTCCTTATTAATGTTATGTTTCTGTTAATAACCACTTTGTTTTTCAAATTGCTTTAATTGGTAATAATTTTGGTCCTAATACATATATAATGAATTAGATAATGTCAACCATGATATAAATATCATATATATTAATTATATATTTATTTATAATAATATATAAAAGTTATAAATATAAAATCATATACACCGTTCATGGAGACGGTAGGCCGTATGTACACCTGAACACTGTTTCCATTTTCTTATCGTATTGAAAGGAAGAAAATAAATGACATATATGTATATATATATAATAAAATTATAGTTATTTTTTCTTATAAATCATATACATGTACTAAACCCATTTTTAATATATTCCATGTTCAGTGTGAAAAAATTGCATCTCTTTGATAAGGTGGAAGTCCACATTCCCCAAACAAAATTATTATATTTACACAAAATTGAAATAATAAAGGTATATGTTATATAATAATTATAAAATTATAAATACATCATAAATAAAATATATATCATAAAAAATATATTCTCCATCACAATTACCAACCATCAGAGGTGTTAAAGGCAAAAATGAACTTGATCGTTTCATGTGGTGGTAGTTCACCGTACACAAGAACGTATGTTTGTTATCCATTAGATGGAAGCGTGTGTAAGTGTAGGTAGAAACTATATAAAAAAATATACTCATATTAAGGATAATAATTTTAGTATATAATATTAGAATAATAATATTTTAGGGTATGTGAAATGAAAATAAAACGAAATATCTTGAGGAAAGAAGTTACCACTTCTTTTGGTAAATCCTTTTGGTTTGAACCAAAGGGCTTCCATTTATGGATTTCTTCTTGAGAGGAAAATTTTGGGATATAAATAACACTTAGAGGGGGGGGGGGGCTGAATCAGTGTTGGGGACATTTGGAACAATTTACAAATTTATATCCCTGTACCTCATGAACTATTATGATCTTAATTCTATTTTCCCCATCACATGCAATAATATAAAGCATTAAAATATGAACATGATATTTTTACAAGGTTCGCCACTAAATAAGAGAAGATATTTCCTTACCATGCATGGGTATGGCCACTGCATTAACTCTCCACTATATTGTAATATGCTGTTATAGTGGATCGACTAGGAAAACAATACTCTAGTCTGTGTGGCACCCTATACTTGGTGGGGGAAGGGAGATAATCTTTTTCAAACTTTCAACAAGTATAATATTCCCTCATATTTTTTGGTTATTTATAATTCTAGTGTATAAAGTATATTGTAACCTCTATGTGGTTATTTATACTGCATATAGAGAAAGTCTTTTTTCCTTCTTGACAAGGTAGTTACTTCTGTTTGTCTTATTTAGTGCTCTTCACTTGATTACTTCCAAAGCAGTAGGCAAGAAATTCTTCCTTCCTTCTTTCTCTTCTTTTCTAGTGCAACACCAACTACACTAGACTAATTATTTCATCCTCTTAGAGAAAAAACCAGATGCATTAAAACTTCTTCTCTCTTCATGGATAGAATAACACACACCAATGTGATTAATCCGGAAATGAAGATTAGTTCACTTGGCATCATCTTAATTTAACTACCCTGAATAATTCTCAGAATTCAATTGGGTATACTCAGTTATTATTATTCTTCCCTTCTTTTTCTTGACCTAGTATAATATGGAATGGTACTGTAGTGTATTAATCTCTTTCTTCAATTCTCAATACCAACACATGAGTGTGTTAGAATACTACCTTCTTTCTTTGTGCAGATGTCAGTTTAGTTGCACATCTTGTTGTTCTTTACAATGAAAAGCACATCGAGGGTGATAAACACTAGTTGTGCGAGTGCGGTTTAACTTATCTTTGTGAAGTTAAATGGTTCATAGTTCTTTCTTCTTTGCAAAGCCTCTTCTAGAGTATTATGCACCCATCGAAGTCCTGTGGGTCCCCATTTTTTTGTGGACCCCTTTCGTGAGACTTGCACACAACACTAATGAGTTGTGTGTAAAATTAAACTTTTTTCACAGAAGTCCTCTTGCGCACAACTTCACACTTTCGCACAACTCTCTTCTTGCACAAAACTATAATTTCTTGTGCTCAACTCTTAATTATTTCATAAAAAATTATTTTGCGTATATTTCTTATGCACTTAAAAGGTATGATTTCTTTTAAGTGTTGAGAACAAAAATTTTAGGGGGTCACCTTTTATTTATATACCTTGTTGACCCCGGCACAAAAAACCCAGATGCGTCGTTAAAGATCCTAATTCGTCTCCCAAAAGCCCATTTGCTACCGCACTGGGTGCGTAAGTATCTTTTGTGCCAACCTCATCTTTCGTGCACTTTTTTGAATCTTTAGTGCACTTCATGACTATTCAATTTTTCAAATTTTGGACCTCAAACCATGCCTTGCGCACAAGATCCAAAAAATTGTATAACATTCATCTCTTTAATAGCTGGATAGAAGGTGGAGAGGATGTATGTAAAGGATAATCATTCTTCTCTTTAACAACATTGGATAACATCAGTAAATATGTTCCACATCCAGGTCAATAACTTAGAGTGAGTATTATAGAGTTGGATTGGGTATTGAGAGTAGCGTACTAATATTTCTCCATTTTAAAATTATTATAGGTACAATGGATATCTTAGAAGATGGTTCATGTAATGGAAAAGTTTCTTATTCTGAAAACCTGACATTTCTCTTAGGTAAACATTAGTAGGGTCTAAGATCTCCTTATTTATTTGAGAGGGAAATACATAACAAACAATAATAGGAGGTACTAGCTTATTTATTCCTCGAATTTGAAATAGTTCTTCTACGCAAGAATCAATTCTCTTTACCATTTTATTCTTGCAGTAATCCTAGAATTGAATGAACCCATTCCATACCTATTAAGAAAAATGTATAAAGCTTTTTTTACATATCCCTTCATAGCATAACCGATGTCAAACTTATTTAACTCTTTAAACTCCTCATTCGACATGCTAAGTAGATGATCAATAGTAAAAACTTCCCTTAATTTTTTTATACATCAAATACTTAATGTTAAAAAAGGTATAAATATCTTATTCTTATTTATTATCTTAAATCAATTATGGATTCAAATGTATAGAAATTACTGATGCTGATCTTCAAACTTCTTTTCTAAAACATCAAAATTTATTGCTAAAGAATGAAACAATATTTGTTGTCTAGTAATGAAAAATATGACACCCATTTAAACCTAAGATGAACTATTCTAAATTTCATGTACATTATCATTTAACAAAGAGATGATTTCAATTATATAGTCCTCAATATATACAACATAACATTGAGGAAATATAGAAAACACTATGACTGTAGTAGTTACATCTCTTTAAAGATATTGAACCATTTCATGGAGAGAAGAAAACATTTAATGGAGAAAATAGTAGAAGTCATCATGTCCATTTACAAAGACACTCCTTATAATATTGAAAGTATATAAGCTTGACTTGTGGATTCTATGGAGGATTACATTGAAAATTTTACAATACCAACTAAAATGATAAACTTACTTCAATAACATCATACTTGGAGAATTCATGCCCATAGAGAATCCTAATCTCACTTATAGACTCAAGAAACTTAACATTAAATGATTCTAGCTCTAACATCAAGTTGGAATATCATTCTCCTTCCCTCTCGTTAATAGTATCATGTTCATATATAAAAGTTTCTAACATTTATGATGTGAAGGAATATGAGAAAATGTGACTTGATGATATTCTTTAATTCAAATGTCATCACCATGTTGATTTACATCAACATTTTTCATTTTCTCTACAAAAGTCTATTTTTATAATTTGAATTGGGATCTTATATTTTCAACTAACTTAGTTGTATCCATTTATTCTTATTATTTCCCACTAGAATTTTTTTCACTATAAAATAAATATATTTAGTTCTAACTCTTTTAATTGACTCACTAAACGAAGAAACTTCCATGGGGTGTTTTTCACCTAACAAAATTGATAAAGTTCTTATTTAGACTAAATTCACCAAACCTGTAATGGTCAAGGCCAATTATTATATGAAAAAATTTGTATGTACAACATCATGCCAAAGTAAAATGGTAAAAGGCAATGAAGTGACTTAATAAGAAGTTCCATTTTTTGACTGAACAACAACCCTTAATCATAAATGAATTTTAGCAGAGTTTCTTTATCAAGGCCTTACTTTACATAATAATTTTTATGGGGTTTTCTAAAGAAACAGGTAAAAAAAAGAGGCGAAAACATTGAAACACTAGAGACTAAAATTTGAGATGCCCCCACATTCAATCTGGAGTTTAGCTCAATACCATCTTTAGAAATTACATGTAACAGTTTAATCAAAGGTAAATTATAAGAAAACAAACTTCTCATTAGTGTATTTTAACTCAATATCATTAGTCCATGACAACGAGTTGTTGTATTACCTTCCAAAAAAACTAGCATTATAAAAAAATAAGGTTTGTATCAATCTAAATTGATAAATATTTACTTACTTATTTTAAACATAGAACATATATGTCACAATATAATGTGATATATTTATATAATTTTAAACAATAAAAAACAAAATAATGTAACATATTGAAAATGATTTTTTTGAAATCACTAATGTGTTGTGTGATAGAATATTGAATAAATTTAAAAAAACCTTTTCTTTCACGCTTTATGCCTTTAATGATCTTTTTGTAAAATACTATTGATCCAAATATGGACTTTATAATTAATGGTGGGAAGGCCTCATATAAAGTGGCCAAATAATTATTGAATTCTTCATATCCTTCATGTGGATACTTAAATGTTTTATCAATTTCCAAAGAGATTAATGAAAAATTTTATTTGTTCTCTATCACAATGGTGAAATTTTTATTATCAACGTAATGAAGAACTACTTTTTAAAAAAACCTGTAATATTGTTTCTCAAAAAAAAATCTGGTTTGTTTTTCATGAAAAATATTCCTAGAAAAGATAGTTTATGATCATCTAAAAGAGAATTTCTCAAACATTTTACCAATGGAAATCTATATCTCTTCTGTTTGATAGTTTCCATTCTATATTTAGATGATTTGTTTTTATAAAGTTAGCTCCAATGGTTCTATTAGTTTATTCAATTCTCAATGAGTTTTTGAAAATTGGATGGTTAGGGATTCAAGGTTCAAATATTATAGAGATGAGGTTTTGAAAGTTTTCAAAGGTTTTATGTATAGAACTGAATGAATTTATATTATTCTTTATTAATTAGAGGATCACACAAAGTGATATGTAGAGAAATTATAGAAAAAACTAGGTGAAGTGTCTTATTTTTTTGTGACTAAAAATTAACTCAAATAAACTTAATTTTGAATAAGATAACATAAATAAAATATTTATTCACCCAAAAAAGTATTCTATTATGTAAAATAAAATTATGTAAAAACCAATAAACATAAATTGAATTTCATGAAATAAAATCTCTCAGTTGATAATTGTTTAGTAAAAATTTATAATAATTAATATTTTATAAAAAATTATTTAAATGATATGTTGCCTTTATGTGAATGATTTCTCTAGAAAGGGTGTTTTAGACCAACTTTATTTACTTTATAATTGTTAATTGGATTTTTTTTGAAATGTAGATAGCACTCATGCTATCAAATTTGGATGGAACATTGTTAAAATCAAATCCAAAATCCATTAAGGAGTGTTTCATCCACAACACTTTGGAAGAAAATATTACAAATAAAATATATTCTTCTTCAACATTTCATATTACTATATTCGTACTTAACTAAGATACTATAGATTTACCATGAATATGGAAGGTTCTTGGGGAAATTTTCTTATCTAGTCTACATGCATAAAAATTAGCATATGCGTACGAACTTAATTTAAAATTAGTGGATTTTGGAAAAAGTAGAGAAAATGATACAGTTCCTATTAAATTTCTTGAAATTATTATTGCAACATTTAAAGGATATTATTTAGGATCATATTAAAGTCAAGTATAAAGATATTCTAAAAATTTAATTTTTGTTATACTTGTAGTAAGATAAAGTATAATTGTAATGAATCCTCTTTACAACATTTTGTCTACTAGTTTTCCTATCCCATCCATATCAAGATTAAAATTTTAGATCACATTAGTTGAGTAAGTCATACTATTTTCAAGTCCAAATTTCATAATTAATTTAATTATGTATTTTATTTTGTTAACAATATTTACAAAACCTTTATGATAAATTTGAAACATTATAAAATAATTTAACTCAACCATTATATTCATTGTAAATTCCTTTTTCATAGGTTTTGAAAAATCAATAAATTATATTTGATTTGTTGATCAAAAAATAGCATCATAAACATATATATGTACTAACAATATATATAAGGATGAGGTTTTTTAAATAATGAAGGTTATTCCATTCATACTGAAAAATTATTTGATGAGAGAAAAAATATTAGTCTCTAATACCATGTTCTTGGTGCTTGATTAAGTACATATATAAATTTGGTAAGTTTAAAGATAGAAATTAGAAAGTGAGGGTCTTCAAAACCAAGTGTTTGTTCAAAATAACTTCCAACATTAAAAAATCAATCAGAAAGGTATATTTAACATAAATCTAATATAATTTGTAGTTCATATAGGATGAAAATGATAGAATAATTTTGATTGATTCTAATATAACTACAAGGTAAAAGGTCTCTTCATAATATATTCCTTTTTAATGATTGAAATATTTTTTAAAAAATATATCTTTATTTATAGTGATCATTCCATTATCATATTTCTTATTAAAAAACCACCTTTTCCCAATAACTAGATTTTCATCGATTCTAACAACTAATTCCCATACTTTTTTCCTATTGAACCGATTTAACACTTAATTCATATCTAAATACCAACTTTCATTAGGAAAAGATTATTATACAGTCTAAGATTATAGTTGAGATAAAAAATAGAAAATAAACAAGGTTTCTTATATTTATTATTAATCTAACACCTTCATATAAACATCCTATAACAACTTCAAGAGGATGGACATTATGATTTGTTGGTAATCCTGGAAGCACAATTTTTTTACTATTATAAACTCTTATAGAATTTTGTTCAAGATAACCATGTTCCAAAAAATCATCCATATTGTTTTTATGAGAGTTTTAGGTATCATGTCCCTGAGATAATCAATAAACTCATGTGTTTGTGTCATTTTTGTGACAAAAGGATAAATTTTAACAAAAGTCACATGAGTTTGTACTTTAACTACATTATACCTTTTCTTGAAAACTCTATAAGCATTGTAATTAATCAAATTACCTTGTAAAATACCTTCTCTAGATTTTGTATCAAACTTACCATGATTATCATTGGTGTTTAATATGTAAAAATTATATAAAAATACTTTAAAGTATCCTAAATTTGGTTTTATATTATTCCATAACACATATGGTGTTTTCTTTAGGACAAGCCTTTTTATAACTATATTAATGAAGTAATATAACGTGTTAATATATGAATCATAAAAACGAGTGGCCATTTTATATTAACAACACTGTTACAACAATTTCATGGAATGTCCTACTCCTCCTTTAAACAACACCATTCTATTGAGGTGTCACGGGAGAAGAAAAAGTTCACTTAATAACTTATTTTGAGAAATATGAATTTTATTCATGATTTTGAAATTCTGATCAATGATCACTTCTAAATGACATAATTTTAGAAAATTTAAATTCTTTACAGGTTCACATAAACTAGTAAAAACAATTATTCTTTGCACTTATGTATTAAAAATTAAACCCATGTAAATTTTCAAAAACCATCAACAAACACATAAAAAGTAGAATCACCATCAAGACATGTAGTTCTAATAGGTCTGAACATATATTTATAAAGGTATCTATAAGTCTAGATATAGAAAACTCCTTAATTAACTTAAAATATAAATTGTGTTTCCTTCCCATTTTCCATGCTTCACAGAATTTACTTTTTTTCCAATTTATGATTAGGAATATCAGAAATAAAATTTCTCTAAGACATTTTTTTTCAAATGGTGAACATTACAATGTCTAAACCTTCTACGCCAAATCCATGATTTATTAAATTTATCATTTAATAAATTTAAATTTAATTACACAAATAATTAAGATACAATGTATACACATTATAAATTCTAGGTGCTAAATATGTGATAGAGTTATCTTTGAAAATTGAACATACATTGTTTGAAAAATCAGATGAATAACCATATTATCTAATTTTAGAGATATTTATGAGGTTATGATATAATACATCAACATAAATAATTTTTTTGATGAGGATAGATTGTGTATTCATAACTTATACAATTCCAAAAATCATTCATCTCTCATTATCGCCAAATGGGACATAACCATCATCAATCGTGGATTGTGAGTGAAATATTTAGCAATATCCAGTCATATGTCTTGAGAAACCGCTATCTATAAACTATTTTTGAATTTTTGTTCATGTGATTTTTTCCCCACAATGGAAATCAATCAAAAATATTTTTTCGTAACTAGATACTCCTGGGTCCATAATTTTCAGCTATAAAAGACTTGGGGATCCAAATATGTTATTCTTTTCTAGAAAAACATAAATTTTTTAGGAAATTGTTTGTAAGAAAATGTTTTTTAATTATTATGAAATGTGAATTTTTTAGTGTATAAATATTAATATAATTTTCTACATAGTTGTAGTGAAAAAAGTATTCTTTGAGTGGTTTTATTTTTGGAAGCAACCACCAATTATTTTTTATAAATTTTGTGTATTTCACCACAACCTCCTATTCCAAATGTTACCTTTTTGAGTTTATTTTGTCCAAGAATTTGGTTTAATTAGTCTACCCCAATCGTAAAACTCTTTTGGAATCCCTCATGTTTTGAACCTCCTTCTATAGGTTCTCAATTTAAATGTCTTCTGTATTATATTTGGTAATATATTGTTCCAATTGGTCTTTAGAATATATTTTTAAGTCTTATTATTAATTCATAATTTTATTATAGGAGTTCTTAAGAGCTGTGTTTTAAAATATTCATATTTAGTTAATATCAAGGTATAATATTCATTTAATTCAACATATGAACAATTTTTATTTTTGATTCATTTTCATGATCATAAGGATGATAGGAATGTACCTCATATGAATGTTCTATAAACAAGATGTTGAAATTTTGATCAAGAACTTTAACTTTTTATTATAAGGATGTAAATGCATTAGAAAATTAAGAAACACTCCACATGTACTTCATTTCCTTATTGAATTTGTTCTTATATCCATTGGTCATGATGATTTTTTTGTCAAAATTTTTATTCTCATAAAATTGAGAAAAGTTTGGATTAATTGGTAGTCGAATATTACACTCATATCATATTAGTTCTCTTGAGTTGAAACCTTATTTCCTGTAATTTTTTATAGATATTATAAACCCTATTATATTATTATATAACTTTATGAACTTTTATATATATGTATGCATATGTTCTTCTAGTAATCATTAGAAGTTCAAACTTCAAAAGTATTATTTTTTTTCTTGACCATTTTATATTTTTCATATTTATATTCTATTTCATCTTCATGCATCCTAAGAGGTTTAGTGATATTATTTATTTTAGAATTCCTAAACTCTGTAGATTTTCATATGATAGCTGAGATTCCCCACAACTTGGGTGGTAAAACTCTTATAAATTTCAAAGCATTCTAGGCCATAGTAATTGTTATTCCTAGAGCAGCAACAATATTCACAATTTTAGAGAGTGTTATATTCAACTATGTAATGTTTTCTCATTCATCCATATTGAATATTTTGTACTTATGTTTGGTAACATCATATCTAAGGGCCTTCAAATTGTCTTTAACTTCTTAAAAAACACCTATAGTAGTCCACATTCATGATCTGTTTGACATAGAAAATTTATGTTAAAATGAACTGGTCATAATACAAAGATTATTACATTCATATATTTAGAATTTATATCATATTATTATTTGGTTTTATCCTATAACATTTCTCATTTCATCTTCAAAATTTCATATTGATTTACTGCTTTAAGATATACTTTTATGCTACGATTATTAAAATATATATTTATTCAATCCTTCCAGTAATAATAATTTTCTCCATTACAGTATGGAGATATGATAATTGATATACCTTATTGGTTATTAGCCATAGAATCCATTTCATAATAGATCATTTGACATTAACCTTTGATAGCTATGAACAAAAGAATCATAAGTTCTGATAATTATTATTTTCCCATATACTGGATAATTTAATACTCAAGAGGGGTGAACTGATTTTCAAAAAATTTAATTTAGTATAAACCACCATCTTCAAGGTTTGTGAGTTAAAATATTCTTTTTAATGAAATTAATAAGAAGAAATATAAGTTATTAAAATAAAGAGATTTAAAAAGGGTTTTTTCTAGTGGTTTGGGAAAAAAAATCCCCTATTCGACTCCACAATCACTTGGCTATGTGAGTTTGGTTATTTTTACCATGAAAAAACTTTTCCAAGGGATCTATTCTAAGTATAAGTAGTTGTTACTTATTAAAAATGTAGAATATATTTCAACCAGACTCTCCCATTACATGACCTATATACGATCTTAAGACACTAACCTAGAAAACATTTTACAAAATAAGATATGTGTAAAATTTTGAATAACTATTAGAGAACACAGTTACAAGAAGCAATAGACAGTAGATTAATATACTTCCAGAGAATTTGATACACTTCACACCTCAAATATGGATGATCTTTAATTGAAATAGATAGACTTTAAATTGAAATACCTGAGCAATGTATACAATATTTTTAATGTACATACAGTCTTTATAACTGTTATCATAGTATGTGCATATGTTTATTTTTATTATGGGTGTAATTTTTATGCAATATCTACCTATTTATTTTATATATCATCTTTTATTTTTAACATAAAAATGATAGATAATAACCATGGTCAAGTTAAAAATCTGTTTAAAATTTGATAGGACAAAATATTAATGTAATGTGTCCATTCATTCCAAATATGGAATAATTTTCTGTAGTGGTGATGCTATAGATCTTCTTATCCAGATCATTTAATTCCTATAAAAATGATTATTTACAAAAATCAATATTTCGTTAAATAGATATATCCATTTATGGTATGCTTGAATTAATTTAGAATCTTATATAGATATTATGACAATAACAAATCAAATAATTGTTCATAATATATCCAACTGTTAATAATGTTCTCATAAGATAAAATTATGAGAGGCCTGTAAGACGAAACAAAATATTGTACTTATACTTTGAAAAATATAAAATTTATTAATATTTGATAGATTAATTATTTATTATAAGATAAATAGTTCACTAAACTATGGTACTAAACTTTCACAAGTTCTTATATAACACATTAGACAATATTTTATGAATATATTTTCATAAGATAAGGAATTTCTATAAATAATTTTTTTCTAAATTATAAAACTTCAAGAATGTGGTAGAAATTCCATTTTCTTAATAATATAATATACTAGATAATAAGATAGACCTAAAACATGGAGTTTTCTAATTCAGGGTAGATGAAGGATAATGTTTCAAAACTTTTATTCTAATAAGATAGAATAATTTCTTGTAGAATGAACACGTTAATCAGCATAAGATAATCAGATATATTTAGTGGAAGATAAATTGATTCTAACAAAGATATTAGATGAAACAATAAAGATAAAATTATCACAATAAAAATTGAGATTCCATGAATCATAAAAACACATAAAACCGATATATTTTGGAACAACATAACCCTTCCAAACATGAAGACCTTGAGGCCAGACCCATGGATGTCACTTTGTGGGTACAATAACATATTGGTTTAACCCATGTCATATAATGGATATGATATCCTTGAGACCCAAACTGTGATAGAGACAATTAATAAAGATCATACAGATAGATTTGACTCGATTCCTTGCAACTAGTGGGATATATTTTTACCAACCTTTAGGATATCTCTATCTCAATTACAAAATCTTTATGACTATCCTTCTAGTATGAAGATGATGTTGGTACAACTGATGCTGATGATGGATTGGTTAGAAATTTTTTTATCAACATATAATTGTTTATGTTTTCTTATGGAATTATTATATTAGGACATACATAAGATATACTACTTACCACATGTTGAGAATGCGCTAGTGACGTCAAATTCAGTTTTATTACTCACAATGTGCATGGTAATCATGATATGTGTATAGATTTAATGATTCATGATATTTTTAAATGGAAGGATTCCATGAAAGAAAACTTAGTAGTGTTTCATATAGATGGTATTGGTATATAGATTTTTAGTATAGTATATCCTTAGTGTATTCCAGTTTATCTTCTTATACCTTGGATTCAATGGTTTTTCTTGTCACATCGAGAATATGGTTTATTTATTTGTATGAGATGAGTGATTTTTTGTTACAATATGAGATATAGTGTTTTTATTTGTATTATGATTGTAATATATATATATATATATATTAATGGTGTATGTTATTATTGTTTATAGTATAGTCTCCCCACTGAAAAAGTTCAAACCCTCACTGTAACTCGGTAGCGTCTTTCATACGGGGATGCATGCATGAGGAATTGTGAATCTATGACACATACCAAATAGTTCATGTTGGGGAATTCCATTATTTTTTAGATATTGGTTTAAAAATTTATTATATTACAATATTGAACACATATAAAGGATTCTATTTTTGTGGTGTTAACTTGTTTCCCAATGTGAATTTTGACATGTAACTAGACAATGGTAATGTACTTTGGCCCATTAACCATATAACACTGAGAATGTATCTTCTAGCTTTATAAAACAAGGCTATCTAGAAACTCATTAAATTATACTTATTTTAATATTCATAATAAATTTTATTCTTGGTTTTCGAAATGATAATTATTAAAGTATAGTCGATCACAAAAATTGAATAATGAGATTTAAAATTTTAAAAAATATGAGTTTAATTTTATCCATTGTTTATTTATTCAAAATTTATTAAATGAATAATGTTTTATTCAAAATTTATGATATTAGATTAATATAAATATTTATTTAGTTAAATTAATGTTAAAATAAAAATATAATTTGGAGTTTAGTAAATATAATATTTATTTATATATCATGAATGTAATATTTATTTAAATTTAAAATTTATTTTTTGTGTTTTATTAAATCATAGGGAAGGACTAACCACTTGAGTTAATGAGACATTGAAAATGCTATATTTTAATAAATATCATTTAAATAAATAAATAATTATTTATTTAAGAAATTATAATTGAAGAAGAACATTTCATGTGATAGAATATTATTTTAATTATTTTATATGGGGGATTACATAGATTAAATATATTAATAGGGTCACATGTTAAATTAAATATGTTTAACCCTACATATATAATAAAAAATATATCTCATTTATAAGTGATGAGACTTGTTGTACAAAATTATTATGATCACTTCGTATTTACAATACTATCTCTATGTGTGTGTGTGCGTGGGGGGTAGGGTGAATGAATTTGTCAAAATTATGACTAATTAAAATATTTATAACATCTCACAACATTTCACTTATTCGTTAGATAGTTATCAGTATCCTTTTCTCTACTGTGTTAGGGTTTTCATGAAATTAATATAAACAATAATGAAATAAAAAGGTAGTACATTTAATGAGATTTTATTATAATATGGTGACTAAATCTTGGTGTATAGTGTTTTTTATCTTGCGAAAAACAATTTCCCTATGATTGTCAAGATGTAGCTTGGGAAAGGGTATATCCATCAACACATTATCCTTAGACCAACTAGGCATAATCAAAACACTAACTTTCTAATATTTGGCTCTGACATAAACTATGACTTAATTTATATTAAGAAGTTTTTTTTGTCTAATCATGAAATGTGATCAATGGGGTATCATTTGTCTGTAATGAAAAAATATAATTCAACCTGGTTTCATAGAAAAAACAATATCAATAGATTTTAAAAAAATAATTTTTCCATTATTATATAAAAATATTATAGGTTAGTTTTCACAATCATTCATTTTTATATAAGGAATAGTAACATGTATTTCATATAATATATAAATTTCATAGAATGAGATCCTCCAGTCTTCTTCATCGGGTAATAATATTTTCTAGAAAGGAATTAAAAATCACTATATCTTCTTTATCTTAATTGATAAAGAATACTTAATTATTAGTATCATTAGATTGGTTATCCTATTTAAATACACATAATCATTAGTATAATTACACACTACATTTCTTCCACCCTCGATTCAAAACAACAATAATAAAATTTAGCATCTGATGTATTATCTTTATAATTTGACTCATACCGTAATTTTCTATCTTATTAATACCTTTTGTATATCCTAAATCACTGTACAAACTTCCCCATTCGTTTCCAGATAATTTTCATGGCGAGAAATTTCTATTTATAGTGTATAAACTCATTCATTAATTTTTATTATTCATCCCCAAACTCCATATCTTGAATCATGACATAATTATAAAATCATAATGATGTTTAGTAATTGAATAATTTCCAAAAATAATTACAATTGGTCTAAATTTATATTATATTTAATCATGATTGTAACCATAATCATTATTTTTAGCTTCTTAAATAATATATTAAGATGTTTATTAATTAACTCTTCTTTTAGAATATTAAAATTTGAATCCCAAAATTATCTATTATAAATATCTTATATTTTTCTACCAAAATGAAATTTATATATTACCTTTGAAACTTTTATGAACATCAAATATTTCTATCTTTTATATGATTTATCATAATGTGAATTTGTAATTTTCAATATTTTAGAATCTAAAAAATTACAAAAATAGGTATTCCTCTTATTAACTTCTCGAACACTCACATTTAACTTTTTTAAATTGTTTGAAATATTTAACACAACAATTACTATGTTTGAGGTTGTAAATCTTATGTATCATAATGATGAATTTTGGAAAAATTTCAATTTTTTACGCAACTTATAAATTTAATATTAAATATTTCATAGTGTTTTTATGTACTTTTCAAGATTCAATAGTCCTATCTGGGTGGAATTTAGGTATTGGGTTGTTACCTTTATGCTTAAAATAAAACTTCTTAAGAAGGGTCCTTTATTTATTGATTAAATTATCATATATACAGGAACTAAAACCCATAATTTCCTAAATTCATAAAAATAGTTAAACCTATTCAAATAACTTTTTAGTAAATTCATGTCAACTTTTATCACTTCCAAAATAATTCCAAATTTTAACGCTGTAAATAAATACTCCTTAGTGAAATTTAATGGAGTTAAACCACCTCTATAACATTTTCCATCTCTTAAAAATCAACTAAGTATATTTACATAAGATATAACCTTCTTCAAGATTTATATTTATAAGGGTAGAACATTATATCTATATTTAATACTTCTTCATATATATATGGTATTAAGAATTAATAGGACAAATCAAAACACTACCTTTCTTTCCATATCCTCAATAACTATTCTAAATATGAATAATCCAATTTTATAAAAAAATATCCAGAAAAAATCTTTAAAAAACCTGTTGAGGTTACTGGTTCTCTTATAATATCCATCGTAAAATCTTCCTTTTTCATATGATTAGATAAAAAACATATTTCTTCTTACTCATTTTTGATAAACATAATTATCTAGAATTAAACCTAAGGTAACCTCCCATATCCAGGATACAATAACTTATTTAATATTCTTCCACTTAACATATGGTTAAATGTTTACATCTTACATTTTAATTCCAAATTTCTTTCGATCAAAATTCTTGGGAACTCCAGGATACTTCCAATGAGTTCACATTCAAAACATATTAACATCTTGAGTATATCAATCATTATTAGTGATGAAAAATATAACTCAACAAAAAGTGGTTACAACAATCTCCAATGTTTTATTCTTATCAGTTACAATATATACAAATGTATATCAATATGTCATTCATCCATTTTATAGTCCCACCCTTTTTGAAAACAAAGATAAATAAACCTGATAGAAGATAGAATCAATTATCTTATTGAAATATTTTAGATTATTTTAATCCATGTATTTGTGATCCATGCTCACTATAAAAAACTTTAGGGACTAATTTTGAAAAAAAATTACATTATATAATGTCATAAAATAATAATAACTCTAAATTGTTTTCATAACGGGTGATTAAAAATTTTCATGTTAAGATAAACTTGTAGAAAATATTTACATGTTGTTTTTGTGAATATGAATTCTTGTACTTATTTCAATACAAAGAATACAAAATTTTGAAAAAATTCCACATGTTTATTTGAGAAACCTTCCCACAAACTTCTCAGAATTTATTTTTTATGTACTTGATAAAATTAATTCCCACACATAAATTCTAATTTTTTTTTCAAAAAATAATGATGAATGAATATTCATGAATATATTTCCAATGAAATCATTCTAGTCACCTTCCATTATTCCTGACATGTTTGAAATGATAATTCATGCAACTTCCCAAACTTATCCACTATGATTGGATAAATTTAAACTTCTATTTATCATGGTTGTAATCATTATCAAGGATAAAATTCAATATTAAAAATTTTGTGATTATCTCAATGATAGTGTTATGTAATATAGTATCTTAATGTGAAAACATACTCATCTTCTTATTTCTTCTCATGAACATGTTAATCACCTAAAATTACAAGAATATAAAGAGAAAAAAAATACAAAGGAATAAGGTGGAGATAATTTGAGGATTAGTGAGGGAAAACATGTTGAGAGTATCATATAATCAATACTATTATGTTCTTTTTAGATCTATTATCTGGAGAAATCAGTATGTACACATTTTTATTCTTCTATGTATAAATATTTGGAAACATGGCGACATATAATTTTTTAAAAACATTTTTATGTTATATATCATAATCTTTAGAATCCAAAAATAAACATAAGTCTTTTATTATTACTTTATTTATTAATAATTTATTCTTCTACTTATATGATAGCTAAACAATCCTTTAAGATATGACTAGCTTGTTTTCAATTCACATATTAATCCCCATGATACCTTAGGCTATCACCATTATAAAACCTATCATGGAATTTAATATCATTGTATATAATTTCTTCATTCCCTTGATAATATTAATTTACTTATTCCCTTTTAACTTCCATTTCATTTTCATTTGAGATATCCAAATGATCTTGCACAGTTTTGGGATATGACCAACCTACATGGATCATCCCACAAGCTTTAAAAAAATTAACTCTACCAAACTAGTCTTATTATTTATTTCATATTTTGATTCTTCATTTATATTCAAAATTCCTCCATGAACATTAACATTTATTTATTTCTTGAAAGGATGCATGGTGTGACACATTCTAGAAAAATAAAAATAGATCTTCCAAATTAGGTGGTGGGGGATTATTCAGAGCCTCCTTTGGTAAATTATTCTTAACATATTTTTAGTAACTAACCCAATGATTTATTAGATGTAATATTATATTATAGCCTCCTTCTTTAAAGTGAATAAGGAACACATATAATTGATTTTCATAAGAATCTATCTTAATATTGATGAATTTAGATGAAGGTTTAATATAATCTAAAACTAAATTCAAATTCATTTGAGTGAAATAGATTTTGATAATTATTCTAGGTATGTATCTTTTCCACATTCTTGATACCACTTGTCATAGGATTACATTGTTTTATATGGGTTGATATATGATGAGAGAGGTTAAGTTCCTTATGCATGACCATTATATAACACGTACAATATGCAACAAATCATGTTTATTTATTTTAAATATCATTCTAAATAATTTATATAAGTTGGTGTTTTTATTTCATTTTATCCTCTAGAAGGGTTTTTTTACTTATAATACACTTTAAGTGTGTTTTTATAATATTTAATAGTATAAAATATTTCATAATAATATTTTATTATTCTCCCAATTTAATATTCATTCATTGTTACTATTCATGAAGTAAATTTACAAAATATTTATCCTGTGATATTTAACCTGCAATTATTAATTATTAACATAAATTTACATGTTTTTTACTTCCAATATATAGAATATTTCCTTATCTCTTTTTAGTGTTTCATTTTTCTCTTGTATTGATTTTAAAAAATCCTTATATATCCTGAATAATTTTTAATTAGGATCTAAATTCCATGAACTCTTATAATCTACATGTTTGGCAATATTTTTTCACGTCAATTATTATTTATCTAAGGATTTTACTTTATTTTTAATCCATCTAAGAAGTGATTGATCTCCTCCTACAGTAATTTTGAAGAACCACATTAAAAATAAATTCTATCTAAGTGAATATCCAATAAGATTTACTCCTAATAGAAACATAATTCCTTACATTCTCCATCGTAATTATCATTAGAAATGTCTCATTCGCCAGTTGTTCTTACTTAATAAAATGTTAACTTTTCAGAAGATATTATAGTTACATATCTTTCATATAAATATTTTGAAGCACCGAAGGTAGAATTTTAGCCTATCCTTTTTCTTGTGTATCTTTCAAAATAACATTAAATATTTATGTTAGATATGATATCATCATCATTGTTATATATATATATATATTATTATATTTATCAGTGGGTTTTCTTTTTTGTATTTTCATTTCTATTTTCATCATATTATTTCGAGTTTTTGAAGAGATTATACTTAGATTTGCAGTTGATACATATTGTCTAAGTCTTCACTACATGATTAATTTGAAACATAAATTCAAAAACCTCAAATACAAGGACTATTTGGAATACAATCAATGGTATAAAAGCATCTCTAATAACAACCTCTAGGATCACTTTGGATTTGGAATGAATTCAGTAGGGGGCTCAGTGTGTAAAACATATTCAAATTATAACATTTATCTCATCTCGTACACTTTCGTCTATTAAGATAATGGATATTACTCTTCTTTTATCAATATAAATTATATTTTCATTCATGAAATACAAATCAGAAATAAACAAAAAATTTCTCAATATGATTTTTCTAATGTGTTTAGCCCCCAAGATGGATAATTAATTCATTGATATGCGATTTGTTTATCCCATTTATATAAAACCTCTTACTTAATATAAAGAAAAATATCAATAAATGGTATATCTATGTAATTTGACTCTTAACACAACTATATATAATGGAAATAATGAATTTTTTATATTATCCTTCATATCAACTGTGCCTTCTTTTATAATTATAGGTTTTAAGATACTCGTCTTGAAGTTTGCTCAGTAATATATCTTATATCACCACTGGACAGATAGTATATTATATCCTTATTATAATTCAATAATTTGAATGGAAACATAATTGTAATTAAGACCATATGATAAAACAATATCACAGGCTAGACTTCCTAATCACTCCCTACGATATAATCTATCATAAGGAATTGTCCTTATAATATAAAAATTTATGGAATTGGATCTGTAATTCTTGTCCCTTTGTTTGTAATATGTTTATTTGCATCATGAGCTATCTATTTCTCTTATTATTATTTTATTCACTTGTAGTTTTTGTTATTATCATAATTGGAGCACTATTCTATATTTAATAAATCAAATCATCAATATAATCTGAGGGTTGATTCACTGCATTTTTGATAAACCTAATTTATAATTGGATACACTATTTAACAAATTCTATTACTTATTTGACTCATTAAATCTTCAAGATAGTAATTGGGTCCAATCATTCCCCCCTCATATTATTTTCATCATATACATTCATAAAACTAAATGAATATTGTTATTATAGTATTTTTAAATTTGATTACCCTAAATTATCCACCTCTAAGAAAATTTAAATTGATCATAGAAAATATCTATTAGTCCTAATTAATATACTTTGATTTTTATTCACACAATATTTGAATTGCCACATCCTCCCATTTCTATGAAATCCTTATTATTTTCTCTATGAATGTATAAACACATGCACTAAACTGATATGATGTGATTATTACATTTAAAACACAAAATTATTTTAAATGTTTTATAGTTGTGTTGTGGGATCTTACATCATTTCATGATAATGTATATTATTTATTTCTAGTGTAGTATCAAAATATCATAACATTACATTATTACGTGAATCTCTCCCACAAAATTCGCTTCATCACATATCATGATGTGGCCTTCTACTCTTGGTGTGTCTATATTTCAAATCATATAACCACTTTCAAATTTTTTATTAGATAAAATCATAATACAGAACCTTGTTAATTTTAATTATTCATCACAAAATATTAGATATTAAATCAATTATTACTAAAAAATCATCACGATGTTTAATAATTTTAATATATAACAACATAAACACAATTAATCTCTATTAATATTATCATAAATACTAATTATTACCATAAACATGATTTTTTTCACACTAATATATACATTAAGAATCCCATAATTTAGATTTTCTTTAATAATATAAACATAAAACCCCTTATTAACATACAAAAATATATACTTTTTGGAAATCGAAATTAAATTTAGATATACCCTTTGACATTATGATGACATTTATGTATTGAGAACCTTACTCATACATATAAAAATGAGGGTCTTTAATTTTAAAAATTTTCTAATATAATTACTTCCATGAATATTTCATATAATTTTTTACTTTTCAATTAGTAAAATTCAACTTTTTGAAATTTTGAATTTTTTTTACACAAATGATTTTTTGTACGAGTTAGTAACTCTTACATATCATATTATCAATTTTTTTTACTTTGTTAATTTTATCTCTATCATATAATTTTTTTACATGTTATAAATATCTTTTATAGGATTTTCTAGATTTCATTATTCTACTCCAGGTTACCTTTATGAGTAGAAAACTTACCTTTTAAATATAAAATAAAAATCAGAGGGTAATTTTGAATTATTTGGTCCATGATTAGAATTCAGTTTTTGTATTAATAGATATATTCTTATGTGTTGATAAATTATCAAATATCTGATAACCCATAACCAATAATTTATACACATCTTCACAACATCCCAAAATATACAAATAAATTTCCTCAAAACTAAAATCAACATCAATCACCACCAAAGTAATTCCATATCTTTCTTTGAAAAATAAATACCAATTGGTTTCCATTACGTATAAAAAATCATTCATTCTTAAAACATCATCAATGAATATTTCTGTAAGTTACAACATTCTTCTAGATTAAAAATTATAAGGACTGAACATCAATATTGGATTTACACTTTCTTCAAAAATATAATAATCAGTATTATTTATATTCCACGAGACACATAACAACACTAATGACTTTTTTAAATATACCCCATTCACTAAAAATATATTTTATATGATTATACCCCCTAAATATAATGTATAAAATTTTTAAACAACAATGAGATATAAATGTATATCCCAGAATATACAATGGATACTAAGTCATTATCATATGAATAGTTATAATAACAATTCTTTTTTTCTTACCCTTTATTGATAACCTCATTTATCATGAATAAAATTAATGATAGATTAACACTTCAATATTTACGATTTTGTTAAATCTTATTCAACACATCACAAGTTGACCAGATGAAATCTATCTCAGGAACTTCATATTTCTTCTGCTCACCATGCTTAAGAACTCCATACTGATTTCATGATATTCTTCATCAAAAATGTCTTCCTGAATGTTTCCAAAATTATTATTGAAAAAAATATAACTCAATTAAAAGGGTTTCAAAAAATAATTATATCTCCCAATATTTCTCATGGAAAAATAGAAAAAATAATCCTTTATTCTATCTTAAAGGAAGCGATAAAATAAGAGAATGAATTACTATGATCATAAAATAATGACAAAAATCCTATGTTTCAATTCAACTATCATATGGAGTTTTCATAACTTCTTCAAATGATTATTAGGACCTATGTGGATATACATATTAAAAATAAATATTGAATTTTCCAATAAAATAAAAATGATCCAAGTAAAGAAAATGAAATTATCAGAATGGATTATCACATTTACGGTATGAAATATTTTCAATTAATTATATATCAAATGTGAAAGATCATATTTTTAATATTTCATGGTTTTCTTTCATCAATTTATTTATATATTATCTATTGAAATTCTTAAAAAATAAAAATCGGGCTCCCCTCTGTAACGTTTTTCATTCCCAGAGACCAGTAATATTAGGGAGAAAATAATATATGTTGATTGAAAAATATTTCATCTATTATAAATAATTTTTTATCAATAATGAGCATATTTATACAAAAATATATTACATTAATTCAACATCCAAAGGTTGAAAATCCATAAATTAGTGAGTAATAATCATGGATTTTAAAACTATGACAATTTGATGAACTTATTATCATGAATATTCATGGCACATTTTTATAATTGATGGTTTTTATAGAAATTTAGTATATTTAAAAGTAGTGGAAAAGTGAAAAACAAAGCACTCATATCTATAAATGATCAGTTTGATGAAATGAATAACATGTCAATAATAGGCAAAATATGCATCTTTTCCTTTATATTCACCCCTTATTTTCGTAGGGAATAAACCATATAATTGTGTCATAGTTCACAACCACATAAACTATCACATAAACTAGAATGTGAGGAATATACAATAGGTATAGAAAAATGTTATAGAAGATAAAACATCTAGTATAATCTAAAAATCTTCAACCATTTCTGAGATAACATGTAAAAATATTTAGAGATCATTATTATTGTAATAATTTAATTAATAAATAGTTATCGAAGCCAAAAATTAATTTTAAATTCCATGAAGAAATCGAAATAACTTTTAAAATTTTTAATGTAAAATTTAAATAATACAAAACAAATTAAATGAAAAAATTGTTTGATTATTTATTTAATTATGTTAAGATATTACTAAATACACCATAAAATGTTATGGTAGAAAATATTGAAATTGAATGATTTTATGGGTCATATTAATCCTTAAAAATTGTGAAAATAAACACAAAATCCTTGTAAAGGGCTTATATTATTGGAATCAATTAAATAAAATAAAGAACAAGAAGACGCATACCTCACTATACATACTGATTATTCGAAAACAGTGATTTTGATTAGGATACCCTATACAAACCAATAGTTTCTTATCTTTGATGTTATCCACTAATGATTGAAATCATAAAATACTTCATTATGAACATATATCATTCAAAAGTGTAAAAATAACTATTCTAAAAAGGTGAATGATGATAAGAGATTAGATAGATCTTTTATTTTATAAGTGATGAGTAGTTTATAAAAATAAGGTATATAAAATCCTTTAAAACTGAATATTTCATAGAATTATAGATATCATTGGAGTATAATGTTCCCAATATTATATAACTAACTAATTTTAGTATTCAATGTTTTAACTTTTACATTATCAACTTGATTTATTGAAAAACATTTCAAAAATATTTTTAGAATTCATTTAAATAGCTCATCATCGTTTTATGTGTCTTAAGATAATGTTTATAGAATAATATAATTATAGGAGTTATCCAAATAATATCTTTTATAAATCATAATATACACCATGTTATGGTAATATGAACTTTTACATAGAAAAGAATACAACGTGTTTACTGTAAATATATTAATGTTTATTCATTAATATATATTTAGAGTAATATCTCCCTTTCACCAAATCCTTATATGATTAATGAAAAACATAAAAAATCATAGTGAATATGTCCAAATTTCTTTTCATATGACTATCATATGTACTCTCCCAATTTAATTTTAAAAATTGATTTGTATTTTGAGGATTACAATGTCACTTTATAATCCTTTAAATAATAATGAAATAAATTAATAATTCCAAAGTCCATAATTACATGAAAAGAGTGACCAATGTAAAATATTTGTTACAAATCATGGTATAATGGGGTATTTTGTTATATTTTTTAAATACACTCATATGTATTTATAAACATTTCCACTACATGATGAATTTATATAAATTATATATATATATATATTCTTAAATAAATTTTTTTTCAAAACATCAGGTGTCCACTTGTCATGGAAAATTTTAAAAAATAATATACCTTCTCATACATTCATGATCCCCAAATAGAGTGCTCAGTTTGGATAAGTATATCATATATCATTCATAAAAGTAGTTAATTACATAACATGTCACTTAGCCAAACATGACCACACATTTCCTCAGTATTATTCAATGAAGAGATTGGATGTTATAAATGATCAGAAACATATTCAACCCCCTCATGATTATCTCAACATAAAGGTAATTATAATAAATCTATAGAAATTTTAGTGTTCACAAGCAATGTATATTTATGTTCTAATACAATAGAGATTCATATAAACCAAACACAATTAAGTATCTCATTGATGATATGAAATTTCCTCTGATTTAAATTGGTAGGTTAGTATAAATAATACATCACCATATATTTTCAAAATATTTTACTCTATATCAAATATAAGATTACACACAAACTATTCTTAACATATAATCAAAATATGTAATAATTTATGATGATCATCAATTATGTATAACTCAGAGGAATAAATGGATTGTTTTTTATCATTATTCTATAATTATAATATACACATCATACATGAATAAAATATAAATAGATGTTAATTTATTATAAAACCATAATATTTCTAGTTTGAAAATAGAAATTACCTCTACAATATCTTGTATCTCATATCCTTGAAATTTACATAACCCTATAACTTATTTAATGTTAATATATTTATTAATGGATCTTATACATTTTTATCTATTTCAACCTAAAAAATATTTATTTCTCAATTTATAATAATTTCTAAAATTATATGGTATTTATAAAGGATTTTATTTGGTTCAATGTTGATACTAGGTATTTCATTTATGAAAATATAATTCTATTATTTTCATAATAAATATCAGTTACAAACATAAATTTTAATGACTAAATATTGATTCTAAACATATTACTTCATAATAATTTTTTTAATGATGTACTTTGCCTATGTAGTTTATCCTAATATAAAGACTATTTATTTTAATACATTAACATCACACTATTTTTAGAGAATACATAAAACTTTACCAAAATATAAAACCTAATACTATATTAGTTTAGTGACTTTAAAACATGGTAACATAACACTAGTACCAAAATGAGATATACTTTCTCCAACTAGGTACTCAATGACAAGGTAACTTCATAGACATATCATACTTAATATATATCATAATAACCTTGGGAAAGAAACCAGACAAAGAAAGAACTCAAATGCTCAGTAAGGGTATTCAATGGAGGTATGTAAGTTAAAACATGTGAATATGGGTACCAGATCAAACCCTTTATATTATAGATCATAAAAATGGACCATGGAATAAAAATTTTAAGTTATTAAGACATGAATCATAGGTGAATAAAGAGGATAAGACATTAAATCATAACATTAGAATAATAAAACAAAATTTTTGAAGACACATAAACATATATTATCATTCAATATAAATCAAGACTCGTTTCCAAAAACATATTCGAGAAATTGATGGGTAATACACCAATTGGGGGGATACACCACCATCCTCGGTCACAGTCCTTTCCTTATATGGGATCAGGTTTCCCCATGTTCTCATAGTGGATTGGGTTTTCCCATCATCCCATAGTGTACCCGGTTTCACTATATTCCATAGTGGATCAATCACATCAACTTAATTCACATAATTATATCATGAGATATAAATATTTACCCAATGCATTGGAGGGTGATATATATCCCACCCATATCGTAATGAAATAATACATACCTTTTTCATAACATCATAAAAAACTATATCAAAACCCATGAAATGAAATAGGCGTTATAAACATATAATAATATATTTACCAGTGTAAAAAAGAATGGTTTTGTATTCATTTAATCAAATCATAACCCATGAAGAGAAGCGAGTTACAAAATAATATAAACTGTGAAAGAGAAATGAGCTTTATAAAAATAATTCCATAAAAACATAAACCATTTAGATAAAGAATATAAATGAAACCTCAGGACCATTTCCCCATAATTCCAAGAGTAACCCAAATATACATTATATTTTTTAGAAAGTAATATGAGAAGATATTTTTAAAACATTTCTAGAAGAAAAATTTCTTTATACTTTTAAAAACACTTTTAAATACATAAAAACGTTTTGAAATAATTTTTCTTTTTAAATGCCTTTGAAAAATTATAGAGAAAGCTTTGAAGCCATGATTTTATTTATATCAATTTTCCTTGAAAATAATATTAAAATTTCAATTCCAATTTTTTTGAAAAAAAAAAATAAAATTGAAAAAATTGATTTTTTTAAAATATTATTTAAAACATTTGTGAAAACATGGTTTCCAAAATAAAATTGATATCCGATAGAAGATAGAAATAAGGTTATATTTTCATAAATATAGTTTCATGATTATCTGAAGTACTAAAGAGTGGAAAATAGTAAAAATAAATAAATAAATCATGAATAACCAAAGGAAAATTTATGTAATGAGTGTTCTAGAAATGTGGATTTTAATGTTTCATCAATGAATCCTAATAACAAAAAATCCACATAAAGGATATGATTTTTTGAATAAACTCTTACAACTTGGTAACTTTAAATCCAAATACACATGTAAGAAAATTAAATTAAATGAATATTAAAACATCAAAAAATGAAATATATTCATGATATACCATTTCAAAATCAGTTTAAACACCTTGTAGAAGAATATAGGATCATATCATGGCATGTGCCTCCAGGAAGGCAAATTGAGACAAACCCACTTTACAAATTTTGAAACTTTTGAAACATAAACCCCATGATAGTTAGATCATAAATTGATAATTTAAATAAAAAATCATTAAAGATAATAATAATATTATATATTCATGGTGCACATATACACCACACAAAAAAAGAGTGATGAATAAGATATAAGTCTAATTGAAATAAAATCTAGACTAGAAATCCCCTTACCTTATGTTATGAATCTCTTCGTATCCATTCAAATGACCTATATAAAAAATATAATTTTTTTGGAAATATACCTTATAACCATATTCTTATATATAATACCATATATGACTTTATATTACCCTCTTATTAACAATTCCTTATTAATGTTACATTTCTGGTAATAACCACTTTGTTTTTCACATTGCTTTAATTTGTTATACTTTTGGTCCTAATACATAGATAATGAATTCCATTATGTAAACCATGATATAAATGCCATATATTTTTATTATATATTTATTTATAATAATATATAAAATTTATTAATATAAAACTAGATACATCGTTCATGGAGATGGTAATCCATATGTACAGCTGAATACTTTTTGCATTTTCTTATCATATTTAAAGAAGAAAGAAATGATATATATATATTATAATAATTAAATAATAGTTATTATTTCATATAAATGATATTCATTCACTAAATACATCGTTAATATATTCCATGTTTAGTGTGAACAAATTACATCGCTTTGATGAGGTGGAAGTCCACATTCCCCAAACAAAATTATTGTATTTACAAAAAATAGAAATAATGATGGTATGTGTTATATAATAATTAAAAAATAATTAATACATGATAAATATAATATTTATCATAAATAATAGATTCTCCATCATAATTACCAAACATCAGAGGTCGTAAAGGGAAAATGAACTTTATCATTTCATGAGGCGGTAATTCACAGTACACAAGAATGATATATTTTTTATCCATTAGATAGATGTGTGTGTAAGTGTAGGTAGAAATTGTATTAAAAAACATATAATCATTTTTAGGATAATAATTTTATTATATAATATTGTAATAATAATATTTTATGGTATGTGAAATGAAAATAAAACAAAACAACTTGAGGAAGGAAGTTACCACTTCTTTGGGTAAATCCTTTTGGTTTGAACCAAAGGGCTTCCATGGATGGATTTATTCTTGAGAGGACCAGTTTGGGATATACCTAACACTAAGAGGGCGAGGGGGATGAATCAGTGTTGGGGACTTTTTAAGCCAATTAAAAATTTCTATCCTGGTACCTCTTGACCTATTAGGATCTTTATTCTTTTCCCCATCACATGAAATAATATAAAGAAGTAAAAATATGCACATGATATTTTTACAAGGTTCGCCACTCAATAATAGAAGCTACGTCCTTTCCATGCATGGGTATGAATAGTGCATGGATTCTCCACTATAATGTAACATAATGTTACTATGGATCGAATAGAAAAACAATTCTTTAGTATGTGTGGCTCCCTACACATAGAGGGGGAATAAAGATAATCCTCATCCAAATTGCAACAAGTAGGATATTCCCTTATACTTGTTGGTTTTTATACTGTTAGTATAGAGAGTCTCTTGCATCCTCTATATGGTTCTTTATACTACCTATAGAGACAGTCTTCTTACTTCATGAAAAGGTAGGTTTTTATTTGGGTCTTCTTTAGTTCTCTTCACTTGATTACATGCAAAGAAGTAGGAAATCAATTCTCCTTTCTTTCTTTCTCTTCTTCTCTAGTGAAACACCAACTACACTAGACTTATTATTTCTTCCTCTTAGTGCAATGACCAGCTTTACTAAAACTTATTCTCTCTTCTTGGATAGAATCACATATGCTAATGTGATTATTCATGCAATGAAGATTATTTCACTTGGCATCATCTGAATTTAGCTGCCCTGAATAATTGTCAGTATTCAATTGGGCATACTACGTTCTTCTTCTTCTTCTCTTCTTTTTCTTTGAAACAATATAATATGGAATGGTACAACAGTTTCTTAATCTCTTTCTTCAATTATCAATACCAAAACATGAGTGTGTCGATTTACTACCTTCTTACTTTTTTCCGACGTGAGTTTAGTTGCACATCCTGTTCTTCTTCACTTCTCAAAGCACAATGATGGTGATAACCACCAGTCGCGTGAGTGCAGTTAAACTTATCTTTGTGAATCCGAATGGTTCACAGTACTTTATTATTTGAAAATCCACTTCGAGAGTGTTATTCACTTGTCGAAGTCCTGTAGGACCACAATATTTCATGCACCCCTTTCGGGAGACTTGTACACAAAATTAATGACTTCCTTGTAACATTAAAATTTTTTCGTGGAAGACCCCTTGCCTGAAACATCAAACATGCGCGCAACTCTCTTCTTGCACGCAACTATCCTCTATTGTGTGAAAATATTACTTCTTTCATGCAAATTCATTTGTGTATATTTTTTATGAGTTTCAGAGCTCTGATTTGTTTTAAGTGTTGAGCACACAGATGTGAGGGGGGTCACCTCTTATTTATAGACCTCATCTACCCCTCTATGCAAAAACCCCCAAGTGCCACACAAGATCTTGATGCATCACATAAAGCCCCATTTGATTTCACATTGGGTGCATAAGTGTCTTTCATGATAACCTCATCTTTCACACACTTCATGGAATCTTTCGCACACTTTACACCTTTTCAATTTTTCAATGTTTGGACCTCGAATCATGCATTGCACGCAAGATTCCAAACTCCCTTCAATCTTGTGAAAAATAAACAATCATGAGCGCAAAACCCAATATTTCTTGCAAGACTCTCCATTTCCAAATTTTAATGTTCATATCATGGAACTCCATATGCGCATAACATAACAGGTCATCTTCAAACTTGTACCACCTTAAAACGTTATTTTGTGCCACCTCTAGATTTTATTTTCCTTTATCATTGCTCAGTTCCCTACATCCCATGACCATTATTCAAATTTAATTACGAAATACACTATTGTGATATGTATCTTTTGATCGATCAGCTTTAGCATCCTCATATTTTCAATGGGAAGTACTGAAACAACCCTATCTTCTAGTAGCTTCATTCCTTCCAATCAAAACTATATATAAATTATTTATCATTTCTCCCCCTTTCCATCATAAGACTTTAATCACAAGTACTCGTAAATTATGATATTTGTAAAATACATAGCAGCAATGAATAGTATGATTTTGGATACCATGTGAAATGCGTGGACATCTCAGAATTCCATGTCCTTCAGGTTCTAAAGAGCAGTGTTTGGAGCATAACTTAGAGAAGGGGAACACTGTGAAGGTATATAAGGTTGAGAGACAGGGGGATACATTGGGCATGACCAGTCCGAGTAGTGCTGGGGGTTTTAAAGGGTTATACCTCTCAGTGAGACCCTTACGCACCCTGACCAACATATTCAAAGGCCTTTTGGAAGACGGTTTTGAAGAAGGCTTGGAGTCTGGTCCTACACCTGGTGTTTTTGAAAGGGATAGTGCAGGATGGCATGATACAAGAAGGTTGAGTAATGAGGATGTCTCTTTGACTAGTGGAGAGGACAGTAAATCGGTTGGGTATCTTGCATCAATTGATAATAACACTCCGGTCACTAGGAAGGGGGATCTTTCGGATTATGAAGTTAATGTCTAGAGGAGTAAATGGGAAAATGATTCTAAGATAAATAAGAAAACTTTCAGTGGTCCAGCCATCCTATCAAATAGTGATATTGTGCAATGTGAGGCTCGAAGGCTAACTGAGTGTGAAGGAACTCTTTATGCTACTCCAAGAAGACGAACAAGGAAAGACTAATCTTACCTTCTGAAACCTATGTGTACCAAATATTCCCTTAAATTGGACAAAGGTGTGATTCTATCCTTTAAAAAAGAAATCTTGATCAAACAAACTTGATCAGTACAATCTTTAATGGATCAGATAGAGAAATTTGAGGAAAGAAATTACTTCTTGAGGCTGCATAAATTGTCCTCTGAGTGGGAATTGTCTTCGACAGAAGGGGAGTTATTTGTGGGATGTGTAGATGACTATGTGTATTATGATATTTACTTCTGGGATGTGTTGGTTGGTTTGTGGTTTTTTATGAGTTTTTTTATTGTGTTGATGTTTCAAGTTGTGATCTGGTTTTTGTTAAGGGTTGTTCGGTTTATCACTTTTCCTAAAAGTGTTTGGAAATAAAAAATTAAATTTCAGTCAGTCAAAGAGTGACATTTTAGAATATTTTTAAAGAAAAATTCCACCCAAATTTTTTACTATGTCATGGGGCTTTAATAAAAACAAAAAACTGATTTAAGTGACTATAGGTTTGATATATTAATATAAAATGGATTTTGGAAAAGTGTTTAGGTCATTTTGGTCCATAATATTAAGGTTTCATCATTTTTTATACTAATTTTTCTCTTAATTTCTATAATTAATTTTAATCACTTTCACTAATATTTGTGGTAAATAACTATGTTTACATTATTATAAATTTTATATTATTATTATTAAAATTTTTAATCCATTATTAAATGATATAATAAAATTATTCGAATAAATTAATTTAAAATTAAACCCATTGACCTATTAGGACAATGAGTTTTTTTTAAAAAAATGTATAAATGTTTGGGATGTTTTAATATCCAATTTCAATGTGAAGTTCATTCAAATAACCTAATTTAGATTAATTGATCAAAAATAAATATAATTAAACATTAAACAAAAATTATTATGTAATTTCACAATATAAATAAGTTAGAATAAAAATTAGTTTTGAAGGGAAATTCTATATTTTTCATTATTCATCCATTAGTGACGTTTTTATGAAAAATAAAAAAAGTTCACCTTAAGACAATTTGGAAATTATTAATTTAAAAATTAATTTTATTTTATAAAATTCAATTTATAAATTATTCTAAAACAAATTTTATTACTATTTATAAAAGGACATAAAAAGAAGATATTTTAAGAAAATAATATTTTCAAGCATATAAATATTTTTCTTAAAATTATATGTATTATTATTGATATGATTTATTTATATAAACTAATTATAATAAAATTTTAAAATAGTTATTAATATTTGTATTACTAAGTTTAACAGCTATTTTATAACTATAATTTTTATATTATTAATATAATAAGATGTTGTTTTGTAGAAACTCATTTTTACCTATAACACAATCCATGTTAGTGTTGTATGTAGTGAAATATTATCTTAGTGTAGCATATAAAGAAAATATATCGTGGCGTAGAATAAAATGTAAGAAATAAAAGAAAAATTAATTTATTAAAAAAAGGTTTATAAAACTCAGGGTGTTGCATTATTCTACCCTTAAAAATAATTTCTCCCTCAAAATTCATCATTCTGAAAACAATGAGATAATTTTGCCTTTTATTATCTTAAAGTACACATATTGGTTCCAAAAATTGGTGGGTTCTAAACAAATCATTAACCAAGTGACTGGTCTTTTTTAGTAGAATTTTCTCTATATGATCCGTAATTTAAACTGGTTATTCCCCTTAAGAAAGTTCTTACTCAAATAGTTTGACCGATGAGTTTAGTACATGTGAATGGGTAGTTATATTTTTTCTTGGGAGAGATATATGGAAATAATAATGGAATTGAGATATATTTAGAGGAAGTTCCAAGAGATAGGATTCCATTATGATATGATGAAGAATCATAAAGGGACCAATATACCTAGGGAATATTGTAACTTTTTTACCAAACTTTGTAAACTTATTCAGTGGATATATTCATAGAAAAAAATTATCACTAATATAAAATTAGAGATCACACTGTTAGTCATCATCATAAAATTTCTTCTAACTTTGAGCTAGCTTGATATGATAATGAATGGTTCTAACATTCCCTTCTATTTCTTCTGTGATCTCATTACCCAATAGATTTGTTTCTCTAACTTCGTCCCTACACATTGGTTCTCTATATTACTTCCTATATAGGTATTCATAAGGAGTCATATGAATTCTTGGGTTAAAGCTATTGTTGTAATAAACCTCAACTAGAGTAAGGTCTTGATCCAAACCACCTTTGAAGTTTACTGAACTATATTTCAACATATCCTCTAGTGCTTGAATTGTTCTTTTAGACAAAAAATCATTATGAGGTTCAGTATCATGTAATTTATGAAGACTTTATCAAGACATTTAGTTAAACATTAGATCCGAATTATATAGAATGAAAAGTGGTTCTCCATGTAACCTTTCGAATTACTTAATGTATATATTTCCATGTTGACCGAGATAGAAGTATTCTATGATATAAATGATGTTCACTACAATATTAAGGTGATCGATTACTACCCATATATAATTAATCTTTTTAGAGGTTTTGAAGAGTCCAAATAAAAAGTCCATAGTGATGTTCTCCTATTTTGAATCTGGTATATCTAATGGATGAAACATCCCCTTAGACTTTTTTCTCGCTACTATAACTTTCTGGAATACCCAGCACCAATATAAAGAATCTAAAAATATCTATCCTCATTCCATCCTACAAGAAGTATTCTTTCAAATATATATATGTTTTCATACTCTTAGGATGAATAGAGAATGAAGAAATATGAGCTTTCTTTAATAGATCCTTATTTAAATAAGGAAAGGAAGTAACACATTCATGGTTACCAAACATTATTATTCCATAATGATCAATGTTAAAATGAGTAAAATTTGTAAAATTCTTTTCCATATCTATATCTTCCTTCTACTCCTCTTTAATCTTCACTTTGATAAATGGTTTAACATTAAATCAGGCAAGAAAATTTTTTTCCCATCATTTAAGATTTCTAGATCTATTCTATCCAAATACAAGAATATTGGATCTTCATTTGTCTCTATCATGGATAATATAGAATTATTGTTTTTACTCTAAGAATATGCCACCTTGTTCTCTTTCCCAGGGTGGAAATGTATTGAGCAGTCATAATCATTTTTTGTCTCTATCTATCTTCTATAGTTCACGTTCCACTCCTTCTATGTGAATATATTTTCTATAACATTATGATCCATTTATATATATATCAAAAATTTCTCCATATATTTAATTCCCATCTATCTTTAATGCAAAATTTTCCACTTATAACTCCAAATCTAGAGTTGGGTAATTTTTCTTGTGGATCTTCAATTATCACGAGGAATACAAGATAACAATGTTATTATCTATAACAACACACCCCCAACCCTTGTTGGATGAATTATTATAGATTAAAACCCCTTATTGATTATAGGATATTGTAAGTACAGGTGCTCTGACCAACCGTCTCTTTATTTCCTTGGAAGTTTCCTCTCATTCATCTATCCATAAAAACTAAGCACCCATCCGAGTTAAATTGGTGAGAGGATTATATTGTCATGAATAATTATACAGAAAATATAGATAATATCCATCTAAACCAAGAAAACTATGGTTCTTAGTCACCATGGTTGGTTTAGGCCATTATTCAATATCCTTTATCTTTGATGTATCTACTAATGTACAATCTCATGACATTATTGGATCTGAAAATGAAACTTTTTGCAACCAAAATTCAAACTTTTTAAAATTTTCATCAGTTTATCCCTCCTCTAGGTCTTTAGTACAATTACAAATTATTTTTCATGCTCTTACTTTCTCATTTAATAGATAAGTATATTATATATAAATACTACCACAAAATGATTGAGGTTATATATAAAGACACTATTCATCAAATCCATGAAGATTGAAGGAGAATTAGTAAGAAAAAACAATATCACTATATATTCTTAGTTTCCATACCTTGTAGGAAATACTGTATTGGTTATATCACATTTTATAACCCTAAATTAATGATATCCAGAATGAAGTTCAATATTTTAAAATTAAGGAACACCCCACAGTTCAAAAAATAAGTCATCAATATGCGGTATAGGATATTTGTTATTGATTTTAATCTTGTTAAACTCCTAAAAATCAATATAGAGTCACATTGATCTATCTACATTTTTTACAAAAATAATATCAGCACCCCAAGTTAACACACATGGTTGAATGAATTCCTTGTCAAGGTTTTCTTGGAGTTTTTTCTTCAAATTCCTCATCATAATCAGGGCCATTAAATAGAGAGTATTTCAAATTTGTGTGTAACTAGGTATGATTTTAATTAAGAAATATAATTCACATTTTGGTGTAAGTCAAGGAAACTATTATTTTAACACTTCCACAAATTATTGAATAATAGGAATATCATATATGTCAATTGTATCCCCAACCATTCCAGATAAACATTCATTCTGAACGGAAATTATGACCCACACAGTAGTTGTGATCTCTATAGGATGTTCATACTTATTTTCACATTGATATTTGATCCTAGGTTGGTTTTAAATATCAAACATAAATTCCCTTTCCTCAGCAATTGATGCAGGGTTTATGAAAATAAACCCAATCCAAGATTAAGACGACATGAAATTCAACCAAAGGAAGAATGACATGATTTATAGGGAGCACATTCCCACAAATAGCAGTCAGAGAGTAATCGTAGACATGAAATGAAATCATCATACTATTAGGGGTTTTTACTACTAATTCAAAATATAAATGTTTATTTTGAATATTAATACCCTCTGAGAATTCTTTAGATAAGAAAGAGTGGGTATATCCAAAATCAAATAAGATATTAACAGTTCTAGAGTAAATGTTTAGTGTACCTATCACAAAAGTGTTATCGGAGCCCTTGTCAAAAATAGTGATCACATGATATTTTTCCCTTTTCCCTTAGTTTATAAGTTACTGAAACTAGTCATCATCACCAAAATTCGAGATATGTCACCATTTAGAATAATTTCTATCATCCTTCAACATGAAGAATCGATGTGTGGGAGGTGCATTCTCTACAACTTTCCCTCTATTTGAATAATTATCCAACTTCTTCCCATTTATTAAATATTTAGTTTCCCTATTTATTTACCATAATCACTAATTTTTTTTATTCCACATAATTCAATTCTCTATATGCTTAATTCTACACATAGATCATAAAGGAAGGCTAATCTTATTCTCTCGATGGGGTTTAGATCTTCCTTTGAAATACATATTCCTTTTATTAATAAAAAATGAGATTAAAATGTTACTCCAACCTCTATTTTAACTTGGATTGGAAAATGAACAATCTATTTATAGATACTAATGTATCTTATAGAGAAAAACCTTATGAGACCTGGAATTAAGACACTAAATAACCTATCAATCTTACTTTCAGTTTGGATGACAATACCAAAAGTGCACCACTTAAGTCTTATGAAATTAGCCTTGTAGGTACAGATGGATTGATCATAATTTCTCTTAGACTAATTGAAACCTAATTCCATATTTTTATAATAAAAATGAGGAATTTACTTGTTGAATAATAAGTTAGTGAACTCATTCAAATTTGTGGATTCAATTTCATATTTATTCCTCATATTCTTGAATAGAGTCCAGCACTGGCCCACCTCAACTTCTAATTGATAAATAGACAGAAAGTATTTATTATTTTTTGAACACTGGAGAACATAGAATAAATTTTTAGTGGTACTAATTCATTATTCAAGAACAAGTTGATTAGAAGATCCACTAATAAAAGGTGGGATTTTCCGAATGACGGAATCAACATAATGTTGTTCCTTCCTTTTCTCATTTGGAAGTACATCATGATTCATTGCTTGATAAATTTTAGTGATCATGGAAATAATATGTTTCATTAAAACTCCCATATGATTCAGTTTCTTAGGAGGATAATTGCATAATTGTTCATCACAATCCCAGTAATACAATTTATTTGGGTTCTATCAATTGACTAAAACCAAAACACATAGATTAAGAAATATTTATCATAGTGAGTAACCACATAAGATTGAAAAACCACTTATATGATGTATAAACCATGAATAATTATTTAATATAAGACAATTTTATTTTATAATACATTATTAATATCCAACATGTATTTAATTGCTTCACATTGGTTTGTGATGTGTTTGTGAATTGTAAAATCATATCCCATGGGAGTGTCAAACTAGGTGTGCGCTAAGGACTTTTGTAAAGAACCATTTATTGATCAAGTCTAGATCAATATAGTGTTTTGGGGGTTTCTACCCTTATATACATCAATATGAGAGACACATCCACTTATAGTATATAGACATGGATTTATTTCTAGAAAAACCACTAACTCGTCCCATAACTAAAATTACAGGACATTTTCCAATATATTTCCACATCCTTATTCTTATCATTAAAATTTTCTTTAGGTTTCTCAATAAAGTTATCCAATCCTAGTTTCCAAATTATAAGTAATGTTTTTTTGTAAAATTGGATACATAAACCCTAAATTTTCATACATCAACATTACATCATTTTTGTAGAATACTTAATACATTCCACATATAAATTCTCTAATACCATATTGGTATAGTTTCATTTAATATTGGGAAACTCAAAAATGGTACATAGGTGAGATGAAATATATCCCACTAGGTACTGCATGGATAACACCCTTTTTAGACATATAATAAATAATACATATATTCTTAACATGGAGAAATGAAAATTAAAAAGGGGAATGGTGATACGCTTAATAATGGTAAACAAGGGAGACATGCAAGCATAAAAATGGTCATAAGGGTATTAGAACATGATCATAAAATTAGAATATCATACCTTCATATAAAAGATCATACAAAATAATCATGGGATAAAGATTAACAGTTCATAAGACATGAGTTATAAGAAAATAAAAAGAATAAACCATGAAATCATAACATAACAATGATACATGGATTTTTATCTGACACAAATACAAGTGATATCATTCCTTATATATCAAGGGAAATTTCCAAAAACTTATCAAGGCACTTCATATGGACTATATCTAAAGGGTGGGACACACCACCATCCCCAGTCACAGTCCTTTTCATATAAGGGATCTGGTTTCTCTATTGTACCATAGTCGATTGGGGTTCCCCATATTCCATGGTAGATCAAACCCATCAACTTGATTCTGATCATTATTTCATGAGATATAAATCTCTACCCAATTCATTGGAGCGATATATAGGTACCAACCATATTATAGTGAAATCATAAATAAATGTTCCATAAGATCATAAACAATCATATAATTACCCATGAAATGAAATGGGTGTCACTAAACTATAATCATATATTAACCTATGTAAAATTAAAGGTTTCATACTCTTTTTATTAAATCATAACCTAATAAATGAATCGGGTTTCACAAACATATAAACTATGAAATTGAAATGGGTTTCATAAAAACCATGCCATCAAAATAAATACCGTTACAATAAATAATATGGATGGAACATTTGGATAATTTACCCATATTGGAATGAGTAGTACAAGTGGATATTATATTATATGTAAAATAATTTTGTAATATCTTTGGAAATAATTTCTTCAAGAAAATATCCTTTCTTCTATGAATTTTTTTAAAGCATAAAACCTTTTTTGAAAACCATTTTAATTTGAAAATATCATTGAAAATTTATAAATGAAAATTTTAAACTATAAAAAAATTTAAATCCTTTTCCCATGAAATTTATCTTGAATGATAATTTTTAATAACATTTTTTAAAACACAGGGTTTAAAATTAAACATATTTATAACGGAAGTGAGAAATAAGTTCATATTATCTTAATTTATTTTCTTAACTATCTAAAGTACCAAAGCGTGGAATTTTCTTCCTAACCCATTAATAAATCATTAATAAATATAGGATATTAAAATTTATGAGTGTTCTTGAAATATGTATAAAAATATTTCTTTAATGAAATCATAATCATAAATAATCTTGATAAAAGATCAAATTGTTGAAATAAACTCTTGCCACCTGGTTACTTTGTATACGACTCTCCATATAGTTAAATGACATTAAATAAATATTAAAATATCATTAAAATATATATATTAATTATGTATCATCTCTAAGAGAGTTTATACACCTCTTAGAGGAATATAGGTGCGTATCATGGCATGTGTCTCAAACAAGACAATTTGAGACAAAATGACTTTTCCGATTTGGTTAATTTGTCAAAATAAAACCCACGAAAGGGATATCATAAAATGTATATTTAAATAACAATTAATTTTAGGATAATAATAATATAATATATTCATGGTAAGTGTATACACCACACAAAATAAAGAAGTGGTGAATAAGGCATAAATCTCACAAAAATAAATGCAAGTCTAGAAAACCACTTACTTTTGTCTTGAATCAATTCATACTCATTGAAATATTATGTATAATAAATATATATTTTTTATTATAAATTTACAAAATAACTATATAATTCTATCTAATACAATAAATTACATTATATTTCCCTCTTTTTAATAGTTCCATGTCAATATTATGTTTCAGGTAATAACTACTTTGTCTTTTTTAGGTGCATCAAGTTGTTATACATTTCGTCCTCATAATTATACCATGACATCTAGAATTTAAACCATGATAAATATAAAATATAAATAAATTATATATATATATATATTAATATATAAATTTATAAATATAAGATGAGATACACTGTTAAAGGAGACTACAAGCCGTACGTATGCATGAACATTATTTACCTTTTTTGGTCTCATTGAATGAAATAAAGAAAATGAAATATATGTTTTTATATATTTTAATTATAGGAGAATTATTATTTCATATATATAATATAATAATACTAAAACCATCCACAATATATTCCATGTAGAGTGTGACTGAATCACTCCACTTTGAGGACGTGGTAATCCACATTTCCCCAAATGAAATTATAATATTTTAAAAAATAATAATCATGATAGTATGTGTTATATAATGATCAAAAAATAATAAAAAAATAAAAAAATTATTTTAAAATATATTTTACATTATAATTAACATCCATGAGTGGTGGTAAAGGAAAAATGAATAACATCATTTCTTGAGGTGGTAGTTCAATGTACACAAGAACTGTAAGTTCGTTACTCATTAAATGGAAGTGTGTGTATGTGTAGGTAAAACCCTTTGAGTAAAAATATTTCATAAAATTCTGGATTATTATTTTATTTTATAATAATGGAATAAGTATATTTTAGGGAGGGAAGAATGAAAATAAATCAAAATATCTTGAGTAAGGATGTTATGTATTATTTGGGTAACTCCATTAAATTTTCACCAAAGGTATTCCTATAATTTCTTTATGACCAAATAATGGATACTAAGATGAAGTTAGAGATGTTGATATAATATATGTGAAGAATATGGTTCATAATATGTGATTTATAGGTGTCAATAAGTGGGATAAGTGGGTGCCTTTTTGTAATGAAGGAGTGGAAGTCTTTTAAATTTTGGAAAATGGAATTACACCATGTTTTTTGGATTTCTAAGGGCACCAATAATGATCCAAAATAGGGAATGATGAGGATAGAGTAGAAATATGTGATGGAGTTTGTTTCCTAGAACCAACTGCTTTTTACTTTATTTATTAACAAATATATTATCACATCGTGATTGTTCTTCTGTGTGAAAATTCATGTAACAATTCTCTAAAGATAGTTGTTGCACCAAAGGGTAACAAAAGATCCATTCTATGAGAAGAACCTTAAAGATCCATAACACTATTCATGAATATATTTTCTATGCCCAAATGAAGTTATTTGAGGGAAAAATACAATACAGGTCATTAGGGATGTGGACTCAGAAAACATTGAGGAACCTTCTCATCGTCTGTGCACTTGGTAATATTCATGAGGATATTATGAAATCGAGACCCTCCAGTAGGAAATCCACATTTCATTATGTCATTGGATTTTCCTATCTATAGATATGTGTATTTGTATTTATAATTTAATTTTATTAATCAATGGATATTAACTTTCACACTTAGATGTATCGACAAAAACTATGATGACACACTATTCCCAGTAGGGTAGGATATGATGGGTGCATCATGATTAATGATTCATCAATATATAATGTGAGAAAGGATATTTCCATTCTATTACATAAAGGAATTTTATACTAAGGACCTTTTATTGAATTTATATAGCCTAAATAAATGCATGACCATGGTGAGGAATGGGTGAGTTCAATTCTGGAAAATCAAAGAAATAATAATCGAGCACATGGGTTGATGGCATTGATATGCAACTAATTTGATTCGAGATGTCATGACAATGAGATTACATTACCCGGTAATCATTTGCAAGAGGTGACCCATTATTGCGATGTTAACATATTTCTCTATGGGTGCCTTGTAATACATCTAGACTGTAACCTAGGTATTTAGGCTGTCTCCACCTAATACCACTGAGAATGAGGCCTTGAGAGTCACACACTAAGTGTGTCCAAGTAACTCAGTTAAATATGCATTTAATAGTTGGAAAAAATATTATTCCCTATTATGGTTAAATTATTTCTCAAGGATTTTTGATCACATTTATTTCGACACTAGTTATTCGAGAGAATATATTATGGGTGAAATAATATATTAATTAGTGATTAATGCAGTGATATTTATTTGAGAAATAAATAGTCATTATTCAATATCTAATAAATGCAGTGGAAGAAATTAATAAAATATAAAAAATAAGTACATGCCATGTATTTTAATATACATGTTGTGTAGTTTTTCAAGGGATTTGCGAGAAATAATATTTTTTATTTAATTAAATAATATTTGGTTTAATTCATTGGGATAATGTCAAGTGATAACAATAGTAAACTGTTATTATTAGACACAATGTCTTTCTGAGAATTAAATGAAATTAATAAATGATTTCAGGTAATTAATTCATTTTATTATTCTATGTAATAAAATCTCAATTACATTATTCTTATGAAATCTTGTCATTATTTGGGATGTTTACAATAGATCTATAGAAATATCTCAAGCTAATAGAGAATTCCATTCCTCTAAGAATGCTATCAAATTACGAGAGATATCATCCTTCATCGAATCAAGGATAACAATTTAGAAGCGATTCTCAAGGTGATCAAAGGAGGACATCTCAATATAAGGCTCTTCCACACTAGCACTTGGAGATCACTTCAGTGATGTACATAGATATGTGGAGCATGTGGGGATCTCCACTAGAGGAAGCCAACACCTAGCTTCTACAACGCAATGAAAGATCACATCAGATCTTGACCGGAAACATAAATGGAGAGAGAATTCCATCAAGGTAATTATTCTCTTTTAATTAAATTAATTTGAACCAACATATGATGATCCCCTCTATGGTTACAGGTCTCCCCTATTTTTTCTTTTTCTTTTAATTCTATTTTGAAGATCAGGTGTTCTATTTTCGTGATAGATATTAGGTTGATCATTTTTAATGACAAAATTAAATTTGGGTACCCCCACCTACATTCTTCCTCTTTTCCTAGAACCTACAGGTGGTATCATAGAGGTCATATAGTTGATTACAACTATTTATTTTTTCATTGATGATTTAAAAATTTAACAATTTAGTTGTTTCAATTCTAGTTAATTGTTTTAAAAATATGAATCTTGAGATTTGATCATCCTCTTTAATTTCTCGCTCAACTTACAAAAATAGTCTTTTTCTTTTCAATTTTTATTGAAATAAAACAAAGGATCTAATCTAGA